>BSBM01001229.1:47000000-49886055 GCA_027924585.1 Larix kaempferi
AGCATAATATACAATACTTTCCTCTTCAAGGTCGAGCATTCACTAGCAGGGCCTTGGCCTTGAGCTCCATGCTAGGAATCATACATAATATGCATACAATATTTACATTATAGCCCAAAATATTAATAAGGGTCAAAATGGGGACATTACATTCCCCTCCCGTTAGAATAACACCGTCCTCGGTGTTCCAATACTTAGGAATACTTACACACTTTAAACATGTCCAAAATTTACAAATGTTATAGGTATGCCCTGCATTTCATCCTTTGGTTCGAATTTTCAGGACTAAGTCCTTTGGCTTCCATGGGCTGCTCCGACCAACTAGCTTTGATCTTCGAGCTCTGCAGGTGGGAATTGCTTCACAACAATCCCTTCCTTTTCTCTACTTTCCAGCTGATCTACAAGTCTGGAAAATTTATGGTTGCTAACCTCTTGATATTCCTTTGTTGGGAAATCATGGCAGCAATGATTTCCTCCACATTTCCAACATTTCACTAGCTACTTTATCTTTTCCTGGTCAATTTCCTTTGAGTCTTCCCACCTGGAACATTTCTTAATGGTTCGATTGGATATATGCTTCTTCATTGATCCACTACCCTTTCCCTTACTGATTTCCCCCCAGAATGCTTTTTACCTCCCTTTGCAGACAGATAGAGTCCCACAAAGCCCTGTGGTTCATCTCATTCTGTTGCTTTTGTAACTTGAGCATCTCTCCAATATTTTTTTGGGTCTGAGAAATTGTTTGAAGAAGCTCTTCAGCCAACTCCAAACGCTTTTGGTCTGCTGCCATGGTCAATGTGCACAACTGACCTCACTTTGCTTACTAGCAACACTTGATTATATCAGCTGCAACCAATTGCTTCAATTTTCACCTGTGAAATTCATCATTACAAATCTTGTTAGGTCAAGCATAACATAAACATTGAAATTAGCCAATTATTTTCCCAATTGACATGGAGAGTCCATGATTTATTCATGAGACTTCTACACTTTTCATGCTTTCCCAGCATGCTTATGAACTCAATCCTGTTCATCCTTTCACAGGGAATTAGCCATTGTAGCATTCACAAATTATTTCAAGCAATAAACACAATCAACTTTCAGTCACAACATGCATTCAACAATTTTTCATTTCTAAGATGCATCAGTCAAAAGGAAAGGGAAAAGTAAGAGTTTCCCCCTCTTAGTCTTGTTCCAATCCGGAGCCACACCATCACAGTGGTTCTATGCTCCTTAGCCTCTTTCACTTCAATGTGAATGCTTGACTTGAACTTTCTTGGCTATGACACTTAGTGTCTAAGGTTTGTCTAAGGTTTTTCAACTAGGGAACCCTTCTCCATTGTTGCCTACAGAACCTTTGGCTGCTAGGAACCACACAATTCCACTAGCACCATATTTCATTACTGCTCATACTGAGCTCTCTTTAGGACATCCACGTGTCCACATGCATCCCCATGATGCTTTCATAGTTCTTGCCTCCAGCAATACCTACACTCAAACATTGAATCAATCCATGTGATCAGTTTATTTTCATAGGGTTCATCTCTAAACAAGAGTTTGAGAAATCATAACCAAATCATATGCACATGTATATTCATAAGTAAGAAGCTGCAAGATAACCAAATACTTATCTTTATTGGATGTCTTCACTTTATTCCACATGATCCTTCTTTGCTTTACAAGCCTTGGATTTCTTGTCGACACAATAATGAATGCAATGCTAGGCCAGTACGCCGATTGGGTTTATCATACATCCCATTTAGCAATATGCTAGGCTAGTGTTTCGACTAGTTTTATTAATTAATTAAAGAATGTTTGGCCAACACGCTAGCTGCTCTGCAACATCAAGTGTTTAATTCCCCCACCAACTACTCTATGAATTTATCAATCATTTGTAGTGCCCAACCAGTTACTCTCTGGATTTAACAAGCATTTGTAGCACCCAACTAGCTACTCTCTGGATTTACCAATAATTTTATAGTGCCCAACGAGTTACTCTTTGGATTTACCAAGAATTTTATAGTGCCCAACCAGTTACTCTCTGGATTTACCAAGAATTTTTGCTTCTTTCAGAGTCCTTGCTTTCTTGCAATGACCAAGGTTTCCAACAAAGAAACAATAGTGTATCAGCTTAGCTGTTAGAAGACTTATACCTGAAATATTCATTATTCCAAACAAGAAATAAATGAAAATGAATACTTATCTGTATTATGCATTCCCTCTCTGGTCCACAGGGTCCTTCTTTGCTTTGCAAGCCTCAGGATTTCCTATGGACTTGGATGTTTTTCTAGAACGCATGCTACTCCTCAACATCAAGTAGTTAATTCCCAACCAGTACACCTTCACGCTGACTGGATTTACCAAGCATTTGGTGGTGCCCAACCAGTCCCATACCTGGTTGGCCCTCTCCATTACTGAGCCAGCACATACGTCTGGGTCGTCAGCCAATGGAAGGAAACTGCGCTACCAACCATTATAGGTCAAAGCTCTACTACTCTTCCTTAGGCTTGCATCATCCTTTCACATGTGTCACAACCCTTCATGCACATAAAAATTCTTCACCCACACAAGGATGGCACTCCTCTTGTGCAACCCAGCAGTTCCCTTTAGGAACTCTGTAGGTGACTTTCTTGACTGCAGGCTAGCATGGCCCCACGATACCCATTTATACTACACAAAGGTTACCACTGCTCATACAATCCTCTTTGAGTACCCTTTCTTCAATTTTTCGTTTAACATGCAATACCAAATTGCATCTATGTAGGCTGATAGCACAAGAGGGATAAGCAGGCTCATTAGTATTACTGCTCTAAAATTGTAACCATATTTCAGAACATTCACTATCATGTATTGAAACACCAGGAATGCATCCATTCCCTTAGGGTGTAGTCAATATTGACAACCCTAACATAACCCCACACCCAAAAGGTATGCATCCCTTTCCGATGTGAGCCATGTAGCCCTTAGTCCCACTCAAGCAGTCTAGAATAATAATGAACTAATAAAACATGATATATATATTAAATCTAATAACCAACATGTATATCCTTAATTAGGGTTACATAATACTTATCCCCTTTCAGATGCATTCTTTCTTCATTTGTGAAGAATGGGGCTCCCTTCTCCGAGTCAACAGTCCTTCAGTTTACCACCCCAATCTTTTCACATTCCATAACCCACACATGCCTTCTTGGCATAATTCTACCATCTCACTCACGTGGCTTTCCAACAGGCAGTGCAGCTGGGATATTATCAAAATTTACTATGGCGTTTCACCCGAAACCCATTTCCAAAGCATGGGGTCCTTACCATGGAGTTTGGATTCTGCAGCCATCACACATGGTCTTCCTGCAATGTGTCTTCCTGGAACACTTATCAAATAGTTAAACAGTTAGCAACATTTAACAATAAAATTCAAATTTGATTATCTCATAGCCAATCACTTCCATTAGGAATGTTGGTTATCTATAATTGAGCTAGAGGTTTCCAGTGTAGACCCAGGTACTTTGCGGTTCAGGGAACCAACAAAATCCCTATTCACTAGACCTTTCGACAATAGACTGCGGTCAGCCTGAGGTCTCACCTAGGGAGAAGCTGAGGGGGTGGGTGTGGAATCAAGTTTTTGTAGCTGGTGATGTGAGAGTGGGACAAAGGATAAGCAGCACAATATCATGTGGACTGCGGCGGACAGACCCTGCACAGAGCCTCTGTTCCTCTCTAGATGCTTCATCGAGCCTAGGGGATTGCATGACTAGCACGTCCAAGGACTGCACGGTATGGACTATCTCCTGCCTAGCACAGATAAGCTATTGACAGCTTACCTCGCAGCACGGACTTGGACCGGCATGTCTACGGGACCGTGTGTCTATTCGAGGCCGTCTATTTTAACCAAGCTTACCATTCTTTATGCATTCAAAACACTTAAGGTTTTATCGTTATGGTATATGCAAATGAGTAAATCATGCAAAGCTACACGCTCAACGCTGCGCTTAAGTTTAGTATTCCACTGTGTGACTAGTTGGCATACTCATACATTCATAGACTTATACGTGTTGAATACTTAACATTCACCCATACATGTATCACTTGACATATTATTCTCGTTCCCTTGCGGTGAATACATGCAAAAGCAATCACATAAAAGATAATTGCAGTATTAACCTTCATACCAAGCAAATGAACAATCATAAATACACAACAATCACATAACACAATATTTAACGTGGTTCACCCCCTGGATGGAGGCTACATCCACAAGAACGGTTGTTATTATTGATATTTATGGGAAGGGTACAACCATTCTTAGTCTGTGCACTCAGTTGCAAACTATCTTCTCTCTCAGATAGGTCTCTGCGCACCTCAGCTGTAGAGCCTTTACAATGGCTTCAAAGCTTAAGATTCTACAATAATCAATACTTAACCAAAACAATGAAGAGTAACCCTTCCCTTACAATATCGTGCCTTATTTATAGATCATGCCCGTAGGTCATGTCATTACAATACGCAGGCCAAAAACCCTTAGGTTTAACAAAAACAGTTATAGATTCTAGCCCATCGAGCTAGCTAGTACCTGGTAGCGAATCTTCCATCATGGTCTGCCCTTCGCGCATGCCCATGTCGCTATCAACCTTCCTATCACATGCATGCCAACAAGTCGCTTTCGCCAAGCCGTTCTTCTTATAACAGCTTTGTGCGACTGGTACAAGTGGTGGCATCTCTTGCATGTGTGACCAGTCGCTTTCTTCCAATCCACTCCTGCCCACTACTTGGCATTCCGTGAGCATCTTTACCAAAATTACACCACCATTGGTCTATCCGGAACACAGCCATCTTTCCCGTCCAACACTTTGCCCTGCTGGATCCTTGTAGACTGGACACTTCACGGTATTGCATCCTCACAGCACCAAGCTTCGGAGCTATCCGACACTATTTTGCGCGCAACTTCGCAGCATCCCCCAAAACTTATACAAAAGAAAGGAGTATTTAGGCTGAGCTGTGCTTAGCTTTGAAGTTCCAAACAAAATCCTTGTTCAAAATTGCCCCACTTGGGATAGGCCCAACAGGCCCCTAACACTTACATGTGGCTCACCCCCGAGCCACTTGCAGCCTTGCCAAGCTATTCCTCCAGCTGCGGAGCTAACTTTGCAGCGAACTCATTGTATGTACCGAACAACTTATTGACCACTTGTTTTGTGTACTGCTTGACTTGTTGGACTGTGTCCATTATTTCAAGTGTGATTTCCTCGTCGATCTGGCCTTACACCTACGGTTGATTGGCACGCAGCTCTTTATCTTATCCTCAATCTCTTGCGAGATTGTGCTGGCATCCTCTAGCAAAGATTTTGATTGATCTCCTAGTTCACTTTCTTTTTCCCTCAACGCCTGCACTTCCCTTTTCTACACGTTGATTTCTTGGTACTTTGGCAGCCTATCTCTCAATACAAGAGCTTTTACTTCTGCAACCAACTACTCCAGTGCAGCCTGCTTTTCCTTTACGGCCTCCTTCACCTCTTGCAATGTTGGGTCCTCTTCAAGGGTCGTGAATTCCACTGATGCTGCTTCCAACAACCCTTGACACTTGGCCACTTCTGCTGCAATGGTCTCCGCAGCAACTTTTCACCTCCTTTGCTCTCAACTACTGCTCGTTTGGTGGGATCTGAGGGTTAACTTGCTCCTTCAAGGCAACAATCTTAGCCTCATGGACAATCTCCATGTCCTGCATTTCTCTCTCATATTTGCAACCAGGTTGCCAATTTTGACAATAGTATCTGCTGGTTCTATTTGAACTTCAAATTCATCTATGCCATCGGCAACTGCAGTGATCGTGGCTTCGAGTCTTAGCAAACGATCATGTGCGTCTTGTAGCTGCATAGCTCTCCCCAAGCTATCTTCCTCCAGCTGCATGTTTGCTTCCTGCAGCTCAGCTTGTCCTTTGAGCACGTCAATGGTTCTTTCATGCATTTCCTCCACACACTGCAAGTCTAAGAAGTGTAGGCCTGGCAGTGGTATTTTCGCTAAGTCAAGCTCCACCCGCTTGACATCCTTCGTGTCTAACATTAGTTGCTCTAACATAGGAAAATTGACAGTGCTTGTATCTAGATGGATGATACGTGACCTCGCAGGGATGGCCATGGTCAGCTGCTACTGCGAGGTCCCTCCTGACTTCCCTTTGGATTTTGAGTCATGAGGTGGGGGTAACCGCTTGTGTACTTCATCAATATTCAGTGAATCCCCTCCAACGTGACCAGATTCTTGTGCAAAGTATCTTGTATTGCTTTATCTTTTTTCTCCTTGTCAGTCATGAGATATTCCATCTGCTCCATGAATTTCACTAGGATCATTTCATAATCATCCTCCTTGAGGACTGTATCTAATTGGCCTTTATCAGCTTTTTGCTTCTTGCGTGCTCCCTTTTTCTCCCCGGGACTCTTTGGCTCCTTCCTTTTTCCTGCTAGCTTTTATTCAACTATCGGGCATGGTCATGGAATGGGTTCATCCTCGTTGGAATCGCTAGGGACATCAACAACCTCTACACGGAACTCAGCAGGCCACTCCTTCATTATATTGTCAATGTCATCCTCATACATGTGGTAGATTCTTGCATACCATTCCGCCTTCTTCTAACTGTGCTTTTGGTGCAATATGGATACTGCGCATGTCAGCATAAAAATCCATGATGTGAATATATTTGCTAGTTACCTGCTTTGTAATCCTGGGAGTCGCCACAATCACTTCGCGCAGCTGGCTATAGTACTGGTAGAACACTTCAGCTGTCGCGTGCTGCCTCTGCGAATTCAAATTTGCCCAGAGGATTGAGTAATAGGGCCCCTGCATTCATTGGCATCAGTGATTAATCCAACGTAATCCTTTTTTTCCTTCCATCCCACAAAAGCAATCAACATTATGAGCCACATATAGTGGAAATTCCTCCATTGATCTGCGTGTCGTTGAGTTCTTCCATGAACTCATTCAATAGGTATTGTGACCAGTTAAACTATTACCCTTTTGTTGTCGCGGCGCCAAGCAGTAATACACCCGCACTTACCTCTAGAGGCATGCATTTTCTGAGGATCTTCCCTCCTAGCAGCTGTGTGACGAACCTCGTCGGCCTATTGTCAATTTCTTCTGTCTAAAAACCCCTCTTCCCTTTAACGACAGCCTGGGTTTTCTTCATCATTGCCACCGCTTCTTTATCCTTGCTCTTCCCTGAAAGTATTGTTTGGGATCTTTACCCCTCTTACTCAGTCCTGTAATGCAATGGATTAGGTCAATGTTGAGGTCCACATTGCGGTCCATCCATAAGTAGCCCTGATGCATTTGTGCCATCAACGTTCTTACTACCTTGTTCAGTTCCTGGGTTCTATAAAAGTGCGGGTGCCTGAGTAAGTTGAGCATCCCAGACTGGGCTACCCCTACCAGCCATCTTTCGGCGACCAAGTTAAGCTGACCTTTTGCATCTTTCTTCCAGCACATGTACTAGTTAGGCTGGAACTGTGGGAACTTTGGGTCATGGGGATCCTCCTTCTGTATCGTCAGTAGGTCATAATCCTCCCACTTCCAGTCTTGGATTTTACCCAGCAGATTCTTGTCTAACTACACATGCTTTGATATTGGTGATAATGGGATATCGTACTTGGTGTTTTTCATCAGTTTAAAGACCGGTACATCCAGTGCACGTGGTGAGATGTAGTTCAGGGTCATAGTCAGTGGTATCTGTTTATCTGCTATTGGTGGCCTTTTCCCTGTGGAACCCGTCTTAGGAACTTTCGTTCTTGATGCCACTGGATTCTTGCCTTTATCTTCCATAACTGGATCGTGCCTTGGTGATCTTCTTGATGCTTGTCCTAGTTCGAGAGTAACGTTCTTAGCTGGGGTTCTCATTAACCCTTCGATCCCTCCTTGCTTGAAAATCCACACTGTCTCCTGAACTATGAATTCGTCTTAAATTGAAAACCTCTCATACATGTATTAGCTAACACTCAGAAGGTTTCTAGATGGGGTACTGTAAGTAGCTCAGATAGAAGTATTCACAGAAAATTCTAAGTGTTTGGTAACACTCGCGAGGCGATATGCAGCATTATTTATAGGCACAGCGGCCCCCCTCCGTGCCCCTTAACGGCTAGGAGAGCATTAATGGCTGTATCTGTTGGCCAAATCCGGCAGATACTTTGGTCTTGTCCTTCAAAATCCAGTTTAGAACGGCTATTTTTGCGTTAATTGTCCAAGCGGTTGCTGGAAATGGGTATATAACGGCTATTTTCCGTAATCGACATTGTAACGGCTATTTTCTGAATGCCACGTCAAACTGCGCAGTAGGTCATTCTTGGTCCTGCGCAATGACTTCGCGATGTTGGAACTCGGCCTTCTGAATTAAGTCTCAGCCTCACGTGACTTGACCCTGACAGTTGCATTTTTGAGCTTCGCAACTGTGCTGTCCTTCTTTCCTTTTTCTTTTATATTTGTTTTTTGTTTTTTTTTTTATAGCAGCACATTTTGACCGTGCTGTGCAGTATATACATACTCCATAATATACATCGTGTATAGACTCACTCGGCTTTCCAGTGCCCAATTTCAACTATACTTGGCACTTAGAACTCTTTGGTTGGCGATCATCACAGGTTTTGCGAAGCAAGACTATCCGAATAAGGTTTTAGTCTGCTTCCATTGATCAAAGTAGGCAAGGCATCGCCGGCTAATGTGGCTAACTGAACTGCACCATCATTAGTGACATGTAATATAGTATATGGACCAAGCCAATGCATTTTAAACTTCTTAGGAAATTTTATGAACTTACTATCATACAAGAGGACTAGATCGCCTACCTAGAAAGACTTGTTCTTGATGAGATGATCATGCCATGCTTTTTCCCATTACTTCTACACTTATTGGTGAAAGCCTACAATGAAGCGATCCTCCTCCAGACCAATCAAGTGTAAGAGTCTCTCTTCTAGCGCGTCGCGGTCTTCCATGCCTGTAAATGTTGCGATTCTCAAACTAGGGACAATGTACTCCATCGGCATTATTCCTTCTTGCCCATAGGCGAACCTGAAAGGTGTATGGCCAATTAGTTTCTTGTAGGTAGTCCTGTATTCCCATAGTACAGATGGAATGTGCAGGTCCCAATCGTCCCGATTGACATTGCATATCTTGGTTAGCGCATTCTCCAACACTTTGTTAAATGCTTCAACGGTTCCATTCGCCTACGGATGATAAGGCATGTTGCGCTGATGATGAACGTGGAACTCTTCGGTCAAAGTTGCAATGGTCTTATTCAGAAAATGAGTGCCTTGATCACTCATCAATATCTTCAGGCATCCAAACCTTGTAAGGATATTTTCATATATAAATTCTGCGGCTGTAGCTGCGCTACAGTCTTTTACTAGCTTTGCTTATGCCCATCTGGTGAGGTAATCGGTAGTAGTAATGATATACCTCGCACCAGATATTTTTCCTGGTGGGTTAATAGGACCCTCAAAATCAATAGCCCACTTTTCAAAGGCTTGCAATGTCAGTTGCGGGTTTAAGGGCATTTCATCCCTGCACGACGGCTTCCCTGTCCTCTAATAGACATCGAAACTCTGGCAGTGCTCCTTCGAATCTTTATGAATTGTAGGCCACCATAGCCCTGCCCACAATATCTTCTGCGTAGTAGCTCTACCTGCGCAATGGCCTCCTGCGATTCCTAAATGTGCATCAACCAATACGAATGGTTTCTCGTGCTTTAGTACGCACCTGCGCAATACTTCATCTGATCCTAATTTATATAGCCGACCTGCGATTATAGTGAAGTCTGTTGTGCACACTACCAGCTATTTCTTCTACTGCATATTGAACTCTGTGGGTGCGAACCCGGTAGTCAAAAAATCAATGATGTCCTGATAATAATTGTCAGCAACCTGTATGGTGAATAGTTGCGAATCAGGAAGATTGTCCTCCATATTCGTAGGTTCTTCTCCTAACTCGATTCTTGACAGATGATCAGGTCCCAAATTCAACCTTCCTTGCTTAACCACAATTTCAAGGTCGTACTCCTGGAATAGTAATAACCATCTACCCCCCTAACACTGGCTTATTAACAAGGTATTTCAAAGAAGAATGGTGAGTGAACACGGAGAAGTGCGCACCAAGCAGATAGTGCCTAAACTTCTGCAGTGCATATACCATGGGGAGTCCTTCTCTTTCAGTAGTGGTATAGTTCTTTTCAGCAGCTGATAAATTTCTGTTGGAAAAGGAAATAGGATGATCAATACCTCCCTCTCCTGGCTGAGCCAGAACAATGGCCAATGCGATACATGAAGCATCAACATGGACATGAAATGGCTTCTCCCAGTCCGGAAAAACTAGGATTGGCGCAGTGACCATCTTCTCTTTTAGTGTGTCAAATCCTTTCTCACAGTCCTCATTCCAAATGAATGGTACATCATTCTTCAGTAGCTTCCTCATAGCTGCGGTTATCTGGGCATACCCTTTTATGAATTTCCTATAATATCTAGTATGTCCCAATGTAGTGTGCAACTGCTTAACTAATTTTGGTGTCGGTAAATTCACAATGAGTGCGATCTTGGCAAGATTGACCATCAATCCTTGTTTGCACACAACGTGTCCCAACAGAATTCCATAGGGAACACAGAAAACACATTTCTTCATATTCAATGAGATTTGATGTTGTCTGTATTTTTCCAGCATCATCCTGAGGTTCGCGGCATGGTTCTTCAGTAAACCAAAAATGGTCCAATCATCAAAGTAAACCTCTAAAAACTTATGTATAAAATCTTTAAATGTTGTGATGACCACTCTAGAAAATATGGCAGGTGCGTTCTTCAGACCGAAAGGAATCACTGTGTACTAGAATGACCCCCATTCCGTAGCAAAAGTAGTCTTGTGTCTATCTGCTATATCAATCTTGATCTGGTGATAGCCAGAGAATCCATCATTAAAAGAATATGCTTCATTCCCTCCCACATTGTCTAACACTTCATCTGTAAAGGGTGTAGGAAATGGGTCATGCATCGAAGCGTCATTCAGCTTTCTGAGATCCACACAGATCCTGATTTCACCCTTTGTTTTCTTATCCTGGATAACCATCAGGCTTATCCACTCGGATTCTTCGATTGGATCAATCATCCCTGCATCAAGCATATTATCGAGTTCTGCCTTAACTCGTTCTTTGTAGCGCGGATTCAGTCTATATGGTCTTTGTTTCACAGGATTTGCGCCAGGCTTAAGAGGAATTTTCATCACTTCTAAATCTCCCAAGATACCTTTCATTTCTGTGAACTTGTTCGGGAATAATTCTCAATATTCCTGTAATATACCCACAACCTCCTCAACTATATCTTCATCCCAATAATCTCCAATAGCTGCAAATGTTGTCTCTTTACTGGTGCCAATGTTCACTTTCCCTATTTTCACGGGTCCACTCATATCTAGAATTTCCAGTGGAGGTCCTTCTACCTCGTGTGATCCCTTTGACTCAGGTATCTGTATATTATGCGTTTCCTCCTCACCACTCTCTACTTGAACCTCGACTTCCTCAACAATGTGATAACAATAAAGAGCTTGCTCTAACTGCTCCTCCCATTCAGGATGTAGGCACTCAGGTATACTTTCTGCTCCAAACAATTCTTCTAGTGTCATGCTTCCTTGTGTACAATCTGGACTGAATATTTTTTTCTTAATGACCTGCAACACATCATTGATGCTGGGGTGTTCATCCTTGAAGCTGAAATCTATCTGGAAACTCATGGTTAGGGTAGACCAATCCACTGTGCCTTTGTGCAATTCCAAGTCTAGGTACCACTTCTTTGGAATTAGTTCTTCTAGCGTGTGCACGAACAAATGTACCCACTCTATCGGCGGTCGTTCTACCCAAGCTTGTAGACATGCTTCAATGTGATCCTGTGGATCTATCTGGCCATTATATTTCTCGAAAGATAGTATAACCTTCTCCGCAAACCTGATTTGCATCTTAATTCTACACTGATCCCATGTGGTCAGTGTCTTCTTATGTGGAGCCCACCATCTGGCAGGTATGCTGCGCAATGCCATGTCTAATGCTGAGACGCAGTATTCATCTGAGACTGCTGCAGTATAGTCTTTGATGAAACAATAAATATTAGATAAACCATCAAAGGTAGGGATTGGAGTTACCTCTTTTCCAATCCAACGAAGTGACTTCGTGATCCGCACGCATTTCCTGGAAGATACTTCATGTAACCTGCTTTTCCAGTTTTCCAGTCCTGCATCAGAATCTGAAACGCAAGATCTTTCACAACGCCAACTGAGTGTGCCATCCGCAGTTGGATTAATATAATCAGTCGTATTCGTTGTCATCTTGTAAAAACGATCCAAGTCTTGGGCTCTGGATTCCTCATGAATTGGTTCAACATATCCTTCACCCTACGAAGGGTCCAATGGTGCGATGACCCTAATATCATTATCTTCAAATATCATTTTCATAGTTTTTAGATCAATAATGGTAGAGTTAGTCATTTCCCAATCGATACCCAGCAGTGCTGGATAAGGATGGCTATCATCCATTATTTCAATTACTTCAAAATCGACATAGCTGCGCACTCCATCAATGTCAACAATTGTGTTTGGTAATCTCCCCAAGGGTATAACTATCCCTTGGTTATCCATTCTCAACTGTAGAGGTGACCACTGTAACTTAGGTTTACCCATTTGGTGCCATTTCTGCTTGGTCAAGACATTTACTTTGGATCCCAAGTCAAGGATGATCTCGTCCATATCATAGTCCCCAATATGTGCAGTGAGTCTCATTTTCCTTTATGTTCTTTTAGGACACCTAATATTATGGACTGCACCGTTGGCATCCCCCTTCTCACTGTTTGGCTCATACTGCCTCGGTAGCTTTTCAAAGTCCGTGTAAGCATCTGCACTCTTTAGTATTTTCATGCAGCTCCATAAGAACTGCACAACAGAGGCCCCTGTATCTGTTGTGGTGCTTGTCTGATCGTGTGTCATTGGCATGTTCTCTCTTTGTGGTACTTCACTGCGCAACTGTGTTCTCGGGGAGCCAAGTGGCGGTGCTCTAAACATCTCCCGCGCTTTCTCGAATTCTCCCTTATTTTTCTGTAGGTCTAGACCCGATGCTTTCCTGGGAGTTTTTCTAATCAATACCGGCTCTCCAGGATTCTTCCTAGGATCGCGCGTTCCAGAAGTCAAAGCTTCTGTGCCTCTGTCCCTTCCTGTATCAGTGCCACTACGCGTTACCATGTTTACACTTGGATCCATAGTTCTGCTCTCTGCTGTAATCAACTAAATATTGGGAGTCAGTGGCCATATTTATAACATATTACTTGGCCGCGGCCTCTTCCTTGCGTCGGGCTGACATTTCTTCCTCTCCCACGGTATCCACCACCGTGGCCTCTATATCCTCCCTGATCATAGTGGGTGTTCTCTTGCTTTGGCTGATTTTCCTCTTGGATGCGGTACATTCCAGTACCCCGCATTGCTTCCATATCGTGCTTTCTTTCATTCATGAGCTCATATGTGCGACAGTTGGATTCGTCATGTCCAACTGATTTATAGAAGTTGCAAAATAGGCTCTTAGGTGTTCTTACATATTTCTGTATTAAGTAACAGTCTTCAGGCCTGTGTCCTCTGGTTTTGCAAATTTCATACCACGACGCCTAATTGTGATTCATATTGATTGGATTCGCTGTGCCACTATCAAGATAATCTTGAAATAGAGGGCAATGTTCCCTGGTATGGCCCTCTCCTTTGCATCATGTGCACCAAACCTCGTGCCTGTGTTCATATCTTTGTTCTTTTCCATTCTTCATACCCTATAGTTCTAATGTCAA
Organism: Larix kaempferi; assembly: GCA_027924585.1. Taxonomy (NCBI): domain Eukaryota; kingdom Viridiplantae; phylum Streptophyta; class Pinopsida; order Pinales; family Pinaceae; genus Larix; species Larix kaempferi. Next base: position 47,013,830 of record BSBM01001229.1, read on the forward strand.
GGTGGTCAACTGGTTCTGGACTTGTGACATCCCAGAACTACTTTCTCCAATTGGTGAAGGCTCCAGCTTCATTGCGATCTCTAGGGCCTCTTCTTGTGATGCAACCTTCTGCTGCATCAGTGGTTGTCTGATGTGGGGCAACAATGCAACGATGAACCATTACTGGTGTTGTTGCGGAGCTATAACAAAGCTCACTTGGTCTAATAGGGTCTTAAACTTTTGGTCAAATTCCCAGACCGTTTCAGTAGGTTTCTGCTTAATTTCTTTTAGCTCAGTTATGCACTGTGATTCAGATTTTGGTTTCTTAAATTCTGCTACCAGTGCAACCTTGATTTCTGTTAGGGTTCTCGACTGTGCCTAAGAATATTTCATAAACCAATGCAATGCTCTATCACTGAAGGTAGTGATGAGCTACGCTCTCTTGATGGCATCATCCTGAATTTGCTTTAGACTCCATACAGCTTCACATAGAAACCAGTGCTGATTAGGGTCTTCCAGACTCGTTTCTTTGAATATCGGCAGCTTTATATCATTATCTATCATTCTTCGTGCTCGTTTTGCACCACTTTGAGGAGAGCTGTGTGCCTGCGGAGGGTTCTGAGCAGAAAAAATAAAGGGAATATTCAGAGACTGGGTGTTCTGAGCTGGACTAGTCTGAGTCGGGATGGTATGAGCACCTGCTCTTGTGCTGCTAGCAGTAGCAACGTTTTGTGGAGTGGGTTGTGCTACACTCGCAGTGGGTGGGTTCTGACCTAGAGGTGGCGTGGTTTCTGCAACCGATGGATTCTGAGGTGTGATAGGATGGATGGTGGATGATGACGGCATGGTCTGATTATTAAGGTCACATGGGATTTCGATATCGACATGGAGTCCAAGGCCTCCACGATTCTTTTCTTTATTAAACTTATATCTCTTTCCACTTCTCAGATTATGTGTCTCTTCGTCAGAATCTCTAAAAATTCTATTGACCATGACAAAATAAAAAATATTACTGCATTATTAAGACGCCTTTCTCAACTAAAATCATTTTAATGTATAGACTGAGATTGTTCAAGAACTTACCTCTGAATCCTTTGAAAAAGTATGCTTCAGCTTGACTATAGGACTTCAGTGTGTCTACAGCAAACTCGGTCACAAATCCCTCAAGTATGCTATCAACCCAGAAGTCGACGGCTCACGTCAGTGGGCTGTCTATTACTTTGAGCTGCGTTATGAGCTCTGGAGTCCACTCTATAGGTACTCCTCCTTGAAAATAGGTTTTCTTTTCTGCGAGTTGCAAAATCCACTCGTGTAGCTCGTTTCCAAATGAAGCCCAGAAAATCTTGTGAATCTCTCTCCACAAATATATGTTCAACCACTCTACGTCAGATAGACGTGGGTGTTTGTTCTCTTCTCTTGCAAACTCTCTTTCAATTTTGTCACACCAATCCCATATCTCTTTCTTTTCGGGATGCCAATTGTCTGAACCCAACGGGAACTGGTATTCTTTGTCGCACATTACTTTCCAACACTATATCGCATCACTAGTCTTAGCTAAGCAATGAAACCATTTGTTGGTTGTTTATAACTAAGCTAGAGGTTTCTAGTGTAGACCCAGGTACTTCATAGTTCAAGGAACCAACAAAGCCCCTATTCACCGGCCCTTTTAGCAACAGACTGTGCACAGCCTGAGGTCTCACCCGAGGAAAAGCTGAGGGGGTGGGTGCGGAATCACGTTTCCGAAGCCTGGTGATGCGAGACTGGGACGAAGGATAAGTAGTGAAATATCATGTGGACTGCGGTGGACAGACCCTGCTCGGAGCCTCTATTCTATGCCGGATGCTTCGTCAAGCCTACGAGCTTGCAAGACCAGCGCGTCCAAGGACTGCGTGGTATGGACTATCTCCTGCCTGGCGCAGATAAGCTATTGACATCTTACCTCGCAGCACCGACTTGGACCGGCACGTCTACGGGACCGCGCGTCTATTCGAGGCCGTCTATTTTAACCAAGCTTACCATTCTTTATGCATTCAAAACACTTAAGGGTTTATCGTTACGGTGTATACAAATGAGTAAATCATGGAAAGCTACGCGCTCAACACTGTGCTTAAGTTCAGTGTTCCACTGTGTGATTAGTCGGCATACTCATACATTCATAGACTTATACGTGTTGAATACTTAACATTCACCCATACATGTATCACTTAACATATTATTCTCATTCTCTTGCGGCGAATACATACAAAAGCAATCACATAACAGATAACTGCAGTATTAACCTTCATACCAAGAAAATGAACAATCGTAAATACACAACAATCACATAACACAGGATTTAACGTGGTTCACCCCCCGGATGGAGGCTACATCCACAAGAACGGTTGTTATTATTGATCTTTATGGGAAGGGTACAACCGTTCTTAGTCTGTGCACTCAGCTGCAGACTCTCTTCTCTCTCAGATAGGTCTTTGCGCACTCAGTTGCAGAGCCTTTACAATGACTTCCAAGCTGAAGATTCTACAATAATCAATAATTAACCAAAAAAATGAAGAGTAACCCTTCCCTTACAATATCGTGCATTATTTATAGATCATGCCCGTAGGTCATGTCTTTACAATACGTAGGCCAAAAACCCTTAAGTTTACCAAAAGCAGTTACATTTTCTAGCCTGTCGAGCTAGTTGGCGCCTGGTAGCGAATATTACATCATGGTATGCCCTTCTCGCATGCCCATGTTGCTATCGGCCTTCCTGTCGCATGCGTTCCAATAGGTCTCTTTAACCGAGCCATTCTTCTTCTAACGGCTTCATGCGACTGGTATAGGTGGTGGCATCTCTTGCATGTGCAACCAGTCTCTTTCTTTCCGATCCGCTCTTGCCCACCGCTTGGCATTCCTGGAGCATCTTTACCAAAATTAGACCGTCGTTGGTCTATCTGGAACATGTGCCATCTTTCCCGTCCAACACTCTGCCCTGCTGGATCCTTGTAGATTAGACACTTCGCGGTATTGCATCCTCGCAGCACCGAGCTTCGCAGCTATCCAACACTATGATTCACGCAACTTCGCAGCATCCCCCAAAAATTATACAAAATAAAGGAGCATTTAGGCTGAGCTACGGTCAGCTTCGAAGTTACAAACAAAATCCTTGTTCAAAATTTCCCCACTTGGGCCAAGCCCAACAAGGAAATAAATTCAATCATGAATTTGCAATTCTGTCTACTACAGAAATTGACTTGCTTAGTCATGAGGTTATCCTCATATTGTTTGTCTCTTGTAAGTGGAACCCCTCTTCCCATTGGGGTTTTATGCTTGCTACCATATCATGAACATCCACTTACAACATGTCCTCCTAACATAGTTCTATGCAAGCTAATGGTGATTAGCAATTATAAGCAAATTCTCAAATATGAAATCTACAAGTCCAAAATTGACAATTTGTTCTGCACATAAACTATTTTTACAAGCCTGAGATCCTTCTCATGAGGCTTGGCTCTTGCACATGGTATATTCCAATCTTCATCATGGACTTACCCACATTGCCATGCCCAAAACAATCTTCCCGAAACCTGAAACGTCAATCAACCAAACGCTTTGTAAGTCTTTATGCATATAATATTTCATTGCTGCAACAGTCACTGAAGTGATTTAGAATTATAACACTCAATAACTCAAACAACCTCAGCTGTTAACATTTTAATATCAACAAACTCATTTACTTCATGTTAATCATTACTATACTGGAGTTGCAAGGTACATTCACATCATTTATGCAATTTAAATGAAAATTTAGATACTCATTACTTCACAGCCATATCATTTTATGCAACTCTAGCCTTTCAACAGAGCACTCTTGGTAGCCCATCAACATGTCTACCTTCTTCATACAATCATTCTCTTACATTCACAGCAGCTCATGAAATGCTCTCAGGTTGACAATAGTTCACCATTTCATCTATTATCTAATTGCAATGAAACGTACACCACAATCATGCATTCACACAATGCATCTCAACATGTGCACCTATACCCATGCATGCACATTTACATTACTCACTTAATACTTTAATGTGAATTCACTCAATGCATAATCACAAGATTGTACATAATATTTTAATGCACATCTCCTCGATGCAACCTTGCATTAGTTCATCAATACTATGCATTCAAACATATTATGGCCTAATCATGATTACCACACGTAGCATGCACTACCATGACAGGGCCATAAGTCCTCACTTGATTTGGTTGTTAAACTCACAACCAACATACACAAATGGAATGATATAATTTCATATGAATGCACTGAGGTTTATAAGCAACTATAGGTTGTAAGGATCCCTTCCTTCACTTACCCACACCTCACCATACTTGGTAGGTTGACATTTACATTCATGCACTCAATAACACATGCAAACCAAATCAACATGGTTTAAACGTAGTTGAAGGGATCTTACCAAATCCTTTTTCAACATTCATGCAATTAAGCACAAATAACCATTACCTGCATGGTTGTCATTAACATCGTTTGATTTTACCTGATCAGTTGGCCTCTTACCAAGGCTTCAGAGTCCTTTTTCCAACCTCATGATCATAGATTTGTTGCCCCAACCTTTCTTCATAAGGTTGTTGGTCATATGCCATGCTTCGGTTGTCCTTTGTCCTACAACCAATGCGAACACAACTAATTATTAGCAACCACAATAATTATCTTAAATGGCTCTTTGCATGTGTAAAACCTCACTGTTTTACCAATATGCAATATCATATATATATGCACAAACATTTTTACATGCATTGTGCAGTGTTTCTTAATATGCCGTTGTTGTGGCCACAACAGATCCCATGCTTAACTCAAGCATGGGAGCCTCATTTTTGTTTTTTTTTTAATAAATACGAAGTTATTTGGGTGAGTTGTCAGTATAAATATGAGTATTTGGTTTTGGTATGCTTAGATCTCTTACCCATGCTTTTGTTCTGCGTATTTTTTTTTCTTTTTCCGGATGATCTTCACCTGTCTGGTTTGTAATTTTCCTCAAATTTTGAGTATTTTACCTTTAGTTTTTATCAACCCGAAACCCGACAGTTAAGAAGTCCCAAAACCCGCAACCCACAATTGTGGGTTGCGGGATCTTGTTTCTAAGTCTTGGATTTTGGTAAACCCAAAACCCACAACCCGACGGTTGCAAATTTTGACTTTAGCTCTTTTTCCACCTTGCCATTTGTGCGACCCCAAAACCTGCAATTGTTGGGTTGCGGCTTTCGGGATCCTTTAATAAGTTTTGTGAATAATATTTTCGTCGAAACCCGTAACCCGCAATTTCAGGATGCGGCTTTCGAGAATGAGTTTTCCATTTTGCGATTTGATCAGTCCCGCAACCCGCAATCCGCACTGTCAGGGTTCAGCTTGCGGGATCCTTGAATAAACTTAATAAATAAAACTAAATACTGCATCCCACTTCGGTTGATCTCAGCTATTCGTTTGTTTTGATCACACGGGTGTTTTTTTTTAATTTGTCTTTTAATAGGGTTTTTTATTTTAGTTTTATATTTCTCATTTGAAGAATTATCTTGTCATAATGAAAATTTTACTGTTCAATCCTACCAGAAAACATTTGGAACTGATATTCCTTTGCCTCTAGCTAGATTGCTATCTCTGCTACCCTTGGTGTTTGACAGTCTCCTTTTGCTTTGGTAACTCTTCGTTATTCATTTCTACTCCTTGAGATTTTTGTGCCATTATGCTTATTTCGGTCTGCAAGACCCTTCCATTTATTTTTTGTTAAATCTGGTCATTTGATTTCAGTTTGATAAGTATGCAAAAATTGTCAGTCTGCGTAATCAGGATTCTTTTTTAGTCACTTTGCAGTCTGGTTTTCAAGCCATAATTTCTATTTTGTCATAAATCCAAAGTCATAAATGATGATGTGAAATTGCTTGTAATAATGAGGTTGTAAAAGCAATTTAATCCATGCGAGTGGTAATTGAATTTGTACTTTCGCACATGCTTAGATCTAACTATCGCACATCTGGGCTCATTTCATTACAATTGAGATAATTACAGTAGATCGGTCATATAATTTTAATCATTGCAATTTATCCTGCCCAATTATTGCCATCTTATCAATCGGCCTTAAATTAGCAACGAGCATGAAACCTCTAGCTCATCCTTTGTGTTCCTTAAGAAGAAAGTTTTGCATGATAATTTTGCTAAGTTTCCTCCTGAACGTATCTGATATGAGTAACATGTAGATAGGTAACAAGTCCTTCAATCCCAGTTTTGAAGATGAAGAGCTCTATCCACTTCTATATCAAGAACCTTTATCACCACCTTTTGATGCAGGTATTCCTGACTTAAGCAGTGATAGTGGGGAAGAAGATTCTAAAGCTCTGTCTGTCTGCATGCATTTTCTGAATGAAAAAGAGAATAAAGTTCCCGAGGAGCTGATTGATCATGACAATGATGTTATACGAGATTTTATAATCAACCAAGAGCCTGATGTTTTGTTGACTCCTCCTTAAGTGGATCCTTTACTGGATTTTTCTGTTTTTGAAAATATAGTTCCTGACTCAGGAGTTCCCATGGCAGACTCTTTACAAGCCAAACCACTTGATGCCAATAATCAGCAAGTCAGGATTGAATTCTTGTTGTGTCACAAGCATCTTTTCGATTAAGCAATCAATCCCGAAAAACCAGTGCTGAAGGGCGAGTAGTTAGGGAACCGGTCATCATGGAGGGCAAGATTCACATGTATCTTCGCACTTGGCATAAGCTAGAAAAACATGACATGGAAAATAACGTGTGCAAAGCTCAGTTATCGGTAGAATCTGTCAATTTCCCAAACTTAGATGAATTGTTAGACATTTATGAGAAATGGCAAGATTTCTTGGATCAATAGTTGGATCCGATTTTGTAATCTCTATTTTCTAGGGATCTCTATTTTGGCACTTTGTTGTAATTATTTAAAGAAGGATACCTCTTGTAGTTAAGGGATGGTAATTTTGGAGTTGCAGATCAGCAGGAGACTGGACTGGAGATACTCTATTTAGCAGAGCCTTTTGTAATTTTTGTACAAGACCTCTTTTAATACAGTAAAGTAATCTTTTGATCCATCTCTTGTTATTCTTCAAGTTTATTTGAGAATTTCTAATTGTGTACTTCATATTGTCATCTACAGTGCATGATGTCTTTTGCATATGTTTAAGTGTATGGATCTGTTATATTGGTTTCCTTGTATGATTGATTTATGTTGAAAGGTGTTTTATTGAGTTTCTTCAATTTAAATACTTTCTTTATCGATTTCTGCAAGTGATTCATAGCACAATATTTATTGTTAATTTTTCAATTAGAAAGTGGTTACAGATTTATCTTGAACAGGATTAAGTACTTGAATTATTCTCTTTTAATTTTTCATTAATGGATTGTGATTTAAGTTAATAAGTGAAACAATTAAAAGCATTTCTGTGAAAGGTTGTAATTTACTTATTCATCATACCTCAAGATTAATCTGCAAAAGATCAAGCTTTCATTTTAGAATAGGACTAACTTAGACTAGTTTCCCTTTTCTAAAATAGGTTAGGTTAGCTTTGTTTTACCATATCCACATCTTGGTTTTCCTTGACTGGAAAACTGATCTTATAGGTCAACTCATTTACTCTTAGAGTGCCAGCGGAGGCCTAATATCCGTGGGGGATCACCACACCAAACAGGTTGGGGATAGAATTGCCCTTGCGTAGGGTCCTTTGAAGCCTTTCAACTTGGGTTTTCTTCCTGTTGGAGCCTAGGCCGCAGCTATGGTAAAGCTGCGAATTTTGAGGAAAAAGCACAAGTGTTGAAGGGAAAGTGCTAATTTTGAATAAGCACCAATTTTTGGGCAGACGTGAACAGTGCGCAGTACGGTGCCAGATGGACGAGATCAGCGCAGATTACGGGCCGGAAATTGCGGAGCTCGTGCGCACACGTCAAAGGAGAATGAATGTGGCCGAGTAGAGAGCTCAGCTACCATAATAAATGAAGCGATGGAATAGAGGGCTCAACTACCCTCATTAAGGCTAAGTACAGAAGTTATGGTTGCTCTGACCAAGGAAGAGCAACGGACTAAAGCATTGAATGCGAAGGACAAGGAGCAGTGAATGATGAAGCGGTGCCCATACCCGCAATCTGCGCTGGAAATCGCGGAGCCTACAGGAAGCGGCGACGTGACTGCAAGCGGCACCTACAGTACACCTAGCCATGTCCATGGTTAGGGTTTTTGGGGATTACTGCTGGGAAAGGCCCACAGTTTTGTAAAGGTGCGACCCTCAGGGCCACCTATATATATGTGTAATTGTAAAGGAAGAAGGTTATATGTTTTAGACATAAGAAGGTCAGACGTTAGACGTTAGCCATTAGATGTTTAGACGTTAGAGAGATAGAGTGGTTAGAAGGCCATTGTAAGTTGATGTTGAGGTTGCAAACAGTCTGAGTCGACGTCTAAACCATTGTAATCTCTGTAGAAGAAGAGACTAGATCTAGAGAAGGGCTCCCAGCTATGTGCGTGGAGTTTCCTGGAAAGATCTAAAGCTGCAGCTGTGTGCGCAGCAGGACTGTAATTTCTATTTTGAGATTAATATAAGATACACTTCCCGTGGACGTGATTTCCCCGTGGTGGTGAACTACATAATTCTCATTGTTATGATGTTTTGTTGTGTGATTGCATGTTTTAGTTTACTATCTGTGTATACATGAATGTTTCGTTGTCTTTATGAATGAGTATATAAAGCAAGTCCTTGAAGCTCCCTTAGAAGGTATTATTCGCGCACTATCGAAGGAATCGATAGGAGCACTATTGCCGCGGCGCCAAGGAATGCGTTACTGCGCTGGGCGTGCAAGCAGAAATGATACATAGAGTATCGACACAGAGGGTAATCACCTCGTGCGCCGAAGCGGAGATACCACACAACTAGGCGGGGTGAGCGCGAGTTTCAGCGCTGTTGCACTGAGAGGTCTGCGAAAGAATAAGACGTTCCGCTTTGAGGAATACTCCCGTAAGAGAGAGGAGGAAGATTGCAGTCTCCGCGTCGCCTAGGTTAAGGAATCTTGATTCCTTAGCCCCCCCATAGCCACTTCGAGTGAGACTTCAGGCTGCTGCGCAGCTCGTTGCCGAGAGGGCTAGTGCGCCAAGGGGTGTTTGTTGCTGCGCATCCTGAAAACCCGGGTCAGTCCAAAAAGCAGCCAACAAATGGTTTTGTTGCCTTAAGACTTGTTATTCCGGTGATGTGCGAGATACTGCTGAAGCCAACAAATGGTTTCATTGTCAGCTTCAACCATATTATTTTGAAGGCAATGTGCTACTGGAATCCTACAACTAAAGAAATTCAAGACTGGTTTGATTCAAAGGCTAAAGAGTTCGTTGAACGAGAAAATAGAAGCCTTAAGCTTCAGACAGAAGACTGGTTGCAGAAGCATATTTATACTGACCTTCATGAAATTTTCTTTGTCACATTTGCACTTGAGTTACATGCGTGGGTAGCCAAGCTAGCAGATACTAGACCCACTATGCGTGTTGATCAACCCATCACTTGGACGCCTGAGCTAGTTAACATTTTGAAGCGGGTAGATAATCCTGTGTCCCGCGCAGTAGACTTTTGGTTGAACAATCTGCTGGAAGGCTTCATCACCGAGTTTGCAGTAGATACGAGGAAGAGCTTCAACGAAGCTAAGAGGAGCTTCTTCAAAGAACATAGGGGTAAGTTCTTAAATTCTCTGAACTTATGGATTAAAATGCTTTTGTATGAAAAAGGAAAACTATGCATAGCTTCCGATGAGTAGCATAGACAAGTAATGTCCACAGATTCTGATAGTGATCTTGAACTTATTGGTTGCACTCGTAGTGGAAAATGGTATAAAGTAGGCCTTGACCAACATTCTTTTGAGTCTAGCCCAGAAGATAGTCAAGTTCTTAGAGCAAGCCATATAGAGAGACAAGGGAGTGCTCATATCCCTTATCACCCTTTTACACCGCAAAAGCCAGACGGGGCTCAGTATAACCCCGCAGTAACACCTTCTAGTAGCCCGCACGGTACTTCTAGTACCTCAGCACCACTATTGTTTAACCATCCCGGAGGTAGTGCCACAACACCTCCACCTCAACCTAGCGCAAGAAGGATGGGTGATGACATGAAGCTACCAACTTTTAGAGGAACAGGGCTAGAAGACCCTAAGCAGCATTGGTTCCTATGTGAAGCCATTTGGACAATTAAGCAAATTAATGATGATGCTGTTAAACTGGTTCAGTTAGAAACCACACTAAGGGAAAGAGCCTTAACTTGGTTCATGAAATACTCAGCAACACAGAATAGGACGCTTGCTGATGTAAGAAATGATATGATTAGAGAATTCAAGAAACCTAAATCAGAATCACAGTGTATAACAGAGCTCAAAGACATAAAACAGTTACCTACAGAGTCAGTATGGGACTTTGACCAGAAGTTCAAAGCCTTGATAGATCAAGTAAGCTTTGAGTTTGCACCGCAGCAGCATAAGGAATGGTTCATTGCTGCGCTACTTCCACACATTAGACTTCCTCTGATGCAACAGAATATCACTACTCAGGAACAAGCTCTAGAGATGGCTATGAAACTAGAAGCCTCACCAATTGCTGGAATAAGCAACGATGTTGCGCAATTGCAGAACCAATTAGCAAACCTAACCTTGCAAGTCCATGATATTAAGAAAGGAAAGGATGTTGAAGAAATTTGGTGTACAAAATGTAAAGCGCAAGGTCATTCAAAGGACCATTGTCTTGTTTTCATAGAGTATATTGCAACTGGAGCACCTAACCCTTTACCACAGGCCCAGGGACCTTGGTTTGAAATCTGTAGAACTAGAGGTCATAGACCACAAGAATGTCACTTGTTACAGAAATACGTACAAACTCCAAAGAATCTATATTGCAATTTCTGTAAATCAGTAGGCCATGATGAGAACAATTGCAGAGCATATGATCTTATGATGGAAAGGAAACATGATGTTTATAGAGTACAATCAGAGGCACAAGGATCCACAGCAGGTCCGCAGTATGACCAAACTCGTGAAGGCCGACCAGGAAATTATAGGGGCCGTGGACGCGCAGTAGGTTTTGGTCGAGGAAGAGGACAGATCACTTGTTATAATTGCGGAGCTCAAGGTCATTATGCAAGGGATTGCCAAAATCCTACAACCATCTGCAGATATTGTAAATCTTATGATCATGTCATTGAAGATTGCCCTCAGTTGATGGCTAAGATGCAAGCAAAGACGCCATAGGTCAATCAGAATATTCAGTTGATTGGAGCAGAAAGAAGAGAACCAGACCCTACAGTTAATATAGTGACGCACAGTGGAGCAACCACTAGTGCGCCAGAGTTGGGAACTGGAAAGCAAGCGACACAATGGGTGCGCCGCGCTAATATTAAACCATCTCCACTCGACCTGCAGAAGCAAAAAGAAGCATTCAAGAAAGCTCAAGAGTATTTCTCAGACCCGCGAGCTTCAAGTTCTGTCGCAATTATGCATAATCATATCAGATCCCAAGTGCTAAGACAAGACAACCTGGTGCAAGAAGAGGCCACTACATCTGGAAGGCCTCATGATGAGGAGAATGCACTAGGTAGTGTCCATGCTTTCCTCAGAAACTGCTTAAATTTGTTGCGCAATGAAAAAGCAACTATCGAACTTCAACACCTATTGGATAAATGTCAACAATCTGCTTCGATGAATACACCGCAGCTTGCTGTTCACCAGATTAGGAGTCATACTAGAACTGGAAAAGAGATGAGGCTCACAGCGCAGATTGGAGCATTTGAAATGGACGAAGTCATTTTGGATTTAGGCTCCGAAGTCAATGTTCTCACCATGCAGACATGGGAACAGATGGGTATCCCTCAACTTACATGATCTCCTATCCAGCTAAGACTTGCGAATCAGCAACGAGTTTCTCCATTGGGAAGACTACCCAATGTACCTATTGATATTGAAGGAGTAAGAAGTTCTGCAGACTTTGAAGTAATCAAAATTCTGGATGATAGTAGACCTTATCCAGCACTTTTAGGCATAGACTGGGCATTTTCTAATTTGGCTGTCATTAATTTGAAGAAAAGACAGATGACCTTTGAAGATGAGCAGATCAGGGTCATCGCACCGCTTAATCCACTTCAAGGACCACGGTATATTGAACCCATTCGGGCAGAAGAAGAAGTGTGCCACATGGAAAGTTTGTATCAGATGACTGCTAGTCATAATGATTATGTCAATCCCACAGCGGACGGCCATATTAGCTGGCGATGCAATAACTCATGCACGTCATATTCAGAAGCAGGACTGGAAAACTGGCAAAATCACTTACATGAGGTTTCTGCAAGGCGTTGCGCCATGATGACTAAATCAATTCGATGGATTGGCACAGAATTGAATAACACTCCAATTTTTTATGGTTTAACTGAAGTAAGTGAATTCATACATACATATGAACAACAGATCCTAGATGAGCAGCGCATACAAGCATTGGATATAGCACTACGTGCTACACCCGCAAGATGGTGGGGTGCGCATAAAGACAATATTGACACATGGCAAGACTGTCGCAGATTGATACTGCACAGATTTCAGGGAACTACAACAGAAGTGTTGTGCAAATATGATGGACAGAGTGACCCCAGGTCACACGTTGAAGCATGTATTCAGCAATGGTCAGATATTCCAGAAGATGAGTGGGTTCACCTATTCATCCACACGTTGGATACAGTTCCAAGGAACTGGTACACTGAAACAGAATTGCGCAGAGGCACTATCACTTGGCCTCTTATGATAGAAAGTTTTCAACTTACCTTCATCTTTGAGTCAGAACATCCAAGCATCGACCACGCTTTAAAGTGTATTAAAAAGAAGCTATTTGAACAATGTCCATTACCAGAATATTCTCAACCAGATTGGGCTGTCCAGATGGAACATGCCCTGGAATGCTATAATTTCACCGCTGGTGAAGAGGAAGATGATCCTCGCAACATCAATATTCCAGAATCAGAAGGGACGCGCAATGTCGAAGGTCCTCAGCTTGATATCCCTGCCATTACAGAACACATCAAGCTCAAAAAGATTAACATTGGTACAGAAGCCGAACCCAAGTTTGCTTCTATAGGAGATTATTGGGATGATGAAACTGTTGGCCATATCGCAGATTTATTACGTGACTACCAGGATATATTTCCTACCAAGTTCATAGAAATGAAAGGCATATTAGGGGATTTAGGAGTTATGCGCATACCTCTGAAAGCAGACGCCAAGCTAGTAAAACAGCGCCCGTACAGGTTGAACCCGGGCTATAAAGAAAAGGTTAGAGAAGAAATTGATAAGATGCTCGCAGCAGGTATTATTGAGCCAGTAGAGGAAAGTGATTGGATTAGTCCTATGGTGGTACAAGAGAAAAAGGCAAAAGGTGAAATAAGCATCTGCGTGGACTTGCGCAAGCTGAATGACGCATCAACGCATGATCCATTTCCTACTCCCTTTACAGACGAAGTGCTTGATAATGTTGGAGGACAAGAGGCTTACTCCTTCACTGATGGCTTTTCGGGATACCATCAGATCAGAATCCATCCAGAAGACCGCCATAAGACCACTTTTGCGACTGAATGGGGCTCATTCTAGTATACGGTAATGCCCTTTGGTCTTAAAAATGCTCCTACTATCTTCTCTAGAGTCGTTGTTGCTGTTTTTAAAGAATTCATTCATAAGTTTCTCGAAGTCTATTTCGATGGCTGGACTGTGTTTGGTTTACTAAAGAACCATATAGGGAACCTGCAAATGATGTTAGAAAAATGTAGACAGTATCAGATTTCCCTTAACTTGAAAAAATGTATCTTCTGTGCTCCTTTTGGTATTTTGTTGGGTCATATTGTATGCAGACAAGGACTCCTGATGGATCCTGCGAAGGTTTCCATCATTGCTAACTTAGCTGCACCCAACTCAGTTAAACAATTGCGCACTACATTGGGACATACAGGGTACTACAGGAAATTTATCAAGGGTTATGCAAAGATTACTGCGCCTATGGAAAGATTGCTGAAAAAGGATTCGAAATTCCAATTGACAGAAGAATGCCAACAGAGCTTGGATACACTTAAAGAAAAGATGATCGCTGCGCCTATTCTAGTTTTCCCAGACTGGAGAAAACCCTTTCATGTTCATGTAGATGCTTCTTCCATAGCATTGGGGGTCGTGCTGACACAACCGGGAGAAGGAGGTATTGACCACCCCATTGCTTACTCTAGTAGAAAACTCTTTACAGCTGAGAAGAACTACACCACTACAGAAAGAGAAGGACTAGCTATGGTGTATGCCTTACAGAAGTTCAGACACTACCTATTGGGCGCACATTTTAAAATGTATACTGACTATTCTGCTTTGAAATACTTGGTCAATAAGCCAGTGTTAGGGGGAAGAATTTGTAGATGGCTACTGCTCTAGGATAGATTCAGGGGAGGAACCTACAAATCTGGAGGACAATCTACCCGATGTGCAGCTGTTTTCTGTTCAAGCAGCCGATGAGTATTATTCCGATATTCTTGAGTTTCTCGCGACCGGGCAAACGCCAGTTGAGTTTTCAATCTAGCAGAAGAAGCAACTTGTTGTCAAAGCTGCAGACTTCACTTTGATAGCAGGCCAGCTCTATAAGTTGGGCCCCGATGAAGTCTTGCGCAGATGCATTTTACCGCACGAGAAGAACTCCATCATCGCAGAAGCGCACTCAAGTACCGCAGGAGGCCATTTCACAGGAAAGCCGACTGCGCAGAAGATCTTAGCCGTAGGTCTTTGGTGGCCAACATTGCACAAGGATACTAAGGAATTCTGCAAATGTTGCGATGTGTGCCAGCGAACAGGAAAACCTTCAAGAAGAGATGAAATGTCGATAAGACCCCAGATAACACTGTGTGCTTTTGATAAATGGGCCATTGATTTTGTAGGACCTATCAACCCACCAGGAAAGAGAACCAGCACAAGATACATCATCACAGCTACTGAATACCTCACCAGATGGGCTGAGGCGAAGCCAGTTAAGAACTGCGACGCTGTCACTGCCGCGCAGTTCATTTTTTAGAACATTATTACTAGATTTGGATGTCCACTAATTCTAATGAGTGATCAGGGTACACATTTCCTGAATGAGACTATAGAGGCCCTTACCGAGGAATTCCACATTAGTCACCATAAGAGTACACCCTACCACCCTCAAGCTAATGGTACGGTGGAGGCATTCAATAAGATTCTTGAGAATGCCCTGACGAAGATCTGTAATCAACAAGAGATGACTGGGACCTTAGAGTCACAGCTGTGTTATGGACTTATAGAACCACATGCAAGAAATTAATAGGTCACAAACCTTTCAGTTTGGTGTATGGACAAGAAGCAGTTATGCCCATGGAATACATTGTTCCTAGCTTCAGAATTGCGCAAATTACAGAAATGGCAGATACTGATACTATGAGTGAAAGACTCTCACAATTGCTTGCCTTAGAAGAAGACAGACTTTTAGCCGGATTCCATCAACAAGTACATAAGGCAAGACAGAAAGCTTGGCATGACAGGCATATTAAGAATAAACTCTTTCAAGAAGGAGACTTGGTACTCCTCTATGATAGTAAATTCATCAAGTTTCCAGGCAAGTTTCGCGTACATTGGTTAGGCCCTTTTCGGGTGATAAAGATAATAGAAGGAGGAGCAGTTCAGCTTGCGAAGCTTAATGGAGAATTGCTTCCCACAATGATCAACGGGATTTGGCTCAAGCCTTATCGCGACGGCCACTCTGCCCTGTCGACTTAATACATTGCTAAAGAAGTGCAGATGTCCAGTGTAGTTGAAAGAGGCATCTCATTATCACAGTCTACACAGAAGTCGCGAGACACTTTCAGTCTCTGGCTTCCCATGCAGTTCCTTGAAGCATCCGCGCATGTCAAGAAAGTTTTTTTGGAGCGACCCTATTTGCGCTCTTGCGAAGTTTTTCCTCGGCTTGTCAAACCATCGCTCTTGCGGAGTTCCCTGTTGTCTAGTTGTCGGTTGAGGAGTTCTCGTTGTGGACCCCTCTATATGCACAGTTACCTATGCTAAAATGACCCACCAAAAATTTGAATTATTGTAGTCCTATAACCGCGTCTGAATATTAAATGAAGGATAAGCTCGCCAATTAATTGTATCTGCTCTGACAGAGTCGGCTTGATCTCCCTAAGATTTGCATTTATGTCATGCGCCGAAAGCTTTAGCTTCTCCTGGAAGGCTGTCAGAGCCCGTCCATCACAATTAATGCACTGCAGAGGCGCAGGGGTAGGGGGGTTGTCAACTCATGCATAGGCACCTACGGCTATTAGCCCCACTTGTCTGCATTTACTATCGCGCTTAGCTATAAATACCCCACACCCGTATATCTTCAGGTTACTTTTCTCAAGTTGCATAGTGTCTTGTTTGAGAATCTAAGTTATTTTTTTCAAAGCCGTGTTGTGCAGACTGCTTCCTTTGTTTTCAGCGTGCGTATCCTACGTTGTTCTGCCATTTGTCTGTTCAAATCCTTGTTGTGTATACCGGTTCACGATGGAGAACCTGTCAACTGAAGAAATTGTTCGTCAATTTAAGCGCAGAGGCTTAGATTTCGGCATGACTACCCCAGTGACGACCTCGGCTTACACGCACCCTGGTTGGACTGATCCCAGGCAATCTCCGGGCACAAGGGCGTCTCAACCGCAGCAACCGGACGAGCCCGTTCCAGAGCCATTGGCCACTATGGTGAATTACATTCCGCCGCATCCAGATGATGCACCCGAGGTGCATATTCCGAAGAATGCGAAGTATCC
The DNA here is from genome assembly GCA_027924585.1 of Larix kaempferi. Taxonomy (NCBI): domain Eukaryota; kingdom Viridiplantae; phylum Streptophyta; class Pinopsida; order Pinales; family Pinaceae; genus Larix; species Larix kaempferi. The sequence goes on from BSBM01001229.1 coordinate 47,030,666, forward strand.
GATTCCGCTGCCACCAATGGCGGAAGTCGTGCGACAAGAAGGGTCCCTGCTTGGACACCTTCCACTGGTCAAGTTTTCTGATTTCAACCTGGGAGACTACAGAATGTATCCTCAGTTCACGCCAGATCGCTATCTGACGGTAGTCCATAATCCCACCAGAAAGGTTGATGAATTCGTCCCGAAAGAATTTGCAACAAATTTAGAGAAACCTGGACTGTTGAACCTGTTGAAGCTACCGCACTTCAGGCGTAGCAATGAAGTCAATGCAGTTGTTAAGGCACTGCTATCCTGCGTTCATGGTGGTTACCTTTGGATGGGGAGGCCAATTGATTTGAATGTCGACTTGAATCATCGTATTACCGGCCTATCTAAGGTTGGTAAGGACCCCAATATTCATTTTGTTGGAAAAGATAAGGACAGAAAGTTGGCTGCACAGTTGGTGCAGAAATACAAATTGACAAGAGGATGTCGGGCTTATGACCTCACTATAGTTGAGGATGAAGCACTTAGATTTACAGGTAGTCTGCTTGCAGGCAGACTTCTCACGAAGTGCAGACCTAAAGAAGTCACTGGAGCTGTTGTGGAGCTCACAATCGCAGCTACGGTGGGAGAGCAGTACAACTGGTCTCTCTTCCTCCTCAATTCTTTCTTGGAAGACTGCCGGAATGTCCAAGACACCACCGGTCAGTTGTTCCATTTTTCTTGGATTTTAATTTTATGCGCCTTTGTCGGGTGGAAGGAGCCCCCCAACACTCAGTTCCTTCCGCGCCGCGCAGGAGAGGTTGCAGGAATGCGCTATGTCAACCTCTGGGATTCTAGTAATCCCGCGAAGCGCAAGATGAATCGCGCTGTCTTTTGTGAATATTACCATCTCCTCAAAGATACCATTCAGGAAATGTCGAGGCTAAGTGAGGAGACATCACAAAGATATGGAACTAAGTTGGTCTTTTCTGCCAACTTGCATGAAATTTACCTCCGCCCTTGCGGAATTCAAGAAGAATGGTCCGTAGGCCTCTACAAGATGACTACTGAAGACGTTGAAGAAACTGTGAAGTCTTGGTCGGATGAATGGAGGGAGGCTGCCGAAGTCGCTGCCGCAATGCCATCCCCTGCTGCGCAAGAAAAGGATAAGGGTAAGGAAGTGACTGAGCAAATAAGTGATGAAGGTTCGACAGAACCAGCGGCCAAGAAGCAGAAGGTGTCGCATCCCTCTGAGACCATTTCCTTGGGGATCGACCAGTACTTGAAGGAGCAATTTCGTGAGCTGTGGACCATGCACGCTCACATCAGAAGTGCTCTGGACCTGCAGTTCGTGGAGTTAAAAGGTCTCGCAGGAAGAGTTGCGCAGACCCATGCACCAGCATCCAGTTCGTAGGCGCCGCAGGCATCTACAAGTACCGGGCGAGTTGAAGTACTTGCAGAGAGGCATACTGTCGTGCACATCCCGCCTACAAGCATGACACTTCTGGATCCTTTGGCCGCACTGCAGGTAAGCGCAGTTGGCCCCATTGAAATAAATTTATCTTTGATTCCGATAGAAACCTTGCAGTTAGTGCAAGAGAAGGTCTCTATTGAGCCGAGAGCTAGAGAGCTCTCCACATTCCATGCAAACCAAAGACTGCAATCGCAGGAAATAGAGCTGAAGGCAGGCTATAAGAACATCTCTGAGAAGCTTGCACTTTATGAGGCACAAGACACTGGGATAAGAAACGTCGTTGATGAAATCACCCAGGAGATGCCGGCCTGCGAGATTCAACCAGACCTTCCTCTGGTTGAGAAAGTTCAAATTATTGGTGGAAGGGTGAAATCCCTAGAGCAGGAAATAGTTGCTATGGCTGAAGACCATAGAACGCAGATCGCTGAGTTGGAAGCTCGCGTTGCAGTGCATTCTACAGATGATAGGCAGGAACAATTTGAAGCACTACGCAGAGCTTCCACTCAAATGAAGTCCAGAGCAGATGAAGCCGAGAACCTAATGACGTAAGCTATGGAGGCTTGGACTGAGCTTGAGAAGATCCCTTTCAAAGTCGTTCTTTCAGAACAGGTACAAGCAGCAGAACAGTCCCTAACTGTTCTGAATGAAGAAGCTAAGGCCTTAGAAGGATTAGCCAAAATGAGGAAAATGAGCGAAGTGTGCAGAATACAACAACAACTGCACAAGCTCAGAAATGAAGATGCTAAACTCACCAACAGCATTCAGCCATTTATGGATGAGTATGCTGAACTTGCTGCCCAAGCCGAGGCAAAGATCAAAGAAATTGCTGAATCCCAATAGATGGTTGATGGCATAACTGAAGAAGAAGCCACTGTAGAAATGGTGCAGACAGCTGTGGAGTGCGTCGATGAAATGGACTCCGCTATTGCGCAGTGGAAGAAAGCATTTGTTGAGACCCAAGCAAAGGCAGATGCACAAGTAAAGCGACCACACACTAGTGCGAGTGGCTCGGGGACAAGCCACAAGTAAGTGTTAGGGGCTTGTTGGAGCCTAGGCCGCAGCTACGGTAAAGCTGCAATTTGAGGAAAAAGCACAAGTGTTGAAGGGAAAGTGCTAATTTTGAATAAGCACCAATTTTTGGGCAGACGTGAACAGTGCGCAGTACGGTGCTAGATGGACGAGCTCAGCGCAGATTACGGGCCAGAAATCACGGAGCTCGTGCACACACGTCAAAGGAGAATGAATGTGGCCGAGTAGAGAGCTCAACTACCACAATAAATGAAGCGACGGAATAGAGGGCTCAGCTACCCTCATTAAGGCTAAGTACAGAAGTTATGGTTGCTCTGACCAAGGAAGAGCAATGGACTAAAGCATTGAAGGCGAAGGACAAGGAGCAGTGAATGATGAAGCGGCGCCCATACCCGCAATCTGCGCCGAAAATCGCGGAGCCTGCAAGAAGCGGCAACATGACTGCAAGCGGCGCCTACAGTACACCTAGCCATGTCCGCGGTTAGGGTTTTTGGGGATTATTGCTGGGAAAGGCCCACAATTTTGTAAAGGTGTGACCCTCAGGGCCACCTATATATATGTGTAATTGTAAAGAAAGAAGGTTAGATGTTTTAGACATAAGAAGGTCAGACGTTAGACGTTAGCCATTAGATGTTTAGATGTTAGAGAGATAGAGTGGTTAGAAGGCCATTGTAAGTTGATGTTGAGGTTGTAGACAGTCTGAGTCGATGTCTGAACCATTGTAATCTCTGTAGAAGAAGAGACTAGATCTAGAGAAGGGCTCCTAGCTGTGTGCATGGAGTTTCCTTGAAAGATCTAAGGCTGCAGTTGTGTGCGCAGCAGGACTGTAATTTCTATTTTGAGATTAATATAAGATACACTTCCCGTGGATGTGATTTCCCCGTGGAGGTGAACTACATAATTCTCATTGTTATGATGTTGTGTTGTGTGATTGGATGTTTTAGTTTACTATCTGTGTATACATGAATGTTTCGTTGTCTTTATGAATGAGTATATAAAGCAAGTCCTTGAAGCTCCCTTAGAAGGTATTATTCGCGCACTATCGAAGGAATCGACAGGAGCACTATCGCCGTGGCGCCAAGGAATGCGTTACTGTGATGGGCACGCAAGCAGAAACGATACATAGAGTATCGACGTAGAGGGTAATCACCTCGTGCGCCAGAGCAGAGATACCGCGCAGCTAGGCGGGTGAGCGCGAGTTTCAGTGCTGTTGCACTGAGAGGTCTGCGAAAGAATAAGACGTTCCGCTTTGAGGAATCCTCCCGTAAGAGAGAGGAGGAAGATTGCAGTCTCCGCGTCGCCTAGGTTAAGGAAGCCTGATTCCTTAGCCCCCCCATAGCCACTTCAGGTGAGACTTCGGGCTATTGCGTAGCTCGTTGCCGAGAGGGCCAGTGCGCCAAGGGGTGTTTGTTGCTGCACATCTTGAAAACCTGGGTCTGTCCAAAAAGCAGCCAACACTTCCTCTATTGAGTGTCTTGGAACATTCCAGCACCTTTTTCATCTAACCTTCTCAACCGAGGCAGCAACAGCCATCTAGTGCATAGTCATATCATCTATCTAATCTCTTGCATTTTCAGTCATGCTTCTATTGTATGATTCATACAACCATTATCAACAACATTAATTGGCATCAACCATAGACAATACCATTAATGGGCCATTGTATGTGTAACTTTACTACCTTTACCCCTATGCAACATCATGCTCATGCATAATCAATTCACATGCATTATGCAATGACTCTTTAATCATGCCCACTAACTTATATTTAATCTACCACTCTCTTGCATTTCCAACATCCCTATGCCATAATTTTCATTGTATAAAACTCATAAAATATGAATACAATATCAAGAGAGGGGTTAAGGAATTCTCCCTTCCCCAATCATAGCATGGAATTTCCTCTTCCACATCATAGTTGATCCAATTTCATGGGCTCTCTACCATGCACACAAGCAATCATTAGCTATGATCTTCTCACGAATTAGCAATTCAGTATATACATGCGTGCATAATGTTCATTCTTGATGTTTTCCAAACATGCAATTATTATGCTATAAATAGAAATAGTTTAAGGTGAGGAATTTCCCTCTTATCAACATTTCCTTACCGCTCCCATTGCTCTTCCATAATGCATATTACAACCAATTACTCTTAGTACGGCTTCCACAAACCTTCAATGCATTTCCTGCTTCTCATTCCAAGCATAGAAAATGCATTTCATACTTTCAACAACTGTCTCCGGGGAATGATGGGGGTCAAGGGGGCTTGCCCTTGTGGCCCTCGTTTTTCTTTTTTTTGTAAATCCTTCAATTTCGTGCAATCTAGCGCATAAGTTCAAAGCCATTTCTCACTTTCGGACACCTGAACTTCACCTTGGAAAACTGCTCAATTTCCCTGTTTTGGCAAAACTTAACAATTTCTCCTCCGACAGTGTTGCAACAGTTAAGGTTAAAATTGTCGACCGCGTTGCAGCAATTAAGGCTAAAACATTCAACCACTGACCATTGACCACCGACCGTGTTGCATCAAAAATGGTTAAAAATTGTCGACCACACCGCAGTAATTAAGGCTAAAATTGTCGACCGTGTCGCAGCGAAAAAGGCTAAAATCGCCGACCGTGTTGCAACACATAAGGCTAAAATCGCCGACCGCGTCGCATCGAATAAGGCTAAAATCGTCAACCACGTCGCAGCAATTTTGCAAAATATTTCCGACCCATTGCACAAAAACTTCGCAAAATTTCACCGAAGCACGTCGCTGGAACTAAGCTTAACTCACCATCTGTTTCAGCATTTTTGGCTTATCTTTACCGACACAGTCTTGGCAGAAAACTCAGAAACACTTCGAAAATTTTCAAATTTTCAAAAATAGTTAGAATTTTTTTGAAATATTTCCTTCTTTTCTGATGATTAGTGATGGCGAGGGAGCATACTTACCTCTACAACTATGATAGGTATCCCATGAAGGCCTAAATGTTGCAACCTTTGCTCTGATACCATTCTGTAACGTCCCCTCCCGCGGACCCAATTCGAGTAAGGGAACATGATACCAATCAGTGGGGTTTTTACATAACTCAGCCCATATCATTAGATTCATAAAAACAAATGTGTGCAAATTTGACTCAAAGCAAACATGCACAGCGGAATAAAACTATCCACACACATTTCACATGCATTCAGCATATCAATAACAGTCATCAATTAATTAAAACAGTGCAGAAGTGAAACACATAGAGAGAATATAGTTATCTCACTATAATGTATCCCAAGCAACTAGCTATGTCGCTGCAACATTCCACCCAACCTTAGGTCTCTTCCCATCCTGTATTATTTGAGCACTCAGAGACCACCCCTGAGATGGGCATGATATTTACAAGGAAAAGGGGACTTTCAAGCTCAGCACAGCCAAAACAATGAATACCCATCTCAGCCCCAACATTCTCTTACACACAACAAACTCAAAAACTGGGCATGGATACACATTTTCAACAATGGATTACAAATTAGGGTCTATGGGTTTTCCCAAATCGTTACACACCTAAAATGGATTTTGGGAAGAGGGAATCAACCCCATGGAAGAAAACCGATTTCTCCCACAAATGTATGAGCATTCAGTGGTCCAAAATGGCCTCTATAAAACCCCCAAGTCGATTCCCCTTCTTTCCCACTGTTATACAACATAAAAACACCCTTCCCAACTAGGAAAATGAAGGAAAACACAACAAAACCATGGAGGAAAATGCCCAAGTAGCTCCCAACTCGTGAGAGAGCAAAACTGATGGGTGAAGAATGGCTTGGGAAGTAATTTCGTGGCTCCTTTCGTTTGTAAGAAGCCAAACACGAATTTTTAGGAAAGGTGGCTTGCCCATACTTGAATTTGGATAGCCATATGTTGGTAGGCGGTTCGAAGAGGAAATGTCGTAGTATTGCCGACGCTGCGACACATCGGATGAGGGCGCGGAAGGATTACTTTGTGGTAAAGTATACCGCAGTTGGTGGGTTTTGGGTCACTTAGACCATACGTTATGTAACGTTGAGTCAATTGTACCGCGGTATGTGGGTTTTTGGGTCATTTGGACCAAGTCAATTAGATATGGGGTCAGTTGTCCATAGTGTCAGTTAGGAAGTCGCTAGTAAGTGGACAAACATTGTAATGGCAGAAGCCTATAAAGAAATGAGAATTGTAAGTGTTAAGGAAAGGTGATAGACAGAGACAATATTGGCGGAGCAATAAGAAGGTGGATGTATATGGAGATCTATGTTTTGCTTATGGTATATGACTGTGACAGTAATACAATGATGATGTTTTGGTACGATCTTTGTGCAATGTTGTGATATATGAATGTTGTTATATTTTCTTGATGCAATGTCTGCTTATTGTTGCTGTGATGATAAATGCTGCGATTAAGTAATATGTTATAACTCCATGTTGAATGTTTAAAGTTTTTGTTTAAGTACTGCAATAGACCTAGTCCGTGTAGCCACAACTCTCCTCCTCCCTCGGTGGAAACATGGTTCTATCTACTCTTCCTGGACGCCTCGAGTGAGACCTCATCCGCTCTGCGAGTGTTGCTAGGTGGGCTCAAACCTGCCCGAGTCGGTGCCCAGGGAGACTGCGGTATGTGTCGACAGTGAGGTGAACCTCTGTCGACCAAGGTCGCGTTGGTCAACAAATGGTTCTGTTGTTGGGACCATGTGCAGAGTGAAAGGAGGTCATGTTGTGGCACTCGACAAAGCTGGAGATACAGAGCTGGTTTGATCAGAAGCTGCGGGAGTTTGCTGAAGAAGAAAGCTGGAACATGCGACTAATAGTAGATCATTGGCTGGGAAGGTATATTCTATGATAACGCGACTAACAGTATGGTTTTTCTATGAATTCCTGATCATTCTATACGAGTGGTTGTCAAACCTGACCTTCCAGAAGAGGAACTTCCAGGGGGGTGAGCCGACGACTTGGACCCTGGAGTTGATTTAGGAGCTGTAGGAAGTTGATAATAAGGCATTGTTGGGCCCAAGTTGGGACAAAGTTTTGGTAACATTTTTTTATAAGCAGGAAAAGCTGAGCTGAGCACAGCTCAGAAAAAGATGTAATTTTGTCTAAGTGTTGAGGGTGCTGCGAAGTTGTGCGCAGCATCCAAGTTTTGACCATGCTATGAATTTGTGCACAGCATTTGGATTTTGGAAGTACCGTGAATACCAGCACTATGAGGAAGCAGTGCTGCGAAGTAGTTAGGCCACGTGGAGCCAGCAAAGTAGAGTGCTGGACGAGGATCAGGTGCAGGTATCGAATGGACCAGTAGTGGTCTAATTTTGGAAAGATGCTCCAGGTGTACCGAGCGGCGGGCACGAGCAAATCAGGAAGGCGGCCAATGCACGAGTCTATTAAGGAAAGGACAGCTCAGGGAAAGCGATGGCTTGGCATGCCTAGTGGGAGAGACCGTTAGAGATGAACGGATTCATTGAAAGTGACATGTTGGCATGCGTGCGACAGGAAGGCCGATAGCGACAGAATGAAGACGTGGAGAACCGTCATGATGAAGCAGACGCTACCAGATACCAGCAAGCCAGTTTAGGAAAATCGGCACAATTTTGTAAACCCTAAGGGTTTATGGGTTTAGGTCTTTGGCATTGTAAAGACATGACCTTCGGGCATGCTCTATTTAAGAAGACAATTTTGTATGGGATGGGGTTACTCTTTGTGGTTTCATTTTGGCTACTTTTTATTGTTACAATTTTGGGCTTTGAATGTTGTATTGAAAAAATCTCTTTTGAGTTGAGAAGATTGTAAAGGCTCTGCAACTGTGTGCACAAAGACCTATCTGAGTGGAAGGAGAGTCTGCAGCTGAGTGTGCAGCCTAAGAACGGTTTTCCCCATCCCTTTTAAAGATATATATTACCAACCGTTCTTGTGTACGTAGCTTCCCACCCGGGGGAGTGAACCACGTTAAATATTGTGTTGTGCGATTGTGTTTTATGGATGAATGCTTATCTGTGTTTCTGTAAATGAATGTCTAGATGTTTCCTTGCATGTTGTTATGAGACAACTGTTGTATTCATTTTCCATTAGAAGAAGTATGGAGATGATATGTTAAGTTCTGCATGAATAGACGAATGGTGAACATTTGGCTTATGTTTGAAGACAGTGAATCAGTTAGTTGGTTCAGTGTCAAGAGATCACTTAAGTACTTCCTTATGCGCAATAGAACAATACATAACAGTTAGCTAATATCAGTAGAATATGCTCAAATCGTAGCCATACCAAGTGGATGAACGAATCAGTAGATAATTAATCAGCTGGGTAGTTGAGAGAGTGGATGAGTGATACTCAGTTCAGCCCCTTGAACGTTTCCGTGTACTCCAAGTATAAAGTTGAGTCGAATTGTTTGCAGTCTCAGTAGAAGTCTTGCGGTAGAAGTACTTGGTAGTGCGGACCGCAGCGTTGTCCATCGCTACGCAGTCCCATCTCGTAGCACATACACCTTGTTGCACTATGCAGTATGTCTATCCACGCAACTTGTCACTTACTGTAGAAACCTGATTCCGCAGTACCCCATAGATACACCTCGGGTGCGACCTCAACTTGCTCGCAGGTTGTTGACGAAAGGGCCAGTGCGAAGGGGTTTTGTTGGTCAAAGGGAAACCGCGAAGAACCTGGGTATTATAGAAAACCTCTGGGTCAGTTACAGCCAACAAATGGTTTCGTTGCTGTGCTCGAATCCGTGATGAGTTGCAAACGTGATTTGTGACGAAGAATACCAGTTCCCGGAAGGCTTTGACAACTGGCATCCTGAAAAGACAGAAATCCAAGCTTGGTGGGACAAGACTAGAAGAGACTTTGCAAGGTAAGAGAACAGACATCCGCGTCTATGTGACACACAGTGGTCAGAAAGATATTTATGGAAATATATTCACGAGATTTTCTGGGCATCATTTCCAAATGAGCTGCATGCGTGGATCTCGTGGCTCGCAGAAAAGAAAACCTGTTTTCAAGGAGGAGTTCCTACAGAGTGTACTGTTGAGCTCATAGAGCAGCTCAAAGCAATAGACAGCCCATTGACACGCACAGTTGGTTTTTGGGTCGATCATATCCTAGAAGGCTTCGTAACAGAATTTGCTGTAGACACACTCAAATCCTACAGCCAAGCAGAAGCATACTTTTTCAAAGGATTCCAAGGTAAGTTGCTGAACAATCTCAGTCTATATATTAAGATGTTGTTAGCTGAGAAAGGTGTTTTAAGAATGCAGTAATATTCTTAATGTTACACAGAAATCTTCCACCCTGTGAGCATCAGCATTCTTTGGCCTGTAGAATCCATTTCAGTGACTCAGATCCATTTTCATCCTTCAGTGATACCAGTTTATCCTATTTTTGTTCCACCCACATGTTGCATCACTATAGCATGCGTACCCGCGAGTTGCATCCCTATAGCCCGTGGGTATCAAGTAAAATGGTAAAAACCACTATTTTATTATGTCTCAATGAGTCCTTTCACCTACCTTTGAGAGGACTATATATTGAGCACATATGGATTATGGACGGGAGGAGGAAGAGAAGAGTAAAGGCACTCTAGTGGATTTTTTCCCTCTCTTGAGTCTGCACTCGTTGATCCTTGTAGTTGTGAACCAGTTATGTTCACCTTCCAAACTCCTCTCTAGTTTGAGTTTTCCATTCATGGAGGATTGAAGTGGTGGAGGCACAAGTGGATTGATCTAGATCTTGGTTCAGATTGGTTGCCAGCAAGAGGTCGTATCACTTTGTACTTCTTCTTGTTCATTAATAGAAATACTCATATTCTCGTCCAGTCATGGTGTGAATGTCATTTATTATACATTGGGTTGCATTTTCTTATAATATTATGGACCATTGTTATTGATAATGTTAATGTTATTTATATATCACATGTACTTGTTAGATATTGGTTGTCGAGACTAATTTGCAGATTACGAGTGCTTGGATGTGCGCGGATTGAAAGCTCCAATGGGGATCTACATCAAACGTTGGATCGAGGTTGGTTACATTTCTCCATTGTTTTAACATTGTCATTTATAATAGCATTGTTTTGAGAATTGAGTAGATTTATGGTAGTCATCTGTCTGTTGTGGTATTCCCAAGCCATAGTGAGTTTTCTCCAATACAGAAATGGCGACTCCGCTGGGGAAGACATCCATGTTTGGGAAATGTTTTGAGCATTAGTCCATAATTATTGTTGTTTATCAAATCTCTGTGTCACTGATTGACCATTAAGATACACTATAGAAAACTTGTTTTTTCTGAGCCTCTGGACTCTCTGTTTGACCATTTGCTTTTCCTCACCCGCGGGATAGCTTAGCTCTGCCCGCGTCTACCCGCCTCTGTTTACTCTACTGCTCGCGGGTACCCGCGGGATTTCCTTTGACAGTAGCGTGTAACTCCGGCTTTTGTTGGTTTATGGCTATTGGTTGTTACTGGGTGAGTTTGGTTGATTCCTGAGTCTTTGTTGGCCTCTTTCTTGACTGGTTCATGCCTTGGTTATGACCAGACCTCTTCGTTTCTCTTGGTTGAGCCTTCTTGGTTTTTTACCAATCCTTGGTTTTAACCTCTTGGTTTTTTCCTGTTGAGCTCATTCCTTTGGCTGAGTCTTGCTATTTAGGATCTGCTGGGTTGTCTTAGTGATCTTCTCGGCACTTCAGTGACTGAATAGTAGGATCTTGCTTGCATTTTTTCATTCCATATATATTAAAAAAAAATACAAAAATATTTATTAGTTTTTTGGATTTTCCTTTCTATTTATAAGAGAAAATACAAAAATATTTTATTTCCATGTACTGCATTTTGCATTGAGTGCTTGTTGCCTTCATTTTAGGTTCTGCTTGTGCATTGAAAAGATAAAAGTTTGCATATTTATTTCGGAATTGTTGGTTGATTTTGCATATTAGTGACATTGCTTTATTGGATAGATGAGTCTAGGATTGGACAATGTTGCATACTATTGAGTCTACACATCACTAGTTTCACGACCATATCCCTTGAGTAATCACAGCCACTAAAATTAACGCTTAATCATAAAATTGATTAGACTTATTTTATTTATAGGGTACACCAACTAGCATAGGTTTAGAGTCTTGGAATAGATCATTGTGAGTTAACAATCCAAGACTACTGAACGAAACATTAGGTGTCTAACCAGGGAGTGGAGGAATCCATGGTATAGATCGGTGTTCTCGGGAAAGCTCTACTCAAACCAAAGTTAAGCACGAGGTCACGGGAGGTTGGTTGAGGAGATATCCCTCTGATACCGACTGAACGTGGGAGATATATCTAGGATTTGTTTGTATCTGGGGGTACCAGAGGTTCGTCTTCTTGTGCTTCGGGCTTAGCTACCCTGCCCATACGACGGGTACCACCTGTGACTGTCCCCCTGAGCATTGGTTATATTGCGGTAGACATAATTTCCTTACCTAGGTACCGCACAGGGTACTTGAAGTGGTTATGCTATTTGTGTCCTGAATCATAGAGGGATTGGATAGCATAGTTGTGTTCGTGCAATGGACTTGACCCTATCGACACAGTGAAGCCTGGGTTTCTCTATAACTGATTCTATTACCTCCGGCTATAGTTTGGGAGTCTCAAGCATCTCCTAGGCGAGACATACCGACTCTAGTGTTGGGAGCTCATTTAGCCACTCTGTCTGTCTGCTCTTGGCTGTAGATTCTCTAGGTGTGTGCTTTTGATTTACTATTTTTTATCGATAGTTGGCCTTTAGGAGACACTGTGTCTCTCTCCGGAGAGAACGTGGCGCAGAGCCCTACTCTCCGCCGGTCTCATCGTTTGGTTGGTTTAAAGCCAGCTTTGGTTACACAAGGCATTACTAGAGGACACCGAATGGCTCCCTCTGAGTCTTCAGATTCTTATGTGACTTACGTTGAGGACTACATGGCTGCACATCCCGATATCGGGAAATACCTTTCTACTCCTTCGAGTAGAGTTGAACATACTTCCGATCCCCAGACTCCTCATGAGGATTGGGGAGGTGATCCACCAGTGACTCAACCTGGTTCTATTTGGCCTAATCCACTTGACTCAGATCCATTTGATCCTTCGAATCCTGATAATTATCTTTACGGGATGCCCGAATTACCCGAGGAGGAAGAACAGGACGAGCCTTTCGTTCCTTTGTTTCCACGCGATTCTAGATATAGGAGGCCTGAGACTCATGATGATTCCAGCCCTATGGTCAACCCCACTGCACTCTCTTTTGGTATGCCTAGTCACAAAACTGTCGACCCTTCCACTATGGTTGGTACTCATGCTAGCACTAGTCAAAGTGTTAGGCATACTATACCCACTAGGGGCACTACGTTGTCCACCCACTCACATAGTATGGGGACTGGTTAGATTCCTAACCATGCTAATGTTGGAACGCGACCACCTCCTAGGAATACCCAACCTAGTCGGAATACTGTCCGAAACACGACTCGCCATACACCACCTAATACACGTGTCGCTACTCGTCAACCCAGGACTACTTTTGCGCATGATACCGTTCCTCCCAACCATGGGGGTGGACACATACCACATACTTTTGCATCCACCACTACCACTAGTAATGCTAATGTAGGGGGTGGAAATATTTCCTATCCACATGGACATCACACCACCAACCCTGCTACTGGTCACACCCATATTGGACCTGGGAATACTTCTCACGCTTATGGTCATCACACGACTGCTCAAGCTAATTCAAATATTGGGGGTGGGAACATACCATACCATTATGGTCAATACAACATGGTTCCCATTATGAATAGTACATACATGCCCCATACCCATGGTGGAAACCCTTATTACAACACAGTCGGTGCTGGCCACCAGTATCACCGACCACCCCAATATGGTGCTCAGAACGCACATATACCTGCTTACTCTCAAATGGGTCAGGCAGGGGGAGGTTATCCATCTTATGGCCATGGGCAAGCTTGTGGGCCGTCAAGTCCTCAGTATCAGCAGTTTAATCCTCATGGTCAAGCTTTTGGTCCATCGTATAACATAGTTTCGTTCAACCAACCTTTTATGGGAGCTTATAATCAAGCTTTCCAGCTGCAGCTCCCATTCCTTGCACGCTTGAATCTCCCGGATCTTTCGAAGCTCATGAATGATCCGGTGTGTCACGACCCTACTTGGCCCCCAGTCCCTACCAAGCTCCCTTCGGACATTCCAAAGTTTGAGGGGAAAGGTGGTGAGGACTTGGGAGATCATGTCATGACATTTCACCTTTGGTGCTCCTCCAACTCTTTGAATCATGATCCCATTCGATTACGACTATTTCAACGCACCTTCACAGAGGCACCCGTGAAGTGGTATGTGGAGTTGCCTGGAAACACCTATAGGGGATTCAACGAGATTGCTTTGGTTTTCTTAGACCATTTCCAGTTTTCGGTTCATTATGATACTGGTACTGAGTTATTGTCCACCTTCCGTCAGAATAAGGCCACACATATTTCTGACCACATTCAAGGGTGGCGTCGGTGGAAGAGATTAGTGAAAGCCAACATTCCTCCAGAGTTCCTATTGGAATGGTTCCTCAAGTATTTACTTCCATATATTGCTAAGGATGTTTTGATGTCTGGCATTATGACTGAGGAACAAGCTATCTTGAAAGTCCAGCAGTTAGATTTACTTTATTCTCAGTCTGGCATTTTGTATGACATTATTCCTAACGCACCGAGAACAAGACATGAGCCCACGTCAGTTCCTGGACCACATGTTGATGGCATCGTGGGGTCCACATGCACTCATCCTGTAGACTTGGTAGCTAATAAAATGCAAAATTTGCTGCTAAACCAGTCTGCTCCCGGACAGGTTCACACCTTGTCCACTTCCACTCCATCGTCTAATGTACACAATGTGCAATCAACAAAACCATCGGGTAACCAGCAACCTGGTAGTAAGAAAAAGGGGAGAAATAATTGTAGGAGTGGAAACAATGGAAGTAACAACAATAGCAATTGTAATACTCCTCGTAAAGAGAATGCCAACCCTCCTCGGGAAGGTGGTAATGTTGGCAAGGATCGTAAACCTAGGCGTAAGGTGAAATTCCCTTGCAAGCTTTATGGAGAGGATCATCTTACTCACTTATGTACTCATATTGAGGAAGCATCGAAGCATTTGGCACATAGCCCAGCTGTGTTGAAGGATCCCCTACCTCATCACCAAAACATGGCTTCACATGCTCCCACCATTGGTTATGGTACTAATGAAACAACAACATATTCTTCCAATACTAGTGGTTATGGATGCGTGAATATGGTTCAGTTGGAGGTTTGTGTTGCTACTCGTCAGCATGATTATGGTGCACCACAACCGAATTTGGGGAATGAGCCTCCCCCTCCTCCTGATAATTCCTTGCATATCAAGAAGCCTTCTATTATGTTGCGGATACCGAAAGGTGTTCTCAAGTGCTCCACGCATAATCCTAATGCTCGAGCCGCCCAAAACTACTCCATTGTAGAATATTTGGGCCAAACTCTGTGTGCCATGTCGGCTCTTGAAGTTTTGCAAGCCTATCCTTCTCAGAAGCATGCCCTTTTGAGTGCGTTAGGAGTTCAGGATGGGGGAAGTCCTAGTGTTATCAAATTCGACACTACTGATGTCCAACCTCGCTTGCCTTAGCACGTGGCTTTTCAAATCCAGGTGGTCTGCCTTAATAGCTTCATCAAACGTACTATGGTTGATGAAGGTGCTTCCGCGTCGGTAATGTCCTTAACTTGTTGGAAAGCTCTTGGCTCTCCTCCTCTACTTGCTTCTAGAACTACACTCACTGCATTCGACGGTAGATCTTTTACGCCGCATGGAATTATCCCTTCCCTTGTTGTCTCCTTGGGAGGTAAGTCCGTGCCTATTGAAGTCGAAGTGGTTGATGTGCCCATCGACTACAACCTTTTACTGGGTCAGAACTGGATGCATGCTATGAATGCTATCGTGTCTACTGTATTTCGAGTTATTTTCTTTCCCCATGAAGGCAAGATTGTGATGATCGATTAGCTGGATTATGTTGGCACTCCTTCCATAGCATCCACGGGATCAGTAGTCCCTCAAGTTTCTGATTCTAAGTCGGCAACTGGGAACATAGGTGTTGGAATGTACCCCTTGTTGATGGAAACTTTTAACCATTCTGCACCTGTGAATTTTATTGGAACCATTTCTGACAGTCCGCCTCCTCCTTCGAATAGTATGCCATTCCGGACTTCCTATTGTGGTGATCCATGGATTTTTCCATCCGTGGATTTTGTGTCTGGAGACATTATGCACGTCGGGATGTCTATGCCTTTATCTATAGCGGAGCTCACTTATGATCACATCGAACAAACCACTGCAGATCCGGATCTCTCTTCTCCCCAGACAGTTGAAGAAGATCCCGTTACGCTGCCAGTTTGGGTATCCAACTCATCTTGCTCTCACGATTTCCTCGATGATACTTTGCCATTGGATGAAGCTATCCTTGAAGCCATGTGTGGTAGTGAGAGGCCTTGGGAAGATATGCACCATCGATCTTATTTCCTTCCCAACCTTGAGCTCATTGAGCAGGAGGAGTTTAGGATGACTCTAGCTGAGATGGTTGGTCACCCTGTGGCTCTTTTGCAGTCGCATGATGTTTTCTTGGAGGGGAATATGGCCAGTATTTCCCCAACCACTTCGATCAACATCTCCCATACTCCCAGAAAGATTGAGAATGTTTACTTCGGTGATGATTGCACTCCTGAGGAGATTGCTATTTACACTGATTTGTTTACTAAACTCCAGGAAACTTTCACCTGGTCAAATGAGGAGATGCCAGGAATAGATCCCCGCATTGTTGAACACAAGATTAAAACGTATCCTGATGCTAAACCAGTTCGACAACGCTTACTTGCTATGAACCCTAGGAAGGAAGCTGCTATTAAGGCAGAGGTGGAGAAACTGCCCAAAGCTAGTTTCATCTACCCCATTCCCCTTACCAAATGGGTGTCAAACCCTGATCCTGTGGATAAGAAGCAAGGAACGATTCGTGTATGCACTAATTTCAAAGATTTGAACCGTGCATGTCCGAAAGACAATTTCCCCATGCCATTCATTGATCAAATATTGGATGCTTGTGCGGGAAGTGAGATTTTTTCATTCATGGACGGACTCTCGGGTTAAAATCATATTCAAATCAAACCCGCGGACCAACATAAAATGACATTTATTTGTCCATGGGGAACTTTTGCGTACTGGAAAATGCCCTTCGGCCTTAAGAACGTCGGAGCCACTTTTCAATGAGCCATGACCTATGCCTTTCATGATCTTAAAAGGATTATGGAAGTTTTCTTGGATGATCTTGCTAGCCATTCTCGCAAGAGAGTGGACCACCCCAAGCACCTCCGTATGATTCTCGAAGGATGTATCCACTACAAAATTCGATTGAATCCGAGCAAATGCATCTTCGCTGTTAGGACTGGTCGCCTTCTAGGATTCATAGTTTCAAAAGAGGGTATTAGAGTCGATCCTCTCAAAGTTGAGGCAATACTTCAGTTGCCTCCTCCACGTAATCTGTTTCAACTTCAGAGCCTCCAAGGGAGAGCCACTTTTCTGCATCAGTTCATAGTTAACTATGCCAGTATTACTAAAGGTTTCGCACACCTATTGAAGAAAGACACACCTTTTATCTGGGATGAGAGAGCCCAGCATTCTTTCGACACCCTTAAGAAAGCTTTGGTATCGGCCCCCGTGCTTAGTTCGCCGGACTTTACATGAGATTTCATTCTTTATGTGGCCGCATCTCAAGAGACTATTGGAATGGTCTTGGTCCAGGTAGATGATGCACTCATCGAGCATGTTATCTATTATCTTAGTCAAAATTTAGTAGACGTTGAACTAAGGTACACCCACATAGAAAAGTTGGCACTTGCGACTAATCACGTAGTCCAATGGTTACGGCATTACATTTTGCTTCGAACAACCACTGTTGTAGCTCATATCAATCCGTTTCAGTTTGTGCTATCACGACGCCTTATTGGGGGTAAGTATAATAAATGGATTGTGATCCTTCAGGAATTTGATCTCGAGTTTGCTTCTGCAAAATCGGTGAATTCATTGGTGTTCGCTGAGCTTATGTCGAACCTTCCACAGCTTGATGAGGATGTCATTCATGAAGATTCCTTTGTGGATGAACACTTATTTCTTATCTCAACTGAGGACCCTTGGTATGGGGATGTCATTAGATATCTCCAAACTTTGAAGTTTCCTCCACATTATTCATGAGACGAGCGACGGCGTGTGAGACATCATGCAAAAGATTATACTATCATCGGTGACACTTTGTATCGCCGAGGAAAGAATTCCATTCTTCGTCATTGTTTGACTCACGAAGAAGCAGAATGGGTATTTAATGATTTCCATGCGGGGGTGTGTGGTGGTCACTTATCCGGGCTTGCTACAGCCCAACGTATTATGCGAGCAGGTTATTTTTGGCCTACTATCTTTAAAGATTGTATTAACACTGTGAAGAGATGTCACCCCTGCCAGGTGTTTTCTTGGAACATACACTCGCATCTAGCGCCCCTCCATTCAGTCGTCACCGTCGGTCCCTTCACTAAGTGGGGGGTAGATTTCATGGATTGCAAACCATCTTCGGCTGAGGGGCATCATCATATTATTGTGGTCATGGATTATTTTTCCAAATGGGTTGAGGCCATGCCTACCATGAAAGCCGATGGTGCTACTGTAGCCCATTTCGTGTTCAATCAGATTATCACTCGATTCGGTATCCCGAAAGAGATTGTCACTGACCATGGCAGTCACTTTCAAAATAAGATGATGGAGGATTTGTCTCTCAAGCTTGGGTTTCGTCAGGAACACTCATCTTCCTACTATCCTCAAGTGAATGGTTAGGTTGAAGCAATCAATAAGTCTTTGATGACCATTCTCCAACGTACCATCCAATAAAGCAAGACCAATTGGCATATCATGCTATATCCTGCTTTGTGGGCATATCGAACCGCAGTTAAGACTGCCACCGGGTTCTCACCATTCCAGTTAGTTCATGGTGTGGAGTCACTTTACCGATTGAATGCGAGATCCATTCGCTCAAGCTAGCCATAGAGCTCCTCCCTGATATGATGGAGATTAAGCAACGTTTAGTATACCTCGAGCAACTTGACGAACACAGTCGAGATGCCGCTATGGCCATTGATGTTAACAAGAAATGTGTTAAGGTTCAATATGATAGGTCTGTCCATCCCTGGCAATATGCTGAAGGTGACTTGGTACTCTTGTATGACCAAGCTAAAGAACCCCTGGGGGCAGGCAAGTTCAATCCCATGTGGCATGGTCCTTACATTGTGAGGCGGGTCCTTGAAAAAGGAGCTTATGAGTTAGAAGATTACGAGGGAGTTGTCTTGAAGGAGCCTAGAAATGGGCTCTACCTCAAGCGGTATTACACTTGAACCTTTGGTTCGGGATGATAATTTTGTATACAATTGTATAGTTTTTCTGTATATAGTCTAGTTTGGTTTTCGGGTCTACTGATCAGCCTCTGTTTGATTGACAGATGTCAGCAGGATGTCCTACAATCTTAGGTTTCGCAGATGGTGCTAGCTGACATACGCAGCAGCTTGCTTCTGCTGCCTGGGTTATCTTTTCACCTGACCATCTGGTTGTGTCCTCAGGAGGTGCTTGTCTCGGTCCTACATCTAACAATGTGGCTGAGTATAGTGCCATTGTTGAGCTACTTTGTGATGCCATTTCACATGACATCCAGTCTTTAGAAGTCCGCCTAGATTCACAACTAGTTGTGTCTCAGCTGAATGGGCAATACCGTGTACGAGACCCTACATTACTACGGATATTCCTTAAGGTTTGACTCTTGGAGAGACATTTTGTTTCCACTACATATATTCACATTCCGAGAAGTCACAATTATATATCAAATGCATACGCTAACTATGTATTAGATTGGCATTTGTCACATTCACCATAAAGGACATAAATACAAAGATATTCATACATTTGTACCATACACACATATAATAGAACTGAGAACCAAAGTTGTATATATATATATAAATATGTTCAAAAATGGTAGTGTCATACAAGACTAGAGCCCGTAGCCCTCAAAAATATACATATCGATACAAAAAATGATGAGACCCTGGGATATCTACTCCCTCCGAGGAGATCTAGCTGCCGACTCAATGGGATGTGTCTCATAGTAGTACTGTACTACATTTTCCATCCACTGCAGTAGCCATACCCACTCACCAAGAACACCCACTACCTGGCGCTTCATAGCCTCGGGTAGTTGGGATACCTCTATCAGTGGTACTCGGGCAACCATCCGTGATATGTTGCGCCACAACGTCTGTTGTGTGTGCCCTGCTGCATCATCTACTGCCACCTCATCTATACCCCAACAGCCATGTCTCTGGAAGCCCTCGGGTCTCACTGGGCCTTTGTCTGCGAGCAAACAGTCACCCATTAGAACATGACATTACCACCAAAAAGATTTTTTGCATTTTAACTATAATAAAAAAATCCATAAAAATTTAAAAACACAAAACCAAAAAGAGTACTCACCGATCTCTCTGAAAGCTGCACCTAGTGGGAGCAACATGTCATAGTCCTGTCTGAAGTCTATCCCTGCATAGGGGTCGTCCTCGATAGCAATCACCTGCTGGTTCCACCAGCGGAAGAACTCCTCAGTATATGGTGACACCAAATGGCCACCACCCTGTCATGTCAGTATCTCCGCCCACCGGGTCAGGGTTGGATCTCGGAGACTGTGAGGAGAGACATCCACCCTCAGGCTAAGTCTCGGAACCCTCACAAAGAAGAAACTGCAGAGGATGCTACCATACCCAAAGTTTTTGGCCTTCCCCTCTTTGCATTCCATCAGTTATGTCTTCATAGACACCAGCAGAGTAGTACACCAGTCGAATACAGTAGGCTGCAAGCATTGTGATGCATAAAACATCACCGGTCTGGATTCCTGATGTAGTGCTTTGGATCCTGTGATCCGCACCAGAGTTACAACTATAATATTTGTACTCAGATCCATTATGAGATTTATCGGCACTTGACTTCCCACTGGTCATGTGTTGGCGGGACAATACCGTACTATGTAGTCTTGCATAGTGATCCCACCACCCACGGTCCGTGACCAAAGACTAGCCACTTCCCCTCTACGGGACAAACTGGTAATGAAATAGATATCCTCTACTTCCAGTGTCATTGTTTGCCCATTGAGGATGAAGTGTTGAGCATCCACATCCCAGTAGTTGATCAAATGACAGAGTAGTAGCTTTTGGGCCCTTAAGCCCTCGAGACTCCAGTATTTATATAAGCCACATGCTTGCAATGCTTGTTGTGCTTGCAAATCATTGCGCACGGCCTCATCTACCTCATCATGCTCTCATTCTCTCCACTCTAGAACCATCCCGGAGTGCAAAGCAAGAGATTTTTAGCCAGTTTCATGTTTAAAAACTTCTTCACGGCTGTACCCACAGGCTATCTTGTAGATAGGTGCGGGTAGACGCAGGCAGTCATTTTTTTGACTGCGCATTTGATGCCTTACCCGCGACCCACATACTTACAACCCATGGGTAGCACCAAATCCATTTAGGGCTTGGCCAAACAAAATATCCCACCAACCAAAATTGAAATAAAAGCACTTAAATGAAAGGTATGGCAGTGACCACTAACCTACTCCAAACGGTTCGCTGAACGGTTGCTCGCAGCTCCCACTATCAGCGCTTGAAGTTTCAGGTGCGAACTTACCACTCAACTCCAAAATGGTGAATAGTGCAAATGAATTGAAAATTATTAAATTTTATTACTATTTATAATTTTCTGGACCCACTTTTCTATAGTTTTTTCCATTTTGGGCCGTTATGAACTAATATCGTGTCCTGGAGTAGTGTTTTTTCAACAGATTTCCTCGGCGAGAGTTGTTCTGATCCATTTCACACCTACGGCAGGTATGTTTCACACCTGGCATATAGGTTAGATGCCATTTCCACATGCATTATGCATTTGACCTATTGACCATTTTTCATAAACCCTAGGTGTGACCCCGCTTCATGACTGACACTGAACCTTCACACTGTTATAGAAGTGTCGTCATGTGGCGGTAGGGCTTTCCCAAACATGGGTACCCTAGTTAGAACCCCATTATGCTTTTGGTACCCATGCCATTGTTTGACCTCAAGATTGGGAGTCCTTTGTAGTCACACCATGACAATGCGAAGAAGACTCATACTCTACTTTGTCTTATGCTGGCCATCTCCCTTAAGGAATCCCCTCAGTTGTATCATGGTGTGTTTGCATTGCATCATCCTGCTTGCCGCTTGAGCCTTGTGCCGGCTCCCGCTTACTCAATTGTTAGCTTGGTGCCTAAGCACTTTCCCTATTGAGCCCTGCAGAGCTTATATATTTTCCCTTCACAATTTGATGACCCTTTGACCCTGAGGGAACACACCCCCGAGTGTCCACATCCTGCATGCACTTCCTTGCATTGAGCATAGGTATGTTGCACTGCTTGGGACTAGTCTGCTAGCTATTTGACACTCGTTCCCTCACTTTTTGTACTATAAGCAATTTTATTCTTTTTCAAGCTTTTCCCAAATATGAAAAAGACAAAACAAAAAAAATCAAATATTCCAAAAAGCCAGATGGGATTATGGTCCCTATTTCTTGTTGGCAGCTGTTGTGTCACCTTTGAACAGAGCATTCATTCCACTCCGTACATTATGATTTGAGACTATAGTTGGGCCTTAGGAGTTGTACTTGTTTCTCAGTTTTCTCCACTGTTTGGTTAAGCTTCCAATCATTATGGATCCCTCTGTAATGCCTCCTGCATTGAACAGTTTATGTCAAGTCTATGCTGCCTGAGTCTATCCATTTTCTCATGCTCTTGTTCAAAGGAAGTCCTGAAACCAGTGTCGGCCACTCCTCAGATATATTGACTATTGCATGTCGGCCATCCTTATTGTTGATCTTTTATCCCCTCTTTCAGGGCAGACCCGGGCGTGCGGTAATCTTTTAGACCAACAGAACCCTTAGCTCACTGGCCCTTTCGGCAACAGGTCACAGAAGCAACCTGAAGTCTCACCCGAAGTGATTCTAATGGGAGGCAGGAGACTCAAGTGTCCCCAGCCAAGTTCCGAGGCATCCAGGGTGCTCACACCCACCTTAACCCCTTTCACAGAAGCTGTCTATCTCCTTCCATTACTCCGGCTACACCTCTGTCTTATCGCAGTACGCAGGGAATGCGATAAGTCTTTCCCTAGGTGAAACCGTCTAGCGATACCCAAGATATCGTAGGTGCAATATCTGGCTCTTCTAGCTCCTGCGGCAAGCGAACTATGGCCGCTTCCTGGGTTAACAGGTGGTCTTAGCTATCCTTATCCTGGTACTGCAGTTAGCAACAGCATTCAGCCTACAAGCCTAACCCTCACTACTGAAGTCGGCCCTTGATACCTCGCCACACGTAACTGAGTAGAACATTACTTTGCGCGATGTCTAATTAAACCATTCATGCCTCATATTCAGTTCTTACTCGCACATTAACCTCTGTTTAACAAGTATCTAGTTCGCAAAGAGATTAGCTACGATTATCGCACTCGTTATACATCATTCAGAAGTTAACTGACGACCATGTACATTACTTATAACAGATTGAGCATTCATATATATCATAAACACGTGAAATGAGAATAATGGCTACACAATTACAATAGCGCTACTTAGATAAGCACATTGATACTCCCAGGGCAAAGACTACGCCCAGGGGAACTGCGGTTCTTGTTACAACTCTGGGGAATAAACACAGCTCCGTTCCACTCTTTACAATAGGGGTCTTCTGGGAAACTCCACCTCAGTGGGAGCCCTTCTCTATAGACCTCTTTTCTCTTCTTGCCTTTACAGTGCACTCTCTTCCTCTCGCAATCCCTGCGGATTGCACTCTCTCTCAACAGGTCGGCCCTTGTATTCTCAGGGATGTCCAGACTTGCAACAACAGAAGACTACACTAGCATCTACCTGATGTCTCTATCACTATGTGGCCAACCCCTTATCCTATAAAAAGACTACTATATATAGATGGCCCGAAGGTCTCATCGCAGTTACAAAACTGTGGGCCTTATCCCAACAGTGATTCAACCCCAACTCCTTTATTCACTTGACGGGACTTGCACCGTCGAAGACTTGTGTAGAAGACCCCAGGCGATTGTGGCATTCAGTATGCTACATATGACTTTGACTTTACATCTGAGATATCACCTCTCATATTTCAGCAGTTTGTACCTCCAATTTGCACCAGTTGTCTTCTTTTCAGCAGAAGACCATATCTTACTATAAAGGGATCATGGCTATGATCACTTATGACATGTATCTACTTATGTACTACCTATTCATGGCCATTATATCAAATTGTTGTACTATATTGACATGTATTCAAAGATACTATTGTATTATGACGAGTGATCTGTTCTTTCCACTTGTGTCTCCATCACTCCACTTCCGAGTTTTATAATGTATTTCGGCTATCGTAGCACATTTCAGTCTCTGACCTCACACATTAGGGGGCATCTGCTACACAGAAATCTTCCACCCTGTGAGCATCAGCATTCTTTGGCCTGTACGATCCATTTCAGTGACTCAGATCCATTTTCATCCTTCAGTGATACCAGTTTATCCTATTTTTGTTCCTACCCACATGTTGCATCACTATAGCATACGTACCCACGAGTTGCATCCCTATAACCCGCGGGTATCAAGTAAAATGGTAAAAACCACTATTTTATTACTTTTTACTCCCAAAAAGCGGTCATTGGGTGACCTTTGGCTCTCCATCTGCCCAAGTAATGTCTCGATGAGTCCTTTCACCTACCTTTGAGAGGACTATATATTGAGCACATATGGCTTATGGACGGGAGGAAGAAGAGAAGAGTAAAGGCACTCTAGTGGATTTTTGCGCTGTCTTGAGTCTGCACTCATTGATCCTTGTAGTTGTGAACCAGTTATGTTCACCTTCCAAACTCCTCTCTAGTTTGAGTTTGCCATTCATGGAGGATTGAAATGGTGGAGGCACAAGTAGATTGATCTAGATCTTTGTTCAGATTGGTTGCCGACAAGAGGTCGTATCACTTTGTACTTCTTCTTGTTCATTAATAGAAATACTCATATTCTCGTCCATTCATGGTGTAAATGTCATTTATTATACATTGGGTTGCATTTGCTTATGATATTATGGACCATTGTTATTGATAATGTTAATGTTATTTATATATCACATGTACTTGTTAGATATTGGTTGTCGAGACTAATTTGCAGATTACAAGTGCTTGGATGTGCGCGGATTGAAAGATCCAACGGGGATCTACATCGAACGTTGGATCGAGGTTGGTTACATTTCTCCATTGTTTTAACATTGTCATTTATAATAACATTGTTTTGAGAATTGAGTAGATTTCTGGTAGTCATCTGTCATTTGTGGTATTCCCAAGCCATAGTGAGTTTTCTCCAATACACTTAAGTTTGTCATGGTAAACAGTATATATAGTTATTCTGAAGAAGATACCCATAATCTTAGAAGTGGTAAGAGGTAGAAATTTAATAAGAATCTTGGAGGCCCAAGACTCCACATAGATACCGAGATTCCTTGTGACCTTGATAACGAAGCCGCACCACCATTTACCCCTGAGAACCCACCAGCTGCAGAGACTGTGCCACCCTTATCTCAAAACCCACCCGCTATGCAACCCACCCCGGAGAATACTCAGCCCAGTACATCTATCCTGATAAGCCAATTTTTTTTCACTGCACAGAGCCCTCTACAGCAGTCGCGCACTAATCTGGGCGCTCCACCACCTAATAGGACAATGGAAAACACAGATATGAAGCTACCGATATTCAAAGGAACTGGCCTAAAAGACCCTGACCAGCATTGGTTTCTTTGCGAAGCCGTATGGAGTGTAAGACAAATCCAGGATGATGTAGTGAAGAGAGCACAACTCATCACCACTTTCAGGGACAGAGCTTTCCATTAGTTCATGAAGTACTCTAACACATAGTCGAGAACCCTCGTAGAAATTAAAGCTGTGCTGGTGGTAGAGTTTAAGATACCCAAATCTAAATCTCACTTTATAAATGAGTTGAAAGAAATAAAACAGAAACCAACTAAAACGGTTTGGGAGTTTGATCAAAAGTTTAAAACCCTATTAGACCAAGTGAGCTTTGTTATAGCTCTGGAACAGCACAAGGAATGGTTTATTGCTGCGTTTTGGTCACATATTAGATTACCATTGATGCAGTAGAAGGTTACATCGCAGGCAGAGGCCTTGGAGATCGCAATGAAGCTAGAGGCTTCACCGATTGGTGAGACTAGTTCTAGGATGTCTCAGATCCAGAACCAACTAACCACCCTGACACTAGAGCTGCAAAGCATGAAGAATGGCAAAGAACAAAGGTATGAACCTAGACATGAGCTCTGGTGTACAAGTTGTAAAGGAGAAGGCCATGACCGAGAGCATTGCCCTTTATTCTGCGACTATCTTAATAGTGGTGTGCCCAACCCAATAAATCAAAATCAGGCGCCATGGTGTGAAATTTGTAGAACCACAAGACACGGACCTGAAGACTTCTATCTCATACAGAAGTATGTGAAGACACCTAAAAATTTATACTACAACTTCTGTAAATCAGTTGGACATGATGAATCCAACTGCCGCGCATATGAGCTAATGAATTACAGAAAACGAGATATGGACTCAATGAGAGGTGTTGGATTGTACCACGTACAAGAAGATAACCAACCGAAACAAGAGAATACACAATATGACCAAGGA
Source organism: Larix kaempferi (assembly GCA_027924585.1). Taxonomy (NCBI): domain Eukaryota; kingdom Viridiplantae; phylum Streptophyta; class Pinopsida; order Pinales; family Pinaceae; genus Larix; species Larix kaempferi. Next base: position 47,056,973 of record BSBM01001229.1, read on the forward strand.
GGATACAGAGGTCGTGGTGCTAGATACCATGGCAGAGGAAGAAATGCTGGCCCGGCATAGGGAAGAGGCTGTGGCCAGGTCATTATTTATAATTGTGGCTATCCATGTCACATATCTAGACATTGTGTTAACCCATGCACTACATGCAATTATTGTAAATCATTTGAGCATGTTATTGAATATTTCCTAGTGCTAGAGGTGGAAATGCAGAAAAGAAGACGAACGGACACACCAAACATGAACGTCCAGTGGATCGCAGCAGAGAGTAGACCAGTAGACCCGAGCATCAATGTGGTCACACACAGTGGCACTGAGACAGGCCGTGATAGGGGATCAATAAGCTTCCACGTTAGGGGAGGCTCACACAAAGCAGATGCCTCTTGAGACAATATGGATAAGGAAAGCTCCGGGAAAAATACCTGCTCTCGACCTATGAAAGAACAAGGAAGTCTTTATCAATGTGCAGGATACCTTCAGAGAGCCAGCAACAGAATCACAGAGGATCCCGCTACGCAGTGAAGCGCTGCATGTTGAAGACATGCCAGTGGCTTATGATAAAACAAGCACTGCAATGGATGTCAACACTTCCGTTGCACAGTTCCTGTGAAGATGCATGAAGCTACTCAAAAGTAAAAATGCCATAGTAGAGTTGCAGAAGCTCATAAACCAGTATGAGCCACAAAACAGACAGAAAATGCACCTATAGTTCAGGGGAGAAACTACCAACTTACAGTGATAAAGATAGACTTACGAGCATTCTGCAAGTACAACAAATAAATGAAGAGATTAGGGTTTAGATATGTAGGTACCTTATTCAGAAGGTTGATCCTAGCTTTGCCTCCCTCGCTCTTCAATGCTTATCCAGTGTCGCAATGCCCAGACCTGCAAAACAACTTGATACCTTTCTCAAACACATTTGACTACATATATAATACTGATATTCATAATAGAAGAAGACATCAAACTATAATCAAACAGTAATCAAATCTTAAGACACATTAATAGGTCATATTTGGAAAGAGAAGAACGTCTGATCTTTATTAATGAATGAAAGCAAGTACATACAATTATACCTTCCTTCAAGCTTGGCACTTCATGAAACCTAGATTCAAGGTCTCCTGCTTCCGTTCTCCAAGGATCCCAGCCTCTAAGCAACTGTACTAGGGTTTACCAAAACTTAAGCACAAGAGAGGGGGATGAGAGTCTCCATTCCTCCAGCATAAATTTGTAATTGGGCTTAGTCCCCTCACATGACCCTTCTACCCTCCTTATATAGTTAGTGAGGAAGAGGAAAAGAAGTTATAACCACTCAAGAGGTTTCCCAACCAACTTAACTTACTCGAATTTCGAGATTTTTACCAAAACAGGGGTGTACGCTACTCTACAATAGACAAAGTCGCGTACATATGGATTTGAGCACTACTTTAAATGAAGCAAAGTTGCGTACGCATGCTACTATTTCAACAGTGGAGTCGCGCTCATGTTAAAAAATGGCCAAAAACAAGCTTTTCTGTTCATTTTCAGGAGATGGTTTGGTCTGGAAAAATGTTCCTAAGGGTCATATACATCAAATGGGTCAAGAATGAGGTAATTTAAACCATTTTTAGTGTCCCAAATGACTCCTCCATCCACAAATTTCCTGTTGTGTGACTGAACTTGATCTCAAGAAGTGTCGTCATGCGACCAAGGGAAGCAAGTGTCGTCACGGACGGAGAGGTGTCATTTCAAGCTATAATAGTCAGGTACAGTTGAAATTAGACACTGGAAACGTAAAGGAGCATGTACATGTATGATAAGTAGAACAATGTGTGTACCATGCAACACTACTGAAGCTGTGTGGGAAAAAAAAAAAGAGAAGAAGTAAGAAAAGAAAAAGGAAACCGCATAATTGAAAATTTTTGGCACTACGAAGTAACTGCGCAGGATTGCAGATGGCTTGCCGTGCAGCTCGACACAGCACTCAGAAAAATAGCCGTTACAAAATGTTTTGAGAAAAACAGTCGTTATATGACCATTGCAAGCACTCGCTCAAGCATTTAACAAAAAGATAGTCGTTCTGAACACACTGACGATAGCAGGGACCGAAGGATTCGTTCAAATTGGCCAATAGACACCACATTAAATGCTCATCTAGCCGTTGGAAGGCGCGGGGGGGACTCAACTACACCTATATATAATGTCGCATCAGGTCTCACGGGCATTACCAAACACTTAGAATTTTCATGCGTTCACTCCTCTGTCAGCAACCCTTAGTCATATCTCAGAAACAGTTGCCTACCCTCGCCAATGAATGTCCAAATCACCAAACAGAGAAGAAGAGCTTACACTTCAAGAAGCAATCGGAGTCTTTCAGCACAAGGGGATTGCAGAGTTAATGAAAACCCCTACCAAGAAGGTTGTACTCGAACCCGGTCAAGCATCCAGAAGATCACCTCACCATAATCCAGCCATGCAGGACAAAGGGAAAGCCACAGCCGGACCATGAAGCAAGAGTCTCAAGACAGGCCATATGGTGCCGAGATCACCGGTCTTTTAGAAGGAGCCCTTGAAGTTGACACCGGATTATATATCACCATGGGCATTGGATGCCCCAGTCTTTAAATTGGCCAAGAATGCTAGATATGAAATCCCATTGTCGCCGATTTCAAAACATGTAGAGGTTGCCAAGAACCTACTCGGAAAGATCGCAGACTGTAAGTGGGAAGACTTTGACCTCCTAGGTGTGCAATAGAAAGAGCCCCATGCACCTAAGTACCCACAGTTCCAACCTGACCAGTACATGTGTTGGAAGAAGGATGCCAAATAAACTTTTAACTTGGTTGCCGAAAGCTGGTTGACGCCGGTAGTGGAGTCCGTATTGCTGAACCTGCTCCGCCTACCTCATTTTGATCGTTCACCAGAAGTGAATGTGGTGGTTCGTACGCTGATGGCGCAAATCCACTAGGGATATCTGTGTCTCGACAGAAATGTCAATGTAAACATTGATTAAATCCACTGCATCACAGGGTTAAGCAAGCGCAGTAAGGATCCCAAGCAATTCTTCCAGGGGAAGAATAAAGAAACGGAAGGTGTCACGAAAATGAAGCAGAGCCATGCATTGGTGAAGGGGAAAAGAGGGTTTCCCACAGAAGAAATTGAAGATAGAGCGACGAAGTTGTCACACAGTTGCTCATAGGAAAAGTCATAAGAACAACCAGGCCTCCGGAGGTGCCTGCGGGCGTAGTATTACTCAGTGCCGCAGCGGCTGAAGGCACCCAATTCAATTGGTGTCAGTATCTTCTTAATGAGTTATTGGATGAACTCAATGATACCCAGGAGAATGGTGGACAGTTCCACTTTACATGCCTGATCATCCTCATCACCTTTTCTAGATGGAAGGAGCCAAATGACTATGTCGATGTGATCACGGAGACAAACGATCCTAGAGGGTTCCGTTATGCCAACCTATGGGAAAATATCAACGCAGAGCGACAACACGTGACAAGTGAAGTTTTCTATCAATAGTACGCTCAGCTGCGCAATGTGATCACCCATACATCCCGCATCACAAAGCAATTAACGTAGAAGTAAATTCACGTTCTTGATTTTATGGTGGACATGCAATGTATCTTTATTTCACCCAAAGCAAGAATGAAGAATCCAGAATGGTACGCGGGTAACTACCATATGTATGAGGTGGATATTGACATCCTCATGAAGGACTGGCCGACCGACTTCTGGGTTGAAGTCATGGATGTGGAAACTGACTCAGACGAAGATGAATCCATCCCTCCATCATGCCCGATTGTTGAAGAAACAGGAAAGCGGGAAGAGCCTGAGACCTCGCAGAAGCCAAAGGAGGGAAAGAAAATGAAAGCAACAAAGAGTCAATCTGAGACAGTGTTGAATGAAGAAGATTTCGAAATAATTGCAGAAAAAGTCTCAGAACAAATGTAGGAGATCATGACTGATAAAGACAAAAAGGACAACGTCATACAGGATGACCTGCAAAAGACTAGGCTCGCACTGCAAGGTCTCATGAAGAAAATGGACGATGTCCAGAAGAACCTAACCTTTCCACGGGACACAGCAGCTGAGGGGAGGTCGGTAGGAACCTCACAGTACACACCACCGCAACTAGCCATAACACTGCCTTCTAAGACCAGGGTTGTTCATCTGGACCCATTGGCCATAGCGTTACCAATGGTATAACAGATAGTCCTGGACACAAAGGGTGTCGAGCAGGTAGATCTTGACTTGGACAAAATCCCTTTGCCAAGATTACACTTTTTACACATGCAAATATTAGAGGAGATGCATTAACAGACAGTAGAGTCCATGAAGTCACAAGCGGAGCTGCAGCAGCAAACAGGCATCTCAATTTGCGCGTAGATATGCAGTTGCGTGATGAACAGGACCGCCAGAAACAATTGGAGACTACCATATCTACTGTTGCCCAAGATATTGAAGGTCTAGAACTCCAGGATGATCCTGCAAACACAGTTCTGAGGATCGGAGACAAGGTGAGATATTTGAAGATGGAGATGCAGGATAGAGATATCCTCTATGAGGCCGAGCTTGAAGCCTTGAAGGAAAAACTAAATATGCAGACGCCATTAACTAACCAACAGTTAAGAGAGAAAGCAGTGAGTGTCGTCGCACAGAGCATAACGAGTAAGATGGATAGGTGCCAAGATAAAGGATTCAAAGGAATTCACTACCCTTGAAGAGGATCAAGGACTACTGCAGGTGAATACCGCGGTAAAAGAAAAGCAAACCACGCTAGAAAAGGTGGACACAGATCTCAAGGCTCTACCACCCACGGAGAGGGTACTGAGGTATAAGCAAATATCAGACTTGAAGAAGGAATTCCAGGCATTAAGAGAAAAAGAGACTGAGATGGATAATCAATCGCAACAACTCCTGGAGGATGCCATGGGGGTGTCGCAGTAGATAGAAGACAAGCTGAAGGAACTGTGCGACAACCAGGAACAGGTACAGGGACAGATTGGAGAAGAGATAACTCCAGCACTACTTGAGACAGTAAAACAAGTTGAACAAGATAACAGAGAAGCAGTGAAACAGCTGTTCAGCACATATAACGAGTTCGCGGCTAAATTAGTTCCATCGATCGTGGGGTAGAGTGAGACGACCGAAACAACAAGTGGCTCGGGGACGAGCCACATGTAAGTGTTAGGGGCATGTTGGGCCCGAGTTGGGACAAAGTTTTGGTAACATTTTTTTATAAGAGGGAAAAGCTAAGTTGAGCACAACTCAGAAAAAGATGTAATTTTGTCTAAGTGTTGAGGGTGCTGCGAAGTTGTGCGTAGCATCCAAGTTTTGACCATGCTGCGAAGTTGTGCGCAGCATCCGGATTTTGGAAGTACCATGAAGACTAGCGCTGCGAGGAAGCAGTGCTATGAAGCAGTCAAGCCATGTGGAGCCAGCAAAGTGGAGTGCTGGATGAGGATCAGGTGCAGGTACTGGATGGACCAGTAGTGGTCTAATTTTGGAAAGATGCTCCATGAGTGTCGAGCGGCGGGAACGAGCAAATCAGGAAGGCAGCCAATGCACGAGTCTGTTAAGGAAAGGACAGCTCAGGGAAAGCGATGGATTGGCATGCCTAGTGGGCGAGACCATTAGAGACGAACGGATTCAGTGAAAGTGACCTATTGGCACGCGTGCGACAAGAAGGCTGATAGCGACAGAATGAAGACATGGAGAACCACCACGATGAAGCAGATGCTACCAGATACCAGCAATCTGGTTTAGGGAAACTGGCACAGTTTGTAAACCCTAAGGGTTTCTGGGTTTAGGTCTTCGGCATTGTAAAGACATGATCTTCGGGCATGCTCTATTTAAGAAGACAATTGTGTATGGGATGGGGTTACTCTTTGTGGTTGCATTTTGGTTACCTTTTGTTGTTACAATTTTGGGCTCTGAATATTGTATTGAAAAAATCTCTTTTGAGTTGAGAAGATTGTAAAGGCTCTGCAGTTGTGTGCACAGAGACCTATCTGAGAGGAAGGAGAGTCTATAGCTGAGTTTGCAGCCTAAGAATGGTTGTCCCCATCCATTTTAAAGATATATATTACCAACCATTCTTGTGGACGTAGCTTCCCACCCTGGGGAGTGAACCACGTTAAATATTGTGTTGTGCGATTGTGTTTTATGGATGAATGCTTATCTATGTTTCTGTAAATGAATGTCTAGATGTTTCCTTGCATGTTGTTATGAGAGAACTGTTGTATGCATTTTCCATCAGAAGAAGTATGGAGATGATATGTTAAGTTCTGCATGAATAGATGAATGGTGAACATTTAGCTTATGTTTGAAGACAGTGAATCAGTAAGTTGGTTAAGTGTCAAGATATAACTTAAGTACTTCCTTATGCGCAATAGAACAATGCATAATAGTTAGATTATATCAGTAGAATATGCTCAAATCGTAACCATACCAAGTGGATGAACGAATAAGTAGATAATTAATCAACTGGGTAGTTGAGTGAGTGGATGAGTGATACTCAGTTCAGCCCCTTGAACGTTTCCGTGTACTCCAAGTATAAAGTTGAGTCGAATTGTTCGTAGTCTCAGTAGAAGTCCTATAGTAGAAGTACTTGGTAGTGCAGACCGCAGCGTTGTCCATCACTGCACAGTCCCATCCCGTAGCACATACACCTTGTTGCGCTGCACAGTACGTCCATCCACGCAACTTGTCACTTATCGTGGAAACCTGATTCCGCAGTACCCCATAGATACACCTTGGGTGAGACCTCAACCTGCTCGCAAGTTGTTGCCGAAAGGGACGATGCAAACGGGTTTTGTTGGTCAAACGGAAACCGCGAAGAACCTAGGTCTTATAGAAAACCTCTGGATCAGTTATAGCCAATAGGCATCGTGAGTTGTCGAAGTTTGGCTTGATAGCATCTTGGAGGGATATACCACTGAATTTGCGGTCGACACGCAGAAATCCTATAGTGAAGCTGAAAGATACTTCTTCCGCGGACCAAGGGGAAGGTTTATGTTGTCACTCCAACTGTCAATTAAGATGCTAATCTGCGAAAAGGGTATATTGAAGATGCATCTTGATCAGTAAACAGCCTGGTGGGAAAAGGCCGCGACTGCTGGGGAACGGTACATGGAATGGTAACAGGTAGATGGGTGCAGACCATGAGGAGACTGTGAGTGAAGCCAAGGAATAAAGTGGTCTTACAAGATGAGGAGCGAGGTTTTGATAGGAGAAGAGGCAGAGGACAGGAGAAGGTCCTGTTGTGATCGAACCGCAAAACCGTGAAGGAATACCACATGGGACGAAGCAACCTCACAGTCCTGACAAATACAACCAGGCTACACTGAAGATAGAGGCAGGACCAACCCCCAGCACCAACGTACCCACACCTCCGCTCACTGACTCACAAATAGCAAGAAATACCACTTCGACACCGCCAAGTTCGTCAATTCCACAGAAGTTAATTGGTAGTAGCACAGCGACAGGAGGAAGGAAGTCCAGAATGGCAGGCGATGATGCTAAGTTACCATTGTTCCATGGAAGTGCGACAGACAACCCAGAATAGTATTGGTTTTTGTGTGAAGCAGTCTAGACCATGAAACAGATCATTGATGCCGATGCTAAGAAAGGACAGTTAGCCATGACTCTGTGAGGTCGTGCATTAGATTGGTTCATGAAGTTTATTCTAGTCCCTACGGGAGCCCCAAAGAAGTCGCTGAATGAGATTGGAGATGGGCCCATTGCTGAATTTAGAAAGCCTAAGTCAAAGGCTCAATATATTACTGAATTGAAGGAAATTAAGCAGTATCCCAACGAGACGGTATGGGATTTCGACCAGTGATTCAAGACGTCGATGGAAAAGGTTAGTTTTGATATGAGTGTCGTCCAACATAAAGAATGGTTCATTGCGGCATTGCTACCCCACATTCGGTTGCCGCTGATGCAGCAAAACATATTGACACCTAGCGAAGCTCTAGAGATTGCAATGCGATCGTAGGCGTCACCGATTGGAGATAATGCAGCCGGGATGTCACAGATACAGACATAGCTCACTAACCTGACTATACAATTGTAAGATTTCAAGAAGAACAAGGAACGACATGATGAAGTATGGTGTACGCGATGCTGAAGAGAAGGGCATACGAAGGACAATTGCCCAGATTTCCGTAATTATTTGGTGTCAGGTGCGCCAAACCCATTGAATGGCGGCAGTATGCCATGGTGTCGTGTTTTCTAGGTGTTTGGGCACAGTCACGATAATTGCCTGTGAAATCTTTATTGCACATTTTGCAAGTCGGTGGGTTACGATGACAAGGATTTCCGTGCATATGGGTTGCTACAAGAGAGAATGTACGATGCATTCTACGTCATGGATGATCAGCACACCATTCAACAACCATAACTGCAACCGCAGGTAACTCAGCCGCTACCGCAACCACAGATGCAGTTTGCACCATAGCAACTGCAACCGCAGCAGTTCATGCCACAATATACTCCGATGCAGATGAATTCCCCCATAGCCACAATATGTACAACAACCGCAGTATGCACCACAGGGGAAAGGGATACCACCAGCACCGATGCAGCAACAGTTTAACCAAACTCAGTACCAGCAGCAGGGCGGCTATTGAGGAAGGTACAGGGGTGGACGCGGTGGTAGATTTGGTCATGGAGGAGGAGGCCGAGGTGGTCGTGGACCTGTTCAATGCTAGCACTATGTGGTATGGGGGCATTATTAGTGCGACTTCCCACTACTACAAAATCAGTGTACGTTCTGTTTTGGTAATGATCATACAGTTGAGAATTGTCTACAATTGATTGCATGATGGTAGGCTGGGAATGCTCCGCAGCTACAGAATCAGGCCCAGCCACATCAACCAGTACAAAATAAAGTATAGCAACTAGTACAGAACCATCCCCCACGACCACCACCAAATGCCAATCAAAATATCAATCAACCGGGGAATCTGCAGCAGAACCAGACACAGGGTGCAAATATCACGACCATTTCTGCAGAACCGCAACCACAATATGCTTCGGTGGATGTTGTCACTCATGGAGGCAAGATGACTGGGGAAGATAGTTTGCGACCACTAATTTAGTTGGCTGGTCAGAAGACAGTACCTTTCAACATTGACACAGAGCGAGAGACATTCTTGGAGGCACGTCGCACCTTGGAGAAAGATCATGGTAAGGCCATTGTTTGCGATATGCCACCTGTCTTTGACAACACATCGGAAGGTGGTCCGCCGACACCACTGGGGACATTGCAAAATTTTCTTGAAAGTTGTCTTTTGTTGGCCTGAGACCCGGCTGCCCTGGTTGAGATTGAGGGATGGTTGCAGCGATTTCTGAAAGGACGGAAGGAGTCTGCAGTAAACTCTTTACAGCGACGGAAGACTGGCAAGGATATGAGAATGAATATTCAGATTGGTGAATATGATGTTGACTCTGTTATTCTTGACCTTGGTTCAGATGTTAACATCGTAACCAAGCAGGCGTGGCAAAAAATGGGGAGTCCCCCATTGAGCTGGTCTCCTATGCAGCTCCGGTTGGCTAACCATGCGAAAGTAACACCCATTGGATGGGTTCTGCGGCTAATGGTTGATATTGAGGGTATGAAGACTTATGCGGACTTCGATGTCATCGAAGTTGTTGAGGAAGGAAGTTCCTATCCTGCGTTATTGGGCATTGGGTGGGCTAACGATAGTGGAGTTGTGATCAACTTCAAGTGGTGCATGATGACCTTTGAGAATCGTGATTTCCGGGTCATAGCTCCGTTGGATCCAGCTGAAGGACGTCGATATGTTGAGCCTGTAAAAGATGATGATCCTGCTGGATGAGACCATGTATTCAATATTTCTAAGGACTACATTCATCCTACCACCAACGGTGAGCTGGGATGGCGCAGCGAGAGCTCTGCGTCTTCCGACTCCAATGATGCCTTCGAACTTTGGCAGAACCGGTTGCATGAAGTACCGCTCTGAAAATGTGGCTTAGTTACACAGTCTTTATGTCATGTTGCGACAGAAATGGTCACATTACCTGTCTATGAGGGGTTTCCTAGCTTGACCAACTTTTTAACGGAATTTGAAGAACGGGTTTCCGAACCACAGCGGTTGCTGGCATTGGAGGAAGCACTGAAGGCTGTTCCAGCACGCTAGTGGGTGACACACAAGAAATTCATTGATGGTTGGTCACAGTTTCAGAAGTTGATGATGGTTCGGTTTGGTGATACTGAGGTTTATCACACTGGAAAGTATGATGGCCGGAATAATCCTGGTGATCATTTGCTAGAATGCCAATGGTTATGGGTAGCGCGACCCAGAGATGAGTGGGTCCATGCTTTTATACATACTTTGGATGAGATGTCGCACTCATGGTACACTGCAGCTGATTTGCAGCGAGAAATTACCACATGGGGGCAGCTGGCGGTATGTTTCACTCATACATTCACTTTGGCGGATGCCAACTCTGATGTCAATAACGCGTTACAGCTCATCCGCGACATGGTACTTCAGGTTGTTTCGGCGGCCTACCCGGTTGACCCGCACACATACTGTCAGATGTAGTCTCTCATGGAATGCTTCAACATCAGTGGAGGGCCAACGGATGATGATGATCCCTAGAATGTAAACATTCCCAAATCTGAAGGAAGTCGTGATGTGGTACCACCTGTCGTGCCAAGTACTCCGTTCGGTCAACCATTGCATCTTCGCAAGATGAATATCGGCACAAAGGCTACTCCCAAGTTTGCTAATGTTGGGGATTATTGGGATGATGAGATGATGAGTAAGGTTACTGAGTTACTTCATGAGTTTCAAGACATGTTTCCCACAAAGTTTTCAGAAATGAAGGGCATCCTGAGAGATTTAGGAGAGATGAAGATTCCATTAAAATCAGAGGCTAATCCAGTCCGACATCGACCTTATCGGCTGAATCCGTGACATAAGGAAAAGTTCAAGGCAGAACTTGATCGCATGTTGGATGCTGGTATCATTGAACTTGTGGAAGAATCCAAATGGATCAGTCCTATGGTGGTGCAGGACAAGAAAACAGGTGAAGTGTGCATTTGCGTCGACTTGTGGAAGTTGAATGATGCCTGCTTACATGACCCTTTTCCAACCCCATTTACTGATGAAGTACTTGAAGGGGTGGGCAGTCAGGAGATGTACTCATTCACTGATGGATTCTCTGGCTACCATCAGATTCGCATTGCCAAGGAAGATCACCATAAGACAACTTTTGTTACTGAATGGGGTTGCTTTCAGTACATGGTAATGCCATTTGGTTTGAAGAATGCACCTGCGATATTCTCCTGGGTCGTTTTGGCCGCATTCAAAGATTTTATTCAAAAAAATTTGCAGGTATATATGGATGATTGGAAAATTTATGGGTTGATTCGTGATCATCTGGCCAATCTGCGATTAATGCTTGAGTGATGCCGAAAGCACCAGATATCACTGAACTTGAAGAAATGTATTTTTTGTGCACCATTTGGGATATTGTTGGGTCATATCTTGTGTAAACAGGGATTGTTGGTTGATCCGGCCAAAATTGCGCTCATTTTGGGGTTGCAACCGCCAACCACCGTTAAGCAGTTGCGAGCGACTTTGGGTCATATGGGATATTATCGCAAGTTTATCATGGGTTATGCTGCGATTATTGCCCCTATGGAAAAGTTGTTGAAGAAGGACACAGCATTCCAGTGGAGCCCGGAATGGCAGGATAGCTTCAAAACACTCAAGGCAAAGATGGCATCGGCACTGATCTTGGTCTTTCCGAACTAGAGTAAGGAATTCCATGTCCATGTTGATGCTTCCTCGATTGCATTGGGTGTTGTGTTGGCTCAACTTGGAGAAGGAAACCTTGATCATCCTATTGCTTTTTCCAGTCGGAAGCTGTCCTCTGCAGAACGAAATTACACTACCACGGAGCGGGAAGGTCTGGCCATGGTTTACGTGCTACAGAAATTCAGGTATTATTTATTGGGTGGACACTTTAAAATGTTCACTGATCATTCTGCATGGAAATACTTGGTCAATAAGTCTGTGTTGGGGGGGAAGATATGCCGCTGGCTACTTCTGTTTTAGGAGTTTGATTTTGAAGTCATTGTGAAGCCAGGCCGATTGAATGTCAGTCCTGATCATCTATCACGGATTGATACAGGGGAGGAACCGACTAATATCGAAGACGGTTTGTCGGATGCCCAACTATTTACAATTTCCATTGCTAATGACTATTTTGATGACATCATCCAGTTTCTGACAACGGGTACTACACCAGATGAGTTCACCACCAATCAGAAGAAGCAGTTGGTTGTCAAGGCTACTGACTTTCAGCTAATCATGGGAGAGTTGTATAAATTGGGCGCTGATGAGATATTGTGCAGATGTGTCTTTCCGCATGAGTAAGCGCAGATATTGGCTGAAGCACATGGAGGAGTCGCAGGAGGACACTATGGTGGTCAGGCGACTTCCCAGAAGGTACTGCGTGTAGGGCTTTGGTGGCCCACGTTACATAATGATGCGACAGACTATGCGCGGTCTTGCGATGTTTTTCAATGAACTGGCAAACCATCCCGACACTGTGAGATGCCACTGATGCCTCAAATTACATTGCAACCGTTCGACAAATGGGCCGTGGATTTTGTAGGACCGATCAATCCACTAGGGAAATGCACAGGTGCGCGGTATATCATCACAGCGACAGAGTACCTGACCCGGTGGGCCGAAGCGGCACCTGTCATTGATTGTTCTGTAGCGATGACTGCTCGATTTTTGTTTGATCACGTTATCACTCGTTTCGATTGCCCTAAGGTTTTGTTGAGTGATCAAGGTAGCCACTTTCTTAATTGCACCATCAGCGCATTGACGGAGGAGTTGCAGATACAACATAAGAAGAGTACACCCTATCACCCACAGGAGAATGGGATGGTGGAGGCTTTTAACAAGGTATTGGAGCATGCGCTGACAAAGGTGTGCAATGCGAACCGCGATGATTGGGATCTGAAAATCCCAGCAGTGTTGTGGGCCTATCGCACCACATGTAAAAGATTGACTGGTCAGACACCTTTTAGGCTGGTATATGGGAAAGAAGCAATTATGCCAATGGAGTACATTGTTCCAAGTCTGCGGGTTGCGGCTGTTACGGGTATGGATGATGTGGCAGCATTAGATGAACATCTGGCGGAACTGGTATAGCTGGAAGAAGATCGATTTATCACTGGTTTCCACCAAGGGGTCGAGAAGGATCGCTAGAAGGCATGGCATGATCACCACATAAAAAGTAAACAGTTTCAGCAAAGTGACTTGGTGCCATTGTACAATAGCAAGTTTATGAAACATCTAGGAAAGTTGCAGATGCATTGGCTGGGTCCATATCGCATCAGTAGTATTACTTCAGGAGTCACGGTTTAGCTGTGGTAGTTGGATGGGGTGATACTCCCCAAGCTGGTAAATGGTCACCGGTTGAAGCCCTATCGGTCGGGCTTGGAACAGTGCAATGCTTGAGTTGCATTGGTAAAAAAAAAAAAAAAATGTGTGTGTGTGTTGCAGGTTGCTTGGTGGCAGATGGCGCACCAATGGAAGAAGGAATGCTCAAGCAGGGAGGCTTATGCCACAATTTTGTAGTACTCGGAGACACATGGCAGCCTTGTGACCTGGTCAAATCAGTAATAAATGCCAAAAAGTTTAAACAGTTAATTAACGGCACTATTTGAATGATGGGCATTAATGGCAGATCCGACCGATCGGTGGACAGGATCGATGATGGATTTGCGTCATTAACACAGGATTTGGTTGAGTTAATAATAATTACGGAGGATTTGGGGGTACGGGGTAGTGTTGTGACTACTGTCCCACTAACATCTTGCAACCCTGTGCCATCATATACATGATTGCACCTACCAGATTCATCCTGGTTACCACATGACGACGGTATGTTTTGCACATGGCACGTTGGGCCAGTACGATCAGAAGGATGTGAGGAGATTGCTGACACGTCGACATGTGGGATCTTCGGTGGCAGCATGGCCACCACCCGCTGCATTAGTCGATGGGTTCTCGCACACAGATGCGAGGTAATGGGGCATCATTCCCACCATCATGACCCAAGAATGGTCCGGCTATAAGTAGCCGAGGCTGACGGTAATTCGTTACAAAGAAATCTTTCTGAAATAGCATGGTTATGCTGTTAGAACAGTTTGCGAGTTGAATTGTGAGGAATTCCAAGGAGGCTGTGGAAATGCTTCACTTCATTTCCCGTGGCAGCACCCCAGGGGCCCTGCGAGCTCGAAGAACGAGTGTCCCTGAGAGCCTTGATACGGCAGGTGCATTTACACTGTGGTATGACCGAGCCAAGGGCCAATCCAGCATGTTTAAGTACACAATAGTTGTTCGAAGGATTTTTCTCTTCTTGACCAATGAGATGGTTGGGATGGTAGCTCCTCGACCATAGTAGGATCCATTTGCCAGTGCGAAACAGATATACCAGAGTCATCTGATGATTTCACACCTTCGTACTGTTCATCCTCTTTTCCTTCCTGTCTATACCATTCATAGAGACTCAAGGATGAGTTTGTGAAGTACATGACAGCAAGTTGGGTGATGACCACTGTTTGGTGAGAAGTACATGACAGGGAGTCGACGATCAGTGTATCAGAAGGACCAAGACAACACCGCGTGATCCAGACAACAAGAACAGTTGCATCAACATCGAATAGTTGTATGTAGAATTCAAAGTAAATACCATGGCGTGTACGATGTCCAACAGTTAACGTGGCTCGAGAGCGAGCCACAAGATTGTGTTGGGGGCCTGTTGGTAGATGGTTTGATGAGGAAATTTCGCAGTACTGCCGATGCTGCGACACATCAGATGAGGGCACATAAGGAGTATTTTGTGTTAAAGTATACCGTAGTTGGCGGGTTTTGGGTCACTTAGACCATACGTTATGTAATGTTGAGTCAATTGTACCGTGGTATGTGGGTTTTTGGGTCATTTGGACCAAGTCAGTTAGATATTGGGTCAGTTGTCCATAGTGTCGGTTAGGAAGTCGCTAGTAAGTGGACAAACATTGTAATGGCAGAAGCTTATAAATAGATGAGAATTGTAAGTGTTAAGGAAGGGGGATAGACAGAGACAATAGTGGCGGATCAATAAGAAGGTGGATGTATACGGATATCTATGTTTTGCTTCTGGTATATGATTGTGACAGTAATACAATGATGATGTTTTGGTATGATCTTTGTGCAATGTTGCAATATATGAATGTTGTTATATTTTCTTGATGCAATGTCTGCTTACTGTTGCTGTGATGATAAATGCTGCGATTAAGTAATATGTTATAACTCCATGTCAAATGTTTAAATTTTATGTTTAAGTATTACAATAGAGCTATTCCATGCAGTCACAACTCTCCTCCTCCCTCGGTGGAAACATGGTACCATCTTCTCTTCCTGGACGCCTCGGGTGAGACCTCATCCACTCTGTGGGTGTCTCTGGGCGGGCTCAAACCTGCCTGGGCTGGTGCCTAGGGAGACTGCGGTATGTGTCGATAGTGAGGTGAACCCCTGTCGACCGAGGTCGCATTGGTCAACACCATACCTCTCCATTCCCCAAGGCATTAACTACCTCAACCAACTCTTGGGAGAAATGAATGATTGGGCACAAAATTCAACATGGGTAGTTGAGGGTTCATGGGTTCTGTCATTGACACTTGGCTTGAATTGATTGTCTCAAGCATTTGAATATCCCTCCCCCCCAATTCCTTGTAAACATCATGTCCCAACCTCTTGTTGCATTGCATAGCTAGTTGTGGGAATTTATATTAAAATGCATATTTACAATTCCCATGGTTCACTAGCACATGGGTAGCGTAATATCCAATACTTGCCTCTTCAAGGTCGTGTATTCACTAGCGAGGCCTTGGCCTTGAGCTCCACGCTAGGAATCATACATAATATGCATACAATATTTACATTATAGCCCAAAATATTATAAGGGTCAAAATGGGGATAGTACAGGCATTCCATGGAAACTCATCCAATTCCAACCGTAGATGATGCCACGGCCGTTCCTACCCATCCACCTCAATAAAAATGGAGAAATTCACTAGAGGGGCCCTCAATCTCAACAACATTTGATGAAAAAGCACCCGATGGAACTAGTCAAGAAGTAAGACATAGGTGCTCATCGGGGGATATTTCAATTCCCACATCAAGTCAACCTCATAATATGGTAGTGAATATCTTTTCGGGTAGTGGTTATAGAAGCGACGAAGTTAGAGAGGCATTGAATGAAGGATTTACAATGGAAGAAGCAAATGTTATGGAGACCATCGAAGAGAAAGTCCAATTTCCCACATCCAAATACCAACAAGAGAATGAAAGACAAGAGGATCCTATTGAAACGTCGGAGTGTCCTGGTGATGGTACATGCTCCAGTTCCAACACCCTTACCTCCCTTAGCAACTACATGCCAAAGAAATCCAAAACGTATACAGGTTGATGAAACTCTCATTAGTTCACTTGAAGGTGCATTGTCTAAACGTGTTATTGCTTATCAAACTCGACAAATACTTGATAAATTTTTTGATTCTATATGTGATGGGAACAAGTACAAATTATTTTTATCATTCTTAAAATATAGGTCTATGGCTGTTCTTAGAAGAACATTAAAGATAAAGATGACCAAAAAGTTAGTACCAAGTTCTCATATTGTTAAAAGTTTAGTAGATGCATTTAGTACAGTTGGAAATAAATATTGCTCAAAGGATCGCAATGCGGCTCGTCATGTGTTGTCACAATCAATCATGAACAAAAACACTAGCGCACTTCATTTTCTTAAACCTACATCCAAAATTATTAATTTGAATGTGAATACACTTCGTAAGTATTGTGTTAGAAGAGAACAACTTGAAAGTGGTAAAACAGATGTTTGGGCCTTCATTGAAATGTTGCCATGCTCTGATATGAAGCTCATTGATGAGATAAAGGGATTAGTGTAAGCTTTTTGGTAGGACAACACTAGACCTTCTTCCAACCAAAAAGATGTATTAAAATTGAGAAGGGGTTCAAAGGATCGTGAACCACACATTAAACATTTTCCTGATATGACACAGACATAATTATATGAGAGATTTAGGAATGAACATAACGAACTTGACTTGGGCCAAAGATCCTTTGAAAAATGAAAACCATGGTATGTTAAAATAAACACAATTCATAACACATGTTGTTGTCAATACCACATTGAGTATGGTTACTATTATGACACATATACATATATTTTTCGTGTATTGCATAACACCCTTGTGCAGGAATGCTCAGCTACATTACCACCGATGCCATCTAGAGACTTTATTCATAGCATTTTGTGTAGCAGGACAAATGATTGCACATTTTATCAAAAAACTTGCATAGATGGGACATGCCCAGGGTGTGGTGGATTCGCATTATTGGAAAAATGCATACATGTGACCGATGAGAATGAACTTGGGAGGCAAGAAGTGAACTTGCGGTCATTCAAATATGTCACGTATGATACTGATGGAGGGAACGAAAGAAAAAAATACAATTGGTCACTTCTCAGGTTGGTAATGAGCTATTGGATACTATTTTTTCTTCAGATTGCAATTTAATATGTAACAATTTATTGATATATGTCTTTATTGTTGATCTATCAGGTATAGGTTTGCGACTTCGTGGAGGAATTCTTTGAAAAGACACAACAGTATGTAAAGTATGTGCATGTGGCTCGTTGGCAAGATGAGTAGTTTAGAACGTGCATGGATACATTTCCTATTGGGGCTATCCTGCCAACGGTCGATTTTGTAGAAAAATACACTCTTCAACCGTAAAATGAGATTCAGATTCAATACTATCACTCAGACCAGGTCATCCTAATGCTCCATATCACCTATAGACATGAGTCAGATAGTACTGAAGACAATAGGGTTATATTGAAGGAGTATCACTTCTACATAAGTGATGACAGATGTCACGACTTGGATTTTGTACAACACATCTTTCAAATGTTCTACAATCACTTGAAGGATAATAGTATATGGATGGAACAACATTGGATTTGGTTTGACGATTGTGCAAGGAAATTAAAAAAATGCCCGTGCCTTCCAATGGTTGTGTATGCTCCACAAAAGGCACAAGGTGTCACATATTTGGAACTATTTTGAGACTGGACATGGAAAAGGTGAACATGATGGAGCATGTGTGTGCATAAAAATTGCATTACGCAGGAAAGAAATGAAGTTCACAAATGTATCAATCATCCGAGATGCAAAAATCGTCATTGAATGGTGTGCTTCAGTCATGGGGGAGGGAGCAAGAAGGAAAGAAGATCACTCAACCAGGAAAGCATATGTACATAGATATTTTTGGGAGGTGGTGGATGTAGATCGATCACATTTATATGAGTGCAAGACCATCCAAGGAACTCGTGCATTTCATTCAGTTAGAATGCCAGGCAATGCTATACTTGAAATGTGGACAAGGAAATTGTCATGTTTTTGTTCTCCATGCAGTAGTGGTGAATGGGACAAATGTGAATCCATGGATTGGGTTGATAGTTGGGGCCATGTATCACTCCCCATCAGTCGATGGATAGCTACGTAATTATCCTAGTTGGATGAGGACCAATCAAGTATTTCAATAGACTATGACCACATATCATATCTCGTACAACTAGGTTTGATTAATATTTTTATATTTTTGACAACTAGTTGTGTCTAATTAATTGTGTATATTTTTTATATTTTTGACAACTATTTGTGTATAATTAGTTTACTAAAACATTGGAACTATATTTTCTCCAGGTCACATATACGCAGTGGTTGCCCTGAAACGCAATGCATGATGCACTGACTATTGGCTGGCATGTTTCTTAGAGGGAAATCAAACCCTAAATGTCCCATTACGGGACTCTGAGGCCAATGATTTTCCGATTGGGTCGATGGTTATCAAGGGAGAATATTTGAACTAGGTTTCCCACTCATCAAATAGAAAAGCATATACATATGAAGATTATAGACCAGGTGAGATTGTATACCATTATACAAACTTAGTTATTGGCACAAACCTCCAGCTACAAACAATGCAAAGGAATAACTCATCAAAGGAACGATACTTATTTCCTTATTCTGAGCACGATAGGTTAAAGGAAACCATTGGTATTCAAGGTGATCCTGATGGTCTAGTCAAATGACCATAGGTAGGTAATCTGGTATGTGGTTTGCATGTTTTTTTATGTACTATGTTATAGGCATGTGGTGTACATGTATGCTATGATTTTGTTTCATGGTCTCATTGAGTATTGCCATTAATATTTTGACTATTGCATCCATACATTGATAGCTTGATAGATTGATAAATTGCATAGACTTGGTACAGCTTGATAAATTGCACAAGTTTCGTCATGGATTTGTTTTCTTTGTTTTTTTCTCCCATATAAGTAAACCATAATATCTGCATCACCGTGCCCATTTTCATGCTCACTAGCACCATCACCATATTCATGTTCATTATCACTATCCCCATGGTCATTATCGCCATCACCATGCCACCATGAACATCACCACCATGCTCTTCCTACCCATGTTGTCACCATCACCATCTCATTTTTCACCATAAGATTCTCATCCATCATCCACACAAATATAGTTGTTAGATCCCTAATTTCATCACCCAAAAACATGGAAACCTAGATGCCCAAGACATGATCACGGTGTTCATATTCAACTTGAATTCCAAATACTCCTATGAGAGGGATTATGTCATGGTGTTTGAGCTCAAGAATGTTAAGTTTGGAATTAAATCCATTGTCCCCCCAACCATGTTTATTTCTCAACACTTATTTATAGTGCACAAAACCTACCAATGGAACTTGTATCCCAGTTAGATGTTATATACCCCCCACAAATTTCTCATTTTCTATTTAAAGGACTTTGACAATGCCCTTAAGCTTTAGAAATTTTAATATGATCATAAATCACTTGTTTCATCACTTGATGATGGCTAAGGATGCACAATGCATTCATTGTCCTATGTGGAGGTCCAATGACACATTCATGAAGGTCGATCCTAAGAAGTTATCTTTAGGGCCTAAGGTTGTTGGTTCCCTCCTCTGAGCATGGTTAAGGACCTAAGTCTATTGTTTCCCTTCCATGATCATGGCCAAGGAATGAGTACCCATATGTGGCGTAAAAAATATCTTATTGGAACTCATATCCAAATAGGGTTTTTCTCATTAAGAGGAAAAGAAGATTTTGCATTAATATTTAGGACATCAGGATAGTGCTCGAGGTGCCCCTCTCCACCAGTCCCATGGCCCAGGTGTCATCTTGTAGGTCCATTTTGGAAACTAGGGTTTTGCTTAGTAAGGGAGTGTGCAATTTTTGTACATGGGGGTCAACTTTGCAAAATCGTCGATCAGGGACTTATAGTTAGCGTTCCCAACTAGAACCTTCCTAGTCACACTTGCAGGACTCCCGGGAACCCGGTTTTGTTGCACGGTTGGAATTCTATGGCCCCGGTAGGTGTCCAACTGGTGTCCTTGAAGGCCTTTTGGATGCGATATGGAATGAGCCATAGAATGGCAAGCATGGATCGGATCAAAAAAACGTTGACTCCATTGGATTCAAGACATCGTGATAGTGCTTGGGGTTCTCGTCTCCGTCGGTCCCATTTCCAAGTGTCATCTTGTAGGTCCATTTTGGAAACTAGGGTTTTGCTTAGTAAGGGAGTGTGCAATTTTCGCACATGGGGATCAACTTTGAAAAATCATCGATCGGGGAATTATGGCTAGCGTTCCCAACTGGAACCTTCCTAGACACACTTGCAGGACTCCCCAGAACCCGGTTTTGTTGCACGGTTGGAATTCTATGGCCTCGATAGGTATCCAATTGCTGTCCCTGAAGACCTTTTGGATGCAAGATGGAAGGAGCCATAGAACGAATACCATGGCTCGGATCGAAAAACCATAGACTCCATTGGATTTAGGACATTGGGATAGTGCTTAGGGTGCCCCTCTCCACTGGTCCCATGGCCCAGCTATCATCTTGTAGGTCCATTTTGGAAACTAGGGTTTTGCTCAATAAGGGAATGT
The DNA here is from genome assembly GCA_027924585.1 of Larix kaempferi. Lineage (NCBI taxonomy): Eukaryota > Viridiplantae > Streptophyta > Pinopsida > Pinales > Pinaceae > Larix > Larix kaempferi. The sequence goes on from BSBM01001229.1 coordinate 47,078,078, forward strand.
GCAATTTTTGCACATGGGGGTCATCTTTGCAAAATCATCAACCAGAGACTTATGGCTATCGTTCCTAGCTAGAACCTTCCTAGACACACTTGTAGGACTCACCGTAACCCAGTTTTTTTACACGGTTGGAATTATATGGCCCCAGTAGGTATCCAACTCGTGTCTCTAAAGGCCTTTTGGATGCGATATAGAACGAGCCATATAAAGACGATCGTAGCTCAAATCGACAAACCGTCGACTCGATTGGATTTAGGACATCGAGATAGTGATAGGGTTGCCCCTCTCCTCCGGTCCCATGCCCTAGGTGTCAACTTTTAGGTCAATTTTGGAAACTAGGGTTTTACTCAGTAAGGGAGTGTGTAGTTTTGCACATGGGGGTAAAATTTGCAAAATCATCGATCGGGGACTTATGGCTAGCATTCCCAGCTGGAACCTTCCTAGACACACTTGAAAGACTCCTCGAAACCCGGTTTTGTTGCATGGTTCAAATTCTATGGCCCCAGTAGGTATCCAACTGGTGTCCCTGAAGTCATTTTGGATGCGAGATGGAATGAGCCATAGAATTACGTCCATGGATCGGATCGACAAACCGTAAACTCTGTTGGATTCAATACATCGGGATAGTGCTCAGGGTGCCCCTATCCACCAGTCCCATGGCCCAGGTGTCAACTTGTAGGTCCATTTTGGAAACTAGGGTTTTGCTTAGTAAGGGAGTGTGCAATTTTTTATTATGGAGCTCAACTTTGCAAAATCATTGACCAGGGACTTATGGATAGCGTTCCCAGCTAGAACCTTCCTAGACACATTTGAAGGACTACCCAAACCCAGTTTTGTTGCATGGTTGGAATTCTATGGCCCAATAGGTATCCAACCGGTGTCCCTGGAGGCCTTTTGGATGCGGGATGGAACGAGCTATAGAATGATGACCGTGGCTCGGATCGAAAAACCGTCGACTCTGTTGGATTCAAGACATTGGGATAGTGCTAGTGGTGCCCCTCTCTGTCGGTCCCATGGCCCAGGTGTCATCTTGTAGGTCCATTTTGGAAACTAGGGTTTTGCTAAGTAAGGGAGTGTGCAATTTTTGCACATGGGGGTCAACTTTGCAAAATCATTGATCGGGCAATTATGGCTAGCGTTCCCAATTGGAACCTTCCTAGACACACTTGTAGGACTCCCTAGAACCCATTTTTGTTGCATGGTTGGAATTCTATGGCCCCTTTAGGTATCCAACTGGTGTCCCTGAAGTCCTTTTGGATGCGAGATGGAATGAGCCATAGAATGACGACTGTGGATCAGATCGACAAACCATCGACTTTGTTGGATTCAGTATATCGGGATAGTGCTAGGGGTTCCCCTCGCCTCTGGTCCCATGGCCCATGTGTCAATTTTTGGGTCAATTTTGGAAACTAGGGTTTTTCTTAGTAAGGGAGTGTGCAGTTTTGCACATGGGGGTCAACTTTGAAATTTTTTATTTTGATTCTAGAACTAGACATTAAAAGAGTGGGAATAAAACCTACCACACTGAACCCTTGGTATATTTCTATGTCCTTAGTGTGCCATGTCATTTAACAACTCCTTAGTGTTCCATTATATTTGGATTTTGAGTAATTAATATCATTTTTAAGAATTCAAAGTTCCAAATAAAAAATAGAGGCAATGTTTCATTGATGATATCCCTCTGATCCTTGCTAGCTTTGTTAGATCAAAGTCACCATGAACTTTTCCATCAAGTTATGGGGGAACCATAATACTTTCCAAATCACAATGAACAACCATTGCATCATTGTTTGTATCAATCAAGAACATTCAATTTTAAATACATTTTCATATGAGGATAATCCATCCTTTTTACAAACATTGGGACCATGAACATCTTATTTTCCTTCATCAAAACAACAATATCAAGGAATATCATTAAACTAGTTAGGTATTTCATTGTCCATGGATTCTGTATGATTACTTTTTGCATTATGACAAGTGGAAAATGGACATATGAAAGAGGTAAAGCACAAACCAGGGTCTTACATACTAGGGTTTAGTAAGGATAGGGTTTATATCTTCAATGATTTTATGAGAGTGAATTCATGACCAGCTATTGGTTAGCATATTGGAACAAAATAGGGTCTTACAAACTAGGGTATATTAGTTACATATATTTGACCATATGTACATGAAGGCCCAATGAATTTTATTACACTTTAGCCATGCATTCCTTGCCATTTTACTTGATACTTTGCCATTGTTTTTAGCATGCTAGAGTAGGCACACTTCAACCGAACTGCATAGATGCTCATGTACGTATCGTTTGATGAAATACAGTAGCATTGATGAAATGTGTAGCATCTATTAGACTTCCTCTTAGTTTCCGAAAATGTCATAGGATTACATTGATGATATGCATAACATGTTACTATTATGACAAAGGTTATTCAAACATATTTTGACTTATTTTGTTAACTTTTGTTTTTTCCTTGCAACATATTTTCCTTGCAACCATAATCCTGATCAATGGGTATGAACCCATGGAGTTGACAAAAAACACAATTTTAAATTAGATGTCAAATTAACATGCATGTGCTAAGTTGATTGAACTGTTGAAAGATATTATTAGTTTTTTCCATTAAGATAATGTTTTCATAACACAATGTTGATATCTTACTTGATCAATGCAATAAATGTAAGAGAATAAATATTGCTTAAAATGTAATTATATAAATTTCAATAGCATAATTTATCAATTTGTGGAAGAGATAAATCATCACAAGCACAAGTGAAAACTCAAGAGAAAATATGGAATATATTGTATCATGCATTGATAGTTGAATGTTTGTAATACAAAATATCGCAAAGTAGCTGGCCCTCAAATGGCCTGTCAATGTACATGTATCCCTAAGTACAACAATGTGTACATGTATGTCAAAATACATATATACAATACTATGAAACATCAAAAATCAATCTTTTGCTTGTTTTTCCCCAACTTTCCTCTATCGACCATCTCCCTAGAATCGCTCTGCATCTCAGGAGTCTGCAAAACAAAGATGATTATTTTTATCAAATAACTGCACTAATACCCTACCATTAACAAACTTAAAAAATTAACTTATGGCCAAATTATGTTAGGATATTTAGACACTTAGGAGTAAGTTAAGATCAACTTGTGTAATATATCCGTTAGGGATAGTGTGTTTCTTTAGTATGCATTAGTATGCATTTGTAAATACTTAATCTGACGGTCACAATATGTTTCCGACATAGAGTGATCCGACGGCTCAACTTCTCTTAGATCAAACCTAACCTTGATCCGTGGCTTAACACCCGATTGGTCCATGATCTCTATTTAAAGAGCATGGAGGGTCATTGTTTAGTTGATCGATTATGAGAAGCTCATTTGTAACTTTCTTTCTTTGCATAATAAATTGTCCCGTAGAAGCTATTTGGCTGGGGCCGTGGAGTGTTTCCCTCAAGAGGGTTTAAACCACGTCAAAACATCGGTGTGTTGATCTGTGATCTGTTTGTGTGAAGTGGTTTCTCTTGGTGTTCGGTCCTTTGGTAGTACCCTATGTACCCGAACATGGTATCAGAGCTTTTATGAAGTGCCGCTTCCGGTTATGATCTAGATCTTGAACTGCTGTTGCCGAAACTCGAAAGGGTTTATATTTATGGTATTTTTGTACATTTTTGGGCTGTGGGAGGTGTTCCATTGCGTCCGGAGCATCGTTTCCATTGGGAAATAGTTTTCATTTGATCGAAAACGGTTCCCGGTTGCTCCAGAAACGCATATTTCATCAGATCTGAAGGTATAATGTTACAATGACGCATTTTTTTTATTTCGTTTTTAATAAGAAAAAAATTCTCATATTTCATTTTTTTTTTTACTGTTAGATTTTTTTGGGTTCGGATTGTTGCTTTCCCGTCTGCGTATGCTCTTTGCCGTGCACCTTGAGCGATCTCGGCAAATCAGAAACAGAAAGGGAAAGGGTTTTTCTCGGCTGCGTATGCTCTTTGCCGTGCACCTTGCGCGATCTCGGCAAATCAGAAACAGAGAGAAAACGTAGACTTTCTAGGAAAGCTAACAAGATCTAACTCCACAAGTGTGGAAAAGTTTTTTTTGTTTCATTTTGTGGTCTATTTTGCAGAAAAAAGGGCAAGCACGCAAACCAAGCAAGAAGAGTAAAAAAAAAAAAAAAAATAAAGCCCCCTTCCTCATTCCCATATTTTACATACCTTTTAATCTAGCTCACTTGGTTCAAAGTTGTTTTATTCCTTAATAGGTCTTGAGTTCAAGTCTTAGGAAGTTGCTTTTAAAAAGAAAAGTGCATGCAATTTCTATTTTCAAGTTACTTTATTGTAAAAGTGCATCTCACTTAAATAATAAAAAATAAAAATACAAGTGAGTCACTTAAGCTTTTTATTTATTGTTGCACTATTTAAAAGTAATATCATTGTAAAAGTGAAATCACTTATTTTACAAAAGTGATTCACTTAAAAGCAACTTTTTTGTAAAGTGATTGTCAAAAGGTTCATCTTGGGAAGAGGGGGGTCCTTTTTTTTGTTGGACATTCTCTAGCTGTCACGTCACTATTGGGGACATCTTCAACAGTTTCTTTGTTCAAGCATAACTTCATCATACAGAGTCAGTTTTCAGTGCCGTTTTTTTTGAAACCGCCTATTTTTTCGAGCTCTTCACATCCAGACTATTGATTTCTACTTTTACAGCCATTAATTTACAAATATGGCCACCCATTGTGATATTCTACTTAACAGTTCCAACTATTTCTCATGGAAATCTCGTATGGAGGATGTTTTACGAAGTAGGGGACTTTTCAGAATTACCACAGGGAAAGAAAAAGAACCCACTGATGATGATAAGAAAATAAAATGGGCAAATAGATGTGATGAAGCTCGTGGATTGATTGGGATGTCAATCTCTACTGATTTGCGATTCCACATATCTGGAATTGATGAACCTAATACTGCTTGGGACAAGTTGGAAACTGTGTTTGGTAAACACAATGAAATTCGAGGTCATCGACTCGAAAATGAGTTGATTTATTTAAATCCAAGTGACTTTTCATGCATTCAAGATTATTTATCTAAGTACAAAACTCTTAAACTCTTATGTGCAGAATGTAAGATTGAGAGGGAAGACAAACAGTGCATTTATCATATTCTTTCCAAACTTGGACCTGCATATTCTGTTTTTGTATCTACATTTTACTCCATGAAAGCATCCTTGAATGCAGCTAGCTATCAAGAGCCTAGTCTTGAATCCTTTTGTGATTCCCTGATCAGAGAACAAGATAAACTCATTCATCTTGGAATAATCAACAATGCAGATACATCTGGGAAAGCCTTATTGTCCCAACAGAAAGAAAAGTCCAAGCCTCCCAAGAAACAAAATTTTCGCAATAATAAGTCAAACAAGGGTCCCAAACCCTCTCAGTCAGCTCCTTCTTTAAAAAATGACAAAGGATCCAAGCCAAAAGGCAAAAAGACTGAGCGTCATTGCAACTATTGCGGGAAAGATAATCATGATGAATCTAAGTGTTTCAAGAAGATGGCAGCCTTGGAAGCAGCAATGAAGAAGCACCACATCAGCCTAGATTCGTCTTCAGAATCTACTTCTCATGGACATGCACTTTGTGCTTCTGGTTATTCTTATAATGCATCTTCTTCTTCTAATTCAAATGAATAGCTCATTGATTCTGGAGCATCTTATCATATGGCTAAGGATCAAGCCATCTTTTCTACTATGCATGAATGTAACACCAAACAAATATTTGTTGGTGATGATAGATCTCTAAGTGTTGTAGGAGGTGGAACAGTTCCAGTAGATAATGGTCATTTTAGTGATGTACTATGTGTTCCAAGAATTTCCTGCAATTTGTTATCAGTCTATCAGATCACTCATTCTGGTGAAGGTAAAACTGTGACCTTTACACCTCACCAAGTTGTAATCAAGGATTTTAAAGATCCTCAACAGGTCCTAGCTACCGGAATTGTTGATGATATTACCAGGTTGTATAAGTTTAACAAATTTGGGTCATCACCTTTCCCTTCAGTTTTTGTTGCTCATAGTGATAACTTGAGCAAACTTTGGCATGAGCGATTTGGTCACTTAAATTATTGCTCATTGCAACAACTATGTAAAGACAATATGGTGACAGGTCTTCCGATGGTATCTTGCAGGGATGGTGTTTGCTCCGGTTGTGTACTCGAAAAACATCATCGGGACAGTTTTGACAAACGTGCCTCTTGGCACGCCTCGGTTCCCTTGGAGCTTGTGCATAGTGACTTGTGTGGTCCTCTTCCATCTGCTTCATTTTCTGGTTTCAAATATTTCTTAACCTTCATTGATGATTATACCAGACGCACTTGGGTTTATTTCCTAAAACTTAAGAGTGAAGTATTTAACATGTTCTTGGCCTACAAGGCCCTTGTTGAAAAACAATCTGGTGTCATGTCCCAAATTTTGCATTGGGTCACAATGGCCTAATAACATTGGCCCTATTCATTAGAGTTTGTCAAATTTATGCTAAAGGTCAAATAATTGCCAAGGAGGAAAATTATTAGTTTTGTAGGTTTGGGGTGGAAGCTTTGGGATCTGGAATAATGGGGATAATAAATGATGTTTGAACATTAGAATGGCATAAATATTTAATAAAGGAGCTAAATAAATATATACAAGTGAAAATCAAAGTGGCATTTCATCATGAAGACACATGGAGGAAGTGGGACCCACATATGGCTAGATTTCCCCACTACACTTGGCATCATTCTCTCACCAATTCGAATTCAAGGTGAATGGTAACATACTTGGGGGAGTCCAAAAGGTATTATTCATTGCATGACTCATCCAAGGTCGAAATATAGAGGAGGAGTAACTCCCATGGAAGAGGAAGAGGCAATTTGGAGCTAGTGAGACACTTGGGCTAGATTCCCTAGCTCTATGACAACAATGATGAAGATGCTATGACACCTATGACACAAATCAGACATGAAGGCTGACATATGACATATATGACATGTCAGAGCTAAAAATAGACTCCAAGAGGGCTCTCAAGGGTGTTAGGGCAGCTAAGATGCTTCCACATGTGATTTGGTGGAAGTGGGAGACTAGGAATTGTTGTACAAGTGGCGTTCTTTGGAATCTCTTCCCAACTTGAGTTGGCATGAGTCTCTTGGAAGGAATTCGACCCATGGAGGCCATTAGAACTTTATAAATGTCAATAACAAAGAATGAAACCAGCTTTTGATCATTTGTAGAATTTGCAATTGCATTTGTGAAGAGGGAGAGCTAGTGGATGACTAGTTTCTTGCCTTAGCCAATTTCGAGGGTGAAAGATTCCCATCCAAGTTGGTAATTGGAAAGGCCATTCAGACCTTTCATTTGGAGATTTAATGGAGTCTTTATTTGTAGGTGTAAGCTACAGGGAAGCTCATGGTTTCTTCTATTGCAGCTCACTCCTTCAACCATTTCCAGTTTTGATGGCATATTCTTGATCCTTGAGGGAGGGCATTTTTGGTGAGCTATTGTACTCTTTGGGGAATATTTTAATGCCCCATTTCTTTTGTAATATGAATTAAATACTCTGTTCTTCATCTCCAAAAAGTTTCAGGTCGAAATTCCAAGTAGAAATGTATAAATCTCATTTTTAATGGAAGAACAATGCCATTTCCCCACTACCTTGTTGTGAGCCAATGTATTGATGATGATTTCGAATGAATGGATGATTCTCTGATATATTTGTGATCAATATACTTCCATGGATGTCTTCTACAAGTTTCATGTACTGTACTTGAGCATTTGAAGCATTTTTACTCAGTTTAGTTGTATTGGGAGGTGAAATAGTGCCATTTCCCCAAGGGTCGAATTGGGGATTTTTGCAGTTGAATGGGAGAGGGTGAGAACAGTTGTAATAATCCATTAATGGTGCATACGAGACTTTAATAAAATACTTAACACATTACATACCTCTGTTCATAAATTTGAGTGGGTTTGGAGGCATTTGGGAAGCCATTTTCAGTACTTACCCCAGGGGGATTTGAACCCCAAATTACTAGTAAAATTGCATAATTGGTTCAGAATATTAAGAGAGTTTGCAGAGGTCTTTTGGTGGACATATTTCATCCATAAATATCATATTCAAGTTCTAATATCATTCATACACCTTCCTTGAATATTTGAAGGCATTTGGAGTCAATTTGAGACCTAGAGACCAATACTAGTCAAAGGAAAATCACTAGTAAAGTAACCTACATTGATCAGAATTGAAAGAGGATTTGCAGAAGTATTTTAAAGGTCCAAAGGCATCCCTGAAACACATATTTATGTTCTAATATCATTCATATACCTTATCAGAATATTTGGGATCATTTGGGGCAAATTTGGGACCTAGAGATCAAAACTAGTCAAAGGTCTAACTAGGGAAAAAAGTGAAAAATTGCAATTTTAATAAAATTACTAACAAGGGACATTACATCTGGTCATCAAATTATTAAGTTAAGATCTGACAATGGAGGAGAATATGTTAACAAACAGTTCACTACTTTCTGCACTGAACAAGGCATCCAACAACAGCACACAGTTCCATATACACCACAACAAAATGGTGTAGCTGAGCGGAAGAACCGCACTTTAAAAGAAATGGCTAATTGTATGATCCAATCTAAGGGACTAAGTCTTCAATTTTGGGCTGAAGCCATAAATTGTGCAAATTACATAGTTAATCGCACCCCCACAAAAGCATTACAAGGTATAACACCGGAAGAAGCATGGAGTAAAATTAAACCTGATGTAAGTCACTTTTGTGTGTTTGGTAGTGAAGCATGGGCTCACATTCCGGATGAAAAACGGAAAGCATTGCAACCTAAAAGTGAAAAGTGCATATTTGTTGGATATTCTGAAGATGTAAAAGGTTATAGACTTCTTCAACCACATTCTCATGCTATAATCATTAGAAGAGATGTTAAATTTTATGAAAATATCTTGGCCTGCGAGCCTAACTCGGTGAGTGTGCCATCTTTGGCCTGCGAGCCTGATTCGGCATTTGTGCCTTCTTCTTCTTCTTCCAACTTCCTTGACAGGTTTCCAACTCTAGTTTCTGATGATGACAGTGAGGATGAAAATCCACCTCCTCCTGCTCATGTTCCTCCAGTTGCACCAGCACAATTGCTTCCTCGATGGGTTCGTTCAACATGTGAAGCAGTTGGTGATCTTGTCGGTGATCCTAGAGATCAATGTCGAACACGTTCTCAGTTTCAGCGAGCCTCTTCTCTTTTGGCTCAAGTTTCCGAGAATCATGATCCAGAAACTTTTGCAGAAGCTTCAGGGAATCCAGATTGGGATGCAGCCATGGATGAAGAATATCATTCCTTAATGGCGAACGATACTTGGGATCTTGTACCTCTTCCAAAAGGAAGAAAACTTGTCAGATGTAAATGGGTCTACAGAACTAAGTATGCATCAGATGGAAGTGTTGAAAGACTTAAGGCAAGGTTAGTTGCCAAAGGTTTTTCTCAAGTTGAAGGGATTGACTACAATGAAACCTTTGCTCCCGTCGCCAAAATGAACTCCATCCGCCTTGTTCTTTCCCTTGCAGCCTTACACAACTGGGAAGTCCATCAAATGGATGTCAAATATGCCTTCTTACATGGTGATTTACAGGAGGAAATTTACATGGAACAACCTCCTGGCTATGTTTAGAATAACTCTAGCCTTGTCTGTCGCCTTAAGAAATCCTTATATGGCCTTAAGCAAGCTCCTAGAGCTTGGTATGCCAAAATGGATAACTTTCTCCTTGACACTGGTTTTTCTAGATGCCATTCTGACTCCAATGTCTATGACAAGAAAGTAGGAAACCATCTCATCATACTTGTTCTATATGTTGATGACCTTATTCTTATTGGTAGTGACCCTAAGCTTATAACCCATGTGAAATCCAGTCTTAAACAAACTTTTGAAATGTCAAACTTAGGACATTTGCATTATTTTCTTGGTCTTCAAGTTCTGCAAACCAAAGAAGGAATCTTTCTTTCTCAGTCTAAGTATGCTTGTGGCCTTCTTCGTCGCTTTCACATGGAAGATTGTACACCAGCCCCTTCTCCCTTCCAGTCTGGAGTCAAAATTTTTGCCACTTGTACTTCACCTGAAGTAGATGCCACCTTGTATCGTCAGCTTGTTGGTAGTCTTTTATACTTGACTCATTCCCGTCCTGACCTTTCCTTTTCCCTTGGTCGTGTTGCCCGTTATATGCAGACACCTCATGAAAGTCACTGGAAAGCAGCTAAAAGAATACTTCGATATATTCGAGGTACAGTTCAGTTTGGGATTCATTACAGTACAGGGGGGAAACCTTTGTTGGTTGGTTTCACTGATCCAGATTGGGCCGGCGATCCTGATGATCGGAAGTCTACTACAGGTTATGTTTTCAGTCTGGGATCTGGACCTATTACTTGGGCTTGTAAGAAACAACAAGCTCTTGCTCTTTCTTCAGCAGAGGCAGAATATCGAGCAGCAGTTAATGCCAGTCAGGAAGCTTTATGGCTTCGACAGATCCTTTCAGAGTTTGGATTGGAGCAACAGCAGCCTACTCCACTTTGGTGTGACAATCAAAGTGCCATCAAGCTTGCCAAAGATCCAGTTCTACATCAACGCAGCAAACACATTGAGCTACATATGCACTTCATCAGAAATCTTGTTCATGATCGGGTTCTTGAAGTGCTCTTTTGCCCTACAGATGATTAAGTTGCAGACATCTTCACCAAGTCTCTTACAGAAGCGAAGTTTTCTAAACTTCGATCTATGTTAGGAGTTCAGGAACTTGTCATTAAGGGGGGATAGGCTCTAATGCCTCCTTCCTTCTCCTAATAGTGTCACTTTGTAAATCCTTCAATCCTATCCCAAGTTGTTCTTAAGGGGGGATGTTAGGATATTTAGACACTTAGGAGTTAGTTAAGATCAACTTGTGTAATATATCCATTAGGGATAGTGTGTTTCTTTAGTATGCATTTGTAAATACTTAATCCGACGGTCACAATATGTTTCCGACATAGAGTGATCCGACGGCTCAACTTCTCTTAGATCAAACCTAACCTTGATCCGTGGCTTAACACCCGATTGGTCCATGATCTCTATTTAAAGAGCATGGAGGGTCATTGATTAGTTGATCGATTATGAGAAGCTCATTTGTAACTTTCTTTCTTTGCATAATAAATTGTCCCGTAGAAGCTATTTGGCCGGGGCCGTGGAGTGTTTCCCTCAAGAGGGTTTAAACCACGTCAAAACATCGGTGTGTTGATCTGTGATCTGTTTGTGTGAAGTGGTTGCTCTTGGTGTTCGGTCCTTTGGTAGTACCCTGTGTACCCGAACAAATTATTTATGACAAACACTCAACAAATCCTCATGGGGTATAGATGTGAGCGGTGTGCTCATGGAAGGCTTATCTATAGTTGTGCTCTGCAAATAAAAGATCATATCTCAATTAATTCAACAATTCAACATTGATCAACATGTTTGGGTAAATTCCCCGAATGCGGGTGCCACGAATGACACTGTCGAGACAAGAGGTGCCACCTGCCCACCTGGCAAGGTGGATCCCCCACCTGGAAACTGTCCTCTACTAGCACCTCCCCCATGGATCCAAAATTAAAGAAGTGTCCTATATAGGACCACATGCCCTCCTCGCGTGATTTTGACTTTACTACCCCCATGGCCCAGTGGTTGGCATTCAAGTCGGCACAGGTGTCTATACCGCATCTCCTTAACTGGTTCAGTCGATCCTTTATGTTCTCCCTTGCGAATTATGGATGCACCAGGTTCTAAATCATTGATATGAGGACCCCCCTCCATGCCCCCTTGGTCATCACTTGCCTCTGCTATTCATTGTCTGCTTCCACTATAGAAAGCTCCGCTCCTTCGCCATTCTCCTACGAACTATATGACAGAGCCATGACTCGTACGCATGACACTTCCAAGCGTGGAGCTGGTCATGGCGTCGAAAAGACTACAACTCCTGCTGAGAAGGAGAAGAAATCCAATAGTGGCTATGAGGACAATGTCTTTGTCCCTATTCGCAGATTGGTCAACGACTGGGAATCGCGTAGTGTGGCTGAGATTTTGGCCTTTGGAAACCAAGGAAACTAGGTCAATTACTACTGGTTAATGAAGAATATGCTAGGAAAATTGGTCAAAGAAATGTTAACCAACCGGAAGATGGCCAAGGTTTCGATAATGGACACCAGGGATAACATGGCCCATTTGGACGGCATGATCGCTTCTCTGGAATCCAATTTGACTGGTCGGAGATACTCTCTCTTTCACCACTCCTCTCCTCCCCACAATTCTGGCCCTACATCCTTTGCTAAGGGAATGGCTGGAAATTTGAATATTCAGATGGATGGCACCGCTACTGCAGTAGACGCCCAAGCAACTGACAGATCCCTGCATGAATCCTTCGGTGTCCCTGCGTTGGATGATTCAGCTGCGGTTCAGGGCCCCAACTCAAGTCTGAGTTCTCCTGCTGCGGTTGTGTTACAGGGGGGCCCTCTTGCTGGGACATCCTTCCCCATACCCTCGACGATTGATTCCCTGCACTACAAGTAGGTAAGGAAGACCGAGGATGATGTTGTTACTCCACGCAAGACAGAGCCCCTGCCTATCAAACTCCCAACCCAGAATTGGGATGAAGATTTCTTTGGAAGCTACCCAATCATTGAAGACAAACCATGTTCCCAGAATGCAGAAGCCAGCTCCTAGAGTCGCTCTGATTGAGCCCAGATCTTCTCTTTTTGAGGTTAGCGTTATTTTTTTTCTCTGTTTTAGCTAATGGCTTACTTTCATACTCTAGTTTATCTCTCTGGTCTAGTTCAGTCTATGTTTTTACAGGTTGGCTGTAATTATGTCACTGTTACTCATCCCATAAAAGGGCAAGTCTACAGAAGTTCTTTCTTGTTCTTTTTGCTCCATGAGAAGCTTCAGAAAGCTCTTGAATCTATTGATTCTCATGTGATTATAACATTTTTTGTACTCTAATATAATTTCCTTATGATGCTTACAAAAAAAACCATGTTTGGGTAAATTGAATAAAAAACTTGGTCATTAATGAACATCTCACCACAAGAGGAGACCCATTCAAAACCATTGATTGAGCAGAGGGGTTGGGCACTTCTGCCGCTAATGGCTACAATCACCAAATGGGGAAATAGTTATACATGCACGAATAAACAATATAGTAACATGGTAAAATACTATGCATTGTGATTGTTGAAATAGTTACCTCTGTATGACTTCTGGCTATTGTAGATGCAACACTAACTGCGGCATCAATGACCCTTGTTAGGTGAGGGGTATATGGATCTCTACTGTGTCTACTATAGAGGACATCCATGCCCTTTCTAGGAGTGGAGCCTCTCTATACACTTGTCCCTTTTTCACATTTGGACTATGAGGAGATCCAACTACTAAATGTATCATAAGTATAGAGGCTGGTGGCTACAATCACCAATACTAACGTAGTTAGAAATGCATTGGTCAATGAAATAACATGTATTAACAAACTGACAATGATGAAATACGTACCGATGTACTATATACTTCAAGAAATTCTAAGAAACGTTATGCCACTCATTATGTCTCTATGGGCATGCTATCGGTTGTATTCCCACCAGGGGGGAGCTCACTAGATGATATCATTTCCCTCTGATGGGGATCTACAACCTACAATTTAGAAAATTGTAAATATTAGATCGTGTAGCATTAATTAAGCAACATGTGATAACAAACTAACATGTATTAAAATAATTTCATGTTGACATAGTTACCTCAGCGTGAGATGTTGTCGCTGAAGGTATGACAACATCTTGTGACTCATAATATTCTACTGCATGAGCCTCCTGCCCCTCATGTCCTTCTTGTAGCAACTACATGTTTTAAAATCATTAAAAATATTAGCAATCTACATATGTGTATGGTAAGGAAAAGTAATTTGTAAATGACACTAAATTGTTAACCATTTACTCATGTATTAAAATAATGTCATGTTGAAATAGTTACCTCAGCATGAGATGTTGTTGCTAAAGATATGACAACATCTTGTAACTCAGAAGGTTCTGCTGCATGAGCCTCTTTCCCCTCATGCCCTTCTTGTAGCAACTACAAGTTTTAAAATCATTAAAAATATTAGCAATCTATATATGTGTATAGTAAGGAAAAATAATTTACAAATGACACTAAATTGTTAACCATTTACTCATGTATTAAAATAATGTCATGTTGAAATAGTTACCTCGGTGTGAGTTGTTGTCACTAAAAGTATGACAACATATTCTACATCGAACGGTGCTGGTGCATGAGCCTCTGGACTATGCTCTGCATCATCAATGGAAAGGTCTTCAACCTCGTGCCCTTTTGTAGCAACTACAAGTTTTAAAATCATTAAAAATATTAGCAATCTATATATGTGTATAGTAAGGAAAAATAATTTACAAATCACACTAAATTGTTAACCATTTACTTACCTGTGTAAAATACCTAGTAAAGGTATCATCTGTTTGGATAGGACCAAAGAAAGGATGGCCGCATATTGTGCATGGGTGGGGCTCTCAGCTGTGCTCATGATGTGCAGGTCTAGTGCCACTACTAGATGCTCCTCGACCACTGGAATGTGGTGGATTTACCCCACCGGGAGGTGGTGGATCTACCCCACCGACAGGTGGTGGCTCTACTCCACCCATAGATGGTGGCTCTAACGGCCCTTCCTGGTATGTACCTTGAAGATACATGCTATGGCGAACAACCACATGTGCCAACAGTAGGAATGACTCCTGTGTCTCTGGGACCAACTGATGTGCAGGCGACACATCTAGCCTGGGTGGCTGCTTGCGAGGTGGAGCTACTAGGTGATTGGGATCTATGTGCCTCGCATTGGGACGTTGCTGAGGCATCCCCATCCCAACGCCCTAGTACTCCAAGATATCAAAATAGTTAACATGCTTCCCCAAAACAAATTACACGTACATCTTTCTCAGAAAATATAGAGGCATTTCCCTGTTGTTATGTGGTGGTACATCAAACACCATGTACCATCGGTCCATCCAATTATCTATGAATGGTTGATACGTACACCACTCGATAGAAATATGCCTTTTGTTTTCATTCGGGATTTCACCCGTCGGTGGATCTCTAAAGAGGGAAAACATATGTTGTTTTGTTATTTTCAACTTCGCAACTTCTTTGTATCTAATTCCATCCTCATATTGTTGCCTCTTTCTTTCTCTGAATGTATAAATATCTTGCAGTACACCATTAGACCTACTAAAGGTCTCTATCATTGCATCCAAATTGGATGCAAGCATACGATGCCTATCATCAATAATAGTTATTGAGGCTCGAATTTCTCTAAGCCTTTGAATTTCTATTTGGATGTCTGAATGTGCATCCATGGTCATCACTGCAATCAAAAAATTAAAAAAAAAAAACAAATCATTAGAAGCATATACATGTGCTATAATGACATCTCTCAAAAATAAATAAAAAATGTACAAAATTTGTGCAAGGACGAATACATTACAAACATAAATATCATCTCAAAATACTTTAATAACAACTACATGTAATCCAAAGTGGAAGGTGAGGATCATGCGGGCATAAAGACCATAGTGATGTGGCAAAGATATGTATTTTTATTGGTTAAGGATAACATGGAAATAAAAATATCATTTGACTTACTTGAATTAATAAAAACAAAAAGACAAGTCGGCCTCCTAAATACATGGAAAGGATAAGTATAAATGAAGAACAAGATGGTTTTTTTTTGTTGTGTGGTGAGTGTGGATAATTCGGGGGAGAATTCGGGAGATAGAGGAGAGATCTGATCTCGGGGGTCAAGAAGATGAGGATAGTTTTTGGTGAAGGAGCAGCAATAGGTGGAGCAGTAAAACAATCTCTCATTCTATCTTGTATTCTGGGTTAAATGGAGGTAGCCTATTGATGGACATAATGAATATATGCTGGTAGAATGATGAAGAGATGAATAATGATATGGGAAGAATGTTGTGATGTGCATATGGATAGTGTAAAGTGTATGAATGGAGATATGGCAGTAGATTGATATGACATGAATAATGATGACAGAATGAAGATGTGATCTGATTGGTGATATTTGTTGATGGACAGAATGAAGTTATATTGAATAATGAGTGCTTGATGAGAATGATGAAGTGCTTTGGAAACAAACAAGGGCTTCTGGTTGATGATGTATTTAATCTGCATACTTAAGAAGAGTCTGAAATATCATTTGTAAATCTATGGTTGTTCGGGTATTGGTGCATCCCACTCAGTTGCAGCTGACAAAATTATCTTGTGGTTGGTGCCACTTTGGGTTCTATCCCATTATGGAGATTAAGGTCTCCAATTATAAATTTTTTACAAACCTTATATCTTGTCTCTTGTAATGTGTTGATGATAATTTGTCTTGCTTAATGAATGACATGTGATATAGTTTATTGATGAATATGATATTGAAGTGAATTTGTAATTAATGATATAAGATTTGAGAGAAGAAGTTGAAATTGTTAATAAGTGCAAGCTCATTGATTCAGCCCCCCCTCTCAGTGAGCCATTGTGTCTAACATCTTGGTGGTGAAGGAGGTCAAAAAATATGTGGTAGTTCATCTTAGAAACAAAGTAAGCAGTGTGTCAGCAAAGGAGGGGAACCTACTCCCTTGAGGTTTGGGGGATGATGTAAAATACATCATGCCATTGGGTTGGCTTCACAAGCATTGGTTGGAAATTTTTAGCGTAAAAGAATGTGTAGAAAAAAAACATAAGGTTTGGTTGAGTCAAGTCTAGAAACCAATCCTAGGTTATAGTCCATAGTTCCTCCTCCTAGCCAAATGGTGGATGGTTTTTTTTTCCAATTTGCAATAGATGTGGAAAAAATATTGGCGTTGGGATTCAATTCCAATTTCCATTTTAGTTTTTTTTCAAATCCCTTATTGCTTGGGTGGATTTAAAATTCATTAAGGGGATTGATAGTAGGGAGGAATTAACATATGTTAAATAACAAATTTTAAAATTTTTAGTTTTGGAATTTCATTTACAAAGATTTTTAATTTAGGGAAACATAAAAATTTATATTTTTAATGATGAAATGAGTCAAGGATTTGGATGCTTACCTTTCCAATCCTCCTTGCAAGATGAAATCTCCCTTGTTGAGCTTCGAATTTGGCCTCACTTCACTTCTCCAATGCATTTTTCCAAGCCATAATCGCTTGAGCGTTCCAGTTTTGAGTGGGTAAATAGTAGCCGCGGTCCGCAGACTGTTTATTTTTTTTGGTTATATTAACCAAAACGTGCGCGTGTTATAGTGATACATAACGCGTGCGCGTTATGTATCACTATAACGCGCGTGCGTTTTGGAATCCTATCCTACATGTTAATTGACATGGCAGGGTCAGAGTCTACCCATGTCTAGTTCTAAGTAACGCATGCGCATTTTGAATTTACTAAATTCTAGCGCGTTTTGCGAATGCATGATTGCACCTAAAGGGTCCCTCAACTTCGTGCAAGGGCCTAATGGTGTTTTGGTCAATCAAATTTATCACCTTTATCATTTAGCTCTAGGGCCACACCTTTGGTCACTTTTCCTCTTCTTTTCCCACTTCTTTAATCATAGAAGAGTCTTGAGAAGATTTAGTCTAATATTTGGAGGACTCTGGATTAGGATTTTTAGCACCTTGAAAACCCCTCAAAGATTACTAGCCTCTAAAAATTTTTTAGTGATAATAAGGACCATAAAATTTGGGGAAGAATAAGGGCTAGTACTAGGGTAGATACAATTTTTTTTGGGGGGGGAATGGATGGCAATACAGGAGTACATTCGGTGAGAGTATACCATGTATGAGTGGAATGGAGTGATCATTCTCACCACGAGGAGAGGGTAGTCCTTTGGGAGTGTCAAATATGGATTGGTGTTTTTTCCAAGACTAACTACATGTCACAAGGAATGGGTTGAGAAGGGGTCTCAGAATATTGAATTACATGGAATTAAGACACAATGCCTAAATGTATTTTTTTAATAATATTTTCCATGTATGGTGCTATATTATAATATATGGATATTTGATTGTAATTACTTTGAGAGTGTAGGTATGCCCTACATGTTGGAAACTCATGTATAATGCACCACAATCCATGGTGATAGGGCCTAATGTTCATAACCATTCAACACCCACGACAATGTCACAACATTGATTTCAATAGAAAATATGCTAGTTTTGAGGGAATAATCACCCATTTGAAGCTACACATTTTCACAACGAACATCACATTGCATATATCCTCCATTTTCAATCATGATTTGGATGTTGTTCATAGCATGAATATAGTAGTGTGTCTCTTAGGCTACCCAACGATGAATAAATTTATGTCTTCTACCACTTTTAATTAAGATGATGGCCTTGTGATGCTTGAAGTAGCCAATCGATTTGATGGTTTGGGGTGCATAAAGACTAGTTAAGGCATGGAAAGAAATCTGGATTTCCTCCTCTCCTAGATCAAGTTGGGGAATGTATTCCACAGGTGGATGAGGGACCTCATGGGTTCTAGAGTCAAATTCTTCATCATAAATGTCCTCTCAAATAGCCGTAAAGAGTTTTAGCTCCTTATAGTTATGGCTAAGCGAATATTTATAAGCACAATTGTAGTAGATACCTTTGAGTTGGCACTTAGCTATTTAAGCTTGGGTTAACTTTAGTATTTTGAGAGGTGGAGAGGATGGGGAGGGATTAGTGGGTGGACAAGGATGGGGAATACATGGGAATTTTTTATCTGAGAATTCATCACCTTTTGGGATTCTCTACCTCTTTGAGTGGCATCCAAATAAGTAGTTGGATGAGCCATACAACCTATGCATACATATCTATTCTTTAAAACCACTATTAGCGCAACTCCACTCGACAGGGGTCCCACTCATTGTCAACACATACCGCGGTCTTCCTGAGCACCGGCCCGGATAGGGTTTATCCCGCCCAGCAACACCTGCAAAGCAAATGAGGTCTCACCCGAGGCGTCCAGGAAGAGCAGACGGAACCATGTTTCTGCCGAATGAAGGAGGATGGTTGTGGCTATGATACTTAAACATATTGCAACACAACGACAGAGATATTTAAGCATTAAACATAGTAGTAAAGCAATATTCAACCCAAACATTCATCATTGCAACAACAGTAATTGTAAAGCAAGTATCGCATCAAAGAAGCATGACATTGTTCGTATAGTGCAGTATCACATTATCATAACTGGAACAAATTGAACACAGGGATTGCACCAAAATAGCTTCATCATATTATCATTGTCAACCCAGATACAACGTCTCGGCAAAAACTAGATCTCCGCAATGACTCTTGACATCAAAACATACCCGGGAATCATACAACCAGCATCAAGCTTCACATTCTTTCACCGCCAAAATTATATCTCAACACTTACAATTCTTATCTATATATAAGCTTTCGCCTTACAACTCTTGTCCACTTACTACTGACTTCCTAACTGACATTGTGGACAAATGACTCAATATCTAACTGACTTATCCAAAAACGACCAAAAACCCGCATTCTTCAGTATAACTGACTCAACATTACATAATATGTGGTCCAAATGACCCAAAACCCACATTCCGCAGTACAATTGACCCAAAATGCATAACTAATCTTTCACTCATTGCCATTCACGTCATCTTCTGCCTTGTCGCAGCATCAGAGATGCTGTGGTAGTACTCTACCAAACCGCCTGCCAACAGGCCTCCAACACAATCGTGTGGCTTGCCCTCGAGCCACGTCAACAAGATACAGTGTACTCCGTCATTTTGACTTTGAAGTCCTCATACGGTTGTTTAGCTATCCACACCACCTCCTTGGCTTCCATAGCCGCTGCCTGACTGTCGACTATGTCTTCTGCAGATGGGTGATATGTAAGCTTTTCCATGACCTGCTGTCGACACTTCTGCACTTCCTGCAGAGCTTCACTCGCTTGCATCATAAATTTTTTTTCGATGTCCTGGAACTCTTCTAACTGGGCCACGCGGGTCTTCTATCGCTCGTCTGCCTTGATGACATGGTGTTGCAAGTCTTTCAGCTCCTGAGATTTAGAAACTTGCTCTAGTGGTGGCATTATGCACATTGTGGCTTTCAATGTGGCCAACTGGCCCTCTGCTTCCTACCAATACTTAGTCAGCTGCTCAACTTACTTGTCATGAACAATACGGCCCCAAAATTGTACAGTTTCATCCGTGAGCCTAGTTTCCTGCGTCTCCAGCTCCTCCACCTGAGCAGCAACTTCCTCAATTACCCTTCTTTGTTCATCCACTTCAGCCTGAGGCATACTTGGTTTCATCTTGGCCTTCAACTCCTGGTTCTCCTGTCGCAATTGAATAATGGCTGCCCCTAGTCGCTGCACCCGATGGAGCACATCTACCTCTTTAGTTGGCTCTGGCACATGTTGATAAGCTTCCGTGATCGCCCGGTCAGCTTGTACACTGTCATCCCACATACGAGCCTTCTCCACAATAAGGAAATCATGTTCCTTTTTCAGGCCTTCGATTTCGCGTGCCTTCTCAGCGCGTTCTTCCTTGATGTGTACTTCAAGGTCATCCACGTCCTGCCATGCAGAAGCAGCCCTGGCAGTTAATTCTTCAATAGTGCGCTGCACATCGGCCTCGCTCGCTTGTAGTCAGACACACATACCACTGATTTGCCATAGTCAGTCGATCGTTTCCTTGCTGGTAGTAGCCTACAGAGTGGTCAATCCTTCCACAGGCAAGGCATTCACATTAATGGTCACCGTGTTCAGCTACTGCAGCAACATGTTTACTGCCACATCCTTGGTCACAATCGCAATCAGGGGAATCTCCACATTGCTGACCCGTAGATCAGTGTTGATTGTGTCAAAGATTGATGTTGTTGCTTTCTATGGTGCCTTGCCAAAAACCATGTCATACAGAGATTATAACCGAGCATTGATCGCATGAAATCCTTCATCCGCTTTCCTTGCCATCTTGTCTGTTGCCGCAGAGGATGCAGTATTGATCGCTGTGACCAGGCGGCCCAGCTGTCCCTCGACAGGAAAGGACAACATGTTGATCGTTGCGTGCTCCTGATACCTTTTCGAGTGGTTCTCTTCAAGCTCCTGATCACTATCATCTGATATCATTTTGGTCTATTGGTGCCCTGATTCGTGGTGACTCTGCTGGTCCTGTGCCGATACCCGTTCATCTGGTCCCAAGGCCAGGTCACTGGCTTCTATGTCTGCTAAACTCATGGGTTGTCACCATGCCTCCGGCCACTCATTCACAGTAGCCTCCAAATATCCAGATGTCACCTTATACGAGGTCTGCAACCATTTCCAATCAGGATCACGATAGGCTTGGATATGTATGGTATGTGGCCGAATTGCAAATGCCATGACAGGTTTGAACCAAGCTACAGTTTCTTCAGATATTTGTGGGACCTAGGTTGCCGTGGCACAAAGCATCTCCCAATACATCCAAAACTGCAATTGGCAATCCTAGAGTCTCTCTGGCTCCCATACATACCATATATTTTGGTATCGCGCCCCCTGTCATTCTGCTGTAGCCAGGTAGTCCATGCCTTGGTACATACCAGGCTCTTTCCATGTGATGAAGGCAATCAACAACAACAACCAACTGTATGTGAAGGAACCCTTTCCTGATTGGACTGCCATAGCATCCTTGATTAATTGATTCAAGAGATACAGGGACCAGTTCATTTGGATCCCTTCCACGCATTACTTCGCGCATGCAACGATCCCTGAGTTGCACTAGTTAGGTCGACCACCCCGAATCACCTTGCAGGATAGGATCTTAATGCCCGTGAGTACCACCTGATCATTGCAGCTACTAGTGCGATACCCACGCCTATCTGTTTCTAGGCTATCATTAGAGAAATTTTGAGGTCAAAAAAGGGCCTCAAAACAAAGAAAATGTACTATAAAATACAACCAATCACATTCTAGTAGATGACATCATCCCCCTTGGTGAGATGGCATTGCAGGAGTTAAGAATGCTTATTTGTCAAATTTTCTATGGTGGATGAAAACACATAGTTAACCAAGGTAGTGGTGTAAGTACTTTTAAGTCATAAAGTAAAGTACTCATAATGATAGTCTTTTCATAAAATAATATTATTGTCATTTTCAAGTAAAGTACTCATAATGAATGTCTTTTCACACTTTCACATAAAATAATATTATTGTCATTTTCAAGTGAAGTACTCTTAATTCATAAAGAAAGTCCTTTCACATTTTTTTATAAAATAATATATTATCATTTTTATGTTTTTAATTTTAAATTATATATTCACTCCATTCTATTTAATAACATAATGTCAAACTAATAAAGAATAATAATAGATTTAATAAATAATAATAATAATAATAATAATAATAATAATGCAATGTGGATTATAATAATATTATTGACATTTTACATGTAAATAAATTCTCAATTAAATTACATTATTAAATTCATGAGAAAAGTACTAAATATAAAAAGTCAACATAAAATTAAAAAAAAACTCTTAAAAATGTTTTTTATTATTTAATTTCATTTGCAAATTCAAAACAAATAAATGTTAAAGGACAATACATTTTTGGGAATTTACAATGAATCTTAGTCACATCAATGTAGTCTTATTTTATTAATTTTATTTCTAGTGAATTTTGAAAAGTAACTCAACCATGGTTATTTATATTGTGCATAGAAAATAGTGTGGGAGGTGACTTGTCATATATACCTACCCCATAAAACCCCAAATTCATAATATTTTAATATATCTCATATTTTTGTAGTACATCTCTTAGGAGGCCCTTTTTTGACCTCAAAATCTCTCTAATGATTTATGTGCCAACTGCAGTGCCCACTTCTTGTCGTTTTCCTTTCCTTGAATGAACTACGACGGATCAACTCCATTCTTAGGTAAGCCAATTATGTACGAAATTAAGTCGACAGTGACCGGGACTTCTCTATCCAGCCACAATGAACCACCATAAAAGCATGTGAGGAGTTGCTTTACACATGCATTGACTTCCGTCAGTCGCCCGAAATGGGGCATGTTAATAAGCCCTAACAAGCTGGCCTGCTTCAATCCTCATGCCCAGTCTTGTACCGTCGGTGTCGGGGAAAGTCGTGTCTCAGGAACGTATGGGGCCGATGCAATGTCAGGGTAGGCCACCATATCATGGTCGTCGTAGCGTAGGTGCAGCAATGCCAACTTAATATCCACAGAGCACTCCATTCTAATCGGGAGTGCTTACATATTCACCCCATACTTATGTTTTGTGTTTATCTTGCGTGGGGTGGCATCCAGCCGAACGGGAGGGATATACCCAAGGATGTCACCGGCTGACAGTCCTATCCATGGGGAAGACTCTCGAATGGGGCAACTAGACTGCCCTACCTGTTCCTGAGCTTTTCCTTCCATCACAGCAGAGGACCGAAGCACCCTCTTACTTTGCGGGGACTCAGAGTGCCAACCCCCCCCATGGTTCTTAATGACAACTGATGCTCCTGCCGGCATATTGGCAAGTTCGGCTCCAAGATTAATGGCTCCAGATGACACAAATTCTTACTCAAGAATGACCGGGATGAATGGAGACTCCACTTTGTTGCTAATCTCGATCGTCTCCAGTTCACCTGGCATACCTCACAGCACCTCGTTATATGCTTATCAGTACCTTGCTCAATTCACGACTTCACTCTGCAATAACACTTCTCAACTGATTTCTCGGTGTCTTCCGACCAACTCTGATCTGATTTTATAGCATTCAGCCAAATCCGCTGTAATCATCACGAAATCATGCATTAACTCAACCAAAATCCTGTATTAATGATGTAAATCCACCGTCAATCGGTCGGATCCGCCATTAATGCCCATCATGTGGACATGCACCGTTAATTAACTGTCAAACGTTTGGCATTTATTGTTGATTTGACCTGGTTGCAACACTTCCATGTGTCATCAACTACTCCAATATTGCAGTAGAAGCCTCCCTACTTCCACATTTCATCCATGTTGGTGCACCATCCTACCACCAACCAATCGACTCCTCTCTTTTTTTTCATGCGACTTAGGCATCACGGTATTCCAAGCCTGACTAATAGGGCTTCAACCTATGACCATTCACCAGTTTTGGGAGCATCGCCCTGTCCAGCTGCTGCAGCTAAATCGCACCCCCTGAAGTAATACTACTGATGCGATACGGACTAAGCCAATGCATCTGCAACTTTCTTGGATGTTTCATAAACTTTTCGTACAACAGCACCAAGTCACCCTACTGAAACTATTTATTTTTAATGTTTCGATCATGCCATGCTTTCTGGTGATCCTTCTCTACCCCCTGGTGGAACCCAGTGATGAAACTATCTTCCTCCAACTGCACCAACTGCTCTAGACAGTCATCTAGTGCCGCTGCATCATCCGGACCTATTGCGGCTGCGATGCGCAAACTCGGGACAATATACTCCATGGGAATAATTGCTTCTTGTCCATACACCAACTTAAATGGTGTCTGCCCTATCAGCCATTTACATGTGGTGCGATAGGCCCGCAATACTACTAGGATTTTGAGATCCCAATCATCGTGGTTCACATTACACACCTTTGTCAGCGCATGCTCTAATATCTTATTGAAAGCCTCCACCGTACCATTCGCTTGCGAATGACAGGGTGTACTCTTCTTATGCTATATCTGCAACTTCTTCGTTAATGCGTTGATGGTGCGATTAATAAAGTGCCTACCTTGATCGCTCAATAATATCTTGGGGCAACCAAAGCGAGTGACAATGTGGTCAAAGAGAAACCGCACGGCTGTGGCTACGGAGCAATCAATGACTAGTGCAGCTTCTGCCCATCGAGTTAAATACTCTATCGTGGTGATAATATAGCGTGCACCCGTGTGCTTCCCTAGTGGATTGATCGATCCTACAAAATCCACCGCCCATTTGTCGAATAGCTGCAATGTCAACTGGGGCATCAACGACATCTCATCGCGTCGGGATGGTTTGCCAGTTCACTGATAGAAATCACAGGACCGCGCATAGTCTGTCGCATCATTATGTAGTGTGGGCCACTAGAGCCCATCATGCAACACTTTCCTAGCAGTCACCCTACCACCATAGTGTCCTCCGGCTACTACTCCATGCGCTTGTGAAGAACCTGCAACAATTAATTAATGAGAATATGCAAAATAGTAGGAATAACAAAACTCAGAATCACTTTTATTGATCACATGCCACTTCGAGGGGGCAACCTCCTTTGAGCAAAATCAATACAAATAACTTCACGGTACCTTCATAGGCCTCAACACACACTTGTATACTAAGTCTAGGCACCAATACTATGGGTCAAAACCATGGGCCACTACAAACTATGGATCAACAATACTACGGGCGACATACAAAGCATATGCGCCAACAACAATAACATAAACTATGGATCAACAAATACTATGGGACGACTTACAAAGAATATGCATCCAACAACAATATACTAACAAAGTAAAGACATGGGTTCCTAACATCCCCTCCCCCTTAAAAAAAAATCTTTGTCCTCAAAGCTTTAGATGTGGAAATTGTTGTTGAATCTGAAGGAGTGGTTCCCATGTAGCATCCTCTAGTTGCATGTCGTGCCACTGAATTAAGACCTTTGTGATAGAGCGAGAGCGAAGCTGACGAGTGCACCGATTGAGGACCGCCTCCGGCTCCAAAAGGATGGATCCTTCATTATCCAGTTCGGGTAAAATAGTTTGTCCACTAATGTTGGTGCCAAGAACTTTCTTCAGACAAGAGACATGAAATACTGGATGAATGCAGGAAGAAGGAGGAAGTTCCAATGTATAAGCAATGGACCCAATATTCTGAAGAATCCGATATGGCCCATAGAACTTTGGAGCGAGCTTATGACACCCTTTGAGTTTCAGGGAGGATTGCTTGTACGGATGGAGACGAAAAAAAAACATATCGCCTGCTTGAAAAGTGCGCTCAGAACAGTGCTGATCAGCTTGTTGCTTCATGTGATTTCTTTCCATGTGAAGATTGTCCCACAAAATGCAAAGAATCTGATCGTGGTTTCGAAGGACCATGCCAAATTCCTGAACTGGTGAACTATTCGGAGTGTATGGAAGACGAACTGGAGGTGCCTGACCATAGACTGCTTCATATGGGGTCATTTTAGAGGTAGTGTGGTAAGAGGTATTGTACCACCATTGGATGATTTGAGATAAGGAAGAGTCATTGACATAACCCTGTTGAACAAATTGCAACCAATTTGGAACTGGCATAGAAATAGCTGAAAGAGAACCTTGGGCATCAAATGTGCAAGAAAGAGCATCTACCACAATATTGTCCTTACCCTTCTTGTAAGTGATCTCATAGTCATAACCCATGAGTTTGCTAACCCATTTCTATTATGCTGGGGAGGAGACACGCTGTTCCAAGAAATATTTCAAACTCCGGTGATCAGTCCTGATGCAGAAATGATTCCCTAATAGGTATGGTCGCCACATCTATACTGCATGCAAAATAGCCATCATTTCCTTCTCATATGTAGAGGCAGCTAAATTCTTACCTGAAAGGGATTTGCTGGTGAACGCAATGGGGTGTTCATCTTGAAGGAGAACAGCACCAAGTCCATTGCTGCAAGCATCACTCTCAATAGTGAAGAGCTTGGAAAAATCGGGCATAGCTAGAACAGGTGTAGTACACATAGCTTGTTTCAGTTTTTCAAATGCACATTGAGTAGCATGTGTCCATGTAAAAGCATCATTTTCCAATAGAGCAGTTAATGGAGCTGCAATCTTCCCATAATCCTTGACAAACTTGCGGTAGTAGCCATGTTGGCTGCTTTCTGGACAGACTCGGGTTTTCAGGATGCACAGCAACAAACACCCCTTTGGCACACTGGCCCTTTCGGCAACGAGCTGCGCAGCAGTCCGAAGTCTCACCCGAAGTGGCTATGGGGGGCCAAGGAATCAGGTTTCCTTAACCTAGGTGGTGTGGAGTCTACAATCTTCTCTCTTCCCTTCTTGGAGGTAACCCCTGAACAGAGCGTCTTACTCTTTCACAGGTCTCACAGCGCCACAGCGCTAGAACTCACTCTTCTCAGCCGAGCTGCGTGGTAGCTCCACACCTGCGCACGAGTCTTTTACCCGCTACCTCTGATACACTATGTATCGTCTCTGCCCTTGCGCCACAGCGCAGTACACACTCCTTTAGCACTGCGGCGACAATGTTCTTACAGACTCCTTCGACAATGCACAATGACAACTTCTAAGGGAGCTTCGAGGATTTACTTTACATAATCATTCATAAAGATAGCAAAACATTCATAGAAACATAGACAGTAAAGCAAAGAAATGCAATCACATAAAGCATCACCACAACAACAAGAATTACATGGTTCACTTCTAGGAGGGAAGCTGCGTCCACAGGAACTGTGTTTTATATTATCTTGAGATGGGAATAACACAGTTCTGCTGTGCACATAGCTGCAGCCGTAGATATTTCTGGGAAACTCCACGCACACAGCTGGGAGCCCTTCTCTTAGATCTATTCTCTTCTTCTACAGATATTACCATGAAAAAGACATACAATTACATTCCCCTCTCAGTCCTCTTGCGACTGGTCGATACATACAAGGCCCTTATGCCAAGCGGTCTTCCTGCGAGATTGCGGCCTTCTTACATGCGCAAAATGATCATTAACAGCTTAAAGATACAACAATACAAATGACTCAGACATCAACTTAGACTGTCCGTGTAACTTAGTAACTATCTAACCCTTTTCCCTTTTCAATTACACATATATATAGGTGGCCCTGAGGGTCGCACCTTTACAAAACTGTGGGCCTTTCCCAACAGTGATCCCCAAAAACCCTAACCACGGACACGGCTAGGTGTACTGTAGGCATCTCTTGCAGTCATGTTGCAGCTTCCTGGAGGCTCCGCGATTTCCAGCGCAGATCGCAGGTATGGGTGCCGCTTCATCGTTCTTTGCTCCTTGTCCTTCACCTTCAATGCTTTGGCCCGTTTCTCTTTCTTGGTCCAAGCAACCATAACTCCTGTACTTTGCCTTAATGAGGGTAGCTGAGCCCTCTATTCTGCCGCTTCATTTACTGTGGTGGTTGAGCTTTCTACTCGGCCACCTTATTTACTCTTTCCTTTGACTTGTGCACGCGAGCTCCACGATTTTCGGACCGCAATCTGCGGTGAGCTCGTCCATCTGGCGCTGTACCGCGCACTGTTCATTTCTGCCCAAAAATGGTGCTTTTCCTCAAAATTAGCACTTTTCCTTCAAAACTTAGTGCTTTTTCCTAAAACTTGGCAGCTTTACCATAGCTGCGGCCTATGCTCCAACAGGCCCTTAACACTTACTTGTGGCTCATCCCCGAGCCACTCGCACTATCTTGCGGTCGTTTTACTTGTGCATCTGACTTGGCTTGGGTCGCAGCGAAGGCTTGCTTCCACTGCGCAATAGCGGAGTCCATGTCTTGCACACACTTCGTGGCTGTCTGCACCAGGTCTGAAGTAGCTTCTTCTCCTTCTACGCCATCGACCAACTCTTGAGATGCAGCAAATGCTTTGACCTTGGCCTCTGCTTGGGCAGCAAGTTCAGCATACTCATCCATAAACAGGTGAATGATGTTGGCGAGAGTAGAATCTTTGTCTTTGAGCCTGTGCAATTCTTGCTGGACTTTGCGGACTTCGCTCATCTTTCTCATTTTGGCTAAGCCTTCCAAGGGCTTAGCTTCTTCGTTCAAAACAGTTAGGGACTATTCTGCTGCTTTCACCTATTCCAAAAGGGCAAGTTTAGAAGGGATCTTCTCGAGCTCAGCCCAAGCCTGCATATCTTGCGTCATTAACTGCTGGGCTTCATCTGTTCTACACTTCATTTGGGTAGAAGCTATGCGTAGTGCTTCAAGTCGTTCTTGCTTATCATCTGCGGGAGGCACTACAACACGAGCTTCCAACTCGGTGAGTTGCTTTCTATGGTCCTCAACCATAGCAACTACTTGCTATTCTAGGGCTTTCTCCCTTCTGCCAATGCATTGCACTTTCTCAACTAAAGGAAGGTCTTGTTGAATCTGGCAGGCCGGCAGCTCCTGGGTGATTTCATCGACGGCATCCCTTAGCCCAGTGTCTCGCGCTTCATGAAGTGCAAGCTACGCAGAGATCTCCTTATAGCCTACCCTTAGCTCTACTTCCTGCGTCTGTAGTCTTTGATTGGCATGGAATGTGGAGAGCTCCCTAGCTCTCAGCTCAATAGAGACCTGCTCGTGAACCAACTGTAGAGTTTCCAACGGAATTAGTGACAAATTTATTTCAATAGGGCCAACCGCGCTTACCTGAGGTGTAGCCAGAGGATCCAGGAGTGTCATGCTTGCAGGTGGGATGTGGATGATAGTGTGCCTTTCTGTAGGTACTTCAACCCACTCGGTGCTTGTAGATGCTTGCGGCGCCTGCGAGCCGGATGCTGGCGCATGGGTCTGCGCAACTCGTCCTGCGAGACCTTTCAACTCCACGAGCTGCAGATCCAGAGCACTTCTGATATTGGCCTGAGAGGCACACAGCTCCTGAAGTGGCTCCTTCAAGTACTAGTTGATCCTCGCGGCAAGGATCTCATAGGGATCTCCAGTCACTTCTGTGGGGTGCGACAGCTTCTGCTTCTTGGTAGCCGGTCCTGACGGACCTTCACCGTTCTTTTGCCCGATCTTTTCCTTTCCCTTATCTTTCTCTGGCGCCTCAGGGGGTGGCATCGTGGTAGCGGCTTCAACGGCCTGCTTCCATTCATCTAGCTAGGACTTCATAGTGTCCTCCACGTCCTGGGTAGTCCTTCGTTAGAGCCCTATGGCCCATTCTTCTGACTGAATTCTGCGAGGGCGGAAATAGATTTCATGCAAGTTGGCAAAAAAGACCAACTTCATTCCATAGAGTTCTGCCGTCTCCTCAGTAAGCCTCGGCATCTCCAGGATGGTATCCCTGAGAAGATGGTAATATTCAAAGAACACAGTGTGGTTCATCTTGCGCTTCACGGGATTATTAAAATCCCAGAGGTTGACATAGCGCATCCCTGTAACCTCTCCTGAGCGGCGTGGAAGAAACTGAGTGTTGGGCGGTTCCTTCCACCCGACAAAGGCACACAAGATCAGGAGCCAAGAGAAATGGAACAGCTGATTGGCGGCGTCATGAACGTTTCGACAGTCTTCCAAGAATGCATTCAGGAGGAAGAGACACCAGTTATACTGCTCTCCCTCCGTGGCTGCAATTGCGAGCTCTACAACAGCTCCAGGGACTTCTTTAGGTCGGCACTTCGTTAAAATTCTGCCTGCGAGCAGACTGGCTGTGAATCTGAGTGCTTCATCTTCAACTACAGTGAGGTCATAAGCCCGACCTCCTCTCGACAATTTGTATTTCTGCACCACCCGTGCAGCCAGCTTTTGGTCCTTGTCTTTACCAACGAAATGGACGTTGGGGTCCTTACCAACCTTAGATAGGTCAGTAATTCGATGAATCAGGTCCACATTTAGATCAATTGGCCTCCCTAGCCAAAGATAACCACCATGAACACAGGATAACAGGACCTTGACAACCGCATTAACTTCATTGCTACGCCCGAAGTGCGGTAGCTTCAACAGGTTCAACAGTCCAGGCTTCTCTAGATTTACTGCAAATTCCTACGGGACGAATTCATCAATCTTCTTAACAAGATTATGGACCAATGTCAGATAGTGATCTGGCACGAACTGAGGATACGTTCTATAATCTCCCAAGTTGAAGTCAGAAAACTTAACCAGTGGGAGATGTCCAAGCAGGGATCCTTCTTCTTCCATGATTTCTGCCATAGGTGGCAGCGAAATCAAATACTTGGCGTTCTTGGGAATACGCACCTCGAGTGCATCATCTGGGTGTGGAGGAATGTAGTTAACCAGAGTGGCCAAGGGCTCTGGAACTGGTTCCTCTAGCGGCTGCTGCTGCTGCTGAGATGCCCTTGTGCCCGGAGACTGTCTGGTATCAGAGGAAATAGGAAGCTTGACAATCTTGATCGGGGTAGCCATACCGAAGTCTAACCCTCTGCGTCTGAAGTGACAGACAAATTCTTCAGTTGACAGGTTCTCCGTCATGAACCTAGATACACGACAAACACTGAACAGAAACGGGTGGAACAACGTAGGATGCGAACTCTGAAAACAGAGGAAAGCAGTCTGCACGACACGGCTCTGAAAACAATGGCTTAGACTCTCAAACAGGACAACTATACAACTCAATAGCAAGGAAAGTAACCCAAGCATATACGAATGAGGGGTATTTATAGCTGAGGGCAGTAGTAGGTGTGGACAGGTGGCGCTAATAACCGTTGGAGCCTAAGCGGATGAGTTGACAACCCCCCCCGTGCCTTTGTGGTGCATTAAATGCGAGGGATGGGCTCTGACAGCCTTTGGGAGATGTGCTAAGGCCTTCGGCTGCTTAATTAAATGCGAATCTTAGGAAAATCAAGCCGAATCTATCAAATCAAGTACAATTAGATGGCAGTCTCATCCTTCATTAAGACTCAGACGCGGCTACAGAACTACCGCAATTCAAATTTTTGGTGGGTAACTTCAACATGGGTAACTGTGCACATGGAGGGCTCCACGGCGAGGAGAACTCTGCAAGAGCGACAAATCGACAATAGGGAACTCCGAAAGAGCAAAAGTTTGACAACCCGGGGAACTCCGCAAGAGCGAAAATAGGCTCGCTCAGAACAGGCTTTATTGACTGCGCGGATGTTTCGAGGAATTGCGCGGGAAGCTAGAGACTGAAAATGTCTCGCGACTTCCATGTAGACTGTGATAAATGCGATGCCTCTTTCAACTACACTGGACATCGACACGACTTTAGCAGCTGATTAGGTCGACAGGGTGGAGTGGCCGTCGCGATAAAGCTTGAGCCGACTCCCGTTGATCATTGTGGGCAGCAACTCTCCATTAAGCTTCGCAAGCTGAACTACTCCACCTTTTGTTATCTTCATCACTTGAAAAGGGCCTAACCAATGTACACAAAACTTGCCTAGAAACTTGATGAATTTACTATCATAGAGGAGTACCAAGTCTCCTTCCTGAAAGACTTTATTCTTAATATGCCTGTCATGCCAAGCCTTTTGTCTCGCCTTCTGCACTTGTTGATGAAATCCAGCTAAAATCCTGTCTTCTTCTAAGGCAAGCAATTGTGACAACCTTTCACTCATAGTATCAGTATGTGTCATTTCTGTAATTTGAGCAATTCTGATACTGGGAACAATGTATTCCATGGGCATGACCGCTTCTTGTCCATACACCAAACTGAAAGGTGTGTGACCTGTTAATTTCTTGCATGTGGTTCTGTAAGCCCATAACACAGCTATGACTCTAAGGTCCCAATCATCTCTTTGTTGATTACAGATCTTGGTTAGGGAATTCTCCAGAATCTTATTGAATGCCTCCACCGTACCATTAGCTTGAGGGTGGTAGGGTGTACTCTTATGGTGACTAATGTGGAATTCTTCAGTAAGGGCCTCTATAGTCTCGTTTCAGGAAATGTGTGCCCTGATCACTCATTAGAATCAGTGGACATCCAAATCTAGTGACAATATTCTCAAAAATGAACTGCGCGGCAGTGACAGCATCGCAATTCTTAACTGGCTTCGCCTCATCCCATCTGGTGAGGTATTCAGTAGCTGTGATGATGTATCTTGCGGCGGTTCTCTTTCCTGGTGGGTTGATAGGTCCCACAAAATCAATGGCCCACTTATCAAAAGCACGCACTGTTATCTGGGGTCTTAGCGGCATTTCATCTCTTCTTGAAGGTTTTCCTGTTCGTTGGCACACATCGCAACACTTGCAGAATTCCTTAGTATCCTTGTGTTATGTTGGCCACCAAAGACCTGCGGCTAAGATCTTCTGCACAGTCGGCTTTCCTGCAAAATGGCCTCCTGCGGTTCCTGAGTGTGCTTCTGCGATTATGGAATTCTTCTCATGCGGTAAAATGCATCTGCGCAAGACTTCATCAGGGCCCAACTTATAGAGCTGGCCTGCTATCAAAGTGAAGTCTATGGCTTTGACAACAAGTTATTTCTTCTGCTGCATTGTGAACTCAACTGGCGCTTGCCCTGTAGTGAGAAACTCAAGAATATCGGAATAATACTCGTCTGCTGCTTGAACAGAAAACAGCTGCGCATCAGGTAGATTGTCCTCCAAGTTTGTAGGTTCCTCCCCTGACTCTATCCTAGATAAATGGTCAGGTCCTGCATTCAATCTACCTGGCTTCACAATAATCTCAAAATCATACTCCTGGAAGAGGAGTAGCCATCTACAAATTCTTCCCCCTAACACTGGCTTATTGACCAAGTACTTCAAAGCAGAATGGTCAGTATACATTTTAAAATGAGCACTCAATAGATAGTGTCTGAACTTCTGTAAGGCATACACCATAGCTAGTCCTTCTCTTTTTGTAGTGGTGTAGTTCTTCTCAGCTGTAGACAGCTTTCTGCTAGAGTAAGCAATGGGGTGGTCAATACCTCCTTCTCCCGGTTGTGTCAGTACAACCCCTAATGCTATGGAAGAAGCATCTACATGAACATGAAAGGGTTTTCTCCAGTCTAGGAAAACTAGAATAGGTGTTGTGACCATCTTTCCTTTAAGTGTGTCCAAGATCTGTTGGCATTCTTCTGTCCATTGGAATTTCGAATCCTTTTTCAGCAGTCTTTCCATAGGCGCAGTGATATTTGCATAACCCTTGATAAATTTCCTGTAGTATCCTGTATGTCCCAATGTAGTGCGCAATTATTTGACTGAGTTGGGCGTAGGCAAGTTAGCAATGATGGCAACCTTCGTAGGATCCATCATGAGTCCTTGTCTGCACACAATGTGACCCAACAAAATACCAAAAGGAGCACAAAAGATACATTTTTTCAAGTTAAGGGAAATCTGATATTGTCTACATTTTTCTAACATCATCCTTAGATTCCCTATATGGTTCTTTAGTAAACCAAACACAGTCCAGTCATCAAAATAGATTTCTAGAAACTTATGAATGAATTCTTTAAAAACAACAACGACGACTCTAGAGAAAATAGCAGGAGCGTTTTTAAGACCAAAGGGCATTACCATATACTGGAATGAGCCCCATTCAGTCACAAAAGTGGTCTTATGGAGGTCCTCTGGATGGATTATGATCTGATGGTATCCTGAAAAGCCATCAGTGAAGGAGTAAGCCTCTTGTCCTCCAACATTGTCAAGCACTTCGTCTGTAAAGGGCGTAGGAAATGGATCATGTGCTGATGCGTCGATGAGCTTGCGTAGGTCCACGCAGATTCTTATTTCACCTTTTGTCTTTTTCTCTTGTACCACCATAGGACTAATACAATCACTTTCCTCTACTGGCTCAATGATACCAGCTGCGAGCATCTTATCAATTTCTTCTCTGACCTTTTCTTTATATTGCGGGTTCAACCTGTACGGGCGTTGTTTTACTGGCTTAGAGTCCGCTTTCAAAGGTATGTGCATAACTCCTAAATCTCCTAGGATGCCTTTCATTTCTGTAAACTTGGTAGGAAAGATATCCTGGTACTCATGTAGTAAATCTGCAATATGGCCAACAGTTTCATCATCCCAATAATCTCCTATAGAGGCAAACTTGGGTTCGACTTCTGTACCAATGTTAATCTTCTTGACCTTGATGTGTTCTGTAATGGCAGGGATATCAAGCTGAGGGCCTTTGACTTTGCGCATCCCTTCTAACTCTGGAATATTGATGTTGCGAGGATCATCATCCTCTTCTCCAGTGGTGAAATTATAGCATTCCAGGGCATGTTCTATCTGGACAGCCCAATCTGGTTGAGAATACTCTGGTGAAGGACATTGTCCAAATATCTTCTTTCTAATACACTTTAAAGCCTGATCGATGCTTGGATGTTCTAACTCAAAGCTGAAAGTGAGTTGAAAACTTTCAATCATGAGAGGCCAAGTGATAGTGCCTCTCCGCAATTCTGTTTCAGTGTACCAGTTCCTTGGAACTATATCCAACGTGTGGATGAATAGGTGAACCCACTCATCCTCTGGAATATCTAACCATTGCTGAATACATGCTTCAATGTGTGACTTGGGGTCACTCTGTCCATCATATTTGCGCAAAACTCCTGCTGTAGTCTCTTGAAATCTACGCAGCATCAACCTGCGACAGTCTTTCCATGTGTCGATATTTTCTTTATGCGCACCCCACCATCTTGCGAGTGTAGCGCGCAGTGCTACATCCAGTGCTTGTATGCACTGCTCATCTGGGATTTCTTGTTCATATGCATGTATGAATTCACTTACTCCAATTAAACCATCAAAGATTGGAGTGTTATTCAATTCTGTGCCAATCCATCGAATGGATTTAGTCATCATGGCGCAATGCCTTGTAGAAACCTCATGTAAGCGATTCTGCCAGTTTTCCAGTCCTGTTTCTGAATCTGATGCGCATGAGCTATCGCATCGCCAGCTGATATGGCCGTCCGTTGTGGGATTGACATAATCATTATGACTAGTAGTCATCTGATACAAACTTTCCATGTGGCGCACTTCTTCTTCTGCTCGAATGGGTTCAATATACCGTAGTCCTTGAAGGGGATCAAGTGGTGCAATGACCCTAATCTGGTCATCCTCAAAGTTCATCTGTCTTTTCTTCAAATTAATGACAGCCAAATTATCAAATACCCAGTATATGCCTAAAAGTGCTGGGTAAGGTCTACTGTTATCCAAAATTTTGATTACTTCAAAGTCGGCAGAACTTCTTACTCCCTCAATATCAATGGGTACATTGGGTAATCTACCCAATGGAGAAACTCGTTGCTGATTTGCTAGTCTTAGATGGATAGGAGATATGATAAGCTGAGGACTACCCATCTGTTCCCAAGTCTGCATGGTGAGAACATTAACTTCTGAGCCTAAATTCAAAATGACTTCGTCCATTTCAAATGCTCCAATCTGCGCTGTGAGTCTCATCTCTCTTCCAGTTCTAGTATGACTCCTGATATGATGAACAGCACACTACGCTATGTTCATCGAATCAGATTGTTGACACTGATCCAACAGGTGTCGGAGTTCCATAGTTGCTTTTTCATTGTGCAACAACTTTAAGCAGCTTCTCAGGAAAGCATGAACACTGCCTAGTGTATCCTCCTCATCAGGCCTTCCAGATGTAGTAGCCTGCTCTTGTACCAGGTTCTCTTGACTTGGCACATGTGGTCTGATATCATTGTGTGGTAATGCGACAGAACTTGAAGCTCGTGGATTTGAGAAATACTCTTGAGCTTGCTTGAATGCTTCTTTTTGTTTTTGTAGGTCGAGGGGGGATGGTTTAATATTAGCGCGGCACACCCATTGTGTTGCTGGCTTTCCAGTTCCCGACTTTGGCACACCAGTGGTTGCACCACTGCGCATCACTATATTAACTGTGGGATCTAGTTCTCTTTTTTCTGCTGCAATCAACTGAATATTCTGGTTAACCTGTGGCTTCTTTTCTTGCATCTTGGCCATCAACTGAGGGAATTCTTCAATGACATGATCATAAGATTTACAGTATCTGTAGGTGGTTGTAGGGTTTTGGCAATCCCTTGCATAATGGCCTTGAGCTCCGCAGTTATAGCAAGTGATCTATCCTCTTCCACGACCAAAACCTCCTGCGTGTCCTCGGCCCCTGTAATTTCCTCCTCGGCCTTCGCGAGCTGGGTCATACTGCGGACCTGCTGTGGGTCCCTGTGGTTCTGACTGTACTCTATAAACATCATGTTTTCTTTCTATCATAAGGTCATATGCTCTGCAATTGTTCTCATCATGGCCTACTGATTTACAGAAATTGCAATATAGATTCTTTGGAGTTTGTACATATTTCTGTAACAAGTGACACTCTTGTGGTCTGTGGCCTCTAGTTCTACAGATTTCACACCAAGGCCCCTGAGCCTGTGGTAAAGAGTTAGGTGCTCCGGTTGCAATATAATCTATGAAAACAGGACAATGGTCCTTTGAATGTCCTTGTGCTCTACACTTTGTACACCAAATTTCTTCTTTAACATCCTTTCCTTTCTTAATATCATGCACTTGCAAAGTTAGGTTTGCTATTTGGTTCTGCAACTGCGCAACATCATTGCTTGTTCCAGCAATTGGTGAAGCTTCTAGTTTCATAGCCATCTCTAGAGCTTGTTCTTGAGTAGTGAGATTCTGTTGCATAAGAGGAAGTCTAATATGAGGAAGCAGCGCAGCAATGAACCATTCCTTATGCTGCTGCGGTGCAAACTCAAAGCTTACTTGATCTATCAAGGCTTTGAACTTCTGGTCAAAGTCCCATACTGATTCTGTAGGTAACTGTTTTATGTCTTTGAGTTCTATTATGCACTGTGATTCTGATTTAGGTTTCTTGAATTCTTTAATCATAGCACTTCTTACATCGGCAAGCGTCCTATTCTGTGCTGCTGAGTATTTCATAAACCAGGTTAAGGCTCTCTCTCTTAGTGTGGTTTCTAACTGAACCAGCTTAACAGCATCATCATTAATTTGCTTAATTGTCCAAATGGCTTCACATAGAAACCAGTGCTGCTCAGGGTCTTCTAGCCCTGTTCCTCTAAAGGTTGGTAGCTTCATGTCATCACCCATCCTTCTTGCGCTAGGTTGACGTGGAGGTGCTGTGGCACTACCTCCGGGATGGTTAAACAAAGGTGGGGCTGAGGTACTAGAAGTACCGTGCGGGCTACTAGAGGGTGTTACTGCGGGGTTATGCTGAGCCCCGTCTGGCTTTTGCAGTGTAAAAGGGTGATAAGGGATATGAGCACTCCCTTGTCTCTCTATATGGCTCGCTCTACGAGCTCGACTATCTTCTGAGCTAGACTCAAAAGAATGCTAGTCGAGGTCTACTTTATACCGTTTTCCACTACGAGTGCAACCAATAACTTCAAGATCACTATCAAAATCTGCAGACATTACTTGTCTATGCTATTCATCGGAAGCTATGCATAGTTTTCCTTTTTCATATAAGAGCATTTTAATCCATAAGTTCAGAGAATTTAAGAACTTACCCCTGTATGCTTTGAAGAAGATCCTCTTAGCCTCGCTAAAGCTCTTTCTCGTATCTACTGCAAACTCGATGATGAAGCCTTCCAGCAGACTGTTCAACCAAAAGTCTACTGCGCGGGACACAGGATTATCTACCCGCTTCAAAATGCTAACTAGCTCAGGCGTCCAAATGATAGGTTGATCAACATGCACAATGGGTCCAGTATCTGCTAGCTTGGATACCCACTCATGCAACTCGAGTGCAAATGTTACAAAGAAGATTTCGTGAAGCTCAGTATAAATATGCTTCTGCAACCAGTCTTCTATCTGAAGCCTAGGGCTTCTATTTTCACGTTCAGCGAACTCTCTAGCCTTTGAATCAAACTACTCTTGAATTTCTTTAGCTGTAGGATTCCAGCACCACATTTCCTTCAAAATAATAGGGTTAAAGCCGGAAACGAAACCATTTTTTGGCTTCTTTTCTGGACAGACCCATGTTTTCAGGATGCGCAGCAACAAACACCCCTTTGGCGCACTAGCCCTTTCAGTAACGAGCTATGCAGCAGCCCGAAGTCTCACCCAAAGTGGCTATGGGGGGCTAAGGAATCAGGTTTCATTAACCTAGGTGGTGTGGAGTCTATAGTCTTCTCTCTTCCCTTCTTGGAGGTAACCCCTGACTAGAGCATCTTACTCTTTCACAGGTCTCACAGCGCCACAGCGCTGGAACTCACTCTTCTTAGCCAAGCTGCGCGGTAACTTCGCACCTGCGCATCAGTCTTTTACCCGCTACCTCCGATACACTATGTATCGTCTCTGCCCTTATGCCACAACGCAGTACACACTCCTTTAGCGTTGCGGCGACAGTGTTCTTACAGACTCCTTCGACAATGCACAAGGACAACTTCTAAGAGAGCTTCGAGGATTTACTTTACATAATCATTCATAAAGATAGCGAAACATTCATAGAAACATAGACAGTAAAGCAAAGAAATGCAATCACATAAAGCATCACCAAAATAACAAGAATTACGTGGTTCACTTCCAGGAGGGAAGCTGCATCCACGGGAACTGTGTTTTATATTATCTTGAGATGGGAATAACACAGTTCCGCTGCGCACACAGCTGCAGCCTTAGATCTTTCTGGGAAACTCCATGCACACAGCTGGGAGCCCTTCTCTTAGATCTATTCTCTTCTTCTACAGATATTACCATGACAAAGACATACAATTACATTCCCCTCTCAGTCCTCTTGCGACTGGTCGATACATACAAAAGCCCTTACGCCAAGCGGTCTTCCTGCGATATCGCGGCCTTCTTACATGTGCAAAATGATCGTTAACAACTTAAAGATACAGCAATACAAATGACTCAGACATCAACTTAGACTGTCCGTGTAACTTAGTAACTATCTAACCCTTTTCCCTTTTCAATTACACATATATATAGGTGGCCCTGAGGGTCGTACCTTTACAAAACTGTGGGCCTTTCCCAACAGTGATCCCCAAAAACCCTAACCGCGAACACAGCTAGGTGTACTATAGGCGCCTCTTGCAGGCACGTCGCAGCTTCCTGCAGACTCCACGATTTTCGCCGCAGATCGCGGGTATGGGCGCCGCTTCATAGTTCTTTTCTCCTTGTCCTTCGCCTTCAATGCTTCGGCCCGTTGCTCTTTCTTGGTCCAAGCAACCATAACTCCTGTACTTTGCCTTAATGAGGGTAGCTGAGCCCTCTATTCCACCGCTTCATTTACTGTGGTGGTTGAGCTTTCTACTTAGCCACCTTATTTACTCTTTCCTTTGACTTGTGCACGCGAGCTCCATGATTTTCGGCCCACAATCTGCGGTGAGCTCGTCCATCTGGCATCGTACCGCGCACTGTTCATTTCTGCCCAAAAATGGTGTTTTTCCTCAAAATTAGCACTTTTCCTTCAAAACTTCATGCTTTTTCCTAAAACTTGGCAGCTTTACCATAGCTGCGGCCGATGCTCCAACAAGCCAATCAACCCCAAAAAAACCACGAAGGCTCTTGAGTGTCTGAGGATGCGGCCAATTGTTCATGGCATCGATTTTGGCAGGATCCACGCGAACCCCTTGTGCTGAGATAATGTGCCCGAGATACTCAACTTCCTTCTGTCCAAAAACACATTTAGACTGTCAGAGAAAAGTTGCATGACAAGATCCAGATGTTGGAGATGTTCAGCCCATGTTTTACTCTAGATGAGGATATCATCAAAGAATACCAGAATGAATTTTCGCAAGTAGGGATGAAATATTTTATTCATTAAGGCCTGGAATGTGGAAGGAGCATTAGTGAGGCCAAAGGGCATGACCAAAAACTCATAATGGCCATCATGTGTGCGGAAAGCTGTTTTAGGGATATCATCCTCATGAACCAAAATTTGATGATACCCAGAACAAAGATCTAACTTGGAGAAAAATTGAGCCCCATGAAGCTCATCAAGAAGCTCATCAACAACAGGAATTGGAAACTTATCCTTGATGGTGAGGTGATTAAGTGCTCGAAAGTCAATGTAGAGGTGCCATGACCCATCTTTTTTGCGGACAAGAAGAACTGGAGAAGAAAAGGAACTAGTGCTTGGGCGAATAATACCTTGCTTCAATAAGTCACGAATGAGCATTTCAATCTCCGTTTTTGGGTGAAATGGGTAGCGATAGGGCCTGATGTTGGGAGGAACGCTGCTAGGAAGGAGCTGAATACAATGGTCTTCTGGCCTTGAAGGTGGCAATCCCACTGGTTCAGCAAAGACACCTGTATATCGATCCAGAATTTGTTGTAGATACAAAGGAGTAGTGGAGACTGCTGATGGTTGCATTTGAATGGAATGGATCTGAGCGATGACACCATGTGAATTCTTCTTGAGGCGTTTTTCCATGCGATGTGAACTGATGATGCTGAGAGACCTTGGCTGTAATCCTGTCAATGTGTGTTTTTGTCCATTGAGGGAAAACTGCATCCAAAGTTCAGCAAAATCCCATAAGATAGGGCCAAGTGTGCGTAGCCATTGAGTGCCCAAAACCACATCACATCTGCCTAAGGTCAAGGAAAACATGTCAGAGCGCAAGGTATAATCTCCCATAGAGATATGCACATTTCGACACTTCCCTTTGCAAGGTAAGGTGCCCCCTCTGGAAACCATGACTTCAAAGTTGGAGCAAGGATGGATAAAACAATCATCTTGTTTGGCGATCCGAGGGTCAATGAAATTATGAGTGCTACCAGAATCAATGAGTATTGTAAGATGAAGCTTCTTGAAGTAACCCCTGACCCACATTGTTTGGGGGGTGGTGATTCCAGCTAAAGCATGGAGAGATATCTCTGGCTGGTCATCCTGAGACGGAGGGTCAATAGGCGGTTCCTGAATGTCGACCTGAGCATCCATTGTATCTGGATCTTTGTCACCAAGTTCAGAGGCAGGAGGAGAATCCACATCCAAGAGATAGAGATTTTGCTGAACACATCTATGTCCCCAAGTGGATTTCTCATCACAATTATAGCAAAGCCCCTTTTCTCTGCATGCTTGCATCTCTGTTTCAGACAAATGCTTGATAGGAGTTGGTCAAGGAGCCTGTCGTATGGGTGGTCGTTGAGAACCTATATTTTAGAAGGGAACAAAAGTGGGCTTGGAGCGTTGTTGGGATGCAATCTTGTCTTCTGCCAACTTAGCCAACCCCAGGTCTTCCATCATTCTGTTGGGACAGAACATTTTGAACTCAGAGAGGATGGCATCCTTTAGACCACTGATAAAACAACTCCGGTAAAAGTCATCAGACAATCCTTCAGTGTGGTTGGCTAGTTTCTCAAATTCGGTTTGATACTCTCTCACAGTGCCAGTTTGGCGAAGTTTAGTGAGGGCTCCTGTGAAATCATCAAAAGCACTAAGACCAAATCATTGCAAAAGGAGTTGGCAAAAGTCTGGCCATTTTGGCTCTTCATGAGCCTTGATGTACCAATGGTACCATTGAAGAGATTCTTGTTCCAAATGAAAGGATGCAAGTGGAACTTTGTTGACATCAAAAGTATTATGCAGACTTAAATACTGTTCTGCACGATAGATCCATCCAATTGGATTAGTACCATTGAAGCGAGGAAAATCAAGCTTCGGACCACGGAAATTGCTGGAAGAAGAGAACCCATTGTCTGATGAAGACTCGGACTGTCGTTTGTTGTTCATGGTTGAATGCTCAAGATGGAGGCCAAGAAATTTTTCATCCAGATCTTGGAGCTTGGCTTGGATGGCTGCAAGTGCTTCTTCCATGGTTTTTGCTCCTGCGTGGGTGACAACCATAACCAGGAGTTTTTTTTTTTTGGTTGATTGGGTAGATAAACAAAAATAGAAACTATTTCAGTAAAGGAAAATCTGGATTTGGGAAAAAATATGAAGGGTAATTGGGGTTTGACTAGGTTTTGGACACTGTCGAATGAACAGGGAAGCAGAAAAGGAAGATTTCAGAAGCGAGGTGAAAGAATGGAAAAATTTAGCAGAGAGGGACAAAGAAGTAGAATTAGGAAAGGAACTCTGTGGTAAAATTTGAAGGTTATTGGGTGAAATTCGAGGAAGTTATGGCAAACCCTAAAAATAGACAAATGTGGGATTTCAGCTTTGGGAAGTGGAATTGGGGATAGGGTTCTCAGGAATGAAATATGCAAAATGGGATGATAGGGGTTCCCGGGAAGTTTCAGCTTTTTTTTTTCCATAATGGAGCGGCTACGCCTCGAAAGGGATCTGAAACAGATAGATCTGCAACGGCCCAGAAGTGAGCAGAAACAGAGGGATCTGAAACGGCTCCGAATGGATTGAAAACGGATGGATTTGAAATAGATCTAAAATGGTTGGATCTGGAACGGATTTCAGAATGGATCTGAACGGCTAGATTTGAAACAGCGCAGCAGTGATCGACAACAGTTCAGTTGAAAATAGATATGGACCCCAGGTATGTGCGGCTTCCTAACAGTTCAGGGGTTTCACTCGGCCACCAATGTTGTCTGAAAACTTGCGTATTAGGCAGTACCCCTCACTCCACGGCTCAGGTAAAACTAATAACCACTTTGCCACAAACGACAGCTCTTGTTTTACCTCGCGGGTGGGAACTAGTCAATCAAGTAGGGGTCGTTGCCCTTTTTGCTGGCGGGTCCTCTCAATGGGCCAGCTACTTCGGGGTTCCTGTGGTACTCCTCACAATGAGTTTTAGGGCTTATGCCCAAGTACTTCCCACAGTTAAACGGATAGGGATTATTCCCAAATCCGGACCTGCAACAGATGCGAAAAAAAAATTGGCAGAAATTTCACCCAGTGAGCCCAAGAAAGTTCTCTGATACCAGATGGGAAGAACCTGCAAGAATTAATTAATGAGAATATGTGAAATAGTAGGAATAACAGAACTCAGAATCACTTTTATTGATCGCAGGCCACTTTGAGGGGGCAACCTCCTTTGAGCAAGCTCAATACAAATAACTTCATGGTACCTTCATAGGCCTCAACACGCACTTATATACTAAGTCTAGGTGCCAATACTATGGGTCAAAACCATGGGCCACTACAAACTATGGATCAACAATACTACGGGTGACTTACAAAGCATATGCGCCAACAAAAATAACATAAACTATGGATCAACAAATACTACGGGAGGACTTACAAAGCATATGCGTCCAACAACAATATACTAACAAAGTAAAGACATGGGTTCCTAACAGCGCTTCTACTAAGATCTGTGATTGCTCATGTGGCAAGACACATCTGTGCAATACCTCTTCGGCACCCATTTTGTATAACTCTCCTGCAATTAGCTAGAAGTCTGTAGCTTTGACTGCCAACTGCTTCTTCTGACTGGTGGTGAAATCATTTGGTGCAGTACCCATTGTCAGAAACTAGACTATTTCCGCAAAGTAGCCATCTGCAACCTCAATCCGAAACAGTTGAGCATATGGCAAACCATCTTCAATGTTGGTCGGCTCCTCTCCTGTATCAATCTGCGAGAGATGATTAGGATCGGCATTCAACCGGCCTGGCTTCACAATGACTTCAAAATCAAACTCCTAAAAAAGAAGTAGCCAGCGGCATATCTTCCCCCCCAACACAGGCTTATTGACTAGGTATTTCAACGCGGAATGGTCGGTGAACATTTTAAAGTGCCCA
Source organism: Larix kaempferi (assembly GCA_027924585.1). Lineage (NCBI taxonomy): Eukaryota > Viridiplantae > Streptophyta > Pinopsida > Pinales > Pinaceae > Larix > Larix kaempferi. The sequence goes on from BSBM01001229.1 coordinate 47,122,353, forward strand.
CCCAACAAATAGTGCGTGAACTTCTGCAGCATGTAGACCATTTCCAGACCTTCCCTCTCAGTGGTAGTGTAATTTCTTTCTGCAGATGACAACTTCCGACTTGCAAAAGCAATAGGATGATCAAGATCGCCTTCTCTGGGTTGAGCTAGTACGTTGCCCAACGGAATAGATGAGGCATCAACATGGGCATGGAATACCTTACTCCAGTCCGGAAATACCAATATCGGTGCCAACGCCATCTTCGCCTTCAGTGTTTCAATGCTATCCTGACATTCTGGGCTCCACTAGAATGTCGCATCCTTCTTCAACAACTTCTCCATAGGGGCAGTAATCGCAGCATAACCCCTGATGAACTTGCAATAATACCCCGTGTGTCCCAAAGTCGCTCGTAGCTGCTTAATAGTGGTCGATGGTTGCAAACTCAAAATGAGCGCAATCTTATCCGGATCAACCAACAACCCTTGCTTACACACAATATGGCCGAGCAACATCCCAAACGGTGCACAAAAGATGCATTTCTTCAGATTCAACGATATCTGGTGTTGTCGGCATCGCTCGAACATCAACCGCAAATTCGCCAGATGATCACAGACCAAACCATAGACCGTCCAATCATCCATGTATACCTGTAAAAGTTTCTAAATGAAGTCTTTAAATGCAGCAATGACAACCCATGAAAATATCGCAGGTGCATTCTTCAAACCAAACGACATTACAGTGTATTGAAAGAAACCCCATTCAGTAATGAAAGTTGTCTTATGGTGATTTTCTTTGGCAATGTGGATCTGATGATAGCCAGAGAACCCATCTGTGAAGGAGTACATCTCTTGGCCACCCACACCTTCAAGCACTTCATCAGTAAATGGAGTGGGGAACGGATCGTGCAAACATGCATCATTTAGCTTCTTAAGATCAACGCAAATGTGCACTTCACCAATCTTCTTATCCTGCACCACCATAGGACTAATCCATTCCGACTCCTCAACTGGTTCAATAATACCAGTGTCCAACATGCGATCCAGTTCAGCCTTGACCCGCTCATTATGTCGCGGATTCAATCGATAGGGTCACTGCCGGATCGGCTTAGCATCTAGTTTTAATGGAATCTTCATTTCTCCTAAGTCGCCCAGAATCCCCTTCATGTCAGAAAACTTAGTAGGAAATATGTCCTGAAACTCATGGAGCAAATTAGTGACTTTGCTTATCAACTCATCATCCCAGTAATCCCTGACATTTGCGAACTTTGGAGTGTCCGCTGCCCCAATGTTAATCTTGCGGATCTTCAACGGCTGACTGATCGGGTCGCTTAGCGCATTAGGTGGTACCACAGCACAACTTCCTTGTAACTCCAAAATATTCACATTCCATGGATTATCACCATCTTCTGGCCCACCACTGATATTGAAACACTCCATGAGAGACTACATATGGCAGTGCGTGTGCGGATCCGCAGGATATGCTACCCGGACAACCTGTATAATTACATCACGGATGAGCTGTAATGCATTATTAACCTATGGATCGGCATCCACAAAAATCAATGTATGGGTAAAACACACTGTGATCTCCAGCAAAGTAGAAATTTCCCCTCGCAACTCAGCTGCAGTATACCATGAGCATGGCATCTCATCGAAAGTATGGATAAAAGCATGGACCCACTCATCTTTTGGGCAGGATACCCATAGCCGCTGACATTCCATCAAGTGACCACCCGGATTAGTTCGACCATCATACTTTCCAGTGTGGTAAACCTCAGTATCACCAAAACATACCATCATCAGTCTTCGACATTTTGACCATCCATTAATTGATGCCTTGTGTGTCACCCACCAGCGTGCTAGAGCAGCCTTCAATGCCAGCAAGTGCTATGGTTTGGAAACTCTTTCTTTGAACTCCATCAGAAACTCGGATAAGCTAGGTAGTCTTTCATATATTGGTGGTGTAACCATTTCAGTTGCGACACGACATAATGACTGTGTGACCAACCCGCACTTATGGAGCGACACTTCGTGCAAGCAGTTCTGCCAATATTCCAGTGCATCATCAATGTCAAAGACGCAGAGCTATCACTGCACCATCCTAGCTCACCATTGGCAGTCGGATGTATATAATCTTCAGAAATATTGAATGCATGGTCCCATCCGCTCGGATCATCATCCTTCACTGACTCTATGTAGCGGCATCCTTCATCCAGATCCAATGAGGCAATAACTCTGAGATCGCGATTTTCAAAGGTCATCATCCATTGCTTGAAGTTGATTACAGCTCCACTATCATTATCCCATCCAATCCCCAACAGCACGTGATAGGAGTTTCTGCCTTCAAAAACTTCTATGACATTAAAGTTGGCATAGGTTTTCATACCCTCGATATCTACCACCAGCCATGGAACTCGCCCAATGGGTGTTACTTTCGCATGGTTAGCCAATCAGAGTTGTACAGGAGACCAGCTCAATGGGGGGCTCCCCATCTTCTATCAAGCCTACTTGGTCAAGATGTTAACATACGAACCAAGGTCCAAAATAATTGAATCAACATCATAGTCGCCAATTTGAATATTCATCTGCAACTCCTTACCCATCTTCCATCGTTGCAAGGAATTAACCGCGAGCTCTTGTTGATCCTGGGCCGGTCGTCGCAATAAGACTTCAATCACAGGAAGAGCGTCGGGATCTTTTTCTAGGGACAAACAATGTTCCAAAAATGATCGAAGTGTGCTGGACCGCCACAATGGGTTAACCTCTGAAGTAGCATCAAAAGTAGAGGGCATGTCATACATGACGGCTTTACCTTGGTTGTTTCCTAATGCCCGTCATGCCTGAAGAAATGTCTCTCATTCCGTATAAATGTCAAATAATACCTTCTTTTGTCCAACTAACTGGATCGTTGAGCTGTCTTCTCCAGTTGTCTTTCCTCCTTGAGTGACCACAGCAACAAAAGCATCTTGCGGTCTTGGTTCTACAGAAATTGTCGCAATGTTTGCACCCTGCTGTTGATTTGGTGGTACGTTCCCCAGTTGATTTATATTTTGATTGATGTTCTGATTCGACTGCAGATTCTGGTTCTGCACTGGTTGCTGTACTTGGTTCTGAGCGGGCTACTTTGCCTGGGGATATGTCTGCAACTGGGGAGTGTTTCCTACCTGCCATCGTGTAATCAACTGTGGACAATTCTCAACTGTATGATCGTTAACAAAATAGGCTGATAGTGTCCCCATACCGCACAATGATAACATTGAACTGGTCCACGGCTACCTCGTCCTCCTCTACGACCAAATCCTCCACCACGTCCTCCCCGGTATCCTCCCTGGAATCCTCCCTGCTATTGGTACTGTGGTTGGTTGAACTGTTGTTGCATTGATGCCGGTTGCATCCCTTTCCCTTGTTGTGCATATTGCGGTTGTTGTGCATATTGTGGCTATTGTGGAGCCATCTGTATCGGAGCATATTGCGGCATGAACTACGGTGGTTGCTGTTGCTGCGGTGCAAACTGCATCTGCGGTTGAGGTAGCAGCTAGGCTAACTGCGGCTCTGCGGTTGCGATTGCTATATGGCACATTGATCGTCCTTGACATAAAATGCAGCATACATTCTTTCTTGTAGCAGCCCATATGCACGGCAATCTTTGTCATCATGACCCACCAATTTGCAAAATGTACAATAAAGATTTCTTGGGGCTGTAACCATTTTCTACATATATGGGCAATTGTCATGACTGTGCCCATACACCTGGAAGATGCGACACCACGGCATGCTACCTCCATTCAATGGGTTTGGCGCACCTGACACCAAATAATTGCGAAAATCCAGGCAATTGTCCTTTGTATGTCCTTCCCCTTGGCATCGTGTACACCATACTTCATCGCGTTGTTCCTTACCTTTCTTCAAATCTTGCAGCTATATAATCAGGTTATCGAGATGTGTCTGTATCTGCGACATCCCAGATGCATTATCTCCAATCGGCAACGCTTCGAATCGCATTGCAATCTCTAGAGCTTCACTGGGTGTCGAGATGTTTTGTTACATCAACAGAAGCTGAATGTGTGGTAACAGTGCCGCAATGAACCACTCTTTATGTTGGATGGGGCTCATATCGAAACTAACCTTTTCCATCAGCGTCTTGAATCGTTGGTCGAAATCCCATATAGTCTCATTGGGATACTACTTAATTTCTTTCAATTCCATAATATATTGAGCCTCCGACTTGGGCTTTCTAAATTCGGCGATCATCCCATCCTGAATCTCATCCAGTGACTTCTCTGGGGCTCCTGTAGGGACCAGAACATACTTCATATACCAATCTAATGCATGACCTCACAGATTTTTTGCTAGCTGTCCTTTCTTAACAACATCATCGGTGATTTGTTTTATGGTGGAGACCGCTTCACACAAAAACCAATACTCTTCTGGGTTGTTTGTCACACTCCCGTGGAACAATGGTAACTTAGCATCATCGCCCGCCATTCTGGGCTTCCTTCCTTCTTTCACTGTACTACTACCAATTAAATTCTGTGGAGTTGACGAACTTGGCGGTGTCGAAGTGGTATTTCTTACTATCTAACAGATAGTGAGCAGAGGTGTGGGTACGTTGGTGTTGGGGTTTGGTCCTGCCTCTATCCTGGGTGTAGCCTGTTTTTCCTTGTCAGGACTATGAGGTTGCTTCATCTCGTGTGGTCTTCCTTCACGGTCTTGTGGTTCGACCGTAGCAGGACCTTCTCCCATCCTCTGCCTCTTTTCCTGTCGGAACCTCGCTCCTCCCCTTGTAAGACCACTTTCTTCCTCGGCTTCACTCACAGTCTCATCATGACCTGCACCCATCTAACCCTTACCATTCCATGTACCTCCCCCCCAACAATCGTGGTACCCACAACCTCTGCCCACCAGGCTTTCTACTGATCAAGATGCATCTTCAATATCCCTTTTTCGAAAATAAGCATCTTGATTGACAGTTGAAGCAACAATAAAAACCTGCCCCGAGGTTCACAGAAAAAATATCTTTCGACTTCACTATAGGACTTCTGAGTATCAACTGCGAACTTTGTGATCTAGCCTTCTAGGATGCTATCGAACCACACTTCGACAGCCCGCAATGCTTTATTATCAACTTCCTACAGTTCCTGAATCAATTCGGGGGTCCAGGTCATCGGTTCACCACCTTGAAAGTTCCTCTTTTGGAAGGTCAACTTTGCCAACCATTCGAACAATAGGACCGGGAATTCATAGAAGAACCATTCGTGCTGACCATCGTGAATGTATCTATCTACCCACTATCCTACCGTTAGCCACGTGTTCCTACTTTCCTCTTTAGCGAATTCCTGCAACTTCTGATCAAACCATTCTTGGATCTCCGGTTTCGTCAGGTGCCACAACATGTCCTCCTTTCACTCTGTACATGGTCCCAGCAATGGAACCATTTGTTAACGCGATGCCAGTCGACATGGGTCCCACTCATTGTTGACACATACCACAGTCTTCCTGAGCACCAGCCTAGACAGGGTTTATCCCGCCCAACAACACCTGCCGAGCAGATGAGGTCTCACTCGAGGCATCCAGGAAGAGCATACGGAACCATGTTTCCGTCGAATGAAGGAGGATGGTTGCGGCTATGATACTTAAACTTATTGCAACACAACGACAGAGATCTTTAAGCATTAAACATAATAGTAAAGAAATATTCAACCCAAACATTCATCATTGCAACAACAGTGATTGTAAAGCAAGTATCGCATGAAAGAAACATGACATTGTTTGTGTAGTGCAGTATCACATTATCATAACTGGAACAAATTGAACACAGGGATTGCACCAAAATAGCTTCATCATATTATCATTGTCAACCCAGATACAACGTCTCTGCAAAAACTAGATCTCCGCAATGACTCTTGACATCCAAACATACCCGGGAATCATATAACCAGCATCAAACTTCACATTCTTCTGCCGCCAAAATTATATCTCAACACTTACAATTCTTATCTATATATAGGCTTCCACCTTACAACTCTTGTCCACTTACTACCGACTTCCTAACTGACATTGTGGACAAATGACCCAATATCTAACTGACTTATCCAAAAATGACCAAAAACCCACATTCTTCGATATAACTGACTCAACATTACATAATATATGGTCCAAATGACCCAAAACCCACATTCTGCGGTACAATTGACCCAAAATGCATAACTAAACTTATGCTCATCGCCATTCGCGTCATCTTCTGCCTTGTCACAACATAGGAGATGCTGCGGTAGTACTCTACCAAACTGCCTGCCAACAACCACTAATGAAAAATTCTTGTAAAAAGTATTGGACTTTCCTTTAGTGTGGACGGATATCTACTTAAAATATGACATGAAATATTTGACTATGCATAATTGTTTGAGCTTTATCAGCTGCCCCAAATAATGAGTGTTTGTTTTAAAAAATTCATAAATAAATTAAACAAATTGTGTCCAAGCATTATAAACCTTATAATATTTCGTGTCCCATTAACACTATTGCTAACATTCAAGATATAAATATAAGACACCCACTCAAAGTTTCACCATATCATATGTGATGCCATGCAAGGAAAATTAATGTTTCATCTAAGTGACCCATCCTATAGGGTTAGACCCATCAAATTTGGTGAGATCAACTTTAGGAATTTTGTTCCACTCTTGAATCATTAGATCAAGGACACATAGATTGGAGTGAGGCCCATTGGGACTAGAGGATGATACAACCCCTCCCTTATGGGAAGGTTGGTTTGCTTCAAGCTATCCTGAAAATGATTAAGAGTGTAATGAAGTGTGTTATCTAGTCATAAAGTGAGTCTAATTTAGTAAGCTTTCCATGGATATCATCAAGATTTTGCTAAGTAGAGGAATGATATGCATATGGTAAATGGGTCCACAAAAAAGGGTATGAAAGAGTGGTACCAATGTGATCAACTCAGTGTAAGGATTCTATTGAGATGGATTGGAATTAAGGTCCTGAAGATGTGGATCCATAGAAATGGTTACTAGAGAGTCGTACCAATGGAATCATCATAGCATAAGAATTGTCATGAGACATGTAAGAAATAAGGGTGCGAGCAAGACCCAAACCTTTTTTTCTACTACTCCTAGAGGAGTTGTACTCTGCTCAAATATTATTGCACTAACAAAATTCCAAAATTCTCAATACTACAAATTATGTAGAAATTTCATGGATTGGTCATAGAGGACTTGGAGGAGTATGAGCAAGGGTTACAAGGGTGTCCAACAAGGTGAAACCTCTCGTAGTCCCTACATCTAGTCTTTCTTAGTTGTATATTTACCTATTGAACAATAGATCATTGTGCTATTTATAGACACTAGAACATATCTCTAGCCTTACGAAAAAGAAATTCAAAAACTGTTGTCTCGGGAAAGTGATCTAATACTAGATGTTATGTACTTTAATAGTAGAACATGAAATTCATAGAAGAAGTATCATAGTAAAGCAAGAGTTTATAATGAAAATGATAGATTACCATAGCAATAAATAATTATAGATAACTAACTAATAGAATTTAGCTATACCTTTATTAATGGAAAAGCAATGTTGAGTTGTCTCTTCTAGGTGGAAACCTCCAAATGAGCAAAACTCCAATTACAATATACTTCACAAGACATCATATTTGATTGCTTCTACTCCTTTATACAGTATTTCTAATGAAAGAACTTTGTAGTAGGTGAAACTTTCTATTTAAAGAAATTAGGATGAGACCTTAATAATTTTCCAACTAAAACTTCCTTATAAACATACAAATAAAAACACCTTACCTACTACCTACTACCTACAAACAGTGTATTATGTTAAATAACAACTTTAATTAACTTTAATTAACTTAAATTGCATCTCATTCCCATCTTACTTTTTTTACTACCTACAAACATAGTGTATTATGTTAAATAACAACTTTTATTAACTTAAGTTGCATCTCATTCCCATCTTACTTTTTTTTTCTCCCTACCCCCTGGAAACAAGGATGACTAGTAGAATCATCGTACCTTAGCTGAAACTATATAGATAAAGCTTGAATATTTAGTTATAGAGTTATTTTTCAAACTTTTCTTCTAGTTGACAAAGGCATTCTTCCTACTCCTCCGTCATCGATTGGGTGTTTCATTTCCTCTTGCAACGTTTCATTTCCTCTTGCAACACCCAAATCCATCTTCAACAACTTATTTATAACATCATGATAGAAATATCTTGTATGTAACATCAAGCTCACGATGAAACTTTGATAGGACGTGGGAAGGTAAATGGAAAATAGTGTCCAGGATCCTTGTTTTCTAGTTTTTTTGTTGTACATTCCTCGTATCTGGTTTAAAATTTTGTTCAGATTTGGACTATCTAACTAATCTAATTTTCAGGTAGAATATATATTTTAGAACTTCTTCAAATGAGAAGACTTGCATATAAGAGCTTGTAACCACCACATTTCCAACCTACCTACCCTGTAGGCAGGATTTCCGAGGGCTTGATACTATTGGCTATAAGAATTAATCATACAACTTTAAAAATGATGATTTTTTTTTCTTAGAACCCATTTTAATTTTTACCATTAAATTTGGTTTATATTTTGGTTTATATGAAATCCGTGGAGATATGTTGGAGCCCTAGGAAACATCTCTAGATTCAAAGCGAAGTACAAAGGAAATGTAGGATACAGAAATATTTCAGTTCTAATCGCACTACTATTAGAAGAGCTGGAGACCTCAAATGCTCAACGAAGGGGTACAATTCAGAGAGCCAGAGAGCCAATGATGCAAAGATCTGATAACATATGAAGGAAACTCTAGAAAGTGAGTTGAAAACACAGCTGCAAAAGAGTAGAGTCAAATCTTAAAAGAAGAAAAGAGTTCGTGGCATTAGTATTATAGAAAGAGCTCCCACTCCATTTACACACAGTCAACACAGTAAAATATGAACAATTACTAAATACAACACCATGATATCCTTCATACTTGTTTATAGATTCACAAGTTTTTTATGTTCACCAAGTTTGGTTACTCTGCTTCATTTATATACTTATTATAACTAAGTTAAAAGAATTAAAGAAGTAGAGTATTCAATTATCATAAGGTCAACGAGACCTGGAACAATTTTTGAGGTGTTTCAATATAAAAAGAATATGCATTGGTAACTGACATGGTGCCACGTTTGAATTCTGACATTTTCATTTTTAGGTTATAAAATATATAATTTATTATTTGTTTTAAATCGGTTAAGTTTAGGTTATAAAACATATAATAATATATATATAGGTGTTTATATTTTAGAATTTGGGGTGGATTTTTATTTATGCTTTTCCTAGATTAAAGGAGGATGGGACAAGTGTATTGTCAAGATTGATTTTATGGTCGTCAACTAATAAACAATTATAAAAAATTATAATGGTAGTTGAGTATCTTATGCATTGATAACACGACAACCCATTTAACTAAAGAAAATAACAGGTAGCTGAGGTATATAAAAAGACTATTACAACTAAGCTTAACTTATTCATAGCATTTAATTTATGACCTATAAGTATTAGGCAGCCACAAGTTAAGTCATTATGTTAATTTTTATTATGATGTGAATGATTTTTTTAGTTAAAATTATTAAAAATTTAGGAGGATTATTAAAATTATAAATATAAGTAGTTGAGTTGGAATTTAAAAAAATATATAATAAAAAAAATATTTAAATTATTTCATAATTCAAATTTATGTGGGATTAACTGATCAATCTCTTGGTCTCCGAACCCTTCTGTAGTCAAAATAAAAGTCTGGCTAATAAGTTGGTTCATCGACTAAAATCGAACGCGTTATCTCTCCAACGCGTTTAGAAACTTCACAGCTCCCGTGCAACAGTGTTCGTTAAAATGATCAGAGATGCAGAACAATCTGGAAATGAAAACACTGTTAAAAGCATTTAGAAACCTGAAACCTAACCTCGGCCTGCAGGAACCTGCGTTTTGACATTCAAATTTGACCCTGAAATTGTGGTTCGCTAACAATAAACCACCTGATATGAGAGGCGTAGATTCTGTATGCTAATTTAAATTGAACGTCCATCAATCAATTTACTGTTTATAGACGTATGAAATCAGAGGTATCCAGTACAAATTAGCTTTAAAGAGTCGTGAATATTTTAATATATAAATGTCTGGATACACGAAGACAATCATTAGATATTTTGAAAGCGTTTAGAATCTGATACATATGGCAACCTGAACCGACACAACACCAGATAAGTGAGGCGTCTAAAATTACAACGCCAGTTAGATTCATTCCCCGCCAAGTACTCGATTGATAAATTTTCATTGCAGCGGTATATTAATCTCTAAGCCTCTTTGAAAACGCAGCCATTGATCAAAAAAATTCGACAGGCTGCAACGCATTCTTAAATTCTCACATACGTGCTGGGAACGGGTCATAGAAAAACTTGTAAAATCACATCTAATCTATCGCTGCAAGATCTCAGAATGTAAAAGACAGAATATGATTTAGCAGGTCAAATACGAAGGCCCCGTTAATGTCTTCATGCATCTGCCGGCGTTTTAGTGGAGGAAGAAGAGGACCAATTGAAGAGATTATATGGATCCACTGTTGTGCTGCCGGTTTCTTCATCTGATTTATAATCTGCAGAATACCTAGCGAAATCCTTCAGTTCGCCTAAATCCGCAAAGAGATCGTCGTAGTGCATGTGATTAGACCTAAGCATATGAAGGTCGGCAGTTTGATCATGATCCTCCACGGTGGCCACCATTAAATCGAAATCTAAACAATCCGTGGCCGGCTGAGATCTAGGCTTTTCTTCTTCAATCATATCCTCAGTGGGAGAGCCGGCCGGATTCGAACCCTGAGCAGCAGGCACATCTGACTTTTGAGGGCTATGCGGGACAGCCAATGTCATCATATCTTTATGTGTGGAGGAATCTGTTCCTGTGAATGTAGTCCCGTTTCTGTGGTTAGAGGTGGGCCAAGCGTGGTTGTGTTCAGCTGTGTATGTGATTTCGAGCATAGTGGGATCTCTGTGGCTACGCTCAACCTGCTTCCTTGCCGGACATCCCTTACAACTGCTACACCTGTAGTAACTCCTGTCGACCACAATAAATTATAACATTATCAACAACTTCCATATATATATTTTGAAATCTATCCTAAATATATATATGGTTAATCTTAATGATAACTTATTCTGATTCTTTGTGCCGTGAATTTGGGTTTTCTGAGATAGAAAAGGAGTAGGATAACCGTAAACCAATTGCCTTTGTCTACTGTAAATGATTGAAATTAAGATATCTGATAATAAAACTTTGTTTGATGAATGAATAAATTGTATAATTGTTAAAGTCAGAATTCAATAAACATGAATACCTTGGATAAGGTGAGCCTTTAATGGGCTTCTGTCCATATTTACGCCATGCCCAGATATCAGAAGCGACTCCACCGCCTCCTGGTTTATTCCATGATCCTTCTGTTGCAGGAATGAGTACTGTCTTCTTTGTTTGGGGTTTTCTGATCAAAGAAAATCTATAAACATTTTAAATTGCATTATAATGGATTTTTATCTACTATGAAAAACACATAAAAACAATCTAATCATATAGGCAAGCAATAAGCAGGGAGCTGTCGAGGGCCGAGGCAATATATATCTACAGTTGGAGCTGGACCTTTGGACATCTCCTTCCAACTGTGTATATGTAAACAGGCAAAACATAAACACCAGACAAACTTGCCATATGTTTTATCAAGATTCCAAAGCAAACATGTATAACAAGCATGTATGGTGCTTAAATTCTTCCAGTGTATGCCAAATCTGTGGCAGCTAGGTATAACCCAATCATACCTCCTTTTTGTTAACGGTGTAGTGATCTTGCTGGAGTCTATCTTTTCAGTCGTAGAATCCTTTCTGATAGGTGAAGAAAGTCTGCAGTCGGGCTCCCTTTTAGGGATTTTGGCGGATGGATCGTCGTGTCTTATCGGAGATCTGGGCGGAGTTTTCACATGTACACCCTTCGGCGGAGACGACGATAAAGTATGGAGAAAGCTAATTAGGCCGCTGGTTTGTTCTTCTTCTTTACTACTAGTTGTTGGCATAATTAGGTCATGGGCTTGAACTTTTTTTTCGGCTTTTCCCTCGGCCGACACTGAGGAATCCGCAGCAGTTGCATAAGACCAAGTGGGCTTCTGCGTCACGTGATGATAATAACGATCAAGACTTTCGAACATGGACGGAGACAAAGATTGGGTCGATCTGGAGGGATTACCATCGTAGAAAGAAGGATATATTGTTACTGCGTTGGAAATGGAAATGGAAATGGGAACCTCCATGATGGGCTTAACAACAGCGCCCGCGTTGATCAGCAGATTACAAGAATCGAACTCGAGACCATCGAGTCCATCGGTCTGTCTGCTGGCCCTTACAACCGCTCCTAAATCTCCTTCTAGATCCATAGACCAAAACTTTCTGAGCTTGATCAGTCCCAAATTCTGCAAGACAAGATGTTAATATAGTTTTTGACGTTTTCGGTCCTTAAAACGAGGAGGCATGAATCCCGATTATCCATTACTGGAGGGCCATGAAGGATGTAGCATGATTCGTGCATGCCTGCTACTTCACTACCCAGATCTTCCAGGGTCGGAGCATCTTTCCAGGAATTTTACAAATGGAAATAGCGGTTCATTTAAAAGTCTATCACTGTTGATAATGGCCGGCGCAGCTCTCATATCCGATTCCCCCGCCTACCTTATACCCACGCACACGCCAACATTTATATACAATCCAACCGGCCTGAAATTGTCAAAATTTGAGCACGTAACCGATCTAGAGAACCCAAAGAGTTATACAATACTTTCAGGCCATATTGTTGGCTTTTCCCGGCAATGGAAGCCGGCCGGCCCAGGTATCCATGGGCTCCACCTCTGGTCGGCACGAATTCGCACTTTCAGACGGAATACAATACGCGATACGTTGAGGACTAGGTAGACAAGATCCATCCCGTTACGTTATCAAGCATGTCATCCTGAGCAAATACATCTCTGTCTCACAATATTTCTTCTATTTCCAGAAAGCAAATAGATTGGCAATCCACCCCATTTCACATACTTCAGCAAACTCATCTTTTTATGATATTATTTTGGAGGGGGGACCATGTTATCGATTGACTTACACCATGCATGAATCTCGACAAAATAGACCTCTGGTAGGGTAGCCTAGCCTATATTCTAGGCGCAAGATTAATAATTTTTTCAAGGGCTAAATTATATGTGAGTTGTTGTATATCCTCTTAGTAACCAATGGCTAGGCTATATTTGAGCTTTGGATTGCTTGGTCTTGTAACTATTTATAGGCTTTATTCAATTGCATAGGGATGGATGGCTTCGTTACTTTTGTGGTCCATGATTACACTTATATTACATTTCACATGATAATCATTCTTGTTTGTGCAGATATTTATATCTACACATTCATAAAATTAAGCCTAAAGCAAAAACTTGTTAGTCAAAATGTAATCCATCATCTATTTTCCACCGATTGTAAGATATCATCAATTACCACAAAAAAACCGGGATGCTTTCGGTGTCAATTATATGTTCAAATGAGTATGATAAAAATAAAATATCTACCAATCATCTTATAAAGATCTTATCTTTTATAAAATGGGAATAGTAATATAATTTTTATTAAAATTGAAATATGTGTTTTCTCTTATAGAGTCAAATACAAAGAGATAGAGTATGGTTGGATCAAAGAGTTATATAAAAATAATATATAGGGGAAGATATAAAACTAGAAAGCAAATAATGGCACACATAAAATATAGGTAGAGATTTAGGTGGTGAAACCCTCTAGAGGAAAACATCTATGGAGCAATGGTATCGGTCCTCTTATTATTCAGAAAATGAAGATTACAACAGCTCTTAACTCAATCAACCCTTCTCCTACGAGAAAACAAGAAATAAATATATTTCTTACACTGCTGCTCATAACTGACCAAACTGCTGCTCATAACTGACCAAACTTAGTTACTCGGTTAGACAATTACACAGTCACCGAGAGAACTGGTTGTCACCCATTTCCAACAATCTCCACCTTGACAAAAATTTACCTGATACCTTGCTCATTGCTTTGTTCATCACCTTTCCTGCAAGCCTAGAGAAGCTAAGCACCACCATAGCTTCTCTAAAGTAACTAGTTTCGTGAACATTTATGCACTATTCTTTTGAGTGTGGACCTTTTCAAGAACCACTCCACCTTCATCAATAACATGTCTAACAAAATGGTATTTTACAGGAATGTGTTTTGTCTTACTGTGATGAACTGGATTTTTAGCCAAATGAATAGCACTTTGGCTATCACAGAAAATTTTTATAATGTTATAAACCTTTCCTAACTCACCCAACAAACCTTTTAACTAGATTTCCTCTTTGCAAGCATGTGAAGAAGTTATATATGCTTCCTCTGTAGTGGATAAAGCAACAATATTCTGAATCTTTGACATCCAACTAATAGCTCCACCTGCAAGAGTAAAGACATAACCTGAAGTGGACCTCCTCTTGTCCAAGTCAAATGCAAAATCAGAATCAACATAACCACAGACTTCATCACTGCAACAATCAAAAGTGATACAATAATTGCTTGTGCCTCTAAGATACCGAAGCACCCATTTCACTGCTGCCCAATGCTCTTTACCTGTATTTTCCATGTATTTATTGACAACACCAACCACATGTGAAATATCTAGTCTTGTACTTATCATCGCATACATCAAACTTCCTACTACATTATCATATGGTACATGAGACATTTACTGCTTTTCTTCATCACTATTAGGACTCAAACCTGAAGAAAGCTTGAAATGAGAATCTAAAGGGACATTAACTGGTTTCACCTTATTCATATCGAATCTCTGAAGTATTTTCTCCACATACTTCTTTTGTGACAACCACAGCTTGCCATTTTTTCTGTCTTTGTGTATTTGCATGCCCAAGATCTGATTTGCTGCTCCTAGATCTTTCATATCAAATGTCCTATCCAACTGAGCCTTTAACCTGCTGATTTCAAACATGCTCTTGCTTGCTACAAGCATATCATCAACACATAATACCAAAATAATGAACATGTCATTTTCAAACTCTTTAAAGTACACACAATGATCATACTCACTTCTGGTAAAATTATGGCTCACCATGAAAGAATCAAACTTCTTGTACCATTTCCTCGGAGACTGCTTCAGGTCATACAATGATTTTCTGAGCTTGCAAACAAACCTCTTGTTGCGATTCTGAACAAACCCTTATGGTTGTTCCATGAAAAATTCTTCATCTAAATCTCCATGTAAGAAAGTTGTCTTGACATCTAGCTGCTCTAAGTCCAAATCATATAATGCAACTGGTGCCAATAGAATTCTGATAGAAACAAGTTTCACAAATGGTGAAAAAATATCATGAAAATCAATACCTACTTTATGAGAAAACCCTTTTGTAACCAGTCTGGCCTTGTACTTCAGAACAATGTCATCAACTCCTTTCTTCAATCTGTACACCCATTTGCAGACAACCACTTTCCTACTCTCAGGAAGTTTCACAAGATCCCCTGTTTTATTCTTTGCCAAAGAATCCATTTCTTCTTTCATTGCAAGTTTCCATTTGTCACTATTAGACACTTCTAATGCTTCCTGATAACTGTCAAGTTCTCCTTCATTAGAAATTAAAGTAACAGATATGACAAAATCATCATACCTCTTTGGAAAAGTTCTGTCCCATGTAGATATTTGTAGAGTTTGTTGTGGTATTTCCTCTATTTCTTCCTTCTCATCCCCCCGAGGACTGTCCTCATGAATATCCTCCTCATGGACATCCTCATGATTCCTCCTCGTAGATGACTGAGTATCAAACTGAATTTGTTGTAACTGTGGTACATTAGCCTGTTTCAAATCATTAATTACATCTAAATTTGATAGAGAAAGTTCATCAAATATTACATCTATGTTTATGATGATTTTGTGGACAGTAGGATTCCACAATCTATATCCCTTAATACCATCACCATATCCAACAAAGATCAATTTTCTTGATTTAGGATCTAGTTTGGAACGTTGATTTTTCGAAATAAGTGCATAGGCTTCACAACCAAATACTCTAAGATTAGAATAATCACATGGTTGACTTGTCCATACCTCTTTTGTAATTTTGCAGTCAGTTGTTGATGGTGATCGATTGACCGGGTAACAAGCTGTAAGCAATGCCTCTCCCCACAATTACGGCTGCAACTTTGCATTATTGAGCATACTCATTGCTCTTTCAAGAAGAGTCTTGTTCATGCGTTCAACAACCCGTTCTGTTGCGGTGTGTAAACCGTGGTTTTATGTCTCTCAATCCCATCCTTCTTGTAATAATTATCAAACTCCTTAGAAGTAAATTCGATTCCATTATCTATTCTAAGACATTTAATGAACCTTCCAGTGCTCCTTTCAACCAAAGCTCAACTGCTTAAACATATTGAAAACATCAACTTTATCTTTAATAAATAGACCCCAACTTTCCTCGAGTAATCACCCATAAAAATGACGAAATATGATGATCCCCCATAATAAATTTTAGGAGATGGGCCCCATAGATCAGAATGAATATAGTCTAGGATACCTAAATACTAGTGTGTTTTCCATATTTAAATTTTTGTCTAGCTTGTTTACCATAAATACAATGCTCACAAAACTTCAAATCTACAAATTTCAAACTAGGATGCAACTTTCAATCAACAAGTACCTTCATTCCTTTTTCGCTCATATGACCTAACCGTTGATGCCATAAACGAGTGAATTCTGTTGCACCAACTGATGCTACTGTTGCGTGATCAATTTTCGTCCTCCCTTTAATTTTATACATGTTCCCTACTCTGTTTTCTTTCATAACAACCAAGATACCTTTCAATATCTTTATAACTCCACCTTGAACTGTAAATTTGTAACCAACATCATCTAGAACTCCCATTGATATCAAGTTCTTCCTCAGTTTAGGTACATGCCTCACATTTGTTAGAGTCCTAACAATCCCATCATACATTTTTATTCTAATACTCCTTATCCCAACAGTTTCACATGCAACATTATTTCCCATATAAACTACCCCGTCATCTATAGATTGGTATGTGGAATACCAATTTCTATGAAGATACATGTGATGGGATGCTCCAGAATCGATTAACCAGTCATAATGGTATTGTGAGACAGTAGATGTAGATAATACCTCATCAACCATACCTGAATCCTTCTCGTCTATGTTTGCCTCCTTTCTAGAGTCCTTCTCCTTAGAAGCTTGCTTTCGCTTCCGACAATCTTTCTTAAGGTGTCCTGTTTTATTGCAATACCAACACTTCAATGTACTATTTTTTCCCTTTCAACTTTGATCTTGATGTGCCCCTCGAATATTGTCCTCTTTCACTTGTTCTTCCTCTAGCCACCATTACTTCTGATGTCAAGGTTTCAAGACTAGACTTCTTTGAGATTCCTCAGAAATCAAGGTTCCCACAACATCATCAAAGGTAATAGACTTAGTAGAACTTAAATGGATAGAGGTTACAAAATGTGCCCAAGACTCAGGCAAAGAGCACAACAGTAAAATCGCCTTGTCTTCATATTTAATTTTATCATCCATGCTAGCCAACTGACAAATAAGAGTATTGAATGCATTCAAATGATCTGAAATTTGTGTACCTTCTTTCATACGCAAGGTAAATAACTGCCACTTCAGGAGGACTTTATTCATCAAGGATTTAGCCATGTACAGGATTTCCAATTTTGTCCAGAGACCTGCTGCTGTAGTTTCATACATGATGTTAAATAAAACATCGTCGGCCAAGCACAGACGAATAGCACTGAGAGCCCTTTCATCCATCTCCTCCTAGTATTCATCTGATATATCCACGAGTTTCTTTGTCTTCCCTTCCAGTACCTTTGCCACTCCTTACTGCATGAGCATATACCGCATCTTGACCTTCCATAACTTGAAATTATTGCTCCCATTGAACTTCTCAATTTCAAACTTAACACTCTACATTTTCGCCATTTTCTCAAGGAACTAGGTCAAAGTTTTATAAATACCAGAGTCTTAAATAAAATACACCAAACCCTTTTTCAAAATAAAGGATCAACTAATTTAATAGTTAAAATTTCCAATAAATAAATGGATAAAGGTTTTCGAATTTAAATAATTTGTTTTTAGTAATACAAAACACTTTCACCTTATAACTTCCACCTTAATCCATTATATATATATACCTTTTAAACCCTTTAAAAAAAAATATATCCATGGTATGCTTTATAACTCAAGGCATTTAAATATCTTATTTCAAAACAAAAGGTATCAACCCATACCTAATACTTTGACCATAAGTTGGCACCTTCATACATGTAAAAAATGAATTTTCGCTCCTCTCCTTGAACGACGGTCGCAAACATTTCTCAGGTTTTTTATTTCATAAGTGTGCCATAATATTATCGCGCCCCTCCAAGCATTAGACCCGCGAAAATTTAGAATTTTCACCCCCTTCCTTAGCATATTTTCGCTCCTTCCGCAGCTTTAAACCAATTTTTTTAATGATTTTTCGCTTCCGTGGAGGGTGAACTGAGCAACACAATACTTCAGCAAACATTTTATGTGGCCTCGTACCGAGCTATGATACCACTTGTTGGATCAAACAACCACATAAAAAACGATATACAATGGAAAATATAAAACTAGAAAGCAAATAATGGCACACATAAAATATACGTAGAGATTTACGTGGTCAAACCCTCGAGAGGGAAACATCCACGGAGCAATGGTATCGGTCCTCTTATTATTCAGAAAATGAAGATTACAATAGCTCTCAACTCAATCAACCCTTCTCCTACGAGAAAACAAGAAATAAGTATATTTCTTACATGGATACTCATAACTGACCAAACTTAGTTACTCGGTTAGACAGTTACACAATCACCGGGAGAACTGGTTGTCACCCGTTTGCAACAAGTATGTACATTTTCATAAATTTTAATAGTTAAATGGTTACTTGGAAAAGGGATCTTATCCCATAAACAAGAGGATCTCCATACAATTGAATTAGTTCATCTTGGGAAGTTCACTAGATTTCATTCTTATTTTAGCAATGTTGATTTTCTATTTTACTATTTTCTTTATGCCACCCTCACATGGTTTTAACTACAAACATTAGTTAGGTTAGGATATGATAGAGTGTATTTCCTTTAATTTTAAGATTATAAGTCATAAAATGGTTATCTTTCTCAGTAAGTATGGGGGAGATGTTGTCACTAACGTAGTAACATATTACGTTATGTGATGTTACAAAGAAAAAAGTAATTAAAAAAAAAAATCCTATGTTTTCTCATAAAATAAAATCTAGCATAGGTCTATCTTAAATCATAATCTATTAAGCATGGATATGTGCTACACTTTTTTATTTTTCGGAACCTTAATTTAATGTAACTTGACATAACGTCTCAACATGTTCCCATACTAGATTGTAAGAACCTCTCTACTCTCATGCAAAAATTATCTATCAATCTTTTTTAATTACTTCTGTTTGGTAACATAAGGTTACGTTACATTGTGTGACAACATCTCTGCACTATTCTAGGTGCAATCATAAAACTAACATAAATCCATCTTAAACCTGGATCTATTAAGCACCGAGAGGGATCCAATTTGTTTGCGTGTAAATTTTTTCTCCATGTGTAATAACACCTCAAGAAATTGGATATGTGCTTAATAGATTTCGGTATAAGATGGATCTATGCTAGTTTTAATTTTATTTTATTTTATGAGTCGACATGAATTTTTTTAATTACTTTTTATTTTTGATAAATTATGGGCGAACATGAGAATGTTACGACAAATGTGACAAACTTGACAACATCCAACCTCACTACTCTCGGTGCAATTAAAAAATTAAAACTGGTATAGATCCATTTTAAACCAGAATCTATCAAGCACCAAAAGGGATCAAATTTCTTGAGGTGTAAATTTTTTCTAGACGCATAAAAAATTAAGATAAAAAAATTTACACCTCAATAAATTGGATCCCTCTAGGTACTTTCATAGATTTTCATGTTATCTCATAAAATGATTTGCAATTGTTTTCATAATCTAAATAAACTTTCTACCCTCAATTTATCTAAATTTTCTCAACACTATAATTTGAATTAAACTTATAATAAAGATAAATATTTATATGAATTCACTTGCTCCAAATTATTTTTAACATATATAATGAAAAAATAATCAAATAAATGTTTAAATAAAATATATAATATTTATAATATAATTTTATAATTTATATTTCAATTTTTAAAATAATATATAAAAAGTTAAGTAAAAATACAATATATTAATTTGTTTAATGAAAAAATATTTCATTGGTTAGGTGGTATTCACGAAAACATCAATTTATTTATTTAATGAAATAATCAAATAGATATTTATTTAATAAAATAACCAAATAAATGTTCAATTTATTTAATAAAATAATTAAATAAACATTTAAAAATACTTTAAAACATATATTTAATAAGTTATAATATTTAAAATATATTTTTTAATTTATATTTTAACTTTTAGATAATATTAAAAAAATTATAAGTAGAAATCAATTTATTTACGATAGGTAACTATTATTCAATGAACATCAATCTCATGATATAGTAACTAGTATTTAATGAACATCAATTCATAGCCAAAACCATCATTTTCTTTGTACCAAGAGGATAAATGCTATGACCATTTTGCTTCTTTTAAGGGTGTTACTTTTGATCTAGTGATATTAGTACTCACACCTCTTTGGTGGTCCTTACTTTATTTCTATTGGTACATAATGGTAGTGGCCTCAAATTGATGTTATGGGTCAGGTAGGTTTTTGGTCTCAATGGGCTTGAGAAAGGACATATATATTTCTAGTACGGAGTAACTTATGATTTAACAAGTAGCTTTGATGTATGAACTTAAGAAGGGTCATGTATCTTTTTCTGTCTCCTATCATTTCATTTGCTTTAAATACGAAGTATTCCATATAAGTTTGATATAATGATTAAAATAGGTTTGGATTTTAATGAGCTTTTATAAAGGATATTACCTTTTTATTTCATTTCATTTGGTTCCAGGTATTAGTCATCTATGTAAGTATTTAAACTTTCGATTCTATCAAATAATGGTATGATTTTTGCATTTTGTACCAGAATTTCATAAATATGTTATTTGAAAAATATAATAATGTTTCATTTGCTTTTACATAATTTATTACATTCAAAGCATATAAATAAATGCTTAGCACTTCCAATTATATCTCAAATAGTGGTATGATTTGTGTTCTCCATTGTTTTATAAATACGTTGCCTTAAATTATAATAAATTTTCATGTTCTAAATCCATACCATATATATTTGAATGAATGCTTACCTACTTACTAACTCTATATTAAGAATATCCTCATTATATGTATTGCACATTACCTCTTTGCTTTTGTTTTTAAATGGGGAAAACTATCGGAACTTTAAGTAGTTTAATATTATAATATTGCACACACTATTACTATTAAAAGGAAGAAAGAGGAGAATGTCATTACCACTTAATTTTACGATCACACTAATAAAATCTAGGGAGAGACAAAAAGGGGTGAAAATAAAAGGTTAATTCATTGGAATATTAGGATTTTAAGATGTTATTAATGTTGTAGGTGATTAGGATAATTTAATTAGGTTTGAAATCAAGTTTTATTAGTAAATTAGAAAAGGAAATTAAGTCAACTAATTAAGATTGATTAACTAACAATTCATTTAGTGAGCTAGAAACCCTAATGTTGGAAAGAGAAAAAGAAGGGGTTGAACTTATTTGAAATTCAGTAAAGCTCATTAGGATGAAATGGAGAGTTGTGATGTTCCTCCCATAGGAATCCACACCCTAGAATAGCCTACACATGTTAGGAACCCATGTCAACCCTTCTATTTACTTTGTTAGTATATTGTTGTTGGACGCATATGCTTTGTAAGTCATCCCGTAGTATTTGTTGATTCACAGTTTGTCTTATTGTTGTTGGATGCATAGGCTTTGTAAGTCGTCCCATAGTAATTGTTGATCCATAGTTTGTATTGGCTCATGGTTTGTATTGACACATGGTATTGACCCATGTTATTGGCGCCTAGACTTAGTATATAAGTTTGTGTTGAGACCAATGAAGGGACCGTGAAGTTATTTTGTATTGAGCTTGCTCAAAGGAGGTTGCCTCCTCGAAGTGGCCCGCGATCAATAAAAGTGATTCTGAGTTCTGATATTTCTACTATCTTGTGTATTTTCATTAATTAATTGTTATAGGTTCTTCACATCTGGTATCAAAGCACTTTCTTGGGCTCATTGGGTGAAATTTCTGTCAATTTTTTTCTTTTCGCATCTATTGCAGCTTCGGATCTGGGAATAATCCCTATCCGCTTAACTGTGGGAAGTACTTGGACATAAGCCCTAAAATTCATTGTGAGGAGTACCACAGGAACCCCGAAGTAGCTGGCCCATTGAGAGGACCTGCCAGCGAAAAGGGAAACGACCCCTACTTGATTGACTAGTTCCCACCCGTGAGGTAAACCAAGAGCTGTCATTTGTGGCAAAGCGGTTATCAGTTTTACATGAGCCGTGGAGTGAGAGGTACTGCCCCACTATACAAGCCGTCAGACAGCATTGGTGGCCGAGTGAAACCCCTGAACTGTTAGGAAGCCGCACATACCTGTGGTCCATATCTATTTTCAGCTGAACTGTTGCCGATCACTTCCGCGCTGTTTCAGATCCATTCTGAAAGTCGTTCCAGATCCAGCCGTTTCAGATCTATTCTAACAGCCGTTTTCGATCCATTCGGCGTCAAATCCAGCTGTTTGCCGATCACTTCCGCGTCGTTGCAGACCTATCTATTTTCGCTCCCTTCTGCGCTGTAGCAGATCTATTCTAAAAAAAAATAAAAAAATAAATCATGTTTTTTCTCCATATCTCCCTTGTTTTAACTCCGTTTCCCTTGAAACTTCCCGGACACCCCTGCAATCCCATTCTGCATATTTCATTCCTAAGGACCCTATCCCAAATTCTACTTCCCAAATCCAGAAATCTCACATTTGTTTATTTTTAGGGTTTGCCATAACTTCTTCATTTTTCACCTATTCGCCTCCAAAATTTTCCACCGTGTTCATTCCCTATTTCTGCTTCTTTATCCCTCTTTGACCAATTTTCTCATTCTTTCACCCTGCTTCTGAAATCCCCATTTTTTGCTTCCCTGTCCATCAGAAAGTGTCCAAAACCTAATCAAACCCCAATTACCCATCCGAGTTTTTCCCAAATCCAAATTTCCCTTTACTAAATAAGCTTTTGTTTGTGTTTTTCTATCAATTCCACCCCCCAAAAAAAAAACTCTTGGTTATGGTTGTCACCCGCACAGGAGCAAAAACCATGGAGGAAGCACTTGTATCCATCCAAACCAAACTCCAAGATCTGGATGAAAAATTTCTCAGCCTCCATCTTCAGCATTCATCCATGAACAATAACCGACAACAAGAATCTTCTGCAGCCAATGGGTTCTCTTCTTCCAGCAATTTCCGTGGTCCGAAGCTTGAATTTCCTTACTTCAATGGCACTGATCCGACTGGATGGATCTCTCATGTAGAACAATATTTTAGTCTGCATAATACTTTTGATGTCCAAACATTTCCACTTGCATCCTTTCATTTGGAACATGAAGCCCTTCAATGGTACCGTTGGTTCATCAAGGCTCATGACGAGCCAAAATGGATAGATTTTTGTCAACTCCTTTTGCAACAATTTGGTCCTAGTGTTTTTGATGACTTCACCGGAGCACTCACTAAACTTCGTCAAAGTGGAACTGTGAGAGAGTATCAGACAAAATTTGAGAAACTAGCCAATCACACAGAAGGATTGTCTGATGAATTCTACAGGAGTTGTTTTATCAGTGGTCTTAAGGATGAAATCTGGTCGGAGGTTAAAATGTTCTGTCCCAACACAATGATGGAAGTCCTCGGGTTGGCTAAGTTGGAAGAAAACAAGATTGCATCCCAATAACGCTCCAAACCCACTTTTGTTCCCTTCCGAAATATGGGTTCTCAACGACCTCCCATCCTGCCAGCTCCTCGACCAACTCCTATCAAGCATTTGTCTGAAATAGAGATGCAGGCATGCAGAGAAAAAGGGCTTTGTTATAATTGTGATGAGAAATTCACTCAGGGACATAGATGTGTTCAACAAAAGCTTTATCTCTTGGATATGGATTATCTTCCTGCCTCTAAAATTGGTGAAGAAGCTCCATATACAATGGATGATCAGGACGACATTCAGGAGCCACCTATTGACCCCTCATCTCAGGATGAACAACCAGAGATATCTCTCCATGCTTTATTCGGCATCACCACCCCCCAAACAATGCGGGTCAAGGGTTACTTCAAGAAGCTTCCTCTTACAGTACTCATTGATTCTGGTAGCACTCATAACTTCATTGACCCTCGGATCGCCAAACATGCTGATTGTTTTGTCCATCCTTGCTCCAACTTTGAAGTCATGGTTGCCAATGGGGGCACCTTACCTTGCAAGGGGAAGTGTCACAATGTGCGTATCTCTCTGGAAGATTATAACCTGCGCTCTGACACGTTTTCCTTGTCCCTAGGTGGATGTGATGTGGTTTTGGGCGTTCAATGGTTACGCACACTTGGCCCCATCTTATGAGATTTTGTTGAACTTTGGATGCAGTTTTCAGTCAATAGGAAACAACACAAATTTAAGGGCTTACAACAAGGGTCTATCCGCCTCATCAGTTCACATTGCTTGGAAAAGATCCTTAAGAAGAATTCACATGGTGTCATTGCTCAAATCCATTCCATTCAGATGCACCCATCAACAGTATCCCCTACTTCCTTGGATAGATATGTAGGTATTCTTGCTGAACCAGTGGGCTTGTCTCCTTCAAGAGACCTTTCCGGTAAGAATTTAGCCGCATCTACATCTCAGTAGGAAATGATGGCTATTTTGCATGCAGTACAAAAGTGGCAGCCATATATATTAAAGAATTATTTCTGCATCAAGACTGATCTCCAGAGTCTGGAAACTTTCTTGGAACAATGGGTCTCCTCCCCAACACACCTGAAATGGGTCATCCAACTCATGAGTTATGCCTATGCGATCACTTACAAGAAGGGTAAGGACAATATGGTGGCAGATGCTCCTTCTCGCAAATTTGATGACCCAGTTTCTCTTAAAGCTATTTCTCTGCTTGTTCCAAATTGGTTGCAATCTATTCAACAGGGCTATATCTTCTATGAACTCCATGCTTCTTCATCAGCAAGGCACTCTGGTTCCTAAAAATGTATGACCAGGAACAATGTAACTTCTTTTGGCAGGGACTGAACATGACAATTCAACAGATGGTGGCTGACTGTGATACTTTCCAGGTCAACAAGGGTGAAATGACACTCCTTTCGGGACTGCTCAAACCCTTTCCCATCCCTATAGATATTCAGACAACTATTTCTATGGATTTCCTAGAAGCGCCCCAGTGGTACAATACCACATCTAAAAGGACACCATATGAAGCAATATATGGACATACACCGCTAGTTCTTCTTCCATACACCCTCAGCAGCTCCCCAGTTCAGGAAATTGACTAGGTTCTTCGACACCACGATCAGATTCTTCTCATTCTGTCGGATAATCTTCACATGGCAAGAATTCGACTAAAACAACAAGCTGATCAACACCGTTCTGAGCGCACTTTTCACGTAGCTGATATGGTTCTTCTTCATCTACAACCTTCCAAGCAACCCTCCCTGCAACTCAAAAGGCGTCAGTGGCCCGGAATGCAACCCGAGGATGCTACAAGGGAACCACTCCAGATTCTGCATCAATTTCCACATCTAAAGCTTTGAGGACAAAGCTTTTTCTAAGGGAGAGGGGATGTTAGGAACCCATTTCAACCCTTCTATTTACTTTGTTAGTATATTGTTGTTGGACGCATATGCTTTGTAAGTCGTCTCGTAGTATTTGTTGATCCATAGTTTGTCTTATTGTTGTTGAATGCATATGCTTTGTAAGACGTCCCGTAGTAATTGTTGATCCATAGTTTGTATTGGCCCATGGTTTGTATTGACACATGGTATTGATCCATGGCATTGGCGCCTAGAATTAGTATATAAGTTTGTGTTGAGACCAATGAAGGGACCATGAAGTTATTTTGTATTGAGCTTGCTCAAAGGAGGTTGCCCCCTCGAAGTTGTCTGCGATCAATAAAAGTGATTCTGAGTTCTGATATTTCTGCTATCTCATGTATTTTCATTAATTAATTATTGAAGGTTCTTCAAAACACACCGAACTCCAAATTCTTGTAAGAGAAGACTCACCCTAGCCTCTAATAGATAGACATATATGCAATATAACCACTGATGTAAAAATAAATTAATGAAATATGTAAAATAGATAGAGTCGATACCCTCAAAGTGGATGATAACTCCCTTACCCTAGTTGCTATAGAACCTCCTTGAGGTTTAGGGTTGAAACTTCCAAGGTATGAGTGGAACTATTCTAATGAAGATGTCCTAGGATGAAATGAACATGCAATATTGGAACCAAGCTAGCCAAAGGAGTTCTTATAGAGGTGCTAGGATGACAGGTGCAAGTATCCCTTGTGGCTTGGAATGGTGGAATGAGATCAACAACTAGTGTGAGTTCCATCTATAAATTAGGGCTTCTAAAGATAAAATATTTCATGATAAAATAGTTTAAGAGACCTTGCAAAGTGGAATAGATAGGTATAAATAGTAAAGGAGCCAACATCAAGGTGTAAGAGAATGTTGGATTAGCGGTAGGGTACCCAATGGCGGGCTTTTTATCTAACTTCTAATTTTTTAGCAAGACAAGTAAGAAGTCTGTATATTAATTGTAAACCCGGGTTTGTTGGAACTTGCGAATTATCGTGCCTTGTATCACAATCTCCTCTAACACTGGCTTTTCAATTATGAAGTTGTATTTCAATAACCTTACTTATAGACATTGGTATGAACAATTGCGCAGTGTTGGAAAGGAATTAGCCAACTAAATAAGTCTTGAAACTAAGTTGCAAGGAAAGTAAATCACACTAGAGGAAAATAAATCATATGACAGGAAAGTAAATTTATACCATACTTGAAAGTAAATTCTAAAATAAAATTCAAATTGTGCTCGAAAGTGAATGTTAAAACTAAATTCACACTTTGATGGAAATTAAATATTAAAACTAAATTCACATTTTGCTAGAAAGTAAATGATAAAACTAAATTCAGTCTATGCTAGAAAGTAAATTCACACTACACCTTGACAAAAAAGTAAATTGCATAAATGAAATATAAATCCTATCCTTGCCAAATATAGGTTAGTGTTTATAATCCAGGGTGGTAAATATGATCATTGCATTAAGCACAAGGATTGTAAAATAAGCATTTGAATCACTAATCTATGGATTAAAATTAATTTGCAGAAATAAACTTCACACGTAATAAGAAATGAAAACACTGGAATTAAAACTAGGAAATGAATTAAAACCACATCAACATAAACTAAATAACATCACACCTAGGGAAATTTTAAGGATCCATAATTTTCTCAAAGTCACTATAAACCTTGGAGATCTTAATAATCCTTAAATTTGCAACCATAAGACATTTGGCAATTTTTTTTTTGAAAATATTCAAATTTCCAAGGACTTTATATAGCTTTTGGACAATTTTTTGCGATTTTTAGAGTAAAAAAACATTATCCCATGGAATATGGGTGAATAAGTTTTGAAAAAAAGAAAAATTGGCGAATCGTTTTTTGGACAAAATAGACAAAAAAATCCCATGGGCTAAATTTTGTCCCTAACATTTTCCTTACATCACAATACAAAAAATTATAAAACTAAAATCTATGTTGAAACAAGATCTCATGAAACTGTAATTATTCCATCATAATATGGACTAGTGCTTTAAGATTCCTCCCCCTTGAAATAGATATGGATCTCTCTAAATTATGCATAAGCTTCCTTGAAATAGAAATAACCAATGTTAAATGTAGATCCAAAATATCCTCAAGTGGTTTCAACAATTTGCTAATAATTAGCAACTTCAAAACCAACTCAAATAATCCCAAGATCTTTGTCAACAAATCATAGCTACTCTTTATCCAATATAATTTCTATATCCAAGAGGTTGGTGATGGTCCTTAATCCATGGCATGACTAGTGGTTGAAGGTAAATTTGAAATATTGACTTGCTGTAGTTTATGTAGCTTTCTTGTAGAGTTTCCGCAACTTCCTATAGAATTTCCACAAGATTTTGTAACGGAACCGTAGCTTTCATGTAGAGTTTCCACGGCGTCATGTAGAATTTATGTAGCTCACAAAAGGTTCTACAACTTTCCTGTATAGTTTTCACAACTTCCTATAGAGTTTCCACAGCCCACAAAAGGTTTTGCATCTTTCCTATAGTGTTTCCGTAGTTGCCAATAGAGTTGCTACAACTACCTGTAAAATTTCTGTAGCTTCCTATAATTATTATGTCTATGGAGGATTTGTAATTGTTGTTGAACTCCTATAAATTTTATGCAACAACAAGGAGTTCTATACTGCATAATTTTCTGTAGCACAAAATGTTCTGCAACAACTTTTCAACAAATAAGCCATTATCCCAAGCAAATACAAAATACAAAAAATCCCCTAATGTTAGTAAAAAATCAAATGAAATACTAATGTTATTTTTTGTAGTTTGGACATGTACTTGTTGACACAGATCTGTCGACAGGGGTTCACTTCGTGCAGTGTCAACAAAGATCGACACAAACACCCATAGATATTGTCCCAAAAAGGGTTTATCCTTTCCAGCAACACTCACAAAGTGAGTGAGGTCTCACCCGAGGCACCTAAGAGAGCTACATAAGCCAAGCTTCCGCAGGTATAAGAGGACATGCATCATTAACAGTTAATCGCAACATAACTCAGAAATTGACATAGTTAACAATTGCATCATAACACCATCATTGCATACAGAGACATACTAATCAGATCTATGCAGTAACATATTATAGAAACATATTTAACAGATATGCGATACATATCATAGCTGCATTGTAACAGATCTATCCATACTGTGACACAAAAGATCTAATCATACTGCGACAAAACGGATCTAATCATACTGCGACACAACATATCTAATCATACTGCGACACAATGGATCTAATCATATTGCGACATAACAGATCTAATCATACTGCGATAAAACACATGAGAGACAAAGTCATCGACAAAACATTCCTTCTTATTAAAGCAAACTTCATAAACCAAATCTGTCTTACAAATCACATAACCGACATAGATATAGATCCGCAGAACCGATCCTCAAAGACCATGATCAAATTCAATACAAAATATGATTCCCTAAGGCTTACAATGCGACTTATATTTATAGGCTCAGTGGCCGTTACAAAATCGGTCCACTTTGCAAAGTGGACATATCTTAACCACTAAGTCAAACTAACTCCTAACTCCTCTTTAACCGCTTTGCTCCGCTCTGCGATTAGTATTTACCCTTATCGTTGTCCACTTGTCGATGTTTATACCAAAACTTCTATGAACTATCCCCATGCCAACAAGCAACCAACACAAACTTGTGGCTCGCCCTCGAGCCACTTCATCCAGATGCTACTGGTGTGTTCACTTGTGCCTTAAACTCTTCATACGTTGTTTTAGTTCTGTCGACATCTTCCCTAACTACTGCTTTGAATGCTGTGCATTCCTCTACCTCTTGCTCCGTTGGATGCTCACTTTATTTCTTCTTCACTTTCTCTAAATTTGACTTGATTTGTGTCAATACTGGCATTGCTTCGATTTCCAACTGCTCCACCTTAGACTGCAACTTGTCGAACTGCAATGTTGTTCTGGTGCCCAGGGTACTCCCAAAATACCGAACACGTAGAGCAACCACTTCACACAAACAGATCACAGATCGATACACCGATGTTTTGACATGGTTTAAACCCTCAAGAGGGAAACACTCCATGGCCCTGGACAAATAGCTTCTACAGAGCAATTTATTATGCAAAGAAAGAAAGTTACAAATGAGCTTCTCATAATCGATCAACTAGACGATGACCCTCCATGCTCTTTAAATAGAGATCATGGACCAATCGGGTGCTAAGCCACGAATCAAGGGTAGGTATGATCTAAGAGAAGTTGAGCCGTCGGATCACTCTATGTCTAAAGCATATCATGACCGTCGGATTAAATATTTACAAATGCATACTAAAGAAACACACTTTACCTAATGGATATATTACACAAGTTGATCTTAACTAACTCCTAAGTGTCTAAATATCCTAACATCCCCCCTTAAGAACAACTTGGGATAGGATTGAAGGATTTACAAAAGTGACACTATTAGGAGAAGGAAGGAGGCATTAGAGCCTATCCCCCCTTAATAACAAATTCTTGAACTCCTAACATAGATCAAAGTTTAGAAAACTTCGCTTCTGTGAGAGACTTGGTGAAGATGTCGACAACTTGATCAT
This sequence comes from Larix kaempferi, assembly GCA_027924585.1. Lineage (NCBI taxonomy): Eukaryota > Viridiplantae > Streptophyta > Pinopsida > Pinales > Pinaceae > Larix > Larix kaempferi. The sequence goes on from BSBM01001229.1 coordinate 47,152,960, forward strand.
CTGTAGGGAAAAAGAGCACTTCAAGAACACGATCATGAATAAGATTTCTGATGAATTGCATATGTAGATCAATGTGTTTGCTGCGTTGATGTAGAACTAGATCTTTGGCGTGTTGGATGGCACTTTGATTGTCGCACCAAAGTGGAGTAGGTTGTTGTTGCTTGAATCCAAACTCTGAAAGGATCTATCGAAGCCATAAAGCTTCCTGACTGGCATTAACTGTGGCTCGATATTATGCCTCTGCCGAAGACAGAGCAAGAGCTTGTTGTTTCTTACAAGCCCAAGTGTTAGGTCCAGATCCCATACTGAAAACATAACCTGCAGTAGACTTTCGATCATCAAGATCGCCAGCCCAATCTGAATCAGTGAAACCAACCAACAAAGGTTTCCCCCCTGTACTGTAATGAATCCAAAACTGAATTGTACCTCGAATATATCGAAGTATCCTTTTAGCTGCTTTCCAGTGACTTTCATGAGGTGTTTGCATATAACGGGCAACACGACCAACGACAAAGGAAAGGTCAGGACGGGAATGAGTCAAGTATAAGAGACTACCAACAAGCTGACGATACAAGGTGGCATCTACTTCAGGTGAAGTACAAGTGGCATAAATTTTGACTCCAGACTGGAAGGGAGAAGGGGCTGGTGTACAATCTTCCATGTGAAAGCGACGGAGAAGGTCACAAGCATACTTAGACTGAGAAAGAAAGATTCCTTATTTGGTTTGCAGGACTTGGAGACCAAGAAAATAATGCAAATGTCCTAAGTATGGCATTTCAAAATTTTGCTTAAGACTAGATTTCACATGGGTTATAAGCTTAGGGTCACTACCAGTAAGAATAAGGTCATCAACATATAGAACAAGTATGATGAGATGGTTTCCTACTTTCTTGGTATAGACATTGGGGTCAGAATGGCATCTAGAAAAATCAGTGTCAAGGAGAAAGCTATCCATTTTGGAATACCAAGCTCTAGGAGCTTGCTTAAGGCCATATAAGGATTTCTTAAGGCGGAAGACAAGGCTCGAGTTATTCTGAACATAGCCAGGAGGTTGTTCCATGTAAATTTCCTCCTATAAATCACAATGTAAGAAGGTAGACTTGACATCCATTTGATGGACTTCCCAGTTATGTAAGGCTGCAAGGGAAAGAACAAGGCAGATGGAGTTCATTTTTGCGACAGGAGCAAAGGTTTCATTGTATTCAATCCCTTCAACTTGGGAAAAACCTTTGGCAACTAACCTTGCCTTAAGTCTTTCAACACTTCCATCTGATGCATACTTAGTTCTATAGACCCATTTACATCTGACAAGTTTTCTTCCTTTTAGAAGAGGTACAAGATCCCAAGTATCGTTCGCCATTAAGGAATGATATTCTTCATCCATAGCTGCATCCCAATCTGGATTTCTTGAAGCTGCTGCAAAAGTTTCTGGATCATGATTCTCAGAAACTTGAGCCAAAAGAGAAGAAACGTTGATCTCTAGGATCACCGACAAGATCACCAGCTGCTTCACATGTTGAACGGACCCATCGAGGAAGTGTTGATGTAATTGTAACTTCGGAATGTATTTCACCTATGTATATTGTATTCCTATAGAGATGTTATTATTCCTCTATACAGAAGTGTTTGTATTCCTATAGAGATGTTATTATTCCTCTATACAAAAGTATCGTCATTTATATTGTAAGTGTCGTACCGTATACTTGATGGGTTATTAGACCACCTTGTCGGGGTCGGCCCTGTATAAGTCATGTGGGTTAAAGGGTAATTAGACCACCCTATTGGGGGTCGGCCCTATCAGCGTTATGTTATGTGGTTAAGTTAAGGCCGACCTAGTAAAGGTTATTAGGCAAGTCAAATCAAGTATAAATAGAGTGCGGGAGGCACTCTATTTGATCATTCACTTTCTCACTCATACTCTCATTGAAGAGTGGCGCACTAGTGGAGGAGGAGAAGCTACTGCTAGGAGGATTATCTCTTGTACTTGGGTTGTATCATTGCTCTATCTATCTCTGAGGAAGTTGTGGGGTTTTTTCACCTTCTTGGTTTTCCCCGGTGAAACTATGTGTCTCTTGTGTGCTTGCATTATTGTGTCCATGATTGATATGCTGTAGATATGATGTACATGTTATTCTCTTAGTTAATATCCTAGATCAGAGTGTAAATTCTAAAAAACTAACATGGTATCAGAGCTAGCCTGAAAGAAAGCATGATATGGCATTTATGACACTTGTTGCACTTGTGAAGCTAGGGCTTGATATATCAAAAACCAATCATCATAGAACTTTCGCTATAAATACATTTTGGCGAGGTTTCAGGATCTGAAAATCGTACAGGTTGAAGATAAGATCCCCATGTACCTTGTGTCCAAAGGAAAACCTTTAATTCGTTGTACTTTGTGAGTTATGATCTGTACAATATAGGGTTTCGGCCTCTTCCAGATCTCAGTCATAAACAGGTGACCTAAGAAAAAAGGTCATAACTTGGGCTAGGAAGCTCAAAATGAAATTTCATAAAAAGTGACAGGTAGGGAACGGACTGAAATTTCTTAGGTAAGTTTTTTCAGAGGCTGAAACTGAACAAGTGACATGTGGCATGCCGTACAAGTTCGCTCTCCTGTTTTATCCCATAAACAGGTCACATTGCGACACTTGGCATAAATATCTCTCATAGAATCCAATTGAGGTTAGACCTGTGGAGTTGGAAAGATAATAGGTCAGGCTACCATAGGAAGAATTTTTAGATCCTGTAGATCTGAAATTTCAGAGTTACACTAGAAACAATCAGGTGCATATTTCTATCAAAACATAATTAGCTTTTGAGCACCTTCATTCATGGCTCCGGGAATTTAGGGTTTCAGAGAATGTTGGAATCTTTTGTATCAGAGACCATGGCTGGATGCTCCTCATCAAAATCAAAATTTAGAGACCAAGATCGAATTTTTTAGTTGGGTAGAAGGCCGGGCTTGATCAAACCCTAGTTCGGGATTTTGATCGGAAAGGTGGAAAATTAGGGCTTCTGCAAAGGTTGGAATTTCTGAAGTCTGTGACCACGGCTGGAAGCTCCTAAGAAAAATCGAAGTTTAGAGCTTTGGATTGAACCTTTTGGTTGGGAAGAAGGGTGGGATTTATCAAACCCTACTTCGGGATCCTATCTAGAAGATCCAGAAGTTTCAATGGCAATTTTGAGGGGTGAAACTTTGCAGTTTTCAAACTCTGAGTATACCAGTTTTATCAGCTCATCAAGGCACATATTTCTATCATTTCAGAAGTTTGAAATTCAAAGTTTGAATTTTTAGGGTTTCTCTAACAAACCCTAATCCAGCTCCAGATCCAGTTTTGCAAATCAAGTGGATTGGGTTAATCCTAGAAGAGAATGGATTGGTCACCTGCATAAGTGAAGAAGTTCTTGTTTCAGAGGGAGATGAGGCTAAGGCCTTACATAAGAAGATTACAAGCAATCTTGATAGGTATGACTTATCCAGGTATGTTTCAAGATCTGTTCATGATTAAGTTTATGGTATGTTTGTCTTCATTAAGTTTAGTACAATCTTGATTAACTTTAGACTTGTCATATCACCTTAATAAAATTATGAATGCAGATATTCATTGATTAGGGTTTTGACACTTATGATTGTACTAATGCATTGTGGTGTTGTATGAGGCTGATGTTGTCCGCTAACTGTAAAATTAGTCATAGAAGATCTAATGAACAATTAAATCAATCACAACAGATGAACATAGAAAATATGGTGTAAAATTGTGTAAAACATGCACAGTGCCCAATATCCCAATAAGGGTGAATAATTACAATACAATCTGACAATGTGAGTGAGCAATTCGAATTGACTGAGAAGGTCATTCGAGTCACTGAATGGAGTAGCTTGAATCCAACTAGGAGTCCTCATCATCAATCAGTGGTGGTCATCAATGCACAAGAACCAGTCATCCAGGTGTCAAGATGAGTCTAACTGAGTGTGTCATGTGTAACTAAAGTTTGTAGCACTAATATAGGAAAGGAGACTCAGTGGAGGGCACATGGGAGGCTTAACTGAAGTCAAAACAAGTCATCTAGTCAATTTGGAGGTCCAACGGAGTGAAACAGTCAATCGAGAGTGAAACTAGCCTCAAATCAAGGAGAATCAGAGCTAACTGAGTGTAACTGAAGTGGAACTCCAGTGGTAGGTGAAGAAGTGCGCCCTTCTCTGGCAGTAGGTGAGAAGTGGGTGCCTTCCTGACTAGGAGGGATAAAAATCTGAAGTAAGTGGCTCCTGGGTGCTAGAATAAGGTGGGTAAGGTGCTGGAGGCATCACATGGTGATTGGGCTGCATGCAAACCCTAGAATTTGCATGCAAACCCTAATTGCATGCAAGGTCTTGAAAAAGATGATGTGGATATCCGAACACCCCCCTTCAAACTAGACTATGATGTGCAACAAATAATGTGGGGCCCTGGTAACTAAGACCAAAGGTCGCCCCAATACAATAATCCAAAAAAATGCTGAAAATAAACTAAGTGAGGAAAGAGGGAAAACCCAGTGGGAAGAAAGCTCCCCCTCAAGCTAAAGCATAATAATGGATCAATCTGTCTCCACCATGATGGAACTCACCCCCAACAATGAACGGAGGTAAGTGAACTTCTTCTCAGTGAAGCTCTTGGTGAAGATGTCTGCAATTTTCTCATCAGTAGGGAAATATTGCAGAATGATGGTGCGATCATGCACCAACTGTCGAATGTAGTGCATATGAATCTCAATGTGTTTGGTACTCTGCTGCTGAACTGGATTTGTGGAGATCTTGATAGCATTTTTATTGTCACAAAATAGGACAGTCGAAGTAGTGCCACCAAAACCAAACTCGGAAAGAATACCCTGCAACCAAACTGCCTGAATGCAGGCATTGACTGCCCCTCGATACTCTGCCTCTGCTGAAGAAAGTGCAATGGCTGCCTGATTTTTGCTAGATCAGCAAATAGAGCCATTACCAATCATGAAAACATAACCAGAAGTGGACTTCCGATCAATGCTATCACCTGCCCAATCTGAATCAGTAAAACCAATGAAATCAAGCTCAGAATCTGCAGCATAATGTATGCCAAACTGTTTCGTACCTTGCACATACTGCAAGATCCGCTTGGCTGCTCTCCAATGAAGCTCATGGGGTTGCTGCATATACATTAACATGGCACTCACGGCATATGAAATATCAGGCCTTGAGTGTGTCAAATAAAGTAGTGAACCAATCAACTGTCGATACATACTGCAATCTACAAGCGGTGTAGAATCTCCCTCCTCAAGACTGATTCCTGAGAGGAATGGGAATTGGTCTGCCTTACATTCATCCATATTAAACTTCAATAACAGGTCGGAAGCATATTTTTGCTGAGATATAGTGATCCCATCAAAATTTTGAGCTATCTCCAAGCCCAAAAAGTGACTCAGCAAGCCCAAATTGCTCATGTCAAAAGCTAGATTTAAGGCAGTTTTTAGCTTGTTTATTGAAGTAAGAGTGCTACCAGTAATAAGAAGATCATCAACATAAAGTACAATAACCAACAAATTACCTTTAACTCACTAAAGATACACTTTCGGATCGGATTTGCATCTTTGGAAATTCTGAGAAAGAAGGAAGGAGTCCATCTTTGCGTACCAAGCTCTTGGGGCCTGTTTTAACCCGTACAAAGATTTCTTCAATCTGCAAACTAATGATGGATCTGATGTGTAGCCTTCTGGCTGCTGCATATATACCTCTTCAGCAAGATATCCATGTATAAATTCACTCTTCACATCCATGTGGTGCACTTCCCAGTGCTTGGATGCGGAAATTGCCAAAACAAGGCAGATGGAATCCATCTTTGCAACTGGTGCAAAGGTGTTAGTGTAGTCCACTCCTTGGACTTGGGAGAAACCTTTTTCCACCAAAATTGCTTTGTATTTGCTGATAGTGCCATCAACAGCAACTTTTGTGTGGTAGACCCATTTACACTTCACTAATTTTCTTCCAGGTGGAAGAGAAACTAGCTCCCATGTATTGTTCTTTTGAAGAGAACTGTACTCTTCATCCATGGCACTTTGCCATCTCGGATCTCGGTGGGCATGGTAGTATGTTTGGGGATATGAACTAGTCATCAAATAAAAAATCTCAGGAATTAATGGATCAGCAATAGAAAGAGCCATACCTGCTCTTTGAAAGTCTGTTCTTGTTCGTCTTGGATCAGCAGGATTTCCAAGGTTCGAACCAGTAGATTGAAGAGTGTTTTGGGTCCACTTTGGTAACTAAGGAGGATCATAATGGTCGGATTCCGAACCTGATATGTCATTATCATCATGTGCTGCTAAAATAATAGAAACATCATAACTCATACCTTCATTATCGCTGCTCGAATCTTCTTCTGGTGAAGGCGGTGAAACGACAGTTTGTTCCTCGACTAGTTGCAATTCTTGAAGCGGTTCTTCAAATTGCACACTTCGCTCTATGAATATCTTTTTGGATCTAATATCCATGAGTTTATATGATTTTGATTCTTCCCCATATCCTATCAGTATGCACTCGATACTTTGTGGATCCAAAGCTCGTCTCTTCTTGGAAGGAATTCTAGCCCATGCAGTAGAGCCAAAAACTCTCAAATTTGACACATTCGGTTTGTGACCAAAGAATTCTTCGAAAGGAGTCATACCTTTCATGGATGAATGTGGAACATGGTTTTGTATGTATGCAGCAACATTTATTTCTTTATCCCAAAGATTTGCAGCCAAACCTTTTGATTCAATCATGCATGTAACCATCTCTTTCAGTGACCGGTTTTTCCTTTCCGCTACACTGTTTTGCTGGGGTGTGTAGGGAACTGTATGTTGGATCTAAATTCTGCTTTCGGCACAAAGTTGCAGCAACTCGGCCTTGATATATTCTACACCATTATCATATCTAAGAGATTTGATCTTTCTCTCAGTGGCGGTCTCAACAGAAGCCTTAAAATCCTTGAATTTTCCAAGCACTTCTGATTTGTTTTTGAGAAAAAATACCCATGTAAAGCGGGAAAAATCATCAATAAATGTCAAAACATACCTTGAACCATTTAATGATGTATTGGGCAGTGGACCACTGATATTAGAATGTATCAGCCCCAAAACTGTAGAATTTCTGCTAGCTTTGCCGCGGTCTAATCTGTGCTCGGGGTGCTTCCCAATAATGCAACCAATGCATATTCCCTTCGAGGAACGGAGTTGTGGAAGACCATCTACCATGGAATTGTTTGATAACAATAGAAAATACTTATAATTAAGATGTCCAAATATTTCATGCCAAATCCTACTAATCTCATTACCATGTGTGCGAAGAGCAGTGGGATTTGCAAGCGGAATAAAGTGTGAAAACTCATAGCATTTTGCAGTGTGGTTCGCCTTTTCGACTGCAACAAGTCTTCCACTTTTGATATTAGAAATTTCAACTGTATTAGGGTTGAATGTAACTTGCTTTGGTTCACCAGTGTGTGTCATTTGATACATAGAAAGAAGATTTGAAGCCAAGGAAGGCACATAGAGAACATTCTGAAAGCTTCCATGATCTACATGAATCATACCTTTGCTCTTTGAAGAAATTTTTGAGTCATCTCCCAAATAGATGGGGATGGAGCTGTTTGGATTGAATGAAGAAAAAGAATCAATATTTGCAGCCATATGATTCGATGCACCCGAATCTATCAAGAGAGTAGGGGGATTCGAAATAGTTGCCATGAGTGCTTGTCCTCTTTCATGATCATCATTCCTATCCTTCTTCCTTGCACCGTCAGGAAGAGTGATGTTATTCTTTTCCAAAAGGAGGGCCATTTGATCTATAGTCTTCTTCATGCATGAAATTTTGGGATGAAAGCCATGGTTTCAATAAGTACATTTAGATTTTTCCTTACCCTCTTTACCCTTTTGCTTGAACTTCGAACTGGATGGTGCATCCGTCTGTTTGCCTTTCTCTCTTTGCTTGTGAGGTTCAAATTTGGGCTTCTCCTTCTTTTGCTTTCCTTTACCATTCGAAATCTTGGGTCCTTGAACATATAGGGCTGAATCTTTGGAGCTTATGGACCCCATTTGAATCAACTTATCATGCTCTTTTGTGACGGACTCAATGAAGGCATTCAAGGTAGGCATCTTCCAATTCGGGGTAGTTAGCTGACCGGAATTGAAAGTAGAGACAAATACCAAATAATATTTACCAAGCTTGCTGAGAATGGAGAGGATCAATTGCTTATCCTCTTTGATAACTCCACTGTTCTTCAACTGCATGTTCAAGTTCTTGAATTTTGTGAAGAATTCATTAATGGTCTCGAAATTCTTAGGACTAAGGGCAATCAATTCATTCTCTAATTGAAAGGCCATAAGCTCGTCCTGCTTGCCAAATAGTGTTTCAAGTTGCTCCCATATAGCTTTTGGAGTCTTCAATCCACTGAGATGGAAGTGAAGATCTTTGGAGATGGAGAGACAAAGAAGACCATAAGCTTCATCAAGCTTGTAGTGTTTGGTTCTATATGACAAGGTGTTTGGTTCCAATTCAAGACCAATAGTGACTTGGTAGTAACCTTTTGAACGTAATATGATCTCCATATCATATTTCCAATGAAAATAATTGAATGGGGTGAGAATAGGATTTGAAGAAGAGTATTCCATTGCTAGGAGCAAGTGCACACTGATGTAGAAATGCTTGCAAGGGCAAAGTAGCGAATGCAATTGATGGAGACAATAACCTGCAAATCACAATAAAACCAAGAACAATGAGGTCGAACAATCCACCCTTTTAGAGTTGCATCACACCTGGGATTGGAGATCAAGCAATGTTGAATGGGTCCAATGTATCAGATTCAGGATTTATGTGGAAACTCAAGCTTCTGGAGTGGTATTGGAAGTATTTTCAAGCTTTGCATGCACAGGAGCGAATGCCCTTGAGATCTTTCATGCCAAAACTTTTTGTAATTTTTGAGCAAATTCACTCAAATCCTCTTGTAGAAACACCTGTAGAAAAGAGATCTTGTCCCTGCAATGGCTCTGATACCATGTAAAATTAGTCACAATAGATCTAATGAACAAGTAAATCAATCACAACAGATGAACATAGAAAATATGGTGTAAAACTGTGTAAAACATGCATAGTGCTCAATATCCCAATAAGGGTGAATAATTACAATACAATATGACAATGTGAGTGAGCAATTCAAATTGACTAAGAAGGTCATTCAAATCACTGAATGGAGTAGCTTGACTCCAACTAGGAGTCCTCATCATCAATCAGTGGTGGTCATCAATGCACAAGAACCAGTCATCCAGGTGTCAAGCTGAGTCTAACTGAGTGTGTCATGTGTAACTGAAGTGTGTAGCACTGATATAGGGAAGGAGACTCAGTGGAGGGCGCATGGGAGGCTTAACTGAAGTCAGAACAAATCATCTAGTCAATCTGGAGGTCCAAAGGAGTGAAACAGTCAGTCGGGAGTGAAACTAGCCTCAAATCAAGGAGAATCGGAGCTAACTGAGTGTAACTAAAGTGGAACTACAGTGGTAGGTGAAGAAGTGTGCCCTTCTCTGGCAGTAGGTGAGAAGTGGGCGCCTTCCTGACTAGGACGGCTAAAAATCTGAAGTAAGTGGCTCCCGGCTAGAATAAGGTGGGTAAGGTGCTGGAGGCATCACATGGTGACTGGGCTGCATGCAAAATGCATGAAAACCCTAGAATTTGCATGCAAACCCTAATTGCATGCAAGGTCCTGAAAAAGATGATGTGGATATCCTAACACTAACATGAAAGGTACATCAAGAAAGACAAATCATGTTCTAGTTCAAGAACATATGACCATGGTGACATGAAGACAAAGATTCATCCATTGTCATGGATCACATAGAAGCTCTACTTACGAGGTATGCATAATTTGGTTCCACAATGGTTAACTTATGAGATATGCAGGTCACTAGCACAAGTCATTGAAGAGAACAAGAAGACATCATGTGGGTATGTTAGACATAACTAGCTAACATATGAATCCAAGTATGTTTTTCCTATATCAAGTTAGAATCCTACCTTGTGTTAGGATCTTATACTGTTGTATGGTTGATAATGATTATTCCGGAAGTTAGAAATGTAAGTAATCAAGGGTTTATGCATATTATGTCTCTTACCTTGATTGATGATATGACTAACTAGAAAAGTCCTTTGGTCAAATAAGAATATGCATGAGTAAAAGAAGTATTCCCTGAAACCTTGAATACTAATGTTTATTATCTATGTTTGAAATGATCATAACTATACATGTTTAATATTATTGTGTTTTGATAGTATTGAGATTATACTAATGAATGTATGTATGAGACCTCGAGGATAACACAATGATGATACTAGTAAGTATGCATAAGTGATCGAGGATGGATATAAGTTCAAGGACAGGTAATCCAGGAAACAAAGATCAAGAGGGAGCACACTCCAGTAGTTCCTGCAAGAAAGCAAATATTGAGAGGGAGTCCACCCAACAAACAAACAAAGATAAGTATTTGAATTGTCCTTTCTTGCATACTTGTTTGTTTAAATAATATTGTTCAATGATGTATATGCTTATGTTCCTAGACTTAGGGTGTGTATTATGCATATTAGAATAATTGCATTAATGAACAGTATATTACTAATATGCATGCGATGGGTAAGTCGCCTATGGCACTATACAAACATTCCATTGCTACTTATCTAGAATGAAACCTCTTTGCTGACATGTTGGGAGTTGTGCACACTCTTAACAATGTTTTGGTCGAGATTGGAAAGCATCTAGAAAGTTACGGGATATGGATAAATGTTGTATTGAAGCATTGGCTAAGATAATTGCATGAATGTATGACATATTTATTTATGTGTAAGAATTTGTTTTGAAAACTATGAGATGTTTTCTAATCATGCAATTTAACTTGTTTTGTAGGAAAGATCGTATACCATCACCTACAAAAGAAGGACTACAACATTTGATCAACAACAAAGTTATCTATTGAATATATTGAAGTTCCTAGGATTCGGGAAGAACGCCATGATCGAGGAGTACCAGTCGATCATGAAGAATGATGTTTGGGATGTGGTCCCAAGACCAAAAGAGAAGTCTGTTGTGACTTCCAAGTGGATCTATAAGATCAAGAATGCTGCAGATGGTAGCATAGAGAAATACAAAGCGAGATTTGTAGCTCGTGGCTTCTCCCAGAAAGAGGGAATAGACTATGAAGAGTATTTTGCTCCTGTATCCAGATACACTTCCATCAGATCAGTACTTGCTCTGGCTGCAGTGATGAAATGGAAGATACACCAGATGGATGTCAAGACAACTTTCTTGAATGGTGTAGTCGAGGAGGAAGTGTATGTGGAGCAGCCACTCAGTTTTGAGACATATGATAGGGAGTCATATGTGTGCAGGTTGAAAAAAAAACCTTGTATGGCTTGAAGCAAGCTCCTAGGACTTGGTATGGTAGGATAGACAACTTTCTATCTAGTTTGGGCTTTACCCTACTATTGTTTGTGGATGATCTGTTTGTAACAGGTGAGGATGGGTTGATTGCCGATACCAAGAGGGAGCTTGTTTCCGAGTTCAAGATGAAGGACTTAGGGATGATGCACTATTTTCTAGGCATGGAGGTGTGGCAGAGTGCAGATGGAATCTTCCTTAGACAAGGGAAGTATTCAGCAAAGATCCTGAAGAGGTTCGGGATGATGGACTGGAAGGCCATAGCCACACCTATGGCATTGAACCTGAAGCTTTTGTGTGATGCTTCATCTGATCCGATTGATGTCACGGTGTATCATCAGATGATTGGGTCCTTGATGTACCTGGCGAACATGAGACTAGATATTTGATTTGCGGTGAACACATTGAGCCAGTTCCTGATGGATCCCAGAGGTGTTCACCTGGTTGCTATAAAGCATATTCTAAGGTACCTAAAGGGTACAATTGACTATGGGCTCAAGTATGATGCAAATCAAAAGTTTAACCTGCAGGGTTATGTTGATTTGGACTGGGCAGACAGTGCTGCAGATAGGAAGAGCACTTCTGGGTGCTGCTTCAGTATGGGATCAGGTGTGATCTCTTGGTTTAGCAGGAAGCAATCATGCGTAGCACTGAGTACAGCTGAAGCAGAGTATGTTGCAGCTTGTTTGGCTAGTTGTGAGGCAGTATGGCTTAGGAAGATACTGTTTGAGTTATTTGATCTCCCGCTGGATGCTACTAGTATTTTTGTGACAACCAGAGTTGTGTGAAGCTGTCTGAGAACCCGATGTTCCACGACAGGTCGAAACACAACGAGATAAAATATCACTATATCAGGGATATGGTGCAGAGAGGAGCAATGAAGCTCCTGTATGTTGCGACGGATGAGTAGGTTGCAGATGTGCTGACGAAACCACTAGCCAGAGTGAAGTTTGAGTACTTCAGAGAGAGGCTTGGTGTTCTTTAGATTGACGACACTTCGAGGAAGAAGTGATGGACACATTTGCTGGAAGCCATTCCAAGCATGGTGAGAGGAGGATCCTTCCCATGACTGTGGATGTAAGCGCTGGATGATGAGCATCAAGATGATGCTCCAGTTACTGCTCTGTATATGCATCATGTTGGATGCTTGTTATGATCAGTTGGATCATGTATATGTATATGCATCATGTTGGATGCTTGTTATGATCAGTTGGATCATGTATATGTATATGCATCATGTTGGATTCTTGGACCATGTATCTGTATATGTATTAGGTGGATATGTTGTATGATCAGGTAGATCATGTATATTGATATATATCAGGTGGATACATTGTATGATCAGGTGGATCATGTATCTGTGTATGTATCAGGTGGATACATTGTATGATCAGGTGGATCATGTATGATGATATGTATTAGGTAGATACTTGGTATGCATTAGGTGGATGCATTGTATGATCGGGATGATCATGGATGACGAGCTTTAGGATGTTGCTCCAGATGACATGCATTAGGACGATGCAGTGATAATGATCAGGATGATCATGTACATCAAGACGATGTATGGTGAGTATCAGGTTGATACTCTGTGGTCGTGGACAGGTTGTGCAAGGGTAGCATGTAATAAGTCCTAGAGATCTGGACAGGATGAAAAAGGCCTCAGATGCTCTTTAGAGATCTTGCTTGGCAAGACACTCTTTTAAGGTTTTGCTAGATCACATGTAATAAGTCCTGGAGATATGGACAGGATGAAAAAGGCCTCAGATTCTCTTTAGAGATCTTTCTTGGCAAGACACTCTTTTAAGGTTTTGTGGGGACCACATGTAATAAGTATTGGAGATATGGACAGGATGAAAAAGGCCTCATATGCTCTTTAGAGATCTTGCTTGGCAAGACACTCTTTTAAGGTTTTGTGGTAGGGGTCACATGTAATAAGTCCTGGAGATCTGGACAGGATGAAAAAGGCCTCAGATGCTCTTTAGAGATCTTGCTTGGCAAGACACTCTTTTAAGGTTTTGTGACAGTCACATGTAAAATATCCTGGGAGATCCGATAGGTTGAGCTATGTGCTCGTAAAAGGCCTGGGATGCTCTTTCGAGGTTTTGTTGACGCACATAATTAGTCCTGAGGATTCCACAGTATGGCTAGTGATGATGAAGACCTGCAGGTGGTGGGCCTACATCCAGTATGAAAAAGGACTAGCTCTGTAGAACTTCCTATGACGAGTAGTTCAGAGATTGATTGAGATAGCAGCAGTAGTGACGATGACAATGATTCGATGACGATGATCCAGTGATGATGATCCAGAGAAGAAGACTTGTGCTAGAAGACCTGTGTCAAGAAATACCTTCCTAGTTAAGAGGGAGTGTTGATGTAATTGTAACTTCGGAATGTATTTCACCTATGTATATTGTATTCCTATAGAGATGTTATTATTCCTCTATACGGAAGTGTTTGTATTCCTATAGAGATGTTATTATTCCTCTATACGGAAGTGTTTATATTCCTATAGAGATGTTATTATTCCTCTATACGAAAGTATCATCATTTATATTGTAAGTGTTGTAACTTTTACGTGATGGGTTATTAGACCACCTTGTTGGGGTTGTCCCTGTATAAGTCATGTGGGTTAAAGGGTTATTAGACCACCCTATTGGGGGTCGTCCCTGTCAGCATTATGTTATGTGATTAAGTTAAGGCCGACCTAGTAAAGGTTATTAGGCAAGTCAAGTCAAGTATAAATAGAGTGCGGGAGCCACTCTATTTGATCATTCACTTTTTCACTCATACTCTCATTGGAGAGTGGCGCACTAGTGGAGGAGGAGAAGCTGCTGCTAGGAGGACTATCTCTTGTACATGGGTTGTATCATTGATCTATCTATCTCTGAGGAAGTTGCGGGGTTTTTTCACCTTCTTGGTTTTCCCCGGTGAAACTCTGTGTCTTTTGTGTGCTTACATTATTGTGTCCATGATTGATATGCTGTAGATATGTTGTACATGTTATTCTCTTAGTTAAGATTCTAGATTAGAGTGTAAATTCTGAAAAACTAATAGGAAGCACTTGGGCTGGTGCAACTGGAGGAACATGAGCAGGAGGAGGTGGATTTTCATCCTCACTGTCATCATCAGAAACTGGAGTTGGAAACCTGTCAAGGAAGTTGGAAGAAGAAGAAGGCACAATCGCCGAATCAGGCTCGTAGGCCAAAGATGGCACAATCACCGAGTTAGGCTCGCAGGACAAGAGATTTTCATCAAATTTAACTTCTCTTCTAATGATTACATCATGAGAATGTGGTTGAAGAAGTCTATAACCTTTTACATCTTCAGAATATCCAACAAATATGCACTTTTCACGTTTAGGCTGTAATGCTGTAATGTCCCCTCCTATCATACCAGCATGATAGAGAGGATCATTGTGCTAGAGCCGGGCATCTGGCCCCATACTCAGTAAATAAGCATGCTATTTAAAAAGAGGATGAACATATGCAAATTCATAACCAATTTGAAAACACAGCGGGAGTAATTCATTAGCACATCGATCATTCATTCCAATATTCATCCAATGATAATTGCAAATTTAACACAAGAGAATACTTATCTCAATAAGGTAGTCCCTGAGCGACCAGCTACGCTTCTGCAACGTTCCACCCAACCGTAGGCCAGTGTGCTCCTAGATTTCTCAGCACCACTGCCACCCCCCGAGCTGGGCATGATATCCACAAGGAAAAAGGGGAAACATGCTCTCACATAGCCAAAGATATGCCAGAATCAGCCAAGCCAACTAGCAGTTGGGTTTCTCAAGCTGCTAAGAGATGGCCAGAGGTGAATTACTAGTCTAGTGGCTCAACCATGGAGCTATGGATACTTCATTGGGCTCATCAAGCAAAATCTGTCCTCTTCCACTCTTGAAGCTCCTGCTCACAGGTTCAAATCCAAAACGGGATGCACTGAACAACAAAACCACAATTACTGGGCATGAGGAAAATGCTTTCCACAGTGGGATGCATGAGATGGGGTTTCAACTCACTCAGAAAAATGTGGGAACACACAAAAACGAAATGGGAAGATGGGGAACAACCCTGGGAAGCCAATCCATTTTAGAAAAACGTCCTTGGACATTCGGGGGCAAAAACGACCTCCATACAGTCCCCAAATCGTGGCCCTTCTCTCCCAAGCTACTGTATATGCAAAACGAACTCCCAGGCATGGAAAAATGCAGGATTTTGGATGAAAAACGTGTAGGGAAAGGCCCAGCTAACTCCAACTGCGTGAGTGAGAGAAGACTCCCTGTTCAGAATGGCTTTGGGCACCATTTCGTGGGTGTTTTCTTGCCCAACAAACAAAAACACGAATTTCCAAGTTGATGGCTTGCCCATGCACGAAATTGGCTGCCATACTTCTTCATTTCCAAGGCATTAACTGCCTTAACCAATTTCTTGGGAGAATTAAATGATTGGTCCATAACCCAAAAATGGGTAGTTGAGAGTTCATGGGCTTTCTCATTGACACATGGATTAAAACCATTGGCTCAAGGGTTCAGTTATTTTCCCTCCCTATTCCTTGTAAAGATCATGCCCCCATTTCTTTGTTGCATTGCGTAGCTGGTTGTGGGTTTTTCATTAAAATTGCATATTTACATGATGTCCGATTTTACATTGTGCACCGCTAGCACAAGATCTCTATGCATCTATTCTAATTGCCGATACATAGAACGATAAATAAATGGCGGGGCCTTGGCCTTGAGCTTCTCACCATGACTAAATAACAATATTTACATCATTTACAATATTAATGCAATAGGGTCAAGCTGGGGACATTACAAATGCTTTCCGTTTTTCAGCCGGAATGTGAGCCCATGCTTCAATACCAAACACACGGAAGTGACTTACATCTGGTTTAATTTTACTCCATGCTTCTTTCGGTGTGATACCTTGTAAAGCTTTAGTGGGGGTGCGATTAACTATGTAATTTGCACAAGTTATGGATTCAGCACAAAATTGAAGAGTTAGTCCCTTAGATTGGATCATACAATTAGTCATTTCTTTTAAAGTGCGGTTCTTCCGTTCAGCTACACCATTTTGTTGTGGTGTATATGGAACAGTGTGTTGTTATTGGATTTCTTGTTCAGTGCAGAAAGTAGTGAAATTTTTGTTAACATATTCTCCTCCATTGTCAGATCTTAACTTAATAATTTGATGACCAGATTGTTTTTCAACAAGGGCCTTGTAGGCTAAGAACATGTTAAATACTTCACTCTTAAGTTTTAGGAAATAAACCCAAGTGCGTCTGGATTAATCATCAATGAAAGTTAAGAAATATTTGAAACCAGAAAATGAAGCAGATGGAAGAGGACCACACAAGTCATTATGCACAAGCTCCAAGGGAACCGAGGCATGCGAAGAGGCACGTTTGTCAAAACTGTCCCGGTGATGTTTTCTGAGTACACAACCGGAACAAACACCATCCCTGCAAGATACCATCAGAAGACCTGTCACCATATTGTCTTTACATAGTTGTTGCAATGAGCGATAATTTAAGTGACCAAATCGCTCATGCCAAAGTTTGCTCAAGTTATTACTATGAGCAACAAAAACTGAAGGAAAAGGTGATGACCCAAAGTTGTTAAATTTATACAACCTGGTAATATCTTCAACAATTTCAGTATCTAGGACATGTTGAGGATCCTTAAAATCCTTGATTACAACTTGGTGAGATGTAAACGTCACAGTTTTACCTTCACCAGAATGAGTGATTTGATAGACTGATAACAAAGTGCAGGAAATTCTTGGAACACATAGTACATCACTAAAATGACCATTATCTACTAGAACTGTTCCAATTCCTACAACACTTAGAGATCTATCATCACCAATAAATATTTGTTTGGTGTTACATTCATGCATAGTAGAAAAGATGGCTTGATCCTTAGCCATATGATAAGATCCTCTAGAATCAATGAGCCTTTCATTTGAAGTAGAAGAGGAAGATGCATTATAAGAATAACCAGAAGAACAAAGTGCATGTCCATGAGAGGTAGATTTTGAAGGCGAATCTAGGCTGATGTGGTGCTTCTTTATTGCTTCTTCCAAGGCTGCCATCTTTTTGAAACACTTAGATTCCTCATGATTATCTTTCCCACAATAGTTTCAATGATGCTTAGTCTTATTTCCTTTTGTCTTGGATCCTTTGTCATTTTTTAAAGGAGTTGACTGAGAGGGTTTGGGACCCTTGTTGGACTTATTATTGCGAAAATTTTGTTTCTTGAGAGGCTTGGACTTTTCTTTCTGGTGGGACAATAAGGCTTTCCCATATGTATCTGTATTGTTAATTATTCGAAGATGGATGGGTTTATCTTGCTCTCTAATCAAGGAATCACAAAAGGATTCAAGACTAGGCTCTTGATAGCTAGCTACAGTCAATGATTCTTTCATGGAGTAAAATGTAGATACAAAAACAAAATATGCAGGTCCAAGTTTTGAAAAAATATGATAAATGCATTGTTTGTCTTCCCTCTTAATCTTGCATTCTACACATAAGAGTTTAAGAGTTTTGTACTTAAATAAATAATCTTGAATGCATGAAAAATCACTTGGATTTAAAGAAATCAACTCATTTTCGAGTTGATGACCTTGAATTCATTGTGTTTACCAAACACAGATTCCAACTTTTCCCAAGTAGCATCAGGTTCATCAATTCCAGATACGTGGAATCACAAATCAGTAGAGATTGACATCCCAATCAATCCACGATCTTCGTCACATCTATTTTCCCATTTGATTTTCTTATCATCATCAGTGGGTTCTGTTTCTTTCCCTGAGGTAATTCTGAAAATTTCTCTACTTCATAGAACATCCTCCATACGAGATTTCCATGAGAAATAGTTGGAAATAGTAAGTAGAATATCATAAGGGGTGGCCATATTTGCAAATTAATGGTTTTAAAAGTAGAAACCAATAGTACGGAGGCGAAGAGCTCAAAAAAATAGGCGGTTTAAAAAAAATAGCACTGAAAATTGACTTCGTATGATGAAGTTATGCTTGATCAAAGAAAATGTTGAAGATGTCCCCAATAGTGACATGGTAGATAGAGAATGATCAGCTAAAAAAATGACCCCCCTCTTCCCAAGATGAACCTTTGAAAATAACTTTACAAGAAAGTTGTTTTAAGTGAATCACTTTTGTAAAATAAGTGATTTCACTTTTACAATAATGTTACTTTAAATAGTGCAGCAATAAAAAAGAACTTAAGTAACTCACTTTTTTATTTATTTATTTATTTAAGTGAGATGCACTTTTACAATAAAGTAACTTGAAAATAGAAATTGCATGGAATTTTTCTTTTAAAAGTAACTTCCTAAGACTTGAACTCAAGACCTATTAAGGAATAAAACAACTTTGAACCAAGTGAGCTAAATAAAAAGGTATGTAAAATATGGGAAGGAGGAAGGGTTTTTTTTTTTTTTTACTCTTCTTGCTCGGTTTCCGTGCTTGCCTTTTTTTTTTTTTTTTTCCTGCAAATCACGCCATAAACCAAAACAAAAAAAAATTTCCACACTTGTGGGGTTAGATCTCGTTAGCTTGCACAGAAAGTCTACGTTTTCTCTCCGTTTCTGATTTGCCTAGATCGCACAAGGTGCACAACAAAGAGCATACACAGCCAAGAAAAACCCTTTCCCTTTCTATTTCTGATTTGCCGAGATCGCACAAGGTGCATGGCAAAGAGCATACGCAGACAGCGAAAGCAACACTCCGAAACTAAAAAAATATAATAATAAAAATTGATAAAATATGAGATATTTTTTTTTAAAACAAATAATAAAAAAAACATCACTGTAACATTATACCTTCAGATCTGATGAAATACGCGTTTCTGAAGCAACCGGGAACTATTTTAGATCAAATGAAAACTATTTCCCAATGGAAACGGCGCTCCAGATGCAATGGAACACCTCCCACAGCCCAGAAATGCAAAGAAATACCAGAACCAAAAACCCTTTCAAGTTTCGGCAACAACAGTTCAAGATCTAGATCATAACTGGAAGCGACTCTTCATAAAAGATCTGATACCATATTTCGGTACACAGGGTACTCCCAAAAGATAGAACACCTAGAGAAACCACTTCACACAAATAGATCACAGATTGATACACCGATGTTTTGACGTGGTTTAAACCCACGAGAGGGAAACACTCCACGGCCCCGGCCAAATAGCTTCTACGGAGCAATTTATTATGCAAAGAAAGAAAGTTACAAATGAGCTTCTCATAATCGATCAACTAGAAAATGACCCTCCATGCTCTTTAAATAGAGATCATGGACCAATCGGGTGCTAAGCCATAGATCAAGGGTAGGTATGATCTAAGAGAAGTTGAGCCGTCGAATCACTCTATGTCTAAAGCATATCGTGACCGTCGGATTAAATATTTACAAATGCATACTAAAGAAACACAATTTACCTAACGGATATATTACACAAGTTGATCTTAACTAACTCCTAAGTGTCTAGATATCCTAACAAATGTCCTCCTCTGCTGCCTTTTCCATGCCTTGTTGACCTGTTGTTGCGAGTCCTTCAACTCCGTTTCTTTATTTATTTTCAAAAGTAGGGGCATTTCCTTTAGCAATCCCCTCAATGTCTCCAACTGTAGTTCTGCTTCCCCAAGTTGCACATTCAACTGTTGAAATTACTCGTCTTGTATGAGGCTTCCCCAAATTTGTGATACTTCCTCTGCGATATGTTGTGCTTCATTTTCCAACTCTGCGATCTCTGTCGCAGCATCCTCCATACTGGTTTTCCACATTGTTGACACTGTATTTTTCAAAGTGAAATGAAGATTGCCAACCCAAAATTTGTTTTGATCTCTTCTAAGTCTAACGACGAAAGCCTAGGTCGTTAAGTAATGATCAATATGACCACTGGCTACAGCAAAAAAGAGCTAAAAGAGTTGAGTTAATCTCCTTGGAGACCATGCGGAATGATCAATGGTCATGATTGCAGTGGAAAAAGATCGACGGTGGAAGAAGAGGTTTACTAGAAAAGAAGAGAGGTGAATAGTGGAAGAAAAACCCCCGAAAAATTAAAGGGTGATGTTAAAAGGACCCGATCAATGGTTTTTGATGGGGCAACAAATAGATCAACGACAAGGAAATGTTTCGCAGGAGAAGAAGCGAGGCAGATAATGAAAATAAAGTGCGCCGAAACATCAAGTCAGGCGATGTTAAAGGCAATCCAAGATCAATGGTTGTTTGATAAGGGGAAGATAGTTCAACGACCCATAATCTTTTGACATCATCAACTTGCACGACAAAATGAAGTTCGGGGTGATTGAAAAATACTATACCATAGTATACATGTCAACCTCACATCATTTCACAATCGCAGAAAGTGGTAAAGAAAACTAACCTTGCGCGTTGCGAAACCATCTTCGGGAGTGTATAAAAGAAAAAGATACGTGAAAAGTTGACATTTGTCTTTCAACGGTGGATGATTGGAACATGTGCGTGCACCAGGAAAGCGACAGAACATATTTTTTAGCTTGTCATTTCCAGGTAGGCCCTCTGAAACTCGTGAAAGTAACTAGAACTATTTACATAATGGAAGAAAGCAGTGAAACAGTTCTTCAAAATGTTGAAAATACAAGAATAGAAGAAACCTTAAAGGACAGAGATAGTGACATTCGTGATCCCATAGTGGTTAAGTTCTTAGTTTCAGAAGTCAAAAGCAGGTTGGAGGGTTTACAAAAATAGAATTTAGATGCGCACAATGTTTATAAGTCCGACTTTATCTATTTTTGTCCAAGAGAATCTTTAGGGTTTCCAGATTTTGTTTCTTGGTGTGCAGTAAATTATTCCCAGAGTGAAAGAGTCATTGTGAATTCATTAAGAATGAAAATTCTTTGTCCTATAAATGCATCTACCATTAGGAAAGCTTTAGAAGTACCCTTGTTTTCCTCCCACGACCAAGAAGACTTTGCCGAAAAATCCCTAGTTAGCCAATATAGACATTCATCCCCTGAGGCCAAACAAACCTTCATGGCCATTTATCTGAAACCTAACCTTGCCATTTATAACACCCCTTATCCACTATACATTAATTTCTTTGATGAAAATTCATAGTTATTTTTGTCACTCATTTCACAGTTTTTAGGGTTTGATGACGATTCTATGGTCACAGAGATCGAGTTAAGTATGCTTTTCAGATTAAGTGCTGGTAAGACAGAAATGGATTATAGCCAAGTTCCCCGTCTTAAATTTGATGAATTCCTGGATGAAAACATTCACTCTCAGCTAGTGAATTTCCACACTTCCAGACATGTCAGGTTCCAGACGCACCTGATGAAAATGCTCTTGTTTTCGAGTGAAAAATATTTACATTTCCCACAAGCAATGTTTTCAGAAATAGTGGAAAACAATATGTTTAATTTTATGAATTTTATTTTATCAAAAGTATACCGATTGATGTTTGGAGAAAATTTTCCTAGAGTATTATCATAGATGAAGACCCTGATGCAATTAAGCCCAGAAAGAGCAATTGGAGATTGGTTTTTACTGAAGCAGCATACACTAATCAAAATTTATGGATTTGTTAGGGAGCCCTATATTCTACTAGCCTTTCTGACTGCGAGAATTTTTTCTTTGGAGTTTATCTGACAGAAATTGACAGTAGAAAGTGACCATTTTCTAGCTTTCAAGAAAGCTTCAGATATAAAGTTCCCTTTGAAAATTGGTCCATTTATCAATAAGAATACTCTCCCTTTTGTAGAAAAACATTTAGAAGCACTGAATTTTAGGAAAGTCAATGCCACAAACTATGATTCCTGTCATGTTATTTCTCAAAGAAGGAAAAAAAAAAAGCCTTTGATCATCAAGAGGTTGAAGGATTGGCAAAGATGAAAAATTTATTACAGTATGAATCAGATACAAAATCTACAGGAAGTTCACAGGAAAATCCTTCTACCTTGGATAAAATTTCAGCTGAGTTAGTACCTACCCAGGAAATATTGAAGCAACAAGTAAAAGAATCTTTTATGAAAGTATTGATATGCAGATAGAGGAAGAAAGAGAGGCCAAAATATTAAAATCAATCCAGCAAGATGAAATAGTTGTATTTGACAAAGAAAAGGGAAAGAAGAAAGAAAAATACTAGGAGCCAAAAGTTCAAATACATGAATACAAATTTTATGAAGGAAAGGCTGCAGGTGACACTAATAAATTTCAGTCAAGAGCTGAACTTAATGTTAAGTATGGAAAAGACAAGAAAGCAACCTCAGAAAAAATCTATAAATTATTTCCAAAAGTTAGGAGTGTAATTAATTCAGAGGTTACTTTGATGACCAGTAGAGATCCTGCAAAAAATACTTTGAATTTGGCTGTATCATCCGATGATAAAGTCACAGAGATGAAACTGAATTTGCAAAAAATAGCAGTCCCGGATAAAATTCATTTGCACAGGAAGACTGGGGAAGTCATTTACACATACTTAATGAACCCTAAAGGTTTCAAAGCTACAAAACACAGTTAACAGGATAGAGATTCAGTTGAGACAAGAAAAAAACTGAAAACAAAGCTCATCAGCAACAAATTAAAAGGTTGCAGATAGACTTAGTGGAGAGTAATGATGAGCCTAACAAAGGAGAGGAAAGCAAAAAGGCTTTAATTGAAAAAGAAAACACCATTCAATTACTCAAGAAAAAACTCAAAATCCCAACAACTCAGTTAATTCAAGCTTCTGAATTAACTATGTTGGAACAAGAAAAGGAAAATGTGTCATAGGAATTGGATGAAAGCAAAGCTAAATTGCTTAAGTTTATAGAAAAGGAGGTAAGTTGGGAGAAAGACAGATTGAGTCTCAAGACTCAAATTGAAGATCTGAAGACAAAATTGACAAATGTAATACAAGAGAAGCAAGGAACATATCAAGGTAGAAAAGAAGCAAGCCCAGAAGATATAATTCAAGCTATGTCTCAAGTTAGCTTGAAAGAGGTGGAGATAAAAGAACTAAAAGAAGAAAAACAAAGACTAGAAGAAGAAAAAAATAAATAAATTAAATAACAGAGTTGACAAATAAGAATAAAGAATTGGTAGATAGATATCAGAGGTTCATAATTCAAGTGACAGGGAAAATTCCATTGCAAGGTGCAAGACATTTAATTTTGGATTCAATCATCAATGAGGCTACAAAATTCAGTCTTATTTGAATTTTATGAATAAAAAGGAAGCGATAGTAGATGAAAGGTTGAATAGCTGTACAACAATGAGAGAAGTTCTAGATAAGAAACCAAAAGATACAACTCAGAATACTATAATATTTTTATATACTCTAACAGAAGATGATCTGAAAGAAATGGCTATTAAAAACAGGGTAACAGTCATAACTTGGGCTAGAGGAGTCCTTGGAAAACATTCTCACATTGAGAATGTTCAAGCTAGAGCAGAATAAATGAAGAAACAAGTTGAAGCCTTCAAAAAGGGATTTGAAAATCTAATACAAAAGGGACTGCCCTCTTTTTGGGATGAAAATAATGAGTTAATTTCCTAGAATAATTATAAGGGTTTACTTTTTAACATCATAATGAACCATGAGAAATTTGAAGATTTGACTCATGTTCTAACAGGGAAAATTTTGCTGGAGAAAATCTCAGATGATTTTGAAATTCTAAACCAGCTGACCATGATAGGTGAAAAGATTCCTCCAATTTCCATTGTAGAGCACATAGAGATGAAATTTTTGGTCAAGGGAATGACTAGTTATGAGATACCTTCTACAGAACAGTGGAAGATGGTAGAGAAGTATGGGAAAATGAAGTACAACTTGCACAGTTGAAGACTCATGTTCGGGAAAAACATTGTCAGTAGCTGCAGCCAACAAAAAGAAATCAAATATCAAATTTTGGGAAATTGTTGAAATTTTGAAAATTGCAAAAGCTCTTGATTAAAATAAAATGTAATAGTTAGTTTAATATTTACTACTTTTAGTAAATGAATTAGTTAGGCTTTTCCTCGAGAGGATTTTTCAATGTATAAAAGAAAGTTTTGACAATGTGACAAGGGTTGGAACCCGAAAAGAGATACACATTTTGTATTGATCTCTTACAGTTTTTTGAATAAAGATATCCAAGCAGATTTCAAGCACATTTTCATGAGTAAATATTCCTATGTTGTCAGTTTACAATCTGTATTTTTCCTCTTGTCACATGATTTTTTTTTTCTAGTGAATCTATTTCCATTATGTTTTTCCCTTTCATGATTTGGTGAGAGTTTTGTTTAGATCATAATTCATGTAACAATGCTCTGGTTTAATCGGATCAAAGTATTCACATTTTTCCTCTAAAATCAATGTTAGATTCATCCCTAATTGATGCCTGATGTTGATGGGCTGTCATTCTTTCTTCAAATACCACCTGCCAAACAAGAATTTGACTGTGAAAAGATAACTGCCTTGCCTTTACAAAAAATTTCATTGTTAAAAATATGCTGATTTTAAATGTTATATTTTCTAAATCCATGCCCAATAGTATATGTATGTTTCATCCTCTTACAATTTTAAAAATACAATCTTTTTAAATTATCTATAGCCATTGTATCTATTTTTGAGAGAACCCTCTCTGGTAGGAAAAAGGCTAGTTTTACTCCTAAAGACTAGTTTGAAATAGTTACCTTAGAACTATACTTCTACAACCTAAGGGAAAATTCTGACTGCTAACATTTTGGCACCGTTGCCGGGGAACAAAGGTTCAAATTTTCTGTGGGAAGAACGACATTTTAAATCAGATTTCTGTGGGAAAATAAGTCTAATATTTATATTGGTTGTATTTTTCCTTGGCGACTTCAGTATGAAAGATTCAAGTTTTAAAGAAAAGGTGACTCCAAAAGTAAATTGTGGCTTCCAGAAAGATTCATACGAGGAGAAATCCAGGTTCCCAGCCATTTCAAGCGGTAGAAAGTCCTGAAAAGCTTCTGAGAAGGATTAAAGGGAAATATCAAGAAGGTACATCTCATTCTGAAACTTTGTTCCCTTCTTTTCAAGAAGAATTGTTAAGTTTTGAATATATTGGTTTAGGTGAAAGGTTTGAACAATATTTATTTAGATCTAAGTCTGAGTCAGATATAAAAGAAACAATTATTGATCAAAATAGATTTCAGTCATATCTATTACATTCTGTTTGGGAATATTTACAAATATTTGGGAATGTTGAGTTGAAAGAACAGAAAATTCAGAACCCACCACCACAAACTCATAATATTGTTCAAAACCCCCCAGTGAGAATGGTTGCTAGATTTTCCCCACTCGCCCTACCAGTTGTTTTACATGACCTTCCTCAGAATTATGCACAAAGTATTACATTGTTTGATGGAGAAGGAAATTACACTGCCCAACAACACATAGACAAGTTCAGTGGTTTTATTGATCTTAAGGAAGTAGATTACAATGATGCAAAAATGAGGTTATTGGATCAAAGTTTGTCAGGAGAGGTTAAAAAATGGTTTAGAACTCTTGCTGCAAGGTCTATTCCATCGTATGATGAGTTTGTAAATTGTTTGCTTGAGATATGGGAATATAAAAAGAACCCTTTACAAATTTTAACACAAAATAATAATCTGAAAAAAAAGGAGGTTTTGAGTCTGTTCAAGAATTTTGTGGGAGGTTTATGAGAGTCTATAATTCAATCCCTATTGACGTTCAACCTCCAGTAGGGGCTTCCAAGTTACAATATGCAGATGCTTTTGATGGTGGTTTTTCTTGTATGTTGAGAGAAAGAAAGTCAGTCACTCTACCGGATATGTTAAAAGATGTTGTAGAAGTAGAGGCGAATTTGATGGCTTCTGGGAAGATGAAACAGAAAACATAAATAGATAGGAGGAAAATTAGAGAAGAAAACCAAGCTTAAACATCTTCTTCCACCGATGCAAAATTTGATATTATGATTAAAACTATGGAAAGACTCATGGACATATTAGCCTTAGAAAATAAACCTCAAAATAGATATCAACAAGAGCCATAGATTAGAAATCCGAATTTCAGAAGACAAATTCCTCCACATATAAGACAGAGAGATCAGAGAGATCAGAGAAATCAAAGAAATGCAGAATATCATCAAGTAAGGCCCCCATTCCTTGAAAGTTTTATTGATGAAGAAGGAGAAACTGAACTTGTGGAAAGTGAGATACATCATTTCGATGATCTTGACTCTGAAGTTTATTTGACTAAGATGGAACATGACATGTTTTGTAAAGAAGGGGAATGTAATAATTTTGAATTAGAAATAGAACAATATCATATTAGGTATCAAAATGCAGTGAATGAACTTCAGATAAAAATCAACCTCAGAAGAAGAGATGTAGTTGTAAATAAAGGAAAGGGTCCTATTGATCAACCTTCAACCAGTCAGCATAAGAAAGAAAAAAAAAAAATATGTAGTGAAGAGGATTCCAGATATTAAAAGAGATTTATTCAAAGAAAGTGACAAAACACTTATCCCTTTCAGCTTGCAAAGTGAAATTTCAAAAATTAAAATTTCTATCCCATTTAATGATATATTGAAAAACAATGAGTACAAAGAATAGATTTCAAAGATGGTTAAGAGTGAAGGAGAAGTAGAACCTGATACGTTAGAACTGAATTATGATGCCCCAACTATTCTTTTGGGTTTTAAAATGGAAGATAATAGTTTAGAAGAGGTTCCACCTTTCTATGTGAATTTGAATGTCCATGATATGATTCTTCATGATTGCATGATTTATTCAGGAGCCTCACATAATTTGATGCCAAAGGTTGTGGTGGATAGTATGGCTTTAGAAATCACAAGACCCTATAAAGACTTATTTTATTTTGATTCAAAAAGGTCATATGTTTAGGATTGATCAAAGACTTGGTGGTTTCCCTCACTAAAATCCCAGCTAAAAGTATTTTCATGGATGTAGTTGTAGCATATATTCCCCCTAAATTTGGTATGTTATTATCTAGGTCTTGGGCTTCAAAACTCAAGGGGACTTTGCAGCTGGATATGTCTTTCGCCACAATCCCAGTTTTTGGTGAATATAGAAGGTTATACATAGAAAAGAGACTTGCATATGTGGTAAGCAATAAGTAGACACCGATTTAGGCTCTTCTATTTTTTACAATGATTTTCGTCCTGTGAAAGAAACAAATTCTGATAATCAGAAAGAAGACAATAATGTGATTGTAGAACAAAATGTACTTAAGCAGAAGCAAAGAGATGAAGGAATTTGGATTATGCATTTTGATGGATCCATAAGTAAGGAAGGTGCTGGTGCAGGTGTGTGGATAATATATCCAGATCGAGAGTTCCCAATTTATTCCTTCAAATTGAATTTTGAATGTACCAATAATGTTGCGGAATATGAAGCTTTAATCTTAGGATTGAATGTGTTGAAAGATTTGAAAGAAAAGAAGATTGATGTGTTCGGAGTTCTGAGTTGGTAGTAAATCAAGTAAACGGCAGTTACCAAACAAAACATCCAAGAATGAGAGCATACATAAATGAGGTTTGGGACTTACTTAATTTGGAAACTGTTTGATGAACATAAGATGGTGGTGATACCCAGGATTAAAAATACAATAGTAGATTCATTAGCTACTACTGTTGGTTCCTTTAAAGTTCCCTCTTTTTCAAACAAAAAATATGAAATAGAAGTTGTGAATAGACCTTCTATTCTCGATAATTCGAAATATTGGCAAGTTTTTGAAGATGATTTGTAGATTAAGAATTTTTTGGAAATGACAGATGAATTTTCTAATACAACCATTGATACTGATGATCAAAATATGGAAGAAACTATTAATCATGAAGAATTTTCAAAAGAACAAGAAAGGTTCAAAGGGGAAATTGGGGGAAAATAAATCATTTAGATAAAAAACAATGTTATTCCAAAATGCCTTATACCTTTGGAAAGGTTGCTTGATAGGAATGATGTAGCTAAAAATCCAAAGGTAGAACCACAGGAAAGTGAAATTAAAGACTGCAATATTGGGACAAAAGAGAAGTACAAAATAGTGAAAAATTCTAAGAGACTGCCACCAGAAGAAGAAAGGAAGTATGTTGAGTTAATGAATGAGTTTTCAGATGTATTTTCATGGAGCTATGAAGATTTGAAAGAGTATGACACTTCCATAATTCAACACAAAATTCCCATCAAGCCAAATGAGAAGCCTTTCAAGAAATTGGAAGTGAACTTTGTATCACGATCAGAAATTATTGCCTTGGGCAATCCATGCAACCTGAATATCTCTCTCATGAAGATATTTGCAATGTGATTATCCTTGTGAGTGGACTTGAATGGAATAAAGTGAGATACCTTTGATAGATTTTCCACCACAACCATGATTGAATCATGCTTCTTCACTGTCATGGGAAGACCTGTTATAAAATCCATAGAGATCACTTCCCACTTCCATTCTGGAATGGGTAAGAGTTGCAACAATCCTACTGGATGTTGGTGCTCTGCCTTGACTTGTTGGCACTTTTGAAACCTAGCAATGTACTTAGCTATGTCCTTCTTCATACCATGCCAAAAGTATTGCTTTCTTGCTGCTGTTATAGTCTTTTGATATCTTGGGTTTCCAGAATATGGCATCTGATGTATTTCATCCATCACTAGCTTCTTCAAATATGCACTATTTGGGATGTACAGTCTATATTTGTAGATGAGGAAATCATCTTCACCAAGCTGATATCCCACACACTTTTCATCCACATTACTCTGCTGCAACTTCTCTTTAATTTGAAGGAAATTTTCATCATTGTTTTGGGCTTCAAGAACTCTTGTCTTCAAATTTGATTTACACACACTTAATGCTGCAACATGGAATTTTCTGCTAAGAGCATCTGCAACCTTATTCTCTTTCCCTTTTACATGCTTAATTTCAAAATAAAATTCACAAAGAAACTCCATCCATCTAGCTTGCCTAGCATTCAAGTTTGGCTAGTCAAACAAATACTTCAAGCTCATGTGGTCTGTTCTAAGCTCGAATCTCCTTCCCAACAAATAATGTCTCCACATCTTGAGAGCATGTACTATGGCTACTAATTGTAAATCATGTGTGGCATAATTCTTTTCATGCTCTTTTAATTTCCTTGACTCATAGCAAATCACAAATCCTTCTTGCATGAGCACTCCACCTAGCCTTTCAATGCAAGCATCTGTGCACACTACAAAATCCTTCTTTGGATCTGTTACCTTCAAAATAGGAACGTTGTTAAGTAACTCAATAACTGTTGAAAACTTTTCTCACATTTTTCAGACCATACAAACTTGATATTCTTCCTTTGCAATGAAGTGATTGGATGAGCTATCTTGGAGAAGCCTTCAATAAACCTTTCAAACTTTTCTCACGTACTACCTGGAAGTACATTCGTAGTATCTCCCCGAGTGTTGTTCTTGGTGTATTTCCATGCCAAGACGACCAATGGTTAACTCAGATGGTTTGAGGAATCCTAGTGGGGTCTCCCTATATACTCAAGGTACGTGGGAGCTCCAATCCATAGTGGTGCTATCTAATGCACAACTGCATGACAAGAGCCTGCCGTTATACTATCAAGTACGTGAAGTACATTTCTATATACCCAAAGGTACGTGAAAGGCCAATCAATATACTGACTAGTACGTGGAATAACTACAAGCCCTTGGGATGCAGTGCAGGTGGATAACGACAACTACCACGCTTAAATATGTCATAACACATCTCTAACCTAGCACACGAGTTTATATACAATTTTAAGCTAGGCTACCGCTTGATTTTAAGTTGTAAGGTTAGGTGAATCCATGAAGTGTAGACTTGGAATTTAAACAAGATGCAAATCCTATCTATACGAAAATGAAAGTCTTTCGTTTTCTTTTCGATGAAAACTAGTTAAGGTAAGGATAAATATTTTGGTTTTATGATAATAAAAAGTGAACAAAGTACCTCTATACTTTTCCAAATCAACCGAAAGACTAAAAAGTACTCTTTCAACAATCCAACAAAAAAATGAAAATAACACACCCAATCAATTTTTTTTTTCTTTTTCTTTTCAACTTAAGCAAAACTATGCGCAAAAAATGAAAAGACGAATTTTTGTTTTAAATGCAATAACTCTAATTGTGAAATAAGAATCAAAAGAAGTGGAGAGAAAATAAAAAATGCAAGAGCTTTCAATAAATTTGAAATACTTTGAGAAGGCTTAAAAGTACCTAAAATTTCCAAGGAGATGATCAATGAAATCTCACAACGAAGAAAATATAAGCAAATAACAATCCTTTAGCTTTTTCAAATATATTTTAAACAATCATTCCAAAGCACAAAAACTCTTCACACCAATTCCAAATAATGCACTTGAAATGGAGCTAATAATAAATTTTGATTTTATAACTAATGCACTGAATAAATCTGAGAATTATACCACTCTTTCAACCTATGTTTAGACAGCTAGAGAATGTATGCTACTACAAACTTTAATGAATTGGAAATTCTTGAAAAATGTAATCACCCAAGTTCTCAAACAATGTTACAGTGTAATTTTTCACCTTGTGAGCATCATCACTCATTGACCTTCAATATTCATTTTATTGACTCAAATCCACATTTTATCCTCTAGGAACCCATTGTTCCCTATTTTTGTTCCTGTATGCTAGCTGTTCCACTATAGCCAGTGTATACGCAGGCTGCACCAATGTAGCAAGCGTACATCGAGTTAAATGGTAAAAAACAATAGAAAATTACTTTTCACTCCAAAAAGTGGTCTTAGGGTGACCTTTGGTCCTCCATGTACCCCAGAAACGACTCGATTCAACCTTTCACCTACCTTTGGAAGGCTATATATTTATCTCTTATAGTGCATGGAAGGAGGAGGAAAGGGAGAGCATAGAAACTCTATTGGTTTTTTGTCGCGACTTGAGTCTACATCCATTAATTCTTGTTGTTGTGAACCTTTTATGTTCACCTACCAAACTCCTTCTTAGTTTGAGTTTTCCATTGCATGGGGGATTGAAGTGGTGGAGGCACAAGTGGAGGGACCTATTTCTTGGTTCATATGAGTTGCCGGCAAGAGGTTGTATCATGTACTTCTTGTTTTCATTAATAGAAATACTCATTTTCTCGTCCAATTGATCTTGTGAATGTTTGTTTAATTACATTGGGTTACATTTTCTTATTATACCATGGACCATGCTATTGTTTATGCTAATATATTTCACATATTATATGCGCTTGCTTGTATTTGTTGTTGAGACTAAGCTGCATGTTCAAGTGTAGATTGGAAAGCTCAATGGGGATCTACTTCGAACATCCGGTTGAAGGTTGGTTATTTACTCCACATCTTAGCATTTACATTTATAATATCATTGCATTGGGAATTGAGTTGATTTCTGGTAGTCATCTATCTGTTGTGGTCTGCCTCGAGCCATAGGAAGTTTTTCTCCATAATAGAAATGGCGACTCTGCTGGGGATGAACCTCCATTTTGGGAATTTTTAGGCATTCTTCCTTATTTTGAGTTTCTGTTTGTCGAGCTTCTGTGTCATTGATTGGCCATTGGGATTTGCATTAGAAAACTTGCTTTTTCTAGGCTGTTTGATTCATTTTTGGTCCACTTGCTTTTCCCTGTACGCGGGTTAGCCTTGGTTAGCCCGCGTCTACCCGTTATTGTTAGTACAGTAGCCAACATATAGATGCTATTGTTTTTTGAACAGTTGCATACAACTTCGAGATTGATTGTTTTTTTTATCTTTGGTTGTTGCTAGGTTGATTCTGAATGTTCCTGAGTCTTAGTAGGCCTGTTTCCTGACCGTTCCATGCTTTTTTATTGACCAGAAACTCCTCTTTTCTTTAGTTTTCGAGCTTTTGGTTTTGAACCATTTTTCATTTTTATAGCTCATTAGCTTGGCTGAATCTTACTATTTGGGATTTGCTGGGTTGTCTGCTTGATATGCTCTGCATTTTGATTGAATAGTTCTGATTTTGCTTGCGTTTTTTCATTCATTATATTGAAAAAATACAAAAACATTTGCATTTTCATTTCATTTATACTTGAAAATACAAAAACATTTTTGCTTTATGTTATTGCCTTTTGCATCAAAGTGCTTGTGCCTTCATTAGAACTTGCTTGAGCATGAAAATATAAAGAGATTGCATTGTCTTTTTGAATCGTTCATTTGACTGTCAGATAGTGGCATACCTTTTTTATGGATAGATGAGTTGTTTTTTTCGGGTGTGCATATCATTGAGTCTTTACACATCGTTAGTTTCATGACCATATCCTTTGAGTAATCACAACCATTTAAAATTAACGCTTAATCTTGAAATTGATTAGAAACGATTTTCTGTTTTATAGGGTGCACCAACTAGTATAGGTTTAGAGTCTTGGAATAGATCATTGTGAGTTAACAATCCAAGACTATTGAACCAAACATTATGTGTCTGACCAGGGAGTGATGAAACCCGTGGTATACATCAGTGTTCCCAGGAAGCTCTACTACAACTAGAGTTAAGCACGAGGTCACGGGAGGTTGGTTGCGGAGATATCCCTCTAATATTAGCTGAACATGGGATATATTTCTAGGATTTGTTCGTGTATGGGGTCTCTTGGGGGATTTCACCCTCTTGAGTTTAGGGCTTAGTTACCTTGCCCATATGATGGATCCCACCTTCCACTGTCCGCCTGAGCATTGGTTATACGTGGTGGACTTAGTTGCTTTACCTAGGTATCACATAGGGTGCTTGCAGCGGTTATACTATGAGTGTCTTGAGTCAGATAGGGGTCGGAAAACACAGTTGTTGTATGTATAGGGATTTGACCCTATGCACGCAGTGACGTTTGAGGGCCCTTATAATTGATTTTGTTACCTCTGGTTATAGTTTGGGAGTCTCAAGCCTCTCCTAGGAGAGACATACTGGCTGTAGTGTCGGGAGGTCCCTTGAGCCAGTCCTGTTTGTGTGCATTTGGTTGTAGATTTCTTTTAAGTGTATGCTCTCTAATGATATAGTAGGACTGTAGGAGACGATTATTGGTTGATTTTATGGAGTCATCGTGGATCGAGATCCACCTCTTTGACGATCTCGTAGGTTAGATGGTTTATTGGCTAGTGATCCGTCGCAACCTTTTGTTGGGAAGCGTCGGAGGACTACTGCTGGTCCTATACTCACATCTCACGATATTCAAGGAGCTTCTATTATGAATTCTACACCTGGCACATCTGGAGTCTTAGTGACTTCATCCATTAACACATAGGGAGACTCCCCTCCAGTCACTCCTAGGGGTGAATGGGGAGGACATTCTCCACACACTATTCCTCATGGGTTTGGGATGTCCTCACCCACAAGCACGAACCCATTCGACGATACACATCCATTCGGTTTTCGATATGGGATGCCAGGTTATGGTACTTCATCCATCCCTTCGACCTCAAGTCCTTTTACATATGGTATGCCCGTCTATACACCGACGATTACGTCCACCATATTTAGTAGTCACACTAGCTCTAGTGTTGGAGTTGGGGGCACTATGCTTGATTTCACAGCCTATCAGTTTGGGAGTAGCCACATCCCTCCATCTAATCCGACTATTGGTGGAGGACCACCTCCTTCGTCAGCCCCTAGCATTAGTGTGAACCCATTTTTGAGTGGAAGTTTCATGATAGGTATTGGAAACACAACTTTCATTCTGTCCATTCATCCTCATGTAACTATGCTTGTGCCTTCAAACACTTTTGTGTTTCCACAAAACCCTCCTATTGCTAGCTCTTTAGTTCCTTGGAGTGCTCACATACCATTTTCATACGGCCCTCACTCGTCCAGTATTCCTTCCACGAGTGGGTATACAGGACCCCAATGTCATGGAAGTCATCCTCATGGATTTTCAGTTGGTCCTACTTATTATCCCAATCCTTCACATGGAATCTATGCTATGCATGTGCTTGTGTATCTCAACGTAGGCCAGTTTGGAGGAGGTTACTATCCTTATAATTAGGGTCACGATTATTTCCAGAGTTCGTCAGCACCACAGGGGTCAACTTTGATGTATACCATCCCGCCTTATAGTTCATAGAACCAGTCTCTTTCGGGAGCTCATATTCAAGCATCACAGCCTCAACTCCCTTTTCTTGCTAGATTGAATCTACCAGATCTTTTGAAACTCACGAATGATCCGGTGTGTCAAGGTCCTACATGGCCTCCAGTCCCCACCAAGCTCCCTTCTAACATTCTGAATTTTGAAGGGAATATTGTTGAGAATCCAGGTGATCACGTTACTACTTTTCACATATGGTGCTCTTCAAATTCCTTAAACCATGATTCTATCCGTTTGAGGCTATTTCAATGCACCCTCACGGGGGCAGTGACGAAATGGTATGTTGAGTTTCCTGGGGGCACATATAGTGGTTTCAACGAGTTAGATTTGGTTTTCCTAGACCACTTTCAGTTGCCAGTTCATTATGATACTGGTACCCAACTTTT
Organism: Larix kaempferi; assembly: GCA_027924585.1. NCBI lineage: Eukaryota > Viridiplantae > Streptophyta > Pinopsida > Pinales > Pinaceae > Larix > Larix kaempferi. The sequence continues at coordinate 47,187,875 of BSBM01001229.1, forward strand.
GTCCACCTTCCGTTAGGAAAAAGCCACGCACATCTCTGACCATATTCAGGAGTGGCACCTGCAGAAGAGGCTAGTGAAAGCCAACATTCCTCCAGAGTTTCTGTTGGAGTGGTTCCTTAAGTCTCTACTTCCTTACGTTTCAAAAAACGTTTCACTGTCTGGTGTAAAGACTGAGGAACAAGCTATTTTCAAATCCCAACAGCTAGACCTAGTCTACGCTCAGTATGGCATTTTATACGATATCATACCTGATGCACCGTGGTCACGTCATGAGCCCAAGCGTGTTCCTGGACCACATGCCAATGGCATTGTTGGATCCATGAGTACTCATCCTGTAGATTTGATTACAAACCAGATACACAATCTGTCGATTAGCCAATCTACCCTGGGACAGGCTCACGCCTCGTCCGGCCCCACCCAATTGTCGGATGTTCACTCTATACAATCGGTGAACTCATCAGGTAACCAACAACCTGGTGGGAATAAAAAGGGGAAGAATAATTGTAGGGGTGGGAATAACAGGAATAACAACAATCCTAAGAAAGAGAACAACAACCCTGCTCGGGACGGCGGAAATGCTGGTGAGGACCGAAAACCTAGGCGTAAGGTGAAATTCCCTTGTAAGATTTGCACGGAAGATAACCTTACACATTTGTGTACTCGTATTGAAGAAGTCGCGAAGCATATAGCACAGGGCCGAGCTGTGTTGAAGGATCCCCTTCCTCACCACCAAAATATGGCTTTGGGTGCTTCGATTGCCGGTAGTGGAACTTATGAAGCTTCAATGTCCTCTACCCCTGTCGGTGGTTACAGATGCATTAATATGGTCAAAATGGAAGTTATTGTTGCTACTCGCTCTCGTGATTATGGAGCTCCACAACCTCCATTAGGGAATGAGCCTCCTCCTCCTGATACTCCATTACATATCGAGAAGCCGAACACTATGCCGCGGATATTGAAAGGTGTTCTTAAGCGCTCGATGCACAATCCCAATGCTCAAGCCACCCATAACTACTCCATTGTAGAATATTTGGGCCAAAATCCATGTGCCATGTCAGCTCTCGACGTTCTCCAGGATTTTCCTTATCAGAGGATTTCCCTTTTATGTGCCTTGGGTGTCCAGGATCAGTGTAGCTTGAACATTATCAAGTTAGACACTACTGATGTCCAGCCTCGGTTTCCCTACCACGTGGCTTTTCAAGTCCATGTTAGGTGCTTAGAGAAAATCGTTAAACGTACCATTGATGAAGGTGCTTCTACGTCAGTTATGTCGTTAGCTTGTTGGAAGGCTATGGGTTCACCCCCTTTGTCGAAGTCTATGACCATGTTGACTGCATTCGATGGTCGTTCTTTCCTGCCGCATGGTATTATCCCCTCCCTTGAGGTCCACTTGGGTGGGAAGATCATGCCAATTGAAGTCAAGGTGGTTGATGCACCCATCGACTACAACCTTTTGCTAGGTAGGAATTGGATCTATGCTATGCGAGCGATCGTGTCCTTTGTGTTTAGAGTTACCTGCTTTCCACACGAAGGCAAGATTGTGACGGTCGATCAACTTGATTACACGAGTTCCAATACCATTGCATCACCAGGAACGAAAGTTCCTCAGATCAAAAATTCTCAGCCGGAAACTGGGAATGTTGGTTTAGGATTGTATTCCTCTTTGATGGGATCTTTCGACTTTGTTGCACCAATCTCCTTTATAGGAACCGTTTCCGATAGTGCCCCGTCCTCATTACAGAGTGTACAATTTTGGACGCCATATTTTAATGATTCATGGAATTTACCTTCCATGAACTCTTCATCTGGAAATATTGCACACATCAGGATGGCCATGCCATTATCTACAGCTGAGCTTGCCTACCGTGAAATTCAACAAGCCACTGCAGAGCTGGATCCCTCCTCTTCATGGAAAGGAGAGGAATATCCCGTTACGATTCTTGCATGGGAAATCAACTCCTCTTGCTCGCATGATTTCCTTGATGGTACTTTGCCTTCGAATGAAGCCATCATTGAGGCCATGTATGGTATCGATAACCTTGGGAAGATCTACATCATCGATCGTATTTTCATCTCGATCTTGACCTTATTGAGCAAGAGGAGTTTCTATAGACTCTAGCAGAGAAGGTTGGTCACCCTGTGACTCCTTTGGATTCGCATGGGATTTACGTGGAGGGGAATATGGTTAACATTACCCCAACCATTTCGATCAACATCTCTCGCACTCTCGGCAAGATTAAGAATGTCTACATCAGTGCCGATTGTTCCCCCAAGGAAATCTGTATTTACACCGAGCTTTTCAAGGAATTTTGGGATGTTTTTGCTTGGTCTTATGAGGAGATGCCGAGAATATACCCTAGCATTGTCGAACAGGAAATTAAGACTTATCCTAATTTTAAGCCGGTTAGACAACGTCTTCGTGTTGTGAATCCTAGGAAGGTAGCCGCGATCAAGGCAAAGGTGGAGAAACTACTCAAAGCTAGTTTCATCTACTCGGTTCCCCTTACCGAATGGGTGTCCAATCCCGTTCCTGTGGATAAGAACCAGGGAACCATCTGTGTATGTACTGATTTCATAGATCTGAACCGAGCATGTCCTAAGGATAACTTTCCCACTCCATTTATAGATTAGATCTTGGATGTGTGTGCAGGAAGCGAGGTATTTTCTTTCATGGACGGTTTTTCAGGTTATAATCAGATCTAGATTAAACCCGAGGATCAACATAAGAAAGCTTTTATATGTCCTTGGGGTACGTTTTCATAGCGGAAGATGCCCTTCGGACTTAAAAACGTCGAAGCTACTTTTCAGCGTGCCATGACCTATGCATTTCATGACCTTAAGCATATAGTGGAGTCTTACTTGGATGATCTTGCTGGCCATTCTCGTAAGAGAGTGGACCACCCCAAGCACCTCCGCCTCATTTTTGAAAGATGCCAGTGTTACAAGATTCGGTTGAACCCCAACAAGTGCATATTTGTTGTGAGAACAGGTCGCCTTCTAGGGGTCGTAGTTTCAAAAGAGGGTATAAGAGTTGATCCTCTTAAGGTTGAGGCAATACTTCGATTGCCTCCCCCGCATAACTTGATTTAGCTTCAGAGCCTCCAAGGGAGAGCCACTTTCCTACGATGCTTTATCGTGAATTATTCCAATATTACCAAAGGTTTCATGTGACTTTTGAAGAAGGACACTCCATTTGTCCAGGATGAGCAAGCCCAACATTTTTTCAACGCTTTGAAGAAAGCTTTGGTATCGGCCCCTCCTCTTAGTCCACCTGACTTTGCTAGAGATTTTTGCTTTATGTGGCCACGTATCAAGAGATGATTGGTATGGTATTAGTTTAGGTGGATGATGTGATTTAAGAGCATGTTGTTTATTACCTTAGTCAAAATTTAGTAGACGCTAAGCTGAGATACTCTCATGTTGAGAAATTGGCACTTGCGACTGTTCATGCAGTCCAACGGTTACGGCATTATATTATTCTTTGGAAAACCACTGTTATAGCACACATCAATCGATTTCAGTCCATGCTCTCATGACGTCTAATTGGGGGGAAGTATAATAAATGGATTGTCATCCTTCAGGAGTTTGATCTCGATTTTGCTTCGGCGAAGCCTGTGAAATCCTTGGTTTTTACGGAATTGATGTCGTACTTCCCAAGAATTGATGAGGAAGTAGTCCATGAAGATTCATTTGTGGATGAACATTTATTTCTTATCTCGTCAACGGACCCTTGGTATGGGGATATCATCATATATATCCAAACTATGAAGTTCCCTGCGCATTATTCGCGAGATGAAAGACGACGTGTGAGACATCACGCTAAAGATTATGTCATTGTCGGTGAAAGTTTGTATCACCAGGGAAAGGACTCTATCCTCCGTCGTTGCTTAGCTCATGAAGAAGTGGAGCTAGTTCTTAATGATTGCCATAGCAGAGCGTGTGGTGTTCACTTATCTGGGCTTGCAACAACCCAATGTATCTTGTGAGCGGGCTATTTTTGGCCTACGATATTCAAAGATTGTGTAAATGCTGTGAAGAGATGTCACCCTTGCCAGGTCTTTTCTCGGAACATGCGTTTGCACCCTGCTCCTTTACATACGGTCATCACTGTAGGTTCCTTCACCAAGTGGGGGGGTAGATTTCATGGATTGCAACCCAACCTCGGCTGGGGGGCATCACCATATCATCGTGGCCATTGATTATTTTACCAAACGGGCTGAGGCCATGCTGACCGTTAAAGGCGATGGTGCTATAGCATCCCACCTCGTTTTCAATCAGATTATAACTCGATTCAGTATCCCAAAAGAGATTGTCACTGACCATGGCAGTCACTTCCAAAACCATATGATGGCGGATTTGTCACTCAAGCTTGGGTTTAAGCAAGATCACTCATCTTCTTACTACCGCCAGGTGAATGGTCAGGTCGAGGCAGTCAATAAGTCCTTAAAGACCATTCTCCAACGAACCATCCGACAAAGCAAGAGAAATTGGCACATCATGTTATATCCTACTTTGTGGGCATATTGGACCGCTGTCGAGACTTCTACTGGTTTCTCACCATTTCAGTTAGTTCATTGTGTGGAGTCTATCTTTTCGATTGAATGCGAGATCCCTTCATTGAAACTAGCTATAGAGCTCCTGCTTGACACATCAGATGTTGAGCAACATTTGATCCACCTTGAGCAGGTTGACGAACAACGTTGAGATGTCGCTGTGGCTATAGATGCCAACAAACGTCATGTTAATGTTCAGTATGATAGGTCTATCCGTCCCCGGAAATATGCTGAAGGTGACTTGGTCCTCCTTTATGACCAAGCTAAGGAACCCCTGGGGGCAGGCAAGTTTAACTCCATGTGGAATGGTCCTTAAATTGTGAGGCGTGTCCTTGATAAAGGAGCCTACGAGTTGGAAGACCATTAGGGGAACGCCTTGAAGGAGCCTAGAAATGGGATCTACCTCAAGCGGTATTATTCTTAAGCTTCTAGCTTGAGCTGATACTTTTGTACACTATTGTATAGTTATTTCTGTACATAGTTTAGATTTCTTTTGGTTGTTCGGGTCTGCTGATTCGCTTCCGTTTGGTTGACAGATGTCAGCGGAATCTCCAGTCTTCTTAGGATTCGCATATGGGGATAGTCATCATACGCAAAAACTTGCTTATGTTGCGTGGGTTATTTACTCGCCCGACCATTAGATTGTGTCTTCAGGAGGTGCTTGTCTCAGTCCTACCAATGTGGTTGAGTACAGTGTTGTTGTTGAGCTACTTCGCGATGCCATTTCACATGGTATCCAGTCCTTAGAATTACTCCTAGATTCACAACTGGTTGTCTCTCAATTGAATGTCCAGTACCGTGTGAGGGACCCTACATTGCTACAGAGGTTCTTAAGGGTAAGACTCTTGGAGCGTCATTTTTTTTTTATTACATACATTCATGTTCCAAGATGTTTTAATCATGTACCTGATGCATATTCTAATTATGTCCTAGATTGGAATTTGTCACATCAATGAAAGAAGCATACAAATAATATTCATCCATACACTTGTACATACACAAGTAGTAGAACTGAATAATCAAAGTTTTTATATATATAAAATGTGGTGTCATAAGTACAAAACTGGAGCCCGTAGCTCTCAAAAATATACATAGCCGATACAAAATAGTGAGATCCTGGCATCTAAGCGATGGTGCCATTGGAATCCTTGAGGTCTTCGCGGACCCCGATCTACGAGAAAACAGTCATACTATGAAAATCCTCACAGTGGATCCAAAGAGATGATGTAAACCTCACAATGAAAGAATTTAGGAAAATAGAAGAAGAATAGTGCAGCAGAACATAGATGCAATGGAACTCAGATAGGAGAAGAATATTCACACGTTTCATTAATCAGAATAGTAAAACAGTAATGATACAATGCACAGGATTTGAATACCAAGGGTGTAATTCAAATTAGCCTGCATGGAGAGATCAAAAGATCACTGGAGTGTCATCAGAGCACAACTAGAAGTCTATCTCATCATCGGTGGAGTCATTAATGCACAAGTAACTGTCAATCATCAGTCAAACTAAGTCTAACTGAGTGTGGTAGGTGTAACTGGCACATGGAGGCACTAACTGAATGAAGGAGGCTCAGTGGAGGGTGCATGAGGAGCTAACTGAAGTCAAAATGAGCAGTCTAGTCTCACTGGAGGTCCATCGGAGTGATACAGTCAGTTGAGAGTCATTCTAGCCTTAAATCAAGGAAAGAACTGATGATAACTCAACTGATTGAAGTACAATTGAATGGTAGGTGAGAGAGGGAGAGTGGCTTCCTTAAATCAAGGAGGAAGGGCGCACTAAGCTCTAGGAGGGCTAAAACTGATCTAAGAGAAGCTCTCGGGGCTATCTAATTGAGGGCTAGGTGCTGGGACTGATGACTGGGATGCATGCAAAATGCATGCATAACTAAAAATGCAAAAAGGAATAATGTTGGTAGGACTAGGATGGAGTATAGGAATATCCTAACACATACATCAGTCTATGATACCACACCAAAAATATTTTTGCATTTCACTTATAATAAAAAATCCAAAAAATTTAAATACATAAAACTTGAAAAGAGTAGTCATACCTATGTCTCCGAATGCGGCCCCTAGTGGGAGCGACATGTCTCTATCTCTATTGAAGTCTATGTCCTCGTATGGATAGTCATCGATGGCGATGACCTCTCATTCCCACTAGTGAAAGAACTCCTTTGAATATGGTGATGCCTGTCGGCCACCACCCTGTCACGTCAACACCTCTGCCCAACGGGTCTGGGTGGGATCTCGAAGACTGTGTGGAGGGACTTCAACCCTCATACTCAAACCCAGAACTCTCTCAAAGAAGAAACTGCAGAGTATGCTGCCAAAACCGAATTTCTTTGCCCTACCTAGCTTGCACTCCGTTAGCTAGCTCTTCATGGTAACCAGCAACGTTGTGCACCAATCGTACACAGTCGGTCTCATACATTCTGCCGTATAGAATATCATCGGCCTCGAAGCCTGATGTAGAGAAGCTGAACCTGATATCCTCTCGAGTGTGAGAACTATAATCTTCATATTCATATTGCAGGACCAGAGGCTTGCCACATCCCCTCGGCGGGACAACCCTGTGATGAAATAGATATCTTCCACCTCCAATGAAAGTGGTTGGCCATCCATATCAAAGTTCTGTGCATCTACATCCCAGTAATCGACTAGCTTGCAGAGCAATTGGTTTTGGGCCCTTAAACCCCCAATGCTCCAAAACTTATATAGACCGCATGCTTGCAACACTTGTTGGGTGGGTAAATATTGGTGCACATGCTTGTCAACAATCTCATGTTCCCTTTATCTCCACTCTAGGACCATCCTTGAGCAAAAGCAAGTCCATTTTTTTGCATCCATGGGTTAAACACCACCCTCACAGCCTTGTATGCGGCCAAATTTGTATATAGTCACGTTCGTACTCGGTCAACGCATGTGTTGACCGCGTCCAGGAAGCCCTATATGCGAACCGTGAAGAAATAGCCTATGTACAATGCTGAGTAGGTGTAAATATTTTCAAAAGAAAAAATTTAATCATTAAAAAATGAAATAAAAGACATAAAATGGAAGAGGATGGGACTACTAACCTAGTCCAGATAGCTCACAGATCTGATGCCCGTAGCTCCCAGAATCAGCAACCGAAGATCGAGGTGAAAACTAACCAAAAACTCTATTTTGGGTGAAAAGTGAAAATGAAATAGTAATAGTAATTTCTTTTTACTATTTATAGTTTTTTAAACCCACTTTCCTATAGTTTTTACCATTTTAAGCTATTGTTGGACTAATATGTCGTTTTGGAGTACAATTTTGAACATATTTTTTCGACGAGAGTGGTTTTTTGACCATTTCGCGCCTTCGGCAGGTATATTTTACACCCATCATATAGGTTAGATGTCATTTTCTCCTGCATTTTGCATTTGACCTTATGACCATAATCATTAACCCTAGCTGCGACCCCGCTTTTTAACCGACACAGAACCTTCACATTGTTATAGAAGTGTCGTTATTTGGTGGTAGAGCTTGTCCAACCATGGGTGCCCTAGTTAGATACTGTTTATGTCTTTTGGCACCCATGTCGTTGTTTCTCCTTAGGTTTGGGAGTCCTTTATAGTCATACCATGACTTTGCAACGAAGACTCATACTCTACTTTGTCTTATAGGCCATCTTAGGTAAGGACTCCCCCATTTATGTGAAGTTGTGATTGCATTGCATGATCCTGCTTTCTGCTTGAGCCTTGTGTCGGCTCCCGCTTACTCAATTATTAGCCATGTTCCTGAGCACTTTCCCTTTTGAGCCAAGCAGATATTTTGTTTTCCTTTCATAATTTGATGACCCTTTACCGTGAGGGAACACCCCCCCGAGTGTCCACATCTTCCACATGATTTCTTGCATTGTTCATAGGTATGTTCCACTGCTTGGGACTAGTTTGCTTGCTATTTGACACTCGTTTCCTCACCTGTTGTATTATAAGCAATTTTATTCTTTTTCAAGCTTTCCTAATATGAAAAAGACCAAAAAAATCAAATATTTCAAAAATATGGACAAGAAAATGTTTACTACTTTTTGTTGGAAGCTGTCATGTCGCCTTTGAACAGAGCATTCATTCCACTCCATCCATTATGAGTCGGGACTATAGTAGGACCTTAGGAGCTATACTCGTTTCTCATATTTTACTCCATCAACTGGTTAAGATTCTAGTCATTATGGGGCCCTTTGTTGATGCCTCCTGCATCGCACAGTGTTATTATCATATAGTACTTGAGTCTATGCTGCCTTAGTCTATCCATTTTCTCATGCTCTTGTTCAAAGGAAGTCCTGAAAACAGAGTCGGCCACTCCTCATATCTCTTGACTTTTGCATGTTGGCCATCCCTTTTGAGTCAGCCTAATCTGTTCATCTGAGTTCTTCCAAATCTTTCAGCATAGCTGGTTACCTCATGCTGGTTGATGGGGGATGCATTAATGCCCTCCTTCCAATGAGTTTTGTTCTATCGAATTCAACCCATTTATTCCGGAATTGAGACTTAGAGTCGGTTGAGTACCTTGAGGCTTGCAGTTATTAGTGGTATGTTCTCTCGCCATCGATAGTTTGGGATCCATCAATGCCTCCTGATCGATGGATTTTTCAGAGTGTTCGACCTCAACACCTTTATTCACACTTTGATGAATGTACTCTGTGCCTTGATTCCCATTTTCATTATTGGTGGGTTATCTCGTGTCTGTTAACGGTATACATCAATGACCGGTAATCAGACGATGCCACATTAGGTTCGACTTCAACACCTTTATTTGCTTGATAGGGCATGCACCATTGGTGATTTGCGTAGAAGACCCCAGACTTCAGTGGCATTCAGTATGCTACTTGTTAAGTTTAAACCAAATAGCCAAGCAAGATCACTGAAAGAAGCATAATCACAAGATAGACACACAATATATCCTGGGAAACCCTCATGGGGTAGAAAACCTAGTAAAGCTTTCCTCAATAAGATGATCAACCAAAATACAAGATGTGCTCCTCCTTCTTTTAACTCCTTAGCTGATCTCCCAGACAAGTGCGCACTCTTCCACAAGTGAGTGAATGATCTAATGAGGAGTTCACCTCCTCTATTTATACTTGACTCTCAACTGACTAAAAGACCTGTTGGGGCCGACCTCACCTGGAGAAGTCTAATAACCCCTAAAATATAACTACAGGGCCGACCCACACATGGTGGGTCTAATAACCCTAGTTAATACCAACCCCTGGAGGAATAAACATCTCCAGATACATAGTAGGGTTACCTCGGAGGAATGAAACATCTCCGAAATAAATAATGTACAGATATAATATTCTTAGAAGTTACAATATTCAACACTCCCCCTTAATGAGAAGGATATTATAACAACATCTGTAGGAGCAAGGAGTCATTTACTACATCATCTATATATCATCGGAAGCTTTCTTCAATTCATCATCATCAGTAACTTGACTAGTTACTGGAATATCAACATCGTCATCAGCATCGTCATACGATCATCAGCATCGTCATCACACGATCATCATCATCATCGTCACACGATCATCAACATCGTCATCACACGATCATCAGCATCGTCATCACACGATCATCAGCATCGTCATCACACGATCATCAGCATCGTCATCACACGATCAGCAGCATCGTCATCACACGATCAGCAGCATCGTCATCACACGATCAGCAGCATCGTCATCACACAATCAGTAGCATCGTTACCACACGATCAGCAGCATCGTCATCACACGATCAGCAGCATTGTCATCACACGATCAGCAGCATCGTCATCACACGATCAACAGCATCGTCATCACACGATCAGCAGCATTGTTACCACACGATCAGCAGCATCATCATCACACGATCAGCAGCATCGTCATCACACGATCAGCAGCATCGTTATCACACGATCAGCAGCATCGTCATCACACGATCAGCAGCATCGTCATCACACGATCAGCAGCATCGTTACCACACGATCAACAGCATCATCATCACACGATCAGCAGCATCGTCATCACACGATCAGCAGCATCGTTATCACACGATCAGCAGCATCGTAGCAGCATCGTCATCACATGATCATATTTACAGGATGATCAATCCTGCTCTCTTTAGGACATGAGTCCATGGATGATGCAATCCAGATCAAGTTCCAGGATGATCAATCCTTATCACAACTACAGAGCCAGCCCTGTTTCATGCTGGATGTATCACAACTACAGAGCCAGCCCTGTTTCATGCTGGATGTATCACAACTACAGAGCCAGCCCTGTTTCATGCTGGATGTATCACAACTACAGAGCCAGCCCTGTTTCATGCTGGATGTATCACAACTACAGAGCCATCCCTGTTTCATGCTGGATGTATCACAACTACAGAGCCATCCCTGTTTCATGCTGGATGTATCACAACTACAGAGCCAGCCCTGTTTCATGCTGGATGTATCACAACTACAGAGCCAGCCCTGTTTCATGCTGGATGTTTCACAACTACAGAGCCAACCCTGTTTCATGCTGGATGTAACCTAGAGTAATTCTAGGATTTGTCATGTACATTTTGAACCGAGGTCCAGGGACGATTCAGTCCTGTCATTCAGTTATCGGAGACCTCATGTCTACGGCTCTTCTTTAGGACTGAAGTCCGGGAATGATCCAATCCCCTCACATGTTCATCAAGAACTTCATTATCGAAGACATACGTCTACGGCTCTTCTTTCGGACTGAAGTCCAGGAATGATCCAATCCCTTCACATGTTCATCAAGAACTTCATTATCGAAGACATACGTCTACGGCTCTTCTTTCGGACTAAAGTCCAGGAATGATCCAATCCCTTCACATGTTCACCAAGAACTTCATTATCGAAGACATACATCTACGGCTCTTCTTTCGGACTGAAGTCCAGGAATGATCCAATCCCTTCACATGTTTACCAAAACAGAACATGTATCCTCATCATCAAAACATGTATAACCACAACATGTATCATCATCATCAAAACATGTATAACCACAACATGTATCATCATCATCACAACATGTATAACCACAACATGTATCATCATCATCAAAACATGTATAACTACAACATGTATTATCATCATCAAAACATGTATAACCACAACATGTATCATCATCATCACAACATGTATAACCACAACATGTATCATCATCATCAAAACATGTATAACCACAACATGTATCATCATCATCAAAACATGTATAACCACAACATGTATCATCATCATCAAAACATGTATAACTACAACATGTATCATCATCATCAAAACATGTATACATCTATCATCAAAAGCATGTATACATCTATCATCAAAACCATGTATACATCTATCATCAAAAGTATGTATACATCTATCATCAAAACCATGTATACATCTATCATCAAAAGCATGTATACATCTAACCATCAAAATAAAGAATATAAGAGTCCTAAATCTAAATAATTCTAGGTGAATAAGAGCAGAAAAAATAGGTAACCTCATCATTGATGAGATAGGCTTGTTTGTCAGATACTGAGCTACTCCCCCTTTCGAGGAGGGTTCTTCTGAACTACACCAAGCTTGTCTCGGAAGTGTTCAAACTTTACTTGAGACAGAGGCTTAGTCAGGATATCAGCAATTTGATCCTCAGTGCTTATGTACTCCAGCTTTATAGCTCCTTTCTGCACCATATCTCGTATATAAAAGTATCGGATCTCTATGTGTTTTGACTTATCATGAAATACAGGATTTTCAGTCATCTTGATGCAGCTTTGATTATCACACATAATCACAGTGGGGTCCATTTCTAAGTCAAACACTCCAGATAAAAGTTTCCGAAGCCATACTGCTTCACAGCTAGCAGAGCAGGCAGCTATATATTCTGCTTCAGCAGTACTGAGAGCCACACTGGATTGTTTCTTGCTGAACCAGGAAATCATGGCAGATCCAAGACCATAACATCCACCAGAGGTACTTTTTCTGTCTGAGACACTTCCTGCCCAATCAAAATCTGAGTAACCATGTAATCTGAGTTCATGATTTCCAACATAAAATAGGCCAAAATCTAATGTACCTTTTAGGTACCTCATTACATGCTTTGCAGCTATTAAGTGAACCTTTCTAGGTTCTACTAGATACTGACTTACGGTATTTACAGCAAAGCATATATCAGGCCTAGTATTAGTTAAGTACATCAATGATCCAATGATTTGTCTATATAAAGTTATGTCCACTAGTTCTGATGAATCATTAACTAATAACTTTAAGTTGGAGTCCATGGGAGTGGCCATGGCTTTACACTCCAACATATCAAATCTTTTGAGAATCTCCACAGTGTACTTACCTTGATTTAGAAAGATTCCTTATGGTTCTTGCCATACTTCTAAGCCTAAGAAGTAGTGCATCAATCCGAGATATTTCATCTCGAATTCTGAAGAAAGCTTCTTCTTGCTTTCAATAATCTGTTTCTCATCTCCAGTTAGAAAAAGATCATCTACATATAACAGCAATATAACTGGTTCATCATCCATCACCTTGAGATAAAGATTTGGGTCAGCTTTACTTTTGGTAAAGCCCATGCTAGTTAAGAAATTGTCAATCCTTCCGTACCAAGCCCTTGGAGCTTGTTTCAACCCATATAATGCCTTCTTCAATTTGCATACATGAGTTCTTCCATCATTAACCTCAAACCCTTGAGGTTGCTCTATGTATACTTCTTCTTCAATTACACCATTCAGAAAAGCTGTCTTAACATCCATTTGGTGTAATTTCCACTTCATCATGGATGCAAGTGCCATGATAGTTCTAATTGAAGTATACCTGGCAACAGGTGCAAATGTTTCTTTATAGTCAATTCCCTCCTTCTGAGAGAATCCTCTGGCTACAAATCTTGCTTTGTATTTTTCAATGCTTCCATCCGCGGCATGTTTTATTTTGAAAATCCATTTGGAAGAAACCACACTTTTATCTTTCGGTTTGGGAACAATATCCCAAACATCATTTTTCATTATTGACTGGTATTCTTCAGTCATTGCTTCTACCCATTCTTTCTTTTGAGCTGCTTCTTCATAGCTAGTAGGTAGTTGATCCACAAGGTCACACATTAAGGCCATGTAGTTGGATACCAATTTTGGCTTCTTCCTTTCTCTAGTGGAGCCTTCAGGAGCACCATATCTTTCAGCTCCTTGAATAATATCTCTAGCCCATGCTGGTCTTCTTTTCTTGGATAATTCTGCAACAGGGGGTTCTTGTGGTTCCAGCATGTCATGATCCTCTGGTGTAACTTCTTCAGGGATGTGAACAGTCTCTAAGATCCTGGGTGATGAATCTTCTTCATAAACTTCTTCAAGTTGACACTTTCTGGATTTCTTGAGAGCTGCTTCCTCATCAAAGGTTACATCTCTACTTATTTCTATATGATGGAAACCTGGTATGTAGATTCTAAAGGCTTTGGAAGTTTCATAATAACCAACAAACATTCCCTTCTTACCTGAGGGATCCAACTTGGTTATCTTTTCTTTTGGAATGTGGATGTACACAGGACACCCAAATATTTTAAGATGACTTACCTCAGGCTTCTTACCTATAAACACTTCTTCTGGAGTTTTGAATTCAAGAGCACTGTGAGATAATCTAATTTGCACATAAACTGCTCTTTTGGCTGCTTCAGCCCATAAGTACATGGGAAGATCTTGGTCATGTATCATGGTCTTCACAGCTTCCATGATTGTTCTATTTTTCCTTTCAGCCACCCCATTTTGTTGGGGATTGTATGGAGTAGTTAGTTCCCTTCTAATTCCAGCTTCTTTGCAAAAGTCCTCAAATTCCTTTGAGGTGAATTCTCCGCCATTATCTGTTCTGAGAGTTTTGATTTTCTTGTCTGATAGATTTTCTATTAGAGCCTTGAACTCTTTGAATTTTCCAAAGACTTCATTCTTACCTTTCAGGAAGTATATCCAAGTTTTCCTTGAATAGTCATCAGTGAATGAAAGATAGTATTCAAACCCACTTAAGGAAGTGGTGGGCATAGGTCCACATACATCTGAGTGTATAAGCTCTAAAATGTTCTTAGTCTTTGTTTCACTCTTTGGAAAGGGGTTCTTGATATTTTTCCCTTTCTTACATCCTTTACATGAGCCATCATGATCAGCTTTCAATTCTGGTAATCCTATGACTACCTTGCTTACATAGGGTAAGGCTTTATAATTGATGTGAGCTAATCTTCTATGCCATAGCTCACTGGGGCTAGAGATCTCATGTGCAAGGGCAGCTTCTGGATGGCCCTTGAGTTTATAGAGACCTCCTTCTTCTTCACCAATAACAACTGCATCTTTAATTGTCTTTCCTTTGGACCACATGAGTACTTGTCCATTTATGAAGGCTACTCTAAAACCTTTCTTATCTAGTGCTGAAATAGAGAGAAGGTTCTTCTTTAAACCTGGTACATATAAGATGTCTTTCATCTTCAAGGGTGTTCCAGAATCTAGCTTGTAGCTAGCTTCACCAATTCCTTTGATGGGATATTGGTAGTCATCTCCTAGAGATACCTTTTGTGAGGAAGACTTTTCTTCAATATTTGAGAAGGTCTTCCTTTGACCTGTCATGTGCTTGGAAGCACCACTGTCAATGAGCCATGTATCTTCTCCAGGAGATACAGATCCAGAGAGTGCAGAGAATAGAACATATTCTTCTGGATCTTCTTTCTTCACCTTATTTCTTTTCCTTTTAGGCTTTACCTCTACCTCTTCTTCTTCTTCATCTTCTTCCCCTTCTTCTTCTTCACTATCATTTTCTGCCATATGTGCATGGTGTCTTTTGTGGACAAACTTCTTCTTTTGTGAGGGACAAAATCTGGAGATGTGTCCTAGCTTATCACAGTTATAGCATTTGACTGTGGAAAAATCTCTTACTGGAAATGGTCCTTTTCTCTTTCTAGAGAAGTGTTGAGATCCTTTGTGGTCAACCTTCTTGAGATGACCTGTTCTTCTTCTTCTGGTATGGGTGGCCAAAGCTTGGTCATCTTCTTTGAGAAGAGCTTCTCTGTTGGCAACCCTAGCTTCTTCTTGAACACAATCCTCCCATACTATATCAAACTTCATGCTTTCTTTCCTAGCACACATGGTTTGTATGAAGGATTCCCAAGATCTAGTGAGGCCATTAAGAGCAGTCATCACTAGTTCATCCTCATCAAGAGTATCACCAATTGCATCTAGTTGTTCCTTGATTTGTGAAACCCCTGAGAAGTAGTCTTGAATGGATTCTCCTTTGTGCATCTTGGTACTCTTCAATTGAGTCCTTAGATTTATCTTCCTATTGATGTTCTTTCCTTCATACATTCTTCCTAGGGCATCATACATTTCCTTTGGAGTCTTCTTGGAGGCCACTTGGGGAATCAAGTGGTCTTTAATGGAATCATCTATGATTCTCTTTTCCCTAATCAAATCCTTCCTATGCTTTTCTTTGGCTTCATCTCCTTCTGGTTCTGCAACTTCTTCCTTGATATACTGAGCAAGATCATTCTCCTCAAGAATGAGACCAATTCTGTATTTCCATGCCCGAAAATTTTCTATACCTTCTAGCTTGTCTTCAAGCTTAGTGTTTGGAGCCATCTTCTCTTGGGGGAGTCCAAGAGACAGAGCAGACTTACCTGAAAAGTTGCTTTTCACTTTTCCGGAATCTGGAACAGAAATTTTATCGCACTTTTGGTAGAATTAGGGTTTGACTTTCCCATAGTTCTACTCAACCAAAAAGTTCGATCTATAGCTCAAAAGAATGCTCTTGAGAAGGGCTACTCAGCCATGTAATCAGAATTCAAAAATTCCAACTTTTTTCTGAAACCAAAATCTGACGTATCGCACTTTTGGTAGAATTAGGGTTTGGAATTCCCGGAGTTCTACCCAACCAAAAAGTTCGATCTAGGGCTTAAAAGAAAGGTAATGAGAAGGGCTATCCAGCCATGCAACCAAAAATCAATAATACCAACTTTGGGCTGAAACCCTAACTTCACCAAAAGAGAGAGAGAGAGGTACTCTTACCTTGTGAAAGATGTCCTATTCAGTCTAGCTCTGATACCATGTTAAGTTTAAACCAAATAGCCAAGCAAGATCACTGAAAGAAGAATAATCACAAGATAGACACACAATATATCCTGGGAAACCCTCATGGGGTAGAAAACCCAGTAAAGCTTTCCTCAATAAGATGATCAACCAAAATACAAGATGTGCTCCTCCTTATTTTAACTCCTTAGCTGATCTCCCAGACAAGTGCGCACTCTTCCACAAGTGAGTGAATGATCTAATGAGGAGTTCACCTCCTCTATTTATACTTGACTCTCAACTGACTAAAAGACCTGTTGGGGCCGACCTCACCTGGAGAAGTCTAATAACCCCTAAAATATAACTACAGGGCCGACCCACACATGGTGGGTCTAATAACCCTAGTTAATACCAACCCCTGGAGGAATAAACATCTCCAGATACATAGTAGGGTTACCTCGGAGGAATGAAACATCTCCGGAATAAATAATGTACAAGTATAATATTCTTAGAAGTTATTCTGGTAGTCATCTATTTGTTGTGGTATTCCCTGAGCCATAGGAATTTTTTCTCCATAACAAACAAGACACAACACCACACAAAATCTTGCAAAAAATTACAACAACTAACTATTGGAAGGCTGAGAAGTGAGAGTGAACAGATCAGATAACCTGAGCAGGAGTCACAAGACTGAATGTGCTCATGAGGGATTGAAATTTCCCACTACGAGGGATACACTCGCTTAATTAAATAGGACCCAAATCATACTCAATCTTAAAAAAGAATCCAAGGACAAGGTATGTTGTGTATAGGAGGTTCTGCAATGGTCAAAAGCAATATACAGAACTCAAGAAACCAAGCCAAAAATCAAATTGGGAGTTTTTCAACTTATGCACCAAGTGGTGAAGGGAGACGAGCCTTGCAAGGATACACTAGAGCATTGAGAGCCCCAACGACGTGCTCTGCTCACTCAGAAAGTGGGTCAATGATGCAGGCTGCAAACTGGCAGAAAGCGTCAGCGACGCAAGATGCTTTAAGTTGAAGGGCTTCATAATTACAGTGACGCAGGCAATGAACTGCCTAGGTGCGTCGGGCGAGATCCAAGCAAGAAAAATAAAAAAATCTAAAAGAATAAAAATATAAATGGCTCAATTAAAATCCCAATCAGAGTTTGGATGTCGCAGAAGCTCTCTGATGATCATATCCAATGAATAAAGAGACAACTTAGAGGCTAATTGGAAACAAATAAAAAAACCAAAAAATTGCAATAAAATCAAAACTATGGATTACTCTCCCCAGTATGGTTTCCAATTTTGTTTAAGGACAATCTGTAAGGGTGCACTCAAACGGATCTCCCTAGTCTGAATGGTTGAGATCTAGAACATAACAAGTACATAACACAAATAAATTTTCTAGATTGATTGAAATGAAAAGTAAGTAAAGGGATGACTTACCTTATAGATGCAGTTCCTTTCTCCTTGTTTTATCCAACTCTTAATCTTTAGATCCTTAGCTTCAAAATAAGATGAATCAGGTGGAAACAAAAAAGTAGTGAAATCACATCATTATGAATCAATCTAGATCAACAATCAAAGAAGCTAATCCTAAAAATTATAAAGACAATAATTTTATGGAAATAATTTTTATTAGATGTAATAATAGAAAGTAAAAGAGAGAGGTGTTACAAGCAATGCTTTGATGTCATAAATCCCTTCCAACAATCCTAGCCTCAAAGGATCAAAGCCTAGCCTCCTTATGGATGAAAAGGATCTCCTACAAAAATTTCACCAGCATTTAGGTACTTTATCCTTCCTCTCTTAACAATGGATAGGGGGTTCATATATATAGGGATAAAGTGTGAAATTGGAACACAACAAATCTATTGAACGAGTAAATCAATTACAACAGATGCATAAAGAATAATATGTGTAAACTGTGCAAGAGAATTGCAACAGTGCTCTATTGAACTCAAAAGTAGAATACAATACAATGTGTAGTCACAATGACTGAATAGACCAAGCCAAGCATTTCAAATTAACCAAGGAGGTCAATCAAATAGCCTGCATGGTGTTATCTCCTCAAATAAACATAGACTATTTGTGGTTTATAGGTGATAGGAGGTCTTTAAATTTTTCATTTTTAGATGCATTTGAGGTTCTTTTTCAAGAGTTTGAAGTATGTAATGAAGTTTGAAATAACATTTGATGGTACTTTGTCTCCAAGAAAGGTTTTTTCAGTTTCGGTAGCTTAGGAGGACAGGGAAATTGTTCATTAGCTACCGAAAACCCTGCTTTCGACAGCTCGCAAGATAAAAGACGAAACCCTTCAACTACCGAAAGGATAGGAACGTGTCATGAATCATGGAACAGTTTTCGGTGGCTTAGGCCGATACAACAGTTGTTCATTAGCCACCGAAAGGCAAGTGTTTTTTGCAGTTCGCAGTTTAAAAAAGAATCTTCCACAGCTACCAAAAGCAGAGGCATTTTCACATGCTTTTCCAGCAACTTACGTGATCGGAGGAGAAATCGTCGGCTACCGAAAGTAAGTCGGTTTTTGAATGGTTAAGACGTCTAATCAAAGCACTTAGTCATGAAGCTTAAAGATAAGAACCATCATTCCCTAACCACCGAAAAGGGCCATCGCCAGCAAAGACACGATCTCCTCGAATTAAAACCTGCTGCAAATGATGATCGCTCCTGGACTAATTGAACCCTACCTCTCTCATATCCATCTAATTTCTAAAGGTTGTGCATCCCGGGTAATCGAGTAGAATTGACAGGTCATTTAAATCCTCATGATTAGCTTTTCCATTTCCATCCCTCGAAGTCAGGGTCCTTAACCGAGACATCCCTCATCCTCCTTTCTTACCTGTCGTCGAGTCGCCCCTTCCCGATTTCGCGTCGATTTTTCTCCTAAGGCTCAATTTTTTTTGAACAGCAAGTGTCAACAAGTCTCTTACAGATGAAAAAGGGAGGAGTTGTGCTCAGGAAGGAGCTGAATGATGTTGGCTATCTCGAGTCGCACCCCAATGTATGTCAATTCTTCAAATACATGGGATGCTATAACTACTGTCAAAAGCTTCAAGGATCCCATCAGCAAGTTGCAGAGGCCTTCGCATTGTTGTTTGACGGGGAGAAAGCTAAAATTGGGATAGAGGAAATCCAAGTGGATGAAGCCCTCATAGTAGCAGCCACAGATATTCCAGGGACAGGAGAAAGATGGTTTAAAACTACCACCACCCAAAATGTTGAGTTCAGATCGTATCTAAAACCTGCACACTAGAAAATTACCTGGAATAAAGACGTCCCTATGTCTTTCTTGGAGGAAAATTGGCAGCACCTATTGAAGGCCATCCTGGTCTATTTTACATGTGAAGGCAGATATTCCAGAATGTTGATTTATCATTTCAAACTGTTGAATCATTTCACTGGCATAAGCCCTTTAAATCTGCCTTTCTATCTTCATAAAAACCTAACAAAGATGGCTCACCAAGTCTAGGCAAATCCAAGCAAAGTTCGCATCATGGCCTCATTAAACTCTTGGTATCAAAAGATATGCAAAGGAAAAATAAATAGTGGTTTTCTTTCCTTTTCTAGAACGAATTCCAAACAGAATTGCAACCCGAAGACAAGGAAAATCCTTCCTCTAAAAAGTCATCCACCCCCAGAAGTGAAAAGAGAAAAAGGCAAGCCATCTTTTCGTTGCCAGCAATTCAGCTTTCCCCTTCTTCTAAGCCTGAGAAGATTGGGAAAAAGCTAGAGTTCAGAAAAGAAGGAGAGACTTCTTCAAAGGATAAGAACATATTAAACCTCCCCTATACAGATTCTGAGGACGATGAACTGCAAGAAACTGAAGCAGATCTTAAGAAAGTTGCAACAAAGCGAGAGCTTCAGGAAGCAGCTCCGCCTGAAGAACAGAGGACTACATATGAAGATTTGCCTTCCCCTACACCTAAGGAAGAACAAGATCAACAGGAGGCCGAGGCATCAACCAACAAGACAAAGAATTCCTCATCACAGAAGATTAATCAACTTCTCAGGCAGGTATATGAACTCGAATTACTTCAATGTGTGATCAAGGAGAAGAATGAAAGGTTGACTGAAAAGCATGCTGAATTGTATGTCTCTTTTAAAGGGTTAGCCAAAAATCATAGAAAGTTGAAAGGGATAAATATAAGACTGATAAGAGACAATATCAGACCGAGTAGGAAGGTTGAGCTTTTGGGATGTGAGGAAATGACTCCAAAACCCCAGCCTAAGGTACCCTCAGACCTTGACACCTTAGCAGCAACAGCAGTCAGTTTTGCTGACACTCCAGTTTCAGCCCAGGATGAAGAGAAATCCCAACAGCAAGAATATGAGTAGCAGAAGTCAGAAAACACAGTTTTTTCAAAAATTTTGTAGGTTAGACCAAGCACAGTTTTCAGTGGCTTAGGCGAACATAGGAAATTGTTCATTAGCTACCAAAAAATCCAATTTTTGGCAGCTTAGGATATAAAGGTGGGACTCATCTAGTTACTGAAAAGAGAGGCCAACTCCACACATCTAAAGGTTCCTCGGTGGCTTAGGTGAACATTCTACTTCTTCATTAGCCACCGAAAGCAGGGCTTTCAGTAGCTAATAAAATTTTAACCCAATTTTTCCAGCTGCCGAAAATACAGAATAACACAGAAAGTGGTTTTTGCATCTAATCTGACTTTGTTGATCCAAGCACCTCGAGGGAATTTTCTAATGATGGTTAAAGGTTTAAGAGAGTCATAATTAATTTTTTGTTCCATACTGAACGGTGCCAGCAAGGTGAGGAGAAGAATCTTCTCGTTTGCTTTGGGAAAAACGGCCTGCAGGTTCTTTAGGTAGCAGTTCAACCTCACTCACTAGCCTCCGAAGGCCCATTACAACTGTCGAAGATAGGAGGACTGGCAAGATGGCAGTTAATTTTGGAATGTGGGAATCTTTCATACTTTCTAGGAAGCTGTTTTTAGATAGCTATTTTTAGTAGATTCGATCCAGTTTTTCAGGATCTTGACCGTTTTGTAAAGGCTATTAAGCCTGCGACTGATGTAGAACAAGGGTTCGATTTTGGAGATAGCACACTGATTGTACTTTCATACTTCTTATAGCATATCATAATATAAGCTTCTTTTTCCTATTATGTTCAGATTTACCTCTCGTCTGTTCTATACTTGTATTTGATGATTTATTTCATGTCTTGAGTTGATCCAGTGTCTGAAAACTGTCATCTTTTCATTTCGCTAATTAACTGAGCTTTACAAGTATTTCTTTGATTATAATGTTGGCCATTCATATGTCTATCTTATGTATGTTTCTGCTGAGATTATAAGTTCTGTCCATCCATATACTTTATTTAAAACCTTTGAATAGAGTGGGCTAAAAGCCTTGTCCATTGAATATGTCTATACATGCTTTGATTGAGTAAGCTTGTGTTAGTCGTTCCATTTTTGATCCACCTATCCACCCATCATTGAGAAAATAGTAAGTTACCAAGCATCTCTGAGATACAACCTAGGAGAGTTTCCTGGACTGATAACATTTTGGCGCCGTTGCCGGGGAGAGGAAGTTGAAACTAGTTTCCCTGGGAAAATGACATAAGATCCTACTTTGATGATAGATAAAGTGTGGACGGTATTCTGGTTGCAATCATCTATCTGGCGACTCCATTGGAACGAAGTGGCTTCGAGAAGACCAAGTACCAGAGAAAATCCTCAAAGGCCACCAGTGACACCTGTTTCAGATCCTGAGTAGATTATAAGGAGAGGAAGAGCTTCACAAAGACATATTTCCAGGTCTGCAAGGGGAACCACATCAGGTACTTCTAGAGGTACTGCTTCTGTTTTATCAAATGAAACTCCCTTTAAATTTCTTCCTACTGAAGCAACTAGTTCACAGAAAATTATAAGTAAATCATAAGATTTGGAGGTTGAAGAGTTCCCGACTAGTTTTGTTGTTGAAGATCCTATTTCCGAATTTGTTTCCCAAGCTGACTTAGGAAAAGAAATCCTAGAATCCATCAAAGAAGAGGGCTCTTATTCCTACCTGAATCCCTTAGTAACTGAGCTTCAAGAGAGCTATCCTTTTTTTCATACCAATGTACTTGCCATTGAAAACATCTTGCACAATCTTTTAGATCAATGAGAAGAAAGATTGGCCTCATTGCTTGCACAGTCCTATAAGGATTGCTATTGTCCCAACCAGCCCACAAATCTTTTCACCTCAACTCTTGGGTACTCCATTGGGTCACACCCACCACTTCCATCACCACCCATACCTCCTCAGCTATCCCACACACCAAAAATATCTTCTTCTACTCCTTCCATACCCACATCCACTATGGCTGTCCCTCTGACTAAGATGGAAAAGATCCTCGTGGCCAGATATGCCCCTCTAAATTTGCCTAACCCCCTTTCTGCTATGCCTACTGGAGATTACCAAAAATACATGCCTAAGTTTACTGGAGAGGGGGAATTTACAGCTAAAGAGCATTTAGAGGCATTCTATAGTTATGTTGAGAACATAAATATTGAGCATGAAGATGTATGGACTAGGGTTTTTGTGCAAAGTTGAGACGGTCAGGCTAGGAAATGGTTCAAAGAGTTACCTGCTGGATCAATAGCTGAGATGGAAGCCCTAGGTGACTTGTTTTTGAAGAATTGGGGAGAAAGAATGGACCACCTCTATTACCTCACAGAATTTGGTAATTTGAAGAGGGAAAATGGCAAATCTGTGCCAACTTTCACAAAGAGATTCAATAAAATGTTTGGCAAGATCCCTGCTGAGATCAAACCTACAGACACTTCAGCCAGAATCACTTATGCAAATGCTTTTGATCCCAATTTCTGTCTTCATCTCAGAGAAAGGAGATCTGCATCTTTATTACTCATGAAAGATGCAACTCTTGAAGTTGATTCCAATATCGCTGCATCTGAAATTCTTAAGGGAAAAATGGACAGAAAGAGACAAACTCCAGACTCTTCCTCCTCGTCAAAAATAAAAATGGAAAAGTTGGCTAAGATGTTGGATAGCTTGGCCTATGAAATGTCTAAACTAAAGGTTCAAGGTCAACAACCTGCAAGAGGTAAAGGGCCAAATGAGTTTGTCCCTAGAAAACCTAACACTCTCCCTTACAGGAGAAACAACACACAGACTCAGATCCTCCAAAGAGATAGGAATCCTGCTGATGAACAAAGGATTAGAGCTCCTTTCCAGCACACTGTATTGGAAGAAGAACAAGAGCTTATTCTGGGAGAAGAAGAAGAAGAAGACAATATCAAATGTATGGAGGATAAAGTTGACTCCTCTTTCCTTACACAATATGATTATGAGGAAGCCCTCATGAACGAACAGATCGCTGAAGAATCATTGTATCAGATAGATGATCAAGGAGGTTATAATTTGAGGTCTAGGACTGCTACCAAAAAACCTGTGACCGTTGCTCCTGGAAAGAAGAGTCTTGTCCTTACAAAGTAGCCAGCTTCTCCCACCAAAAAGATCGTTGCTCCTGCAAAATAGACTGTTCTCCCTTCAAAGCAGTAGCAAAGGCCATTACCACTTTCTGTCCCTAATCAGATTCAGCTTAAAGCCCCAGTACAAGAGGTAAGGACTTATGAAAAATTGTCTTACCCTTTTAATCTCGAATCAAAAATTCAAAAGCTGAAAATCTCTTTCCCACTAATTGAGCTTATGAAAAATGATTCCTTCAAGTCATCTATACTGCGATCCCTTCAACCAAAAACACCCTTAAATGCTGATTTTGTGAATTTGCAAGATGACAGGCCCTCAGTAACCGTAGGCACTATGGTTGAAGAACTGGATGGGTCTTGTCCACCTTTCTACATATCCCTGAACATCCATGACAAAATTCTTCACAATTATCTACTAGACTTAGGAGCGTCCCACAATCTTATGCCAAAAGAAGTAATGGATGAGCTGGGACATAGCATCACAAAACCCTACCATGATATCTTCTCTTTTGACTCCAGGAAAGTAAAATGTCTGGGCCTCATAAAAGATCTTGTCATAAACCTGTATCAGCTGCCTTCAAAAAGCATGGTAATGGATGTAGTAGTTTCTGATATCCCACCCAAGTTTGGCATTCTCTTGTCCCATTCATGGAGTAAATGCCTAGGGGGGACCTTACAGATGGATCTGACTTATGCCACAATCCTGATGTTTGGGGGTGAAACTAAAAGACTCTATAGAGAAAACCAGCTTGCCTACATCATCAGCAATGAAAAGAATTCGGTAAACCATCCCATTACGCATTGGATACAGACTTTGGAGCATGTATCCTGCAAATAGATGATGATCAGCTAGCGCCTTTGCAGCTCACAAAGCTTGCTTGTCAGCAATCTGAAGAAGTAACCACTTTTGTTTGGAGCATGTTTTTTGATGGTGCCAGTACCCAAGCTTCAGCAGGTGCATGGGTAGTTTTAATCTCTCCTTTGAAGGATGTTATGCATTTGTCTTATAAACTGGATTTCAAAACTACTAACAATATAGCAGAGTATGAGGCATTGCTGTTGGGAGTCAAGGCCGCCAAAGAAATTGGAATCATGTGCCTAAAGATATTTGGAGATGTAGAGCTCATCATACAACAAGTTAACGAAAATTTTCGAGCAAAAAATGTCAGGCTGAAGGCATACAGAGACGAGGTATGGAAACTTAGAGATTCATTTATGATTTTCGACATCTCTTATATACCTAGAGCTATGAACCACCTAGATGATTCCCTGGCTGTCTCTGCCAGTATATTCATTCCTCCTATGCCTCCTAAATTGCACTATGAAATCCAAGTCAGGTATAGGCCATCCTTACCTGATAATGTCAAATTTTGGAAAGTTTTTGAGAATGATGATGAACTTGGTAGATTTCTCTAGGTTGTTGATGAATTTTTTGATATGCATATTGACCAAGAAAACCTAAATGTAGAGGAATCCCAAAAGTCTAAGTTGAAAGGGAAAATGGGTCAACATGACATTGTTCAGTTGCCAAGCAATCATATACCTCGAGGTTTAGTTCCTCTTGAAAGGCTTTTTGACCATAATGATGTCCCCTTCAAACCTGTGGAAAAGGAGAACGACCCTGCTGTCCATGAGCACAACATAGGCAGTCAAAATCATCCTAAATTCGTAAATTTGTCTACTGAATTGACAGCTAATCAGAGGTCAGAATATTGCAGCCTTATAAAAGAATTTGCTGATGTTTTTGCTTGGGAATACAGTGATATGAAAACCTATGATGAAGATACTATTCAACATAGAATTGCTCTAGAAAAGGATATCATCCCTTTCAAGCAGAAGTTTGTTCGGATATCCACATCATCTTTTTCAGGATCTTGCATGCAATTAGGGTTTGCATGCAAATTCTAGGGTTTGCATGCACTTTGCATGCATCCTAGTCACCAGGTTGATGCCTCCAGCACCTTAGACACCTTATTCTAGCACCCGGGAGCTTCTTACATTAGTTCATTAGCCCTCCTAGTCAGGAAGGTGCCCACTTCTCACCTATTGCCAAAGAAGGGTGCACTTCTTCACCTACGACTGCAGTTCCACTTCAGTTACACTCAATTAGCTCCGCTTCTCCTTGATTTGAGGCTATTTTCACTCCCGACTGACTGTTTCACTCCGTTGGACCTCCAGATTGACTAGATGACTTGTTCTGACTTTAGTTAGCCTCCCATGCACCCTCCACTGAGCCCACTTCCCTATATCAGTGCTACACACTTCAGTTACACATGTTACACTCAGTTAGACTTAGATTGACACCTGGATGACTGGTTCTTGTGCATTGATGACCACCACTGATTGATGATGAGGAATCCTAGTCGGAGTCAAGCTACTCCATTCAGTGATTCGAACGACCTCCTTAGGCAATTCGAATTGCTCAGTCATAGTTACTGTATTGTATTGTAATTATTCACCCTCATTGGGATATTGAGCACTGATGCATGTTTTGCACAGTTTTACACCATATTTTCTATGTTCATCTGTTGTGATTGATTTACTTGTTCATTAGATCTGCTGTGACTAATTTTACATGGTATCAGAGCCATTGCAGGGACAAGATCTCTTTTCTACAGGTGTTTCTACAAGAGGATTTGAGTGAATTTGCTCAAAAATTACAAAACGTTTTGGCATGAAAGATCTCAAGGGCATTCGCTCCTGTGCATGCAAAGCTTGAAAATACTTCCAATACCACTCCAGAAGCTTGAGTTTCCACATAAATCCCGGATCTGATACATTGGACCCATTCAACATTGCTTGATCTCCAATCCCAGGTGTGATGCAACTCTAAAAGGGTGGATTGTTCGACCTCATCGTTCTTGGTTTTATTGTGATTTGCAGGTTATTGTCTCCATCAATTGCATTCACTACTTTGCCCTTGCAAGCATCTCTACATCAGTGTGCACTCGCTCCTAGCAATGGAATACTCTTCTTCAAAGCCTATCCTCACCCCATTCAATTATTTTGATTGGAAAGATGATATGGAGATCATATTACGTTCAAAAGGTTACTACCGAGTCACTCTTGGTCTTGAATTGGAGCCAAGCACCTTCTCAGATAGAACCAAACACTACAACAAGCTTGATGAAGCTTATGGTCTTCTTTGTCTATCCATCTCCAAAGATCTTCACTTCCATCTCAGCGGATTGAAGACTCCAAAATCTATATGGGAGCAACTTGAAACACTATTTGGAAAGCAGGATGAGCTTAGGGCTTTTCAATTAGAGAATGAATCCTGAGAATTTTGAGACCATTAATGAATTCTTCACAAAATTCAAGAACTTGAACATGCAGTTGAAGAACAGTGGAGTTATCAAAGAGGATAAGCAATTGATCCTCTCCATTCTCAGCAAGCTTGGTAAATATTATTCGGTATTTGTCTCTACTTTCAATTCCGGTCAGCTAACTACCCCGAATTGGAAGATGCCTACCTTGAATGCCTTCATTGAGTCTGTCACAAAAGAGCATGATAAGTTGATTCAAATGGGGTCCATAAGCTCCAAAGATTCAGCCCTATATGTTCAAGGGCCCAAGATTTCAAATGGTAAAGGAAAGCAAAAGAAGGAGAATCCCAAATTCGAACCTCACAAGCAAAGAGAGAAAGGCAAACAGACAGATGCACCATCCAGTTCGATGTTCAAGCAAAAGGGCAAAGAAGGTAACCAAAAATCTAAATGTACTTATTGCAACCGTGGCTTTCATCCCAAAAGTTCATGTATGAAGAAGACTATAGATCAAATGGCCCTCCTTTTGGAAAAGAACAACATAACTCTTCCTAGCGGTGCAAGGAAGAAGGATAGGAATGATGATCATGAAAGAGGACAAGCACTCATGGCAACTGTTTCGAAGCCCACTACTCTCTTGATAGATTCGGGTGCATCAAATCATGTGGCTGCAAATATTGATTCTTTTTCTTCATTCGATCCAAATAGCTCCATCCCCATCCATTTGGGAGATGACTCAAAAATTTCTTCAAAGGGCAAAGGTACGATTCATGTAGATCATGGAAGCTTTCAGAATGTTCTCTATGTGCCTTCCTTGGCTTCAAATCTTCTTTCTGTGTATCAAATGACACACACTGGTGAACCGAAGAAAGTTACATTTAGCCCTAATACAGTTGAAATTTCTGATATCAAAAGTGGAAGACTTGTTGTAGTCGGAAAGGGGAACCACACTGCAAAATTCTATGAGTTTTCACACTTTATTCCGCTTGCAAAGCCCACTGCTCTTTGCACACATGGTAATGAGGTTAGTAGGATTTGGCATGAAATATTTGGACATCTTAATTATAAGTATTTTCTACTGTTATCAAACAATTCCATGGTAGATGGTCTTCCACAACTCCGTTCCTCGAAGGGAATATGCACTGGTTGCATTATTGGGAAGCACCCCGAGCACAGATTCGACCGCGGCAAAGCTAGCAGAGCTTCTACAGTTTTGGGGCTGATACATTCTGATATCAGTGGTCCGATGCCCCATACATCATTAAATGGTTCAAGGTATGTTTTGACATTTATTGATGATTTTTCCCGCTTTACATGGGTATTTGTTCTCAAAAACAAGTCAGAAGTGCTTGGAAAATTCAAGGATTTTAAGGCTTTTGTTGAGACCACCACTGAGAGCAAGATCAAAGATCTTAGATCTAATAATGGCGGAGAATATATCAATTCCAAGTTGCTACAACTTTGTTCCCAAAGTGGAATTCAGATCCAACATACAGTTCCCTACACACCCCAACAGAACGGTGTAGCGGAAAGGAAAAATCGGTCACTGAAAGAGATGGCTACATGCATGATTGAATCAAAAGGTTTGGCTGCAAATCTTTGGGCTCAAGAAATCAATGTTGGTGCATACACACAAAACCATTTTCCGCATTCATTTGTGAAAGGTATGACTCCTTTCGAAGCATTCTTTGGTCACAAACCGGATGTGTCAAATTTGAGAGTTTTTGGCTCTACTGCATGGGCTAGAATTCCTTCCAAGAAGAGACAAGCTTTGGATCCACAAAGTATTGAGTGCATACTGATAGGATATGGGGAAGAATAAAAAGCATAGAAACTCATGGATATCAGATCTAAAAAGATATTCATAGAGCGCAGTGTGCAATTTGAAGAACTGCTTCAAGAATTGCAACTAGTCGAGGAAGAAACTGCCGTTTCACCTCCTTCACCAGAAGAAGATCCGTGCAACGATAATGAAGGTATGAGTTCTGATATTTCTGATATTTTAGTAGCACATGATGATCATGACATATCAGGTTCAGAATCCGACCATTATGATCCTCCTCAGTTACCAAAGTGGGCCCAAAACACTCTTCAATCTACTGGTTCGAACCTTGGAAATCCTGCTGATCCGAGACGAACAAGAGCAGACTTTCAAAGAGCAGGTATGGCTCTTTCTATTTCTGATCCATTACTTCCTGACATTTTTTATTTGATGACTGGTTCAGATCCCACATCATACTATTCTGCCCACCGAGATCCGAAATGGCAAAGTGCCATGGATGAAGAGTACAGTTCTCTTCAAAAGAACAATACATGGGAGCTAGTTTCTCTTCCACCTAGAAGAAAATTAGTGAAGTGTAAATGGGTCTACCGCAAGAAAGTTGCTACTGATGGCTCTATCAGAAAATACAAAGCAAGGTTGGTGGCAAAAGGTTTCTCCCATGTCCACGGAGTGGACTACACTCAAACCTTTGCACCGGTTGCAAAGATAGATTCCATCCGCCTTGTTTTGGCTATTTCTGCATCCAAGCACTGGGAAGTGCACCACATGGATGTGAAGAGTGCATTTCTACATGGAGACCTTGCTGAAGAGTTCTATATGAAGCATCCATAGGGCTACACATCAGATCCATCATTATTTTGCAGATTGAATAAATTTTTGTATGGGTTAAAACAGGACCCAAGAGCTTGGTACGCAAAGATGGACTCCTTCCTTCTTTCTCAAAAATTCCAAAGATGCAAATCTGATTCGAATGTGTATCTTCAGTGAGTTAAAGGTAATTTGTTGGTTATTGTACTTTATGTTGATGATCTTCTCATTACTGGTAGCACTCTTACTTCAATAAACAAGCTAAAAACTGCCTTAAATCTAGCTTTTGACATGAGCGATTTGGGCTTGCTGAGTCACTTTTTGGGATTGGAGATAGCTCAAAATTTTGATGGGATCACTATATCTCAAAAAAAATATGCTTCTAACCTATTATTGAAGTTTAATATGGCTGAATGCAAGGCAGTCCCATTCCCATTCCCCTCAGGAATCAGTCTTGAGGAGGGAGATTCTACACCGCTTGCAGATTGCAGTATGTATCGACAATTGATTGGTTCACTACTTTATTTGACACACTCAAGGCCTGGTATTTCATATGCCGTGAGTGCCGTGTCAAGGTATATGCAGAAGCCCCATGAGCTTCATTGGCGAGCAGCCAAGCGGATCTTGCAGTATGTGCAAGGTACGAAACATTTTGGCATACATTATGCTGCAGATTCTGAGCTTGATTTCATTGGTTTTACTGATTCAGATTGGGTAGGTGATAGCATTGATCGGAAGTCCACTTCTGGTTATGTTTTCATGATTGGTCATGGTGCTATTTGATGTTCCAGCAAAAAGCAGGCAGCCATTGCACTTTCTTCAGCAGAGGCAGAGTATCGAGGGGCAGTCAATGCCTACATTCAGGCAGTTTGGTTGCAGGGTATTCTTTCCAAGTTTGGTTTTGGTGGCACTACTTCGACTGTCCTATTTTGTGACAATCAAAGTGATATCAAGATATCCACAGATCCAGTTCAGCGGTAGAGGACCAAACACATTGAGATTCATATGCATTACATTCGACAGTTGGTGCATGATCGCACCATCATTTTGCAATATTTCCCTACTGATGAGCAAATTGTAGACATCTTCACCAAGAGCTTCACTGAGAAGAAGTTCTCTTACCTCCGTTCACTATTGGGGGTGAGTTCCATCATGGTGGAGATAGATTGATCCATTATTATGCTTTAGCTTGAGGGGGGGCTTTCTTCCCACTGGGTTTTCCCTCTTTCCTCACTTAGTTTATTTTCAGCATTTTTTGGATTATTGTATTGGGGTGACCTTTGGTCTTAGTTACCAGGGACCCACATTATTTTTTGCACATCATAGTCTAGCTTGAGCGGGGGTGTTCAGATATCCACATCATCTTTTTCAGGATCTTGCATGAAATTAGGGTTTGCATGCAAATTCTAGGGTTTGCATGCACTTTGCATGTATCCCAGTCACCAGGTTGATGCCTCCAGCACCTTAGCCACCTTATTCTAGCACTCGAGAGCTTCTTACATCAGTTCATTAGCCCTCCTAGTCAGGAAGGCACCCACTTCTTACCTACTGCTAGAGAAGGGCGCACTTCTTCACCTACCACTGCAGTTCCACTTCAGTTACACTCAGTTAGCTCCGATTCTCCCTGATTTGAGGCTAGTTTCACTCCCGACTGACTGTTTCACTCTGTTGGACCTCTAGATTGGCTAGATGACTTGTTCTGACTTCAGTTAGCCTCCCATGCGCCCTCCACTGAGCCCACTTCCCTATATCAGTGCTACACACTTTAGTTACACATGTTACACTCAGTTAGACTCAGATTGACACCTGGATGACTGGTTCTTGTGCATTGATGACCACCACTGATTGATGATGAGGACTCCTAGTCGGAGTCAAGCTACTCCATTTAGTGATTCAAATGACCTCCTTAGGAAATTCGAATTGCTCAGTCATAGTTACTGTATTGTATTGTAATTATTCACCCTCATTGGGATATTGAGCACTGATGCATGTTTTTCACAGTTTTACAACATATTTTCTATGTTCATCTGTTGTGACTAATTTTACAAAGTTAAGGCCCATTAACCCTCTCCTGTTACCTGTGATTGAAAAAGAAATCAAGAAGCTCCTTGATGCTAAAATCATAATCCCACTGATATATTCTAAATGGATCACAAATTTAGTAGTAGTAAGGAACAAAAGTGGGGAGGTCAGGTTATGTGTCGATTTTAGAAACCTAAACAAGTGCTCCAAAAAAGAAAACTACCCCCTTCCCAAGATGGAGCATTTACTGCAAAGAGTCTCAGGAGCTAGTGTCATGTCATTCCTAGATGGTTTCTCAGGCTACAATCAAATTTCTGTACACCCTAATGTACAGGAGAAGACATCCTTTACCACCCCTTGGGGTACCTTCATGTACGCTAAGATGTCGTTTGGGCTGATGAATGCCAGGGCCACCTTTCAGAGGGCCATGGACATAGCTTTTGTGGGATTAAAGGATAAGTTTGTCCTCATTTACCTTGATGATATCAATGTATACTCAAACAGTCACGAAGAACATTTGCAGCATCTAAAAGGGGTTTTTCTGAAATGTAGGCAGTTTGGAATTTCTCTGAATCCTAAGAAGTCTCAGTTTGCTCTCTTGGAGGGAAAGCTCCCGGGCCACATAGTTTCAGCACAGGGTGTAAAGATTGATCCAGTTCAGGTTGAAGCAATTCAGAAGGTGTCTATACCAAGGTCGAAAAAAGATATTCAATCCTTCCTCAGTAAGATAAACTTTGTCAGGAGGTTTATTCCAAATTTTTATGAGTTAGTAAAGCATATAACTTCCATGCTGAAAAAGGGATCCGAAATTAAATGGAAAGAAAACACAAGGAACTCTTTCGAAGCCATCAAACAGGCTATCATGGAAGCTCCTACTCTGATTAGTCCAGATTACACCCAGGTTTTCTATATTTTCTCTTTTGCTTCCCATGACATAGTGGCAGCAGTCTTATTGCAGAAAGATGATGAAGGTCTTGATCACCCAATTGACTTCTTCAGCAAAACATTGAGGGATGCTGAACTAAAATACGATCCCATAGAAAAACAGGCCTATGCTCTGATCAAGTCATTGAAGGCATTCAGAATTTATATCCTACATGCAAAGGTCATATCTTACGTCCCTTCAACTTCTATGAAAGATGTTTTAACTCAAACTGACATTGATGGAAAGAGAGCCAAGTGGATCGCCAAGCTGATCGAATTTGATATAGAAGTGAAGCCCGCCAGGTTAGTAAAAGGTCAAGGCTTAGCTAATCTTATGGCTGAAGAAAACTGCAGACTATTAGACATGAATTTCATTGGAATAAGTTTAGCAGGTTTGCAGACAGAAGTAGCAGCAGCAGAGCAACATAATAGTCAGCAGGTGGCCGAAAATTTGTCTTCATGCGAGTGGTATTCAGGTATTATTCATTTTCTGCACAATTTAGAAGTTCCTCCCGAACTCAGCACAATCCAAGCACGAGCTCTTAAACTTAAATCTGTTAAATTTTTCATAAATAATAGTCTGCTGTATTGGAAAGATCTTGCTGGCATGCTGCTCAGGTGTTTA
This sequence comes from Larix kaempferi, assembly GCA_027924585.1. Taxonomy (NCBI): domain Eukaryota; kingdom Viridiplantae; phylum Streptophyta; class Pinopsida; order Pinales; family Pinaceae; genus Larix; species Larix kaempferi. Next base: position 47,221,376 of record BSBM01001229.1, read on the forward strand.
GATAAAGAAGAGTCAGGTCAAGTCATGCATCACTTCCATTCAAGCATATGTGGAGGCCATCATTACTGGAAAACTACAACTCATGAGATTCTAAGGGCTGGATACTATTGGCATGTTCTTTTCTCTGATGTATACACTTTTGTGAAATCTTGCAACAAATGCCAAAGATTTGTAGGAAAACAACAGCTGAAATCCTTGCCACTGAAACCTATTATGGTTAATGGTCCCTTCCAGCAATGGGGCTTTGATTTTATAGGCAAGATTAATCCTTCATCTAGTGGTCAACATAGATGGATCCTGGTGGCCACTGATTATTTTACCAAGTGGATAGAGGCAATTCCCACGAGGAAAGCTAATCATCAAGTCATCATGAACTTTCTCTATGAAAACATCCTTATCAAGTTTGGTTTCCCAAAAAGGCTGGTAACTGATAATGCACCAGCTTTTAATGATAAAGCATTAGTCCACATGTGTGAGTCAATGGGCATTCAGTTGGTACACTCTACTTCCTACTACCCTCAAGGAAATGGCCTCACCGAGTCATCCAATAAAAGTCTGGTCAGAATCATCAGAAAGTTATTGGAAGAAAATAAAAAGAGTTGGGATTCCAAAATAAAGTTTGCTCTCTGGGCTGACAGAGTGACAGATAAAAAATCCATAGGGACTTCCCCCTTCAGATTGGTTTATGGTACTGATGCCATTTTCCCAATTCAGCTAATCCTGCTAGTAACTAATTTTTTTCAGGAAGAACGGAATGAGCCGAATGCTCTATTTGGTTGAATTACAACAGACTAGAGAACAGTTGGTGGAGAAGTTAGAAGCTCACCAGAAGAGGATAAAAGATACTTTTGACAAGAAGGCAAAGGTGGGAAGTTTTCAGGTTGGGGACTGGGTTCTAAAATGGGATGCCCCCAGGAAGGACAAGGGCAAGCACGGAAAACTTGATTCTCTATGGACAGGTCCTTATGTGATAACTCAAGCACAGCAGAACAACACTTTCAAACTGCAAAGTCTGGAAGGTGAAGAGATGTTTGGTGGCCCAGTCAATGGGCGTTTTCTGAAACTTTATTTCATCTGAGGCTTCACAGCATGGTCATTGTAAATATCATTTTGTTTTCAGTTTTTGCAAATAACTCCATGCCCAATGGAACACTAGAAGATAGGGTTAGATTTTTGTTTTACAGGAAAGGCATTTGATCTGTGGTTCTTGGAACCTCGCCGAGAGGTTTCCATCCCTGAGTAGGAGCCAGATGTTATCTCCTCAAACAAACATAGACTAGTTGTGGTTTCTAGGTGATAGGAGGTCTTTAAATTTTTCATTTTTGGATGCATTTGAGGTTCTTTTTCAACAGTTTGAGGTATGTAATGAAGTTTGAAATAACATTTGATGGTACTTTGTCTCCAAGAAAGGTTTTTTCGGTTTCGGTAGCTTAGGCGGACAGGGAAATTGTTAATTATCTAACGAAAAACCTCACTTTCGGCACCTCGCAAGATGAAAGACGAAACCCTTCAAATACCGAAAGGACAAGCATGTGTCATGAATCATGGAACAGTTTTTGGTGGCTTAGGAGGATACGACAGTTTTTCATTAGCCATCGAAAGGCAAGTGTTTTTTGCAGTTCGCAGTTTAAAAAAGAATCTTCCACAACTACCAAAAGCAGAGGCATTTTCACATGCTTTTTCAGCAGCTTACTTGATCGGAGGAGAAATCGTCGGCTACCGAAAGTAAGTCGATTTTTTAATGGTTAAGACGTCTAATAAAATCACTTAGTCATGAAGCTTAAAGATAAGAACCATCATTCCCTAACCGCCGAAAAGGGCCATCGCCAACAAAGACACGATCTCCTCAAATTAAAACCTGCTACAAATGATGATCGCTCCTGGATTGATTGAACCCTACCTCTCTCATATCCATCTAATTTCTAAAGGTTGTGCATCCTAGGTAATCGGGTAGAATTGATAGGTCATTTAAATCCTCATGATTAGCTTTTCCATTTCTATCCCTCGAAGTCAGGGTCCTTAACCAAGACATCCCTCATCCTCCTTTCTTACTTGTCATCGAGTTGCCCCTTCCCGATTTTGCGTCGAGTTTTCTCCTAAGGCTCAATTTTTTTTTAACATCAGGTGTCAACAAGTTTCTTACAGATGAAAAAGGGAGGAGCTATGCTCATGAAGGAGCTAAATGATGTTGGCTATCTCGAGTCGCACCCTGAAGTATGTCGATTCTTCAAAAACGTGGGATGCTATAACTACTATCAAAAGCTTTAAGGCTCCCATCAGCAGTTGCAGAGGCCTTCGCATTGTCGTTTGACGGGGAGAAAGCTCGAATTGGGACAGAAGAAATCCAAGTGGATGAAGCCCTCATAGTAGTAGCCACAGAGATTCCAAGGACAGGAGAAAGATGGTTTAAAACTACCACCACCCAGAATGTTGAGTTCAAATCGTATCTAAAACCTGCACACCAGAAAATTACCTGGAACAAAGACGTCCCTATGTCTTTCTTGGAGGAAAATTGGCAGCACCTATTGAAGGCCATCCTGGTCTATTTTACATGTGAAGGGAGATATTCCAGAGTGTTGATTTATCATTTCAAATTGTTGAATCATTTCACTGGAAGAATCCCTTTAAATCTGCCTTTCTATCTTCATAAAAACCTAAGAAAGATGGCTCACCAAGTCCAGGCAAAGCCAAGCAAAGTTCAGAGCAGGTTATCTCATCATGGCCTCATTAAACTCTTGGTATCAGAGCATCTGCAAAGGAAAAATAAACAGTGGTTTTCTTTCCTTTTCTAGAACGAATTCAAAACAGAATTGCAACCCGAAGACAAGGAAAATTCTTCCTCTAAAAAGTCATCCACCCCCAGAAGTGAAAAGAGAAAAAGGCGAGCCATCTTTTCGTTGCTAGCAGTTCAGCTTTCCCCTTCTTCTAAGCCTGAGAGGATTGGGAAAAAGCTAGAGTTCAGAAAAGAAGGAGATACTTCTTCAAAGGATAAGAACATATTAAACCTCCCCTATACAGATTCTGAGGACGATGAACTGCAAGAAACTGAAGTAGATCTGAAGAAAGTTGCAACAAAGCGAGAGATTTAGGAAGCAACTCCGCCTGAAGAACAGAGGACTACATATGAAGATTTTCCTTCTCCTACACCTAAGGAAGAACAAGATTAGTAGGTGGCCGAGGCATCAACCAACAAGACAAATAATTCTTCATCATAGAAGATTAATCAACTTCTCAGGCAGGTATATGAACTCGAATTACTTCAAAGGGTGATCAAGGAGAAGAATGAAAGGTTGACTGAAAAGCATGCTTAATTGTATGTCTCTTTTCAAGGGTTAACCAAAAAGCATAGCAAGTTGAAAGGGAGAAATATAAGACTGATAAGAGACAATATCAGACTATGTAGGAAGGTTGAGCTTCTGGGAGGTGAGGAAAAGACTCCGAAAACCCAGCCTAAGGTACCCTCAGACCTTGACACCTTAGCAGCAGCAGCAGTCAGTTTTGCTGACACTCCAGTTTTGGCCCAGGATGAAGAGAAATCCCAACAGCTAGAAGATGAGTAGCAGAAGTCAGGAAACACAGTTTTGTGAAAATTTTTGCAGGCTAGACCAAGCACAGTTTTTAGTGGTTTAGGCGAACATGGGAAATTGTTCATTAGCTACCAAAAAATCCAATTTTCGGCGTCCTAGGATATAAAGGTGGGACTCATCTAGTTACGGAAAAGAGATTCGAACTCCACACATCTAAAGGTGCCTCAGTGGCTTAGGTGAACATGCTACTTGTTCATTAGCCACCGAAAGCAGGGCTTTCAGTAGCTAATAAAATTTCAACCCAGTTTTCCAGCTGTCGAGAATACAGAATAACGCAGAAAGTGGTTTTTGCATCTAATTTGACTTTGTTGATCCAAGTACCTCAAGGGCATTTTCTAATGATGGTTAAAGGTTTAAGAGAGTCATGATTAATTTTCTGTTCCAGACTGAAGGGCACAAGCAAGGTGAGAAGAGGAATCTTCTTGTCTACTTTGGGAAAAACGGCCTGCAGGTTCTCCAGGTAGCAGTTCGACCTCACTCACCAGCCTCTGAAGGCCCATTACAACTGTCGAAGATAGGAGGACTGGTAAGATGGCGGTTACTTTTGGAATGTGGGAATCTTTCATACTTTCCAGGAAGCTGTTATTAGATAGCTATTTTTAGTAGATTCGATCCAGTTTTTTCGGGCTCTTGACCATTTTGTAAAGGCTATTAAGCCTGTGACTGATGTAGAACAAGGGTTTGATTTTGGAGATAGCACACTGATTGTACTTTCAGACTTCTTATAGCATATCATAATATAAGCTTCTTTTACCTATTATGTTCATATTTACCTCTCGTCTATTCTATAATTGTATTTGATGATTTATTTCATGTCTTGAGTTGATCCAGTGTCTGAAAACTGTCATCTTTTCATTTTGCTGATTAACTGAGCTTTACAAGTATTTCTTCGATTATAATGTTAGCCATTCATATGTCTGTCTTATGTATGTTTCTGCTGAGATTATAAGTTCTTTCCATCCATATACTTTATTTAAAACCTCTGAACAGAGTGGGCTAAAAGCCTTTTCCATTCAATATGTCTATACATGCTTTGATTGAGTAACCTTGTGTTAGTCGTTCCATTTTTGATCCACCTATCCACCCATCATTGAGAAAATAGTAAGTTACTAGGAATCTCTGAGATACAAACTAGGATATTTTCCTAGAGTGATAACACATGGTGTAGCTTGTCTCCACTAGGAGTCCTCATCATCAGATCAGTGGAGTCATCAATGCACAAGTAACAGTCAACCAGGTGTCAAACTGAGTCTAACTGAATGTGGTAGGTGTAACTGGCGTATGGGAATAGAAGTATGTAGGAAGCATGTGATCAAGGAGGGTGAATGCTTTACCTCCAAAATCAGATTTTACCTCCAAAAAATCAAGTAGATCATTATTCTGCATACTGGAAAAATCATGTGAAAGAGAGGATTCAAGAACCTCTTTGGAATCTAGAGTATGAGCTAGTTTATCTTGCTCAGAATTCGAAATAGAAGACAGTGAGAAATTGAGTGTTGAATCTATAGTTTCTTCTTCATCTTGAACAATGGTTGAGGCCGAGACATAATTGGAGAGAACACATAAGGAGGTCTCACTGGGCTTTTTTTCCAAATGGCTAGCATGATCCTCTTCTCCCTTCTTTCCAAATTCTCTATTGAGTTGGGCCCATAGATCTCTTGGATTTTCAACAGTAGTACTGAGGTAGCGCATACAAGGAGACATAGCAAGACATATTGTCCCAAAAGCTCTGTCACAATCATTAAGCCAATCATTCTTCTCTTCATCGGAATCAAAATCTCTTGTAATACCAATGCACACATCAAAAAGACATTGTCTCTTTAAACATGCAATCATCTTTGGTTTCCATTCATCATAGTTTAATGGAGTAAGAAGATTTTTTGAAGAAGAAGCTTCCATCTCCGCAATAGAGAATGCAAATGGAGGAAGTAGAAAACTGCAAATCACAAACAAACAAGAACCATTATGGAGCAATAGTTGCAACTGCAGAAAAATGCTGCAAAGTGAGCAAAAATTGCTCAATCTTCATGAATAATCCCTGCAGAAAAGAAGTCTTGTCCATGCCATGGCTCTGATACCATGTGAAATTGAAACACAATAGATCTATTGAACAAGTAAATCAATTACAACATATGCATAAAGAATAATATGTGTAAACTGTGCAAGAGAATTGCAGCAGTGCTCTATTGAACTCAGAAGTAGAATACAATACAATGTGTAGTCACAATGACTGGATAGATCAAGCCAAAGAATTCAACTTATCCAAGGAGTTCAATCAAATAGCCTACATGGTGTAGCTTGTCTCCACTAGGATTCCTCATCATCAGATCAATGGAGTCATCAATGCACAAGTAACGGTCAACCAGGTGTCAAACTGAGCCTAACTGAATGTGGTAGGTGTAACTGGTCCATGGGATCACTAATGTAGTGAAGGAGTCTCAAAGGAGGGTGCATGGGGAGCTTACTGGATTCAAAATAGGAAATCTAGTCTCACTGGGGGTCCAATGGAGTGTTTCAGTTAGTTAACAAGTCAATCTAACCTTAAATCAAGGAAAGATCCACAAATTACTCAACTAACTAAAGTGTAACTGAGTGGTAGGTGAAGAAGGGTGCCTTTAACATGTGGTAGGTGAAATGAGGGTGCATCACTGACTATGAGGGCTAAAAATGAGTGGAAAGAAGCTCACGGGGCTAGCAAACTGGGGATAAGGTGTTGGGGGTCACCAAACTAATGACTAGGATGCATGCTTGCAAAAATGCATGCAAACATAAAAGGTGATGATGAGATATCATAACATAAAGGGATAACATAGGTTGATTATTTAGGGGAGAGGCTTCAGGGATCATCCCACTAGGTGAGTGTGAGATTTTAAATGGCTCAGATCTAGATTCAATAAGAGAACTTCACATGGAATATTTCTGAGAATCAAAGAAGAAGAATAAAGAAGATAATTTGTGGAAAACACTCTATATCTTATTCATCAATATGATTACAATATATAATACATATTCCATGGAGAAAATCGAATTCCTTGGAGGCAATTTGGAAAGAGCAAAAAGAAAAGGCAAAAAAACCCCATAGGTGGCAAAAGCAGTTTCCAAACTGTACTAGAGGCTCACAAATTTGATAAGTATGGTATGGAAGCTCATGAGTGAGGTAAATGGAATGTAATGTTGGCTTTAGGAGAGAAGAAAAGGTGTGGAGGTTGAATTTCCTAAGTGGTAAGAGTTTCCAAGTCAACTAGCTTTTCCTTATCCACTAGAATGTAGAAAAAACAGGATAAAGCTGTCTAAATCGGGAAAGCACCTTCTAAACCAGAAATGGTAAGAAATCAAATAGAATCCAATGAAATCTTATCCAAAATCTCCTTAAGTGCACCCTAGTGACTTAGGATGGCAAGTGGTCCACTAAAAGACAAAAATGGCCCTATTTACCTAGTCAAAACTTAGGAAATTGATCATAAATGATTAATTAATTATATCTTAAGTATAAAATGGTATAGGTGGGTTTTTTAATACTCCAAAACCCCCCCTTAATCCTAAATTTCTGTTGTGGAAATAAGAAAAATATCAGAAATATAGGGCCCAAGCAACAAGGCTTATGGTCACTCCAATACAAAAATAACTAGTCCATGTGTTAACACCCAAAAAGTGCTCACTACCTCATCTACCCCATTACATGACTCATTTGTCCATATTTCCCACCATATTTGCCTCCAATACCTTAAAATCCCATTAGAAAGCCTCCAAAAGGCCACAAAACCATTAAAAAAGCCTCCAAAAGGCTAAAAAACCCCTTTTTCCCCCAAAATAATCCAAAATTCCTCCAAAATAGCAAAAACCCTCTAAAAAGGGAATAAAAATTATAAAAAAGAGGAAAAAGAGGGAAAAAGGAGACAAAAACCCTATACAGCTGACCTAAACCATATGGTTCCCAAAACCATGGGCCAGCACTCCACCACTAAAAACCTATAAATAGGTGATGAAGGCCCCTCATTTCATATCCACGGTCAAATACACCCTTACTCTGCCAAAATCACTCTTGAAACCCTAGCTCACCCTTGAGCTACTTTCACACTTGAGTGCCCCTTTGGCCCATTTCCAACCCTTTGGAGAAAGAGAAGGAGCAAAGCTGGAAGCTTGGAAGCAACCCTCCTGGACTGCTGCAAGAGCTTCACCAACCTTCACATTGGAGGTATAATCAATACAAAACCCTTTTTATTATCTTGTCTTTTCTGTTTTATGCACATGTTTAGAATAATTACCATTTTACTGTATTGTTTTCATTTAATGTTTTTCTGAATGGCTACTAAGGAGTCCCTTCTCCTTAGTAGGTGCTCATTTGCACAAGATAGGGTGAAAACCCTAGCTACACCATGTAAAATGAGGAAATAGGGAAAATCTCATGGGAACAAAACCCTCCCTAAAAAATGGACATGCTTGGAAGTAGGTGACCTCCTCTTCTCTCCTGCTCCTTGGTTAGGTTATGGGTTTTGGGAGCTTGTTGTCTCATCACCTCCGACTTCTAGATATCCCTCTTCACTTTCTTCGGAAGTGGTGATCAGTGTGGCTGGCGCATCAACCTTCCATTCTGGTGGCCAGTCTTCTATGATCAAGTCGATTTTCTACACATAGAGCTGATATAACCCTTCAAACCATTCAGGAGGCATGATGATCACTCGCCGCTGTATGAAAATGAAATGCAGTCCAAATTTGAACATCATCTTCTATATATAACGAGCCGTCACTTCCTTGGTGATACGCAAAGTCTTATGAATGACTTCGCATAACTTCTCATAGTAGGTGAGCAACTGTATGTTGTTCATCATTTGTCAATCTGGCTTTGGTTTTTCCCACATGTTAGCAAACCTCGGTCCTTGGCAATCTCCAATGAATACCGGAAGACCCTGCTAGTAGTGAGGCTCCTTCCACCCTACAAAGGAAACCAATACTAGTAACCAACTATAGTGGAATGGATATTTGTTTTCCTATGTCTCATGGATGTCTTATAAAAACTCATTCAATAGGTAGCTCGCCTAATTGTACTAAAATCAATCCTTAGCCTTCGCAACTAAGCATATTGCAATAGCTGGTACTTCATTTTGTCTGCACTTTCTCAGGATCCTTCCTACAAGGAACTGAACTATAAAGCACTTGGCTTGATCTTTGATTCTTACGGTTACGTAACCATAGATTCCTTTACTTATGCTGAATTCTTTCTTCATTCGCACATCTAATTCTTTATCCTTGTTTTTCTCGATGAACTCAGTGGTTGGATCGGCACCCCTTTTTCATAGGTTTGTGATCCTGACAATGAGGTCAATGTTAATGTACACCTTTCGATCCAACCATAAATACCCCTGGTGCATGCATGATAGTAGCGTGTGTACCACGACATTAAGCTCATGACTTATATCAAAGTGTGGGATGCGCAGTAGATTCAACAATCCAGATGGGTTTAATAGCGCAGACCATTCTTGCAGAAGAATTGTCGACTGCTAGTAACTTCATCATATTTTATGTACATATATTGATCTGGCTGGAATTGTGGAAACTTGTCCTGCTGTAACAAATCATAATCAACAAATTTGCAGTCGGGAATTATACCTAGCAAATTCTCTTTAAGTTGCACATGGCTTGACATAGGCAGCATGGGAATATTATACTGGGGATTCTTTATGAGAAGCACGTATGGCGCGTCGCTTATCCTTGGAGGGATATACTCTGGAATAAGCCATATTGGTCTCTCCTGGGTCTCTAGTGGTATTGGATTCTGAGCACTCGTAGTCTTCGGCTTTCCCTGGTCAGTGGCCTTGTGCTTGTATTTCTTTTGCTGCAGTTGATTCCTCGGTGAGTACCTAGATGAGCCACCGTGTTCTAGGAAGGATGGATTCACGGGCGTCTTCATAACTCCTTTTAGACTAGAATGTTTGAAATCACTCAAAACTTCTTCTAATTTCAACTGCGCATACATAAATTGTCGGGTAACTATCACTTTCAACTGGTAAACACTTAGAAATTTACAAGCAGTAAAAATTGAAAATTTGCAGTAAAATCGGTAAGTGAACAGTCCTTACTATTTATAGGCCTCTTACCACTATGGTGTGCCCAAAAACAACTATCTTAGCATTAAATGCTATTTCCATTGGCCAAATATATCGTAGATCTTGGTCCTTTCCCTTCATTGAATGCGTCTTCAACGGATGAATATGCCTTAATTGCGGAAACAAGCGGTTTCCAAAATTACTGTACAACGGCTACTTTTTCGATCGACAACTATAACGGTTAGCTTTCCTTAACTTCATTAGCGGTCATGCGACTACGAGGTTCACTGTGCATTTCCCTTTGTTGACTTCTAACTTTGCAGTGAGAGACTTCTTTATTAGCGGCGATGTGAATTGCGAGGTTCACTACGCATTTCCCTTTCTTTGATGTTAACTTCGCAGTGCGGACGTTCTCTTACTTCACAACTCAGATTTCTATGTGTGCTTCAGAGCACAACTTTCATTTGCATGAAAACTTCACATTTTACCAAAATTGTGTGCAGACTCTTTATCGTGTCATTCTTAGTGTCCAATTTAAACTGCACATGACACTTTGAATATTTTTCTCATTGTTGATCAATTGATTCCTAAAGGAGTAGGACTATCCCTATAATGATTTATTCTACTTCCATTAATGAGTCCTGGTAGGTTTTCTCCTAGCAAGGTAGATAGTTGAACTATGCCACCATTAGTAACATGTTTGACAACATACGGTCCTAACCAGTGCGTTTTAAAATTTCTAGGAAATTTCATGAACTTACTATCATAAAGGAGGACAAGGTCTCCTACCTAGAAGAAGTTGTACTTGACATGCCTATCGTGCCATGATTTTTCTCTGTCTTTCGGCACTTGTTGGTGAAAACTTGCAATGAAGTGATCTTCCTCCAGTCCAACTAAGTGTAGTAGTCTTTTTTCCATTGTCTCTTCATCAGCCATATCTGTAAGTGCTGCAATCCTCAAGCTAGGAACTATGTATTCCATTGGCATAACAAATTCCTGTCCATATGCTAATATGAAAGGTGTGTAACCTGTCAACCTCTTGCAAGTTATCCTATATGCCCATAATACCGTTGGTATTCACAGATCCCAATCATCCATGTTGGTATTGCATACCTTGGTCAACGCATTTTCCAGCACTTTGTTAAAAGCTTCAATAGTGCCATTAGCTTGTGGATGATAGGGTGTTCTCTTCTGATGGTAGATCTGGAATTCTTTTGTCAGAGTTGCAATAGTCCTATTCAAGAAATGAGTTCCTTGATCGCTCATTAAAATCTTCAGAAATCCAAACCTTGTCAAGATGTTCTCAAAGATGAACTACACGACAGTAACTGCGCTACAGTCCTTCACTGGTTTTTCCTCTTCCCATCTAGTTAGATAATTTGTAGCTGTGATGATATATCTCGAACCAGTTCTCTTTCTTGGTGGGTTAATAGGTCCCACAAAATCAATATCCCACTTATCAAATGCTTGCAAGGTCAACTGTGGCATCAATGGCATCTCATTTCTACGGGATGGCTTCCCTGTCCTTTGGAAAACATCGCAACTGTTGGAAATATGGCAGTATAGATTGTTATTGATGGCATTCAGATATGGCAGTGCCAACTATCCATTACAGAGTAATAAATGAAGAAGCAAGTAGAATGATGAGGGAAATTGATCATGCAGTAGGCCATGCAGGAAATGGTAATCAGATGAGACAAGTGAGCAATTAATCTCTAAGTAGAGGTAGCTTCATGGATGGGTCAAGTGTAGGAAGTCTATTTTAATTAAGGATGAGGAAGTTGTTGGAATATTCTCCCCATCATTTTTCAGTTTTGCATGCATGCATGCATCCAGTCATTTGCATGCATCCAATCATCATCATGGTGGACCTCCCAGCTCCTAGAGCTTGGTTCTAGCTCTCCACAGCCTGTCTACAGCCCCCAGGGGGCCTCCCACCTACCAAAAGAACCCTTCTCTAGTCTTTTGCATGGCAAGTGCACCTTTCTCACCTACCACATCCAGTTAGGCGCCTCTCTCACTGACCAGTCAGTTATCACTCAGTTCTTCCTTGATTTAAGGATAGATTGACTCCCCCACTGTCTGTTTCACTCCGATGGACCTCCAGTGAGACTAGTTTTCCCATTTTGACTACAGTTAGCTCCTCATGCACCCTCCACTGTGCTTCCTTCATTTAGTTAGTGCCTACCTCACTCAGTTAGACTTAGTTAACCACACTTGACTGACTGTTACCATTGATGACTGACACATTGATTGGATGATGGCTCCACTATCATTCAAGCCACACTCTAAGTTAGGAATTTGAATGCCCTACTTGGCCTGTTCGAACCCTATATGATGCCACCTTCATGGCTATTGTATTCATTCATTTACATTCTTATTCATTGTATAATACTGAGATATTGTTCTATTCTACTGTGTTTATGAGTGATCATTGAGTGTATCCTTCTCTTCTTCTTGCAACATATTTGTTAGTTTGATTGTGAGTTGCTACAACTGCCAGATCCCTTGCAGATTCTTACATGGTATCAGAGCAGGAAGCAGCTATTCGAATTGTAGTAGTTGCAGTAGCAGCGGTTGCAGCATTTCTTTGAGTAGCTATCTTTCACTTGTGCACCAGAATCCTCTGAGTTTCCACAGCAAATCCTGGTGCTATTACTTGAATTCATTGGAGAAATTCAGTGAGGTCTAGCCAGGTGTGAAGGACTTAGTCCATGTGCCAAGTGTCCTTAAGGTAGTGTTCATTCGAAGTGTAGCATTCTCCATCAGCACATCTTTATTGTTTTGCAGGTTTATTCACCCGTTTGAAATCTTCTTCAACTATTCAACTTTCTCTGTTCAGATGGATCTAAAGCTTACATCTTCCAACTGTTAAGTTTAGCCTAATTTAGCTAGCAAGATCACTAAAAGAAACACAATCACAAGATAGACAAAGATTTACTCTAGGAAACCCTCATGGGGTAGAAAACCCAGCAAATCTTTCCTCAATATAGATAATCAACCCAATACAAGATGTAGTCCTCAACAAGAGCTCCTTCTCCTCCTATGCAGACCTCTCTCTCACTTGTGCACTAATCACAAGTGGCTGAATGAGTGAGATAAGTGAGGAACATCCCTCCTCTACTTATACTTGTTTCCCGACTTACTTTTTACCCTAATGGGGCCAACCTCTTCCAGAAGAGTCTAATAACCCCCAAAAGGTAAACTTAGGGCCAACCTCACATGGGAGATCTAATAACCCTAGTTACCACACTCTCTTGGAGGAATAAACATCTCAAGATATACAATAGGGTCACCACAGAGGAATGTACCATCTCTGAAATGATAAAATACAAATATAATATTCTTTGAAGTTAAAATATTTCAACACTCCCCCTTAACGAGAAGGATATTATAACAACATCTGCAGGAGCAAGGAATCATCAACTACATGGTACATGGTACATTAATAAATCATTGGAAGCTTTCTTTATACATTATCATCAGTAACTCATATAGTTACTGAAACATAATCAACACTGGAACATCAATATATTCAGTACTGAGTCTTCATCTTCTGCAGTGCTTGATCAGCTACATCATCATCATCATCTCGATCATCTCAATCATCATCATCTAGATCATCTCGATCTACAGCATCTGGATCATCTCGATCTACAACATATGGATCATCTCGATCTACAACATCTGGATCATCTCGATCATCACGATCAGCAGCATCGTCATCTAGATCATCATGATTAGTAGCATCGTCATCTAGATCATCATGATCAATAGCATCGTCATCTAGATCATCATGATCAACAACATTGTCATATAGATCATCACGGTCACCAACATCGTCATCTAGATCATCACGATCAACAACATCGTCATCTAGATCATCAGCATACCCTGCAACACACATGATCCTTCCTTTTGGAATTACGGGATCATGGACAGTCCTTCCTTTCAGAATTACGGGACTCTAGTCCATAAAATCTTGTGATCCTTCCTTTCGAAATTACAAGATCATGGACAATCCTTCCTTTCAGAATTACGGGACTCTGGTCCATCAACTCTGGTGATCCTTCCTTTCGGAATTACGGGATCCTGGACAGTCCTTCCTTTCGGAATTATGGGACTCTGGTCCATCAACTCTGGTGATCCTTCCTTTCGGAATTATGGGACTCTGGTCCATCAAGTTTGGTGATCCTTCCTTTCGGAATTACAGGATCATGGACAGTCCTTCCTTTCGGAATTACGAGACTCTGGTCTATCAACTCTGGTGATCCTTCCTTTCGAAATTACGGGATCCTGGACAGTCCTTCCTTTCGAAATTACAGGACTCTGGTCCCTCAACCATATCTACCCGAGAATATTCCTTCATCTACAAGAGAGTCAAATTTTCCAATATTCTTATCATCCTTTTTTATGTAGCATTTGCTTCCAAACAATCTGAAATGTTTGGCATTGGTCAGTCTTCCTTTCCATAGTCCATATGGTGTTTGATCACTATTACTTCTAAGTAGTGCTTTGTTCAATATGTGAACGGCTGTATGTACTGCTTGCACGCAAACGATATCACCTATCTTTGAGTCATTCATCACAGTTATGGACATTGCTTGTACAATTCTTTTTCTCCTCTCAACAACTCCATTTTGCTAAGGTGTTCTAGCTGCTGAAAATTCCCTTTTTTTTCCATGTTCTTCACAAATATCCCAAAATTCATTTTAAGTGAACTCACCACCATTATTCGATCTTAAGGTCTTGATTTTCAAATCAGTTTCATTTTCAACCATTTCCTTGAATATCTTGGAACATTCAAATGCTTTTGATTTCTTGTTAAGAAAGCACACCCATGTCATCCTTGCATAGTCATCAATGATCAACATGAACTATTGCTCACCATTCAGTCCTTTGGTATTCACTGACCCACATAGATATATGTGAACAATTTGCAGTGGCTTTGTAGTGACATATGCCTTTGTCTTGAATTCAACCTTTGTTTGTTTCCCATGCTGACGATGCTTGCACAAAGTGTTGGCTGGTTTTGTAATTTGTGGTATTTATTTTACAGCTTGCTTCTTACAAAGCTTGACAATATTTTCAAAGTTAATGTGACCCATTCTCTTGTGCCAAGGCCAACTTTCATCTTCCTTACCCAAACAACATTGTTCCTTTCCAATTTCATTCAATATGTATATGTTGTTTGGAGTTCTAGTTGTCATTGCCACAAGTCTACCTGATCCTTTTCTTCTGATTTCACATTCTTCTGAATTTAATAGGAGTGTGTGTCCTTGATCACACATTTGGCTTACACTCAAGATATTATGTTTCATGTTTTCAACAAGTAGAACATTTTCTTCCAAAGCATCTTCATTCCAAGACTAATTGTACCTTTTCCCATAATTATGGCTAAGTTGTTATTGCCTAATGTGACAGAACCCTCCTTTTATTTCCTTAACAACACAAATTTGTTTTTGTCACTGGTCCTATGTTTTGAACATCCACTATCAACAAACCATTTACTTGTACTTCTTTGATCTTGTAAAGCTAGTCCAAATTCATCCATATGCAATTTGTTTTGCTTCTTTATCCAAGTTCTCTTATGTTCTGGAAACTGTCTGGTTTCCTTTGATGATATTGTCATCCCAGTTCTGCAATTTTTGGTTGTGTGTCCAAATTTGTTACATTTGTAGCATTGAATTTCATAATTTAGGGCTCCAAATTTATTGTAACTTCTCTCAAAATCCTTATGAGGCTTCTTGTCATGATTCCTGAAGTTTTCATAGCCATTTCTATTCCATGTGTTTCTACCTCTTAAGTATGCTCTATAGTTTACAACTTTATGCCCAAAATTATTGCAAGCATAACACATGCAAAGAAAATGTTTTGGTACCTGGATGTAGGAGGTATTCTAGTTGGTGCATACCCTTTCAATTTAGGATCTTGAAACTTTGTTATTGTTGGTGGTTGCCTCCATGCACGATCCTTCTCAAGACTCTTCTATGTCATTGGTTTCTGTATATCCTTCTTTTGAGGCTCGGGACCTTTCACAGCATCTGCATAACTTATTTGTCATTCTTTACCTTTAATAATCATAGAGATTGATGTTGATGTATATGTAACTTCGGAATGTATTTCACATATATGTATATTGTATTCCTATAGAGATGTTATTATTCCTCTATACGGAAGTGTCGTAACTTATACTTGATGGGTTATTAGACCACCTTGCTGGGGTCGGCCCTGTATAAGTCATGCGGGTCAAAGGGTTATTAGACCACCCTATTGGGGGTCGGCCATGTGGGTCAAAGGGTTATTAGACCACCCTAGTGGGGGTCGGTCTAGTCAGCATTATGTTAAGTGGTTAAGTTGAGGCCAACCTAGTTGAGTAAAGGTCAAGTCAAGTTAGTGTATAAATAGAGAGTGTGTCTCTCTCATTTTACACATTCTATTCTCTCACTCACACTGTGGAGAGTGGCACACTTGTGGAGGAGGAGGCTTTGCTGCTAGGAGAAGACTATCTCTTGTATTCTGGTTGTATCATTGCTCTATCTATCTCTGAGGAATTTATTGGGGTTTTTCACCTTTATGGTTTTCCCCAAGTAAACTCGGTGTCTCTTCTGTGCTTGCATTATTGTATCCATGAATGATATGCTGTAGATTTGCTGTACATGTTGTTCTCTCAGTTAAGATCCTAGATCATATTGAAGTAAATTCTGAAAATTTAACAATTGAACCCTCATTATTTTGTTTGTATCCAAGACCAGATTTATCGTAGAATGGCCTTTGGCTCCTAATAATTTCATCCAGTATTTTGCTGTTGTTATCAAAGTTTTGTCGAATGTCATTCTTTTGAGATTCCTTTCTGAGAGAAACTATTTATGCTTCCATCTTTTCCTGTATCTTCTCATTTTCTTCAAATTTTCTTTCGAAGTGTTCCTTCAATCACTTTGGATTCTTCCAACTGAATCATTAGATCCATAAATATCTTCTTTGTCTCTTCTGGTCGTTATCGGAGCTTTCATTCAGTTCATCCAACTCCCTTTTGAGTAAATTGTTTTTCTTCCTTTCTTTCCTCAGTTCACTTAAGGCACTGATCAATTCTTCTTCAAGATCTACTTCTCCTTCCACATAGTCTGCATCATCATCATTAGCATTTTCTTCTAATGCCATGAAGAGCACCTTTCCAAAATCATTATCATTGTCATCCTCTTCATCGGAGGAGGAACTATCCTATTTTGAATAAAGACTCTTCTTTTTCAAAAATTTCTTGTTCCTTTTATGATATCTCTTTTATTTATTAGGAACATCTTTTTCATCATTATCAGACCTTTTTGCATAAGGAAACATGGAAGCAAAATGCCCAAATTTACCACAATTAAAACATATGAGAGGAAGCTTACCTTTGTACTTGTCAGTTCCTCTTTTCATTTTTCTCATGAAGTTTGCGACTTCTTCATCGCCTGATTCATCATTAAAGATGGACCATGAACATGATTTTTCCTTTTGCTTGTTATGCCTTGTCTTCTTGGAAGCCTTGAAAGCTGCTTCCCTTCTAGTAGAATTCTCTTGTTTTGTTCTCATTTCATATGCTGTAAGAATTCCGTGTAATTCATCCACACTTAAACCATCTAGATCTTCTCTTTCTTCTAGAGATGAAATCTTCGAATCAAACCTTAATGGAAGAGATCTGATAATATTTTGAACAATTACCGAATTTTCAATCTTTTCTCCAAGGCCCCTCATGGTGTTCACAATTTCGTCTACTCGAAGAAAATAAGCCACAATGTCTTCATCTTCCTTCATTTTTAGATGTTCAAATTGTATTCGATAAGTTTGCATCCTAGCTCCTTTGACTTTGGAATTTCCTTCATACACATTCTTAAGTTTGTCCCATATTTCTTTTGCAGAGGTAAAATGGATAACCTAGACGAATTATGAACCCGCTAAGCGTCCAAGAATGGCACTCATGGCCCTTGAATTGCATTCATAAGGTCTTCTTTCAGTAGTACCTGTAGGTTGATATGTATCTGGTGTATTGTATCCATTTACTACACTCTGCCAAACATCAAGCCCAATTGACTGCATAAATAGCTTCATCCTCTTGCTCCAAAAAGCATAGTTCATTCCATCAAATAATGGTGATCCAATCTTAGAATATTCTGCGTACTATTCCATGATGATCTACCTTCTGGTGGTTAGATTGTCTTGAAGGAACCGGCTCTAAACCCAATTGTTTTAAATACTAAGAGGGGGGGTGAATCAATATTTAGCACTTTTTACCATTTCAAACATTAGTCACATCAATTAAACATTAATCGTTAAGAACACCATTCATCATCACATAAACCATACATAGTGCACAAGATATTTTACATGGAAACTTAAAAGGGAGAAATCCATAGAATGCTTTTATTATATAATATAAAGATTACATTCGATGTGTTTACCAGCACCAACTGGAAGGAAGCTCCAACTCCCTGATTTTCTAGCACCAACTATAAGGAAGCTCCAGCCCCCTATTTTATCAGCTCCAAATGAAAGGAGGCTACAACATGTCCTTGCCCCATCCTGCCCCGCTGATATGAATAAGAGAATCAATCTATGACTGTCACTGTCTCTATCTATATCCCTGTCATTGTAACTGTCAAACTATCACTATCACTACCACTCTCATACTATCTCTGTCTTTATCGTTGTCACTGTAACTATCAAATTGTCACTATCTTTGCTACTGTCATACTGTCTCTGTATCACTGTCCTTATCACTGTCACTGTATCAAGTTGTGCATGCCTCAAGTACAATTTCAATATTTCCCAGAAACAAATATCCAAATATTTCATTTACTTATTCAATCTTTTACATCAAATCAAGCCATATAATCTTACACATAATACCATGGTTTATTCATAGAAAACCATCAAGATATAAGCCAAGATAATAACAATATCTATGCCAGGATAACATCAAAATCTATGCCAAGATAACCACCATCATATATTCCATAACATATTCAATGGATTCACATACCATACCAAGATCAAAGATGAACTCTATCCATGAGAGACATATGCCATCACAAGAGAAACCAACAAGCATCAACCATACCTTTTCCAAGATCATAATTTGAAAAAGATATAAAAAAAACAAAAGAAATTCTATATCATGTCATCACATATCCATCGCATCAATATTTCCAATGAGCCGAGAAGTTTGTAATTCCGATACAAGATGAGAAAGATATGCAAGTTTTCATCAATCTTCTTCTCTTGATGACTGCTGCAAAATTTGACACTAGTTGACTGTCGACCTTGTTCAGTGTACTTTCAGCCTATATCACTTATTTTCACTGATACAAATTTAAACTTAGATCATATCATCACATATTCCTTTCAACAATATTTCCAACGAGCCAAAAATTTTGCGATTCCGATACCGTATGAAAAAGTTATGCCAATTTCCGTAAAACTCCTTCACTTTATCACTGCTACAAAATTCGGACCCAGTATTTCGTACATTTGAAAAAGAGAATAGAGAACTTGAATGATGATAAAATGAGATATTTTCTCTTCTATTTATACACTTCATCATGCCTTGTAGATTCTTCTAGGGGTTTCTTAAACTTATCCTTAATTTGTGGATCTCCATATTTTAAGGGGGTCTAGTCAAGGAGTTAGTACACCACTTCAAGGATCCATCATGATATGCTATGTCATAACTTCAAGATCACTCCATATATTCTTAAAGTGATCCTTATGAATTTTCCACATCATCATACTTGATTGACACATCATTATTTTTTGTGAGGCTCTGTGCCACTTCATGTGGTCCAATGGACCAAAGTACCACAACGTTCATGGTCATGTGAGCCAAACATCATTATTTTGGGGATACTTCAAGCTTCACACCAACTTGCTGTGGACCAAATTTCGGGACTCTTCAGGGAATTCTCCACCATGGGTCATGTAGCCCCAAACTCATGGGAGCATGGACCAAACATCATTATTTAGGGGTTTCTTCACCTTTTATTTCAACAATTCGTAGGGGAAACCTTAGGGACTTCTTTACATTTTTGTTCTATATGTGTACATCTCAAAGTGTCTTCCCGTGAGGGCCATGTGCAATTGCTACGCCATAATGGGACCACTTTAGAGGACATATACATATATAATTTGACATCAATGACAACTTTATTCAACATTCACAAGATTTTCCACCCCTTGCCATAATGAAGGAAATTTGGTGCTAGTTCCTGAAAATATTTTCGATGTCTTAGAGAAGAAGCTAATTAAGGAGCAGAATCATTAAGGAATTCCCAGTGCAATGGAAAGGAATACGTAGTGAGAATGCTACTTGGGAACGAGAACACATCTTACAACATCTCAGTTTGAAATTTCTCGAGTACAAGCAATCTTGGTAGGGGAGTACTGTCATGTGCCCTCAATAGTGATCACTGGATCAAGTTCCTAACCCAACCAATCCCTTGGGTTGAGGAGGAAACTTCATTTACTTGGGGTTAATTTTGAAATTCAGGAATTTAATTAATTAGGGAGTGTGATTTAATTTTTCCTAAAGTTTATTATGCACTTGAGAATAATCATTATTCATAAATTAAGTATTTTTATTTTGAATAAAAGAGGATAATGCTCCACAAGTGAACCTTAGTAGATAAGGTTGACTGAAGAGATGACTTGCAAAAGAAGTTAGGAGAAAGCATCCAAAGCTAGAAAATCAGGAAAAAGGAAAGAAAGATTGTATAAATCAGAAAGGCAACAAAAACTCAGGAAAAGCAGCATAAAGCGGAAATCAGCACAAAAGTAGAAAGCAAGATAAAATCAGAAAAACAGGATAAGGCATAAAAGCAAGAAAAAGCACTAAAAAGATAAAGAAGAAAAGGTAAAAGCAGAAAGCAAAGAAGAAAATGAAAAAGGAGGAAAGCAAAGCATAAAAGAAAAAAAGGAGGAAATAAATCTTTCCTTATCCATACATGAGGGTGCATTATCCTAGGATACTTGCTCCTGAATTCATCCTCCATCTATAAAATAAGGAGTGCGCACCACCATCACATCTTTTGTCAGTTTGAGTATTGGAGTGAGTATCGTTGTGCCTCAGAGACTTGGGAGATGTGCCCCTAGTCCAAGCTAGGAGATGTACCCATGCTTCCTATGAAAGGATGATGGAATTCAGTCATTTTCAATCATTTTATTGCAGGTCCTGTAGTTTATTCAAGTCTAGTTTGAAGTTCATAGAAAGTGTCATGAAGTCTATGGTTTGAATCCTCAAGCTTTCCAGTGATTCCCAGTGCTAGCTTATTGTATTGAAAGGGGTTGAATATTTGGACTATTATGAAAATCCTATTGTATCCCATATGATGTATTTTTTGTTATATTGATCCTATGATATCAGTCATAAATGCTTATAATGAAGAAGTCTGAATTATTTTGAGTTTTCAATGCCCTACTAGATTTGCATATATTTTGAGCTAGTTTCCATAATGTATTTGATAAATGAATGAGTATTTATACAAATGAGATTATTTCTATTTATGATGTTATTTAATATGTTATATGACTCAACCCAATCTTGATATCATAAATTCATGATCCTTCCTGACTGTTTTGGAAGTCCTGAAATTGGTCGAGTGGTGCAATCCTAGAAGGCAATTTTCCTTGTATAATTATAAGACTTCCTCAGAACCTTATCAAACTTTTTGTAGTGAACCAAGACTTTACATTGACATTTTTTTATGTTATTTAGCCCCCCTGAGTTAGAATCCTTCACCATTAGCTTCCTATCAATGCATAGTTGAAGTACTAGTTTGCATATGTTGGGGTGCCCAGGAGCATTGGAGTAGATTTCAGGCTTGTTGATTTCAAAACATTAATGGTCCCAGTACTTTAGGTAAAGGTATTATCAGCTAGCATAGTCCTCCTCCTATCCAGAATACTTGATTTTTCCTACCTACAGTAAAACTAGCCCACTGTATCCATTATTTTTCATTGAGTCTTTTAAGGGAGAGAATTAGTGTATCATCAGTCCTAGTTGGTACATTGCATATGAAATCTAATGAAACAAATCAAAATAAATTAGAATCCATTTGCAAATCAAATCATAACCAAAATAGGAAAATCTAACTCAAACCCGAAATTGATTATGCAAGTAGATTTTTGGGGTGGTTAAGATATCCATTTGGCAAAAGAGATCTTCTCAAATCATTCCTCATCCTCACAACTTTCCAACAAGCTATCTTGGGAATGTTTTGGACATTTAAAACTCAAGATATTACCCCCAAAAACTAACATTCAACAGACGTAGATTTCATTATTGGATGAATTGTGACTGTTGATTTGAATGTGAAGTTTATTATCTCACATGCATTAGGAAAAAGAAATTTCATGTTTTTATAATGATTTTGACACATATAGTAGTTTGTAATAAAAGCTAGGGAATATATAGACCATAGGGCTCACACTAATTATTTTGTCGAAAGAATTAAACAAAAATTAATAAAGAAAAACAACAAAGTTAGGATATGAGAAATGAATCATTCCAATAATATCAGAGAGTTAATAAGTCCCACAAATAGATTTCCAACATAATTATTTTCTAAAAATGGAATACCAAAAATGAATTATTGTATTTCCTTTTGCACAATAATAAATAAGAAATTTTAAACTTGCAAAAGAAAATCAAAGATATTTTATATGTTTCAATATCAATTTAATCTTATTAAAATGAAAATGTCATCCATAATCAAATGCTTTTATGTTTCACATTCATAAATATTTAAATTTTAATCTCAACAATTCTCAAAAAACATGGAAACTCAAAATCATATTAAAATTAGAGAGATTAAAATTTAAATGAGCTAAAATATATGTGTTTTTGATAAAAATGTTGGTTTCATTAAATTAAATTGCGTGAGTTCAAACTACAGATTTAATGAAATGTATTTTTCAAATTCACAAATTAATTTAATCAAAACCAAAGCAATCATGAATATTAAAAAAATGATTTGAATAAGCTCAAATTAAACATCGAAAATATTTAACTAATCTAAGCAAACAAGCTTTAAAAAATAAGATTATTTACCAAATATAATGGGCATAAATATGCAAAAGTAGAAATAAGACTTGATCAAGATCAAATATCAAACTAATGCAATATCTAGACCCATGCAAGGAGAAATCAAATGATCAATCAAAATCCCAAAATGAAAATAATAACCAATGATCATCTTTAATAATCAGCTTATACAATGAAGACCAAATCTAGGTGAGGGTGTCAAGAATAACATGATAGCCCACCCAAAGCATAAAACCAAGTCAATCAAATCTCAAGAGAAAATGAGAGGATGAGAGGACATGAAGGAAAGGTAGGAAATCCATGTAGCATAGTAAATACTGATGCAAAAAATGTGATGAAATAACCAACTTAGTAACACAACTAATCCATCATCAAAATCACTATACATATAAATGAAATAATCATGCTTCGACATATCAAAACCAGTGAGTCAATCAACATCTAGATAGATCACATCAAATAAATTTGAAAAGAGTGGAATCGAAATATTAATTAGGAAATTATCAAGAAGAAAGCTTTCGGATTCACAATACCTATCATACCAAAGTCGAGATCAGAGAGTCGGGATTAGTTACAAAAACACATGTCATTTTGACTTCCAACTTTCAAGGTAGGCTCATCGATATTGGAGGATAGTCACAAGTCGGGATTCAAGATGACATTTGAATGGTAAATGCATGGGATGCCGAATTCCAACTTTCTAGAACTAGGAATAATCACAAGTATTGGGATCGGAATGTCAGGAAGTAAATTAGAAAGAACTAAATAGTTTCTCGAATTCTAACTCCTAATATTTATAAAAAAAGGAATATTAGAATCAAAACATAATCAAGATTAAAATAGGTAACTGAAAATCCTTACTGTCGATTTCCGATTTTGATTCCTTTATTTTTCCTTTTCCCACTTTGATCAATCAATGAGTGCATGATTAATAAAACAAACCTTGAGGTGATTGATTAGACATGTTGTATGTTCTAATGCAATTTGGAAACGCATTTTATTATTTTCGTGAACATGCGCACTGCCAAATTTCCATGCTTAGACCTTGCACAGGATTGAAAGCGTTATCAAATAATGAAGGCATTCTCCAGTTTTCGGGTATTGAAATAAGCCAGTGGGGTGACATTTGGCCCTGTTCTTTACACTCGTCATGGAAATAACATGTACCCAAGTTCAAGAATAATGTTGGATTCAATACTCTGTACTTTGCAAGTTGTATGAGGCGGTGATGCTATTTTTATAAGGGTTTCATGTATTCGTCTTCAGCCTCTACTTCCAGCATTATGTCCACAGCCTCAAATTCAATTATGGTTGCAGAGAAGAAACGCAGGCCAAGTGGTTCTAGTGGTAGTCTGCTTCGAAAAGAACCCCAGAATACAGATTGGGTAAAGGATTTTCCGGCCATTGTAGAGAAATTAAGGGACGTTGGTTGGTACCCTTTGTGTGAAAGGATCAAAGATTATAATACGGAGGTTTCAAAGCATTTTCCCTAAATTTTAATGGAACAAATGTGAGTTTTTACGGGTTAGAGTTCACAGTTACTGAAGAATCTATTGCTCAAGCGATTGGTGTTTTCCCTGAGGGCAAACGATGGTTTAAAAGACAATTGATAGATGAAAATTTTGGTGAATTCTTTCCACCTACACATAGAAGCCTAGATTGGATTCAAGGTATCCCAAGAATGTTTTTGCTGGAACGTTGGTGTCATATTTTGCAGATTGTTCAGAAGTATGTGACCTGTGAGGGGATATTTTCTACAATTTACCTCTACCACATGCGTTTCCTGCAACTCATATCAGGTATCAGGAAATTGAACTTACCCTACTATTTATTAAATAGTTTAATCAAGATGGCTTCTAGGGTACAAAACCATCCTGAATATTCTAGCCACAGTGTATTCCATCATGGGTTAATCAAGCTTCTAATAACCAAAGAATTAGAAAAGCAAAATATATCTTGGGATCATTGCTTATTTTGGTATGGTTTCATAGTTGAAATTAAAGAACATGAGCAAGATATTAAATCCTCAGCTAAGAAGAAAGGTCTTAAAACCCCTCTTGTTAAGAAGACAGTTGATGTAGTAAATTCTCCTCTAGAAAGAGAAACAAAAAATCAATCTAAATCTAAAATCCTTGAAGAAGAAATGACTGTTCAGACACCTTCCAAGTTTGAAGAGGAAATATTTGAAGGTCAAGAAGAATGGTTGAAAAGCAGAGAGAACGTAATGTATAATGTAAAATGTATATTTGATAAATGTAGAAGATGATAAATGAATACAATGAGTTGGGATTAAATAAGCCTGTCTTGCACCTTTTCACCAAAGGGCATGACTATTAATATTAATTATATTTTATTATTATTTTACTGTTACATTGCTTTCCCCTTAAGGGAAGCTTTTTCCTCAAAGCTTATTTGACAACAATGATTACATGAATTGTTGCATTGTCTCTGATGTGGACACCTGTATGGCTTGCTACTGGTGGGTTTTGTCCCTGGTTCTATTTCGAATATGTGTTCAATTTTTCTATTTGGTGTGAGCTCCATAGGTAGCTCTTGAAACACCTTGCGATGTTTCTGAATCGGCTTTTGTATCTTTAGTTGTTTGTCCATATCTTCTTTATTTGTTAGAAGCTTCATTTCTTGACATTGGAGTATGTATGTTGGTGCATCCCTCCGAAGTAGCTTTTCTATCTGATGTGATGTAACTAGCTGTGTCGGAGGTGGTTGGAACCCATATAATTTGTGTGTTTTCCCGAATGCATGGAATTCAATAAAATGTTCTTGGTGATTTGTGGAGTATGTACCCAAGGTTTGTAACCATTGTATTCCTAATACTACGTCGACTCCTCCCAACGACACCGCAAAGAAATCTGATTCTAAGTTATACTCTTGTATTTGTAACTTGACTTGGTGACATTTCCCTACGTTATCAATCTTCTTTCCATCTGCTACCATAACCTTCATGTTAGGAACTGGAAAAACAAATAGGTTAAATACCTTAGCAAGGTTGACATTAATGAAGTTATGGGTGCTGCCAGAGTCGATGAGAACTGTGACGCTATTCTTTTTTATATGTCCTCTAAGCTTCAATGTTTGCGGTTGGGAGATTCCTGTAATAGCGGCTAATGAGATTTGAGGGGTGTCGTCCTCAATTTCTATGTGGTAGTCTTGTTGACTCTTCGCATAATTTTCAATTGGTTCCTTGACTTCCAACATTGCTTCACATGCATACAATTTCTTTTGTAAGCATCTGTGCGTAGGATCCTATTTGTCTCCATAGAACTTACATTTCCCTTCTTTTATCCTCTGGGCCTCTAAGCTGGGCTTCGCTCCTTCTCTAAGTTGAGGTGGTGTATATCTTGGATTTCCTATGTATGCTGATTGGAGGGGGTTCTTTTTGGAGTCGTCTTGGTCGAAATTTGTATGAACGGATTTGCTTTCAATAATCCTGGCTTTACGTCGTGCTTCCTCCATGGTAGCGATGTTATGTAACTCTAGTTCATCATGGATGTGTTGTTTTAGGCCTTGTATGTAGGTCTGTAGTCGTTGGTCATCGGTTAACTCTGGAACTTGAGTCGATAGTGCTTCCCACTCACAGGTATACTCATTGACGTTGCTTTTTCTATTGTAACCTTGTGATTCTGGCAAAGAAGTCTTTTTCTTCAACACCTTGGAATCTTTTAATGAGGTCGTTCTTGAAACTAACCCAGTTGTGAGAACATATTATTGCAGTTTTCTTCCACCATAAGTACCAGTTGTAAGCGTTGCCTTCTAGATGCATGGCGGCATATTTAACTTTCTCCTCTTCGTAATGGATATTGTGGATGTCTAAGTATTCCTCGACTTTGTTAATCCATGCTATGCATTGTCGTTCGTCCTCGACGTATTTGGGTAGCTCAACTTTCACCCGTATTTGGCGTCCCTGTGTATATGAGAATGATGATGACATGTTGAAAGGATCCGGCTCCTCTGGTGTTCTGGGAGAGTTGGGATCTTTTGGTAGTGGTAATCTTTCCAAGATGGCCTTTAAAACTGCCTCATTTTTCTTTTGGTTGTCTTGTAGAGTGAAAATGGAATTCTCTATTCGTGACGTGATTTGTGTCCAAGTTGCTGCCAAATGGTCACTGGTTTGATTGATCTTTTCCTGGAGTTCCTCATAGTTCTTGTTAATCTTCTCATTGACTGAATCGAACTGAGCATTTAATTCACCCATTGATCTGGTGATTGGTGGAATCTTCTCGGCACTGAACATGGATTTATTTTTATTTGTTGTACGAAGCCAGCCCGCCACGATTTTTTTTTAACTAATTATTATTATTATAATATAGTTTTTTTTTAACTTTAATAAAAAACAATAATATTAATATTATTATAATAATAATATAATTTTTTTTTTTTTTTTTTTTGTTATTAAAATTTTTGTGTAGGGCTCACGTGGAGCGGGCACAAGGTGGCGGCAGGGGGGTGAGGTGGTGGCTGAGGGAGAGAACGTGGAGGAGGAGGCTGGGCGACAGCGGTAGGGGTGATGGGGAGTGGAGGTGCAGGCTGTGGGGTTGCCGAATGGTGGGTAGAAGATGGTGGCGAATGGTGGAAGTGGGTGAAGGTGGGAAGAAGAGAGATGGAGGGAGCGTGGAGCAGGAGGGGATGGCATGGAGCAGGAGGGAGTAGCAGGGGCGTGGAGCTACGGTGGAGCAGGAGGGGATGGCGGGGGCGTGGCGCAGGTGGTGGCGAGGGCGTGGAGCTGTGGTGGTGGCTCGTAGGAGGTGGAGCAGGTGAGGGAGAATGGCGTGGCGGCTCGCGGGAGGTGGAGCTGTGGTGGTGGCTCACGTGGAGGTGTGAAATGGTGTGGGGGTTGATGGGGAGGGCATGAAGGAGGACGACAAAGGGCGAGCAGGTGATGGAAGCGTGCAAGGAGACAACGGTGATGAAGGAGGGTGTGGTGGGAGAGGGAAAGGTGGGGTGAACAGGGGGAGGTGTGAGCAAAGGAGTGGGGAGTATGAATGGGAGGGGGAGTGTGTGAGAGTGGAAGGTCATGGAGATGGAGGTGTGTGGGTGCAGCGGAGGTTGGGGTGGAAGGTGGTGGTTGTCGAGAGTCGAGAGGCTCTGATACCAATGGAGAGAGAAGAATGGTTGAAAAGTAGAGAGAATGTAATGTATAATGTAAAATGTATATTTGATAAATGTAGAATATGATAAATGAATACAATGAGTTGGGCTTAAATAAGCCTGTCTTGCACCTTTTCACCAAAGGGCATGACTATTAATATTAATTATATTTTATTATTATTTTACTGTTACAATGGCTTCTAGGGTACAAAACCATCCTAAATATTCTAGCCACAGTGTATTCCATCATAGGTTATTCAAGCTTCTAATAACCAAAAAATTAGAAAAGTGAAATAGATCTTGGGATCATTTCTTATTTTGGTATGGTTTCATAGTTGAAATTAAAGAACATGAGCAGGATATTAAAACCTCAGCTAAGAAGAAAGGTATTAAAACCCCTCTTGTTAAGAAGACAGTTGATGTAGTAAATTCTCCTCTAGAAAGAGAAACAAAAAATCAATCTAAATCTAAAATCCTCGAAGAAGAAATGACTGTTTAGACACCTTCCAAGTTTGAAGAGGAAATATTTGAAGGTCAAGGGTCAAAGGGTTTTGATATAGAGAAGGATTCTATTCATGAAATGGAAGCTGTTAAGGTGGATAAGGGTTTGGATCTTTTATTAGCTGAGCCAGTGAAAGTATGTCGAAGGCCAAAAACCCACTCTATGAATAAATCAACGCTAAATATGAGAGTTGTGCTGGATAAGAAAATCAAGAAAGATCAAACCATAAGTATACAAGATGTTGATGTATTTGTAACTTCGGAAGATATTCACTTGTATATTACATTTGTACTTTATTGTATATCCAACAGAGATGTATTATTCCTCTGACTGGAAGTGTTGTCAATTGTATTTGCATGTGCCACAAGTTACATTGTAAGTGTCGTCATTTGTATTGATGGGTTATTAGACCACCAGTGTGGGGTCGGCCCTAGTTAGGTCATGTGGTTGGGTTATTAGGATTCCTTAGGAAGTTGGACCTGTTGGTTTATTGGCAGGTCAAGTCAATGTATAAATAGAGGGTGTGCCTCTCTCATTCTATTCATTCACTCACTTCTCAAGCTCGCATAGCTAAGAGAGAATTTGGCGCACAAGTGGAGGAGGAGGAGTATCTGCTAGAGACATCTCTTTGGGTTTGATGATTGTGATCTTGGTTTGTGGCTTATCTTATCTTTGAGGAAGTTGCGGGGTTTTTCACCTTCTTGGTTTTCCTCGACGAAACTCTGTGTCTCATGTGTGCTTGTGTTATTGTGTCTATGATTCATATTATGTAGATATGTTGTACATGTTATTCTCTTAGTGATCCTGAATGGTTATGGAATGAAATTATCGAAAAAATTAACATGGTATCACAGCTGACCTAAGAAGAAGGCACTGTGCAGCTGCGGAAGCTAGAGCTTCTTAATATTTGGGTTTCTCTCCACAGATCATCAAAGGCAGGAGGCTAGATTGACTCTCCTAGAAAGGGCACATCTTTCTGCCAAGACAGAATTCAATTCTGAGCATTTTCAGTTTTGACCTAATCATTACTGCGGGAAATTAGGGTTTCAGAGAAAAAGTTGGAATTTTTGGAATCTGAATCCACAACTAGATATTCCTCAAGAAAATCAAACTTTAGAGCATTGGATCAAACTTTTTGGTTGGGCAGAAGGGAGGGCTTTATCAAACCCTAGTTCGGGGTCCTGTCTAGTGAATATGGAAGTTTCAAAGGCAATTTTGAGGGGTCAAATTTTGCAGATCTCAAAATCTGAGTATACCAGCTTGACCAGCTCAACAAGGTGCATCTTTCTATCCTTTCAGAATTTTGAAATTCAAAGTTTGAATTTTTAGGGTTTCTCTGACAAACCCTAATCCAGCTCCAGATCCAGTTTTCAGCAAATCAAGTGGTAAGACCTAAATATTTTATAAATTGATCTCTTTCAGTAGACTATGGGAGGAATATTCACAAGAAGAAGCTAGGCTTGTGGCCTGAGAAGAAAATATGGGGAATGAAGATCAAGCTCTCACAGCACATACCAAGAAGAGTAAGTTCAAGAGGGAGCCATCTCATAACAAGAGATATTCACACCATCATTATCATAAAGATAAGAAAGATATGAGATGCTTTACATGTAATGAGTGTTAGAACAATATTACACCTAGGTACATTAATCATTTATCAAATGATGGTTAATTAGTGCCAAACAGTTTAATAATTGCATCCCTAAGTTGGTTAGTGGGTAAATGGTCATTTAGCTTGAACTAGTTGGCAATGTGGACAAAACTGAGCATTGTACCAAGTCAAACTAGCTGTTGGGTGCGCCCTCCCAGTCATTTATTGCTTCCAGCATGCCTAGGGTGCTCTTATCCCTTGTTTTGTGGGTTTCTCTTTGACCAAGGGTGCACATGCTCAGAATGTGGACAAACTTGCCTCTTTTGCCCATTTTTAGCCAATTCTAGCTGCCTAACCTCTAACCAATCAGTTTCTCCATATGTGTGAGGTCACATGGGTTTGTCTAGTCATTCCCAATGTTCACATGGCATGTTTGAACCAGTTTGGGATGGTTTGGGACATTTTGGGTCAACCTAGGGGGGATTGAGCTATTTCTAAGCTAGATCAGTGTGAACACTCCAAATGGATTTGAATTGTTCCTATTTGTATAAAAGGAGGTTCTTAACCTGTTTTGAGGTTGGACTGTTAATAATATTTAGATATTTCACCCATTTCATGTGTTAATCTCATTTGTTCTTCATTTTACAGTTTTATGCCAATTCCTGTAAATGTGTTGCAATCTTTCACTAGTGAGGAATCCATAATAGCTAGGTTCTATTGTGACTAATATTTTACATGGTATCAGAGCTCTTGGAGCTACCATTCGAACCAGCAAAATTGTTTTAGTGGCTTGCCAGAAGCAGTGGAGAAACCACATAATTCCTGAGGCCATTGCATTGAGTCCATTGGAGAAATCTAGTGGCTCTTCTCAGGTGTGATGCTCTCCTGAATGCACCCACTATAAAACAGGGTTTGAATCTATTAGTGTAGATCCCTCCTGGGTGATTTGAGAGTTGTTTACAGGTATTGAAGATCAACATTTCCAGAAAGTGCGTGAGCAGCAGAGAAGAATGGAGCCATCTCACCCAAATGTGCTTACTCCCTTCAACTATTTCGATTGGAAGGAAAAAATGGTGATTTTGCTGAGATCTAAGGGTCTCTACAGAATTACGATGGGCATTGAGGTGGAGCCTAACTTAACTGTGGAGAAATCCAATTTTTTCAATAGAATGGATGAGGCATTTGGCATCCTTTGTCTCAGCATTTCAAGAGACCTCCTGTTTCATGTAGAAAGTCTAGCCACTCCAAATGAAGTTTGGCTCAAGCTTGAGTCTTTGTTTGGAAAGACTGATGAGATGAGAGGCCACCAACTAAAAAATGAGCTTGTTTCACTGAGCCCAGGGAATTTTGATTCCATCCAGGACTTCTTCACCAAGTTCAAGAGCTTGGTCTTGCAGATTTGACAATGTGGCATAGAGAAGAAAGAAGAACAGTTGGTGTTGTCCATTCTCTCCAAACTGGGTTCTGAATACTCATTTTTTGTGTCTTCCTTCAACTCCACAAGGCTCACAGTTAGAAATTGGAAGATGCCATCTTTGGCTGATTTCATGGAGATGCTAACTCAAGAGCAAGACAAGCTGGTCTTGATGGGAACCATCAAGCAAAAATACCAATTTCTTGTAGCTGGAGATTCGAAAAATGCAAGAGGCAAACAATAACCATTCAAGCCGAAACCTCAAGAGAAGAAGAAGAAGGATGAGAGGCCCAAATCGACTGATGGGGTTTCGAATCCTGTCAAAGACAAAGGAAAGAAGAAGGAGAAGACTAAGTGCAGCTATTTTCAAAGGGGATTTCATCCAGAGAGCTCATGCATGAAGAAAACCATAGACATGATGACCCATCTCCTACAGAAAAATAACATTCCTC
Source organism: Larix kaempferi (assembly GCA_027924585.1). Lineage (NCBI taxonomy): Eukaryota > Viridiplantae > Streptophyta > Pinopsida > Pinales > Pinaceae > Larix > Larix kaempferi. Next base: position 47,253,147 of record BSBM01001229.1, read on the forward strand.
TTCCTGAAAGTTCCAAGAAGAAAGAGGGTGTTTCTGAAGACAAGGAGAGGTGTCATGATTTTGTGGCTAGTACATCTAAGTCATCCTTGTTCATCATTGATTCAGGTGCCTCAAGGCACATGGCTTCTTCAAGATATTCATTCTCTACTCTTGCTCCTTACAGTGGTCCCTCCATTCGCATGGGAGATGACTCAGAAATCCCTACTCATGGGATTGGAAAAATTTCTATGGAGAATGGGTATTTAAGCAATGTGCTGTATGTACCTGATATTGCAACCATCCTAATCTCTGTATATCAGATGACACACACTGGTGCAGACAAGAGAGTGATCTTCACTCAGAATGATGTGGACATATCAGAAATTTCCAACGAAAAAATTGTTGCAATGGGTGTTGCAGACCATGATATGAAGATGTACAAGTTCTCACATTTTCTTGGGTTCTCTTCCTCAAATGCACTTCTGTCACATGGAAATGAAGTCAGAAAGCTATGGCATGAGATATTTGGGCATCTCAACTACATATATCTCCAAGCATTGAGCAAAGAAGAGATGGTTGAAGGGCTTCCACAAATCAGTTTTTCCAATGGCACTTGCAAAGGGTGCATTGTTGTTGAGAAGAAGTATGAGAAAGGGAAGGCAAGGAGAGACGCTGAAACTCTTGTTTTAGTAAATTTTGATCTGATTGGTCCACTCCCCACTCCCTCCTATGGCTGCAGCAAATATGTGCTCACCTTCATCGATGACTACTCAAGGTATTGTTGGTTGTATTTTCTCAAGCAAAAATCTGAAGTTTTCCAATGTTTCAAAGTTTTCAAGAACATGGTGGAGAACTTTAGTGGGAGATCCATGAAGGTATTGAGGACTGATAATGGAAGGGAGTATGTCAATAAGGACATGCAGCAGCTCTGTGAATAAAATGGCATCCAAATGCAACATTATGTGCCCTACACACCTCAGCAAAATGGTGTTGCAAAGCGCAAGAATAGAGCATTGAAGGAGATGGCCACTTGCATGATGGAGGCTAAGTCTTTGTCTCCAAAGCTATGGGATGAAGCTATGAATTGTGATGAATATGTTCAGAATAGATCACCACATAAATCCTTGGAATGCATGACTCCATATGAGGCTTGAATGGGCCACAAACCCAATGTGTCTCATTTCAGAATTTTTGGCTCAAAGGCTTGGGCTAGAATTCCTCCAGAGAAGAGAAAGGCCTTGCAGCCCCAAAGAAAGGAGTCAATCATGGTTGGGTATGAAAAGTATTCCAAGGGCTACAAGCTCTTTGATCCATCCACTCTCAAAAATTTCATCGAAAGAAGTGTCCAATTCCAAGAAGAAGAATTCATGCAAGCTACAGAATAAGGTGATGGGGAATGCACATATCCTCTTCTTGATGATGATGTAAGTAGTGGTTCTTCCTCTGATATTTCTTATTCTAATATATCTAAAGATTATGATGATATGTATTTTGATCATGATCCTCCCTCAAGTCCCAAGTGGGATGAGAAAACAATACAAGCTGCTGGTGAGCTTGCGGGTGATCCTCAAGCTGCTAGGAAAACTAGATCTCAGTTCTACAATTCTTTTTCCTGCTGTGATTCTTATATGAGTAATGCATGTTATTTGATGGTTGGGTCTGATCCTAAGTCATATTCAGAAGCTTCTAAAGATCCAAGATGGCAAAAAACCATGCAAGAAGAGATGAACTCCCTTCATGAGAACAAAACTTGGGATTTGGTTCCTCTTCCTCCCAAGAGGAAACTAGTGCAATGCAAATGGGTTTATAGAACCAAAGTTGGATCTGATGGCTCTGATATGAAGTATAAGGCCAGCTTGGTGGCCAAGGGTTACTCTCAGGTCCAAGGAGTGGAATATACAGACACATTTGCACCGGTGGAAAAGATGGACTCCGTAAGACTAGTTTTGGCCATTGGGGCTTCCAAGCAATGGGAGGTTCATCACATGGATGTGAAGAGTGCCTTTATTCATGGGGATATGAATGAGGAGATATATATGCAGCAGCATGAGAGATTTATTTCTTATCATACACTTGTGTGCAGGTTGAACAAGTCACTCTATGGGCTCAAGCAAGCTCCTAGAGCATGGTATGCAAAAATGGACAATTTTCTGCTATCTTTGGGGTTTGAGAGGTGTAAGTCTGATCCAAATGTGTATATGAAGCAGAATGGTGATCTGATATTGATCATAGTACTGTATGTAGATGATATTTTGATAACAAGTAGCAGCACCAAAGAGTTGTGCTCATTAAAAGCTTCATTACACAGTGCATTTGCAATGACCGATCTAGGCTTGTTGAGGCAATTTCTAGGATTGGAAATTGAGCAAATTGTGAATGGAATTTCTATCACCCAAGCAAGGTATGCTTCAGATTTTCTGTAGAAATTTAATATGGCTGAATTTAAACCAGCAAAGTTCCCATTCCTATCTGGAGTTAAGCTAAATGAGTGGGGTTCTTCTCCACTAGTTGACAGCTCGTTGTGTAGGCAGCTTGTTGGAAGCTTGCTATATCTTACTCATTCTAGACCAGATTTGTCATATGTTGTTGGGGCTGTTGCAAGGCACATGCAAGAGCCTCATGAGGTTCATTGGAGGGCAGCCAAGAGGATCCTCCATTATGTTCAGGGTACTAAGCACTTCGGTATCCATTATGCTGCTGGTTCATCTCTTGAACCAGTAGGATTTACTGATTTTGATTGGGCTGGTGATTGTATTGATCAGAAAACAACTTCTGATTATGTTTTTATGCTTGCACATGGACCTATTTGCTGGTAAAGCAAGAAACAACATACTATTTCCTTATCTTCAGCTGAGGCCAAGTACAGGGGAGCAGTAAATGTAGCCACACAATGTGTTTGGTTGCAAGGTATTCTTGCAGAGTTCGGGATTGTTTTTTATTCACCCACTATTATTTGGTGTGATAATCAAAGTACAATCAAGATTTATACTGATCCAGTTCAGAGGCAAAGGACCAAGCACATAGAGATAAACATGCATTACATTCGGGGTTTGGTGCATGACCAGACCATAGCATTGCAGTATTGCCCTTCCAGTGAGCAAACTGCTGATATTTTCACCAAGTGTTTTACCGAGAAGACCTTCACTTACCTCAGATCTTTGCTTGGGGTGAGTGATGCATGGTGATTATTGGTGTATTTTGATATATGCCACATGTCCATTTTAGAGGGGAGTTTTTATTTTCCATGTGGTTTTCCTCCTTACCTTGGTTACATGGAAAAATAAATTTTTATGATGTAAAAGGTGACTTGAGCCTAGTTGCCAAGGCCTTATTTTTTATATTTCACTAAGTCTAGCTTAAGGGGGGGTGTTAGAACAATATTACACATAGGTACATTAACCATTTATCAAATGATGGTTAATTAGTGCCAAACAGTTTAATAATTGCATCCCTAAGTTGGTTAGTGGGTAAATGGTCATTTAGCTTGAACCAGTTGGCAATGTGGACAAAACTGAGCATTGTACCAAGTCAAACTAGCTGTTGGGTGTGCCCTCCCAGACATTTATTGCTTCCAGCATGCCTAGGGCGCTCTTATCCCTTGTTTTGTGGGATTCTCTTTGACCAAGGGCGCACATGCTCAGAATGTGGACAAACTTGCCTCTTTTGCCCATTTTTAGCCAATTCTAGCTGCCTAACCTCTAACCAATCAGTTTCTCCATGTGTGTGAGGTCACATGGGCCTATCTAGTCATTTCCAATGTTCACATGGCATGTTTGAACCAGTTTGGGATGGTTTGGGACATTTTGGGTCAACCTAAAGGGGATTGAGCTATTTCTAAGCTAGATCAGTGTGAACACTCCAAATGGATTTGAATTGTTCCTATTTGTATAAAAGGAGGTTCTTAACCTATTTTGAGGTTGGACTGTTAATAATATTCAGATATTTCACCCATTTCATGTGTTAATCTCATTTGTTCTACATTTTACAGTTTTATGCCAATTCCTATAAATGTGTTGCAATCTTTCACTACTGAGGAATCCATAGTAGCTAGGTTCTGTTGTGACTAAGATTTTACAATGAGAAGGGACACTTTTCCTCAGATTGTCCTAAGAACAAAAAGAACAACAACAACAAAAACTTAAACAACAAGAAGAGACATCATGCTCATGCTGCAGAGAATGACGAACCTCCCAGGAAGAAGTCTAGAGTAGGAAGTGATGACTCATCAAGTTAAGATGAATATGTTCTACTCTCTGCTCTCATAGGTACTATCTATCATGGATGTGATGATTGGATTATTGATAGTGGGGATTCCAAACACATGATAGGATTTAAAGAATCCTTTGTAGACCTATCTAAACATGAGTCACCCCATAAGGTGAAACTTGGGGATGAATATTAATATCCCATAAAAAGAAGTGGTGAAGCCTCCTACAAGTTAGAATCTGGGAATTCTTTGAAGATGAAAGATGTTCTATATGTACCTGGACTCAAGAAGGATCTTCTCTCCATATCATCCTTGGATACAAAGGGAATGAGAGTTGCATTTATAGATGGCCAAGTAATCATGTGGCCAAAAGGAAAGACAATAGATGATGCATTGGTAATTGGAGAGCAAGAGGGAGGATTGTACAAATTGAAGGGACAACCTGAACATGCCATGGTACATGAATCCATGGAGCCAAGTGAACTTTGGCATAGAAGGATTGCTCATGTGCACTATAGAGGACTTCCAATTGCAAGCAAAGCAGTAGAGGGTCTTCCTGAAATTAAGTCAAAGCATGAAGGTATTTGAAAAGGATGTACAAAGGAAAGAACAAAAAGAAGGCATTTCCAAGCAGTGAAAGAAAAGCAAAAGGAATCTTGGAAATTATCCACTCCGATGTATGCGGTCCAATGTCATCCAGTTCTCTGAGTGGGTATGTATACTATGTTTCCTTCATTGATGATTTCTCTAGGAAGACTTGGGTTTATTTCTTGAAGAATAAAGATGAAGTGTTTTATAAGTTCAAGAAATTCAAATCCTTGATAGAAAATCAAACTAATAAGAAGATCAAGACCTTCAGATCCGATAATGGCGGAGAATTAACCTCAGGTGACTTCAAGAAGTTATGCAGTGATTCAGGGATTAAGAGGGAGTTGACCACTCCTTACAATCCACAACAGAATGGAGTTGTATAAAGGAAGAATAGAACTATCATGGAAGTAGCTCGGGCAATGCTTCATGACCAGGATCTTCCTATGCATATATGGGCAGAAGACTCGCTAGGATAGCTCTATATGTGCAGAACAAAACACCTCACAAGATACTTGACAACAAGACACCAGAAGAAGTTTTCTCTGGTAAGAAACCTGAAGTTAGTCATCTCAGGATATTTGGTTGTCTTGTATACACACACATTCCAAAGGAAAAGAGGACAAAGATAGATCCTTCAGGAAAGAAGGGCATCTTTGTGGGTTACAGTGAAAGCTCGAAGGCTTACAGAATTTACTTTCCAGGGTTCAAGAATATTGACATCAGCAGGGATGTGACATTTGATGAAGATTCAGCATACATCAAATCCAGGAAGACACCTGTTGAAGACAATGAACAACCAAAGGTAACATATTTCAAGACACCACCATGAATGAAGCAATTCCGGAAGAAGATCGTGAAATTAAAGATCCACAAGAACCTGTAGATCCACCCCGTGAGAAGAACTCTCACAAGAGGAAACTTGCATGGGTTAGAGAGCTCATCCAAGATGCAGAAAGGTATGGCATTCCAGAAGAAGAACACAGAGAAAGAAAGAGGACTAGATCACATACCAGTTGTGTTGCCTTACTCTGTGACATTACGAACAAAGAACCTTCCAGTTATGAAGAAGTAGCAGAAAAGAAAGAATGGAAGGATTCCATGGTCAAGGAATACCAGTCGATCATGAAGAATGATGTTTGGGATGTGGTCCCAAGACCAAAAGGGAAGTCTGTTGTGACTTCCAAGTGGATCTATAAGATCAAGCATGCTGCATATGGTAGCATAGAGAAATACAAGGCGAGGTTTGTAGCTCATGGCTTCTCCCAAAAAGAGGGAATAGATTATGAAGAGACCTTTTCTCCTGTGGCTAGATACACTTCCATTAGAACAATACTTTCTCTGGCTACAGTGATGAAGTGGAAGATACACCAGATGGATATCAAGACAACTTTCTTGAGTGGTGTAGTCGAAGAGGAAGTGTATGTGGAGAAGCCACTTGGTTTTGAGACACATGACAAGGAGTCATATGTGTGCAGGTTGAAGAAATCCTTGTATGGCTTGAAGCAAGCTACTAGGACTTGGAATGGTAGGATAGACATCTTTCTATCCATTTTGGGCTTTACCAAGAGTAAAGCAGATTCCAACCTTTACTACAAGGTTGAGGAAGGAAATCCAGTGATACTACTATTGTATGTGGATGACCTGTTTGTTGCAGGTGAGGATAGATTGATTGCCGATACAAAGAGGAAGCTTGCTGCCGAGTTCGAGATGAAGGACTTGGGGATGATGCACTATTTTCTAGGCATGGAGGTGTGGCCGAGTGCATATGGGATCTTCCTTGGACAAGGGAAGTATGCAGTAGAGCTCTTGAAGCGGATCGAGATGATGGACTACAAGGCTATGGCCAAACCTATGGCATCGAACCTCAAAGATTCTATGTGATGCTTCATCTGAGTCGGTTGATGTCATAGTGTATCGTCCAATGATTGGGTCCTTGATGTACTTGATGAACATGAGACCAGATATTTTCTTTGTGGTGAACACATTGAGCCAATTCCTGACGGATCCCAGAGGTGTTCACCTGGTTTCTCTAAAGCATATTCTGAGGTACCTAAAGGGTACAATTGATTATGGGCTCATGTATGATGCGAATCAAAATTTTAACCTAGAGGATTATGTTGATTTATATTGGGAAGGAAGTGCTGCAAATAGGAAGAACACTTCAGGGTGCTGCTTCAGTATGGGATTAGATGTGATCTCTTGGTTTAGTAGGAAGCAGTCCTACGTAGCACTAAGTACAGCCGACGCAAAGTATGTCGTAGCTTGTTCTGCCAGTTGTGAGGCAGTATGGCTGAGGAAGCTACTGTCTGAGTTATTTGATCTCCTGTTGGATGCTACCTATATATTCTGTGACAATTAGAGTTGTGTGAAGTTGTCTCAGAACCCTGTGTTCCATGACAGTTCGAAGCACATCGAGATCAAATATCACTATATCAGGGATATGGTGCAAAGAGGAGTAGTGAAGCTCCTGTACGTTGCAACGGATGAGCAGGTTGCAGATGTGGTGATGAAACCACTAGGCAGAGTGAAGTTTGAGTACTTCAGAGAGAGTCTTGGTGTTCTTCAGATTGAAGATACTTCAAGGAAGAAGTGATGGGACACATTTGCTAGATCCATTCCAAGCATGGTGATAGGAGGATCCTTCTCATGGCTGTAGATGTAAGCGTTGTGTGATGAGCATCAGGATGATGCTCCAGTTACTGCTATGTATGATGATCAGGATGATCATGTGTGATGATATGCATTAGGTGGATGCTTTGTATGATCAGTTTGATTATACATTGATGATGAGTATCATGACGATGATCCGGATGATATGCATCAGGATGATGCTGTGACGATGATCTGGATGATCATGCGATGATGATATGCATCAGGACGATGCTATACGATGATCAAGTTGATCATGTGATGATGTACATCAGGATGATGTATGATGAGTATCAGGATGATACTCTATGGCCGTGGATAGGTTGTGCAATAAGCATATAATAGCGCCCTGGGAGGCTTGCAAATACTCTTTCGAGGTTTTTCCTCTGGCATATAATAGCGCCCTGGGATATCTGGAAAATGCTCTTTTGAGGTTTTGCTTGGGAGTACATATAATAGCGCCCTGGGAGGTTCGATGATACTCTTTCGAGGTTTTTCCTATGGCATATAATAGTGCCCTGGGATATCTAGCAAATGCTCTTTCGAGGTTTTGTGCTATGGCATATAATAGCGCGCTGGGAGATCTGATCGGTTGAGCTGTGTGCTCGTAATCAATCCTGGGATGCTCTTTCAAGGTTTTTCCAAGACCACATGTAATAGTGCCCTGGGAGATCCAATAGGTTGAGCTGTGTGCTTGTAATCATTCCTGGGATGCTCTTTTGAGGTTCTGTGGTGACCACATATAATATCGCCCTGGGAGATCTGATAGGTTGAGCTGTGTGCTTGTAATCAGTCCTGGGATGTTCTTTTGAGGTTTTGTGGTGGTCACATATAATGTCGCCCTGGGAGATCCGATAGGTTGAGCAGTAAACTCATAATCAGTACTGGGATGCTCTTTCAAGGTTTTGTGATGCACGTAATATGTCATGAGGATTCTACAGTATGGCTAGTGATGATGAATACCTACAGGAGGCTAGGCCTACATCTAGCATGAAAAAGGGCTAGCTCTATAGAACTTCCTATGATGAGAAGAATTCAGAGATAGCCCAGTGATCAAGATGTCAAGTACAACAGTAGTGATGATGATGTTGCTCCGTGATCCAGTGATAATGATCCAGCTCCAGAATTGAAGACTTGCGCCAATATGTATTGCTGACCTGTGTCTAGAGAATACCTTCCTAGTTAAGAGGGAGTGTTGATGTATTTGTAACTTCAAAAGATATTCACTTGTATATTACATTTGTAGTTTATTGTATATCCAACATAGATGTATTATTCCTCTGATTGGAAGTGTCGTCATTTGTATTTGCAAGCGTCGCAAGTTACATTGTAAGTGTTGTCATTTGTATTGATGGATCATTATACCACCATTGTGGGGTCGGCCCTAGTTAGGTCATGTGGTTGGGTTATTAGGCTTCCTTAGGAAGTCGGCCTTATTGGTTTATTGGCAGGTCAAGTCAATGTATAAATAGAGGGTGTGCCTCTCTCATTCTATTCATTCACTCACTTCTCAAGCTCGCATAGCTAAGAGAGAAAGTGGCGCACAAGTGGAGGAGTAGGAGTATCTGCTAGAGACATCTCTTTGGTTTCGATCATTGTGATCTTGGTTTGTGGCTTATCTTATCTCTGAGGAAGTTGCGGGGTTTTTCACATTCTTGGTTTTCCCCGAGGAAACTCTGTGTCTCTTGTGTACTTGTGTTATTGTGTCTATGATTGATATGTTGTAGATATGTTGTACATGTTATTCTCTTAGTGATCCTGAATGATAATGGAATGAAATTATTGAAACAATTAACACAATATTCATCATATGATGAGGAAGATGAAAAAGCAAAGAAGTTAGAAACAACCTCGAATGAAGTTCTGAATAATATCACTCAAAGTCTGAAACAAGTTCCAGATCTTGCTCCTAAAGACTACCCCTGTGATATGGATGATGAAGAAGACATGGAATAAAACACAACCGTTAGCCCTAAAGTTTACTTGACTACAAGAAGGAAAAGTTTAGGCACCTCGGTAAAAGTAGAATTTTGTTCATTTGGATAACAGAAGGGGATAAAAAATGAAATTATAAAAACCATGAACAATCTGGTAAATGATCTGAAAACATCAGATGTTAGGAATATATAAGGATACAACTTAAACGATAAAATGAATGATAAAAATAGAAAGTAGATTCAAATCATAAGAAGTACAAGAACAAGACAACAAACAGTTCTTGTCTTGTGGCATCATATGGAAATCAAATGTTAAAAAAGACATTTCAAACATCAACTTTGCCATGACATTCATTTACTTGCATAGGTATGTATACAAAAGACATCCATATAAATAAAAAATTCAAATAACAATTCAAATAGAAAAACTAAACATCAAAACAATAAGTAATTTGAATCTATCTCCCAACAGTCACAATCATTCATCCACATAATGTATCCTCACATAAGCATATTTGTATTAACCATTCTCTAATATGATAACATATGTATTCTCGACCCTCATGAGTCTCTCCATTACTTCAACACAAAATATACAATATATAGAGAAGAAATCCATAATAGAATTGTTTCTTGATCCATTCCTTCAGGATCTAAATATACCAAAAATAGAAAACATATCAATAGTATTAAATTCTAAACCATCAGATATCTAATTTATAACATGTGTTTGCTTTGGAGAGTTCTAAAACAAACTAGAGTCTCCTAGCAGCCTCTGCCAACGTAGCTAATCCATCTAAGGCATGAGCCTTTTTCTGCAATCTGTTGCATTCTTTTTGTACTTAGTTAAGCTTCCTTTCAAGTTCCTCTTTTTCTTTGGCCAATTGAATGCTATGTTCCTGCGCTATCTGTTAAATTTTCTGAATTTACTTCAATCTGATCTAGGATCTTAACTGAGATAACAACATGTACAGCATATCTACAGCATATCAATCATGGAGACAATAATGCAAGCACACAAGAGACACAAAGATTTACTTGGGGAAAACCATAAAGGTGAAAAATACCAATAACTTCCTCAGAGATAGATAGAGCAATGATACAACCAACCAAGAGAGATAGCCATAACCTAGCAGCAGATCCTCCTCCTCCATAAGTGCGCCACTCCTCCTTGAGTGCATGTGTGAGAAGTGAGTGAGTAAATAGAGTGCCTCCTGCACTCTATTTATACTTGACTTGACTTGCCTTTTTACCTAACTCATGTAGGCTCGAACTTAACCACATAATATAATGCTGACTGGGCCGACCCCCAATAGGGTGGTCTAATAACCCTTCGACCCACATGACTTATACAGGGCCGACCCCAAACAAGGTGGTCTAATAACCCATCAAATATAAGTTACGACACTTACAATATAAATGACGACACTTCCGTATAGAGGAATAATAACATCTCTATAGGAATACAATATACATATATGTGAAATACATTCCGAAGTTACATATACATCAACAATCCCTCTTAACTAGGAAGGTATTTCTCAGCACAGTTCTTCTAGCACAAGTCATCTTCTCTGGATCATCGTCACTAGATAATCGTCATCGAGTCATCATCATCGTCACTGCTGCTGCTATCTCAATCAATCTCTGAATCTACTCGTCATAGGAAGTTCTACAGAGCCAGTCCTTTTTCATACTGGATGTAGGCCCACCACCTGCAGGTCTTCATCATCACTGGCCATACTGTGGAATCCTCAGGACTTTTACGTGCGTCACAAAACCTCGAAAGAGCATCCCAGGCTGTTACGAGCACACAGCTCTACCTATAGGATCTCCCAGGGCAACGAATTACATGTGACCTCACCACAAAACCTCGCAAGAGCATCCCAGGCTGTTACGAGCACACAGCTCTACCTATAGGATCTCCCAGGGCAACGAATTACATGTGGTCATGGCAAAACCTCGCAAGAGCATCCCAGGACTGATTACGGGCACACAGCCCAACCTATCGGATCTCCCAGGGAAACGAATTACATGCCATAGGACAAAACCTCGCAAGAGCATCTGCCAGATATCCCAGGGCTCTATTATATGCCATAGGCAAAACCTTGAAAGACTATCTGCAGATCTCCTAGGGCAACGAATTACATGTCCTCCCAGATCAAAACCTCGAAAGAGCATTTGCCAGATGTCCCAGGGCACCGAATTACATGCCATAGGCAAAACCTCGAAAGACCATCTGCAAATCTCCGAGGGCAACGAATTACATGATCATCTGCACAGCCTGATCCACGGCCATAGAGTATCAACCTGATACTCACCATACATCATCCTGATGTATCCATGATCATCCTGATCATCATCACTGCAACGTCCTGCTGCATGTCATCTGGAGCAACATCCTGAAGCTCGTCATCTATGATCATCCTGATCATCACTGCAACATCCTGCTGCATGTCATCTGGAGAAACATCCTGAAGCTCGTCATCTATGATCATCCTGATCATCACTGCAACATCCTGCTGCATGTCATTTGGAGCAACATCCTGAAGCTCGTCATCTATGATCATCCTGATCATCACTGCAACATCCTACTGCATGTCATCTGGAGCAACATCCTGAAGCTCGTCATCTATGATCATCCTGATCATCACTGCAACATCCTGCTGCATGATCCACCTGATCATCAATGCATCTACCTAATGCATACCAAGCATCTACCTGATACATATCATCATACATGATCCTCCTGATCATCAATGTATCTACCTGATGCATACCAAGTATCTACCTGATACATATCATCATACATGATCCTCCTGATCATCAATGTATCCACCTGATACAAATACAAATACATGATACATATCACCATACATGATCCACCTGATCATACAATGTATCCACCTGATACAAATACAGATACATGGTCCAAGCATCCAACATGATGCATATACAAAATACGTACACATGATCCAACTGATCATATCCAGCATCCAACATGATGCATACATACATAAATGATCCAACTGATCATATCCAGCATCCAACATGATGCGTACATACATACATAAAAATGATCCAACTGATCATATCAAGCAGAAACCAGAACATCATCCTGATGCTCATCATCCAGCGCTTACATCCACAGCCATGTGAAGGATCCTCCTTCCAACATGCTTGGAATGGCTTCAGAAAATGTGTCCATCAATTCTTCCTCGAACTGTCCTTGATCTGAAGAACGCCAAGCCTCTCTCTGAAGTACTCGAACTTCACCCTGGCTAGTGGCTTCGTTAGCACATCTGCAATCTGCTCGTCCATCGCAACATATAGGAGCTTCACAGCTCCTCTCTGCACCATATCCCTGATATAGTGATATTTGATCTCTATGTGTTTCGACCTCTCATGAAACCTTGGGTTCTCGGACAGCTTCACACAACTCTGGTTATCACAGAAGATACCAGTAGCCTCCAACGGGAGATCAAATAGCTCAGACAGTAGCTTTCGTAGCCATACTGCCTCACAACTAGCTGAACAGGCTGCAACATACTCTGCCTCAGCTGTACTCAGTGCTACACAGGACTGCTTCCTGCTAAACCAAGAGATCACACCTGATCCCATACTGAAGCAACACCCAGATGTGCTCTTCCTATTTGCAGCACTGCCAGCCCAATCTCAATCAACATAACCCTGCAGGTTAAACTTTTGATTCGCCTCATACTTGAGCCCATAATCCACTGTACCCTTCAGGTACCTCAGAACATGCTTTACAGCAACCAGGTGAACACTCCTCGGATCCGTCAGGAACTGGCTCAATGTGTTCATAGCAAAGAAAATGTGTGGTCTCGTGTTCGTCAGGTACATCAAGGACCCAATCATCTGACGATACATAGTGATATCAACCGGCTCAGATGAAGCATCACATAGAAGCTTCAGATTCGATGCCATAGGTGTGGTCATAGCCTTGCAGTCCATCATCCCGAACCTCTTTAGGATCTCTACTGCATAGTTCCCTTGTCCAAGGAAGATTCCATCACTCTGCCACACCTCCATGCCAAAAAAAAATAGTGCATCATCCCCAAGTTCTTCATCTCAAACTCGGCAGTAAGATTCCGCTGCATGTCGGCAATCAATCTATCTTCATCTGTAACAAACAGGTTATCCGTATACAAAAGTAGTATCGCTTGATTGCCTTCCTCAACCTTGTAGTAAAGGTTGGAATCCGCTTTACTCTTGGTAAAGCCCAAAATGGATAGAAAGCTGTCTATCCTACCATACCAAGTTCTGCACACATATATGACTACACCATGCTGTCTTGAAATCCATCTGGTGCATCTTCTATTTCATCACTTTTATATTTCTTAATGCTGCCATCTGCAACGTGCTTGATCTGATAGTTCCATTTGGAAGTCATAACAAACTTCCCTTCACGTCTTGGGACTACATCCCAAACATCATTCTTCATGATCGACGAATCATGGCATTCTATTTCTTCATCCCAGATCCTGGGAACTTCAATATCTTCAATAAATATCTTTGTTGCTGGAACAAATGTTGTAGTCCTTTTGTAGGTGAAGATATGCGGTCTTTCCTACAAAATAGGTTAAATTCCATGATTAGAATCATCTCATAGTTTTCAGAACAAATTCTTACACATAAAGAAATATGTCATACAGTCATGCAATTATCTTAGCCAATGCTTCAATACAACATTTATCCATATCCCGTAACTTTCTAGATGCCTTCCAATCTCTACCAGAACATTGTTAAGAGTGTGCACAACTCCCAACATGTCAGCAAAGAGGTTTCATTCTAGATAAGTAGCAATGGAATGTTGTACAGTGCCATAGGCCACTTACCTATGTATATTAGTAGTATACTGTTCATTAATGTAATTATTCTAATATGCACAATACATATTCTAAGTCTAAGACCATGAGCATATACATCATTGAACAATTTTATTTAAACAAACAAATATGTAAGAAATGATAATTAAAATACTTATCTTTGTTTGTTCATTGGGTGGACTCCCTCTGAATCTTTGCTTCCTTGCAGGAGCTGCTGGAGTCCTAATCTGAAGTAGCTTCTTCTACACCTTTCTGTTGTGGAATGTAGAGAGATGGACAACACCCTTTGAATATCTGCATCCTTGCAGAAACTACTGAAGTGTGCTCTTTTTCTTTCTTGCAGGAACAACTGGAGTGTGCTCCTTTGCTTTCTTGCAGGAGCAACTGGAGAGTGCTCCTTTGCTTTCTTGCAGGAGCAACTGGAGTGTGCTCCTTTGATTTCTTGCAGGAGCAACTGGAGTGTGCTCCCTCTTGATCTTTGCTTCCTGAATTACCTGTTCTTGAACTCATATTCATCCTTGGTCCCTATGCATGCTTATTAGTATCATGATTGTGTTATCCTTGTGATCTCATATAAAATCATACATTCATTAGTATACTATTAAAACACAATAATCTCAAGCATGTATAGTCATAATCATTTCAAACAGAAATAATAAGCATTAGCATTCAAGGTTTATGTAGGATTCTCATAAGAAGCATAACATGTCTAAACCTATAATTACTCAAACCTATGACTCTTCAGGTTAGTTGAATCATCAATCAAGATAAGAGATATAAAATGCATAAAAGCTGTGATTATTCAAACCTATACCATCATGATTCTTCTGGTTAGTCATATCATCAATTATGGTAAGAAACATAATATGCATACAATCATGATTATTCAAACCTGTGACTTCATGAATAATCATTATCAACAATAGTATAAGATCCTAACACAAGGTAAGATTCTATCTTGATATGGAAAAACATACCTGGATTAGCATGCTAGCTATTTATGTCTAACATACTCACATGATGTCTTCTTGTTCTTCTTCAATGACTTGTGCTAGTAACCTGTATATCTCATAGGTTAACTATTACAAAACCAAGTTATACATACCTCGTAAATGGATCTTCTATGAGATCCATGACAATGGATGAATCTTTGTCCTCATGTTATCATGATTATATGTTCTTGGACCAGAACATGATTTGTCTTTCTTGGTGTACCTTTCATGTTAGTAGACAACATAAACCTCATACAACACCATAATGCATTAGTACAATCATAAGTGTCAACACCCTAATCAATGAATATTTTCTATCATGCATTCATAATTTTGTTAAGGTGATACGACAAATCTAAAATCAAAATTGTACTAACCATAATAACATGAAGACATACCATAAACTTAATCATGGAAAATATCGAAACATACCTCGATGAGTCATACCTGTTGAGATCGCTTGTAATCTTCTTATGTAAGGCCTTAGCCTCATCTCCCTCTGAAACAGGAACTTCTTTACTCATGCAGATGATCAATCCATCTTCTTCTAGGATTAACCCAATCCACTTGATTTGCAAGAACTGGACCTGGAGCTGGATATGGGTTTGTCAGAGAAACCCCAAAAATTCAAACTTTGAATTTCAAACTTTCGAAAGGATAGAAATATGCGCCTTGATGAGCTGATCAAACTGGTATATTCAGAATTTGAAAACTGCAAAGTTTCACTCCTCAAATTTGCCTTTGAAACTTTCGGATTCACTGGACGTGACCCTGAACTGGGGTTTGATGAAGCCCACTCTTCTGCCCAGTCAAAAGGTTTGATCCAAAGCTCTAAGCTTTTATTTTGCTAAGGAGCTTCCAGCCATGGTCACAGATTTCAAAAATTCCCATTTTTACAGAAGCCCTAATTTTCCACTTTTCTGATCAAAGTCCCGAACTAGGGTTTGATCAAGCCCGGCCTTCTGCCCAACCAAAAATTATGATCTTGGTCTCTAAATTTCTATTTTGATGAGTAGCATCCAGGTGTGGTCTCCGATTACAAAAATTCCAACTTTCTTCAAAGCCCTAAATTCCGGAAGCCATGAATGAAGGTACCAAAAAATAATTCTGTTTTGACAGAAATATGTACCTGA
The DNA here is from genome assembly GCA_027924585.1 of Larix kaempferi. Classification (NCBI taxonomy): domain Eukaryota; kingdom Viridiplantae; phylum Streptophyta; class Pinopsida; order Pinales; family Pinaceae; genus Larix; species Larix kaempferi. Next base: position 47,269,485 of record BSBM01001229.1, read on the forward strand.
TTGTTTCTGGTGTAACTCTGAAATTTTTGATCCACGGGGTCTGAAAAAGTTTTTTGAGATTACCTGACCTGTTAGCTTTCCATCCTGATAGGTCTGAGCTCAATTGGATGTTCTGAGAGAGAGTTATGCCAAATGTCACAACGTGACCTGTTTTGGGAAAATACAGGAGAGCGAACTTGTACAGCGTGCCACGTCTCATTGTTTGACCTTCGGCCTCTGAAAACGTTTTTTGAGATATCTAGGCCTGTTATCCTTCCATCCTGACAGGTCTGACCTCAATTGGATTCTCTGAGAGAGAGTTATGCCAAGTGTCGCAACGTGACCCATTTATGGGATAATACAGGAGAGTGAACTTGTACGACGTTCCACGTGTCACTGGTTCACCTTCGGCCTCTGAAAAAGTTTCCTGAGATAGTACAGTCTGTGTACTACCTGTCACTTTTCACTAAATTTCATTTGGAGCTTCCTAGCCCAAGTTATGACCTTTTTCCCATGGTCACCTGATTTTGACTCAGATCTGGAAGAGGCAGAAACCCTATATTGTACAGATCATAAATCACAAAGTAAAACGAATTAGAGGTTTTCCTTTGGACACAAGGTACCTGGAGATTTTATATTCATCTTGTAACAATTTCGGATCCGAAAACTTCACCAAAATGGATTTATAGAGAAAGTTCTACGATGACTGGTTTTTGCTATATCAAGCCCTAGCATCGTAAGTGCAACAAGTGTCATACATGCCATATCATGCCTTCTTTCAGGCTAGCTCTGATACCATGTTAAATTTACTGAATTTACTTCAATCTGATCTAGGATCTTAACTGAGAGAACAACATGTACAGCATATCTACAGCATATCAATCATGGAGACAATAATGCAAGCACACAAGAGACACAAAGATTTACTTGGGGAAAACCATAAAGGTGAAAAACCCCAATAACTTCCTCAGAGATAGATAGAGCAATGATACAACCAAACAAGAGAGATAGCCATAACCTAGCAGTAGATCCTCCTCCTCCATAAGTGCGCCACTCCTCCTTGAGTGCATGTGTGAGAAGTGAGTGAGTAAATAGAGTGCCTCCCGCACTCTATTTATACTTGACTTGACTTGCCTTTTTACCTAACTCATGTAGGCTCGAACTTAACCACATAATATAATGTTGACTGGGCTGACCCCCAATAGGGTGGTCTAATAACCCTTCGACCCACATGACTTATACAGGGCCGACCCCAAACAAGGTGGTCTAATAACCCATCAAATATAAGTTACGACACTTACAATATAAATGACGACACTTCCGTATAGAGGAATAATAACATCTCTATAGGAATACAATATACATATATGTGAAATACATTCTAAAGTTACATATACATCAACACTCCCTCTTAACTAGGAAGGTATTTCTCAGCACAGTTCTTCTAGCACAAGTCATCTTCTCTGGATCATCGTCACTAGATAATCGTCATCGAGTCATCATCATCGTCACTGCTGCTGCTATCTCAATCAATCTCTGAATCTACTCGTCATAGGAAGTTCTACAGAGCCAGTCCTTTTTCATACTGGATTTAGGCCCACCACCTGCAAGTCTTCATCATCACTGGCCATACTGTGGAATCCTCAGGACTTTTACGTGCGTCACAAAACCTCGAAAGAGCATCCCAGGCTGTTACGAGCACACAGCTCTACCTATAGGATCTCCCAGGGAAACGAATTACATGTGACCTCACCACAAAACCTCGCAAGAGCATCCCAGGCTGTTACGAGCACACAACTCTACCTATAGGATCTCCCAGGGCAACGAATTACATGTGGTCATGGAAAAACCTCGCAAGAGCATCCCAGGACTGATTACGGGCACACAGCCCAACCTATCGGATCTCCCAGGGAAACGAATTACATGCCATAGGACAAAACCTCGCAAGAGCATCTGCCAGATATCCCAGGGCGCTATTATATGCCATAGGAAAAACCTCGAAAGACTATCTGCAGATCTCCCAGGGCAACGAATTACATGTCCTCCCAGAGCAAAACCTCGAAAGAGCATTTTCCAGATGTCCCAGGGCACCGAATTACATGCCATAGGCAAAACCTCGAAAGACCATCTGCAAATCTCCGAGGGCAATGAATTACATGCTCATCTGCACAACCTAATCCACGGCCATAGAGTATCAACCTGATACTCACCATACATCATCCTGATGTATCCATGATCATCCTGATCATCATCACTGCAACGTCCTGCTGCATGTCATCTGGAGCAACATCCTGAAGCTCGTCATCTATGATCATTCTGATCATCACTGCAACATCCTGCTGCATGTCATCTGGAGCAACATCCTGAAGCTCGTCATCTATGATCATCCTGATCATCACTGCAACATCCTGCTGCATGTCATTTGGAGCAACATCCTAAAGCTCATCATCTATGATCATCCTGATCATCACTGCAACATGCTACTGCATGTCATCTGGAGCAACATCCTGAAGCTCGTCATCTATGATCATCCTGATCATCACTGCAACATCCTGCTGCATGATCCACCTGATCATCAATGCATCTACCTGATGCATACCAAGCATCTACCTGATACATATCATCATACATGATCCTCCTGATCATCAATGTATCTACCTGATGCATACCAAGTATCTACCTGATACATATCATCATACATGATCCTCCTGATCATCAATGTATCCACCTGATACAAATACAAATACATGATACATATCACCATACATGATCCACCTGATCATACAATGTATCCACCTGATACAAATACAGATACATGGTCCAAGCATCCAACATGATGCATATACAAAATACGTACACATGATCCAACTGATCATATCCAGCATCCAACATGATGCATACATACATAAATGATCCAACTGATCATATCCAGCATCCAACATGATGCGTACATACATACATAAAAATGATCCAACTGATCATATCAAGCAGAAACCAGAACATCATCCTGATGCTCATCATCCAACGCTTACATCCACAGCCATGTGAAGGATCCTCCTTCCAACATGCTTGGAATGGCTTCAGAAAATGTGTCCATCAATTCTTCCTCGAAGTGTCCTCGATCTGAAGAACGCCAAGCCTCTCTCTGAAGTACTCGAACTTCACCCTGGCTAGTGGCTTCGTTAGCACATCTGCAATCTGCTCGTCCGTCGCAACATATAGGAGCTTCACAGCTCCTCTCTGCACCATATCCCTGATATAGTGATATTTGATCTCTATGTGTTTCGACCTGTCATGAAACCCTGGGTTCTCGGACAGCTTCACACAACTCTGGTTATCACAGAAGATACCAGTAGCCTCCAACGGGAGAGCAAATAGCTCAGACAGTAGCTTTCGTAGCCATACTGCCTCACAACTAGCTGAACAGGCTGCAACATACTCTGTCTCAGCTGTACTCAGTGCTACACAGGACTGCTTCCTGCTAAACCAAGAGATCACACCTGATCCCATACTGAAGCAACACCCAGATGTGCTCTTCCTATCTGCAGCACTGCCAGCCCAATCTGAATCAACATAACCCTGCAGGTTAAACTTTTGATTCACCTCATACTTGAGCCCATAATCCACTGTACCCTTCAGGTACCTCAGAACATGCTTTACAGCAACCAGGTGAACACTCCTCGGATCCATCAGGAACTGGCTCAATGTGTTCATAGCAAAGAAAATGTGTGGTCTTGTGTTCGTCAGGTACATCAAGGACCCAATCATCTAACGATACATAGTGATATCAACCGGCTCAGATGAAGCATCACATAGAAGCTTCAGATTCGATGCCATAGGTGTGGTCATAGCCTTGCAGTCCATCATCCCGAACCTCTTCAGGATCTCTACTGCATACTTCCCTTGTCCAAGGAAGATTCCATCACTCTGCCACACCTCCATGCCAAAAAAAAATAGTGCATCATCCCCAAGTTCTTCATCTCAAACTCGGCAGTAAGCTTCCGCTGCATGTCGGCAATCAATCTATCTTCATCTGTAACAAACAGGTTATCCGTATACAAAAGTAGTATCGCTGGATTGCCTTCCTCAACCTTGTAGTAAAGGTTGGAATCCGCTTTACTCTTGGTAAAGCCCAAACTGGATAGAAAGCTGTCTATCCTACCATACCAAGTTCTGCACACATATATGACTACACCATGCTGTCTTGAAATCCATCTGGTGCATCTTCTATTTCATCACTTTTATATTTCTTAATGCTGCCATCTGCAACGTGCTTAATCTGATAGTTCCATTTGGAAGTCATAACAAACTTCCCTTCACGTCTTGGGACTACATCCCAAACATCATTCTTCATGATCGACGGATCATGGCATTCTATTTCTTCATCCCAGATCCTGGGAACTTCAATATCTTCAATAAATATCTTTGTTGCTGGAACAAATGTTGTAGTCCTTTTGTAGGTGAAGATATGCGGTCTTTCCTACAAAACAGGTTAAATTGCATGATTAGAATCATCTCATAGTTTTCAGAACAAATTCTTACACATAAAGAAATATGTCATACAGTCATGCAATTATCTTAGCCAATGCTTCAATACAACATTTATCCATATCCCGTAACTTTCTAGATGCCTTCCAATCTCTACCAGAACATTGTTAAGAGTGTGCACAACTCCCAACATGTCAGCAAAGAGGTTTCATTCTAGATAAGTAGCAATGGAATGTTGTACAGTGCCATAGGCCACTTACCTATGTATATTAGTAGTATACTGTTCATTAATGTAATTATTCTAATATGCACAATACATATTCTAAGTCTAAGACCATGAGCATATACATCATTGAACAATTTTATTTAAACAAACAAATATGTAAGAAATGATAATTAAAATACTTATCTTTGTTTGTTCATTGGGTGGACTCCCTCTGAATCTTTGCTTCCTTGCAGGAGCTGCTGGAGTCCTAATCTGAAGTAGCTTCTTCTACACCTTTCTGTTGTGGAATGTAGAGAGATGGACAACACCCTCTGAATATCTGCATCCTTGCAGAAACTACTGAAGTGTGCTCTTTTTCTTTCTTGCAGGAACAACTGGAGTGTGCTCCTTTGCTTTCTTGCAGGAGCAACTGGAGAGTGCTCCTTTGCTTTCTTGCAGGAGCAACTGGAGTGTGCTCCTTTGATTTCTTGCAGGAGCAACTGGAGTGTGCTCCCTCTTGATCTTTGCTTCCTGAATTACCTGTTCTTGAACTCATATTCATCCTTGGTCCCTATGCATGCTTATTAGTATCATGATTGTGTTATCCTTGTGATCTCATATAAAATCATACATTCATTAGTATACTATTAAAACACAATAATCTCAAGCATGTATAGTCATAATCATTTCAAACAGAAATAATAAGCATTAGCATTCAAGGTTTATGTAGGATTCTCATAAGAAGCATAACATGTCTAAACCTATAATTACTCAAACCTATGACTCTTCAGGTTAGTTGAATCATCAATCAAGATAAGAGATATAAAATGCATAAAACCTGTGATTATTCAAACCTATACCATCATGATTCTTCTGGTTAGTCATATCATCAATTATGGTAAGAAACATAATATGCATACAATCATGATTATTCAAACCTGTGACTTCATGAATAATCATTATCAACAACAGTATAAGATCCTAACACAAGGTAAGATTCTATCTTGATATGGAAAAACATACATGGATTAGCATGCTAGCTATTTATGTCTAACATACTCACATGATGTCTTCTTGTTCTTCTTCAATGACTTGTGCTAGTAACCTGTATATCTCATAGGTTAACTATTACAAAACCAAGTTATACATACCTCGTAAATGGATCTTCTATGAGATCCATGACAATGGATGAATCTTTGTCCTCATGTTATCATGATTATATGTTCTTGGACCAGAACATGATTTGTCTTTCTTGGTGTACCTTTCATGTTAGTAGACAACATAAACCTCATACAACACCATAATGCATTAGTACAATCATAAGTGTCAACACCCTAATCAATGAATATTTTCTATCATGCATTCATAATTTTGTTAAGGTGATACGACAAATCTAAAATCAAAATTGTACTAACCATAATAACATGAATACATACCATAAACTTAATCATGGAAAATATCGAAACATACCTCGATGAGTCATACCTGTTGAGATCGCTTGTAATCTTCTTATGTAAGGCCTTAGCCTCATCTCCCTCTGAAACAGGAACTTCTTTACTCATGCAGATGATCAATCCATCTTCTTCTAGGATTAACCCAATCCACTTGATTTGCAAGAACTGGACCTGGAGCTGGATATGGGTTTGTCAGAGAAACCCCAAAAATTCAAACTTTGAATTTCAAACTTTCGAAAGGATAGAAATATGCGCCTTGATGAGCTGATCAAACTGGTATATTCAGAATTTGAAAACTGCAAAGTTTCACTCCTCAAATTTGCCTTTGAAACTTCCGGATTCACTAGACGTGACCCTGAACTGGGGTTTGATGAAGCCCACTCTTCTGCCCAGTCAAAAGGTTTGATCCAAAGCTCTAAGCTTTTATTTTTTTGAGGAGCTTCCAGCCATGGTCACAGATTTCAAAAATTCCCATTTTTACAGAAGCCCTAATTTTCCACTTTTCTGATCAAAGTCCCGAACTAGGGTTTGATCAAGCCCGGCCTTCTGCCCAACCAAAAATTCTGATCTTGGTCTCTAAATTTCTATTTTGATGAGTAGCATCCAGCCGTGGTCTCCGATTACAAAAATTCCAACTTTCTTCAAAGCCCTAAATTCCGGAAGCCATGAATGAAGGTACCAAAAAATAATTCTGTTTTGACAGAAATATGTACCTGATTGTTTCTGGTGTAACTCTGAAATTTTTGATCCACAGGGGCTGAAAAAGTTTTTTGAGATAGCCTGACCTGTTAGCTTTCCATCCTGACAGGTCTGAGATCAATTGGATGTTCTGAGAGAGAGTTATGCCAAATGTCGCAATGTGACCTGTTTTGGGAAAATACAGGAGAGCGAACTTGTACAGCGTGCCACGTGTCACTGTTTGACCTTCGGCCTCTGAAAACATTTTTTGAGATATCTCGGCCTGTTATATTTCCATCCTGATAGGTCTGACCTCAATTGGATTCTCTGAGAGAGAGTTATGCCAAGTGTCGCAACGTGACCCATTTATGGGATAATACAGGAGAGCGAACTTGTACGGTGTACCACGTGTCACTGGTTCACCTTCGGCCTCTGAAAAAGTTTTCTGAGATAGTACAGTCTGTGTACTACCTGTCACTTTTCACGAAATTTCATTTGGAGCTTCCTAGCCCAAGTTATGACATTTTTCCCAAGGTCACCTGATTTTGACTCAGATCTGGAAGAGGCAGAAACCCTATATTGTACAGATCATAAATCACAAAGTACAACGAATTAGAGGTTGTCCTTTGGATACAAGGTACCTGGAGATTTTATCTTCGTCCTGTAACAATTTAAGATCCGAAAACTTCACCAAAATGGATTTATAGCGAAAGTGCTACGATGACTAGTTTTTGCTATATCAAGCCCTAGCATCGTAAGTGCAACAAGTGTCATACATGCCATATCATGCCTTCTTTCAGGCTAGCTCTGATACCATGTTAAAGTTTCTGAATTTACTTCAATCTGATCTAGGATATTAACTGAGAGAACAACATGTACAACATATCTACAGCATATCAATCATGGAGACAATAATGCAAGCACACAAGAGACACAAAGATTTACTTGGGGAAAACCATAAAGGTGAAAAACCCCAATAACTTCCTCAGAGATAGATAGAGTAATGATACAACGAAACAATAGAGATAGCCATAACCTAGTAACAGATCCTCCTCCTCCATAAGTCCGCCACTCCTCCTTGAGTGCATGTGTGAGAAGTGAGTGAGTAAATAGAGTGCCTCCCGCACTCTATTTATACTTGACTTGACTTGCCTTTTTACCTAACTCATGTAGGGTCGAACTTAACCACATAATATAATGCTGACTGGGCCGACCCCCAATAGGGTGGTCTAATAACCCTTCGACCCACATGACTTACACAAGGCCGACCCCAAACAAGGTGGTATAATAACCCATCAAATATAAGTTACGACACTTACAATATAAATGACGACACTTCCGTATAGAGGAATAATAACATCTCTATAGGAATACATTATACATATATGTGAAATACATTCCGAAGTTACATATACATCAACACTATCCTCCTCCTCTTCACTGCTTCATCAGCTACCTGAATCAACTTTGAATAACTTATGTTCACTTCTTCCAAATCTTGTTTTAACATTTTGTTTGATTGCATTAGCTCATCATTTATTTGGTTTACCTGTTCACTTTGGGATTTGAACTGCTCAACTTCTCTTCTCTGTTTTTCTTTTTTCAAATCTTTCATGAAATTATCTGAAGCTTCCTGTATCTATTCCATAACATTTTCCAGGCTGAAATCCATTGGATCTTTTGAATATTTCCCTACTTTAGTTGCAGCATTAGATTCTCTTTTATCATATGAAATAAGAGATGTCATATTTTCTTCCAGCTTTTCCTAAACACTGGAATCACCAACATAATTTTTTGGAGTCAATTCTGGAACATTCTTCAAACTCTGATCAATATTATTGAGAACTTGATTCAATTTTGTTTCTAGTGCTTTTTTCTTTTTATCTTATTCACCATCTTTAGATGAATCTTGTATACTTATAGTCTGGTTTTTCTTGATTTTCTTATTCAACACAGCTTTCATATTCAGTCTTAGTTTATTGACAAGACAAGTTCTTGGCTTATGATATGCTAGTTCAACTATTTTTTATACAAAACCTGACAAGTTATCTAAGGAAGGATTTAATTCCTCATTCACACTGATTGTATTCATTTTGTGCACAACATTTTCCTCTATATCAAAACCCTTTAATTCTTCATCATCCAATCTATTTTGTTCAAACTTGGCAGGTGTTTGAACAGTCATTTCTTCTTCGAGGGTTTTAAACTGGTTTTCCATTTCCTTTTCCTGACATAGATTGGGTGTATCAACCGTTTTCTCAACCAGAGGGGTTTTAATACCTTTCTTCTTAGCTGGGGTTTTCTTTTTACTGCTCTGCTCAGGTTTTTTAACTTCTTCTTTGAAACCAGACCAAAACAAAAAATGATCCCACGATCTATTCATCTTTTCTAATTCTTTAGTTATCAGAAGCTTAATTAACCCATGGTGGAATACACTGTGACTAGAGGATTCAAGGTGATTTTGTACCCTAGTAGCCATTTTTCCTAAACTTTTCATAAAATAGTAGGGTAAGTTCAATTTTTTTATACTTGATATGTGCTGCAAGAAGCGCATGTGATATAGGTAGATGGTAGCAAATATCCCCTCATAAGTCACATATTTCTGAACAATTTGTAAAACATTACTCCAACATTCCAGCAAATAAACTCTTGGGATACCCTGACTCCAATCCGGGCTTCTGTGCGCGGGAAACAAGAATTCATCAAAATCCTCGTCTATCATTTGTCTTTTGAACCACCATTTTCCCTCAGGGGAAACGCGAATTTCTTGAGCGATAGACTCTTCAGTAACAGTGAACTCAAATCCATCAAAAATCACAATAGCCCCCTTGAAATTTAGGGGAAAATGTTTTGAAACTTTTGTATTGTGATCTTTAATCCTTTCACACAATGGGTATCAACCCACTTCTCTTAATTTCAGAGCAGCGGATAGAAAATATTTTTCCCAATCTGTATTCCGAGGTTCTTTTCGAAGCAAACTACCACTAGAGCCACTTAGTCTACATTTTTTCTTTGAAACCATAATTGAATTCGAGGCTATAGACAAAATAATGGAGGTAGAAACCGCAGAATGAAGCATGGAACCCTTATGGAACAACTCACCGCCTTTTACAATCAACATGGTACAAAGAATTAAGTTTTTCTTATTCTTCTTCAACTTGGAGTAGTCCTGGTTCCCTTACAACTATAAAAACTAGATCCAAATTCCATTCAACAAGCTTTACAACCTGAATCGACTATCATCATATGGCATGATATTAAAACCTACGCAAAACACCGTTGACAATCTAGCAGTGTGCATGGATATGCAGAAAATAACATACACTGCTAGATTGTATTAGATCCTAAAAAAATCTAATCAATCACTTCAAAGTCTGAAACACATTCACTCATTTATCAAAGTGGGAACTAAATTCAAACTATATTATTTTGAAAACTAAATAAAAAAGGTGGAAATAAAAAAATCATAAAATAAAATATGAAAAATGAAAAGATATTCAAAGTAAAAAGGTAGGTGAATAAAAAAAATTAACAAACCTAGGACTAACATATGGCTCCATTTGGGGATGGCATTTCCTTGTGATTTTCCAAGAACTGTAGACCCAGTGCTTTTAATTCTATCAACTATTACCGATCCATTGGGTTATGGAGTCTTATTTGAAAAAACTTGAAACTCACCGGTATTTCAATTGGTATAAAAGTGCTTCATAAAATGTCCATTGATTGGACCTGCAAGTTCCTCACCTTCTAAATTCTGTAAAACAAATGTATTGTTTCCCAAATTTTTGACAATTCTAAAAGGTCCTAACCATAGGTGATCAAATTTTCCATGTTTTGATTTCTCATCTCTTCTTGCATCCCACCTAAGAGCCAAGTCATCAGGGAAAAAATTCTCTTGTTTGATCTTTTTATCAAACATCTGTTTCATTTTATCTTTGTGTTTTTGAGCTTTCTCAGCTAACATTTCTCTTTCTTGCTGTAATTCAATCATTTGAAAAGTTCTTCTCTGAACATTGTTAGGTTCTTCCAAATTATCTTGCATAAATTTCATAATAGGAAGACCTAATTGTATTGGGAAAAAAGCTTCATCTCCATAAACAAGTTGGAAAGGGGAAGTACCAATAGCTTTCTTTGTGGTAACACGATCAGCCCAAAGAGCATACTTTAGCTTGTTGTCCCATGCTTTCTTATTCTGTGATAAGAGATTTTTTATATTGTTCACTATGTTTTTGTTTGTAGACTCGGCCAAGCCATTACCTTGTGAGTAATATGGAGTTGAATGTTTTAATAAAACTCCATGTTTCTCACAAAAACAGACCATATCTTTTGACTTAAAATTAGGAGCATTATCAATGACAAGTTTTCTAGGACAACCAAACTTGCTCAAAATGTTTTCTTTTAAAAATTTTATTATGCCCTGCTCAGTTGCTCTCCTAATTGGGATTGCTTCTACCCACTTGGTAAAAAATTCAGTGGCTGTCAAAATATATTTGTGTTGACCACTGGAATGTGGATTGATTTCTTCTATGAAATCTAACCCATATTGTTGAAAGGGTGCTTCAACAGAAATAGGTTTAAGGGGAAAAGAGAGCAACTTCTGTGTACCTGAGAATTTATGGAATTCAACACAAGCTCTGACTTGAGTAAAAACATCTGAAAATATTGTTGGCCAATAATATCCCGATCTCAAGATTTTGTAAGCTGTAGCCTTCCAATAACGATGTCCACCACAAACTTCTCCATGCATCCGAGTTGTAATAACATCTACTTCTTTTTCATTGACACATCTAAGAAGATTTCTTGCTGGATCTTTCCACAATAAAGTATGTTCAAGCATACAATAATTCATAGCCTTTAATTTCAAATATCTGAATTTTCTTTTATCAAGATTTCGTGGAGACTGAAGGAATAAAAGAAAATATACAATATCATTGTACCAAGCTGAATCAACATATTTATCATAGATTTGTTTCTTACTTCTCTCATACTGTGGTTTTTCTTTTTTAGAAGGCTCAGGAAATATAGCATTCAATCCTAATGCTTCACAATTAGAATTTGCTAGCAACTTAGATAATCCCTGACCTTTAGCCAGTTTTGTTGGCTTAATATCAACATAATATTCCATTAATTTTGCAATCCATCGACCCCTTTTCCCTTCAGTATAAGGTTGTGTTAAAATCTCCTTGACTGTTGTATTAGGAACATATGCCAGAATTTTTGAATGCAACAAGTATATTCTAAAAAAATTTAGAGCCTTTACAAGTGCATAGCCTTGCTTCTCCAAAGTGCTATATTTGAGTTATGAATCTCTTAGGGTTTTTCTAAAGAATGAAATAGGTTGTTCAAGACCTTCTGAGTTCTTTTGCAAAAGTACTGCTGCTACAGTGTCTTCAGAAGAAAAAGAAAAAGTAATAAAATCTTTAGAGAAATCTGAGCTGACCAGAAATGGTGCCTCAGTGAGAGCTTGCTTTATATTTTCAAAAGATAATGTAGCTTCTGGAGTCCATCTTACTTCTTGATCCTTTCTCAGCATTTTAGTTATTTGTTTCACAATCTATGCAAAATTAGGAATAAACCATCTAAGAAAATTTATCTTCCCAATGAATGACTGAATATCTTTCTTATTTCTTGGGATGTTGATTTTCAAGATTGCCTTCACATGTTCTAGATATATTTTGATGCTATCAGATGATACAATATGACCAAGTAACTTTCCCTCCTGCATTGCAAAGTGAGAATTTTTTGGATTCAAAGACAATCCAAAATTTCTACATTTCAAAAATTCTTGTTTAAGATGCTTGACATGGATTTCATAAGAATCTGAAAACACGATTATGTCATCCAGGTAGATTACCACAAACGTTTCTCTTTCACCCACAAATGCTATGTCCATTGCTCTCTGAAAAGTTGCACCTACATTCATTAGTCCAAAAGGAATTTTATCGTACATAAATGTCCCCCATGGAGTAGTGAAGGTTGTTTTTTCTCTATCTTCAGGATGTACAACGATTTGATTATATCTTGAAAACCCATCTATCATAGAAATTCTATGTGCACCAACTACCTTCTGCAAAATCTGCTCTATCTTAGGTACAATGTAGTTATATTTTAAAGAGGACCTATTTAAATTGCGAAAATCCACACAAAGCCTGATCTCGCCATTTTTTTTCCTTACTCGAACTAAATTAGCAACTCACGTGGAGTATCTGAGGGGTATAATAATTTTGGCATCCAATAGCTTTTTAACTTCTTTTTCAATGACAGAAAAAAGTGTTGGATTGATCCTTCTTAACTTTTGTTTGAATTGCTTAACATTGGGTTTTAGTGGAATTTTATGCTGAATAATACTAGTATCATATTTTTTCAGGTCTTCATAGGACCATGCAAAAACATCCACAAATTCTTTAAGCAGCCTAATATATCTCTGTTTTTCTTCATCTGCCAGCGTTTTGGAAATCTTGATCATTCTAGGCTCTTTCTCAGTCCCAATATTGCAACTACTTACATTTTCCTCAAAAGATTGTACAATAGGTCTAGATAAAGTATCATCTTTTGAAAACAATATTTTTAGAGGAACCAAACCTTTTGGGATGAAATTTCCTTTCAACTCAATTATTTCATGTTCTGCAATGACATTTTCTGAAAAATAATCCATCTCTTCAACTTCATTGTCTTGCTCTTCATCAATCAATGAGGAAGAAAAATCATCAGCCAACTCAAGAAATTTCTTAATCTCTTGATCATATTGAAATACTTTACAATGCTTTACATTATTAGGTACTGAAGGTCTGTACCTTACTTCTATAGGATATATGAGCTGCGTTTGTTGAGGAATCTTAAAGTGTGTGGCAGCTAGAGCTAATGAATCTACAGTTTGGTTTTGGGTTCTTGGAATGAAGGAAATATTAAATGCTGTGAAGTAATTGTCTATGAGATCCCATGCTTCATTCCTATAAACTTTTAACAATGGATCCTTTACCTGATAAAGATTTATGATCTATTGGGACACCAATTCGGAGTCGCCAAAAACAACCAATTGTTGTATTTTCAAATCCTTTGCAGCTTTCAGACCTAGAATTAGAACCTCATACTCTGCAATATTATTAGTGGTATGGAATTCAAGTTTGTACATTAAGGAAATGATTTCATTACCCGGAGAAATAAGAAGAATCCCTGCTCCTACTCCTTCCTTACAAGATGAACCATCAAAAAACATTTTCCACAAACAATCTTGTTCTACCTTTTTTGGACATTTTGAAGTTTATTTTTCTACCCGAACTATTCCTATGCTTTCATCACTCAAATGTAACATAGAAGACCCAATGTCCCCTTGGACTACATGAATAGGATGATTGGTTGGGTTTTAATGATCACTTACCAAATATGCCAACTGAACTTCCCTGTATAATCTTCTTCTCTCTCCTCCAAACACTAGAACTGTTGCATATGAACGATCCATCTGTAATGTGCCACCAAGATTCTTTGTCCAGGATCTTGATAAAAGCATTCAATACCTAGGAGGTATATCAACTACTACAATATCCATCAAAATACTTTTCATAGGTAACTGTGTTAAGCTGACTACCAGATCTTTAATTACTCCAAGACACCTTACAGCTCATGAATCAAAAGAATAAAGATCATGATAGGGCTTGGTGATATTCAAACCTAGGGCTTCCATTACTACTTTTGGCATCAAATTGTGCGAAGCACCAGAATCTAGGAGATAGTTATGAAGCATCTTATCATGAACAACAAGTGAAATGAAAAAGGGGGGAGGGAAATTAGACTTTCCTTTTGTATTAGGACCAAATATGATGGTAGGGTTTTCATCTTGTAAATTCACACTATATGAAGGAGAGACTTTGTTTGTTGAATAAAAAATATTAAGGGCGGACTCTCTATAAGATGGATTTTTGACAAGTTCGGAAAAAGCGACTGGAATTTTGAGTTTATTGATTTCATTTTCAAGGTTAAAACCTGTAAAGCTTTTTACAATGTCTTCAATTCTCTGTTGTTTATCTTCCACTGGTATTTGAACCAATCTCTTTTCTGGAGTTTGTTTCTGTGGCTACTTATCTACATCATTACCTCTTTTCTGTTGATTTTGAGGAACTTGTCTTCCCATTCTAAGACCATAAATTTGTTGAGGAGAAGTTTGACAAATTCTATGAGAATCTGAGACTTCTGGTACAAACTCTTGTTGTTCTTATAAGACAGCCAAAGAATATTGATAATCAGCTTGAGTTAGAAAACTCAAGGAAGATTCATTTTCAATACTATTCATCTCTTGTTCCTGATCTTCTGCTTCAGCCTCATCAAATTCTTTAGACTCATTCACCATGTTATTCTGAAATGGAGGTTGAATTATTTGGTGTTTATTGTTTCTTCTCTCTCTCTTGGAAAAAATATTGGGTTGAAAGGTCTTATAAATTGGTTTTGATTTCGATTATCTTCTTGTATGGGTCTGCTCTGATTCTTGTTTTCTATTTCCATCCGACTTATTTTTGCAGAATTTTTTTATTATCAATTTGGTCATTTCATCTATCTTGTTATATGATGCTTTCGATGTAGAGGTTGATGGGATAATTTCACTTTTACCCTTTTTATCATGTGTTTAGCCATCTCGACCATCTTTAAGCATGCTAGAAGCCAATATGTTAGATTCCACCTCTAATGCAGCCTCTTGCATGTTTAAAAGAGATGGAGCTCTTCTTTCTCTTAATACCAGGGAAAAAGAATGATCAAAGGAATTTGCATAAGTCAACTTTGCTGATGTTTCTGGAGGTTTAATTTATGCTGGAATTTTCCCATACATATTCTTGAATCGTTTTGAAAATTCAACCATTGATTCTCCAGATTTTCTTTTTAATGTTGTTACAATGTAATCTTCTACCTTGTGAGAATCACCACTCTTTGGCCTAGAGGATCCATTTCACTGACTCAGAACCACTTTATATCCTTCAGACACTATTTTTCCCTAATTTTTCCCTTGTATGCTTGCTGCATCATTACAGTGGGCGTACCCGCGAGTTGCATCACTATAGCCCGCGGGTAGCATGTAAAATGGTAAAAATCACTAGTTTATTACTTTTTACTCCCAAAAAGCGGTCATTGGGTGACCTTTGACCCTCCATCTGCCCAAGAAACACCTCCATGTGTCCTTTCACTTACCTTTGAGATGACTATATATTGAGCACATATGGCTTATGGATGGGAGGGGAAAGAAGAGCAAGAGAACTCTAGTGGATTTTTGCCCTATCTTGAGTCTACACTCATTGATCCTTGTAGTTGTGAACCCTTTATGTTCACCTTCCAAATGCCTACCATAGTTTGAGTTTGCCATTCCATGGAAGATTGAAGTGGTGGAGGCACAAGTGGATTGACCTAGATCTTGGTTTAGATTGGTTTCCGGCAAGAGGTCGTATCACATTGTACTTCTTCTTGTTTATTAATAGAAATACTCATATTCTCATCCATTAATGTTGTGAATGTTGTTTATACTACATTGGGTTGCATTTACTTATTATATCATGGGCCATTGCTATTGATGATGTTAATGTCGTTTATATATTATATGTACTTGTTGTATATTGGCTGTCAAGACTAATTTGTAGATTCAAGTGCACGGATTGAAAAGCTCCAACGGGGATCTACATCAAACGTTTGGATCGAGGTTGGTTATATTCTTCATTATCTTAACATTGTCATTTATATAGCATAGCATTGGGAATTGAGTTGATTTCTGGTAGTCAGCTGTCTATTGTGGTCTACCCCAAGCCATAGTGAGTTTTCTCCAATACAGAAATGGCGACCATACTGGGGAAAACATCCATTTTTGGGGATTTTTGAGCATTAGTCCTTAATTAGAGTTGCTTTTTGTCGAAGCTTTGTGTCACTGATTGGTTGTTGAGATACACTATAGAAAACTGGTTTTTTCTGAGCCATTGGACTCTTTATTTTCCCATTTGCCTTTCCTTACCCGTGGGCTAGCTTAGCTCTTCCTGCGTACACCCGCCTCTGTTTACTTTACTGCTCACGGGTACCCACAGGTTTTCCTTCAACAGTAGTGTACAACTTCGTCTTTGGTTGATTTATGACTTTTGGTTGTTGTTGGGTTGGCTTTGGATGATCCTGAGTCTTTGTTGGCCTATTTCTTGACTGTTCCATGCCTTGGTTGTGACCAGAACTCTTCTTTTCTCTTGGTTGAGCCTTGTTGGTTTTTTCCTTTTGAGCTCATTCTGTTGGATGAGTCTTACTGTTTGGTATCTGCTGGGTTGTCTTAGTGATATTCTTGGCATATCAATGACTAGAGAGTAGGATTTTGCTTGCATTTTTCATTTCTTTATATTGAAAAATACAAAAATATACATATAGTTTTGCATTTTCCTTTTGTTTATAAGAGAAAACACAAAACAAAATTGCTTTTATGTACTGCATTTTGCATTGAGTGCTTTCTTCCTTCATTTAGATTCTGATTGTGCATCGAAAATATAAAAGGATTGCATTTTTATTTCGAAACCGTTGGATTGACTTTGCATGCTAGTGGCATTGTTTTTGTTGGATAGATGAGTCTAGGATTTGACGATTTTGCATACTATTGAGTCATACACATCACTAGTTTCACGACCATATCCCTTGAGTAACCATAGCCATTAAAATTAACGCTTAATCTTAAAATTGATTAGACCGATTTTATTTCTTAAAATTGATTAGACCGATTTTATTTATAGGGTACACCAACTAGCATAGGTTTAGAGTCTTGGTATAGATCATTGTGAGTTAACAATCCAAGACTACTAGACGAAACATTAGGTGTTTGACCAGGGAGTGGAGGAATCCATGGTATATATCGGTGTTCTCAGGAAGCTCTACTCAAGCCAGAGTTAAGCACGAGGTCACGGGAGGTTGGTTGAAGAGATATCCCTCTGATACCGACTGAATGTGGGAGACATTTCTAGGATTTGTTCGTATCTCGGGACTCTTGGGGGATTTAACCCTCATTGATTTTCGGGCTCAGCTACCCTGCCCATACAACGGATCCCACCTACGACTATCCCCCTGAGCATTGGTTATATTGCGGTGACCATAGTTTCCTTAGCTAGGTATCACATAGGGTACTTGCAGGGGTTATGCTGTTTGTGTCCTGAGTCAGATAGGGGTCGGACATCACAGTTGTCGTTGTATAGGGACTTGACCCTGTGCACGCAGTGAATTCTGGGGGCCATTATAACTAATTATGTTACCTGCGGCTATAGTTTGGGAGTCTCAAGCCTCTCCTAGGTGAGACATACCGGCTCTAGTGTCGGGAGCTCATTTAGCCACTCTGTTTGTCTGATCTTGGTTGTAGTTTCTCTAGGTGTGTTCTTTTGATTTACTGTTTTTGATCGATAGTTGGCCTTTAGGGGATGTTTTGATTCTATATTCTCTCCGGAGATATCATGGCGCGGATTCCTACTCTCCGTCGATCTCGTCGGTTGGATGGTTTAGAACTTGTCAAGCTATCATGCCGCATTGCTAGGGTATGTCGATGAGCTCCCTCTGAGTCTTCGGATTATGACGAGACATGCGTCCTAGACGTCATGACTGCTACACATTCTGATACTAAAGAAATACCTACGACTCCATCGGGTAGAGTCGAACACACTTCAGACACCCCTACTCCTCGTGAGGCATGGGGGGGTGATCCACCTGAGACCCAATGTAATTTGTTTGGTCCAGATCCACCCGAGGACGACCCATTCGATCCTTCGTGTCCACACGATTATATACACAGGATGCCAGAGTTACATGACGACACTGGTCCTACGGTAAACCCAACCGCATTCTCTTTTGGTATGCCTAATTATAATACAGTTGATCCTTCCACTATGTTTGGTAGTCACACTGGCACAACCATAGTGTTAGCCACACTGCACCCACTGGGGGCAATACCCTCGTCGGGGGCACCATGTTGTCCACTCACACACATAGTATGGGGACCGGTCGTATTCCTCCTAGAAATGCTAATGTTGGAAGGAGACCGCCTCCTAGGACTACCCAACCTAATAGGAATACTATCCGCAACACGACTCGCCATCCACCACCTAATACACATGCCACTACTCGTCAACCCAGGACTACTTTCGCAAATGTTAATGCTCCTTCTAACCACGGGGGTGGACATATAATGCATACTTTTGCGTCCACTGCTGCCACTAGTAATGCCAATATAGGAGGTGGGAATATATCCTATCCACATGGACATAACGCCATCATCCCTGTTACTAGTAACACCAATGTTGGGGTTGGAAATACATCTCATGCTTATGGTCACCACACGACTGCTCAAGCTGATCCTAATGCTGGGGGTGGGAACATACCGTACCATTATGGTCATTAAAACTCGGTTCCCGCTATGAATAGGATGTATATGCCCCATACTTATGGTGGAAACCCTTACTACAACACAGGTTGTGCTAGCCACCAGTACAACCCACC
Organism: Larix kaempferi; assembly: GCA_027924585.1. Classification (NCBI taxonomy): domain Eukaryota; kingdom Viridiplantae; phylum Streptophyta; class Pinopsida; order Pinales; family Pinaceae; genus Larix; species Larix kaempferi. The sequence continues at coordinate 47,288,769 of BSBM01001229.1, forward strand.
CCAATATGGTGCCCAAAACACGTATATACCTACTTACTCTCATATGGGTCAGGTCGGAGGAGGTTATAAACCCTATGGCCATGGTCAAGCTTATGTTCCGTCAGGTCCTCATTATCAGTAGTTTAACGCTCATGGTCAAGATTTTGGTCCATCTTATAATTCGGTTCCATTCAACCAACCTTTTATGGGAGCTTATAATCAAGCTTTCCAGCTGCAGCTCTCGTTCCTTGCACGTTTGAACCTTCCAGATCTTTTAAAGCTCACGAATGATCCGGTGTGTCATGACCCTAATTTGCCTCCGGTCCCTACCAAGCTCCCTTCAGACATTCCTAAGTTCGAAGGGAAAGGTGGTGAGGACCCAGGTGATCATGTCACAACATTTCACCTTTGGTGTTCCTCCAACTCGTTGAATCACGATTCCATTAGATTATGACTATTTCAATGCACCCTCATGGGGGCAGCCGCGAAGTGGTATGTTGAGTTTCCTGGAAACACTTATAGGGGTTTTAACGAGATCTCTTTAGTTTTCTTGGATCATTTCCAGTTGCCGGTTTGCTATGATACTAGTACTGAACTTTTGTCTACCTTCCATCAGAACAACGCCACACATATTTCTGACCATGTTCAAGAGTGGCGTGGGTGGAAGAGGTTAGTAAAAGCCAACATTCCTCCTAAATTCCTGTTGGAATGGTTCCTCAAGTCTCTACTCCCATACATTGCTAAGGATGTTTCCATGTCCGACATTGTGACTGAGGAACAAGCCATCTTGAAATTCCAGCAGTTATACTTATTATACTCTCAGTCTAGCATTTTGTATGACATTATTCTTGACGCACCGCAAACACGCCATGAGCCTTAGTCAGTTATTGGACCGCATGCCGATGGAATCGTAGGATCCGCAAGAACTCACCCTATAGATTTGGTAGCTTATCAAATGCAAAATTTGTCGCTAAACTAGTCTACTCTCGGACAGGTTCACACGTTGTCCACTTCCACCCCGTCGTCTGATGTACATAGTGTGCAATCGACGAACCAATCAGGTAACCAGTAACCTGGTGGTAAGAAAAAGGGGAGAAACAACCGTAAGGGTGGAAACAATGGGAAAAAAATAGCAATCGAAATACTTCCCGTAAGGATAATGCCAACCCTCCTCGGGAAGGCGGAAATGCTGGTGAGGACCGTAAACCTAGGCCTAAGGTGAAGTTTCCTTGTAAGCTTTGCGGGGAAGATCATCTTACTCACTTATGTCCTCGAATCGAAGAAGCATCGAAGCATTTGGCACAGAGCCCTAGTTGTGTTAAAGGATCCCCTTCCTCATCATCAAAACATGGCTTCGCATGCTCCCACTGTTGGTTATGGACCTACTGAGACGGCAACATCTTCTTCCAATACTGGTGGTTATGGATGTGTGAATATGGTTCAATTGGAGGTTAGTGTTGCCACTCGTCAACGCGACTATGGTGCACCACAACCTAATATGGGGAGTGAGCCTCCCCCTCCTCCTAACAATTCCTTGCATATTGAGAAGCCCTCTAATATGTCGCGGATACCTAAAGGTGTTCTTAAGCACTCTACGCATAATCCTAATGATCGAACCACCCATAACTACTCCATCGTGGAAGACTTGGGACAAACTCCGTGTGCCATGTCGGCTCTTGAAGTTTTGCAGGCCTGTCCTTCTTAAAAGCATGCCCTTTTGAGTGCGTTAGGAGTTCAGGATGGGGGAAGTCCCAGTGTTATCAAATTCAACACTACTGATGTTCAACCTCGCTTACCTTACCACATGGCTTTTCAAATCCAGGTGGCGTGCCTTCATAATTTTGTCAAACGTATGATCGTTGACGAAGGTGATTCCACGTTAGTAATGTCGTTAACTTGTTGGAAATCTCTAGGCTCTCCTCCTCTACTTGTGTCTAGAACCACTCTCACTGCATTCGACGGTCGGTCATTTAAGCTGCATGGAATTATCCCTTCCCTTGTTGTCTGCTTGAGAGGTAAATCTGTGCCTATTGAAGTCGAGGTGGTTGATGTGCCCATCGACTACAACCTTTTACTGGGTCGGAATTGGATGTACGCTATGAAGGCTGTTGTGTCTACTATATTCAGATTTATCTGCTTTCCTCACGAAGGCAAGATTGTGACCATCGATCAGCTGGATTTCATTAATTCCTCTTCCATAGCATCCACGGGATCCATAGTCCCGCAGGTTACTCATTCTTAGCTAGCAACTGGGAACATGGGTGTTGGCATGTACCCTTCATTGATGGGAACTTATGATTTTGCTGCACCTGTGAATTTTATTGGAACCATTACTGACGATGCGTCTCCTCCTTCGCATAATATGTCATTCCAGACTTCCTATTTTAATGATCCATGGACTTTACCATCCACGAGTTCCACGTCTGGAGAGATTACGCATATCGGGATGTCTATGCCACTGTCCGTAGCTGAGCTTGCTTACCAGCATATTCAACAAGCCACTACAAAGCCAAATCTTTCTTCTTCTCAGTCAGTCGAGGAATATCCCGCTATGCTGCTAATTTGGGCAGCCAACTCGTCTTGGTCACACGACTGCCTTGATGATACTTTACCTTCAAATGAAGCTATTATGGAGGCCATGTGTGGTAGTGAGAGACCTTGGGAAGATATGCACCATCGCTCTTATTTCCTTCCCAACCTTGAGCTCACCGAACAAGAAGAGTTTAAGATGACTCTAGCAGAGATGGTTGGTCACTCTGTGGCTCTTTTAGGGTCGCATGATGTTTTTGCGGAGGGGAATATGGCTAAAATTCCCCCCACTACGTCGATCAACATCTCTCGTGCTCTTGGAAAGGTCGAGAACATTTACATAGGTGACTATTGCATTCCTAAGGAGATTGCTATTTACACTAAATTATTTACAGAACTCCGGGAAGATTTTGCCTGGTCATATGAGGAGATGCCAGGGATAGGCCCCCGCATTGTTGAACATGAGATTAGAACATATCCCAACGCTAAACCAGTTCGACAACGCTTACGTGCTGTGAACCCTAGAAAAGCAGCCGCTATCAAGGCAAAGGTGGAAAAACTGCTCAAGGATGGTTTCATCTACCCCGTTCCCCTTACCGAATGGGTGTCAAACCCCATTCCTGTGGATAAGAAGCAGGGAATGATCCATGTATGCACTGATTTTAGAGATTTCAACCGTGCATGTCCGAAAGACAACTTCCCCATACCATTCATCGATCAAATCTTGGATGCTTGTGCGGGAAGTGAGATTTTTTCATTCATGGATGGCTTCTCAGGGTATAATCAGATTCAAATCAAACCTGAGGACTAGCATAAGATAGCTTTCATTTGTGCTTGGGGAACGTTTGCATATCGAAAAATTCCCTTCGGCCTTAAAAACGCCGGAGCTACATTTCAACGTGCCATGACCTATGCCTTTCATGATCTTAAAAATATTATGGAGGTTTTCTTGGATGATCTTACCGGCCATTCTCGCAAAAGGATGGACCACCCTAAGCAGCTCCTCATAATTCTCGAACGATGTATACGATACAAGATTCGATTGAATCCTAACAAATGCATCTTTTATATAAGGATGGGTCACCTTCTGGGATTCATAGTTTCGAAAGAGGTTATTAAACTCGATCCTCTTAAAGTTGAGGCAATAGTTCGGTTGCCTCCTCTGCGCAACTTGTTACAACTTTAGAGCCTCCAAGGGAGAGCCACTTTTCTACGTCATTTCGTAGTCAATTATGCCAATCTTACCAAATGTTTCGCACGCTTATTGAAGAAAGACACACCCTTTATCTAGGATGAGCGAGCCCAGCAGTCTTTCGATGCCCTTAAGAAAGATTTGGTATCGTCCCCTGTGCTTAGTCCACCAGACTTCGCATGAGATTTTATCCTTTATGTGGCCGCGTCTCAAGAGACGATTGGCATGGTATTGGTTCTGGATGATGACGTGCTTGTCGAGCATGTCATCTATTACCTTAGTCGAAATCTAGTAGACGCTGAGCTAAGATATACTCATGTGGAAAAATTGGCACTTGCGACTGTTCATTTGGTCCAGCGGTTACGACATTAAATTTTGCTTAGAACAACCACAGTGGTCGTGCATATCAATCCATTTCATTTCGTGCTATCACGACGCCTTATGGGGGGAAATACAATAAATGGATTGTGATCCTTCAGGAGTTTGATGTCGATTTTGCTTTGGCAAAATCGATGAAATCGTTGGTGTTTGTTGAGCTTATGTCGGACCTTCCGAGACTTGATGAGGATGTCATTCATGAAGATTAATTTGTGGATGAGCACTTATTTCTTATCTCGTATGAAGACCCTTGGTATGGGGATGTCATTGTATATCTGCAAACTTTGAAGTTTCCTTTGCACTATTCACGAGACGAGCGACGGCGTGTGAAACATCATGCTAAATATTATACTATCATCGGTGACACTTTGTATCGCCGAGGAAAGGATTCTATTCTTCATCGTTGCTTAACTCACGAAGAAGCAGAGCGGGTGCTTAATGATTGCCATGCCGGGGCTTGTGGCGGTCACTTATCTGGGCTTGCTACAACCCAACGTATCTTGCGAGCTAGTTATTTTTGGCCCTCAATCTTTAAAGATTGTATTAACGCTATGAAGAGATGCCACCCTTGCCAGGTGTTTTCTCAGAATATATGCTCGCATCCAGCGCCCCTTCATCCAGTCGTCACCGTCGGTCCCTTCACCAAGTGGGGGGTGGATTTCATGGATTGCAAACCAGCTTCGACTTGGGGGCATCACCATATTATAGTGGTCGTGGACTACTTTTCCAAATGGGCTGAGGCCATGCCTACCATAAAATCCGATGGTGCTGCAACAGCCCATTTTGTGTTCAATCAAATTATCACTCGATTCGGTATTTCGAAAGAGATTGTCACTGACCATGGCGGTCACTTTCAGAACAAGATGATGGAGGATTTGTCTCTCAAGCTTGGGTTTCATCAAGAAAACTCATCTTCTTATTATCCCCAAGCGAATTGCCAAGTTGAAGCAGTTAATAAGTCTTTGAATACCATTCTCTAGCGTGCCATCCAAAAAAGTAAGACCAACTAGCACATCATGTTATATCCTGCTTTGTGGGCATATCGAACCGCAGTCAAGACTGCCACCCGGGTTCTCACCGTTTCAGCTAGTTCACGGTATGGAGTCACTTTTACTGATTGAATGCGAAATCACTTCTCTTAAACTGGCCATAGAGCTCCTCCCTAATACGACGGGTCTTGAGCAACGTTTAATCCACCTTAAGCAACTTGACGAACAGTGTCGATATGCTGCTGTGGCTATAGATGCCAACAAATGTCATGTTAAGGTTCAATAAGATAGGTCTGTCTGTCCTCAGCAATATGCTGAAGGTGACTTGGTCCTCTTATATGACCAAGATAAAGAACCCCTGGGGGCAGGCAAGTTCAACCCCATGTGGCATGGTCCTTACATCGTGAGGCGTGTCCTAGAAAAAGGAGCCTATGAATTATAAGACTATGAGGGGACTATCTTGAAGGAGCCTATAAATGGGCTCTACCTCAAGCGGTATTACGCTTGAACCTTTGGTTCAGGCTAATACTTTTGTATACTACTAGATAGTTACTTCTGTACATAGTTTAGCTTTTTCTTGGTTTTTAGGTCTGCTTATTAGCTTTTGTTTGACTGATAGATGTCTACAGAGTTTCCTACATTCTTAGGGTTTGCGGATGGTGCTAGCCGTCATACGCAGCAGCTTGCTTCTGCTGCCTGGGTTATTTTCTCACCTGGCCACCTAGTTGTGTCCTCAGGAGGTGCTTGTCTTGGTCCTACATCTAACAATGTGGCTGAGTATAGTGTTGTCATTGAGCTACTTCAGGATGCTATTTCACATGGTATCCAATCTTTAGAAGTCCGCCTGGATTCACAACTAGTTGTGTCTCAGCTGACTGGGTAGTACCGTGTATGAGATCCTACACTAGTACAGAAATTCCTAAGGGTAAGACTCATGGAATGACATTTTGTTTCAATTATGTACATTCATGTTCCAAGAAGTGTTAATCATATATCTGATGCATACACTAACTATGTATTATATTGGCATTTGTCACATTCACAATGAAGCACACAAATAAAAGAAGACATTCACACATTTGTACATACACACATATAGTAGAACCGGAGAACCAAAGTTTTTTATAAATAATATGTCCAAAATAGTAGTGTCATGATACAAAACTGGAGCCCGTAGCCCTCAAAAATATACATATCGATACAAAAAATGAGATCCTGAGATATCTACTCCCTACGAGAAGGCCTAGCTGCCACCCTGACAGGATGGGTTTGATAGAAATAATGCACTACATTCGCTACACACTGCAGTAGTCGCACCCAGTTGCTCGACACCCCCATTACCTGGAGCTCATATCCTCTGGTAGCTGTGCCACCTCTGCCTGTGGTACCCTGGTAGTCATCCGTGATATGTTGGACCATAGAGTTTGTAATGTCCACTCTGCTGCAGCACCTACCATCTCATCACCCCGGCCCCGGCGACAATGTCTCGGGAAGCCATCAGGTCTCACTGGGCCCTTGTCTGCGAACAAACAGTCAAACATTAACACATGATACTACCCCCCCAAAAAAAAATTTCATTTACATCTATAATAAAAAATCCATAAAAATTTATTACACAACAAAAAACCTAAAAAGAGTACTCACCGATGTCTCTGAATGCTACATCTAATGGGAGCGACATGTTTCGATCCTGCCGGAAGTCTATCCCTGCATAGGGGTAGTCATCTATCGCTATGATATGTCGATCCCACCAAGAAAAGAACTCCTCTATATATGGTGATGCCTAATGGCCACCACCCTGTTGCGTCAAGACCTCATCCCACCGGGTCATGGCTGGGTCGCGGAGACTATGAGGAGGGACCTAAACCCTCGGACTAAGCCCCGGAACCTGCTTGAAGAAGAAGCTGCACAAAATACTGCCATACCCGAAGTTTTTCGCATCCCCCTGCTTGCACTCTATCAGCTGGGTCTTCATGGACACCAATATTGTCGTACACCAGTCAAATATCACAGGCTGCATGCATTGTGTGCATAGAACATAACTAGCCTCAATGCCTGGTGAAGAGCTTTGGATTCAGCGATCCGCACTAAAGTTGCCACGACAACCTTCATGCTCAGGTTGACAATGGCTCGGATGGGCACCTGACTTCCCACTACCCAAGTATTTGGAACACAATATCTCTCTATGTAGTCAGGGATGGTGATCCCACCACCCACAGTTTGAGACTGAAGGCTTGCCACCTCACCTCAGCGGGACAAACCTGTGATGAAATAGATATCTTCTACCTCCAGTGAAAGTATTTTCCCGTCTAGGTTGAAGTTCTATGCATCAAGATCCCAATAGTCTATCAAATGCCGGAGCAATAGGTTTTGGGCACTCAAATCCCCTATGCTCTAGAACTTGTATAAACCACATGCTTGCAGCACTTGCTGTGCACGCACGTCGTTACGAACAACCTCATCTACTAGGTCATGTTCTCTCTCTCTCCACTCTAGAACCATCCTTGAAAGAGAAAAAACCAAAGATTTGGTCAATTTAGCTCAAAAAACTCACTTCACGGCCGTACCCGCGGGCAGTTGTGCTCACAGAGGCGGGTACCCATGGTCAACATGTGCATTGACTGCGTGTACCTAGCCCTACCCGCGACCCGCATAGTTATAGACCGTGGGTAGCGCAGTGACCACGTAGGGCATGGCCAAATAAAATTTTTAACCAATGAAATTTGAAATAAAAACATTGAAATGGAAGGTGGGGATGAGATTACCAACCTGCTCCTAACGGTTCAACGATCGGACACCTGTAGCTCTCGGAATCAACAACTGAATTTTGAGGTAAAAACTAACCACAAAACTCCAAATGGGTGAATAGTAAAAATGAATTGTAAATTGTAAATTTTTATTACTATTTATAATTTTCAAGACCCACTTGTCTATAGTTTTTGCCATTTAATGTTGTTGTGGACTCATACAATGTCATGGAGTAGCATTTTTTAATCAAATTTCATCGGCGAAAGTTGTTTTCGAACGTTTCACACCTACGGCAGGTACGTTTCACACCTGACATATAGGTTAGATGTCTTTTTCACATGCATTATGCATTTGACCTTTTGACCATTTTCATAAACCGTAGGTGCGACCCCACTTCTTAACTGACATGGAACCTTCACACTGTCATAGAAGTGTCGTTATGTGGCAGTATGGCCTTTCCGAACATGGGTACCCTAGATAGAACCCCCATTTGCATTCTGGTGCCCATGCCATTGTTTGTCCTTAGGATTGGGAATCCTTTGTAGTTACGCCATGACGTTGCAATAAAGACTCATACTCTACTTTGTCTTATGCTAGCCATATCCCATCAGGACTCCCCCGTTTATATCAAGTTGTGATTGCATTGCATCATCCTGCTTGTTGCTTGAGCCTTGTGCCGGCTCCCGCTTACTCTGTTATTAGCTTGGTGCCTGAGCACTTTTCCCTGTCGATCCCTGCAGAGCGTATATTTGCCCTTCACAATTTGATGACCTTTTGACCCTGAGGGAACACCCCCCCCTGAGTGTCCACATCCGGCATGCACTTCCTTGCATTGATCATAGTTATGTTCCACTGCTTGGAACTAGTCTACTCGCTATTTGACACTCGTTCCCTCACTTCTTGTACTATAAGCAATTTTATTCTTTTTCAAGCTTTCACCAAATATGAAAAAGACCAAAAAAATCAAATATTCCAAAAATCCAAACGGGATTATGGTTACTACTTCTTGTTGGTAGTTGTTGTGTTGCCTTTGAATAGAGCATTCATTCCACTCCACACATTATGAGTCGGGACTATAGTTGGACCCTAGGAGCTGTACTTGTTTCTCAGTTTACTCCACTGATTGGTTAAGCTTATAGTCATTACGGAGCCCTTTGCAATGGATCCTACATTGCACAGTCTATATCAAGTCTATGCTTCCTGAGTCTATCCATCTGCTCATGCTCTTGTTCAAAGGAAGTCCCGAAACTAGAGTCGGTCAGTCCTCAGATCTCTTGACTATTGCATGTCAGCCATCCTTATCGAGTCAGTCCATTTCACTTGAGTTCTTCCAAATCTTTCAGCATAGCTGGTACCTCGTGCTGGTTGATGGGGGATGCCTTAATGCCCTCCTTCTAGTGAGTCTCGTTTTGTCAACTTCAACCCATTTATTCTGAAACTTGAGGCTTAGAGTTCGGTTGAGTACCTTGAGGCTTGCAGTCATTAGTGGCAGGTTCTCTCACCATCGACAGTTTTGGGAATACATTAGTGTCCCCTTATCAATGGATTCATCCTAGTGCTCGACTTCAACTCATCTATTCACACTCCGATGATTGTGCTCTATGCCTTGATGCCCATTTTCATTATTGGTGGGTTATCTCACGTCTGTTAATGGTATACATCATTGACCGATAATCAGACGATGTCACATCAGGTTCGACCTCAACTCCTTTAGTCACTTGATGGGACTTGCACCATCAAATACTTGTGTAGAAGACCTCGGGCGATAGTGGCATTCAGTATGCTACTTGTGACGATGACTTTACATCAGAGATATCACCTCTCAGATATCAGCAGTTTGTACCTCCAGTTTGCACCAGTTGTTTCCTTTTCAGCGGGAGACCATATCTTACTGCAGAGGGATCATGGCTATGATCACTTATGACATTTATTCTCTATGTACTGTTAGAAAAAACAGGATCGCAGAGCAATAACAATAAACAGAAATGCAAATATAATCACACATACACATTACAAAAGAGACACAGATATATCGTGGTTCACCCAACTTGGGCTACGTCCACACTGAATTTGCCAGTCCTTATTATTATTACCGTCCAGCAAGTCGAAGGGATACAACCTGCAGCACAACCGCTGCACTTCCTCTTCTCTGTTTTACAGTCTCTCTCCAGATCTCAAAGATCTTTACAATGCATAAAACCTAATACATCAACCCTAGCCGTATTACAATGTATTTCTTTTATAAGGGAAATACAATGGGAAAATACCACGGGATACCCAAAACCATGGGCCCGCAAAACAGCTGGCGAAAACAGCCCCAAAAATTTTCTTCAGGGGCCTTGCCCCCGAACCCCCGTCGAGGGACCGCTGGCCCCCGGACCCCCCAGCCAGGGGGGATGGGCCCCCCTGGAACCCCGTGGGGGGGCGATGCCCCCCCACACCCCCCCGCTGGGGTGAGTGTACAGTCCACCTACACATCATATAGAACTGGGGTACAAACACGGCTAATACAATATCATCTATGAGACTAGAAGATCTGGCTCCACAACCAACATGTACTGCTTATTCATGGCCATTGTATCAGATTGTTGTAGTACCTACATGTATTCAGGGATACTATTGTATTGTGACGAGTGAACTGCTCCTTCCACTTGTGTCTCCATCACTCCACTTCTGAGATTTATAATGTATTTTGGCCATCGTAGCGTCAGTCTCTGACCTCACACATTAGGGGGCATTTGTTACAACGTAATCTTCCACCTTGTGAGAATCAGCACTGTTTGGCCTAGAGGATCCATTTCACTGACTCAGAACCACTTTATATCCTTCAGACACTATTTTTCCCTATTTTTTCCCTTGTACGCTTGCTACATCATTACAGTGGGCGTACCCGCGAGTTGCATCACTATAGCCCACGGGTAGCATGTAAAATGATAAAAATCACTAGTTTATTACTTTTTACTCCCAAAAAGCAGTCATTGGGTGACCTTTGACCCTCCATCTTCCCAAGAAACGCCTCCATGTGTCGTTTCACTTACCTTTGAGAGGACTATATATTGAGCACATATGGCTTATGGACGGGAGGGGAAAGAAGAGCAAGAGAACTCTAGTGGATTTTTGCCCTATCTTGAGTCTACACTCATTGATCCTTGTAGTTGTGAACCCTTTATGTTCACCTTCCAAACTCCTACCATAGTTTGAGTTTTCCATTCCATGGAGGATTGAAGTGGTGGAGGCGCAAGTGGATTGACCTAGATCTTGGTTCAGATTGGTTGCCAGCAAGAGGTCGTATCACATTGTACTTCTTCTTGTTTATTAATAGAAATACTCATATTCTCGTCCATTAATGTTGTGAATGTTGTTTATACTGCATTGGGTTGCATTTACTTATTATATCATGCGCCATTTCTATTGATGATGTTAATGTCATTTATATATTATATGTACTTGTTGTATATTGGCTGTCAAGACTAATTTGCAGATTCAAGTGCATGGATTTAAAAGCTCCAACGGGGATCTGCATCAAACGTTTGGATCGAGGTTGGTTATATTCTTGATTATATTAGCATTGTCATTTATATAGCATAGCATTGGGAATTGAGTTGATTTTTGGTATTTAGCTATCTGTTGTGGTCTACCCCAAGCCATAGTGAGTTTTGTCCAATACAAATGCACCAAATCCAGTTATATAATATAAGTAATCTTTGGTGTCTCCCCACTCTTTCATAAAGGTCTCTTTTAGGGATGGAATCCCATCTATGGAGGCAACTGGTAATTCCCTGAACCATTTTCTAACCTCCCCATCGAAACTCTGAATGAATACTCTCATCTAGACATCTTGATGCTCAATATCTTGATTGTCAGCATAGCTAAAATATGTGAAATTGCCCACATAAGATCCAAAGAGATGATGTAAACCTCACAATGAAAGAATTTAGGAATAATAGAAGAAGAGACAAGCAATAGAACTTAGATCCAAAGAAACTCTGATTGAGGCAGAATAATTACACATGTTACTATTAACAGAATAATAAACTGGTAAATATACAATGATGAGTATGAGGATTCAAATTCACTAGGTTGAATTCAAATTGGCCTTCATGCACAGATCCATAATCAGTGGAGAGTCATCAATGCCTAACTAGGAGTCCACCTTCTCATCAGTTAAGTCATCAATGCACAAGTAATGATCAACCGGGAGTCAAACTGAGTCTAACTTAATGTGGTTGGTGTAACTGGCACATGGAAGCACTAATATAGTGAAGGAGGCTCAATGGAGGGCACCATAGGAGTTAACTAGAGTCAGAATGGTCAATCTAGTCTCACTAGAGGTCCAACAGAGTGATAAACTCAGTTAAGAGTCAGTTCAAGCCTAAAATCAAGGGAGAACTGAATGTAACTGAAGATAACTGGTTGGTAGGTGAAGAAGGTGCCCTTTGTCATGCAGTGGAGCAAAGGAGGGCGTATTAGTCACTGGGAGGGCTATAAATGATCTGAAAGAAGCTCTGGGGGCTAGTGTGCTAAGGACTAGGTGCTAGTACTGATGACTAGGATGTATGCAAAATGCATGCAAACCCTAATTTTGCATGCATGACTGAAAATGGAAATGACTGGAAAGCTAGTAGGACTAGGATGGAGTATAGGAATATCCTAACAAAATATGCATTCTTTTGCTCTTCAGTTGTAGTTTCCCCTTATCCATTGAATCTTGGGAGATACTTTTGATAGTCTCCACCAGGGAATGCATTTAGGGGTTGAGGGAGGACTAGTGGGGCATACCTAGCAGCAACAATAGCTTGCATGGCATCAAGGGGTTGTCCATCCATCTGAGGACTGACTTGAGGATTATTTTGAGGATTTAAAAGAGATGAACCCTTAGCAATCCACTGACTAATAGGAACTCTACTAGTAAGAGGGGTATAAAGTGTTGTTTGAGGCTTGGAACTTGTGAGTTATGATTTCAATTTAAATGAAGATAAAGGATTTGTATATACCTCAAACCTATCAAACTGAGAAGAAGGATCTGAAACTTGAAATTGAGGAATGGAAATAGACAGAACTTGTTATTTTTCTTCCTTTTCAAAATCTAATAAATCTAAAAATGGAATTTCTTGATCTAACTCACTTGGAAATTATGAACTTGAAGAAGACTGAAACCTCCCTGAAGTAGAAGCCAACTTCTTCCTGGCTTCTCTTAAAATTCTCTCTGGATCTGGAACCCCTGTGAGCAATGGAGAGGAAGGATTCGCTCTGGTCCCTATCTGCTTAGGAGCCACAACTACTTTTTCTGAATCTCAGTGAATGAATGTAGTCTATAAAAGTTTCCCAACTCTATTCACTGTCAAAATTAGGAGAAAAGATATAACATCTAGGGAAAATTTTCATTTTCGTCCCCAGTATGGTCGCCAAAAGATGTTATCCCTAAAGTTTGCTTGACTACAAGAAGGAAAAGTTTAGGTACCTTAGTAAAAGTAGAATTTTGTTCATTTGGATAACAGAAGGGGATCAAAAATGAAATTATAAAAACCATGAAAAATATGGTAAATGATCTGAAAACATCAGATGTTAGGAATATATAAGGATATAACTTAAAAGATAAAATGAATGATAAAAATAGAAAGCAGATTCCAATCATAAGAAGTACATGAACAATACAACAAACAGTTCTTGTTTTGTCGCATCATATGGAAATCAGATGTTAAAGACATTTCAAACATCAATTTTTCCATGACATTCATTTACTTGCATAGGTATGTATACAGAAGACATCCATATAAATAAAAAATTCAAATAACAATTCAAATAGAAAACCTGAACATCAAAACAATAAGTAATTTGAATCTATCTCCCAACAGTCACAATCATTCATCCACATAAGGTATCCTCACATAAGCATATTTGTATTAACCATATTGTAATATGATAACATATGTATTCTCGACCCTCATGAGTCTCTCCCTTACTTCAACACAAAATATACAATATATAGAGAAGAAATCCATAACTAAATTGTTTCTTGATCCATTCTTTCAGGATCTAAATATACTAAAAATAGAAAACGTATCAAAAGTATTAAATTCTAAACCATCAGATATCTAATTTATGACATGTGTCTTCTTTGTAGAGTTCTAAAACAAACTAGAGTCTCCTAGCATCCTCTGCCAACACAGCTAATCCATCTAAGGCATGAGCCTTTTTCTGCAATTTGCTGCATTCTTTTCGTACTTGGTTAAGCTTCCTTTCAAGTTCCTCTTTGTCTTTGGCCAGTTGAATGCGCTCTTCCTGCATTATCTTCCTCCTCTTGAATTCTTCATTAGCTACCTGAATCAACTCTGAATAACTTCTATTCACTTCTTGCAAATCATGTTTTAACATTTTGTTTGCTTGCATTATCCAATCATTTATTTGGTTTACTTGTTCACTTTGGGATTTGAACTACTCAACTTCTCTTCTTTCTTTTTCTTTTTTTCAAATCTTTCATCAAATGATTTGAAGCTTCATGTATCTCTTCCATAACATTTTCCAGGCTGAAATCCATTGGATCTTTGGAAGATTTTCCTACTTTAGTTGCAGCATTAGATTCTCTTTTATGATCTGAAATAAGAGATGTCATATTTTCTTCCAGCTTTTCCTGAATGCTAGAATCACCAACATAATTTTTTGGACTCAAATCTGGAACATTCTTCAAACTCTGATCAATATTGTTGAGAACTTGATTCAATGTTCGTTCTAGTGCTTTTGTATTTTTATCTTCTTCATCATATTCATATGAATCTTGTATACTTATAGTCTGGTTTTTCTTTATTTTCTTATTCAACACAGCTTTCATATTTAGTCTTAGTTTATTGACAGGATGAGTTCTTGGATTTTGATATGCTAATTCAACTGATTTTTCTACAAAACTTGACAAGTTATCTAAGGAAGGATTTAATTCCTCATTCACATTGATTGTATTCATTTTGTGCACAACTTTTTCCTCTATATCAAAACCCTTTAATTCTTCACCATCCAATCTATTTTGTTCAAACTTGGTAGGTGTTTGAACAGTCATTTCTTCTTCGAGGGTTTTAAACTGGTTTTCCATTTCCTTTTCCTGACACAGATTGGGTGTATCAACTGTTTTCTCAACCAGAGGGGTTTTAATACCTTTCTTCTTGGCTGGGGTTTTCTTTTTACTATTGTGCTCATTTTTTTTAACTTCTTCTTTGAAACCAGACCAAAACAAAAAATTATCCCACGATCTATTATTCTTTTCTAATTCTTTAGTTATCAGAAGATTAATTAACCCATGGTGGAATACAATGTGACTAGAGGATTCAGGGTGATTTTGTACCCTAGTAGCCATTTTTCCTAAACTTTTCAGAAAATAGTAGGGTAAGTTCAATTTTTTGATACTTGATATGTGCTACATGAAGCTCATGTGATATAGGTATATGGTAGAAAATATCCCCTCACAAGTCACATATTTATTAACAATTTGTAAAACATTACTCCAACATTCCAACAAATAAACTCTCGGGATACCCTAACTCCAATCTGGGCTTCTGTGCACGGGAAACACGAATTCATCAAAATCCTCACCTATCATTTGTCTTTTGAACCACTGTTTTCCCTCGGGGGCAATACCAATTTCTTGAGCGATAGAATATTCAGTAACAGTGAACTCAAATCCATCAAAACTCACAAAAGTCCCCTTGAAATTTAGGGCAAAATGTTTTGAAACTTCTATATTGTGATCTTTAATCCTTTCACACAATGGGTACCAACCCACTTCTCTTAATTTCATAGCAGTGGCTAGAAAATATTTTTCCCAGACTGTATTCTGAGGTTCTTTTCGAAGCAAGCTACCACTAGAACCACTTGGTTTGCATTTTTTCTTTGAAACCATGATTGAATTCGAGGCTATAGACACAATACTGGAGGTAGAAACTGCAGAATGAAGCATGGAACCCTTACGGAACAACTCACCGCCTTATACAATCAACATGGTACAAACCATTAAGTTTTGCTTATTCTTCTTCAACTTGGAGCAGTCTTGGTTCCCTGACAACTGTAAAAACTAGATCCAAATGTCATTCAGCAAGCTTTGCAACCTGAATCGACTATCATCATATGGGATGATATTAAAACTTGCACAAAACACTGTTGACAATTTGGCAACGTGCATGGATATGCAGAAAATAACATACGCTACTAGATTGTATTAGTGTTGATGTATATGTAACTTCGGAATGTATTTCATATATGTATGTTGTATGTACTCCTATAGAGATGGTATTATTCCTCTATACGGAAGTGTCGTCATTTATATTGTAAATGTCGTAACTTATACTTGATGGGTTATTAGACCACCTTGTTGGGTCGGCCCTGTATAAGTCATGTGGGTCGAAGGGTTATTAGACCACCCTATTGGGGGTCGGCCATGTGGATCGAAGGGTTATTAGACCACCCTATTGGGGGTCGGCCCGGTCAGCATTATGTTATGTGGTTAAGTTCGACCCTACATGATTTATGTAAAAGGCAAGTCAAGTCAAGTATAAATAGAGTGCCGGAGGCACTCTATTTGATCACTCACTTCTCACTCATGCACTCAAGGAGGAGTGGCGCACTTATGGAAGAGGAGGATCTGCTGCTAGGATATGTCTATCTCTTATGTTTGGGTTGTATCATTTCTCTATCTATCTCTGAGGAAGTTATTGGGGTTTTTCACCTTTATGGTTTTCCCCAAGTAAATCTTTGTGTCTCTTTTGTGCTTGCATTATTGTCTCCATGATTGATATGCTGTAGATATGTTGTACATGTTTTTCTCTCAGTTAAGATCCTAGATCAGATTGAAGAAAATTCTGAAAATTTAACATGGTATCAGAGCTATCCTGAAAGAAGGCATGATATGGCATGTATGACACTTGTTGCACTTACGATGCTAGGGCTTCATATAGCAAAAACCAGTCATCGTAGCACTTTCTCTATACATCCGTTTTGGCAAAGTTTTCGGATCTGAAATATTTACAGGTAAAATATTAAATCCCCATGTACCTTGTGTCCAAAGCACAACCTCTAATTCGTTGTACTTTGTGATTTACGATCTGTACAATATAGGGTTTCTGCCTCTTCCAGATCTGAGTCAAAATCAGGTGACCTTGGGAAAAAGGTCATAACTTGGGCTAGGAAGATCCAAATTAAATTTCGTAAAAAGTGACAGGTAGTACACAGACTGTACTATCTCAGAAAACGTTTTTAGAGGCCGAAGTTGAACCAGTGACACATGGAATGCCGTAAAAGTTCACTCTCTTGTATTATCCCATAAACAGGTCACGTTGCGACACTTAGCATAACTCTCTCTCAGAGAATCCAATTGAGGTCAGACCTATCAAGATGGAAATATAACAGGTCAAGCTATCTCAAGAAACATTTTCAGACCCTGTGGATCGAAAAGTTCATAGGTACACTAGAAACAATTAGGTACATATTTCTGTCAAAACAAAATTATTTTTGAGTACCTTCATTCATGGCTTCCGAAATTTAGGCCTTCGGAGAAAGTTGGAATTTTTGTAATCAGAGACCACAGCTAGATGATACTCATCAAAATAGAAATTTAGAGACCAATATCAGAATTTTTGTTTGGGCAGAAGGCCGGGCTTGATCAGACCCTAGTTCGGGACTTTGATCAGAAAAGTGGAAAATTAGGGCTTCTGCAAAAATGGGAATTTTTGAAATCTGCGACCACGGTTGGAAGCTCCTCATAAAAATAGAAGCTTAGAGCTTTGGATCAAACCTTTTGATGGGGCAGAAGAGTGGGCTTCATCAAACCCCCAGTTCAGGGTCATGTCCAGTGAATCCAGAAGTTTCAAAGGCAAAATTGAGGAGTGAAACTTTGCAGTTTTCAAATTCTGAATACACCAACTTGATCAGCTCATCAAGGCGCATATTTCTATTCTTTCGGAAGTTTGAAATTCAAAGTTTGAATTTTTGGGGTTTCTCTGACAAACCCATATCCAGCTCCAGGTCCAGTTCTTGCAAATCAAGTGGATTGGGTTAATCCTAGAAGAAGATGGATTGGTCACCTGCATAAGTGAAGAAGTTCCTGTTTCAGAGGGAGATGAGGCTAAGGCCTTACATAAGAATATTACAAGCGATCTCGATAGGTATGACTCATCGAGGTATGTTTCGATATTTTATGGTATGTTTGTCTTCATGTTATTACGGTTAGTAAAATCTTGATTTTAGATTTGTCGTATCACCTTAACAAAATTATGAATGCATGATAGAAGATATTCATTGGTTAGGGTGTTAACACTTATGATTGTACTAATGCATTATGGTGTTGTATGAGGTTTATGTTGTCTGCTAACATAAAAGGTACACCAAGAAAGACAAATCATGTTCTACTTCAAGAACGTATGATCATGGTGACATGAAGACAAGGATTCATCCATTGTCATGGATCACATAGAAGATCTACTTTCGAGGTATGTATAACTTGTTTCTACAATGGTTAACTTATGAGACATGTAGGTTACTAGCACAAGTCACTGAAGAGAACCAGAAGACATTATGCGGGTATATTAGACATAACTAGCTAGCATGCTAATCCAGGTATGTTTTTCCTATATCAAGCTAGAATCCTACCTTGTGTTAGGATCTTACACTATTGTGTTGTTGATAATGATTATTCATGAAGTCATAGGTTTGAATAATCATGGTTTTATGCATATTATATCTCTTATCTTGATTGATGATTCAACTAACCAGAAGAGTCCTATGATCAAATAAGAAAATGTACGAGTAAAATAAGACTTCCCTGAAACCTTGAATACTAATGTTTATTATCTGTGAATGATCATGAATATACATGTTTAAAGATTATTGTGTTTTGATAGTATTAAGATTATACTAATAAATGTGTGACTATGTATTAGACCTCAAGGATAACACAATAATGATACTAATAAGCATGCATAGTGACTAAGGATGGATGTAAGTTCAAGGACAGGTAATCCAGGAAGCAAAGATCAAGAGGGAGCACACTCCAATTGTTCCTGCAAGAAAGCAAAGGAGCACACTTCAGTAGTTTCTGCAAGGATGCAGATATTCAGAGGGAGTTGACCACTTCTCACAATCCACATAAGAATGGAGTTGCAGAAAAAGAAAAAAAGGAAAAAGAAAAAAAAAAGACTGAGAGGGAGTCAACCCAACAAACAAACAAAGATAAGTATTTGAATTGTCATTACTTGCATATTTTATTGTTTAAATAAAACTGTTCAATAATGTCTATACTGATGTTCCTAGAATTAGGTTGTGTATTATGCATATTAGAATAGTTGCATTGATGAAAAGTATACTACTAATATGCATGGGTAAGTAGCCTATGGCACTGTACAACATTCCATTGCTACTTATCTAGAATGAAACCTCTTTGCTGACATGTTGGGAGTTGTGCACACTCTTAACAATGTTCTAGTAGAGATTGGAAGGCATCTAGAAAGTTACGGAATATGGATAAATGCTGTATTGAAGCATTGGCTAAGTTAATTGCATGACTGTATGACATATTTCTTTATGTGTAAGAATTTGTTCTAAAAACTATGAGATGTTTTCTAATCATGCAATTTAACTTGCTGTGTAGGAAAGATCGTATGCCATCTCCTACAAAAGAAGAACTACAACATTTGTTCAGCAACAAAATTATCTATTGAAGATATTGAAGTTCCCAGGATATGGGAAGAATGCCATGATCCGTCGATCATGAAGAATGATGTTTGGGATGTAGTCCCAAGACCTAAAGGGAAGTTTGTTATGACTTCCATATGGATCTATCAAAATCAAGCATGCTGCAGACGGCAGCATAGAGAAATATAAAAG
Source organism: Larix kaempferi (assembly GCA_027924585.1). NCBI lineage: Eukaryota > Viridiplantae > Streptophyta > Pinopsida > Pinales > Pinaceae > Larix > Larix kaempferi. Next base: position 47,308,446 of record BSBM01001229.1, read on the forward strand.
TGATGAAATAGAAGATACACCAGATGGATTTCAAGACAGCTTTCTTGAATGGTGTAGTTGAAGAAGAAGTGTATGTGGAGCAGCCACTTGGTTTTGAGACACATGACAGGAAATCATATATGTACAGAACTTGGTATGGTAGGATAGGCATCTTTCCATCTAGTTTGGTCTTTACCAAGAGTAAAGTGGGTTCCAACCTTTACTACAAGGTTGAGGAAGGCAATCCAGTGATACTACTATGTGGATGACCTAATTGTATCAGGAGAGGATAGATTGATTGCCGACACACAGCGGAAGCTTGCTGTCGAGTTTGAGTTAAGGAACTTGGGGATGATGCACTATTTGTTTTTGGCATGGAGGTGTGGCAGAGTGATGGAATCTTCCTTGGACAAGGGAAGTTTGCAGTAGAGATCCTGAAGAGGTTCGGGATGATGGACTGCAAGGCTATGGCCACACCAATGGCATCGAACCTAAAGCGTCTGTGTGATGCTTCATCTGATGCGGTTGATATCACTATGTATCGTCAGATGATTGGGTCCTTGATGTACCTGACGAACACAAGACCAAATATTTGCTTTGAGGTGAACACATTGAGCTAGTTCCTGACAGATCCGAGGAGTGTTCACCTGGTTTCCGTAAAGCATGTTCTGAGGTACCTGAAGGGTATAGTGGATTATGGGCTCAAGTATGAAGCGAATCAAAAGTTTAACCTATAGGGTTATGTTGATTCAGATTGGGCTGGCAGTGCTGCAGATAGGAATAAGCACATCTGGGTGCTGCTTCAGTATGGGATCAGGTGTGATCTCTTGGTTTAGAAGGAAGCAATCCTACGTAGCACTAAAGTACTGCTGAGGCAGAGTATGTTGCAGCCTATTCAGCTAGTTGTGAGGCAGTATGGCTACGGAAGCTACTGTCTGAGTTATTTGATCTCCCGTTGGAAGCTACTAGTATCTTCTGTGATAACCAGAGTTGTGTGAAGCTGTCCGAGAACCTAGTGTTTCATGACAGGTTGAAACACATAGAGATCAAATATCACTATATCAGGGATATGGTGCAGAGAGGAGCTGTGAAGCTCCTGTATGTTGCGACGGATGAGCAGATTGTAGATGTGCTGACGAAGCCACTAGCCAGGGTGAAGTTTGAGTACTTCAGAGAGAGGCTTGGCGTTCTTCAGATCGAGGACACTTCGAGGAAGAAGTGATGGACACATTTGTTGAAGCCATTCCAAGCATGTTGGAAGAAGGATTCTTCACATGGCTATGGATGTAAGCGCTGGATGATGAGCATCAGGATGATGTTCTGGTTTCTGCTTGGATATGATCAGTTGGATCATTTTTATATGTATGTATGCATCATGTTGGATGCTGGATATGATCAGTTGGATCATTTATATGTACGCATCATGTTGGATGCTGGATATGATCGGTTGGATCATGTGTATGTATTTTTGTATATGCATCATGTTGGATGCTTGGACCATGTATCGGTATATGTATCAGGTGGATACATTGTATGTATCAGGTGGATACATTGTATGATCAGGTGGATCATGTATGATTATATGTATCAGTTAGATAATTGGTTTGCATCAGGTAGATGCATTATATGATCAGGATGATCGTGGATGACGAGCTTCAGGATGTTGCTCCAGATGACATGCAACAGGATGTTGCAGTGATGATGATCAGGATGATCATGTGTACATCAGGATGATGTATGGTGAGTATTAGGTGGATACTCTATGGTCGTGGATCAGGTTGTACAAATGAGCATATAATTTGGCCCTGGGAGATTTGCAGCTAGTCTTTCAAGTTTTTTCCTATGGCATGTAATTCGTTGCCCTGGGATATCTGGCAGATGCTCTTTCGAGGTTTTGTCCTATGGCATATAATCTATCCCTGGGACATCTGATAGGTTGGGCTGTGTGCCCGTAATCAGTCTTGGGATGCTCTTGCGAGGTTTTTCCATGACCACATGTAATTCATGCCCTGGGAGATCCTATATGTAGAGCTATGTGCTCGTAACATCCTGGGATGCTCTTGCGAGGTTTTGTGGTGACCACATGTAATTCGTGCCCTAGGAGATCCTATAGGTAGAGCTGCGTGCTCGTAATAGCCTGGGATGCTCTTGCGAGGTTTTGTGGTGAGGTCACATATAATATGGCCCTGGGAGATCCTATAGGTAGAGCCATGTGCTCGTAACAGCCTGGGATGCTCTTTCGAGGTTTTGTGACGCACATAATAAGTCCAGAGGATTCCATAGTATGGCCAGTGATGACGAAGACCTGCAGGTGGTGGGCCTACATCCAGTATGAAAAAGGACTGGCTCTGTAGAACTTCCTATGACGAGTAGATTCAAAGATTGATTGAGATAGCAGCAGTAGTGACGATGATGATGACTCGATGACGATTATCCAGTGACGATGATCCAGAGAAGAAGACATATGCTAGAAGACCTGTGCTGAGAAATACCTTCCTAGTTAAGAGGGAGTGTTGATGTATATGTAACTTCGGAATGTATTTCATATATGTATGTTGTATGTACTCCTATAGAGATGGTATTATTCCTCTATACGGAGGTGTTGTCATTTATATTGTAAATGTCGTAACTTATACTTGATGGGTTATTAGACCACCTTGTTGGGGTCGGCCCTGTATAAGTCATGTGGGTCGAAGGGTTATTAGACCACCCTATTGGGGGTCGGCCATGTGGGTCGAAGGGTTATTAGACCACCCAATTGGGGGTCGGCCCAGTCAGCATTATGTTATGTGGTTAAGTTCAAGCCTACATGATTTATGTAAAAGGCAAGTCAAGTCAAGTATAAATAGAGTGCGGGAGGCACTCTATTTGATCACTCACTTCTCATTCATGCACTCAAGGAGGAGTGGCGCACTTATGGAGGAGGAGGATCTACTGCTAGGATATGTCTATCTCTTATGTTTGGGTTGTATCATTGATCTATCTATCTCTGAGGAAGTTATTGGGGTTTTTCACCTTTATGGTTTTCCCCAAGTAAATCTTTGTGTCTCTTGTGTGCTTGCATTATTGTCTCCATGATTGATATGCTGTAGATATGCTGTACATGTTGTTCTCTCAGTTAAGATCCTAGATCATATTGAAGGAAATTCTGAAAATTTCACAATTAGATCCTAAAAAAATCTAATCAATCACTTCAAAGTCAGAAACACTTTCACTCATTTATCAAAGTGGGAACTAAATTCAAACTATATCATTTTGAAAAATAAATAAAAAAGGTGGAAATAAAAAAGTCATAAAATAAAATATGAAAAATGAAAAGATATTCAAAGTAAAAAGGTAGGTGAATAAAAAAAATTAACAAACCTAGGACTAACAACAACATCATTACTTTCATATGTAAAAGGAAAGGCTGTAGTTGAATCTGAGCTTGGTGAATCGTTGAAGCATCAGATGAATATTGACAGGAACATTCATGAGGACTCATATACTTTTATGAAAGAATTTGAAAGGGATAAGCAGAAGAGGGAGATTGAGCAATTCAAGGTTCAGAATGAGCATGTGAATCAAATAAACGATGGCTTAATGCAGGCGAACAAGATGCTGGAATAGGATTTGCATGAAGTAAACAAGAATTATTCGGAGCTGATATAGGTGGCAGAGGAGGCAGTTAAAAGAAGGAAGCTGGCACAGGAACAACAAATTCAGCTTATTAGAGAGAAGGAAGAGATCGAGAAGAAACTGACTCATCTCCAAAAAGAGTGCAACCGATTGCAAAAGAAGGCACACGCACTTGATGTCCTAGTTGTGTTGGCAGAAGCAGCTAGAACGGTTTGATCTGATGACTCGGTTCAATTAGAAAGACACATGTCATATTCAAGTTGTTTTAAAACTTTAATTTTGATTAGTTTCAAATTATCTATTTTTGTGCAGTTCGATCCTAGGAAAGTGGATCTAAAAACAATCTGTTTTGGATTACTTTTCCTATATATTGTAAAGATTTGCTTAAGTGTTTTTTTTTTGGAGACTCACGAGGGCCGAATATATACAAGTTACGCATATTACAGTCTAATGAATATGTTGTTGTGTGAGGATATCTTTTAAGATGAATGACTTTTGATTACTAGGAGCTAGGTTTAAATACTGTATGTTGTTTTAATGTTCAGTGATTCTGTTTGAATTACTATTTGCACTTTTTATTTTTATGGATGTTTTCTATATGAATGCCTTTGCAGATAGATGAATGTTATTGAAAAATAGATATTTGAAATGTATTTTTGAATGTCTGATATCCATATGATGTCACAAGATTTGAACTGTTTGTTGTCTTTCTTTGTAGCTCTTATTATTTGAACCTATGCTTGGTCTTTGGTGGTTATTCATCTTATCTTTTATTTTATCCTTGGGTATATAAACATCTAATGTTATTAGATCCTTTACCAGACTGTTCATGTTTTGTTATGATTTTAGTTTTGATCCTTTTAAACACTCAGGTGCCTAAAATATGCTACCTTGTAGTCTAGTGGGAAGACTTTAGGACTAACAGGACAAATAACATAATCAAGGCATCAGAACATCGGGAAAGAAAAGTTAAACCAAAAAAATTTCTCGCATTGTTCATCCTGAATTCATTGATCCAAGACAAGATATCATTAAGAAAAAATGGAAACTCGATCTGATCAAGATTCAAAGGCATGAACAAGAAAAACCTTGAACCCAATATAAAGATGAATAAAAATGTAATCCCAATATGGTTAAATTGACATGGAAAATCAAAGAATGAATTGAATCAAATGAACATCAACTAGAAAGCTATACATGTACATCAGACCAGTGATGAAGGGAGAAATAATTCATACAACAATCAATAAGATAAAATCAAAAGAAGTTGAATCAAGACTCATCAACTAAAGAAGGGCAGTTATTGATTTTGAAAATTTTAGTGGGGGACCCTTCATTTCTGGCTGAAAATGTAGGGGAGTTGTTGTAGTGACAACAAATGGTGGCTCGCTGGAAAGAACCAGTTATCTATGCCTAGTAAAGATAAAAGTTTCACAAAGATAAAGTATTAAATAAAAGAAAAACTTACCCTGTATCATGGGTACCACGCTTTAGAACTTAGCCTCTAAAACGTGTTCTAGCTACAATGAAATTTTTAAACAATAACCATTATAACCATCACTTAAAATGAAAAGATAACATGCATATTCAGATTCTGAACAAACAGATTGTTCATTAGAAAACACCCTAAGAAACAATTTGTAGTGGCTAGTAGATGTTATGGTTTGATTTTCCTCTGATACCATAGGCATGGCCACTGCTGCAAGCAGACATCTATAGCCCCAATGGGGTTTCCCTTTAACCCAATTGGATTGATTTTATCCCATCAACTAGATAAAAATGTATAAAACTGATTTTACCTTAAAATTTTAATTATTCATGTTTTATTTTCCAAAGAGAAGGCCAAAGGACACCACCCTCACTTGGTAATCAGCTACTGAAAGATTCATTCACAAAGAATTATAGAAAATGACTAGGGTGACTCGTGATGAGACGCCCTGTATCCCATTTTAAAAGGCTGAAAACCGCTATCTTGGCTTGGTGACCAGAGGGTGATACTGTCATTCCATAAGAATTCATGATCATGGTCAGGTCGGCTTGTGATAAGACATCCTATCATTTAAGTAAAATCTTGGATCTACATTTGTTGATTTTTATTAAATTTTTTCCTAAGGGGTGAACTGCAAGCCACTACCTTGGCTTGGTAACCAACTGATAGTAGTGTCATTCATCTGTAGATCATGAATAGGTCGACTTATAATAAGATCTCCTATCTTTCATTTTTAAGACTGAAATCCATCTCACTCGATTGGTAACCAGATGTAGAGATGTCATTCCACAAATACTTAAAATCATGATAGCCTTTCTCGCAATGAAACCCCCTATCTTGCAATTAACCCCTGAGGTCGTTTAAATTTAAGTGAATTGTTTTGATTGTGGATCTCATAGAGAGCACTTAGTGAATGGGGAAGCAATTCCAAAGTATCCTTAAGAGCATGGGATGGAATTAATAGGTTTGTGTTAATAACAATATTATCCATACGTTATTGCTCCTATAGGGGTAACTAATTATAAAATGGATTTATCATAATCCAAATAAACACAAGACTTTGTGTAATGATATGTGATAGTTAAATGAAGATGTAAGCTATGCAACTAGATTTAATAAAAGGCTTTCATAAATCTGAAGGTGTTCCACCATGGAAACATGTTAGGTTCTTCTTGAATATTAACCTTAAAAGGATTTCTTTCAAGTACAAGACACCTCAAAATAAAAAGGCTTGGATGAGTGATTTAACCCAAGATCTCATTTGGTTTAAAGACCATCAACTTCCTATGCATTAAAAGATTGATAGTTGAAACTTGATTCAAAATTTCTAATTAAAACCAATCATTATAATGCATGAGATAAATAATTCACCCTTTTAAATGAAAAATGATCGACATGCTGCAAATCAGAAGAAAAAAAAAAAAGCAAATGAATACTACCCTAATCAATTAAACTTATGAAAAATAAAAGAAAGGTGATCTAAACTAACATCAAAACAAATTAGGTCAAACCAAATTGGATAATCATCTTGTCCAAACTAAAATGTGCAATTTTGTGATATGAAAAATAGAAAATATTGTAAAGGGGAATAATTATATCAAATATCCACAAATTATAAAATAAATAAATGAATGGATAATTGTATTGAAAATCCTTTAAACCAATTATTTATAAATAAAAACCACAACCAGTATTTCTCGCATAAGCCTTTCAGCCAACAAGGAAAATTATTTACAAAAAGAAAAGAAAAGAAAATACTCAAACTAATCTGAAAATTATTGTAAAATTATGACAGTGAATTCCAGGATGATCAAGACACATTCATTAAGTGACTTAATAAAATATAAAGAATGAAGATCAAAATGTATTGAAGATCTCATTTCATATTTGTTTAGACATTCGTGCTTCAAATTTTGTATAATCATTGCATAATTAAATCATAATAATAAATGATTAAAAATAAAAATAAAATGAAACACAATTTTTAGTAGGGATAAAGCTAAAATAATGAGAATATTTCATATTTTTTCATTCCAATGTTATTACTTCCTAGTTTAATAAATCGATGATGTTGAAACGCTTCCTAATAAAGTTAAAACAATGACAGAAAACATTTTAATGAATATAATAATAGGAAAGAAAACAAATGACAAGTAAGAAAGGTAAGGACACTTCCCTAAGTAATGTCTTTCCTTGATCCCAAAGAATGATGCAATGCTCCATAACTGTATTATTAAAATGCATGAAAGAAACATAACAAACCAAAACTAATTAACCTACACCTACTTTACACTATTCTAATAATTGAGAAACTTAGCAAAATTGAATTCCTAGTGCAACCACCGAAGTAATTCGGAATCTGCAAAATAAAACGAGCTATACATCAGAATTGAAAATTATAACTTTTGAAATCCAAAAATTTGAAAAACTAAAATAAATTTCATGTTTAGAATAACACCAAAATAAGATTAAAATTTGTTCAACAATGCTTCTTCCAACCACACATTAATTGGATCATATAAGACAGGATGGAAATTATTTGATAATTGCGGTACTTGAATAGGGAGATTACAAGCCTTATCGAAATTGAAGTTGAATGGAAACTCATCAAAATCAAAATTCGAAATTTCATAAATGAAGAATGTTTATTTCATAAACGTATCATTATTATTAAATTGAAAGAAAACATCTAGATTAAAGTCTTGAAGATCATAAGTGTAAGGTTCATCCTCTTAATTATGATTCTCATTTTTCAAACAAGTAGGTGAATGAGGTTTATTCATATTTAGATTATATTCAAATGAAATAATTTTTTTAGTTTTATTTAAAGAAAGCATGTAGTTAGAACAAATATTATGAAAATCAATTTTGATTTCAGCTAACCCATCCTCCAAGGACCTCTCATTTTCATGTTCTTCACAACAATCAAATTTAAAATATAAGAATGAAAGATATTTAAAATCGGCTTTCTGAAAGTGAGTAGAATTAATACTATGTTCTTAGAAATCTAGATTATAACTAGTTCCTTTAAAAGTTTCTACATTAAGATCCATGGTTCGAATAAATATCAGTTATGGAAAGAGGAAATTTTAAATGATAAATCCTCTTCATAATTCTCTAGATATTCACTTCATTTAAAGTTGGATTGTTATGATTAAATTCTGAAAATGACAAATGTGCAAAATCAGATCATGCAGATTGTTCATTTAACAGGTTAGAAGCATTGGGAGTAATATTTTCTTCAAGATTTCCAGGTTGAGCTTCTAGATAATGAAAGGAAGACTTATGACATTCAGTCTACCTTCATTCATTTAAAGATGAAAAAAAACTACTAATAGGAAATTGATTGTACATCTATGAATATAAGTTCCAAGATGTGCAAAATACATGCTTTAACCACTCATCAAGAGGGAGACAAAAAATAAAAATAATTGAAAATTTATGAATATTCATTAATCGCCCCCTTTCAAGAATTTTCTTTTAAAATCTTGGAGAGTGATAGTAAGCTTGAACATCAAATCATATTAATGACTGATTTAAAATATGACAAATGGAAGTCTGATTTAAATTTGCAAGCCTACTTGTTTGTTTATTCGAGTTGTTCTTACTTGCTGAGTTGTAACAAATCAATCATGCAAATTGTTTCTCAATATAGTCGAAAGCAATTTAAAACTTTAAAAATACGACTAAAAGGTAAATATGTAAATGACAAGAAAGAATTTAAGTAGCAAATAAGAAGGACAATTGTAACTTCCCTGTTAATGTACCGCTTCAATCCTAAGAGAAACATTATGCTTCATAACTGTGTCATTAAGAACAAGAAAACAAGCCTATATACAAATAAATTAAATAAAAAATAACTAAATTAAATCTACACCTACTCTACTGCTGATAATTAAAATAGATCCTAGATGAATTCGAACTTCGAATGTAGCCATCGAAGCATTGGAAAACCTACAAATAAAAAGAGATTGCTAATTAGTAAACAAACTGAAAATGTTTCAAAAGGTAAATAAAATGCATTATATCTACCAACTTGAGATAAGCCTCATCGTCTCGTGCTTTATGTACAAATGGAGAAATCAAAGTATTACCATCTCGTGGAAACCTTGCAAAGTAAGATTGTTCTAACCACACTCCAATCCTATCATGGTATGCACAATAAAAATGGTAGGAATGACTAAAGGAATTTGAAATATTTATGCAATGAAATGAATCCTTTGAAGAAAACTTGATATTATTATAATGAGAATCCAAAACATTTTTTTGAACAACCTTTTCCCTATGAATATTATCTCACAAAAGATCATCAAAATTGGACTCATTTTCCTCTAATTCAGTATCATAAATTGGATGATTTTGTAACTGATAGTTCTCATAGGGATCGAATTGTTTTTTACTATTTACTTGAGGTGAATTAAAAATATCATATGATGTAAGGAAAAAGATGGAATATTAGTATCATAATGATAATCACTAACATTATCTGTTTCGTGAGAATTAAACTCAAGTAGCTGATTATGAAAAGAAAAGGATTCTTTATGGAATAAACAATCGAATGAATTGAGAGAAGAGAAGTTCTAAAAATCACTTGTGAAAGAATTTCCTAATTGACACAAAGAATATTGACAAGAAGACAAAGGTTTATGATAAAAAGCAGGATCTTCGTGATCTCCTAAATGTAGATCATTATTAACGTGTACCTCCTTAGAATTTAACAATGCAGAATGAGCATTATTATCAAATAGATCGGGGTACAAGGAAAAGTAAGAAGAAAAGCAAGAAGAGGAATTATGAAATTCATTTCTTCGAAAGGAAATGTTTTCACAAGGATATTCTTCAAAAGGTATTTCTGCTTCGAAAGAAAACATTATGTGAGGTTTCAAATGGGGATCAATTTATTCTTCTAAAATTGGTTGATCAATATCCAAGATGTGCTCTTCTAACAAATTTGAACACAACATGTCATCCAAGACTTGATTATGTTCATTATTCAAAATTGGGGATGAGAGCAAACCATTAGATCTAATTGGATAACAAGATTCAAGATTCAATAGAGAATTAACAGAATTATCATTATTAGGATCTCTAAAAAGTGGATCATGAATTTTTTTAACAATATTAGAAGAATTTTTTTCAATGCAAACATTAGATCTAATCTCTTTCAATATTGAAGAATATTAAAAAATATGACAAATTTATTCATGACTATTTGAACTTTCTTTCTCATGTGAAGAAGAAATGGACATATCAGAATTTAGATTTAAATTCCTAAAAGTATCATGTTCTTTGTGATCCTTGTCCTCCAAAGTAAAAGAAGTCATTAAAGAATGTTGATTTCCTATGATTTTTAAATCTTCAGATTCTTCATGAAAATCTAAATCAACTTGTGGACAATTATTAGTAATTGATTCATATTTTCTATCAACTGATTGATCATGTTCATGTGCATAAGAAATAATGCACTGAAATCCCTCATTCAAAAGAGGGAGATATTTCGAATGGAATCTGTAATAAAGACGTAAGAATCTAGTAGCAAACTTTTCACATGATTCACCCTTTCCTCTTGTAAGATGACTCAATGATTTGCACAGTATAGAAAAATTATAATGCCCAAAAGAAAGTGAAAAATCATCTATAAACCGCTCTAAATAATTGATAGAAGTGGGAGGTAATGTTTCATACCATTTTTTAACTCATCCTTCAAATGTAAGAGGAAACAACCTGCACATAACATCTTGATCCACAAATTTGCTAAAAATACAATTATAGATGAATTGAAGAATATGTTCTTATGCCAACGTCTCTTCCTCACTGTCAAATTTTACTTCTATTAATGAATTAACTACATTTGTTGGAATATTGAAACTAATTTGTCTAGAAAAATATTTACATGAAAAATTTTGGGCTGAAGCCATTTTAAAAAAAATCAAATTGAAGAATTAGCTCAAATGACCTTAATTGTCAGAGGCCCTCTTTCTAGCGCCATTTCTTGACACCTAGAGTTGTCTCACATGTCAACGCAAAGGAGATAGCCTAGCTAAAGGCATCAGATAACCTATGCAAGAATGATCCTATCCCGAAGTTGTTTGGTGTAGCTAACTCTGACGGGTTTTACAGCTCCGTTAACCATCAAGCAGAATTTCTCCTCAAAGAGAATGCTTTCAATCAAATATGAAACTAATTCCTAAATGCAAATTTAATGCAATCTAACTTCTAATCTAAGATGCAAATTAAATCCTGTTGAAATCCAAACCTATCGTAACTAGCTTATATTATCTGTCAATCTATGATAAATGACAAATATGCTCATTTAGATAAATTGAAAAATTGAAAGAAAAATGCTCATTGATAAGTTGTTAATTCTAAAGAGAGATTATAACTATTAGTATTCAAAATGTGCAATTTATTATCAAACTAATCAATCAAATCAATCATCCATCAACAAGTTAGAAAAACTAAAAGTTATGAAATAAACAGTGATCGGGAAGACATCAGGATCTTGCTTATCACAAATTAAATAAAGTTAATACTACAATTATTTATGGCTTCTGATTTTTAAGCACATACAACAAAATATGAACATAGATATAACAATCAATACATTTTTAAGATAAATTGTAGAATTGAATAAGAAAATGAGAATTAAGAAATGTAAAGCAAACTCAATCTATTAATGAAGCTAATGTCAACAATACAGAAGATCTTTGAATCCGATCAACTAGCTCCCAAATAAATCATAGAGTTTGATCTACATATCCAAATAATAAACTGTAAGCATAAAAATTCCCAACAAGTTCATATCACAGAGAAGGAAAAAAATATATCTGGAGATCCCCCCCTCTCTTTGCATATTAGGTAGGTATTTATACAAAATGAATGATAGAGAAAATAATATCATTTCACTCAATCCCTGAGCTAACTATTTGAGTTGTTCCATTTAGGTAATCCATCCATGAGAAAAATATGGAAATTTCCATTTTGGAAAACCAATCGGATCTCCCAAATAACACATTTTATGGGAATTCTGCACAAAAACCCATGTCTCGGATTTTGTAGATTCATCTCCATCGCTCCAGAAGTCGGGTCTAAAAATCGTTTCTTTTTCAACATGACGTAGCTTTAATTCTTCATGATCTCATATGTTAATTGTTTTTTTCAAATCCAAATCCATACATGTGTAATTAAAAATAATAAATTAGAAACAATAAACAACATCCCAAAGCTAATGAAACAAATCCAAACCAATCAGAATCCATTTGCAAATCAAATCATAACCAAAATAGGAAATATAACTCAAATCTGAAATTGATTATTCAAGAATATTTTTGGGGTAGTTAAGTTACCCATTTCGCAAAAGAGGTCTTCCCAAATCATTCCTCATCCTCCCAGCTTTCCAATGAGCTATCTCGGTCTTGATTTAGACATCTAAAACTCAAGGTATTACTCCCGGAAACTACCACTCAGCAGTCATTGATTTCATTATTGGATGAATTGTGATTGTTGATTTGAATGTTAAGTTTATTATCCCACATACATTGGGAAAATGAAATTTAATGTGTTTATAATGATTTTGACATGCATAGTAATTTGTAATATAATTTAGGTAAGACATAGACCATAGGGCCCACACTAATTATTTTTTTGAAAGAATAAAACAAAAATTAATAAAGAAAAACAAAATAATGTCAAAACATAGGAGATACATAGAGTCCATAAAATCGGAAACAAACCGAAAATGTCGATGTTGGAAACAAAATGCATATGTAGGAAATGAACATTCCAAGAATATGGGAGAGTTAATAAGTCCCACAAATAGATTTCCAACATAATTATTTTCTAAAAATGGAATACCAAAATAGAATTACCATAAAATGTCATCCACAATCAAATGCTTTTACGTTTCACATTGGTAAATATTTAAATTTTAATCTCAACAATTTCCAAAAATCATGGAAACTCAAAATCATATTAAAATTAGAGAGATTAAAATTTAAATGAGCTAAGATATATGTGTTTTGTTAAAAAAATTTGGTTTCATTAAATTAAATCGTGTTAGTTCAAACTATAGATTTAATGAAAGGTATTTTTCAAATTCACAAATTAATTTAATCAAAACTAAAGCATAATCATGAATATTAAAAAATGATTTGAATAAGCTCAAATTAAACACCGAAAATATTTAACTAATCTAAGCAAACAAGCTTAAAAATAATAAGATTATTTGCAAAATATGATGGGCCTAAATATGCAAAAGTAGAAATAAGACTCGATCAAACTCAAATATCAAACTAATGCAATATCTAGACCCATGCAAGGAGAAATCATATGATCAATTAAAATCTCAAAACAAAAATAATAACCAATCATCATCTTGAATAATCAGCTTATACAATGAAGACCAAATATAGGTGAGGGTGTCAAGAATAACATGATAGCCCACCGAGAGCATAAAACCAACTCAATCAAATCCCAAGAGAAAATGCAAGCATGAAAGGACAAGAAGGAAAGGGAGGAAATCCATGTAGCATAGTCAATACCGATGCAAAAAATGTAATGAAATAATCAACTTAATGACACAACTAATCCATCATCAAAATCACCATACATTTAAATGAAATAATCATGCCTTGACATATCAAACCAATGAGTCAATCAACATCCAGATAGATCACATAAAATAAATCTAAAAAGAGAGGAATTGAAAGATTAATTAGGAAAATATCAAGAAGAAAGCTTTAAGATTCGCAATATCGGTCATACCAAAGTCGAGATCAGAGAGTCGGGATTAGTTACAAAAACACATGTCGTTCCAACTTCCGAATTTCGAGGTAGGCTCGTCAAGATTGGAGGATAGTTGTATGTTGGGATTCAGAATGAGATTTGAATGGTAAATGCCTGGGATGTTGACTTCCGACTTCTGAGAACTAGGAATAATCACAAGCGTTGGGATCAAAACATCGAGAAGTAAATTAGAAAGAACTAAATAGCTTCCCGACTTCCAAATCACTATATTTATAAAAATAGGAATGTCGAAATCGGAATGTCGACAATATTAAAATCGATAACTGAACATCCTGACTGCCGATTTCTGATTTTGGGAAAATATCATAATCAAAGCATCAGAACATCTTGAAAGCAAAGTTAAACTAGAAAAATTCCCCACAGTGCTCATCCCAAAGTCATGTATCCAAGACAAGATATCGTTAAGAAAAAACGAAAAATCATATTTGATCGATATTGAGAGGCATAAACAAGACAAACCTTGAACCCGATATAAATATGAATAAAAACTATGTAATCCCAATATGGTTAAATCGACATGGAAAATCAAGGAATGAAACGAATCAAATGAACATCGATTGAAAATCTATACACATGTACATCAGACCAGTGATGAAGGAAGAAATAATTCATACAACAATCAATAAGATAAAATCAAAATAAGTTGAACCAAGATTCATCAACTAAAGAAGGGAAGTTATTGATTTTGAAAATTTAAGTGGGGGACCCTTCATTTTTGGTTGAAAATGTAGGGGAGTTGTTGTAGTCACAATAGGGTCATGGAAAGTATATGTGAAATTCAGTTCACACCAATATTTGATCAAGAAATTACACACTCTCGCAAAGATCTCACACAACTAGTCAAGAACACAGAAAATTACTCACAATAGTTACAAACTGTATTAACTCTCATGAATAATAACACATCATCCAACCTTTTGAAAGTAATAGGATTTAAATATATAACATTACAACATATATTCGAATGGCTAAAGATGCCATTTGGATCATCATAAAATCATACTTACTAAAACTATGCAAACCTGCCTGGGTGGCAAGTGTGTTCTCCAAGTCACTCCAAAGGATCACAAATTTCTAAATTAGTGACCTCAGAGTGATGTGTAAGGAAAAAACATGACAAATCCCAAAAATGGAAATAATAAACATCATAGAGGATGTGTAGTCCCAAAATCAAGTTTCCCTAGTTGACTAGCTTTTCCCCCTAAGGAAAAAGTAGTAAAAATCAGTGGAGCGCATTTTTCACCAGAATATTTAGGAATGCACCCAAGTGGCCTAGGAAGCTTGTGGTCCACACCAGAAATTCTTGTGCCCCCCCCAAATTTTCCTTCTGGTCCACACAATGGCTCAAATGGCAATTATCTAGTCTAATACATAGGAATTAATCATAAAATGATTAATTAATGCTACCAATGTATTAAATGACATAGATAGGAGGATTTAAAAATTCCAACATCCCCCCATAAATCTAATTTTATGTCTAAATATCAGAAAATATAAATGCTAAGGGCCCAGTAACAAGACTTGGTCACCCTGTAAAATACTGCCGGTCCACAGAACAAGGAAGAAGGAAAACCTCATGGGAAAAACCTTCCCTCAAAAAATGGACATATCAAAATTGAAAGATTGATGATCAATCCTTCACTCCACCACATGTTCAGCCATCCCAAGCAGTGATCTAATATAGCTGAATGTCTTCTCAGTAAAATATTTGGTGAAGATGTCTACAGTTTGCTCACCTATTGGGCAATACTTCAAATCAATGATCTGGTCATGCAATAATCCTCTGATGTAGTGCATATGTATCTCAATATGCTTGGTCCTCTATCTCTATACTGGATCACTTGAGACCCTTATAGCACTCTGATTGTCACAAAAGATGACAATAGGAGTACTAAAGGAAATCTCAAACTCTGAAAGAATACCCTGCAACCACACATACTAAATAACAACATTCACTATTCCTCTGTACTCGGCCTCTACTGAAGATAGTGAAATGGAACTTTGTTTCTTGCTAGACCAGCAAACTCAACCACCTCCAAGCATGAATATAAATCCAGATGTGGATTTCCTGCCAAGGCTATCACCATCTGAATCTGAATCAGTGAAGCCAAGAAGATCTAGGCTAGAATCTGCAACATAATGAATCCCATCAGTCTTGGTGCCTTGCACATAGTGCAAAATTATTTGAGTACCCCTCCAATGAATATCATGTGGTTGCTCCATGTATCCTGATGCCACACTCACAACATAAGTAAGATCAGGTCGAGTGTGAGTCAAGTATAGCAAGCTGCCTATACAAGGTGTTGTCAACCAAGGGTGTAGATTCTGCTTCTTCCATTCTAACTCCTGAAAGGAATCGAGTCTTTGAAGGCTTGCAATTAGCAATATTGAACTTATTTAACATACCAGATGCATATTTGGACTGAGATACCTTTGTTCAATTTTTTGTTTGAGAAATATCAAGCCCCAAAAACTGTTTAAGAATTCCCAAGTCACTCATGGAAAAAGCTTGATGCAAAGCAGTCTTCAATGAAGCTATTTGATCAGTAGAGCTACCTGTGATTAGAAAATCATCAACATACAACACTATAATCATTATTGAACCATCACTCAAATTCATATAAACATTAGGATCAGATTTGCATCGTACATAAGATTGTGATAAGAGAAAGTTATCCATTTTGGCATACCAATCCCTGGGGGCTTGCTTAATCCCATATAAGTACTTCCTCAACCTGCACACATAGTTAGTATCTAATGTATACCCTTCTGGATGCTGCATATATATCTCCTCCTCAAGATCCCCATGGAGGAATTCAGTCTTGACATGCATATGGTGCACTTCCTAGCGCTTGGATGCAGAAATTGCTAGAACTAGACTTATCGAATCCTTCTGTGCAACTGGTGAAAAATTCTCATTGTAGTCAAGGCCTTGGACTTGAGAGAAGCCATTTTATACCAGAATAGCCTTATATTTCACTTATGTACCATTATCTACACATTTTGTTTTGTAGATCCACGTACACCTTACCAATTTTTTGCTTGCGGGGAGCTTGACTAGCTCCCATGTTTAATTCTTCTGCAATGACTGAAACTCCTCATCCATGGAAACCTACCATCTTGGGTCATGTGAGGCTTCCTCATATGTTTGAGGATCATAATACACCATCATATAACATTTCTCAGAAAGGTAGAGGTCATTCACATTGACAACAGTCTCAAATTGTGATCTAGTCCTCCTTGTGTCCCGAGGATTGCCCACTAGTTCACCTGTTGCTTGCAAGGTCTTAGCAGCCCATTTAGGCTTTGTTAGTGAATTAGAATATGCAATAAAATGATCCTCATCATCATAAATATCAGAATCAAAAAATTCAATAGGATCATCACTTACTTCTTCAGGTGTTGGTGAAGATGGTTCTCCAATTTCAGCACTTTGAGAGGGCTCTTCTTAAAACTGAACACTCCTTTCTATGAAGGCTTTTTGAATGCTCATGTTAAACAACTTATACCCTTTGGATTCCTATAAATATCCAACAAAAATACATGGTTGGATTTGGGGCTACATATCCCTCCTCTTCTTAAGTGGAATCCTAGCCCAAGCCTTTGAGCCAAAAATCCTAAAATGAGAGGTATCAAGTTTGTGCCCTGTCCAAGCCTCAAAAGGAGTGATACCTTTGAGAGATTTGTGTTGCACTCTGTTCTAAATATATGTGGCACAATTTATTGCCTCAGCCCATAGCTTGGGATACAATGACTTCGCCTCAAGAATACATGTGGCCATCTCCTTAAGAGACATGTTTTTCCTCTCAGCAACCCCATTTTGTTGAGGTGTATATGGAACTATGTGTTGCATCTGAATGCCTGAAGAGGCACAAAATTGCTGAAACTCTAATTTCACATATTCACCACCATTATCAGATTTGATAATTTTTATATGTCTACTAGATTGCTTCTCAACTGAGGCTTTGAATAGCTTGAACAAACCAAAAAATTCATATTTTAGCTTGATGAAATAAATCCAACAGTACCTACTAAAGTCATCTATGAAAGTGAGGATGTACTTGGCATGGTTTAAAGACTCATGAGGGAATGTAACTGATATGTTAGTGTGAATAAGATCCAGTGGTGTAGAGTTTCTCTCAGTTTTGGATCTCCCATACTTATGCTCAGGGTGTTTTCCTAGGATGCAAGATTGACAGACACGTTTTGAAAATTTGATATTGGGCAGCCCGATGACCATTTCTTTCTCATGAAGTTGGGAAAGATATTTATAGTTCAGATGGCCAAATATTTCATGCCATAATTTACTTGACTCATTGACATGGGTTAAAAGAGTAGAAGGGGAGGGATATGGCACAAAGTGAGATAACTTGTAGATTCTAGAGCTGTGATCAGCAGTGACTAATGCAACAATTCAGACTGTTGATATTTCATATATCTCAACATCATTTGGGGTGAAGGTTACCCTCTTGGGAAACCTTGTGTGGGTCATCTGATAGACTAAAAATAGGTTTGCAGCAAGTCCAAGAACATACAGGACATTATTGAATGAACCAAACTCGAGATCTATGCTACCTTTGCCTTTGCTATATGTTTCATAATTGTCACCCAATACAATATTTGGACCACTGGAAGAGTCAAGTGAAGTGAAAAACTTACTTGTAGACACCATGTGTCTTGAAGCTCCAGAATCAATAGTGAATGAGGTAGGTTTGGATGTGATTTCCATCAGTGCATGTACTCTCTCTTTGTCATCATAATTTTGTCCTCCATCCTTCCTCCTTGCGCTCTCTAGAAGAGGAATGTTGGCTTTTTCCAAGAGTTGAGCCATTTGGTTAATGGCCTTCTTCATGCAAGAGCTTTTAGGATGAAATCCCTTGCTACAATAATTGCACTTTTTCCTCTCATTCTTTTTATTTGGATTCCTCTTGAAATTCGAGGAGTCTTCATGAACTTTCTGCTTGTCTTTTCTCTGTTTAGTGGGCTTCTTGAAATTGCCCTTCTTCTTCCCTTTCGAACCTTTTGAATCTACAACATTCAGACAGTGGTCTTTGGATGGATTTTTAATCGCTCCCATAAAGACCAATTTGTATTTTTATTGTGTCAAAGACTCCATGATTTCTGAAAGTGTTGGGCTCTTCCAAATTTTAACTGCCTTCCTTGTGGAATGGAAGGTCAAAACAAAGACTAAGTAGTTGGGGCCAAGTTTGGAGAGAATGGACAACACTAATTGCTTCAGCTGCAACACAAGCTATTTGAATTTGGAGAATAAATCCTATAGATTATCGAAATTCTGTGGACTCAATGAAACTAGTTCATTATCTAGTTGGTGGCCTCTTAATTCATCGGTCTTTCCGAACAATTCTTGAAGTTTTAGCCAAAATTCATTGGGATAGGTAATACCATCGAGATGGAATAGAATATCCCTGGATGTAGTGAGACACAGCATCCCATAAGCTTCATCTCTTCGATTTCTCAACTGCTGAGGTTGGCTCAGCTTCTGTTTCCATAGTCACCCTAGAGAGCCCTTTGCTCCTCAGTCTAATCTCTGTTGGGCCTAGCCCAAGTAAGGCATTTTTGGAAAAACAATTTTGGAACTGCGAAGTTGAGCGCAGTTCAGCTGGAGGCTTTTTGGCAAAGAAAGTTTTTGGTAGTTTCAAAGTTGAGTGCATGCAGCACCGGCAGGGTAAGGAAGCCAGCGCCGCGAAGAGACAACACTACGAAGAGCCTGATCCGTGGGGATCTGGCAAGATAGAATGTTGGATGAAAACCGTGATCCAGATTTATGCAAGAAGGAAATAAGATAGCACATACAGAATCATATACAGAGATTATTGCAAAGAACACAGTGATACAGTAAACACATATTCTATTAAATAGAGGAAATAGAACATACTATAAAATACAATAGCTAGAATGGTGGTAGCTATCTCTGAGAAGAGGTGTGGCCACTATGCTCATTCATGCCAAGATGAATACAATGAGGCTCTGAAGGCCTTTTTACAATACCCAAAATCCAAAACCCTAACCCCGGAAGATGCAAAGCCAATAGATTTGTGGACCCCATTTTAGGTAGTTTGGTGTATCAACTTCCCGGGGGCGTAACTTTGGCATACGATCTCCGTTTGGGGCGCACGATAGCTCATTGGAAAGATATATCCAAGGACTACGCTAAAAGATGTGGATGAGACCATTTGCTATGCAAGCTCCCCCAAAAAATGTCATTTAGGACCTCAAAACGGCTGCGGAAGTTCAGGACCCAAAAAACTGCTAAAAATAGTAAATTACCAAAATTGCCAGAAGACTGTTTTGAGCCAGTTGGAAGAGGTGGGTCGCCACCGATATCCACCTAGATCAATCCTCCCTCCTTAGGAAGCAATGGTCTCCATTGCATCAAATCCCTTATCATATGTCGAACTGTGTGTTGACTTGAGCTCCTGGAGCGACGTTTGTTGAAGCGAAAAGGTTTCCTTTCTTTGAAATCATCAGAGGGTTGTAATTGTTGTTGTTGGATGCGTTGGAGTTGTTCAACAGTTTTGGTTGTTGTGGTATCCTTGGTCTGCACTGGTGTGGATGGTTTCTTTTTGGAGGAGCACCTTGAATGTGTGGCCTTGCACTGCAGAGGTACTCGAATAGGTGATACTGCACTGAATTTGTGTTCTTCTTGTTTCTGCTGAGTAGAGGGATAATGTGCAGAGGTTGTGGATGTCCCTACGATCTGATGTTCTCCTTTAGTGGAAATTGTGAATAGGGAAAATTTCCTAGTGTGGGAGATTATCTTCTTGCCCTGCTTGGTTGGGTTAGGTGAAACTATCTCTTGTATCCGATAGAGTTGTCCTCCCAAAGTGACAATGACACTGCAAGGTCGTGATTCATATACAACATGACACTTCCACATATATGGTTGTCCTAAAAGAACATCAAATACTTCAAGTGGGGCTGCATCACACAATACCTCATCTTTGAAGGGCATGATGTGATATGGTAGGCGACATTGGTGACTGACGCAGATCCCTCGTCCTTGGCTTAGCCATCCAATGGTGTATGGTTGTGGGTGTGGTGTTATTGGTAGCTCCAATTTCTTGATGACTTCTACTAAGATCAGGTTCTTTTGGTTGTCGTTGTCCACAACAAAGTGTAGGGGAATTCCCTTCACCCACATCTGTCAATGGAAAAGGTGTTCCTCTGCCTATGACTCTTTAGGTTCCTCTGGTTGAATCTACATGGTGGCAACAACGGCACTGGGTTCTGCATCAATGATTCGCTTCCCTTTTTGCGCGGCTGTGAAATTAGGTTCTGAGTCGAAATCGAAACTGAAATCTAATTCTGAAGCTTTGATCTCAGCCACCAATGACTGTTTTGACGGACATTCATCACTGTTGTGCCAGGGGATTTTGTGGAACTTGCACCACTTCCTGGTGTCCTTCTTTGTCTTTTCGTTACCCTTCTTCACTTGTGGTTGGGACTGGTTGTCCTTTCCCTACCTTGTGTTCTGTGAGCCAGAGTTTCCCTTACCCTTCTTCTGCGCAGGTCTGAAGTCACGCTTGTTCTTTTGCTAAAATTTCTGCTCAATTTTGATAGCATATCGATAGGTGGATCTGAGTGAAGAGATTTCTAGTAAATCCATCTCTGTTTAGTACTAGGTGCTGCTCGGAGTCCTTGATACCTATCTTTGTGCGCAAGGTATGAAATTTGTTGGTGCACTCCAACACCGTTTGGTCCCTCTCTTGATGCAGAATGGTCCATTTTGTGTACTGGTACTCATATTTTCCCATGAGGTAATATTGTTCCTTAACAACATCTATAAAAGAGGCCCAAGTGGAATTGGCATCAAACAATCCAGACTTGTCTGATGAGTTTTGCTCACAATAAGTTTCCCACCAATTTTTGACATGGGGGACAGCCTTGAGGAGCACAAAGATGATCTTTTCCCTGTCGAAAAAATTGTGGACAGAGAAATACCCTTCTAGTAGATTCAACCATTTATATATGGCATCGGCATCGATCTAGCTTTCAAATAAAGGGATATCAAAGTTAACTTGTACCTTGAAGGGAGTCGCATCTCCGAAACGGGTGCTTGTCAAAGGTGTATCTGCTACCATCGGCTTGCGTCGAAGGATCTGGGAGAAATTATCCATCATCTCATTCCTCTGTCGTGTGAGGGCTTCCTCGAGTAACAACTTGATCTGATCTCCTACTCCGTCGTCTTTCTTTTCTCCTGCCATGAGAGGTTGATTGGGCGTGCGAGAGATTTTGTCCTCAATAAAAACAAGCTCGAGACCCAATTCTTTGTACCCTGACCTCGTTGGGGACATGCATAAAGACAACAAGGAGAAGACTGCTCTGATACCACTGATCCGGATTTATGCAGGAACGAAATAAGATAGCACATACAGAATCATATACAGAGATATATTGCAAAGAACATAGTGATACAGTAAACACATATTCTATTAAATAGCAGAAATAGAATAAACTGTAAAATACAATAGCTAGAATGGTGGTAGCTATCTCTGAGAAGAGATGTGGCCGCTATGCGCATTCGTGCCAAGATGAATACAATGAGGCTCTAAAGTCCTTTTTACAATACCCAAAATCCAAAACCCTAACCCCGGAAGATGAAAAGCCAATAGTTTTGTGGACCCCATTTTGGGTATTTTGGTGTATCAACTTTCCGGGGGCGTAACTTTGGCATACGATCTCCATTTGGGGCACACGATAGCTCGTTGGAAATATCTATTCGAGGACTACACTAAAAAACTTGAATGATGCCATTCACTAATCAATATTACCAAAAACACGTCATTTAGGGCCTCAAAATGGCCTCAGAAGTTCTGGACCCAAAAAACTGCTAAAAATAGTAAATTACCAAAATTGCCAAAAGACTGTTTTGAGCCAGTTGGAAGAGGTGGGTCGCCACCGATATCCACCTGGATCAAACTGGTACATATTCTGGAAATATCATCGGTGGTATATTTTTGGTTAAGATACTCCATTATTACCAAGTAGATGGGTAACTAGGAGTTTCGCGGAAGGAAAGCAACCAGACACACGAGCAAGGGAAGCACGACATGAACCAGCCGCATAAGGTCGTTAGAGAAGGAATGGCTGGATGAAAGTGAAAGTCGGCATGTAGCTGACAGGGTAGGTTGAAAGCGACGTGACCATGTGCAGAGGATGGCCACGATGGAGGAGTTGCTATCAACGCCTAACAGTCCGGTTAAGGGAAAACTGCGACAGTTTTGCGAAACCTTAGGGTTTTTCCTATGTATTGTAAAGACATGACCTACGGGCATGATCTATAAGAAGGCACATTTTTGTAAGGGCAAGGGTTGTTGTTAGTCTCAAGTATTCATTGTATAATCTTGAGCAATACTTGTTTGTTTTGCTGAATGCCATTGTAAAGGCTCTGCAAGGTGAGTTCGCAGAGACCTATAGAGAGAGAAGAGAGTCTACAGCTGAGTGCACAAACTGGATCTATTGTACCCTTCCCAAGATAATATAACAACAGTTCCTATGGACGTAGCTCCCATCATGGGGGTGAACCATGTTAAATTCTATGTTGTGTGATTGTTTATGTGTTTGCACTTGTTTAGTTGCTTACAATGAATGCTTAAGATCATGCTTATCAGTTTATGTGTTTTACTTTTATATGTATTGGCCATAAGAATGAAGATGGGAATAATATGTTAATTATCACATATGTGGATGGATGTTAGATGCACAAGTATTTATAAGTCTGTGAATGCATAAGTTAGTTGGGTAATCACTTAAGTGAGTGGAGTTCACGCCATGTGATTCACGGGAAGAGCAGCACCGAAAGTGTGCAGTATATTGTGTGTTGTCATATTGCATAACTCATAAGATAAAAAACCTAATGCAATTGATGAATGGATAGGGAATCCTTAGTAGAGTCACCGTAATTGGTTAAGTCTGAACAGGAAGCTCTTGAGCCCAGAATTGGCCCCTTTTAATCATCCTCGATCACCTTTTGTTCCACTGTCCTACACCATTTAGCATGCTAATCAGACCTGCTGTCCTCACTTTATTCCCCCAAGCTGCCAAGGTATGACTGATCATTGCTTTAACTTATTAATACTTATGATCGTGATAATTAAGGCTGTTTATCTCTCAATCGTGCTAACATGTTATGATTTGTGAAGGTAGTTTGAGATAAGTGGACTGCAGGAAGGTGGGGCTGAACAAGTCTTGAAAGGAGGGATGTTTGCTGCTTAAAAAGGATCCTCGGGCTCCGATCATCAATTAAGGCACATGGTTCTAATGTAAAATCCTAGATGGAGCTGTGACAGGGAAGCTGTAATAGAATGCGCTATAATTGGAGATCTTTAGTATGTTGCTGCTCGAGTATAGTTGTGATCTGGAAAGATCGCCACTCCTGGGCCAATCAACAGCTTTCTCGCATTTGTTTATGTCTCTACTATGCCACGTTTGTAACAGCCAGTGTTATTTAGGGCGCCTGAAGATCAGAGATCTTCATGGCTGCCCGTTATTAGGATTGGATGTTATGATTTGCATGTATAAATATGGGGAGATTCCTTGAACCAGGGGGTTGAACAACAGAGAATTCATTCATTGTATTAGCAGTAGAAGCAAACTGTGTAATCATCCTTCTGTTAATATAAAGATTTACCTCTAAGTTAAAGGAACTTTACGTTGTTCAGCCAGCATCTCTGTGTGAAGGCTGGGCTCGTCTTCCACAGAGATTGCTGAGTTAAAATAGGATTTCTCGAATTTATTGTTGTGTGATGTTTTGTTAATGATATTTCCTTTGTACGCAGCAGTAGTAAGTGTGGATTTGTAGTATAATTAGGATTGCATTTCTTGGAGATTGGTAAATGGTACAGAGTGACAGTCGACTGAGTAGGAAACTTTCTTTATGCAATTTATGTGACAGTCGTACACAACCTTGTCCATCCTGCAGTCTAAGTTGTCATCCCATGAATCCTTGCAATTTATCTTCTTGTTACGATTGTTGATTTTCATTCGTGTAATTCAATCTCTTAGAGCAGTTGAACTCAATCTCTTGCAATTGAATTTCTAGATTAATATTCAGTTTATGCTTATGGCTTTCAAGGGTGATCAGATTGAATAGGTGAGTTACTTGTTCTGGGATGTGAATAGGATTTCTTTTTATCTGCAATTGTAGTTGAATTTTATGTCATTTCTTGTTGATACATGGTAGAGAGAAATTGAAATTATAGCCTGTAGAAGACAATTGGGATGACACAGATTCTTGGGATGGACATAGTTGTTAGAGGATAAAGGTATTCAATTATAGTGATTTGGTGTTTAAGCATAGATTGTGCATTTATCCTTTGAAATAAAAGACTTTCTCGGGTTGACAATAAATCTCGTATGCTCTGTATGTTGGCAATAATCTATCTGCATATTGGGTGCTCGACATTTTGGCATCGTTGCCGAGGAAGGATAAAAATTAAACACTAATCATTAGTTGCATCTGGTAATTGTTTCTAGTCATTCTTTTCTTTGCTGAAATGATTCGGTTCGCATGAATACAAGGAGGGTAAAACGCGATCACCTCCCAACTCCCAAAACCCCACAAAATACTAACAGTGCAGATGGCTCGGGTCGCGGTCGAGGACCACCATTGGGCAAAAGAACATTCATCGACGATCTTGTTGATAGAACTGATTCATCCACCAGGGATCGTCATCAAGAAACTCCTATCAGAAGAAACCTTGCTAATCCTGGGGTGCCAGCGTTAGGATCCACGGTGGAGAATACACGAGCAGCCGTGACTCCCTCATATATCCCTGCTGAGGAAGGCACAGCTGTCACAGCTGTTACAACTGAACCTGCTGCTACAACTGAGGAAGACACACCTGTTACAACTGAACCTACTGCTACAACTGAGGAAGACACAGCTGTTACAATTGGACCTGCTGGTAGAGGTCTGATCTGCCACATTTACGGGAAGGCTGTAACTGAAGAAGAGTGGATGCAGTTCCACCAGAAGTTTGCTGATCAGGAACAAAACAAGGATGAAGGAAAAAACGAGGAAAAGAACGCAGGAATGAATGAAGAGGAGAAAACAGAAGAGGATATGAGTAACAGACACGAGTCCGACGAGGAAGAGGCGATGGTGGAAAACTATCATCATAAAAATCACTCCCTGCCTGAGGGAACGACGGCTACACTGCAATTTCCGATTTGGCAGCCAGAAGGGACAACCCCTTTGAAAAAAATCTCACCATCAGTGTTGCCTCGCTTCCATGGAAGGGCGGCAGAAGATCCAGATGAATTCCTTTTTGAATTTGATATCCTCTGTCGCAGCTATGATTATGTCACCAATGCCCAAAAACTAAAACTTTTTCCCGCCACCCTGAAGGACAACGCATTACGCTGGTTCATGAGCCTTGGGGGAGGAACCGTTGCTAATTGGGATAAGATGAAACAAGTGTTCCTGGAGAAATATCAGGAATATTGCAACACCAAGGACAAAAGAGAGGAATTATTCAAAATGGTGTAGAAGGAGGACGAAAGTCTGGAGGATTTTGTAGAAAGGCTGCTGTACAATGTGCAAAGAGCTAGGCAGACGAACATAGGGCTGGACGTGCTCAAGATAATCTTGCTTCGTGGGATCAGGGATGATTGTTTAGACATGTTAAACCTGCTAGGAAAGGGAGATATCTCCAAAGAACCTTTTGGGAAGATTGTGGAACTATGTAAGAGATACTCCAGGGGATCTTCCAGGAACAATAAGCGGGACAAACGGGATAAGCTGGAACGTGATGTCTTCGACAGAACTCAGAAGTCATCTAACGGAGGAGCTACTCGTGCAGAGATAGGCAATCTCCTTGAAAATTTTAAAACAGAAATGATGAGCTCCATCTTTTCGGAGATTGATGTCCTGAAGGAAAAACAAAAATAGGCAGTGGAGGATCTCACACTAGGTGTGTTCTGTCCCCGATGTATAAAGAATCATCCGCTGAAAGAATGACCACTTGAAAAAGTAGAAGTATGTCAGCTGTGTGAGCTGAACCATGACATGAAAGAATGTCCCACACTTCCCCAAGTGAAGGCTGTTCTGCAGGAATCAACTCCAGAAGTGGAATCTGCCTATTTCATTGCACAGAAGAAACCTTGGTAGCCTCGAAATCAAGGTATGCCTTTGGACTCGTTTCCATTTTTGAATAATATGAGCAATTGGAATAATAACATGCAAAATGTGAATACACAATTCCCTTCAAATTATGCTCAGTGGAATCCTTCCCAACCTGCAATGCAAAATTATAATTCATGGAGTCCCTGGACACAGCCACCACATCAACCTACGTCATGGTCTCCTAGATGGAGGAACTTCCATCTTGGGAACCAGTTTCCTCAACCACCTCCACCTCAACAGTCACCATATTCTCCTCAATACCCTCAATTTCCTCAATATCCTCAATACCCACCTCAGCAGTCGCAGCTGCAGCTGCAGAATAATCCTATCCCTAATATACCAATACGGCCTCAGCTGCCTGCCCAACCTAATCCTAACCTGAATAATAAAACAGTCCATCAATTGGAAACTATCAATATGCCGGCCTACTCCCTTTCCCCTGTACCTTTTAATGATATTCGTCTACAATCTGGGAAAATAGTAGAACCCGTAATTAGAGAAGATGCTCCACCTTCTGTGCATAAAGACAGAGGGAGTTCACAACATCCATCTGATACAGTTCCTATCACTGAAGATGCTGAGCATCCCCTAGATGGGACGACTGAAACATCAAATGAGAAATCAAACAATACACAGCCTACCCAGCTGATAAGGCAACCACCATACCCCGCGAGACTAATGCTACCAAAAATAGGGGGGCAACCTCAGTTTAACCTCCTAGGAGAGTTAAGGAATCTTTACGTCAAAATTCCCCTTCTTCAATCTCTTCAAGACATGCCTATTTATGCTAGAACCGTTCGGGACCTGTGCACTAAGAAACCAGGGAGGAAACCCAGAGATCCTCCCACTGTTCACATCATAGGGAATTTATCTACTTTAATAACAGGAAAAACCCTTGTGACCAAGTATGATGACCCTGGCAATCCTACTGTCACTGTACATGTAGGACAAACGCAGATACCCAACGTGCTAGTCAATTTAGGAGCAGCGATCAATGTCATAACAATTGAGACTGTAAAGAAGCTTGGACTCACTAATGTTAGACCGACCCCTACCATTTTAGAATTGGCGGACAGATCCACCATTAGACCCGAAGGGATTCTGGACGACCTTGTCATCTCAGTAGATTCATGGGAGTACCATGCTGAATTTTTGGTATTACAACCAAAATCACAGCTAGGGGGACACCCATTGATCCTAGGGAGGCCTTGGTTGGCCACAGCTGATGCCTGCATCAGCTTTCGATCGGGGTCCATGACTATATCTGATGGTATGGAGACTAAAAACGTCACCCTGTATCCTCCAGCTCGGCCAAGTCTAAAGGCTGAAACTTCCCTTTGGATAGAGCAAGAGGAGGAGGAGGATGTTCAGCCACTATTAACTATAGGGAAGGCCTTAACTTTTAAAAATGAAATAGAAGACGATGCTATTAGTACTTTTATTAGTGAACCCGCTTCAGTGGATAAATAGGTCTATCAAATCCTGAAAATTACCCTTGGTAAGGAAGAACAAGAAAATCTTACGGAAGAAGCACTAGTTGGTGACACAAACATAATCCCAGTTTTGAAAAATTCAAAAAGTATCCCTATTGAGGTAGAGCCTGGAAGGACTTTGAATATCAACCCTAGTCTCTCCTCAGAGGAACAGAGGCGCCTAATCAGTCTCTTGAAGGAACACAAGGGAGCGTTCGCTTGGGAGTATACAGACATGAGGGGTATTCCCTCTAATCTGTGCACCCACCATATTTATATTAAAAATGACTCCCGGCCTGTGTGTCAACCCCAACGACGCATGAACCCCAATCTGAGGGATATAGGGAAGGAATAAATCCAGAAACTTTTGGAAGCAGGAATTATATATCCTATTTCAGATAGTGAGTGGGTTTCCCCACTCGTAATTGTGCCCAAGAAAAATGGTAAATGGAGGGTCTGTGTCGATTATAGGGAACTGAACAAAGCCACGCAAAAGGATAATTTCCCTTTGCCCTTTATTGACCAAGTACTTGATACCCTATCAGGGAAGAAGTTCTTCTCCTTCCTAGATGGGTTCATCGGGTACAACCAAATTCAGATTGCTCCTGAGGATCAGGATAAGACCACCTTCACTTGTCCCTGGGGAACGTTTGCCTACAGGGTGCTTCCTTTTGGTTTATGTAACGCACCGGCAACATTCCAAAGAGCTGTAATTGGCATATTCTCTGAATTAGTTAATGATAGTATGGAAGTATTTATGGATGATTTTACTCCCTATGGCAAGGATTTTGAGGAAGCACTGGAAAATTTAAAGAAGTTTTTAATTCACTGTGAACAGACTCGGCTCTCATTAAGCACTGAAAAGTGCCATATGATGATGAGTGAGGGGGTGGTATTAGGGAATTTCATCTCTGCCAATGGCATTCAGGTGGATCCTTCAAAAATCAAGGTGATAAAAAATATACCGACTCCTTCAACTCAGAAAGAGGTGCGAAGTTTTCTGGGACATGCTGGATATTACCGGAGATTTATAGAAAACTTCTCCAAACTTGCTTCTCCTTTGTTTTCTTTGTTAATGAAGGATGCACAGTTTGTGTGGAGTGAAGCATTCCAGACAGCGTTTGATAAGATTAAGGAGAAGCTATCCACAACTCCTATCCTAAGGGGACCTAATTGGACCCTACCCTTCCACATTTCCTCAGATGATTCTGATACCGCCATTGGAGCAGTATTAGGACAGCAGGATGGTCAAGTACCTTATGCCATCTATTATGTTAGTAAAACCTTAGCCCCTGCTGAACTTAATTATACTGTTACTGAAAAAGAATTCCTCACTATTGTTTACTCTATTAATAAATTTCGGCAGTACATTACTGGGTATCCTACATTTGTGCACACTGACCACTCTGCCATTAAATATTTAATGAACAAACCTGTCACCAATGCCAGAGTGACCAGGTGGCTCTTATTATTGCAGGAATTTGATATTACCATTATAGATAAACCTGGAAAAGAAAATGTTGTTGCTGATTTTTTATCTCGTTTTACTAACAGTGATGACAGTTCGCCTGTTGAGGACTCTTTTCCAGATGAACATCTATTCGCACTTTCAGCTCATTCCCCCTGGTATGCAGACATTGCTAATTATTTGGTTGCAGGAAAGTTCCTGCCACACATGTCTAAACGAGAAAAGAGAAAAATCATCCAGCAAAGTGCCAGGTACTGTTGGCTCAATGGTCATCTCTTCTACACAGGGCCCGATCTTGAGATTAGGAGATGCATAAGGGAAGATGAGATCTTTCACATACTAAAAGCCTGTCATGATGGACCTTGTGGGGGACACTTTGCAGACAAAAGAACAGGGCATAAAGCATTGCGGATGGGATACTATTGGCCGACTCTGTTCAGGGACGCTAAAAGGTATGTTCAGTCCCGTGACAGCTACCAAAGGATGGGCTAGCCTAATAAAACAGATCAGATGCCTCTACAACCTCAAGTAGTAGTTGAACCATTTGATAGATGGGCACTGGATTTTGTTGGCCCTATCAGCCCTCCTTCCAGACAGAAAGTTTACATTTTGGTTTGTACTGATTATATGACCAAGTGGGTAGAGGCTATAGCTTTGGCTAAGGCTAATGACCAGGCAGTGATTGATTTTCTGTATGGAGAAATATTTGCCCGCTTTGGGGTACCGAAGGAAGTAGTTACCGATGGGGGGTCGCAACTCATGTCACACCAATTTGAATCCTTGCTCTGGAAGTATCATGTGCAACATAGGGTGGCTTCACCTTACCACCCCCAGGCCAATGGTCAGGTGGAAAGTACTAATAAATTTATTGAAGCAATCCTTACTAAAACAGTTAGGAGCCATCGAAAGGATTGGGCTGACAGGCTTCCGGAAGCACTGTGGGCATATCGCACAACTTGGCGCAACACCACAGGGTTCTCTCCCTATGATTTAGTGTATGGAAAGAGTGCCATCTTTCCAATTGAGTTTGAGATCAAAACCCTGAAGACAGCCACCGAAATGAATCTGGATGTAATAGAAGCCCAGAAGAGAAGATTGAATCAACTACACCAATTGGATGAGAAACGGTTAGCTGCAGTGGACTAGACTGTGTTGCTTCAGCAATAGAGATCCAATTGGCATGACCGATTTATTAAAAAGAAAATCTTCCGTGAAGGAGACTGGGTGTTACTATATGACTCCAGGTTCAAAAAGGATTTTAAAGGTAAATTACGTACAAGGTGGCTGGGTCCATATTTGGTCGACAGGGTATTTGACAACGGCACTGTCCATTTGGTGACCATCGATGAAAACCGTATACCATTACTTCCTAATGGCCACAGACTGCGACTGTATCGTAAGCCTATTTCGAAAGATGCATTCATTTCGCAAATTGCCGCCGATCCAGATTATCAGTTGGCACTAGAGCAGGAATTTCTCTCTGCCTTTGCCAATCCTTAAACTGAAAATCGCATTTTGAATTACTGTACATAAATAATTTTCTTTCTTTTCTGCTGTAGCGTATAATTGTTTTTTTTCTCTTTGCATTTGATCTTTTTGTTTGCTGTTGTTTTTCAAAAATTTCCAGGGAAGCGCCAGGGGAACGACCAGATTGGGCCTGTCAAACGAGAGTCATCTTCCTATGCCTTCCTGTGTTGTATTTCCCTTTTTCCTTAAAAAAAAAAAAAAACAAAAAAACAAAAAACAAAAAAAATTTCCGGCAGCTGCGACACATTTCCCGGCATCTGCAACATCTTTTCCGACAGCTGCAACATCTTTTCCCGGCAGCTGTGAACCATTTCCCAACGGTTGCAAACATCATTTTCCTGGCGGCCATAAACCCTTTTTCCCGGCACTCGTGAACCATTTCCCCACAGCTGCAACATATTTCCCATCGGCTGCAATATCTTTTCCCTGCAGCCATGAACCATTTCCCAGTGGCTGCAAACATCGTTTTCCCGACGGCCGTAAACCCTTTTTCCCGGCAGCTATGAACCTTTTCCCAGTGACTGCAACATATTTCCCGGCGCCGTAAAACTTTTCTCTGACAGCCGTGATGGTTTTTTTTTCTGATGGCCGTAAATCCTTTTTCCCGGCTGCCGTGAACCATTTCCGGCGACTGCGACACATTTCCCAGCAGATGCGACATATTTCCCGGCGACTGTGACATATTTCCTGGCGCCGTAAAATTTTTCCCTGACACCCGTGATTTTTCCCGATCCCGTAAATCCTTTTCCCGGTGGCCGTGAAACTTTCCTGGTGGCTGCAACATCTTTTTCATCGGCTGTGATATCATTCCTGGCAACTTGCATTGGTAACTCATGTGTTAACAAGAAGAATCGCTTCAAACCTGCTAAGCTATGGCTCTAATTCATCCTATTCGTGCTGACGAACTCATCATTCCAACCCCGAGGACGCGATGGTTTGTGTTTCACTGGAGGAATGAATTATTGCATTATCCTGGTCATCACGACCAGATTTATGACTGTGCACGAGTGTTATAGCTTGAAATGACACCTCTCCGTCCGTGACGACACTTGCTTCCCTTGGTCGCATGACGACACTTCTTGAGATCAAGTTTCAGTCACACATTAGGACATTTGTGGATGGAGGAGTCATTTGGGGACACTAAAAATGGTTGAAATTACCTCATTCTTGACCCATTCGATGTATATGACCCTTAGGCACATTTTTCCAGACCAAACCATCTCCTGAAAATGAGCAGAAAAGCCTGTTTTTGGCCATTTTTTAACATGAGCGCGACTCCACTGTTGAAATAGTAGCATGTGTACGCGACTTTGCTTCATTAATAGTAGCGCTCAATTACATGTGTACGCGACTTTTTCTATTGTAGAGTAGCGTACACCCCTGTTTTGGTCAAAATCTCAAAATTCGAGTAAGTTAAGTTGGTTGGGAAACCTCTTGAGCAGTTATAACTTCTTTTCCTCTTCCTCACTAACTATATAAGGATGGTAGAAGGGTCATGAGAGGGGACCAAGCCCAATTACAAAGTTATGCTGGAGGAATGGAGACCCTCATCCCCCTCTCTTGTGCTTCAGTTTTGGTAAACCCTAGTACAATTGCTTAGAGGCTGGGATCCTTGGAGAACGGAAGCAGGAGATCTTGAATCTAGGTTTCGTGAAGTGCCAAGCTTGAAAGAAGGTATAACTTTATGTACTTGCTTTCATTCATCAATAAAGATCAGATGTTCTTCTCTTTCCAAATATGACCTATTGATGTGTCTTAGATTTAATTACAATTTGTTTATAATCTGATGTCTCTTTCTATTATGAATATCAGTCTTATATATGTAGTCAAAAGTGTTTGAGAAAGGTATCAAGTTGTTTTGCAGGTCTAGGCATTGCGACACTGGATAAGCATTGAAGAGCGAGGGAGGCAAAGCTAGGATCAACCTTCTGAATAAGGTGCCTACATCTCTAAACCCTAATCTCTTCATTTATTTGTTGTACTTGCAGAATGCTTGTAAGTCTATCTTTATGACCGTAAGTTGGTAGTTTCTCCCCTGAACTATAGGTGCATTTTGCCCACAACAGAATGGCGACTCCGCTGGGGAAAGCCTAACTTCTTAGGGGTATCCAAGGTCATTTCTTTAGTCTTGTTTGATGGTCTTTGTTCATTTTATTGATTAGGATCAGTTAGTAGGCTCTATTTGACCCTCCTTGGCTCTTACAGACCCTTCCTAGCCCTAGCAAACCCTTGTGGACTCGGGTGTGGTGGTTTTAACCCCATTTTTCCAACTTTTTCCACTTGTACGCTACTGTTTGTACCACACAGTAGCGCCCATACGCTACTTTTCCTCCGCACAGTAGCGCCCATACTGCTATGAGCGCTAGTTTCCTTCATACACAGTAGCGCTCAAAATCTAGGTTTGATTTTTTTTTGAGTTTTTGGGTTGTGGACCCAAATTTGGGGGTTGTGGCTGCATTTTATGGGGTCCCTGATGACCCTAGGTCTGAGTTAAACCACTGTAAGTGGTCTCCCATCCTTTTATTGATCCTACATTCATGATTTGAACCTCTTTTGATCAATTTGGGCTTGTTTGGAAAGTTTTGGGGCTTGTTGACCCAAGTTGGGGGGTTGTGGATCCGTTTGGTGTTTTGTACCCTAATTTGAGTCTGACTGAACTTGCTTGCCCCATTTCCACTGGATTTGAAACCTCTTGAGTCTTCCTGACCCTGTTTGTATCTATTTGAGTGAAATTTCTCTTTTAGATTGGTTTTTTATCCTCCCTTATGCTTTTAAGTTTTCTTTTGTAGTGAAAGCTCAAGTGTTTTGGCTGTTGTTCAAGACCTTGTTTGCATTGTTTATGTGCAGACCTGACTTTACCAAACCATACTTCTTCGTAGGTCATTTGATTCGTTTGGGTCTAAAAGTATTTTTTGTACTCTTTTCCCAATGGTTGGCATGCTTACATCAATAAGAATTTGAAAGTCATATTTGGTAGCTTTTACTGTTTCATAAAGAGAACCTGAAAGTTTCTTTTCTTTTGTTTTGATAGTAGGGTAGTTTTAGTTTTGTTTCTTACCTTTGAAAAGCATAAACAATTTTGATTCATTTTCTGAATAGAGTACCTTGCAAGTGGATTAAAAGATTTTAGAGTGCTTTGAATAGATTGTTTTCTTTTACATACCTATTTGTTTGAGTAGCTGCATTCTTAGGTTTTGAGTTTAGACTTTATTTTTACCCTTTTTTGCATTCGAAATATTAAAAATTGCATTTGCACATGCATTCTCGATCAGAATTTTAAGACTTGCATTGAAAAGAAAAAGATTTGTTTGGTGGTAAATATTTCATTTTCAGTACTCTATCTCTATTATAACCACTCTCACACACCCACTACCTTTTTGAGTAAGCAAGTAACCTTTAAAATGAACCCTAATAAAATGTACTAGTAACATTTTCTTTTCTAGGTTATACTACACCAACTAGTCTTGGTCAGGATCTTGGGTTTAAAACACCTTAAACCACCCAAGATCACACATTATGCAAAAATCGTAGTTGGACTATCACAGGTAAACCCATTTCACTCAAAACTTGCCTGGGATCTATGCAGTAGGTCATTGCAAGATCAGATTGTTGGGAATACTCCTCCTACTTTCTGTTTGAGCATATGCCAGGATTGGATTGCGTATTGGGGACTCTTTCGAGTTTCGGGATTAGTTACCTTGCCCACGCTTTCTGATTCGACTGGTGATTGTTCCCCCAGGAGTTTTCGGTGTTGTGGTATCCTTAGTATCTAACTTTAGGTTCATACACAGGTGACAACAGAGGGTATATCTGTTGTACCTAAGACAAACATGGGAGGAAATCCCTTGCAGGTCTTTGGGAGGGCGGTTGGGTGATTCCAGCGCTTGCACCCTTAGTCATTGTATTGTGGACCCCAGGTAACTATCTTTCTTCCTTCGTTGATCTATTCTGGGCCCTCATCATCCCAGACTCTTCTCCGGAAGGCATCTATTTGCCTAGTTTGATTTACCTAGGACCTTTTTTAGTGGTGTGCTCTTTGTGCTACTTGTTTTAGTTTTCCTTAGAGAACTTCTTGTTCATTTGAGTAGGAAACTATGTCTAGCATTCCGGCGAGTGCCAATCAAGGTACCCCTGTTCCGGGGGATCCTTGTGTTGTTCCATTCATTGGAAACATTGGTGCTCCCTTAATGGCTACTCTGAATCTTCCTGGATTCACTATTGGGCTGCCGATTTGGTTGTTTTCCACTCCGAATGCCTTCCATGCTCCTGACGCTTCTTTTGTGAGCACCTCAAATCAAGAGCATCAGAACCCTGTGCCTCCTTTGCCAGTAACATCTTCTCCTCCTCCTTCTACCTCATGTGGCGAAAGTAGCAATACTAGTAGCCAGCAGTCTAAAAGGAATAGACGGGGGAAGAATAGGAAGAAGATGCCAAAACAAGGGGGCATCAACCCAGCCGCTGCAAGTCATGTTGGGGGTAAGCACTCTTCCTCTGCAAGTCATGCAGGGGGCACCTACCCAGCCTTTGGAGGTCATGCTGGGAGAAAACTTTTAGTCACTGAAAATCATACTAAAAGTTTGTCTTCAACCACTGTCAGTCATGTTGAGGACATGTCATTGATCACTGCTAGTCATATTAATGACAAGTCACCAGTTCCTGTAAGTCATACTGGAGACACCAGATCAGCCACTGCAAGTCATGCTGAGGGAGTTGAAATTGTCAACAAACCAAACAAACAGAAGCTTAAGTTACCTTGTAAGTTTTGCAAGGGAGATCACCTTACTTACTTGTGCCCTGTACTTCCAGAAGTGCAAAAAGTGTGGTCCTTAGTTCAAAAGTCTGATGCTTCTGAGCAACCATCCACTGCAAGTCATGCTGGGGGCAAGCTGTCAACCAATGCTAGTCATGCTGAGAGTACTAACGTTGCAAAGGAGTCTAAACCTATAGGACGGAAACCAAAGTTCCCTTGTAAACTTTGTAAGGGAGATCACCTTACTCACCGATGCCCTGCCATTCCAGAGGCACGAAGAGTGTGGTCCATGTCTGAAGGAACCTCTGTTCCTGAGTTGTCTATAGATTCCCTACAGTCATATCAACCTTTGGTTGATAAAGTGGTTGAACCAATGCAATCTTTGGTCGACCCCACTCTTCCTTCAGAGAGTGAAGTGATCTAATCGATGCAATCTTCAACCAATCCCATCAGTCCTTTAGAGATTGATGCACCTACTACTGAAGTCTTCTGCATTACCAGTTTGGATGTTCCTGAAAAAGGGGGCACTTCATCTGTGCCATGTGAACCCCTACCAAGCCCTAGGACCATTTCCTTTGATTGGAATAGTCTAGCCGAGCCTCATCTTCCTTCTTCGACACCTTTCTAGATAAAGGTTGATATCGGGAACCATACGGTTGATCGATGCATTGTTGATGAAGGTGCTTCCGTTAGTATCTTATCTGCTTATTCTTGGAGAGATTTGGGTTTCCCTAATGTTATTCCAGCTGTTAATTGGCCGTTGACCTTCAATAAAATACCTAGTGAACCGTTTGGATTCCTCCGTCAGGCACCTGTTACTTTGGGTGGAAAAACAGTCTTAGTTGATTTTATGGTTTTAAAGGACCCTATGGACTTTGATATGATCCTCGAGCGTGATTACGTTTATGCTATGCATGCTGTGGTGTCTACGCTTTCTCGTGTGATGCATTTCCCTCATAACGAAAACATTGTCACCATCGACCAGCTTGCATTCGTTGATCCTCCTTATTACCCAACTATAGACCAGTCTGATCCCTTGTCATTAGGCACTAATATGTCACATGGGAATGTTGTGGCATATTGTTCCTTGAGTTCAAATGCTATTGAGAAGAAGTCTCTGAATTCATGCTTACCTTCTCGGGACTTGGTCCCGGCTTTTGACCAAGTGACACCTCCATCTGAATGTTTAGATATGTGTTCTATCTGGGATGATATACTTCCTTCTGATGAAGTTTTCCTAGAGTCTATAGTATAGTCTGGCATTCATTTGGATGTTGTTCCAGTTGCAGTTATGTCCAACCCCGGTTTGACCTTAAATTTGGATCTTCCTACTGTTGAGTCTTTGGACTCTCCTATAGATCCGCAAATCGGTGTTCCTACTGAGTTTGATTCTGCTTCTAGAATTTTCAACTCCCGTGATGATGAATTTGTTTCTGCAGATTCCATCATGTCCTTCAACTTTGATCTTCATCCTGAAGTTGATCTTGTTGATTGTAAGTCCTCGGGGTTGGGTACCATAGAGTCTTCATTCGAAAACACTGCCTTGTTTATGCATGTTATTGATGATAGTGAAGTTGAAAGTATTTCTACCACAATGACTTGTATCGGGTCTTTCCTTACATATGTTTTAGATATGATCCTGGTACTAATGTTTCTTGGAGACAGGATTCTTAGTTGGATGTATACTTGCTTACTGGTCATTTTTGACACCTTGTGCG
This sequence comes from Larix kaempferi, assembly GCA_027924585.1. NCBI lineage: Eukaryota > Viridiplantae > Streptophyta > Pinopsida > Pinales > Pinaceae > Larix > Larix kaempferi. Next base: position 47,346,419 of record BSBM01001229.1, read on the forward strand.
ACCATGTCAGGTATATTCGGAACCTTGCATATAGGTTTAGGCTTCCCCACTGTTATGTTGCATTTGAACCTTTTGCCATCCGAATTTGCCATAGGATCGAACCTGTTGGATATTGGTGTGTTAGCCATCTCTTTATGCATTTTGCACCAGTCCGACAGCAGAGCCTACCTAATATGGGTCACCCTATTCAGCACCCTTATGCCATTCTGATGCCCATGCTGAGTTTTTCTCATAGGCCTGGGAGCCTTTTTAGATTTACCATGACTTTGAGAACAAGCCTCGTATCTTTCTTCCTCATCTATTTCTGGCCATCCCTGATAAGGCTCCCATCTTTATGTTCAAATTGCATATGCATCTGTTATGATCCCGCTTGCGTTAATGAGCCTGAAGCCAGCTTCCACGCTTTTAGCTCATTATATAAGCCTCCATCTTTGATCTCATTTCCGCTAAACCCTGTATCATTTTGCCTTTGCAATTTGACACCTTTTACATGGAGGAGACACACCCTGAGTGTCCTTATCTTTCTCATGTTCCTTGCATTAGGCATAGCTTTGTTCCATGCGCTTGGAGCTAGTTTTGCATGTCCCTGACACTCGTCTCCTCCCATATCGAGCATTCTTCTTTTACTTTGAGCTCATTAAAAACAGTAAGTAGGTTTCGAGCATTCTTCTTTTACTTCGAGCTCGTTAAAAACAGTAAGTAGGTTACGAGCATTCTTCTTTTACTTCGAGCTCGTTAAAAATAGTAAGTAGGTTTCGAGCATTCTTCTTTTACTTCGAGCTCGTTAAAAACAGTAAGTAGGTTGCGAGCATTCTTCTTTTACTTCGAGCTCATTAAAAATAGTAAGTAGGTTTCGAGCATTCTTCTTTTACTTCGAGCTCGTTAAAAACAGTAAGTAGGTTATGAGCAGTCTTCCACCTTTCCTTCGAGCTCATTAAAAACAATAAGGAGGCTATGAGCATTTCTTTCACCTTCCCTTCGAGCTCGTTAAAAACAGTAAGGAAGTTATGAGCATTTTCCTATCTCCTTTGAGCTCGTTAAAAACAGTAAGGAGGTCGTGAGTTTACTTTTCCGGACTCGTTAAACCTTTACAGAAAAGATCCCTATGGAGCTCTTTTAAGCCCTTTTTCAGACTCCTTAAATAGGAAAAGTTTGCCGAGCATAGTTGTCTTTTCAGGCTCGTTAAAATAACTGAACCAACATCCACTCAGGTATGGAATTACCCCTTTTCCGGGCCTTGGTGGATAATTTACGGAAAAGGTATACTCTAGGTATACTCTTGTATGCGCTAGAAGAGTTCTTCTTCCATCATTTTACACTTTTTCGGGGAAGGAGACTAATTTTACGAAAAAGGACCTTTGGAGTCATCTTTAGGGTTTTTAGACTCTCGAAATGTGAAAACACCAAGCGAGCATTCACCTACTCGGGCTCGATGTGAAATCCACGAGAGGGTAAGTAGAGGACTGTTTAAGTTTTTCAACTCTATAAACAAGAAAACACCGCCGAGCACATACCAATCCGGGCTCGATATAAAATCCACGGATAGGTGTATAGAGGACTGTTTAAGTTTTTCAACTCTATAAGAAAGAAAACACCGCTGAGCACAGACCAATCCGGGCTCGATATAAAATCCACAGATAGGTGTATGGAGTTTTCTTCTAGGTTTTTCAGACTCCTTAAATATGAAAATACCGTCGAGCATGCTTTAGTTCTTTGTCAAGCTCATTAAAAAATGAAAAAGGAAAGGGAAGGGAAGAATGTTAAAATATCTTTCAATATGATGGCAACAAGTCAACTATCTCCTTGAACAAAGCACCTATTTTGAGTCTATCAAACAAGTTGGGTTCTAGTGATTGGCCTTAGGGTAAACTTGATCTTAGAGTTCTTACTCCTCCGTTTGGTTAGTATTCCAATCATATGGAGAATCTGTTAATGTCTCTTACATTGCAGACTTGCGTCGTGGTCCCTTTGTGTTCAAAGCTGCCTAAGTCACTCTTGTGTCGTGCTCACTGTTCAAGGATACAACCTGTGTCAGCCATTCTGCAATTGCCTTGACCTCATGTGTCGACCATTCGTTGGTGTTAGTATGTTTCATCATGTGTTTAGTCCTACTCCAAATCAGCTCATACCTTTTGAGTGTCCCTCGTGTTGGATGATGGAGGATGCATTAAGGCCTCCCTTCCAATGGAATTCTTCCCATCGAATTCAACTCATTGTACTCTGGGAATGAAGTTTAGAGTTTCGGTTAGTACCTTGGGGATTGCAGTCATTAGTGGCAGTTTCCCTCACTATTGGATAGATGGGAATACATCAATGTCTCCTATCCGATGGATTCTTCAAGTGTTCAACGGCAAGACCATCTATTCGCACTTGCTTGAATGTACTAGGTACCTTGGGTTCCATTTTTATTATTGGTGGAAACCCTCGCGTTTGTTAACGGTATACATCAATGACCGGCAATCAAACGATACCTCCCATGTTCGACAACAACTCATTTATTCGCATGGATAGGTTTGTACCTTGGGTTTTTTTTGGATGAAGACCTTGGGATCCTTGATAGCATCACCTCATTTATGTTATCTCCCAAGTTGCGCAAGACTGAGCCACACTCTTTTTGGGTTCTTGATGAGACATAGATCCAACTTGTTCTCTATGGCTATGTTCTCCAGTTTTGACATAGATCCACCTTGTATTTATGTGGCTATGTTTACACTTATGTTCCTCATGGATCCATGCTTGTATTCTAGTGGCCATGATATATGCATCAGTATTTTGGATCATTATTGTATCCTCTTGGAGGTCATGTTCCACCATTTGAACATGGATAGTTACCCCATGGATAAGTTTGTCTGACATTGCCTTTGCTTTCAGTTACTTCATTTGAGCCTATGATTCTTGGTTTCTCCAGTTCCTCCATGATTCAACTCTTTGTTATTGCTAATGTATTTCGGCCATCATTTCCCGCACTCCCTCTGACCTCATACATTAGGAGGCATCTGTTATAGCTTGAAATGACACCTCTCCTTCCGTGACGACACTTGCTTCCCTTGGTCGCATGACGACACTTCTTGAGATCAAGTTTCAGTCACACATCAGGACATTTGTGGATGGACGAGTCATTTGGGGACACTAAAAATGGTTGAAATTACCTCATTCTTGACCCATTTGATGTATATGACCCTTAGGAACATTTTTCCAGACCAAACCATCTCCTGAAAATGAGCAGAAAAGCCTGTTTTTGGCCATTTTTTAACATGAGCGCGACTCCACTATTGAAATAGTAGCGTGTGTACACGACTTTGCTTCATTAATAGTAGCGCTCAATTACATGTGTACGTGACTTTGTCTATTGTAGAGTATCATACACCCCTGTTTTGGTCAAAATCTCGAAATTCAATTAAGTTAAGATGGTTGGGAAACCTCTTGAGCGGTTATAACTTCTTTTCCTCTTCCTCACTGACTATATAAGGAGGGTAGAAGGGTCATGTGAGGGGACCAAGCCCAATTACAAAGTTATGCTGGAGGAATGGAGACCCTCATCCCCCTCTCTTGTGCTTCAGTTTTGGTAAACCCTAGTATAATTGCTTAGAGGCTAGGATCCTTGGAGAACAGAAGCAGGAGATCTTGAATCTAGGTTTCGTGAAGTGCCAAGCTTGAAAGAAGGTATAACTTTATGTACTTGATTTCATTCATCAATAAAGATCAGACGTTCTTCTCTTTCCAAATATGACCTATTGATGTGTCTTAGATTTTATTACAGTTTGTTTATAATATGATGTTTCTTTCTATTATGAATATCAGTATTATATATGTAGTCAAAAGTGTTTGAGAAAGGTATCAAGTTGTTTTGCAGGTCTGGGCATTGCAACACTGGATAAGCATTGAAGAGCGAGGGAGGCAAAGCTAGGATCAACCTTCTGAATAAGGTGCCTGCATCTCTAAACCCTAATCTCTTCATTTATTTGTTGTACTTGCAGAATGCTTGTAAGTCTATCTTTATGACCGTAAGTTGGTAGTTTCTCCCCTGAACTATAGGTGCATTTTCCCCACAACAACGAGTTTGGTTCCGAGACGTCACCAACCGCACGCTCCACCATTCTCCACAGGATATCTGACGCACAGTCTCATGAGGTATGGCTTTGATTTATCACGTGATTAAGTGTTGATATAATTGAACAATATCAGTCGTACCTTTATACGTATCACCATTATGCCTAATTAAACCTTTCCCTCATACGACGTAAACACTAATAACTGCCACCTTCCCCAATTCAGAATGGAAATTTTGAACGTTTTTATGTGTTCAACTTTCCAAATTTGCCCATTTCCTCAACATCTCCGCTCAGCGATTCGTGCATCCTCTGTGCTGCAACTTCCATTCTCGGAATCTGTAATCTGCGGGATAGCAATCTCAGTCTGCAGCCAGGACCATGGGGATTCCAACTCGTCATGAACCTTTGAATACGCAGGAACTCAGGAAAAATATTCAAGTTTTTGCCATCTTTCAAGCCGCCGGCTGGATTGAATTTTTTGAGCGACTAGATGGATTCAATCAAGAAGCAGCCTTGCAATTTGCTTTAAACCTCACCAAAACTCACTCCAACATGTGGGGGATGCGCATAGAAGTCTCTGAGGCCATTATATCCGAGGTTACTGCCATCCCACAGGTGGGAAGGGCATGGTTTAATCAACGAGTCCCCACGACGACTGCATGGGAAGCATTTTTACTGGAGGGGGAGCAAGTTCAATCATCCAGAAGAGGGATCGCACTGCACTCATTGCCGCGGCCATGGGACCAGGTTGATGTCTTCCTCAAGAAGTACATCACTTGTGAAGGTAGATACCAAACTGTTTATAATTCTGAACTCCCTTTACTTTCTCATCTTCGCCATGGCATTTTATTGAACATTCCATATTATCTATTGCATGACTTGCGTCATATGGCGGCATTTGTCCAGTCTGCTAAGCACCCACTTTCCTCCCTCACCCACCATGGCCTTATCAAATTAATAATTGTAAGAACCCTTTCCCAGCATCATATAACCTGGGAGCAATTCATAGCTCGAGCTCAGGAACCCGCTCCCTTGCGGATTGTCCCAATACAACAGGTACGAGTTTCACCATAGCAGGAGGACCGGAGCCCCTCCACTGAAGTTGGGGGGGGGATGAAACTGTATTAGAAGAAGATCAACCGGGGGCACAAGCAGAGCCATTGGGGGGGGATGAAACTGCATTAGAAGAAGAGCAATTGGGGGCACAAGCAGAGCCATTGGGGGAGGGTGTAGATAAAAATCTTGTGGAAAACCCAGATAACAGGGCAGCTCTGACAGCAGAAGGGGAAATTGGAGCAGCACTAAATGCTGCAACAATTGAACCTAAAGGTGACAGAGCCATGGCAATAGAAGAAAACATTGAGCTGGTAACTATTGAATCCTCACCTGAGTGGGGAGGAGGAACTTTAATTGAAGAAGAACAGCATGAGGAGAAAGAAAACATTCCTTCGACCTCAGCTGTGAATCCCTATATACCAGCTCCACAAAAGAAAATATCACAAAGTAAAAGAAAGAGATCAATCAATGAATTTAACATAACCTCACCAATCAGAAGAAAAAGAACTAGATCAGCTACAGTAGTAGAGGTAGCCAGAAAAATATGGGAAACCTTAGAGGCACAGGTTGAGCTCCCAATCCTTGCACCGAGACCAATGGATGCTCCACAAAGGCCAGTTGAGGAAGAACCCAGAATTGAAGGACTTCTGGCTGAGAACACACTGTTAAAAGAAGACCTCCAAGTACTTCGAAGGGAATTGGAAACTTGCAGAAAAATAGGTGAAAGGAAATTGTATACATTGGTAGAGGCTGCAGACCAACCGGAGGAATCAAACTCTATCGAACCTGGCAAGGAAGATGAATGAGTAATCTGTCCCACCTGTGGAGAAATATTTAAGGAGGCAGGCCACAAGATTATACTTTGTACCTGCTCAGCACAAAATCCCGTGCCCACAATAGAGGAAGCTGCAGAAAAAGAAGATGCTGCCACACAAGAACCAGCATCTTTAACCATCCGTGCTGAAGCTGCCACCAATCCTATGACAGAGGAGCTAAGGGATGAAATCATGTATGATGATGGGGATAAAGAATATACTGTAACCCCAGAATGCTCCCACGACACAGAGATTATAGAGAAGATGGGAGAAGAACCTGGAATGGAGGACACTCTGGAGCTTAATGAAGAATTCTATACTGTAACCCCAGAATGTTCCCACAGCACAGAGATTTTAGAAGCTGAGCCACAAAGGAAAGACATTGATAAACTTGAACAGGGTGCTGTAACACAAGAACCAGCAACCCTGAGTATACTTGTCCAATAGGCCGAACAGATGGGAGAAGAACCTGGGATAGAGGACACTCTGGAATTTAATGATGAACTCTGGATCATAACCCCAGAATTTTCCCATGACACAGAGCTCATAGGAGAAGAATTGCAACAACAGGAGGATGAAGAGGCAAGCCAGGATGTTGCTACACAAGAACCAACATCCTTGGACGTTGCAGCAGGAACTCCTGAATTTCAATTGGAAGATAATCCTGGAATGGATATCATTCCTGATACACAGTGGAGTGAGGATGAACAAGTACAGACTCAATCCTCAGGTGACACCGAAATCTTGGAGGAGGAGCTGCACAATGAGAAAGATATCCAATCCTAGCAGCAGAAGGACAAAGAAGACACTGTTACACAAGAACCAGTGTCTCTAAAAGCAATGAATGTAGCTGCTGAAGAGAGTCTAAAGGATGTTGCTGTTACACAAGAACCAGCAACTCTCATATTAGATTTAGATGTGCTGGAAGACATTGTCCCACAAGAACCAGTGCTTCTACCTCCTAGAAATGTCATTGATTTGGACTCAGATTAAGATTTCCTTTCAAAGCCCCCCAGTCACAGCATACAATGAGATAGCAGGAAGAAGTGATTTCCACTTGCACCAACTACATTTCCAGACACCAGCAGGTAGCATTGGAAGGGAGTAAGCACAGATGGCAGGCTTCCTCCTCTGCACTTAGAAGCCGAGATCCTTACTGTTTCAAGAATTTCAAGCAGGCACTTTCCAGAGTCAAGGGCTATGTGGGAAGTATGAGGGAGAGTGGAGTTAATTGGTTGGGTTTGAAATTCAATTTCCCCCTCATTTGGTGGCCAGCAAAACCATATAATATGGATTTTTCCTTGACTGGGCAGAAGAGCAGTGATGCTGGAAAATATTGGGTTACTCACAGAGGCTTTTTAAAAGACATATGAGGTGCCTAAGTTTCCTACAACTTTTCCTCCTCCCATGAACAGAGCTCAGTACAGGACTCAGATTTCGAATGATGTAGGTTGTTGCATGAGGACATGCAACAGGATAGTTTGGGGGAGATGTTGAGCCCAGAATTGGCCCCTTTTAATCATCCTCGATCACCTTTTGTTCCCCTGTCCTACACCATTTAGCATGCTAATCAGACCTGTTGTCCTCACTTTATTCCCCCAAGCTGCCAAGGTATGACTAATCATTGCTTTATCTTATTAATACTTATGATCGTGATAATTAAGGTTGTTTATCTCTCAATTGTGCTAACATGTTATGATTTGTGAAGGTAGTTTGAGATAAGTGGACTGCAGGAAGGTGGGGCTGAACAAGTCTTGAAAGGAGGGATGTTCGCTACTTAAAAAGGATCCTCGGGGCTCCGATCATCAATTAAGGCACATGGTTCTAATGTAACATCCTAGATGGAGCTGTGACAGGGCAGCTGTAACAGAATGCGCTATAATTGGAGATCTTTAGTATGTTGCTGCTCGAGTATAGTTGTGATCTGGAAAGATCGCCACTCCTGGGCCAATCAACAGCTTTCTCGCATTTTTTATGTCTCTACTATGCCATGTTTGTAACATCTAGTGTTATTTAGGGCGCCTGAAGATCAGAGATCTTCATGGCTACCCGTTATTAGGATTGGATGTTATGATCTGCATGTATAAATATGGGGAGCTGCCTCGACCCAGGGGGTTGAACAATGAAGAATTCATTCATTGTATTAGCAGTAGAAGCAAACTGTGTAATCATCCTTCTGTTAATATAAAGAGTTACCTTTGAGTTAAAGGAACTTTACGTTGTTCAGCCAGCATCTCTGTGTGAAGACTGGGCCCGTCTTCCACAGAGATTGCTGAGTTAAAATAGGTTTTCTTGAATTTATTGTTGTGTGATGTTTTGTTAATGATATTTCCTTTGTGCACAACGGTAGTAAGTGTGGATTTGCAATATAATTAGGATTGCATTTCTTGGAGATTGGTAAATGGTATAGAGTGACAGTCGACTGAGTAAGAAACTTTCTTTATGCAATTTATGTGACAGTCGTACACAGCCTTGTCCAGCCTTGTCCCATGAATCCTTGCAATTTATCTTCCTGTTACGATTGTTGATTTTCATTCCTGTAATTCAATCTCTTAGAGCAGTTGAACTCAATCTCTTGCAATTGAATTTCTAGATTAATATTCAGTTTATGCTGATGGCTTTCAAGGGTGATCAGATTGAATAGGTGAGTTACTTGTTCTGGGATGTGAATAGGATTTCTTTTTATCTGCAATTGTAGTTGAATTTTATGTCATTTCTTGTTGATACATGGTAGAGAGAAATTAAAATTATAGCCTGTAGAAGACAATTGGGATGACACAAATTCTTGGGATGGACATAGTTGTTAGAGGATAAAGGTATTCAATTATAGTGATTTGGTGTTTAAGCATACATTGTGCATTTATCCTTTGAAATAAAAGACTTTCTTGGGTTGACAATAAATCTCGTATACTTCGTATGTTGGTAATAATCTATCTGCATATTGGGTGCTCGACAGAAGCGTAGTTATCAGTTTCGATGTCCGGTTGACAAAATTCCATCCGACATCACGAAGTCCTTGGATGTGCGATAGAGTAAGTGTCGACTGCGAAGGATTTAAGCTTCACGCAGTGCTCAATTCGCATCGCAAGTCCCGCAGTGCGATGTTCATCATATTTGTTTACACACTCATCACCTGGTTTTGGAAACCAGATTTCGCAGCCCCCCAATAACTTCGCCTCGGGTAAGACCTTAGTCTATTCACAGATTGTTGCCGAAAGGGCCGATGAAAAGGGGTTTTGTTGGTTCCTTGAACCACGAAGAACCTGGGCCTTTATAGAAAACCTCAAGACAGTTATGTAATCCAACAAATGGTTCCGTTTCTGGGACACGAATCTGTGATGAGTTGCCGTGCTTGAAATAGTGATGTGCTCGGGCGAAAAGGTTCTGTTGATTGCAGAAAATTGGCACCCAGACAAGAAAGAGATTTGGGCCTGGTGTGATAAGATAGAAAGAGACGTCATAAGGAAGGAGAATAGATACCCACATCTCTCCGACATAGATTGGTTGAACAAAAACCTGTGGGAAGATATTCACGAGATTTTCTGGGCACCGTTTCAAAACGAGTTGCACGAGTGGATATCGAGGCTCACAGAGTGAAAGAACTGTTTCCATCCAGAAGTAACTAGCGAGTGGACCCCGAAGCTCATTGCGAGGCTCAAAGAAATAGATAGTCCACTTTTATGAGTAGTCAAATTTTGGGTTGACGATATACTAGAAGGCTTCATGACAAAGTTCACTGTGGACACCCTGAAGTCCTAAAGCACAGCCGAAGCAGAGTTTTTCAAAGGTTTCAGAGGTGAGTACCTGAACAATTTGAGTTTATATATTAAAATTCTTTTAGCTGAGGAAGGCGTTTTAAGAATGCAGTAAATTTATTAGAAGATTTTGAATCTGAAATGGTCAATAGCATTTATAGTGATTCTGACGAAGAGACACATAATTTGAGAAGTGGAAAAAGATATAAGTATACTACTACGAATACTTCCAGTGAACATGGACTCTGCGTAGACATTGATTTACAAACCATGCCTGGTAGCCAAACCGCACCTCTATCAGCCACCTATCAGCCTATTACTCTGCAGAATCCACCGGTTGCAAGTACCGCACCTCCTATTTCTCAGAATCCGTCATTTCAGAATCCTCCCGTTGTTAATATTCCTAATCCTCAGAGTGCCAATATAAGTAACACCACGGGAGTGAGCACTCAGACTATCCCGACTTAGACCATTCCGAGTCCAACTATCCCGACTCAAAATATTCCACTTCAGAACATTCCACGCAATAATATGCCTAACACCACTTAGAACACTATGCAGAACCCTGTACCACCTAGGAGAAGAATGACTGATGATATCAAACTGCCGATATTTAAAGGAACGGGTCTAGAGAACCCTGAACAACATTGGTTTCTATGTGAAGCCATATGGAGTGTCAAGCAAGTTTAGGATGATGCTATGAAGTGAGCGCAGCTCGTCACTACATTCAGAGATAGAGCCTTGAATTGGTTCATGAAATATTCTCAGGGACATAATAGAACCTTAGTGGAGATTAAGGCTGCACTATTGAGTGCGTTCATGAAACCAAAGTCAGAATCCCAATGTATAACAGAATTAAAGGAAATTAAGCAAAAACCTAATGAGATAGTTTGGGAATTTGACCAAAAGTTTAAGACACTGTTGGACCAAGTAAGTTTTGTCATAGCATGGCAATAGCACCAAGAATGGTTTATAGTCACATTGTTGCCACATATTAGACTGTCGTTGATGTAGCAGAAATTAGCTTCATAGGCAGAAGCTTTGGAGATTGCGATGAAGTTAGAAGCTTCACCTATAGGAGAGACTAGCACTGGAATGTCTCAGATCCAGACACAGCTAGCTACCCTGACACTACAACTACATGATATGAAGAAGGGTAAAGAATAGAGACAAGAGGTCTGGTGTACACGATGTAAAGGAGAAGGGAACACTAGAGAGCATTGTCCTTTATTTCAGGATTACCTTAACAGTGGAGCACCAAATCCACTGAATCAGAATCAAGCGTCGTGGTGTGAAATATGTAAAACACGAGGACACCCGCCTAAAGACTGTGATCCGATACAGAAGTATGTCCAAACTCCTAAGAACCTATATTGCAACTTCTGTAAGTTAGTTGGACATGATGAATCCAACTGTAGAGCATATGAGCTCATGCAGGAAAGAGAGCGAGACATGGAGCATATGCACGATAGTGGAGTATATAGAGTGCAAGAAGAAACTCCACAGAAGCATGATAATGCGCAGTACAATCAAGGCGCATATAGAGGCCATGGAGGATACCGCGGAAGAGGAAGAAATGTTGGCCCATCACAAGGAAGAGGCCGAGGTCAGGTAATATGTTATAATTGTGGCTAGCCAGGACAATGTATCTAGAGATTGTACCAATCCATGTACTACCTATAATTACTGTAAATCTTTTGATCATGTTATTGAGGACTTCCTAGTATTAGTGGCAGAAATGCAGAAGAGAAAGCAAGATGCGTTGAACCCGAACATTTAGTTGATCGTAGCAGAGAGAAGAGCTGTGGATCCAAGTATCAATGCAGTGACGTGAAGTGGCGCTACCATAGGAGGAGATAGATAAGCAAAAGCTTCGACTTCTGGAAACTTTGAAACTAAGCAGAACCCTGTTGAAATGATATGGATAAGAAAAGCCATTGGGAAGGCACCTGCCTTCAATCTAGAGAAAAATAAAGAATCCTTTGAAGAAGCGCGGGACATTTTCAAAGAGCTAGCACCTATGTCACCAAGAATCCTATTGCACAGTGAAATACCACATATAGAGGATATGCCGGTAGCTTATGACAAAACGTGTCATGCAACAGAGACAGGCACGTCTGTTGCGCAGTTGCTACGGAGCTGCATGAAGTTACTAAAGAGCACAGTTGCTATAGTGGAATTACAAAAATTATTAAACCAATATGAACCATGCATTAAGAAGGACGCTGCCGAGAGTGTAGTCCATCAGATTAAGAACCATAAGAGAACATGCCAAGAAATGAGGCTCAGTGCGTAGATAGGATACTATGAGATGGACGAGATTATCCTCGATCTGGGATCTGGGATTTGAAGTAAATGTCTTGACTAAATAGACATGGCAGCAGATGGAAAGACCAAAGTTGTTATGGTCACCCATACAGTTGAGAATGGCCAACTAGCAGAAAGTCATACCTTTTGGAAGGTTAGCCAATGTGATTGTTGACATTGATGGAGTGCGAAGTCATGCAGTCTTCGAGGTTATTGAAATAGTGGATGATATTCAACCTTATCCAGCACTATTAGGCATAGACTGGGAAATGGATAACCTCGCCATCATAAAATTGAAAACAAAGAAGATGATCTTTGAAGGACAACATCTCAGGGTCATTGCACCATTGGACCCTTCAGACGGAGAAAGATACAGTGAGCCGATTCAGGAAGAATCCAGAGCACAGGATATTGATCACATCTACAAGATGACTGCGAATCAGGATGACTACATTAATCCCACTACGGATGGAGCACTTAGTTGGCGATGTGATAGTTGTTGCATCTCAGAGTCTGACGCAGGCCTGGAGAATTGGCAAAGCCGTATGCATGAAGTATCTGCAAGAAGATGCATGCAAATCACAAAGTCATTGCGTTGGATTCCAATCCCCGCCTATGATGGTTCATCTAGTGTTTACTCATTTATCTAGGAATATACTGTATCCGTTGCAGCTGAACATCGCATACTAGCATTAGACATGGCACTGTGCGAGACACTTGCCAGATGGTGGGATGTGCATAAACAGACATTGACCACATGGGATCAGTGCAGACGAATGATGCAGATCAGGTTCGCTGAGAAGGTTGTACTGCCCTTTGAAAAATATAGCAGACAAACATATCCAAGGGATCATATTGAAATTTGTTCACAAGTATGGGAGGAGAGACCACAGACATAATGGGTTCATCTGTTTGTGCATACATTGGAATAGAAGACTCCAAAGAAGTGGTATCTAGACATGGAGTTGCATAGGGGAACTATAGATTGGCCTACCCTGGCTGCAAACTTCAAGAGAACTTTTAGTTTTGAAGATGAAAGCCCGAGTATAAATGAAGTGTTACAGGTCATTAAGGATAGAATATTCAGCACAGAATGCCCAAGTATAAACAAGGCATTGGAAGAATGAAAAGAGAGAGTGTTTGAAGATGTCAAAGTACCTATGAACCTGTTAACACCCAAAAAGTGCTCACTTCTCCCTATTCACATGACCCATTTGTCCACTTTTCCTACCATTTTAGCCTCTAAAACCTTCAAAAGGTCACCAAAAAGACCAAAATCCATCTTTTTCTCCTCAAAAAATACAAAAAACCCTCAAAAGGGGTCCAAAATTCCCAAAAATCAATTAAAAGGGAATAAAATTCAAAAATATATTCAAAAAAGGAAAAAGAGGAAAAGAAAACCTAAACCATTTTTCACCAATACCATTGGTTTCCTTAAACCATGGTTGTATTCTCCATCACCCAAAAGCTATAAAAAGGTGATAGAGGCTCCTCACTATTGATCCACATTCATCATATCCTTATGCTGCCCATTTCATTCCTGAGATCTTGAGCCACCATTTGAGCTTAGATCCATCTTTGGAATTCCCTTTTTGGCCAATCCCTTACTTGCATTTGGAGAAGAGAAAGATCATTGGAGCATTTGAGCACCTCACCCTTGCAGCTGCTCAAGCTCAACCAACCTCACCATTTGAGGTAATCTGTTATTTGTAAATCTATTTTTCATAAATAAAAATTTGTTTTACATGGATCATTCGAGTTTTTACTGTTTACTGCAGATTTACTTTCTTGCACATGCTAATTGAATATTTACTTTTTGTATTAGTTTTGACTGTTTTAATCGAGACCGTTACTACGAAGTTAGTAGATTCTCTTTAGCATATGCTTGGGTGAAAACCCAAGCAACATGCTTTGGTGACTCTGCTTTGCTTCGAATCTTCGAATATTTGTTTAGATCTAGAATTCTTCTTATTTTTGTTATTATTTAGCTTTATTGTTGTAGATCTGGCCTACTACTAAGCCCATAGCTTGCTGCCCTATCCCTTGGCCGTTTCTACAGCTCACACAGTCCCAAATTTTAAATTTATGCTTTCATTTTTGGTGACTTTTTCCATCCTGAAAATCGCAGGTTTCTGAACCCACAACCGCGATCCATATCGCATCTTTTTAGCCAAAAGCTGTGATTTCAAAGCCCTGTGCTTTTACCCGAAATCACGGGTTTTCCCTATTATCCGTGATCAAGATCACGGGTTTCAGACCCATAGCTGCGATTCCATATCGTGACTTACTTCCCCCAAGCAACAATCCAGATCGTGGTTGTGGGGCCCATAGTCGCGATCTGAGATCGTGACTGTGGAAGCCATAGCCGCGATCCACATCGTGACTGTGGATCCCACAACCGCGATCTACATCGCGACTGTGGAGCCATCAGTCACGATCCACATCACATCTATGTATCCCATAGTTGCGATCCACATCACGACTATAGAGACCACAGTCGCGATCCACATCGTGACTGTGAACTTCAAAGCCGTGATCCAGATCGTGCAAAAAGCCTCATAAGTCACGATTTCCCTCATTGGTCACCCAACGTGACTAATGCACTGCCCCTGAGGCCCCGATTCCCCCCTGAAAGTAAATAAAGCTAAAGCTAAAGGCCAATAGGATTACTTGGAACTCACGAAATGAAAATCCGACAGTCGGTTCTCCCGCAAATGACGAAATTGCTCTGGCCAACTCAAATCTCCTGTCAAACTCAACAGTGCAAATGAAACATGTCACTATGGGTCCACTTGCTATTGATAGATATTTGACCCATTGGATTCAGTGCGGTGAGAACTTCATGGTGGTCTAGTCAAATTCCTGATTTCACCAGTCCCGTTTTTGGGCATTGTTTCACACATCGTCATCGCCTCGATTTGCGTGCCACCTTGGTCGTTGTCCGTTTTTGACAAATTTTATATCACCGGATTCAGTTTTTTGTGCTCGTGATGATGCTTGAGATAATTTCTCTCTCTCACCACCATATTTTTTGGGCATCTTTTCACATGCCTATCGTCGCCTCGGTTTACATGCCACATTAGCCATTGTCCATTTTTTACGAATTTTATATCACCGGATTCAGTTTTCCACACTTGTAATGATGCTTGAGATCATTTCTCGCTCTCACCAGAAACCTTTTTTGACATCATGACCTCACACCTTGCCACCTCGATTTGCATGCCACATCGGTAACTGTCGAATTTTACAAGATTTGTGCATCACAACTTATACATGAGCCCTTTACTCCATCCATACTGCAATCATGGTGTTTTTTTGCTATCATTTATCAACCCGCAAGGAGCCCCCATCAGTGTTCCCCACCTATCACTGTGCTCCATCCTCATGCTTGTCGCTTGATTGAACACTTCCTCCTTGCCTCACCATTACTTTTGTTCGGTATAATTTATCCCTTTTTCGGGCTGATCAATTACTTTACGAAAAAGGCAGTTAGGGAGTTTCTGTTAAGCTATTTTCTGACTCCTAAAACAATGAAAAGATCACCGAGCAATCTTGCTTCCTTTCATGCTCGTTAAATGTATTTGAAAGGGCATCTACCTGGTATAAGTTTACCCCTTTTCCAGACCTGGTAGACTAATTACGAAAAAGGAATACTCTAGTCACATCGGCTAGAAGAGTTCTTCATTGCATCCTTTTATGCTTTTTCGGGCCTTGGAGACTAACACACCAAAAAGAACCCCCCTGGAGTCTACTTATCGTTTTCAGACTCTCTAAAACTGAAAGCAACCACAAGCATGAACTGTCCTGGGCTCGTATAAATCCAAACGACAATACCATTTTTTAGCACACTTCTATCCCTAAGTTGAGATCCTTAAACAATGAAGAAGGCACCAATGGTGCCTCTCGGTGCCACAACAAAGCATATATAATCACACTATTATGGAAGCTTCCTGAATTTGGTCGCCTTTTTTCAGAGTATTCTGCAATACGCCCCCTTGAGAGTTTCCCGATACCATACATCAGTTTAACCTCCTTAGCCTCTCCCATTTAAGTACATACCCCTGATCCCTTAAGCCATGATACCTATACCTAAAATCAGTTTCATATGCTGCCAGTTCATCCATGTCATCATGCTCTGAACAAAGGAAGTTTGAGTCCCCCCACTCTATGACCCTAGTTATTCCCCATCCCCACAGTATGTCAGTACCACTATCAGTACTATCACCTCTTGGTTGTACACCTTGCGCTCCTATTAAGGAAGCATCATTGCCTTGATAGTTGGAGGTCTCCCTCTATCGACACCAACCAATCTATTCCAGAGGATAGACCCAGAGGTCCCTGTTCCTTGGACTCATCACCATTAGTGGTGAGTGGCTACAAATCATTTTGAAAGGATTACTTAGTGCCTCTCCAAATGATTGTTTCTCACATGCTCAACGTCAACACCTTGATCACATTGTTGAGATTCGTACAGGGTATCGGTCCTTTCAATTATTAGTCAAATACCCTGGATGTCACCTAACTCTAGAACATTTGGTGAGTCTACTTTAGGAACGATCAGTCACATGTTCCTGTGGATATCCAAGCTGCACATGGCTATAGTATTTGGAAGTACCCCAGTTTTATACTCCCTCGAGTATACAGTTCCATATACTCTTCACATGTTGACTCACAGTGTTAGCTCTTGGAAGGAGACATACAATTCAGTATTTCTTTCAGTCAAATTTTCATTCTTTTTCTTGATCACTCTTGGAAGTATTTTGAGCTCATAAACCTGTCTTAGAAGTTGATTGATCTTCTGAGATGAAGACTTCTTTGTTTTGCTAGTTGATGCTGTAGCAACATGCTGATCTTGCTCTTCCTTAGGTGTAGGTGAAGGCAAATCTTCATATCCTTTCATTTGCTCTCCAAGGGGGGCTACTTATTTAGGATCTCATTTTATTGCAGCTTCTTCATGTTCTGCTGTGACTTCTTGTTGCTCATCATCCTCAGAGTCTGTGTAGGGGAGATTTAGGATGTTCTTAGCCTTTGGAGAAACTTCTCCTTCTATACCCTCACTAAAAACTAGTTTCTTTTTATCCCTCTTATGCTGGGAAGATGAAGAGGATTGATCAATCGCTACTGGGGAAATGGCCCTCCTTTTCCTCTTTCCAATTCTGGGAGTGGAAGATTTCTTTGAAGAAGTTTTCTTATCATCTTCGGGCTATAGTTATGTTTCAAAGTCATTCCAAAATAAAAAAATATGCCCATCAAATTTTCCTTCTTTGGAGTAACTCACTAACCAAGAGCCTGATTAAACCATGATGAAATAGCCTGCTTGCAACTTTGCTAGGGTTGGCTTGAACTTGATGGGCCATCTTGGTCAAGCTTTTGTGTAGATAGAAAGGCAGGTTCAAGGGATTTCTACCAGTGAAGTGGTTCATCAGTTTGAAATGGGAAATCAGTACTCTGTTGTATCTTCCCTCACAGGTTATATAGACCAGGATTGTCTTCAACAAGTGCTACCATTTTTCTTCAAGATAGGACATGGGAATGTCCTTCTTCCATATAATATTTTTGTGTTCTGGCTTCAGATAAGACCTGAATTCTATATCTTATGTGGCAATAGTTTTGAACCAGCTTTCTCCTGTCCATGGAAGTTTTGTTACTTGAGCTATGAGAGCTTCATCCACCTCAAATTTATCTTTTCCAATTACTTCCTTCCTGCCATCAAAAGTCAAAGCAAAAGCTTCTGCTACTTGCTGATGTGATCCCTGTAGTTTTTCACAAAACTTATAGCAGCCCGTGTCTTTGAAAAATTGACACACCTCGGGGTGTGATTCTAGATAACAGATGTCATCGAGCTCTCTTCTTAGGACCAATCCTCCTCCTTTCTTCATCTATTAATTGTTTCTTGACACCTGCAATCAAAAAATTGAAGCTTGGGAGAAAAGGTAGACGCGAATTAAGGAAAGATTAGGCTTGGCGACAGGTAACAGTGAGAGATGGATGATGTGTTCAGAATAAAAACCTGACTTTGAGGGATGTGGATGGATAGACTGCTCATGCGAGTTTAACCGACCTGTCAATCTCGGTAGATGGGGATTTATACTAACACGTGGGAAAATTAGAATTAAAGTTCTGCATAACTACGAAGGATGTGCAGTATTAAAATTCAGATGATAGGATAGGTGTAAGGTTTAATGGGTGTGGGATTTTTAAATCAGATCATAATTACACCAAATGCTTAATCATCAGATCGTGACC
Source organism: Larix kaempferi (assembly GCA_027924585.1). Lineage (NCBI taxonomy): Eukaryota > Viridiplantae > Streptophyta > Pinopsida > Pinales > Pinaceae > Larix > Larix kaempferi. The sequence goes on from BSBM01001229.1 coordinate 47,364,650, forward strand.
TGCTGATCCTTTTTCTTTTCAATGACTAAGGAATGATGTATCTCTTTTAAACTTCACGACTGAGCCCTTGATTATACATCTTAACCATTTGAAACCGACTTACAATCGGTAGCTGGGATGATTTTTCCTTTGAACACGTGAGCTGCCAGAAAAGTGTTGAAAATGCCTCTCCTTTCGGTAGCTTTGAATAATTTATCCTAACACTATAAGCTACCGAAATCTGGGTTTTCGGTGTCTAATGAACAATTTGCTATGTTCGCCTAAGCCACCAAAACCTAGGTTTTCGGTGGCTAATGAACAATTCAGTATGTCCACCTAAACCACCGAAACCTGAATTTTCTTTTTGAAGAAAAAATGATATCCAATGTTGTTGCAAACTTTATTACATACTTAAAACTGTTGAAAAAGAACCTCAAATGTATGTAAAAATGAAAATTTGAAAGACTTCCTATCACCTAGAAAATCAACTTGTCTATGTTTATTTGAGGAGATAACACACAGTTATTGAGTCCCTATAGTTGTTGGACACCTTCAGACCCAACAGTTTATCATCCCTTCTGACACCTCATTCAGAACGGTTGTTGCTATTTTCTAGTATATCAGTTCTTCAGATCAATCATGGAATGACCATGAGTATGTCCCAACCTTGTGTCCCCTCTGGACCATTATGATGTACACAACAGGTTTATATGTATTGTTCAGGTCCCCTTTTTTAGGCCTCATTGTTATTTATATGTCTTGATACGAGCATGGGTATGCCTGCCTCGTCCATTATCAGAGATTATTCCTCATTCATTTTGAGGCCATGTATTTTCATTTTTTTGCAGTTCACATAGGACCGTTGTTCCAGTCTCCAATCGGTCTCTTCTATCCTCCAAACCCAAGGAAAAAGACAAAGAAACTATGATGTCTATAGGCCATACGATAATCTCCTTCCCTCACACATCAGGGGGCAATCTGTTAACACCCAAAAAATGCTCACTAACTCATCTCCCTATTCACATGACCCATTTGTCCACTTTTCCTACCATTTTAGCCTTTAAAACCTTCAAAAGGTCACCAAAAAGACCAAAATCCATCTTTTTCTCAAAATATTTAATTTTCCTTAAAAAATACAAAAAACCCTCAAAAGGGGTCCAAAATTCCCAAAAATCAATTAAAAGGGAATACAATTCAAAAATATATTCAAAAAAGGAAAAAGAGGAAAAGAAAACTTAAACCATTTTTCACCAATACCATTGGTTTCCTTAAACCATGGTTGTATTCTCCATCACCCAAAAGCTATAAAAAGGTGATAGAGGCTCCTCACTATTGATCCACATTCATCCTATCCTTATGCTTCCCATTTCATTCCTGAGATCTTGAGCCACCATTTGAGCTTAGATCCATCTTTGGAATTCCCTTTTTGGCCAATCCCCCACTTGCATTTGGAGAAGAGAAAGATCATTGGAGCATTGGAGCACCTCACCCTTGCAACTGCTCAAGCTCAACCAACCTCACCATTTTAGGTAATCTGTTATTTGTAAAACTATTTTTCATAAATAAAAATTTGTTTTACATGGATCGTTCGAGTTTTTATTGTTTACTGTAGATTTACTTTCTTGCACATGCTAGTTGAATATTTACTTTTTGTATTAGTTTTTACTGTTTTAATCGAAACTGCTACTACGAGTTAGTAGGTTCTCTTTAGCACATGCTTGGGTGAAAACCCAAGAAACAGAACCTACAGCCAGAATGGGCAAGAACTATAGAACATGCCCTTGAATGCTATAACATTGCTAAAAATGAAGAACAAGAGGAAAGCGATGAGGAGGATCTGTGCAACGTCAATATACCTGAGTCAAAGGGTGCGTGCGATGTAGAGGGACCTCCACTGGAAATTCCAAACATGCCAGTGGACCTGTGAAAACAAGAAAATTGAACATTGGCACAAGAACAGAGCCGAAGTTCGCATCTATTTTAGACTACTAGGATGATCAAACGGTCGTGGAGATCGCAGACCTGCTACATCAATATCAGGATTTATTTCCGATGAAGTTTACCGAAATGAAGGGTATTTTGGGCGAGTTGGGAGTTATGAAGATACCTCTCAAGCTAGTTGTGAATCTTGTTAAGCAAAGGCCCTATAGACTGAACCCTCGATATAAAGAAAGAGTTAAGGCAGAACTTGATAAAATGCTCGATGCGGGGATCATTGAGCCGGTTGAAGAATCAGAGTGGATAAGCCCGATGATTATCTAGTACAAGAAAACTAAGGGTGAGATCAGGATTTGCGTGGATCTCAGGAAGCAAAATGATGCTTCGCTACATGACCCATTTCCTACTCCTTTTACAGATGAAGTATTAGACAATGTTGGAGGAAATGAGGCCTATTCATTCACTGATGGATTCGCTGGCTATCATCAGATAGGATTGATCTAGCAGATAGACACAACACAAATTTTTCTATTGAATGGGGCTCATTCCAGTATACAGTAATTCCCTTTGGCTTAAAAAATGCACCTTCCATTTTTTCCAGAGTTGTTGTTGAAGCATTTAAAGATTTCATGCATAAATTTCTAGAAGCATATTTTAATGATTGGACTATCTTTGGTTTACTGAAAAACCACTGTGAGAACCTCAGAATGATGCTAGCTAAGTGCAGGCAATATCAAATTTCCTTGAATTTGAAGAACTATGTTTTTTTTGTACCCTATGGCATTCTATTGGGACACATTGTCTGTAAACAGGGCCTGATTGTTGATCCTGCAAAGATCACAATAATTGTGAATTTACCTGCACCAACATCAGTAAAGCAGCTTCGCACCACGTTGGGGCACACGGGTTACTATATGAAATTCATTAAGGGTTATGCGCAGATAACCATGCCGATGGAGAAACTGTTGAAGAAAGATGCGAAGTTCATCTGGAATGCAGAATGTGAGCAAGGCTTAAACACATTAAAAGAGAAAATGGTAACTACGTCGATCCTAGTTTTTCCAGACTGAGAGAAGCCATTTCATGTCCATGTGGATGTTTCATGTATAGCATTAGTTATTGTACTAGCACAACCAGGAGAGCGAGGTATTGACCATCCCATTTCATTTCCGAGTAAGAAGCTCTCATCTGCTGAAAAGAATTATACGACCACTGAAAGAGAGAGTCTAGCTATGGTCTACGCACTGCAAAAATTCAGGCACTATTTGCTCGGTGTGCACTTCTCTATGTACACTAACCATTCAACTTTGAAGTACCTGGTTAACAAGATAGTGTTAGGGGGAAGAATCTGTAGATGGTTGTTACTCTTTTAGGAGTATGACTTTGAAATCATAGTTAAGCCAGGCAGATTGAACTTAGGACCTGAACATCTCTCAAGGATTGAGTTAGGCGAAGAAACCACCAATCTAGAAGACAGTCTTCCTGATGTGTAGTTGTTTTCTATCTAGATTGCAGATAACTACTATAACGACATTGTCGATTTCTTAACTACTGGGTTGGCATTGATAGAGTTTACTACGCAACAGAAGAAGCAGCTGGTAGTAAGAGCAGCATACTTCACCATAATCACGGGACAACTATACAAATTGTAATCGGATGAAGTGTTGCGCAGATGTGTACTATAGCACGAGAAGCCATTCATTTTGGTTGATGCACATTCAGGTGTATCAAGCGACCACTATGCAGGAAGAGCCACTATGTAGAAGATATTATGGGAAGGGCTATGGTGGCCTACTATTCACAAAGATGCAAAGGAACATTTCCAGAACTGTGAAGTCTGTCAAAGGACAAGAAAGCCGTCGCTAAGAGATGAGATGCCTTTGAATCTGCAGTTGACACTTCAGGCATTTGAGAAATGGGCCATTGATTTTGTGGGACCTATAAACCCACCGGGAAAAAGGACTAGTGCGAGATATATTATCACTACTACTGATTATCTCACGAGATGGGTATAAGCGAAGCCAATGAAGGACTGTAGTGTAGTCACTGCCACGCAGTTCATTTTTGAGAACATCCTTACTAGGTTTGGATGCCTGAAAATTTTGATGAATGATCAATGCACTCATTTTCTGAATAGAACTATTTAGGCCCTAACTGAAGAGTTCCACATTCATCATCAGAGGAGTATGCCATACCATCCTCAAGTAAATGGAACTATTGAGGCTTTCAACAAAGTGTTAGAGAATGCACTGAAAAAGGTATGCAGTGTGAATAGGGATGACTAGGATCTACGCATTCCAACTGTGTTATGGGCATACAGAACTACTTGTAAGAAATTAACTGGCCACACACCTTTTAGGTTGGCCTATGGACAGGAAGCAGTGATGCCTATGGAGTACATTGTTCCCATCTTGAGAATAGCTGCATTTACAGGCATGGAAGATCAAGAAGCACTAGAAGAAATGATTCTACACTTGGTTGGGTTGGAGGAAGATCTCTTCATCATAGCCTTCCACCAGCAAGTGCAGAAAGATAGAGAAAAAGCATGGTATGATCGCCATATCAAGAACAAGTCCTTTCAGGTAGGTGATCTAGTCCTCCTTTATGATAGCAAATTTATGAAATTTCCTGGAAAGTTTAAGATGCATTGGCTTGGTCCATTTACTGTTGTACATGTTACTAACGGTGGCACAGTTCAATTAGCCACGTTAGTTGGAGACAATCTACCTAGATTAGTTAATGGAAGTAGGATAAAACCCTACCGGGATAGTCTTACTTCGCAGAACTCTCTGTAGAATGAAGCCGCGAAGTTTCAAAAAAAAAAAGAGAAAAGAAAAAGAATAAGAAAAGAAGAACTGCGCAGCTCAAATAGGTAGCTGCACAAATCCAATGAAGCAGAGAAGATGCAAAGTCCAAAACCAAGAAGATCGACTTGGCGAAGTAACTGTGCTAGAGTAGTGATGGTCTGCCGCGTAGTTTGACGCAATACTCCTAGAAATTAGCCGTTAGAATGTCGGTCGGAAAACTAGCCATTATATAATGATTTTTCCGACGACTCGAAATCAGCTTGAACATTTAACGAAGAAATAACCGTTCTGACGTAGATAATGAAGGAAAGGACCCACATCCATGGAGGATTTGGCCAACGGACATGTCATTTAATGATTTTCTAGTCGTTGAGGGGCGTGGTTGGGCCTCGTTGCGCCTATAAATATCGTTGCATTTAGACTCGCGGGCGTTATGGTAACTCTGAAATTTTCCCATGAGCCATACTTTCAATTTTTTTGCAGTAATCCCTAAGTGATCCCATTAGTGTGTTGAGCGATTATCCAGTGAATGTCATAAATTTCATCCCTTAAGGAAGAATTCACAGTCAAGGATACTGTGAAGGTGTTTAAATACAGAGGGATTGAAGTGTTGATGAGAACCCCTACAAAGAAAGTTCTTACTGAGAAAAGATAGGGTTCAAGATGATCACCAAGACATACTACAGTTATGCAGGATAAAGGCAAAGTACCAACAACGGAGAAATTGAAACTGAAGATGATGAGCTCCACAGAACCAGAACTCCTATTGGGCGACAAGGAAATACCACTTAAGTTGACCCCTCAGTATATCTCGCCGCGTGCAGAGGATGCACTGGCCATTAAGTTGTTAAAGAATGCGATGTATGAGATTCCGCTCTCACCTATCTCAAAGCATGTGAAGATAGAAGGAAATTTATTGGGAAAGATTATAGAATGTATGTTTGAAGACTTCGACCTGCTTCAGATGCAGAAGGACTCGGCTGAACCAAAGTTCCGGAAGTTTCATCCAGATCGGTACATGTGCTGGAGGAAGGATGTAAAAGGAAATTTTGTGCTGGTCACGCAGAACTAGTTATCTGGAGTAGTCAAATTAGGATTGCTCAATCTGTTGAGGCTCCCGCATTTTGACTAAACACCAGAGCTGAATGTGGTGGTGCACACTTTGATGTCGTGCACCCACCAAGTATATCTATGGTTGGATCTCAACGTCGACCTAAACATCGACCTGATCCATCACATCATGGGGATAAGCAAGCGAGGTGAGGACCCCAACCAGTTCTTTCATGGAAAAAACAGGGACAAAGAGGTCGCCACGAAGATGAAGAAATCAAACACTATCATGAAAGGAAAGAGAGGCTTCGTCATAGACGACACAAACGACGAGGCTACGCGGTTCGTAACACAACTTCTAGTAGGAAAGATTCTGCAAAAAGCAAGACCCACTGAAGTACCCACTGGCGCAGTGCCCCTTAGGGAAAAGGCCGCGACGGGAGGAAGATTTAACTGGTGTTAGTACTTGTTAAATGAGTTTCTAGAAGAATTGAGTGATACGCAGACACATGGCAGCAACTTCCACTATACCTGTTTGATAGTGTTGATTGCATTTGTAGGGTGGAAGGACCCAAAACATTATGTTGGGTTGGTCACTAATAGCAATGATTGTAAAGGAGCCTGCTATTCCAACCTCTGGATGAATTTGATAGCAGAAAGAAAGCACGCATCAGCTGAAATCTTCTACACGTATTATGAGCAGCTGCGCGAAGTCATCATTGCCAAGCCACAGATATCAAAAGAGGTAACAGCTAAATATATTCACACTGACAATTTTTAAGCTAATATGCACTCTATCTACATTTCAACAAAAGCACAGAAGAAGAACCTAGAATGGTTCCAAGGGAACTACCACATGGGAGAAGAAGACATCGACACCATTATGAAGGAATGGATCCCTGAATTTAATGTAGAAGGAATTTTTGAAATCGAGAGTGACTCCGAGGAGAGTAATCCAATTCCTGCACCTATTGTTGAAGAGCCATGGTCAGGAAAAAGGAAGGAAACAAAGAATTCTGTACAACCAAAGGTAGAGAAAAAGAAGCAGAAAGTTGTTAAGAGTCAATCAGAAGCCAAGCTCCATGATGAAGATTATGAGATGATCGCATCCACGATCACTACGCAGATGGAATATCTGTTGGCCGACAAAGATAAAAAGAATGAGGCAATTCAAGAGAGTTTGCAAAAGAACCTCACAACACTGCAAGGTATAACAGAAAATTTTGATCAAGTTCAGCGTACCTTTCCCTTGCCGCGAGATTCAGAGCTGGAAGGAAGGTCATGGGATACCTCGCAATTGAATAAAGTACCTCTATCCCTGACCTTGCGAGTAAAGTCTCGCAAAGTCCAACTTGACCCACTAAGCATAAAGTTATCGCCCGAGTAGTTGGCCTTGGGCACGCAGAACATAAGTAGTTGGCTTCGGGCACGCAGAACATAGAGCTTATGGACATCGACATTGCGATGTTGCCACTAGAGGGCCTGCACAATCTGCACTTGCAAATTCTTGAAGAGATCCATGATCGAAGTATGGTCGCTCTGACCCAACACCATCAATTGCAGGAAAATTTTAAACAGTTGCAGGAATCAAGCTTAAAGAGGGCCATGCAACTTCAAGATGAGCATGACTGCGGAATGATATTAGAGCATATGGTCACTTCAGTATTCGCAGAGATACTAGAATGCGACGAGCAACTGTTACGAAGAAAAATTCCTATGGCTTGGGGCAGACCACAACAGATAGCTGACTACCAGAAAATGACTCAGTTCCCAATGCAATGCTATATAAATGACAATGCTAAGATAATGGAGAATATAACCAACGTCAAAGCTTTCAATCTATGCACTTGAACCTGCAAATTAGTCTTGACATCCAATACACAACAAGCGCATATAATATATGAAAGACATTAACATCATCAATAGCAATGGTCCATGATATCATAAGTAAATGCTACCCAATGTAATATAAACAACATTCACAACATTAATGGACGAAAATATGAGTATTTCTATTAATGAATAACAAGAAGTACAATATATGACCTCTTGCCAAAAACCAATCTAAACCAAGAACTGGGTCTCTCCACTTGTGCCTCCGCCACTTCAATCCTCCATGTAATGGCAAACTCAAACTAGGATAGGAGTTTGGTAGGTGAACATAAGGATTTCACAACAACAAGGATCAATGAGTGTAGACTCAAGTCACGTCAAAAATCCACTAGAGTTATCTTGCTCTCTCTTTCTCCTCCCTTCCATATGCCATAAGTGCTCAATATATAGCCTTCCAAAGGTAAGTGAAAGGACACATCGAGACGTTTTGGGGTGAATGGAGGGCCAAAGGTCACCCTAAGACCGCTTTTTGGGAGTAAAAAGTAATTTTCTAGTGATTTTTACTATTTTACTTGTCACCCGCAGGCTATAGTGGAACAGCTCGCGGGTACGCTGGCTAAAGTTGAACAGCTAGCGTACATGAAGAAAAATAGGGAAAAAGTGCATCTGAAGGACATAAAGTGCATCTGATTCAGTGAAATAGATCCTGCGGACCAAAGAGTGCTAATGCTCACAAGGTGGAAAATCACGTTGTAACAGATGCCCCCTAATGTGTGAGGTCAGAGAATGGTGCTATGATGGCCAAAATACATTATAAATCTCAGAAGTGGAGTGATGGAGACACAAGTGGAAGGAGCAGCTCACTCGTCACAATATAATAATATCTCTGAATATATGTCAGTAGAGTACAATAATCTAATACAATGGCCATGAATAGGCATTACATAGTGAATATATATCATAAGTGATCATATCCATGATCCCTCTATAGTAAGATATGGTCCCTGCTGAAAAGGAAACAACTGGTGCAAATTGGAGGTACAAACTGCTGATATCTGAGAGATGATATATCAGATGTAAAGTCATGATCATAAGTAGCATACTGAATGCCACTATCGCCTAGGGTCTTCTACACAAATCATCTACGGTGCAAGTCCCATCAAGTGAATAAAGGTGTTGAGGTCGAACCTGATGTGACATCGTCTGATTACCGGTCAATGACATATACCACTAACAGATGCGAGATAACCCACCAATAATGAAAATGGGCATCAAGGCACAAAGTACAATCATCAGAGTGTGAATAGATGTGTTGAAGTCGAACACTAAGATGAATCCATCGATCAGGGGACATTCATGTATTCCCAAAACTGTCGATGGCGTTAGAACCTACCACTAATGACTGCAATCCTCAAGGTACTCAACCGAACTCTCAGTCTCAAATTCTAGAATAAATGGGTTGATGTTGATGGAACGAAACTCGCTAGAAAGAGGGCATTAAGGCATCCCCCATCAACCAGCATGAGGTAATAGCTATGCTGAAATATTTGGAAGAACTCAGGTGAAACGGACTGACTCAACAAGGATGGCCGACATGCAATAGTCAAGAGATCTAAGGAGTGGCCGACTCTGGTTTTAGGACTTCCTTTGAACAAGAGCATGAGTAGATGGATAGACTCAAGCAACCTAGAATTGATATAGACTGTGCGATGCATGAGGCATCAACAAAGGGCTCCATAGTGACTGGAAGCTTAACCAATCAATGGAGTAAAACTGAGAAACAAGTACAACTCCTAAGGTCCTACTATAGTCCCGACTCATAACGTATTGCGTGGAATGAATGCTCTATTCAATGGCGACATAGTAGCTGCCAACTAGTAGTAACCATAATCCCGTCCGGCTTTTGGAATATTTGATTTTTTTGGTCTTTTTCATATTTGGAAAAGCTTGAAAAAGAATAAAATTGCTTATAGTACTACAATTTAGGGAACGAGTGTCAAATGGTGAGCAGACTAGTCCCAAGCAGTGGAACATACCCATGATCAATGCAAGGAAGCATGTGCAGGATGTGGACACTCGGGGGGGTGTTCCCTCAAGGTCAAAAGGTCATCAAATTGCAAAGGGAAAATGGAATCTCTGCAGGGCTCGACAAGGAAAGTGCTCAGGCACCAGGCTAACAATTGATCAAGCGAGAGCTGGCACAAGGCTCAAGCAACAAGCAGGATGATGCAATGCAATCACAACTCAATATAAATGGGGGAGTCCTTATGGGAGATGGCCAGCATAAGACAAAGTAGCGTATGAGTCTTTATCGCAAAGTCATGGCGTAACTACAAAGGACTCCCGATATTAAGGACAAACAACGACATGGGCACCAAAATGAAAAAATGGGTTCTAACTAGGGTACCCATGTTCAGAAAGGCCCTACCGCCACATAATGACACTTCTATAACAATGTGAAGGTTCTGTGTCGGTTAAGAAGCGGGGTCGTACCTAGGGTTTATGTAAATGGTCAAAAGGTCAGATGCATAATGCATGTGAAAATGACATCTAACCTATATGACAGGTGTGAAATATACCTGCTGTAGGCGCGAAACGATCAAAAACAATTCTCGCTGAAGAAATCTGGTCAAAAATGCTACTCCAAGACATTATATTAGTCCAAAACAGCTTAAAATGGTGAAAACTATAGACAAGTGGGTTTTCAAAACTATAAATAGTAAGAAAAAATTACAATTTACAATTCATTTTTCACTATTCTCCCAATTTGAAGTTTTTGGCTAGTTTTCACCTCGAATTTCAATAGTTGATTCTAGGAGCTACAGGCATCCGTTCGTTGAGCTGCCTAGAGTAGGTTAGTAGTCTCATCCTTGTCTTACATTTGATTGTTTTATTTGAATTTTTAGTGGTCCAATTTTTTAAATGGCCAAGCCCTATTTGGTCACGGCGGTACCTGCGAGCTACAAGCATACGGGTAGCGGGTAGGGCTAGGTACCCACGGTCAATGCCTATGTTGACTGCGGGTACCTGCCTCTGTGAGCTAATTAGCCCATGGGTATGGCCATGGAGTTTGTTTTTTAAATAAAATTGACTAAACTATTGGTTTCTCTTCCTCCAGGATGGTTCTAGAATGGAGAGAAAGGGAGCATGACATTGTGGATGAGGCCGTCCGCTATGATTTGCCTGCACAACAAGCTTTAGAAGCATGTGGGATTTACAAATTTTGGAACATAGGACTTTTGAGGGCCCAAAACCTATTGCTCCAATGCTTGATAAGGTACTGGGACATAGTTGCACAAAACATCAACTTGGACAGGAAAATACTTTCCTTGGAGGTTGATGATATCTATTTCATTACTGGTTTGTCCCGTCGAGGTGAAGTGGTAAGCCTTCAATCTCGTTCTATGGGTGGTGGGATCACCATTGCCAACTACATAGAGCGGTATTTCCTTCCCAACACTCGGACAGTGGGGATTCAAGTGCCCATCAAAGCCATAGTCAGTCTGAGCATGAAGGTTATAGTGGCTAACCTTGTGCGGATTACAGGTTCGATAGCTCTTCACCAAGCTTCAAGACCGGTGATGTTCTATTCCTCATAGTGCATGCGGCCCATGGTATATGACTAGTGCACAACGTTACTGGGGTCCATGAAGGCCCAGTTAATGGAGTGCAAGCAAGGGGAGGCAAAAAAATTTCGATACAGGAGTATCTTATGCAGTTTCTTCTTTGAGCGAGTTCTGGGGCTTAGTCCGATGGTTTAAGTCCCTCCTCATAGTCTCCGAAGCCCAGCCCTGACTCGGTGGGCAGAGGTCTTGACGCGACAGGGTGGTGGCCGACAGGAATCACCATACACAGCTGAGTTCTTTCACTGGTGGGATCGACAGGTCATAGCTATAGATGACTACCCCTATGCAGGGATAGACTTCCGTTAGGATCATGACATGCCGCTTCCACCAGGAGCAACGTTTGGTGACATCGGTGAGTTACACTTTTTATGTTTTCTGTGTATTAAATTTTTAGGTATTTTTTATTATATATGTAAATGCAAAAATATTTTTTGGGGGTAATATCACATATTAATATTTCACTATTGGCTCGCAGACAAGGGTCCATTAAGAGCACAGGGCTTCCCGAGACATCGTCAACGAGGTAGGGGTAGTGAAGTAGTGGGTACTGCAGTAGAGTGTACACTAGACACTATGTGGGTCAACCTATCATGGATGACCAACAGGGTACCTTTGATAGAGGTAGCGCAGCTACCAGAGGATATGCAGTGCCATGTTGTGGGGGTACCGAGCAACTAGGTGAGACTACTGTAGCGTATAGCTAACGCAGTACATTATTATTATCAGACGCATCCAGCCGAGACAACAACGAGGCCTCCTAGTAGGGCTTAGACATCTCAGAGTCCCATATTTATTGTATCGATATGTATATTTTTGAAGGCTACGGGCTCCAGTTTTGTATTATGACACTACCATTTTTGGACATATTATTTCTAAAAAACTATGGTTCTCTGGTTCTACTATATGTGTGTATGTACAAATGTATGAATGTATATTTTATTTGTGTGCTTCGTTATGAATGTGACAAATGAAAATCTAGGACATAGTTAGCATATGCATCAGATATATGATTAAAACTTCTCGGAACATGAATGTATGTAATGGAAACAAAATGTCGTTCCAAGAGTCTTACCCTTAAGAATCTCCGTAGTAACGTAGGATCCCTCACACGATACTGACCATTCAACTGAGACACAACTAGTTGTGAATCCAGGCAGACTTCTAAAAACTGGATACCATGTGAAATAGCATCCCGAAGTAGCTCAACAACAGCACTATACTCATCCACATTGTTAGATGTAGGACCGAGACAAGCACCTCCTGAAGACACAACTAGGTGGTCAGGTGAATAAATAACCCAGGTAGCAGAAGCAAGCTGCTGCGTATGACGGCTAGAACCATCCACAAACCCTAAGAACATAGGAGATTCCATTGACATCTGTCAATCAAACAGAAGCAAATCAGTAGACCCGAAAACCAAAAAAAATCTAAACTATGTACAGAAGCAACTATACAATAGTATACAAAAGTATTAGCTCAAACTATAAGTTCAAGCATAATACCGCTTGAGGTAGAGCCCATTTCTAGGCTCCTTCAAGACGTTCCCTTCATAATATTCTAATTCATAGGCCCCTTTTTCCAGGACATGCCTCACGGTGTAAGGACCGTGCCACATGGGGTTAAACTTTCCTGCCCCCAGGGGTTCTTTAGCTTGGTCATATAAAAGGACCAAGTCACCTTCAACATATTGCCGGGGACGGACAAACCTATCGTACTGAACCTTTACACGACCTTTATTGGCATCTATAGCCACGGCGGCATCTCGACGCTGGTCGTCAAGCTTCTCAAGGTGGATTAAACGTTGCTCAATACCCGACGTATCAGAGAGGAGCTCTATGGCTAGTTTTAGCGAAGGGATTTTGCATTCAATCGGTAAAATAGACTCCACACCGTTTACTAGCTGAAACGGTGAGAACCCCATGGGAGTCTTGACTGCGGTTCGATACGCCCACAAAGTGGGATATAACATAATATGCTAGTTATTCTTGCTTTGTTGGATGGTACATTGGAGAATGGTCTTTAAAGACTTATTGACTGCTTCAACCTGACCACTTGCTTGAGGATAGTAATAACATGAGTGTTCTTGATGAAACCCAAACTTGAGTGACAAATCCTCGATCATTTTGTTTTGAAAGTGACTGCCATGGTCAGTGACAATCTCTTTCGGAATACTGAACCAAGTAATAATCTGATTGAATACGAAATGAGTTGTTTTAGAACCATCGGATTTTACGGTAGGCATGGCCTCATCCCATTTGGAAAAGTAGTCCACGACCACTATGATATGGTGATGCCCCCCAGCCGAAGTTGGTTTGCAATCCGTGAAATCCACCCCCCAATTGGTGAAGGGACCGACGATGACGATTGGATGAAGGGGCGCTGGATGCGAGTGTATATTCCAAGAAAACACCTAGCAAGGGTGACATCTCTTTACAGCATTCGTGCAATCCTTAAATATCGAAGGCCAAAAGTAACCCGCTCACATAATACGTTGGGCTGTAGCAAGCCCGGATAAGTAACCGCCACACGCCCCAACATGGAAATCATTAAGCATATGCTCCTCTTCTTCGTGAGTAAAGTGATGATGAAGAATAGAATCCTTTCCTCGACAATACCAAGTGTCGCCGACGATAGTATAATATTTAGCATGGTGTTTCACACGTCGTCGCTCATCCCGTCAATAATGCAAAGGAAACTTCAAAGTTTGGAGATATACAATGATATCCCCATACCAAGGGTCCTCTGACAAGATAAGAAATAAGTGTTCATCCAAAAAGGAATATTCATGGACAACATCCTCATCAAGTCGCGGAAGGTACAACATAACCTCAGCAAAAGCCAAGGATTTCACTGATTTCACCAAAGCAATATTGAGATCAAACTCCTAAAGGATCACAATCCATTTATTGTACTTTCCCCCTATAAGACGTCGTGATAGAACGAACTGAAATGGATTGATATGTGTTATGACTGTGGTCTTCCTAAGCATGATATAATGCCGTAACCATTGGACTGCATGAACAGTCACAAGTGCCAACTTTTCCACGTGAGTATATCTCAGCTCAGCGTCTACTAGATTTCGACTAAGATAATAGATCACGTGCTCCATGAGCACATCATCAACCTGAACTAAGACCATGCCAATCATCTCTTGAGACGCATCCACATAAAGTATAAAATCTCTTGCAAAGTCGGGTGGACTAAGCAAAAGGGCTGACACCAAAGCTTTATTAAGAGCATCGAAAGGCTGTTGGGCTCGCTCATCCCAGATAAACGGTGTGTCTTTCTTCAACAAGCATGTGAAACCTTTGGTAAGACTAGCATAATTCACTACAAAGTGACGTAGAAAAGTAACTCTCCCTTGGAGGCTCTGAAGTTGTAACAAGTTGCGCGGAGGAGGCAACCGAAGTATTGCCTCAACTTTAAGAGGATCGACTCTGATACCCTCTTTCTATGAATCCTAAAAGGCGACCTGTCCTCACAGCAAAGATGCATTTATTGGGATTCAATCGAATCTTGTAGTGTATACATCGTTCGAGAATCAAACGGAGGTGCTTGGGGTGGTCCACTCTCTTGCGAGAATGGCCAATAAGATCATCCAAGAAAACCTCCATTATATGTTTAAGGTCCTGAAAGGCATAGGTCATGGCACGCTGAAACGTAGCTCCAGCATTTTTGAGGCCGAATGGCATTTTTCGATACGCAAATGTACCCCAAGGACAAATGAAAGTAGTCTTATGTTGGTCCTCAGGTTTGATTTGAATCTGGTTATACCCCGAACAGCCATCCATGAACGAAAAAATTTCACTTCCCCCACAAGCATCCAAGATCTGATCTATGAACAGAGTGGGGAAATTGTCTTTTGGACATGCACGGTTCAGGTCTCTAAAATCAGTGCATACACGGATCGTTCCCTACTACTTATCCATAGGAATGGGGTTTGACACCCATTCAGTAAGGGGAATGGGGTAGATAAAACCATCCTTGAGTAGTTTCTCCACCTCTGCCTTGATAGCAGCTGCCTTCCTAGTGTTAACAGCACAAAGACATTGTCGAAGCGGTTTAGCATGACGATATGTTCTAATCTCATGTTCGACAATACTGGGGTCTATTCCTGGCATCTCCTCATATGACCAGGAAAAATCTTCCCAAAGTTCTATAAACAATTCGGTGTAAATGGAAACCTCCTCAGAAGAGAAATCCTCACCGATGTAAACATTCTCAACCTTTCCGGGAGTGCGAGAGATGTTGATTGGTATAGCCGGGGAAACATTAGCCATGTTCCCCTCTGCATAAATCCCATGTGAAACCAGAGGAGCCACACGGTGACCAACCATCTCAGCAAGAGTCGTCCTAAACTCTTCTTGTTCAGCGAGATCGAGGTTGGGAAGAAAATAAGAGCGATGATGAATGTCCTCCCAAGGTCTCTCACTACCACACATGGCCTCGATAATATCTTGATCTGAAGGTAAAGTAATATCAAGGAAATTGTGCGAACAAGATGAGTCGACTTCCCATTCCGGCAGCATAACGTGATCTTCCTCCTATGTTTGTGAAGAGGGGAGATCCGGCTCTACAGTGGCTTGTTGAATATCATGATATGAAAGCTCAGCAGCAGACAGTGGCATAGCCATTCCAACGTGCAAAATGTCTCTAGACGTGGAATTCGTGGATGGTAAGGTCCATAGATCATCGAAGTACGAAGTCTGGAACGGTAAATTATTCAATGGAGGAGACGCATTGTCGGAAATGGTTCCAATAAAATTAATGGGTGAAGGGAAATCATAAGTTCCCATCAATGAAGGGTACAATCCGACACCCATGTTCCCATTTTCCGGTTGAGAATCTGTAACTTGCGGGACTTGATCCCGTGGATGCTGTGGAATAAGGACTAACGAAATCCAGTTGGTCGACTGTCACAATATTGCCTTCGTGTGGAAAGCAAATAAATATGAACACAGTAGACATGACCGCTTTCATAGCGTACATCCAATTCCTACCCAGAAGAAGGTTGTAGTCGATGGGTACATCAACCACCTCGACTTCAATAGGCACAATTTTCCCACCCAAGCGTACAACAAGGGAAGGGATAACCCCATGCGGCTTAAATGACCGACCGTAAAATGTAGTGAGCATGGTCCTAAACGTGGATAAGGGAGGAGAGCCAAGAGATTCCAACAAGATAAATACATCACTAACACAGAAGCACCTTCGTCAACCACCGTTCTCTTGACGAAACTCTGAAGGCACTCCACATGGATTTGAATAGCCACATGATAAGGTAAGCGAGGTTGAATGTCAGTAGTATCAAACTTGATAACGTTGCGACTTCCCCCATCCTAAAATCCTAAAGCACTCAAGAGGGCATGCCTTCGAGAAGGACACGCCTGTAAAACTTCAAGAGCCGACATGGCACACGGAGTTTGACCCAAATCTTCTACAATAGAGTAGTTCTGGGAGGCTCAAGCATTGGTATTATGCATAGAGCGCTTGAGAACACCTTTCGGTATCTGCGGCATAGTAGAGGGATTCTCGATATGCAACGAAGTATCAGGAGGAGGAGGAGGCTCATTCCCCATATTTGGTTGTGGTGCACCATAATCGCGTTGATGAGTAGCAACACTAACCTCTGATTGGACCATATTCACACATCCATAACCACTAGTATTGGAAGAATATGTTGTAGTCTCATTAGGTCCGTAACCAGTAGCGGGAGCATGCGAAGCCATGTTCTGATGGTGTGGAAGGGGATCTTTCAACATAGCTGGGCTCTTTGCAAGATGCTTCGATGCTTCTTCGATTCGAGGACACAAGTGAGTAAGATGATCATCCCCACAAAGCTTGCAAGGGAATTTCACCTTACGCTTAGGTTTACGGTCCCCACCAGCATTTACGCCTTCCCGAGGAGGGTTGGCGTTCTCTTTTCGAGGAGTATTGCGATTACTATTATTGTTCCCATTGTTTCCACCCTTATGGTTGTTTCTCCCCTTCTTCTTACCACCAGGCTGTTGGTTACCCGATGGGTTCATCGATTGCACAGTGTGTACATCGGACGATGGGGTGGAAGTGGACAGGGTGTGAACCTGTCCGGGAGTAGACTGGTTAAGCGACAAATTTTGCATTTGATTAGCAACCAAATCTTCAAGTCGAGTACTTGCGAATCCCATAATGCCATTGGCATGTGGTCCAGGAACTGACTTGGGCTCATGTCGTGTTCGCGGTGCGTCAGGAATAATGTCATACAAGCTGCCAAACTAGGAATATAGTAAATCTAGCTGCTGGAATTTTAAGATGGCTTGTTCCTCAGTTACAATGCCGGACATAGAAACATCCTTAGAAATATATGGAAGCAAAGACTTGAGAAAACATTCAAATAGAAACTTTGGAGGAATGTTGTCTTTCACTAACTGCTTCCATTGACGCCACTCTTGAACGTGGTCAGAAATGTGTGTGGCCTTATTCTGGCGGAAGGTAGACAAAAGTTTAGTACCAGTATCGTAACGAACCGGCAACTAGAAATGATCCAATAAAGCCAAAGCTATCTCATTGAAACCCCTATAAGTGCCCCCAGGAAACTCGACATACCACTTCGTAGCTGCCCTCGTGAGGGTGCGTTGAAATAGTCTCAAACAAGCGGAATCGTGATTCAATGAGATGGATGAGCACCAAAGGTGAAAGATCATGATGTGGTCACCCGGATCCTCACCCCCCTTCCCCTCAAACTTGGGAATGTATGAAGGGAGCTTGGTAGGGACTTGAGGCCAATTAGGATCGTGACACATCAGATCATTTGTGAGCTTCGAAAGATCCGGAAGATTCAATCGTGCAAGGAACGGGAGCTGTGGCTGGAAAGCTTGATTATAAGCTCAAATAAAAGGTTGATTGTATGGATCGAAAGGATAAGATGGACCACAAGCTTGACCATGAACATTAAAATGTTGATTATACGGACCCGACGGACCATAAGTTTGACCATGGCCATAAGGTTGATAACCTCCTCCAACTTGACCAATGTGAGAGTAAGCAGGTATATATGCATTTTGAGCACCATAGTGAGGTGGGCTGTAATGAGGGCCAGCACCGACTGTATTATAGTAAGGATTACCACCATAATTATGGGGCATATAATTACTATTTGTGGCAGGAACCATGTTGTAATGACCATAATTATAAGGTATGTTCCCACCCCCTACGTAAGCGTTATTAGTAGCGTGAGCAGTTGTGTGGTGACCATAAGCATGAGATGTATTCCTAACCCCAACATTGGCATTACTAGTAGCAAGAACGGTGGTTTTGTGACCATGAGTATAAGGTATATTCCCACCTCCTACATTAGCATTACTAGTAGCAGTAGTAGACGTAAAAGTATACGGTATGTGTCCACCCCCGTTATTAGGAGGATTGTTAACTTTTGCAAACGTGGTCCTCGGTGGACGGGTAGAGGCATGCGTATTGTATTGTGGATGGTGAGTTGTATTGTAGAGGGCCGTCTAGCGTCCCCTATCAACACGGCATGTAACCTTCGTAGCCGGTAAACCAGCCAACCGACGAGATCGGCGGAGAGCACGAATCCGTGCCACGATATCTCTAGAGAGACTATAAAATCAAAGCGTCCCCTAATGACCAAACTATCAATCAAAAACATAAAATCAAGAGCACACACCTAGAGAAACTACAGCCAAATGCACACAAACAGAGTGGCTAAATGAGATCCCGACAGTACAGCCGGTATGTCTCACCTAGGAGAGGCTTGAGACTCCCAAACTATAGCCGTAGGTAACCGAATCAGTTATAAGGGTTCCCAGACTTCACTGCATGCACAGGGCCAAGACCCTTTACAACAAACAACTGTGTTGTCCAACCCCTATCTGACTCAGGATACGGATAGTTGTTAGGAACCCATGTCTTTACTTTGTTAGTATGTTGTTGTTGGATGCATATGCTTTGTAAGTCATCCCGTAATATTTGTTGATCAATAGTTTTTGTTATTGTTGTTGGCGCATATGCTTTGTAAGTCGCCCGTAGTATTGTTGATCCATAGTTTGTAACGGCCCATGGTTTCGACCCATAGTATTGACGCCTAGAATTAGTATATAAGTGTGTGTTGAGACCTATGAAGGCACCGTGAAGTTATTTGTATTGAGCTTGCTCATAGGAGGTTGCCCCCTCGAAGTGGCATGTGATCAATATAAAAGTGATTATGAGTTCTATAATTTATGATATTTCGCATATTCGTATTAATTAATTGTTGCAGGTGCCTCACATCTGGTATCAGAGCAATTTCTTGGGCTCGCTGGGTGAAATTTCTGCCAAAATTTTTTTCTCATCTATTGCAGGTTCGGATTTGGGAATAATCCCTATCCGCTTAACTATGGCAAGTACTTGGGCATAATCCCTAAAACTCATTGTGAGGAGTACCACAGGAACCCCGAAGTAGCTGGCCAATTGAGAGGACCTGCTAGCGAAAAGGGCAACGACCCCGACCTGATTGACTAGTTCCCACCCGTGAGGTAAACCAAGAGTTGTCATTTGTGGCAAAGCGGTTATCAGTTTTACCTGAGCCGTGGAGTGAGGGGTACTGCCCCAATACACAAGCCGTCAGACAGCATTGGTGGCCGAGTGAAACCCTTGAACTGTTAGGAAGCCGCACATTATTGGGGTCCATATCTAATTTCAGCTGAACTGTCGTCGATCGTTGCTGCGTCGTTTCACATCCAGTCGTTCAGATCCATTTTGCAAGCCGTTCCAGATCTAGCCATTTCCAATCGATTCGGCGCCGTTTCAGATCCCTTTCGAGCCGTAGCCGCTCCAGTCTGAAGAAAAAAAAAAAAACCGAGTATAAAATTCAGTTTTTCTCCATATCTCCCTTGTTTTCACTCTGTTTCCCTTGAAATTTTTGGGGAACCCCTGTCACCCCATTCTGCATATTTCATTTCTGAATTCTGCTTCTTTGTTCCCCTCTGCCAAATTTTCCCATTCTTTCACCCCGCTTCTGGAATCCTCATTTTTTTTCCTCGTCTATTCAACAGTGTCCAAAACCTAGTCAAACCCCAATTACCCTTCATATTTTTTCCCTAGTCCAAATTTTCCCTTACTGAAGTAGTTTCTGTTTTTGTTTTCCTACACAGTCAACCGAACAAAAAAAAAAAAAATCTTGGTTATGGTTGTCACCCGTGCAGGAGCAAAAACCATGGAGGAAGCACTTGCAGCCATCCAATCCAAACTCCAGGATCTGGATGAAAAATTTCTCGGCCTCCATCTTGAACATTCCGCTGTGAACAACAAACGGCAGTCCGTGTCCTCATCAGACAATGGGCTCTCCTCTTCCATCAATTTCAGTGGTCCAAAGCTTGATTTTCCTCACTTCAATGGTACTGATCCAACTGGATGGATCTATCGTGCAGAATAGTATTTCAGTCTACATAATACTTTTGATGTCAACAAAGTTCCGCTGGCATCCTTTCACTTGGAACAGGAAGCTCTTCAATGGTACCATTGGTACATCAAGGCTCATCCAGAGCCCAAATGGCCAAACTTTTGCCAGCTCCTTTTGCAATGATTTGGTCCTAGTGCTTTTGATGACTTCACAGGAGCCCTCACTAAACTTCTCCAAATTGGCACGGTGAGAGAGTATCAAACCGAATTTGAGAATCTAGCCAACCACACCGAAGGATTGTCTGATGACTTTTACCGGAGTTGTTTTATCAGTGGTCTAAAGGATGCCATCCGCTCTGAGGTCAAAATGTTCTGTCCCAACACAATGATGGAAGCCCTAGGGTTGGCTAAGTTGGCAGAAGACAAGATTGCAGCCCAACAACGCTCCAAGCCCACTTTTGTTCCCTTCCGAAATATGGGTTCTCAACGACCACCTATACCGCAGGCTCCTCGACCGACTCCTATCAAGCGTTTGTTTGAAACGGAGATGCAAGCACGCAGAGAAAAGGGGCTTTTCTATAATTGTGATGAGAAATTCACTCAAGGACATAGATGTGTTCAGCAAAATCTCTATCTCTTGGATGTGGAGTCTCCGCCTGCCTCTGAAATTGGTGACGAAGATCCAGAAACACTGGATGCTCCGATCGACATTCAGGAACCGCCTATTGACCCTCCGTCTCAGGATGACCAGCTAGAGATATCTCTCCATGCTTTAGCTGGAATCACCACCCCCCAAACAATGCGGGTCAAGGTTTACTTCAAGAAGCTTCCTCTTACAATACTCATTGATTCTGGTAGCACTCATAATTTCATTGACCCTTGGATTTCCAAACAAGCTGATTGTTTTATCCATCCTTGCTCCAACTTTGAAGTCATGGTTGCCAACGGGGGCACCTTACTTTGCAAAGGGAAGTGTCAAAATGTGCGTATCTCTATGGGATATTATACCTTGCACTCTGACATGTTTGCCTTGCCCTTAGGCAGATGTGATGTGGTTTTGGGCGCTCAATGGCTACGCACACTTGGCCCTATCTTATGGGATTTTGCTGAACTTTGGATGCAGTTTTCCCTCAATGGACAAAAACACACATTTACAGGATTACAACCAGGTTCTCTCAGCATCATCAGTTCACATCGCATGGAAAAACTCCTCAAGAAGAATTCACATGGTGTCATCGCTCAAATCCATTCCATCCAGATGCAACCATCAGCGGTCTCCACTACTCCTTTGGATCTACAACAAATTCTGGATCGATATACAGGTGTCTTTGTTGAACCAGTGGGATTGCCACCTTCTAGGCCAGAAGACCATCGTATTCAGCTCCTTCCTGGCAGCGTTCCTCCCAACATCAGGCCCTATCGCCACCCATTTCACCAAAAAATAGAGATTGAAATGCTCATTCAGGACTTATTGAAGCAAGGTATTATTTGCCCAAGCACTAGTTCCTTTTCTTCTCCGGTTATTCTTGTTCGCAAAAAAGATGGGTCATGGCGCCTCTCCATTGAATTCCGAGCACTTAATCACCTCACCATCAAGGATAAGTTTCCAATTCCTGTTGTTGATGAGCTTCTTGATGAGCTTCATGGGGCTCACTTTTTCTCCAAGTTGGATCTTCGTTCTGGGTATCATCAAATTCGGGTTCATGAGGATGATATTCCTAAAACAGCTTTCCGCACACATGATGGCCATTATGAGTTTTTAGTCATGCCTTTTGGCCTCACTAATGCTCCTTCCACATTCCAGGCCTTAATGACTAAAATATTTCGAGCCCTACTTGCGGAAATTCATTCTGGTATTCTTTGATGATATCCTCATCTATAGTAAAACATGGGATGAACATCTCCAGCATCTGGATCTTGTCATGCAACTTTTCTCTGACCATCATCTCCATGCCAAGCAGTCTAAATGTGTTTTTGGACAAAAGGAAGTTGAGTATCTCGGGCACATTATCTCAGCACAAGGGGTTCGCGTGGATCCTGCCAAAATCGATGCCATGAACAATTGGCCACGTCCTCAGACCCTTAAGAGCCTTCGTGGTTTTTTGGGGTTGACTGGCTACTACCGCCAGTTTGTCAAGGATTATGGGAAGATTGCAGCTCCATTAACTGCTCTATTGAAAAAGGATGCTTTTACATGGACACCTGCTGCTCAGTGTGCATTTGACAAACTAAAACAAGCTATGTGTACTACACCTGTACTAGCTATGCCCAATTTTTCCAAGTCCTTCACTATTGAGAGTGATGCTTGTGGCAATGGACTTGGTGCTATTCTCCTTCAAGATGAACACCCCATTGCATCCACCAACAAAGCCCTTTTAGGTAAGAATTTAGCTGCCTCTACCTATGAGAAGGAAATGATGGCTATTTTGCATGCAGTACAGAAGTGGTGCCCGTGCCTATTAGGGAATCATTTCTGCATCAAGACTGATCACCAGTCTGAAATATTTCTTGGACCAGCGTGTCTCCTCCCTGACACAACAGAAATGGGTTAGCAAACTCATGGGTTATGACTATGAGATCACTTACAAGAAGGGTAAAGACAATATTGTGGCAGATGCTCTTTCTCGCACATTTGATGCCCAAGGTTCTCTTTCAGCTATTTCTATGCATGTTCCAAATTGGTTGCAATCGGTTCAACAGGGTTATGTCAATGACTCTTCCTTATCTCAAATCATCCAACGCTTGACCAACAACCCTTCTGCTGTACCACATTACTCTTGGGATGGTGCTTCTCTGCGATACAAGGGTTGTCTAGTGCTTCCCCAGAGCACAGATATTCAACAGGCTGTCTTCTATGAACTCCATGCTTCTCCATCGGCAGGGCACTCTGGGTTCCTCAAAACGTATGAACGAGCACAGCGTAACTTATTTTGGCAGGGCATGAAAAGGACAATTCAATAGATGGTGGCCGAATGTGATACCTGCCAGCGCAATAAGGGTGAAACAACACTCCTTCCAGGAGTGCTTGAACCCTTTCCCATACCTACACGGATTTGGACAGATATTTCTATGGATTTCATTGAAGGGCTCCCTAAATCTGGTGGGAAGACAGTGATTCTCATTGTGGTTGATCGCCTATCCAAATATAGTCATTTTTGTGCTCTCAGCCATCCCTATACAGCCTCCTCCGTCGCTCAAATTTTTCTGGACCAGATCTTTCGTCTTCATGGCATCCCTTCTTCCATTGTCTCAAATCATGATGCGACTTTCACCAGTCATTTTTGGACAGAACTATTTCGCCACACTGGCACCAAACTGAAGATGAGTTCAGGGTATCACCCACAAACAGATGGTCAGACTGAGATTGTCAATAAATGCTTGGAAACTTATCTTCGTTGCTTCACCTCGGAACAACAACATCAGTGGGCAAAGTGGATCCCTCTCGCTGAATGGTGGTACAATACCTCTTACCACACTGCCTCTAAAATGACCCCATATGAAGCAGTCTATGGTCAGGCACCTCCATCTCTTCTTCCATACACCCCCACCAGTTCACCAGTTCAGGAAGTTGACACGGTCCTTTGAAACCGCGATCAGATTCTTCGCATTTTGCGGGACAATCTTCACATGGCAAGAAATCGCATGAAGCAACAAGCTGATCAGCACCATTCGGAGCGCACTTTTCAAGTTGGCGATATGGTTTTTCTTCGTCTCCAGCCGTACAAACAATCCTCCTTGAAACTCAAAGGGCGTCATAAGCTCGCTCCAAAGTTCTATGGGCCATATCGGATTCTTCAGAAGATTGGGTCCATTGCTTATAAATTGGAACTTCCTCCTTCTTCCCGCATTCATCCAGTCTTTCATGTCTCTTGTCTGAAGAAAGTTCTTGGCACCAACATCAGCAGACAAAGGATTTTACCCGAACTGGATAATGAAGGATCCATCCTTTCGGAGCCAGAGGCCATCCTCAATCGGCGCACGCGTCAGCTTCGCTCTCGCTCTATCACAGAGGTCTTAATTCATTGGCATGGCATGCAACCAGAGGATGCTACATGGGAACCACTCCTTCAGATTCAACAACAATTTTCACATCTAAAGCTTTGAGGACAAAGCTTTTTTTAAGGGGGAGGGGATGTTAGGAACCCATGTCTTTAGTTTGTTAGTATGTTGTTGTTGGACGCATATGCTTTGTAAGTCATCCCGTAATATTTGTTGATCAATAGTTTGTGTTATTGTTGTTGGCGCATATGCTTTGTAAGTCGCCCGTAGTATTGTTGATCCATAGTTTGTAACGGCCCATGGTTTCAACCCATAGTATTGGTGCCTAGAATTAGTATATAAGTGTGTGTTGAGACCTATGAAGGCACCATGAATTTATTTGTATTGAGCTTGCTTATAGGAGGTTGCCCCCTCGAAGTGGCCTGTGATCAATATAAAAGTGATTCTGAGTTCTGTCATTTCTACTATTTTCATATTCGTATTAATTAATTGTTGCAGGTGCCTCACAATAGTATAACCACTGCAAGCACCGTATGCGATACCTAGGTAAGGTAACTATGGTCACCGCAATATAACCAATGCTTAGGGGAACAGTCCCAGGTGGGATCCATCATATGGGAAGGGTAGCTAAGCCCGAAACTCAAGAGTGTCAAATCCCCCAAGAGTCCCCAGATATGAAAAAATCCTAGAAATATCTCCCACGTTTGGCCAGTATTGGAGTGTTATCTCCGCAACCAACCTCCCGTGACCTTGTGCTTAACTCTGGTCTGAGTAGAGCTTCCTGAGAACACCAATGTATACCATGGATTTCACCACTCCTTGGTCAGACACATAATGTTTTGTCTAGTAGTCTTGGATTGTTAACTCACAATGATCTATTCCAAGACCCTAAGCCTATGCTAGTTGGTGTACCCTATAAATAAAAATCATTCTAATCAATTTTAAGATTAAGTGTTAATTTTAGGTTGCTGTGATTACTCAAAGGATATGGTTGTGAAACTAATGATGTATATGACTCAATAGTATGCACAATTGTCAAACTCTAGACTCATCTATCCAATAAAAACAATGCCACTAGAATGAAAATCAATCCAATGGTTTCGAAATAAAAATGCAACTCTTTTATATTTCCAATGCACAACCAGATCCTAGATGAAAGCACAAACACTCATATGAAAAATGCAGTACATAAAAGTAATTTTTTTTTTGTATTTTCACTTATAAGCAAAAGGAAAATGCAAAACTATGTTTTTTTTTATTTTTCAATATAATGAAATGAAAAATGCAAGCGAAATCTACCTATTCAGTTAAATAAATACAGAGAAAATCACTAAGACAACCCAACAATTCCCAAACAGTGAGATTCAACCAATGTAATGAGCTAGAAAATAAAAAATGGTGATAAACTAGCAAAACTCAAAACAAAGAGAAAGAAGAGTTTCTAGTCACAAACAAGGCATGGAACAGTCAGGAACAAAGCCAAATAAGACTCGGGAACACTCAAAACCAACCCAGCAACAACCCAAGGCCATAAACCAATCAATCCCGGAGTTATATGCTACTGTCGAAGGAATAACTGCGGGTACCCGCAGGCTATGATGTAGATAGAGGAGGGTAGACGTGGGCAAAACTAACTTGACTCACGTACAGGGAAAGGCAAATGAGCAGAAAAAGCCTGTTTTCTATAGTGTATCCCAATAGCCAATCAATGACACAGAGACTCGACACACAACAACTCTAATTAAGGACTAATGCCTAAAAATCCCCAAAAATGGATGTTCTCCCCAGCGGAGTTGCCATTTCTGTTATGGAGAAAACTTCTTATGGCTTGGGGCAGACCACAACAGACAGCTGACTACCAGAAAATGACTCAATTTCCAATGCAATGCTATATAAATGACAATGGTAAGATAATGGAGAATATAACCAACCTCGAACCAGACGTTCGATGTAGATCCCTGTTGAAGATTTTAGTCTATGCACTTGAACCTGCAAATTAGCTTGACAGCCAATACACAACAAGCGCATATAATATATGAAAGACATTAACATCATCAATAGCAATGGTCCATGATATCATAAATAAATGCCACCCAATGTAATATAAACAACATTCACAACATTAATGGACGAGAATATGAGTATTTCTATTAATGAATAACAAGAAGTACAGTATACGACCTCTTGCCGGTAACCAATCTAAACCAAGAACTGGGTCTCTCCACTTGTGCCTCCACCACTTCAATCCTCCATGTAATGGCAAACTCAAACTAGGATAGGAGTTTGGTAGGTGAACATAAGGAGTTCACAACAACAAGGATCAATGAGTGTAGACTCAAGTCATGACAAAAATCCACTAGAGTTATCTTGCTCTCTCTTTATCCTCCCTTCCATATGCCCTAAGTGCTCAGTATATAGCCTTCCAAAGGTAAGTGAAAGGACACATTGAGACGTTTCGGGGCAAATGGAGGGCTAAAGGTCACCCTAAGACCGCTTTTTGGGAGTAAAAAGTAATTTTCTAGTGATTTTTACTATTTTACTTATCACCTGCGGGCTATAGTGGAATAGGTCACGAGAACGCTGGCTAAAGTGGAACAGCTAGCGTACATGAAGAAAAATAGGGAAAAAGTGTATTTGAAGGACATAAAGTGCATCTGAGTCAGTGAAATGGATCCTGTGGGACAAAGAGTATTGATGCTCACAAGGTGGAAAATCACGTTATAATAGCAGCCAGAGCCTGCGGATACTGTCCTTAAGATTGGCTCGGTGGTTAGCGATCTTAAGGCTGAGATGAAAGACATGGAGACTGATTACCAGGCGAATATCGCTGCCTTGGAAGGGCAGAATCAGCCGAAGACACCACCAAACCAGGCAGAGCTTAGAGAAAAGGAAGTGCAAGCTGCAGCAGATAGTATAGTTAGTGAAGTGGCTAAGTGCCAAACTTTGCTGGACAAGGCAAGAAGAACGTTTACTTCACTGGAAGAGGACCCATAGCTGTTGGAAGTCTAGAACACTGTGAAGGAAAAATAGGATGAGTTCGAAGCCCTCGATGCATAGGTCAAGGCCCTGCAACCAAGAGAGAGACTAAAAAGATATTAGTAAGTCAGAGAACTGAAGAAGGTACTTCAAGTATTGAGAGAAAGGGAGACTGAAGTCGGAGATAAAGCGCAGTCTCTACAGGAGAAAGCCCATGAACTAACACAAAAGTTAGAAGCAAAGATAACAGAGCTCCGTGAAGCACATGATTCAGTCATAGAACACACTGAGAATGACATAGAACCAGATGTGTTAGACACTATCAAGAGTATTGAACAGGATGCCAAGGATTTGGTTGCAAAGCTGAGTGCAACCTATCAAGAGTTCGTGGCTAAGTTAGCTCCGCAAGAAGAAGAGCAGCTAGGCGAAACTAGAAGTTGAAAGTGGCTTGGGGACAAGCCACATGTAAGTGTTAGGGGCCTGTTGGGCCTGGCCCAGGTAAGGCATTTTTTGAAAAACAGTTTTGGAACTGCGAAGTTGAGCGTAGTTAAGCTAGAGGCTTTTCAGCAAAGATAGTTTTTGGGAGTTGCGAAGTTGAGTGCAACGCAGCACCAGCAGGGTAAGGAAGCCAACACCGCGAAGAGCTTGATCCGTGGGGATCTGGCAAGGTAGAATGATGGACGGAAACCAATACATATTCCGGCAAGACCATCAGTGGTCTTTTTTGGTTAAGATACTCCATTATTACCAAGTAGATGGGTAAGGAGTCTTGTGGAAGGAAAGCGACCGGTCACGCAAGCAAGGGAAGCATAACTTGAACCGACCGCATAAGGTCATTAGAGAAGCAATGGATGGATGAAAGCGACAGTCGGCATGCAATCGACAGGGCAAGCTGAAAGCGGCGTGGCCACACGCAAAGGATGGCCACGACGGAGGAGTCGCTATTAGCGCCTAACAGTCCAGTTAAGGGAAAACCGCGACAGTTTTGGGAAACCTTAGGGTTTTTTCCTATGCATTGTAAAGACATGACCTACAGGCATGATCTATAAGAAGGCACATTTTTGTAAGGGAAAGGGTTTTTGTTAGTCTCAAATCTTCATTGTATAATCTTGAGCAATACTTGTTTGTTTTGTTCAATGCCATTGTAAAGGCTCTGCAAGCTAAGTGCACAGAGAGCTATAGAGAGAGAAGAGAGTCTGCAGCTGAGTGCGCAAACTGGAACTATTGTACCCTTCCCAAGATAATATAACAACAGTTCCTATGGATGTAGCTCCCATCCTGGGGGTGAACCACGTTAAATTCTATGTTTTGTGATTGTTTATGTGTTTGCACTTGTTTATTTGCTTACAATGAATGCTTAAGATCTTGCTTATCAGTTTATGTGTTTTACTTTTATATGTATTCGCCATAAGAATGAAGATGGGAATAATATGTTAAGTATCACATATGTGGATGTATGTTAGATGCACAAGTATTTCTAAGTCTGTGAATGCATAAGTTAGTTGGGTAATCACTTAAGTGAGTGGAGTTCGTGCTGTGCAATTCACGGGAAGCGCAACACCGGAAGTGCGCAGTATATTGTGTGTTGTCTATTGCATAAGTCATAAGATAAACAACCTAAGGAAATTGATGAATCTATAGGGAATCCTAAGTAGAGTCAATGAAATTGGTTAAGTCTGAACATGAAGTGTTGGGCATGGCCCAAGTGGGTACAATTTTGTTGAAACACGATTTTGAGCTGCGCAACAGAAAAGCACAACATTGTTAAGTCCGCAGCTGGTTGGACATATTTAGTTGCGCATCTATGCGGATGCGCAGGACCCACATAGCAGCTAATTTTGGTAAGAAGATATAAGTGAAGGTCAGATGAGAAAGTGACCTATTTTTGGTAAAGAGATGGACGAAGGCAGGAGAAAGCGACCTATTTGGAAGAGTGGCGGCAAGCAGTTGAGAAGCTAGGCCACTACACCGATGGCGATAGGCAAGCGGAAGAGGCAGAAAGGGACAGGCCATGAGGAAGTTATAACCATTTTGAGGACTGCGGCTGTCAGAAAAGCGTGTGAGCCATGAGTGGCCCAGCAGGACGGCCTAGAGCAGGCGGAGTAAGCTATCGATGATGACAGTCAAGCTGGCAGTTAGCCACGCCACATTTTGTAAACCTAAGGGTTTTTTCCTATGTAATGTAAAGACATGACCTACGGGCATGACCTATAAATAAGGCATTTTTGCATGGAAAATGGTTACTCTTCATTTTGTATTGTTCTTATTCCTAATTTGACAAATTCTTATTGAGGAACATTTTGTAAAGGCTCTGCAAGTTGAGTGCGTAGAGGCCTGTTGAGAGAGAAGAGAGTCTGCAGTTGAGTGCACGGACTAAGAACTGTTGTACCCTTCCCTAAGATTAATTTAACAACAGTTCTTGTGGACGTAGCCTCCATCCGGGGGGGTGAACCACGTTAAATCCTGTGTAGTGAGACTGTTTATGTGTTTATACTCTGCACTGTTTGTTTGCTTACTCTAAATGCTTGGATTTTCAGTTATCAATTGGGTTGTTAATGCTTTTATATGTATTCACCATAGGGGAAAGATGAGAATGATATGTTAAGTATTTCACGAATGGATGATTGACGAATGCGGAGTGTTCTAAGTCTGTGAATGTATCAGTTGTGAATAAAACATATATACATGTAAATGACTGGGTTATATAATTATGTTAATGTATAACACCGGAAGGGCGCATCACTGACATTGTGTTTGGGCACACCAAATATAAGGCTACTAATCAATAGCAGTAATTGAATGAATACATGCTAAGTGAAACCCTTAATATATCTACCTTTGAGGTGGAAGCGCATAACTCTGTTGTGATGACCCACTGAGTGAAGATAAGCCGACCCGCACAGTCTGTGGGTGCGCTGGGTGCGCATCCGTTAGACCCGTGACGAAGGAAAACGTCGCACGGCCCTCAGATCGCAATGCGAGCCTGTAGCGCACTACGCAGCATATTTTCTCAATCAACTCATCATCCTGCTCTAGAAACTTGATTTTACAGCACCCCCATAGTTTCGCCTCGGGTGAGACCTCAACCTGCGCGCAGGTTGTTGCCGAAAGGGCCGGTTAGAAGGGGTTTTGATGGTTAAAGATAAAACCACAAAGAACCTGGGTCCATATTGAAAACCCTTTGGGTCAGTTACCTACGCCAACTTACCAATATGGAGAAGTAGAGGCTTAATAACCTACAATTCTTCACTTTCTTCGAGTAGCTGCACACCGTGATTGAGAAGACCCCGTGAATCACGAGAGAAGTGACGACCCAATATAAGCCATTCTTTCTTTTCGAAGCTGGGCTCCATTCAATTTTTATTCAACCGTGCCTGAATGCATAAAAATGGTATGAGGGACAATATTAGTTAGGTGTCCCAATGATTGAGCTCATTATTGAAAATTAGCCCAATGAATGGAGAGAACAGGAACCAGAATCGGTCATCACCCCATCGGATGAAGAAGAATAAGAAGACCACAAAGAGGATGCGGAAGTCCAAAGTGTTTCGACCTCGAAACTTGCTCAGCAAGCAAGAGAAATAGGAAAGGAGCCACAAGTTGGTGACAAGAGAAACGAGCCAGGCAATGGAAACCCTCAGAAGCCGTCGAAGAAGAAGGTTAAGGCCAAGAAACAACCATTGGATAGAATCCTGCACGATGATGACTATGAAATGATAGCATCTCGAACAGTTGCGCACCTAGAATATTTTCCTGGCTTTACGGGAAAACGAGACGAGCTAGATCAGGCGCAGGTCCGAGAAAACATTGACAAATTGACTAGTTTGGTCTTAAGGATGGAGCAAGTCCACCACGACTTTGCTTGGGAGCCCGACCGTCATGACCAAGTAGGGGAGCCAAGTGAAATGATGCGCAGGACACCTGACTTCACAACACAGGAAAGCATCATCGAGATTACATCTATGTCCATTCTATTTCCCACAGATGAAATGACAGAAACTGTGAGACGACTACAGTAGCTAGAACTAAACATAGCCATGATTCCAGCTGAAGGGCTGCACCACTTGCACACCCAATTCTCCCATGAAATACATGAGAAGGACATCATTTCACACAATCAGCGCATGCAACATGAAGAGAATTACTAACGAATACAAGGATAATGCGAGCACAAGGAAAGGGAGCTTCAGTGCACGCAGGGAAAAGAGTGCAGGATTAGAGGAGCAGTGTCGGTTGTCTGCACGAAGCTCTGCGCAGTCGAAGAAGAGCCAGAAATAGAAGCAGCCATCCTACAGATAGGTGCTGCTGTGAGCAGTTTACAGGAACAAATGAGGGAACTGGAGATCTCCCACAAAGATGAAGTTGAAAGGATGAAGGCTGCCCAATAGGCAAAAATAGTTGAGTTAGCAGCACGATAGCTAGTGGATACAAAGAAGCAAGAAGAAGAAATAAGAGCAGAAGCAATTAGGGCTTCCATGCAAAACATCTGCGTAGTAGTAGCGCAGTACCATATCTTGTCCAATGATGCGTCCAATGTGTGGAGCGTACTGCAAGAAAGTCCGGAGTTGCAGAATATCCATGAGGAAAGGAAGCAAAAGCAACAAGAGCTAGATTCTACAGATGCAGCCATGAAGGACTTACCGGTCCGTCAGAAGAGGGTGGCCTTCGAGCAGACCAAGGAATTAAGGAGGGAACTCAACGCCTTGAGGGTTAAGGAAGCTGAAACCTCCGTGAGGTTGCAGCCACTAATGGAAGAAGCATTTGCGTTGACCGATGACATTGAGGA
This sequence comes from Larix kaempferi, assembly GCA_027924585.1. Lineage (NCBI taxonomy): Eukaryota > Viridiplantae > Streptophyta > Pinopsida > Pinales > Pinaceae > Larix > Larix kaempferi. The sequence goes on from BSBM01001229.1 coordinate 47,397,019, forward strand.
AAAATTGTAAGAACTTCCAACATCGGAAAATCAGATCAAGGAGGAAACTTTGGAACCTGCTTCGCAAGAAAGACTTGAAAAAGTGAAAGAATGTGAGCAGGAAGTAAAACAGGTATTTGCACAGCTGAGCGCAACCGTCGAAGAATTTAGCGCGTGGGTAGGAATTTCGAAGAAGGGATAGATGGAACAGTTGGACTAACGTGACTCAGGACGAGCCACAAGTAAGTGTTAGGGGCCTATTGGGCGTGGCCCAAGTGGGTACCATTTTGTTGAAACACGATTTTGAGTTGCGCAGTATAAAAGCACAACATTGTTAAGTCCATATCTAGTTGGACATATTTAGTTGCACAGCTATGCGAATGCGCAGGACCCGTGTAGCAGCTAATTTTGGTAAGAAGATATAAGTAAAGGTCAGATGAGAAAGTGACCTATTTTTGGTAAAGAGTTGGATGAAGGTAGGAGAAAGCGACCTGTTTGGAAGAGTGGTGGCAAGCAGTTGAGAAGCTAGGCCACTACACCGATGGCGATAGGCAAGCGGAAGAGGCAGAAAGGGACAGGCCATGAGGAAGTTATAACCATTTTGAGGACTGCAGCTGTCAGAAAAGTGTGTGAGCCATGAGTGGCCCAGTAGGATGGCCTGGAGCAGGTGGAGCAAGTTGTCGACGATGACAGTTAGGCTAGCAATTAGCCACTCCACATTTTGTAAACCTAAGGGTTTTTGCCTATGTAATGTAAAGACATGACCTACGGGCATGATCTATAAATAAGGCATTTTTGTATGGGAAAGGATTACTCTTCATTTTGTATTTTTCTTATTCCTAATTTGACAAATTCCTGTTGAGGAACATTTTGTAAAGGCTCTGCAAGCTGAATGTGCAGAGGCCTGCTGAGAGAGAAGAGAGTCTGCAACTGAGTGCGCAGACTAAGAACTGTTGTACCCTTACCTAAGATTAATTTAACAATAGTTCTTGTGGACGTAGCCTCCATCCGGGGGTGAACCACGTTAAATCCTATGTAGTGAGACTGTTTATGTGTTTATACTCTACACTGTCTATTTGCTTACTATGAATGCTTGGATTTTCAGTTATCAATTGGGTTGTTAATGCTTTTATATGTATTCACCATAGGGGAAAGATGGGAATGATATGTTAAGTATTTCATGAATGGATGATTGACGAATGCGGAGTGTTCTACGTCTGTGAATGTATCACTTTTGAATAAAACATATATACATGTAAATGACTGGGTTATATAATTCAATTAATGCATAACACCGGAAGGGCGCAGCACTGACATCGTGTTTGGGTACACCAAATATAAGGCTACTAATTGATAGCAGTAATTGAATGACTATGTGTTAAGTGAAACCCTTAATATATCTACCTTTGAGGTGGAAGTGCATAAGTCTGTTGCGCTAACCCACTGAGTGAAGATAAGCCAACCCGCGCAGTCTGTGGGTGCGTAGCCGTTAGACCCGCAACGAAGGAAAACGTCACGCGGCCCTCAGATCGCAATGCAATCCTGTAGCGCACTGCGCAGCATATTTTCCTAATCAACTCATCACCCTGTTGTAGAAACTTGATTCTGCAGCACCCCCATAGTTTCGCCTCAGGTGAGACCTCAACTTGCGCGTCGGTTGTTGTTGAAAGGGCCAGTGAGAAGGGGTTTTGTTGGTTAAAGCTAAAACTGCAAAGAACCTGAGTCCATATTGAAAACCCTTTGGATCAGTTACCTATGCCAACATGAAGCGTAGTTATAAGTTGAGATGTCCTGTCGACGAAAGTCCATCCGACATCGCGCAGTCCTTGGATGCGTGATAGAGTAATTGTCGACCGCGAAGGATTTAAGCTTCGTGCAGTCTTCAGTTCGCAGCGTTTTTGGGCCCTGGAAATGCCCTTTTTTGACCATACTTGTTTCATCATTTTTCCCTGTTACACCCTACTTTCATAAACCATTTACATGCCTTTTTCTAGAACAATCATCAATCCTAACAAGGTATAATTCATTATTGCTTTGTTTAATTAATGCCTAAGATTGTTATGGTTATGAATTCTAGCCTTCGATTTATGCTAACTTGTGTTGATTTCATTAAGTTAAGATCAAAGAACAGGTGTATTAGTCGCAATTCCTTGGGAAAGAATCATATGGTGCCAGCTGTTACTCTTCCAATTTGATTCCTCATATTCCAAGGGACAGCGCATCTTTCCACGTGGAGCTGTAACAGGTCTTCACTAAAACAGAGCATTGCTGCAACAGACAAGACACTTCCCAATTGGTTAAGTCATTGATCCATTGACTGCCAGAGTAACAACATCCTTCATGTCTAACGACCTCATTCATTATGGTTGTAACAGTTTAGCTGTAACTCTACAGCATGAAGATCAGAGATCTTCATTGCTGCACGAAATTAGTGGATCACGAACTGTATTCCTCATGTATAAATATGGGAAGGCTCTCAGAGTCTGGGGTTGGTTAATTACCATTTTGTACGGGCTGTAATAGAGAACTGAGACTATGGATTACCATATTTAATGAAGAGCAGAGTTATTTTTATTTTTGTGTCTTAATTTGTGGTAGTTCACGATGTCTCTATTAGAAGGCCAGGGCTCGCCTTCTCAAAGAGATTTCCGAGTTAAGTAGGTAGTTAGATTTATTCATTTCCTGTTGTGTGTTGTGGAATTGCATTAGGCGTATTTCTGATAGCTGCAACAGAGAATTTATAATTGCATTCTTTCTTGGTAGTTTATTATTTGCATTACGAATAGCTGCAAGTGTTCAATTTAGCTGTTACAACCAAGCTCAGCTCCAATTCTTTTTAGTCATTTATGCTTTCTAAGATTTCCAATATTTATCAATTTAGAGTTCAAGCTTACTTTCTAATTCTGGTTGTTGTTGTATCTTTATTGAATTCATAGATTAGGGAGATTATGATTGAGTTACAGTAGTTGTTGGATGAATCATTTTGGTAAATATTGAATACTGTAGTTTGATAATTATAGGATTTAAATTCTTGCAAAAGTAATCTAGTTCATTTATATTGTTAGATCAGTAACTGTTGGGTTGATTTTTGTAGGAAGGTAGCTGTACTTTGAATTCCTAGATGTGTGAGTTAGATTAGTTTTCTTTATGGAATGAGTTTGGCTGAGAAGATAGGTAGGATTATTATCTCCATTTAGTTAATCAACTACTTGAAATGTTTATGCATAGATTGTGCTTATTTCCATTGAAATAAAAGACTTCCCTGGGTTGACAATTTATATTGAGCATCCTGTGTGTTAGTTGTAATTAATTAGCATATAGGGTGACCAACATTTTGGCGCTGTTGTCGGGGATGGTAATTGATAGAAATAGTTAGTAGTTGCTTTTATTGATTTCATTTTGGTTTAGTCATTTACAGCATGCATGAATACAAGAAAAACAAATCGGGAACCCCCTTTGAATACTAACACTGCAGGTGGAAGAGGTCAAGGTCGTAACGCAAGTCTGAAAGACAAAAATTTATCGACGATATAATTGCTAAAGCTGATTCTTCTACCAAACCACTATGGATGTCTACAAGAAGAGGAAATTATGTTCCTCCCAATCTTGAAAATTCAGCATCAACGGTGGAGAACGCAATGGGACCATCCACTCCTAGCGCAGAAAAGAAGCCTCCTAAAGACAAGGGAAGCGTTGTGGGTGCACTGGATAGAGAGGAGATTTATCATATTAACGGAACCATAGTTACTAAAGAATTTTGGTTGGAGACTCTCCGAGAAAGAGGAAGAAAGAAGGCGAGAAGAAGAGAGGAGGAGAGAAGAAGAAGCAAAGGCAGAGGAAGAACGAATAAAGGAATCCATTAAATTTTGGACTAACAACATGGATAATAGAGAACATTAAGGAAAGAATGAACATAGGGAGAACCGGGAATAAGAAGTGGAAGATAATCACCTGGTAACACTATGGCCACATTAGAATTCCCTATCCTCCAGACACCTAGAGCAGCTCCCATGAAAAACATTTCACCATCAGTTCTCCTGAATTTCCATGGTAAATATTCTGAATATCCTGATGAATTTCTTTTTGAGTTTGATATCCTCTGTCGCAGCTATGACTATATCTCCAGTGCTCAGAAGCTGAAACTATTCCCAGCCACCTTGAAAGGAAATGCTCTGCGCTGGTTCATGAGTCTAGGTCATGAGACCATTACTTGGGACCAAATGAAACACATATTTCTTTCTAAATATCAGGAATATTGTAGAACCAAAGATAGAAAGGAAGAATTGTTTAAAATGGTTCAGAAGGAAGAGGAAATCTTGGAAGACTTTGTGGAAAGATTGTTGTACAATTTGCAAAGGTCTGGACACACTGAGATTGGAAAATATGTACTCAAGATCATCTTGCTATGAGGAATTAGAGAATATTGCCTTGATATGTTGAATTTGTTGGGGAAAGGGGACATCTCAAAGGAACCCTTCAAGAAGATCATTGAATTATGCCGAAGGTACTTAAGGGGATCCTCTAGAAATAAGAAACGAGACAAAGATCGAGATCAGGATGTCTTCACTAGGACACAAAAGTCAGCCAGTGGAGGATCCACTCGAGCATAAATAGGAAACTTACTGGAGAATTTTAAAACTGACATGATAAGTTCCATCTCCTTAGAGTTAGATGTGTTGAGAGAAAAACAAAGGCAAGCAGTAGAAGATCTTACACTCGATGTATTTTGTCCTAAATGTAGGAAAACACACCCACTGAAAGAATTCCCGTTGGACAAGGAAGAGATATGTAGGATATGTGAATTGGAGCATGACACCAAGGAATGTCCTCCATTACCCAAGGTCAAAGCAGTCCTGCAGGCATCCACTTCAGATGTGGAACAGGCTTACTTTATTGCACAGAAGAAACCTTGGTAGCCTCGCAATCAAGGTATGAATCCAGATCCATCAATTTTCTTGAATAATATGAATGGTATGAATAATATGAATCATATGAATACACAATTTCCTTCACATTATTCTGGTAACCAGTGGCATCCATCTCAGAACCCAATGCAAAATCCTAGTTCTTGGACGCCATGGTCACAACAGTCAAACAATCAAGTTCCCTGGAATTCCAACTGGAGAAACTCTTACCAAGGAAATAACTTTCCCCATCACTAGACTCAATACCAACAGTACCCTCCTCAATAGTATCCTCACCAAAAATATCAATAGCCACAACTGCAATTCCAAAACAATTTTGCACCTATGAATGCACCACTTTGACCACAACTAACTGTACAACCTAACCCAAACCCGAATAATAAAGCAGTTCATCACTTTGAGACTGCCAACATGCCTGTGTATTCCATCTCCCAAATTCCCTGCAATGATATACACTTACGATCGGGGAGGGTTGTGGAACCCATCATCACTGAGGATGTTCCATCCCCAGTGATTGAAACTGGAGTGAATCAGCACTATGAGAATATGGTTCATTCAACAATCCCCATCGTTGAGGATGCTGACATTCCTACAGAAATAGTAGCTAAAACTTAGGAAGTAACACATGATGAAGCACAGCCTACACAATTGATGAGAGAACCGCCATACCCTAAACGATTGGCCATGCAGAAAAGAGTGGAACAACCTCGATTCAATCTCTTAGGAGAATTAAAAATTTTGTATGTCAAAATTCCGTTGTTACAAGCCCTCCATGAAGTGCCCATTTATGCTAACACTGTTAGAGATTTATGTGTCAAGAAACTAGGAAGAAAGCCTAGGGATCCTCCCACTGTCCATGTATTGGGAAAAATTTCTGAATTGATAATGGGGAAGACTCCTATGGAAAAATACGATGACCCTGGAAATCCTACTGTGATAGTTCACATAGGAAACACACAAATACCCAACGTCTTGGTAGACTTAGGCGCGGCTATTAACGTTATGACCATAGAAACTGTGAAGAAACTTGTACTCACTAACCTTTGGCCTACCCCTACCATTTTTGAACTTGCTAACAGATCAACAATCAAGCCTGAGGGAATCCTAGATGACCTAGTAATGTCTGTTGACTCGTGGGAATACCCTGCGGATTTCTTGGTGTTACAGCTGAAGTCTTAGTTGGGAGGACACCCGCTGATTCTTGGGAGACCGTGGTTGGCCACAGCAGATGCATGTATCAACTGTCGGTCAGGATCCATGACCATCTTAGAAGGGACTAATATCAAAAGCCTCACCTTATGCCCTCCAGCTCGACCAAGCACAAAAGTTGAAACTCCACTTTGGATGGATTTGGAGGAGGAGGAAGGCATTCAGCCATTATTATCGATAGGGAGAGCCTTAACTTTTAAAGATGAAATAGAGGACAATACCATTAATAATTTCATCAGTGAGCCCATGTCCGTCAATAAGCATGTTTACTAGATTCTTGACAGTACATTAGATGAGAAAGAACAAGAAAATCTTATGGAAGAAACTCTAGTTAGTGATGCCAGTATAATTCCAGTTCTCAAAAATTTGAAAAGTGTCCCAGTTAAAATTGAGCCAAGGAAAACATTGAACATCAATCCAAACCTTGCGCCCAGTGAGCTGGAACAGCTAATCACTCTGCTGAAACAACATAAAGGAGCTTTCACTGGGGAGTACACAGACATGAAGGGTATCCCTTCTAATCTGTGTACCCATTACATTTATATTAAGATTGACTCCAGGCCAATTTTTCAACCACAACGAAGGATGAACCCGAACCTAAGGGATGTAGTGAAAGAAAAGATCCAAAAAATTCTTGAAGCAGGGTTTATATACCCAAATTCATACAGTGAGTGGGTTTCTCCACTCGTGATTGTTCCAAAGAAGAATGGGAAATGGAGGGTCTGCGTGGATTATAGAGAATTGAAGAAAGTAACGCAGAAGGAGCACTTCCCCTTACCTTTCATCAATCAGGTTCTTGATACCTTGTCTGGGAAGAAGTATTTTTCCTTTCTGAATGGCTTTAGTGGCTATAACCAAATCCATATTGCTCCAGAAGACCAAGACAAAACCACTTTCACCTATCCCTGGGGCACTTTTTCATACAAGGTACTTCCTTTTGGGTTGTGCAATGCACCAGCCACATTTCAAAGATCAGTGATTGGAATCTTTTCAGAAATGGTAAATGACTGCATGGAAATTTTTATGGATGACTTCACTCCATATGTTAGTAGTTATGAAGAAGCATTGAAAAAATTAGAAAAGTTTTTGAAACATTGTGAACAAATCCAGCTCTCTTTAAGCACTGAAAAGTGCCATATGATGATGAGCGAGGGCATAGTTCTGGGGCACTTCATCTCTTCTGATGGTATCTAGGTAGACCCATCCAAAATTAAGGTAATTGAAAATATATCAACTTTTGGAACACAAAAAGATGTACGTAGCTTCTTAGGGCATGCTGGCTATTACAGAAGGTTCATAGAAATTTTTTCCAAACTAGCTTCTCCTTTGTTCACCTTGTTGATGAAGGATGCACAGTTTGTTTGGAATGATGCATGACAAACAGCGTTTACTGAGCTTAAGAAAAGGCTATCTACAACACCCATCTTAAGAGGGCCCAAATGGGATCTGCCTTTTCATATCTCTTCAGATGCTTCAGACACTGCCATTGGAGCCATTTTAGGATAGTAGGAAGGTAATGCCCCATATGCAATTTATTACATTAGTAAGAACTTATCTCCCGCTGAACTAAACTATATTGTCATAGAAAAGGAATTCCTTGCCATAGTTTATGCCATTAACAAATTTAGACACTACATTACTGGATACTCCACTTTTGTGCACACTGATCATTCTTCCATCAAATATTTAATGAATAAACCAATCATGAATGCTAGAGTTACAAGATGGTTGTTACTATTACAGGAATTTGACATCACAATTATTGATAGACCAGGGAAGGAAAACGTTGTTGCAGATTTCTTATCTCGACTTACTAACAGTGATGACAGTTTACCAGTTGAAGATTCCTTCCCTGATGAGCATTTGTTTGCAGTATCAGCTCATTCCCCATGGTATGCAGATATTGCTAATGTTTTAGCTGCAGGTAAGCTTCCAGCACATCTATCGAAGAGAGAAAGAATAAAGATCATACAACAGAGTGCTAGGTATTGTTGGATTGATGGACATATTTTCTACACAAGGCTTGATTTAGAAATCAGAAGATGTGTTAGAGAAGATGAAATCTTCAGTATCCTTAAAGCTTTCCATGATGAGCCCTGTGGGGGACACTTTACTGAAAAAAGGACAGGTTATAAGGTTTTGAGAATGGGTTATTTCTGGCCCACATTGTTCAGGGACGCAAAGAAGTATGTTCAGGCATGTGATAGCTACCAAAGGATGGGCCATCCCAATAGATTAGATGAAATGCCTTTGCATCCATAGCTAGTGGTTGAACCATTTGACAGATGGGCTCTGGATTTCGTAGGGCCTATCAACCCTCCCTCAAAACAGAAAGTCCACATCTTGGTTTGCATAGATTACATGACCAAATGGGTGGAAGCTATAGCCTTGGTTAAAGCTAATGATCAGGTTGTCATTGTTTTCCTATATGAAGAAATTTTTACTCAGTTTGGGGTACCTAAGGAAATCGTTACAAATGGTGGACCACAGTTCGTGTCTCACAAATTTGAAGCCCTGTTACAGAAGTTTCACATTCAGCACAAAATAACCTCGCCATATCATCCATAGTCCAATGGCCAAGTGGAAAGTTCAAACAAGGTCATCGAGGCTATTTTGACAAAGACAGTGAAAATCCATCGTAATTGGGCTGAGATTCTTCCAGAGGCACTATGGGCCTATCGCACTACATGGCGTTACACCACTATTTTTTCCCCATATGAGTTGGTGTATGCTAAGAATGTTGTTTTCCCAATTGAATTTGAAATCAGAACTTTGAAAATAGTTGTAGAAGCAAATCTTGATTTATCATAAGCACAAAGGAATCAACTGAATCAGCTCAATGAATTGGATGAGAAGCACACAGTCGCAGTGCATCAAACAGCTTTGATCCAACAGCAGCACTCGAAATGGCATGATGGATTTATAAAGAAGAAAGTCTTCAGAGAAGGGGACTGGGCTCTGTTATATGATTCTCGGTTCAAGAGGGATTTCAAGGGAAAACTATGCACTCGTTGGTTGGGACCTTATCAGATAGATCGTGCATTTGACAATGGAACAGTTCGATTGATCACCATTGATGAAAACAAGACACCATTATTTGCAAATGGTCATCGGATACAACTGTATCACAAACTGATCTCAAAGGATGCTTTCGTTTCACAGGTTGCAGCTGATCTAGAATATCAGTTAATGCCAGGGCAAGGATTTTTCTCAACCCCTGTGAATTCTTAAGAACTGCAATATCCACACATAATTTGTACATAAATAATTTATTTTTCATTCTATATTTTATCTATTTTTCACTTTGCACTTGATCGGGTTTGTTTCAAAGAATTGTGTGCAGGAAATAATTTGAGGAGCAGCAGTCGTGACTGGGATAGATGATTGCAGACACCCTACATGGTTTTCCTGATCTAATAAATCTCTTTGAAGAAGATGGTGATTCGTCGGCTTTCAGCAACTAGCTAAAAATTTGCTTGTTACTTCATTTTGCACAGCTGCGACTCCTTACCTTGCTCATTTTTCCAATTTTCGCAGCTGTAACTCCGTTATTTTTCATCCCTTTCACTTTTGGCCAGCAGCTACGACTCCGCTACTTTTGTCCATTTTTCCAAGTTTCGCAGCTGTAACTCTGCTATCTTTGACCCCTTTCGCTTTTTCTAGCAGCTGCAACTCCACCATTTTCGACCATTTTGCCAATTCTTGCAGCTGCGACTCTGCTATTCTTACCTATTTTTGTAGCTGCGACTTCGCTATTCTTGCCTATTTTTCCAATTCCTACAGCTGCGACTCCGCTATTCTTGCCTATTTTTCCAATTCCTACATCTACGACTCCGCTATTCTTTCCTGTTCTACCAATTTTTGCGGCTGCAACTCCGCTATATTTCGTCGAACTCTGCTCCAGTCTTCATTCCTATTTCCTCTTATTCATTAACTGTGACTCCACTAGATTTTCTTCCTCCTAGAACAGTCTCGCCGCTAATGATTAGATCAGGCTCTAATTTAAATGATGACTCCACAACTCCAATCGTAGCCTGCCAAAAATGATGACAACTATTGGGCCATCCGGCGTACCTGTCAGCATGGATGCATGTATCAGCCCGGTTGGTGGTGGCCAACTCATCTTGGCATATGCATATTGATGATCTCTTAATGGAATTAATGAAGAAGTCGGGTTATGGTGGTAATTTAAGGCTGAGCTCATAACACGAAGGTACAAATTCTAACCCTTGACATGATTAAGCATAAAATTAAATATGGTAATGATGAGCACGCATTGTATTTTGTCCTCGTTAGCATGTTGTACACACTTCACCGTCAAAGAATGTGTCAGGATTAACAACCTGACCGTCGCCTTACCCAATTCGTACCAAAATACCCCAATTATGCCATTTTTCCTTAACTATATCATCTTACCGTCGGTTGAAAACTGCACCATCTTTCATAAATTACCCAATTTTCTAATTCCGGCTATTCCATAACTGTCCATGGGCTACAACTTCCATGACTGAACTGATAATCATTGTATTCATTTCCTGATTTACGGAGGGATTTTGATAAAGGTAACCTGGTTAGGCATGAACCTGAGAATACCAAAGCTCTATGTGTCAATGCGGAAGTTTTCGCCATTTTTTTCGGGGCTGGGTGGAGAGAGTACTTCCAACACTTAAATGGTTTCCACATCGAAACAACATTACAATTCGTGTTTAACTTGACTGATACTCATTTTGAAGTCAAGGGGGTACGCATTGAGGTTACAGAGGCCATTATATCCGAGGTTACTGGCTTACCCCAGATTGGGAAGAAATTGTTTGGATGGAAGGTGCCAAATGCGACTGCAATAAGAGAATTTCTTATAGTCGGGGAGAATGCCCATCCAAAAGGCCGTGGAATTGCACTGAAGTCGTTGCCTCGTCCCTGGGATCAAGTGGCAGTTTTCCTGAAGAAATATATATCCTACGATGGTAGGTACCAAACTGTCTATTTCTCTTAATTCCCTTGTTATCTCATCTGTGCCATGGAAACCTAGTTAATATGCCATTTTATCTTTTCAAGACCCTACAAAACATGGCTGGATATGCATGAATAGCCCAGCACCCGATCTCTTCCCTCACCAACCATGGTTTAATTAAATTGTTGATTTTAAGAGGCCTTGCACACCGGAATTTGACCTGGGCCCAATTTCTTGCTGGGGCTGGGGAAATTAGAGAACCTGCATTGGAATTGGGGGGTGTTGCAGAAGGAGAAGAGGACCAAAGTCCCTCGAATTCAGTTGGGGGGGGGATAGAAACCTAAATGAAGGGGAAGAAGAGATAGACACAGGGGAAGCTGCGACAACAGCGAACCCTATTATAGATGGAGTATGAGCAGGAAATCAGACTGAAGGAGGAGAAGAAGTAGATATGGGGGAAGCTGTGACAGCAGCGAACCCTATTCTGGAGGAAATGCAAATGGAGGCCATGGAAGATGAGGTAGTAATATTAGAAGCCGCAACAGCGGCAAATCCTATAGGGGAGGAAACAAACCCAATTGAAATTGCAGTTAGGGTGGCGGCTGAAGCAATGGAAATGGCATCATTAGTAGCTTCTGTAGAGGAGGTTGAAGCTAGAGAAGCTGTTGAAGATGCGACAGTGGAAGCTGCAACTGCGGAAGGGACAATACAAGAAGGAGAGCACCAAGCAGAGGTATCAGAGGAAGGAAATATGGAGGTGTTGAATATTGCATCCTCCCCGGAAATCAAGGGAACTATTGTTGAAGAGGAGGAATTTGTTGTTCTCTTGGAGAATTTGGAAACCCCTGTGTCACAAAAGAAAAGAAAAAGATCAGGGAATAAGGGTTAGACAGCTACGTGATCAAAGAAGAAAAGAACTAGAGCTGCCATAGCAGTAGCAATAGATAGTGAAGACCAGCCATTGGAAGTTGTGAAGAAAAGAAGGACTCAATCTATGGCAGCAACAGAGACAACAAGGGAAATTGGGGCAAATATTGAAGTACCCTCAGCAGAAGCAGCATGTGTAGCTGAGACAGGAATAGAAATCCCTATTTTAAATCCCAAAACACCTGCTGTCACATAAGAACCTGTTGTAGACAAACCCCAAGTTGAAAATCTCCTTTATGAAAATGAACTGTTAAAAGAGGAAATGTAAATGCTCCAAGATGAGTTGGAGAAATGGAAGGAAGTGACTGGGAAGCAGGCAGAAAAGAATTTGAATATGCTAATAGAAGCTACAAATTTGCTAGAAAATTCATCTCCTACTTTGTCAAACGAGGAACAAGGAGAAATGGTTTTCCCAGAATGTGGGGACATATTCTTTTTAGTAGGACATAGGGTCATAGTGCTGGGTGTGGGAGCACAAGAGCCTGTACAAGCAAAGCACGAAAGGGAAATTACACCTGCAGTAGAGCTGATGGAGGAAAATGAGGAAGGAGATGACCTAATCCTTGATTTGGATTTAGGAGAAGATGAAGCAATGTAGTCCCAGCCATCGGGAAATACTGAACCACTCTAGGACCAGTCTCATCTTTCAGAAGATATCGAGGTAGTTGAAGAACAACCTGAGCAATTTGAAGAAATAAGTGAACAGGCTGTTGTTACACAACAACCACTACCCCTGAAATTGGTTAGTGAAGTTGCAACTCAAACAACAATTGTTGATGTTGGGGAACAAGGGGAAGACGTTGTTACACAAGAACCAGTGTCCTTAAAAATATTTGTTGAAACTACAACTCAAACTAATGTTGTTGAGGTAGAATTGAAGGGACAGGATGCTTCTACACAAGAACCAGCATCCCCAAAAGTAGCTACTGAGATTGCAACACAAGCAGAGGTCACTTCAACACCAATGGAAGATGAGGCTGCTACATTGTCAATCCAAAATAGGGGAGATGGAACATTTAGTGACAAGGTAAGAATGCTACCCTCTCAAGGTACCATTAATTTGGAATCTGATGATGAAAAAGATGTGGAGGATAGAAGGATTCAGAGACTAGAGAAAAAGCTTCTCTCACTAAATCTTGAGCTAGATAAATGGAAGAAATATATTGCTCAATGCAGGGAAGGGATGGTCCCCCTCTATGAATAGAAATACTGTCAAGGAATTGAGAGAGAAATGGGCTGAGAAATTGTTCTTCCAGAAAATCCAGTGGGAAAACATTCAAAAAGAATTGGTAGAATTGAGGAAATTCAAGTCCATACAACAAGAAAAGGATCAATTGTATACTCTTTCCTGGGAATTACTAAGTTGTAGGGCTCCATCCCCTTCTTACCCTGTCTTTCTTTACGAACAGACAATTTTATTCAAGATGAGGGCATTAAAAGAAGGAAGGCCATTTGAGCTAATAACAGCCTCCCAGTTTTCAGAAGCTTTCCTAGCAAGGAACGATGAGGAGCAAAATCTATTACGTGAATTATATTTACATGATAAAGCCTGCTATACTGACTCTCATGCTAATCATGTTCCCCATTTGGGGGATATTCAGCTGAGAGCATTTGCTTCTTTTGTCATCAATCATGTAAAATGGCGGCATGCCTTTCAAACCATCACAAAGAATGAGGACAATGCCACCCTTTGGATTAGAAATGAACCTCGGCTTCCAATAGGACTCAATCCAGGTATGCAAAGGCTCTCGGGTTTCGTGAGATTGTCCAACACTTGGAAAATGTGCAAGATAGAATCATCACTACCTGTGTTGGGATAATTTCCAGTAATCAGCAGCATGCCCTGCAGGGTAGTGAGTACAGATGGTTATATTCTTCTCCAACTTTGAAAGAAGGGGACCCATATTTCTTTGAGAATTTTAAGCAGGATTTAACAAGGGTGCTTGGGTATGTGTAGTGCATGAAAAAGTGTGGATCTGGGTGGATTGGGTTAAGATTCAAGTTTCCCCTCATATGGATGCATGTGAGTCCTTATAGAAACATTTATGTTTTGACTAAAGAAGAGGAGAAGCAGTGTTGGGAGAAATGGACTGCCTGTCAGGGATTTGTGCATCATGGGGAACCAACGGAACTTTGTGAAGCACCTGCAACAATTAATTAATAAGAATATGTGAACTAGCAGAAATGACAGAACTCAGAATCACTTTTATATTGATCGCAGGCCACTTCGAGGGGGCAACCTCCTTTGAGCAAGCTCAATACAAATAACTTCACGGTGCCTTCAATGACCTCACCACACACTTATATACTAATTCTATGCCCAATACTATGAGTCAACACCATGGGACATACAATACTATGGGATGACTTACGAAGCATATGCGTCCAATACTATGGGTCAATACTATGGGCTAATATAAACTATGGATCAACAAATACTATGGGACGACTTACAAAGCATATGCGTCCAACAACACTATACTAACATAGTAAAGAGAAGGGTTGACACGGGTTCCTAACATCCCCTCTCCCTTAGAAAAATCTTTGTCCTCAAAGCTTTGGTTGGGGAAATTGTTGCAGAATCTGAAGGAGTGGTTCCCCAGTAGCATCCTCGGGTTGCATTTCGGGCCACTGACGCCTTTGGAGTGTCAGCGAGGATTGCTTGGAAGGCTGTAGATGAAGAAGAACCCTATCAACTACGTGGAAAGTGCGCTCAGAATGGTGTTGATCGGCTTGTTGTTTCAGTCGAATTCTGGCCATGTGAAGATTGTCCTACAGAATGAGAAGAATCTGATCACGGTTTCAAAGAACCGAGTCAATTTCCTGAATTGGGGAGCTGCTAAGGGTGTATGGAAGAAGAACTAGTGGTGTCTGTCCATAGACTGCTTCATATGGTGTCCTTTGAGATGTGGTATTGTACCACCAGAGTGCTAGGAAATCCATAGAAATAGTTGGCCAAAGCTGTGTAGGGATGGGCAAGGGTTTGAGCAATCCCGAAAGGAGTGTCGTTTCACCCTTGTTGACCTGGAAGGTATCACAGTCAGCCACCATTTGTTGAATTGTCATTTTCAGTCCCTGCCAAAAGAAGTTACATTGTTCCCGATCATACATTTTGAAGAACCCAGAGTGCCATGCTGATGAAGAAGCATGGAGTTCATAGAAGAGATAGCCCTGTTGAACATATTGCAACCAACTTGGAACAAGCAGAGAAAGATCTGTAAGAGAAAATGGGTCATCAATTGTGCGAGAAGGTGCATCTGCCACCATATTGTCCTTACCCTTCTTGTAAGTGATCGCATAGGGATAAAACATGAGTTGGATAACCCATTTCAAGTGTGTTGGGGAGGAGACCCATTGTTCCAGAAAATTTTCTAGACTCTGGAGATCAGTCTTGATACAGAAATAATTCCCTAATAGGTATGGCTACCACTTCTGTATTGCATGCAAAATAGCCATAATTTCCTGCTGATAGGTAGATGCGACTAAATTCTTACTGGAAAGGTCTCTTGAAGGTGGCAAGATCATTGGTCCAGTAAAGACACCTACATATCTATCCAAGGAAGTAGTGGAGATCGTTGATGGGTGCATCTGAATGGAATGGATCTGAGCGATGACACCATGTGAATTTTTCTTAAGGATTTTTTCCAGGCGATGTGAACTAATGATGCGGAGAGACCCTGGTTGTAAGCCCATTAATTTGTGTTGTGCCCCATTGACTGAAAACTGCATCCAAAGTTTCGCAAAATGGCATAAGATGGGGCCAAGTGTGCGTAACCATTGAACACCCAAAACCACATCACATCCGCCTAAGGACAAGAAAAACATGTCAGTGTGCAGGTTATAATCTTCCATAGAGATATGCACATTGTGACACTTCCTCTTGCAAGGTAAGATGCCCCCATTGGCAACCATGACTTCAAAGTTGGAGCAAGGATGGACAAAACAATCAGCCTATTTGGAAATCCGAGGGTCACTGAAGTTATGAGTGCTACCAGAATCAATGAGTATGGTAAGAGGGAACTTCTTGAAGTATCCCCTGACCTGCATTGTTTGTGGGGTTGTGACACCGTTTACAGCATGGAGAGAGATCGCGGGTGGGCCGTCCTGAGATGGGGTGTCAACAGGTGGGTGTTGAATGTCGACCTAATCATCTACTGTATCTAGAACTTCTTCACCAATTTCAGAGGCAGGTAGAGAATCCACATCCAAGAGATAGAGATTTTGTTGAACACATCTATGTCCCCAAGTGAATTTCTCATCTCAATTATAACAAAGCCCTTTTTCTCGACATGCCTGCATCTCGGTTTCAAAAAAATGCTTGATAGGAGTTGGTCGAGGAGCTGGCAGGATGGGAGGTCATTGAGAACCCATATTTTTGAAGGGAACAAAAGTGGGTTTGGAGCACTTTTGGGATGCAAGCTTGTCTTCTGCCAACTTAGCCAAACTTAGAACTTCCATCATTGTGTTGGGATAGAACATTTTAACCTCTGACCAGATTTCATCCTTAAGACCACTGATAAAACAACTCCTGTAAAATTCATCAGACAATCCTTCTGTGTGATTGGCGAGTTTCTCAAATTCTGTCTAATACTCTCTCACTGTGCCAGTTTGGTGAAGTTTAGTGAGTGCTCCTGTGAAGTCGTCAAAAGCACTAGGACCAAATCGTGGCAAAAGGAGTTGGCAAAAATATGTCCAGTTTGGCTTGGGATGAGCTTTGATGTACCAACGATACCATTGAAGGGCTTCCTGTTCCAAATGAAAGGATGCAAGTGGAACTTTTTGGACATCAAAAGTATTATGTAGACTGAAATATTGTTTTGCTCGGTATATCCATCCAGTTGGATCAGTACCATTGAAGCGAGGAAAATCAAGCTTCGGCCCATGAAAATTGTTGGAAGAAGAGAACCCGGTGGCTGCAAAAGATTCTGGCTGTCGGTTATTGTTGATGGCTGAATGCTGAAGATGGAGGCTGAGAAATTTTTTATCCAAATCCTGGAGTTTGGCTTGGATGGTTGCAAGTGCTTCTTCCATGGTTTTTGCTCCTATGCAGGTGACAACCATATCTAGGAGTTTTTATTTATTTTTTCATTTTTTATTTTTTTGGTTGACTAGGTAGAAAAACAAAAACAGAAAATGCTTGAGTAAAGGAAAATCTAGATTTGGGAAAAAATCTGAAGGGTAATTGGGGTTTGACTAAGATTTGGACACTTTCTGATGGACAGGGAGGCAAAAAATGGGGATTTCAGAAGCGGGGTGAAAGAATGAGAAAAATTGGTAGAGAGGGACAAAGAAGTAAAATTAGGAAAGGAACACGGTGGCAAAATTTGAAGGCGTTTGGGTGAAAATTGAAAGAGTTATGGAAAACCTTAAAAATAGACAAATGTGGGATTTCTGGTCTTGGGAAGTGGAATTCGGGATAGGGTCTTCATGAATGAAATATGAAGAATGGGATGACAAGGGTTCCCCGAAAACAGGGGTAGCCATTTCAGAATAGAGCGGCTACGGCTTGGAAGGGATCTGAAACAGATAGATCTGCAACGGCCCAGAAGTGAGCGGAAATAGAGGGATCTGAAACGGCGTCGAATGGATTGAAAATGGATGGATCTGGAATGACTTTCAGAATGGATCTGAAACGGCGCAGCAGTGATCGACAACAGTTCAGCTGAAAATAGATATGGACCCTAGGTATGTGCGGCTTCCTAACAGTTTAGGGGTTTCACTCGGCCACCAATGCTGTCTGACAGCTTGCGTATTGGGGCAGTACCCCTCACTCCACGGCTCAGGTAAAACTGATAACCACTTTGCCACAAATGACAGCTCTTGGTTTACCTAACGGGTGGGAACTAGTCAATCAGGTAGGGGTCATTGCCCTTTTCGCTTGCAAGCCCTCTTAATGGGCCAGCTACTTCGGGGTTCCTGTGGTACTCCTCACAATGAGTTTTAGGGCTTATGCCCAATTACTTCCCACAGTTCAGCGGATAGGGATTATTCCCAAATCCAAACCTGCAACAGATGCAAAAAAAAAATTGGCAGAAATTTCACCCAGCGAGCCCAAGAAAGTGCTCTAATACCAGATGTGAAGCACCTGCAACAATTAGTTAATAAGAATATGCGAAATAGCAGAAATGACAGAACTCAGAATCACTTTTATATTGATCGCAGCCACTTCGAGGGGGCAACGTCCTTTGAGCAAGCTCAATACAAATAACTTCACGGTGCCTTCAATGACCTCAACACACACTTATATACTAAGTCTATGCCCAATACTATGAGTCAAAACCATGGGACATATAATACTATGGGACGACTTACAAAGCATATGCGTCCAATACTATGGGTCAATACTATGGGCTAATATAAACTATGGATCAACAAATACTACGGGATGACTTACAAAGCATATGCATCCAACAACACTATATTAACATAGTAAAGAGAAGGGTTGACACGGGTTCCTAATAAACTTGCCTACAATCTTACCAATCTTCACAGGTTCGTTCTGGACTCAGATTTGAACTAGTTGAAGTTGTTGCATGAGGACATGAAAATGGATAGTTGGGGGGAGATGTTGGGCCCTGGAAATGCCCCTTTTTGACAATACCTATTTCATCATTTTGCCCTGTTACACCCTACTTTCATAAACCATTTACATGCCTTTTTCCAGAACAATCACCAATCCTGACAAGGTATAATTCATTATTGCTTTATTTAATTAATGCCTAAGATTGTTATGGTTATGAATTCTAGCCCTCGATTTATGCTAACTTGTGTTGATTTCATTAAGTTAAGATCGAAGCATAGGTGTATCAGCCGCAATGCCTTGGGAAAGAATCATATGGTGCCAGCTGTTACTCTTCCAAATTGATTCCTCATATTCCAAGGGACAACACATCTTTCCACGTGGAGCTATAACAAGTCTTTGCTGAAACAGAGCATTGCTGCAACAGACAGGACGCTTCCCAATTGGTTAAACCATTGATCCATTGACTGCCAGAGTAACAACATCCTTCATGTATAATGGCCTCATTCATTACGGCTGTAACAGTTTAGCTGTAACTCTACAGCATGAAGATCAAAGATCTTCATTACTGCACGAAATTAGTGGATCACGAACTGTATTCCTCATGTATAAATACAGGAAGGATCTCAAAGTCTGGGATTGGTTAATTACCATTTTGTACGGGCTGTAACAGTGAACTCAGACTGTGGATTACCATATTTAATGAAAAGCAAAGTTATTTTTATTTCTGTGTCTTAATTTGTGGTAGTTCAGAACGTCTCTATTAGAAGGCCAGGGCCCGCCTTCTCACAGAGATTGTTGAGTTAAGTACGTAGTTTGTAATGTCCCCATTCAAATAATTGTATAGTAGACAATCCCCATCAATCCTACCAAGTTCCCTAGGTTGAATGGGTACACTGGGAATTGTAATAAGGGAGGAAAGGAATAATGTTTACACATTAGAATAGTCCAAGTATTTAATAAATAAGTTGAATAAATGAATCCAAGAGGAATTATAGGTGGAAAATGGTTTTGAGGACATTTTGAGGATGTGGGGCCCCCACTAGCTTGGTTTCTCACTGCCACATGGAAAATATCACTTGGAATTTCGAATCCATGGTAAGGAAAACATTATTGGGTGAGTTGGTAAGGAATACACATGGCATGGAGTATCTTAGGTCGAAATGTGATGGAATAGTAACCACCATGGAAGAGGAAGAGTCAAATTGGAGATTAGTGGAGACATGGGCTAGATTCCCTAGTCTTATGACAACAATGATGAAGCATCTATGACAAAATTCAGATCTGACTTCTTACACCTGACCATTATGACATGTCAAACCAAAAATAGGCTCAAGAAGGCACTCATGGAGTTCTGGGAAGCTAAAGAGACTCCTATTCGAATTTGGGAGAAGATGGAGGGTTGGAAACTAGGAGACAAGTGGCAAATGTGGAATATTTCCTAAGTGGAAATCTCTAGAAGATAATGAGAGGATTTCAACCCTTAGAAGGCTAATGTTGGTTATAAAATGTAGAAATCAAGTATGAGAATGGCTTTTTATGATTTGAGAAAAATTGCATTTGTGAAGAGAGAGCTAGTGGATGACTAGTTTCTTGCCTTAGCCAATTTCGAGGGTGAAAGATTCCCATCCAAGTTGGTGTTTGGAGAGGTCAATCAGGTCTTTCATGGATATTTAATGGATTTTTATTTGCAGGTATCAGCTACAAGGCATCTCATGGTTTGTTTTAGTGCAGCACCATCTCTCAACCATTTCTAGTTTTGAAGGCATATTCACGCTCCTTGAGGGAGGGCGTTTTTGGTGAGCTCTTGCGCTTATTAGGAGAGATTTTCATTATCTATTTCTGATTGTAATAGCTTCATGTCCTATATTATTCATATTCAAAAAGTATCAGGTCAAAATACCCACTTGTTGTATGCAAAAATGTTGATTAATGAGCAAACAATGTCCATTTCGCCACTACATTGATCTATAGCATGATAATGCTGATGGTTTCATATGAATGGATGATTATATGATGAATTTATGATTAATATACTTCCATGGATGTATTTTACAAGTTTCATGTACTGTACTTGAGCATTTGAAGTATTTTTACTCAGTTTAATTGCATTGGGAGAAGAAATAGTGCCATTTCCCCAAGGGTCGAATTGGTGATTTTTGCAGCTGAATGGGAGAGGGTTGGAACAGAGATAATAATCAATTAATCATGCACATGAGACCTTAATAACATCCTTAACACATCCCCTACCTCTTTTCAGAAATTTGAGGGATTTTGGAAGCATTTGGGAGGCCATTTTAGTGTTTACCCAGGGGGGATTTGATGCATAAATTGCTAGTTAAAATACCATACATTGACCAGAATATAAATCAAATTTTCAAAAGTATTTTGAGGGTTATAAATCATCCATGAAACTAATATTCAAGTCTAAATATCATTCATATACCCTTATAGAAGATTTGGGAGCATTTGGGTTAATTTGGAGGCCAAAACAACAAAACTAGTCAAGGGTCGAAATTGGGGAAAAAGTGGAAAATTGGTCATTTTAATAAATTTTTGAAAAAGGGACATTACAAGTGGTATCAGAGCATGGTCTTGGCACCCGATGATATTAACAAGAAGCCAAACGAATAAACCACCACCCTTTGAATCAGTAGTTGAAGAAGTTTTGGTTGAAGAAGAGATAGTAGCAGAAAAAGAGTTTTTTTCTAAAACAATGGGTAGAGAGGAGGAGGAAAAATTAAGACATAAGGAGGAATTTATTGAAGCCTTAAAACCATGTTTTTATGGAATTACCATGTTTATGCTAGAGATGAGTAAACAAATGATGAAAAGTTTTGAATTGTTGGGTAGCCAACTTCCAAGCAAAGGGATGATAGGAGATAACAGTGGTTCACATTCAGGGGAAAAGATAAAAGGCAGTGAGCATATTTTTTCAAGCACAGGACCACATAATAGACCTGATGAATTACAAAGCACACAAAGGCATACTGCACCTAAATTTCTCACACCCAAAGAAGATCCCAATATTGAGGTGGATTATAAGAAACTAGTAAATGATTGGAATGATTTGAATGAAGAGTGTAAAAGAGGTGTACCACTCAGTGACTACATTGATGCTATACAAAAAATTAAAAGGAGGGAAGACAATAGGATTCCATTACAAAAAAAAGAATTAAATAGTGCTATTGGAAAAATGTCACTTCCTACTTTTGATGGTTCTTCTCAAAATTCTGCTAACACTTGGGTGCAAAAATTGGATGTATATTTTCAGCTGAATCCTATGTTGGAAGAGGATGCATTAAAAATGGCCATTTTGCATTTGGAAGGAGATGCCAATGAATGGTGGTTTCATGGGATGAAAACCTTGGGTCATAATCAGGTTAAAACATATGTTGAATTTGTTGACAGGGTACTAGAAAGATTTGAACAAAAAGATCCAGAATTGCCTTTCAAAGAACTAGCTCAATTGAAGCAAATTGGGTGCCCTACTGAATATATGTTGGACTTTCAAAAATTATTAGTCAAGGTGGTTAATGTCTCTATGGGAAGATTAGTATTACTATTCACAGAAGGTTTGGATGAACCCTTAAGATGCAATGAGCTTGACGAGGGATCTCCAAAATGTGCTTCATAGAACAAGATTCCCCCCCAAGCCTAGCTACAAATTTGAAAATAAACCTTGGAAAAGGGATGGATATGATAAGAAACCTTGGAAAAGAGAGTCATTTGAAAGGAATAAAAAAGAAGGACTAAACAGGGATGAACTTCGAAAAAAGAAACTGCACTTCACATGCTTCCAACCAAGGACACCAGGGGACAGATGTACTAAAGGAAAGGCTCAACACATAGAAGTATTTTCTGATACTGAGGGGTATGATGGGGGCATAGATGAAGAGGGAAATATTTCAGATCAAGAAGAGGCATATGAGACAGCAGTAGAAGAGGGAAGACAAGAAGAAAATCAACCTTCACAAGACAAAGCAAGAATGGCGGTACTTTCAGCAGTACCTCGCTATCATACTATTCGATGCAAGGGTGTGGTAAAAGGACAAAGAAATTTAGTTTTGGTAGATGGAGGAGCCACCCATAACTTCATTGATGTAGAGATGTTGGAGAAAAGAAAGATACCTATTGAACCATTTGATGGCTTCACGGTTGTCATTCCCGGTCACAACACAATGCAATGCAAAACATGGGTTCCCAAGCTGCAAGTCACCGTAGGTAACTATACTTTTCTTGATAATTTTTATGTGGTTGATGTTGCTGATACTAATGTGGTTTTGGGAATGCAATGGATGTATTCAATAGGAGAGCTTACAGTAAATTATCAAATTCTCGAAATGAAATTCCAAGATTCAAAAGGAGTACAAAGAGTTGTGAGAGTGCAACACACTTATCCAAATCAAGTAGTGACTTACAATAGTATGAGATCTATATTGAGGCATGGGGACATAGAATAGGTATCTGAATGTCATATTACATCTGCCAAGCCAAATATAAATGTTTTTGAACACCTAAAGGAGATAGAGAGACTTTTGCAAAAATATGAAAAAGTTTTTAGAGACATTCCACATGGTAGACCATCGGATAGGGGGGTTGAGCATAGCATTATTTTGGAGGAGAGTACTTCACCCATTCAGATACCACCTTATAGACATCCTAAAAGGTTCAGAGATGAGATTGAAAAAGCTATCCAAGAACTCTTAGAGTTGGGACTTATTAGACCAAGCTCTAGCCCTTATGCTTCTTCAATAGTGCTAGTGAAGAAAAAAGATGGAACATTGAGAATGTGCATAGACCTTAGAGCTTTGAACAAAAAGACTATCCAGAATAGGTATCCTATTCCTAGGATTGATGAGCTCATGGATGAGATACATGGGGCCAAATATTTCTCCAAAATTGACATTAGGTCAGGGTATCATCAAATTCGAATAAAAGATGAAGATGTGCAAAAGACTGCTTTTCGATGTCATTATGGTCACTTTGAATTTCTTGTCATGCCTTTTGGGTTAACTAATGCTCCAGCCACATTTCAAGCATGCGTGAATAGGATCTTTTGCAAGCAACTAAGAAGGTTTGTTTTGGTTTTCTTTGATGACATTCTCATTTACAGTAAAACATGGGAAGAGCATTTGCAGCAGTTAGAGATTGTGTTGAAGGTTTTGCAAGAAGAGTCCTTATTTGCTAAGTTGTCAAATTGTGAATTTGGGATGAAAGAATTATTGTATCTTGGGCACATTATTGGGAAAGAAGGAGTGAAGGTACACATGGAAAAAATCAGGGCTATCTTAGAATGGCCATCACCAAAAAAATCACCGAATTGAGGTAGTTTATTGGCATATGCACATATTACAGAAAATTTGTGAAGGGATTCTCCAAGTTGACTTCTCCACTCACTGATTTGACTAAGAAGGATGCTTTCAAGTGGGATGAAGAGGCTGAAAAGGCCTTCCAAAGAATTAAAGAGGTAATGAGTAGTTGTCCCATACTTTCACTTCCTGATTTTACTAAACCTTTTGTTGTGGAATGTGATGCTTCAGGTGGAGGAATAGGGGTTGTCCTAAAGCAAGGCCAACACCCCATATCCTTTGAGAGCAGAAAGTTGCAGCCTCATGAAAAAATTTATTCCATATATGATAAAGAAATGCTGTCCATTATGCATGCATTGGCCAAATTCAGACAATACTTGGTGGGCAGTAAGTTTGTTGTGAAAACTGACCACAATAGTCTAAGACACTTTCTCACCCAAAAAGATCTAAATGAAAGGAAACAAAAGTGGGTAAGGAAAATCCAAGCTTATGATTTTGATATTGAATATGTCAAAGGAAAGAATAATATAGTAGCAGATGCTTTGTCAAGAAGACCTTCTTTTTCTCTCATGGACATTGCCAAGGATTGGAAAAACATGCTACTAGTTAAATATTCTAAAGACCAATTTTCTTGTGATGTGTTGGATGGAATCAAAGGGGATGATAACTACAGGATTTTGAATGGGCTGATATATTATAAGGAAAGAATTTATTTAGTTCAGAACTCAAAGCTAAAGTATCGAATTTCGCAAGAAGCACATGATTCCCCACTAGCAGGCCATCCGGGGATCTTCAAAACTTAAAGAAAGTTGAGGCAAAGGTTTTTTTGGAAAGGGTTGAAGGAAGATGTTCAGAAATATGTGAATGAATGTAAAGTATGTCAACAAAACATATCAGAACTCACATGTCCAGCTGGGCTATTACAACCTGTGATGAACCTACAATAATTAATTAATGCAAATACACAAGATATCAGAAATAACAGAACTTAGAATTATTTTTATATTGATCACAGGCCACTTCGAGGGGGCAACCTCCTTTGAGCAAGCTCAATACAATTAACTTCACGGTGCCTTCAATGACCTCAACACACACTTATATACTAATTCTATCCCCAATACTATGATTCAAAACCATAGGACATATAATACTATGGGACGACTTACAAAGCATATGCGTCCAATACTATGGGTCAATACTATGGGCTAATATAAACTATGGATCAACAAATACTACGAGACAACTTACAAAGCATATGCGTCCAACAACAATATACTAACATAGTAAAGAGAAGGGTTAACATGAGTTACTAACATCCCCTCTCCCTTAGAAAAAGATTTGTCTTCAAAGCTTTGGTTGGAGAAATTGCTACAGAATCTGAAGGAGTGGTTCCCCGGTAGCATCCTCGGGTTGAATTTCGGGCCACTGACGCCTTTGGAGTGTTAGGGAGGATTGCTTGGAAGGCTATAGATGAAGAAGGACCTTATCAGTTGCGTGGAAAATGTGCTCAAAACAATGTTGATCGGCTTGTTTCAGGCGAATTCTGGCCATGTGAAGATTGTCCTGTAGAATGAGAAGAATCTGATCGTGGTTTTGAAGAACCGAGTCAATTTCCTGAACTGGGGAGCTGCTAAGGGTGTATTGAAGAAGAACTGGAGGTGTCTGTCCATAGACTGCTTCATATGGTGTCCTTTGAGATGTGGTATTGTACCACCAGAGCACTACTAGGAAATCCATAAAAATAGTTGGCCAAAGCTGTGTAGGGATGGGAAAGGGTTTGAGCAATCCTGAAAGGAGTGTCGTTTCACCCTTGTTGACCTGGAAAGTATCACAATCAGCCACCATCTGTTGAATTTTCATTTTCAGTCCCTGCCAAAAGAAGTTACTTTGTTCCCGGTCATACATTTTGAAGAACCCAGAGTGCCCTGCTGATGAAGAAGCATGGAGTTCATAGAAGAGATAGCCCTGTTGAACATATTGCAACTAATTTGGAACAAGTAGAGAAAGAGCTGTAAGAGAAACTGGGTCATCAATTGTACGAGTATCTTCCACCATATTGTCCTTACCCTTCTTGTAAGTGATCACATAGGGATAACCCATGAGTTGGATAACCCATTTCAGGTGTGTTGGGGAGGAGACCCATTGTTCCAGAAAATTTTCTAGACTCTGGAGATCAGTCTTGATGCAAAAATAATTCCCTAATAGGTATGGCTGCCACTTCTGTACTGCATGCAAAATAGCCATCAGTTCCTGTTGAGAGGTAGATGTGACTAAAGTCTTATTGGAAAGGTCTCTTGAAGGTGGCAAGCTCATTGGTTCAACAAACACACCTGCATATCTATCCAAGGAAGTAGTGCAGACCATTGATGGGTGCATCTAAATGGAATGGAGCTGAGTGATGACACCATGTGAATTATTCTTAAGGATTTTTTCCAATCGATGTGAACTGATGATGCGGAGAGACCCTAGTTGTAAGCCCATTAATTTGTGTTGTGCCCCATTGACTGAAAACTGCATCCAAAGTTCCGCAAAATACCATAAGATGGGGCCAAGTGTGCGTAACCATTGAACACCCAAAACCACATCACATCCGCCTAAGGATAAGGCAAACATGTCAGAGCAAAATTTATAATCTTCCATAGAGATATGCACATTGTGACACTTCCCCTTGCAAGGTAAGGTGCCCCCATTGGAAACCATGACTTCAGAGTTGGAGCAAGGATGGACAAAACAATCAGCCTGTTTGGCAATCCGAGGGTCACTGAAGTTATGAGTGCTACCAGAATCAATGAGTATGGTAAGAGGGAGCTTCTTGAAGTATCCCCTGACTCGCATTGTTTGTGGGGTGGTGATGCCAGTTACAGCATGGAGAGAGATCTCAGGTGGGTCGTCCTGAGATGGGGTGTCAACAGGAGGGTGTTGAATGTCAACCTGATCATATACTGTATCTGGAGCTTCTTCATCAAGTTATGAGGAAGGCAGAGAATCCACATCCAAGAGATAGAGCTTTTGTTGAACACATCTATGTCCCCGAGTGAATTTCTCATCACAATTATAACAAAGCCCTTTTTCTCGGCGTGCCCGCGTCTCTGTTTCAGACAAATGCTTGATAGGAGTTGGTTGAGGAGCAGGCGTGATGGGAGGTCGTTGGGAACCCATATTTTTGAAGGGAACAATGGTGGGTTTGAAGCGTTGTTGAGCTGCGATGTTGTCCTCTGCCAACTTAGCCAACCCTAGGACTTCCATCATTGTGTTGGGACAGAACATTTTGACCTCTGAGCGGATTTCATCCTTGAGACCACTGATAAAACAACTCCTGTAGAATTCATCAGACAATCCTTCTATGTGATTGACCAGTTTCTCAAATTCTGTCTGATACTCTCTCACTATGCCAATTTGGTGAAGTTTAGTGAGTGCTCATGTGAAGTCATCAAAAGCACTAGGACCAAATTGTGGCAAAAGGAGTTGGCAAAAATCTGTCCAGTTTGGATCGGGATGAGCTTTGATATACCAACGGTACCATTGAAGGGCTTCTTGTTCCAAATGAAAGGATGCAAGTGGAAATTTCTAGACATCAAAAGTATTATGCAGACTGAAATATTGTTCTGCTCAGTATATCCATCCAGTCGGATCAGTACCATTGAAGCGAGGAAAATCAAGCTTCGGACCGCAAAAATTGTTGGAAGAAGAGAACCCGGTTGCTGCAAAAGATTCTGGCTGTCGGTTATTGTTCATGGTTGAATGCTAAAAATGGAGGCTGAGAAATTTTTCATCCAGATCTTGCAGTTTGGTTTGGATGGCTGCAAGTGCTTCCTCCATGGTTTTTTCTCCTGCACGGGTGACAACCATAACTAGAAATTTTATTTTTTTTTCTTTTTGGTTGACTGGGTAGAAAAACAAAAACACAAACTACTTGAGTAAAGGAAAATATGGATTTGGGAAAAAAATCTGAAGGGTAATTGGGGTTTGACTAGGTTTTGGACACTGTCGAATAGACAAGGAAGCAAAAAATGAGGATTTCAGAAGCGGGGTGAAAGAATGGGAAAATTTGGCAGAGGGGGACAAAGAAGCAGAATTCAGAAACGAACTCTGTTGTAAAATTTGAAGGTGATTGGGTGAAATCCGAGGAAGTTATGGCAAACCCTAAAAATAGACAAATGTGGGATTTCGGGCTTTGGGAAGTGGAATTGGGGATAGGGTCCTCAGGAATGAAATATGCAGAATGGGATTACAGGGGTTCCCCGAAAGTTTCAAGGGAAAGAGAGTGAAAACAAGGGAGATATGGAGAAAAAATTGAAATTTTATTTATTTTTTTATTTATTTATTTTTAGAATGGAGTGGCTATGGCTCCGAAGAGATCTAAAACAGATAGATCTACAATGGCCTGGAAGTGAGCGGAAATAGAAGGATCTGAAACAGTGCCGAATGGATTGAAAATGGTTGGATTTGGAATGGCTTTCAGAATGGATATGAACGGTTGGATCTGAAACGGCGCAGCAGTGATCGACAATAGTTCAACTGAAAATAGATATGGACCCCAGGTATGTGTGGCTTCCTAACAGTTCAAGGGTTTCACTCAAGCACCAATGCTGTCTGACGGCTTGTGTATTGGGGCAGTACCCCTCACTCCACATCTCAGGTAAAACTGATAACCGCTTTGCCACAAACGACAGCTCTTGGTTTACCTCACGGGTGGGAACTAGTCAATCAGGTAGGGGTCGTTGCCCTTTTCGCTGGCAGGTCCTCTCAATGGGCCAGCTACTTCGGGGTTCCTGTGGTACTCCTCACAATGAGTTTTAGGGCTTATGCCCAAGTACTTCCCACAGTTAAGCAGATAGGGATTAATCCCAAATGCGAACATGCGAAAAAAAAAATTGGCAGAAATTTCACCCAGCGAGCCCAAGAAGGTGCTCTGACATCAGATGTGATGAACCTGCAATAATTAATTAATGCAAATACATGAGATATCAGAAATAACAGAACTCAGAATCACTTTTATATTGATCACAGGCCACTTCGAGGGGGCAACCTCCTTTGAGCAAGCTCAAAACAATTAACTTCACGGTGCCTTCAATGACCTCAACACACACTTATATACTAAGTCTATGCCCAATACTATGAGTCAAAACCATGGGACATATAATACTACGGGACAACTTACAAAGCATATGCGTCCAATACTATGGGTCAAAACTATGGGCTAACATAAACTATGGATCAACAAATACTACAGGACGACTGACAAAGCATATGCGTCCAACAACAATATACTAACATAGTAAAGAGAAGGGTTGACACAGGTTCCTAACACAACCATTGTCCATTCCGGAGCAAAAATGGGACAGTATCTCCATGGATTTCATCACCGGTTTGCCTAAATATTTGGGTAAAGATTGCATCTTTGTGGTAGTGGATAGGTTGAAAACATTTGCTAATTTATTTGCTGTTACATCATATTTTAGTGCTGCACAAGTGGCTGATATTTTTTTCAAAGAAATATTCAAATTGCATGGGCTCCGCAAAAGCATTGTCAATGATAGACATATTAGATTCATGGGTGCCTTTTGGCAATAACTTTTTAGATTGGTGGGCACTCAATTGACTACAAGTACCAACTATCATCCACAAATTGATGGACAAATAGAGAGAGTGAATCAGTGGTTGGAAGAGTACCTAAGAAACTATGTGGGAGAGCAGCAAAAAACATGGGCAAAATGGCTACACTTGGGTGAGTTTTGCTACAACACCACTTATCATATGTCAATAGGGATGTCTCCTTTAAAAGAATTATATGGTTATGATGCACTTACATTTTCTGAAATCATATTTGGTGATAGTAGAGCCCCAAAGGCTAAAGATTGGGTGGAAGAGAGCCAAGACATTTTAAATCTCTTGAAAGACAATTTACAGGTTGCTCAAAATCAATAAAAAAAATATGCTGATAGACATAAGGAAGAAAGAACCTTTCAAGTCAATGATTTAGTATATTTAAGGTTGCATCCATATAAGCAAACATCTCTCAAAAAGAATGGAGTAGAAAAATTAAAACCAAGGTACTATGGGCCATACAAGGTAGTGCGGAAGATTGGAGAAGTAGCATATGAACTAGAACTTCCAGAAGGGAGTAAAATCCATAATGTATTACATGTTTCTTGTCTCAAGAAATCCCTTGGTTAGTAAATCATCACTTCATAAATACTTCCTCCCTTGGATGATGAAGGTCATCTCACACTTGTTCCAGAAAATATTTTGAAGACACGGGAAAGGAGGTTGAGGAGTAGAATTATCAACGAATATTTAGTACAATGGAAGGACCTACAAAATGAAGATGCCACATGGGAAGAGGAGAAGATTTTGCAGCATACTAATTTTCAATTGCTTGAGGACAAGCAATCTTGGGTGGGGAGGACTGTAATGAACCCATTCAAATAATTGTATAGCAGACAATCCCCATCAATCCTACCAAGTTCCCTATGTTGAATGGGTACATTGGGAATTGTAATAAGGGAGAAAAGGAATAATGTTTACACATTAGAATAGTCCAAGTATTTAATAAATAAGTTATAAATAATCCATGAACCTAATATTCAGGTCTAAATATCATTCATATACACTTACAGAATATTTGGGAGCATTTGGGTTAATTTGGAGGCCAAAACAGCAAAACTTTTCAAGGGTCGAAATTGGGGAAAAAGTGGAAAATTGGTCATTTTAATAAATTTTTGAAAAAGGAACATTTCATAGTTAGATTTATTCATTTCCTGTTGTGTGTTGTGGAATTGCATTAGGCGTATTTCTGATAGCTGCAACAGAGAATTTATAATTGCATTCTTTCTTGGTAGTTTATTCTTTGCATTACGAATAGCTACAACTATGTGGTGTGAAAGTCGACTGTGTAGGTTAGTTTGATTAATGCATGTGTGTTCAATTTAGCTGTTACAGCCAAGCTCAGCTCCAATTCTTTTCAGTCATTTATGCTTTCTAGGATTTCCAATATTTATCAATTTACAGTTCAAGCTTACTTTTTAATTCTGGTTGCTGTTGTATCTTTATTGTATTCATAGATTAGGCAGATTGTGATTGAGTTACAGTAGTTGCTGGATGAATCATTTTGGTAAATATTGAATACTATAGTTTGATAATTATAGGATTTAACTTCTTGCAAAAGTAATCTAGTTCATTTATATTCTTAGATTAGTAACTATTGGGTTGATTTCTATAGGAAAGTAGCTGTACTTTGAATTCCTAGATTTGTGAGTTGGATTAGTTTTCTTTATGGAATGAATTTGGATGAGCAGATAGGTAGGATTATTATCTCCATTTAGTTAATCAACTACTTGAAATGTTTATGCATAGATTGTGCTTATTGCCATTGAAATAAAAGACTTCCCTGGGTTGACAGTTTATATTGAGCATCTTGTGTGTTAGTTGTAATTAATTAGCATATGGGGTGACCAACAAGCGCGAGTCCTGCAATGCACTATTCATTAGATCTATTTACGCACTCATCACCTGGTTGTGGAAACCATATTCCGCATCCCCCCCATAACTTCACCTCGGGTGAGACCTCAGTCTGTTCGTAGATTTTTGCCGAAAGGGCAAGTGAAAAGGGGTTTTGTCGGTTCCTTGAACCGTGAAGAACCTTGGTCTTTATAGAAAACCTCAAGACAGTTATGTAAGCCAATAATCTCCATCTGCACTTTCTAGTCAAAATAATTGAATGGAGTGAGGGTGATCTACTGTGACTGGTCCATGGAAGCTTTGAAATTAATTTTGGAATTATTTGGGTGTTCCCAAAGCTTGCTTGTTGTTCCTTCTTGATGATAGAATGCGCCCTGTGGATGAATTACTGCACCCTCCTTGAGACTGGTTGGATCCTGCAAGACAATAGTAGGAGAAAGGAATAGATTGATAGCTCTGATATCATGTGAAATTTAGTTCACACCAATATCTAATCAAGAAATTACACACTCTCACAAAGATCTCACACAACTAGTCAAGAACACAGAAAATTACTCACAATAGTTACAAACTATATTAACTCTCATGAATAATAATACATCAGAAATTTTTTTTAAAGTAATAGGATGTCAATATATAACATTACAACAGATATTAGAATGGCTAAATATTCGATTTGGATCATCATAAAATCAAACTTACTAAAACTATGCAAATCCCCCCTAGGTGGCAAGTGTGTTCTCCAAGTCACTTTAAAGGCTCACGAATTTATGAATTAGTGACCTGAGAGTGATGTGTAATGAAAAAACATGCCAAATCCCAAAATGGAAAGAAAAAACATCATAGAGTATGTGTGGTCCCAAAATCAAGTTTCCCTAGTTGACTAGCTTTTCCCCCTAAGGCAAAAAGCAGTAAAAAGCAGTGGAACGCATTTTTCACCAGAATCTTTAGGAATGAGCCCAAGTGGCATAGGAAAATTGTGGTCCACACTAGGAATTCTTGTGGTCCCCCCAAATTTTCCTTGTGGTCCACACAATGGCTCAAATGGCAATTATATAGTCTAATACATAGGAATTAATCATAAAATGATTAATTAATGCTACCAATGTATTAAATGACATAGATAGGGAGATTTAAATATTTCAACAATATAAAGGTAAGTTACCTTTCAAATTTTTTGAATGTTGTAGAGTAGGTCACTTTACTTCCAAATATCCTTACAAGGAAAGAAAGGATAGCGACAGTGAAGAGGACCTTAATTATAGAGAACGAAGGAAAACACACCAACAAAGCAGGTCTAAACATAAGAAGAAAAGGAGTCTGTATTCCAAAGAGAACAACATCTCATTTGATGAATATGATAGTGATGATAATCCAAGAGAAGTACTCTTCAGGGAAATGGTGGAAGACCTTGAAAATAAAGGATTAGAATAAAAGGATAATTATTGCTCTTCCATAAAGAAGGAATCATACAATAAGGAATCAATTTCAAATAATTCATATGAAAGTCAATCTTATCTTACTACAGGAACATTTTGTAAGTATTTTTACAATGGAATCTACATCTCACCTTCAAAATCCTATGTTGAGAATGAATATTGTAATATTCAGAAAGAGTTTGAAAGTAAAGAAGAAACCCTTAGGTGTAAAAATGAAGAAGCTGCAGAAAAGAAAATCTATCTATGAAAGTAAGCCTTCAAAAATCTCAAGCGATTTTAAACCAACAAAAGGATCTGTTACTTAAGGCTAAAAAAATAATTGATTTCTTGAAAATTCAAGAGGTTGAGTTCAAAAGGACTGAGTAAGTGCTTACAAACAAAGTACATGGAGAATCAGAAGATAATAAAAGGGAACTTAAGAGACAACTAGCATGCGCACTAAATGAAGTTAAGAAGCTTGAAGAAACGATGTCACGTCCCCATTTTGACCCCTTTTTCATTAAATCGTAAATGATGTAAATATTGATATTTAATCATGGTGAGGAGCTCAAGGCCAAGGCCCCACCATTGATTTATCATTTTATGTATCGACAATTAAAAATAGATGCCTATGGTTCTTGTGCTAGATAGGCACAATGTAAATTAAGACATCATGTAAATACGAATTTTAATGAAAAACCCACAACTAGCTATGCAATGCAACAAAGAGATGGGGGCATGATTCTACAAGGAATAGGGAGGGAAATTATTCAAACCCTTGAGCCAATGGTGTTAATCCATGTGTCAATGAGAAAACCCATAAACCACCAACTACCCATTTTGGGTTATGGACCCAAAGATTTAATTCTTCCAGAAATTGGTTGAGGCAGTTAATGCCTTGGGAATGAAGAGGTATGGAAGCCAATTTCATGCATGGGCAAGCCATCAACCTGGGAATTCATATTTTTTTCTTCTTGGGCAAGAAAACACCCACGAAATGGTGCCCAAATCCATTCTGAACCCATAGTCTTTCCTCTCTCACATAGGATGAACTATTGGGACTTTCCCCATCACGTTTTTTCACCATTTTTCCTGCATTTTCCATGCCTGGGAGTCGTTTTTGCATTATACAGCAGCTGGGAGAGAAGGGCCACGATTTGGGACTTTTATGGAGGTCATTTTTGCCCCAAAATACCCATGGGCGTTTTTCTGAAAATGATTTCTGCTCTCCAGGGTTGTTCCCCAATTGCCATTTCGTTTTTGGGCTTTCCCACGTTTTTCTGCATTGGTAGAAACCCCCTCTTTGGGAATCCCACTGAAGAAATGTTTTTATCATGCCCAATAAGTGGGGTTCTGCTATTATGTGCATCCTGGTTTTGATTTGAACCTGTGAGCAAGAAAATTGGAGTGGTAGTGGACAGAATTGGCTCAATAAACCTAGTGGAGGGAGTAACCTCTCAAGAAGATCAAGAGGGCTTGCTACTCTTCTATGCACACCTTAGACACTCTAGATTGGAAGGTATGGCCTGAGGGACTATGCATTGGTGAAGGGAATACTTCCTTGAGTGGGGTGTGTAGGCATTGTGGGTGCCAATCTAGATAGATCTTGTAGAGGTATCCCTAGCTCTGTACTTGAGCTCACTAGCTTAGCCACTCTTCCTTTCCATTTCCTAGCAGCCTGATAAACCCAATTGTAGATTGGCTTGGCTCATCTTGGTGTATGGTTGGTTATGTGTGAGTCTGTTGTTCCCTGATTCCTTGTAGAGATCATGCCCAGCTCGGGGGTGGCCGTGTGTTGAGATATTGATGATCACAACTGGCTTATGGTTGGGTGGAACGTTGCAGTTGCATAGCCAGTTGCTTGGGACTACTTGTTATAAGATAAGTACTCTCTTGTGTTAACTTTGCATTTATTTATTTGATGGATATCGTGAATGTATGATGGATGTGTTATTGATATTATTTCCGCTGTGTTTTTCTTATAGTTATACATTCCATATCTCTTTTTATATTATGTGAATGCTTATTTAAAAGTTCATGGGGCTAGATGCCCGGTTTTAGCATCACGATCCTCTCCATCGTACTGGTATGATGGGAGGGGACGTGACAGAATGGTATCAGAGCTGCTGGTTGTAGCATTGGACCTCTATGGGCCAAATCCAATTACAGTCACATGGGAAGGTCCCTTCCTAATCACCACAGGTACCAGCATCGGGCCTAAACTGGCTAAGTTGAATAAAATTACAGAGGTAAGATCACCTCCTGCTGAGCAGCAATCATCACAGGAAGAAGAAAAGAAGGAACTCAAAAATTGTTTTAAGTGTTTTTGAAAATTTTTGTTTAAGTCTGTTTCGGGAAGAACTCGGAAATCTTCGCCGAAACAGCGGGAGATTTCGGTGAATTGCTCCGAAACCGTGGGAGAATTCGGTGAATTGGTCCGAAACTACGGAAGGAATTCTCTTCTGAAACTGCAAAAGGAATTATCTTCTGAAATAGCGGAAGACTTCAGCGAATCATCCCGCAACTACAGAAGACTTCGGCGAATCGTCCCGCAACTGCGGAAGACTTCGGTGAATCGTCCCGCAACTATGGAAGACTTCGGCGAATCATCCCGCAACTGCGGAAGACTTTGGCAAATCGCCCCAAAATTGCGGAAGACTTCGGCAAATTGTTCCGAAACTGCAGAAGGATTCTGCGAGTTGTTCCGCAACGCAGAAGAGTTCGGTAAATCGTTCCGAAACTGCGGAAGGATTCCGCGAGTTATTCCGCAACGCGGAAGAGTTCGAAAAATCGTTTCGAAACTGCGAAAGGATTCTACGAGTTGTTCCACAACGCGGGAGAGTTCGGCAAGTTGGCCCGAAATAGGTCGGAAGAACTCGCTGAGTTGCTCCGAAACAAGCAATTTCAACCATTTTCTAGGGAGATTTTTCAGGTGCCGAAAGTTGAAAATTGCCATGGAACTTATGCGCCAGATTGCGCGAAATGGAAAGATTTACAAAAAAAAAATAAGGGCGCTGCCCTCGACCCACCCTGTAGTGGCACAGGGAAGCCACAAGGGGGCAATCCCCCTTGACCCCCGTCGTCCCCCTCATATGTCGTTGATTGTGAGAAAATTCTATGATTTGACAAATTGTCAATATAATATTTTTCCACGTGCATGAAAGTAATTTATGAATTTCTGAGAATATAATGCAGCTAACAATTGTGTTCATGAACACATTTTGTAGAATCACAGATACATCAGGGCAACACTCTAGATAGTACAGTTGGAAAGTTTTGGATCTTGGTTGGGCCAAGAAAACTAACATCATGGATGATGCACAGGATCCCTATGAGCCTGAGACAGATGCCATGGGGGAGAACATACATGTTGAAAATGCTGAAACAGAATCTAATGGGAGAAGAAATCAAGAGACTCCTCCAGGTATTGTAGCCACCATGAGAAGCCTAAGGGTGGAGTTGCAAAGTTGCAGAGAATATAATGAAAGGATGATTAAAGCTCAGGAAGAACAAAATCAGTTGAATGCAACCATGCTGCAGAGTTTGACAGACATCCAAAGGCAAATAAACTCTGGGCATCAGACATCAAACCCAGAAAGGGGTGGGAGTAGCTCTAGAAGGAATTCTCGTAAGAGGGCTAGTAGCTCAAGAAGAGTTTCTACAGACCAAACTTATACTCAAGAAATCTCTTCTAATGAATCATCTGACTCTGAAGAATCCATTGAGGGTTCAAACTCTTCATCTCGTAGAAGTAAGAGGAAGAAGCACTACAAGAACAATTCACATGGGGAATTTAAGAAGGCGAAACCTCCTACATTTGATGGAGAGGTAAAGTCTGGTCAAGAAGCTGAAGCTTGCCTTCTTGGGATGAGAAAATATTTCCAAGTCCAAGAGTACTTGGGAAATATGAAGGCAAGGGTTACCATCTTCAACTTGAATGGAAGGGCATCTATATGGTGGGAACACATCAGGCAGGTGAGGAAGATCAATGAAAGGAAGATTGTGTGGAAGCAGTTCAAGAAATACTTCAAGCAGAAGTACCTCTCTGACAGGTACTATGATGATAAGATCAAAGAGTTCCATGAGTTGAGATTGGGACAATTGACCATGGAAGAATATGCAAACAAGTTCTTGGAGCTGCTGAGGTATGTCAAGTATATTCGAGATGATAAGGTGAAAATTCAGCGTTTCCTAAGTGGACTGCCCCAGTCATATAAAGATAGAATTGAGTTTGATGAACCTCGAACTCTAGAGGAGGCCATAAGAAAGGCCAAGTATTGCTTTGATCAAAACAAAAGCAAACCAGAATTCCATAAGGCATGGAAGGATAGGAAAAATGAAAAGTTTGATCAAAGGAAGAAGGGGTTCAAGCCTCCTCAATTCTGGAATCAGTAAAGGAAACCATCACAGGTTGTGACTAAGCCAACTAGGATGATGGGAGACAAGCCAAGAGATCCAAAGGAACCAAGAGAACCACTTCAATGTTGGGGTTGTGGAGGGGAGCACATGCTTAGGAACTGTCCACATCGGAATGGGAATCCAAATCAAGTTCACAACATCCAAGGAGCTGAAACTGTGGGTCAAGTGGCAAGGACAATCCCTAGAATCTATGCAACACTAGACGACCGCCAAGCAGATCATCAATCAACCATGGTTGAAGTTGAAGGTAAGATTTCTAAGCAATCTGTTTCTATTTTGATTGATCCTGGATCTACTCACAATTATGTCACTCCTAGAATTGTTGAGATTTGTGCTTTTAAGAAATTAAAGCATAGTAAATCATGGTTAGTTCAACTAGCCACTGGAACCAAGAGAAAAGTTAGTGAAATAGTAGAGAAATGTCCATTAGAGATGGATAGGCTATTCACTTATGCAGATCTGAATATTTTACCACTGGGTTCCTATGATATTCTCATTGGAATGGATTGGTTAGAAGCACACAGGGTTAAACTTGACTGCTACAATAAGACATTTGAATGCATGGATGAAGAAGGAAACCCGAGGGTTGTAAAAGAGATTCCAAAGGTGACTTCTGTTAGACAGGTTTCAGCCATGCAGCTAAAGAAGTTCTGTAGGAAGGGATGTCAATTGTATGCAGCCCACATTTTAGAGGCAACAGAGAATGAAACTCTTAAATTGGAGGACTATCATGTGTTGCAAGAATTCAGGGGTGTTTTTCCTGATGAGATTCCAGGACTTCCTCCAAAGAGAGACATTGACTTTACAATTGAACTTGTGCCAGGAGCGGCACCAGTGTCTAAGACACCCTACAGGATGAGTACACCGGAATTGCTAGAATTGAAAATGCAATTACAAGAGTTGCTGGAAAAGAAATATATTAGGCCAAGTGTGTCCCCATGGGGAGCACCTGTCCTATTTGTGAAAAAGAAAGATGGAACACTCAGGTTATGTATTGACTACAGTCAGTTGAACAAAGTCACTATGAAGAACAAATACCCATTGCCCCGAATTGATGACCTTTTTGACCAAATGAGAGGAGCAAAGGTATTTTCAAAGATTGACTTGAGGTCTGGGTACCATCAAGTAAGAATCAAAGAAGAAGATATTCATAAGACAGCCTTTAGAACGAGGTATGGACACTATGAGTTTGTAGTGGTACCATTCGGTCTCACAAATGCACCAGCTACATTCATGTGTCTCATGAATAATGTTTTTAGCAAGTATTTAGACAAGTTTGTTCTTGTATTCCTAGACGACATTCTCATCTATTCCAAGAATGAAGAAGAGCATGAAGAACATTTGAGAATGACAATGCAATTGCTAAGGGAGCATAAGCTGTATGCAAAGTTGAGCAAATGTGACTTTTATAAAGATAGAATTCATTATTTGGGTCACATCATTTCCGACGAAGGAATATCTGTAGACTCTGAGAAGATTGAAACCATTATGAATTGGCCAACTCCAAGGAATGTGACTGATGTGAGATCTTTTATGGGCCTTGCTGGTTACTACAGGAGGTTTATCGAAGGATTCTCCAAGGTTGCAAACCCGATCACTTCTTTGCAAAAGAAGGAGATAAAGTTTGAATGGTCACCAAGATGTGAGGAAAGTTTTCAACAGTTGAAGAATCTTCTTACAAGTGCACCAATTTTGAAAATTGCAGACCCAGAAAAATACTTTGTGGTGTGTACCGATGCATGCAATCAAGGACTTGGAGGAGTTCTTATGCAAGACAACCACGTGATATGCTATGAGTCAAGAAAGTTGAAGGAGCATGAGAAGAACTATGCTACTCATGATATAGAACTTGCAGCCATAGTACATGCTTTAAAGATGTGGAGGCATTACTTAATGGGAAGAAAATTTGAGTTAAGGACAGACCATTGTGGTCTGAAATACTTGTTTGATCAGCCAACTTCAAATGTTAGGCAAGCTAGATGGTTGGAGTTTTTGTGTGAATTTGATTTTGAAATCAAACACATAAAAGGAAAAGAAAACAAGGTGGCTGATGCACTCAGCAGGAAGGTACATGAAATGCATGTGGCAGCACTTAGTACTTTCCAACCAGATTTGAAGCAGTAGATTGTTAACCATATTGTTGAAGATGAAGTGTACGTGCAGATAAAGGACAAATTGCAGCAGCAAGACCTTGGTAAGAGGTATGAGGGTTATCATTTGGAGGAATACGAACTTCTTACTTATAAAAATAGAGTCTATATTCCAAATGCAGCAGATTTGAGGAGGATTGTTATGGATGAAATCCATAAAGCTCCATACTCTGGTCACCCCGGATATCAGAAAACAATTGCTACAGCGAGAAAAAATTATTTCTGGCCAGGGATGAAGAAGGATGTCGCTGAATACATTTCTAAGTGCATGAAATGTCAGCAGGTGAAGGTTGAACACCAACACCCCACAGGTTTATTGCACCCAGTGCCAATTCCAGAATGGAAATGGGAAATAATTTCCATGGATTTTATTACAGGATTTCCAATGACTATGAGACAACATGATTCCATCATGGTTGTGGTGGACAAGTTAACAAAGGCAGCACATTTCATACCAGTTAAGTCCACACACAAAGCCAGTGCCATTGCAAATATTTTCATGAAGGAAATTTTCAGACTACATGGGTTGCCTAAGGAAATAATTTCTGACAGGGATACCAAGTTCACTTCCAATTTTTGGAAAGGTCTCTTTGCAGATTTGGGTACACAGTTGAACTTTAGCACCGTGTACCATCCTCAAACAGACGGGCAAATAGAAACAGTAAATCAGGTGCTTGAAGACATGCTTTGCATGTATGTAATGGACAAGCCATCCAAGTGGGAGGATTATCTACACCTGATAGAGTTTGCAAATAATAATGGGAAGCAAGAATCATTGGGAATGATTCCATATGAGGCTTTGTACGGCAGAAGGTGTAGGACACCAGTGACTTGGGACAATCCAATGAATAGAATTGTACTTGGGCCAGAATTGCTTAAGGAAATGGAACAAGAGGTTGCAAAGATCCGGAAAAATTTAAAAGCAGCCCAGGATAGACACAAAAGCTATGCAGATAAAAATAGAATGCATAGGGAATTCAATGTTGGGGATCATGTGTATCTTAGAGTGAGGCCAAGGAAGGGTTCCTTGAAGCTTGGGAGTTGTGCCAAGCTATCACCTAGATATTGTGGGCCATTTGAAGTGCTTGAAAGAATAGGGCTAGTTGCATATAGACTTGCATTTCCTGCTAGCACTAAAGCTCATAATGTTTTTCATGTCTCTTTGCTTAAGAAATATGTACATGATCCTAACCATGTGATTAATTGGGATGTGATCTAGGTGGAACCCGAGGGAGAATTCCAAACCGATCCGTTGTGCATCCTAGACAAGAAGGTAACATTGCTCCGGAACCAAGCCATCGGACAGGTAAAGGTTCAATGGAAGCACTACGGTCCCGATGAGGCTACATGGGAGATGGAGGATGCCATGAGGGTGGCATATCCATTTTTGTTCAGTTTTGATGAGCACTGAGGACAGTGCTGATGTAAGGGGCGGGGAATGTCACGTCCCCATTTTGACCCCTTTTTCATCAAATTGTAAATGATGTAAATATTGATATTTAATCATGGTGAGGAGCTCAAGGCCAAGGCCCCACCATTGATTTAGCGTTTTATGTATCGGCAATTAAAAATAGATGCCTATGGTTCTTGTGCTAGATATGCACAATGTAAATTAAGACATCATGTAAATACGAATTTTAATGAAAAACCCACAACTAGCTATGCAATGCAACAAAGAGATGGGGGCATGATTCTACAAGGAATAGGGAGGGAAATTATTCAAACCCTTGAGCCAATGGTGTTAATCCATGTGTCAATGAGAAAACCCATAAACCACCAACTACCCATTTTGGGTTATGGACCCAATCATTTAATTCTTCCAGAAATTGGTTGAGGCAGTTAATGCCTTGGGAATGAAGAGGTATGGAAGCCAATTTCATGCATGGGCAAGCCATCAACCTGGGAATTCATATTTTTTGCTTCTTGGGCAAGAAAACACCCACGAAATGGTGCCCAAAGTCATTCTGAACCCATAGTCTTTCCTCTCTCACGCAGGCTGAACTACTGGGTCTTTCCCCATCACGTTTTTTCACCATTTTTCCTGCATTTTCCATGCCTGGGAGTCGTTTTTGCATTATACAGCAGCTAGGAGAGAAGGGCCATGATTTGGGACTGTGATGGAGGTCATTTTTGCCCCAAAATACCCATGGGCGTTTTTTTGAAAACGATTTCTGCTCTCCAGGGTTGTTCCCCAATTGCCATTTCGTTTTTGGGCTTTCCCACGTTTTTCTGAATTGGTAGAAACCCCCTCTTTGGGAATCCCACTAAAGAAATGTTTTTATCATGCCCAATAAGTGTGGTTCTGCTGTTATGTGCATCCCGGTTTTGATTTGAACCTGTGAGCAAGAAACTTGGAGTGGTAGTGGACAGAATTGGCTTGATAAACCTAGTGGAGGGAGTAACCTCTCAAGAAGATCAAGAGGGCTTGCTACTCTTCTATGCACACCTTAGACACTCTAGATTGGAAGGTATGGCCTGAGGGACTATGCATTGGTGAAGGGAATACTTCCTTGAGTGGGGTGTGTAGGCATTGTGGGTGCCAAGCTAGATAGATCTTGTAGAGGTATCCCTGGCTCTGTGCTTGAGCTCACTAGCTTAACCACTCTTCCTTTCCATTTCCTAGCAACCTGATAAACCCAATTGTAGATTGGCTTGGCTCATCTTGGTGTATGTTTGGCTATGTGTGAGTCTATTTTTCCCTGATTCCTTGTAGAGATCATGCCCAGCTCAGCGGTGGTCATGTGTTGAGATATTGATGATCACAACTGGCCTATGGTTGGGTGGAACGTTGCAGTTGCATAGCCAGTTGCTTGGGACTACTTGTTATAAGATAAGTACTCTCTTGTGTTAACTTTGCATTTATTTATTTGATGGATATCGTGAATATATGATGGATGTGTTATTGATATTATTTCCACTGTATTTTTCTTATAGTTATACATTCCATATGTCTTTTTATATTATGCGAATGCTTATTTAAAAGTTCATGGGGCTAGATGCCCGGTTTTAGCATCACGATCCTCTCCATCGCACTGGTATGATGGGAGGGGACGTGAAAAACGAATTCCTTGTTGGAAGTGGCACTGGAAGAAACGAAATAGGAAAATGGGCTATTGGCAGAACAACTATTACAACTTGAGCAAAATGATACAGAGATTGTTCACTTAAAAGGAGAACTAGATGAAATAAGAAAACAAAAATAATCTCTAAAGAATCAAAGACATCTCTCATTTGCAATAAATGGGTCCAAGTATGAAATTTCAGACTGCGTAGATCCAAAAGGTGACAAAGATTTTTTTGACAGAAGAGTTGAAGCTAAATACATGAACATTAACACATCAATTTTGGATAAGATATTGAATAGTTAGAGGTCACCAGAAGACAAATATGGTATTGGCTACGATAAGATAGTTGAAAAATTATGTGATAGTAAATACATTCCAGTCACAAATCAACGAGATGTGTCATCGAAGCAAGTTGTAATGTCCCCATTTAAATAATTGCATAGTAAGACAATCCCATCAATCCTATTAGTTTCCTAGGTTGGATGGGCACATGTGGAATTGTAATAAGGAATCTAATAAATGATGTTTAGACATTAGAAGGGTTCAAGTATTTAATAAATATGGTGCATAAATAAATTCAAGAGAAATTCTAGGTGGCAAGTGGTTTTAGAGACATATGGAGGGTGTGGGACCCACACTAGCTTGATTTTTCAATAACACATGGCATCTCTCTCTTGCCAATTCGAATTCATGGGAAGGTGAACACTCTTGGGTGAGTTGGTAAGTCATAACACATGGCATTGAGCATCTTAGGTCGAATTGGGATGGATTGGTAACCTCCATGGAAGATAAAGAGTCAAATTGGAAGTTTGTGGACACTTGGGCTAGATTCCCTAGCCCCTATGACACTAATGATGTTGAGATATTGTAACTTCAAAGAATATCATATTTGTACTTTATTATTCTGGAGATGTTTCATTCCTCCTTGAAGATCTTATTGTATATCCGGAGATGTTTATTCCTCCGTCAGATTGTGGTAACTTGGGTTATTAGACTTCCCTAGTGGGGGTCGGCCCTGTATGTGTTATGTGGGTCAAAGGGTTATTAGACCACCCTAGAGGAGTCGGCCGAGTCAGTTGTAGTGGGGTATTTAACCCAATGGTTAAATATGAGCCTGCATGATTTGTGTAAAAGACAAGTCGGAGTAGTGTATAAATAAAGGAGGTGTATTCCTCATTTTACACACACTCACTCACTTGAGAGTGGCACACTTATGAGAGAGAGGTCTGCTATGGAGAAGGAGGAGATTATGCTCATGGTTACATCTTTTGTATTTGCTGGTCATCTATATTGAGGAAGCTTTGTTGGGTTTTCTACCCCATGAGGGTTTCCCAGGATAAATTTGTGTCTCT
Source organism: Larix kaempferi (assembly GCA_027924585.1). NCBI lineage: Eukaryota > Viridiplantae > Streptophyta > Pinopsida > Pinales > Pinaceae > Larix > Larix kaempferi. Next base: position 47,440,707 of record BSBM01001229.1, read on the forward strand.
TGTGTTTATGTTGTGCTTGTTGTTTCTTCAGTGATCCTATATATGCTATTATTGTGAAATGGAATGTAATGCTGCTATTTTCTGTCTTAGCATATTAAATATTAACAAATGATGGAGAATCTATGACAACTATTGTTAGGATATTCCTATACTCCATCCTAGTCCCACCAGTATTTTGATCATTTACATTTTCAGTCATGCATGCACTTTTAGGGTTTGCATGCATTCTAGGGTTTGCATGCATCCCAGTCATCAGTCCAACACCTAGCCCTCAGTTAGCCAGCCCCCAGGAGCTTCTCACTATTCAATTTTATCCCTCCAGTTGCTTAATGCGTCGTTCTTCCTTGATTTTAGGGATCAACTCGCCCTTCTTCACCTACCAGTCCAATTGTCTTCAGTTTACACTTAGTTACACTCAGTTACAATCAGTTACAGTCAGTTACACTCAGTTACACTTACTTACACTGAGTTACACTCAGTTACACCTACCAGAGTTAGTTTGACTAATGGTTGACAGTTACTTGAGCATTGATGACTCCACTAATGATGATGAAGACCTCCAGTTGTGCTCTGATGACACTCCAGTAATCCTTTGATCACTCCATGAAGGCTAATTCAAATTGCCACCTTAGGCATTTGAATTCCTCATGCATTGTATTATTTATATGTCCATTTGTGATTAATAATTTAGTGCACGTGTGAAGTATTATTGCTTCTATCTGAGTTCTACTGTACCATATTATTATGTTGCTCATTATACTGTATTGTTCACTCTTCTTCTATTTTCCTACTTAATCATAATTACTCTTGTGAGGTATACATCATCTCTTAGATCTGCTGTGAGGATTTTCACATGGTATCAGAGCCATTGCAAGGACAAGATCTCTTTTCTATAGGTGTTCTACAAGGAGATTTGAGTGAATTTACTCAAAATTACAAAAGTTTTGGCATGAAATATCTCAAGAGCATTCGCTCCTGTGCATGCAAAGCTTAAAAATACTTCCAATACCACTCCAGAAGCTTGAGTTTCCACATAAATCCTGGATTTGATACATTGGACCCATTCAACATTGCTTGATCTCCAATCCCATGTGTGATGAAACTCTAAAAGGGTGGATTGTTTGACCTTATAGTGATTGTTTTCATTGTGATTTGCAGAATATTGTCTCCTTCAATTGCATTCGCTATCTTGCTTTGGCAAGTCTTTCTACATCAAAGTGCACTCGCTCCTAGCAATGGAATACTCTTATTCAAAGCTTATCCTCACCCCTTTCAATTATTTTGATGAGAAAGAAGTTATGTAGATCATGTTACATTCAAAAGGATACTATAGAGTCACTGTTGGCCTCGAATTGGAGCCAAGCACATTGTCAGAAAGAACAAAACACTACAACAAGCTTGATGAAGCTTATGGTCTTCTTTGCCTCTCTATTTCCAAAGATATTCACTTCCATTTCAATGGATTGAAGAATCCAAAAGCTATATGGGAGCAACTAGAAACACTTTTTGGAAAGCAGGACGAGCTTAGGGCTTTTCAATTAGAGAATGAATTGATTGCTCTTAGTCCTGAGAATTTCGAGACCATTAATGAGTTTTTCACAAAATTCAAGCACTTGACATTGCAGTTGAAGAACAGTGGAGTTATCAAAGAGGATAAGCAATTGATCCTCTCTATTCTCACCAAGCTTGGTAAAGACTATTCGGTATTTGTCTCTACTTTCAATTTCGGTCGGCTAACTACCCCGAATTGGAAGATGCCTACCTTGAATGCCTTCATTGAGTCCGTCACAAAAGAGCATGATAAGTTGATTCAAATGGGGTCCATAAAATCCAAAGATTCATCCCTATTTGTTCAAGGACCCAAGAATTCGAATGGTAAAGGAAAGCAAAAGAAAGAGAAGCCCAAATTCGAACCTCACAAGCAAAGAGAGAAAGGCAAGCAGACATATGCACCATCCAGTTTGAAGTTCAAGCAAAAGGGCAAAGAGGGTAAGGAAAAATATAATTGTACTTATTGCAACTATGGCTTTCATCCCGAAAGTTCATGCATGAAGAAGACTATAGATCAAATGGCTCTCCTTTTAGAAAAGAACAACATAACTCTTCCTGACGGTGCAAGGAAGAAGGATAGGAATGATGATCATGAAAGAGGACAAGCACTCATGGCAACTATTTCGAAGACCACTACTCTCTTGATAGATTCAGGTGCATTGAATCATATGGCTGCAAATATTGATTATTTTTCTTCATTCGATCCAAACATCTCCATCCCCATCCATTTGGGAGATGACTCAAAAATTTCTTCAAAGGGAAAAGGTACAATCCATGTTGATCATGGAAGCTTTCAAAATGTTCTATATGTTCCTTCCTTGGCTTCAAATTTTCTTTCTGTGTATCAAATGACACACATTGGTGAACCGAAGCAAGTTACATTCAGCCCTAATACAGTTGAAATTTCTGATATCAAAAGTGGAAGACTTATTGCAGTCGGAAAGGCGAACCACACTGCAAAAAGCTATGAGTTTTCACACTTTATTCCGCTTGCAAAGCCCACTGCTCTTCGCACACATGGTAATGAGGTTAGTAGGATTTGGCATGAAATATTTGGATATCTTAATTATAAGTATTTGCTGCTGTTATCAAACAAATCCATGGTAGATGGTCTTCCACAACTCCGTTCCTCGAAGAGAATATGCACTGGTTGCATTATTGGGAAGCACCCCGAGCACAGATTCGACCGCGGCAAAGCTAGCAGAGCTTCTACAGTTTTGGGGCTGATACATTCTGATATCAGTGGTCTACTGTCCCACATGTCATTAAATGGTTCAAGGTATGTTTTGACATTTATTGATGATTTTTCCCGCTTTACATGGGTATTTTTTCTCAAAAACAAGTCAGAAGTGCTTGGAAAATTCAAGGATTTTAAGGCTTATGTTGAGACCGCCACTGAGAGCAAGATCAAAGCTCTTAGATATGATAATAGTGGAGAATATATCAAGGCTTATTTGCTGCAAATTTGTGCCGAAAGTGGAATTCAGATCCAATATACAGTTCCCTACACACCCCAGCAGAACGGTGTAGAGGAAAGGAAAAATTGGTCACTGAAAGAGATGGCTACTTTCATGATTGAATCAAAAGGTTTGGCTGCAAATATTTCAGCCAAAGCAATCAATGTTGCTGCATACATTCAGAACTGAGTTCCACATTCATCCGTGAAAGGTATGACTCCTTTCGAAGCATTTTTTGGTCACAAACCGGATGTGTCAAATTTGAGAGTTTTTGGCTCTACTGCATGGGCTAGAATTCCTTCCAAGAAGAGACGAGCTTTGGATCCACAAAGTATTGAGTGCATACTGATAGGATATGGGGAAGAATCAAAAGCATATAAACTCATGGATATCATATCTAAAAATATATTCATAGAGCGCAGTGTGCAATTTGAAGAATCGCTTCAAGAATTGCAACTAGTCGAGGAAGAAACTGTCGTTTCACCGCCTTCACTAGAAGAAGATCTGTGCAGTGATAATGAAGGAATGAGTTCTGATAGTTCTGATATTTTTGATATTTTAGAAGCACATGATGATCATGACATATCAGGTTCAGAATCCAACCATTATGATCCTCCTTCGTTACCAAAGTGGGCCCAAAACACTCTTCAATCTGCTGGTTCGAACATTGGAAAGCCTGCTGATCCAAGACGAACAAAAGAAGAATTTCAAAGAGCAGGTTTGTCTCTTTCTATTTCTGATCCATTACTTCCTGATATTTTTTATTTGATGATTGGTTCATATCCCACAACATACTATCATTCCAACCGAGATCCGAGATGGCAAAGTGCCATGGATGAAGAGTACAGTTCTCTTCAAAAGAACAATACATGGTAGCTAGTTTCTCTTCCACCTGGAAGAAAATTAGTCAAATGTAAATGGGTCTACCACACGAAAGTTGCTGCTGATGGATCTATCAGCAAATACAAAGCAAGGTTTTCTCTTCCACCTGGAAGAAAATTAGTCAAATGTAAATGGGTCTACCACACGAAAGTTGCTGCTGATGGATCTATCAGCAAATACAAAGCAAGGTTGGCGGCAAAATTTTTCTCCCAAGTCCAAGGAGTGGACTACACTGAGACTTTTGCACCGGTTGCAAAGATGGATTCCATTTGCCTTGTTTTGGCAATTTCCGCATCTAAGCACTGGGAAGTGCACCACATGGACGTGAGGAGTGATTTTCTACATGGAGACCTTGCTGAAGAGGTATATATGCAGCAGCCAGAAGGCTACACATCAGATCCATCATTAGTTTGTAGATTGAAGAAATCTTTGTATGGGTTAAAACAGGCCGCAAGAGCTTGGTATGCAAAGATGGACTCCTTCCTTCTTTCTCAGAATTTCAAAAGATGCAAATCTGATCCGAATGTGTATCTTTAGCAAGTTAAAGGTAATTTGTTGGTTATTGTACTTTATGTTGATGATCTTCTCATTATTGGTAGCACTCTTACTTCAATAAACAAGCTAAAAACCACCTTAAATCTAGCTTTTGACATGAGCGATTTGGGATTGCTAAGTCACTTTTTGGGCTTGGAGATAGCTCAAAATTTTGATGGGATCATTATATCTCAGAAAAAATATGCTTCCGACCTGTTATTGAAGTTTAATATGGCTGAATGTAAGGCATCACCATTCCCATTCCTCTCAGGAATCAGTCTTGAGGAGAGAAATTCTACACCGCTTGCAGATTGTTCTATGTATTGACAGTTGATTGGTTCACTACTTTACTTGACACACTCAAGACCTGACATTTCATATGCTATGAGTGTCGTGCCAAGATATATGTAGCAGCCCCATGAGCTTCATTCATGGGAAGCCAAGTGGATCTTGCAGTATGTGCAAGGTACAAAACATTTTGGCATACATTATGCTGCAGATTCTGAGCTTGATTTCATTGGTTCTACTGATTCAGATTGGGCAGGTGATAGCATTGATCGGAAGTCCACTTCTGGTTATGTTTTCATGATTTTTCATGGCCTTATTTGCTGGTCCAGCAAAAAGTAGGCAGCCATTGCACTTTCTTTAGCAGAGGCCGAGTATCGAGGGGCAGTAAATGCCTGCATTCAAGAAGTTTGGTTGTAGGGTATTCTTTCCGAGTTTGGTTTTGGTGGCACTACTTCGACTATCCTCTTTTGTGACAATCAAAGTGCTATCAAGATCTCCACAGATCCAGTTCAGTGGCAGAGGACCAAACACATTGAGATTCATATGCACTACATTCAACAGTTGGTGCATGATCGCACCATCATTCCGCAATATTGCCCTATTGATGAGCAAATTGCAGACATCTTCACCAAGAGCTTCACTGAGAAGAAGTTCTCTTACCTCCGTTCACTATTGGGGGTGAGTTCCATCATGGTGGAGACAGATTGATCCATTATTATGTTCTTATCTTGAGGGGGGGCTTTCTTCCCACTGGGTTTTCCCTCTTTCCTCACTTAGCTTATTTTCAACATTTTTTTTTGGATTATTGTATTGGGGTGACGTTTGGTCTTAGTTACCAGGGTCCCACATTATTTTTTGCACATCATAGTCTAGCTTGAGGGGGGGTGTTCGGATATCCACATCATCATTTTCAGGACCTTTCATGCAATTAGGGTTTGCATGCAAATTCTAGGGTTTGCATGCATCCCAGTCACCAGGTTGATGCCTTCAGCACCTTAGCCACTTCATTCTAGCACCTGGGAGCTTCTTACATCAGACTTTCATCCCTCCTAGTCAGGAAGGCACCCACTTCTCACCTACTGCTAGAGAAGGGCACACTTCTTCACCTACCACTTCAATTACACTCAGTTAGCTCTGATTCTCCTTGATTTGAGGCTAGTTTCACTCCCGACTAACTATTTCACTCTGTTGGACCTCCAGATTGACTAGATGACTTGTTCTGACTTCAGTTAAGCCTCCCATGCGCCCTCCACTGAGCCTCCTTCCCTTAATCAGTGCTACACACTTTAGTTACACTTGTTACACTCAGTTAGACTCAGATTGACACCTGGATGAATGGTTCTTGTGCATTGATGACCACCACCGATTGATGATGAGGACTCCTAGTTGGAGTCAAGCTATACTCTTCTTCTATTTTCCTGCTTAATCATAATTACTCTTGTGAGGTATACATCAGCTCTTAGATCTGATGTGAGGATTTTCGCATGGTATGAGAGCATGTTGAGAGTATTGTTTATCTCCATTCTTGAGAGTTTTTTGCAGGTTATTAGCAAGATTTCGAGTGCAGCAATTTCTGCATCTTGCAGTAGTAGCAGTTGCAGATATTCTATATTGTTTTTGCAGGTCTTCCACAGCTTCAATGAATTCAGAATAAATCACTCCTCTTTCTCCTTTTTCTCCTCTCAACTATGATGATTGGAAACCAAAAATGATAGCATACTTGGAGAGCCATGATCTCTTAGACTGCTGTTTTGAAAGAGAGTTCAAATCTTCTAAAGAGAAGATTGATTGGTTAAATAAATTTGATGAAGCCTTTGGATCAATGTTGGATGCTATGTCTGATTGGATGTTATATGACCTCCCTGATTTTTCATCACCAAAAGAGCTATGGGCTCACCTGGATGAAATATTTGGCAGAGAGAATGAAGGACTTGGTCCCAACCCATTCGAAAGCAAACAAAGTGATGCATTCGCTCCTCTTGATGGTCTCTCAGATCATGCACCAGTATCATCTCATATTGAAGTTGTTCACAAATAACTTGCAGATTCTACACTCATGCTCAAACTTTCTTCTCTTTCTGTGCCATCTCACACTCTAGATATTGCAGAAGGTCCTAAATCCTCTCTTGCACCAGAGTCTGTTGGTTTGCATCATGATCACATGATTATTTCGGAGGTCAAAACAGTTATTGAAGGTAATGCATTCACTCCTCTCCAGCTATCTCCTCTTTTATACTACTATATGATCATAATTCCATGCTTTCAGAAGGTCATTGAAGAATATGGCCATTGGCATTCGCTTGGGATAATTTCTCATGCATCTACTAGTTTTGATCTCACCTCTCATGGTTCAAAGGAGATCTCAAGAAACCATGATTCAATTCTTGTATCTAAATTGGGTTCTAAGAAATTACTGCTTGGGATAATTTCTCATGCATATGATAGTTTTTATCTCACCCCTGCTAGTTCAAAGGAGATCTCAAGAAACTATTTTTTAAGTCTTAAATCTGATTTTGATTTCAAGCAAACATGTAATAGTTATTTTTGGCATAATCTCACCCATGGTGGTTCGAAGGAGAAGAAAAAAGACTATATGCACTTTCACAGATTTGATCCTACCTCAGCTGATTCGAATCACAGGTTCAAGGATCATTCTCATACAAGCTCATGCTTTTTGAGCATGATCCACTTCTTCCCAAGAAGAAGATACCTCCAGACATATGACCAAGGATCACACCTGCTTGAGTTTGGAGCATTTATTTTTGTGTGTGCCTTACAGTCTGTTTTTTTGAGGAGAGGGTATGTTTCCCATGAAATTTTCCCACTTCCTTGGTTTATTGATTGTTATTATTCATTGTATTGGGTGACCTTTGGTCCTAGTTAACATGGCCCAGGATGGATTAAGGGGGGGTGTTAGGATATTCCTATACTCCATCCTAGTCCCACCAGTATTTTGATCATTTACATTTTCAGTAATGCATGCACTTTTAGGGTTTGCATGCATTATAGGGTTTGCATGCATCCCAGTCATCAGTCCAGCACCTAGCCCACAGTTAGCCAGCCCCCAAGAGCTTCTCACTATTCAGTTTTAGCCCTCCAGTTGCTTAATGAGCCCTTCTTCCTTGATTTTAGGGAGAAACTCGCCCTTCTTCACCTACCAGTCCAGTTGTCTTCAATTTACACTCAGTTAGACTTAGTTACAATTAGTTACAATCAGTTACAGTCAGTTGCACTCAGTTACACCTACCAGAGTTAGTTTGACTGATGGTTGACAGTTGCTTGAGCATTGATGACACCACTGATGATGATGAATACCTCCAGTTGTGCTCTGATGATACTAGTTGTGCTCCGATGACACTCCAGTGATCCTTTGATCACTCCATGAAGGCTAATTCAAATTGCCACCTTAGGCATTCGAATTCCTCATGCATTGTATTATTTATATGTCCATTTGTGATTAATAATATAGTGCCCGTGTGAAGTATTATTGCTTCTATCCAAGTTCTACTGTACCATATTATTCTGTTGCTCATTATACTGTATTTTTCACTCTTCTTCTATTTTCCTGCTTAATCATAATTACTCTTGTGAGGTATACATCATCTCTTAGATCTGCTGTGAGGATTTTCACAACTATGACAAATTGTAGACCTAAACTCTGACATCTGACCATTCTGACATGTCAGCCCCAAAAATAGGCTCAAGGAAGGCGCTCATGGGAGTGGAAAAATCCAAAGAGACTCAAATTCGAATTTGGGAGAAGATGGAAGGTTGGAACTAGGAGACAAGTGGCAAATGTGGAATATTTCCTAAGTGGAAATCTCTTGAAGCTATTGAGAGGATTTCAACCCATAGAAGGCTAATGTTGGTTATTAAATGTAGAAATCAAGTATGAGAATGGCTTTTGATGATTTGAGAAAAATTGCATTTGTGAAGAGAGAGCTAGTGGATGACTAGTTTCTTGCCTTAGCCAATTTCGAGGGTGAAAGATTCTCATCCAAGTTGGTGTTCGGAGAGGAAACTCAGGTCTTTCATGGTGATTTAATGGAGTTTGTATTTGTGGGTAGCAGATACAGAAATTTTCATGGTTTGGTTTAGTGCAGCACTTTCTCTCGACCGTTTCCAATTTTGAAGGCATATTCATGCTCCTTGAGGGAGGGCGTTTTTGGTGAGCTCTTGTGCTTCTTGGGAGAGATTCTCATTATATATTTCTGATTGTAATAGCTTCATATCCTCTTTTATTAATATTCATAAATTTGTAGGTCGAAATACCCACTGGTTGTATGCAAAAATATTGATTAATGAGCAAACAATGTCCATTTCCCTAATGCATTGATGTATGACACTATAATGTTGATTATTTCTAATGGATGGATTATTCTCTAATATATTGGTGATCAATATACTGACATGGATTTCTTATACAAGTTTCATGTACTGTACTTGACCATTTGAAGCATTTTTACGTAGTTTAGTTGTATTGGGAGGTGAAATAGTGCCATTTCCCCAAGGGTTGAATTGGGGATTTTTGCAGTTGAATGGGAGAGGGTGAGAATAGTTGTAATAATCCATTAATGGTTCATATGAGACCTTAATAACATACTTAACATATTACATACCTCTGTTCAGAAATTTGAGGGAGTTTAGAGGCATTTGGGAGGCCCTTTTCAGTGTTACCCCGGGGGGATTTGATGCACAAATTACTAGTCAAAATTGCATATATTGGTCAGAATATAAATCAAGTTTTCAGAAGTATTTGGAGGACCATAAAACATCCCTGAACCTAATATTCAAGTCTAAATATCATTCATACACTCATACAGAATATTTGGGAGCATTTGGGTTGATTTTGAGGTCAAAACAGTAAAACTAGTCAAAGGTCGAAATTGGAAAAAAATTGGAAAATTGGGCATTTTATTAAAATTTTAAAAAAGGGATATTATAAGTGGTATCAAATCATGGTCTTGGCACCTGATGGTATTAACAAGAATCCAAAAAAATAAACCACCACCCTTTGAATCATTAGTTGAAGAAGTTTTGGTTGAAGAAGAGATAGTAGCAGAAAAAGAGTTTTTTTCTAAAACAATGGGTAGAGAGGAGGAGGAAAAATTAAGACATAAGGAGGAATTTATTGAAGCCTTACAACCATTTTTTGAAGGAATTACCATGGTTATGCTAGAGATGAATAAACAAATGATGAAAAGTTTCGAATTGTTGGGTAGCCAACTTTCAGGCAAAGGGATGATAGGAGATAACAGTGTTTCACATTCAGGGGAAAAGATATAAGGGAATGAGCATATTTTTTCAAGCACGGGACCACATAATAGACCTGATGAATTCCAAATCACACAAAGGCATACTGCACCTAAATTTCTCACACCCAAAGAAGAGCCCAATATTGAGGTGGATTATAAGAAACTAGTAAATGATTGGAATGATTTGAATGAAGAGTGTAAAAGAGGTGTACCACTCAGTGACTACATTGATGCTATACAAAAAATTAAAAGGAGGGAAGACAATAGGAGTCCATTCCAAAATAAAGAATTAAATAGTGCTATTGGAAAAATGTCACTTCCTACTTTTGATGGTTCTTCTCAAAATTCTGCTAACACTTGGGTTCAAAAATTGGATGTGTATTTTCAGCTGAATCCTATGTTGGAAGAGGATGCATTAAAAATGGCCATTTTGCATTTGGAAGGAGATGCTAATGAATGGTGGTTTCATGGGCTGAAAACCTTGGGTCATAATTAGGTTAAAACATATGGAGAATTTGTTGACAGGGTACTAGAAAGATTTGAACAAAAAGATCCAAAATTGCCTTTCAAAGAACTAGCTCAATTGAAGCAAACTAGGTCCCCTACTGAATATATGTTGGACTTTCAAAAATTATCAGTCAAGGTGGCTGATGTATCTATGGGAAGATTAGTATTGCTATTCACTGAAGGTTTGGCTGAACCCTTAATAGGTTTGGTCAAATCCCACAAGCCAACTACATTAAAAGATGTAATGAGCTTGACTAGGGATCTCCAAAATGTGCTTCCTAGAACAAGATTTCCTCCCAAGCCTAGCTACAAATTTGAAAAGAAACCTTGGAAAAGGGATGGATATGATACGAAGCCTTGGAAAAGAGAGTCATTTGAAAGGAATAAAAAAGAAGGACTAAATAGGGATGAACTTAGAAAAAAGAAACTGTGCTTCACATGCTTCCAACCATGGACACCGGGGCACAAATGTACTAAAGGAAAGGATCAATACATAGAAGTATTTTATGATAATGAGGGATATGATGGGGGCATGGATGAAGATGGACATATTTCAGATCAAGAAGATGCATATGAGACAGCAGTAGAAGAGGAAATACAAGAAGAAAATCATCCTTCATCGGACAAAGCAAGAATGGCAGTACTTTCAGCAGTACCTCGCTATCATACTATCCGATACAAAGGTGTGGTACAAGGACAAAGAACTTCAGTTTTGGTAGATGGAGGATCCACCCATAACTTCATTGATGCAGAGATGGTGGAGAAAAGAAATATACCTATTGAACCATTTGATGGATTCACAATTGTCATTCCCGGTCACAACACAATGCAATGCAAAACATGGGTTCCAAAGCTGCAAGTCACCGTAGGTAACTATACTTTTGTTGATAGTTTTTATGTGGTTGATGTTGCTGATACTAATGTGGTTTTGGGAGTGCAATGGTTGTATTCAATAGGAGAGCATACTGTAAATTATCAAATTTCCGAAATGAAATTCCGAGATTCAAAGGGAGTACAAAGAGTTGTGAGAGGGCAACACACTTATCCAAATCAAGTAGTGACTTGCAATAGTATGAGATCTATATTGAGGCATGGAGATATAGAATGGGCTGCTGAATGCAATATTACATCTCCCAAGCCAACTATAAATATTGTTGAACACCCAAAGGAGATAGAGAGACTTTTGCAAAAATATGAAAAGGTTTTTAGAGACCTTCCACATGGTAGACCACCAGATAGGGGGGATGAGCACAGTATTATTTTGGAGGAGGGTACTTCACCCATTCAGATACCACCTTATAGACATCCTAAAAATTTCAGAGATGAGATTGAAAAATCCATCCAAGAACTCCTAGAGTTGGGACTCATTAGACCAAGCTCTAGCCCTTATGCTTCTTCAGTAGTGCTAGTGAAGAAAAAAGATGGAACATTGAGAATGTGCATAGATTTTAGAGCCTTGAACAAAAAGACTATCAAGAATAGCTATCATATTCCTAGGATTGATGAGCTCATGGATGAGCTACATGGGGCCAAATACTTCTCAAAAATTGACCTTAGATCAGGGTATCACCAAATTCGAATGAAAGATGAAGATGTGCAAAAGACCGCTTTTCAATGTCATTTTGGCCACTTTGAATTTCTTGTCATGCCTTTTGGGTTAACTAATGCTCCAGCCACATTTCACGCATGTATGAATAGGATCTTTTGCAAGCAACTAAGAAGGTTTTTTTTGGTTTTCTTTGATGACATTCTCATTTACAGTAAAACATGGGAAGAGCATTTGCAGCAGTTAGAGATTGTGTTGAAAATTTTGCAAGAAGAGTCCTTATTTGCTAAGTTATCAAAATGTGAATTTGGGATGAAAGAACTACTATATCTTGGGAACATTATTGGGAAGGAAGGAGTGAAGGTACACATGGAAAAAATAAAGGCTATCTTGGAATGGCCATTACCAAAAAATATTACTGAATTGAGAGGCTTTATTGGCATATGCACCTACTATAGAAAATTTGTGAAAGGGTTCTCCAAGTTGACTTCTCCACTCACTGATTTGACTAAGAAGGATGCTTTCAAGTGGAATGAAGAGGCTGAAAAGGCCTTCCAAAAAATGAAAGAGATAATGAGTAGTTGTCCCATACTCGCACTTCCTGATTTTATTAAACCTTTTGTTGTGGAATGTGATGCTTCAGGTGGAGGAATAGGGGCTGTCCTTAAGAAAGGACAACACCCCATAGCCTTTGAGAGCAGAAATTTGCAGCCTCATGAAAAAATTTACTCCATATATGATAAAGAAATGTTGGCCATTATGCATGCATTGGCCAAATTCAGACAATACTTGGTGGGAAGCAAGTTTGTGGTGAAAACTGACCACAATAGTCTAAGACACTTTCTCACCCAAAAAGATCTAAATGAAAGGAAACAAAAGTGGGTAAGGAAGATTCATGCTTATGATTTTGATATTGACTATGTCAAAGGAAAGAATAATATAGTAGCAGATGCTTTGTCAAGAAGACCTTCTTTTTCTCTCATGGACATTACTAAGGATTGGAAAAACATGCTACTAGTTGAATATGCTAAAGACAAATTTGCTTGTGATGTGTTGGATGGAATCAAAGGGGATGATAACTACAGGATTTTGAAGGGGTTGATATATTATAAGGAAAGAATTTATTTAGTTTATAACTCCAAGATCAAATACCGAATTTTGCAAGAAGCACATGATTCCCCACTAACGGGCCATCCGGGGATCTTCAAAACTTATAGACAATTGAGGAAAATATTTTTTTGGAAGGGGCTGAAGGAAGATGTTCAAAAGTATGTGAATGAATGTAAAGTATGTCAACAAAAAAAATCAGAACTTACATGTCCAGCCAGCCTATTACAACCCTTTCCCATTCCGGAGCAAAAATGGGACAGTATATCCATGGATTTCATCACCGGGTTGCCTAAATCTTTGGGTAAGGATTGCATCTATGTGGTAGTTGATAGGTTGACAAAATTTGCTCATTTCTTTGTTGTTACATCATCTTTTAGTGTTGCACAAGTGGCTGATATTTCTTTCAAATAAATCTTTAGATTGCATGGGCTCCCCTTTTAAATTTTGAGCATTAATTCACAATACTCTAGGATCTTCACTGAGAGAATAACATGTACAGTATATCAATGCATAACAATCACAATAAGCATGAAAAGCATCACAAGAATCAAAAGCATGAGAGACAAGAGACACAGAGTTTCCGTGGGGAAAACCCTAAGGTGAAAAACCCCACAACTTCCTCAGAGATAGAGAGAGCAATGGCTCAACCAAAGTACAACCAAAATACACTGAGATAGTCTCCTAGTAGCAGATGATCCTCCTCCTCACTAGTGCGCCACTTTCTGAGTGAGAGAGATATGACTTTCCGAATGAATCTAAATAGAGATCACCTGATCTCTATTTATACTAACCTGTTTGCCCAGTGACCTTATGGGGCCGACTTGTCTAGCTAGGTACATCCACATTATAATATATATATTTCAGGGCCGACCCCACACATGGTGGTCTAATAACCCATCGGCAAGTACACACACTTGCGACACTTGTCAATCCACATGACGACACTCCCTTATAGAGGAATAACACATCTCTAATAAGGGTACAATAAATATATATGAAATACATAGATGAAATACATTCTGAAGTTACATATACATCAACACTCCCTCTTAACTAGGAAGGTATTTCTCGACACAGATCTGCTAGACAAGTATTCTTCTCGGGATCATCGTCATCGATGCATCGTCATCGTCATCGTCACTGCTGCTACTATCTCAACCAATCTCTGACTCTACTCGTAATAGGAAGTTCTACAAAGCTAGTCCTTTTTCATACTGGATGTAGGCCCACCACCTACAAGTCTTCGTCATCACTGGCCATACTATGTAATCCTCGGGACTTATTACGTGCATCACAAAACCTCGAAAGAGCATCCCAGGCTGTTACGAGCACACGGCTCTACCTATAGGATCTCCCAGGGCCATATTATATGTGACCTCACCACAAAACCTCGCAAGAGCATCCCAGGCTGTTACAAGCACACAAAGCTACCTATAGGATCTCCCAGGGACAGATTATATGTGGTCACCACAAAACCTCGCAAGAGCATCCCAGGCTGTTACGAGCACACAGCTCTACCTATAGGATCTCCCAGGGACAGATTATATGTGGTAATGGAAAAACCTCGCAAGAGCGTCCCAGGACTTATTACGGGCACACAGCCCAACCTATCGGATCTCCCAGGGACATATTATATGCCATAGGAAAAAACCTCGAAAGAGCATCTGCTAGATATCCTAGGGCCAGATTATATTCCATAGGCAAAACCTCGAAAGACTATCTGCAGATCTCCCAGGGCCAAATTATATGTCCTCCCAGATAAAAACCTCGAAAGAGTATTTGTCAGATATCCCAGGGCCAAATTATATGCCATAGGAAAAACCTCGAAAGACTATTTGCAAATCTCCCAGGGCCAAATTATATGCTCATCTGCACAACCTGATCCACGGCCATAGAGTATCAACCTGACACTCACCATACATCATCCTGATGTACACATGATCATCCTGATCGTACAATGCATCTACCTGATGCATACCAAGTATCTACCTGATACATATCATCATACATGATCCACCTGATCATATAGTGTATCCACCTGATACAAATACAAATACATGATACATATCACCATACATGATCCACCTGATACATATGCAGATACATGGTCCAAGCATCCAACATGATGCATATACAAAATACATACAAATGATCCTACTGATCATATTCAGCATCCAACATGATGCGTACATACATATACATATAAATGATCCAACTGATCATATCCAGCATCCAACATGATGCATACATACATATACATATAAATGATCCAACTGATCATATCCAGCATCCAACATGATGCATACATACATATACATATAAATGATCCAACTGATCATATCCAGCATAAACCAAAACATCATCCTGATGCTCATCATCCAGCGCTTACATCCACAGCCATGTGAAGGATTCTCCTTCCAACATGCTTGGAATGGCTTCAGCAAATGTGTCCATCACTTCTTCCTCAAAGTGTCATCAATCCGAAGAACACCGAGCCTCTCTCTGAAGTACTCGAACTTCACCCTGGCTAGTGGCTTCGTCAGCACATCTGCGATTTGCTTGTCTGTCGCAACATACAGGAGCTTCACAGCTCCTCTCTGCACCATATCCCTGATATAGTGATATTTGATCTTTATGTGTTTCGACATGTCATGAAACACTGGGTTCTCAGACAGCTTCACACAACTCTAGTTATCACAAAAGATACCAGTAGCATCCAATGGGAGATCAAATAACTCAGACAGTAGCTTCCATAGCCATACTGCCTCACAACTAGATGAATAGGATGCAACATACTCTGCCTCAGCTGTACTCAGTGCTATGCAAAACTGCTTCATGCTAAACCAAGAGATCACACCTGATCCCATACTGAAGCAACGCCCATATGTTCTCTTCCTATCTGCAGCACTGCCAGCCTAATCTGAATCAACATAATCCTGCAGGTTAAACTTTTGATTTGCTTCATACTTGAGCCCATAATCCACTGTACCCTTTAGGTACCTCAGAACATGCTTTACAGCAACCAGATGAACACTCCTCGGATCTATCAGGAATTGACTCAATGTATTCACCGCAAAGCAAATATCTGGTCTCGTTTTCATCAGGTACATCAAGGACCCAATCATCTGACGATACATAGAGACATCAACCGGCTTAGATGAAGCATCACATAGAAGCTTCAGATTCAATGCCATAGGTGTGGCCATGGCCTTGCAATCCATCATCCCGAATCTCTTCAGGATATCTACTGTGTACTTCCCTTAACCAAGGAAGATCCCACCTGTACTCTGCCACACCTCCATACCTAAGAAATAATGCATCATTCCCAAATCTTTCATATCAAACTCAGCAGCAAGCTTCCTCTTAGTATCACACCAAGTTCTGGGAGCTTGCTACAAGCCATACAAGGCTTTCTTCAATCTGCATGTGACTCCCTGTCAGGTCATGGGACTGCATCCCAAATATCTTCTTCATGATCGACGAATCATGTCATTCCATTTCTTCATCCCAGATCCTCGGTACTTCAATATCTTCAATAGATATCTTTGTTGTTGGAACAAATGTTGTAGTCCTTCTTTTGTAGGTGAAGATATACGGTCTTTCCTACAAAACAAGTTAAATTGCATGATTAGAAACATCTCATAATTTTCAGAACAAATTCTTTACACATAAAGAAATATGTCATGCAGTCATGCAGTTATCTTAGCCAATGCTTCAATACAACATTTATCCATGTTCCACAACTTTCTAGATGCCTTCCAGTCTCTACTAGAACATTGTTAAGAGTTTGCACTACTCCCAACATGTCAGCAAAGAGGTTTCATTCTAGATAAGTAGCACTGGAATGTTGTAGAATGCCATAGGCCACTTACCCATCACATGCATATTAGTAGTATACTATTCATTAATGCAATCATTCTAATATGCATAATACATCTCCTAAGTCTAGGAACATATGCATAATATTATTTAAACAAAATAGGCAAGAAATGATAATTGAAATACTTATCTTTGTTTGTTTGTTGGTTGGACTCCCTCTGAGTCTTTGCTTCCTTGTAGGAGCTGCTAGAGTCCTTCTACACCTTTCTGTTGTGGAATGTAGAGAGATGGGCAACTCCCTCTGAATATCTGCACCCTTGCAGAAACCACTGGAGTGTGCTTCCTCTTGATCTTTGCTTCCTGGATTACCTGTTCTTGAACTCATATTCATCCTTGGTCCCTATGCATGCTTATTAGTATCATGATTGTGTTATCCTTGTGATCTCATACAAAATCATACATTCATTATTATACTATTAAAACACAATAATATCAAGCATGTATAGTCATGATCATTTCAAACAGAAATAATAAGCATTAACATTCAAGGTTTATATAGGACTCTTATGGTTAGTCATATCATAAGAAACATAACATGTCTAAACCTGTAATTACTCAAACCTATGACTCTTCTGGTTAGTCATATCATTAATTAAGGTAAGACACATAATATGCATATACCCATGATTATTCAAACTTATGACTTTATGAACAATCATCATCAATCATGCCATGCATACTTATATGATAGATCCTATGATATAAGAAACACATACCTGGTCACCATATTTGCTAGTTATGTCTAGCAATGTGTTCTTGTTCTCTTCAATGACCTGCATAACTCATTAGTTAACTTTTGCAAAAACAAATTATACATACCTCTATGTGATCCATGACTATGGATGAATCTTTGTCTTTATGTCACCATGGCATGTTCAGGTTGTCCCTTCAATTTGTACAAACCTCCCTCTTGCTATCCAATCACTACTGCATCATCGATTGTTTTACCCTTTGGCCACATTAGGACTTGGCCATCTACAAATGCAACCCTCATACCTTTTGCATCCAATGGAGAGATGGAGAGTAAGTTCTTCTTGAGCCCAGGTACATAAAGGACTTCTTTCATCTTCAAATATTTTCCAGAATCTAGGTTGTAGGAGGCTTCACCACTTCCTTTGATTGGGTATTGATAATCATCCCCAAGTTTCACCTTATGGGGTGATTCATGTTCAGATAGATTCACAAAAGATTCCTTAAACCCATTCATGTGTTTGGAAGCCCCACTATCAATCAACCAATCATTACAACCATGGGAGATAGTACCTGTGAGAGTAGAGATTAGAACATACTCTTCTTCACTTGATGAGTCATCATCACTTTCTGCCCTAGCCTTCTTCTTTGGAGGATCATCATCCTCGGCAGCATGAGCATGGAACTTTCTTTTGTTTCCCTTCTTCTTCTTGCTGAAGTTGTTGTTATTATCCCTTTTTTTCTTGGGATAATCTGAAGCAAAGTGACCCTTCTCATTGCATGTGAAGCATCTTAGATCCTTCTTATTCTTTTGATAGGATCTTTTGTAGCGAGAGTGCTCCTTCTTGGGCTTGCTTCTTTTGGTGTGAGTTGCGAGAGCTTGATCTTCACCTCCCATCCTCACGAGCTACAAGCCTAGCTTCTTCTTGAGAGCATTCCTCCCATAGTTTACTGAAAGAGATCAATTTCTTTCTTGCACATATTTATTGAATAAAGGAGTCCCATGACCTAGGTAGGCCATTCAGAGTGGTCATAACAACTTCACCATTGTCCACTACTTCATCCACAACTTCAAGTTGCTCCTTGATCTGAGAGACCCTGGAGAAGTAAGATTGAATGGTTTCTCCATTCAACATCTTAACCCCTTTCAATTGATTCTACATAGTCATCTTCCAATTTATGTTCTTCCCTTCAAATAGCTTGTTCAAAGAGTCAAGCATCTCCTTGGGTGTCTTTAGAGAAGACACATGGGGTATGAGATGGTCTTTGATAGAATCAGCAATGATTCTCTTTGCCTTGACCAAGTTCTTCTTATGCAATACCTTGGCCTCTTCATCCTCTAGGATAGGGATGTCTTCTTTTATATATGAGTACAACTCATTCTCTTCCAGGATTAACCCAATCCTATACTTCCAAGCTCGGAAGTTATCATCCCCTTCAATATTATCCTCAAGTTTGGTGTGGTGAGACATCTTAAAGAGTACTTCAAATGGAAATAGAAAATATTTAGGTCTTACCACTTGAAATGTTGAAAACTAGATCTGGTCCCGGATTAGGGTTTGTCGGAAAAACCCTAAAAATTCAAAATGTGAATTTCAATTTTCTGAAAGGATAGAAATATGCGCTTTGATGAGATGATCAGCCTGGTGCATTCACAATTTGAGATCAGCAAAGTTTTACCCTTCAGATTTTCCTTTTTGTCCTCCCGGGTTCACTAGGGAGAGCCCTGAATTAGGGTTTGAGTTTCCCGGAGATCTACCCAGCCAAAAATCTCGATCCAAAACTCTAAACTTTGATTTTTACAAGGCGCTTCCAGCTATGTCTTCAGATTTCAGAAATTCCTATTTTTGTGGAAACCCTAATTTTTAGGGCCAAATCTGAAAATGCTCGGAATTGAATTCTGATTGGACAGATAGATGCGCCTTGATGAGTAGAGTCAATCTACTATACTGTTGTTCCAAAATCTATGGAGAGAAACCCAATAAACAAGAAACTCAAGTTTCTATCACTGCAAAATGTCTTCTTCTCAGGTTAGCTATGATACCATGTTAAATTTTGAGCATTAATTCACAATACTCTAGGATCTTCACTGAGAGAATAACATGTACAGTATATCAATGCATAACAATCACAATAAGCATGACAAGCATCACAAGAATCAAAAGCATGAGAGACAAGAGACACAGAGTTTCCGTGGGGAAAACCCTAAGGTGAAAAACCCCACAGCTTCCTCAGAGATAGAGAGAGCAATGGCTCAACCAAAGTACAACCAAAATACACTGAGATAGTCTCCTAGTAGCAGATGATCCTCCTCCTCACTAGTGCGCCACTTTTTGAGTGAGAGAGATATGACTTTCCGAATGAATCTAAATAGAGATCACCTGATCTCTATTTATACTAACCTGTTTGCCCAGTGACCTTATGGGGCCGACTTGTCTAGCTAGGTACATCCAAGTTATAATATATATATTTTAGGGTTGACCCCACACATGGTGGTCTAATAACCCATTGGCAAGTACACACACTTGCGACACTTGTCAATCCACATGACGACACTCCCTTATAGAGGAATAACACATTCTAATAAGGGTACAATAAATATATATTGAATACATAGATGAAATACATTCCGAAGTTACATATACATCAACATCCCCAAGAGCATTGTCAGTGATAGAGATAGTAGATTCATGGGTGCTTTTTGGCAAGAAATTTTTAGATTGGTAGGCACTCAATTGTCTCCAAGTACTAGCTACCATCCACAAACTTATGGACAAACAGAGAGTGTAAATCAATGGTTGGAAGGATACCTAAGAAACTATGTGGGAGAGCAGCAAAAAGCATGGGCAAAATGGCTACACTTGGGTGAGTTTTGCTACAACACCACTTATCATATGTCAAAATGAATGTCTCATTTCAAAGCATTATATGGTTATGATGCACTTACATTTGCTGAAATTTTAAAGCTCTTGAAAGACAATTTGTAGGTTGCTCAAAATCAGCAAAAACAATATGCTGATAGACATAGAGAAGAAAGAACCTTTCAAGTCAATGATTTAGTATATTTAAGGTTGCAGCCATATAAACAAACATCTCTCAAAAAGAATGGAGGAGAAAAATTAAAACCAAGGTACTATGGGCTATACAAGGTAGTGCGGAAGGTTGGAGAAGTAGCATATGAACTAGAACTTCCGGAAGGTAGTAAAATCCACAATGTATTTCATGTTTCCTGTCTCAAGAAATCCCTTGGTCAGCAAATCATCACTTCAGAAATACTTCCTCCTTTGTATGATGAAGGTCAGCTCACACTTGTTCCGGAAAAGATTTTGAAGACACAGGAAATAAGGTTGAGGAGTAGAATTATCAAAGAATATTTAGTGCAATGGAAGGACTTACCAAATGAAGATGCCACATGGGAAGAGGAGAATATTTTGCAGCATCCAAATTTGAAGTTGCTTGAGGACAAGCAATCTTGGGTGGGGGGGACTGTAATGTCCCCATTCAAATAATTGCATAATAAGACAATCCCATCAATCCTACTAGTTTCCTAGATTGGATGGGCACATGTGGAATTGTAATAATGAAGCTAATAAATGATGTTTAGACATTAGAAGGGTTCAAGTATTTAATAAATATGGTTCATAAATAAATTCAAGAGAAATTCTAGGTGGCAAGTGGTTTTGGAGACATATGGAGGGTGTGGGACCCACACTAGCTTGATTTTTCAATGACACATGGCATCTCTCTCTTGCCAATTCGAATTCATGGGAAGGTGAACACTCTTTGGTGAGTTGGTAAGTCATAACACATAGCATTGAGCATCTTAGGTCGAATTGGGATGGATTGGTAACCTCCATGGAAGATAAAGAGTCAAATTGGAAGTTTGTGGACACTTGGGCTAGATTCCCTAGCCCCTATGACACCAATGATGGAGAATCTATGACAACTATGACAAATTGCAGACCTGACCTTTGACATCTGACCATTATGACATGTCAGCCCCAAAAATAGGCTCAAGGAAGGCGCTCATGGGAGTGGAAGAAGCCAAAGAGACTCAAATTCAAATTTGGGAGAAGATGGAAGGTTGGAACTAGGAGACAAGTGGCAAATGTGGAATATTTCCTAAGTGGAAATCTCTTGAAGCTATTGAGAGTATTTCGACCCATAGAAGGATAATGTTGTTTATAAAATGTAGAAATCAAGTATGAGAATGGCTTTTGATGATTTGAGAAAAATTGCATTCGTGGAGAGAGAGCTAGTGGATGACTAGTTTCTTGCCTTAGCCAATTTCGAGGGTGAAAGATTCCCATCCAAGTTGGTGTTTGGAGAAGCTAATAAGGTCTTTCATGGTGCTTTAATGGATTTTGTATTTGTAGGTAGCAGCTACAGGAAGTTTCATGGTTTGGTTTAGTGCAACACTTTCTCTCCACCGTTTCCATTTTTGAAGGCATATTCATGCTCCTTGAGGGAGGGTGTTTTTAGTGAGCTCTTGTGCTTCTTGGGAGAGCTTATAATTATATATTTATGATTTTAATAGCTTAATATCCTATGTTCTTAATATTCAGAAAGTATCAGGTCGAAATACCCACTGGTTGTATGCAAAAATATTGATTAATGAGCAAACAATGTCCATTTCCCTAATGCATTGATGTATGACACTATAATGTTGATTATTTCGAATGGATGGATTATTCTATGATATATTTGTGATCAATATACTTCCATGGATGTCTTATACAAGTTTCATGTACTGTACTTGAGCATTTGAAGCATTTTTACTCAGTTTAGTTGTATTGGGAGGTGAAATAGTGCCATTTCCCTAAGGGTCGAATTGGTGATTTTTGCAGTTGAATGGGAGAGGGTGATAACTTTTGTAATAATCCATTAATGGTGCATATGAGACCTTAATAACATACTTAGCACATTACATGCCTCTGTTCATAAATTTGAGGGAGTTTAGAGGCATTTGGGAGGCCCTTTTCAGTGTTACCCCGGGGGGATTTGATGCACAGATTACTAGTCAAAATTGCATATATTGGTCAGAATATAAATCAAGTTTTAAGAAGTATTTGGAGGACCATAAAACATCCCTGAACCTAATATTCAATTCTAAATATCATTCATACACTCATACAGAAGATTTGGGAGCATTTGGGTTGATTTTGAGGTCAAAACAATAAAACTAGTCAAAGGTCGAAATTGGAAAAAAAGTGGAAAATTGGGCATTTTCTTAAAATTTAAAAAAAGGGATATTACACAAGTCCAGTCCAGGTATGAAAATTTTCTCAACGATTACAAATTTCCGTATTATGTTAGTAGAACTTCAGTTCAATACAATGAGATGCTTAAGGTGCAAGTATTATGCTATGTTAGATCAACTCTACTTCAACCTAGGTTCACTCAACTAATCACCAACAAACCCCAAGATACCTACCCTTTCGGCATCACCTATGAAGCAGGTGAAGTCTCACCCGAGGTACCTATGGTAACTGCAAGACCCAAATTTGTGCAGAAACAAAATGGGTGCGACAGAACTCTACCAAACATAAAATTCTAGAGCTTTGACGGATCATAAAGATTCCATACATAGAAATTAACTAACTAGAACATATATTCATTAACTATGTAGTATTCATATCATTCATAAATCTCCACATTAAACAACATTTATGCAGCATGTGACAAAATAACACAACATATCACAACATCATTCACACACATATTACACCATTATTTTAACATGGAAACCCAATTGGGAGAAAACCATGGAAGTCCTTTTCTTATTCACGGGTCGCAGTAAATAAGCACTTCATGTCTGCACACACAACCTACAGGTATCTTCTTCCTCTATTGCAATGGATCTGTGCACACATCCTGCATATCTCTTCCTTTTCATGTGACTCTCTCTTTTGTAACATGCAATATTATATTCGACATAAGACCCAAAAAATATTCAAATTCACCTTTTGTCCTATCTCTTTCACTAATTAACTAGGTACCAAAAAAGACTCCAAAAAATCCCAACCCATTACATATTTATAGGGCCCACACAGCCTTCCCCACTACCACTACTCGACTACTCAACTCATTAATGCACGTGGACACAAAATCCTAAATAACTTACCCAACTCTACCCTTGACATATTCAAATGTCACTTGTCCTTGACTTTTAGCAAGTTTTTAGAAGTAGTTTCCTCGTTCATGGACCACTTCGCTTTGACCCTTTTCACACCAAAAGTGCTTCCAAAATGTACCAAAACTTTTCCTATCCCAACATGGTTATGCTGCAAATTACTTTCATACTATAAGATGTTATACCTGTGATGGATTTGGGCATAAGGCACAAAATTTCGGAAGATAAGTAAAACAATCAGAAAGTAATATTTCACATGTTACAGGAAGTAAGAAAAGTAAGAATTGGGTAGATGAAGGAAGTAAATTTGCAAAGTACCAACAAAATCTCACGCACACTCAAAAATGGATAAAGAAAGTTCCACAAACATGTGCAGCTGAAGTCAATAATAATACAAGTAATTCTCAAGTAGTAGAAAAGTGTTGCTTATCTTGTTAATCTCCAGGATTGTGAATGAAAATCCTTGAATTCAATATGCCATCTATTATGAATTCAAGGAAATTATAAATAATATTGCGACCAAAAAATGTTTAAAGGATGTCACACAGAATACATTCATTATATAAGTGCAGTTGCTACAAAAAGGAGGTACATATATTCAAAATTGGTCGTAAATGGAAAACATTTTTGTCGCATCGAACAAATATTTCAGCATCAATGGACAGTCAGTCATTCTTATAGGAGCAAAAAAAAAATTGGATGATACGGTTGCATCATTTGGTGATTTGTTGGTATGAATACTAATTATGTATGTAGAAAGTTTGATAATATACATTTGCAGAATTCATGTTACTTTCAAAAGGGTTTCCATTATAAAAGTGAAGAGAAACATAATGACCCTTGTTGCAGATATTCCATGATAAAAGGGATTTGATGCCCATTTATCTGGGTCATCCTTAAGCTTGGTGAATTCTGTTATTTATGCCTGAAATATTGCGGAAAGACTACCTACAGAAGATCCAACTAGTTGTTTTTGCTCAGATATTTTAACAAGGAGTTGTGATTGGTTAACAATTGGACAATAGAGTGAATACCGGAAGGATAATTGGTCACCAGGAATGACAAAAGATGATCTTGATGAATCTCAAATGCATCTACCAAATTTGGTAAAATTTTCAGGCAGGTATTCATCATGGATGAATTATTTTGCATGCTTGCGAAAATCCGAAAGGACAAAAAGAAAATTGAATTGATTGCACTGTATGAGTGATTTAATGATTATTTCGCTATCTTCTTAAAGGACAAAGTATGCAAGATTGCGTCATATGAAGTATTGAAAAAGTTTTCTATCACGCCAATTCATTACAAATCCTGATTGTGTCAGCAAAAAGTGCAAATCACATAAAGCAAGAGAGCAATGCAATTGCACATGAATTCAATATAGCGCAGTAACATCAATACGATTAAGGGGGAGCAAATAGAACAAAGTAATGACATGGGAAGTTAGATGTGATCAGCATGAAGGATTGAGCAAACCAAAAGTAATCATCACAGAAGGAACAATAGAAGACAAGAACTAGAGCATAATTTCAGGGGAGATTTTGCAACTGCAAAAGGGGAGCATACAATCTACGATATGGCAAGAACATGGTACATCATAGCAGAAGTGACAAGAGAAAGAAATGGAAGCATAAATATAGGGGGAGCATCCCTTTTCCATTGATGTCAAAGGGGGAGAGATACTAGGTAGAAGGTTTAGTAGAAAAGTGATGAATCATACTATGTAGAAGGTTTTGCAAAAAAGTGTTGAACCAAAGTTTGCATAGGAGCACACAAAGGATCAATTGGAATGAATACAAGGGAAGCAAGTTGCATGCAAAGAAAAAGAGATCATACTCAGGGGTATCTCAACTGGCATGAATACATGGGAAGCATGTTGTGTGCAGAGAAGAAGAGCTCATACATAGGGGGAGATCAATTTTGATTGGTGTTGACATCAATGCCAAAGGGGGAGATTTTTGAACTTTTGTGTTGTCATTGATGTCAAATAAGAAGCATGGTGATTTCAAGAAAGAAGTGTGAATCCTTGATTCCAGTTTGAAGAAGTATATACAAAAAAAGTATACCTATCAACACAATATAGTTGGATATTTGTCGCATGTATACTAGGATTTTGCGCAATATAGATGGGTACATGTCACACATATACTGGGCTTTTGTAAGCAAGAATATCAATGTGTGTAGAAAAGACTTAGTGGGATGGAATTCAATTTCATGGGTTAACTTGACCAAGAATAAAGGGTAGTCAGCTTGAATGCATTGTGATGGGTTAACTTTACCAAGAAGAAAAAGGTAGCCGACATAAAGAACCCCCCACTTGTGGAAAAATTAATATAATCAAGGAAACAAGTGGTGATATAAATAAACCAAATATTGAAGTGAAGTGGCTGGGAAAAATGGAGATGTAAAAGTATTTTGTGTTTTGGAAGCTTCAACTTATTGGGGTATCAATGGCTCGTTGATCCAGAAGGAAGAAACAATAAAGAGCCAAGTGCACAAAATAGAAAAGCATAACAACAGACAGTGCGTAGAACCATAGCAGTGTACAAATCAAGGAAGTGTGTAGGATCAGAGCAATGAGCCATATCAGAGCAATAATAGAATATAAAGAGAACAAATGAACAAACTGAAGCAAGTGGAGTATTATGCAGAACCGATAGAGTTGCGTAGTACTGAAGTAAATCACACAAGTGTGCGTAAAAGTGAAACAGTGAACATGACAAGTGTGAAGCTATGTGCGCAAACCAAAAGATAGTGCAACAGAAGAACATCTATTTCTATATCTCAGGGTGGTAGGATGGGGAAAGGAAAGGATATTGCAGTATCCTATCAGTTTGGTGCTTGAACACAACAAATCGGTTCTTGCGCAGAGGATTGGTGTTCTCACCGGTTGGATTTTGTATCAACAAGTTGGTGTTTGCGCATAGGATTGGTGTCCTCACAGGTTGGAGCCTGTAATGAGCAAGTTGGTTCTTGCATGTGGGATTGGTGTCCCAATCAGATTGGTGTCTGAGTGAGTTGGTGCTCACATCATTGGGGATTGGTGTCTCACATCTATCTATGTAATCCAATTTTCATATATATATATATATATATATATATATTTACATTTTTCAAATATCCTACACATAATTGTCCTGTATTGATGTGTTTTAAATAGGAAGTGTTGCATGATTTTTAAGGTGTAAAATTGTTTAATCTATGCATGATACCGATTCACCCCCCCTCTTAGTATCATTAATAATTCCAACATTCATAAGATCGAACACCTTTCAAAACCTCTCACATAAACAAATCACAAATCAACACAATAATGTTTTTATGTGGTTAAAACCCTCAAAGAGGGAAACAATCCATGACCCCAACCAAATAGCTACTTGAGTTAATATATTATGCAAAAGAAAAGAAATGTTATAGATGAGTTTAGCCACAATCGATCATCAAGCAAATGACCCTCCATGCTCTTTAAATAGAGATCATGGACCAATCAGGTGCTAAGCCACATATCAATGGCCGTTAAGATCAAGGTGAGAATGAAATGTTGGATCACTCTATGTCTAGAACATATCGTGACGGTCAAACTACATATGTACAAATGCATACTAATGCATACTGAAGAAACACACTTTACCTAAAGATACATTATACCAAAATTATCTTAACTAAATCCTAAGTGTCTTAATATCCTAACATTAAGTGCACAAGTAAATTAGCCTTTAACCTGCATTAAGCATGATGCTTAATTAACCTTTCACATATTCTATCTAATGCAATACTATCCATCAAGGTGCCAACAAAGGTGTACAAGGATGTCCAACCAAGTGAATCCAATTGTTTTCCCTGCATGTATACTTCCCCAATCATTCTTTTACATACTGAATAACATATATCTATGTTTAAATATGCACAAATGCATTTTTACCCTAAAAAATAAAAAATTGAAAATTTTGGTATGTGTTGACACAAGAAAGACCTATAATACCACTTGTAATGTGCCCAAACAATGGTGACAACTGAGAAATTATTCAAGTAATATAATCTACAAAATATTAAATAAGTGAGACTAAGACTAATGAAGTGTTGATCGATTCTATGGAGACAACTATTGTTGATGCAAGGACAATGAATCTTATTATGATAGAATCAACCACAATGGAAAAAACTCATATCACTCAAAGAAAATTCATGCAAATGATAAAGAAACTACAAGGAAGAGATGAAGAAATATCCAACCTAAAAAGATAGGCTGAATATTATAAATAATCTCAATACCATGTGAAAGAATTTTAGACTTTCACATTAAGCCTCATTGATGAGTCCTTGCCACTGCATATAGATTTTATTGAACTCATATTTGGCATAAAATGAATCTTGTTGATCCCATGGTTGTAAAAGAATAGATCAAATAGAAACACAAATACATGGCCTAGTAGTGTGGCTACTTGGACAAAATAACCTTGTTTCATGGCCAAGATTTTAGTTCCATTTTGGCAAATGTATGCACCTTAAGTCACATCTTAGCAAATGAATGTGCCTTAAGCCAAAAGGACATTTAATGATTTGTATCTCGCATACATCACATGAGATAAAGCATGAAAACATCCATGGGATCCCTGGAATATTGTCCACAAAAATCCAAAAATGTCCCATATCATAAGTATTAGAATAATGCAATTGTATCTACCTTCAAAATGCAAGGAGTCTTTAATTTTGATCCTATGAGACTTGATTACTTAGTAGAGAATATTTAACATAAAAATCATAAGTATTAGAATAATGCAATTTTATCTACCTTCAAAATGCAAGGAGTCTTTAATTTTGATCCTATGAGACTTGATTACTTAGTAGAGAATATTTAACATAAAAGGGAACAACAAGTACAAAATCTACAAGAGATAGATCAAAGTGATTTTAAATGTTTGTTTAAAACTGTACTATGTTGAATCAAATCATTTACAATTCCATCTCTTTAAAATTTCCCTTGAGAATTACAATTCCATCTTTTTCAAAAGGATTATTATACTTCAAAGCATTCAACAAAAATTAGCAAGTGGGAGAAAGACACTTCCTAATATACTAGTCACTATATCTTCTGGTTTCAGAGTTTTTTTTCTTTTTTGGATCATTAAGATATTTTTTGTACAGACATAATTTTTGTCATCTTGGCTATTTTTGTTTTGAATAGACTATGGATCTTGTATCCTTCGATAAATTGGTAAGTTATTAAAAATATTGTATACATGATGAACTGTTTTTTACATGTACGTGGTCATTAGTATTTTAGTACAGTTGTAAATTGTTACAGCATTGTGATCACTATCCAAGGGATAGGTACATCTTGTAGTTTCTTTAATTCGCTCTATGAATAGGAAAAAAAAATCGATTGAAAAAAAAGTGCCCTTGATAAGTTTCAACACTTAGTAGTGACATTTGGTGAGTGCACAAGGATATTGTATTTCCCAAGAGTTTTGAGATAAATCATATATTTCTACGAGATAGAAGAATATGTGAATCATCAATAAGAGTAAAATATCCAAGAATATTAAAATTCATATACCAATAATTCATGATTCCTTGTTCTCTTGTATAAAGGTGGAGATATAGCCAAGAATAGGGTTCTTGGATTATGGAAAGCATATGTCTATATATCTAAAACTCTAAGAGCACTTATCTATGTTTTAATATAGCTTTGATAGATATTGTGGATGGATGTTGTGTCTTATTAATGGGGCCTAGGTGTTCATCGTATTGGTCATTATTTTATTATGGTTTGGTTGTTATGGTTTGTTATATTTTGTTGCAGAAACAGGGGGATTAAATGACTATTTAATGTAAAAGAGGATAAATGTAATTATTACCCTGCTTCATGGGCATAGTATAAATAAGAGGATTTGGGAGGTCATTAGCATCATCTTCATCAATTTGTAATCTTCCATCTATCTTTCTTTGTATAAGTTCAGGGTTGCATAAGAGAAGGAAAGGAAGATGAGTTGTGTAGCTCCCTTGCTTGCTATATAATCATGTTTTCAGTCATTAATAAAGAAGACCTAGGTTTTGTTGTGTGCCTCATGTGTTATTTGTTGTTATTTTGTGTTATCATGTTGTGGAATAAATGTTATTTTGAGGATATTTCTGCTATACAGTTTATGTATGTTCATGGTTTAATAATAATATTGGCCATCAGAGAAAATGGCTAACACTTACATTTGTTCTTTCATGTCATGGTTTATTTGTGAGTATATGTTTGTGAATGTTTTCATTGTTTTCTACTCTGAATTCTCATATGGATATAGAATTGAGATTGAAGTTAGTGATTGTGCCAAGAGGCACATTCTACAGCCCAGTAGGGGGGGGGATGTGTAACTCCTTCCATGCTTATAATCGGCTCAAATTGGAATCAAATAATTTGAATATAGAAAAATACTTGTTGACTTAATAATCGAAACATAATAAAAATAAATAAAAATAAAAACATAATAAAAACTTGTCGGCTTAATAATCAAATTAATTTATCAAAGTATATCAAAAAATAAACCAAACATTTATCAAAGTAATTGAAGAAGTGTTTCAAAAAAGGTGTGTCTTTTGAATTGAATTTAACCAACCCACATATGCGTAAGTGGAACTCGATTACTATCTTGTAAATACTGTAAATAATGTGTTATTAAAAAAATATACAAGTCGACTCAAATTTGAATTAAAACATTTAGAACTGCATATATATATAACTACACAAATTATATAATTAAATCATAAACATTGCAATGCACACTAGATCTAAATAAAACATCATCCAAAAAAGAACATAATCAAAGGTGGACACTTGCAAAGTTTTAAAGACAAGTATCAATTGTTATCAACAAATCTACAGTTCAAGCCTTGTCAAATAAATAAATCTTCTTAATTTTTTACATTTATCATTGTTTCTATTTTACAATTAGATGAGTCTTCATTAAATCTGTTTAGAGTACATTCTTCCATTCTTGAAAGGGTTTTGAAATAAAAAATAGTAAAATCTATAATTTGGTGGAAAGGAAATAAAATGATTAAAAAATAGAAAAAGTTTTAAGTTTCTTCTAAATTTGACCCTTATTAACTTGTCATGTCCCAAATTTTGCATTAGGTCAAAATGGCCTAATCCCATTGGCCATATTCATGAGAGTTTGTCAAATTGATGCCAAGGAGGAAAATTACTAGTTTCCTAGGATGGGGGTGGAAGCTTTCGGATTTGGAATAAGGGGGATAATAAATAATGTGTGGACATTAGAATAGCATAAATATTTAATAAAGGAGATAAATAAATATATACAACTGAAAATCAAAGTGGCATTTGATCACGAAAACACATGGAGGAAGTGGGACCCACACAAGCTAGAATTGATGTGCCAAATGGCATTCTCCTCTTGCAATTTCGAATCCATGGGAAGCCTAAGGTTCTTGGGATGAGTTAGAAGGCTCATACACATGGAATTTATCATCATAGGTCGAATTTGGATGGAGTGGTAACCTCCATGGAAGAGGAAGAGTCAAACTAGAGGTTTGTGGACACTTGGGCTAGATTCCCTAACTCCTATGACAACAATGATAAAGAATCTATGACACCTATGTCACAAATCAGACCTGAAGGCTGACATATGACATATATGACATGTCAGGGATAAAAATATCCTCCGAGAGGGCGCTCAAGTGAGTTAGGGAAGCCAAAGAGACACCAATTCGAATTGGGAGAAAGAGAGGGCTAGAATTGGAAGGACAAGTGGCATACTTGGGAATCTCTTCCCAACTTGAGTTGGAATGAATATCTTGGGAGGAATTAAACCCATGGGGGACCTTCGAATACTGAGGATGTTTATAAAATACAGAAATGAAGTAAGAGAATAGATTTTTATTATTTGAGAAAATTGCATTTGTGTAGAGAGAGAGCTAGTGGATGACTAGTTTCTTGCCTTAGCCAATTTCGAGGGTGAAAGATTCCCATCCAAGTTGGTGTGTGGAGAGGCCATTCAGGTCTTTCATGTAGCTTTAATGGAGTCTTTATTTTCAGGTTTAATCTATAAGGCATCTCGTGGCTTCTTCTATTGCAGCTCATTCACTCAACCATTTCCAATTTTCATTGCATATTCTTGCTCTTTGAGGGAGGGTGCTTTTGGTGAGCTATTGTACTCTTTGGGAGAGATTCTCATGATCCATTTCTGATGGTAATAAGATTAATATAATCTTTTATTCATATTCAGAAAGTCTTAGTTCTAAATATAAAGTGGTTGTATGTAAAAGTGATGGTTAATGAGCAAACACTGACCATTTCCCCACTATATTGATGTATGCCATTGTAATGCTGATGATTTCGAAATAAAGAATGTTTATATGATATATTTATGATGAATGGACATACATTTATTAGTATTACAATTTTCATGTTCAGCACTTAAGCATTTGATGTCATTTTACTCAGTTTGTTTGCATTTGGAAGAGTTTTGGTGCCATTTCCCCAAGGGTTGAATTAGTGAATTTTGTTTTTGTTTGGGAGACGGTTAGAACAGACTTAATAATTGATTAATGGTTCATATGAGACCTTATTAATGTCCCTCAGACATCCCCTACCTCTATTCTAAATTTATAATGGGTTTGGAGTCATTTGGAGAGCCATTTTCAGTACTTACCCCGGGGGGATTTGATCCACAAATTGCTAGTTAAATTCCATACTTTGTCCAGAATCTTAAACAAGTTTGAAGAAGTCTTTGGAGGGTCATAAATAATCCCGGAACCTCATATTCAAGTCTCAATATCATTCATATACCCTCACAGAATATTTGGGAGCATTTGGGTCAATTTGGAGACCTAGACATCAAAACTAGTCAAAGGTCAAAATAGGGAAAAAAGTGAAAAATTGGTCATTTTAATAAAATTTTAAAAAGGGGAATTAAAAGTGGTATCATATAATGGTATTGGAAACTTATGTGGTATACCATTAATGAAGACCGGGAGTTAAAGAAATAATCCACCACCCTTAGAAACTAAAACTGAAAGTACTTTGGTGAAAGTGAAGTAGGAGAAGAAGTGCATTCCTTGGTCACCATGAGTAAGGATGAGAAAGGAACCTTAGAGGAGAATGAGGAGTTTAGAAAATTACTAAAACAATCCTTTGAATACATGACAAAAAAAATACTACAAGGGTTCGAATTGTTGGCTAGTCGATTTGAAATCCAAGTGGCAAAAAGGAGCAATGGTTCTCTTTTCAAGGAAAGGAAGGAAATGGATGAAATAATTTATGTCACAAAGGAGGAACCTCATGTAATGGTGGAACATGAGGTACATGTTGATATGCAGATGCTTGAAGATCCTACACTCAAACAAGAAGAAGAACAAGCACTTGTCTTTGTTCAGATGGATTATGAGTTGCCTCATGGAGAGAGTTGCAAAGCCTTGGAGGAGGCACATGATCTCACAATAGTTGGACCAGCCAATTATGGAGAAGATGAATTAAATATTTCGATGGGTAAGAGTTGTAAATATTTAAGGTTGGTTCATAATTACTCACCCCCTACTTCTTTTTCAGCCACATCAATTGGGGATGAAAATTGGGTGAAAGGTTTTTTTCTAATGGTGCCACATGAGGGGTATGAAACTCCTACCTCTCCTTTTGATGATGACATGAATAGAGCACCTCATTATTTACATTTACAGCAGCATATTGTTTTACCTTATGATGATACATATCTTCATGGATGCACTTATGATGTTCACTTGAGTCACTTGAAGACTCATGATTTTCCTTGCTCCTTGCTTAGTTCCATTGATGTTGGAGGAACTTCATTAACTACTTGGATGAAAGAATACATGTATGATTTTTTTGATGTATCTTACATATTTTTGGAGAAACATTATAGGACATGGGATACTCACCTATGTCATTGGATCAGATTTTATTGTTCACTTGATGCTTATATGCACCTAGCAAATGGTGGTCTACTTACTTGGAGGTATAAGCACTTTCACTATTCTTTGATGAAGCATCTTCTTTATGATCATTTTCATTATGTTTTTATGTACTTTGATGATATATATTTTGTACTCATGATTTTGGTAAGAATGCATACAATAAAATGGGATCTAAGAACTATGAATTGGAGAACGCTTCTAATTGTTGGAGTGCAATACAAGCAATGGGACCCTGGGATAATTTTTAGTCTCATTGGTTTGAAATTTTTGGGGAAACAAGTAGTATGGGGAATGGATTCCCCACTTAATAAAATGAATTTAATCAGAGTAGTGCATCATCAAGCGTGGTGGTTCCTCTCTAAAACCTTCATGGAATCTCAAAGACTCAAGGTTGGGCAACTCAGTGGCAACTTCAAAGAATTATACAGAAAGCAGGTTCTTCAACACCCATGTTTGAAATTGCTTGAGGACAAGAAATATTGGGAAGGGAGGATTTGTCATGTCCCAAATTTTGCATTAGGTCACAATGGCCTAATCCCATTGGCCATTTTCATGAGATTTTGTCAAATTGATGCTAAGGGTCAAATAATTGCCAAGGAGGAAATTACTAGTTTCCTAGGATGGGGGTGGAAGCTTTGGGATTTGGAATAAGGGGGATAATAAATGATGTGTGGAAATTAGAATAGCATAAATATTTAATAAAGGATATAAATAAATATATACAACTGAAAATCAAAGTGGCATTTGATCATGAAGACACATGGAGGAAGTGGGACCCACACAAGCTAGAATTGATGTGCCAAATGGCATTCTCCTCTTGCAATTTCGAATCCATGGGAATCCTAAGGTTCTTGGTATGAGTTAGAAGGCTCATACACATGGAATTTAGCATCGTAAGTAGAATTTGGATGGATTGGTAACCTACATGGAATAGGAAGAGTCAAACTAGAGGTTTGTGGACACTTGGGCTAGATTCCCTAACTCCTATGACAACAATGATGAAGAATCTATGACACCTATGTCACAAATCAGACCTGAAGGTTGACATATGACATATATGACATGTCAGGGATAAAAATAGCCTCCAAGAGGGCGCTCAAGTGAGTTAGGGCAGCCAAAGAGACACCAATTCGAATTGGGAGAAGGAGAGGGCTAGAATTGGAAGGACAAGTGGCATACTTGGGAATATCTTCCCAACTTGAGTTGGCATGAATCTCTTGGGAGGAGTTCTACCCATGGGGGAACTTAGAAGACTAAGGATTTTTATAAAATATATAAATGAAGTAAGATAAGAGATTTTGATCATTTGAGAAAATTGCATTTGTGTAGAGAGAGAGCTAGTGGATGACTAGTTTCTTGCCTTAGCCAATTTCGAGGGTGAAAGATTCCCATCCAAGTTGGTGTGTGGAGATGCCATTCAGGTCTTTCATGGAGCTTTAATGGATTCTTTATTTTCAAATGTAATCTACAGGGCAGATCATGGCTTCTTCTATTGCAGCTCGTTCACTCAACCATTTCCAGTTTTCATTGCATATTCTTGCTCCTTGAGGGAGGGCTCTTTTGGTGAGCTATTGTACTCTTTGGGAGAGATTATAATGATCCATTTATGATTGTAATAATATTAATATACTATTTTCTTCATCTTTATAAATTCTCAGGTCGAAATATCAATTGGTTGTTTGTAAAAGTGATGATTAATGAGCAAACAATGACCATTTCCCCACTATATTAATGTATGTCATTGTAATGCTAATGATTTCGAATGAAAGAATTTTTATCTGATATATTTATGATGAATGGACATCCATTGATGATTATTACAAGTTTCATGTTCATAAATTAAGCATTTGAAGTCATTTTACTCAGTTTATTTGCATTTGGAAGAGTTTTGGTGCCATTTCCCCAAGGGTCGAATTAGTGATTTTTGTTGTTGTTTGGTAGAAGGTTAGAACAGAATTAATAATTGATTAATGGTTCATATAAGACCTAATTAATGTCCCTCAGAAATCCCCTACCTCTGTTTTGAATTTCGAATGGGTTTGGAGTCATTTGGAGAGCCATTTTCAGTACTTACCCCGAGGGGATTTGATCCACAAATTGCTAGTAAATTCCATACTTTGTCCAGAATCTTAAACAAGTTTGCAAAATTCTTTGGAGGGTCATAAATCATCCCTGAACCTCATATTCAAGTCTCAATATCATTCATATACCCTTACAGAATATTTGGGAGCATTTGGGTCAATTTGGAGACCTACACATCAAAACGAGTCAAAGGTCGAAATAGGGAAAAAAGTGAAAAATTGGTCATTTTAATAAAATTTTAAAAAGGGACATTACATAACTCAAGGCTCTTTGTGACTGATGCATTCATAATTTTTTATATTATGAATGCATATTATTTACTAAAAAAATAAATTATGTTACTTCTTACTAAAACACCATATAAATGATTTTAATATCTAAATAATGCTTCTCACATAGAGTAAAGTTATTTATAATTTAAAATTGCTTTTAACATATTATTAAAGATATATATA
Organism: Larix kaempferi; assembly: GCA_027924585.1. Taxonomy (NCBI): domain Eukaryota; kingdom Viridiplantae; phylum Streptophyta; class Pinopsida; order Pinales; family Pinaceae; genus Larix; species Larix kaempferi. The sequence goes on from BSBM01001229.1 coordinate 47,477,015, forward strand.
TTAAATTAAAAGTATGGATTTATGCTTGGTATATTTGTCCTAATCAATAGTTTGAAAATAAAAATTTAAATTACTTCTTAATGAAAACCATATAAAGTATTTTAATTTCTGAATAATGCTTTTCACATAGAGTAAACTTATTTATGATTTGAAATTGATTTTAACAAGCTCTTAATTAAGTGAATAGGGATTCCTATATTAAAATCAAATATCTTACTTTGGAGTGTTTTATTTCAAGTTTTCATGTTATATTACTTTTTGAATTTGAATCTTTTTAAAACAATGGCAAAAATATATTTTTGTTGATATTGGTTTTTAATTAATTTAAAATTTCTTTAATGTTTCACAAGCCTTGGTGAATCATTAAATAAACTGAATATATGCCCAGAATAGATACACAAAAATATGGAACAAATAATGCCTAGGGTATTTCTTATTCATTCAAAAATACAATCACAAGAATTGCTCTGTACATACTTCTATTAAAATCACATTCACAAGAACTCTTTTATACAGTTATGTTCTTAAAAGAAAGGCCTTTGCAAACATTTATGACTATATATTCCTATGCAAACATCAACACTACTATACATTTTTATAAGACATAATAACTTTACTATTACTATATCAAAAAGCTTTGAATGCATGGAATTAAAGAAATTGGAATATTTGTGTACACATTTGACACAAAAACATTTGTTGTTTCTGGGTTATGAGATGCGACCTTCTCACTCTGCGTACCAATACTCATTGCATTGATTTCTGTAAACTTATCTCAGTCATCAATCTATGTTGCATTTATTTCTATGTAACTCTATAATAGATGATCTCTTCTCAATACTCTAGTGTCCCTGATACTGCACCCACCAATACTTTCTACATTAATTTTAACAAATGTATCTGTCATCAATCTTAGTTGCATTGATTTCAGTGTAACTCTACAAGAGATGGTCTCTCCTCTACAATCCTGCATCCCTCTCACTCCACCCACCAATAATCACCGCATTGATTTGAGCAAACATATATGAATAATCAATCTCTGTTGCATTGATTTCAGTGTAAGTTAGTAAGAGATGGCCTCTCCACTGCGGTCCTATGGCCCTTACACTCCACCCAACAATATTTGATGAATTAATATCAATGAACTTATCTTAGTCACCAAGATTTGTTGCATTGAAATATGTGGAACTCTGTAAGAAATAGATAATTTGTAAGAACTTAGTTAAGTTTGTTGATGGAGTGTTTTATTGTCATGTTGATATTAATTTTTATATTTGAATCTTTTTAAAACAATGGCAAAAATATATTTGTGTTGATATTGTATTTTTAATTAATTTAAAATTTCTTTAATGTTTCACAAGCCTTGGCGAATCATTAAATAAACTGAATATATGCCCAAAGTAGACACGAAAATATGGAACAAATAATGCCTACCTTTACTAGGGTCTTTTTATTCATTCGAAAATACAATCACAAGAATTGCTCCATACATGCTTCTATTAAAATCACATTCACAAGAACTCTTTTTATATAGTTCTCTTATTAAAATAAATGCCTTTGCAAACATTTACGACTATATATTCCTATGCAAACATCAAGACTACTATACATTTTTACAGGACATAAGAAATTTACTATTACTATATCAAAAACTTTGAATGCATGAAATTAAAGAAATTGGAAGATTTGTGTACACGTTTAACACAAAAACATTTTTGGTTGTGTGGGGAACCTCCAACAATTAAATGATGAAAATGCACGATATATCAGAAATAGCATAACACATAAGGGATTTATTGATCGCAGACCACTTCAAGGGGGAAACCTCCTTTGAGCAAGCTCAATACAATTAACTTGGGGATGCCTTCATTGGCCTCAACACGTATTTATATACTAAGTCTAAGCCAAAAAACTGTTACTCCCCATGAATGTGGGATAATACAATATACTCACGGGACAACTTACAAATAATATGCGTCCAATCAACAATATACTAATAGAGTAAAGAGAAGGGTTGACATGGGTTCCTAACATCCCCTCCCCCTTAGAAAAAGCTTTGTCCTCAAAGCTTTAGATGTGGAAATTGTTGTTAAATCTGAAGGAGTGGTACCCATGTAGCATCCTCTGGTTGCATTCTGTGCCACTGAATTAATACCTTTGTGATGGATCGATAGTGAAGATGACGAGTGCGCCTAGTGAGGTTGGCCTCCGTCTTCAAAATGATGGATCCTTCATTATCCAATTCTAGTAAAACAGATTGTGCTCTGATGTTGGTGAAAGTTGCATGCGATCTAAGACAATGGAAGAAGGGATTCCATGAAGATGGAAGATCTGGTCCAGGAAAATCTGTGCGACTAAGGAGGCGATATAGGGATGGCTGAGGGCACAAAAATGACTATATTTGGAGAGGCAACCAACCACGACCAAAATCACTGTCTTACCTCCATATTTAGGGATCCCTTCAATGAAATCCATAGAAATATCTATCCAAATCCATGTAGGGATGGGAAATGGTTCAATCAATCCCGAAAGGAGTGTCGTTTCACCCTTATTTCACTGGAAGGTATCACATTTAGCCACCATCTGTTGAATTGTCCTTTTCATTCCCTTGCAAAATAAGTTACGTCATTCCTTCTCATTCCTTTTGAGGAACCCAGAGTGCCCTGCCGATGGATAAGCATGGAGTTCATAGAAGACAACCTGTTGAAGATCTGTGCTATGGGGAAGCACCAGACGACCCTTGTATCTCAGGGAAGCACCATCCCAAGTGTAATGCGGTACATCAAAAGGGTTGTTGTCCAACCATTCGATGATTTGAGATAATGAGGAGTCATTGACATAGCCCTGCTGAACAAATTGCAACCAATTTGGAATAGGCATAGAAATAAATGAAAGAGAAACTTGGTCATCAAATGTGCAAGAAAGAGCATCCACCACAAGATTGTCCTTACCCTTCTTGTAAGTGATCTCATAGTTGTAACCCATGAGTTTGCTAACCCATTTTTGTTGTGTTAGGGAGGATACCCATTGTTTTAGGAAATATTTCAGACTCTGGTGATTAGTATTGATGCAGAAATGATTCCCTAATAGGTATGGCCGCCACTTCTGTACTGCATGCAAAATAGCCATCATTTCCTTCTCATATGTAGAGGTGACTAAATTCTTACCTAAAAGAGATTTTCTGGTGAACGCAATGGGATATTCATATTGAAGGAGAACAACACCAAGTCCATTGTTGCAAGCATCAGTCTCAATAGTGAAGGTCTTGGAAAAATTGGGCATAGCTAGAATAGGTGTAGTACACATAGCTTGTTTCAGTTTTTCAAATGCACACTTAGTAGCATGTGTCCATGTAAAAGTATCATTTTTCAAGAGAGCAGTTAATGGAGCTACAATCTTCCCGTAATCCATTACAAACTTGCGGTAGTAGCCAGCCAATCCCCCTGGTTCAACAAAGACACATGCATATCTATCCAAAATTTGTTGTATATCAAAAAGTGTAGTGTAGACTGCTAATGGTTGCATTTGAATGGAATAGAGCTGAGTGATGACACCATCTGAATTCTTCTTAAGGATATTTTCCATGCGATGTGAACTGATGATGCTGAGAGAACCTGGTTGTAATCCCTTCAATGTTTGTTTTTTCCCATTGACTGAAAACTTCATCCAAAGTTCAGCAAAATCCCATAATATGGGTCTAAGTGTGCATAACCATTGAGCGCCCAAAGCCACATCACATCCTCCTAAGGGAAAGGAAAACATATCGGAGCACAGGTTATAATCTCTTATAGAGATACACACATTGTGACACTTCCCCTTGCAAGGTAAGGTTCCCCCATTGGAAAACATGACTTCAAAGCTAGAGCAAGGATGGACAAAACAATCAGCCTATTTGGCGCTCTAAGGGTCAATGAAGTTATGAGTGCTACTAGAATCTTGAAATAACCCTTGACCTGTTAAATTCTAGCATAAATGCACAAGCAAGATCACTGAAAGAAACACAATCACAAGATAGACACAGATATACCCTGGGAAACCCTAATGGGGTAGAAAACCCAGCAAAGCTTTCCTCAATATAGATAATCAACCCAATACAAGATAGTAGACCACAACAAGAGCTCCTTCTCCTCCTATACAGAACTCTCTCTCTCCTATGCGCACAATAGAAGTGTGAGAACAAGTGAGTTAAGTGAGGAACAACCTCCTCTACTTATACGTGTTTTCCAATTGACTTTTTACCCTATGAGGCTGACTTGTCAAATTGAGTCTAATAACCTCCGATAAAATAACTTCGGGTCGATCCCCACATAGGAGATCTAATAACCCTAGTTCCCATAATCCAATGGAGGAATAAACATCTCCGGATATACAATAGAGTCCCGTCGGAGGAATAAAACATCTCCAGAATAATACAAATATAATATTCTTTAAAGTTACAATATTTCAACACTCCCCCTTAACGAGAAGGATATTATAACAACAACTGCAGGAGCAAGGAGTCATCGACTACATGATACATGATACATCTATAAATCATTGGAAGCTTTCTTTATACATCATCAGTAACTCAAGCAGTTACTGGAACATCTTCAAGATCTTCAATACTAGAACATCAACATCTTTAGTACTGAGTCTTCATCTTTTGCAGCACTCGAACAGCTACATCATCATCACACGATCATCAGCATCATCATCACAAGATCATCAGCATCGTCATCACACGATCATCAACATCATCATCACACGATCATTAGCATCATCATCACACGATCATCAGCATCGTCATCAACTGGATCCACTCGATCATCAGTACAACAGCAGCATATCTTGCAATACACATGATCCAATTATGGGATGATCAATCCCTCTCACTTTAGGACATAGGTCCAAGGATGATACAATCCTGATCCACTTATGGGATGATCAATCCCTCTCACTTTAAGACATCTCTCATGTCTATGGACGCTGCAATCTAGATCAACTTACAGGATGATCAATTCTTCTCACTTTAAGACACCTCACCATGTCTAGGGACGATGCAATCCCAATCTATTTACAGGATGATTAGTCCTTATCACTTTAAGACACCTCACCATGTCTAGGGACGATGCAATCCCAATCTACTTACAGGATGATTAGTCCTTATCACTTTAAGACACCTCACCATGTCTAGGGACGATGCAATCCCAATCTACTTAAAGGATGATTAGTCCTTATCACTTTAGGACATAAGTCCAAGGATGATGCAATCCTGGTCCACTTACGAGATGATCAATCCCTATCACTTTAGGACATAAGTCCAAGGATGATGCAATCCTGTCATGTACATTTTGAACCAAATGCTCAGGGACGATGCAGTCCTATATACGTCCACTAAGGACCATATTCTCGGAGACATCTGTCTATGGATCACTTTAGGACTGAAGTATAGGGATGATACAATCCTCATCGTTCGCTAGGAACCGCATTCTCGAAGACATCGGTCTACGGATCACTTTAGGACTGAAGTCCAAGGATGATACAATCCTCCATCAACCTCATCGTCGGAACAGGCAACCTCATCTTCAACCTTATCATTGAAACAGGTAGGCACATCATCGATATAGTATCCTCATCAATACAGGTATCATCAGTATGTATCATCAATACAAGTATCCTCATCAATACAAGTATACACATCATCAATACAAGTATACACATCATCAATACAAGTATCCTCATCAATACAAGTATACATATCATCAATACAAGTATACACATCATCAATACAAGTATCCTCATCAATACAAGTATACACATCATCAATACAAGTACATATGCAAGTATTCTCATCAATACAAGCAAACATAATATAGATGCAAGTATCCTTATCAATACAAGCAAACAAAACATAGATGCAAGTGTCCTCCTCAATACAAGCAAACATATAATCTAGATAAGCAATCTCATCATCAATATAGGTATCCACATCGATACCAGTACCCAAAGATATATTCATCTATCATATCACTCCCCCTTTCGAGGAGAGTCCTTTTGAACTACACCAAGCTTGTCTCTGAAATGCTCAAACTTTACACGAGACAGAGGTTTGGTAAGTATATCAGCAACTTGCTCGTCCGTGCTCACATATTCAAGCTTGATAGCTCCTTTTTGCACCATATCCCGTATATAGAAATAATGGATCTCTATGTGTTTTGACTTATCATGAAATACTGGATTCTCAGTCATCTTGATACAACTCTGGTTATCACACAGAATCATAGTGGGTTCCATCTCTAAGTCAAACAGTCCTGATAATAACTTACGAAGCCATACTGCTTCACAACTGGAAGAACAAGCAGCTATGTATTCTGCTTTAGCTGTGCTGAGAGCCACACTAGACTGCTTCCTGCTATACCACGAGATCATAGCAGATCCCAAACAATAACATCCTCCTGATGTACATCAGCATCAGTGTAGCCATGCAAATTGAAATCATGATCTCCACTATAGTAAAGACCAAAATCTATCGTACCTTTTAAGTACCTCATCACATGTTTTACAGCTATCATGTGAACTCTTCTAGGTTCCACCAGATACTGACTCAAGGTATTCACAGAAAACCATATGTCTGGTCTAGTGTTAGTCAAATACATTAATGATCCAATAATCTGTCTATACAGAGTTATGTCCACTAACTCTGATGAGTTATCTACTAATAACTTCAAGTTGGAGTCCATGGGAGTGTCCATGGCTTTACAGTCCAACATATCGAATCTTTTCAAAATATCCACAGCATACTTACCCTGATTTAGGAAGATTCCTTTTGGGTCTTACCATACTTCTAGGCCTAAGAAGTAGTGCATCAATCTGAGATCTTTCATCTCAAATTCTGAAGAGAGCTTCTTCTTGCACTCGATAATCTGTCTCTCATTTCCAATCAGAAATAGATCATCTACATACAATAATAATATAACAGGTTCATCATTCATAACTTTGAGATAAAGGTTAGGGTCAGCTTTACTCTTGGTAAAGCCCATGCTTGTCAATCCTTCCGTACCAAGCTCTAGGAGCTTGCTTCAACCCATACAAATCCTTCTTCAGTTTGCATACATGAGTTCTTCCATCTTCTTCCTCAAATCCAAGTGGTTGTTCTATGTACACTTCTTCTTCAATTACATCATCCAGGAAGGCTGTCTTAACAACCATCTGGTGTAGTTTCCATTTCATCATCGATGCAAGTGCCGTGATAGCTCTAATGGAAGTGTACCTAGCAACTGGTGCAAATGTTTCTTCATAGCCAATTCCCTCTTTTTGAGAGAATCCTCTGGCTACAAATCTTGCCTTATATTTTTCAATGCTACCATCTGCAGCATGTTTTATCTTGAATATCCATTTGGAGGACACTACACTTTTATCTTTTGGTTTGGGAACTATATCCCAAACATCATTTTTCATTATTGACTGGTATTCTTCTGTCATTGCTTCTACCCATTCTTTCTTCTGAACTGCTTCTTCATAGCTAGTAGGTTCCTAATCCACTAGATTACACATCAAAGCCATATAGTTGGACACTAGCTTTGGTTTCTTCCTTTCTCTAGTGGAGCCTTCAAGAGATCCATAATTTTCAGCTCCTTGAATAATTTCTCTGGCCCATGCTGGCCTTCTTTTTCTTGATAAGTTTGTAATGGGGGGTTCTTGTGGTTCTAGCAAGTCATGGTCTTTAGGTGTAGTATCTTCAGGAATGGGTGCAGCCTCTGTGATCCTGGAAGGTGTGTCTTCTTCATAGATTTCTTCATGTTGGCACTTCCTAGATCTCTTGAGAGATGCTTCTTCATCAAATGTCACATCCCTACTAATTTCCATATGATGAAAACTTGGGATGTAAATTTTGAATGCTTTGGATGATTCACAATATCCAACAAATATTCCCTTCTTTCCAGAAGGATCCAACTTGGTTCTCTTTTCTTTTGGAATGTGAATGTATACAGGACATCCAAATATTTTAAGATGACTTACCTCAGGCTTCTTTCCTTTGAACACTTCTTCTGGAGTTTTGAAATCAAGAGCACTATGGGATAGTCTATTTTGTACATAGACTGTTGTTCTAGCTGCTTCAACCCATAAAAACATAGGTAGGTCTTGATCATGTATCATTGTGTTTACAGCTTCCATGATGGTTCTATTCTTTCTTTCCGCAGCACCATTTTGTTGGGGATTGTAGGGAGTAGTTAGCTCTCTCTTGATTCCAGCTTCTTTACAGAAATCTTCAAAATCTTTTGAAGTATATTCTCCGCCATTATCTGTTCTGAGTATTTTAATTTTCTTTTCTGAATGATTTTCTATCAATGCTTTGAACTCTTTGAACTTTCCAAAAACTTCATTCTTCCCTTTTAAGAAGTATATCCAAGTCTTCCTTGAATAGTCATCAATAAATGTGAGATAGTATTCATATCCACTTAAAGATGTGGAGGGCATTGGTCCACATACATCTGAATGTATCAATTCCAAAATGCTTTTGGTCTTTGTTTCACTCTTTAGAAATGGGTTCTTGATGTTCTTCCCTTTTGCACATCCTTTACATGTGCCATCATGGTCAACCTTTAAGTCTGGTAGACCTACAACTACCTTGCTTACATGAGGTAGTGCCTTGTAGTTAATGTGAGCAAGTCTCCTATGCCATAGCTCATTTGGGCTAGTGACTTCATGTACAAGGGAAGCTCCTATATGACCCTTGAGCTTGTACAAACCTCCTTCCTCTTCACCAATGACAATTGCATCCTTAATAGATTTACCTTTGGACCACATTAATACTTGTCCATCAATGAATGCAACTCTATAGCCTTTCTTGTCCAATGCTGAGATGGAAAGAAAGTTCTTCTTCAATCCTGGAACATACAAAACTTCCTTCATCTTCATAGGGGTTCTAGAATCAAGTTTGTAGTTTGCTTCACCAATTCCCTTGATGGGATATTGATAGTTATCTCCTAGAGATACCTTTTGTGGGGAGGTCTTTTCTTCAAGTTTTGATAGAGTCTTCTTTTGTCCTGTCATGTGCTTTGAAGCACCACTATCGATAACCCATGTACCTTCTCTAGGTGTTATAGATCCAGAGAGTGCGGAGAATAGAACATACTCTTATGCATCTTCTTCTTCACTTCTTCTAGATCTTTTCTTGAAGAAGGTCCTTTCTTCATCTTCTTCTTCTCTTCTAGGTCTTTTCTTGTGAGGCCTTTCTTCCTCTTCAACTTCTTCTTCACTATCATCTTCTGCAAGATGTGCTTGATGTCTTTTGTGGTGAGTACCCTTTTTCTTCTTCAAAGGACAGTCCTTAGCAATGTGTCCTATTTTGTGACAAGTAAAACATTGGAATGAGGAGTAATCTCTTCTTTGATTAGATCCTCTTTTCTTTTGAAATCTTTGTGGAGGATGAGACTCCTTGTGACTATCCTTCTTAAAGTAGGATTGATTCCTTCTTCTCTTGGTGTGGGTGGCCAAGGCTTGGTCATCTTCCTTGAGCAATGCTTCTCTGTTGGCAACTCTGGCTTCCTCTTGAATGCAATCCTCCCAAACCACATCAAACTTCATACTTTATTTTCTGGCACACATGGTTTGGATGAATGACTCCCAAGGTCTAGTGAGACCATTTAGAGCAGTCATGACTAGTTCATCTTCATCAAGAGTATCTCCAATAGCATCTAGTTGTTCTTTGAACTGAGAAACCCTTGAGAAATAGTCTTGAATAGATTCTCCTTTATTCATCTTTGTGTTCTTCAATTGAGCTCTCAGGTTCATCTTCCTGTTGATATTCTTTCCCTCATACATTCTGGAGAGAGCATCATACATTTCCTTTGGGGTCTTCTTGGATGCCACTTGGGGACTCCAGTGGTCCTTAATAGAATCAGCAATGATTCTCTTTTCCCTAATCAAATCTTTCATGTACTTCTCTTTAGCTTCATCTTTTGTAGGTTTTTCAATCTCATCTTTGATATAATGGGCAAGATCATTCTCTTCAAGAATGAGACCAATTCTATATTTCCATGCTCGAAAATTCTCTATACCCTCTAGCTTGTCTTCAAGCTTAGTACTTGGGGCCATCTTGCCCAGGGGGTCACTAAAAATTGAAAATTCCAAAAATGAAAAAATTGACCTTACCAGGAGATTGGCTTGACTGAGGCGAGGTGACTGATGTACTTACTTTCTGGAAACTTCAATTTTTCAGCCTCCAAACTTGACCAGCGAACTTCGGATCTGCTGTAGAATTCTGGTTCTGGTTTTCTGGTTTTATCGCACTTTTGTCAAACTAGGGTTTGACTTTTCTGGAGTTCTACCCAACCAAAAAGTTCGATCTAGGGCTCAAAAGATTGGTTTTGAGAAGGGATATCCAGCCATGTAATTAGAATTCAACAATACCAACTTTTTGCAGAAACCCTAATTTTCACCAGAGAGAGAGATAGAGATATTTTCACCTTGTGAAAGATGTCCTATTCAGGCTAGCTTTGATACCATGTTAAATTCTAGCATAAATGCACAAGCAAGATCACTGAAAGAAACACAATCACAAGATAAACACAGATATACCCTGGGAAACCCTAATGGGGTAGAAAACCCAGCAAAGCTTTCCTCAATATAGATAATCAACCCAATACAAGATAGTAGACCACAACAAGAGCTCCTTCTCCTCCTATACAGAACTCTCTCTCTCTCATATGCGCACAATAGAAGTGTGAGAACAAGTGAGTTAAGTGAGGAACAACCTCCTCTACTTATACTTGTTTTCCAACTGCCTTTTTACCCTATGAGGCCGACTTGTCAAATTGAGTCTAATAACCTCCGATAAAATAACTTTGGGCTGATCCCCACATAGGAGATCTAATAACCCTAGTTTCCATAATCCAATGGAGGAATAAACATCTCCGGATATACAATAGAGTCCCGTCGGAGGAATAAAACATCTCCGGAATAATACAAATATAATATTCTTTGAAGTTACAATATTTTAACATGACCCACATTGTTTGTAGGGTGGTGACTCCAGCTAAAGCATGGAGATATATCTCTAGATGGTCGTCTTGAGAAGGAGTGTCAAAAGGCGGTTGTTGAATGTCGACCTGATCATCTACTGTATCTTGAGCTTCTTCACAAATTTTAGTTGCGGCAGAGAATCCACATCCAAGAGATGGATCTTTTTCTCAACACATATATGTCCCCGAGTGAATTTCGCATCATAATTATATAAAATCCCTTTTTCTCTACATACCCGCATCTCTGCTTCAGAAAAATGTTTGAGAGGAGTTGCTCTAGGAGCTGGCGTGATGGGAGGTCATTGGGAAACCATATTTCTGAATGGAACAAAAGTGGATTTGGAGCATTGTTGGGCTGTGATATTTTCCTCCTCCAAATTAGCCAACCCTAGGACTTCCATCATTGTGCTGGGACATAACATTTTAACCTCAAATCAGATTGCATCCCTCAAACCACTGACAAAACAACTCCTGTAGAATTCATCAGGAAATCCTTTTGTGTGATTGGCCAGTTTCTCAAATTCTTTCCGATACTCTCTCACAGTGCCAATTTGGCGAATTTTAGTGAGTGCTCCTATGAAGTCATCGAAAGCACTAGGGCCAAATCGTTGCAAAAGGAGTTGGCAAAAATATGTCCATTTTGGCTCTGCATGAGCCTTGATGTACCAATTGAACCATTGAAGGGTTTCATGTTCCAAATGAAAGGATGTAAGTGGAACTTTGTTGACATCAATAGTATTATGTAGATTGAAATATTGTTCTTCCCAGTATATCCATCTAGTTAGATCATCACCATTGAAGTGAGGAAAATCAAGCTTCGGCCCACGAAAAATGCTAGGAGAAGAGAACCCAGTGTCTGCAGAAGACTCTAGCTGTTGTCACTTGTTCATGGATGAAGGTTGAAGATGGAGGCCAAGAATTTTTTCATCCGGATCTTGGAGTTTGGTCTTGAGGGATGCAAGTTCTTCCTCCATGTTTTTTTCTCCTGTGCGGGTGACAACCATAACTAGGATTTTTTTTTTTTCTTTTTTTTTTCTTTTCCGGAATTGATCTGCAATGGCTCGAAATTTATCAACTGTAAATAGATATGGACCCCAGGTATGATCGAATTCCTAAAGGTCTAGGGGATTCACTTGGCTACCAATGTTGTCTAATGGCTTCCATATTGGGGTGATACCCCTCACTCTACGACTCAGGTAAAACTGATAACCGCTTTTCCACAAATGACATCTCTCGGTTTACCTCATGGGTGGGAACTAGTCAATTAGGTAGGGGTCATTTCCCTTTTCGCTGGTAGGTCCTCTTAATGAGCCAGCTACTTCGAGGTTCATGTGGTAATCCTCAAAATGAGTTTTAGGGATATGCCCAGATACTTCCCATAGTTAAGCCGATATGGATTATTCCTGGATCAGAACCTGCAATTGAAAGGAACAAAATAGATCCAAAGAGAAAGAACTACTGCAATAATCATAGCGCTTGGAAGCCACTATGAAAAAAAAAATGGCAGAAATTCCACCCAGCGAGCCCAAGAAAGTGCTATGATACCAGATGTGGGGAACCTCCATCAATTAAATGATGAAAATGTGCGATATATTAGAAATAGCAGAACACAGAAGGGGTTTATTGATCGCAGGCCACTTCGAGGGGGAAACCTCCTTTGAGCAACCTCAATACAAATAACTCTAGGATGCCTTCATTGGCCTCAACATGTACTTATATACTAAGTCTAAGACAAACAACTATTACTCCCCATGAATGTGGGATAATACAATATAATCACGGGATGAATTACAAAGCATATGTATCCAATCAACAATATACTAACAGAGTAAAGAGAAGGGTTGAAACGGGTTCCCAATAGGTTTCTGGGTTATGAGATGCGACATTCTCACTCTGCGCACCAATATTCATTGCGTTGATTTCTGCAAACTTATCTCAACCATCAATTTATGTTGCATTGATTTCTATGTAACTCTAAGAGATGGCCTCTTCTCAATAGTCCTGTGGCCCTCTTACTATACCCGCCAATACTTTCTACATTGATTTTAACAAAGGTATTTGTCATCAATCTCAGTTGCATTGATTTTAGTGTAACTCTGCAAAAGATGGTCTCTCCTCTACTGTCCGGCATCCCTCTCACTCCACCCACCAATACTCACCGCATTGATTTCAAAAAATGTATATGAATCATCAATCTATGTTGCATTGATTTCAGTGTAATTTGGTAAGAGATGGCCTCTCCACTGTAGTTATATGGCCCTTGCAATCCACCAAGATACTTGATGAATTAATATCAACGAACTTATCATACACCAAGATTTATTGCATTGAAATATGTGGAACTCTGTAAGAGATAGATAATTTATAAGAACTTAGATAAGTTCGTTGATGGAGTTAAGTTAATATCCTCTTACAATAAATCATTTAATATGCATTAATTTAAATCAATGATATTTTGTATATTCTTACAATAAATCATTCATAATAGCATTAATTTAAGCATCCAATTCTTAATTATCTTCACATGGTAGATGGATTTTATTGCTTCCTACTCTCCCCAAGCCCCCCACGCCCACGACTAGCACCATCATAGATCCATCTTAAAAGTGTCTCTACCAAGCACCGAGAGGGATCAAATCTCTCGAGGTGCAAACTCTTCCTCTGCATTTGTACCTTAATGGATTTGATTCCTCTCGATGCTCGATAGAGCCACTTTTAAGATGGATCTATGTTGGTTTATAATTCTCATATGAAGATAGAATTTTTTATAACAAACTTCAATGTCGTGTAGTGATATAATTTGGTTCAATGTTATGTTATATTATACTCTATTTCAATTAATTATGCAATTTTAAATTCATTGGTTATGTCTAATAGATATTAATTGTTATTAATAGAAATTTCTATTATTTGACTAATAATGAAACACTCACCATTTTTATGAATCAATATGTCGGGGTTTTAATTAGAAATTAAAAAATATAAGTTCCAATCCACAACATGTCTTTCTAAGTAATTGTTTTGAAATCATTGTGACGATATTCATCCATCTATAGTTTCATATTCATCCAACCTATAAAAAATTAGGGTATACCTACTTAGTCATTATATATTAGAATATATAATGAGCCATCATCATGCCACCTATGGTGATCAAATGACCACCATTATAATTATAAAGTGCATCACTATTAAGGAGATATTGACGTTTTGCAAGTGTATTCCAAGACATTTTTCTAAATATGACAAATTACTTTCATTATCATTATTGGCATCGGGATTGGCTAGTGTGTATCTATCGAATCAAAAGTGTAGCTATATTCATTTTTTTTTATGTTATTTCTTCTTTGGCACAAAGTGTTTAAGATGAAGAAGTTACATAGCAACAATTATGAACTAATCACTATAGTTAAGAAAACAATGTTATCTATTTGAGGTTTTGTTATCTCATATGTATATCATTTTTTTTATATGAGTGTCGTTTCTAAAGTTTTTGTTTATTGCCAAATACCTTTTAATCAAAGGTGTAAATATCTATTTCGTATGCTATCTTTTAGTGGCACAAACTATTTAGAATAAAGAAATTAATTTGACAATAATGGTGAACCAAGGACTATGGTTAAGAAAACAATGTTACCATTACCTCGCATTCTACTTTGTATATTCATCCGAAAATAAATAGTTTGATGCTTCCCTTTGATGTAAATTGTTTATTTGATGATAGTGCAAGTTTCTTTTAATTTGAATCCTTAAAAGGATTATTTATTTATTTATTTAAAAATTAAGTTAACCTATGTGTTTGTTTAATTTTTATTATTCATTGAAATAAAGGATAAAGATAAATCTATTTTAAATTAATAAATTTAAAAATACTTTAAATTAAAATATCTATTAAATAATTTAATAGTCTAATTAATATTATTAAAATTAAAATTGATTTAATTGTTAGGCTTTCTTATATATGATAGTTTCAAAATTACAACACTTAAATTTTAAAAACCCTAATAATTCGGAAAAGTGTGGAAATGTCAATTTTAAAAACCCTAATAATTATGGAAAAGTATGGAAATATAAAAAAGAATTAATTTAGTTCAAAAAAATTTAAAAAGTAATAATGATAATAACTAATTTATCAAATTATTTTTATATTAAAAGAAAAGAAAATTCTAATAATACATTATGATATTATGATGTTGGTAGTGGTGGCGGTGGTGGTTAACATTCATTTAAAACAATTTTGGTCAACTTTAAGAAGATAGAAAGGAATTACTTGATTTATTATAAAATTGTATTCCTATGCTAAAAAAACCTTAGAAAGAAGAGTTCATAAGTTACTATAGCTTTGATATGTTAGAAGGTTATGGAGGTATGTTTTGTAGCAAATATTATGAAACTTCGATCTAATGTGAAGTATGCACAACACTCTAATATAAAGTGTCTTTGCACCGAGTGAAACGGGGTGCTCTATAGCCCAATATGTGGGAGATGTTGTAACGTTTGTGATGTAACAAAATAATTAAAAAAATTCATGTCGGCTCATAAAATAAAAAATTATGGAAAGTATTTAAAAAAAATCCATGTTGGTTCATAAAATAAAATATTATGAAAAGTAATTAAAAATAGATGTTCATTTATAAAATAAAAACTTAAAACTTAAACAGGGATCTATCAATCAAGAGAGATCAAATTTCTTGAGTTTAAATTTAAAAAAAAGAAATACACCTCAAGAAATTGGATCCCTCTCAATGCTTGATAGATACGGGTTTAAGATTATATATATATATATTTGTTTGCTTGAATATATTTGATTTGCGGAAGTGGCCTATAATTTGAAAAACCACAAGCAAAGGCATCTAAGTCGTCAAAATCATGGAGGAATGACACACACAAATATGTATGTGTAATTTAAAAACTCTTAGAATAACATATAGAATTTAATTATGAATTAAAAAATCAATTTGAATACTTTCAAATTTAGATTTTACATAAAAAAAAATTACTAAATTCCCAAAATCTATTGGAAAATCCAAAACTTAGAATAAATAAACTATATATATATATGAGATGAGATGAATTAAAAAATAAAAAAGCAAAGTATTGTATATATATAATCATTGTAAAATTAATGAATAACAAAAAAAATTTATTAATCTTATATATTAGCATTGTAGAAACCATTAATAACAAGAAAGTATCATTAATTATATGAAAGATATATAAATATATAAAATCATTTTTATTTTTTTAACCATTCTTAAAATGGTGAAAAAGAGGAAGGTATTAAGGTATTAGTTAATCGGGTCGAAGACAGAATTTAAATGATTAAGATTACCAAAAGTATAAACAAAGTCAAGGAAAACTAATTAATTAAGGAGAAAAAAATTATAAAAAACGAATAACGTATGAGAAAGAGGTTAATGATTACGAGGTATATAAGAAAAAGGGAAAATGTTTGAATTGATTGGAGCTTAAAAAATTGAACCAAAAAAAAAGGGGGGATTTTGAGGAGAGATACTCGCAATTTAGAAAGTCCGTTCAAAAAGGCACGGACTACGCTGCTATTATTGTATTTATGAAAAAAATGATTACACTTATACACATTAAATTATATGAGAGATTCTCCCGTCAAAACATGGAGAAGAAACTGTGAGAGCGTTCCATGGGATTCCTATAAATGCCAAATACGAGATTCCAATATAGTAATAGAGTATTTACGTTACGGCTTGTTTAGGTAATCACGCAGTTTTTAGCGGCGGCCATCCATTGTTGACAGGGTGAGAAAACGACGGCCTTCCAGAGACGGTGACGGAAGGGATGACGGTTTTGTTTGCCTGCAGCTGCATGGCTGCGCGTGAAATGATAGCGTGACGGCCATTCGTCGTGACGAATATAATAACGAACGAATGGAATGCACGCCGCTTATTTGGCGGGCGGTGATGCGTGCCCTCGCTAACTGCTCTGTATGTACGTTGATTCTCTTGTATTTTTGTTAAAGTCAAATATTGTCTCTCTGTCAGACATTACTTTTGCGACTAATTCAATGGACTTTTTTTAAGTAAAGTCAAAACAAAGGCTGGACCACTTCAGCAATTACCTTAACTTTAATTGAAGGACAATTATTCTCTTCATTTAATTGCTCTACGCTACCCTCTCTTCTATCCAGAATCCACCCAACCTACGATGAGATGATAATATGAAACTTTCAATGTAGAAAAATTGGCAACCCAAGTTCGAAATCCTTCTCTATCCGGACCAAAAATTCTAATCTTTCGCTTCTGTTTTCCATGAGAATGAGCAAACTCTAACTTTTGGCTCTACTTTCTCTGAGTTCATTGGCAACACGTTTGATTAAAGGAGATGGATAATGACCAACTATTAGACTTTTTTTTTTTCTGATTTGGTATTTGGAATTTAACAGTTTAATTTTTTGGTCAAATTATTGAGTTCGTTTTCTTAAACATAAAAAAATACAGGTTTTTGTCATGAACATAAATTAATAATTTTAAAAAATTGATTATATAAAATGTATATTTGAATTTGAATTTTATTAAACAAAAATATTTTTTTGAATTTACTTAAAATTTATTTTAGATTGATATTCTCTAAAAGATAAATTAATAATTTTAAAAAATTGAATATAAAATGTATATTTAAATTTGAATTTTATTAAACAAAAATATTTTTTTAAATTTACTTAAAATTTATTTTAAATTGATATTCTCTAAAAGATACTAAGGCCAAATTGTTGAACAATTGTCATATTCCTTGGGATCAAAAGCTTTAACCAAAGTAAACCCACAATTTATATACAAGATGCTGAATGCAAAAATTTCAAATCTTCTCATTGAGTTATCAAAATTTATTTATTAACTTTTAAAATATGATAAAACATTTTATTCTAAATGTTTTATGAATGTAATACATTTTAGTCACTAAAAATAAGTGGAAGAAAAGTGGGATTTATAACCTAAAATTTGTTAAGAACTATTTTGTTTTGAAAGAATTGTACATATCATATCTTAGTTGTATTTTTGGTATTTAAGAATTCAGATTTATGCATTAAAAATAACAGTTTTATCAATCCAAAATTGCAATTTTGATAAAGATTGCATAACAAGTTTATCCTGATATTAAACTTTAAAAATTTAAAATTAAAAAAATTTAATCTCCTATAAAACAAAAGATGCAAACTTTTGAATCAAAATTTTATGTTGAATTTTTTTATTTAATAAAAAAAATACACAAAGAAATTAATGTTTTTTATTGTTTTAAATATATATATCATTTTTCCTTAAACCACTAAACTAAACCAAAAAATCATACCCCAAAGGATTTCATAACTACTCCCACACAATTTTTGTTAAGGGAATACTATTTCTTCCTAAAAAATAACAATATTATTAAATATATATATATATATATATATATATATCATTTTTTCTTAAACTACTAAACTAAACCAAAAAAAAATTCCCTTACCTCACTTCATCTCAAATGTATTATCTATTAGACATGCCTATACAAAGGATTTCATAATTACCCACACAATTTTTGTTAAGACAATACTATTTGTTCCCAAAAATGACAATATCTAGCCACAAAAAGTGACAATATCATGATTGTATGTTTGTTGTACGGAAATTGATCCTAATAACTAGGGTTGGTCACCAACCTACTAAAAAGATAAAATACTCATCTTTAAGACTCTTCAAACAAACAATTCAAACGCATGTTTTATCAATCACATAAGCAAGCAAAACCAAATAAGTAATTAGGAGAACGAAATGGAAGAAAGAGGAATCTATTTCTGAAGTTTGATCCTTGCAACTCCTGCTTTCCAAATCCAACTTTGCTTCACTCCAACAAGCTTGGAACCTGCAAAAAGAGGCACTAACCCTCCTCACAAACCTTATGGGAGAAATAGAAATATCAACCAAAGAAAGAATATATGAAAATTAACACTACAATTAACAATGCTTTTGAAAGACTAATACTTTTCCATCTACCAACAAGTAAGGCACATATCAAATGTTAAACATGTATATGGGGGAGGGAAAGATCAGAAATTTCTATTAAGATGCAACAAGATGAATGACACATATGCTAGCTTCTTGTTGATATGGCACCTTTCGAAGCCAAAGACTGGGTTCCTTTACACGTGATTCACTTGCAATCTCATTTCCACACACTTGATCTTCCATAGATGTATATGGTTGAAGTCATATGAGATGGATGACTTCAACAGCTGATCCAGATGGATATCAGTGGCCACCCACCTATTCCATTGGTTCAAAACAAATTTTTATTTTGGCATTTTTCTAGTATTTTTTCTACAGTTTTTTAGGTCCTAAGCTTATGGGGTCGTTTTGAGGCCCTAAACGATGCTTTTGTGGGTCCGCAACAGCCCAGATGATTACTAGCTGCAAATTGGTCAAAACATTTGATTACTAGAATTTCAAGTTGGTTACCGGAATTCTAGAAATTACCATAATGATCAGTTTTGGAAACCACAACCATTCACCCCGTGTTTTGCACTTTTTGCACTTTTTTTTACAGTACACCAAAATTATTGTTGGTTGCTTTTTGGACAGACCCGGGTTTTCAGGATGCGCAGCAACAAACACCCCTTTGGCACACTAGCCCTTTCGGCAACGAGCTGCACAGCAGCCCGAAGTCTCACCCGAAGTGGCTATGGGGGGGCTAAGGAATCAGGTTTCCTTAACCTAGGTGGTGTGGAGTCTACAGTCTTCTCTCTTCCCTTCTTGGAAGTAACCCCTGAACAGAGCGTCTTACTCTTTCACAGGTCTCCCAGCGCTACAGCACTAGATCTCCCTCTTCTCGGTCGAGCTGCACGGTAGCTCCGCACCTGCACACGAGTCTTTTACCCGCTACCTCCGATACACTATGTATCATCTCTGCCCTTATGCCACAACGTAGTAACACACTCCTTTAGCGCTGCGGCGACAGTGATCTTACAGACTCCTTCGACAATGCACAAGTACAACTTCTAAGGGAGCTTCCAGGATTTACCTTACATAATCATTCATAAAGATAGCGGAACATTCATAGAAACATAGACAGTAAAGCAAAGAAATGCAATCACATAAAGCATCACCACAACAACAAGATTAATGTGGTTCACTTCCAGGAGGGAAGCTACGTCCACGGGAACTGTGTTTTATATTATCTTGAGATGGGGATAACACAGTTCCGCTGCGCACACAGCTGCAACCTTAGATCTTTCTGGGAAACTCCACGCACACAGCTGGGAGCCCTTCTCTTAGATCTATTCTCTTCTTCTACAGATATTATCATAACAAAGACATACAATTACATTCCCCTCTTAGTCCTCTTGCGACTGGTCGATACATGCAATGGCCCTTACGCCAGTCGATCTTCCTGCAAGATCACGGCCTTCTTACATACACAAAATGATCATTAACAGCTTACAAAATACAGCAATACAAATGACTCAGACATCAACTTAGACTGTGTGTAACTCAGCAACTATCTAACTCTTTTCTCTAACCTTCTAACCTGTTTCCCTTTTCAATTACACATATATATAGGTGGCCCTGAGGGTCGCACCTTTACAAAACTGTGGGCCTTTCCCAACAGTGATCCCCAAAAACCCTAACCGCGGACACGGCTAGGTGTACTGCAGGTGCCTCTTGCAGTCACGTCGTAGCTTCCTGCAGGCTCCGTGATTTCCAGCGCAGATCGTGAGTATGGGCGTCACTTCATTGTTCTTTGCTCCTTGTCCTTCGCCTTCAATGCTTCGGCCCCTTGCTCTTCCTTGGTCCGAGCAACCATAACTTCATGTACTTTGCCTTAATGAGGGTAGCTGAGCCCTCTATTCCGTCGCTTCATTTACTGTGGTGGTTGAGCTTTCTACTTGGCCACCTTATTTACTCTTTCCTTTGACTTGTGCATGTGAGCTCCACAATTTTCGGCCCGTAATATTCGGTGAGCTCGTCCATCTGGCACCGTACCACGCACTGTTCATTTCTGCCCAAAATGGTGCTTTTCCCCAAAATTAGCACTTTTCCTTCAAAACTTAGTGCTTTTTCCCCAAAACTGGCAGCTTTGCCATAGCTGCGGCCTATGCTCCAACAGGCCCCTAACACTTACTTGTGGCTCGTCCTTGAGCCACTCACACTAGCTTGCGGTCGTTTTACTTGTGCGTCTGACTTTGCTTGGGTCGCAGCGAAGGCTTGCTTCCACTGCGCAATAGCAGAGTCCATGTCTTGCATGCACTTCGTGGTTGTCTGCACCAAGTCTGCAGTAGCTTCTTCTTCTTCTGCGCCATCGACCAACTCTTGAGACTCAACAAATGCTTTGACCTTGGCCTCTGCTTCGGCAGCAAGTTCAGCATACTCATCCATAAATGGCTGAATGATGTTGGTGAGAGTAACATCTTTGTCTCTAAGCCTGTGCAGTTCTTGCTAGACTTTGCGGACTTCGCTCATCTTTCTCATTTTGGCTAAGCCTTCCAAGGGCTTAGCTTCTTCGTTCAAAACAACTAGGGACTGTTCTACTGCTTTCACCTGTTCCAAAAGGGCAACTTTAGAAGGGAGCTTCTCGAGCTCATCCCAAGCCTGCATAGCTTGCATCATTAACTGCTGGGCTTCATCTGTTCTGCACTTCATTTGGGTAGAATCTATGCGCAATGCTTCAAGTCATTCTTGCTTATCATCTGCGGGAGGCACTACGACACGAGATTCCAACTCGGCGAGCTGCTTTATATGGTCCTCAGCCATAGCAACTACTTGTTGTTCTAGGGATTTCTCCCTTCTGCCAATGCATTGCACTTTCTTGACTAAAGGAAGGTCTAGTTGAATCTGGCAGGCCGGCAGCTCCTGGGCGATTTCATCTACGGCATTCCTTATCCCAGTGTCTCGCGCTTTTTGAAGTGCAAGATGCGCAGAGATCTCCTTATAGCCTGCCCTTAGCTCTACTTCCTGCGTCTGCAGTCTTTGATTGTCATGGAATGTGGAGAGCTCCCTAGCTCTCAGCTTAGTAGAGACCTGCTCGTGAACCAACTATAGAGTTTCCAACGAAATTAGTGATAAATTTATTTCAACAGGGCCAACCACGCTTACCTACGGTGCAGCCAGAAGATTCGAGAGTGTCATGCTTGCGGGCGGGATGTGGACAACAGTGTGCCTTTCTGTAGGTACTTCAACCCGCTCGGTGCTTGTAGATGCTTGTGGAGCCTGCGAGCCGGATGCTGGCGCATGGGTCTGCGCAACTCGTCCTGCAGAGACCTTTCAACTCCATGAGCTGCAGATCCAGAGCACTTCTGATGTTGGCCTGAGAGGCACGCAGCTCCTAAAATTGCTCCTTCAAGTATTCGTTGAGCCTCGCGGCAGGAATCTCATAGGGATCTCTAGTCGCTTCTGCGGGGTACGACAGCTTCTACTTCTTGGTAGCTGGTCCTGACGGACCTTCATCATTCTTTCGCCCTATCTATTCCTTGCCCTTATCTTTCTCTGGCGCCTCAGGGGGTGTCATCGTGGCAGTGACTTCAGCGGCCTACTTCCATTCATCTGGCCTGGACTTCACAGTGTCCTCCACATCCTGAGTAGTCATTCGGTAAAGCCCTACGACCCATTCTTTCGATTGAATTCCGCGAGGGAAAAAATAGACTTCATGCAAGTTGGCAGAAAAGACCAACTTCGTTCCATAGAGTTCTGCCGTCTCCTCAGTAAGCCTCTGCATCTCCAGGATGGTATCCCTGAGGAGATGATAATACTCGAAGAACATGGCGCGGTTCATCTTGCGCTTCACGGGATTACTAGAATCCCATAGGTTGACATAGCGCATCCCTGTAACCTCTCCTGAGCGACGCGGAAGAAACTGAGTGTTGGGCGGTTCCTTCCACCTGACAAAGGCAAACAAGATCAGGAGGCAAGAGAAATGGAACAGCTGATTGGCGGTGTCCTGAACGTTCTGGCAGTCTTCCAAGAATAAATTCAGGAGGAAGAGACACCAGTTATATTGCTCTCCCTCCGCAGCTGCAATTACGAGCTCTACAACAGCTCCAGGGACTTCTTTAGGTCGGAATTTCGTTAAAAGTCTTCCTGCGAGCAGACTGCCTGTGAATCTAAGTGCTTCATCTTCAACTACAGTGAGTTCATAAGCCCGACCTCCTCTCGACAATTTGTATTTCTGCACCAGCTGTGCAGCCAGATTTCGGTCCTTGTCTTTACCAACAAAATGGACGTTGGGGTCCTTACCAACCTTAGATAGGCCGGTAATTCGATGAATCAGGTCCACATTCAGATCAATTGGCCTCCCTAGCCAAATATAACCACCGTGAGAACAGGATAACAGGACCTTGACAACCGCATTAACTTCATTGCTACGCCTGAAGTGCGGTAGCTTCAACAGGTTCAACAGTCCAGGATTTTCTAGATTTACTGCAAATTCCTGCGGGATGAATTCATCAATCTTCTTAACAGGATTATGGACCACCGTCAGATAGTGATCTAGCGCGAACTGAGGATACGTTCTATAATCTCCCAAGTTGAAGTCAGAAAACTTAACCAGCAGGAGATGTCCAAGCAGGGATCCTTCTTCTTCCATGATTTCCGCCATTGGTGGCAGCGGAATCGAATACTTGGAGTTCTTGGGAATATGCACCTCGGGTGCATCATCTGGGTGCGGAGGAATGTAGTTAACCAGAGTGGCCAAGGGCTCTGGAATGGGTACCTCTGGCTGCTGCTGTTGTTGGGGCTGTTGTTGAGACACCCTTTTGCCCGGGGACTGTCTAGGATCAGAGAAAATAGGAAACTTGACAGTCTTGGTCGGGGTAGCCATACCGAAGTCTAACCCTCTACGTCTGAATTGTCGGATGAATTCTTCATTTGACAGGTTCTCCGTCATGAACCGGAATCATACACGACAAACACTGAACAGAAAAGGGCGGAACAGCGTAGGATGCGAACACCGCAAACAGAGGGAAGCAGTCTGCACGACACGGCTCTGAAAACAATGGCTGACTCTCAAACAGGACAGCTATACAACTCAATAGCAAGGAACGTAACCCAAGCATATGCGAATGAGGGGTATTTATAGCTGAGGGCAGTAGTAGGTGTAGACAGGTGGCAATAATAACCATTGGCACCTAAGCAGATGAGTTGACAACCCCCCCCCCCCCCCCGCGCCTCTGTGGTGTATTAAATGCGAGGGATGGGCTCTGACAGCCTTTGGGAGATGTGCTAAGGCCTTCAGCTCCTTAATTAAATGCAAATCTTAGGGAAATCAAGCCGAATCGGCCAGAGCAAGTACAATTAGATGGCGGTCTCATCCTTCATTAAGACTCAGATGCGGCTACAGAACTACCGCAATTCAAATTTTCGGTGGGTAACTTCAGCATGGGTAACTGTGCACATTGAGGGGTCCACGATGAGGAGAACTCCGTAAGAGCGACAAATCGACAACAGGGAACTCCGCAAGAGCAAAAGTTTGACAACCCGAGGAACTTCGCAAGAGCGAAAATAGGCTCGCTCAGAACAGGCTTTATTGACTGCGCGTATGTTTCGAGGAACTGTGCAGGAAGCCAGAGACTGAAAATGTCTCACGACTTCCGTGTAGACTGTGATAAGTGCGATGCCTCTTTCAACTACACTGGACATCTACACGACTTTAGTAGCTGATTAGGTCGATAGGGCGGAGTGGCCGTCGCGATAAAGCTTGAGCCGACTCCCGTTGATCATTGTGGGCAGCAAATCTCCATTAAGCTTCGCAAGTTGAACTGCTCCACCTTCTGTTATCTTCATTACTTGAAAAGGGCCTAACCAATGTACATGAAACTTGCCTGGAAACTTGATGAATTTACTATCATAGAGGAGTACCAAGTCTCCTTCCTGAAAGACTTTATTCTTAATATGCCTGTCATGCCAAGCCTCCTGTCTTGCCTTCTACACTTGTTGATGGAATCCAGCTAAAAGCCTGTCTTCTTCTAAGGCAACCAATAGTGACAGCCTTTCACTCATAGTATCAGTATCTGCCATTTCTGTAATTTGAGCAATTCTGAGACTGGGAACAATGTATTCCATGGGCATGACTGCTTCTTGTCCATACACCAAACTGAAAGGTGTGTGACCTATTAATTTCTTGCATGTGGTTCTGTAAGCCCATAACACAGCTGTGACTATAAGGTCCCAATCATCTCTTTGTTGATTATAGATCTTGGTCAGGGCATTCTCCATAATCTTATTGAATGCCTCCACCGTACCATTAGCTTGAGGGTGGTAGGGTGTACTCTTATGGTGACTAATGT
The DNA here is from genome assembly GCA_027924585.1 of Larix kaempferi. NCBI lineage: Eukaryota > Viridiplantae > Streptophyta > Pinopsida > Pinales > Pinaceae > Larix > Larix kaempferi. The sequence continues at coordinate 47,502,305 of BSBM01001229.1, forward strand.
GGAATTCTTTAGTAAGGGCCTCTATAGTCTCATTCAGGAAATGTGTGCCCTGATCACTCATTAGAATCAGTGGACATCTAAATCTAGTGACAATATTCTCAAAAATGAACTGCGTGTCAGTGACAGTGTTGCAATTCTTAACTGGCTTCGCCTTAGCCCATCTGGTGAGGTATTCAGTAGCTGTGATGATGTATCTTGCACCAGTTCTCTTTCCTGGTGGGTTGATAGGTCCCACAAAATCAATGGACCACTTATCAAAAGCACGCACTGTTATCTGGGGTCTTAGCGGCATTTCATCTCTTCTTGAAGGTTTTCCTGTTCGCTGGCACACATCGTAACACTTGCAAAATTCCTTAGTATCCTTGTGCAATGTTAACCACCAAATACCTGCGGCTAAGATCTTCTGCACGGTAGGCTTTCCTGCGAAATGGCCTCCTGCGGTTCCTGAGTGCGCTTCTGCGATTATGGAATTCTTCTCATGCGGTAAAATGCATCTGCGCAAGACTTCATCAGGGCCCAACTTATAGAGCTGGCCTGTTATCAAAGTGAAGTCTGCGTCTTTGACAACAAGTTGTTTCTTCTGCTGCATTGTGAACTCAACTGGCGCTTGCCCTGTAGTAAGAAACTCAAGAATATCGGAATAATACTCGTCTGCTGCTTGAACAGAAAACAGCTGCGCATCGGGCAGATTGTCCTCCAAATTTGTAGGTTCCTCCCCTGACTCTATCCTAGATAAATGTTCAGGTCCTGCATTCAATCTACCTGGCTTCACAATAATCTCAAAATCATACTCCTGGAAGAGGAGTAGCCATCTGCAAATTCTTCCCCCTAACACTGGCTTATTGACCAAGTACTTCAAAGCAAAATGGTCAGTATACATTTTAAAATGAGCACCCAATAGATAGTGTCTAAACTTCTATAAGGCATACACCATAGCGAGTCCTTCTCTTTCTGTAGTGGTGTAGTTCTTCTCAGCTGTAGACAGCTTTCTGGTAGAGTAAGCAATGGGGTGGTCAATACCTCCTTCTCCCGGTTGTGTCAGTACAACCCCCAATGCTATGGAAGAAGCATCTACATGAACATGAAAGGGTTTTCTCCAGTCTGGGAAAACTAGAATAGGTGCTGTGACCATCTTTCCTTTAAGTGTGTCCAAGCTCTGTTGGCATTCTTCTATCCATTGGAATTTCGAATCCTTTTTCAGTAGTCTTTCCATAGGCGCAGTGATCTTTGCATAACCCTTGATAAATTTCTTGTAGTATCCTGTATGTCCCAATGTAGTGCGCAATTGTTTGACTGAGTTGGGCGCAGGCAAGTTAGCAATGATGGCAATCTTCGTAGGATCCATCATGAGTCCTTGTCTGCACACAATGTGACCCAACAAAATACCAAAAGGAGCACAGAAGATACATTTTTTCAAGTTAAGAGAAATCTGATACTGTCTACATTTTTGTAACATCATCCTTAGATTCCCTATATGGTTCTTTAGTAAACCAAACACAGTCCATTCATCAAAATAGACTTCTAGAAACTTATGAATGAATTCTTTAAAAACAGCAACAACGACTCTAGAGAAAATAGCAGGAGCATTTTTAAGAGCAAAGGGCATTACCGTATACTAGAATGAGCCCCATTCAGTCGCAAAAGTGGTCTTATGGTGGTCCTCTGGATGGATTCTGATCTAATGGTATCTTGAAAAGCCATCAGTGAAGGAGTAAGCCTCTTGTCCTCCAACATTGTCAAGCACTTCGTCTGTAAAGGGTGTAGGGAATGGATCATGCGCTGATGCGTCGTTGAGCTTGCGCAGGTTCACGCAGATTCTTATTTCACCTTTTGTCTTTTTCTCTTGTACCACCATAGGACTAATCCAATCACTTTCCTCTACTGGCTCGATAATACCAGCTGCGAGCATCTGATCAATTTCTTCTCTGACCTTTTCTTTATATCGTGGGTTCAACCTGTACGAGGGTTGTTTTACGAGCTTAGCATCTGCTTTCAAAGGTATGCGCATAACTCCTAAATCTCCTAGGATGCCTTTCATTTCTATAAACTTGGTAGGAAAGATATCTTGGTACTCATGTAGTAAATCTGCAATATGGCCAACAGTTTCATCATCCCAATAATCTCCTATAGAGGCAAACTTAGGTTCGGCTTTTGTACCAATGTTAATCTTCTTGAGCTTGATGTGTTCTGTAATGGCAGGGATATCAAGCTGAGGGCCTTCAAATTTGTGCGTCCCTTCTGACTCTGGAATATTGATGTTGCGAGGATCATCATCCTCTTCTCCAGTGGTGGGATTATAGCATTCCAGGGCATGTTCCATCTGGACAGCCCAATCTGGTTGAGAATACTCTGGTAAAGGACATCGTCCAAATATCTTCTTTCTAATACACTTTAAAGCCTGATCGATACTTGGATGTTCTGACTCAAAGCTGAAAGTGAGTTGAAAACTTTCAATCATGAGAGGCCAAGTGATAGTGCCTCTGCGCAATTCTGTTTCAGTGTACCAGTTCCTTGGAACTATATCCAACGTGTGGATGAATAGGTGAACCCACTCATCCTCTAGAATATCTGACCATTGCTGAATACATGCTTCAACGTGTGACCTGGGGTCACTCTGTCCATCATATTTGCACAAAGCTCCTGCTATAGTCTCTTGAAATCTGCGCAGTATCAACCTGCGACAGTCTTGCCATATGTCGATATTTTCTTTATGCGCACCCCACCATCTTGCGGGTGTAGCGCGCAGGGCTACATCCAATGCTTGTATGCACTGCTCATCTGGGATTACTTGTTCATATGCATGTATGAATTCACTTACTCTAGTTAAACCATCAAAGATTGGAGTGTTATTCAATTATGTGCCAATCCATCGAATGGATTTAGTCGTCATGGCGCAACGCCTTGCAAAAACCTCATGTAAGCGATTCTACCAGTTTTCCAATCCTGCTTCTGAATCTGACGTGCATGAGCTATCGCATCGCCAGCTGATATGGCCATCCGCTGTGGGATTGACATAATCATTATGACTAGCAGTCATCTGATACAAACTTTCCATGTGGCGTACTTCTTCTTCTGCTCGAATGGGTTCAATATACCGTGGTCCTTGAAGGGGATCAAGTGGTGCAATGACCCTAATCTAGTCATCCTCAAAGGTCATCTGTCTTTTCTTCAAATTAATGACAGCCAGATTATCAAATGCCCAGTCTATGGCTAAAAGTGTTGGGTAAGGTCTACTGTCATCCAGAATTTTGATTACTTCAAAGTCTGCAGAACTTCTTACTCCCTCAATATCAATGGGTACATTAGGTAATCTTCCCAATGGAGAAACTCGTTGTTGATTTGCTAATCTCATATGGATAGGAGATCTGATAAGCTGAGGACTACCCATCTGTTCCCAAGTCTGCATGGTGAGAACATTAAATTCTGAGCCTAAATCCAAAATGACTTTGTCCATTTCAAATGCTCCAATCTGCGCTGTGAGTCTCATCTCTCTTCCAGTTCTGGTATGACTCCTGATCTGATGAATAGCACGCTGCGCTGTGTTCATCGAAGCAGATTGTTGACACTGATCCAACAGGTGTTGGAGTTCCATAGTTGCTTTTTCATTGCACAACAACTTTAAGCAACTTCTTAGGAAAGCATGAACACTGCCTAGTGTATCCTCCTCATCAGGCCTTCCAGATGTAGTAGCCTTCTCTTGTACCAGGTTCTCTTGACTTGGCACATGCGGTCTGATATCATTGTGCGGTAATGCGACAGAACTTGAAGCTCTTGGATCTGAGAAATACTCTCAAGCTTTCCTGAATGCTTCTTTTTGCTTCTGTAGGTCAAGCGGGGGTGGTTTAATATTATCGCGGTGCACCCATTGTGTTGTTGGCTTTCCAGTTCCCGACTCTGGCGCACCAGTGGTTGTACCACTGCGCGTCACTATATTAACTGTGGGATCTGGTTCTCTTTTTTCTATTGCAATCAACTGAATATTCTGTTTAACCTGTGGCTTCTTTTCTTCCATCTTGGCCATCAACTGAGGGCATTCTTCAATGACATGATCATAAGATTTACAGTATCTACAGGTGGTTGTAGGGTTTTGGCAATCCCTTGCATAATGGCCTTGAGCTCCGCAGTTATAGCAAGTTATCTGTCCTCTTCCACGACCAAAACCTCCTACGCGTCCTCGGCCCCTGTAATTTCCTCCTCGGCCTTCGCGAGCTGGGTCATACTGCGGACCTGTTGTGGGTCCCTGTGGTTCTGACTGTACTCTATAAACATCATGTTTTCTTTCTATCATAAGATCATATGCTCTGCAATTGTTCTCATCATGTCCTATTGATTTACAGAAATTGCAATATAGATTCTTTGGGGTTTGTACATATTTCTGTAACAAGTGCACTCTTGTGGTCTATGGCCTCCAGTTCTACAGATTTCACACCAAGGCCCCTGAGCCTGTGGTAAAGGGTTAGGTGCTCCGGTTGCAATATAATCTATGAAAACAGGACAATGGTCCTTTGAATGTCCTTGTGCTCTACAATTTGTACACCAAATTTCTTCTTTAACATCCTTTCCTTTCTTAATATCATGCACCTGCAAAGTTAAGTTTGCTGTTTGGTTCTGCAACTGCGCAACATCGTTGCTTGTTCCAGCAATTGGTGAAGCTTCTAGTTTCATAGCCATCTCTAGAGCTTGTTCTTGAGTAGTGAGATTCTATTGCATAAGAGGAAGTCTAATATGAGGAAGCAGCGCAGCAATGATCCATTCCTTATGCTGCTGCGGTGCAAACTCAAAGCTTACTTGATCTATCAAGGCTTTGAACTTCTGGTCAAAGTCCCATACTGATTCTGTAGATAACTGTTTTATGTCTTTGAGTTTTGTTATGCACTCTGATTCTGATTAAGGTTTCTTGAATTCTTTAATCATAGCACTTCTTACATCAGCAAGCGTCCTATTCTGTGCTGCTGAGTATTTCATAAACTAGGTTAAGGCTCTCTCTCTTAGTGTGGTTGCTAACTGAACTAGCTTAACAGCATCATCATTAATTTGCTTAATCGTCCAAATGGCTTCACATAGGAACCAGTGCTACTCAGGGTCTTCTTGTCCTATTCCTCTAAAGGTTGGTAGCTTCATGTCATCACCCATCCTTCTTGCGCTAGGTTGACGTGGAGGTGCTGTGGCACTGCCTCCGGGATGGTTAAACAAAGGTGTGGCTGAGGTACTAGAAGTACCGTGCGGGCTACTAGAGGGTGTTACTGCGGGGTTATGCTGATCCCCGTCTGGATTTTGCAGTGTAAAGGGGTGATAAGGGATATGAGCACTCCCTTGTCTCTCTATATGGCTTGCTCTACAAGCTCGACTATCTTCTGGGCTAGTATCAAAAGAATGCTGGTCGAGGCCTACTTTATACCATTTTTCACTACGAGTACGACCAATAACTTCAAGATCACTATCAGAATCTGCGGACATTACTTGTCTATGCTATTCATCGGAAGCTATGCATAGTTTTCCTTTTTCATATAAGAGCATTTTAATCCACAAGTTCAGAGAATTTAAGAACTTACCCCTGTATGCTTTGAAGAAGCTCCTCTCGGCCTCGCTGAAGATCTTTCTCATATCTACTGCAAACTCGGTGATGAAGCCTTCCAGCAGACTGTCCAACCAAAAGTCTACTGCGCGGGACACAGGATTATCTACCCGATTCAAAATGCTAACTAGCTCAGGCGTCCAAACGATAGGTTGATCAACATGCACAGTGGGTCTAGTATCTGCTAGTTTAGATACCCACTCATGCAACTCGAGTGCAAATGTTACAAAGAAGATTTCGTGAAGGTCAGTATAAATATTCTTCTGCAACCAGTCCTCTGTCTGAAGCCTAGGGCTTCTATTTTCACGTTCAGCGAACTCTCTAGCCTTTGAATAAAACCACTCTTGAATTTCTTTAGCTGTAGGATTCCAGCACCACATTGCCCTCAAAATAATAGGGTTAAAGCCGGCAATGGAACCATTTGTTGGCTGCTTTCTGGACAGACCCGGGTTTTCAGGATGCGCAGCAACAAACACCCCTTTGGCGCACTAGCCCTTTCGGCAATGAGCTGCACAGCAGCCCGAAGTCTCACCCAAAGTGGCTATGGGGGGGCTAAGGAATCAGGTTTCCTTAACCTAGGTGGTGTGGATTCTACAGTCTTCTCTCTTCCCTTCTTGGAATTAACCCCTGAACAGAGCGTCTTACTCTTTCACAGGTCTCCCAGTGCTACAGCACTAGATCTCCCTCCTCTCGACCGAGCTGCGCGGTAGCTCCGCACCTGCACACGAGTCTTTTACCCGCTACCTCTGATACACTATGTATCGTCTTTGCCCTTGTTCCACAGTGCAGTAACACACTCCTTTAGCGCTACGGTGACAATGATCTTACAGAGTCCTTCGACAATGCACAAGTACAACTTCTAAGGGAGCTTCCAGGATTTACCTTACATAATCATTCATAAAGATAGAGGAACATTCATAGAAACATAGACAGTAAAGCAAAGAAATGCAATCACATAAAGCATCACCACAACAACAAGATTAATGTGTTTCACTTCCAGGAGGGAAGCTACGTCCACGGTAACTATGTTTTATATTATCTTGAGACGAGGATAACACAGTTCCGCTGTGCACACAGCTGCAGCCTTAGATCTTTCTGGGAAACTCCACGCACACAGCTAGGAGCCCTTCTCTTAGATCTATTCTCATCTTCTACAGATATTATCATAACAAAGACATACAATTACATTCCCCTCTTAGTCCTCTTGCGACTGGTCGATACATGCAATGGCCCTTACGCCAGGCGGTCTTCCTACAAGATCGCGGCCTTCTTACATACACAAAATGATCATTAACAGCTTACAAAATACAGCAATACAAATGACTTAGACATCAACTTAGACTGTGTGTAACTCAGCAACTATCTAACTCTTTTCTCTAACCTTCTAACTTGTTTCCCTTTTCAATTACACATATATATAGGTGGCCCTAAGGGTCGCACCTTTACAAAACTGTGGGCCTTTCCCAATAGTGATCCCCAAAGACCCTAACCGCGGACACGGTTAGGTGTACTGCAGGCGCCTCTTGCAGTCACGTCGTAGCTTCCTGCAGGCTCCACGATTTCCGCCGCAGATCGCGGGTATGGGCGCCGCTTCATCATGTTCGGATATCCATCATCTATTTCGGGATACATATCTATTTCAGGATCATCTATTTCAGGATACATATCTACTTCAGGATCTTGCATGATCTATTTCAGGATATGCAGTCCAGTCACCAGTTTGATGCCTCCAGCACCTTATCCACCTTCTTCTAGCACCCGGGAGCCACTTTCCACAGAGTTTTAGCCCTCCTAAGCTGAAAGGCGCCCTCTTCTCACCTACTGACAGAGAAGGGCGCACTTGTTCACCTACCACTGCAGATTCACTCCAGTTACATTCAGTTAGCTCCGATTCTGATTGATTTCACTCCGATTTCACTCCTGACTGACTGTTTCACCTCCGATTGACCTCCAGTTCGATTAGGTGACTTGCTCTGACTCCAGTTAGCCTCCCATGCGCCCCCACTGAGCCTCCAGATCCTATATCAGTGCTACACACTTCAGTTACATTTATTATGATCAGTTAGACTCAGCTTGACACCTGGATGACTGGTTGTTGTGATTGATGAGCAACACCGATGATTGATGAGGACTCCTAGATTGAGTCAAGCTACTCCATTCAGTGATTCGAATGACCTCCTTAGGCAATTCGAATTGCTCTGTTCATTGTAACAGTTTGTATTGTAATTCATTCACCCTTTCTGGGATAGAGAGCACTGCTGCATGTTTTGCACAGTTTTGCACCATATTTTCTATGTTCATCTGTTGTGATTGATTTACTTGTTCATTAGATCTGCTGTGACTAATTTTACATGGTATCAGAGCCATTGCAGGGACAAGATCTCTTTTCTACAGGTGTTTATACAAGAAGATTTGACTGAATTGCTAAAAATTGCAAAAAGTTTGGCATGAGATATCTCAAGGGCATTCGCTCCTGTGCATGCAAAGCTTGAAAAATACTCCAATACCACTCCAGAAGCTTGAGTTACCACATAATTCCTGGATCTGATACATTGGACCTATTCAACATTGCTTGAAATCCAATCCCAGGTGTGATGCAACTCTCAAAGGGTGGATTGTTCGACCTTATTGTGATTGTTCTTATGTGATTTGCAGGTTAATTATCTCCTCCAAGTGCACTCGCTACATTCTGCATGCAAGCTTCCCTACAGCATTTCCATTCGCTATAGTCTGCATGCAAGCTTCTTCTTCATCATTTGACTCGCTCCTAGAAATGGAATACTCTTCTTCAAAGCCTATCCTCACCCCATTCAATTATTTTGATTGGAAAGATGATATGGAGATCATATTACGTTCAAAAGGATACTACCGAGTCACTCTTGGTCTTGAATTGGAGCCAAACAATGTGGCAGAAAGAACCAAACACTATAATAAGCTTGATGAAGCTTACGGTCTTCTTTGTCTCTCCATCTCCAAAGATCTTCACTTCCATCTCAGCGGATTGAAGACTCCAAAGGCCATATGGGAGCAACTTGAGACACTATTCGGCAAGCAGGATGAGCTTAGGGCTTTTCAATTAGAGAATGAATTGATTGGCCTTAATCCTGAGAATTTCGAGACCATCAATGAATTCTTCACAAAATTCAAGAACTTGAACTTGCAATTGAAGAACAGTGGTGTTATCAAAGAGGATAAACAGTTGTTCCTCTCCATTCTAAGCAAGCTTGGGAAAGATTATTCGGTATTTTTCTCCACTTTCAATTCCGGTCGGCTAACTACCCCGAATTGGAAGATGCCTACCTTGAATGCCTTCATTGAGTCCGTTACGAAAGAGCATGACAAGTTGATTCAAATGGGGTCCATAAGCTCCAAATATTCAGCCCTATTTGTTCAAGGACCCAAGATCTCGAATGGTAAAGGAAAGCTAAAGAAGGAGAAGCCCAAATTCGAGCCTCACAAGCAAAAAGACAAAGGCAAGCAAACGGATGCACCATCCAGTTCGAAATCCAAGCAAAAGGGCAAAGAAGGTAACCAAAAATCTAAATGTACTTATTGTAACCGTGGCTTTCATCCCGAAAGTTCATGTATGAAGAAGACTATAGATCAAATGGCCCTCCTTTTGGAAAAGAACAACATAACCCTTCCTGACGGTGCAAGGAAGAAGGATCGGAATGACGATCATGAAAGAGGACAAGCACTCATGGCAACGGTTTCGAAGCCCACTCTCTTGATAGATTCGGGTGCATCAAATCATATGGCTGCAAATATTGATTCTTTTTCCTCATTCGATCCAAACAGCTCCATCCCCATCCATTTGGGAGATGACTCAAAAATTTCTTCAAAGGGCAAAGGTACGATTCATGTAGATCATGGATGCTTTCAGAATGTTCTCTATGTGCCTTCCTTAGCTTCGAATCTCCTTTCTGTGTATCAAATGACACATACTGGTGATCCAAAGAAAGTCACATTCAGCCCTAATACAGTTGAAATTTCTGATATCAAAAGTGGAAGACTAGTTGCGGTTGGAAAGGCAAACCACACTGCAAAATGTTATGAGTTTTCGCACTTTATTCCGCTTGCAAAGCCCACTGCTCTTCGCACACATGGTAATGAGGTTAGTAGGCTTTGGCATGAAAGATTTGGACATCTAAATTATAAGTATTTGCTGCTGCTATCAAATAAATCCATGGTTGATGGGCTTCCACAACTCCGTTCCTCGAAGGGAATATGCACCGGTTGCATTATTGGGAAGCACCCCGAGCACAGATTCGACCGCGGCAAGGCTAGCAGAGCCTCTACTATTTTGGGATTGATCCATTCTGATATCAGCGGTCCGCTGCCCCATATGTCATTAAATGGTTCAAGGTATGTTTTGACATTTATTGATGATTATTCTCGCTTTACATGGGTATTCTTTCTCAAAAACAAGTCAGAAGTGCTTGGAAAATTCAAGGATTTTAAGGCTTCTGTTGAGACCACCACTGAGAGCAAGATCAAAGCTCTTAGATCTGATAATGGTGGGGAATATATCAAGTCCGAGTTGCTGCAACTTTGTGCCCAAAGCGGAATCAAGATCCAACATACAGTTCCCTACACACCCCAGCAGAACGGTGTAGCGGAAAGGAAAAACCGGTCACTGAAAGAGATGGCTACATGCATGATTGAATCTAAAGGTTTGGCTGCAAATCTTTGGGCTGAAGCAATCAATGTTGCTGCATATATACAGAACCGAGTTCCACATTCATCCGTGAAAGGTATGACTCCTTTCGAAGCATTCTTTGGTCACAAACCGGATGTGTCAAATTTGAGAGTTTTTGGCTCTACTGCATGGGCTAGAATTCCTTCTGAGAAGAGACGAGCTTTGGATCCACAAAGTATCGAGTGCATATTGATAGGATATGGGGAAGAATCAAAAGCATATAAACTCATGGATATCAGATCTAAAAAGATATTCATAGAGCGCAGTGTGCAGTTTGAAGAACCGCTTCAAGAATTGCAACTAGTTGAGGAGAAAACTGCCGTTTCACCGCCTTCACCAGAAGAAGATTCGAGCAGCGATAATGAAGGTATGAGTTCTGATATTTCTGATATTGTAGCAGCATATGATGATCATGATATATCAGGTTCGGAATCCGACCATTCAGATCCCCCTCAGTTACCAAAGTGGGCCCAAAATACTCTACAATCTGCTGGTTCGAATCTTGGAAATCCTGCTGATCCGAGACGAACAAGAGGAGACTTTCAAAGGGCAGGTATGGCTCTTTCTATTGCTGATCCATTTCTTCCTGAGATTTGTTATTTGATGGCTGGTTCAGATCCCCAATCATATTATTCAGCCCATCGAGATCCGAGATGGAAAGATGCCATGGATGAAGAGTACAGTTCTCTTCAAAAGAACAATACATGGGAGCTAGTTTCTCTTCCACCTGGAAGAAAATTAGTGAAGTGTAAATGGGTCTACCGTACTAAAGTTGCTGCTGATGGCACTATCAGCAAATATAAAGCAAGTTTGGTGGCAAAAGGTTTTTCCCAAGTCCAAGGAGTGGACTACACAGAGACCTTTGCACCGGTTGCAAAGATGGATTCCATCCGCCTTGTTTTAGCTATTGCCGCATCCAAGCACTGGGAGGTGCATCACATGGATGTGAAGAGTGCATTTTTACATGGAGACCTTGCTGAAGAGGTCTATATGCAGCAGCCAGAGGGTTATACATCAGATCCATCATTGGTTTGTAGATTGAAGAAGTCTTTGTACAGGTTAAAACAGGCCCCAAGAGCTTGGTACGCAAAGATGGACTCCTTCCTTCTTTCTCAGAATTTCCAAAGATGAAAATCTGATCCGAATGTCTATCTTCAGCGAGTTAAAGGTAATTTGTTGGTTATTGTACTTTATGTTGATGATTTGCTTATTACTGGTAGCACACTTACTTCAATAAACAAGCTAAAAACTGCCTTAAATCTAGCTTTTGACATGAGCGATTTGGGCTTGCTGAGTCACTTTTTGGGCTTGGAGATAGCTCAAAATTTCGATGGGATCACTATATCTCAGCAAAAATATGCTTGCGACCTGTTATTGAAGTTTAATATGGCTGAATGTAAGGCAGCCCCGTTCCCATTCCTCTCAGGAATCAGTCTTGAGGAGGGAGATTCCACACCGCTTGCAGATTGCAGTATGTATCGACAGTTGATTGGTTCACTACTTTATTTGACACATTCACGGCCTGATATCTCATATGCCGTGAGTGCCGTGTCAAGATATATGCAGCAGCCACATGAGCTTCATTGGCGAGCAGCCAAGCGGATCTTGCAGTATGTGCAAGGTACGAGACAGTTTGGCATACATTATGCTGCAGATTCTGAGCTAGATTTCATTGGTTTTACTGATTCAGATTGGGAAGGTGATAGCATTGATCGGAAGTCCACTTCCGGTTATGTTTTCATGATTGGTCATGGTGCTATTTGCTGGTCCAGCAAAAAGCAAGCAGCCATTGCACTTTCTTCAGCAGAGGCAGAGTATCGAGGGGCAGTCAATGCCTGCATTCAGGCAGTTTGGTTGCAGGGTATTCTTTCCGAGTTTGGTTTTGGTGGCACTACTTCGACTGTCCTATTTTGTGACAATCAAAGTGCTATCAAGATCTCCACAGATCCAGTTCAGCGGCAGAGGACCAAGCACATTGAGATTCATATGCATTACATTCGACAGTTGGTGCATGACCGCACCATCATTCTGCAATATTGCCCTACCGATGAGCAAATTGCAGACATCTTCACCAAGAGCTTCACTGAGAAGAAGTTATCTTACCTCCGTTCACTGTTGGGGGTGAGTTCCATCATGGTGGAGACAGATTGATTCATTATTATGCTTTAGACTTGAGGGGGGGCTTTCTTCCCACTGGGTTTTCCCTCTTTCCTCACTTAGTTTATTTTCAGCATTTTTTGGATTATTGTATTGGGGTGACCTTTGGTCTTAGTTACCAGGGCCCCACATTATTTTAGTTGGCACATCATAGTCTAGCTTGAGGGGGGCTGTTCGGATATCCATCATCTATTTCGGGATACATATCTATTTCAGGATCATCTATTTCAGGATACATATCTACTTCAGGATCTTGCATGATCTATTTCAGGATATGCAGTCCAGTCACCAGTTTGATGCCTCCAGCACCTTATCCACCTTCTTCTAGCACCCGGGAGCCACTTTCCACAGAGTTTTAGCCCTCCTAAGCTGAAAGGCGCCCTCTTCTCACCTACTGACAGAGAAGGGCGCACTTGTTCACCTACCACTGCAGATTCACTCCAGTTACATTCAGTTAGCTCCGATTCTGATTGATTTCACTCCGATTTCACTCCTGACTGACTGTTTCACCTCCGATTGACCTCCAGTTCGATTAGGTGACTTGCTCTGACTCCAGTTAGCCTCCCATGCGCCCCCACTGAGCCTCCAGATCCTATATCAGTGCTACACACTTCAGTTACATTTATTATGATCAATTAGACTCAGCTTGACACCTGGATGACTGGTTGTTGTGATTGATGAGCAACACCGATGATTGATGAGGACTCCTAGATTGAGTCAAGCTACTCCATTCAGTGATTCGAATGACCTCCTTAGGCAATTCGAATTGCTCTATTCATTGTAACAGTTTGTATTGTAATTCATTCACCCTTTCTGGGAAAGAGAGCACTGCTGCATGTTTTGCACAGTTTTGCACCATATTTTCTATGTTCATCTGTTGTGATTGATTTACTTGTTCATTAGATCTGCTGTGACTAATTTTACACATCATTCTTTTCTCCTTGTCCTTCGCCTTCAATGCTTCGGCCCGTTGCTCTTCCTTGGTCCGAGCAACCATAACTTCCTGTACTTTTCCTTAATGAGGGTAGCTCCTCTATTCCGTCGCTTCATTTACTATGGTGGTTGAGCTTTCTACTCGGCCACCTTATTTACTCTTTACTTTGACTTGTGCGTGCGAGCTCCACGATTTTCGGCCCGTAATCTGCAGTGAGCTCATCCATCTGGCACCGTACCACACACTGTTCATTTCTACCCAAAAATGGTGCTTTTCCCCAAAATTTGCACTTTTCCTTCAAAACTTAGTGCTTTTCCCCCAAAACTGGCAGCTTTGCCATAGCTGCGGCCTATGCTCCAACAATTACCCCATTCTACATGAAACCCATGTTTTAGATTTCAACGGTTCGGCTCCATCTATTTGGAAATGATGTTGCATGTTTGACTACCAGAATCTCAGAACTTATGTTAACAAAATGGCTTCTAGTGATAACTGGCTAACTATAAGAACTACATATTCTGGTAGTTTGTTCCTAAAATTTATAATTAAGCTAGGAAACCACAATATATACCCTAAGTAATCATCAAAACATGGGAAATCAATCATTTTAGTGCACACATGTCACATGAAGCTCATATAGGGTAGAAATGGACAAATGCAGGAATATGAGTAATGAAATGAATGATGATGAAAGCATAGAGTGAGTGAAAAATGGCTAAATGGAATCATAAAATGTGTCAGTATGAGGTCCAACATCTCCCCCACAATCATAGTATTACATGTCCTAATGCAACAAAGATACATAGGAAGTAGTGTTCAAATATGATACAGGATGATACAATACCTCGGTAGAAGGATTTGTTTCACACTTAGATATTTCAAAGTCATCAGTGCCACGGGGAAATGGATGAACAATGGAATATGAAATTTGAAAAAGATGAATATGTATCGTTTTATGTGCATGAATTCCCAAGTTAGACGACTACCTAGAAACAGAAATTATTGACCCAACTTTACCACTTTTGGTGCATGATCTCCAACCTTTTTTAACTTTGGCTCTTCTAGTTTGTGCTAATCTGAGAGGAAAATAATTTTGGCTAAACTATGGCTTGTTTGAGAAACAAGTGTTGAACTCTTGTTGAATTATGTGGAGAGAAGAATGTTGGAAGTCAACTGAAAAGAGATCAGACTGTAAGGTTGGAATTTCTAGTAGCAACAGGCATTTTGACCGCACTAACATGCTAATGGAAATTTGAATATGTTGAGACCAATTATACAAATGATGACCTGCTGATGGATGGTTGAAACAATTTTGTTGATGCCTCTATTTGATGCTTTTGAAAGGTTAGTGCTGGGTATAAAATCTAAAACTGAATGTACTATTGATCATAGTCTGAAGGAGCTAAACCTATACTCTCCCTGCATAGGATGAAAAGGAGGTTGTTGGAAATCTAAGTATAGTGGAACCAAATCTTCCCATGATAACCTAATGATGGATAAGTTTTTTGATGATGTTGATATGAACTTGAAGGTATAAAGGAGATGGATCCATTCTCTCATTGCATATGATAAAAGAAGGTTGTTGGAAATCATTGACAAGAGTTGGTAACACAAAGCTTGGAAACTTCTTGTAGTTGTCACTCATGCTAATGTCCAACTATAGGAAATTTGAAGATTTTGTTGCCACTTTTGCAAATGATAATCTCGTATAGGAGGACATAATCCACTTGTGGGTGGATAAAGAATGTGGATAGTAGGAAGAGATTCTCAGTGTCTCCATACAAGTTGCAGTCTAAAGAATAACATTTTTCTAATACAATCATTTAAATGGAAGACAGCAATAAAATTGCATGCATTACTAGAATTTGACATAGATCATGTTCCTCATCAAGAGATCCTTCCCATTCCTTCAAAAAAGTGGTTTTCTTGGATTTGATCTTTAGACCTCTGCCCATAAGAAGTTGACTTTCTTTTTGAAGTGATTTCCTTTCATGGGGGCTTCACTAGAAGGCAATATAATACCACGTTCATTCATATTGCGGTATTAAATATTCATGAAAACCTAAAAATTATATTGCTTATATATTAAGGGGCAAATGGTTTTTTTAATTTACTGTAACAATACAAAAATAATTTGGGGTATTTTTTATGTGGGCAGGCTGACAAATATCCGCCAAATGGAGATGGCGGGATCACGGCCGGATGAGAAATCGGGTTGAGGCAAGGCTCGGGCTTACCAGTATGTAGGGAAATCGTGTCTTGAGGATTGCTTGAGGCCAGGGGGTTTCATGGTGAAGTGGGTTTCCAGTCAAGAGACAGTGGTCATTGACAGCCAATTGTTACCAATAGCACTCAGTCAGTTGCTACCAATAGCCTTGGGAGGCTCTAAGCCTCCAAGGCCTATTATAGGCCTTCAATAGGCCTTAGGGGCTTGAATACCCAACCACTCATGCCTATTACAGGCCTTGGGAGGTTTAGTCAGCCTCCTAGAGCTTGTTACAGGCCCTGGGGGCTTGGATACCTAGCCCACAACAGGCTTAGTCAACGATTGGGGAGCTGTAATATGCAATCGAAATGTTGTATTATGTGCATTAGCTCTACTGACATACAAGAAGTGATCTCCTATCTCTTAATTATACCATTAGATGTTGCAAATCATAATGATATGTGGTTGAGTAATTTCATTGTGGGTGAAGTAATGTGCATCCACAATATACATTGAAAGAAGCAAGGTGCATTGTAGAATGCATGTGGGGTCATAAGAGGGGTATCATATCAATATACTAGGTAGAAATATAAAGGGGTATAAAAAATGTACATACAATATCTAGTGAAAATAGGGGTTTTTTTAAATTGGGAAGGCATATTGGGAGGGGGTTAAAAAAAATGATTTTGAAAGGTATTTTCCAATATTTAGTGAAATTAGGGGTATTGTTTCATATGCCATGAACGAACATGCTATGATAGTGATTTATTGAGTGAAGCCCCCCTGTTCCCTTTCTATTGTTCATGAGTGTTTGTGAAACATGCACACTGAATGTTTTCATGATAAGAGCTACCGAAACGCACATGCGATTTTGCCTGATTACCATGCATAAAAACAAGAAACCAATATTTCATGTGGATCTATTTTCTTCTCTGAAAAAATTAGGCAGCAACCTCCCTCTTCAATGGTGGTTTTGACTTATAAGTTTGTTGAGCATTGGGAATGATCAAGCACTAGATATGCATTTTCCATCCTCCTATATTCTAACTAACTCAATTACATCATGGCATGTACATTCAAAGATAAAAATCATGCCCAATACACAAGTAATCAGATAATGAATATAATCATATCAATTCCTTTTGACTATTTCACGACTAGAATCCATGAAATCGATATTCTCAAGTTGGTTGTTTTTATGTATGCACACGTTGAACTAAAGTGTATCTCAAATATTTCCATGGAATCAAGGAAAACATATATCTTATCACTATCCACACGATCTTACCAAGATTTTTCATTTATAGTTAATAATAAACACAATTGTAGTAGCTCACTAATACTACACCCTTTTGTTTTGAATGATTAGCATGTGTTTCTTTGATTGTTGGCTTCTTCCATGCATGGGTCTCTAAATCAAAATCTGAAAAAAAAATTGGCTTCACAAGCTATGATGAGGAAGACTTTTATTTGAGGGTGGCTCCACCCAGGTCGGTTTGGTGAACATGAAAACATAACAAGACCATTCTAAATAAAACCTAGATGATGAATTTTGTCGCCAACGGATGCTACTATTCAAGCTTAGAGTCCTGAACTATGATAATATGGTAAGGGGATACAAATTCCTCCATGATTCTAAGAAGCTCGTATCAAGGTGAATTGCATAAATTACAACATCTACCTCCTCTGACTTAAAATCTATTTCTGGGCCTGGTAATGATGCTAGGACTTGTTCATTGGTGATAAGAGGACTCAAACTCCATCAAATTCTTTATAAACCAGTCCACTTGAAGATTGCTACAATTGAGTGGATTCATTAAGAAATTTCCCTACAATAAACTTTCTAGCTTGCCGCCCTCGTGGCCAAAATTGAGGATTTGGTATATGGATTCTAAGATCCAAGCATAGAGATGTTAGGAACCCATGTCAACCCTTCTATTTACTTTGTTAGTATATTGTTGTTGGACGCATATGCTTTGTAAGTCGTCCCGTAGTATTTGTTGATCCATAGTTTGTATTATTGTTGTTGGACGCATATGCTTTGAAAGTCGTCCCATAGTAATTGTTGATCCATAGTTTGTATTGGCCCATGGTTTGTATTGACACATGGTATTGACCCATGGTATTGATGCCTAGACTTAGTATATAAGTTGTGTTGAGACCAATGAAGGTACCGTGAAGTTATTTGTATTGAGATTTCTCAAAGGAGGTTGCCCCCTCGAAGTGGCATGTGATCAATAAAGTGATTATGAGTTCTATTATTACTGCTATCTCGTGTATTTTCATTAATTGTTGCAGGTTCCTCACATTTGGTATCAGAGCACTTTCTTGGGCTCGCTGGGTGAAATTTCTGCCAATTTTTTTTTTTCACATCTGTTGTAGCTTCGGATCTGGGAATAACCCCTATCCACTTAATTGTGGAAAGTACTTGGGCATAAGCCCTAAAACCCATTGTGAGGAGTACCATAGGAACCCCGAAGTAGTTGGCCCATTGAGAGGACCTTCCAGCGAAAAGGGCAACGACCCCTACCTAATTGACTAGTTCCCACCTGTGAGGTAAACCAAGAGTTGTCGTTTGTGGCAAAGTGATTATCAGTTTTACCTGAGCCGTGGAGTGGGGGGTACTACCCCAATACGCAAGCCGTCAGAAAACATTGGTGGTCGATTGAATCCCCTGAACCGATAGGAAGCCGAACATACCTGGGGTCCATATCTATTTTCAGTTGAACTGTTGTCGATCACTTCCGCACCATTGCAGATCCATCTGTTGCCGATCACTTCCGCGCCGTTGAAAATCTATTCCGAAAGCAAGTTCTGATCTAGCCATTTCAGATCCATTCTAATAGTCGTTTTAGATCCAGCCGTTTTCGATTCATTCTGAGCCGTTCCAGATCCCATCATTTCCAATCCATTCCGAAAGCTGTTTCAGATCCATTCTGGAAAGAAAAAAACAAAAAACAAAAAACAAAAAAGCCATTCCAGATCCCGTCGTTTCCGATCCATTCCAAAAGCTGTTTCAGATCCATTCTGGAAAAAAAAAAAAAAAAAACAAAACAAAAATTGTTTTTTCGCCATATCTCCTTTGTTTTAACTCTGTTTTCCCTTAAACTTCACTGACACCCCTGCAATCCAATTCTGCATATTTCATTCCTAAGGACCCTATCCTAAATTCCACTTCCCAAAGCCATAAATCCCACATTTGTCTATTTTTAGGGTTTTCCATAACTCCTTTGATTTTCACCCAATTTCCCTCAAATTTTGCCACCATGTCCATTCCCTATTTCTGCTTCTTTGTCCCTCTCTGACAAATTTTCTCATTCTTTCACCCCACTTCTGAAATCCTCATTTTTTGCTTCCCTGTCCATTCCAAAGTGTCCAAAACCTAGTAAACCCCAATTACCCATCCGATCTTTTCCCAAATCCAAATTTCCCTTTACTAAATAAGCTTATGTTTTTGTTTTTCTATCCATTCCCCCCCCCCCAAAAAAAAAAGCTCCTGATTATGGTTGTCACCCGCGCAAGAGCAAAAACCATGGAGGAAGCACTTGCAGCCATCCAAACCAAACTCCAGGATCTAAATGAAAAAATTCTCGGCCTCCATCTTGAGCATTCAGCCATGAACAACAAACAATAGTCCGAGTCTTCATCAGACAATGGGTTCTCTTCTTCCAGCAATTTTCGTGGTCCGAAGCTTGATTTTCCTCGCTTCAATGGTACTCTTCCGACTGGCTGGATCTATCGTGCAGAACAGTATTTCAGTCTACATAATACTTTTGATGTCACCAAAGTTCCACTTGCATCCTTTCATTTGGAACAGGAAGCTCTTCAATGGTACCGTTGGTACGTCAAGGCTCATGAAGAGCCAAAATGGCCAGATTTTTGCCAACTCCTTTTGCAACGATTGGTCCTAGTGCTTTTGATGACTTCACAGGAGCCCTCACTAAACTTCTCCAAATTGGCATTGTAAGAGAGTATCAAACAGAATTTGAGAAACTAGCCAATCACACAGAAGGATTTTCTGGTGAATTCTACAGGAGTTGTTTTATCAGTGGTATTAAGGATGAAATCCGCTCAGAGGATAAAATGTTTTGTCCCAACACAATGGTGGAAGCCCTGGGGTTGGCTAAGTTGGCAGAAGACAAGATTGCATCCCAACAACGCTCCAAACCCACTTTTGTTCCCTTCCGAAATATGGGTTCTCAATGACCTCCCATCCTGCCAACTCCTCGACCAACTCCTATCAAGAATTTGTCTGAAACAGAGATGCAGGCAAGCAGGGAAAAAGGGATTTGTTATAATTGTGATGAGAAATTCACTCGGGGACATAGATGTGTTCAGCAAAAGCTCTATCGCTTGGATGTGGATTCTTTGCCTGCCTCTAAAATTGGTGAAGAAGCTCCAGATACAATGGATGATCAGGTTGACATTCAGGAGCCACCTATTGACCCCCCATCTTAGGATGACCAACCAGATATATCTCTCCATGCTTTATCCGGCGTCACCAACCCCCAAACAATGCGGGTTAGGGGTTACTTCAAGAATCTTCCTCTTACAATACTCATTGATTCTAGTAGCACTCATAACTTCATTGACTCTTGGATCACCAAATAGGCTGATTGTTTTGTCCATCCTTGCTCCAACTTTGAAGTCATGGTTGCCAATGGGGGCACCTTACCTTGCAAGGAGAAGTGTCACAATGTGTGTATCTCTCTGGAAGATTATAACCTGCGCTGTTACATGTTTTCCTTATCCCTAGGTGGAGGTGATGTGGTTTTGGGCGTTCAATGGTTATGCACACTTGGCCCCGTCTTATGGGATTTTGCTGAACTTTGGATGCAGTTTTCAGTCAATGGGAAACAACACAAATTTACGGGTTTACAACAAGGGTCTCTCCACATCATCAGTTCACATCTCCTGGAAAATATCCTTAAGAATAATTCACATGGTGTCATCTCTCAACTCCATTCCATTCAGATGCACCCATCGACGATCTCCCCTACTTCCTTGGATAGATATGCAGGTGTCTTTGCTGAACCAATGGGCTTTTCGCCTTCAAGAGACCTTTCCGGTAAGACTTTAGTTGCATCTACATCTCAGCAGGAAATGCTGGCTATTTTGCATGCAGTACAGAAGTGGAAGCCATACCTATTAGGGAATCATTTGTGCATCAAGACTGATCTCCAGAGTCTGGAAAATTTCCTAGAACAACCGGTCTCCTCCCCAGCACACCTGAAATGGGTTATCCAACTCATGGATTATGCCTATGCGATCACTTACAAGACGGGTAAGGACAATATGGTGGCAGATGCTCCTTCTCACACATTTGATGACCCAGTTCCTCTTACAGCTATTTCTCTGCTTGTTCCAAATTGGTTGCAATCTATTCAACAAGGATATCTCTTCTATGAACTCCATGCTTCTTCATTGGTAGGGCACTCTGGGTTCAACAAAACCTATGACCGGGAACAATGTAACTTCTTTTGGTAGGGACTGAACATGACAATTCAACATATGGGGGTTGACTGTGATACTTTCCAAGTCAACAAGGGTGAAACAACACTCCTTTCGGGACTGCTTGAACCCTTGCCCATCCCTACACAGATTTGCAAAACTATTTCTATGGATTTTCTAGAAGCGCTCCAATGGTACAATACCACATCTCGAAGGACACCATATGAAGCAGTCTATGGATAGGCACCACTAGATCTTCTTCCATACACCCTTAGCCGCTCCCCAGTTCAGGAAATTGACTTGGTTCTTCGAAACCGTGATCAAATTCTTCTCATTCTGCAGGACAATCTTCACATGGCAAGAATTTGACTACAACAACAAGCCGATCAGCACCGTTCTGAGTGCACTTTTCATGTAGCTGATATGGTTCTTATTCATATACGGCCTTCCAAGCAACCCTCCCTGAAACTCAAAAGGTGTTAGTGGCCCGGAATGCAACCCGAGGATGCTACAGGGGAACCACTCCTTCAGATCGTACATCAATTTCCACATCTAAATCTTTGAGGACAAAGCTTTTTCCAAGGGAGAGGGGATGTTACAAACCCATGTCAACCCTTCTATTTACTTTGTTAGTATATTTTTGTTGGACGCATATGCTTTGTAAGTCGTCCCATAGTATTTGTTGATCCATAGTTTGTATTATTGTTGTTGGACGCATATGCTTTGTAAGTCGTCCCGTAGTAATTGTTGATCCATAGTTTGTATTGGCCCATGGTTTGTATTGACACATGGTATTGACCCATGGTATTGACACCTAGACTTAGTATATAAGTTGTGTTGAGACTAATGAAGGTACCATGAAGTTATTTGTATTGAGCTTGCTCAAAGGAGGTTTCCCCCTTGAAGTGGCCTGTGATCAATAAAGTGATTCTGAGTTCTGTTATTACTACTATCTCGTGTATTTTCATTAATTGTTGCATGTTCCTCACAAGAGACTGCAAGGCCTATAGGGATTTTCTTGAGCTTCCTTTGTAATTTTCCTCTTTGTTCCATTTAGATCATCGTCCAACTAACTCCTATGTATGCTAATACAAATCTTTTTGTGGAGTATACAATATCCAAAGAAATTTGTTGATCCTATTCCTATGGATCTCCAACCAATATATTCTAAATAAGTAAAAATGAATATGTTATTGGTGAGAAGGATCGAAATTATAGATTACATAAATAATGTTACCTAAAAGTCTCCACGATTTCATGACTGCAAACATGAAATCGGGATTTACTGCCTGATCTCTTAAATTTTTGACTGAAATTTGACCATGGAATGCCAAATGTGATGATGATGCTTGAGGCGGAAAGGTAGGAGAAGAATAATACTGGAGTGGTTCTTGAAAAAAACCATATCCTCGATTTCTTCTTCAGGTGGCATGAATAGCTGAAGCAATGAGCAAAATGATGGATCGTGACTTACAAAAATTTCAGTAGTAAAACTGGGTCCTGCAGTGCATATTTACTATTGGAACTCCTGTAGTGGCTTCTGGTAATAATTCAGGGGTTCTGTACTTCTGGTAATACATTTACTCTACACTTTCGATAGTAAAACTAGGGCTTGGAGTGGATATTTACTACCATAAATCATGTATTGGTTTCCAATAGTAACTCAAGAACTATGTGTTAGCGCTCGTAATTTCTCCGTTGGTTGTGGAAGGATAATTCCAAGGTAACCTTTTCAAACCAATCTTTAGGAGGAAAGTTGGCTTCTTTCCTACCAGAGAGGGCTCTCTCAACAAATAAATACAATGGCTAGAAATATTTCAAAATAATATGATTTAATATTGCAAATGGATAAAAAACAGGGATATCATTGGGCATGGAGTCAAAATCAAGGATATTTTAAAGATAAACAGAGTTTAAACAATATGGCTTTTCACAAAGGCAAGGTAATTATTGCTTCACACTCAAGTTCTTGCTTGCAGGTGGTAATGGAAGAAAAAGGAATAATCCATTAACATTGGGCACCAATTGAAGATGAATCCAACATCAACTTTAGAAGAAAATTTTTATGAATACTTGGATCCCATATATCAGAGCATAATAATATGAATTCCGACCTAAATACAATCTCTTCCAAGCATGAAAGAAAACAAAATGAAAATGAGACAATGGAGATGACATTCACGTGAGGAAAATAAAAATACATACTGTAAATAAATAACGCAAGAATCTTTGCTTTGGAAGGTCGTGCTCAACTCTGCAAAAATTTCTATTGATACTTGAAAATTCTCAATACAAAATAGATCTCCCTTTTACAGGTTCCAACCCCAATTACATTGAAAAAATGTATATTTATACATCAACAAGCTCCTCGAGCTAATATCTAACTGCCTATTTTCTAAAAATATAAGTGTATAACTACGTATTACATTTGTCACAAAACTAAATTTCCATAATCTTCAAAACTGTTGGAAAATAACTGTTGCTAAGTGTCCTATTCTTGTTGCTTTTTTTCCACGAGAGATTGGTTTGTATGCCCTTCGAATGTTCAACTTCTTCCTTCATTTGTGGAACTAATCTCCTAAAAATAGAATGAAGATAACCTGCTTGAGATTTGGGATTGATGATTCGGATTTTGTGCCTGAAATCATTTTCAATCTGAAAAATGTATGCTTGGTTGTGACACACTCTGTAATTCTATAGAAGTTAAAATCAAATTTGAATTTGATTTATCCATACCCACTTTAGAATTGTCAAACAAAATTTAATATTTGGGAACCAAATATTTCTCAAATCAATTCTCAAATTTTGCCATATCCTCTTTGAAAAATCCATTTTCAATTATTTGGAATCAATTAAAATATCCATTAAAATCAATTCCGGCCTTGGTTTTGGAAAACCACATCTTCCATAAAAACCATGTCTTGTAATGCTTATCCATTTTTGCATTTTGCATTTAATTGTTTATGAATTTCATAAAATGAAATTCAAAAACAATTTCCTGAAATAAATGGAAATTCATAAACAATTTTCATTTTCCTATGAAAATCATCCACTGGTTTGTGATTTTGATTTTCTAAAAAACGGTGAATACTTATTTCAAGAATGCCCCAAGGTTTCAAACATTAGAACATTGGGAAAATATTATTTGGCAGACATAAGAATTTTATCAAATATATTTTATTCC
Source organism: Larix kaempferi (assembly GCA_027924585.1). Classification (NCBI taxonomy): domain Eukaryota; kingdom Viridiplantae; phylum Streptophyta; class Pinopsida; order Pinales; family Pinaceae; genus Larix; species Larix kaempferi. The sequence continues at coordinate 47,526,511 of BSBM01001229.1, forward strand.
GCTAAGCTCAAGAGTGGCAGTGGAATGAATATGGAAGTAACATGCGGTAAAAGTGGAAACCATGGTAAAAATTTCGTCCACCCTTAACTCATTAACCGTCGAACCATTTCTCTTAGCGGAATAAATTCCCACCCTTGATTCCAAACTTTGATTTTTCCAAGTATTAATTTAATATTCATTGAGATTCGTGTGGAGACCATATTACTTTGGATTTAAATATTAATATAAATATTTTTAAATATAAAATATTTATGTTAATAATACAATTTTTATACGTTTTTAATAAGGACTTGGGAATATGAGGGTTATAATATGACCCTTTGGTAATATCGAAGTGGAACAATAAACCCCCTTTAATTTTAATAGTCTTGTACAATTTTGGAGGTCTTGCCATTATTTTGTCCTTTGGCCAAATTTAGAAGCTTTTCCAATGTTCGGATATCCACATCATCTTTTTCAGGATCTTGCATGCAAATAAGGGTTTGCATGCAGAATCTAGGGTTTGCATGCACCTGCATGCACTTGCATGCATCCCAGTCACCGGTTTGATGCCTCCAGCACCTTATCCACTTCATTCTAGCACCCGGGAGCCACCTACCACAGAGTTTTAGCCCTCCTAAGCTGAAAGGCGCCCACTTCTCACCTACTGCCAGAGAAGGGCGCACTTGTTCACCTACCACTGCAGTTCCACTTCAGTTACATTCAGTTAGCTCCGATTCTCCCTGATTTGAGGCTAGTTTCACTCCCGACTGACTGTATCACTTCCGTTGGACCTCCAGTTTGATTAGGTGACTTGTTCTGACTTCAGTTAGCCTCCCATGGACCCCCACTGAGCCTCCAGATCCTAAATCAGTGCTACACACTTCAATTACACTTATTACACTCAGTTAGACTCAGATTGACACCTGGATGACTGGTTGTTGTGCATTGATGAGCACCACCGATTGATTGATGAGGACTCCTAGTTAGAGTCAAGCCACTCTATTTTGTAATTCGGATGACCTCCTTAGGCAATTCGAATTGCTCAGTCATTGTGACAGTTTGTATTGTAATTCATTCACCCTTTCTGGGATAGAGAGCACTGCTGCATGTTTTGCACAGTTTTGCACCATATTTTCTATGTTCATCTGTTGTGATTGATTTACTTGTTCATTAGATCTGTTGTGACTAATTTTACATGGTATCAGAGCCATTGCAGGGAAAAGATCTCTTTTCTACAGGTGTTTATACAAGAAGATTTGACTGAATTGCTAAAAATTGCAATAAGTTTGGCATGAGATATCTCAAGGGCATTTGCTCCTGTGCATGCAAAGGTTGAAAATTATTCCAATACCACTCCAGAAGCTTGAGTTACCACATAATTCCTGGATCTGATACATTGGACCCATTCAACATTGCTTGAAATCCAATCCCAGGTGTGATGCAACTCTCAAAAGGTGGATTGTTCGACCTTATTGTGGTTGTTTTTATGTGATTTGCAGGTTTATTGTCTCCTCCAATTGCACTCGCTATCTTTTGCATGCAAGCTTCCCTACAGCAATTGCACTCGCTATAGTCTGCATGCAAGCTTCCTCTTCATCAGTTGACTCGCTCCTAGCAATGGAATACTCTTCTTCAAAGCCTATCCTCACCCCTTTCAATTATTTTGATTGGAAATATGATATGGAGATCATATTACGTTCAAAAGGTTACTACCGAGTCACTCTTGGTCTTGAATTGGAGCCAAACAATGTGTCAGATCGAACCAAACACTACAACAAGCTTGATGAAGCTTATGGTCTTATTTGTCTCTCCATCTCCAAAGATCTTCACTTCCATCTCAGTGGATTGAAGACTCCAAAAGCCATATGGGAGCAACTTGAAACACTATTTGGCAAGCAGGATGAGCTTAGGGCTTTTCAATTAGAGAATGAATTGATTGGCCTTAATCCTGAGAATTTCGAGACCATCAATGAATTCTTCACAAAATTCAAGAACTTGAACTTGCAATTGAAGAACAATGGTGTTATCAAAGAGGATAAACAGTTGATCCTCTCCATTCTAAGCAAGCTTGGGAAAGATTATTCGGTATTTGTCTCTACTTTCAATTCCGGTCGGCTAACTACCCCGAATTGGAAGATGCCTACCTTGAATGCCTTCATTGAGTCCGTTACAAAAGAGCATGACAAGTTGATTCAAATGGGGTCCATAAGCTCCAAAGATTCAGCCCTATTTGTTCAAGGACCCAATATCTCGAATGGTAAAGGAAAGCAAAAGAAGGAGAAGCCCAAATTCGAGCCTCGCAAGCAAAAAGACAAAGGCAAGCAAACGGATGCACCATCCGGTTCGAAATCCAAGCAAAAGGGCAAAGAAGGTAACCAAAAATATAAATGTACTTATTGTAACCGTGGCTTTCATCCCGAAAGTTCATGTATGAAGAATACTATAGATCAAATGGCCCTCCTTTTGGAAAAGAACAACATAACCCTTCCTGACGGTGCAAGGAAGAAGGATCGGAATGATGATCATGAAAGAGGACAAGCACTCATGGCAACGGTTTCGAAGCCCACTACTCTCTTGATAGATTCGGGTGCATCAAATCATATGGCTGCAAATATTGATTCTTTTTCCTCATTCGATCCAAACAGCTCCATCCCCATCCATTTGGGAGATGACTCAAAAATTTCTTCAAAGGGCAAACGTACGATTCATGTAGAACATGGATGCTTTTAGAATGTTCTCTATGTGCCTTCCTTAGCTTCGAATCTCCTTTCTGTGTATCAAATGACACATACTGGTGAACCAAAGCAAGTCACATTCAGCCCTAATACAGTTGAAATTTTTGATATCAAAAGTGGAAGACTAGTTGCGGTTGGAAAGGCAAACCACACTGCAAAATGCTATGAGTTTTCGCACTTTATTCCGCTTGCAAAGCCCACTGCCCTTCGCACACATGGTAATGAGGTTAGTAGGCTTTGGAATGAAAGATTTGGACATCTAAATTATAAGTATTTGCTGCTGCTATCAAATAAATCCATGGTAGATGGGCTTCCACAACTCCGTTCCTCGAAGGGAATATGCACCGGTTGCATTATTGGGAAGCACCCTGAGCACAGATTCGACCGCGGCAAGGCTAGCAGAGCCTCTACTATTTTGGGATTGATCCATTCTAATATCAGTGGTCCGCTGCCCCATATGTCATTAAATGGTTCAAGGTATGTTTTGACATTTATTGACGATTTTTCCCGCTTTACATGGGTATTCTTTCTCAAAAACAAGTCAGAAGTGCTTGGAAAATTCAAGGATTTTAAGGCTTCTGTTGAGACCACCACTGAGAGCAAGATCAAAGCTCTTAGATCTGATAATGGTGGGGAATATATCAAGTCTGAGTTGCTGCAACTTTGTGCCCAAAGCGGAATTAAGATCCAACATACAGTTCCCTACACACCCCAGCAGAACGGTGTAGCGGAAAGGAAAAACCGGTCACTGAAAGAGATGGCTACATGCATGATTGAATCAAAAGGTTTGGCTGCAAATATTTGGGCTGAAGCAATCAATGTTCGTGCATATATACAGAACCGTATTCCACATTCATCCGTGAAAGGTATGACTCCTTTCGAAGCATTCTTTGGTCACAAACCGGATGTGTCAAATTTGAGAGTTTTTGGCTCTACTGCATGGGCTAGAATTCCTTCTGAGAAGAGACGAGCTTTGGATCCACAAAGTATCGAGTGCATATTGATAGGATATGGGGAAGAATCAAAAGCATATAAACTCATGGATATCAGATCTAAAAAGATATTCATAGAGCGCAGTGTGCAGTTTGAAGAACCGCTTCAAGAATTGCAACTAGTCGAGGAAAAGACTGCCGATTCACCGCCTTCACCAGAAGAAGATCCGAGCAGCGATAATGAAGGTATGAGTTCTGATATTTCTGATATTGTAGCAGCATATGATGATAATGACATATCAGGTTCGGAATCCGACCATTATGATCCTCCTCAGTTACCAAAGTGGGCCCAAAACACTCTACAATCTGCTGGTTCTGGTCTTGGAAATCCTGCTGATCCGAGACGAACAAGAGGAGACTTTCAAAGAGCAGGTATGGCTCTTTCTATTGCTGATCCATTTCTTCCTGAGATTTGTTATTTGATGGCTGGTTCAGATCCTACATCATACTATTCAGCCCATCGATATCCGAGATGGAAAAGTGCCATGGACGAAGAGTACAGTTCTCTTCAAAAGAACAACACATGGGAGCTAGTTTCTCTTCCACCTGGAAGAAAATTAGTGAAGTGTAAATGGGTCTACCGTACTAAAGTTGCTGCTGATGGCACTATCAGCAAATATAAGGAAAGGTTGGTGGCAAAAGGTTTTTCCCAAGTCCAAGGAGTGGACTACACAGAGACCTTTGCACCGGTTGCAAAGATGGATTCCATCCGCCTTGTTTTAGCTATTGCCACATCCAAGCACTGGGAAGTGCACCATATGGATGTGAAGAGTGCATTTTTACATGGAGACCTTGCTGAAGAGGTATATATGCAGCAGCCAGAGGGTTATACATCAGATCCATCATTGGTTTGTAGATTGAAGAAGTCTTTGTACGGGTTAAAACAGGCCCCAAGAGCTTGGTACGCAAAGATGGACTCCTTCCTTCTTTCTCAGAATTTCCAAAGATGCAAATCTTATCCGAATGTGTATCTTCAGCGAGTTAAAGGTAATTTGTTGGTTATTGTACTTTATGTTGATGATCTGCTTATTACTGGTAGCACACTTACTTCAATAAACAAGCTAAAATCTGCCTTAAATCTAGCTTTTGACATGAGCGATTTGGGCTTGCTGAGTCATTTTTTGGGCTTGGAGATAGCTCAAAATTTTGATGGGATCACTATATCTCAGCAAAAATATGCTTCCGACATGTTATTGAATTTTAATATGGCTGAATGTAAGGCAGCCCCGTTCCCATTCCTCTCAGGAATCAGTCTTGAGGAGGGAGATTCCACACCGCTTGCAGATTGCAGTATGTATCGACAGTTGATTGGTTCACTACTTTATTTGACACACTCACGGCCTGACATCTCATATGCCATGAGTGCCATGTCAAGATATATGCAGCAGCCACATGAGCTTCATTGGTGATCAGCCAAGCGGATCTTGTAGTATGTGCAAGGTACGAGACAGTTTGGCATACATTATGCTGCAGATTCTGAGCTAGATTTCATTGGTTTTACTGATTCAGATTGGGCATGTGATAGCATTGATCGGAAGTCCACTTACGGTTATGTTTTCATGATTGGTCATGGTGCTATTTGCTGGTCCAGCAAAAAGCAAGCAGCCATTGCACTTTCTTCAGCAGAGGCAGAGTATCGAGGGGCAGTCAATGCCTGCATTCAGGCAGTTTGGTTGCAGGGTATTCTTTCCGAGTTTGGTTTTGGTAGCACTACTTCGACTGTCCTATTTTGTGACAATCAAAGTGCTATCAAGATCTCCACAGATCCAGTTCAGCGGCAGAGGACCAAACACATTGAGATTCATATGCATTACATTCGATAGTTGGTGCATGACCGCACCATCATTCTGCAATATTGCCCTACTGATGAGCAAATTGTAGACATCTTCACCAAGAGCTTCACTGAGAAGAAGTTCTCTTACCTCCGTTCACTGTTGGGGGTGAGTTCCATCATGGTGGAGACAGATTGATTCATTATTATGCTTTAGCTTGAGGGGGGGCTTTCTTCCCACTGGGTTTTCCCTCTTTCCTCACTTAGTTTATTTTCATCATTTTTTGGATTATTGTATTGGGGTGACCTTTGGTCTTAGTTACCAGGGCCCCACATTATTTTTGTTGGCACATCATAGTCTAGCTTGAGGGGGGGTGTTCGGATATCCACATCATCTTTTTCAGGATCTTGCATGCAAATTAGGGTTTGCATGCAGAATCTAGGGTTTGCATGCACCTGCATGCACTTGCATGCATCCCAGTCACCAGTTTGATGCCTCCAGCACCTTATCCACTTCATTGTAGCACCTGGGAGCCACCTACCACAGATTTTTAGCCCTCCTAAGCTGAAAGGCGCCCACTTCTCACCTACTTCCAGAGAAGGGCGCACTTGTTCACCTACCACTGCAGTTCCACTTCAGTTACATTCAGTTAGCTCCGATTCTCCCTGATTTGAGGCTAGTTTCACTCCCGACTGACTGTATCACTTCCGTTGGACCTCCAGTTTGATTAGGTGACTTGTTCTGACTTCAGTTAGCCTCCCATGCGCCCCCACTGAGCCTCCAGATCCTAAATCAGTGCTACACACTTCAGTTACACTTATTACACTCAGTTAGACTCAGATTGACACCTGGATGACTGGTTGTTGTGCATTGATGAGCACCACCGATTGATTGATGAGGACTCCTAGTTAGAGTCAAGCCACTCTATTCTGTAATTCGGATGACCTCCTTAGGCAATTCGAATTGCTCAGTCATTGTGACAGTTTGTATTGTAATTCATTCACCCTTTCTGGGATAGAGAGCACTGCTGCATGTTTTGCACAATTTTGCACCATATTTTCTATCTTCATCTGTTGTGATTGATTTAATTGTTCATTAGATCTGCTGTGACTAATTTTACATCCAATTCGCTTATCTGTTCAGCTAAATATAGAAATTTTCTCCACTATCTCTTGGTCACAGTCTTAGGTCTCATTGTAAACCTTGATCCTTTGATTTAACCCCTTTTCCTTTTATAATATTCTGTAAGGTGGTTTTAGGATCTCAGGAGGTGGTTTTCCATTACAACTTTTCAATTAGTGGAATGATCCTTAGCTCACCACATGGCAAGCGGTAAAAATTCCGCTATCGCTTTCCCTTCTCATTTCTTGTGCTAGTTGAAAACATGGAATGAATTTCGATCGTTGATCTTTCTTCTTCCGACCATGCACGGTTGTAGCTAGGGTTTTACCCCTAGCTTGTGCAAATGAGCACCTACTGAGGAGAAGGGACTCCTTAGTAGCAGTTCAGTAAATGTAAATTAAAATGCTAAAACAGAAATATAAATTACTCTAAACATGTGCATGAAACAGAAAAAATAAGATGTAAAGAATGGCTTTTGTATTAATTTTACCTCCAATGTGAAGGTTGATGAAGCTCTTGCAATGGTCCAAGAGGGTTGCTCCAAGCTCCAACTTGCTCCTTCTCTTTCTCCAAATGATGGGAATGGGCCAAAAGGGGCTCTCAAGGTGAAAGTAGCTCAAGGGTGAGCTAGAGTTTCAAGAGAGATTTTGGCAGAGTAAGGGTATACTTGATTGTGGATGTGGAATAAGGGGTCTCCATCACCTATTTATAGTTTTTTGGTGGTGGAGTGCTGGCCCATGGTTTTGGGAACCATATGGTTTAGGTCAACTGTATAGGGTTTTTTCCTCCTTTTCCTCATTATTTTATATTTTTTATTCCCTTTTTATAGGGTTTTTACTATTTTTAGAGGAATTTTGGATATTTTTGGAGGAAAAAGGAGTTTTTTAGCCTTTTTGAGGCTTTTTTGATGGTTTTGTGGCCTTTTGGAGGCATTTTAGTGGGATTTTCAGGGTTTTTAAGCGAAATATGGTAGGAAAATGGACAAATGAGCCATGTAATGGGGTAGATGAGGTAGTGAACACTTTTTGGGTGTTAACAGATTGCCCCCTGATGTGCGAGGGCAGGAGCTCATCATATGGCCGATGGACATCATAAGTCATGTATGGTTTTCCTGGGGTGTGGAGAAGAGAAGAAACAAACTGAATCCCGGAACAACGATCCCAAACAAACTGCAAGAACTAAAAGTACATAACCTCAATAATGGATGAGGAATCATCTGATCATATGGACGAGGCGGGCATTCCCATGCTCATATCAGGATATAACATAATAATAACAATGGGGTCCAAAAAATGGGGACCTGACATATACATCGCCTCAAACAAAGAATGAGAAAGAATCTCAATATATGGACGAGGCGGGCATACCCATGCTTGTATCAAGATACATAAAAATAACTGTGAGGCCCGAAAAGAGGGACCTGTAGGATACATAGAAAACCACTGTGTACATCATAAGGGTCCAAAAGGGACACAAAATCTGGGACATACTACTGGGCTGACCATGTCATAGCTGAAGGACTGATACACTGGAATGACGACAGTGCTACTGAATGTGGTACCAAAGGAACTGATGAGCTACTGGATCAGAGTGACAAGGGTCATACTCTCAATGGTACACTGAACTGGAACTGATCTGGGATGGAACTGGGTACTCAAGGAAGCATAGAACTAGATGGCTTCCGAATACAATCGCCAACGCAGCCCGGACATCCACGGGAACATATAACTGGTTGTTCCAAAGTGACTCACCAATGTGCTAGAGTCGGGGGAAATCCGGGGTCTTCGACAAATAATGGAAGGGATGTAAATCCTGCGCGATTCTCAATGATGCGATCAAGGTGCTGAAGTCGAGCATGTGAGAAAAAACCATTCAGAGAGGCAATGATGACTCCTCCCAAAATGGTCCGTAGGCACTCACCACAGATGGTGATGGGTCCAAGGCGCAGGGGCCTCTGGGTCTATCCTATAGAATAGAGGGGCTATCGTCGACAGAGGGAGACCTGCAACTATCAAGGAAATGATGTTTCCTTGATAGGAGCACAAGGTGGAGAACCAAAATGTGATAGTACTGATGGCAGGACTGACAAACTGGGGGGAATAACTGGGCAAGTAGAGTGGGTGGACTCAAACTTCCTTTGTTCAGAGTATGATGGCGGGGATGATCGGGTAGCATATGAAACTAACTGAGGGGAAAGGGATCATAGCTGTACTGGGAAGTGACTGGGATGAGGGAGACTTAAGCTGGTGTAAAATGGCAGGAGACTGCAGAATGCTCTGAACAAAGGCGACCTGATTGGGGGTGCTGTCGAGATGATCGATCAGAGTGCCAGGAGGCACGGGGGGGGGACTTCTTCATGGGTTAAGGAACTAGAAGAAGTGTGTGTAAAATGGTACTATCGTGTGGATTTATACGAGCCCAGGATAGTTCATGCTCGTGGGTGCTTTCAATTTTAAGGAGTCTGAAAGCGATAAGAAGACTCTGAAGTAATGGAATGGTACTGTCGTGTGGATTTATACGAGCCCAGGACAGTTCATGCTCGTGGTTGCTTTCAATTTTAGAGAGTCTGAAGGCAAATAAGAAGACTCCAGGGGGTTGCTTTTTCGTGTGTTAGTCTCCAAGGCCCGAAGAAGCATAAAAGGATGCAATGAAGAACTCTTCTAGCCGGTGTGACTAGAGTATTCCTTTTTCATAATTAGTCTACCAGGTCCGGAAAAGGGTTAAACTTATACCAGATAGACGCCCTTTCAGGTAATTTAACGAGCATGAAAGGAAGCAAGATTTCTCGGTGATCTTTTCATTGTTTTAGGAGTCAGAAAAGAGCTTAACAGAAACTCCCTAAGTGCCTTTTTCGTAAAGGACTTGTCCGGCCCAAAAAAGGGGTAAAATGATACCGAACAAAAGGAATGGCCAGGCAAGGAGGAAGTGTTCAATCAAGGAACATTTATGATGACCAGGAACGAGGGTGGGGGGGAACACTGATGGGCCTCCTTGCGGGGTAATGAATGGTGGCAAAATAACGAAATGGTTGCAGTATGACAGGAGTGAATGGCTCATGGAAAAAACTGGAACAATCTGATAGCGGTCGATGTGGTGCGCAAACCGAGGCAGCAAGGTGTCAGGACACAATGTTGAAATTGTACCAAGTGAGAGCGAGAAATGATCTCAAGCATCATCATGAGCTCGGAAAAATGAATCCGGCGATATAAAGAGCGTCAAAAATGGATAACGACCGATGTGGCATGCAAACCGAGGTTACGGGGGGCGTTTTGGAAAAATACCCAAAAAATCTGGGGGTGAGAGCGAGAAATGATCTCAAGCATCATCACAGGCATGAAAAAATGAATCCGATGATATAAAATATGCGAAAAATGGAGAACGACCGATGTGGCACGCAAACCGAGGCGACTAGTGGCGTCGGGACACAATGTTGATATTGGTCCTGGTGAGAGCGAGAAATGATCTCAAGCATCCTCACGGGCTCGAAAAAATGAATCCGGCGGTGCAAATGGTGCGAAAAACAGAGGTCATAAGGACTCCGGAATGGTCAAAGGAACTAACTAGGTTAAAAAATGGTTGCAAATAAAGGTGAGCCCACCAAGCCAAGGATGCAGTGGTGGGGAGAAATGATGACCCGTGGGGGAAGAATACTAGGTGTATCAAATCAAATCAAATCTACAAGTGATATGTGACCTCAAAAATGGTTGAGATCACAAGTGTGAAAAAGTGAGCAGGGTTAATGAATTGCCCCCATGCTATGTGCATGGGGTTTGTGATTATGGATCACATATGTGTGGGTTTGAACGATGGGTTCATTGACAGGCTGAGATAAATGTGATGGGGAAGGTTCAAAATGATTCACCAAAACTGTAGCTAGGGTTTTACCCCTAGCTTGTGCAAATGAGCACCTACTAAGGAGAAGGAACTCCTTAGTAGCAGTTCAGTAAATGTAAATTAAAATGTTAAAACAGTAATATAAATTACTCTAAACATGTGCATGAAATAGAAAAAATAAGATGTAAAGAATGGCTTTTTTATTAATTTTACCTCCAATGTGAAAGTTGATGAAGCTCTTGCAATGGTCCAAGAGGGTTGCTCCAAGCTCCAACTTGCTCCTTCTCTTTCTCCAAATGATGGGAATGGGCCAAAAGGGGCTCTCAAGGTGAAAGTAGCTCAAGGGTGATCTAGGGTTTCAAGAGAGATTTTGGCAGAGTAAGGGTATACTTGATTGTGGATGTGGAATAAGGGGTCTCCATCACCTATTTATAGTTTTTTGGTGGTGGAGTGCTGGCCCATGGTTTTGGGAACCATATGGTTTAGGTTAGCTGTATAGGGTTTTTTACTCCTTTTCCTCATTATTTTATATTTTTTATTCCCTTTTTATAGGGTTTTTACTATTTTTAGAGGAATTTTGGATATTTTTGGAGGAAAAAGGGCCTTTTTAGCCTTTTTGAGGCTTTTTTGATGGTTTTGTGGCCTTTTGAAGGCATTTTAGTGGGATTTTCAGGGTTTTTAAGGGAAATATGGTAGGAAAATGGACAAATGAGCCATGCAATGGGGTAGATGAGGTAGTGAACACTTTTTGGGTGTTAACAACGGTTGATCACTTCCTATCTTTAACACTGCCAACGGTCACATGAAATGTTTTACTCATGAGATTTAAGACCTCATTTTTAGCGCCTTATTTGCAAACCTTAGGTGATATTGAAAACCAAATTGGGAGATATGTTATCTCCCAATCAACTAGAGAAATATTGTTCCAACAACTGGCTCCAATTGGGGATGCTATCCTCCTAGTGAGGTGGCAAAGAACCTGTAGACCAAGTGCTTGATCCATTGTATTGTTCCGAAACCTTAATCTGCAACCTGTTCCAAACTCTGAAAACTTTGCAACCTTACTTACATCCAAATTGAAAACGGAAATCTCTACTGAAAACCAAACCAAAAATATTGCATCCTCTGTGGAAATTCAAAATAAAACCAAACTGCTCACTACTAAAATAAAACTACTATTGCAAACCAAACTGAAAAGGATGCTTGATATCCAAGCTTATTGCACACAGTCTATCCTACCCTAATTTGTTGAACACAATTGCTAGATCAAGTGATATGAGAGATCCAATGTATCCAATCCATCGAATGACTACTTGATTGCACTTTGCTTGGACTCTCTTCAAAAATAAAGATAAATTGTAAATGTAACAATTCAACCGGCCACCATCCAAAACTTATTCTTGTATCCATGAATTCTGCAAAATTCTCTTTCCTTGATGATTGCAACATACTTGCAAAAGGATCTTCAAGACCATGAACTATTACCTCTTCTTGATTGCCATAAAAAATAATTAGGGTGCTTTTATTCCTAACTTCTGGTTGTTGTTCCATTTCATCATTTTTCAATGAAATAGCAGACATTTATTTATCTTCATTATCATGTAAAAAAATTATGTTTAGTTCTTCATGCATCTTAATAGGTATATCAAAGAGTGACCCTTCATGTAATTCAACAAGAATATCATTTTGGTTCTTCATAATTTCTGAATCTATCATTTCAAAATTTTGAATAGCATCTTCATTTTCAAAATTATCTAAAAGAGCAAATTCTTCTTCAATGACTTCATTAGAAGGTAAATGAACTGCAAAAAATACTGATTGACTATCCACATTCTTCTCTTGGCCACTAAAAATATGAGAATATTCAACAAACTCAAGGAAAGGAACATGAATTTCAATATTAAACCTCTAATCTGTTTCATTAAACTTTTCTTATGGATGAACCTTAAGAATTTATGAACCTTGAATGACTTCTCCTGTATCCTATGAAACTTCTAAAGGCTTCTGAATTTTCTCATCATTCTCAGTATAAGGAAACTAAATAATAAGGTCCTTATTTTCTTCGTTTATAATCAAAGAAGAAAGTATTGTCTGCTGAAAATCTTGTTGAATATCATGGAAACTATTATCTAATTTCTCTTCCTAATGTTGAAAATAATCTTCATAAAATTATTTGATTTCTTCATCCATTAATTCTTCATCACCATAATCATTTTCCATGCATTGAATATTTTTTTCAAAATTTACTTTACGACAGTTTTCAAACAACGATAAAGATGGGTAATTTTCCTTATAATTTTCGTAGAATGTTGAATGAAAAAATCCCAGGGAATACAAACTAGGAGCTGGTAGCCTTTCATACCATACTCTTTCCTTTCCTTCTAAAGTAGCCATGAACATTTTCATAAGGCAATCTTCATGAAATTTCACCCTTAGCTTATTTATATGCATATGGAATTTGATTAAATGCAGACTAGCATTATCTCCTTCCTCATCTTTAAATTTGGGAAAATATGTTTTCCAATCTATACAAGGTATACGATTTGGAAAACCTTGAATGTGTGAATGATTCATAGGAGCATACCTTGCAGATTTGTAAGCTTCCATGGAATCTCTCTTCAGACAGTGGAGTCTCCAGTGATTTTTTGAATTCTAGATTCTTCTGATAGTAGAGCTGCAAGGTGAATAATGTACAACCTTCTTTGTGTATGACTACTATTCACCATCAACAATCAACTCTGATCTTTGTCGTTTCTCCTAGGGAAGATTTCACCCTTCGATCCCCGGCAATGCCGCCAAGATGTTAGCACTCAGAATTTATCCTTTGGTTGTGGAAGGATAATTCCAAGGTAACCTTTTCAAACCAATATTTAGGAGGAAAGTTGGATTCTTTCCTACCAGAGAGGGCTCTCTCAAAAAATAAATACAACGGCCAGAAATATTTCAAAATAATATGATTTAATATTGCAAATGGATGAAACATAGGGATATCATTGGGCATGGAGTCAAAATCAGGGATCTTTTAAAGATAAACAGAGTTTAAACAATATGGTTTTTCACAAAGGCAAGGTAATTATTGCTTCACAATCAAGTTCTTGCTTGGAGGTGGTAATGGAAGAAAAAGGAACAATCCATTAACATTGGGAAGCAATTGAAGATGAATCCAACATCAACTTTAGAAGAAAAAGTTTATGAATACTTGGATCCCATAGATTAGAGCATAATAATAGGAATTCCAACCTTAATACAATCTCATCCAAGCATGAAAGAAAACAAAATGAAAATGAGACAACGGAGATGACATTCACATGAGGAAAAGAAAAATACAGATTGTGAATAAATAACGCAATAATCTTTGCTTTGGAAGGTCGTGCTCAACTCTGCAGAAATTTATATTGATACTTGAAAATGCTCAATAAAAAATAGGTCTCTCTTTTATAGGTTCCAACCCCAATTACATTTCAAAAATGTGTATTTATACATCAAAAAGCTCCTCGAGCTGATATCTAACTGTCTATTTTCTAAAAATAGAAATCTATAACTACTTATTACATCTGTCACAAAACTAAATCTCCATAATCTTCAAAACTGGAGGAAAATAAGTACTGCTAAGTGTCATATTCCTGTTGTTTTTTTTCCATGAGAGATTGATTTGGATGCCCTTCGAATGTTCAATTGATTCCTGCATTTGTGGAACTAATCTCCTAAAAATAGAATGAAGATAACATGCTTGACATCTGGGATTGATGATTCTGATTTTGTGCCTGAAATATTTTTCAATATGAAAAATGTATGCTTGGCTGCCTCACACTCTGTAATTCAATAGAAGTTAAAATCAAATTTAAACTAGACTTATCCATATCCACTTTAGAATTGTCAAAAAAAAAATTAATATTTGGGAACAAAATATTTCCCAAATCAATTCTCGAATTTTGCCATATCCACTTTGAAAAATCCATATTCAATTATTTGGAATCAATTAAAATATCCATTAAAATCAATTCCGGCCTTGGTTTTGGAAAACCACATCTTCCATTAAAAACCATGTCTTGTAATGCTCTTCATTTTTGCATTTTGCATTTAATGAACAATTTCCCAAAATTTGTGGTTTTGATTTTCTAAAAAATGGAGAATATTTATTTCAAGAATGCCCCAAGGTTTCAAACATTATAACATTGGGAAAATATTATTTGGAGGACATAAGAATTTTTTCAAATATATTTTATTCCGCTAAGCTCAAGAGTGGTTTGGAAAAAAGGTTTAGCTCCCAATGGAATGAATATGGACGTAACACATGGTAAAAGTGAAAATCATGGTAAAAATTCCGCTCCACCCTTAACTCATTAACCGACAAACCATTTCTCTTAGCGGAATAAATGTCCACCCTTGATTACAAACGTTTGAATTTTCCAAGTATTAATTCAATATTCATTGAGATTCGTGCTAAGACCATATTACTTTGGATTTAAATATTAATATAAATATTTAAATATAAAATATTTATATTAATAATAAACTTTTTATTTGTTTTTAATAAGGACTTGGGAATATGAGGGTTATAATATTACCCTTTGGTAATATAGAAGTGCAACAATAAACCCCCTTTAATTTTAATAGAGTCTTGGACAATTTTGGAGGTCTTGCCATTATTTTGTCCCTTGGCCAATTTTATAAGCTATGCCAATTCACTTATCTGTTCAGCTAAATATATAAATTTTCTCCACTAGCTCTTGGTCACAGTCTTAGGTCCCATTGTAAACCTTGATCCTTTGATTTAACCCCTTTTCCTTTTATAATATTATGTAAGGTGGTTTCGGGATCTAGGGAGGTGGTTTTCCATTACAACTTTTCAATTAGCGGAATGATCCTTAGCTCACCACATGGAAAGCGGTAAAAATTCCGCTACCACTTGCCCTTCTCATTGCCCGTGCTAGTTGAAAATGTGGAATGAATGTCGACCATTGATCTTTCTTCTTCCGACCATGCATGGTTGATCACTTCCTATCTTTAACACTGCCAACGGTCGCAAGAAATTTTTTACCCAGGATATTTAATCCCTCATTTTTAGGGCCTTGCTTGCTAACCTTAGGTGATATTGAAAACCAAATTGGGAGATATGTTATATTCCAATCAACTAGATAAATACTGTGCCAACACTATGCACTTTTGATATTACATACACTACACTTTCGGTAGTATCACTCTACACATCTCGTAATGATATTCTCTACACATCCGGTAGTAGCACAAATGATATATCCGATAGTAGAATTTCTTCCTGCACTCCTGATAGTAGACCTATTTCCTTAACAACTATTAATTGATGCTTTTTTGTGGTTCCGGTGACTGGAATGGAATCCGGTATTTGATATCCTCTTTGGCTCCAACAATTAAATACTATACTTTAGGTAGCTAATTTTTCACTTCTCATATTTGAGTATGCACTTCTAGTAGTTGAGTCCGCACTTCCAGTAGATGTTTATGCACTTCATATAGTTAAATACTACACTTCTGGTAAATCTAGGATCTTAATGGTATCTCTTCACATGGAACTTATATATCATAAATGGCATGGAGAAGGTTCCATTAGTAATATGACCGAACATATGCACCGGTGTACTACTTGAATTGAAGATTCCAGTAGCAAATGGGTTACTTGTTAATATAGGCATATTACTGGAACTTATGAAAAACACTAAAATTAGCTTCTGAACTTTTACCTATGCTCCATATTGGCCATATTTGATGTAATTCATGGGGTGCATGTTGATATTAATGTTCAAGTGACAACATTTTGTAATTTCCCCATCCAAATAAATCACATGAAAGGAAATTTCCACCAATCTACTAGTTCCCTAGGTTGGGGTGGAAACATTTAGACTTGGAATAAGGGAGCTATTAGACCCCAAATGGATATTAGATTGACAAATATACATTAAATGGGTTAAATAAATAATAATAAGAAGAAAATAAGGTGGCACTTGGTCATGAGGACGCATAGGTGGTGTGGGACCCACACAAGGCTGAAAGATTCTCCATGCCACATGGCATGCTATTTGCACCCGTTCGAATCCAAGGTGGAGTCTAACGTTCTTGGGGGATTTGGAGAGGCATTATTCATGGCATGAATCGATGAGGTTTGAATTAGAGTGGAAGAATAACTCTAATGGAAGAGGAAGAGGCATCTTAGAAGTATTGTGACACTTGGAGCTAGATTCCCTAACCTCTATGACAACAATGATGAAGATTCCATGACACTTATGACAAAGATAAAAATTTATTGCTAACATATAACCTAGATGACATGTTGGGGCTGAAAATATCCTCCAAGAGGGCACACATAAGGATTTATGGCAACCAATATTCCCCCCATTCGAATTGATGGAAGAGGAAGGCTAGAAAGTGTTGGACAAGTGGCATTCATGGGAATCTCTCCCTAATTCGATTTGGGATGAGGGTTTTGGAGGGAATTCTAGTCATAGAGGCCTTGATAGGTTAATAAAATACAAGAATAAAGAAGGAGACCATATTTTGATCATTTCTCATTTGACACAATTGGAGAGCATAGCTTGTCCTTGCATGGTGGATGTTCATCATCCCTGCCTTAGAACCAATTTCGAGGGTGCAATATTCACATACAATTTGGTTGATGCAGAGGCCATTCAGACCTATCAACAGAGCTTCATGGATATTTTTTGATTTAGGTTCAAACCCCAACTGAGTTCGATTTCATCTTCTCTTATTCTTCTCTATGCCTATTCTACTATCTTTCTCTCAATGTCATGTAAATGTGTAAGGGCACACTTCTTATTTCATATAGTTATTGGAGAATTGTTATTTCGAATTCATGGACATGTTAGTTCCTAAACATCTCTGTAATATTCATATCATGAGATCCAAATCTTGAAATACCATGTACATCAAGTGATATTTCCAATCAAAGATGAAATTCGAGCCATTTTCCTCATAGCATTTTCATAGTAATTTTGGGATGATGTTGTACCTGTTTTATATCAGATTTTTATGAGATATTTATTCATTTAATGAGTTGTATATGAATTTAATTTTATGTCCCAAATTATTTTTTCATATCCCTAAAGTGTCACTATGGTTTATGACTAAATTTGAGACTCCTTGTCCACCATTTTCACCCCAAATTCTAGACTCTAGAGGTTGTTGTTCATTGGGATAACTATTAGACCCTAAAACCAAATATAATGCTGCACCTATGTTTTCATTAGTGTCCCCTAACATATCCAAATCTCATACAAATAATTATTGAGGGCCGTACAACGTTTGGAAGAGCAATTAATGGAAGACCTATGGGGGATTTCCACTACTCAAATCGACTAGTCTTGTCCAGAAACTTCTTTCCTTGCAAATTTAAGACCATGTATGGGTATATCAGTTGTTTGGGTGTATTATAGATGTGTTAATTTTTCCTATTCCCCATCAATACCTTCCTCCCCAAATTCGAAAGCATTTAGAGGTGTTTGGTATCAATTGTAAACTACACCCCTAGAGTCGAAACAAGGTGAATCCAAGTACTTTTGTTTGGAGGGATATTATAGTGGTATCAGAGCATGGTCGTTGAAAATTATTTGGGTGACCATTTATGAGGTCAAGAAGTCATCCCCCACCCTTAGAAACCGAAACTGAAAGTACCTTGCTGAAGAGGAAGAAGCAGGAGAAGAGGTGCACTCTGGTGAAACTATGACTAAGGATGAGAAAGGAAACTCAGAGATGGAGGAGAAATAGGAGTTTAGGAAATTCAAGAAACCATTTTTTGAGTACATGAAAATTTATATAATGTAAGGGTTCTAATCTATGGCTAGTCAAATTGGAAGCAATTTGGCATTAGGAGGCAACAGTAGTTCTCAGTTTGAGGAAAAGAAGGCAATTGGTGAATTTTTTTTCTCAAATACAGGGCCTCACAACTGACCCAATGGATTCCAGATCTCAACAAGAGATACCACACCCAAGTTTCTTGAGCCCAAAGAGAATCCTAACATCCAATATGGAATGCATGTAGTTCTAGCAGAATGGCAATAGTTGAGTGAAGATTGTAGGAGGACCTTACCATTTGACCAATTCTTCACTGTCTCAAACACGATCAAAATGAGAGGAGGTAAAATAACTCCTTTTCAAAATAAAGAATTGAATTATGCCATAGGTAAAATGTCCCTTCCCACCTTTGATGGCTCATCCCAAAGTTCTGCAAATAGTTGGGTACAAAATTTAGATGTATATTTTCAGCTGAATCCAATGGTTGAAGAGAATGCTTAAAAAATGGTTATTCTGCATCTTGAGGGAGAAGAAAATAATTGGTGGTTCCATGTAATTAAAACATTGGGACATGAACATGTCAAATCATTTGAAGAGTTTGTTAACATGTTAGTGGAAATATTTGAGAAAAAAGACCCTAAAATTCCTTTCAATGCACTAGCGAGTTGAAGCAAACTGGAACCCCTGAGGAGTACATGTTGGAATTCCAAAAACTATCAGTTATGGTGGATGATGTATCTATGGTTTGATTGGTATTTATATTTACTTAAGGATTGGCCGAACCTTTGAAATTTTTAGTTAAATCTCACAAACCTACTTCATTAAAAGATGCCATGAATTTCGAAAGAGATCTGCAAAATGTGATACCCAAGACAAGGTATCCTCCCAAGCCCAATTTTCCTTCCAAGTTCAGATTTGACAAGATACCATGGCAAAAAAATTCACTTGAGTGGGACAAGAAAGAGGGACCAAGCAAGGAAGAACTCAGAAGAAAGAAACTATGTTACACATGTCATCAACCATGGGTACCAGGGCATAAATGTGCTAAGGGGAAAGCACAATTCATTGAAGTATTTTATCATGATGAAGGGGAAATGGAGGAAGAAGAACAACTTTTAGCCCAAGAACAGGGATATGACACAGTAGAAGAAGATCATCCATCACCCGAAAATGGGAGAATGGCAGTTCTTTCAAGAGTGCCCCGTTTTCACACCATCTGATGCAAGGGAGTGGTACAAGGGCATAACGTTTTGGTACTGGTAGATGGAGGAGTAACTCATAACTTCATTGATGCAGCCTTGGTGGAGAGGATAAAGTTACCTACTGAAGCATTCGAAGGGTTCACAGTCATCATTCTAGGTAACAATTCTATGGAATGAAACGCATGGATTCCAAATCTACAACTTACCATAGGAAACTACACATTTTATGATAACTTCTATATGGTGAATGTTGCTAATACAAATGTGGTTTTTGGAGTACAATGGTTGTACTCTATAGGAGAAAATAAAGTGAAATACCAAATACCTGAAATGAAGTTCAAAGATTCGGAAGGAAGACAAATGTTAGTGAGAGAGATGCACACCTATCTTAACCAAGTGGTGTCTTCCCATAGTATGAGGTCCATATTGATACATGGGGAAATTGAATGGGATGCAGAATGTTTAATCACTTCCTCCAAACCAAACATAAAGATTCCAGAACATCCAAGGGAGATAAGGAAGCTACTACACAAGTATCAAATGGTTTTTGGATACCTTCCCCCAGGAATGCCACCTGACAGAGAAGTTGAGCATATTATTGTTTTGGAGGTAGGTACTTCACCTATCCAAATACCCCCATATAGACACCCAAAAATGTTCAGAGATGATATTGAGAAGGCCATTCAATAACTATTGGAATTGGGGCTCATCAGACCAAGATCAAGTCCCTATGATTCTTTAGTTTCCTTGGTGAATAAAAAGGATGGAACCTTAATAATGTGCATTGATTTTAGGGCCTTAAACAAAAATACAATAAATAATAGATATCTCATCCCTCAGATAGATGAGCTCCTGGATGAGCTATTTGGAGAAAAATTCTTTTTCCAAAATTGATCTTAGATCTTGTTACCATCATATTCGGATGAAGGAAGAAGATGTGCAGAAAACGGCTTTCAGATGTCACTATGGCCACTTTGAATTTCTTGTCATGGCTTTTGGATTGACCAATTCTCCAACAACCTTCTAATCATGCATGAAAAAAATATATTGCAAGTAGCTTCGTAAGTTTTTTTTGGTTTTATTTGATGATATTTTGATTTACAGTAAGACATGGGAGGAACACTTGCATCATTTAGAAGTTGTATTGAAAATATTGCATGAACAATCCTTGTTTGCTAAATTTTCCAAGTGTGAGTTTGGGTTGACATAAATTTTGTATCTTGGGCACATCATTGGGAAATATGGGGTAAAGGTGCACTTTGAGAAAATATAGTCGATCCTTGAATGACCATCATCCAAGAACATCACTGAGTTAAGGGGATTTATTGGGATCTGCACTTACTATAGGAAGTTTGTGAATGGGTTTTCCAAACTGACTTATCCCCTTACTGATTTGACCAAGAAGGATGTTTTCAAATGGGATGAAGAGGCAGAAAAGGATTTCTAAAGAATGAAATAGGTAATGAGTATTTTTCCAGTACTTGCATTACCATATTTTTCTAAACCATTTGTTTTGGAATGTGATGCATCAGGCGAAGGAATAGGGGCGGTCCTAAAGAAAAATCAACACCCCATAGATTTTGAGATAATAAAATTGCAGCCACATAAGAGGCTATACTCTATATATGACAAGGAAATGTTATCCATCATGCATGCCTTGGCCAAGTTTAGACAATATCTGGTGGGGAACAAGTTTGTGGTCAAAACTTATCATAATAGTTTAAAGCATTTCATTACACAAAAAGATCTCAATGAAAGGCAACAAAAATGGTTAAGTAAGGTTCAAGCTTTTGATTTTGACATTGAATATGTAAAAGGGAAGAATAATATTGTAGCAGATGCATTGTCTAGGAGACCTTCATTTTCCCTTATGGACATTTCAAAAGATTGGAAAGATGTGTTAATAGTAGAGTATGCCAAAGATAGATTTTCTTGTGAATTGATAGATGGGGTCAAGGGATATGATATGTAAAATATATTGAATGGCCTAATCTACTATAAAGACCGAATATACTTAGTTCATGGTTTGAATTTAAAGCACAAGATCTTGAAGGAAGCTCATGATTCTCCCTTAGAAGGCCATCCTGGTTTCTTTAAAACATATAGGCAGCTAAGACAAAAGTTCTCTTGGAAAGGGTTGAAGGAATATGTTTTAAAGTATGTGAATGAATGAAACATATGTCAGCAAAAAAACGTTGAACACACCCATCCTGCTGGCCTCTTACAACCATTTCCTATTCCAGAACAAAAGTGGGAAAGCATCTCCATGGATTTCATCACAAGTTTTCCCAAGGCTTTTGGTAAGGATTGTATTTATGTTGTGGTGGATAGACTCACCAAATTTTCTCATTTATTTTCTATTACGTCATATTTTACTGCTGCATAAGTAGCTAAGCTATTCTTTATAGATATTTTCAGATTGAATGGAATTCCCAAAAACATTGTAAGTGATAGGGATAGCAGATTTATGAGTTCTTTTTGGCAAGAGCTCTTCAAATTGGTGGGAAATCAATTGACTCCAAGCACAAGATATCATCCTTAAAATGATGGCCAAATAGAAAGGGTGAGCCAATGGTTGGAGGGGTACTTGAGAAACTATGTTGGTGAGCAACACAAAGCATGGGTTAAATGGCTACATTTGGGTGAGTTTTGCTACAATACTACTTTCCATATGTCCATTGGCATGTCTCCTTTCAAATAAATTTATGGTTATGAAGCACTCACCTTTGTTGATCACATTTTTGGTGATAGTAGATCTCCAAATGCTAAAGATTTGGTTGAAGAAAGTCAAGATATTTTGAAGCTTTTAAAAGACAATTTGCAGGTTGCCCATAATCAACAAAAACAGTATCTGGATCAACATAGGAAAGAAAGAATTTTTCAAGTGAATGATTTGGTTTATTTGAGGCTGCAACCATATAAGCAAACCACCTTAAGAGGGAAAGGATAAAAAAATCTTAAACCAAGGTTTTATGGTCCATATAATATAATTCAAAAGGTTGAGGAGGTAGCTTATGAGATAGAACTTCCGGAAGATAGAAAAATCCACAATGTGTTTCATGGTTCATGCCTTAAGAAGGATATTGGTCAGAAAATTTATATTTCATAAACACTTCCTCCATTAGATGATGAAGGACAACTCATACTCATTCCAGAAAAGAAAAGAAAAAAATTGAAAACAAGAGAAAGAAAATTGAGGAGAGGAACCATAAGAGAATATTTGGTACAATGGAAAGATTTTCCAAGTGAGGATGCCACATGGGAAGAGGAAAAAATTTTGCATCATCCCAATTTGGAATTGCTTGAGGACAAGCAATCTTGGGTGGGGAGGACTGTAATGCCCCCATCCAAATAAATCACATGAAGGGAAATTTCCACCAATCTACTAGTTCCCTAGGTTGGGGTGGAAACATTTAGACTTGGAATAAGGGAGATATTAGACCCCAAATGGACATGATATTGACAAATATACATTAAAGGGGCTAAATAAATAATGATAAGAAGAAAATAACGTGTAACTTGGTCATGAGGGCACATAGGTGGTGTGGGACCCACGCAAGGCAAGATTATCCATGCCACATGGCATCCTATTCTTACCCATTCGAATCCAAGGTGGAGTCTAACGTTCTTGGGGGAGTTGGAGAGGCATTATTCATGGCATGAATCTAGGAGTCTCGAATTAGAGTGGAAGAATAACTCCCATGGAAGAGGAAGAGGCACCTTAGAAGTATTGTGACACTTGGAGCTAGATTCCCTAACCTCTATGACAACAATGATGAAGATTCTATGACACGTATGTCAAATATCAGACCTAATTGCTGACATCTGACCTATATGACATGTCAAGGCTAAAAATAGTCTCCAAGGGGGTGTACAAGGGGAATTATGGCAGCCATGATTCCCCCCATTCGAATTGATGGAAGAGGAAGGATAGAAAGTGTTGGACAAGTGGCATTCATGGGAATCTCTCCCTAATTCGAGTTGGGATGAGGCTCTTGGAGGGAATTAGAACCATGGAGGCATTGGGATGTTAATAAAAGACAAGAACAAAGAAGGATACCAGCATTTGATCATTTCTCATTTGACACAATTGGAGAGCATAACTTCTCCTTGCACGGTGGATGTTCATCCTCCCTGCCTTAACCAATTTCGAGGGTGCAATATTCCCGTGCAAGTTGGTTTATGGAGAGGCCATTCAGAGCTCTCAACAAAGCTTCACGTAGATGTTTTTATGCAGGTTCAAACCCCAATTGAGTTCTATTTCATTTTCTCTCATTCTTCTCTATGCCTATTCTATTATATTTCTCTCAATGTCACGTAAATGTGCAAGGGCACACTTCTTGTTGCATATAGTTATTGGAAAATTGTTATTTAGAATTCATGGACATGTTATTTTCTACATATCTCTGTAATATTCATATCATGAGAGCCACAGCTCGAAATACCATGTACTTCAAGTGATATTTCCAATCAAAGATGAAATTCAAGCCATTTTCCTCATAACATTTTCATAGTAATTTTGGGATGATGTTGTACCTATTTTATATCAGATTTTTCTGAGATATTTATTTATGTAATAATATTTATATTAAGTTAATTTGATGTTCCAAATTATGTTTGAATACCCCTAAATTTTCACAATGGTTTATGACTAAATTCGATACTCCTTGTCCACCATTTTCACCCCAAATTCTAGACTCTAGAAGCTATTGTTCATTGGGATACCTATTCGACCCTAAAACAAAATCTAATGCTGCAACTATGTTGTCATTAATTTCACCTAAAATATACAAGTATCATACCAATAATTAGTGAGTCCCGTACAGTGTTTGGAAGAGAAATTAATGGAAGATCTAGGGGGGATTTCCACTACTCAAATTGACTAGTCTTGTCCCGAAACTTATGTCCTTGAAAATTGCAGACCATGGATGGTTATATCAGTTGTTTGGGTGTATGATATATGTGTTAATACTTACTATTCCCCATCAATACCTTCCTACCCAAATTCTAAATCATTTGTAGGTGTTTGGAATCAGTTGTAAACTACACCCCTAGAGTCAAAACAAGGTGAATCCAAGTACTTTTCTTTTGAGGGATATTACAGTGGTATCAGAGCATGGTCCTTGCACATGCTTTTGGTGACCATTTATTAGGTCAAGAATTCATCCCCCACCATTAGAAACTGAAAGTGAAAGTACCTTTTGTGAAGAGGAAGAAGCAGAAGAAGAGGTGCACTCCGTTGAAGCTATGACTAAGGATGAGAAAGGAACCTCAGAGATGGAGGAGAAAGAGGAGTTTAGGAAATTCATGAAACCATTTCTTGAGGACATGAAAAGGAATATAATTCAAGGGTTTGAATTGATGGCTTGTCAAATTGGAAGCAAGTTGGCATTACGAGGCAACAGTAGTTCTCAGTTTGAGGAAAAGAAGGCATTTGGTGAAAACATTTTCTAAAAAACAGGGCATCACAACTAACCCAATGAATTCCAGATCTCAAAAAGAGATGCCACACCCAATTTTATTGATCCCAAATAGGATCTTAACATCCAATATGGAATGCATGAAGTTCTAGAAGAATGGCATCAGTTGAGTGAAGATTGTAGGAGGACCTTACCATTTGATCAATTATTTACTATCTCAAACAAGCTCAAAATGAGAGGAGGTAACAAAAATCCTTTTAAAAATAAAGAATTGAATTATTCCATATGTAAAATGTCCCTTCCCACTCGTTATCATGATCAGTGGGGATCATATTGGGAGAGATTCTGTGTAATGCCTCTGAGATAGAGGGTTGAGTGTTTTTGAAAAAAAAGTGCTTGAGAAAGCAAAAAAGATTGCACACACTGTGTCGCAGATTGTACTCCTCTTTTTGATGAATAAAGATGTGACATTTCCTTGGTGGACGTAGCCCAAAGAGTTGAGTGAACCACGCATACAGGTCTCTTTCTTATGTGTACTTAATGCGTTTTAATTTACTAGATAAATGTGATCTGAAATGTTAAGTTGCTTTATTAAAAGTATGATACATGTCTATTTCATAAGTTACATGTGAAATGATGCTTGTGGATGTTTGTTGATGTGATGATCATTCATGGATTACACCTTGTATTGGATGTGTAAAAATATACAGTTGTCCGAATGGAATGAGCCATAGGTTGGATGGCTAATCATGTGTAATGTATAAGTAGCATGAAAACAAGTGATGATTGAACAAGTGTTCTTATCCAATGTTAATTTCGATGGAAGTACATATGTGTCCTTGTATATAATATGGCTAATAACTTGATTGTTGATGCCGAGAAAAAAAATTAAAAAAAATTTACACCTCGACAAAGTGAAGATTTGGGTATGTTACATTTACAACAACTCATTAAAAAAGATGCACGATTCAAATAGTCTAATGATCAGAGAAATGCCTTTTCTAAAATTAGCAAAGCTATCGCAGAGGATCCTGCTCTGATGTCTCCCGATTTCACTAAAGATTTTATTTTGTATACATTCGCTACTGATTTCTCATATGTTGTTCTCACGCAGAAACACCCTGAGGATGTCGATATTCCTATCTCCTTCATGAGCTATACGTTTAAAGGGGCCGAACTAAATTATTCCCAGATTGATAAACAAGCCTATGCGGTCTACAAGTCCGTAAAACACTTTAGGCCCTATCTCTTGAAATCTCGGACTAAGGTTATTGTCCCTTATGCAGCCATCAGGAATGTTTTGATCCAAAAGGAGTTGGGTGAAAAACACGCTCATTGGATGAAAGCTCTTCAGGAATATGACCTTGGGATTAGACCTACTAAAATTGTAAAAGGCAAAGGTTTGTGCTTACTTACTGCTCAGTCTAACGACCCTGTATAGGAACAACTCGAGTGGAATCAAGAAGAAAGTACATCTGAAAGCTCTGTAAATGTTATTAATTCACCAACATCTGAATGGTATGATGACATCAAGTTTTTTCTAACACACGGGTTTTCTCCCGAAACCCTTGATTTTAAAAAGCGTAGGGCTTTAAGATTGAAGGCTACACCGTATCAGTTTATTGATGGTGTGCTTTTTAGAAAAAACTATGATAGTTTTTTTCTTAGATGTTTAGAAAAAATTGAAACTGACAATATCTTGTTGGAATTTCATGCAGGAGGACACTTTTCGGGGGAAACTACTACCCACAAGATCCTGAGAGCATACTATTACTGGACAACTCTATTCAGAGATGCATATGCTTTTACCAGGAAATGTGAAGCATGCCAAAAATGTGCTGGAAAAGTCAAGAAGCCTGCCTTTCCCCTTCAGCCAATCATTATCTAGTTTCCATTTCAACAATGGGGCCTAGATTTTGTTGGTCCTATTACCCCTGCCTCCTCCTTTCAACATAGTGTTGATGTATATGTAACTTCGGAATGTATTTCACATATATGTATATTGTATTCCTATAGAGATGTTATTATTCCTCTATACGGAAGTGGTTGTATTCCTATAGAGATGTTATTATTCCTCTATATGGAAGTGTCGTCATTTATATTGTAAGAGTCGTAACTTATACTTGATGGGTTATTAGACCACCTTGTTGGGGTCGTCCCTGTATAAGTCATGTGGGTCAAAGGGTTATTAGACCACCCTATTGGGGGTCGTCCATGTGGGTCAAAGGGTTATTAAACCACCCTAGTCGGGATCGGCCCAGTCAGCATTATGTTAAGTGGTTAAGTTGAGGCCGACCTAGTTGAGTAAAGGTCAAGTCAAGTTAGTGTATAAATAGAGAGTGTGTCTCTCTCATTTTACACATTCTATTCTCTCACTCACACTTTGGAGAGTGGCGCACTTGTGGAGGAGGAGGCTCTACTGCTAGGAGAAGACTATCTCTTATATTCTGGTTGTATCATTGCTCTATCTATCTCTGAGGAAGTTATTGGGGTTTTTCACCTTTATGGTTTTCCCCAAGTAAACTCTGTCTCTTGTGTGCTTGCATTATTGTGTCCATGATTGATATGCTGTAGATTTGATGTACATGTTGTTCTCTCAGTTAAGATCCTAGATCAGATTGAAGTAAATTCTGAAAATTTAACATGGTATCAGAGCTAGCCTGAAAGAAGGCATGATACGGCATGTATGACACTTGTTGCACTTACGATGTTAGGGCTTGATATAGAAAAAACCAGTCATCATAGAACTTTCGCTATAAATCCGTTTTGGCAACGTTTTCGGATCTGAAACTTTTACAGGTTGAAGATCAGATCCCCATGTACCTTGTGTCCAAAGGAAAACCTCTAATGTGTTGTACTTTGTGATTTCTGATCTGTACTTTATAGGGTTTCT
Organism: Larix kaempferi; assembly: GCA_027924585.1. Lineage (NCBI taxonomy): Eukaryota > Viridiplantae > Streptophyta > Pinopsida > Pinales > Pinaceae > Larix > Larix kaempferi. Next base: position 47,554,248 of record BSBM01001229.1, read on the forward strand.
GCCTCTTCCAGATCTGAATCAAAATCAGGTGACCTTGGAAAAAATGTCATAACTTGGGCTAGGAAGCTCCAAATGCCATTTCGTCAAAAGTGACAGGTAGTACACAGACTGGGCTATCTCCGAAAAACATTCCAGAGGCCGAAGTTGAACCAGTGACACGTGGAACGCCGTACAAGTTCGCTCTCCTGTATTTTCCCATAAACAGGTCACGTTGCGACACTTGGCATAACTCTCTCTCAGAGAATCTAATTGAGGTCAGACCTGTCGGGATGGAAAGATAACAGGTCAGGCTATCTTAGGCAAAATTTTGGGACCCTGTGGATGCAAAAGTTCATAGTTACACAAGAAACAATCAGGTGCATATTTATGTCAAAACAGAATTATTTTTGAGTACCTTCATTCATGGCTTCCGGAATTTAGGGCTTCGGAGAAAGTTGGAATTTTTGTAATCGGAGACCACGGCTGGATGCTACTCATCAAAATCGAAATGTAGAGACCAAGATCAGATTTTTTTGGTTGGGCAGAAGGCCGGGCTTGATCAGACCTTAGTTCGGGACTTTGATCAGAAAAGTGGAAAATTAGGGCTTCTGTAAAAATGGGAATTTTTGAAATTTGTGACCACGGCTGGAAGCTCCTCAAAAAAATAGAAGCTTAGAGCTTTATATCAAACCTTTTAATTGGGCAGAAGAGTGGGCTTCATCGAACCCCAGCTCAGGGTCACGTCCAGTGAATCCGGAAATCTAAAAGGCAATTTCGAGGGGTGAAACTTTACAGTTTTCAAATTCTGAATATACCAACTTGATCAGCTCATCAAGGCGCATATTTCTATCCTTTTGGAAGTTTGAAATTCAAAGTTTGAATTTTTGGGGTTTCTTTGACAAACCCTAATCCAGCTCCAGGTCCAGTTCTTGCAAATCAAGTGGATTGGGTTAATACTAGAAGAGGATGGATTGGTCACCTGCATAGGTGAAGAAGTTCCTGTTTCAGAGGGAGATGAGGCTAAGGCCTTCCATAAGAAGATTACAAGCAATCTTGACAGGTATGGCTTACAAGTATGTTTCGAATTCTGTTCATGGTTAAGTTTATGATATGTTTGTCTTCATATCATTACAGTACAATCTTGATTAATTACTAGACTTGTCGTATTACCTTAATAGAAGATATTCATTGATTAAGGTTTTGACACTTATGATTGTAGTAATGCATTGTGCTGTTGTATGAGTTTTATGTTGTCCGCTAACATGAAAGGTACACCAAGAAAGACAAATCATGTTCTAGTTCAAGAACATATGATCATGATGACATGAAGACAAAGATTCATTGATTGTCATGGATCACATAGAAGATCTACTTACGAGGTATGTATAACTTGGTTCTACAATGGCTAACTTATGAGACATGCAGGTTACTAGCACAAGTCACTGAAGAGAACCAGAAGACATTATGCGGGTATGTTAGACATAACTAGCTAGCATGCTAATCCAGGTATGTTTTTCTTATATCAAGCTAGAATCCTACCTTGTGTTAGGATCTTATACTGTTGTGTTTTTTATAATGATTATTCATGAAGTCATAGGTTTGAATAATCATGGTTGTATGCATATTATGTTTCTTACCATAATTGATGATATGACTAACCAAAAGAATCATGAAGGCATAGGTTTGAATAATCACGGGTTTTATGCATATTATATCTCTTATCTTGATTGATGATTCAACTAACCAGAAGAGTCCTATGATCAAATAAGAATATGTATGAGTAAAAGAAGACTTCCTTGAAACCTTGAATACTAATGTTTATTATCTGTGTTTGAAATGATCCTGACTATACATGCTTGAGATTATTGTGTTTTGATAGTATTAAGATTATACTAATAAATGTGTGGTTATGTATGAGACCTCAAGGATAACACAATGATGATACTAATAAGCATGCATAGTGATTAAGGATGGATGTAAGTTCAAGGACAGGTAATCCAGGAAGCAAAGTTCAAGAGGGAGCACACTCCAGTTGTTCCTGCAAGAAAGCAAAGGAGCACACTTCAGTAGTTTTTGCAAGGATGCAGATATTCAGAGGGAGTTGACCACTTCTAACAATCCACATCAGAATGGACTTGCAAATATTCAGAGGGAGTCCACCCAGCAAACAAACAAAGATAAGTATTTTAATTACCACTTCTTACATATTTCTTTGTTTAAATAAAATTGTTCAATGATACATATGCTTATGTTCCTAGACTTAGGATATGTATTTTGCATATTTGCATTAATGAACAAGATACTACTAATATGCATATGATGGGTCAGTGGCCTATGGAACTGTACAACATTCCATTGTTACTTATCTAGAATGAAACCTCTTTGCTGACATGTTGGGAGTTGTGCACACTCTTAACAATGTTCTGGTAGAGACTGGAAGGCATCTAGAAAGTTATGGAACATGGATAAGTGTTGTATTGATACATTGGCTAAGATAATTGCATGATTGTATGACATATTTCTTTATGTGTAAGAATTTGTCTGAAAATTATGAGATGGTTCTAATCATGCAATTTAACTTGTTTTGTAGGAAAGACCGTATACCTTCACCTACGAAAGAAGGACTACAACATTTGTTCAAGAAACAAAATTATCTATTGAAGATATTGAAGTTCCCAGGATACAGGAAGAATGCCTTGATCCATCAATCATCAAGAACGATGTTTGGGATGCGGTCCCAAGAGATGAAAGGAAGTCTGTTGTGACTTCCAAATGGAACTATCAGATTAAGCATGCTGCAGATGGCAACATAGAGAAATATAAAAGTGATGAAATAGAAGATACACCAGATGGATTTCAAGACAGCTTTCTTGAATGGTGTAGTCATATATGTGTGCAGAACTTGGTAGGATAGACAGCTTTCTATCCAATTTGGGCTTTACCGAGAGTAAAGCGGATTCCAACCTTTACTACAAGGTTGAGGAAGGGAATCCTGTGATTCTACTCCTGTATGTGGATGACTTATTTGTAACAGGAGATGACAGATTGATTGCAGATACTAAGAGGAAGCTTGCTGCCGAGTTCGATATGAAATATTTGGGAATGATGCCCTATTTGTTTTTTGGCATGGAGGTGTGGCAGAATGCAGATGGAATCTTCCTTGGACAAGGGAAGTATGCAGTAGAGATCCTGAAGAGGTTCGGGATGATGGATTGCAAGGCCATGGCCACACCTATGGAATCGAACCTGAAGCTTCTGGGTGATGCTCCATCTGATCCGGTTGATTATGGGCTCAAGTATGATGCGAATCAAAAGTTTAACCTGCAGGGTTATGTTAATTCAGATTGGGCATGCAGTGCTACAGATAGGAAGAGCACTTCTGGGTGCTGCTTCAGTATGGGATTAGGTGTGATCTCTTGGTTTAGCAGGAAGTAGTCCTACGTAGCATTGAGTACAACCGAAGTAGAGTATGTTGTGACAGATGAGCAGGTTGCAGATGTATTGAACAAGTCGTTGGCCAGAGTGCAGTTTGAGTACTTCAGAGAGAGGCTTGGTGCACTTCAAATCAAGGTTCCTTCCAAAGGGAAGTGATGAGTCTAGAAGATGCAGATGCACATGAGCTTTTCTGACATGGTTGATATGTTCTACCTTGGTCGTGATGTAATTGCTAAGCCATTTTTCACATGGTGGTAGATGTGTTCTCCCATGGTGAAAAAGTAAGGGCTGGAGCCTTCCCTGAATGGTGGTAGATGTGTTCTCCCACGTCGGTGGTGTAAGTGCTGGATGATGTGCATCTGGGATGTGCTTCGTGGACGATGAGATGATCTGAAGAGAACGATGCTATGATGATCAAGAGGATCATGGATGATGAGCATCAGGACAATGCTCCAGTTACTACTATGTATATGTATATATGCATCATGTTGGATGCTTGTTATGATCAGTTGGATCATTTATATATATATATGCATCATGTTGGATGTTGGATATGGTCAGTTGAATCATTTATGTATGTATGCATCATGTTGGATGCTGGATATGATCAGTTGGATCATTTGTATGTATTTTGTATATGCATCATGTTGGATGCTTGGACCATGTATCTGTATATGTATCAGGTGGATACTGAGATCATGTATGTTGATATGTATCAGGTGGATACATTGTGTGGATCATGTATCTGTGTATGTATCAGGTGGATACATTGTATGATCAGGTAGATCATGTATGATGATATGTATCAGGTAGATACTTGGTATGCATCAGGTGGATGCATTGTATGATTAGGATGATCGTGGATGACGAGATTCTCTAGATGACATGCAGCAAGATGTTGCAGTGATGATGATCAGGATGATCATGTGTACATCAGGATGATGTATGGTGAGTATCAGGATGATACTTTGTGTCCGTGGATCAGGTTGTGCAGATGAGCATGTCTGGGAGATCCTATAGGTCGGAGTTGTGTACCCGTAACAGCCTGGGATGCTCTTTCGAGACATTGCTCTAGGAGGACATATAATTTGTGCCCTGGGAGATCTTCAGGTCGGAGTTGTGTACTCGTAACATCCTGAGGTGCTCTTGGGAGTTTTTGTCCTATGGCATGTAATTTGCTCCTGGGAGATCTGGACAGGATGAAAAAGGCCTCAGATGCTTCAACCAGGTTTTGCCATGACCACATGTAATTTGATCCTGGGAGATCTGGACAGGATGAAAAAGGCCTCAGATGCTTCAGCCAAGTTTTGTGGTGGACCACATGTAATGTGCTCCTGGGAGATCCGATAGGTAGAGATGTGTGCTCATAACAGCCTGGGATGCTTCAACCAAGTTTTGTGGTGAGATCACATGTAATGTGCTCCTGGGAGATCCGATAGGTAGAGCTGTGTGCTCGTAACAGCCTGGGATGCTTCAGCCAGGTTTTGTGATGGGTCACATGTAATGTTGTCCTGGGAGATCCAACAGGTAGAGCTGTGTGCTCGTAATAGCCTGGGATGCTATAGCCAGGTTTTGTGACGCACGTACTAAGTCCTGAAGATTCCACAGTATGGCCAGTGATGACGAAGACCTACAAGTGGTGGGCCTACATCCAGTATGAAAAAGGACTGGCTTTGTAGAACTTCCTATGACGAGTAGATTCAGATATTGATTGAGATAGCAGCAGCAGTGATGATGATGATGACTCGATGATGATTATCCAGTGACTATGATCTAGAGAAGATGACTTGTGCTAGAAGACCTATGTCGAGAAATACCTTCCTAGTTAAGAGGGAGTGTTGATGTATATGTAACTTCGGAATGTATTTCACATATATGTATATTGTATTCCTATAGAGATGTTATTATTTCTCTATACAGAAGTGGTTGTATTCCTATAGAGATGTTATTATTCCTCTATACAGAAGTGTCGTCATTTATATTGTAAGTGTCGTAACTTATACTTGATGGGTTATTAGACCACCTTGTTGGGGTTGGCCCTGTATAAGTCATGTGGGTCAAAGGGTTATTAGACCACCCTATTGGGGGTCGGCCATGTGGGTCAAAGGGTTATTAGACCACCCTAGTGGGGGTCGGCCCAGTCAGCATTATGTTAAGTGGTTAAGTTGAGGCCGACCTAGTTGAGTAAAGGTCAAGTCAAGTTAGTGTATAAATAGAGAGTGTGTCTCTCTCATTTTACACATTCTATTCTCTCACTCACACTTTGGAGAGTGGCGCACTTGTGGAGGAGGAGGCTCTGCTGCTAGGAGAAGACTATCTCTTGTATTCTGGTTGCATCATTGCTCTATCTATCTCTGAGGAAGTTATTGGGGTTTTTCACCGTTATGGTTTTCCCCAGGTAAACTTTGTGTCTCTTGTGTGCTTGCATTATTGTGTCCATGATTGATATGCTATATATTTGTTGTACATGTTGTTCTCTTAGTTAAGATCCTAGATCAGATTGAAGTAAATTCTAAAAATTTAACACATAGATACATCCTAACAGCCACATACGACTTCACCAGGTGAGTAGAGGCAGTTCCTCTTAGGATTTCCAACACAAAATCAGTGATATCCTTTCTCACGAGTAACATAGTCACTAGGCTTGGGGCGCTTGAGTTTTTGGTTTTTGATAATGCTTCCTACTTCTCCTCTATTGACCTTACCTAGTATGCCCTTGAAAAAGGGATCAAACTTAAATATTCTGCCAACTATTATCCACAAGGAAATGGGTTGGATGATTCTTCCAATAAAAATTTGATCAACATATAAAGACGACTATAGCCACCCATCATAAGAATTGGCCCACTCAATTGTACAATTCTCTTTGGGCAGGTTGTGTAACCCCAAAAGCCTCCATTGGAAACTCCCCTTACTGTTTGGTTTATGGTAAGGAGGCCATATTACCATCTAATTTTATGATCCCTTCATTACAATTAGCTCATTCAATACAACAGGATGACTCTTCTCCCCTCCAGCAAAGGATTGACACATTACTTAAATTGGACGAGGATAGGGAGAAATCCAAGAATAATCTATATCAACATCAACAATTATTTAAGAGATGGTTTGATGAGAATTCCTCAACTGATATGTATTTCACAGTGGGAGATTTGGTTTTAAAATGGGATAAATAGCATAAAGATAAGAATGACTATACCAAATTTCAATGCTTATGGCTAGGACCATTCATTGTTACAGAAAATCTTGGTCCTAGTACTATCTGGTTACAAACACTGGAAGGTGTCTCTGAAACGTATCTAGTCAATGTTCAGCTGCTCAAGAAGTATTTCATTTAGATAAGCATTTGGCTTATCTGTACATAGGTGTGGTTTTCTTTTCTTTTCTTTCTTTGCTTTGTTTGTTTTTCTTTTAAATTTTGTTTTCTTTTGAATCATAATAATGTCAACACATTTGGCATAGGCTGCTAATCAATGCATCCTAGATCAATCCATTTTGAAGTTTTGGGGTGGCCATGTCAGATTCACTTTACTCAGTCTATATGTGAAGATGTCTTTTCATGAAATATAACAACCAATTTTTGTAGAGCTTTAATTGATACTTTCCCGCCTGAATCACCATATTTATAGATGTCTCATTTTGTTAATTGAAGTTATAGAGGTGACTAGGTCTTCCTACCTTATGTTCCATTAGTGATTGGCAGTAAATATTTATAGCCTGGTCAACTTTTATCTGTTCTGGATCCCATCATGATCATCTTGAAATTAAATGCATATTAATAATTGTAAATTACGAGATAGGGGGTCTTATCACAAGCCATCCCATTACGTTCATAGATGCTCAGTGGAATGACATCTCCACATCTAGTCATCAAGCTAGAGAGGTGACTTTCAGCTGTTGTTGGAAGGTGGAAGATCCTATTACAAGTCGGTCCATTCATGATCCGCAAACATCAGTGAGTAACATTACTAGAATATGGTCACCAAGCCATGGTAGTGTCTTGTAATTTACACTTCAATTAATTTTATTTTTTAATAAGACAACTTGTTGCATTCAAGGATAGGGGGTCTTATTACAATCCATCCCGACCATGATCATGAACTTTATTTTGGACTGGAATTATTGCTATATGGTTACCAAGCCATGATAATTGCTTTTAGTGTCAGAAGCTAAAAGACAAGGAGTCTCCTTACAGAGCTAGCTTGTTCAGTTTCCAGGTGAGGTTTGTGAATGGTATTGCCAAAATCTGATCACCAAGTCAGGGCAATGACCTTGCTTCAACAAAGTCTTATTTGCCCATTTTTCTTTACCAAAAAAAAAAGTATATATATGAAGTATTTTGAGTAATGCATCAGTAGATACAATAAATAAATGGTTAATAATTCAATGTGACTCATGATTTGGTGATCTGGAATAGCTGTAAGTTTGTTCTAAGGTTTATCACAAACTGCCCTCTTATGTTTGCATAATGGTTTAAGGATTACCTTCTTACTACTACACTGCCTTTTTTTCAAAATGAACATCATCATTAATTTATTTCAAATGGGGACATATCAATCATGTGAAATCAACTCTGCTATTTGGTAGTGTTTTTTGTGAAAACATTTTGTAAGTTGCAGGCTGAAACCTTTTTATTCTGACATGTCTTTTCCTTAAAACTGAATATTACATTCACAGAGATAACTACTTTGGCCAGCCAGTCGCCATTTGTTGTAGGCACAACAGATCCCATTTTTATTGACAAAAATGGGAGCCCTACTATAATTTTTTGAAGGTAACTTAGAATTCCTTTACTTATTTTTGGGGGTGTTTTGATTGTTGTTTTGATATTTTCTTATTCCCATGCTTTGTATTTAATAAAATTTGCTGAAAAAAATTTCTTTTATGTGTTTTGAAAATTGCGGAAAACTTGCTTTTTCTTCAAATTATGTCATTTCCGCAACCCCCGTTTCGCAACCCGCAATCCGCAATGCGGATTGCAGGTGTTTAATTTTTTTTACATTTAAATCTTCCCGTTCCACAACCCGCAATTTCAGATTGCGGATGTCGGGAAACTTTTTAATAAAATTGCATTTTCAGTTTCGTATTCCGCAACCCGCAAATTGCGGATTGTGGAAAGCGGAAACCACTTAGAAAATAAAATTTTCGTTTTGCACTTCCACAATCCACAACCCGGAAATTGTGGAATGCATAATGCATAAATTACTTTGTCATTGAAAATAAACATTCACGTTCCGCAACCCAAAACCCTCATTTTGCGGATTGTTGATTGTCAAAACCATAATAAACCAATTGAAGTTGCGCATTTGCTACCCGCAACCCGCATTGTGGATTGCGGAAAGATTGACTTTTCTTTTTATTTTTTTCACCGCTTCGTTATCCAACTGCGGATTGCGGACTGCGGAAACATTAAAATTACTTGTGTCCAAAATTGCACTTCCACAACCCGCAACCTGCATTGCGGATTCAGGATTGCGGAAGCCACAGTCAAATTTTGCAAAAGGTTGATCCCGCAATTTCTTTTTGGCTCTTCAAGATTTAATCTAAGCCATTGATTCATTTTGATCTTACGGTCTGGATTGACCCCGCTGTCACTTAAGTATTGTCAATTTTTACGATTGTTTCACTGTTTTTTGAATTACGAATTTCATTTGGGCGAAGGATTTTTACCAAGATTTCCATTTTTACTCCCATCTTCGACACAGGTTGGTTTTAGCACTTTATCCACATTTTGGTGATAATTCAAAGTTAAAATTAGTTTTATTTGATTGTTTGTTGTTGTTTTATCACAGTTCTCAGCTACCCAACTATGTCGAAAAACACCCGCTCCAAAACGGCCCTAAGGGAACTCAAAAATAAAGACCGAAACAGTGGAATCCTCTCTGATACAAATGGTAGGGTCTCTGAAACTCTTCACCTAGATTAGGCCCACATTTACTCTATGTTTGACAATGATGACCTTTCTGAAATCCAGCAAAACCAATCCTTTTATAGGAACATCAGTAAGTCTCAGTTACATGCCATTGCTGCTAGACTGGCCCATATGCCCTATACCGATGTCATTAAGTGGATAATTGATTATGCTCAACCTCAAGACCGTTCCTTCAATGATAAGTCTGGGGCACAGTTAACCTCTTTTCGGCCCAAATCTTTCGCTAGAGCTTATGCCCTAAGACAGCCCGATCAGTTGCCGAATGCCAAATTTCTGGACTCCGCCAAGACCTAATTCAACTTTGATGAAATGATAAAATCTTGGATGAGTACCCCTACAAGCTTCACGCCCAAGGATGACAAATGCTACCCCATTTCTTGGTTCAAGGATTCATTCGCTCTGTTAGCGGCCATGCTTTGCGAGCTATACGGATTACCTGATTGCTCATTTTTTAAGCCTGAGTGGGCACCCCTTTCTCACCATTTACTCACTACAGGAGATTCCTTCAACTGGGATTAAATTCTATCACTAGAGATCAAGGCAGCAATTGAGAAATACCAGAAGAACCCAGCCTCCATAAATCCCACCTTCTTTTACTCTTCTTACATCATGGATATATTTTGTGCGGCTTTTCAATTTCCCTCCATGGGATGGAATTGGACTCTGTCTGCACCACCTGTCCACATTTATTGCTCAGCACTTTGGGAAGATAATTTCATGCCTTTAATATATGACATCTTTGACCACCTTGTTGGTTCAATTTATTTGATGATTTTCAAGGAGAATTCTCCCACTTTTTTCTGAAAATGCCAAGGTGCTGGTCTCCACTATGGGTGATTGATATGTAGGGGAATACTTCTCCTATGTCAGTATTTGGGGCAGTGTTGGGCCTGGCCCAACTAGTCCAATTTTGGTAACATTTTTTAAGACAGAAGAACCCGAGCTGAGCGCAGCTCTGAAACAGATTGAATTTTGGCTAAGTACTGGGGATGCTGCGAAGAGGCATGCAGTAGACATGTTTTGAGCGATGCTACGCAGAAGTAGTGCTACGGAGATAGGAGGCCACGTGGAGCCAACAAAGCGGAATGTTGGACGAAGGACAGGTACAGGTACCGGTCAGACCAGTAGCAGCCTATTTTTGGAAAATATGCTCCAGGAGTGCCGAGCGGCGGGCAGGAGTAAATCAGGAAGGCGGCCAATGTGCAAGTTTGTTAAGGAAAGCGACGTCTTAGCACGCCTGGTGGGCGATACCGTTAGAGCTGAACGGTTCAACAGAAGCAGCATGTTGGCACGCATGCAACAGGGAGGCCGATAGCGACAGAATGAAGATGTGGAGAACTGCCACGATGAAGCAGACGCTACCAAGAGCCAGCAAGCCGGTTTAGGGAAACTAGCGCAGTTTTGTAAACCCTAAGGGTTTTGGGTTTAGGTCTTCAGCATTATAAAGACATGACCTTCGGGCATGATCTATTTAAGAAGACAATTTTGTATGGGATGGGGTTACATTTTGGGGTTACTCTTCACTTTTGCTGTTACAATTTTGGATTGTTGTATTGTAAAATCTCTTTAGAGCTAAGAAGATTGAAAAGGCTCTGCAGCTGTGTGCGCAGAGACCTATCTGAGAGGAAGGAGAGTCTGCAGCTGAGTGCATAGACTAAGAACGGTTGTCCCCATCCCTTTTAAAGATATATATTACCAACCGTTCTTGTGGACGTAGCTTCCCACCCGAGGAAGTGAACCACGTTAAATCTCGTGTGGTGCGATTGTGTTTATGAATGAATGATAATCTGTATTTTCTACAATTGAATGTCTAGATGTTTCCTTGCATGCTGTTATGAGAACTTTTATATGCATTTTCCATTAGAGAAGTATGGAAATGATATGTTAAGTTCCGTATGAATAGTTGAATGGTGAACATTTAGTCTCATGTATGAAGGCAGTGAATCAGTCATTTGGTTAAGTACTTTCTTATACGCAGTAAATGAATGTATAATAGTTGGATTAGATCAGTCATCTATGTTCAAATCATAACATCCTAAGTTAACGAATGAATGTTAGAAGAATAGTCAGTTAAACGCCTGAATGAATGGATGAGTGATATTCGTTTCAGTTCCTTAAGTGTTTCAAAATAATCCAAGTATAGAATAAAGCTGCATTGTTCACAGCTTCAGCAGAAGTCCCGCGGTAGAAGAACTAGTGGTGCGGACCGCAGCGTTGCCCATTGCTACGCAGTCTCACCTCGCATCACATACCCTCTGTTGTGCTGCGCAGTACGTCTATCCAAGCAACTTATCACTTACTATGGAAATCTGATTCCGCAGTACCCCATAGATACATCTTGGGTGAGACCTCAACCTGCTTGCAGGTTGTTTCCGAAAGGGCCGGTGTGAAGGGGTTTTGTTGGTCAAAGGGAAACTGCAAATAACTTGGGTCTTATAGAAAACCTCTAGGTCAATTATAGCCAACAAATGGTTTCGTTTCCATGCTAGACTCCGTGATGAGTTGCAATTGTGATGTCTGACGAAGAATACTAGTTCCCAGAAGGCTCTGACAACTGGCATCCTGAAAAGACAGAAATCCAAGCTTGGTGGGACAAGACCAGAAGAGACTTTGCAAGGCAAGAGAATAGACATCCACGTCTATCTAACACACAGTGGTCAGATAGATATCTGTGGGAAGATATCCATGAGATTTTCTAGGCATCATTTCCAAACGAGCTGCACGCGTGGATATCGTGGCTCGTAGAAAATAAAACCTGTTTTCAAGGAGGAGTTCCTACAGAGTGGACTCCCGAGATCACAGCGTAGCTCAAAGCAATAGATTGCTCGTTGACACGCACAGTTGATTTTTGGGTCGATCATATGCTAGAAGGCTTCGTAACAGAATTTGATGTAGACACACTCAAATCCTACAACTAAGCAGAAGCATACTTTTTCGGAGGTTTCCAAGGTAAGTTGCTGAACAATCTCAGTCTATACATTAAGATGCTATTAGCTGAGAAAGGTGTTTTAAGAATGCAGTAATATTCTTAAGTTTTTCATGATAAACAATATATTTAGTGATTCTGACGAAGATACCCATAATCTTAGAAGTGGTAAGATATATAAATTTAATAAGAATCTTGTAGGCCCTGGACTCCATATCGATACTGAGATTCCTTGTGACCCTGACAATGGAGCTGCACCACCATTTACCCCTAAGAACCCACCGGCTGCAGAGACCGCACCACCTTTATCTCAAAACCCACCCGCTACGCAACCCACCCCATAGAATACTCATCCCAGTACGTCTATCTCGGTAAGCCAATTTGTATTCACTGCACAGAGCCCTTTACAGCAGCCGCGCACTAATTCGGGCACTCCACCACCTAGTAGCACAATGGCAAACACAGATATGAAGTTACCGATATTCAAAGGAACTGGCCTAGAAGACCCTGATCAGCATTGGTTTCTTTGTGAAGCCGTATGGAGTGTAAGACAAATCCAGGATGATGAAGTGAAGAGAGCACAGCTCATCACCACTTTCAAGGACAGAGCTTTACATTGGTTCATGAAGTACTCTACCACATAGCCGCGAACCCTCGAAGAGATTATAGCTGCACTTGTGGTAGAGTTTAAGAAACCCAAATCTGAATCTCAGTGTATAACCGAGTTGAAAGAAATAAAGCAGAAACCAACTGAAACGGTTTGGGAGTTTGATCAGAAGTTCAAGACCCTATTGGACCAAGTAAGATTTGTCATAGCTCCGGAACAGCACAAGGAATGGTTCATTGCTGCGTTGTTGCCCCGTATTAGATTACCATTGATGCAGCAGAAGGTTACATCGCAGGAAAAGGCCTTAGAGATTGCAATGAAGCTAGAGGCTTCGTCAATTGGTGAGACTAGTTTTGGGATGTCTCAGATCCAGAACCAGCTGACCACCCTGACACTAGAGCTGCAAAGCATGAAGAATGGCAAAGAACAAATGTATGAACCTAGACATGAGGTCTAGTGTACAGGTTGTAAAGGAGAAGGCCATGGCCGGGAGCATTGCCCGTTATTTTGAGACTATCTTAATAGTGGTGCGCCCAACCCACTAAATCAAAATTAGGCTCCATGGTGTGAAATTTGTAGAACTACAGGACACCGACCTGAAGACTGTTGTCGTCTACAGAAATATGTGAAAACACCTAAAAATTTATACTGCAATTTCTGTAAATCAGTTGGACATGATGAACCCAACTGCCACGCATATGAACTAATGAATGAGAGGAAACAAGATATGGACTCAATGAGAGGCACTGGCTTGTACCACGGACAAGAAGATAACGAGCCGAAAGAAGAGAATGCACAATATGACCAAGGAGGATACAGAGGTCGTGGTGTTGGATACTGCGGCAGAGCAAGAAATGTTGGCTCGGCGCAGGGGAGAGGCCACGGTTAGGTCATTTGTTATAATTGTGGCCAACCAAGTCACGTATCTAGAGATTGTCTTAACCCATGCACTATGTGCAATTATTGTAAATTATTTGAGCATGTTATTGAAGATTTCCCAGTACTAGAGGTGGAAATGTAGAAAAGAAGACGGACGGACGTGCCAAACACGAACGTCCAGTGGATCAAAGTAGAGAAAAGACAAGTAGACCCGAGCATCAATGTGGTCACACGCAGTGGCGCTTAGATAGGACGCAATAGGGGAGCAGAAGCTTCTACGTCGGGGGAGGCTCACACAAAGAGGACTCCTCTTGAGACAGAATGGATAAGGAAAGCTCCAGGAAAAATACCTGCTCTCAACCTACAAAAGAACAAGGAAGTCTTTATCGACGCATTGGATACCTTCAGAGAGCCAGCAACAGAAACACAGAGGATCCCGTTGCGCAGTCAAGCACCGCATGTTGAAGACATGCCAACAGCCTATGATAAAACAAGCACTGCGACGGATGTCAGCACCTCCGTTGCGCAATTCCTGCGAAGCTGCATGAAGTCACTAAAAAGTGAAAAGGCCATAGTAAAGCTATAGAAGCTCATAAACCAGTATGAGCCGTAGACCGGAACAAAGGCTTCTGATAGCGCAGTACATCACATAAGGAAGCATAAAAGAACGGGCCGAGAAATGAGACTTACCGCGCAAATAGGAGATTTTGAAATGGATGAAGTCATCCTTGATCTGGGATCTGAAGTAAATGTCTTAACTAAGCAGACATGGCAGCAGATGGGTCGACTAAATTTGTCATGGTCACCTATCCAGTTGAGAATGGCTAACCAAGAGAAATTCATACCTTTTGGCCGATTAGCTGACGTGATAGTCGACATCGATGGAGTCCAAAGTCATACAGACTTTGAAGTTATCGAGATTGTGGATGATAGTCATCCTTTTCCTGCACTGCTAGGAATTGACTGGGCTATGGATAACTTGGCTATTATCAACTTAAAAACAAAGAAGACGATATTTGAAGGAAAGCACCTTAGGTTCATTGCACCATTGGATCCTGCAGATGGCAACAGATACATCGAGCCGATTTAGGAGGAATCCAAGGCTCAAGACTTGGACAGACTATACTAGCTCACAGCGAACCAGGAAGATTACATTAATCCTACTGTAGATGGCACACTCAGCTGGAGATGTGATAGCTCCTGCGTCTATGATTCGGAGGCAATGCTGGAAAATTGGCAAAGCGGAATGCATGAAGTATCAGCAAGAAGATGCGTGCAGGTTACGAAATCACTACGCTGGATCGGGAAGGAGGTAAGTCCTATTCCCACATATGATGGTTCTGCTAATGTTTATACTTTCATCCAAGAATACACTGCAGCTATTTTAGATGAGCACAGATTACCAGCATTGGATATGGCACTACACGACACACCCGCCAGATGGTGGAATGCGCACAAGCAGACATTGACCACTTGGGATCAATGCAGAATTCAGATGCAGATTCGGTTTGTTGACCGGGTTACCTTACCCTTTGAAAAGTTTAATGGATAGGCAAACCCTAGTCAACACATTGAAGTCTGTTCACAAGCATGGGCGGAAAGGCCACACACAGAATGGGTGCATCTATTTGTACATACGCTGGATGATGACATTCCAAAGAAATGGTACCTAGACCTAGAGTTGCACAGAGAAACCACTGATTGGGAAATGTTGACAGTGAACTTCCAGAAGGACTTCAGCTTCGAGGATGAGAACCCACTGATTCATGAGGCATTGCAAATAATTAAGGAACACATATTCAGGGAAGGCTATCCTCACAGAAATATGACATTGGAAGAATTCTTCGGGGAAGATCACGTTCCTGTGCACCTATAGTCGGAATGGAAGGAACATGAAAAACACCTTATCAAGTGTTACAACCTAGCTGAAGACATTGATGATAGAAATGAAGATGATGATGACGATCTGCGCAACATAAACATACCAGAATCAGAGGGTGCGCGCGACGTAGAAGGACCTCCGTTAGAAATCCCAGATACGACCAGACCAGTAAAGACACCGAAGGTGAATATTGGCACAAAAGAAGAACCGAAGTTTGCAGCAATCGTAGATTATTGGGACGATCAGACTATTGCAGAGATCGCAGACACCTTGCATGAGTATCAGGAGCTGTTTCCAACAAAATTTACAGAAATGAAAGGAATTCTGGGAGACCTAGGAGTCATGAAAATACCTTTGAAACTAGGCGCAAAGCCTGTAAAGCAAAGACCGTACAGACTAAATCCGCGCTATAAAGAAAAAGTACGCATAAAGCTAGATAAGATGCTTGAAGCAGGAATCATTGAACCTGTCGAGGAATCAGAGTGGATTAGACCCATGGTTGTTCAAGACAAGAAAGCAAAGGGTGAGATCAGGGTTTGTGTGGATCTCAGAAAACTGAATGATTCTTCCATGCACGACCCATTCCCTACTCCTTTTACAGATGAAGTGCTTGACAATGTTGGAGGGAATGAGGCCTATTCTTTTACTGATGGTTTTTAGGGGTATCACCAGATAAGGATTGACCCCGCATACAGGCATAATATGAACTTTGCTACCGAATGGGGGTCATTCCAGTACATAGTAATGCCTTTTGGCTTAAAGAACGCACCTGCCATATTTTCCAGAGTAGTAGTCGCAGCATTCAAAGATTTTATGCATAAGTTTCTCGAAGCCTATTTTGATGATTGGACTGTGTTTGGTCTATTGAAGAACCATTGTGCGAACCTTAGAATGATGCTGGAGAAGTGTCGATAGCATCAAATCTCTTTAAATCTAAAGAAGTGTATTTTTTGTGTTCCTTATGGGATTCTACTTGGAAACATTGTTTGTAAGCAGGGATTGATGGTGGACCCTGCGAAAATTGCCATTATTGTGAATTTTCCAACACCAACTTCCGTTAAGATGTTGCGCTCTACCTTAGGCCATACTGGATACTATAGGAAATTTATAAAGGGTTACGCACAGATAACCGCAACAATGGAGAAGTTGTTAAAGAAAGACGCACCGTTCATTTGGAACGCAGAATGTGAACAGGGCTTTGATACACTAAAAGAAAAGATGGTGACTGCGTCGATTCTAGTCTTTCCAGACTGGACAAAGCCATTCCATGTCCATGTTGAAGCATCATGCATTTCCCTAGGAATCGTACTAGCTCAACCAGGAGAAGGAGGTATTGACCACCCTATCGCATTCTCGAGCAGGAAGCTCTCAACAGCAGAAAAGAACTATACTACTACCGAGAGGGAAGGCCTTGCGATGGTATATGCCCTACAAAAATTCAGGCATTACTTGCTTGGTGCGCACTTCCTTATGTTCACTGACCATTCTGCGTTGAAATACTTGGTCAATAATCTAGTGTTAGGGGGGCGCATATGCAGATGGCTGTTGCTATTCCAGGAGTATGATTTTGAGATTGTGGTTAAGCCAGGTAGACTGAACTTGGGACCTAATCACCTGTCAAGGATTGAGTCAGAAGAAGAGCCGACGAACATTGAAGACAGTCTTCCTAATGCGCAGTTGTTTGCCATACAGGTTGCCGATGATTATTATAAGGATATCATTAATTTTCTAACAACAAGGCTGGCACCGCAGGAATTATTTGTCCAGCAGAAGAAGCAGCTAGTGGTGCGTGCCGCAGACTTCACTATAATTGCAGGTCAGTTATACAAACTCGGGTCGGATGAAGTCTTGCGCAGATGCGTACTAGATCATGAGAAACCATTTATTTTAGCATACGCACATTCAGGGATCGCGGGAGGTCACTATGAAGGAAGGGCTACCGCGCATAAGATATTGCGTGCAGGGCTATGGTGGCCCACGATCCACAAAGATTCCAAAGAACACTGCAGGAACTGTGATGTCTGCCAAAGGATAGGGAAACCTTCATGAAGAGATGAGATGCCATTAAACCCACAGTTGACCTTGCAGGCGTTTGAGAAATGGGCAATTGATTTTGTGGGTCCTATAAACCCACCAGGGAAAAGAACAGGTGCAAGGTATATTATTACTGCTATTGATTACCTCACCAGATGGGCAGAAGCAAAGCCAGTAAAGGACTGCAGCGCCAGTACTGCTGTGCAATTCATTTTTGAAGAAATATTGTCAAGATTTGGCTGTCCGAAGATTTTGATGAGTGACCAAGGTACTCACTTTTTGAACAAAACCATCGAGGCACTTACAGAGGAATTCCACATTCGTCATCAGCACAGTACTCCATATCATCCACAGGCGAATGGCACTGTTGAGGCTTTCAATAAAATACTAGAGAACGCACTCACTAAGGTCTGCAATGTAAATAGAGATGATTGGGATCTGCGCATCTCATCTGTGTTATGGGAATATAGGACTACATGCAAGAAATTGATAGGTCATACACCTTTTCAGTTGGCTTATGGGCAAGAAGCTATAATGCCAATGGAATATGTTGTCCCTAGTTTAAGGATCGTTTCCTTCATAGGGTTGGCAAACCGTGCAGCATTAGAAGAAAGGTTACTACACCTTGTTGGGTTGGAGGAAGATCGCTTCATTACCGGCTTCCACCAGCAAGCTCAGAAAGACCGCGAGAAAGCCTGGCATGATCACCATATCAAGAACAAGTGCTTTCAGGTAGGTGACCTAGTCCTCCTGTATGATAGCAAATTCATGAAGTTTCCTGGTAAATTTAAGATGCATTGGCTTGGCCCATATACTATGATACATGTTACTAACACTGGTGCAGTCTAGTTAGCCAATTTAGCTGGTGATACCTTGCCAACTTTGATAAATGGAAGCAGGCTAAAGATATACCACGATAGCACTGCTTCACAGAACCTTGGATAACAAGCGGAGGAAGCGATTTCTAAGTGCCGAGTATAGTTGAAATTGGGCACTAGAAGTGTAAAGGAGCCTGTACATGTATGATAAGAAAGATGATGTATGTACCGCATAGCAGTGTTGAAGCTGCGCGGGAAGGAAAAAAAAAATTGCATTGCGAATCTACTGTGCAGGAGTGTAAGTGGCCTACGGCGCAGTTCAGTGCAGCACCCAGAGAAAAATAGCCGTTACACTACTTTTGAGAAAATAGCCGTTAGATGAACGTTACAGCAACCGCGTCAGCATTTAAAGGGAAGATAGCCGTTCTGGACGGACTGACGAAGGAAAGGACTGGAAAATCTAATGGATTCGACCGCCATAGGGCACATTTAATGCATATTTAGCCATTGAAGGGCATGGGAGAAGGTCAGCTGCGCATATAAATAACACCGCTGGAGGACTCGCGGGCGTTACTGAGCACTTAGAATTTTCTTGTGACCACCCCTTGCACTAATATCCATCTGTCGTTTGGCTACCATACCCACCATCTAATTAGTGAATGTCTGAACCTTTCTATCGAGAAGAAGAGCTTACCATTGAAGAAGCACTTAGAGTCTTTTGGCACGAAGGAATTCAAGAGTTAATGAGAACCCCTACCAAGAAGGTTGTAACAAAACAAGGCCAAGGATCCCGTAGATCACCAAGAACCAATCCATCCATGCAAGACAAGGGCAAGGAGACAGTCACTGCACCTCGAACCAAACAGCTAAAGCTAAGTTCGACGGTGCTAAGGCAGCCCATTTTCATGAAAGAAATCCCACTAAATATGACCCCTGAGTACATCTCACCCCAGGCGCTGGATGCCCCTGTCTATAAGCTAGCCAAGAATGAAAAATACGACATCCCCTTGTCGCCAATTTTGAAGCATGTCAAAATTACAACCAACCTGTTGTGCAAAATACCAGACTATAAATGGGAGGACTACGACCTCTTGGGAGTGCAGAAATACAAGCCACATGATCCCAAGTACCCAGACTTTCAGCTAGACCAATACATATGCTGGAAGAAAGATGCCAAAGGAACCCTCAATCTGGTTTCCGAAAGCTGGTTGACACCGGTAGTGCAGTCAGGACTGTTGAACCTACTGCGACTACCCCACTTTGAACGGTCAGCTGAACTGAATGTAGTGGTTCATACCTTGATGGCACGAATCCACCAAGGATATCTATGGATGGATTGGCCAGTTGACATAGGCATTGACTTAATCCATCGCATTACGGGATTAAGTAAGCGGGGAAAAGACCCAAAGTTGTTCTTCCAGGGGAAAAGCACAGAAAAGGATGCAGTAGCCAAGATGAAGAAAACTCATGCACTGGTCAAAGGAAAACGGGTTTTTCCTACTGATGAAATTGAAGATAGAACAAACAAGTTTGTCACCCAGTTGCTCGCAGCAAAGGTATTACGAACGGCAAGATTCCTGGAGCTTCCTGCGGGCGCAGTTTTGCTCAGTGCCACAGTAGCTGAAGGCATCGAGTTCAACTAGTGCCAATATCTATTGAACGAGTTCATGGAAGAGCTCAATGACATTCAGTTGAATGGAGGAAACTTCCATTTCACATGGTTGATTGTCCTCATTGCATTTATTGGATGGAAGGAACCGGAGGACTACGTCGGCGTCAGCTTTGATAAATCAAAACCCAGAGGAGTCAGGTACGTGAACCTCTGGGCAAATCTCGATCCGCAGCGCCAGCATGCAACTCAAGAAGTGTTCTACAAGTGTTACATGCAGCTGTGCGCCGTGATCACCTCTACGCCAAGGATAACAAAGCAGGTAACAAGCAAATACATACGCATTGTTAATTTTACTGCTGACATGCGTTGTGTGTTTATTTCCCCGAAGGCGAAGATGAAGAAGCCATAGTTTTTCCCTGGGAACTACCACATGACAGGAGAGGACATCGAGATCATTATGAAAGATTGGCCCGCGGAATACTGTGTGTAAGTTTTCGATGTCCCCACAGATTCAGAAGATGATGAAATAATTCCACCACCATGTCCAATTCTGGAAGAAACGGGAAAGAGGAAGGAACCAGAGAACCCAACGGAGCCAAAGGTGAGGAAGAAACAGAAAGCGACGAAAGCAACATCTGACACAGTACTAAAGGAGGATGACTTTGATATGATAGCAGACAGAGTCAACGAGCAGCTGGAGGAGTTCATGGCCGATAAAGAGAAGAACAATAAGGCCATCCAAGATGACCTGTAGAGGAACTGGCTCACGATGCAAGGGATAATGAAAAAAGTCAAAGATGTGCACAATAGCTTGGCCTTACCACATGACCTAGCAGCAGAAGGGAGGTCCGGAGGAACCTCGCAGCCGAGGCTAGCGCAACTTGTTGTTGCGCTACCAATAAAAATGAGACTTGTCTACCTCGATCCAATGGTGATCACATTGCCCATGTCGGAGGACATAGCCCTGGATATGACAAATGTCAAGCGGGTAGAGCTTGACTTGGAAAAAATCCCGATACCAGCTCTACATTTTTTGAATACGCAGATTGGGGAAGAGTTGCGTGACAGAGTTGTGGACTCAAGAAAATCAGAAGCAGAACTACAAATGGAAAAAAGATAGCTCGAGGACTCGAGCTCGTATAGCAGAATGTTGCTTGAGGATGAACAATCGCGAAGGCAGAGATTGTAGGCTACCATTAACTATGTTGCAGAAGATATTGGAGAAGTACAAATCCAAGACGATCCTGCGGATACTGTATTGAAAATAAGGGACACGATGAGCTCCCTTAAGTCAGAGATGGAGGACAAGATAATCCTCTATGAAGCCGATATCAACCTGCTAAAAGCAAAGATCAAACCAAAGGTTGTAATCACTGATCAGCAGCTAAGAGGTCAAGCAGTAAAGATCACAGCAGAGACCATTACAGCAGAGTTTGCGAAGTGCCAAAATTTGCTTGACGAATCCTTGAAGGCATTCACATCCCTTGAAGAGAATACAGGGCTGCAGCAGATCAAGACTGTGGTAAAGGAGAAATAGACCGCGTTGGAAGCACTAGATGCAGAGGTAAAGACTCTGCCAGCAATATATAGGCTACTGAAATTCAGGGAGATATCTAGTTGAAAGAAAGAAGTCCAAGTATTAAGAGAAAAGGAGACTGCGTTAGACAATCAGTCACAGCCACTCCTAGAAGATGCCACTGTGGTGTCACAGTAGATAGAGGATACACTGAAAGAGCTGCGTGACAACTAGGAACAAGTAGAATCCCAAATCAGAGAAGAGATAACACCACAACTGCTTGATACAGTCAAGTAGGTTGAGCGAGAAACTAAAGAAAGAATGGAGAAACTGACAAACACTTACAGTGAGTTCGCGGCAAAGCTGACTGCATAGATCGGAGAGCAGATTCCGACAATGGACATTGAAAGTGGCTTGAGGACGAGCCACATGTAAGTGTTAGGGGCATGTTGGGCCTGGCCCAACTGGTCCAATTTTGGTAACATTTTTTAAGACAGAAGAACCCGAGCTGAGCGCAGCTCTAAAATAGATTGAATTTTGGATAAGTACTGGGGATGCTATGAAGAGGCGTGCAGTAGCCATGTTTTGAGCGATGCTGCAAAGATCAGTACTGCGCAGAAGCAGTGCTGCAAAAATAGGAGGCCACGTGGAGATAGCAAAGCGGAATGCTGGATGAAAGACAGGTACAGGAATCGGCCAAACCGGTAGCAGCCTATTTTTGGGAAAGATGCTCGAGGAGTGCCGAGCAGTGGGCAGGAGAAAATCAAGAAGGCGGCCAACGTGCGAGTTTGTTAAGGAAAGCGACATCTTGGCACGCCTGGTGGGCGAGACCGTTAGAGATGAACGATTCAATGGAAGCAGCCTGTTGGCATGCGTGCGATAGGGAGGCAGATAGCGACAGAATGAAGACATGGAGAACCACCACGATGAAGTAGACGCTACCAAGAGCCAGCAAGCCGGTTTAGGAAAACCAGCGCAGTTTTGTAAACCCTAAGGGTTTTGGGTTTAGGTCTTCAGCATTGTAAAGACATGACCTTCGGGCATGATCTATTTAAGAAGACAATTTTGTATGGGATGGGGTTACATTTTGGGGTTACTCTTCACTTTTGTTGTTACAATTTTGGATTGTTGTATTGTAAAATCTCTTTAGAGCTAAGAAGATTGAAAAGGCTCTGCAGCTGTGTGTACAGATACCTATCTGAGAGGAAGGAGAGTCTACAACTAAGTGCGCAGACTAAGAACGGTTGTCCCCATCCCTTTGAAAGATATATATTACCAACCGTTCTTGTGGATGTAGCTTCCCACCCGGGGAAGTGAACCACGTTAAATATCGTGTGGTACGATTGTGTTTATGAATGAATGATAATCTGTATTTTCTGCAATTGAATGTCTAGATGTTTCCTTGCATGCTGTTATGAGAGCTTTTATATGCATTTTCCATTAGAGAAGTATGGAAATGATATGTTAAGTTCCGTATGAATAGTTGAATGGTGAACATTTATTCTCGTGTATGAAGGCAGTGAATCAGTCATTTGGTTAAGTACTTTCTTATACGCAGTAAAGGAATGTATAACAATTGGATTAGATCAATCATCTATGTTCAAATCATAACATCCTGATTTAACGAATGAATGTTAGAAGAATAGTCAGTTAAGCGCCTGAATGAATGGATGAGTGATATTCGTTTCAACACCTTAAGTGTTTCAAAATAATCCAAGTATAGAATAAAGCTGCATTGTTCGCAGCTTCAGCAGAAGTCTCGCGGTAGAAGAACTAGTGGTGCGGACCACAGCGTTGCCCATCATTGCGCAGTCTCACCTCGCAGCACATACCCTCTGTTGTGCTGCACAGTACGTTCGTCCAAGCAACTTATCACTTACTATGGAAATCTGATTCCGCAGTACCCCATAGATACACCTCAGGTGAGACCTCAACCTGCTCGCAGGTTTTTGCCGAAAGGGTCGGTGTGAAGGGGTTTTGTTGGTCAAAGGGAAACCATGAAGAACCTGGGTCTTATAGAAAACCTCTAGGTCAGTTATAGCCAACAGGAAGTAACATAGCCCATTTGTTTCCCATAATTGTACTAGATAGACTACTGTTGGAAGAGATTGCTTATTATACAGTAGAAAATGGTGTCTTCCCGAAACTCATTGGGGCCAAGTGAAGAGGATGGCCAAATTTCCCACTTCATCTTGGGCCTCTCACAATTTAAAATTCAACCCATGTTGGGTTACTTGGAAAGAAGGTTGTTTCCCTCAAGCTTGGGAAATCCCCAAAGAGGATGCATGATCCTAGGTCTTTTCTGATGAACCATTTTGCACAGGATCACATGAAGAGTGAGTATGCTCATCAAATTGATCTTGATTATTCTATTTACCAGGGTGTTGATTCATTTGCTGAGGTCCTGAACAAGACTTCCTCTTTGGAAGAAAAGAATTTTATTTTTCAGTATCAACATGAGCTCAAAGCTAAAGTTCTGCAATACAAAAATTTTGAGCTATCACTTGATGAAAAGGTGCAGAAGGACAAGGCAGAGAAAGAAGCTTAGAAAGAAAGAAGCCCCTTGAAGCTTACTTACCATGTTGATGACAAGGGCAAGGACCCTTTGGAAGATACAACACAGCTCAGGCCTCCAGCTAATCTCAATGCTCTGATTCAATCGGCTACTAGGATGAAAAGAGAATTGGCAGAGATGTCTTCAGTAGTGAATACTCAGGTTGGTGCAACAAACACTCCAGTCAACAAAAGGTTAGAAGGTCTATACCAGTGGTGACCATGATTGATGGCAATGATCTAGAGGATGAAATGCTTCCATCTTCTTTCCCAACCGTTGTGCCTGTCGTACAACAAGTTATTGTCACACCAACCTTTGTTGATCTCTTAAACGGTATGGCAATGGATGATCCTCTTCCAGATCTCCATTTCCATCAAGTAACCATAGTGACTATTGCATCTACCTCTACACCCCCGCTTACCCCCACTACATTCCCTTCCATATTAGTAGTTGATATCATCCTTCCTTCATCCACCATAGTTGAACCACCAGTTGTTCCTATTTCCACTTCACAAGAATCATTGGTAACTCCATTTTCCACCTTATTGCCACAGACTACTGAAGTTCAAGCTCCAACTGTATCCTCATCCCCATCAGTAACCACAGTTTCTATTTCACTCCTTGAAAATGTTACCTTGACTTTCCCTCTCACTTCCTCGTCACCATCATTTTCCAACATCATTTCTCCTTCCATTTCCACCACTCAAATCACCATCCCAATTCCAACTTCTAGTGTTTCCCAAACTGCACCTATTGACTTCAACTTCTATTGTATCTACTTCCACAGAAGACATAGTGGCAAACTTTGGAGAGGATGTTGTGGTTTCCCTAGGGGAATATTTGTACAGCAAGTCTGAGAAGGAACTGGTGAAAAGAGGAGATAAAAGACAAAGGGTAGGGACTGTTATGCAGGGCCCTATTCCCAACCAGGTCATATGGCAGAAAACATCCACTGATGCAGAACAAGAAGCACTGGAGAATGCTGCAACAATGGGAGCCTTTGCAGGGGCTAAATATGATTCAGTCACTTCTTTGAATAAATAAATTGAGCCTCTAAGAAAGAAGAATTGCAGAAGCTTAAGGAGAAGCTGACTGAAATCGAAGAACAACATCAATATCAACTTCAAGAGTTGAGAAATGAGCATGACAGTCAGGTGAAATACCTACAGGATCAAAAGGCATATCTCCAATAGCAGCTGGAGGAAGCACAAGTGCTAAACATTGGCTATGCTGAGAAGATCACACTTCTTGAGCAGCAGATGAAGGATTCAGTGACCAAAGAAGCTACCTCCTCTTTCTCTAGGTTTTCTATGGATGAATTCAAGGAACTAGCTCTTGAAGTAAATGAAGACTATAGGAAGATTTTGGTTGAATTATTTGAATCCCTGAATGAAATTCAGGAGACATATAATGTTTTTGAGCTTCAATATGATGTCCTTGCACAACATAATGGGAGAAGGGAAGAAGCAACCAAAGAAATAGAGGATGTGGTTGACTGGAAGAAGTATATTAAGGACAGACCTAAAGATATCCTTGTTCTGGCCAATATCAAGTTCAGAAGGCTTAGAATTTCTTTGGATGCATGGGAACATGCTTGTGAATCAGTCGAGACCACAATTCAAAAAGCACAAGCATTTTGTGCCAAGAGATGGTATGCAACTGATTATGTAATGATGATGCTAGATTTTCCAACCTTGGGCCTTATCGAAAAGGCTTGTCCACCTAAGCTCACAATTGAGAAGGTTGATGAGAGATGTTCACAGTCCAAAGAGAAAATTCAACAGTTGGAGTACATTCAGATTTCAGAGGTTGAAGAATTAATCAAAGAACCCGTCAGTTTAGGAATAAAGATCCATCTTTTTCTGCGTGCATGGCATAAAGTGAAGAAAAATGAGATTGAATATTTCACTTGTAATACCCAACTAGCACTCGAACTGGCCAAATATCCAGATGTGGAAGAGTTGTTAGATGTGTGGGCCAAGTTGAGAATTTCCCTTGGCAAGTCTTAGATTAGAAATATTTTGTAATCCTTGTTTTATGGGAAATCTGTCCTTGTAATTTGATGTAATTATTATTTAAGGGATGAAATCTCATAGAATATTGGGGGGGAGAAAATCACCGAAGGAGAACTGGAGATACTCTATTTCTTTGAGGCGTTGTAATTTTTTGCAGACTTAATGAAATTCGGTTAGTCTTTATTTGCCATCTCTTTTGTATGATTTATCAAATTTCTTTGATAGATTCTGATTTCTCACTTCAGTTTCTGAATAAACTCTATTTTATTTTGCAACTTTAATGAATGCATCGATCTGTAGGTTAGCTTTATCTTAACATACGATCCAAATGTTGTTATGTGTTAAATGAATTTATTTATTTAACTCATTTTATCTATTTCTGCAAATGATAAATAGTTACAATTAAATTGATGCTAATTTTCAATTAGAATATCATAAAGGAAGAGTCTAATATATGCTTTAACTTTTAAGGTGAAATCATTCAATTTTCATTGTTTGGCTTTGTCTAAAGGTGATGAGTACAGATCCAATTCACATGTCTATTAATTGGTGAAACACTTATTAAATTCAAGATCTGATTGTTCTGCAAAATTAAATCATATTTCTTGATCCTGATCTAACTTAATTAGATATTTCCTAAGCTTGCACTACTTACCCCTTAGACACAGAACACTTTCAATATTCCCTAATAGGAAGAAAGATCCACTCGGATCCATTCACATAAGTTCCAGCGGAGGCCTAATATCTGTGGGAGTCAGTCACACCAAACAATTTGGGGATAGAACTGTTCTTGCGAAGAGTTGTTTGAAGCCTTTCAGATTGGGATGTCACCCTCTTTTGTTTTCCTTGGGAAACATTCCAACATCATCATACCTGGGGCTTCAACAGGCCTACATGACTCACATCGGAAAGGGGTGCACACCTTTCGTGTGTTGTGTTGTGTTATGGTTGTCAACATTGACTACACCCTAAAGGAATGGATACATTCCTAGTGTTTCAATATAAGAGAGTGAATTTGTACGAAGTATGTTACAATTTTAGATCAGCGATACTGACGAACTTGCCTACCCATCTTGTGTTGTCAAGTATTACACCTGCAATTGGTGATGTGTGCTAAGAAGCAAAGTGAGGTGGGTTCCGATACTGGATGGAATGCGTGGAGATGCTTATGGCTCCGTAGTGGATTCCTTGACTTGGAAATGGTTATGGTGCAGTTTCCTTCCATTGGCTTGTTAACCCAAATGGAAGTGTTGGATTGGAAATGGAGAGGGAAAACCAGATATGGGACTGGTTTGGCACCATAAATGCTTGGTAAATCCAGTCGGTTGACTGGTTGAGCATTGAATGTTGTGGAGCATCCTGCGTGCTGGCCAAACATTCCTTAAACGCTTGGTAAATCCATTCGGTGCACTGGTTGGGCATTGAATGTTGTGGAGCATCCTGTGTGCTGGCCATACATTTGTTATTGTATCCACATGCGATCCAAGGCTTGTAAAGCAAGGAAGGAGCTTGAGGAATAATGTGAAGACGTCCAATACATATAAGCATCTGATTATATTGCAGCTTCTTGCTTATTTAATGTGAATATACATGTGTATATGATTCAGCTATGGTTTTTAAAACTCTTGTTTAGAGATAAACCCTATGAAAATGAACTTGACATGTGAATTGACTCAATGTTTGAGTGTAGGTGCTGTTGGAAGAAAGAACCTTGAAGGCATCCTAAGGATGCATGTGGATATGTGACTGTCCTAGAAACCTCAGTATGAGTATCAGTGGAAATGGTGCTAGTGGACTGGTGTGGGTCCTAGAAGCCAAAGTTTATGTAAGAAACAATGGGGATGGGTTCCCTAGTTGAGAAGCCTTAGATAGAACTTAGACACCAAGTGTCATCGCCAAAACTAGGAAAAGGTGATTTAAGCATTCACATTGAAGTGAAAGAGACCAAGGAGCATGGAACCAAAATTGTGGTGGGGATCCGGATTGGAACAAGATTAAGAGGGGGGGAACTCTTACTCTTCTCTATCCTTTTTTATTGATGCATTTTAGAGACAGAAAATTGTTGAATGCATGTTATGGCTGAAAGTTGATTATGTTTATCTGCTTGAAATAAATGGTGAATGTTGAATTAGTTAATTCCCTATGAAAGGATGGACATGAATGAGTTCATTTGCATGTTGGACAAGCATGAAATGTGTGGAAGTATCATGGATAAAGAATGAACTTTCCATGTCAATTGGTTAATTAATTGACTAATCTTAATGCTTATGTTATTCCTGGACTAACAAGAATTGCAATGATGAATTTCACAAGTGAAAAGAAAATCCATTGGTTGCAGTTGTTACAAGACAAGTGTTTCTAGTAAGAAAAGTGTGGACAATTGTGCACATTGACCATGGAAGTAGACCAAAATCTATTGGACTTGGTTGGAAATCTTCTTCAAACAATTGCCAGGACCCAAGAAAATCTTGGGGAAATGCTCAAGTTACAAAAGCAATAGAATGAGATGAACCACAAGGATTTGCAGGACTCTATTGTCTACAAAATGAGGTAAAGGGCATTCTGGAAGTTATCAGCAATGGAAAGGAAAACATGTAAATGAAGGGGAAGTCACCCAATCAGCCCATTAAGAAATGCTCAAGGCTAGAAGACTCAAGGGAAATGGAGCAGGTAAAGAAAAAGCAGCCACGGAAATGTTGGGAATGTGGAGGAAATCATTGCCTCCATAACTGCCCAACAAAGGACAGCAAGAAGAATTGTAGCCATAAAGTTTCCAGACTTGTGGATTAGCTGGAAGGTAAAGAACAGGAAGGGACTATTGTGGAGCTAGAAGGTCAAAACCAGTAGGAATTGCTTGTAGAAGCCAACGTACTTGGTCTTGGAAGCTCAAAGTAAAAGATTAAATGCAAGACAAACCTACCACATTTTTTGAATTTTGGACATGTGTAAATTGTGTATGTATTCCTAAGTATTGGAACATCGAGGACGGTATTATTCTAACGGGGAAGGAAATGTAATATCCCCATTTTGACCCTTAGGATATATTGGATTTTAATGTAAACATTGTATATATGTGATGTATAATTCCTAGTGTGGAGCTCAAGGCCAAGGCCCCGCTAGTGAATGCTCAGCTTAAAGAGGAAAGTATTTGACATTGTGTGATCCATGTGCTATTAAGCCATGGAAATTGTAAAATAATGTAAATATCATGTAATAAAAATACCAAGGGACTGTCTATGGATGCAACTAAATGAGGGGGCTATGTGTATCCACTAGCGAGAGGTGAGGGGGTTGTGGGATGGATCCATAGACTACAAAATGTCATCTTTAGAACCCCTTTGACCTTCCTTGCTGACATTTAATTCTACTGTAGGAAGTGGTTGAAGAAACTGTTCATCAGGTCTATGGAGTGTGGGAAATCCTGAAAAATCGGATAGAAGGGTATGGGGCTCTGTTTGACTTGACCCACAAGTCACTCTGCCCCTGGGAATTCGTATTCCCTAATCCCAATTCCATTCGGGACTAGAAACCATATTTTGGGGAAAACAGAGAGCCAAGCGGTGAAGAGAAGAAGGAAATCGCGATTTGGGAGAAAGCCACGATTTGCAGAGCCAATATTTCTCAAAAATTGGGGTGGGAAGTGAAACCCGTTGGAGGATCCATAGACCCAAAACTTGGATGCGATTTAGAGAGTGTTGGATGCCCAGGAACCCATAGAGAAACCTAGATTTGATAGCCCGAAATCGCAGACGCGGGACATAGCCTTTCGGAAGTAACCCTAAGGAGATCCAAGCGTGGATGGCAGAGCGAAAGAGATAGCAGAGGTTGGAACCGCTTGATAAAATCAGTGAAGAAATTTTTATTGAGTTGGAGATGTTTGTAGCTCTATGGTTGAGCTCACTATATTAGCTTCCTCCTCCCTTGTCTCTTGGCATGCTTGATAAAACCAACTGTGTCTTGGCTATCATGACTGTTGGTGTCAAGCCAAGGATGTGAGTAAACCTGGGTAGTTCCTCCTTAGTGGATACATAGCCCCAGCTCGGGGGTGGTCTCTGAGTGCTAATAATACAAGCTGGGCAGAGACATATGGTTGGGTTGGAACGTTGCATTCCATAGCCAGTTTGCTTGGTGAATTCATCCTAAAGATAAGTGTTTCTTGTTGCCTCTGTTTATGCCAATTTATATACATGAATGATTGTTTTTTTATGTCAGATTGCATGGATTGACTCAGTTCATAATGGAACTGAATACTTGTACTTTATGTTGTTATTATGCCTATGATGAAATGCTGGTAAATGCATCTGAGTGTGTGTTAATAAGGTTTAATTCAGTTGTGTTTTTCCTCCATGTGTTTTATTTATATGTAGATTTGTTCATTGATGAATACGGATAAGTTTTGTTGAGGTTCTGAATGTGCAAGAGGTTCAGTCAGGGCTTTGGGGGAGAGATAGACACCCCCCTGCTATGTTCAAGTTCCCTCTGAGGGTATGGAATGATGGGAGGAGCCATGACAAAGTCGAGCAGAGTTCTTTCCAGAGCGGAAAGGAGGCATGGAGGAGGCTTGGGGCCACATTTTAGGTTGGATGAAGGATAGGATTAGAGTCATCAGATGTGGCAGATGATTATGCAGTTGCACAGGGATCACCGAGAGCTTTCCAACAATACTACATTTTCCCAAAATGGACTTAGGATGAAGATGTTATCAGCCTTAGAAGTTGGTGGTGACAGGGGTATGCCCAGCTTCAGACTTCCTGAATCCGTAGTGTGGAATGAGGAAGTCAGGGGCACATTTTCTTCAAACGTCAGGTATTTTGGCGTTCCGACCTCCCAACTCCCGCATTGTGGAATGCGGAAGTCGGGGGTGCATTTTATCGACGCGGTGTGTTTGGTGCTCCGACTTACCGAATCCCGCATTGCAGATGCGGAGTGCGGAAGTAGGAGGCATAAATCATCGAGATAGTGAATTTGGTGTTTCGATTTTCTGACTCCCACATTGCAGATGTGGAGTACGGAAGTTAGAGGAATAAATCATCGAAATGCTGAATTGGTGTTCCGAATTTATGACTCACGTATCACGGATGCGGAGTGCGGAAGTCGGAGGTGTAAATATTCAAAGTTGTATATTGGGCATTCCAACTTTCCGAGTCCCGCATCGCGAACTGTGGAATTTGGAAGTCGGAGAGGTGTTTCTTTGGCACCGTGTAATTGGCGTTTCGAATTTTCGAGTCCCGCATCACAGACTGCGGACTGTTGAAGTCGGAGAGGAGTTTCATCGACACCGTGTAATTGGCATTCCAACTTTTCAAGTCTCGCGTCGTGGACTGCGGAATTTGGTTTCTTCGACGCTGAGAAATTGGTGCTCCAACTTTTTGAGTCCCACATCGCGGATTGTGGAACTACGGAAGTCATAAAGGAGTTTTGTCGAAGTCATGTAATTGGCGTTCTAAATTTCTGAGTCTCGCATCGCGGACTACGAAAGTCAGAGAGGTGTTTCTTCGACGCCATAAAATTGGTGCTCCAACTTTCCGAGTCCTGCATCGCAGATCGCGGAATTGTGGAAGTCGAAGAGGAGTTTCGTTGACGTTGTGTAATTGGTGTTCCGACTCCTGAATTCCGACTTGCGGCTTGCAGATTGCTACCTGCGGACTGAGATTGTTGAGCTGTGTAAAAGTGCATAGTTTGGACTCTTAGAGAAAAACAAAATAGCAGATTGTTCCCCCATCACTCAAAAGGGCACTAAGGGGATCGGGGACGTGACATGACCCTGTTGATGTATTTGTAACTTCCGAAGATATTCACTTGTATATTGTATGTATTACATTTGTAATTTATTGTATCCCCAACCAAGATGTATTATTCCTCCGATTGGAAGTGTCGTCATTTGTATTTGCATGTGTCGCAAGTTATATTGTAAGTGTCGTAACTTATATTTGATGGGTTATTAGACCACCTTAGAGGGGTCGACCCAGTATGAGTTAAAGGGTGATTAGACCACCCTAGTGGGGTCGGCCCAGTGACAAGTGGTAATGGGTTATTAGACTCTCCTAAGATAGGTCGGCCCAGTTAGAGTAAAAGGAAAGTAAAGGTAAAGTATAAATAGAGAGGAGCACCTCTCTATTTATCCATTCATCCACTCACTCACTTCACATTAGTGAGAGAGAGGAGGAGTGCGCACAAGTGGAGGAGGATAAGCTGCTAGGTGACTATCTCTTGTTTTGGGGTTTGATCTTTGTGATCTTTGTGTTGGTGCTCATTCTATCTCTGAGGAAGTTGCGGGGTTTTTCACCTTCTTGGTTTTCCCCGGTGAAATGCTTTGTGTCTCTTGTCTCTTGTGTTTGATATGTTGTACATGTTGTTCTCTCAGTTAAGATCCTATATCATACTAAATTAAATGATTAAAACTAACATGGTATTAGAGCTAGCCTGAAGGAAGGTATTGTATGGCATTTACAACACTTGTTGCACTTGCGACAAATTGTAAGCTAAGGCTTGATATAGTAAAAACTAGTCATCATGGCACTTTCGCTATAAATCCGTTTTGGGGAAGGTTCAGGGTTTGAATTGTTTACAGGAAGAATATCAGACATAGATGTACCTTGTGTAACAATTTCATCCCCATATGTGTTGTACTTTGTGAGATATGATCTGTACAAGTTAGGGTTTCTGCCTCTTCCATAATGCATCCCTAAACAGGTGACCTAGGAACAAAGGTCATATCTCGGGATAGGAAGCTCCAAATGGAATTCTGTATATGTTCATTAGGTCCCGGACTTTAGTTTCACAGGTCCTATTTTCAAAGCCCGAAGTTGAAACAGTGACACGCGGCACTTCGTACAAGTTCTCTATGTTGTTTCGTCCCATAAACAGGTCATGTTGCGACACTTAGCATATCTCTCTCATGGAGAATCCATTGGAGCTCAGATCTGTGGGGTTGTAAAGATGATAGGTCATTCTACCACAGGACAAAGTTTGAGACCCTGAGGATCCAAAATTTTAGAAATGTACCAAAATCAATATGGTATATATTTCTATCAAAACAGAATTGGATTCTGAGCATTTTCATTTTTGGCTTGTCACTGCTGCGGAAAATTAGGGCTTTTGACAGAAGTGGAATTTTGGAGTTCTCTTAGCATAAGATTTCACTCCTCAGCAAAATCGAAATTTAAGACCAAGATTAAAGATTTTGGTTGCGTAGAACCCCGGGATCTATCAAACCCTAGTTCAGGTTTTGGACCAGAAAACCAGAATTTGACAGAAGTTGTAGATCCGAAATTTGCAAGTCACTTTTGAGGGGTCAATTTTTGGAGTTTTCAAAATCCAAGCACACCAGCTTGATCGCCTCAATCAATTGCATCTCCTTGTCCAGACAGAAGGTTGAAATTCCAAGTTTGGATTTTTAGGGTTTCTCTGTCAAACCCTAGCCAGCTCCAGATCCAGTTTCAGCAAATCAAAGTGGATTGGGTTAATCCTAGAAGAGGATGAATTGGACACCTAGATAAGTGAAGAGATTCCAGTTCCAGATGGAGATGAGGCTAAGGCCTTACATAAGAAGACTACAAGCAATCCCGACAGGTATGACTTGAGGAGATACAGGTATGTTTTGAAATCTGTTCATGATTAAGTTTGTCTTCATATTATTAAGGTTAGTGTTAACACCCAAAAAGTGCTCACTAGCTCATTTACCACATTATATGGCTCATTTGTCCATTTTCCTACCATATTTCCATTAAAATCCCAAAAAATCCCATTAAAAAGCCTCCAAAAGGCCTAAAATGCCTCCAAAAGGCCACAAAACCATCAAAATAGCCTAAAAAAAGGCTAAAAAACCCCCTTTTCCTCCAAAAATAGCAAAAATCCCCTAAAAAGGGAATAAAAAATATAAAATAATGAGGAAAATGAGGAAAAAACCCTATACAGCTGCACAAAACCATGTGTTTCCTAAAACCATGGGTCAGCACTCCACCACCAAAAAACTATAAATAGGTGATGGAGATCCCTTATTCCACATCCACAATCACAAGCACCCTTACTCTGCCAAAATCTCTCTCGAAACCCTAGTTCACCTTTGAACTATTTTCACCTTGAGAGCCACCTTTGGCCCATCCCCAACATTGGAGAAGGAGAAAGGAGCATTCTGAAGCTTGGAGCATCCTCTTGGACACTGCAAAGGGCTTCATCAACCTTGACACTCAAGGTAACATTAATATAAAACCATTTTTTACATCTTTCATTTATGTCTCATGCAACGCTTAAAGTAGTTTGTTAATTGTTGTTTTAGCTTAATCATTTAATCATTATTGAACTGCTACTAAGGAGTCCATTCTCCTTATTAGGTGCTCATTGGCACAAGCTAGGGGTAAAACCCTAGCTACAGTTTTGGCGACTCCCCTAGTTTTCGAATTTCTGGTTTCCGTTTTGAATTTTTTACTTTCGGCTGTCCCTTTCGGCCGCCGCATACCGCGTCTTTTCCCTCTGCAGTCGCGTCCCGACCGCGCCTTTCAGGCCTTTACCTACGATCCGACCGCGGCTCTCAAACTGCTTCCGACGCCCTGCCGGCGGATTCAAGTCTGTTACCTGCGATCCGACCGTGGCTAATCAGCCTGTTTGCCACGATCTGACTGCGCCTGTCGGCCTTTTTTCGGCGTCCCGATTGCGGCTTTCTGCCTCTTTCGTGCGTCCCGAC
The DNA here is from genome assembly GCA_027924585.1 of Larix kaempferi. Classification (NCBI taxonomy): domain Eukaryota; kingdom Viridiplantae; phylum Streptophyta; class Pinopsida; order Pinales; family Pinaceae; genus Larix; species Larix kaempferi. The sequence goes on from BSBM01001229.1 coordinate 47,589,120, forward strand.
TGCGCCTGTTAGCCCTTTTTGCCGCGACCCGACTGCGTCTTGTTCCCTATTTCCTGCGTCCCGACTGCCTCTGTTGGCCGGATAGCCGCGACCTGACCGCCGCTGTTTCCCTTAAACCCACGGTCGGCCTGTTCCAAATCGCCACAGACCCGCGGTCTGATTTCTGCTCTTTTCCTGTTTTGAGCCCAGCCCCTTTTGCTGCAATATTTTCTGCATCTGAACAGCCCTCTGTCCCACCTGCAGCCTCACTACCTTACAGCCTTTCTGCAACATAATTTCTGTGCCCTTTACAGAATTCTTTTAAAATTTCGTTATTTTTAATTCAGAAAATTTTGCAAGTTAAAATTTCAATTTCAGCATTATTGATAGTTGGAAGTTGCACCCCTTGTGGCACTTCTATTTTTGGGATCATTACCTCACGAGCACACACTCTGTCACATAAAATCAAGTGAGCCTTAAAAAGTACCTAACTAAACCAACATTCTAACCCCACTTGGGGAACACAAAAGAATCATTGTAGTTAGGTAGGATCAGGGGGATAGGCTTCCAATAACACCCCTTGGTTATTTCACTTGAGACATAGTTGTTGTCCAAATAGGGAACCAAAATCCCCTAGTACTTTTTGGCACGGTCACGACCAGTTTATCAGAGGGCCTCTCCCTTAGGAGGGTTGAAGTCGGGAGACTGGTTCCGGAGGCCTGAGTGGAATACCGCACTCCATTCAGTAACCGAAGGGCTACCTTTCGCGGTTCGCGGGATATCCCTGTATAGGGGTATTGCGGTCAACGAACTAAACGGCAGATTCACCTTTCTGGACGTGTCATGAATGGGGTATCTTAGTTGCCATTCTTCTAGGATTGACTACCCGGTGTCCCTCCCGGTAGGGGGATATCATAGCCACTTGGCTTTCCTACTCATATTGTCTGACTTGGATTTCATCACCTTGCAGAGGATATGTTTAGTTGAGTCAGAATACTTGTAGTTAGGTGTTTGCATGCTCCTTTACCTCCCTTTGGTCTAGTGAGTCCACCATTTTTCTTTTTTAGGAAACCTGCTGCTTGTTGGTATTCTGACCATCTTTGTTGTTACTCCACCTATTGTAGCACAGCTGTTGCAGTGGGTGTTTTGAGTTGGTTGTTGGCCTGAGTGCCTTGCTTTTTAGCTCTCCTTCTGCACACTCGGTTGCATTAGGCCCTTTTTGAGCTGTTTTTACTCACCTCAACCCACAGAGACTAGACACCATCTGTCACCATTGAGTCCCCGAGACATTCTCGGCGCCTCAGGGGCGAGCCCCCACAACACAGTTCTCTCGACACCACTCGTCATAGATTCCGATCATTGTCCGTTGATACCACTCATCACAGATCTAGAGCCTTGTCACTTGACTCCACTCGTCAGCGACGTAGGCCTCCGTCACCAGATAGTGACGCACCTTACTTTACCTCTGATTCTGACGAAGAGTCTGAGAACCCTATTTATACTGCCCCTACTAGCCCCATGGCTGGCACGACTTCCACTCCATTTGTCATAGGGACCATTGGTGGCACATCCACCACTACACCAGTTACTACACCTATTTTGGGTATGCCCTCCATGGGGCAACCATCTACCGTTCCCCTCACGGTACCTATTCCCACAGCGGGAATACCTATCCCCACTACATCAGTGGCTCACACTACCAATGGTGGTGCTGGACCATCCTTCACTACCTCAGTTCCCCCACTTGGGGGCACCACCTCACATCTTGTCCCTCCACTTGGGGGCACTGGCCCCAACTTGGTCCACAGCACTACTGTGTCACAGCCTTCTTCCAGTTTGCCGTTCATGGCTAGCCTCAACCTACCTGACCTGGCCAGATTGACCAACGATCCTATTCGACACGACCCTATGTGGCCTCATATGCCTACCAAACTACCCTCTGACATCCCTAAATTCGAGGGTAAGGCCGGTGAGGACCCACAAAACCATATCATGTCTTTCCACCTATGGTGTTCCTCTAACTCCATCGTGGATGACTCTGTTCGCCTCCGTCTCTTACAGCGCACCTTTACTGGCTCTGCAGCCAAATGGTATATTGAGCAACCACATGGGACCCACGCCACCTTTGCCTCCCTTGCCTCTACCTTCCTGCAGTTCTTCCAGTTGCCTGTCCGCTATGACGTGGGCGTTGAGATCCTTCTATCTTGTAGACAAAACACGGCTACCCATATCACGGACCACATCCATGAGTGGCGTCGACGCCGTAGCTTATGCAAGATCAAACTTGACGACCGTATCTTCCTAGATTGGTTCCTCAAATCCCTTCTCCCTGTTATTGCTAAGGATGTGGCCTCAGAAAGACCCCAGTCTGAAGAAGAAGCCATCCTTAAGGCTCAACAGTTCGACCTCATTTACGCCCAATCGGGTTACCTTTATACCATTATACCTGACGCCCCTCGCGGCGAGTCCTCCCATCATGATGCGCCGGGGGCATCCCACGCTGCAGATGGTATCATTGGCCGTGTTTCTTCGCATCCCCAACCATTTTCTATAGCACGACCTACCCCTGGCCCCGACCTGTCGAGGGCTACCTCCCAGTCTGGAGCAACCAGCTCATATGCTCCCATGACACATCACCATTCCCATGGACCCTCATGTCCACCTCAGTGCTTCGGGTATGCGGCTCCTGCTTATGCTCCTCCAGTCGCCCCTCAGCCTTACTACCATCAGCAGGCTGCCTCAGCTCCTGCGCCTTCACCAGCCCCACCAGCTTATTATCCGCCACAGGCCGCTCCTGCGGCACATCCACAACCTGCTCCGCAGTCCTATCAGCAACCCCCTCAAGTTGCTGCACCTGCTCATCCTCAACCTACATATCATCCTCCGCAGCCTGCTCCTGCACCTGCGCAACCTCAAAATCCACCTGCTGCCCAAGGGCAAGTTTACGCCCAACAAAACCCGCAGCAAAACCAGAATAACCAACGTAACCAGGGCCAACAGAACCGCGGCAAGGGCCGTAATCGGGGAAACAACCAACCTGCAGACCAAGCTGGTCAACCGGCTAATCCCCCTGACAACAACAATGCGGCCCCCGCTAATCAAAACCCTGATCGCCCGCCCAAGCAGGCTAAAAACCCCAATTTGCGAACGAACCACCCTTGTTCTATTTGCGGGGTCTATGGACACTACACCCATGCTTGCCCACACTTGGAGCGAGCTCGGCAGCTTTGGGTTGACGAGGCCCATCGCCAAGGGCATGCGGCTCCCCAAGCACCGCCCAACCCCCCCCCAACCTCAACAACCCCCTTTGGTGCTGCAAAACCCATTACCGACCCAAGGCGTGGTGAACACTCAACCGTTGGCCCCTCAAGCTAACGTGCAACCCCAACAACAACAGATCACTTACGCTGCCCCTGATCAACCCATGTTTGACTCAGGTACCCACCACTTGCTTATGATGTCATCTGCTGACGTCAACCTACAGACCCGTCGGAACCAATATGGCTCCACCTCTGAAGCCACTCCCACGGATAAACCTACTAACGCCCATCCCACCGATCAGGCGTTACGTATACCTCCGCCTCCCATAGACGGCGCTGCGAAAGCACCTCGTTTCCCACTTCGCCGAATCAACAATAACCTTAACGCGCGCGCTGCGTCAAACTACAACATCGTAGACGACCTAGCCCAATCTCCCGCAGCCATGTCTGCGTTAGAAGTCTTGAAGAACTGCCCTTCCCAGCGCAAGACTTTACTTTCCGCCATTGGGGGGATTGACCCAACCGATTCACATTTGATGGCGTTTGATTTAGACCAGTCTGAACCACGCCTACCTTCCAGCTTAGCCTTCCAAGTTACGGTCTCCGTTAGGAATCTTGTTATCCATCGGTGCATCATCGATGAGGGTGCCTCCACATGCGTTATGTCTACATTTGTATGGCAGAAGCTAGGATCCCCTCCTCTCCAGCAGTCCACCACTGCGTTACGCGCCTACGACGGTCGTTCGGCCCAGCCCCAAGGCCTTCTACCCAACGTTCCCGTCCAGTTAGGTGGTAAAACAGTCCTTATTGACATAGAGGTAATCAATGCCCAATTGGATTACAACCTTCTACTTGGCCGCAGCTACATGTATGCCATGCGGGCGGTTGCCTCTTCTGTCTTTCGCACCATGATGTTCCCCCATGAAGGACGCGTGGTTAAGATTGACCAGCTCACCTACTATGATCCCAGTGCTCCGACGGCACCGGAAAATGTTCTCCCCATGGTTGAACAACCTGTTTCTCCTGCCACCACCTCGTTTGTTTCTTCTACGGGGCCTGGAGTCTACTCAGACGCGCCGATGACCTCCACCTTTCAATCCATTCCTCCGCCGTCATCTACGCCCGAAATGTCTGATTTATGTACCTTGTCCCACGACAACCTACCACCTAACACTCAACCACCCTTGTTGCCAAAACCACCATTGGTACCTAGCCACATTGGTGTTACACCGATCCATACGATCCCCTTCCTAGTCCCTCCATCGGGAGTAGTAAGCGCCCCGGTCATGGCTACCCTTAGCCTCCCTGGGTTAACCTTGGGATTACCTGTATGGTATCTTTCGCCTCCCGTTCGCCCACCGACACCCGATGTCGTCCTCCAGCCGGTGCAACCCATGGCTACTACCACTCAGCCACCTCCCGGTGTCTCTACCCCTTCGTCCTCCACGACACCTCCTCCTACTCCCAAACCCACTGGGGGCAGAGGTCCACAACCTTACACTGCTGTACCACCTCCCAAGACAGTAAAAAACCCTCCAGTCTTTCGTGCTCCTCCTAAGTGCTCGCTGTGTGATGAGTTAGGCCATGCCACTCATCAATGCCCACAGTTACCCGCATTACAGAAGCACATGCAGATGCTCGACGATGACCCTAACATCCCAACTGTCGAACTCAACCCTACTCCCAAGCCTAAAGATAAGTCCCTACGTACCAACCACTCCTGCGCCATATGCGGTATTTACAGGCATTATTCACATCATTGTACCGATCTCCCGGATTACAGAGCAGCTCTTTATGAGATGAACAATCTGGATCTTGAGACGGCACCACCTACCATTGAGGAGATCTACCCCCCGGTCTCTCCCCCTTCTGAAGAGGTTAATATCATCTACATGATCTCTTCAACCAACACTTCCACTACCATTCCCTCGTCAACCGATTTGACGACGCAAACTTTCCGTACCGATGAGGAAGTTCTTGAGGCCCTGACTGCCCCGGATTATCCCTGGGACGATATGCACCATCGTTCCTATTTCATCCCAGAAGAATCCTCCTCTAGCACAGCTAACCAATTCACAGTTGAGTCTAAAGACTTCCTCCCAACCAAGGTCAACTGGTTCAAGGACCCTATCCCTGCTCCTGATGCCTTCGAGGAGGGCAACATGGCCAACATCTCACCTGTCATCCAAGTTGATATTGCTGCTCCAGGTCGTGCCCCTGAACTCATTACTTTAGGAGCATTCTGCAGTAAACAAGAGATTGAGGACTACCAAACCCTTTTCAGAGAATTCCGTGATGTCTTTGCTTGGTCCTATACCGAAATGCCTGGTCTTGACCCCACCATTATAGAGCACCACATTGACACATGGCCTGATGTACCCCTCGTTCGTCAGAAACAGCACCACCTTGACACCTCTGAGTCAAGGGGCATAATAGATTCCCTCGACCCTGGGATAGGGGGCATGATCAATCATTTTGAACCTTCCCCATCACATCTATCTCAGCACAACGATGAACCCATTGTTCAAACCAACACATATGTGGTCCACAATCACAAACCCCATGCACATAGCATGGGGGCAGGTCATTAACCTTGCTCACTTTTTCACATTTGTGATCTCAACCATTTTTGGGGTCACATATCACTTGTAGATTTGATTTGATACGCATAGTTCTTTCCTTTGACCATTCCGGAGTCCTTATGACCTCCGTTTTTCGCACCATTTGCACTGCCGGATTCATTTTTCCGCACTCGTGATGATGCTTGAGATCATTTCTCGCTCTCACCAGAACCTTTATTGACATCATGACATGATACCTTGTCATCTCGGTTTACGTGCCACATCGGCCGTTCTCCGTTTTTCACATATTTTATATCATCGGATTCATTTTTCCGAGCCGGTGATGATGCTTGAGATCATTTCTCGCTCTCACCCCCCGATTTTTCGGGTATTTTTCCAAAATGCCCTCGTCGCCTCAGGGTGCGTGCCACATCGGCCGTTACCCGTTTTTGACATCCCTTATATCGCCGGATTCATTTTTCCGAGCTCATGATGATGCTTGAGATCATTTCTCGCTCTCACTCGGTACAATTTCAACATTGTGTCCCAACACCTTGCTGCCTCGATTTGCGTGCCACATCGGCCGCCATCGGATTGTTCCACATTTTTACATGAGCCATTCACTCCTGTCATACTGCAAATGTTTCATTATTTTTCCACCATTTCATCTACCCCGCAAGGAGGTCCATCAGTGTTCCCACCTACCCTCGTTCTTGGTCATCATTACTAAACCTTGATTGAACACTTCCTCCTTGCTTGGCCATTCCTTTTGTTCGGTATACTTTTATCCCTTTTTCGGGCCGGACAAGTCCTTTACGAAAAAGGCACTTAGGGAGTTTCCGTTAAGCTCTTTTCTGACTCCTAAAAGAATGAAAAGATCGCCGAGCAATCTTGCTTCCTTTCATGCTCGTTAAAGTACCTGAAAGGGCGTCTATCTGGTATAAGTTTAACCCTTTTCTGGACCTGGTAGACTAATTACGAAAAAGGAATACTCTAGTCACACCGGCTAGAAGAGTTCTTCATTGCATCCTTTTATGCTTCTTTGGGCCTTGGAGACTAAATCTACGAAAAAGCAACCCCCTGGAGTCTTCTTCCTTGCTTTCAGACTCTCTAAAATTGAAAGCAACCACGAGCATGCACTGTCCTGGGCTCGTAAAATCCACACGACAGTACCATTCCATCATTTCAGAGTCTTCTTATTTGCTTTCAGACTCCTTAAAATTGAAAGAAACCACGAGCATGAACTGTCCTGGGCTCGTAAAATCCACACGACAGTACCATTTCACACACACTTCTTCTAGTTCCTTAACCCATGAAGAGGTTTTCCCCCGTGCCTCTTGGCACTTTGATCTATCATATCGGCAGCACCCCCAATCAGCTCGCCTTTGTTCAGAGTATTCTGCAGTCTCCTGCCATTGTACCCCAGCTTGAGTCTCCCTCAGCCAGTTATCCTCCCAGATCCATTACAGCTATGATCCCTTTCCCCTCAGTCAGTTTCATATGCTGCCAGATCATTTCCATTATCATACTCTGAACAAAGGAAGTTTGAGTCCACCCACTCTACTTGCCCAGTTGTCCCACCACAGTTTGTCAGTCATACCATCAGCACTATCCCATTTCGGTCTTGTACCTCGCGCTCCTGTCAAGGAAACATCATTGCCTTGATAGTTGCAGGTCTCCCTCTGTCGACGACAGCTCCTCTATTCCAGAGGATAGGCCCAGAGGTCCCTACGCCTTGGACTTATCACCATCCGTGGTAAGTGCCTACGGATCATTCTGAGAGGAGTCATCATTGCCTCTCCAAGTGGTTGTCCCTCACATGCTCGACTTCAGCACCTTGATCGCATCGTTGAGGATCGCGTAGGATTATATCCCATCAGTCTTTCGTCGAAGACCCCGGATTTCCCCCGACTCTAGCCCATTGGTGAGTCACTTCGGAACGGCCAGTTATATGTTCCTGTGGATGTCCGGGCTGCGTTGGCGTTTGTATTCGGAAGCCATCCAGTTCCATGCTTCCTTGAGTACCCAGTTTCAGTTCCAGATCCGTTCCAGTACCATGGAGAGTTTGACCCCAGTCATTATGATCCAGCAGCTCATCAGTTCCTTTGGTACCACACTCAGTAGCACTGTTGATTGTTCCAGTGCACCAGTTCTGCAGTTCACACATGATCCGCTCAGCAGTATGTCCCAGATTTGTATCCCCTCTGGACTCTTATGATGTACACAGTGGTCATGTATCTTACAGGTCCCCCTTTTCGGGCCTTACAGTTATGTTTATGTATCTTGATACGAGCATGGGTATGCCCGCCTCGTCCATATATTGAGATTATTCCTCAGTCAGTATTTGAGGTCATGTATATTTCAGGTCCCCATTTTTTGGACCCCATTGTTGTTATTATGTTATATCCTGATACGAGCATGGGAATGCCCGCCTCGTCCATATGATCAGATGATTCCTCATCCATTATTGAGGTTATGTACTTTCAGTCCTTGCATTTGTTCGGGATCGTTGTTCCGGGCTCCAGTTTGTTTCTCCTCTTCTCTCCACTCCTAAGGAAAACCATTCATGACTTATGATGTCCATCGGCCATACGATGAGCTCCTGCCCTCGCACATCAGGGGGCAATCTGTTAACACCCAAAAAGTGCTCACTAGCTCATTTACCACATTATATGGCTCATTTGTCCATTTTCCTACCATATTTCCATTAAAATCCCAAAAAAATCCCATTAAAAAGCCTCCAAAAGGCCTAAAATGCCTCCAAAATGCCACAAAACCATCAAAATAGCCTAAAAAAAGGCTAAAAAAACCCCCTTTTCCTCCAAAAATAGCAAAAATCCCCTAAAAAGGGAATAAAAAATATAAAATAATGAGGAAAATGAGGAAAAAACCCTATACAGGTGCACAAAACCATGTGTTTCCTAAAACCATGGGTCAGCACTCCACCACCAAAAAACTATAAATAGGTGATGGAGATCCCTTATTCCACATCCACAATCACAAGCACCCTTACTCTGCCAAAATCTCTCTCGAAACCCTAGTTCACCTTTGAACTATTTTCACCTTGAGAGCCACCTTTGGCCCATCCCCAACATTGGAGAAGGAGAAAGGAGCATTCTGAAGCTTGGAGCATCCTCTTGGACACTGCAAAGGGCTTCATCAACCTTGACACTCAAGGTAACATTAATATAAAACCATTTTTTACATCTTTTATTTATGTCTCATGCAATGCTTAAAGTAGTTTGTTAATTGTTGTTTTAGCTTAATCATTTAATCATTATTGAACTGCTACTAAGGAGTCCATTCTCCTTAGTAGGTGCTCATTGGCACAAGCTAGGGGTAAAACCCTAGCTACAGTTAGTACAATCTTGATTAATTTTAGACTTGTCTTATCACCTTAGTAAAAGTATGAATGCTTGTGAATGATAGAATACATTCATTGATTACATTGTGACACTTATGATTGTACTAATGCACTGTGGTGTTGTATGAGGATGATATTGTCCACTAACATGAAAGGTACATCAAGAAAGACAAATCATGTTCTAGATCAAGAACATATGACCATGGTGACATGAAGACAAAGACTCATCCATAGCCATTGATCACATAGAAGCTCTATTTATGAGGTATGTATAATTTGGTTCTACAATGCTTAACTTATGAGATATGCAGGTTACTAGCACAAGGTCTCTAAATCATTGAAGAGAACAAAGAAGACATTGTTTGGGTATGTTAGACATAACTCGCAAACATGATAATCCAGGTATGTTTTTTCTATATCAAGTTAGAATCCTACCTTGTGTTAGGATCTCATATAAGTATACTTTTGTATGATTGATAATGATTATTCATGAAGTTATAAGTTTGAGTAATCATGGGCTTATGCATATTATGCTTCTTACTTTGAATAATGATATGACAAACCAAAAGAGTCCTATGGTCAAATAAGAATATGCATGAGTAAAATAAGTCCTCCCTGAAACCTTGAATACTAACGCTTGTGATAAATTAACTATGTATGAAATGACCATGACCATACATGTTTAAGACTATTTAGAATCATAATATTTTGATAGTATTGAGATTATACTAATGAATGTATGATTATGTATGAGACCTTGAGGATGACACTAGTGCACACTTAAGCATGCATAGTGGTCCAGGATGGATAGAAGTTCAAAGACATAAATGATAGGCATAAAGGAAGCAAAGATCAAGAGGGAGCACACTCTAGTAGTTCCTGCAAGGAAGCAAAGATTGAGAGGGATTCCACCCAACAACTAAACAAAGATAAGTATTTGAATTATCTTTTCTTGTATATATGATTACTTAAATGATGTTGTTAAGTCATGTACATACTTATGTTCCTAGATTCAGGATGTATATTATGCATTTTAGAAAAGTTGCATTAATGAACAAGATACTACTAATATGCAAGTAATGGGTAAGTGGCCTATGGTACTGTACAACATTCCATTGCTACTTATCTAGAATGAAACGTCTTTACTGACATGTTGGGTGTAGTGCACACTCTTAACAATGTTCTGGTAGAGATGTAAGGCATCTAGAAAGATACCGTATGAATACGGGATATGGATGAATCTTGTATTGAAGCATTGGCTAAGATAATTGCATGAATGTATGACATATGTCCTTATGTGTAAGATTTTGTTCTAAAAACTATGAGAAGTTTCTAATCATGCAATTGAATTTGACTTGTAGGAAAAATCCTGTACAATCACCTACAAAAGAAGAACAACAACATTTGTTCCAACGACAAAGTTCAAGAAAACTACCTATTGAAGATATTAAAGAATCTGAAGTTCCCAGGATCAGGGATACAATAATGGAAGGATGCCATGATCAAAGAATACCAGTTGATCATGAAGAATGATATTTGGGATGTGGTCCCAAGACCAGAAGGGAAGTCTGTTGTGACTTCCAAGTGGATCTACAAGATCAAGCATGATGCAGATGGTAGCATAGAGAAATACAAGGCAAGGTTTGTGGCTCATGGCTTCTCCCAAAAAGAAGGGATAGATTATGAAGAGACTTTTGTACCCGTAGCCAGATACACTTCCATCAGAACAGTACTTGATCTGGCTGCAGTAATGGAGTGAAAGATACACCAAATGGATGTCAAGACAACTTTCTTGAATGGTGTAGTCGAAGAGTAAGTGTATGTGGAGAAGCCACTCGGTTTTGAGACACATGACAGCGAGTCATATGTGTGCCGATTGAAGAAATCCATATACGGTTTGAAACAAGCACCCAGGACTTGGGTATGATGCATTACTTTCTAGGAATGGAGGTGTGGCAAAGTGCAGATGGAATCTTCCTTGGACAAGGGAAGTATGCAGTAGAGATCCTGAAGCGGTTCAAGATGATGGACTGCAAGGCCATGGCCACACCTATAGAATCGAACATGAAGCTATTGAGTGATGCTTCATCAGAGTCAGTTGATGCCATTATGTATCGTCAGATGATTGGGTCCTTAATGTACCTGACGAACACGAGACCAGATATTTGCTTTGATGTGAACACCTTGAGCCAGTTCGTGACAGATCCTAGACATGTTCACTTGATTGTTGTAAAGCATATTCTGAGGTACCTGAAGGGTACGATTGATTATGGGCTCAAGTATGATGCGAATCAAAAGGTTAACCTGGAGGGTTATGTTGATTCAGATTGGGCAGGCAGTGCTACAGATAGGAAGAGAACTTCGGGGTGATGCCTCAATATGAGATCAGGTGTGATCTCTTGGTTTAGCAGGAATCAATCCTGTGAAGCACTGAGTACAGCTGAAGAAGAGTATGTCGCAGCTTGTTCGGCTAGTTGTGAGGAAGTATGGCTAAGGAATCTACTGTCTAATTTGTTTGATCTCCAGTTGGATGCTACATGTATCTTCTGTGACAACCAGAGTTGTGTGAAAATGTCTGAGAACCCGGTGTTCCATGACAAGTTGAATCACATCGAGATCAAGTATCACTATATCAGGAATATGGTGCAGAGAGGAGCAGTGAATTTCCTGTATGTTGTGACGGACGAGCAGATAGTAGATGTGTTGACCAAGACACTAGCCAGGGTGAAGTTCGAGTACTTCAGAGAGAAGCTTGGTGTTCTTCAGATTGAAGATACTTCTAGGAGGAAGTGACGGGACACAGATGTTGGAGCCATTCCAAGCATGGTGGTATGAGGATCCTTCCCATGGCTGTGGATATAAGTGTTGTGTGATGAGCATCAGGACGATGCTCCGCTATGACCATCCGGATGGTGTTCTATATGATGATGATCAGTATGATCATGAGCATCGGCATGATGCTCCATGTGAGGATGATCAGTATGATCATGAGTATCAGGATGATACTTCATGGCTGTGGACAGTTTGCAGGTTGTGCAGTAGTATGAGCATATAATAGCGCCCTGGGAGATCCTATAGGTTGAGCAGGAAGCTCGTAATCAGTCTTGGGATACTCTTTCAAGGTTTTGCTTGTACAGAGGCATGTAATCAGTCCTGGGAAATCCTATAGGTTGAGCAATAAGCTCGTAATCAGTCCTGGGATGCTCTTTCGAGGTTTTTTCTCATAGCATATAATCAGTCCTGGGAAATTTGTAGATACTCTTTCGAGGTTTTTCCTATGGCATATAATAGCTCCCTGGGAGATCTGGCAGATGCTCTTTCGAGGTTTTGCTTGGAGGGATATATAATAGCTCCCTGGGAGATCTTGCAGGTTGTGCTTTGCATGTAATCAGTCCTGGGATGCTCTTTCGAGGTTTTTTCTGTGGCATATAATAGCGCCCTGGGAGATCTTGCAGGTTGTGCTTAGCACGTAATCAGTCCTAGGATGCTCTTTCAAGGTTTTTCCTGCTTGCATATAATAGCACCCTAGGAGATATTGCAGGTTGTGCATCACAGGTAATCAGTCTTGGGATGCTCTTTCGAGGTTTTACAAGATGCACATAATCAACCCTGAGATTCCACCAAATGGCCCGCTCACAGAGATGATGATGTGAAGAACTTGCAATAATTAATTAATGAAAACACACGAAATAGCAGAAATAACAGAACTCAGAATCACTTTTATATTGATCGCAGGCCACTTCGAGGGGGCAACCTCCTTTGAGCAAGCTCAATACAAATAACTTCATGGTACCTTCATTGGTCTCAACAAAAACTTATATACTAAGTCTAGGAGCCAATACCATGGGTCAATACCATGTGTCAATACAAACCATGGGCCAATACAAAATATGGATCAACAATTACTACAGGATGACTTACAAAGCATATGCGTCCAACAACAATAATACAAACTATGGATCAACAAATACTACGGGACGACTTACAAAGCATATGCGTCCAACAACAATATACTAACAAAGTAAATAGAAGGGTTGACATGGGTTCCTAACATCCCCTCTCCCTTAGAAAAATCTTTGTCCTTAAAGCTTTAGATGTGGAAATTGATGCAGAATCTAAAGGAGTGTTTCTCCTGTAGCATCCTCGGGTTGCATTCCGGCCCACTAACGCCTTTTGAGTTTCAGGGGGGATTGCTTGGAAGGTTGTAGACAAAGAAGGACCATATCAGCTGCATGAAAAGTGTGCTTAGAATGGTGTTGATCGGCTTGTTGTTTCAGTCGAATTCTTTCCATGTGAAGATTGTCCTGCAGAATGAGAAGAATCTGATCGCGGTTTCGAAGAACCGAGTCAATTTCCTGAACTGGGGAGCTGCTGAGCATGTATGGAAGAAGAATTGGCGATGCTTGTCCATAAACTGCTTTATATGGTGTCCTTTTAGATGTGGTATTATACCACTGGAGCGCTTCTAGGAAATCCATAGAAATTGTTGTCCACATCTATGTAGGGATGGGAAAGGGTTCAAGCAGTCCCGAAAGGAGTGTCGTTTCACCCTTGTTGACTTGGCAAGTATCACAGTCAGCCACCATATGTTGAATTGTCATTTTCAGTACTTGCCAAAAGAAGTAACATTGTTCCCGGTCATACATTTTGAGGAACCCAGAGTGCCCTGTTGATGAAGAAGCATGGAATTCATAGAAGAGATAGCCCTGTTGAACATATTGCAACCAATTTGGAACAAACAGAGAAATATCTGTAAGAGAAACTGGGTCATCAAATGTGCGAGAAGGAGCATCTACCACCATATTATCCTTACCCTTCTTGTAAGTGATCGCATAGGCATAACCCATGAGTTGGATAACCCATTTCAGGTGTGCTGGGGAGGAGACCCATTGTTCCAGGAAATTTTCCAAACTCGAGATATCAGTCTTGATGCAGAAATAATTCCCTAATAGGTATGGCTACCACTTCTGTACTGCATGCAAAATAGCCATCATTTCCTGCTAAGATGTAGATGCGGCTAAATTCGTACCGGAAAGGTCTCTTGAAGGCGATAAGCCCACTGGTTCAGCAAGGACACCTGCATATCTATCCAAGAAAGTAGGGGAGACTGTTGATGGGTGCATCTGAATGGAATGAAGTTGAGCGATGACACCATGTGAATTCTTCTTAAGGATATTTTCCAGGCGATGTGAACTGATGATGTGGAGAGACCCTTGTTGTAAGCCCTTAAATTTGTGTTGTTTCCCATTGACTGAAAACTGCATCCAAAGTTCAGCAAAATCCCATAAGATGGGCCCAAGTGTGCGTAACCATTGAATGCCCAAAACCACATCACATCTGCCTAGGGACAAGGAAAACATGTCAAAGCAAAGGTTATAATATGCCAGAGAGACATGCACATTGTGACACTTCCCTTTGAAAGGTAAGGTGCCCCCATTGGAAACCATGACTTCAAAGTTGGAGCAAGGATGGACAAAACAATCAGCATATTTGGCGATCGGAGGGTCAATGAAGTTATGAGTGCTACCAGAATCAACGAGTATTGTAAGAGGAAGCTTCTTGAAGTAACCCCTGACCCGCATTGTTTGGGGGGTGGTAACGCCGGATAAAGCATGGAGAGATATCTCTGGTTGTTCATCCTGAGATGGGGGGTCAATACGCGGCTCCTGAATGTCGACCTGATCATCCATTGTATCTGGAGTTTCTTTACCAATTGTAGAGGCAGGCGAAGAATCCATATCCAAGAGATAGAGCTTTTGTTGAACACATCTATGTCCCCAAATGAATTTCTCATCACAATTATAACAAAGCCATTTTTCTCTGTGTGCCTGCATCTCTGTTTCAGACAAATGCTTGATAGGAGTTGGTCGAGGAGCTGGCGGGATGGGAGGTCGTTGAGAACCCATATTTCGAAAGGGAACAAAAGTGGGTTTGGATCGTTGTTGGGTTTCAATCTTGTCTTCTACCAACTTAGCCAACCTTAGGACTTCCATCATTGTGTTGGGACATAACATTTTAACCTCTGACCGGATTTCATCCTTAAGACCACTGATAAAACAACTCCTGTAGAATTCATCAGACAATCCTTCTATGTGATTGGCTAATTTCTCAAATTTTGTCTGATACTCTCTCACAGTGCCACTTTGACGAAGTTTAGTGAGTGCTCCAGTGAAGTCATCAAAAGCACTAGGACCAAATGGTTGCAAAAGGAGTTGGCAAAAATCTGTCCATTTTGGCTCATCATGAGCCTTGATGTACCAACGGTACCATTGAAGGGCTTCCTATTCCAAATGAAAGGATGCAAGTGGAACTTTTTGGACATCAAAAGTATTATGCAGACTGAAATATTGTTCTGTACAATAGATCCATCCAGTTGGATCAATACCATTAAAGCAAGGAAATTCAAGCTTCGGACCACGAAAATTGCTGGAAGAAGAGAACCCATTGGTTGTCGAAGATTCATGCTGTCAGTTATTGTTCATGGCTGAATGCTGAAGATGGAGGCTAAGAAATTTCTCATCTAGATCTTGGAGTTTGGATTGGATGGTTGCAGGTGCTTCCTCCATGGTTGTTGCTCCTGCACGAGTGACAACCATAACCAGGAGTTTTTTTTTTTTTCGGGGGGGGGGAACGGATAGAAAAACATAAACAAAAGCTTATTTAGTAAAGGGAAATTTGGATTTGGGAAAAACTCGGAGGGGTAATTGGGGTTTGACTAGGTTTTGGACACTTTCTGATGGACAGGGAAGCAAAAAATGGGGATTCAAGAAGCGGGGTGAAAGAATGAGAAAATTTGGCAGAGAGGGACAAAGAAGTTATGGCAAACCCTAAAAATAGACAAATGTGAGATTTCAGGCTTTGGGAAGTGGAATTTGGGATAGGGTCCTCAGGAATGAAATATGCAGAATGGGATTACCGGGGTGTCAGGGAAGTTTCAAGGGAAACAGAGTGAAAACAAGGGAGATATGGCCAAAAAATAGAATTTTTGTTTTTTCCAGGAATGGATCTGCAACGGCGCGGAAGGGATCTGAAACAGATAGATCTGCAATGGCACAGAAGTGATTGGAAACAGAGGGATTTGAAACGGAGTGAAAGTGATCGAAAACGGCTGGATCTGGAACGGCTTTCAGAATGGATCTGAAACAGCGCGACAGTGATCGGCAACAGTTCAGCTGAAAATAGATATGGACCCCAAGTATGTGCGGCTTCCTAACAGTTCAGGGGTTTCACTCGGCCACCAATTCTGTCTGACAGCTTGTGTATTGGGGCAGTACCCCTCACTCCACGGCTCAGGTAAAATTGATAACCGCTTGGCCACAAACGACAGCTCTTGGTTTACCTCACGGGTGGGAACTAGTCAATCAGGTAGGGGTCGTTGCCCTTTTCGCTGGCAGGTCCTCTCAATGGGACAGCTACTTTGGGGTTCCTGTGGTACTCCTCACAATGATTTTTAGGGATTATTCCCAAGTACTTCCCACAGTTAAGTGGATAGGGATTATTCCCATATCCGAAGCTACACAGATGCGAAAAAAAAATAAAAAAAATAAAAAATAAAAAATAAAAAATAAAAAATAAAAAATAAAAAATAAAAAAAATAAATAAAAAATAAAATAAAAATAAAAATAAAATAAAAATAAAAAAATAATAATAATAATAATAAAATAAAAAATAAAAAAAAATAAAAATAAAAATAAAAAAATAAAAAAATTTGGCAGAAATTTCACCCAGCAAGCCCAAGAAAGTGCTCTGACACCAGATGTGAAGAACCTGCAATAATTCATTAATGAAAACACACAAAATAGCAGAAATAACATAACTCAAAATCACTTTTATATTGATCGCAATCCACTTCGAAGGGGCAACCTCCTTTGAGCAAGCTCAATACAAATAACTTCACGGTACCTTCATTGGTCTCAACACAAACTTATATACTAAGTCTAGGAGCCAATACCATGGGTCAATACCATGTGTCAATACAAACCATGGGCCAATACAAAATATGGATCAACAATTACTATGGGACGACTTACAAAGCATATGCCTCCAACAACAATAATACAAACTATGTATCAACAAATACTACGGAACGACTTACAAAGCATATGCGTCCAACAACAATATACTAACAAAGTAAATAGAAGGGTTGACATGGGTTCCTAATAGATGAAGACCTACATGGAGGCTAGGCCTACATCCAGCATGAAAAAGGGTTGGCTCTGTAGAACTTCCTATGACGAGAAGAATTGAGAGATAGCACCAGTGATCCAGATGACGAGTACAACAGCAGTGATGATGATGCTCCGTGATCCAGTGACGATGATCCAGCTCCAGTATTGAATACTTGTGCCTATATGTATCGATGACCTGTGTCAAGAGAATACCTTCCTAGTTAAGAGGGAGTGTTGACATAATTGTAACTTTGGAAGATATTCACTTGTATATTGTATGTATTACATTTGTACTTTATTGTATCCCCAACGGAGATGTATTATTCCTCTGATTGGAAGTGTCATCATTTGTATTTGCAAGTGTCGCAAGTTATATTGTAAGTGTCGTAACTTATATTTGATGGGTTATTATACCACCTTAGAGGGGTCGGCCCAGTATGAGTTAAAGGGTTATTAAACCACCCTAGTGGGGTCGGCCCATTGAAAAGTGGTAATGGGTTATTAGACTCTCCTAAGGGAGGTCAGCCCAGTTAGAATAAAAGGCAAGTAAAGGTAAAGTATAAATAGAGAGGAGCACCTCTCTATTTATCCATTCATTCACTCACTCACTTCGCATTCACATTAGTGAGAGAGAGAGAGGAGGAGTGCGCACAAGTGGAGGAGGAGAAGCTACTAGGAGACTATCTCTTGTT
Organism: Larix kaempferi; assembly: GCA_027924585.1. Classification (NCBI taxonomy): domain Eukaryota; kingdom Viridiplantae; phylum Streptophyta; class Pinopsida; order Pinales; family Pinaceae; genus Larix; species Larix kaempferi. Next base: position 47,607,144 of record BSBM01001229.1, read on the forward strand.
TTGGGGTTTGATCTTTGTGATCTTTGTATTGGTGCTCATTCTATCTCTGAGGAAGTTGTGGGGTTTTTCACCTTCTTGGTTTTCCCCAGTGAAATGCTTTGTGTCTCTTGTCTCTTGTGCTTGATATGTTGTACATGTTGTTCTCTCAGCTAAGATCCTAACTCATATTGAATTAAATGATGAAAACTAACAGACCCATCATTCCAATGGATCCTCCCACACTGATTCACACTCCATCATGGAAATCTAGGTGACTAAAAAAATTTATTCAATCAATCTCATATAGAAACAACTCAATCGATATTCTACCATGTAGATCCAAGTAACTGATACTTAATCATATAGCTCTCATTGAAGAGTGGGTGTCTACCAAGATCTAATACGATATGTTAGTTCTAGGATGCAGGAAACATAATTATGCACAACAGAAATATAGAATAGTAAAGAAAACCATAAAATCATGAACATGATAGACACTATGATTTTATCTTGGAAACCCTTAATCGAGAAAAACTAGCAGAAGATCTTCATTATGCCCCTTGGCTTCGTCCATGATAGGTTGAGCGTGGCTTTGCCACCATGGCTATACCCTCGACCATCATTGATTTCTAGTACTTCATCAATGGAGTATGACCAACCTATTTATAGTCTTTGATCACAAGATTAACATGGAAAAATACACTATTTTCCCAATACCATGGTTTCATAACAACAATTACCAATTCTGGTTAACTTGATCTACGACTGAATCAAGATTAACGCAACACTTTCTTGGTATAGAGATATTTATATTTTTGTTTTTATATATATTTATCCAACATATAGCATTATTATTATTATTATTTGTTATGAATATTATACTTCTTTTGAAGGTGACATATAATGACATAAGCATTACCAATGAATGTAGATGACAACATCTCTATTATAATAGGTCATCAATGGAGTACAACCAACCTATTTATACAATTTGATCACAAGAATAACATGGGAAAATAAATGATTTTCCTAACACCATGGTTTCATAACCAATTTTGGTTAACCTACTCTATGACCGAGTCAAGATTAACCCAACACTTTCTTGGTATAGACATATTTATATTTTTGTTTGTATACATATTTAGGCAACATATAGAATTATTATTATTATTATTCTTTGCTATGAATATTATACTTCTTTTGAAGGTGACATATAATGACATAAGAATTACCAATGAATGTAGATGACAACATCTATATCATAACAAGTCATATATCTAGTGTCTTTTAGTGCAACAAAATAAAATGAGAAAGATGGGTTTAATCCTTAGTTGATACTTGTTTAAATAATTATATCTATTGATGTATCATACCTCGCCTAGTGCAATCTAGATTGTAGGTGATTACAAGTTGGTCTCTAAGCATAGTTAAATTCCTCGTTACCTTTGGGAATTTATGCAAACACATGCACTTGATGCATTCTGAATGATGGATTACAATTGGGTGAACCTTACTACATGATTGCCCGAGAAGAATTTGTTTCATAGGGAAAAGTATAGAGGTTGATTAGATTAAGATTTAATCCATAAATTATAAATTGATAATCTAAGTTGAGAATAATTAATATTTTGTATATAATAACAAAAATTATAGTTTAAATTACAAACTTAATATTTAAAAAACAATCATAGTGTGAGATTAAAAAAATATTATTAATACAAGGTGGTCTAAATTTAATAAAAGACAATATTTACATAATTAACATAATATAAAATATTTCATAATATTTTAAATACTAATTGTACTTATCCAGCATAGATCTATATTAACTTGGCATTTTTTATGCATCAAGGGAGATCAAATCCCTTAAGGCACAAACCTTTTTTTATAGTGAATTTTTTTAAAGAAAGCTTTGCACCTTAGGAAATTTGATCTCTTTTGATGGATGATAGATATAGAATGGATCTATGATGTTTGGAATATTATAGATATAGAATGGATCTACGATAACCAAATTCATCAACCCCATATCCAATAAAGGTACATTTCTTGGATTTAGCTTCAAGCTTTGTTCTATTTTCTTTATCAATATGGACAAATGCTTCACAACCAAAAGTTCTCATAAATGAGTAGTTTACCTTTTTATCTGTCCATGCCTCCTCTGGAATACCACCATCCAAAGCACTTGAAGGCCCTCTGTTTATTAAATAAATAGCAGTGTTTACAGCATCTGCCCAAAACTGTAAGGGCAACCCTGCATGCAATCTCATACACCTTGCACGCTCCATGATCGTTCTATTCATCCTTTCTGACACACCATTTTCTTGTGGTGTTCCTGGGACCTTCTTCTCTCTACGAATCCCATGGTATGAATAGTAACTATCAAACTCCTTTCCGCAGTACTCACCTCCATTATCAGATCTGAGACACTTCAACCTTTTTCCTGTCTCATTCTCAACCAAAGCTTTCCACTTCTTAAAAGTAGCAAACACATAAGATTTATGTCTAATGGAATAAACCCAAGTTTTCCTAGTTGCATCATCAATAAATGTAACATAATAATGAGATCCACCAAGAGATTGTACCTGAGCCGGTCCCCATACATCAGTATGCACAAGCTCTAACTTTTCATTCTTCTTTTGTTTCCCAAACCCAAGAAATCTGACTCTCTTCTGTTTTCCATAAACATGGTTCTCACAGAATTCCAAACTTACCTACTTCAAATCTGGCAGCAACTTCCTTGAGTGGAGAATTTGCATCCCCTTCTCACTCATATGGCCAAGCCTATGATGCCACAATGTTGTATCTTTTCCTGTGGAAGCTAAAGAGATAGAATGGTCAGTATTATGAGGACATAAATACAATGTACCTACTTTGTCTCATTTTTCTATCACCATTGATCCTTTAGTGATCTTCCACCACATTTCTCCAAACGTAGATAGACAGTTGCCATCTCCCAACTGCCCTGTTGAGATCAGATTTCTTTTCATGGCAGGAATGTGCCTTACATCTTTCAGCAGCCAATTAGTTCTATTCTTAAATTTTATCCACACCTTACCCATTCCAACAATTTTACATGGCTCATCATCACCCAATAAAACATGTCCAAAATCGCCTGGAACATAATCATGAAAATATTTCATATGGGGTGTATCATGACATGAAGCCCCTGAATCTACTACCCAATAATCACTAGTATTATCTAATGCAAGAATCAAAGCATCTTGTAACACATCACCTGCTACATTTGCTTCTTGGGTAGTTTCCTGCTGTCCATCTCCTTTCTTCTTTAGAGATCTGCAGTATTTCTTCAGATGTCCTTTCTTTCCACAGTTCCAGCACTCTACCTTTCCCAGTCTGGACTTGGATCTTCCCGTTTTAGACTTGCCACGATTACCTTGGCTCTTTCCTCTCTCCTTTTGTCTTCCCCTGCTTTCCATAGTCAACGCATTACCTAATGTCTCACCTGTGCTTTTGTGAAGAACCTGCAACAATTAATTAATGAAAATACACGAGATAGAAGAAATAACAGAACTCAGAATCGCTTTTATTGATCGTAGGCCACTTCGAGGGGGAAACCTCCTTTGAGCAAGTTCAAACAAATAACTTCACGGTACCTTCATTGGTCTCAACACAAACTTATATACTAAGTCTATTATCCGAATTTGTGTGGGAACAAAACAAAAGATAGCATATACATAATCATATACAAAGATATATATTCACATACACAGATATATGGAAAGAAACACAGTGATGCAGTAAACACATATTCTATTAAATATCGGAAATCAAACGGACTGTAAACACAATAGCTAGAATGGTAGTAGCTATCTCTGAGAAGAGATGTGGCTGTTGTGCTCATTCGTGCCAAGATGAATACAAAGAGAGGCCAAAAGGGCCTATTTATCATAAGCATGAGGTAAAGAATCCCAAGCATCCAAAAACCTAACCCTAGAAGATGAACCGTCATAAAGTTTGCAGCCCCAAGGTGGTTAGTCAAACAATCAACTTCCTCGGTTTATAACTTTTGCATACGATCTTCGTTTGGGGTGATCGGTAGCCCATTGGAAAGATATATCCTAGGACTATGTTGAGGACCATGTAATAAATCGGCTCCGTCAGACCAATATTTCTCGAAAAACGTCGTTTAGGGCCTCAAAACGGCCCCGGAAGTTTGGGACTCGAAAAACTGTAGAAAAATTACTAGAAAATTGGCAAAATAGGAAACTGTTTTGAACCAGTGGAATAGGTGGGTGGCCACCAATATCCATCTGGATCAATCCTCCCCCCTTAGGAAGCAATGGTCTCCATTGCGTCAAATTGCTTATCATATGTCGAACTGTGTGTTGAGTTGAGCTCCTGGTGCGGCGTTTGCTGAAGCGAAAAGGTTGCCTTTCTTTGAAATCCTCAGAGGGTTGTAATTATTGTTGTTGGATGCGCTAGAGATGTTCAACAGTTTTTGTTGTTGTGGTATCCTTGGTTTGCACTGGTGTGGATGGTTTCTTTTTGGAGGAGCACCTTGAATGTGTGACCTTGCACTGCAGAGGTACTCGAATAGGCGATGCTTCACTCGATTTCTGTTTTTCTTGTTTCTGCTGAGTAGAGGGATAATGGGTAGAGGTTGTGGATGTCTCTGTGATCTGATGTTCTCTTTTAGTGGAAATTGTGAATAGGGAAAATTTCCCAGTGTGGGAGATTATCTTCCTGCCCTGCTTGGTCGGGGTAGGTGAAACTGTCTTTGGTATCCGATAGAGTTGTCCTCCCACATTGACAATGACACTATGAGGTCGTGATTCATATACAGCATGACGCTTCCACATATATGGTTGTCCTAAAAGAACATTGCATACTCCAAGTGGGGCCACATCACACAATACCTCATCTTTGAAGGGCTTGATGCCGTATGGTAGGCGACATTGATCACTGACGTGGATTCCTCGTCCTTGCCTCAGCCAACCAATGGTGTATTGTTGCAGGTGTGGTGTTATTGGTAGCTCCAATTTCTTGATGACTTCTGTTGAGATCAAGTTCTTTTGGCTGTCGCTGTCCACAACAAAGTGTAGGGGAATTCCCTTCACCCACATCTGTGAGTGGAAAAGGCGCTCCTCTGCCTCCAACTCTTCAGGTTCCTCTAGTTGAATTTGTGTGGTGGCAACAACGGCACTGGGTTCTACATCAATGATCTGCTTCCCTTTTTGCACGGTTGTGAAATTAGGTTCTGAGTCAGAATCGGAACTGGGATCTGATTCTGAAGCCTTGATCTCAGCCACCAATGACTGTTTTGGGCGACATTCATCAGTGTTGTGGAAGGGGCTTTTGTGGAACTCGCACCACTTCCTGGTGTCCTTCTTTGTCTTTTCATTACCCTTCTTCGCTTGTGGTTGGGACTGGTTGTCCTTTCCCTGCCCCGTGTTCTGCAAGCCAGAGTTTCCCTTGCCCTACTTCTGCGCGGGTCTAAAGTCACACTTGTTCTTTTGCTGAAATTTCTGCTCAATTTTGACAGCATATCGATAGGTGGATCCGAGTGAATAGATTTCCAGAAAATCCATCTCTGTTTGTATGTATTGGTGTAGGCCAATGCGATATTTCAGTACAAGGTGCCGCTCGAAATCCTTGATACCTAGCTTTGTGCGCAAGGTATGAAATTTGTTGGTGTACTTCGACACTGTTTGGTCCCTCTCTTGGTGCAGAATGGTCCATTTTGTGTACTAGTCATCATAGTTTCCAATAGGGTAATATTGTTCCTTGACGGCATCTATAAAAGAGGCCCAAGTGGGATTGGCATATTCAAACAATCCAGACTCGTCTGATGAGTTTTTCTCACAATAAGTTTCCCGCCAATTTTTGACATGGGGGATGGCCTTGAGGAGTGCAAAGATGATCTTTTCCCTGTCAGAAAAATTGTGGACAAAGAAATACCCTTCTAGTAGATTCAACCATTTATCTATGGCATCAGCATCGATCTGGCCTTCAAATAAAGGGATATAGAAGTTAACTTGTACCTTGAAGGGAGTCGCATCTCCGAAACAACTGCTTGTCGAAGGTGTATCTGTTGTCATCGGCATGCATCAAAGGATCTGGGCGAAATTATCCATCATCTCGTTCCTTTGTCGCACAAGCACTTCCTCAAGAAACAACTTGATAGGATCTCCTGCTCCATCGTCTCTCTTTTCGTCTTCCATGGGAGGTCGTTTGGGGCGGCGAGAGTGATCTTCCCCAAGTGAAACTAGTTTGAGACCCAACTCTCTGTATCCTGACCTCGTCGGGGACATGCACCGAGAAACAATCAAAGAGAAGATTGCTCTGATACCACTTATCCGAATTTGTGTGGGAACAAAACAAAAGATAGAATATACATAATCATATATAGAGATATATATTCACATACACAGATATATGGCAAGAAACACAGCGATGTAGTAAAGACATATTCTATTAAATATCGGAAATAGAACGGACTGTAAATACAACAGCTAGAATGGTAGTAGCTATCTCTGAGAAGAGATGTGGCCGTTGTGATCATTCGTGCCAAGATGAATACAAAGAGAGGCAGAAAGGGCCTATTTATCATAAGCATGAGGGAAAGAATCCCAAACATCCAAAAACCTAACCCTAGAAGATGAACCATTATAAAGTTTGCGGCCCCAAGGTGGTTAGTCGAACAGTCAACTTCCCGGGGTCATAACTTTTGCATACGATCTCCATTTGGGGAGCTCGGTATCTTGTTGGAAATATCTATCCAAGGAATACGCTGAGGACCATGAAATAAAAAGCCTTCATCTAACCACAATTTCCCAAAAAATGTCGTTTAGGGCCTCAAAACGGCCCCGAAAGTTTGGGACTCGAAAAACTGTAGAAAAATTACTAGAAAATTGGCAAAATGGAAAACTATTTTGAGCTAGTGGAATAGGTGGGTGGCCACCGATATCCATCTGGATCAGTCTAGGTGCCAATACCATGGGTCAATACCATGTGTCAATACAAACCATGGGCCAATACAAACTATGGATCAATAATTACTACAGGACGACTTACAAAGCATATACGTCCAACAACAATAATACAAACTATGGATCAACAAATACTGCGGGACGATTTACAAAGCATATGCGTCCAACAACAATATACTAACAAAGTAAATAGAAGGGTTGAGATGGGTTCCTAACATCCCCTCTCCCTTAGAAAAAGATTTGTCCTCAAAGCTTGAGATGTGGAAATTGATGCAGAATCTGAAGGAGTGGTTCCCCTATAGTATCCTCGGGTTGCATTCCAGGCCACTGACACCTTTGGAGTTTCAGGGAGGGTTACTTGGAAGGTTGTATACGAAGAAGAACCATATCAGCTACGTGAAAAGTGTGCTCAGAGGTGTTGATCGTCTTGTTATTTTAGTCAAATTCTTGCCATGTGAAGATTGTCCTGCAGAATGAGAAGAATATGATCGCGGTTTCGAATAACCGAGTCAATTGCCTGAACTGGGGAGCTGCTGAGGGTGTATGGAAGAAGAACTGGCGGTGCCTGTCCATAGACTGCTTCATATGGTGTCCTTTTAGATGTGGTATTGTACAACTGGAGCGCTTATAGGAAATCCATAGAAATAGTTGTCCAAATCTGTGTAGGGATGGGAAAGGGTTCAAGCAGTCCCGAAAGGAGTGTCATTTCAACCCCCAATTGTTGAATTGTCATTTTTAGTCCATTCCAAAAGAAGTTACATTTTTCCCGGCCATACGTTTTGAGGAACCCAGAGTGCCTTTCCGATGAAGAAGCATGGATTTCATAGAAGAGATAGCCTTGTTGAACATATTGCAACCAATTTGGAACAAACAGAGAAATAGTTGTAAGAGGAACTGGGTCATCAAATGTGTGAGAAGGAGCATCTGCCACCATATTTTCCTTACCCTTCTTGTAAGTGATCACATAGGCATAACCCATGAGTTGGATAACCCATTTCAGGTGTGTTGGGGAGGAGACCGGTTGTTCCAGGAAATTTTCCAGACTCTGGAGATCAGTCTTGATGAAGAAATGATTCCTTAATAGGTATGGCTGCCCCTTCTGTACTGCATGCAAAATAGCCAGCATTTCTTGCTGAGATGTAGATGCAGCTAAAGTCTTACCAAAAAGGTCTCTTGAAGGAGACAAGCCCACTGGTTCAGCAAAGACACCTGCATATCTATCCAAGGAAGTAGTGGAGACCGTTGATGGGTGCATCTAAATGGAATGGATTTGAGCGATGACACCATGTGAATTATTCTTAAGGATCTTTTCCAGACGATGTGAACTGATGATGCAGAGAGACCCGTGTTGTAAGCCCATAAATTTTTGTTGTTTCCCATTGACTGAAAACTACATCCAAAGTTCAACAAAATCCCATAAGATGGGGCCGATTGTGCGTAACCATTGAACACCCAAAACCACATCACATCCTCCTAGGGACAAGGAAAACATGTCAGAGTGCAGGTGTTATAGATATTTCTCCCTATGGATAAAGAGAAACTCTCTTAGGTCATAGAGGTACAAATCAACTCTAAACTAAGACAAAAAGGAAACAAATGCTACCTCATTCCCTAGATCTTAAACTAGTGTTTTCAACTTTAATATCTGAAAGATGAGAAAGAAGACAACTGAACTTCTATTCTGATGTTTGTCCAATCAAGCCTTTGATCCTGAAGTCCTTGCGATGAACCTGTAAGGATCAAAACAACAAACAAGTGCACAATATCTTCCAAATAATTGAATCACAAGTTAGATCTATATTCTAGTGAATACAATTTATGTAATTGAATCATAACCAATACACGTAAATAGGGAAACAAGACAAGTTATACTTTTATTGAGAACTCAATAGTGCTTACAAAATAGTTGCATGATGTCCAAGCCAACTCCAACTCCAAGTTCTTCTACCTCTAGCTAGCTCTGCAAAAGGTTTATGACCATAGGTTTGATGTCCCAAAAGTCCTCTCCTTGGCTCATGGAAGGCTTCTCTCTTATAGCGTATGGGAGAGTTAACCAACAAGAGAGTAATATGGATCTATGGAGTATTTAGTGGATCAAACCCACTAAACAGAAATAGGGGTTGAGATCGAATGAAAGTTGGAAATCCCAAAGATACCTCTCGAAAGTCAAGATCCCAAAATCAAAGGAAAGAGGATAAAATTGGATTACCACGCCCCCAGACCTAAGCATAACGCAGTAGTACCGTGCCCTAGGGTAAGAGCAGAACGCGGTAACCCTAATTATCGCGCTCTACCAGGTGTTCAAGGCGCGGTAATATCTTCAGATGGGGTTTGTCTGGGTGACACGTGGCAGGTGAGATGATTGCTTTTAGTGTTCAGTCAATGATTTTCACTCTGGATGTTTAGATGATATTTAAGGGGAAGTGTCGTTTAGGTTGTTGCTGCAAGGGTACGACACTAGGATGTAATGTGTAATATTAAGGTATAACAGCAAGTTATAATCTTCCAGAGAGATACGCACATTGTGACACTTCCCCTTGCAAGGTAAGGTGCCCCCATTGGCAACCATGACTTCAAAGTTGGAGCAAGGATGGACAAAACAATCAGACTCTTTGGCAATCCGAGGGTCAATGAAGTTATGAGTGCTACTAGAATCAATGAGTATTGTAAGAGGAAGCTTCTTGAAGTAACCCCTGACCCGCATTTTTTGGGGGGTGGTGACATCGAATAAAGCATGGAGATATATCTCTAGTTGGTCATCCTAAGATGGGGGGTCAATAGGCGGCTCCTAAATGTCGACCTGATCATCCATTGTATCTGGAGCTTCTTCACCAATTTTAGAGGTAGGTGGAGAATCCATATCTAAGAGATAGAGCTTTTGCTAAACACATCTATGTCCCCGAGTGAATTTCTCATCACAATTATAATAAAGCCCTTTTTCTTTGCGTGCCTACATCTCTGTTTCAGACAAATGCTTGATAGGAGTTGGTCGAGGAGCTGGCGGGATGGGAGGTCGTTGAGAACCCATATTTTGGAAGGGAACAAAAGTGGGTTTGGAGCGTTGTTGGGCTGCAATCTTGTTTTTTGCTAACTTAGCCAACCCCAGGGCTTCCATCATTGTGTTGGGACAAAACATTTTAACCTCTAACCGGATTTCATCCTTAAGACCACTGATAAAACAACTCCTATAGAATTCATCAGACAATCCTTCTATGTGATTGGCTAGTTTCTCAAATTTTGTCTGATACTCTCTCACAGTGCCAATTTGACGAAGTTTAGTGAGTGCTCCGGTGAAGTCATCAAAATCACTAGGACCAAATTGTTGCAAAAGGAGTTGGCAAAAATCTGTCCATTTTGGCTCGTCATGAGCCTTGATGTACCAACAGTACCATTGAAGGGCTTTCTGTTCCAAATGAAAGGATGCAAGTGGAACGTTTTGGACATCAAAAGTATTATGCAGAATGAAATATTGTTCTGCACAATAGATCCATCCAGTCGGATCAGTACCATTGAAGTGAGGAAATTCAAGCTTCGGACCATGGAAATTGTTGGAAGAAGAGAACCCATTGTCTGATGAAGACTCGGACTGTCATTTGTTGTTCATGGCTGAATGCTCAAGATGGAGGCCGAGAAATTTTTCATCCAGATCCTGGAGTTTGGTTTGGATGGCTGCAAGTGCTTCCTCCATGGTTTTTGCTCCTGTGCGGATGACAACCATAACCAGGAGTTTTTTTTTTAATAGAAAAACACAAACAGAAGCTTTTTTAGTAAAGGGAAATTTGGATTTGGGAAAAACTTGGATGGGTAATTGGGGTTTAACTAGGTTTTGGACACTTTGGAAAGGATAGGGAAGCAAAAAATGAGGATTTCAGAAGCGGGCTGAAAGAATGAAAAAATTTGTCAAAGAGGGACAAAGAAGCAGAAATAGGGAATGGACACAGTGGCAAAATTTGAGGGCGATTGCATGAAAATCAAAGGAGTTATGGAAAACCCTCAAAATAGACAAATGTGGGATTTCGGGCTTTGGGAAGTGAAATTTGGGATAGGGTCCTCAGGAATGAAATATGCAGAATGGGATTGCAGGGGTGTCAGTGAAGTTTCAGGGAAAACAGAGTTAAAACAAGTGAGATATGGAAAAAAAACATAATTTTATAGGGAAATGGGATATATATATATATATATATTCATAATGGATCTGAAACGGCTTTCGGAATGGATCGAAAACACCGGAATCTGGAATGGCTCGGAATGGATCGAAAAAGGCTGGATCTGAAACGACGTTTAGAATGGATCTGAAATGGCTGGATCAGAACCGGCTTTCGGAATGGATCTACAACGACGCGGAATTGATCAGCAATAGATGGATCTGCAATGGCACGGAAATGATCGGCAATAGTTCAATGGATAATAGATATGGACCCCAGGTATGTTCGACTTCCTATCGGTTCAGGGGATTCACTCGGCCACCAATGTTGTCTGACGGCTTGCATATTGAGGAAGTACCCCTCACTCCACGGCTCAGGTAAAACTGTTAACTGCTTTGCCACAAACGACAACTCTTGGTTTACCTCATGGGTGGGAACTAGTCAATCAAGTAGGGGTCATTTCCCTTTTCACTGGTAGGTCCTCTCTATGGGCCAACTACTTCAAGGTTCCTGTGGTACTCCTCACAATGATTTTTAGGGCTTATGCCCAAGTACTTCCCACAGTTAAGCAGATAGGGATTATTCTGAGATCCGTAGCTGCAACAGATGCGAAAAAAAAAAATTTAGCAGAAATTTCACCCAGTGAGCCCAAGAAAGTGCTATGATACCAAATGTGAAGAACCTGCAACAATTAATTAATGAAAATACACGAGATAGCAGAAATAATTGAACTCATAATCGCTTTTATTGATCGCAGGCCACTTCGAGGGGGCAAGCTCAATACAAATAACTTCACGGTACCTTCATTGGTCTCAACACAAACTTATATACTAAGTCTAGGCGCCACTACCATGGGTCAACACCATGTGTCAATACAAACCATGGGCCAATACAAACTATGGATCAACAATTAATACGGGACGACTTACAAAGCATATGCGTCCAACAACAATAATACAAACTATGGATCAACAAATACTACAGGACGACTTACAAAGCATATGCGTCCAACAACAATATACTAACAAAGTAAATAGAAGGGTTGACATGGGATCCTAACATCTTTTTCTTCGCATTTCCTCGCTAATAATAACACCAATAACATCATCAAATTTCAAGGTGTTTGAACCAGAGATAGAGTTACTTACAGCCATGACCAAGCTATTCTAGCTTTCTGGTAATGAACACAAGATTAGAAGAGCCCTAACCTCATCATCGAAGTTCACACTTACAAAACTTAATTGATTTGTAATCGTATTAAATTCATTTAAATGATCAGTAATGGATCCACCTTCAGACATCTTCATATTAAATAAATGCTTCATTAGAAATACCTTATTGGATGCCTAGGGTTTTTCATACAACTTACCCAATGCGCTCATCAAACCCTTCGTTGTCTTTTCTTTTGAGATATTGAAAGCCACCGAATAAGTCAGGCTGAGTCGTATTGTTCCTAGAGCCTTTCTGTCAAGAACCTCCCATTCTTCGTCCTTCATAGTCATCGGTTTCTTTGCTCTTCCTCCCAACGGTAGGAATAGATCCTTCTGGTACAAATAGTCCTCCATTTGCATCTTCCATAACTGCTAGTTTTGGCCATTAAACTTCTCGACCTTAAACTTTCCTTCTTCCGCCATTGCTCCCACTCGAACCAGAAACCCTAGTTTCCTGCGGGTTTACTACCAAATAGACCTTTGGCTCTGATACCAATTGTTAGAAAAACAGGATCGCAGAGCAATAACAATAAACAAGATGCAAATACAAATTACACAAGCACATCACAAAAGAGACACCAATATATCATGGTTCACCCAAGATGGGCTACGTCCACACTGAAATTGCCAGTCCTTATTATTATACCATCCAGCAAATGAAGGGATATAACCTACAGCACATCCGATGCACTTCCTCTTCACTTTCTCACAGACACTCTTTTCGATCTCAGAGATCTTTACAATGCATAATACCTAATACCTCAACCCTAGCCGTGTTACAAAGTCTTTCTTTTATAGGGAAAATATAATGGGAAAATACCACGGGTTACCCAAAACCATGGGCCCGTAAACTGTTGGCGAAAACAGCCCAAAAAATTTTCCGAATCCCAAGGTTGGGGAACGAGTGTACAGTAATCCTGGGGTACAAACACGACTGAATAACATCTCTAAATCTGGAATATCAGGCTCCACAACCAACACCCACTTCTCAAGACTACACATATGAAGGGAAATAAAAATAAATGTGAGGGAAAGAGGCAATAGCACATGTGTATGAGAGACCCACTACTCAAGACTGCACACATGAAGGGAAAACTTACTAGCTTCCCAATCAATCACTACTTTCGAATCCCCAAAAATCCTAAAATTTAATATGCCTCTTTTCCAAGAGAACCATAGCACACCCCAAAGAGCAATAAGCTCAAATTTCATGTTGGAGCTGGAACCAACTCCCATCCATATTTTGATTTGATGATCTAATTTTACCTAAAGAACCATAGAAGCACCTATTGGTTGTGGAGCCTGATCTTCCAGTCTCATAGATGATGTTGTTTCAGTTGTATTTGTACCCCAGGTTTGGTTATGATCCCATCACATGCAACAGGGGGTCCGTGGGAGTGGTGCACTCCCCCGGTTAGGGGGGCGTGAGGGCCAGCGGGCCCCCGTCATGGGTTCAAGGGCAGCGCCCCCAAAAGAAATTTTTGTTATGGGTTGTTTTTGCGCCAACAGATTGCAGGCCCATGGTTTTGAGTAGCCCGTGGTATTTTCCCATGGTATTTCCCCTATAAAAATAAGACATTGTAATACGGCTGTGGAATGTATTGTAGCATTGTAAATATATGTGAGATCGTGGAAGAGAGATTGAGAGAGAGTGAAGAGGAAGTTGCAGCGGATGTGCTGCGGGTTGTATCCCTTCATTTGCTAGATGGCATAATAATAAGGACTGGCAATTTCTTGTGTGGACGTATCCCATCTTGGGTGAACCATGTTATATTGGTGTCTCTCTTGTAATGTGTTTGTGTATTTATATTTGCATCTTGTTTATTGTTATTGCTCTGCGATCCTGTTTTTGTTAACAACACCATAGGTACCTTCTTTAGAAACACCGTCGAAATATTCCATAGGAATATCATCCTCAAAATCAGGCATTTTGATTATCTAAGGTTTTTTGCAATCCTTTTCCTTAAGAAATTATTTGAAGGAGCTAATGATCTTAATGCTAACATGAAAAACTAAAGGATTTGAGTCATCAAATATATACATGTTTCAATCCTACCATATCTCCCAAATAGTGAAGAGAGGAAGTTCTTTATATTTAGCAGGTGAACAAAACCACATAAAAATGCATTCCTGGAAATTAGAAGAGATCAAATCATCCTGAACATTAAGAATCTAACAGAGATTATTCTAGACAGATCTGAAAAAAGCATAGTGAGAGAAAAGATGTGAGACATTCTCATCTTCATTCTTTCCTAATATACAGATACCAGAACCAACAAATCCTCTTCGAAGACATCTGATAAAATTGGAACGATACCGAGAATATTAACGTGGCCCCTGTGCAAGGATGATACACACAAACTGAAACATTTCTCTCATATGTAAAAGGCATCTATTGATGCAATAAATAATAATGTTTTCAAAATTTGTTAAATCTTAATCTAAATATAGTTTTTAATAATTCTCTAAAAACATATCCTTAAAATTTATATATTTTACCATAGTAAAATACTAATGATGCTAATTAGAATATGCATGATAAATTTTTTTGAACATAACCAAATGAATCTTATTACATTAAAAATTATGATCAATCAAAAAAATCATGCCCAAGTTGAATACATAAATTAGATTAGAGAAATGCTTGAAATAATAATAAAATATTTGAACATTGTAAAAGGGGGTCACTTAAACATCATAATCATAAATGGTATAAGTTATACATATATAATATAGAAATTTCAAAAAAAAAAAAAATTGTAAATCTTTTGATGATAATAGTTTTGGACTAAGATCTAAAATTATTTTTAATTGATTAAAATTTCATTTTTTTGGACATAAGAAAATAGGTTAATGACCTAAGAACTTGAAGCATCTAGTACAAGTTGAAGTCTACCCTCTTATAAACCACTAGCAAGACATTTTAAGTGTTGTTGATTTCCTTGAATAATGGGGATGAGTCAATCCACGCTCAAGGATAACAACTAGTAACAGTTGTCCTCCCACTATTGTTGACCACTGAGTTATAATAGGTTTTGCCACCTTCAAAAAAAAAAATCCTAGTGACAAGTTTGGTTTCAAATAATTATTTCATGCTTGAACTACTAGTTTAGCTTACAATATCTAGATCAAATGTGACAATATAAGCTACTCTTCAATCCTCTTTGATAGAATATAGTTTCAAAGCATCGATGCAATAAACCATTTCTTGGTCATCTCAAGGGTGAAATATTTTGGTACTAAATAACACCTAGGGTACATGCATGGGTCGAATAAAGGTTATCAATATGTATCCTACAACAAAATAATTAATGTTGTCTAGGTTGGGATGACATTCAATTTGAAATATTTTAAATTGAAGGATATGTATTTCAGCCTGTACATCATTAATTACTTTGTTGTGGGGTGCATATTGTTTTCTCCTAATAAAAGCTAATTGTATTTTAGAATGCTCACATTTTCAACCTTTCAAGAGAAAGGAAGCTCCACCAAAACTTACTTCTCTTAAATGATATGCATGGTGCAACAAAATGTGTAGGTTGTGTTGCTTAAAAAAATGATTCATAACATCTAAACAATGTATATGCTCATTGTTGTCACTAAAAATGACTCACCTTATAAAATTTGGGTTTATATTGCAGGACTTGCTTTTGGAAAAATAATTTGTATATGCTAAATTGTGCATTTGAACTCAAGAGGTGGCTATCATATAGTTTTATGTGTTGCTAGAAGCACTGAGTTGTTAGAATCTAAAATCAAGTTTGGAAAGTGTAACAAGGCCTTGATTAAAAGAGGTTGTCCAAAAGGGTTTGGATTTCCATTCTATAAAAAAACGTATTTAAAGGAAGTCAGAGTATAGTGTGCAGTCACTCATTGGAAAATCCCTTGTGACAACTTGACTCAACATCTTACAAAATGAAAGAAGCATTGAGTTGTCAAAGTCTAAAACCAAGCTCGAAAAGTGTAAACTAATTTTAATTCAAAAAAATCAACCCAAAAAGCTTGATTTTCTGTTTTAAAAAAAACAAATTAAAATAAATCAAAATATAACATAAAGTCACTTGTTGGAAACCTATATATCAATTATGTCCAACATCTCACACAATGAAAAACCAAAATAATATACTCATGATATTGTAAATTTCCTAAATATTTATATAAAAACTATTAATATAATTTAATGATTTATTCGTTTAAAAGATATTATTATAAAAATACATTATTATTCAAATCATATTTTTTTATTAAAATATAAAAATATGAGAAATTTAATTTAAATAAACAACTATATATTATTAAAAAAACCTTTATATTTTTAATTTTTCTAATTTATCATCGTTCTTAATAATATATATATATAGAATTCAGATTACTTGTGTTTGTGTTTTTTCCAACAACACCTTCTCACAAAATTCCCAACAATTTAAAAAAAAAAAAAGAAGTCGAAAGGACATGCAATAAAGAGTTTTAGTGAAAACAACAACACCCTCCTCACAAAACTCCCCAAAATACAACAAAAAATAATAAAGAAATTGAAAGGACTTGCATTAAAGAGTTATAGTGAAAATAACAGAAAGTTCTTGGAAGGAGATAAAGTCATCAACGTGGAGAATAAATGTGGGTCCAATCCACCTTAACATGTATTCACAATAAATTTGAATACTTATTAAAAAAAAGTTGAAATACAAAATCTTTATTTAAAGTTAAGGAGAGTGGAAACTTAAGAAGATGAGAACCCTACAGAGAGAGAAGTTTTTAGGTGTCTCTTGTTCCTTTTGTCAATCCTCCAAAATCTCTTTGAAAAGCCTGTGGGGCCTACACAGGGTGGTGGAGTAGCTTTTGGAAGTTGGAAGAGGAGGTTTGAGGACAAATTCATTACTCCAAGATAAACTGATGTGACCACGTGCATAGTGACGCCCTCCTATTCGTTGAAAAGCATAAACTTTATATCACAAAGTTAAAATAATATAAAACATATGAAACGGATAGAAGATGTACCCTCGAAAAGAGTGAACAATTTAAAGACGTGGACCAATTAAATCACAAGGATGTGGTATTATGATGTCATGGTAGGTGGTACGCCCACTTGACTTTTAATTTGGTGAAAAATTTCGTTAAGATATACCTAGCTCATAAGTGTATTTGTTAAATTGTTTATTTATTTATGGTATAAGGTTAGATTTTAGGTCATAAGTGTATTCGCTAAATTATTTATTTATTATATAATGTTAGGTTAACAATTTATTAATAAATGATATTATAATTGATTTTTTTAGAAAAAATATATTAAAGAGTGGAATTTGAATTTAAGTGGAGAAGGTTACATCTTTTCGTCACAACCACTTAAACTATATCCAATTGACAAAGTAAATATTAAAACATATTGATTCACAATCATTAGTAGAAATAAAGATAACAAATAAAAACATAAAACACAATAAAAAACTCATAAATTGATTAAGTGTGATAGTACATCAACATATAGAACCCAAAATGGTACTAGAGCTTTACAACAAATTCATTATATTATTCTTACATCATACTAGCAAAAAGACTTTAAGACTATCTTAGGTCTATTTATGCATAGTTGAATAAAATTCTATGAGGTTTTAAAAGTCTAGTTATACCACACATAACACTTCCTTAGGCATAAACACATACAATCGCGTGAATTGTTGCACATTAAACACCCATTACATGATCTATAGCATACATCACATGCCAATCAAACCCTACATAAATAAATAAAAATGTACAAAGTTATTGTACATTATTCCCTAAGATTGTGTAGATCTTACAAAAAAGTGCAATAACCATACTAACATCAGATAATGTCCAAGGAGTCCTCGACCATACCAAACAACTTTCCCATGAGTTGGTTTAAGCATTAAATAATGGCCCACTATCGAGTTTGTTTTTTCTTCCAAGGAAAAAATGTACTTTATATTCAAAGAGGAGAATACAATATACAATATTAAGGTTCCTTGAGGACAGTGAGTAATAACAAGTTATTTGTGAAGTCAATGAGCCTTATAGGATCAACCAAAAAATAATCAAAGGTTTTGATCCTTCTCCATGTACATCTGAAAACCTATTCTAGCTTCTTTTCTAGCTTATTTCCCATGTCCAAAAAATGATACAATAGATAATGCAATCAACAAGAAGCAATTGTTCAAAATTATCACCAAATGGGTAAAAGAAAACATAAGATTATAAGTTTGTTGTGTCTCTATCAAGACTCCTGCATTAAGTTCTTCTATCCATATGAAACTAGAAGCCTACAAAATGCTTTGCTTACATAGAGAATCAACCTAAATGTTCAGTTTCTAAAAATACAATAAGGTAATATGATCGAACTGTGAAGTATTCTCCAACAATTGTGTTGCAAACACCTATAAATAAACATTGTGTAGAGCTTGTTCCCTCCTCATCAATTTGATAACTAAGAGTGAATCTCCAAATACCTACAACTTTTGTATTCTCCTTGAAAGAGATAATTTTATTAGGACCCTTCGGTCCATAAATTATGCTTTATTTTTTATACCATTTCCCAAATTTGCCTTAAATATAATAAAATGGTCCTATAAGAAATATAATATACATCTTATTTTGGAAATATTTTCCTCCCCTTGGGCATGCACCATTAAAGAAACCCTAAAGAATATTTTAGTCAAATACAACTTCTACATGCTTGGACCTTGTAATCGGTCTATCCTTCTTTATACATTGGAATATAGAGATGACCTGAGCATAAATTTGGAAGGTTAAACTGTCGAGTATGTTGTTTACCTATAAAAACATATTTGGTAAATGAGTTGTTTTGTTTGTAAGCACATTAATGCCTCATCATTAAGTTATTTGAGATCATTAATGAGTCATCACTAAGTATCCGATAGGTGTTAGTTATTTGTGTTAATGATGCACCACTATAATAGTGGATATGCATATTATTAGAGTTGTATTAAAATGGGTCTTCCCATGATTTTAATCAATCATTTCTACTATTAATACAATCTTACCGTGTTACTCATTTTAGTATCAATTACATGGAGATATCTTCCTCCATCTTTTAAGAATTGGAAGTGCATCCAACTTATGATGTGTAGGTGCCCCCAACCCTTTACTTATTTATCTTGTTTATTTTACTTAATTCTTATTATTGTTGAATTTATTCCATTTTGAGAATTGTGACACTTCAAGATGGTATGAAAGCTTGGCAATTCTTTTTTCCCAGTGTATTGTTGTTATAAAAAGTGGAAAAAAGAAGAAAAGAAGAAAATATAAATAAGGGGAAGGAAATTTCAAAATAGTTTCTAAAACTTTTACAGTAGAATTTTTAGGGAGTAATTGCAGATCTGGAATTTACTAAAAGAATTATAGGGTTTTTTTTTAATTGCCAAAATACCTAGCTATGATACCAACTTGAAGTGTTGCGATATCCATAATGGAACAAATCCAACACTATGTAAGTAATGAACAAAAATGTAACGGAAAAGGTAGGGAGCACCTGCACACCCAAAGTTAGAATGCACTTGTAATTCATAAGAGTTGGATAAAGATACCTCCATGCAATTGATGCTCAAATGAATAAAACAATTTGATTATATTGATAATGGAAATGATTTATTGGAAGTGAGGGTGGAGATCCCTTTTAATACGACTCTTGCAATAACACCTCTCCACTAACATAGTGGTAAGTCACTAATGCAAAAAACTAACACCTACCCACTAACCTAGTGATGAATCATTAATAATTTCAACTAACTTAATGATGAGACATTAATAAGATTACAATGAAATGGCTCATTTACAAAATATGATGTATGATAGGTGCACAACATACTTGACAATTGAGCATTATTTAATGCTTAAACCAACTTGAGGGTGAGTTGATCAATGTGATCAAGAATTGTTGGGACATTATTTGCTATTAAGTAGTATGATTATTACACTATTTTGTAAGATTGGCACAATCCAACCTATGATTTTCTCCTGTAGATTCTTAATTGTATACACTCGAAGCAATTGAGTACTTACATTGGAAAATGAGTCCCCTCTAATTTAATTACATATGTTTGAAAATATGATGTAGATAACTATGAGTTGAATTCAAATACCCACTTCTTGATATGCTCTCTAAAACAATCTTATACCTCAAATTTGGTCAAAATGGTCTCTCCCTTGAGCATGGTCTAATGTCTATCAGCCTTATTGTTCACAGAATAAACATAGTTCAATATTTCAACTAGATTGGGTTGCTAAAGCTCTGTACATTAGAGAACCAATGTGGCACTAGTTGGCATTTCATCTTACTATCGACTTAACAAACCTTGATACTCAACTTGTTTGATATTAGTTTTCACTTCTTCTACAACATCATCCATGTAACGAATAATAGTAGGTAAATGAAGCTATCAAAATTTTAAGCAGCATAATGCTACTTTATTTGAGCACCAGTGACATTGTTACCTTATAGCATGGTACTCAAATTATGCAATGAGTAGTGCAACTTTTCCTAACCAACAAAATCTAATATTTTCCCTTGATTCTTGGAAATTTGCACCATATTCTTCATGGATGTCTCTATATAGTACTCATTGGTTTCAAGATTTTCATATGGCATAAAGGCACTTAAGGTGAAGTAGGACCTTTTACTACTATCTTTGGAAATTTACTTAATGTACTTAACCTATCACCAAATCAAATGTAATTGGTTTCTGTGGGACACTCTAATAATGTGGTTGTGATGGTGTGTGTTCTAGATCATCCTAATCATCATTGTTATCAATTTATATGCTCTCGCCACACCCTTTCTTTTCTTCCCATGGCTTCTTATTGTGTATCAAAATTATATCATAGATCATAATGCCCACTTCCTTTTGACCCTTATTATCATAGTACTTAGGTATAGCCTCAACAAAAGGTTGATTAATTTCCACATTTACTCTTGATGGACTTAGTACCAAGGAAAAATTTATGGGAGAAATTTATCCCATGGATTAATATTTTTTTTCCAAAAATGATTCACCATTTTCATTTTTTTTCTAAAATGATTCACTCAAACTCCATAGGATAATTTTTCTTTACTCTAATCACCACCAAGATTGTCCAAAAACTATATAAAATACTTATAAATTTGGATTTTTACAAAACTATCTCCAAATATTTTGTGGTTGTAAATTTAAGAATTAGTAAGATTTGCCAAGGTTTCTAAACTTTAAGAAAATTATGGATCCTTAAACTAAGAAATATCTTAAAAAAAAACATAGCTCTCCAAACACCCAACTATTGTTCGAAAATAAATCCTATGACTAGGGAAAGACCACCAACGTACTGATTAGGATGAGACTGACTTAAATGGCTAGGTTTACAGGAAGATTTAGAATCTTATTCACACATAAGACCACACACAAACTTTATTAAGCAAATCTAAACTAGAGAAGAGATTAGGGAGAAGAGAGCTATATATCTTTTTTGAAGGTTTTCCTAGCTTCTCTTTTGTCTTTCTCTAGATCCACTCTTTGTTTCCCAATGCCAACCTGCAAAACTAACAAAGCCAACCTTTCCTAAGACAACTTGACACTTAACAAAGAATGTAAATGCATTGAAAATGAGAAGAACATCAACTATCTAATCAATTTCAATATAAATGACAAAACATTATTTATGTCAAACCACAATCATAATAATACTTGATTGGGGGAGGAAATATGTCAAATCTCAATTATAGAAATGAAACAAGTACAAGATATACCTTCTCAATCCTCGGAACCTTATCAAACTTGAAGATTCTGATCTCTCTGTTCATGCACTCCAATGATCCCACTCTGGTCCATTGGTTGTATATGAGGGGTGAAGCTACCTGAGGGAAGAAAATTCAAAATTCAGGGATACATGGGTCAACAACAAGGATTGGTGATGGATAAGGATGAAGGTGTTGATGCTCAACATCAACATGATTCTAAAGTGTTGGAACATGACAATAGAGGCGAACCTATTGAAATTTTTCTCTAAATCATTCCATCTGCACCATCATGTCCAAGGCGATGTACTTGTTGGATTCGTATTTTGTTTCACCATTTTTGCTTTCATTTGACCCCTTTGGCACACTTTCCAAGTTTCATCTCATGCATCGTCATGTCATGGTCGAGTCAAATTTGGAGGCTTGTCGCTTTTTGCTATATGCATCATCATACTACAGAGTCAGTGTCATTGTGTCTTTCTCATCACATTGATCATGTCCATATTTTGTTTGGAAAATTCCATCATCGTATGACCCTTTTCAGTAGTTGGTCGAAGTTTTGGCAAGTTAAAATCCTTTCTGTCATGTTAATTAAAATTTGTCAATTTCACGTCCATTGATCAAATTGCCAATCACACCCGTCATCAATTTAGTTGCTACGCCCATGTCCCAAAAATCATTATTATTACCCAAACAGCTCCTTGCTCATAAAACACCAATGACATCCATTTTGAAAGATAAAAGGGCCTCCCCTTTCTAACATTTTCCCATTCATTTATTATTATTATTATTATTCCCCTTTTTAATAAAAATCCATATAAATTGATTTTCCCTTTTTTATTTCTCATTGCCAATTAAATTCATTATTTTTCCAAATCCATTTCCAATCTCCTCTTCCTTTTCCCTACCCTTTCTTCAAGTTAATATTAAAAAAATTAAATATCTTGGGCCTAATACCATTTTACCCTTACCCTTTTGCTCTATTATCCTATCTTATTATCTTTCATGACCATTTAATTTTAAATTCATTATTTTTCCAAATCCATTTCCAATCTCCTCTTCCTTTTCCCTACCCTTTCTTCAAGTTAATATTAAAAAAATTAAATATCTTGGACCTAATGCCATTTTACCCTTACCCTTTTGCTCTATTATCCTATCTTATTATCTTTCATTACCATTTAATTTAAATTTTCCTCCTCTATCTTCCCATAGAGCTCATAATTCAATTGTCCAAAATGAAAAAAAAAAGACCCTTTCCCTAATCCTAAATCAGCACATCTATTAAATATTTCCTACACTAAGCTTTGAAATAGTGATAGTTTATGTACAAGCGAAGTATATAAAAAAAATCATTGAGTTTTTTAAGCTTAAATGAGGTATGGTAAGCATTAAAACGCAAAAGTGCAATGAGTGGATAGCAGGCTCGATGCACAAGAGGGGAACTGGTCGCATGACAGAAAAACTAGCGCGCTGACTATGATCAATCTGCAGACTACTATTGGAAGAACCAAGCGTTCAAGCTAGGCAAAGAGAGATGCGAACTTGGCAAAGAATAAACCAAATGGACGATGGCTGTTGAAAGGCATGGATGCACTGCTCCAAAGGGTGTCCACTAGTCCCGATGGCAATCCATGGAAGAGGAACTGCTAATGAATAAAACGCAGGCACGATGGAGTGATAGTATATCAAAAACGCACAAACCTACGAGCCACACCAAACCCTAATTGCATAGAAATCCCACAAGTCGAGAGGGAGGATACAACGCGGGCATCAACAAACTCAGAGAGAATGAAAAACAGTCCTGACGGGAAAATAATGAATTGGAAAACTTCCACAGAGGAATATCACGCACAACAAGAGGTAGCGAAGACCATTACCAACCCCAGAGGTATCCAAGCAAAGAGAAAACACACGATGATAGGTTTTGGTAGATATTTGAAATGAAAAGCATAACCAGATGTGTTTTTCCTATCATCAATACTACCTGCAAAATCATTGTTTGTGTACTCTGTGAGAGTACAGTCCTGTGAATGAGTGTACCAAAGTCTATAACCAATTGTACCTGCAACATATCTCAAAATTCTTTTTCCAACTTTCCAGTGAGAGTCTTTGGGAGACTCCATGAATCTAGAAATAAGGCTGGCATCATACATCAAATCAGGTCTAGTAGCAGTCAAATACATTAAACTGCCTACTAATATTTTGTGAATTGTAGAATTTACTGTTGGTCCTTCATCATTCTTGCTTAATTTGGTTCCTGTTGCAATGGGGGTTTCTACTGGTTTACATTTTATCCATTCTGAATCTGTGCAGAATGTCTGTAGCATACTTATGCTGACAGATGAAGATCTCGTTTTCACTTTGATCAACTTCCAGACCAAGGAAAAACTTCATAAGGCTAAGATCAGTCATCTCAAACTCCTTTTTCATGATTGTCGTAAACTCTTATAGCATCAAATTTATAGTATAGATCATATCATCAACATAAAGACAAACAAGTAGAATGTTACCTTGTTGATCTGTTTTGACATACAGAGTAGGTTCATTGTTGCTTCTGTTGAACCCATTGTTGATGAGATAAGAGCCAATTCTGTTGTACCAAGCTCGTGGAGCTTGTTTGAGACCATACAAGGACTTTTTAAGCTTACACACCTTGTGTTCTTGACCTTTGATAGCATAACCAGGTGGTTGATCTACATAGACTTCTTCTTCAAGTATGCCATTCAGAAAGGCAGATTTTACATCCATTTGATAAACAGGCCACTGGTTTGAGCTGCTATTGCAAGTACAGCTCTGATGGTGTCCATCCTTTCTACTAGAGCAAAGGTTTCATCATTGTCTACACCATATTGCTGAGCAAAACCTCTTGCAACAAGCCTTGCTTTGTACTTTTCTATCTCTGATTTTTCATACAACCTGGTCTTATAGACCCATTTTACACCAATGCAACTTTTATAGATGGGAGATCAACTAGATCACAAGTCTGATTCCTCTCAATAGAATTAATCTCTTCATTCATTGCTTGGATCCACTGTGGATCTTTTGCTGCTTCTTCAAAACATGTTGGCTGACATGAAAATAGAGCATATTGTAGATGCTCATCAATGACAGGATTTTGTTCATATAACTCCCTTGAGCTTCTGGTTCTCTGGTTCTGTGGTGGACTGTCTGTTGGTGTCCCTTCTTGTTGTTGCTGCTGCTGTTGCTGTACCTCAAGTCTGGGCATTCTGAGTGGTTCTGGTGGTACTGGACTGTCTGTCTATTGAATGTCTGTTATATCACTCCAGCATTTATCTTCAATAAATTTGACATCTCTGCTCACCACTACTTTCTCGGTGACATGATTATACAGTTTATAGGCTTTCTATTGTTCACTATAGCCTGTGAAAATACACCTTTCACTCTTCTTGTCTAACTTCTTCCTTAACTCATCAGGTATGTGTGCGAATGCAACACATCCAAATATCCTGAGATGTGAGACACTAATCTGAGTGCCACTCCATGCTTTTTCAGGTATCTTGTCTTTGACACTTACCGTGGGAGACCTGTTCAGTAGATATACTGAACATGCAACAGCTTCTGCCCAATATTCATCTGATAACTTCTTGTATGACAGCATACTTCGGGCCATGTTCATGATGGTCAGATTCTTTCGTTCCGCAACTCCATTCTGTTGTGGAGTGTATCTGGTGGTGTACTGGTGTTGGATTCCATGCTACTTGTTGGGCACCATTTTTCACCTATTTTGCCATCTAAATACCTTCTAGTTTTCTCCATAAACCTTCATACTCGATCCATAAAACCTTAATTTTATCCACAAAACTTTGGTCAAAGGTATAAATGTCGTTGCTTCTTAATAAGTTGAATTATGAGATTTTTAAGGCTTTTAAATTAATATTTTATTCAAAATTACAGAATGTGCTAACTTCCCGTAATTTCTCCCAGGTTGGATTCTTGCAGGCCAGCTGGGCACAAACTGAAGAGTGGAAGAAGATCCTCGATGTCCAAGGATGGTTAAACTTCTAACAAACTTGTGGTATGTTTCTCACAGATGGCGAGTCAATGCTGGTCAACGATGACCACCTATGCAGTCATCTAGCATAAAAACAGGGCAGTTCTATTTTCTAGCGATCTAACCTATTTTCTTGGAGATGATGGGCGATTTCGAATATAGGGAGATTGTTATTTCTGATGTCATTATTCATTTTCCATAGATATAGCATTTCAGTTCAGAAACGAGGGATATAACTATTTGTTTTGAAAGAGGAAAACCTTCTTCTTGGATAATAGACGCATGATTTTGAAATAAAGACTGGAGTATTCGATAAATTACTGTGTATGTCCATTTCTATATGGTGAATGCGATTGAGCTTTAGAGTTCTGTGATTTTCTTTGTGTGTGTAAGCAAAGCATTGGAGGGCCCCCTTTGCCAAGCCTACACACATATCTCTGCATCGTTGCATGTGGTATGTTTTAGTTGAAACCTGTAGAAGTCGATTTGTTTTATTTGATTACTCATACATTGCAGAAAGAGTTAGATCATACATTGCAGAACGAGTTAGATTATATGAATAGGGTTATGAGCTCTTTTATCTGAATGGTTAAACGCTGTAGAAATGATTTCAATTGCATTACTTATTTGATATCGCACTGCTGAAGATAGTTACACATTGCAAATTGTCTTCTTGTAAAGGAAATCAATGATTGTCTGCTTTCAACAGTGAGATATTAGACATTGTATTGTGATTCATTTTTAAGATTTAGGTTCAACATTTTAATCTCAGAATATTTCATATATGAATTGCTAATTAAACTAAGAGATCGAATGAAGTTGCTTCTGTAAGGGAGGTTTTGCATTTCAAAGTTACAGCATTCTAGCATTCAATAGATTTATTTCACAAGTAAACTGAATTTCCAGTTAAGTCTAGCTCCGAGTCTCTATATTTGGGATATGCCTCTAAGTCTTACAAACTCCGGATTGACATAAACTTAAGGTCTAATTTACACCAGTGGATTGGAAACCAACATTTTAGCGCCGCTGCCGGGGAGGCATTCTAGAAGCAGACTTAAGAAACTTAGTTCTCTTATTTTAAAAAAAAAGCACATTCAAAAACACAGAGTAGGTTTTAGTTTTATGTCAAGACAAAGAGACAAAAAAGGAATATTTATAAAAAACCCCCCAAAAATAGAAGTAACAGGAACTTCTTTAACTGATCAAAAAGGATTCATTACAACTATTGATACTTTTAAAATGACTGAAGAGGAAACATCTAAGAAAGGAGGACTCACCTTCGAGCAACGTAGGGAATACGAACGTAGGATGGAGTTTGAAAATAAACGAAGAGAAATGGCTGAAGGAGAAACATTAAAAGGACCAACTGCAAAACAGCGAAGGGAGTATGAGAGAAGGTTAGAAATTTTGAAAATAAACTAAGGCAAGAGAGAAGGGAAGAAGAGAGAAGTTATGAAAGGGATGAAAGAGTAGAAGAAGATCAAGAAGCCACTTTTAAATTTCCCATCTTGGACACTAGCATTATCCTAGGAGAAGAAGTAAGGATGAAAAACATTCCACCATCTGTTCTACCAAATTTCTATGGCATGAATTCTAAAGACCTAGACTCTTTCTTATTTGAATTTGATATCTTGTGTCGTAGTTATGGGTATACTAATGACATGCACAAACTTCGTCTCTTCCCTGCTACCCTTAAGGCAGCTGCATTGAAATGGTTCATTGGGCTAGGAGAGCATTCAATAACCAGTTGGGATGATATGAGAAAAAAATTTCTTAGGAA
This sequence comes from Larix kaempferi, assembly GCA_027924585.1. Classification (NCBI taxonomy): domain Eukaryota; kingdom Viridiplantae; phylum Streptophyta; class Pinopsida; order Pinales; family Pinaceae; genus Larix; species Larix kaempferi. Next base: position 47,634,966 of record BSBM01001229.1, read on the forward strand.
ATACCAAGCTTACTGTAGATCAAAAGATTCAAAAGATGATATTTTTAGAATGTTTCAACAGGAGGATGAAAGCTTGGAAGAGTATCTTGAAAGATTCTCATATAACTTGCAAAAGTCTAAATACAATTCTTTGGCATCTGAGATCACTTGTGCAATCTTTTTGAAAGGAATAAAAGAAGAATATCTGGATATTTTGAATGTTATGGGCAAATGTGACATCTCTTATCTACCATTCGAAGAGATTACAGACTTATGTCAAAAGTATTTTAGAGGAAAAGCCAGAAATGGAAAGAGGGATGCAACTTCCAAAGTAACAAAATCTTCAACCAGTGGCATATCCAGAGCTGAACTTGGGAACTTGTTAGAAGATTTTAAGACTGATTTATTGAGTACCTTGGGAGCACAGGTCGAAACATCAAAAACCAAGAAAAGACAAGAACAACAAGACCAACAAGATCAAGCCCTGTCTATTTTCTGCCCTAAATGTAGAAAGAAACATCCATTAAGAGAATGCCCTCTAAATATTGTTCAAATTTGTGGTTTATGTACTGAAAATCATAAAACTGATGATTTCCCCAGATTGAAAGAATTGCAGGCAGCCCGAATGGAGGAGAATCAAAGCATGGAGCCTCTCTATTTTATGGGACAACGAAGACCTTGGAAGCCACGATTTTCAGGTATGTCTCAAGATCCTATGCAGCAGTTTCATTCAACTTATCAAACTCCTGTTCAAAATTCATGGAGTGCACCCATGCCCTGGAAAACTTGGTCTCCTCAACAACAACAACAAGCCCAACCTATTTCAAACTGGCGAGGGTATACTCATGGTAACCAGACATACCAACAGGCCTACCCACAGCCTTATCAACAACCTTTTGCATACCCCCAATATCAGCAGAATCAAACCCCATTTTTCCAACAACCCAATTTTGCTCCTCAACTAGGCCAACAACCTCAACAGCTTCAATTGCCATCCAACCAGCCTCCACCTAGACCAACACAATTGCCAGCCCAGCCAATACCAAATCCAAATAATAAAATGGATAAACCCATGTACAATGTTGATGAAGGAATGGCACTCCCCTACTCAATATTCCCACTTCAAAATATCAACTAAAGATCTAGAAAAACTGTACAAAAAGAATCTCATGTTATTTTAGAAGAACAAACAAAAAATGAGAAAACTTCAAAAAAATCAAATATAGAAACACCACAGTAAAAAAGGGAAAACATTAGTACCTCACATACCTCCCTTTCCAGAGAGGTTGGTCAAGGAAAAACTTTAAATTTCCCTACCTGATTTTGATGTTTTGAATGAGTTAACCAACGTATGTGTCAAAATTCCCCTATTGCAAGCTATAAAGGATATTCCAATCTATACGAAAGCAGTTAGGGAATTATGTCTCAATAAGAGAAGGAATGATCCACCAACAATACATGTGGTAGGTAAATTAGCAGGACTAATGACTAACACTGTTTTTATTGAAAAATACGTTGATCCAGGAATCCCAATGGTCACAATAACTGTCAACAATTTTTCAATTCCAAAAACACTGATTGACTTAGGTGCTGCTATCAATGTCATGACACTAGAAACAATGGAATATCTACACTTGAAAAATCTCAGACCAACCACTACAGTTTTAGAACTAGCTGACAGGTCTAAAATCACACCTGAAGGGATCTTAGAAGATATCATCGTTTCTTTAGATTCCTGGGAGTATCCTGTAGATTTCATAGTGCTGCAACCAAAGTCTAATTTAGGAGGGCATCCATTGATTCTTGGCCAACCCTGGTTGGCAATAGCTGATGCTTTTATAGGGTGTAGGTCAGGAAGCATGCTCATTTCACATGGGACAGAGAGAAAACAAATCACACTTTATCCTTCTGCCCAACAACCTTCTGTATCGGATCAGTTATCATGGATTAATGAAACCAAAGAACAGGAAGAAGAAATCATTCAGCCTATCCTCAATATCAATCAGTTCTTTGATTTTCAAGAAGAAAACAATGAGGATTTGCTAGATTACTTCATTGTTGAACCTGATATTTCTAGGGAATTAAGAGACATGCAGTATGCTATCACAGATCAGGTTTTGGGACAGAATTTTCAGGAAAATTTCACAGTACATTCTTTAGCATTAGCACTTCATGATATTTTTAATGTTCATTCGATCACTGATGTCCAAAGCAAAACAGTTGAAATCAGTCCAGGAAAACACTTGCATATCAATGCACATCTTACCACATCACAGGAAGACCAATTGATTGCCTTACTGAATAAATATTCTCATGCATTTGCTTGGAAATACACTGACATGCCAGGCATTCATCACGAAACATGCACTCACCACATTTATACAGATGATAAAATCAGACCTCTCAGACAACCTCAACGTAGAATAAACCCCATACTAAAAGAAATAGTTAAGGAAGAATTGCAGAAGTTATTAAAGGTAGGATTTATCTACCCTATCTCTGACAGCCAATGGGTTTCTCCCTTAGTTGTTGTTCCTAAGAAAAATGGCAAATGGCGGATATGTGTAGATTACAGAGAGTTAAACAAGGCAACACTAAAAGATTATTTCCCATTGCCATTTATTGATCAAGTGCTCGATGCCCTAGCTGGGAAGAACTATTTTTCATTTCTAGATGGTTTCAGCGGGTATAATCAAATTAGCATTGCAAAAGAAGACCAGGACAAAACTACTTTTACATGTCCCTGGGGTACATATGCCTACAAGGTTTTACCTTTTGGTTTATGTAACGCCCCAACTACCTTTCAAAGAGAAGTCTTGGCCATTTTTGCAGATCTAATTCATGAATGTGTTGAGGTCTATATGGACGATTTTTCGGTGCATGGAAATACCGTCGAAGATTCCTTATCAAACTTAGAGAAAATTTTAAAAATGTGTGTTGAATCAAATATTTCCCTTAGCAATGAAAAGTGTTTTATGATGATGACTGAAGGGATAGTTTTAGGACATCACATTTCTTCATCTGGAATAAAAGTAGATCCTGCCAAAATTCACATTATTGTAAATCTATCTGAACCAACCACACAAACAGACATGAGAAGCTTTCTAGGGTATGCAGGCTATTATCATAGATTTATTGAAAATTTCAGTAAGATAGCTCTGCCATTGTTTAAATTACTTTCAAAGGATGTCCATTTCAAATGGGATACTAACTGTCAATCTGCATTTCAGACACTTAAAGAGAAGCTCTCAACTGCTCCCATTCTAAGGGGACCAAATTGGACACTTCCCTTCCATATTTCTACTGATGCATCTGATACTGTAATAGGGGCCTCTTTAGGACAAAAAGAGCAGACCATGACTTATGCTATTTATTTTATCAGCAAAAATCTAACACCTGCAGAATTGAATTATACAGTAACTGAAAAGGAGATGTTGGCAGTAGTTCATGCTGTGAACAAATTCCGTCATTACATTACTGGCTACGAAATTTTTGTCCACACAGATCATTCTGCTTTACGATATCTAATGAATAAGTCTATTACTAATGGCAGGATAACCAGATGGTTACTATTAATGCAAGAGTTCCATATCACTGTTTTAGATCGGCCTGGACGAGAAAATCAAGTGGCAGATTTCCTGTCTCGCTTACACAATTCCAGTGAGGTTGTTCCTGTTTTAGATAGTTTCCCTGATGAACACTTGTTTGCAATTTCTGTTATCACTCCTTGGTATGCTGATATTGCCAACTATTTATCATCAGGACAGCTACCTCCATCTATGTCATCCAAAGAAAAGCAAAAGATTATTAAACAAAGTGCTAGACACATATGGGTCAATGGCGATCTCTTTTACACAGGATATGATCTAATTATTAGGAGATGTGTACGACAAGATGAAGTTTTAGATATTTTGAAAGCATGTCATGATGAACCGTGTGGTGGCCATTTTGCAGAGAAAAGAACAGCATACAAGATACTCAATTTGGGGTATTACTGGCCTTCTATTTTCAAGGATGCTAAGAAGTATGTTAGGAGCTATGATACTTGTCAGCGGATGGGACGGCCAGTACGATCTGATGAAATGCCACTCCAGCCGCAAATCCTCATAGAACCATTTGAAAAATGGGCTCTTGACTTCATTGGTCCAATCAATCCACCATCACAAGGAAAGAAGTACATTTTAGTATGTACTGACTATGTTACAAAGTGGGTAGAAGCCAAACCCTTACCAAGAGCCACGGAACAAACAATGGTAAACTTTCTTTTTGAAGAGATATTTGTCAGATTTGGGGTTCCTCGAGAGATTGCCACCGATCAGGGTGCACAGTTTACTTCTAAACTGGTGCAGGAGATAGCATCCAAATACAAAATTACACACAGAAAATCTTCCCCTTCCCATCCACAAGCCAATGGCCAAGTGGAGTCTACAAACAAAACTTTGGAAGGAATCATCACCAAAACTGTCCAGATGCATAGAAAGGATTGGTCAGCTAATCTTACTGAAGCTTTATGGGCATATCGAATCACTTGGAAAAACAGTACTGGTTTTTCACCCTATAAGTTAGTTTATGGTAAGCAGGTCCTGTTGCCAATAGAATTTCAAATCCATACCTTTAAGTTAGCAGCAGATTTGGGGATGAATCTTTTTGAAGCACAGCAAGAAAGGATACTACAATTGAATCAATTAGATGAGATGCGAAAGGCAGCAGTAGAACACAATATTTTGGTACAGCAACAGAGAGCCCAATGGCATGACAAGTTTATCAAAAAGAAACAATTTCACATCGGTGACTGGGCCTTATTGTTTGATTCAAAGCTCAAAGACTTCAAAGCCAAGTTTACAACTCATTGGCTTGGTCCATATGCGATTGCAGAGGTATATGACAATGGCTCAGTCAAACTCCAAACAATCGATGATGAAGCACATACATTTGTGGTCAATGGCCATCGGCTAAAACTCTACACCAAGCCTATCAGCAAAGAAGATTTCATACAACAGATTTCACAACAAAGGGAGATGAAAGTGCTGGACAAACACACTGGTGTTTCTCCTTCACTTTCTTCTTAGCCATTTTCTGATTCGATAAAAATAAAAAATAAAAAATAAAAAACAAAAGAGGGCGTTTAGTTGTGAAAACCAGGCAACTGGCACAACATAAACTCGACTTTTCCTTGGAAAACCAAGTTTACTTGGCCATTGAAAATTCACAAAAACATTTTTACTTTTCAGCATCATTTATTTCATGGCTATCAGTAAAATAAAACTTTTTGTTTGACTTGAGGACAAGTTCATAAATAGGCCTGGGGGGATAAGCATTTCATGCTTTAAAAAAAAAAAAAAAACCTCCAAGCCTTCTTCAAATGCTAGAATTTCATTCCAGCATGAAGTTTTATTTCACAGATCTCAAGCCTAGCAGAGGGACCTGACTTCCAGTCTTGCAGAAGGAATCTTAGACAAAACATCAGAAGTCAGCAGAAGGGACCTGAAAAGAAGTACATTTTATTGGAATTTTTGCACAGGAACCTGAGATAGTAGACAGTTTTTAATAGAAGACATCAGAAGGACATGTGTGGACCAGGAACATGCAAATTCTCTTTTCATCAGACAAGCAGACCAGCTACATCAAGCAGTAAGAAAAGCACAAGGGAATATCAAACAAAGTCTGTAAGAATTTTAATTTTTATGCTTTAAAAGTTTGCATGATTCTTTATTTTTAAGTAATGACGAAAAAATACCTACCTATCCTCATAAACTTGACTGTCTACTCTATCACCTTCACAATCCTTGCCAGCAGCCCATTCACTTCTCATTATCTTACCCTAGGTGTCAAAATGGTGGCCAGGATCAATCTCAGAAGCAATTTTTGATTGATCAAAACCTCGACTGCATTCTACAGGCAGGTCTTTTCAACATAAAACAAAGAAAAAAAAATATATGTTTTGTTTACGAAGGGAATTGGAATATTTTCATGTTTTCTTTCATATACTCTAAGATGAAGACATTATTGCATAATACGCATTAAGTTAAAAAGAAAGTGAGTATATGAAAGGGGTCATGGAACATGGGTGAAGTGGTAAATCAATGGGGATTAAGTGGCCTATTCAAAACATCATTGCATAAGAGGAGGGAATCATTGATATTACCTCCCATGAATTTTGCCCATGTATAGGGAAGCACAATCTACAAATTCAAAATTTGACGTGATATTTCATATATCAGTGGTTGTCCAGCTGACTTGCTCTTCCCAAACCTCACATCCATGCTGATTAAAAGAGTTGATAGATTTTTATTAATCTAAGGAGGAAACACTGGTTGCATTACAGTGGAGGAAAGCGCAGTCTCTCAACTCAGAAACTCGAAGCATTTATTCTTTTTTTTTTTAAATCCTCGGCACGAATTTTTATTTGGAGTGATGAAAAGAAACACCATTGGCATTACAGAAGAAGAAATACAGATATGAGGATGTGTATTTCATTCAGAATGTGCAAATCGAGGAACCACGCAGGCTAGGTAAGCTTGAAACCCTAGTTTTTGCTAGCAATTCAAACTTCTAGAAGAACGATTGAATAAAAGAGAAATTTTACAGAGTTTAAAATTTGAAATTGGAATTGCAAGCTAGGGTTAAGTCTTATTTGAAATCTTCCATTGCATAAAAAAAGGATTTTTCCTGTTAAATTTTCAAAATGGTGTCTAGACTAGAACCAAAGAAATTCGATCCCACTGCCATTCATGAAAGATGCATGGAAATTTTCGAGAAGAAACAATGGGTGTCTTTTTTTGAAAAGTTTGATGGGCACAATGATAATGTTAGCCTAGCCTTTGCTAGCTCATTCGATGGAGAGAGGGCTACAGTAGGAAATTTGAATTTCAGACTATCTGAAGATATTTTGGCACAGATCATTGGCTTACCACAACAGGGGGAAAGATTCTTTAAAACAAAACAATTCAAGGAGAAGGCATGGACACCCTTTCTATGCAGGTCAAGGGTAGGTTCAGTGGAATGGAAGAAGGGAGTACCAAGGAGTTGGTTGGTTCATCCCTGGGATGAAATAGTATATATCATCCAAAGCATCATCACCTGTGAAGGGAGATTTAGCATTGTATATCTTTATCACATCAAGATGTTGCAACACCTGAGGGGTGATTGTGAGATTAACATGCCCCATATTTTATTACAAATCCTTTCCAAGATGGCTAAGGCTGTTCAAAAACGTGAAAAAGACAAGCTAACAAGCCTTTTCCATTGTGGGCTCATCAAAATAATCATCACATATGAGTTACAGAAGCAAAAGTTGACATGGCAAGAATTTATAATTCATAATCGGTTTGAAGAGCTAGAAGAGCTGCCTGAAGAAATCTTGAAAGAAGACAAACTGTTGATGATAACATACCCCAAGGATGAAGAACAGAACCCTGAAGCAATAAGCTCAAAACTGCTTGAAGGGAAAAAGAAAGAAAATGTGTTGATGATCACAAATGATGAAGATAACTCTGAGGCAGCAAGCCCAAAACATCCTCAAAGAAGAATAAGAACCAAGAGCATGATGAAAGAAGAAAGAAAGTTCCAAAAGCAAGATCAAATCTTCACCACTCATGAGAAGAAGCCAAGGAAACATCAGCAAGCTCGAAATAAGTCAACACTAGAAGAGGATGATGAAAGCTAGCAAAAACAGTATGAATACATACAATCCTTCGAAAGTCAAGAAGAAGATCCAACAGGTGAGATAGGGCAAGTCCATGAAGAAAAAAATACCCAAGAAACTGAAAAGATTTCAGATGAAGTAATAAAGCAGACTAAAAAAATTAATCTTTTCTTTGATCAACAAGAAAAAGAAGAGAAAAAGCATCCAGGACAGGAAATTTCAGATGATCAAGCTTCTCCTTTCTTGGAGCAACAAACTATAGAAAAAGAAAAGAAGGGAGATTCAGTGCAAGAGAATGAAGAATTGGATATGGATACTAATTCTGAGCAGCCTTCAATGAAGATGGAAAAGAAGAAAACTTCCAAAATCAGTAAAAAGATTAAGAAGTTGAAAATGGAAGTAAGAGAATTAGAACAGAGGAATGAAAAGTTAACAGAAAAGAACAGGAAGCTTAAAGTTCAAAGGACACGAATCTCCAAGCATGCATATAAATGGCATAAACAAAAGAAGATTTACCAGACCAAGTATGAAAAACTGAAAGTTCTTTATGCAGCTCGAACTTCTACAGATGCATCATCTCAGACAGGAGATACATCAGAGGATTAGAAGCAGAGTTTCAACAACAAGATTTTGTTCAAGATATAAGCAGGGTCAAATTTTTGGAAATACTTTTTGTACATGAGGACATGCAACAACTCCCTCTTGGGGGAGATGTTGGGCACCATTTTTCACCTATTTTTCCATCTAAATACCTTCCAGTTTTCTCCATAAACCTTCACACTCGATCCATAAAACCTTAATTTTATCCACAAAACTTTGGTCAAAGGTATAAATGTCGTTGCTTCTTAATAAGTTGAATTATGAGATTTTTAAGGCATTTAAATTAAGATTTTATTCAAAATTACAGAATGTGCTAACGTCTCGTAATTTATCCCAGGTTGGATACTTGCAGGCTAGTTGGGCACAAATTGAAGAGTGGAAGAAGATCCTCGATGTCCAAGGATGGTTAAAATTCTAACAAACTTGTGGTATGTTTCTCACAAGTGGCGAGTCAATGCTGGTCAACGATGACCACCTGTGCAGTCATCTAGCATAAAAACATGGTAGTTTGATTTTCTAGCGATCTAGCCTATTTTCTTGGAGATGATGGGAAATTTCGAATATAGGGAGATTGTTATTTCCGATGTCATTATTCATTTTCCATAGATATAGCGTTTCAGTTCAGAAACGAGGGATATAACTATTTTTTTTGAAAGAGGAAAACCTTCTTCTTGGATAATAGACGCATGATTTTGAAATAAAGACTGGAGTATTCGATAAATTACTGTGTATGTCCATTTCTATATGGTGAATGAGATTGAGCTTTAGAGTTCTATGATTTTCTTTGTGTGTGTAAGCAAAGCATTGGAGGGCCCCCTTTGCCAAGCCTGCACACATATCTCTGCATCGTTGCGTGTGGTATGTTTTAGTTGAAACCTGTAGAAGTCGATTTGTTTTATTTGATTACTCATACATTGCAGAAAGAGTTAGATCATACATTGCAGAACGAGTTAGATTATATGAATAGGGTTATGATCTCTTTTATCTGAATGGTTAAACGTTGTAGAAATGATTTCAATTGCATTACTTATTTGATATCGCACTGCTGAAGATAGTTACACATTGCGAATTGTCTTCTTGTAAAGGAAATCAATGATTGTCTGCTTTCAACAGTGAGATATTAGACATTGTATTGTGATTCATTTTTAAGATTTAGGTTCAACATTTTAATCTCAGAATATTTCATATAGGAATTGCTGATTAAACTAAGAGATCGAATGAAGTTGCTTCTGTAAGGGAGGTTTTGCATTTCAAAGTTACAACATTCTAGCATTCAATAGATTTATTTCACAAGTAAACTGAATTTCCAGTTAAGTCTAGTTCCGAGTCTCTATATTTGGGATATGCCTCTAAGTCTTACAAACTCCGGATTGACATAAACTTAAGGTCTAATTTACACCAGTGGATTGGAAACCAACACTGCTTACAGAACTCTACAAATTCATGAGAGACATACTCACCTCCACCATCTGATCTAAGTATTCTGATTGGTTTACCTGACTTATTTTCAGTCAATGCTTTGAACTCTTTGAATTTGGAGAAGGCATCTGACTTATTTTTGAGAAAGTAGATCCATACTTTCCTGCTGTAGTCATCAATAAATGTTAGGAAATACAGACTACCTCCTATAGACTTGGTTTGCATGGGTCCACATAGGTCTGTGTGAACTAGTTCAAGGTGTTCTTTGGCTCTAGATGTGGAAGTGGGGAAGCTGTCCCTTTGGTGTTTCCCTAAAATATAGTCTTCACAAGAACTTGACTGTTCATTCATGACTGGTAATCCTTTGACCATGGATTGTTTTTGTAGATGACATAGACTCTGAAAGGGTAGATGACTATACCTACAATGCCACAACCAGGTTTCGTCTTGACTGGAGACAGTATGAGCATATGACTGTGACAGGATAGCACTCCTCAGGTTGAGTGGGAAAATTCTATTCATGGTCATTTCTACTTTGGCTAGGAGTCTTCTACTAGGGGCTTTATCATAGACAACATAGTAGGAATCAATGAACCTAACATCATACTTATTATGAATCAGTTGACCCACACTGATCAGATTGACCTTGACATTTGGAACATAGAATACATCATTTATGTACTTCTTTTCATTTTGTTTGGTAAGTATAGGTACAATACATTTTCCTTGAGCGGGAATGAGATACTGATCACCCAGTTTGATCTTTGAATTAACAGATGGATCTAGATCAGAAAATAATGATTTGTTACTTGTCATATGATTGCTACATCCACTGTCTAGCAACCATACATCTGATTGATGTTCTTCTTTAGTTTCTTGGTATGACAGAAACATAACTTCTGATGAATGTTCTTCAACATTCGAGACATTTGCTCTGACACTGTTCTAATTTGCTTGCTTCTTTCTGCAGTCACGATCATAGTGGCCATATTTCTTGCAGTAATTACACTAGACATTGGACCTATTAGTCCATCTCCTCCCTCCTCGTCCTCTCTGGTTCTGAGGGTTATGGTTGTGCTCACAATGATCTGTGTGTTCATGGGAAGTTCTATCCTTTGTGGAATTAGAACTCCTTCCTCTTCTTCCTCGTCCTCTGCCTCCTCTACCTCAACCTATGTTGAAATAAGTCTGAGTGATGAATGCATGTGATAGAGACTCTTCTTCCTGACTGAGTCTAGCTTCGTGAGACAAAAGGGACCTTGTTAACTCTTTTAGGGTAAACTTCGACAGATCCTTAGATTCTTCTATGGAAGTAACTACCATAGAGAATTTCTTAGTGAGGAATCTAATTACCTTTTCAACAACAACCTTCTGCTCTAGGGCTTCACCATAGGTTTGGAATTGCGTGACAATCCCCGAAACCCTAGTCATGAATTGATCGACAGTCTCAGTTTCCTTCATCTTGACTTTCAAACTGGAGTCGAAGGGTTTGGAGTCTTACTGTTTTGACTTTGTTTGTACCATTGTATGCAGATTAGAGGGGATTCCATGGTTGATGTGTGGTCGTAGCTCCAGCGATCCACGGGAAAATGGACTCCTCAATGTAGCTTTGGATCAACCACTTCGCAGTGATATTTTGATCTCTCCTTTCATCAAGGGACTTCTTACTGGCATTAGACATCGCAACGAGAGTAACTGTCGTCGGTTCCATGAACTCTCATTCAACCATATACCAACAGTTTTTGAGCTGTAGAAAGGTCTGCATCTTGATAGACCAAAATTCATAATTGTTTTCGTTCAACATTGGACTAGAGATCGGCTTCATGTTCAGGCTTGCCATTTCGTATGACGAATATTAAACAGAGCGGCGCAACTTTCTAGTGAACATTGTGCGACTCAAGGGTGCGTCGGGCCGCTAGGAAAAAAATTCCCAAAGTGAATAGGGGTTGCCGCACGTTTCCTTCTTTGCAGGTGAGCTAGTGGCGTAGTCCTCGTTCAGCCAATGTGCACCAGGGTCAGATGGTGGCGCAGTTCTCCTTCAGTGAGGGTGCACCAGGGTTCTGCTAAGCAGGTGTGACAACGTCGGATCGTGGCACAAGTTTCTCTGCAGCTGGGTGCACCAATGCCGTGAAGAAAAGAAAAAAAAAGTTGCGGCCCAAGTGCTCCATCTCCGTCCTATACTGCAACTTTCAATCATGTGTGTGCTCTCCAGCTTTTGAAGAGGCTTACCCCAAAAACAATAGTTTATGGATCAGGCCGTCAGCTCTAATACCATGTTAAAGTTTGCAAAGACACAGCACAATAGCAAAAACACAAAGGTCATATTGATTTCCTTCTCATTATTAAACTCGGATATATATAGTTTCATATAGGATCAAAAACCACCGACTAATACTATGGTCCAGTGAATACCATGGGACATCTAATGTCCTAGTCAACAACTAACTCAACTAACTTAACCAACAAGACACATGAGATTACAACTCTTAACAACATAGTAGGATTCCAATTCATGTTTCTTCATTAACACTTGGTGTTTTAAGAAGGGTGGAGACTCATAAGTAACAACCACCATCTGTAGAGTGACTATTCTAACAAGTTGCAGCAATAGTTCACCTTTTAGTGTTGATGTCACTGTTGGATTCATGGAGCGATCCGCTCAAACTTAGGAGGTTCCCTTTCAAATCCTAGGAGAAATTTTAAAAATAGCAATGCACAAAACACACATGGGGTTATCCCAACACAAACAAAAGCATGTTGGTCTTGTGAATAGAGGGAAATCCTACGTTGCAACAAGGAATCCTTATTTGGTTTGATCACCATGTTTTTACAGTGGTAGGACATTCATTTTCAGTCGCTTTAACACAAATATGGACCTGTTGGGTGTATTCATTTGAAGAAGGGTTGTAAACAAAATTATCATGGCTGCATCTCATGTTTTAAAGGATAGCAAGAAGATATTCTATTTGGCGTAGCAGCCAATTAGGTTTTGTTTGTGATAGAATGCCCATGAGATCTAGCATGCACATGTTTATCAACGACGAAAGCATATGGAGAAAAATAATGTTTTCTGCTCTCTTTCATGTTCGTTATACCCTTCATCTTTAGCTTGGAAAATTATGCTCATTAGAGAACCACGAAGAAAGGATGTGCATAGACTTCGAAGCCATGATGTTCTAACTTGGATACCATATTTTTTTCTCTTCGAAGTTCATGTCATCTTCGAGGGTGAGTGTCAATTACTGCAACTCACCGTTTTCTCAGACATGCATGAAGGAAACCAAATGCCAAAAGACACAATAGACTTTTGAACTCTGAGGAGCAGCTGAAACACTTTTTCTACCTTGTACGCAGCTTATAAATCTGAACTGAAGCTATTGAAACAATCATCTCACATCGTTCATACTTAGTTTTCCATGAGCCTAATAGGTGTTGATTGAAGGTAAGACTACATTTCAGGTCCATCTATTTGGGTGAAGGAAGAGGTCCTTCCACAAGAGGTACGTTTTGTTTTCATGCACTCATTTTTACTTTCATGTTTATATTTTATGACTAATGCCTTCATGTGTGCGGGTTACGTCAACATAATTTGAGCGGGGACTACTCGTCCTATCTCAATTTCACCTAGGTGAACCTATAATGTTGAGAGCTACTTAGGGTCTTGTAAACCTCTTGTTCTTAGGGGTTGACTGGTCGTGTTCTATTGTACTAGATGACTATTCAAATTCCACCTTCAATAAAAAAATATTGTTTGGGAATATACGTGTCTTTCCTCCACCTTTTTATCATTCAACTTCATTCCTATTACCTTTTTTACATTTCACAAACCATACCATATATATATTTCAGACCGTAAATAGTTTTTTATTTATTTATGTACTAACATGTATATAAAAATTCTGATTTTTAACCTTTAGTTGTTAGGCTTTCTAATGGTGCATTTTTCAAACAGAAGTAGCTGTCATTTTCAGTTTTGAACTATCTTTTATTTCATGTAATCGATTTAATTATCAAGTCAAATTTCAGTAAGCAAACAATACAAAAAATTGAACTGCATTTAACAAATATTTTTGCATTAATTGAACTGATGTTTTGATCATTTTGTAAAATTATGAATATGCATGAAATCAAAGATTTAATTTGCACATCAAATGCTGCTTTTCAAATATGTTTAGACGTCAAAGAAACACAAATATTCATTGCAATTTGAAGAAGGGTTGTAAACAAAATTATCATGGTTGCATCCAATGTTTTAAAGGATATCAAGAAGAGCTTCTATTTGCCAATTAGGTTTTTTTTGTGGTAGAATGCCCATGAACTCTAGCATGCACATGTTTATCAACGATGAAATCCTATGGAGAAACATAATGTTTTATGCTCTCTTTCATGTTCTTTATACCCTTCATCTTTGACTTGGAGAATTATGCACATTAGAGAAACAAGAAGAAAGGATGTGCACAAACTTCGAAGCCATGACGTTCTAACTTGGATACCATATTTTTGTCTCTTCGAATTTCATGTCACCTTCAAGGGTGAGTGTCAATTACTGCAAGTCACCATTTTCTTGGACATGCATGAAGGAAACCAAATGCCAAAAGACGCAATAGACTTTTGAACTCTCAGGAGCAGCTGAAACACTTTTTCTACCTTGCACGCAACATATAAATATGAATTGAAGCTATTGAAACAATCATCTCACATCGGAAGTAAGAAGCAGGAACTGTTAGGTTTCGTTGTTGCATTTTCTCTTTCATACTTAGTTGTCAATGAGCCTAATATGTGGTGATTTGAAGGTAAGACTACGTTTCAGGTCTATCCATTAGGGTGAAGGCAAAGGTCCTTCCACGGGAGGTACATTTTGTTTTCATGCACTCATTTTTACTTTCATGTTTATATTTTATGACTGATGCCTTCATGTGTGCAGGTTACCGTTAACATAATTTGAACGGGGACTACTCGTGCTGCCTCCATTTCACCTAGGTGAACCTAGAATGTTGAGATCTACTTAGGGTCTTGTAAACCTCTTGTTCTTAGGGGTTGAATGGTCATATCCTATTGTACTAGATGACTATTCAAATTCCATATTCAATAAAAAAATATTATTTGGGCATATATGTGTCTTTCCTCCACCTTTTTATCATTCAACTTCATTCCTATTTTCCTGTTTTTACATTTCACAAACCGTACCATATGTATATTTCAGAACGTAAATAGTTTTTTATTTATTTATGTACTAACATGTATTTAAAATTTCATGTCCCCTCAACAATGAAAATTGGATCAAGATCCTAACCCAACCAATCCCTTGGGTTGAGGAGACAACTTCAGTATCATGGGGTTAATTTTTGAATTCCAAGAATTTAATTAATTAAGAGTGTGCATTTAATTTTATCCAAATTTTATTATGCCTTTTGGAATATTCAATTTTGATGCATTTAATATTTTTATGATGAATAAATGAGGATAATGATCCACTAGGGAGCATTAGTGGATAAGGTTGACTAAGAGGATACTTGAGGAAGAAGTTAAGGAGAAAGCACATAAATCTATAAAATCAGGAAAAGGGAAAGAAAGATGGAGAAAATTAGAAAAGCAACAAAAACTCAGGAAAAACAACATAAAGCAGAAAGCAACACAAAAGCAGAAAGCAAGATAAATCATAAAAGTCGGAAAGTTCAGAAAGTCCAAAAAATCCAGAAAAAGCTAAATCAGAAAGTGGAAAAGCAAACAGAAAAGGAAAAAGGAGGAAAGCAAAGGAAAAAGGAAAAGGTAGGAAAGCTAGCTTTCCTTATCCACTCAAGGAGGGTGCATTAGATAAGGACACTTATTGCTCAAGTCACCCACTCTCTATAAATGAATTAGTGCGCACCACATTCACATATTTTTTCAGTTTGATGTTTGGATTGAGAGCAATTTTTCCTCGGAGACTTGGGAGATGTGCCCCTAGTCCAAGCTGGAAGATGTGCCCCTGCTTCCTGTGAGAGGATGATGGTATTCAACCATTATAAATGAGTTTATTTGCAGGTCCTGTAGCTGATCAAGTCGAATTTGAATTTCAAAATAAGCATCATTCAGTTCATGGTTCAAATCTCCAGGCTTCCTATGGATTTCTAGATTGGTTGAGAGAAGGTTGTACTAGATTCATCCCCATTTGAGGCAAGGGCATAGGACTAGGAGGACCGCGAAATGGAAAATATGGATTGTATCCAGTTGAAGGAAGATATGAATTAGGTGCCCTATATGATGTGGAGGTAGGGACAGGAGGTGCCATTTGCAATGGAGGTACTTGATGTTCTTGGCTAGAATTCAGGTATGTAGGACTGTATGGTCCATAAGCTAACTGACAAAATGGAGGGTTTGGTCTAGTAGAAAGCGCCTCTGATATAGGTGTTGCTGGTGGGTATTGTTGTGCTATGTTGATGGTTGGGAGGAATTTCCTTGGTTAGGAATAGCGTCAATAATTCCATCAGCTAAATTTGATGTACCCAGGGGGGTTGAGTTCAGAGAACGATGCCCAGGGGAATTTGGGAGGACGGTATACAAATACCCAAATTGTGCATAGATAAGGTCAAAATATTGGGCCTTTATGATGGCCCCTTCTTCTATTTTAGGAAAGGAGGTTGCAACATATTTTGCAATCATGGGTTGGAATGATTTCAAGAACCAATCCAATAAGAATTGGGGTTGGATATCTATTTTACACAAGGTCTGATGCCTACACCATTCATGGATGTGATCTTCTATATGGGTGGAAGTTGATTGCCGAAGTTCCATGAGGATTTCGATCCCTAGGTCATGATAGGTGGGTAATTGGAAATATGTGAATAAAATAATGGCTATTGACTCAAATATGGTATAAGTCGCATATGGTATATTAACATACCATTTAGAGACTGTTCCTGTAAGGGTTCTCTAAAAGATACAAAGATGCATGGGGTCTTCCACGATGTTGTTTGATGAGCACCAAAAGTGAAATAACATGACATGGTTTGTTGGGTCGTATGCCTATTTCCCTTCAAATTTTGGAATATTTGAAGGAAGATTAGGGGGCATATATTTCCAATTTGGACAATGAAGGATGGGTTCATTGATCAATTTAGCTAATTTAGGGAGATTTAAGCTTGCCATGAAAGGCAAATTTGTGTTGGGGGTTGGTGGCACCATTTTGTTATGTGTGTTGTTCCCTTTAGGAGGTGAGGGTGGAAATAATGGCAGTGTCCTCTCTTCTGATGAAGGAAAAGTTGGGGGAGTGCTCTCTCATACTGGAGGAGAAGATGAGGGGGTATTTCCACTAGGGGTGTGGATGGGGTGTTGCCTCTCCTACCAGAGGAAGAATCAAGGGGGTTTGTATGATATTCTAGGGGAGAAAAGGGATATTTAAGCAAGGATCGTCCTCACCTAGATGAGCTTAACAATGTTTCCTAGGAATTCCCCCAACTAGAGTGCCTCCCTCATGAACCACGTAGAGTAAATGGGGAAACACCTCTATGGAGAGGATAAATTCCTTGTAGTCTATGAGAGCAACTCAAGTTTCTTTGTTCCACTATGGTGATGGTTTATGTGATAAACTGATATTGATTATAAAGGGTAATAAACACAATTGAACAAATGAAAAAATATGCCAACCACAACATATGCAATATGGTGCAAAGTGAGTGACAGGTACTTGAGTCTTTGTGTGAGTATTCCACAAGTTGGTTCTTTTTAATTACAAGCTAAGTGATCTTGTACTAAAAAAAATGTAAATTCCATATAAGACATAACACCCTTTCTTCTCTCAAATTCATTGGGCCTTCTAGTAGCCACCCTCCTTTGGTGATGATATCCTACGGTATTTGACTAGTGAATGTATGATAGATTCAGTTATCAAGTTGGAATTTGGGACTATGTTCCGGAAGAACAGAAATAATATTCCAATCAACAAACAAGATCCAACTCGGGAGTTAATTGCACTCATAATTTCTCCCCAGCGATATCCTAGGTTTTGGCCACTAAGATACCCATGTCAAGTGTGGATAAGTGGTTCATCCTAGATGGTAAAAGTGTCATTTGCACAAAAATCCAAGTGACTCTTTGTGGAAAGAAAATATATCTATACCTCGGCTTTCACGTTCTTGGGCACCATGCCTTCTTATCTGGGTTGTATTCTGACACTTGCTAATATGAGGATTTAAAAGCACCCTATAAGTCAACAATGTTATGTCTCAAACAAATGTAACTAAGATTGGTGGGCATTATTTGGATGCCTATCCCAACCAATCCTACCTAGCTAATATATTCTTTTGTAACCTCCCGTGGAGGATTTTAGTTGGTTGGAGATTTACAAGTCCAATGTTGATTTTAAGAGGTCTAAATTTGTTTAAGGAGTGTGAAAAAGTTATTTCAAAATTTCATATCATTCTGATCCATCAATATCACTAAGAACATGATATGGAGAGCATACTAGATGTGAAAGCGTCTTTAGGTCTCTCGGTGTGTGCTTAAGTGGAAACCACACATGTGTTTGGAAAGCAAATGAAATTGAAATTTTCCAATGATCTAAAAGACCATAAAGTAAAGATACATGGGCATCTACTTTAATTCAACTCTAAGTAAAATAACAATTTTTCAAGATGATCAAATGAAATAAATGTGTGCAAAGGAGGTATTTCAAACCTATCACCCTTTTTTGATTTTCCAAGATCACTAGGAGTGCGAGCAAAAGAGCATACTTAGGGTAAAGGAGTCCTTAGGTCCTTCGCTTATGTGAGGAAAGTGAACTAAACTATCTTGCATAAAACAAAGAAATAAGCAAGAAGCAACAAATTTATAACTAGTGGTAGTCAAATCTAATTTCCTAGACTAACCATTTCAATGAGATGGCAAGCATTATCATTCATTTACTAGTGAGTACTAAGAGGCCCATTGAAAGCCTCAAAGTATTTTAGCCTAAAAGATTCCAAGAAGTCACTTATTTACTACCTGTATTGGGATAAATTAGTTAATTAGTAAAGAAAATTATACTGCATGTGAGTTATATTTTCTGGTCCATTAGGAAGTTGTTGAAATTACAAATGATTCTGAAAAACAAAGATAAAAAGAAAATAAACAAATAATCTAGTTAGTTTTTCTCTTATAGTCGCGTAAGTAGACGAGTACAATGAAGGAAATATGTGCTACCATATCACGTGGGGTAAAATATGGTTAATCTACACTAGTAGCACATTTGTTTCTTCGAAAATCGCACGATGTAATATCCCTCATTCCGACCTTAGGCTATTTTGGCTGCTATGTAAATGTTACAGGGTGTGTTTTCCCTAGTGTGGAGCTCAAGGCCAAGGCCCCCACTAGTGGATGCTTAAGTTTAATTGCATAGGCAAGTATTTGATATTATGATAATCCATGTGCTAGTAAGCCATGGCATATTGTAAATGATGTAAATAATGCCATGTAAATAAAATACCAAGGACTGGCTATGGCTGCAACAAAATGAGGGGGAACTATGTATCCACTAGGAAGAGGTGAGGGGGTTATGGGATTGGAACCATTCTTCCATGTGTCCATTGATTAACCCATTTGACTTCCCATGCTGACATTAATGCAACTGTAAGAAGGGGGTTGAGAAAATTGACCCATGAATTCGATGGAGTATGGGGCAACCTGCGAATCTATATGGCAGGGTATGGCCTTGTGTTTTTCTTGTCCCTTAAGCCACTCCATGCCTGGGAATTCGCCCATGCTGATCCATGCCCCGATAGTTGATGAAGGACCTCATTCATTCACACAGAGCAGTGGGAACCAAGAAGAAAAGAAGAGAGAAAATCGTGGTTCTTTGTAAGCCGAATTGCAGAGCCGAGTGCACTTAGGAAACCTTGTGTAGGAAGAAGAACAATGGGGTTACCCTTGGATATGATCCTGTGGATGAATTACAGATCCTAGTCGTGGATAAAAAGGGAAATCGTGACCTGTGTGTGAATTAGTAGAGCCAAGAACGCACAAGAAAACCATATGCATGAGTTGAATCGGTTGGGACAACCATATATCAGACCGTGGAGAAGAAAAACCTAAGTGCTAAGGGGCCTAGAGGTTTTAGGATTCCTGCTAAGACATGAGAGGGATTATTCACTTTGATTCAACATTCAAGGCCAACCACACTTAACCAGATCAGTGCTAGAGGAAGGGACACCCTAGGGGTTGTGCAATAGTGAAGGGAACCCTACCTAGGATGAGAGTGGGGTGATGGGGGTGATTAAACCTTTTTGAAGTCATTGGGATATGCCCGTAACTCTATAGATGAACCCATTGATCTAGAAAATCTTACCTGCCTTCCCATTTGCTTGACAAAGCTAACTATTGGTTGGATTCCCTAGTTGATCGTAAACCCATGTTGTGAGTAAACCTGAGAGGGACTCCTTAGTGGATACATAGCCCCAGCTCGGGGGTGATCTCTGATTGTTGAAATAATAGAGGCTAGGGAGAGATCTATGGTTGGGTTGGAAAGTTGCAGCCCATAGTCGGTTGCTTGGAGACTTCCATGAGAAGATAAGTGTTCCTTATGGTGTTTAAACGATGATGTTTCATGTGTTATGTATGCTTATTAGTTTCAAGTTAATGATTGAATGATGACATGGAAATGGATCAACAGGAAGCTATGTATGAGCATGAATATAAAGTTGAGTGCATGTTTGAATGCTTCATCATTGCTTGAGTTAATATGTATGACTAATCTTGCAGGTTATAGATGCATTGAATAGATTTGGTTTCGTAGTATGTGTCTAGTTATGCATGCATCTATTTGCTTATGGGAATGGTCCATGGATGAATAGGACTGTATGCCTATCTATGCATGGTGTTAAGTCTGAGTGTATGTTTCTATCTCACTTTTGCACTGTTTAACTAGTAATGACTATTATGGTTGGCAGATGTGTGTGTGTGTGTGTTAATAGGGATAACTCTTACTACGGTGTGTGTGCTAATTACATGTTTCTTGCACCTTACCTTATGTTCTTAGATTGGTACCTAGATGTGATTATGTTTGAGGAATAGGGCTAAGCCCTGCATGCCTTCATCAATCTACCTAGGAGAATTATGTGCATGTATTCCCTTCTATGTGTGTGGATCAGGTTTCATTCTTGTGTCGATGGAGTGTGCTTATGCTTAATTGCAATCCCCTTTGGTAATGGTTTTGTATTTTATTTTGATGAATTGGGGCTAAGTATGGTAAATGTGTAGGAGCACTCCATCCAAGATTTGGGAAAGGAACAGGCTCCTCTGTGGATCAAAAGAAGGAGAGAAGGTATGGCACGAGCGGAGCAGAGTTCCTTGCAGATGGGTAAAGGCACCTTGGAGAGGCTATGAGAAATGCTTCAGTTGGAAAATTGGAAAGGCTAGAGTGCTCAGATTGGATAGGGGATCATATCATTGGATAGATATCTCCAATATATTTCCAACAGTACCGACATTGCCCCAATTGGAGCAAGGATGAGGGAGTTATGACCCTTGGAAGTTTTCCTTAGAAGCTTGCTGGTGAAGGGGTCTTTGGTCCTGACCCTTCCACGTCCGCAAGGACCTTTCCGCATCCGCAATGTGGATGTCGGGGACCAACCATTGGTGGCATATGGAATTCCGCATTTCCGCATCCGCATCCGCATCCGCAATGTGGAATGCGGATTGCGGGAGGTAAAATTTCCCCGTAACTGGAATATGGATTTCCGCAATTTCGCATCCACAAGCGGGTTGCGGATAGCAGATTGCTGGAGGTAACTTTCGTTGAGATAGTAAATGGAGGAATATGACTTCCGAGTTCCGCATGCAAATTGCGGAACTATAGAAGTCAGACGGATAGATTTTCGTGGCCGGAAATGGCTTCCGAATTCCGACTTCCGACTTCCGCATTGCAAATTGCGGAATTCTGAAGCGCGATTTTGATATAGAGTTGGTCATGGAAATCCGACTTCCGAGTTTCGCATGCGGACTGCGAAACGCGGAAAGGAGGATTTCGGATCCAAGCCCATTGCAGTTGTGTGTGAAATTGGAAGAAATTGAAGAAAAAAAATGTAACAGAGGTCTCCCATGGCCTCTAAAGGTCACCAGGGAGGTCAGGGAACGTGACACACGAGACTCCAGGAGCAACGCTACTGATAAAAAAATTTCTCCGAGAAGAGGGATTCCAAATGTTGGTTGTTGATAGGATGGAATTCTTTCTCCTGCACCTGCACAACACTAGAAATTAACTATCTAGCAAAGGACAACCAATTTAACATAAAATGAACAAAAAAGAGTGTAGTTGCCATAAACATTGTTGTGGGAAAAATAGCCACAAGAGTGAACATCCTTCCCACAGTGAGAGTCTCCTTGAGGTTGCAACAAGGATCCAGTGTTATGTCTGAGAATTAAAATAACTAAACCCAAAATGGCTAATCAAACTCTTGGTTAGTAACCAAAATCAAAAATAAAAAGAAAAACAAAATTGAAATAAAGAGATGGTTGAGAGATAAACCAAACAAGCTTGAACAAGAGTATGCCAAACCAAATTTGTATTTCCCAATGGTCCATCTATATACAATAGTGTCACCTAGGGTTTCAAGCTTTAAGGGAAGCCAACAATCTCCCTTAGGGAGGTCCTTTTTGTCCACACAACTGCAAGATAACTAGGGGGAACAATGTAGAAACTCTTGCCTCTTAGGGGAAGAGAACAAGGGGGATTTTCATATGCCAATGTGAGGGAGGAATGACATTGAAAGAGAAGTTCTCAATGTGATTCCAATAGCATAACTTTTCTCTAATTTCTTCCTCTAGAATACGTTCCCATAGCTTCCTTTTATAGGCCAAAGGGTGTCCAAGAAATAACAAGATCCAAATGTGAACTATCTTCCTCTTTGAACTGGTTCCTAAGTACATGAGAGGGGCTATTCAATGCTCCCAAGCATGTGAGAGGTCCCAATTCGAATTTTGAATCCAAGAGAGCCATTCTGAGTCTTTATTGTGTCGCAAAATTTTGTGGTCCCATTGTTTTACCAGTTGCGCAGGTTTCGAAGGTAAACCCATGCGGGGTCGCGTAGGTGATTGTACAGATAAATCACACTATATAACATAGGTTTCTAGTGCTTATAGTCATGCTACTATCCCTTTAGACCATTTTTAGCATTATGAGGCTTAGATTGTTTTCTGGATTTGATGAGGATGGCTTCAATGAGCTACAATTTGTATGTTGATGTGAAATCTCTGCAATATTAGCCAAATGTCATTTGTATGTGAGATTTAAGTGTTAATAGTCATCTTTTGATTTCTATATGAACAAATGCATATAATCTAATTCAACCTTTACCTAATATATTCAAGAGCAAAAATCCTAGGGGCCTGATAGATAGGTAATAAAAAAGGTTCTTAAAGTGGTATGGTCTTCATACATATACCAATCCCCTATTCTTACAAATGGACTTAATTGCAGTATATTTTTACATTGTTTGAACATTCTAGGAGGATGTTCTCCATAGAAAACAATATGAATTGTATACATATATTTATCCACAATTTTGTTGAAGCCAAATTTTTTTAGCATGCTTTCCAACCAATGGATTCCATTCAGTGATAGGCCAGGGATTCCTTATTTGACCCTCCCTATTTAGATCAAGATATTCAAAGCTTCAAAATCTAAAATAGAGCATCAAGTACACAAGGTAATATTTGTACATCTAAAAGATATGGTAGAAGGAAATGTGACTAATTGTGAATGCATGGCATTAGCGAGATATTGACGATAATTAAATTTGACCAGAGACATCTCTTTTGGAGGAAATATGACATAGATGAACCCCATAATCACATCACAAATAGTACCATCATTATCATGCCCTAGAGTCAAACACATCATAGAAATTATTTCCCTTGATATATCTGGAAGTATATATGATTTAGTAAGGTGGGGAAGTATCAAGTATTGTGGCATCTTTAGCTAGGTATCTAGCTAAAATATTTATTTAATGAGTTCAGTTCAAGTCTCAATATTATGAAGCAAATGTTTATCCCTAGAGAAGATTAGGATTTCCAGGAAACATCATCCTTTCAAAGATGGTAGCAAGGGTTATGGAGAAAATGGGAATAGAACCATGAGTGGGTAGTAACTGAATGTTTATTAAAGTCATAACATTTTGCACAGAGGTTAACAAACTCAGGAAAATGGTATGTTGCAAGTACAATGGCTTGAAACGGCCACATGCATCCTTCCTAAGTTTTTATCGGGTGGTTTAATACAATTTGGTCTCAAAATATCAGCATCTATATCTGCAAGATGTTCTTTGTCTTGGTCGAGTAGAATAGGTTGGGCAGGGACTATAGCTTTCTTTTGATGAAACATCTTACAGGACATGAAGACTAAAAAGCAAGAAAAATACAAGGGGGGTTAATGAGAGAACAATACCCGGCTTATTAAGTGGTGTACCAACAAAAACACTAATAGCTCGATCAACTTATTCTGCTCTACTTTTCTGCTTCGTAAAAATATTTTTTTTCTCTTTATGAAATATACTTGGAATTTTGTGTACTTTGTCTTTTTTTTCCGACGAAACTTTAACTTTAGCAAGAAGACACATGTCCCCTTGCAATTGTTCCATTACCCTATTGGACCCTCCACATGTGATATCACTCTATACCACTCATTGGGGCTAAGAGGTAATGAATCGATGAAAGGGTAGTTTTCAAAAACCTCTCTTCTGACCCACAATGAACCTAAATCAGCCACATGTAAAAGTAGTTTTGCATTGTGGGTCAACAAGAAAAAATTAAATAACGAGCACCTCAGTGACCCACAATGAACCTAGGATGCCGATATACCACACATCCCAACCATTAGATTTTGAAATAACATGACTTCCCAGATCCATTGCAGATCAAAAAGTGCTTTTGTGCCACCGTCGATTTGCCTCCAACCTAGTTGGGAATTAGCTTGTTACAACGGAATCACCATAGTGTGTAACACTAAGGAGGAAACTACATTCATGGCATACATGCTACTATGCCCAAGAAGAAATATGTAGTTGAGAGTAGCATCTACAAACTCTATCTTAATTATGATCGTCTTACTTGCTAGCTCGACTAAGACATTATAGAAGATCTCTTCAAGTTGAGAAGGATAGCCATGGCCCATCATAGGTCTAAAGGAGATTTATGGAGGGGATTAGATCAAGGCATCCCAACTTCCACCAAACCATGGTGGACATGACACAAGTAGAAGAACCTCCGTCAACAATGCACCGATGTATGATTAGGTTTTTAATCATGATAGGAATCTAAAATGCTAGATGGGAGGATCCTTGGCTCAATGTTGTTTAATTTGAAGGTGATCAAGCATGAATATGATAGATCCCTAACACCCAATGTTGATAGTAAGGCCTTCCCGTGGAAGAACAAGTTTGAAGGACCTTGAGATTCGACATGGTAGTAGGTGATTGGACCAAGTCATTAACAATAATATAGTTGTGCACAACCCTCACGTTTGTGTTATGTGTAATATGACTTAAAGGTGCCTTTGGTGTAAGGGGTGTAGGCTGGCATTAGGTGCCTTTGGTGTAAGGGGTGCAAGTTGTGGTGTCATGATTTTTCTAAAAAGTAAACAAGACTCCTCTTTTTACTGAGGAAAAATTATTTTAATTTTCTTATATTTCATATATCAATTTCAAAGTAAAAATTTAGAATTTTATTCCAATTTCACTCAATAATTTGGTATAGTGAAATGTAACTTCTACCTAATATATCCATTACGTTGATCCGATGATGACAGCATATCAAACCGTTTAGAAGTGTTCCCATCATGCTACTATGTTATTTCGCAGCAGTGTTTGATTTTTAACTACTAATATGTTCTATACATGAATTATATGTTCTATACTTCCAATTTATACTAAAATTTAACAGAGACATCTCTTATTTTCAATCTAAACTAAAATTTGACAGAGACATCTCTTATTTTGATGTTTCTCTGTGACAGGAATCCTGCTTTTTTTTATTGCAACACTTCAACACACTGAAATTTTGCTCTTTGACCTTGAATGTTAAAATTACAACCTACACAACAAATCAATCTGATCGATTCTGTCTAAGGTGGTAGAAAATGAGACGTTAATTGGACAACGCTTTACATTTCCTACTCACAGCTTGCAACTATCGTGGGTGTCCGAAATCGACTTGGGAGTTAAAAAAAAATCAAACACTGCTGCGAAATACAAAGATATCTTGCGCCGAATTCCGACGAAGGGTTACGGAGAAATCCAATATGTTGCATCGTTATCCTCCTTGTTTTTGTTCCCTCGACGTAAATTATGAAGAATCGGAAAACTGAACTATCGCTCGATGATTTGAAGCATGATGCAAGATTTGAGTAGAATTTTTGTGGTTCCTAATGGCTGCGCACTAAGGCAAAATATTCGTGATCAAGAGGGTCAATAAGTTTTGGTGCACTTTTACTGTTGGAGGACCAGAATGACGTGAGTGGACTGGAATCCATAATCTCCAAATATATATTCACACTGTTACTACTGACGAGAAGAGGAAAGAGTGTGAAGATGGACCACAGGTGGAGAGTAGTGCCTGCGATTGGATAAGGACGAGATCAAGATTCAAACTAGTTGATACTGACGTTTCTTGTAATGGAGATTCAAACTAGTTGATACTGACGTTTCTTGTAATGGAGATAAGCCTCGGGTTCCCATCTAGAATCAACCACAAGCAGATTCTCTGGTTTGTCTATTTACAATGCACAAGCAGATCCACTATGTCAGCTCCAGATTCTTCCTACTAATTAGGTACAAATAGAGCACATCAGGTTATGTTTTCTAGCAAGCAAGTTGGTACTCTACATTTCTGCATGACAAGCGTCAACTGTCAAGTTTTCTTAATTGTAAGAGAAACCTAGAAAGGCAAAGCACAGTCTCAAAAACTGAATCTAGAACCACAAAATCTGTTGGCAAAGACAGTACCAGTTTTTTATGGGAAAGTTCAGCAATGGTAGGTAACAGTGGGTCCGTCTTCACAGCCATTGACTGCATGAACGTACACGTAATGGCAGACAACACTCAGCCCGGACTTGGCCACTCCATGGTTCGCTTTTTTGAATTGGACTTGGCAAGTGCTTCACTTAAAAATCATTATTTCAGATGGAGATTCGTGCACAAAAATCATTATATCTGGGATGGAGATTTGTGCAGAGTACAGTTTGGAGCTTCAGTACAAAAAAGTTTTTCCCTACAGGTAGGGTTTCTGTCCGAGTCTGTGATTGACATTTCTGTCAGATACTGTTGTGGGAGAAAGCGCAAAGCTTTGTTACTGTCTGTAGATTATCTGCAACCGTAGGGGATTTTTATTGAGTTTTGCAATACACCGGGTGGGGGCCGGGGGCCCGGGGGTGCTTAGATTTGTATTAAAGCATTCATAGGAATTCTCCAATTAAAATAGAAACTGCAGTATTTTCCTAGAAAAAAAAAATCTCCAATTAAAATAGAAAGCTAGGGAACATTGCCATCACCATTATAGGGTATTATAGGGTAGGGTAGGGTAGAACGTTATATTGGTAATTTTTAGTGAGTTTATTGGTCATTTTTAGTGAGTTTTTTTTTCACTAAAGGAAAAATGCTATACTTTCATTTATAAAAGTATAAGAATAGTTTCAAAGATTACAAAGACGGATCATGGTTCAAATTATACACTCTAACCCAAGCTAGAGCAAAATGAAAGTCTCGATTTCAACCTAGACCAAAGGAAACCATTACAGAACCTAGAACCAAAAGACAATATATGAAACCAAAGTGGATGCCTTCTGAGAACAGGCAGACCCGAGACAGGGAAGAAACCCTCAAAAAAAAGTCCACCAAAAAAAGGAGAGTATATGTCGTTGATATCATAAAGGCCGCTAAAAACTAATTAGTATAGAAAGAAAATACAAGCCGCTAAGAAGAAAAAAATAAGGGAAGAGATCCCGTTGCAAATTAAAAACCAAAACTGAGAAATTAAGATGGAAAGATCTCCAAAACGCCATGAGACAGCCAGCTGCAATCCTCCTGAGAAGAACCTGCAACAATTAATGGATGAAATACACGATATATTAGATCACGGAATATTTTTATTGATTGCGGGCCACTTCGAGGGGGCAACCTCCTTTGAGCAAGCTCAATACAAAATAGCTTTATGGTGCCTTCATTGGCCTCAACACAAACTTATATACTAAGTCTAGGCGCCAACAATTAATGGATGAAATACACGATATATCAAATCACATAATATTTTTATTGATCGCGGGCCACTTTGAGGGGGCAACCTCCTTTGAGCAAGCTCAATACAAAATAACTTCACGGTGCCTTCATAGGCCTCAACACAAACTTATATACTAAGTCTAGGCACCAATACTATGGGTCAAAACCATGGGCCAATACAAACTATGGATCAACAAATACTACGGGGCGACTTACAAAGCATATGCGTCCAACAACAATAATACAAACGATGGATCAACAAATACTACGGGACGACTTACAAAGCATATGCGTCCAACAACAATATACTAACAAAGTAAAGAGAAGGGTTGACATGGGTTCCTAACATCCCCTCCCCCTTAGAAAAAGCTTTGTCCTCAAAGCTTTAGATGTGGAAATTGTTGTTGAATCTGAAGGAGTGGTTCCCATGTAGCATCCTCTGGTTGCATTTCGTGCCACTGAATTAAGATCTCTGTGATAGAGCGAGAGCGAAGCTGATGAGTACGCTTATTGAGGGCCTCCGGCTCCAAAAGGATGGATCCTTCATTATCCAGTTCTGGTAAAATAGTTTGTCCTCTGATGTTGGTGCCAAGAACTTTCTTCAAACAAGAGACATGAAAAACTGGATGAATGCGGGAAGTAGGAGGAAGTTCCAATTTATAAGCAATGGACCCAATCTTCTGAAGAATCCTATATGGCCCATAGAACTTTGGAGCGAGCTTATGACGCCCTTTGAGTTTTAGGGGGGGTTGCTTGTAAGGCTGGAGACGAATAAAAACCTTATCACCTGCTTGAAAAGTGCGCTCAGAATGGTGCTGATCGGCTTGTTGCTTCATGCGATTTCTTGCCATGTGAAGATTGTCCCACAAAATGCGAAGAAACTGATCGTGGTTATGAAGGACCGTGTCAACTACTTGAACTGGTGAACTGTTGGGGTTGTATGGAAGAAGAACTAGCGGTGCTTGACCATAGACTACTTCATATGGAGTCATTTTAGAGGCAGTGTGGTAAGAGGTATTGTACCACCATTCAGCGAGAGGGAGCCACTTTTCCCACTGATGTTGTTGTTCAGAGGTGAAGCAACGAAGATAAGTTTTCAAGCATTTATTGATAATTTTAGTCTAACCATCTCTTTGTGGGTGATACCTTGAACTCATCTTCAGTTTGGTGCCAGTGTGGTGAAATAGTTCTGTCCAAAAATGACTGGTGAAAGTCGCATTATGATCCGAGACAATGGAAGAAGGGATTCCATGAAGAGGAAAGATCTAGTCCAGGAAAATTTGAGTGACTGAGGAGGCTGTATAGGGATGGATGAGAGCACAAAATTGATTATATTTGGAGAGGCGATCAATGTTGGCAGGCGGCTTGGATGAGTTAGCTGCGCAGCATCGCAGATGCTGCGAAAGGTCAAAGATGCTGCGCAAGAAGGAAAACAATGCACAAGTCAATAGTATTTTATGTATTTTTGGGTCATTTGGACCGCATTATGCCGGTTTTGGGTCATTTGGACCACAAAATGTGGGTTTTGGGTCATCTATTTTTATAGAGTTTGTTAAGAAGCAGTTAGGCGGTCGGCTAAGTGGAAAATAAATGTAAAGGCACAAGCCTATAAATAGGTGTTGCATTGCGAGTACTAGATCATCTTTATCGGGAGAATTGTTATTGTGGGATGTTTTGGATATTGATCTGAGTTTGTTTGAATCTGGGTATGCGACATAAGCACTCTATTGATGTATCTGTGGTTTAATACGAAGGTTAATATGACATGATAGAGTTTTGACCAGAATCACTGTGTCTCTTTCTATTTTCCTGCTATGAATGTGATATGCGATATGAATCTATAAATGAAGTGATGTTTCCGCACGGGGGCTTCACTAGAAAGCAATATATTATCACGTGCATTCATATTGCGGTATTAAATATTCATGAAAACCTAAAAATTATATTGCTTATATATTAAGGAGTAAAGGGTTTTTTATATTTAATGTAACAATACAAAAATACTTTGGGGTCTTTTTTATATGGGTGAGCTAAAAAATATCCGCCAAATGGAGAATGCGGGATCACGACCGGATGAGAAATCGGGTTGACGCAAGGCTTGGGCTTACCAGTACGTAGGGAAATCGCATCTTGAGGCATGCCTGAGGCCAGGGGTTTCGTGGTGAAGTGGGTTTCCAGTCAATCATAGTCGAGAGACAATGGTCATTAACAACCAATTGTTACCAATAGCACTCAACCAGTTGTTACCAATAGCCTTAGGATGCTCTAAGCCTCCAGGGCCTATTATAGGCCCTCAATAGGCCTTGGGGGCTTGAATACCCAACCACTTGTTCCTATTACAGGCCTTGGGAGTTTTAGTCATCCTCCTAGAGCTTGTTACAGGATCTGGGGGCTTGGATACCTATCCCACAACAGGCTTACTCAGCGATTGCGGAACTACAACATGCAATCTAAATGTTATACTATGTGCATTGGCTCTAGTGACATACAAGAAGTGATTTCCTATCTCTTCATTAGACCATTAGATGTTGCAAATTATAATGATATGTGGTTGAGTAATTGCATTGTGGGTGAAGTAATGTGCATCCACAATATACATCGAAAGAAGCAAGGTGCATCGTAGAATGCATGTGGGGTCATAAGAGGGGTATCATATCAATATACTAGGTAGAAATATAAAGGGGTAGAAAAAACGTAAATGAAAAAATTGATACATACAATATCTAGTGAAAATAGGGGTTTTTTTAAATTGGGAAGGCATATTGGGAGGGGGTTAAAAAAAATGATTTTGGAAGGTATTTTCCAATATTTAGTGAAATTAGGGGTATTGTTTCATATGCCACGAATGAACGTGCTATGATAGCAGTTTATTGAGTGAATCCCCCATGGTTTTCCGGTTTCAAATGATGTTATGTCGTTAGATCTATTTGCACAGTGATGGTTTTATTAACAATGAGATTTGTTGAATGATGCTGTGACTCTGTTTAATGCATAAGTTGAATAATTAGATTTGATATGTAATGTTGTACTAAGTCGATAAGTAGCCACACATGGTGCTTCGTCATTCGGAGGAAATGTGGTTCCATCAACTCTCCGTCGAACATCTCGGGTGAGACTTCATCTGCTCCACAGGTGTTGCTGGACAGGGTAAAACCTTTCTGGGACGGTGCTCAGGGAGACCGCGGTGGCTTGGGTGTCGACAGAGTGAGAAACCCCTGTCGACTAGGTTTGTGTCAACAAATGGTTCCGTTGCCGGGACACTAGCGCGAAGTGAAGGGAGGACATGTTGTGGTATTCGACAAGACCGGAAATTCAAGATTGGTTCGATCAAAAGTTGCGAGAGTTAGCTAAGAAAGAGAATTGGAACCCTGGGTTGACGACGGATTGGTGGTTGGCAAGGTATATACATGACGGTCTACACGAATATTTTTTCTGTGAATTCTCGATCATCTTGTATGAATGGTTGGTGCAATTGACCTTTTGCAAGGTAAATTTTCAAGGCGGTGAGCCAATGTCTTGGACCCCAGAATTAATTCAGGAGTTGCAAGAAGTCGACAACAGAGCATCGTGGGCTGTTGAAGTCTGGTTCAACAGTATATTGGAGGGATATATCACCAAGTTTGCGGTTGACACGACGAAATCCTATAGCGAAGACGAAAGGGAATTTTTCAACGGACTAAGAGGCAGGTTCCTGTTGTCGGTGCAGTTGTCCATTAAGATGCTCATCTGTGAAAAGGGCATACTAAAGATGAACCTCGAGTAGAAGAACCCTAGTGGGCGGAGGCTGTGGATACCACGACGGTAGGGGGGAGGTGAATGGAATGATATGAGGTAGATGGGTGCAAGTTATGACGAGACTATGAAGGAAGCCGAGGAAGAGAGTGGTCTTACGAGGGGAGGAGCAAGGTTTCAACAAGAGAAGAGGCAGAGGACGGGAGAAGGTCCTGCTGCAATCGAAACACAAAACCACGAAGGAAGACCACATGAAATGAAGCGACCTCACAGTGTCGACAAGGAAAACCAGGCTACGCCCAGGATAGAGGCAGGACTAACCGCCAGCAGTAATGTACCCACACCTCCGCTCACTATCTCACAACCAGGAAGAAATACAACTTTGACACCGCAGTGTTCATCATGTAAACAACACTTTATTACTAGCGGATCAATGACTGTAGGAAGGAAGCCTAGGATGGCAGGCGAAGATGCGAAGTTACCTCTGTTCCATGGAAATGGAACTGACAACCCAGAGCAATATTCGTTCTTATGTGAAGCTATGTGGATTGTTAAATAGATTATGGATGATGAGGCCAAGAAAGGTCAATTGGCGACGAATCTTCGGGGTCATGCACTGGACTGGTTCATGAAATTTGTACAAGTTCCTGCAGGAAGTCCATAGAAGACATTGGATAAAGTTAGAAAAGGGTTAATCGCAGAGTTTAGAAAACCGAAATCCGAAGCACAATACATTACGGAACTGAAGGAGATCAAGCAGTATCTGAATGAAACTGTTTGTGATTTTGACCAAAGGTTTAAAACACTAATGGAAAGAGTCAGCTTCGAGATGAGCGATGTTCAACATAAGGAATGGTTCATCTCGGTGTTACTACCCCATATTTGACTCCCATTGATGCAGCAAAACATTGCGACGCCCAACGAAGCTCTGGAGATTGTGATGAGGTTAGAAGCTTCACCTGTCGGTGAGACTGCATATGGCATGTCTCAGATCCAGATGCAATTGGGAAACCTGACAATTCAATTGCAAGATCTCAAGAAGGGTAAAGAACACCGCGAAGAGGCTTGGTGTACACGATGTTGTGCGGAGGGGCATACCAAGGATAGTTGCCCATATTTCCGCAACTATCTAGTATCCGGAGCCCCAAACCCATTGAGTGGCGGAGGTATGCCATGGTGCCGCATTTGTCAAGTTTATGGGCATCGACATGAGGAGTGTCAATACATGCAGAAGATGGTCACCAAGCTGATGAATTTGTACTGTACATTCTACAAGTCTGTCAGGCATGAAGATAAGGATTGTTGCGCATATGGCCTACTTCAGGAAAGAACGTACGACTCATACTATGTGAAGGATGATCATCCTGTAGTACAACAACCACAACTGCAGCCATAGGTGGCCCAACTGCCACCTCAACCGCAAATGCAATTTGTACCGCAGCC
Organism: Larix kaempferi; assembly: GCA_027924585.1. Lineage (NCBI taxonomy): Eukaryota > Viridiplantae > Streptophyta > Pinopsida > Pinales > Pinaceae > Larix > Larix kaempferi. The sequence goes on from BSBM01001229.1 coordinate 47,668,005, forward strand.
GCAACCACAATAGTAGTTTGTACCACAACCGCATTATAATCATATGCAGATGGCTCCGCAGAAGCCATAGTACATTCAGCCAGTGCTGTATGTTCAGCCAGGGCAGTGTGTTCAGCTGCAACCGAATCCCTTGCAGCAACAATTTAATCAACCGCAATATCAGCAGCAAGGAGGATTCCGCAGAGGACGAGGTGGAGGCCTTGGTTGAGGAGGAGGACGAGGTCGCGGACCTGTCCAATGTTATAATTGCGGAGTATTGGGATACTATCAGAGAGATTTCCTGCAGTTGCAAACAAAGTGTACGTATTGTTTTGGTATTGATCACACTATTGAGAACTGTCCACAACTGATCGCAAGACAGCAAGCCGAAAATGTTCTGTAGTTGCAGAACCAGAACCAGAACCAGTTTCAGAATCAAAATCAGGTTCAGAATTAGCAACCGCTACAGAATCAAAATCAGATGTAGAACCAGAATCAGCAACAGAATCAGAATGTGAATCAACCTGCGAACCCACCTCCGAACCAGACTCAGGGACCAACTGTCACGACGATCTCAGCAAAGCCGAGGACGCAGGATGTTGTTGTTGTTGTTATCACTCATGGAGGTTCGACGACAGGAAAAGATGGTCCGCATCTGCTGATCCAACTGGATGGAAAGAAGAAGGTGCAGTTTGATATTAATGCTGAGCGAGATACGTTCTTTAAAGCGCATGATGCGATAGGAAGAAATATTGGTAAGTCAATTATCTACGACATGCCCCCTACTTTTGATTCAACTTTGGGCGAAGGACCATCGTGACAGTATGGTACGTTGCAGAACTTCTTTGAAAGCTGCTTGGCACTGGCAAGAGATCCCGATGCTCTTCTTGAGATCGAGAGTGTATTGCATTGATCGGCCAGGGGACAGAAAGAGTTCATAGTGAACTCTTTATAGAGGAAAAAGACAGGAAAATAGATGCGTATGAATGTCCAGATTGGGGACTACGACGTAGATTCATTTATTCTGGATCTAGGCTCAGATGTCAATATTCTAACAAAGCAAGCATGGCATAAAATGGGGAGCCCAATGCTGAGATGGTGTCCCGTGCAGCTGCGATTGGCTAATCAGGCCAAGGTAACACCAATTGGGAGAGTCCTGCTCCTTGTTGTGGATATTGAGGGGATGCAAACATATGTTGATTTTGATGTTATTGAAGTTGTTGATGGGGGAAGTTCCTATCCCGCGTTGCTAGGGATCAGATGGGCCAATGACAGTATGGCAATCATAAATTTCAAGAAGCGGGTGATGACCTTTGAAAATCAAGACCTCAGAGTCATAGCTCTGTTGGATCCTACTAAAGGGCACAGGTATGTTGAACCTGTAAAGGATGAAGTTGGAAGGGGATGGGATCACCCATATAACATTTCAGAAGATTACATCCATCTTACTAATGACGGGGAACTCAAATGGCGCAGCTTTAGCTCGACGTATTTTGATTATGATGATTCCTTAGAGAATTGGCAGAATTGCATGCATGAGGTGTCGTTCAGGAAGTGTGGTTTGCTCACGCAGTCGCTGTGCCGTGTCACAACTGAAACTGTTGAATTGCCAGTATATGAAGGACTTCCTGGGTTGTCTGAATTTCTAGTAGCATTTGAAGACAAGGTGTCAGAACCACAATGGTTGTTGGCCTTGGAGGAGGCACTGAAGGCTACTCCAGCACGTTGGTGGGCGACCGACCCATAAGAAGTCAATTACCGGGTGGTCGCAGTGTCAAATACTGATGATGGTTCGCTTCAACGACACAGAAATATACCACACCGGAAGGTATGATGGGTGGAATGAACCTGGCAGTCACCTGATTGCATGTCAGACTCTATGGGCCTCGCGACCAAAGGATGAATGGGTCCATGCCTTTGTCCACACTTTGGATGACATGATGCGATCTTTTTATGCCGCAACTGAGTTGCGCGGGGATATTACCACTTGGTTAGAGTTGACAGTTTTCTTTACTCATAACTTCAGTTTCGCAGATGCCAATCTAGATGTTCATAATGCCTTGCAGGTCATCTGTGACGTCGTTCTGAAGGTAGTTCCAGTGGCATATCCCATGGATTTGCATATGCATTGTCAGATGCAGTTGATGATGGAGTGTTATAATATTACTGGAGCGCCAGAGGATGGTGATGACCTGTGGAATATCAATATTCCGGAATCAAAAGGGAGTCAGGATGTCGTAGCACCTAATGCACCAACCAATCCGATCAGTCAGCCACTGAAGCTCGAGAGGTCAACATTGGGACAAAGGAGAAACCAAAGTTGTGAATGTCGAGGACTAATGGGATGAAGAGATGATGGTGAAGGTCACAGACCTGTTGCATGAGTTCCAAGACTTTTTCCCTACGAAGTTTTCCGAAATGAATGGAATCCTGGGGGATCTAGGGGAGATGAAGATTCTGTTGAAGCCAGATGCGAAATCGATAAGGCAGCGACCATATCGACTGAATCAGCGACACAAGGAAAGGGTCAAAGTTGATTTTGACCGCATGTTGGACGCTGGAATAATTGAGCCAATTGAAGAATCGGAATGGATTAGTCCAATGGTGGTGCAAGACAAGAAGATGGGTGAGGTACACATTTGTGTCGACCTGAGGAAGTTGAATGACACGTGTATGCATGATCCAGTTTCGACGCCATTCACTGATGATGTGCTGGAAGGAGTGGGCGGTCAAGAGATGTATTCTTTCACAGATGGGTTCTCTGGCTATCACCAGATCAGGATCGCGAAAGAGGACCGCCACAAGACAACGTTTGTGACTGAATGGGGTTGTTTCCAGTACACCATGATGTCGTTTGGGCTTAAGAATGCCCCTACGGTATTCTCCGGGGTTGTTGTCGCTGCATTCCGAGATTTTATTCAAAATTTTTTGCAAGTGTATATGAATGACTGGACAGTTTATGGATTGATCAGCGACCATCTAGAAAACCTGCGACTGATGCTGGAGCAATGTCGACAGCATCAGATATCGCTGAACTTGAAGAAGTGCATTTTTTGCGCACCATTCAGGATGTTGTTGGGTCACATTGTTTGCAAGAAAGGGTTGTTGGTTGACCCAGCAAAGATTGCGCTGATTCTGAGCTTGACACCACCAACAAATGTAAAGTAATTGAGAGCGATGCTGGGGCACATAGGGTATTATCGCAAGTTTATCCATGGTTACAATGCGATCGTTGCTCCTATGGAAAAGTTGTTAAAGAAGGATGCGGTATTCTTATGGAGCCCGGAATGTCAAGTAAGTTTTGAGACGCTGAAGGCTAAGATGGCTTCAGCACCGATACTGGTATTTCCTGATTGGAGCAAGGAATTCCATGTCCATGTGGACACCTCATCAATCGCACTAGGAGTGGTGCTCGCGCAACCAGGGGAAGGAGATCTGGATCACCCAATTGTCTTTGTGAGTTGGAAGCTGTCATCTACGGAACGAAATTATACGACTACCGAGAGGGAAGGTTTGGTGATGGTATATGCGCTACAGAAGTTTAGGAATTACCTGTTGGGGGGTCATTTCAAGATTTTCACAGACCATTCTGCTTTGAAATACCTGGTCAATAATCCTGTGTTGGGGGGGAAGATATGCTGCTAGCTAATTCTCTTTCAGGAGTTTGATTTTGAGGTAATTGTGAAGCCAGGTCGCTTGAATACGGGGCCAGATCATTTATCACGAATTGAGACAGGTGAGGAACCAACCAACATTGAAGATGGCTTGTCGGATGCACAGCTATTCAAAGTCAAGGTGGCTGACGACTACTATGAAGAGATAATTCAGTTTTTGACGACGGGAACCGCACCAGAGGAGTTTACCACAAGTCAAAAGAAGCAGTTGGTGGTCAAGGCTGCAAATTTCCAATTGATTGTTGGACAGTTGTATAAACTCGGACCAGACGAGATCTTGAGGCGTTGTGTCCTACCTCATGAACAAGGGCAGATATTGGTCGAGGCACATGCAGGAGTGGCTGGGGACATTATGGCAGTCATGCTACCGCTAGGAAGGTGCTTCGCGCAGGGCTTTGGTGGCCCACTCTTCACAACAATGTGACGGATTATGCGCGGACTTGCGATGTCTGTCAAAGAACTGGAAAACCCTCCAAGAGGGATGAGATGTCGCTGGTACCTCAAGTGACATTGCAGCCATTTGATAAATGGGCTGTGGATTTCGTGGGACCAATCAACCCACCGAGGAAGAGAACTGGCGCGTGGTACATCATTACTGCGACTGATTATTTGAAAAGGTGGGCAGAGGCTGCACCAGTTCTACATTGCACTACCGCAACAACAACACGGTTCTTGTTTGACCACATCGTTACTCGGTTTGGATGCCCGAAGATATTGATGAGTGATCAGGGGAGTCACCTCATCAATCGCACAGTCAGTGCATTGACTGAAGAGATTTAGACACAGCATAAGAAGAGTACTCTGTATCATCCGCAGGCAAATGGCACAGTGGAGGCCTTCAACAAGGTATTGGAGCATGCGCTTACAAAGGTTTGTAATGAAAACCATGATGACTAGGATTGAAGATTCCAGTGGTCTTGTGGGCATATCGCACCACCTGTAAAAGATTGACAGGATAGACACTATTTAAATTGGTGTATGGGCAAGAGGTAGTTATGCCTATGGAGTACATTGTTCCGAGTCTTGCATAGCGGTAGCGACAGGTATGAATGATGAAGAAACATTAGCAGAATGACGAGAGAATATGGTGCAGCTTGAGGAAGATCGCTTTATCGTAGGTTTTCACCAGCGTGTGGAGAAGGATCGAAAAAAATCTTGGCATGATCGCCATATCAAAAATAAAAAGTTTCAGCAGGGCGACTTGGTGTTGCTGTATGACAGCAAGTTCATGAAGCATCCAGGAAAACTACAAATGCATTGGCTAGGCCCATATTGTATTAGTTTCATTACTTCCGGAGGTGCAGTACAACTGTAGCAGTTATATGGAGCGATGCTACCAAAGTTGGTGAATGGTAGCAGGCTGAAGCCCTACCGGACGGGCCCGGAGTCACACGATGCTTAACCGCATTGTGAAAAAAAAAATGTAGGATGCTAGCAGGAATAGAATGCGCATGTAGAAACGATGATAGCATGGTTAGGGATCCATGACGTGACAACTACAGGGTCGTGACACAGTCAAATCAACAATAAATGCAGACAGTTAAACGCAGTTAATTAACAATGCTCAGTGAAGTGACCTGTAGTTATGACGGATCTGACCGTTAGATTGACATGATCAATGACGGATTTGGTTAGTTAATGCATGATTTGGTCATAATGATCAACGTGATTTGGTCATAATGATGGAGGGATTGATTTGGTGCTATAAGAACGGGCCGAGGCTGGTCGGAAGCCATCCATTTGCAAAGAGTGAATTGAGCTGAATAGTGTTGTGTTGAATTGTGCAAGGTTGAGTAGAGTTGCAAAGCAAAATTGCATTGTGTCAAGCGAGTTTCCAAGTCGGGTGAGGTTGAGAAATAATTCGACATTGCGGGGGTCGAGGGAAGAATGCCAGGTGAACCAGATACGGTTGAGATTTTGAGAGAAGTAGAGTCATCTGTCATCCCTGTCACTATTGAGGAAGTTGCTAGTATGTCGGTCGGGTTGTCGTCAGTGATGCGGGAGAAGAGGGGGGGACGCGTCCTAACTCCCCACCACCAGGGAAGCGGCAGACCCGATCATCTGCACAAGTGCTAGAAGAGGTACCTGAGGCGAGTCCGTCGAGCTTAGGCATTGTGGAATCTGTGGCCCGACCAAGGGTATATACTGCGGCTATCCTGGGGTATATACCTCCCTATCGACCTGGTGCGCAGCCTCGGAAGCCCACCAAGAACCAGCGGTACCAAGTTAGGATGTCGGCAATCCCACCAGGCATGGTCTACACTGTAGACATTGTGCCTGCGCTGATGTAGTTGAAATATGACGATCATGATTTGCTGGCGCTGCAGGATGTTATGATGGAACCCTTTTGTGCCGAGAACAGCAAGGGAAGGTGGACCGACGTTATGATGGAACCTTTTGGCCTGCTTTCATGGCAGAATTTTATGGTTGAACAGACCGGTCACAGTCATGGTCGACCTAATTTACAAGATCACGGGGTTGCCAAAGGATGGTCCAGACCCATCGCAATATTTTCAATCGAAAAACAACGATAAGAAGCTCGCAGCGAGGTTGTGGACATGCTATGAGTTGCAGCACGATGGACGGGCATACTGCCTCAGCAGCATCAACGATCCAGCGGATCGCATTGGGGCACAGATCTTGGCTACTAAAATAGTGAGAAACAATCGACCCAACCAAGGAAATTCCAGAGTCATTGCATGTGCCGAGCTGTGTGCGGAAGGGGTACGGGTGAACTGGTCACTCTTTTTGCTGAACCAATTGACTGAGGATGCGATTTCGGCCCAGGCGGGAAAGTGGTCATTTGCATACAACTGGTTGTTGATTTTAGTCGCGCTTGTCGCTTGGATGGATCCCGACGACTATCAAGGGATGGATGTAGATGCGGCATAAGTCTGTAAGGGAGCACGCTACTAGAACCTTTGGTGGGTGCAAGAACCTGAGCGACTGAAGGATTGCGCAGCATAGTTCTGGTTCTACTGGGAAGCATTGCAGGAGGCAGCTAAGCATGTTCCATGGTTGTCTCAGGCAGCCGTCACGAAATATAAATCGATTTCTTGGTTTGCGATTGGCCCACACAACTGTTAGAAAAACAGGATCGCAGAGCAATAACAATAAACAGAAATGCAAATATAATCACACACAATTACAAGAGAGACACAGATATATAGTGGTTCACCCCAACTTGGGCTACGTCCACACTGAATTTTCCAGTCCTTATTATTATTACCATCCAGCAAGGTGAAGGGATACAACCTGCAGCAAAGGCGCTACACTTCCTCTTCACTGTCTCATAGTCTCTCTTCTTAATCGCAGAGATCTTTACAATGCATAAAACCTAATACATCAAACCCTAGCCGTATTATAATGTCTTTCTTTTATAGGGAAAATACAATGGGAAAAATACCATGGGATACCCAAAACCATGGGCTCGCAAAACAGTTGGCGAAAACAGCCCCAAAAATTTTTCTACAGTCCCCGAACCCCTAAAAATGCAAAATGGGTGTACAGTCCTCCAGGGTGCATGGCTAAGACAATATCATCTATGAGACTGGAAGATTTGGCTCCAAAACCAACAATCTCCCACTTGGAGACTGATCACAACAACTCCACTGCTGCTGCACTTGATGGACTTGGACTTGGCAAATTTCTCCTCTTCACCTTCATGCTAGAAGGCCAATTGAAACCGACCAAGAACTCAGTTTCTCTCTGGTCACTACGTTTGTGAACATGTCTGCAGGATTTTGGCTAGTATGTATCTTTTCCATCTTCAACAGTTCATCTTCTAGAATAGAGCGTATGAAATGGTACTTAAGCTATATTGCTGAGTTCTTTGCAAGATGAATGGCACTCTGGCTGTCACTATACAACCTTCTATCCTTCTGCTTCTTACCCACTTCCTCCATAAAACTTTGCAACCAAATCATCTCTTTACTAGCCTCTGTAATAGAAAAATACTCTACTTACGTTGTTGAAAGTGCAACAACCTTCTGCAGTTTCTAAATCCAGCTTACTGCTGTTCCACCTACAGTAAACACATACCCTGTGGTGCTCCTCCTGCTATCCTTATCACCTGCCATATCTGCATCAACATATCCCTATAGAACAGTGTCTGAACCTCCAAAACATAATGCCTGAGTGGTGGTACCTCTCAAATACCTGAGAATCCACTGTACTGCCCTCCAATGTTCTTTACCTAGATTGTTCATATATCTGCTCACAACTCCCACTGCATGTGAAATATTTGGTCTTGTGCACACCATGGCATACATCAAGCTGCCAACTACTGATTGATAGGGAATCTTAGACATGAAATCTGTCTCTTCCTGTGTCTTGGGATACATTTCCTTACTTAGACTGAAATGGCTGGCCAAAGGTGTACTAACTGGTTTTGCATTCTGCATTTTGAACCTCTCCAACACCTTTTGTATGTACTCACCCTGAGACAATGTCAATTTGTGATTTTTCCTGTCTCTTGTTATTCTCATACCAAGGATTTTCTTTGCAGCACCAAAATCCTTCATCACAAATGAATTAGCTAGCTTCCTTTTGAGTACATTTATATCCTGCACGTTAGACCCTACAACAAGCATGTCATCCACATACAATAACAAGATAATATATCTTTCATTGTCTAGCTTCTTGAAATAAACACAGTGGTCAAAATGACATCTACTATAACCTTGTTCTGTCATAAACCTGCCAAATTTTAAATACCACTGCCTTGGAGCTTGCTTCAAACCATACAAACTCTTTTTCAACCTGCATACCAAGTTCTGCTTACCTTTGACCTCATACCCTTGTGGCTGCTGCATATATATCTCTTCCTCCAAATCCCCATGGAGAAAGGCTATTTTTACATCTAACTGTTCAAGATGCAAATCTTCTACCGCCAATAGACTTAAGATAGTCCTAATTGAAGTCATCTTAACAACAGGAGAAAATATTTCATCAAAATCAATACCTTTCTTCTGTGCAAACCCCTTTACAACAAGTCTGGCCTTGTACTGCTTCTTACCTCCTTCTTCTTCCTTCAACCTGTAAATCCATTTGTTCTACAATGCTCTTTTACCAGCAGGCAACTGAACCAGATCCCAAGTCTGGTTTCCTACCAATGAGTCCATCTCCTCATTCATTCCTTGCTCCTACTTCTTTCTAGTTTCCACTTACATTGCTTATTCATAACATTCTGGTTCACCAACATCAGTCATCAACACATAATACATTGAAGGAGAGTATTGTTCAGGGAGTCTACTTAACCTGGTATATCTTCTTGTAGTTGCAGGAATTTCAGGTATTTGTTGTTGTTCTTGATTTTCTGGCACCTTTGGAACTTCATTTTCTTGAATTTCATCAAGTACTGTGTACTCTGTGGCTTCCTTTTTCTGTTTCTTTGCCTTCAATTGATCTTTATACATGACCTTTTCATTGAATATCACATCTCTACTCCTGATGATTTTGTTATTTTCATAATCCCATAAGCGATAACCAAATTCATCAACCCCATATCCAATAAAATTACATTTCTTGGATTTAGCTTCAAGCTTTGTTCTATTTTCTTTATCAATATGGACAAATGCTTCACAACCAAACGTTCTCAGAAATGAGTAGTTTACCTTTTTATATGTCCATGCCTCCTTTGGAATACCACCATCCAAAGCACTTGAAGGTCCTCTGTTTATTAAATAAACAACAATATTTATAGCATCCACCCAAAACTGTAAGGGAAACCCTGCATGAAGTCTCATACACCTTGCACGCTCCATGATCGTTCTGTTCATCCTTTCTGACACACCATTTTCTTGTGGTGTTCCTGGGACTGTCTTCTCTCTACGAATCCCATGGTATGAACAGTAACTATCAAACTCCTTGCCGCGGTACTCACCTCCATTATCAGATCTGAGACACTTCAACCTTTTACCTGTCTCATTCTCAACCAAAGCTTTCCACTTCTTAAAAGTAGCAAACACATCAGATTTCTGTCTAATGCAATAAACCCAAGTTTTCCTAGTTGCATCATCAATAAATGTAACATAATAATGAGAGCCACCAAGAGATTGTACTTGAGCCGATCCCCATACATCTGTATGCACTAGCTCTAACTTTTCATTCTTCTTTTGTTTCGCAACCCTGAGAAATCTGACTCTCTTCTGTCTTCCATAAACACAGTTTTCACAGAATTCCAAACTTACCTGCTTCAAATCTAGCAGCAACTTCCTTGAGTGGAGAATCTGCATCCCCTTCTCACTCATGTGGCCAAGCCTATGATGCCACAATGCTGTATCTGTTCCTGTGAAAGCTAAAGAGATAGAATGGTCAGTATTATGAGGACATAAATACAACGTACCTATCCTGTCTCCTTTTGCTATCACCATTGATCCTTTAGTGATCTTCCACCACTTTTCTCCAAATGTAGATAGACAGCCTCCATCTCCCAACTGACCTGTTGAGATCATATTTCTTTTCATAGCAGGAATATGCCTAACATCTTTCAACAACTAGTTAGTTCCATTCTTAACTTTTATCCATACCTTACCCATTCCAACAATTTTACATGGCTCACCATCACCCAATAAAACATGTCCAAAATCGCCAAGAACATACTCATGAAAGTATTTCCTATGGGGTGTAGCATGACATGAATCTCCTGAATCTACTACCCAATAATCACTTGTATTATCTAATGCAAGAATCAAAGCATCTTGTAACACATCACTTGCTACATTTGCTTCCTGGGTAGTTTCCTTCTATGCATCTCCTTTCTTCTTTAGAGATCTGCAGTCTTTCTTCAGATGTGCTTTCTTTCCACAATTCCAACAATCTATTTTTCCCAGTCTGGACTTGGATCTACCCGTTTAGACTTGCCATGATTACCTTGGCTCTTTCCTCTCTCTGTTTGTCTTCCCCTGCTCTCCATGGTCAACGCATTACCTGATGTCTCATCTGTGCTTTTTCTTCGCATTTCCTCGCTAAGAATAACACCAATAACATCATCAAATTTCAAGGTGTTTAAACCAGAGACAGAGTTACTTACAGCCATGACCAAGCTATTCCAGCTTTTTGGCAATGAACACAAGATTAGAAGAGCCCTAACCTCATCATCAAAGTTCACACTTACAGAACTTAGCTGATTTGTAACCGTATTAAACTCATTTAAATTATCAGTAACATATCCACCTTCAGACATCTTCATATTAAATAAACGCTTCATTAGAAATACCTTGTTGGAGGCCGAGGTTTTTTCATACAGCTTAACCAGTGTGCTCATCAAACCCTCCATTGTCGTTTCTTTTGAGATATTGAAACCCACCGACGAAGCTAGGCTCAACCGTATTGTTCCCAGAGCCTTTCTGTCAAGAACCTCCCATTCTTCGTCCTTCATGGCCGCCAGCTGCTTTGCTCTTCCTCCCAACGGTAGGAATAGATCCTTATGGTATAGATAGTCCTCTATTTGCATCTTCCATAAATGGAAGTTTTGGCCGTTAAGCTCGTCAACCTTAAACTTTCCTTCTTCCACCATTGCTCCCACTCGAACCAGAAACCCTAGCTTCCTGCGGGTTTATCTGTCAAATAGACCTTTGGCTCTGATACCAATTGTTAGAAAAACAGGATCGCAAAGCAATAACAATAAACAGAAATGCAAATATAATCACACACACATTACAAGAGAGACACAGATATATCGTGGTTCACCCCAACTTGGGCTACGTCCACACTGAATTTGCCAGTCCTTATTATTATTACCGTCCAGCAAGGTGAAGGGATACAACTTGCAGCACAGCCGCTGCACTTCCTCTTCACTATCTCACAGTCTCTCTTCTTGATCTCAGAGATCTTTACAATGAATAAAACCTAATACATCAAACCCTAGCTGTATTACAATGTCTTTCTTTTATAGGGAAAATACAATGGGAAAAATACCACGGGATACCCAAAGCCATGGGCCCACAAAACAGCTGGCGAAAACAACCCCAAAATGTTTTCTCGGGGGTGCTGCCCCTAAACCCCCATTCGCAGGGGCTCTGCCCCCGCACCCCCATGACTTGGGGGTGTTGCCCCCAAACCCCCTTTTTCGGGGCGTTGCCCTGAACCCCTAAAAATGCAGAACGGGTGTACAGTCCTCGAGGTGCACGGCTAAGACAATATCATCTATGAGACTGGAAGATCTGGCTCCACAACCAACAACAACATTCATGTGCAAGTGCGACGTGATACGGGGAAGTAGTGGTTGCAGACCCCATACAAATTGTCCGATGAGGAGTTGGATGTGATCATTGACGACTGGCCTGTAGAATGGAGAGAACTAGTTAGTCAGGAAGAAGAATCGACGGGGCTACCACTTGATGCACCAGAAATGGAACAACAGAATCACCCTGATTCAGATCAAGAGTCGTCACAGACACCTATGGACAAAGAAATATAGCGCGAGGTTGAGGAGGGAAGAATGAAGATGCATCATGAGCGGGGTATGACCAGTGGCGCAACCCCAACGATGGAAATGCGGTTGCAGCGGCTTATTGTGGCCTTAACAAATGCAATGAATGCAACAGCTCAAGCAATGAGGACACAGGAAGCCAAAGGTTTCAATGAGGTAAAAGATAATCTTGATTCCTTATTTGATATTGTTCTGAAGAAGGCACCAAAGGTAGCGACTGTGCAGGCAGTTGGAGCAGTTAGCACTGAGCCGTGGGTTCGGAATGTGCAAATTCCTATGACTGCGATTGCTACTGATAAGCAGGCTCTCTAGGCCTCGCTGCAATAGTTACAAGGTTTGTCGGTCGACATCAACGTGCTGTCCTCGCAGATGTTGGTGCAAATGCAGGCGATTGCCAGCCAGGAGCTGGCCGACAGGGAGCAAGATGTTAGCGGTCAGCTCTTGCGATCGCAGGAGAACAAGGCAGCGGCTCAAAAAGAAGTAGATGAGTTCACGATGAAGGCGGTAGCAGCACGGGAGGTGGTAGAAGAATTGGAGAACAAGCTCGAGCAGCTGATTGCCGAGAAGGCTAGTGTAATTGTAGAGCTGAAGAAGGACCAGGATCGTCTGATAGTGGAAAATGCAAACCTCTGGGATAGAAGAGTGCGGATGGAAGAGGAAATTGCTGAGGCCTGTCAATATGTATTTGAGCCTACCTCGCAGTTGGATCCGGTCGAGCGAGTGCAACGACTTGGGGCTGTCATCACCCAATTCCAGCACTACAATGCGAACTTACAAGCTATAATACAACCAGGCACACCGCGGGAGCAAGTACCTGAAAGGAAACATGCCATGGAGGAGTTGGCAACACAACTGGGATACCTGGAGAAAGCAACGACAAAAATCACTGCAGAGATTACGTAGTTTTGGGGCAGCGTAGTCCAGGATGAGCAATTAGAGCAGCTGAACAAGCTGCGACAAGAGGTGGAAGGGCAGCTTGCAACATTGAAAATGTCGATGAGAACGTTGCCACCAGTTATCTAGGTCACCAAATCTGTGGAGCTAAAGGAGTTATAGCAGCGTGTTGCAAACGCACAGGAGCGTCAGCAAAAGCGCACTACGCAGTTGGACGAGCTCCAAGGGATTGGCGCGCAGTTTTCTCTCAAGGAAATTTCAATACTACAGGCGATACAGGAAGGTCAGTGAAAATTTGTTGATAAGATGATTGAGCACCTATCAGCGCAGGATTTGACAGAGAGTTAGGAGATCGCTGTGGCGGATCAAGAGAAATTCAGGGAGATTGATCAGTAGTACGAGGACTTCAGGTTGAAGATCAACGAGTACACTATGTCCAACTGACGTGGCTCGAGGGCGAGCCATAAGATTGTGTTGGGGGCCTGTTGGCAGGCGGTTTGGATGAGTCAGCTACGCAGCATCGCGGATGCTGCAAAAGGTCAAAGATGCCACGCAAGAAGGAAAACAGCGCGCAAGTCAATAGTATTTTATGTATTTTTGGGTCATTTGGACCGCATTATGCGGGTTTTGGGTCATTTGGACCGCAAAATGTGGGTTTTGGGTCATCGTTTTTTGTAGAGTTTGTTAAGAAGTAGTTAGGTGATCGGCTAAGTGGACAATAAATGTAAAGGTGCAAGCCTATAAATAGGTGTTGCATTGCAAGTACTAGATCATCTTTATTCAGAGAATTGTTATTGCGGGATGTTTTGGATATTGATCTGAGTCTGTTTGAATCTGGGTATGCGACAGAAGCACTATATTGCGGTATATGTGGTTTAATACGAAGGTTAATATGACATGATGGATTTTTGACAAGAATCATTGTGTCTCTTTCTATTTTCCTGGTATGAATGTGATATGCGATATGAATCTATAAATGATGCGATGTTTTCCTGTTTCAAATGATGTTATGCTGTTAGATCTATTTGCACAGTGATGTTTTATTGACAATGAGATCTGTTGAATGATGCTGTGACTCTATTTAATGCATAAGTTGAATAATTAGGTCTGATATGTAATGCTACACTAAGTCGATAAGTAGCCACACATGGTCCTTCGTCATTCAGCGGAAACATGGTTCCATTAACTCTCCCTCGAACATCTCAGGTGAGACTTCATCTGCTTCGCAGGTGTTACTGGATAGGGTAAAACCTATTTGGGCCGGTGCTCAAGGAGATCGCGGTGGCTTGGGTGTCAACAGAGTGAGGAACCCCTGTCGACTGGGTTTGTGTCAACAATCAACCACCACCAAAATCACTATCTTCCCTCCATATTTAGGGATCCCTTCAATGAAATCCATAGAAATATCTGTCCAAATCCGTGTATGGATGGGAAAATGTTCGAGCAATCCCGGAAGGAGTGTCGTTTAACAATTATTGCGCTGGAAGGTATCACATTCAGCCACCATCTATTGAATTGTCCTTTTTGTTCCCTGCCAAAAAAAGTTACGACGTGACTGCTCATACGTTTTGAGGAACCCAGAGTGCCCTACCGATGGAGAATCATGGAGTTCATAGAAGACATCCTGTTGAATATCTGTGCTCTAGGGAAGCACTAGACGACCCTTGTATCTCAGGGAAGCACCATACCAAGAGTAACTTGGTACAACAGAAGGGTTTTTATCCAAGCGTTGGATGATTTGAGATAATGAAGAGTTATTGACATAGCCCTGTTGAACAGATTGCAACCAATTTGGAAGAGGCATAGAAATAATTGAAAGAGAAACTTGGTCATCAAATGTGCGAGAAAGAGCACCTGCCACAATATTGTCCTTACCCTTCTTGTAAGTGATCTCATAGTCATAACCCATGAGTTTTCTAGCCCATTTCTGTTGTGCTGGGGAGGATACACGTTGTTCCAGGAAATATTTCAGACTCTGGTAATCAGTGTTGATGCAGAAATGATTGCCTAATAGGTATGGTCGCCACTTCTGTACTGCATGCAAAATAGCCAGCATTTCCTTCTGATATGTAGAGGCAACTAAATTCTTACCTAAAAGGGATTTACTGGTAAACGCAATGGGATGTTCATCTTGAAGGAGAACAACACCAAGTCCATTTATGGAAGCATCACTCTCAATAGTGAGGGCTTGGAAAAATCAGGCATAGCTAGAACTAGTGTAGTACACATAGCTTGTTTCAGTTTTTCAAATGCACACTTAGTAGCATGTTTCCATGTAAAAGCATCATTTTTCAATAGAGCAGTTAATGGAGCTGCAATCTTCCCATAATCCTTGACAAACTTGCGGTAGTATCCAGTCAACCCCAAAAAACCACGAAAGCTCTTGAGTGTCTGAGGATGCGGACCATTGTTCATGGCAACAATTTTGGCAGGATCCACGCGAACCCCTTATGCTGAAATAATGTGCCTGAGATACTCTACTTCCTTCTGTCCAAAAATACATTTAGACTGTTTTGCGTGGATATGATGGTCAGAGAAAAGTTGTATCACAAGATCCAGATGCTGGAGACGTTCAGCCCATGTTTTACTGTAGATGAGGATACCATCAAAGAAGACTAGAATGAATTTCTGTAGGTAGGGCCAAAATATTTTATTCATCAAGGCCTGGAATGTTGAAGGAGAATTAGTGAGGCCAAAGGGAACGACCAAAAACTCATAGTGGCCATTATGTGTGCGGAAATCTGTTTTAGGGATATCATCCTCATCAACCCGAATTTGATGATACCCAAAACGAATATCCAACTTGGAGAAGAATTGAGCACCATGAAGCTCATCAACAACAGGAATTGGAAACTTATCCTTGATTGTGAGGTGATTAAGTGCTCGGAAGTCACTGCATAGGCGCCATGACCCATCTTTTTTATGGACAAGAAGAACTTGTGAAGAAAAGGAACTAGTGCTTGGGCGAATAATACCTTGCTTCAGTAAGTCCCAAACGAGCATTTCAATCTCTGTTTTTTGGTGAAATGGGTAGCGATAGGGCCTGATGTTGGGAGTAATGTTGAAATATTGTAACTTCTAATAATATTATATTTGTACTTTATTATTCCGGAGATGTTTCATTCCTCCGATGAGACTTTGTCATGTATCCAGAGATGTTTATTCCTCCATGGTAACTTGGGTTATTAGACTTCCCTAGTGGGGTCGGCCCTGTATGTGTTATGTGGTTCAAAGGGTTATTAGAACACCCTAGTGGGGTCGACCTTGTCACATTATGTAAAGTGGTTAAGTTGGGGCCGACCTAGCTTGTGTAAAAGACAAGTCGGAGTTGTGTATAAATAGAGGAGGTGTGTTCCTCATTTAACATACACTGCACTCACTTGTGAATAGAGCATAGGTGAGGGAGAGATCTTCTATGGAGGAGAAGGAGCTCATGTCTAGGGTTTACATCTTTATATTTGCTGGTCATCTATATTGAGGAAGCTTTGCTGGGTTTTCTACCCCATGAGGGTTTCCCAAGATAAATCTGTGTCTCTGGTGTTTATGCTGTGCTTGTTGTTCTTTCAGTGATCCTGTATATGCTATTGTTGTGAAATGAAATGAAATGCTGATATTTTCTGTCTTAGCATATTAAATCTTAACATGGTATCAGAGCTAGCCTGAAGGAAGGAAATGTATGGCACTTACGACACTTGTTTCACTTGCGACAATTTGAAGGCTAGGGTTTTGTATAGAAAAAACCAGTCATCATGGAACTTTCGCAATAAATCCATTTTGGTGAAGGTTCAGGATCTGAAACCTTTACAGGTCGTAGATAAAATCCCCTTGTACCGTTTGTACAAAGGAAAACCTCTAATTCATTGTACTTTGTGATTTATGATCAGTACAAGTTATGGTTTGTGCCTCTTCCAGATCTCATTCATAAACAGGTGACCTAGGAAAAAAAGTCACAACTTGGGATAGGAAGCTACAAATTAAATTTAGTAAAAAGTGACATGTAGAGGACGGACTGTAGTTTCTCAGGTAACGTTTTCAGAGTTCGAAGTTGAACCAGTGACACGTGGCACGCCGTACAAGTTCGCTCTCCTGTTTTATCCCATAAACCGGTCACGTTGCGACACTTGGCATAACTCTCTCTCAGAGAATCCAATTTAGGTCAGACCTATGGGGTTAGAAAGAGGACAAGTCGGGCTACCACAGGCAGAAGTTTCAGAATCTTTGGATTCGAAATTTTGTTGTTACACTAGAAACAATCAGGTGCATATTTCTGTCAAAACAGATTTCGATTTTGAGCACCTTCATTCTTGAGTCATCACTGCTGTGGGAAATTAGGGTTTCAGAGAAAGTTGAAATTTTTGGAATCGGAGTCCACGGATGAATGCTACTCAGAAAAATGGAAATTTAGAGACCAAGATCAAATTTTTTGGTTGGTCAGAAGGGTGGGCTTGACCAAACCCTAGTTCAGGACTTTGATCGGAAAGGTGGAAAATTAGGGCTTCTACAAAAGTTGGAATTTTTTAAGTCTGTGACCATGGATGGAAGCTCCTCAGAAAAAAACAAAGTTTAGAGCTTTGGATCGAACCTTTTGATTGTGCAGAAGGGTGGGCTTCACCAAACCCTAGTTCGGGATCCTGTCCAGTGAATCAAGAAGTTTCAAAGGCAATTTTTAGGGGTCAAATTTTGAAGATTTCAAAATTGAAGTATGGTATCTTGATCAGCTCATCAAGGCACATCTTTCCATCCATTCAGGAGTTTGAAATTCAAAGTTTGAATTTTTAGGGTTTCTCTAACAAACCCTAATCCAGCTCCAGATCCAGTTTCAGCAAATCAAAGTGGATTGGGTTAAAAGCAATCCTGACAGGTATAACTTGAGGAGATACAGGTATGTGTTGAAATCAGTTTATGATATGTTTGTCTTTATATTATTGAGGTTAGTACAATCTTGATTAATCTTAGAAGTATGAATGCATGTGAATGATAGAAGACAGTCATTGATTAGGGTTATATGATTGTACTAATGCACCTGTAGTGTTGTATGAGAATGATGTTGTCTGCTAACAAGATACAGGTACATCAAGACCATGATGACATGAAGACAAAGACTCATTCATAATCTTTGATCACATAGAAGCTCCACTTATGAGGTATGTATGACCTTGTTCTACTATGCTTAACCTATGAGATATGCAGGTTCTAGCACAAGGTCTCTAAATCATTGAAGAGAACAAAGAAGATATTGTTTGGTATGTTAAGACATAGCCAAGCATAATAATCCAGGTATGTTTTCCTATATCAAGTTAGAATCCTACTTTGTGTTAGGATCTTAGGTAAGTATACCTATGTATGAAATGATCATGACCATACAAAATGTTTTGATAGTATTGAGATTATACTAATGAATGTATGTTTATGTATGAGATCATGAGGATGACACTAGTGCACACTTAAGCATGCATAGTGGTACAGAATGAATAGAAGTTCAAAGACATATAGAGATCAAGCGGGAGGAAACCACTCAACATAAAAGATAAGTATTTGAGTTGTTATTTGAATATCTGAAATAGTAAATGATATTGCTTGTATGCATATTTTTATTCCTAGAATATATCATGCATAGTGTAAGCATTCATATAGCATTGAACAGTATACTACTAATATGCATATGATGGGTAAGATTGGACAAACATTCCATTGTTTTTTATCTAGAATGAAACCTCTTTGCTGACATGCTGAGAGCTGTGCACACTCTTGATAGTATGTTCTGGTAGAGATGGAAGGCATCTAGATAGCCACTATATGCATACAGGATATGGAAAAGTGTTGTGCCAAAGTATTGTTCAAGATAGTTGCATAACTATGTGAATCATATATGTATGCATAATAGATTATCATGTCAACATGATTTTATGATTATGAAGTATTACTAATCATGTAATTAACTTTGATTTGTAGGAAAGATCATGTGATATGATCTACAAAAGAAGGATGATGAACACCGAACAAGTGATGGATGTTCAACAAGAAGACTTACAAATCAAACATACTATAGAAGGCTCGTGGCTAGAAGCTTCTCTTAGAAAGAGGAAGAGGATCATGATGAGATGTTTGCTCCAAGTGGCTAGACCATTCTCTTAATGGTGTCATTGAAGAAGAAGTGCAAATCGAGAAAACTCTCAGGATTCAATTGAAGAAAGCTCTGTATGGGTTCAACAGGTACCCAAGATCGATAGTCATTTGATGAGCTTAAGGATCACCATGGGTGATGCGGATTTCAACCTTTGCTACAAGGTTGAAGATGGTATCTATATACAGATGACATTCAAGAAGGAACTCACCATAGAGTTCGAATGATCTTGAGGCGCATATCAGTAGACCCATCTGATGAGAGATGGCACGGATAGATATGCAAAAGATCACTCAATGCAGAGTGTGAATGATGTTCAGTCACAGAGGAAGAATTGATAGCTTCTTGACAAGCTTGGGATTTACCAAAGTAAAGATGATCCTAACCTTTACCTTAAGGTCATGGATGATGAACCTGTCATACTATTACTGTATGTGGATGATCTCCTTCTGACAAGGAGTGAGAAACAGATCATGGAAAGCAAGAAGAAGCTAGATACATATTTCGAGATGAAAGTTCTCAGATTAATGCATTACTTCCTAGGTATGGAAGTATGGAAAGGCTCAGAAGGAATCTTTCACAACGAGGGAAAGTTTCTTGTGGAAATATTAAAAGGATTTGATGTGTTGGAATGTAAAGCCATGGCCACTCCCATGTATTCCAATTTGAAGTTGTTAGCTGATGACTCATCAGAGTTAGTGGATGTGACTCTGTACAGATAGATTATTAGGTCATTGATGTATCTGATGAATACAAGGCCGGATATATGCTTTACTGTGAAACACCTTGAGACAGTATCTAGTGGAACCTAGGCGTGTTCACCTGATAGTTGCAAAGCATGTGATGAGGTACCTAAAGGGTACGATAGACTTTGGTATATGTTATCTTGGAGATAATGACCTCAGATTGTATGGATACACAGATGTTGATTGGGCAGGAAGTGTATCAGATAGGAAGAGTACATCAGGCAGATGTTATTGTTTGGGATCTGCCATGATCTCGTGGTTTAGCAGGAAGCAGTCTAGTGTGGCTCTCAACACAGCTGAAGCAGAATATATGGCTGCTTGCTCTGCTAGTTGTGAAGCGGTATGGATTCAGGATTGTTTGACTTAGAGATGGACCCCACTGTGATCTTGTGTGACAACCAGATTTGCATCAAGATGACTGAGAAATCCATGTTCCATGATAAACCAAAGCACATAGAGATCCGATATTTTTATATACGGGATATGGTGCAGAAAGGAGCTATCAAGCTCGAGTATGTGAGCACTGACGAACAAGCTGCTGATGTATTGACCAAAACCTCTGTCTCGAGCAAAGATTGAGTATTTCTGAGACAAGATTGGTGTAGTTCAGAAGGACCCTCCTCGAAAGGGGGAGTGATGTGGTCGTTGATGATGAGATTGCCTGCATCGACAAAAAGGTTGATGATGTGGATACATGTATAGATGATACCGACGGTGAGGTTGATGATGTGGTTACATGTATTGATGATACCGACGGTGAGGTCGATGATGTGGAGACCTGTATTGGTGATAGCGACGATGAGGTCAATGAGAGGTCCTTAGACTTGGTCTAAGTTGACAAGTGGATCGTATCATCCTTAGACACATGTCCTAAAAGAGATCCATAGACATATGTCTCTGAGAAAGAAATCCCTAGTGGATGAGAGGGATTGCATCATCCCTGGACTTCGGTCCCCTGAATTGATCCATAGACATATGTCTCTGAGAATGAAGTCCCTAGTGGACGAGAGGGATTGCATCATCGCTGGACTTCGGTCCCCTGAATTGATCTGTAAACATATATCTTCAAGAAAGAAGTCCCTAGTGGACGAGAGGGATTGCATCATCCCTGGACTTTGGTCCCCTGAATTGATCCGTAGACATATGTCTCCGAGAAAGAAGTCCCTAGTGGACGAGAGGGATTGCATCATCCCTGGAATTCGGTCCCTTGAATTGATCCGTAGACATATGTCTCCGAGAAAGAAGTCCGTAGTGGACGAGAGGGATTGCATCATCCCCGGACTTCGGTCCACTGAATTGATCCTTAGATAGATGTCTCTGAGAAGTGGTCCCTAGTGGACGAGAGGGGTTGCATCATCCCTGGACTTTAGTCCCCTGAATTGATCCGTAGATAGATGTCTCCGAGAAGTGGTCCCTAGAGGACGAGAGGGATTCCATCATCCCTAGACTTTGGTCTCCTGAATTGATCCGTAGACATATGTCTCCGAGAATGAAGTCCCTAGTGGACAAGAGGGATTGCATCATCCCTGGACTTCGGTCCCCTGAATTGATCCGTAGACATATGTATCTGAGAAAGAAGTCTCTAGTGGATGAGAGGGATTGCATCATCCCTGGAATTCGGTCCCTTGAATTGATCCCTAGACATATGTCTCTGAGAAAGAAGTCCCTAGTGGATAAGAGGGATTGCATCATCCCTGGACTTCGGTCCCCTGAATTGATCCGTAGACATATGTCTCCGAGAAAGAAGTCCCTAGTGGACGAGAGGGATTGCATCATCCCTAGACTTCGGTCCCCTGAATTGATCTGTAGACAGATGTCTCCGAGAAGTGGTCCCTAGTGGACGAGAGGGTTGTATCATCCATGGACTTTGGTCCCCTGAATTGATCCATAGACAGATGTCTCCGAGAAGTGGTTCCTAGAGGATGAGAGGGATTGCATCATCCCTGGACTTAGGTCCCCTGAATTGATCCATAGACAGATGTCTCCGACAAGTGGTCCCTAGTGGACGAGAGGGATTGCATCATCCCTGGACTTCGGTCCCCTGAATTGATCCGAAGACAGATGTCTCCAAGAAGTGGTCCCTAGTGGACGAGAGGGATTGCATCATTCCTGGACTTCGGTCCCCTGAATTGATCCATAGACATCTATCTTTGAAAATTGATGATAGGACTGCATCGTCCCTAAACATTTAGTTCAAAATGATGTGTTTGGATTGCATCGTCCATAGACATGGGACTTATCTTAAATTGATAAGGATTGATCATCCTGGGAATTTGATCTGGATTGTATCATCCATGGACCTATGTCCTAAATTGAGAGGGATTGATCATCCCGTAATAGGATCTTGTGTATTGCAGAGTATACTGCTATGAAGATGTTGTAGATCGAGATGATCCAGATGTTATAGATCACGATGATCCAGATGTTGTTTATCGTGATGATCTAGATGATGATGCTAATGATCGTGTGATGACGATGCTGATGATCGTGTGATGACGATGCTGATGATCGTATGATGACGATGTTGATGGTCGTGTGATGATGATGCTGATGATCGTGTGATGACGATGCTGATGATCGTGTGATGATGATGATTGTGTGACGACGATGCCTTTGATCGTGAGGATCCAGATGATAATATTGCTGTAGCTATTCAAGTGCTGCAGAAGATGAAGATTCAGTACTGAAGATGTTGATGTTCCACTATTGAAGATGTTCCAGTAACTGCTTGAGTTACTGATGATGTTGAGAAAGCTTCCAATGATTTATAGATGTATCATGTATGATGTTGATGACTCCTTGATCCTGCAGATGTTGTTATAATATCCTTCTCGTTAAGGGGGAGTGTTGAAATATTGTAACTTCTAAGAATATTATATTTGTACTTTATTATTCTGAAGATGTTTCATTCCTCCGATGAGACTTTGTCATGTATCTGGAGATGTTTATTCCTCCGTGGTAACTTGGGTTATTAGACTTCCCTAGTGGGGTCGGCCCTGTATGTGTTATGTGGGTCAAAGGGTTATTATACCACCCTAGTGGGGTCGTCCCTGCCACATTATGTAAAGTGGTTAAGTTGGGGCCAACCTAGCTTGTGTAAAAGACAACTCGGAGTTGTGTATAAATAGAGGTGTGTTCCTCATTTAACATGCACTGCACTCACTTGTGAATAGCGCATAGGTGAGGGAGAGATCTTCTATGGAGGAGAAGGAGCTCATGTCTAGGGTTTACATCTTTGTATTTGCTGGTCATCTATATTGAGGAAGCTTTGTTGGGTTTTCTACCCCATGAGGGTTTCCCAGGATAAATCTGTGTCTCTTGTGTTTATGCTGTGCTTGTTGTTCTTTCAGTGATCCTGTATATGCTATTGTTGTGAAATGAAATGAAATGCAATGCTGATATTTTATGTCTTAGCATATTAAATCTTAACAAGGAACGCTTCCAAGAAGGAGCTGAATACGATGGTCCTCTGGCCTTGAAGGTGGTAATCCCACTGGTTCAGCAAAGACACTTGTATATTGATCCAGAATTTGTTGTAGATCCAAAGGAGTAGTGGAGACTGCTGATGGTTGCATTTGAATGGAATGGATCTGAGCGATGACACCATGTGAATTCTTCTTAAGGAGTTTTTTCATGCGATGTGAATTGATGATGCTGAGAGACCTTGGTTGTAAGCCTGTCAATGTGTGTTTTTTTTCGATGGGTCAAAACTGCATCCAAAGTTCAGCAAAATCCCATAAGATGGGGCCAAGTGTGCTCAGCCATTGAGTGCCCAAAACCACATCACATCCGCCTAAGGTCAAGGAAAACATTTCATAGCACAGGTTATAATCTCCCATAGAGATACACACATTGCGACACTTCCCTTTGCAAGGTAAGGTTCCCCCATTGACAACCATGACTTCAAAGTTGGAGCAAGGATGGACAAAATAATCAGCCTGTTTGGTGATCTGAGGGTCAATGAAGTTATGAGTGCTACCAGAATCAATGAGTATTGTAAGAGGAAGCTTCTTGAAGTAACCCCTGACCCGCATTGTTTGGGGGGTGGTGATTCCAGCTAAAGCATGGAGAGATATCTCTGGGTGGTCATCCTAAGACAGAGGGTCAATAGGCGGGTCCTGAATTTCGACCTGATCATCCATTGTATCTGGAGCTTCTTCACCAATTTCAGAGGCAGGCGAAGAATCCACATCCAAGAGATATATCTTTTTCTCAGCATATCTATGTCCCCGAGTGAATTTCTCATCACAATTATAACAAATCCCTTTTTCTCTGCATTCCCGCATCTCTGTTTCCGACAAATGCTTGATAGGAGTTGGTCGAGGAGCTAGCGGGATGGAAGGTTGTTGATAACCCATATTTCAGAAGGGAACAAAAGTGGGTTTGGAGCGTTGTTGGGCTGCAATCTTGTATTCTTCCAACTTAGCCAATCCCAGGGCTTCCATCATTGTGTTGGGATAGAACATTTTAACCTTAGAGCGGATTGCATCCTTTATACCACTGATAAAACAACTCCTATAGAAGTCATCAGGAAATTCTTCGGTGTGGTTGCTAGTTTCTCAAATTCGATTTGATACTCTCTCACAGTGCCAATTTGGCGAATTTTAGTGAGTGCTTCTGTAAAGTCATTAAAAGCACTAGGAACAAATCGTTGCAAAAGGAGCTGGAAAAAATCTGTCCATTTTGGCTCTTCATGAGCCCTGATGTACCAATGGTACCATTGAAGAGATTCCTATTCCAAATGAAAGGATGCAAGTTGAACTTTGTTGACATCAAAAGTATTATGCAGACTTAAATATTGTTCTACCCGATAGATCCATCCAGTCGGATCAGTACCATTGAAGCGAAGAAAATCAAGCTTCGGACCACAAAAATTGCTAGAAGAAGAGAACCCATTGTCTGAAGAAGACTCTGACTATCGTTTATTGTTCGTGGCTGAATGCTCAAGATGTAGGCCGATAAATTTTTCATCCAGATCCTGGAGTTTGGTTTTGAGGGCTGCAAGTTCTTCCTCCATGGTTTTTTCTCTTGCGTGGGTGACAACCATAACCAGGAGTTTTTTTTTGAGTGGGTAGAAAAATAAAAACATAAATTATTTTAGTAAAGGAAAATATGGATTTGGGAAAAAATCTGATGGGTAATTTGGGTTTGACTAGGTTTTGGACACTTTCGAATGGACAGGGAAGCAGAAAAGGAGGATTTCATAAGCGGAGTGAAAGAATGAGAAAATTTGGCAGAAAGGGACAAAGAAGCAGAAATAGGAAATGAACACTATAGTAAAATTTGAAGGCGATTGGGTGAAAATCGAAGAAGTTATGGCAAACCCTAAAAATAGACAAATGTGAGATTGCTAGCTTTGGGAAGTGGAATTTGGGATAGGGTCCTCAGGAATGAAATATGCAGAATGGGATTGCAAGGGTGTAAGGAAATAGATATGGACCCTAGGTATGCTCGGATTCCTAATGGTTCAGGGGATTCATTCGGCCACCAAAGTGACGGATTTCGTATTGGGGAAGTACCCCTCACTCCATGGCTTAGGTAAAACTGATAACCGCTTTTCCACAAATGACATCTCTTGGTTTACCTCACGGGTGGGAACTAGTCAATCAGGTAGGGGTTGTTTCCCTTTTCGCTGGCAGGTCGTCTCAATGGGCCAGCTACTTCGGGGTTCCTGTGGTACTCCTCACAATGAGTTTTAGGGATTATGCCCAAGTACTTCTCGCAGTTAAGCGGATAGGGATTATTCTCATATCCGAAACTGCAACAAATGCAAAAAAAAATTGGTAGAAATTTCACCCAACGAGCCCAAGAAAGTGCTCTAATACTAGATGAGAAGAACCTGCAACAATTAATGGATGAAATACATGATATATCATATCACATAATATTTTTATTGATCACGGCCATTTCGAGGGGGAAACCTCCTTTGAGCAAGCTCAATACAAAATAACTTCACGGTGCCTTCATTGGCCTCAACACAAACTTATATACTAAGTCTAGGTGCCAATACTATGCGTCAAAACCATGGGCGAATACAAACTATGGATCAACAAATACTACGGGATGACTTACAAAGCATATGTGTCCAAAAAAAATAATACAAACTATGGATCAACAAATACTATGGGACGAATTACAAAGCATATGCGTCCAACAACAATATACTAACAAAGTAAAGAGAAGGGTTGACATGGGTTCCTAACACCTCCCAGACTTCAAAATGGATTCCCCCTTCCTCCGCATCCAAAACCTTCCTAGATAATGCATTTGCGGTTGAATTGTTATCACGGAGGATGTGAATAAGTTGAACCTATGGCATCTCATTCAGAAAAAGAGAAACCTACTTCATCCACGAAAAGAGAACCATAACTTTGATGGATCCAACACCACGAGCCCAATTTTTGATGGAGAGAGAATCCCCTGCAATTTGTTGAAGGACGATATGATGTAGTTTAGCATAATAAAGAAGCAGCCACAGAGCCAACAATTTGCCTTTGGTGTTTGTTCCAAACCCGCAATTCATCCAAAGTTTAACATGGCGCTTATAATCCAATTCTATAAAGGCTCTGACACCACATATACTTGCATTTTCTTGAGATACTCCACCAAATCTTGCTCTGCATCCCAATGAGAGAGGAAACAAAGTATTTTTGTGTCTATTCTCAATGGTCTATTGTTCTGATGAGGATCCTGAAAATTCCAAAAATCCTGCTAAATCCTTACCTGCACACAACTCATGATTAATGTTCTTATTTTCAAATATACTTATGTTCGCGGATTTCCATGTTTCCCATATAATGAAACAAGATAATTCCCCCACCTTTCAATTTTTTTAAAACCAATTAAACATACAATCATGTAGTAAGTGTGAAATTCTGAATCACGGCAGATCATAGAGTTGAGTATACCTCACAAAGAAAGAATAATCAGACAATGGAAAAGATGAATTACAGTGAGCAGAAAAGATGAATTACAGTGAAAATGGCAGTAAAAATGAGCAGACAATTAATCATGCATGAGAACTCAGATAAGAACAGAATAATGTCACATGATCCAACAATCGATATAGTAAACAATGATGTTACAATGGAGAGAATTTGAATCTTAGAGAAGAATTCGAATCTCAGTCAATCTAGCATAGGAATTGTCACCTATGTCAGTTCTCGGGAGCTCCCAAACTTAGTTAAACTCAACCAAATCTTAGTTAACTGAAGCTAATGTCAGTTAACTGACCAAGGAGGGTGAAATCATGAGTTTGTCATGCAAATCACTGAGAAAAGGGCACATGAGGCCACAATCAGTGGCAATCAGAGCATAAACCCCCCACAAGAGTCATTTAACTCAAGTGGACTGAACTAGAACACTGAGTTGTCTCCTAAAATGTAGGGAACCGAATTAGTTGGCCCTAAAATGATGCATGTAGGGCGCATTAGGTGGCTACTGGGTGTTATATGACATATGCACACCACTAGGGGGAAAATGACATCACCAACTACTATGTAAATGAAAATAATGCTAAGTAGGACAACGATGGAGTATTAATTATCCTAACAGTGAGCTACCAAACCATGCCGAGATGCTTGTGAATGAGTGTTTGAAAATTAACCAGATTTTTGCAATGAAGGAGCAGCTAAAAAATAAGTGGAGGACAGATTCAACATCCAACTTGCAAAGAGAACATATATTTGGACATATAAAACCTTTTTTTTGCAAGTTATCATAGGAGAGAATATTATTTCTAGCACCATCTAGGTGAATATATTAATATTCAATGGAAGATTCCACTTCTAGCACCTGTTATATCACCATTCCTTTTCTGAAGGGAGGATAGATAAAATCTCCTCATAGGCTAATTTAGCTGACAGAGATCCATCTTGGGCGTTCCAAGACCATTTCAGCTGATCCTCATCAATTGTGATCTGAATGTTGCCCTTGTTTAGATCTAAGACACAATTAGTCCATTCTTTTGCAAGACCACCCTGGATACCTAGCGGATGGGCATTTATCCATACATGTCTTGGATTACTAGATAATTTCTTTTATCAAAGCATGATTAATAGAATAAATTCCACGAGACCGAAGCATAAAAATGAGTTCCAGGGCGAGTTTGCACCTCAAAGGGCCACTGATTATGGGATCTTCACCTACCAAAATTTGTCTTCCATTCCCGAAAACCAAGCTAACCAATCTTCCACCACCGAGTGGGAGGATAAGAGACCCAACCAAATGTTGGATATTCCTGAGATATTTATCTTTTATAATACAACCCCAAAGACTATCCACTGTTAATGCTCACCGAGGACTCTTTTCCAGAAGTGTTGTAGAGAAGTTATAACTATTTTTTAATGACCAATCTTGCTCATAAGGCCTAGCCATCATTTTCCACTTAACCAAATGGAATTTGTGTTGCTCCCTACCAGACCAGATGAAGTTTTGAATTTTCCTTCTAATACCTGATAATATTGATTTTGGAACTTTGCACATGGATAACCAATATACCTCAAGATTCTGAAGGACCGATTTTGCTAGTGTTAATCTCTATCCGCCTATCAAATCTCTTGAGCAGCCATTTCCAATCCAAGATGATGAATAACCATTTGGTTTGATGAACTATCCCAGGTACTTTATGCCATTTACCACATCGTGGAAGTTGTGAGGAAGGATTTGTAATACTTCCTCAAGCTGATCTTCATCCAGATTTTGTTTTAGAAAAAGAGATTTTCTCCCTGTTTAAGCCTCATATGGGTAGGCATTTGGAATGGGTTCTAAGGCTAACAACAGAGGTTGAAAACCCAGACTGAAAGGCTTCAAAAGGCTTTGTGCAAGAGCAGTTCTATCCCCAGCCTGTTTGGTGTAGTTAACTCCCACGGATACAAAAGCCTCTGCTGGTACTTATGGGGCTTGATCCCAAAGGATCAGTCTTCCTGTGAGGGAATATTAAAGTGTTCTAACTCTAAAAGGATCTAAACCTAGAACAAATCTACCTTGAAGGAAATATAGACTAAGTCAGATCTAATCTAAAGGAAGTGTATTGTTTGTGTGCAAGATAACTTGGTTTGAGTTTTAATAAGCGATTTCACTAGATTAACAGAAATGTAAAATTGGAACATTACTTTTACTTCAAAATACAATCAGGAAATGAAAATTACTGATAATATTTTAAAGATTGAGCATATAAGATTACCCTCTAGTTCTTATGCTAATTGAAAAATTAACATGAATTAATTATTTATGTGAATCATTTGCAGAAATAGATAAAGATTTTAATTAAATAAATTCAATTAAAACATAAATACACAAATACCATGAATTAAGACAAATCCAAATCATAGATCAATGCATTAATGATTGGTTGCAAAATCAGCGGTATTCATTGATAATTAAGGTGAAGAAACCAGGTATCATCAAAGAAAATTGATTACATAAACAAAGAAGATTCCAAAAGAAACTAACTTTGATTCATTGGTCTGCAAAAAATTACAAGATCACAAGTGAAACGGTGTTTCTCCAGTACTTCTCTAAGGATTATCTTCCACCTTCCCCCCATGAGACCTCTACCCTTTAAATAATAATTACAAAAATAGTTACAAAGGATAGCCATCCCATGAAAACAGGGATTTACAAAATCATACTATTCTAATCATGATAAAGGACGTCATAAGGAGTGATTAATACCAAATATTTCACAAAATTTCAAAATATTTTCATCACACGACTTCGGGGAAACATCCCATAACAAACTGTGGAGGTTAACCACAGTCTACTAGCTATCTGTGACGGATGACAAGGACACCAAAAGATCCTTCTTAGAATATTCATGATGATTGACAATGTTCTCGAAAATTGAAAAGTCGGCCACTTGTTCCTCCTTCAAAGGGATTAGTGGAGTGAGAGGTACTTCATTGATTATAAAATCCTGGATAATGGTATCGTCTCGATCAGCTGGTTTTTCAGTGATCTTCCTTCTCTTCCTCCGAGAGAGCCATATGCACATGGATTGAATCTCAAAGTTCTCTTTTTTATTATCACTACTTTCATCCGGAACACCTGCATCAAAAGGTGGTGACACAGGTTCTTGATATAGAAGAGGCTGAAATTCTTTCTCTTCACAAAATACAACCGAAGATTTGTGATCTCTCTACATTTTTCTCACAGTATGTAATTGTCAGAAGGAAAACTTGTGAAAATTAACTAAAAAGACATTTCTATTGCAATATGACGACCAACAAATCTCCCATGTTGACATCTTTATTTAAAAGAAAACTAGTGAGATTCCAGGAATGACTGAGCGTAATGAATTTCCATGATTGAAATCTTACAGTCTGGAATTTGCAATTATCACATATGTATTGAAATAACCCATAGCATGTGTCGATGAAAATTGGGTTAAGATAGGATAACATCTACATTAATTCACGTATGATTCAAAGTCAAATCCCAACATTCGATCAACTATGGATTAGTCGAATCAATGATTACCAGTACATGTTTGGACGCAAGTAAAAATCACGGTTTTAAAACCTGATTACAAATCGAGAAAAGGTAAAGAAAAATTGGGAACCCAAATGATCATTCAAAACAAAAAACAATCCAATATCAACCGCAGAATTGAGGCAAATAAACGGTTAAGATTAAAACATGCAGAATGCGGAAGAAAAATGCAGGGGGTTTATTTTGGACATATATATACATCCTTCCTACAATATGCAATCCGCAATTGCGGGTTGTGGGTTGCGGGATCACAACTCTAAACATTAACAAACCAGAATTTTTCGCAATCCGCAATCCGCAATTGCGGGTTACGGGTTACGGAAATGCAAAGCGCAAAACTAATTACAAGGTGTTCCCGCAATCCGCATTGCGGGTTGCGGGTTGCGGGTGCAAACAACCATGATTATTGGAAAAACGATTCCGTACCTGCAATCCACAATTGCGGGTTGTGGGTTGCAGAACGAAAAATGTTTCAAAACCAAAAACTTAAGCTTCCGCAATCCGTATTGCGGATTGTGGATTGCGGGTTGTGGAAGGAGTTAAATTTTGGGAAAATCAAAGCCTTCCACAACTCACAAAAACACACAAAATCAAAGGAATTTTCAAAGAGAAAGTTACTGAATGAATCAAAGCAAAGCAAAGCATTTACAAGGATGACGAAAAACCCCAAAATAATCATGGAATTTAATCATTACCTTTGCATATAAAAATTTGGGGCTCCCGTGTTTTCTTGAAAACATGGAATCTGTTGTACCTACAACAAATGGCGACTGGTTGGGATGAACCAGTTATCTCTATAAATACAAATATGTAATTACAAGGAAGACATGTTAGCGAACTTGATGTTTTAACCTGTAATTAACAAAATGTTTTCCTAAAACACAATCAAAATAGCAAAGTTAGTCATATGATTGATATATCCCCATCCAAAACCATTTAATGATGATGTTCATATGACAAAGTAGCCTCAGAAGTAAATAGGAATCCTTTACCATTATGCAGTCATAGGGAGGCAGTTTATGATGAGCCTTAGAGCAAACTTAGAGCCATTCCGGGTTACCAAATCTTGAATCACGTTAAGTGTATTAATTATTTATTTATGTACAAATGCATTGCTTACAATATATACATTTTCTTTTCGCCTTTTTTTTTTTCAAAACGGAATGAGAATATGCAAACAAAACTTCTATTGATACAAGGCCATTGCCCTGACTTGGTGATCAAATGTTGGCAATGCCATTCACAAACCTGATTTGGAAATTGAACAGGCTAGATCGGTAAGGAGACTCCCTGTCTTTTAGCTTTTGACACTAAAATCAATTACCATGGCTTGGTGACCACAAGTGGTAATTTCAGTCCAAAATCAGACCCATGATCATTGTAGGGATGGCTTTTGATAAGACCCCCCTTATCATCATATGCAACGAATTGTCTTACAAAGGAAAACAAAATTTATTAATGCATAGATTACAAGACACTACTATGGCTTGGTAACCACATGATAGTAGTGTTACACACCGATGTTTTGCAGATCATGAATGGACCAACCTATGATAGGATCTTCCACCTTCCAGCAGCAGTTGAAATTCATCCCCCAATATTGGTGGCTTGATGTGGAGATTTCATTCCACTTAAACATCTATGAACATAATGGGATGGCTTGTAATAAGACCCCCCATATTGAAATCTACAATTATTAAGGTAAATTAATTTAAATGTGCTTAGAGTGGGAATCCATAATAGATAAGGCTGACGAGGCTATGAATATATGTTTCCATTCACTGATGAAACATAAGGCAGGAAAAACCAATTGCTTCCTCAACTTCAATTAACCACACGAGATGTCCATAAATATATTGGTTATGGTGAGAAGATATCAATCAAGGCCTTGCAAATATTGACTGTTCAATTTCATGAAAAACATTTTCCGATACAGGCTAAGTGAAATTAAAACTGACATTGTTTACCTCGAAACTTCAGATTTGTGCTAACTTGAGACATACTGATTAACAGCCTTTGCCAAAATGTGTGGACTTTATTGAAAATAAAACTAATGTACAAAAGAAAAACCAAATGAAAACAAAGAATAAAAGCAAACAAACCACACTTTATGTACATTAAGTGAATCTGCTCAATCAAACAAAATACTTTTAAAGCAATTGTACATTCACTAGGTAGGTGTCTGTGATACCTTCCAGTGTCTGAAACCGTACAGTACTAGGACCAAGCTTTTCTATAACAATGAATGGTCCTAGCCATAGGCGCTGGAACTTGATGTAATCATTCTTGTCTTTGTGTTGCTTATCCCACTTTAACACCAAGTCCCCCACAGTGAACTCCCTGTCAGATGAGGACTTCTCATCAAACCACCTCTTTACCAGCTGTTGATGTTGATACAGCTTATTTTTGGACTTCTCCCTATCTTCTTCCAGGTTGAGTAACATATCAATTATGTGTTGAAGTGGGGAAGAATCATCCTCTTGTATGGACTGTGTCAAATGTAGTTAAGGGATCATGAGGTTGGATGGCAAGATGGCCTCTTTACCATAAACTAAACAGTAAGGGGAATTGTTGCTTGGGTTTTCACCCAAGCATGTGCTAATGTGGACTTACTAACTTGTAGTAGAAGTTTGGATTAAACAGTAAAAGTAAATAAATGTAAAAAGTAAATCTTGATCTAACATATGCAAGAAAATAACTCTAAATCAAAAACAATAAACAAAATAGATCCATGAGAGAAATAAATAAAAATTTGAATATTTTCTATTACCTCAAAGGGTGAGGATGGTTGAGCTTGAGCAGCTACAATGGTGAGGTGCTCCAAAGCTCTAATGATCTCTTCTTCTCCAAGATGCTAATGGAGATCTTCAAACTCAAGAAAGAATTTGGCAGCATAAGGATAGGATGAATATGGATGAATAGTGAGGAGCCTCTATCACATTTTTATAGCTTTTTGGTGATGGAGAATACCATTATGGTTTAAGGAAACCAATTTTCTTGGTAAAAATGGTTTAGGTTTATTTTTCCTCTTTTTCCCTCTTTTTTCATTTTTGAATATATTTTATATTTTTATTCCCTTTTAATTGATTTTTGGGAATTTTTTACCCTTTTTTAGGGTTTTTTGTATTTTTTGAGGAAAATTAAGTATACATGGCACCACTAACAAGAATTACTCTCCCATATATACATGGCACCACTAACAAAATTGCAAGTGTTCTAAAAAAGAATAACATTATGGTATCGTTTACCCCTCCAAATTCTGTGAGAAACATGCTTGACAAAGCCAAAGACCCCATTGACCCCAAAAACCAGAAAGGTGTATACAAAACACCTTTCTCTTGTGATGAAGCCTACATAGGTGAGACAGGTAGATCAATCGCACTTAGATTAAAAGAACATAGCGCAGACCTACGACATGAAAGAGTAAAAAACTCAGCCCTGGCCGAACACGCTCACAACACAAAACATCATATTTGTTTAGAAGACTCTAATGTCTTAGCCATCGTTCCTCAATATTACAGAATAAAAACTCGCGAAGCCATAGAAATCGAGAAATGTCGAAAGAATTTCAATCGAGATGATGGCTTCAAACTAAAAGATGCGTGGAAACCTGTAATTCATAAACTTAAAACAAGTTAAACAAATAAGTCAAAAACAATTAAAAGCTACTTGATTTTTACCTAAATTTAAGAATTTTATTTAACAAACTCTTACTTAAAAAACATACTTCAATTTTTATTCCCAAAAACACTACACTAATTCTCCATCACCTATGGAGCCATAGTTGATCATACATCTTCATCACTCTTTATTTAATGGATCATTTTCAAATAACATTTTGAATAATCATAGATTTTTATATTAGAGCATATAGAATTATCTATTGGCTCATTACATTTCATAATATACAAGATAAGATAGTTATTACATTAACCTTTCACTATAGTAATATTATTAATTGTTTATTCAATAAATTCAAATTACAACATAACCTATAAATAAATGTACCTTTAAATCTTGAAAGGTCTTAAGCTAATTTGGTAGATCATGTTGTAATTTTCTCATAATAATAAATCATTAAATAGATAATATGTTGTGTTCATAACTATATTAATTATGATTATATTATATTTCAATAAGGTTAAATTTCAGTAATTATTTCATTGTTAATAAATCAAAACTATAAATAAATTAAAAATTAATTTTTTTTTTATTATAAATTATTTTGAATTTTTTTTTATAAACTATTACATAACACAATAGATAAAAATCGTTAGTAATTTCAATATTAAATATTTTTTCTAAAACTAATTTCCACTTAGGTTAAAAAATCGAATTAATAATTCTCTTTAGAAAAAAAAAAAAAATTAATAATTAACCGACATATCCCAAAACCCTAACCCTAAAAAACTAAATAAACAAACATAATAATATTTATTCTTCACCTCCCCGTGCTAAAGAAGAGAGTGAGATTGGCTTCTCCTGAGGATGAACCTGCTTAAGAGGTTCGAAACTGTCAATTTTAAAAATCTATCGCAGATTTCCTCTCATTTCACTTTTTACAAAACTGTGGAGTAATGAACAACCAAAAAATTAAGTATTTTGAGGAGAAAAAGATGGATTTTGGTCTTTTTGGTGACCTTTTGAAGGTTTTAGAGGCTTAAATGGTAGGAAAAGTGGACAAATGGGTCATGTGAATAGGGAAATGAGCTAGTGAGCATTTTTTGGGTGTTAACAGGAATTTCCTATGGCTTCCTTTGGGGTGACCCGGTCTGCCCAAAGAGAATTGTATAGTTGGATATGCCAATCTTTATGGTGAGTAGCAACTGTCTTCTTCAAGATGTTAACTAAGTTTTTGTTGGAAAACTCTACTAGTCCATTCCCTTGTGGATAGTAATTGGCAGAAAACTTTAGCTTTATCCCTTTTTCAAGGGCATACTGTGTAATATCAATGGAAGAGAAATAAGACACATTGTCAAATACTAGAAATTCAGGGGTACCAAACCTAGTGTCTGTTTTTCTTTCAAGGAAGGATATCACTTGGTTTGTGTTTCATTGTCTGAGGGGGACTGCCTCTACCCATCTGGTAAAGTAGTACATGGTTGTCAAGATATACTTGTGCTGCAGGGAGGAAGCAGGGTTGATGGGTCCAACAAAATCCATCCCCATTGTTGAAATGGAAACTGAACTATTACTGGCTGCAAAGGAAAAAAGTGTTTTTTCATTTTCCCAGCACACTTCTAGCATGCTTCACATCTTCTGACATAGGAGTATGCATTTTTGAACAAAGTAGGCCAGTAGTATCCTGCCCTCGGGATCTTATGTGCAGTGGTATCTTCTGAGAAGTGCCCTCCCGCAGGTCCTGCATGAAATTACAAAAGAATATTATTAGTTTGTTCCT
The DNA here is from genome assembly GCA_027924585.1 of Larix kaempferi. Lineage (NCBI taxonomy): Eukaryota > Viridiplantae > Streptophyta > Pinopsida > Pinales > Pinaceae > Larix > Larix kaempferi. The sequence continues at coordinate 47,703,748 of BSBM01001229.1, forward strand.
TCTCTAAACACTTGAGAAAAACACCATCATAATTCTTCCTACGCAAAACCACATCTTTGAATTGATACGGTGTAGCTTTTAACCTTAAAGATCTGCGTTTTTTAAAGTCAAGGGTTTCAGGAGAAAACCCATGGGTAAGGAATAATTTAATGTCATCATACCATTCAGACGCTTGAGTTGTAGTAACATTAACATAACCTATTGTTGTACTCTCTTCTTGTTCCCACTCAATCTACTATTGTACAAGATCGTTGGATTGAGCAGTTAGCAAACACAAGCCTTGGCCTTTCACGATCTTTGTTGGTCTGATATCCAAATCATATTCTTGCAGAGCTGTCATCCAATGAGATCTCTTTTCACCGAGCTCCTTCTGAACCAGAACATTCCTAATAGCTGTATAGGAAACGATGACTTTAGTTCGAGATTTCAATAAATATGGTCTATAATGTTTTACCGATTTATAGACCGCGTAAGCTTGTTTGTCGGTCTGGGAGTAATTAGGGACTTCGACATGGATTTCATTATTTTGGATTTGGGTTCAGATTCCAATGTCATAACTACACAAACGTGGGAAGCTATGGGTAATCCTAAGTTTGTATGGTCACCTATCCAGTTGCGACTAGATAATCAATGTAAAGTAATACCATTTGGAATAATAGTGGGCGTCCCTGTTGACATTGATGGTCTACGAAGCTATGTCGACTTCGAAGTTATCGAAATTGTAGATGACACCAACCCATATCTTGCATTGCTTAGTAGTGATTAGGCAATTCAAAACCAGACAATTATAAATCATAAGAAAAGGCTGATGACGTTTGAAGGAGGGGATATGAGAATTGTCGCACCATTAGATCCTATGGAAGGCTCAAGGTATGTCGAACATCAAGAGGAATATATGACTGCATGTTTAGAAAATATCTATAAGGTCACTTCAAGAATGGATGACTATGTTAATCCAATTGCAGATGGTATATTGAGTTAGATAAGTGTTAGCTCATGTTCCTCAAACTCAGGGGAAGCGTTCAAGAATTGCCAGAACTGAATACATGAAGTGTCTACAAGAAGATGTGCTCGTGTTACCAGATCACTTCGTTGGGTTGATAAAGTGGTATGTGATCTTCCTACTTAGGAGGGGTTACCTAATTTAAGTGTTTTCATTACTGATTCTGAAGTAACGGTACCTAGACAAAAAATAATATTAGCTTTAGATGTAGCATTGAAAGCTACCCTGGAAATATGGTGGTATACTCATAAGGAGAAGATACCAAGTTAGTCATAGTGTAAAAGGTTGCTCGAAGTTTGATTTGGTGAAGGAATATACTATAAGCAAGAAAAGTGTAATGGGTTAACCAATCTGGTAGATCATCTCACATTATATACAAGAGAATGGAAACATATACAGAAGAAAGAGTGGGTCCCCATGTTCATTCATACTTTGGATACGATACCGCGAAGCTATTATAAATCACTGGAACTATGACAAGGTACAACAGATGGGGGAAATATGGCTATCAATTTCAGGAAGAGATTTGGTTATGAAGATGAAAACCCATCAATAGATGAAGCTTTGCAAATAATTAAGGCCAAAATTTATGAAGCAATACCAGTGCAACTAACTAGTATGTCGCAATGGATTGTGACACTCGAGCAAGCAATGGAATGTTATAATATCTCTGGTGACCCGGATGATGATCTTAGAGATGTGAATATCCCAGAAACAGAGGGAAATTGAAAGCTGGAGGGTCCTAAGATCAAGACTGGTAAATTCTTGTAGCCTCTAAAGACAAAGAAGGTAAATATTGGTTCAAGTGAAAATCCTAAGTTTGCTAATATTGGTGATTACTGGGATTATGAGACTATAGGAAAGCTTACTAACCTATTACATGAATATCAAGATATGTTCTCCACAAAGTTTTCTAATATGAAGGGTATTGCTGGTGATTTGGGAGAAATGAAAATCCCATTAAATCTTGACGCTAAGCCAGTGAAACAACAACTGTACAGACTGAATTCCAAATATAATGAAAAGGTGAGAGCGGAGCTTGATGCATGAATCATTGAACCCATCTGTTACGGAGAAAAACTTCCAATGGCTCGAGGAAGACCACAACAGACAGATGACTACCATAAATCACTCAATTCTCAATGCAATGCTATATAAATGTAAATTCTAAGATGTGGAATAAAAGACCAACCTTCAATCAGACGTTTGATGTAGATCCCTGTTGAGCTTTCAAATATCTACACTTGAACCTGCAACTTAGTCTCAACAATAAACACAAGCAATTGCATATAATATATGAAAGATGTTAGCATAAAAAATATCATGGTCCATGATATAATAAGCAAATGTTATCCAATGTTAATAAACAACCATTCACAAGATCAATTGGACGAGTAAATGAGTATTTCTATTAAATTGAACAAGAAGTACATGATACAACCTCTTGCCGGCAACTCATCTGAACCAAGAACTACGTCCCTCCACTTGTGCCTCCACCACTTCAATCCCCCATGCAATGGAAAACTCACGAGTAAAGGATAGGGTCCTTCAAAAGATATGGAAGAGTTTGGTAGGTGAACATAAAGGGTTCACAACAACTAGGATCAATGGATGTAGACTCAAGCTATGGAAAAAATCCAATAGAGTTTTGATGCTCTCTCTTTCTCCCCTCCTTCCATGCACCATAAGAGCTCAATATATAATCCTCCAAAGGTAGGTGAAAGGTCGAATTGAGTCGTTTTTGGATACATGGAGGGCCAAAGGTCACCATGGCCACTTTTTGGAGTGAAAAAATAGATTTTTTACTATTATTGACCATTTAACTCAATGTACGCGGGCTATAGTGGTACAGCCTGTGTATGCACGAGTTGTAGTCAAGAAAATCGTGTACAGGAACAAAAATAGGGAAACAAGGGTTCCTGGAGGACAAAAAGTGGTTTTGAGTCAATCAAATGAATAAAAAAGGCCAAAGAGTATAAATGCTCACAAGGTGGAAAAATACATTGTAACAGATGCCCCCTAATGTGTGAGGTCAGAGAAGGTACTATGATGGCCAAAATACATTATAAATATCAGAAGTGGAGTGATGGAGACACAAATGGAAGGAGTATCCCACTCGTCATAATACAATGATATCTCTGGATACATATCGATACAATACATAGCAATCTGATACAATGGCCATGAATAGGAAGTATATAGTAAATACATGTCATGAGTGGTCATAGCCATGACCCAATATACAGTAATATATGGTGTTTTGCTGAAGAGGAAACAATTGATGCAAACTGAAGGTACAAACTACTGATGTATGAGCCTATTCTCTCATAAGTATAATCACAATCACCAATAGCATATTGAATGCCACTGAAGTCTGGGGTCTTCTGCACAAATCATCTATGGTGCATGCCATATCAAGCGAATAAAGGTGTTGATGTCAAACCTGATGTGGCATCGTCTGATTACCGGTCATTGATGTATGCCATTAACAAACGCGAGATAACCCACTAATCATGAAAATGGGCATCAAGGCACGAAGTACATTCACCAAGTGTGAATAGAGGTGTTGAGGTCAAACACTGTGATGAATCCATCGATCAAGGGACATTGATGAATTCCCAATCTGTCGATGGTGAGAGAACCTACCACTAATGAATGCAAGCCTCAAGGTACTCAATAGACTCTAAGTCTCAATTCCAGAATAAAGGATTTGGAGTCGACGGAATGAAACTCGCTGGAAGGAGGGAATTAATGAATCCCCCATCAACCAGCACGAGGTAACAGCTACGCTGAAATATTTGGAAGAACGCAGACTAACAGATCAAACTGTATGGGATGGCTGACATGCAATAGTCAAGAGATATGAGGAGTGGCGGACTCTGGTTTCAAAACTTCCTTTGAACAAGAGCATGATAGATTAATAGAGCATGCTAAAACTTCTAGACAAGAAGAAAGAAAATAGCTGCATCAGAAGTCATAACGAAGATCTTAAGGAACAACTTAAGAAGTCTGAAAATGACATAAAATCACAAGTAGAAGTGATTAAGAAGTTTCAAAATGATAACATGCAGTTAGAAAACAAGTTGGAAAATATACCGAACGAAACCTTAAAACCTCAAGGGGCAAAAATACAACTTCCAACTCAAATCAATACTCAAAATACGACACTCGTAAAAGAAAATGACATTGTGAAAATTCCCTATCGACACCCCAAACATAAAAATCGATATTTTGAAAAGTGGTAAATGTCGAAAGATAATGGTACTAATGTGATCAAAGCTCCTGACGACAAATCAGTAGGGAATCCCAGCAGTCAGCAACAAATCAATATGGGATAGATTGACCCATCCACATATCGGAAGTTATGCTCTACACTTAGCAGTTTGTATCGACATGTTTCGTCAGCTGCGACATCGCAAAGAACAATGCGACAAAATTATAATGCTTTGAGGACAAAGCCTTTCTAAGAGAGTGGCAATGCTACGAACATAATAGTAGATTAATAATAAACATAATTAATTGTACTTAAAGAGAGTAGCAATGCTACAAATATAAATGGCATATTAAATAAATAATAATTGTTAATCATTAAGTAGTTCAGTATTAATGTGAAGGGATGTAACCCTTCACTACGAGTGCTCAAGCCATATATAAGGCGAGCTATGTTGTAATATTAAATCATGTTCTTATCTATTCAAATATCAATATATATTTTCCTATTAATGGCTTATCTAATATTCCAGATGTTCTGGTAATATTCATTGTGTGAACGAATAAATATTCGCTTCACACCAATATCATACTAAATGCCACTGAAGTATGGGGTCTTCTACACAAATCATATGCGGTGCATGCCCTATCAAGCGAATAAAGGTGTTGATGTCAAACTTGATGTGGCGTCGTCTGATTACCAATCATTGATGTATACCATTAATAGACGCGAGATAACCCACAAATCATGAAAATGGGAATCAAGGCACGAAGTACATTCACCAAGTGTGAATAGAGGTGTTTAGGTCGAACACTGTGATGAATCCATCGATCAGGGGACATTGATGAATTCCCAATCTGTCAATGGTGAGAGAACCTACCACTAATGAATGCAAGCCTCGGGGTACTCAACGGACTCTAAGTCTCAATTCCGGAATAAAGGAGTTGGAGTCGACGGAATGAAACTCGTTGGAAGGAGGGAATTAATGAATCCCCCATCAACCAACACGAGGTAACAACTACACTGAAATATTTGGAAGAACGCGGACTAACAGATCGAACTGTATGGGATGGCTAACATGAAATAGTCAAGAGATATGAGGAGTGGCCGACTCTGATTTCAAAACTTCCTTTGAACAAGAGCATGAGCAGATGGATAGACTCAGGAAGCATAGACTCAAGTACTAAGATGATAATAATACTTTGTGATGCAGGAGGCATCAAAAAAGGATCCATAATGACCGGAAGCTTAACCATCCGGTGGAGTAAGATCTGAGAAATGAGTACAACTCCTCAGGTCCTACTAATGTCCTAACTCATGATGAATGGAGTGGATATGAATGCTCTGTTCAAAGGCGACACGATAGCTGTCAATAAGAGGTAGTAAATATTTTCCCATCCAGCTTTTTCAGTTATATGATTTTTTTGGTCTTTTTCATATTATGAAAGCTTGAAAAAGAATAAAATTGCTTATAGTATAACAAGTGAGGGAGCGAGTGTCAAGTGCAAGCAAACTAGTTCCAAGCAGTTGAACATACCTATAATCAATGCAAGGAAGCATGTGCAAGATGTGGACACTCGGGGGGGTGTTCCCTCAAGGTAAGGGTCATCAAGCTGCGAAAGATAAATGGAGGCTCTGCTTGGCTTGGAAGGTAAAGTGCTCAGGCACATGGCTAATAACTGCGAAAATCGGGAGCCGGCACAAGGCTCAAAAGGAAAGCAGGATAATGCAATGCAATCACAACTCGACATAAACGGGGAGTCCTCGTGGGAGATGGCCAGAATAAAATGAAGTAGAGTATGAGTCTTCATCACAATGTCATGGTGTGACTACAAAGGACTCTCAATCCTAAGGAGAAACAACAGCATGGGCGCCAAAAGACAAAAAAGGATCTAACTAGGGCACCCATGGTCAGACAAGCCCTACCGCCAAATAACAACACTTCTAAAGAAGCATAGAGGTTCTGTGTCAGTTAAAAAGCGAGGTTGCACCTAAGGTTTATGAATGTGGTCATAAGGTCAATGCAAAAATTAGGCGAAATGACATCCTAACCTATATTCCAGGTGTAGAAAATACCTTATGAAGGTGCGAAACGGTTGAAAAATCCACTCTTGTCGGGAAAAACTGCTCAAAAAGGCACTCTACAATGACATATTAGTCCAAAACAGCTCAAAAACGGAAAAAATTATAGGAAAGTGGGTTTGAAAAATTATAAATAGTAAAAAGAAATTACTTTTACCATTCCATTTTCACTTTTCACCCAACATAGTGATTTTGGTTAGTTTTTACCCTCGATCTTCAGTTGTTGATTCTGGGAGCTATGGGCGTCGGAATCACGAGCCGTCTGGATCAGGTTGGTGCTCTCACTCTTCCATGGTTTTTATTTCAATTTTTAATGGTCAAATTCTTATTTTTATTTTGGGATTTTTTATTATAAGTGAATGCAAAAATATTGTTGGTGTGGTATCATATATTGGCATGTGACTATTTGCTCGCAGATATGGGTCTGCGAAGACCACAGGGATTCCCATGAAATTGTCGTCGAGGCAGGGGTGGAGAGGTGCTAGGAACAGCAGCAGAGCGTACTTTAGAGATGGTACGGATCAACTTGACCCGCATAATTGCCAGGGTACTCGTCATAGAGGTAGAGCATCTCCTAGAGGCGATGCAGAGACATGTTGTAGGGGTACCGGGTACCTGGCTGCGACTACTCCGACGCATAGCCAACGTTGTGCACTATTATATTCAGACACATCCTGCCGAGGAAGCGAGTCCTCCCCGTAGGGATTAGATTCCATGGGATCTCACTATTGTTGTATTGGATTGTATATTTTGAGAGCTACAGGCTCCAATTTTGTATTATGACACCACTTTTGGACATATTATTAATGAAAAAGCTATGATTTTTCAGCTCTACTATTGTGTATGTACAAATGTATGAATGAATGTTATTTGTGTGCTTCTTTTATTGATGTAACAAATACCAATATAGGACATAATTAGCATATGCATCAGTTACATGATTAAAACATCTCGGAACATGAATGTATGTAATGAAAACAAAATGATGCTCCAAGAGTCTTACCCTTAAGAACCTTCTTAGTAACGTAGGATCCCTCACACGGTACTGGACATTCAACTAAGACACAACCAGTTGCGAATCCAGGAGGACTTCTAAAGAATGGATACCATGTGAAATGGCATCACAAAGTAGCTCGACAATAGCATTGTACTCAACCACATTGTTGTCTGTAGGACCGAAACAAGCACCTACTGAAGACACAATGTTAACACCCAAATTAACCCCCAAGGTTGTGAGAGAAGGCAATTCGGGGTAACCACTGACCAATCTTTCGACTTAAGCTACTGACCCAGCTTAGTCTAAGAGGGATCTCTCTACAGATATATGAAATACTAGAATAATCAAAGGTGTTAACAATGAAAACATACACCAGCATTCATCATTAAAAATATTCAATTACAACACACAGAAGATCAAATTTCTGCTGGAAACAAAATGGTTTGAACGTCTTTTGGATGAAACATGTGAATTTCTATTTTAGGAAATGGAGTCACGTTAGAAAAAACTCAGAAAATTTATTCACAAGGGCTTCACAAATGCATTAACACAGGGGCGAGATAGTAAACAACTTGTAGCCAAAGTGAATTTAATTGGTGAAACAGAAGAGAAAGAAACAACCCATTGACGTAAGGTATATAATAATGGATCCTACATCAACTTTAGTAGAGAAAGTAATGGTGAAATACTTGGAAAAGATAAGCATAACATACTTCTATGAATTCTACATAACTATCACACCGCACCAAGTATTGAAGAATGTTACAGAATGGAATTAACAATGAGAGATACACAATTAACATAGAAGAAGAAAAACAAACTACAAGACCAGTTACACAAGAATCCCTGGAAAACATCAGCTCGGCTCTGTAATTTTTATTCAAAATATAGCTCGGAAATGTCTTACAGAACAATACACAAAATTCCCATAAAGTTTTTCAACAAGAATTTTCAACCCTTCTGTCTTCAATTACAATGTATTTATAGATGCCCCTCGAGCTCTAGGATCGGATCTTCTCTAAACAGAAAACAATTGCTACTTACTGAACATCTAATTGACAGCTCATCAAGGCGCATTCACCGTTACAACTTCAAAACAGACACAGGCGGTATAGGCCTAACCGCATTTTACATTCACTGGCCTATTTTACTATATGACCAACTACTTTAACAAAAAACAAAACATAAAATTGACAGCTTCAACTTGTTTCCTCCCTCGTTCGTCGGTTCCTTAGCTGATGTCTTTGAGTTCTTCATGCTTTTACCTTTAACCTTGATTTACCATACTTCCCGATTAACTTCCACTGGTCATCTGAAGGTAAATTTACGGTGGCGAGCTCCTTAAGTAATACTCTCAGCTTAGTGTGTTCAATGTAAGAGTATCCGGTATGCAATGTTCTAGCTCCCCCGAAATTTGAGGCTATCTCGAAATCTCTTGTCAACTTCTCAACTACTAGCTGGCCGTTCAAGGGCTGATCCATCCCTTCAAAGTCACTTTGGTTCATCCTGCAATACCACAGCTTGGTTTTATACTCCTCCGTTGATAACATATTTCCTTTCTCATCCCAGAACGCAAGTAGGCCTTTCCTAAATAAAGGATCAAACGCTTCCTTGAACATTTTTAGCTGATTTGACAAAATATCAATCCCTGACTGGGTGATCTTCACCTGTTCATGTTTTTTAATTACCCTTTTCTCCCATATGATAGTGGCCACCTTGTCCTTGATGCCTACATCATCGGCATGTTCTTCTGATAAATCATTTAAGAAATCTACTACATTGCTAGCATATCCTGAAGGCCTTTTATTAAGTCTTTCATTCTCCACCGTCACAGCTTGTATAGCTAAATTCATTACAGTCTCTTTATCCATTATAAAGTTTAGATAAGGGCATAGGTCTTCAGCTTGTTTTATAACATCATCCGAGATGATTTTCCTAGTTTCTTGCAGCAGTTTCTGCCCGATTACTTGCTCCTTCAGATTGTTAAGATCCCCCTGCATTTCCTGGTACTTGGTTTCCCAAGCCTCCCTTTTTCTTTCTGCATTCTCCTTCAGAGTTTTCAAGTTTTCCAAATGCTTCCTTAATTGGAGCAACTCAACATCTTCCAGGATGGCATTAGCTATTTTCCCTACCAGGGAGAAATCTGCTGCTGCAATCGTCTCTATGACATCATGTTCCATTTCCTTCATTTTCTTCTCTAGCTATTCAAACCGGGTCTTCCATGATATTTCACGGGTTGTTTCAAGGGTCATATCAGACTGCATCTTCTTTTCTTTCTCCATAAGTTCCACCAACTAGGCTTTACAGTCCAATAGCTCCCCCTTTAGTTTCTCTTTTTCTTCCTCCATCTCTGTTGTCTTAGGGGTACTCGCAAATTGAGTAGGCGAGATCTTTAAACTTTTCTTTAAAGTCGGGATCTCCTAATCCCTTTCATTTAACAGCTCCTGGATGTTCTTTCTTTTATCTTCTTTGCTCTCATTTGTCAGCAGCTGAGTTTGATGCTACTTGGCCTGTGCCTTCAGAGACTTATTTTCTGCTTTTTCCAGCTTCAACTGGTGTTGAACCTTGGACTTATTTGCCTGTACTTTGGACAACTCTATGGCAAGCTTCAACAACCTATTGTAAATGACATCACTTGTCTCTTTGTGTAGGTTGATTATGTCAGGGATAGGGATGTCTTCTAGGTTGAATTTCATCTCTGTAGCCTTGTTTTTAGTGGCTAGAGCCAGGCTCAAGGTGTTTTGAGCTAAGTTTCTGCTTGCAACTAGGGCCACTTTTTTCTTGAATATTTTCCTTACCTCAGAGTATAGTTTTGCTTCTTCTGCCATGTTGTCAGTATTTTCCTCATATTCTTCCAGTAGCTTGGCTCTGGTTGTACGAGATGCTGTGGGCTCTTTAGGCGGTTTCCCAAACACATGCTCTTTCACTTCGTATGGGGGCATTTGAAACTTGATATGCTTTTTCTTAGGATTTTATTCTTGGATTTTTACTACCAGCTTCTCATCGCCCTTGACCTTTTACCTCTTTGAGGCTCTTTAAGGGTCACTGTCTACATCCATAGGGCTGTTAATCGTTGAACCACTGGGTTTCCCTGGAAGGATGACAAAGGGTAAATCTTTTGACCCTGCTGGGGCTTTATTGGATGAGCTAGATGGTAAGGATGTGCCACCTTGGAAAAGGAAATCTAGAGCCCTAGAGGTCTCTGAGGGATCAATGTCCATGTGCCCCTGACCAATATATTCTAGCCAATTTTCTCTTTTAGGCATGCCTGACATCTCGAAGTGGTCATATCCCTTTCTGCCAGCTCCCCTCCTCCTCTTTGAAATTATATGATGTGGGTCATAATTCATTGCAGGTTTAGAAGGGAGTCCCAGTTCTCTCATCATCCCATCAATCGCTGAGAGGGCTATCTTATGTTTAATCATAAAGGAACCTACCACCCATGGGAAAGTTATGTCAGAGGACTTCTTGTTATCTAAAAAGTGTTCACATTCTGCTTTCAGCTTCTTCCTTATGAACTCTATATTGAACAACCTGGGTGTTAAAAAGGTGGGGAGTACATATTGTGGGTGTGAAAAACCATAGACTCTGATTACTGTCCCATGTTTCATCAAAAACCAATCTCCTATCCCCTTCCCCACAGCGGGTTGCAATAGATTCTTCATTTCGGGGAGTACCCTGGGCAATTCCTTCTGGAAAAATATGTGATGAACCCTCGCCATCAAATCATTCATGAAAACCAAGTAATATAAATACATTTCCTTTGTAATTTTTAGCTCTGGGATCTGCATATTTACTTCAACGGCTGTTAAAAACATTTTTAGCAGATAAGACTGGAACCTAAAAACTCTGGTTTTGGGGAATTTGACCAGCTAGGAATGGATACTTTCGGCAAGGGAGTCATCAAATCTTAGGCATGCGGTCTTGATAAGTGGTTTTTGGTCATCCGACTCTATTAGGTAAGTGCTCAAGACAAACATCAAACTAATTAATGGCTCCATGACGTACTGGTCACTATCTAACCCCAAAAACTGGGCTATCATGGAAATAACACATTTAGACTCCTCTCTGAAAGAAACGGCCTCATTAGGGAAAGGTGAGATAGGAAAGGCTGCATCTGGTAATAGAGAGGCCTGGAAGAAACTTTGCTTGAGTTCATTTGGGGCCTGGTGAAAATACTGAATTAGGGTTTCCATTTGATACCCCTAAGCCCTATGTCCGAACTCCAGGGGAATAGCTAGGGCCTTTCTAACAACTGGGACCTTCACATGGCAAAGGAGTCTGGAACCTGAGGCATCAAAGATTGCCCTCTGGCCCGGGGCATAGTTACTGGCACACCATTCCATGAACTCAGGGCAACTAGGGGTTTGAGGGGTTGTGAAACAGTGGAAGAAGGATTGATATACTTTGTGGACGTCTACCTTCCCTACCCGTATAACTTCCAATCTCTCTTTGGCTGTGTCCAGAGAGATATTGACAAATACTATGTCGTATATGTCACTATCCTTGTCTTCTAGCAGGGAACTTATTGTCGGAGCTTCGGTAACAGGGGAGTCTGCTATTTCGGCCATTTAAATACCCAGGGGTGAAAAGAAAAGGGGCAAAGACTTACCTGGTCCATTGACAACTGGACAATATTCTGGTCTCCCGGTCGGCTGGTATGCTTCTGAAATATTAGCCTTCTTTGTTCTCCAACGTGCACTTGATAGACAGGATGTGGACTTTCGTAGGGGCGAACCATTTTATAATATAGATTTGGCGTATCACCTTTGCACGTATGATCGCAACGGATCTAAATCGATCGTCTGTCTCTTTAGGTCATCCTCGGCCGTAGATATGCTCACTTCAACTTCCCACCATCATCGTGGCCTTTCAAGTTGATATTACACCCCCAAATATCAATCATTGGATGATGCACCTTCACCGACCGCGGCGATTTTGGGTGTGCTTAACACACCAGCAGTAAAAATAACCGCTAATGTTATGGGCCGCTGATCTACCTTCGTTAGATTCGGGCCGTTGAAAGGAGTGCGAAGCTTAACTACGTCCCGTCGATTTGGAACATGTTGTTTCTCTGTGCATATTAAATCAGTGCCATAGTGTTTTCACTGTAGATTTTTGCTCCAGACAATCTTTACCGTTGATTGTTTTAAGAACATGCCTATTAGCTAACCTTTCACCTGCACTTATAACACTAACAATCTGTCTCGGCGCTGAGGGCTCGTGGCCATAGATATTTGGGTCTCTTAATCTGAGCTGTCTATGTAGCCCTTCGCGTGCTATTTTCTCATTAGCCTGGTATCGGACCTCTAGGAACCTCCATTGTGTCATATTCTGATTTTTCCATTTCTGGGGGATATGACCCTAGAGTTTGGCCTTTTCTTTGAAAAAACCTTTATGGTCATGCAACTCCCTTCTCTTCGCCGAAATATTCCTCAAAACCTAGCACAATTTGAGTGCTAACAATTGGATCCAGCTGGGGATGCTAACCTCCCCGCGAGGTAGCAAAGAACTCCGTAGACCACGTGCCTTGTCCATTGGGCGGCTTCTAGCCCTAATGGTTGTAATCTTAAACCTGTAACTAATAAACTTACTGAGATTCTCAAAAAATGCTGAAAATTTAGAAACTGAAAATAACAAAAATGCTTGACCCCCAAGCTTATTTATATACAAATGCTCCTACCCTATCTACTGAGAATGAAGTCCAAATCAGGTGATCTCACACTTCCAATGAAGCCAGTCAAGCAAATGACTTCTTGACTGAATTTCATATTCAACCTCTTCGGGATCGAAAAAGAACTCAGCAAATGACAACTCCCATTGAAAACGTTTTTCAATCCCTGCATTCTTAAACAATATAAACTCCATCTTCTCTGATGATTCCAACAAACTAGCAAAAGGATCTTCAAAAAAATGAAAAACTCCTATTTCTTTATGACCAATCATGAGGGATTTTTCAACTGGTTCTTTCTGATTGTTCACATTATCTATGTCACAACAAGGCTGGTCAAGTTGTAATTCCATTTGCAATCTTCCACACTGAGTTTCAGAAAGACTTTGAGAAGTATACTCATCCCCATTGTCCTTTATAGTGAGCCTATAGATCAAGTTTTCATGACAACATCCAAACGAGACATCAATACTATCATGTAGATTTCTTTCTTTATACAACTCAATAGATGAAATACTTTGACTTGCATGAGATATTGGACAATCAAACATAGGTACATCAGTCTGATAGAACTGAAGCTCTTCTTGGGTTTCAAAAGAAATATCATTCTGATCTTCAAATATATTAAAAGAAAAAGCTCCCTCTAGACAAAAAGACTCTGAAATCGAATGAGATGGAGAAAAACTTATCTGACTATTCTGATCTTCTTCTGAGTCACATGACAACTGACAAATCTGAAGAAAGTTCTCATCCAACTCGAGAGAAAATATATGAATATCATTACCAATGTCATCTGAAATCTCAGAGTTTACAACTTGATCAAACGTAGTAGAAATATGATTAAATTTTTCAATAAAGTTAAGTGCAACAAACTCTTCTTGATATAAAAATTCTGAATGTGAAAGAGAGGCCTGATTTTCTGTTTGGCACTTCTCTTCCCTATGGTAGACTTTTGCTTCTTGGGGCTGATTGCAAACTTGCCCCTCCTTTTCATTGTCAATTTAAAAAAAACTTATGAAGTTCTCTAAGCTGTCTCCTTCATATTCGTCGTATTTAGGTGGGCTGAAAACTTCCTTAAAACCATTACTAACAGAAATGTTAGCAGGCTGATTACAATCTACATAAAACAAATTAGGATTATCTTCTTCTGGCATATCACCAAGTTGATCGTCTCTATGTTCGGTCTAGGAAAGACTGAAATGCAAATCAAGTTCTCCTTGTTCATGCCTCTCTTCGAATCCAGATTCTTCAATCCTTTCCTCATTACCTTTGTTTAATAATTTTCCAAACATCCTAAGATTGTCTTCAACCTCCAAAGCATCAAGGAACATATGCTGTAAATTAGTAGACCTTCTTTCCAAAAGAAGAAAAGATAAATTAGGAGGAAGGATAGATGCATAGTGCAACTTAATGTTAGGATATTCCTATACTCCATCCTAGTCCCACCAGTATTTTGATCATTTACTTTTTCAGTCATGCATGCACTTTTAGGGTTTGCATGCATCCTAGTCATCAGTCCAGCACCTAGCCCTCAGTTAGCCAGCCCCCAAGAGCTTCTCACTATTCAGTTTTAGCCCTCCAGTTGCTTAATGTACCCTTCTTCCTTGATTTTAGGAAGCAACTCGCCCTTCTTCACCTACCAGTTCAGTTGTCACTTAGTTACACTCAGTTACAGTCAGTTACAGTCAGTTACACTCAGTTGCACTTAGTTACACTCAGTTACACCTACCAGACTCAGTTTGACTGATGGTTGACAGTTACTTGAGCATTGATGACTCCACTGATGATGATGAAGACTTCCAGTTGTGCTCCGATGATCATGAGGACACCTAGTTGTGATCCGATGACACTCTATTGATCTTATGATCACTCTGAGAGGCTAATTCGAATTGCCACCTTAGGCATTCGAATCCTCTCTACCATTGTACTATTTATTTGTCCATATTGTGATTAATTAACTAGTGTGTGTGAAGTATTATTGCTTCTATCCGATTTCTACTGTACCATATTATTATGTTGCTCATTATACTGTATTGACCACTCTTATTCTATTTCCTTGCTTAATCATAATCATTCTCTTGTGAGGTATACATCATCTCTTAGATTTGTTGTGAGGATTTTCACATGGTATCAGTGTTGGTTGTGGAGCCAGATCTTCTAGTCTCATAGATGATATTGTATCAGCCGTGTTTGTACCCCAGTTTTATATGACATGTAGGTGGACTGTACAGTCACCCTAGCGGGGGGGTGTGGGGGGGCATCGCCCCCCCCACGGGGTTCCAGGGGCTAGCGGTCCCCTGATGAGGGTTCGGGGGCATTGCCCCTGAAGAAAATTTTTGGGGTTGTTTTCGCCAGCTGTTTTTCGAGCCCATGGTTTTGGGTATCCCGTGGTATTTTCCCATTGTATTTCCCTTATAAAATAAAGACATTGTAATACGACTAGGGATGATGATGTATTAGGTTTTATGCATTGTAAAGATCTCTGAGATCAGGAGAGAGACTGTGAAACAGAGAAGAGGAAGTGCAGCGGTTGTGATGCAGGTTGTATCCCTTCACCTTGCTGGACGGTAATAATAATAAGGACTGGCAAATTCAGTGTGGACGTAGCCCAAGTTGGGTGAACCACGATATATCTGTGTCTCTCTTGTAATGTGTATGTGTGATTATATTTTCATTTCTATTTATTGTTATTGCTTTGCGATCCTGTTTTTCTAACAATCAGAGCCTGTTGAGAGTATTGTTTATCTCCATTCTTGAGAGTTTTTTGCAGGTTATTACCAAGATTTTGAGTGCAGCAGTTTCTGCATTTCTGCAGCAGTAGCAGTTGCAGTTATTCTATATTGTTTTTGCAGGTCTTCTACAGCTTCTATGTATCCATCAGGAATTACTCCTCTTTCTCCATTCAACTATGATGAAAGGAAACCAAGAATGATAGCATATTTGAAGAGCCATGACCTCTTTGGTTGTTATTTTGAAAGAGAGTTCGAATCCTCTGAAGAGAATATTGACTGGTTGAATAAAGGTGGCATGGCCTTTGGAAGAATGATGCTTTCTTTGCCTAAATACCTGAGATTTCATTTTGAATACCATGATGGTGTTGAAACTCCAATGGAGTTATGGACTCCGAAAGAGTTATGGGCTCACCTGGATGAAAAATATGGCAGAAAGAATGAAGGCATTGGTCCAAACCCATTCGAAAGCAAACAAAGTGATGCATTTGCTCCCCTTGATGGTCTCTTAGATCATGAACCAGTATCATCTCATATTGAAGTTGTTGACAAAGAACTTGCAGATTCTCCACTCATGCTCCAACTTTCTTCTCTTTCTGTGCCATCTCACACTCTAGATATTGCAAAAGGTCCTAAATCCTCTCTTGCACCAGAGTTTGTTGGTTTGCATCATGATCACATGATTATTTCGGAGGTAAAATCAGCTATTGAAGGTAATGCATTCGCTCCTCTCCAGCTATCTCCTCTTTTATACTACTATATGATCATTAATTCATGCTTTCAGAAGGTCATTGAAGAATATGGCCATTGCCATTTGCTTGGGATAATTTCTCATGCATTTACTGGTTTTGATCTCACCTCTCATGGTTCAAAGGAGATCTCAAGAAACCATGATTCAAGTCTTGTATCTAATTTGGGTTCTAAGCAATTACTGCTTGGGATAAATTCTCATGCATATGATAGTTTTGATCGCACCCCTGCTGGTTCAAAGGAGATCTCAAGAAACTGTTTTTTAAGTCTTAAATCTGATTTTGATTTCAAGCAAACATGTAATAGTTATTTTTGGCATAATCTCACCCATGGTGGTTCGAAGGAGAAGACAAAAGACTATATGCACTTTCAAAGATTTGATCCTACCTCAGCTGATTCGAATCACAGGTTCAAGGATCATTCTCATACTATTGGATTTGTTCTCATCACATTCGATCTGAAGAGCAAGTACAAACACATGCTTTATGAGCATGATCCACTTCTTCCCAAGAAGAAGATACCTCTAGACATATGACCAAGCATCACACCTGCTTGAGTTTAGAGCATTTATTTTGTGTGTGCCTTACAATCTATTTGGGGTGGGGGGTATTTTTCCCATGAGGTTTTCCCCATTTCCTTGGTTTATTGACTGTTATTATCCATTGTATTGGGTGACCTTTGGTCTTAGTTACCAGGGCCCAGGATGGATTAAGGGGGGGTGTTAGGATATTCCTATACTCCATCCTAGTCCCACCAGTATTTTGATCATTTACTTTTTCAGTCATGCATGCACTTTTAGGGTTTGCATGCATTTTGCATGCATCCCAGTCATCAGTCCAGCACCTAGCCCTCAGTTAGCCAGCCCCCAGGAGCTTCTCACTATTCATTTTTAGCCCTCTAGTTGCTTAATGCACCCTTCTTCCTTGATTTTAGGAAGCAACTCACCCTTCTTCACCTACTAGTCCAGTTGTCACTTAGTTACAGTCAGTTACACTCAGTTACACCTACCAGACTCAGTTTGATTGATGGTTGATAGTTACTTGAGCATTGATGACTCCACTGATGATGATGAAGATTTCCAGTTGTGCTTCGATGATCATGAGGACACGTAGTTGTGCTCCGATGACACTCTATTGATCTTATGATCACTCTAAGAGGCTAATTCAAATTGCCACCTTAGGCATTCGAATCCTCTCTACCATTGTACTATTTATTTGTCCATATTATGATTAATTAACTAGTGTGTGTGAAGTATTATTGCTTCTATCCGAGTTCTACTGTACCATATTATTTTGTTGCTCATTATACTGTATTGACCACTCTTATTCTATTTTCTTGCTTAATCATAATCATTCTCTTGTGAGGTATACATCATCTCTTAGATCTGCTGTGAGGATTTTCACACTTAATAGCATTCTCTAGGGGCTGAATTTCTCTTGGCATATCATAATAGAATCTTGAAAACATTATGTTAAAGATGGACATGACTTCCCCTTCTTGCCTTCTCATAGAGTAAAACTCTGAAAGAACTAGGTCCCATTACCTTCTCTGTAATGACCCTTTTTCAAAATTCTATTAAAATGCCAATTTTTCCACTTTTTCCCCCATTTCGACCTTTGACTAGTTTAACTATTTTGACCTCCAAATCAACCCAAATGCTCCCAAATATTCTGTAGGAGTGTATGAATGGTATTTAGACTTTAATATCAGGTTCAAGGATGTTTTATGGCCCTCCAAATTCTGCTGCAAACTTGATTTGTATTCTGATCAATATAGGTAATTTTGACTAGTAATTTGTGCATCAAATCCCCCCCGGGTAACACTGAAAATGGCCTTCTAAATGCCTCCAAACTCCCCCAAATTTATGAAAATAGGTATATAATATGTTAAGTATGTTATTAAGGTCTCATATGCACCATTAATTGATTTTTAATACTGTTCTAACTCTCTCACATTCAACAGCAAAAACCCCCAATTCGACCCTTGGGGAAATGGCACTATTTCACCTCCCAATACAACTAAACTGAGTAAAAATGCTTCAAATGCTCAAGTACAGTACATGAAAATTTTATAATACATTCATGGCAATATATTGATCACAAATATATCAGAGAATCATCCATCCATTCGAAATAATCAACATTATAGTGTCATGCATCAATGCATTGGGGAAATGGACATTGTTTGCTCATTAATCAATAGTTTTGCATACAACCAATGGGTATTTCGACCTGATACTTTCTGAATATTAATAATAGAGGATATGAAGCTATTACAATCAAAAATATATAATGAGAATCTCTCTCAAGAAGCACAAGTGCTCACCAAAAACGCCCTCCCTCAAGGAGCATGAATATGCCTTCAAAACTGGAAACGGTGGAGAGAAAGTGCTGCACTAAACCAAACCATGAAACTTCCTATAGCTTATACCTACAAATACAAACCCCATTAAAGCACCATGAAAGACCTGAGTGGCCTCTCCAAACACAAACTTGGATGGGAATCTTTCACCCTCGAAATTGGCTAAGGCAAGAAACTAGTCATCCACTAGCTCTCTCTTCACAAATGCAATTTTTCTCAAATCATCAAAAGCCATTCTCATTCTTCATTTCTACATTTTATAACCAACATTAGCCTTCTAAGGGTCGAAATCCTCTCAATAGATTCAATATATTTCCATTTAGGAAATATTCCACATTTGCCACTTGTCTCCTAGTTCCAACCTTCCATCTTCTCCCAAATTCGATTTTGAGTCTCTTTGGCTTCTCCAACTCCCAAATTCGCCTTCTTTGAGCCTATTTTTGGTGTTGACATGTCATAGTGGTCAGATTTCAGAGGTCAGGTCTGCAATTTCTCATAGTTTTCATAGATGCTCCATCATTGGCGTCATAGGGGCTGGGGAATCTAGCCCAAGTGTCCACAAACTTCTACTTTGACTCTTTATCTTCCATGGAGGTTACCAATCCTTCCCAATTCGACCTAAGATGATCAATGACATGTGTTATGACTTACCAACTCACCCAAGATTTTTCACATTCCCATTAATTCGAATTTGCAAAAGAGAGATACCATGTATTATGAAAAATCAAGCTAGTGTGGGTCCCACCACCTCCATATGTCTCCAAAACCACTTGCCACTTAGAATTTATCTTGAATTTATTTATTCACCATATTTATTAAATGCTTGAACCCCTCTAATGTCTAAATATCATTTATTAGCTTCCTTATTACCATCCCACATGTGCCCATCCAACCTAGGAAACTAGTAGGATTGATGGGATTGTCTTACTATGCACTTATTTGAATGGGGATATTACATTCTCCTACCCCAAAATTCCAAGAAAACATCAGAGAACCCCTGCCATGTATCTATAGACCCAGGATTCAAATGGTTGAACCATTGCTTCACCTCTCCTTGGAAATATTGGGCGAAATTCCTCATACAAACATCATCATGCTCCACTTCAAAAAGGTCCAAAAAATGTTCAAAGTCTTGAAGATGTTTCTCAGCATTGAGGCTTTTGGATTCTCCATCAAATCTAGGAAGGTATTTATGGTATTTGGGAGGATAGTCGTGGAGAACAAAGGGCAGCTTCAAAGAGCCATATCTCAGCTGAGATCTGGAAGGAAAAGGAGTATGTATAGGGAGAGCATCTCCAGCCTCAGTCTCATGGGATTTGCAAGGAGGGCTATGGATCTTAGATGGTTCAAAAGAAAGAATGGGGTCAGCTCTAGGGGCGACAGGAGGATTCACATCTGTAAGATCTAGAGAAGGATATACAAAGGAGGCTCTCTTATGACCTAAAGCTCTTCGATGGAACAAAATTTTCTTGATATATATACATAGAGGTAAAAGGGGACTAATATAGAAAAACAAGATTTCCTTGAAGAAATTGATAGTTTGATACCTGGGTCTTGATTATTCCATGTTTTAAAGGTGTCGAGGTCGCCTTTCGATGAATTCTACAAATTCTGATTAAAGACTGAGGGAATCAACCTGCGAATCAATGAAACCCTAGATTTCCCCAGCGGAGTCACCATGAGAATTTTTTAACATCTCAATACTGATACAAGATCATCGATCTCCCCAATGGGGTCACCTTCGTACTGAAATTTCGCTTGAGTGGAGTCGCCAGGTGAATGATACAACCTTCTCGATATCTGACTGCTGTTCACCATCAGCATTTCAGATCTAAAATTTTTTTCATTCTTCCAGGGATAATAAAACAATCCGTCCCCGGCAATGACGCCAATTTGTTAACACCCAAATTAACCCCAAAGGTTGTGAGAGAAGGAAATTCGGGGTAACCACTAACCAATCTTTAGACTTAAGCTACTAACCCAGCTTAGTCTAAGAGGGCTCTCTCTACAGATATATGAAAGACTGGAATAATCAAAGGTGTCAACAATGAAAACATACACCACCATTCATCATTAAAAATATTCAATTACAACACGCAGAAGACCAGATTTCTGCTGGAAACAAAACGGTTTGAACATCGTTTGGCTAAAACATATGAATTTCTGTTTTGGGCAATGGAGTCACGTTAGACAAAAATCAGAAAATTTATTCACAAGGGATTCACAAATGCATTAACTCAGGGGTGAGATAGTAAACAGCTCGTAGTCAAAGTGAATTTAATTGGTGAAACAGAGGAGAAAGAAACAACCCATTGATGTAAGGCATATAATAATGGATCCTACATCAACTTTAGCAGAGAAAGTCATGGTGAAATACTTGGAAAAGATAAGCACAGCATACTTCTATGAATTCTACTTAACTATCACACTGCACCAAGTATTGAAGAATGTTACAGAAGGGAATTAACAATGAGAGATACACAATTAACATAAAAGAAGAAAAACAAAATACAAGACAAGTTACACAAGAATCCCTGGAAAACATCAGCTCGGCTCTGCAATTTTTATTCAAAATATAGCTCGGAAATGTCTTACAGAATAATACACAAAATTCCCATAAAGGTTTTCAACAAGATTTTTCAACCATTCTGTCTTCAATTACAATGTATTTATAGATGCCCCTCGAGCTCTAGGCTCGGCTCTTCTCTGAACAGAAAACAGTTGCTACTTACTGGACATCTAATTGACAGATCATCAAGGTGCACTCGCTGTTACAACTTCAAAACAGACACAGGCGGTATACGCCTAACCGCATTTTACATTCACTGGCCTATTTTACTATATGACCAACTACTTTAACAAAAAACAAAACAGAAAATTGACAGCTTCAGCTTGCTGCCTCCATCGTTCGCCGGTTCCTTAGCTGATGTCTTTGAGTTCTTCATGATTTGACCTTTAACCTCGCTTTACCATACTTCTCGATTAACTTCCGTTGGTCATCTGAAGGTAAATTTATGGTGTCGAGCTCCTTAAGTAATACTCTCAGCTCAGTGTGTTCATTGTAAGAGTATCCGGTATGCAATGTTCTGGCTCCCCCGAAATTTGAGGCTAGCTCGAAATCTCTTGTCAGCTTCTCAGCTACTAGCTGGCTGGTCAAGGGCTAATCCATCCCTTCAAAGTCACTTTGGTTCATCCTGCAATCCCACAGCTTGGTTTTATACTCCTCCTTTGATAACATCTTTCCTTTCTCATCCTAGAACGCAGGTAGGCCTTTCTTGAATAAAGGATCAAATGCTTCCCTGAACATTTTTAGCTGATTTGACAAAATATCAATCCCTGACTGGGTGATCTTCACCTGTTCATGTTTTTTAATTACCCTTTTGGCCCATATGATGGTGGCCACCCTGTCCTTGATGCCTGCATCATTGGCCTGTTCTTCTGATAAATCATTTAAGAAATCTACTGCGTTGCTAGCATATCCTGAAGACCTTTTATTAAGTCTTTCATTTGCCACCATCAAAGCTTGTATGGATAAATTCACTACAATCTCTTTATCCATTATAAAGTTTAGATAAGGGCGTAGGTCTTCAGCTTGTTTTATAACATCATACCAGATGATTTTCCTAGTTTCTTGCAACACTTTCTGCCCGATTACTTGCTCCTTCAGATTGTCAAGATCCCCCTGCATTTCCTGGTACTTGGTTTCCCAAGCCTCCCTTTTGCTTTCTGCATCCTCCTTCAGAGTTTTCAAGTTTTCCACCTGCTTCCTTAATCAGAGCAACTCAGCATCTTTCAGGATGGAATTAGCTATTTTCCCTACCAGGGAGAAATCTCCTGCTATAATCGGCTCTGTGACATCCTGTTCCATTTCCTTCATTTTCTTCTCTATCTCTTCAAACCGGGTCTTCCATGATCCTTCATGGGCTGCTACAAGGGTCATATCAGACTGCATCTTCTTTTCTTTCTCCAGAAGTTCCACCAATTGAGATTTACATTCCAATAGCTCCCCCTTTAGTTTCTCTTTTTCTTCTTGCAGATCTGTTATCTCAGGGGTACTTGCAAATTAAGCAGGCGAGATCTTTAAACTCTTCTTTAAAGTCAGTATCTCCTGATCCCTTTCATTTAACAGCTCCTGGATGTTCTTCCTTTTATCTTCTTCAGTCTCATTTGTAGGCAGCTGTGTTTGATACTTCTTGGCTTGTGCCTTCAAAGACTTATTTTCCACTTTTTCCAGCTTCAACTGGTGTTGAACCTTAGACTTATTTGCCTGCACTTTGGACAACGCTATGGCAAGCTTTAGTAGCCTATTGTAAATGAAATCACTTGTCTCCTTGTGTAGGTTGATTATGTCAGGGATATGGATGTCTTCTAGGTTGAATTTCATCTCTGTAACCTTCTTTTTAGTGGCTAGAGCCAGGCTCAAGGTGTTTTGAGCTAAGTTTCTGCTTGCAACTAGGGCCACTTCTTTCTTGAATATTTTCCTTACCTCAGAGTATAGTTTTGCTTCTTCTACCACATTGTCAGGATTTTCCTCATATTCTTCTAGTAGCTTGGCTCTGGTTGTACTAGATGCTGTGGGCTCTTTAGGTGGTTTCCCAAACACATGCTCTTTCACTTCATATGGGGGAATTTGAAACTTGATATGCTTTTTCTTAGGATTTTCTTCTTGGATTTTTACTACCAGCTTCTCATCGCCCTCAACCTTTTTCCTCTTTGAGGATATTTCAGGGTCACTATCTACATCCATAGGGCTACTAATCGTTGAACCGCTGGGTTTCCCTGGAAGGATGACAAGGGGTAAATCTTCTGACCCTGTCGGGGCTTTATTGGATGAGCTGTATGGCAAGGATGTGCCACCTTGGAAAAGGAAATCTAGAGCCCGAGAGGTCTCTGAGGGATCGATGTCCATGTGCCCCTGACCAATGTATTCTAGCCAATTTTCTCTTTCAAGCATGCCTGACATCTCAAAGTGGTCATATCCCTTCCTGCCAGCTCCCCTCCTCCTCTCTGAAATTATATGATGTGGGTTATAATTCATTGCAGCTTTAGAAGGGAGTCCTAGTTCTCGCATCATCCCGTTAATCGCTGAGAGGGATGTCTGATGTTTAATCATAAAGGAACCTACCACCCATGGGAAAGTTATGTCAGAGTACTTCTTGTTATCTAAAAATTGTTCACATTCTGCTTTCAGCTTTTGCCTTATGAACTCTAGATTGAACAATCTGGGTGTTAAAAAGGCAGGGAGTACATATGGTGGGTGTGAAAAACCATACACTCTGATTACTGTCCCATGTTTCATCAAAAACCAATCTCCTATCCCCTTCCCCACAGTGGGCTGCAATAGATCCTTCATTTCGGGGAGTACCCTAGGCAATTACTTATGGAAAAAGATGGGATAAACCCTCGCCATCAAATCATTCATGAAAACCAAGTAATCTAAATACATTTCCATTGTAATTTTCAGCTCTAGGATCTGCAGATTTTATTCAATGGATGTTAAAAACATTTTTAGCAGATAAGACTGGAACCTAAAAACTCTAGTTTTGGGGAATTCAACCAGCTGGGAATGGATACTTTCGGCAAGGGCATCATCAAATCTTAGGCATGCGGTCTGGATAAGTGGGTTTTGGTCATCTGGCTCTATTAGGCAAGTTCTCAAGACAAACACCATACTAATTAATTGCTCGATTACGTATTGGTCACTATCTAAGCCCAAAAACTGGGCTATCATGGAAATAACACATTTAGACTCCTCTCTGAAAGAAACGACCTCGTCAGGGAAAGGTGAGATAGGAAAGGTTGCATCTGGTAATAAAGAGGCCTGGAAGAAAATTTGCTTGAGTTCATTTGGGGCCTGGCGGAAATACTGAATTAGGGTTACCATTTGATACCCCTGAGCCCTATGTCCAAACTCCAGGGGAATAGCTAGGGCCTTTATAACAACAGGGGCCTTCACATGGCAAAGGAATCAGGAACCTGAGGCATCGAAGACTGCCCTCTGGCCCGGGGCATAGTTACTAGCACACCATTCCACAAACTCGGGGCAACTGGGGGTTTGGGGGAAGGTGAAACAGTGGAAGAAGGACTGATATACTTTGTGGACGTCTACCTGCCCTACCCGTATAACTTCCAATCTCTCTTTGGATGTGTCCAGAGAGCTATTGAAAAATACGGTGTCGTATATGTCACTATCCTTGTCTCCCAGCAGGGAACTTATTGTCGGAGCTTCGGTAACAGGGGAGTCTGCTATTTCGGCCATTTAAATACCCAGTGGTGAAAAGAAAAGGGGGCAAATACTTACCTGGTCCACTGACAACTGGATAGTCTTCTGGTCTCCCGGTTGTCCGGTATGCTTCTGAAAGATTCACCTTCTCCGTTCTCCAACGTGCACTTGACAGACAGGATGTGGACTTTCGTAAGGGAAAACCATTTTATAATATAGATTTGGCATATCACCTCTGCATGTATGATCGCGACGGATATAAATCGACTGTCTATCTCTCTAGGTCATCCTCGGCCGTAGATCTGCTCACTTCACCTTCCTACCATCATCGTGGCCTTTCAAGTTGATATTACACCCCCAAATCTCAATCGTTGGATGATGCACCTTCACCGGCCGCGGCGATTTTGGGTGTGCTTAACACGCTAGCAGTAAAAATCACCGCTAATGTTATGGGCCGCTGATCTACCTTCGTTAGATCCGAGCCATTGAAAGGAGTGCGAAGCTTAACTACATTGTAGCAATTTGGAACGCGATGTTTCTCCGCGCATATTAAATCAGTGCCATAGTGTTTTTGCCGTAGATTTTTGATCCAGCTGATCTTTACCGTTGATTGTTTTAAGAACATGCCTACTGACTAACCTTTCACCTGCTCTTATAACACTAACAATCTGTCTCAGCGCTGAGGGCTTGTGGCCACAAATCTTTGGGCCGCTTAATCTAAGCCGTCTATGTAGGCCTCTGCGTGCTATTTTCTCATTAGCCTGGTATCGGACCTCCAGTTACCTCCACTGTGCCGTATTTTGATTTTTCCATTTCTAGGGGATATGACCCAAGAGTTTGGCCTTTTCTTTGAAAAAACCTTTCTGGTCATGAAACTCCCTTCTCTTCGTCGAAATATTCCTCAAAACCTAGCACAATTTGAGTGCTAACACACAATCTGATGGTCGGGCGAGTAAATAACCCACGCAGGAGAAGCTAGTCTCTGTGTATGATGGCTAGCCCCATCCGCGAATCCCATGAACACTAGATATTCCACTAACATCTGTCAACCAAACAGAAGCGAATCAATAGACCCAAAAAAATCAAAATAAAGATAAACTATGTATAGAAACAACTATACAATAGTATACAAAAGTATCAGCTCGAGCTAGAAGCTCAAGCGTAATACCGCTTGAGGTAGAGCCCATTTCTAGGATCCTTCAAGGTGTTCCCCTCGTAATCTTCCAACTCATAGGCTCCTTTCTCCAAGACACGCCTCACAAAGTAAGGACCATGCCACATTGGGTTGAACTTTCCTGCCCCCAGGGGTTCCTTAGCTTGATCATATAGGAGGACCAAGTCACCTTCAACATATTGTCGGGGATGGACATACCTATCATATTGAACCTTAACACGACGTTTGTTGGCATCAATTGCTACGGCGGCATCCCGATGCTGCTCGTCAAGTTGCTCGAGGTAGACTAGATGTTTCTCAACTTCTGAAGTGTCAAGTAGGAGCTCTCTGTCTAGTTTCAAGGAAGGGATTTCGCATTCAATCGGTAAGATAGAATCCACACCATGGACTAACTGAAATGGTGAGAAACCGGTGGAAGTCTTTACTGTGGTTCAATATGCCCACAAAGAAGGATACAACATAGTGTTACAATTACTCTTGCTTTGTCGGATGGTCCTTTGTAGAATGGACTTAAGGGACTTATTCACTTCCTCGACCTGTCTATTCGCTTGGGGATAATAAGAAGATGAGTAATCTTGTCGAAACTCAAGCTTAAGTGACAATTCCGCCATCATCTTGTTTTGAAAGAGACTTCCATGGTCAGTGACAATCTCTTTCGGGATATCGAATCGAGCTATAATTTGATTGAATACGAAATGGGCTACTGTTGCACCATCGGCTTTAATGGTCGGCATGGCCTCAGCCCATTTGGTAAAATAATCAATGGCCACGATGATATGGAGATGCCCCCCAGCCGAGGCTGGGTTGTAATCCATGAAATCTACCCCCCACTTGGTGAAGGGACCGACGGTGATGACCAGATGTAAAGAAGCAGTATGTGAGTGCATGTTCTGAGCAAACACCTGGAAAGGGTGACATCTCTTCACAGCATTTACACAATCTTTGAAGATCGCAGGCCAAAAATAACCCGCTCGCAAGATATGTTGGGTTGTCGCAATGCCGGATAAGTGACCACCACACGCCCCACTATGGCAGTCGTTAAGCACTAGCTCCGCTTCTTCATGAGTTAAGAAACAACGTAGGATAGAGTATTTTCCTCAGCAATACAAAGTTTCACCAACGATGACATAGTCTTTAGCGTGATGTATCACACCCCATCGCTCATCTCGCGAATAATGCGAAGGTAAATTCAAAGTTTGGAGATATATAATGATATCCCCATAACAAGGGTCCGTTGACAAGATAAAAAACAAATGTTCATCCACAAATGATTCTTCATGGACTACTTCCTCATCAAGTCTCGAAAAATCCGACATAAGTTCTTGGAAAACCAAGGACTTCATCGACTTCACCGAAGCAAAATCAAGATCAAATTCCTAAAGGATGACAATCCATTTATTATATTTCCCCCCAATTAGGAATCGTGAGAGAACGAACTGAAATGGATTGACATGCGCTATGACTGTGGTTTTCCTAATCAAAATATAATGTTGTAATTGTTGGACTGCATGAACAGTCGCGAGGGCCAATTTATCAACGTGATAATATATCAGTTCAGCATATATGAGGTTTCGACTAAGATAATAGATAAAATGCTCTTGGAGCACATCATCTGCTTGAACTAAGACCATACCAATCATCTCTTGAGACGCGGCCACATAAAGCAAAAAATCTCTTTCAAATTAGGGTGGACTAAGAAGAGGGGCCGATACCAAGGCTTTCTTTAAAGCATCGAAATATTGTTGGGCTCACTCATCCCAGATAAAAGGAGTGTACTTCTTCAATAGTCGCGTGAAACCCTTAGTAAGATTGGCATAATTCACCATAAAACGACGTAAGAAAGTGGCTCTCCCTTGGAGGCTCTGAATTTGAATCAAATTACGCAGGGGAGGAAACCAAAGTATTGACTCAACCTTTAGAGGATCGACTCTAACACCCTCTTTGGACACCACAAACCCTAGAAGGCGACCAGTTTTCATGACAAATATGCACTTGTTAGGGTTCAAATGAATATTATAACACCGGCATCTTTCGAAGATAAGGAGGAGGTGACTGGGGTGACCTACTGTCTTACAAGAGTGACCAGCAAGATCATCCAGATAAGCCTCCACTATGCACTTAAGGTCATGAAAGGAATAGGTCATGGCCCATTGAAAAGTAGCTCTGGAATTTTTAAGTCCGAAGGGCATTTTTCGGTATGCAAAGGTACCCCAAGGACATATAAATGCGGTCTTATGTTGATCCTTGGGTTTAATTTGGATCTAATTGTAACCTGAAAAACCATCCAAGAATGAAAACACTTCACTTCCTGCACACGCATCCAAGATTTGGTCTATGAATGGAGTGGGAAAGCTATATTTAGGACATGCTCGGTTCATATCTCAAAAATCGGTACACACTCAGATGGTTCCTTGCTTCTTATCCACAGGAACAGGGTTGGATACCCATTCAGTAAGGGGAACTGGGTAGATGAAACCAGGTTTGAGTAGTTTCTCTACTTTTTCCTTATGAGCGACTTCCTTCCTAGGATTTACAGCACGAAGACGTTGTCGAACAGGCTTAACATTTGGGTAAGTCTTAATTTCATGCTCGAAAATACTAGGGTCTATACCTGGCATCTCCTCATATGACCAAACGAAAACATCCCGAAATTCTTTGAATAACTCGATGTAAATGCGGATCTTCTCACGGGAACAATCGGAACCAATGTATACGTTTTCAAACATTCCGGGAGTGCAAGAAATGTTGATCGGAATGGTTGGAGAAATGTTAGCCATATTCCCCTTCGTGTAAATACCATGCGAATCCAAAGGAGCCACAGGGTTACCAACCTTCTCTGCAAGAGTCGACTGAAACTCTTCCTGCTCAATAAGTTCAAGTTTGGGAAGAAAATAAGATCAGTGATGGAGATATTCCCAAGGATTATCACTACCATACATGGCCTCAATAATAGGTTCATCCAAAGGCAAAGTACCATTAAGGAAATCATGCGAGCAAGATGAGTCAAGTGCCCAGGGCAGCATTACGGGATCTTCTTCTTCTGTCCATGAAGAGGAGAGATCTGGATCTGCAGTGTCTTGTTGAATCTCATGGTAAGCAAGCTTAGCTATAGACAAGGGCATGGCCATCCCGATGTGATAAATGTTTCCAGACGAGGAACTCGTGGAGGGTAAATTCCACGAATCATTAAAATATGATGTCTGAAACGGTACATTAAGCAATGAGGACGGAGCACTATCGGAGACGGATCCTATAAAGGAGATTGGTGCAACTAAGTCGAAAGATCCCATCAAAGAGGAATACATTCCTACACCAATATTCCCAGTTTCCAGCTGAGAATTTTCAATCAAGGCAACCTCAGTTCCTGGTGATGCTGCGTGAATGGAACTACTGAAATCTAGTTGATAGACAATCACAATCTTGCCTTCATGGGGAAATCAAATAACTCTAAAAAAAAGGGACATGATCTCTCTCATAGCATAGATCCAATTATGACCCAGTAAAAGGTTGTAGTCAATGGGTGCATCAACCACCTCGACTTCAATTGGCACGGTTTTCCCACCCAAGTGGACCTCAAGGGAGGGGATAATTCCATGTGGCCTGAATAAACGACCATCAAATGCAGTAAGCATGGTCATAGATTTCAACAATGGAGGGGATCCTAGAGCCTTCCAACAAGCTAACGACATTACTGAAGTGGAAGCACCTTCGTCAACCACAGTACGCTTAACGACCTTTTGTAAGCACATAACATGGACTTGGAAAGCCACGTGATAGGGAAATCGAGGCTGAACATCAGTAGTGTCGAACTTGATAATATTAGGACTACATTGATCCTGGAATCCCAAAGCACATAAAAGGGAAGTCCTTTGTGAAGGACAAGCCTGGAGAACCTTGAGAGATGACATAACACACAGATTTTGGCCCAGATCTTCCATAATTGAATAGTTTTGGGTGGCTCGGGCATTGGGATTGTGCACCGAATGCTTGAGAACACCTTTCAGTACCTGTGGCATAGAATTGGGCTTCTCGATGTGTAATGGGGTCTCAAGTGGAGGGGGCTCATTCCCCAAAGAAGGTTGTGGAGCTCCATAATCACGTGAGCGAGTAGCAACACTAACCTCTGATTTAACCATGTTAATGCATTTATAACCACCAACATGGGTAGAGGACGTTGAAGTTTCATTAGTCCCATTACCGGCGATGGAATCACTCGAAGTCATATTTTGATGATGAAGAAGGGGATCCTTCAACACAAGTGGGATCTGTGTAAGATGCTTTGATGCTTCCTCAATATGAGGACACAAATGTGTAAGGTGATATTCCATGCAAATATTACAAGGAAACTTCACTTTACGTCTAGGTTTGCGGTCCCCACCGGCATTTCCATTGTCCCAAGGAGGGTTGGCGTTCTCTTTCTTAGGGTTATTGTTCCTATTGTTCCCACCCCTACGATTATTTTTCCCCTTCTTCTTCCCACCAGGTTTCTGGTTACCTGATGGGTTCGTCGATTGTATAGAGTGAACATCAGATGACTGGGTGGAAATAGAGGAGGCGTGAGCCTATCCAGGGGTAGATTGGATAATAGACAGATTGTGCATCTGATTCATAACCAAATCTACAGGATGAGTACTTGTGGAACCAACAATACCATCGGCATGTGGTCCAGGAATGGGCTTGGGCTCATGTCGTGATCTTCACGCGTTAGGTATAATGTCGTATAAGATGTCAGACTGAGTATAGACTATGTAACATCCCGTAAATTTACAAAAAATTAAAAAAATTTAAGTAGCATTAAATGTTGTACTTGCTAATGCGGAAATAAAATAAATGCTAATCTTTTTAACTAATAACAAATTATGATAACACAAATTCATACTTTATAACACAAAATCCGATATTAGTTCTGCTTGTGTTTAATTGTAATCTACATATTGTAATTAAGCTTATCTTGAGATATATTTTTCTTGACAAAGTACTGACAGTTGCTCTTAGATGATGACGAAGGGGTACTACGAGGTACCTTGAGGTTTACTTAGCTATGTTAGCCAAAGCATTTGAACCTATTTCTTTACGCAGATACGCAGGTAAAAGTATTACGACAATTTCAATTGTTACAAGCAAATCTAATTATGTTTTTCAGTTAGCTGTCAATGCTTATAGTAACTCTAAGTACTTCCATGCAAGAGAGTTGTTAATGGTATGCATCTTTGTCCTATTTCTGTAAGTGTTACCTTGACTATACTTACAAGTCCCAGAAGTCATAACTAAAAGTAACTACACTAGACTCTTTACTGAAACATCAAAGAAAATATACTTACACTATGAATTCTCAATTACATGCTAGATTAACATGTGTCAGTACTATTTTGATCCTGTCGTCACTTCACCAATTTGCAAAGGGTAGTTTATCATTTAAAGTTTCAACTTGTATAATGCTCTATATTATAGAAATATGAAACAAATAGTTTATTTTGAATACATGGATAAATTGGAAATTATAAATATAACTAAAGTATTTTTATGCATTTCTCATTTTATAAATACATGAAAAATCATACTATTATAGCAATGTTTACTATAATCCTACCATCATATTTATGATGATTCTATTGTGGAAATTGCAAAACTATAGGGTTAGACTTTTCTAATCTAATAAATATACGTTGTAATATGATATGCAATGTGAACAAATAATATGATATGCATAATATGAATTCTAAATATACACTAAGTATTTGAATACTTTTCATGCATGCGATCTATATGGACATGAAATCATTGGTAAACTATGCAAACATACTAACTATGCATTCAACGATCAATACATTTGGAATGTATTACATACACACGTGTTGACTTTATATTTTGAATAAGCAAGGAATTGATATGCTACAAACCCTAATCGGTACTGAGATGTGATAATGATCGGCATCGAATGTCTAGTGTACTAGCAGGTTTTCGTAATAGGTCTCAGCATTAAAACTTACCTGCCTACTGTGTTGAGTGGAATCCTTGTGGGTTTCATCGTGGCTGTGGTTCACGTGATAGCAATTCCAAATGTTACCAATATGCCGAGTTGTGCACTGCATTGTCCCTTGGTCTACTGAGCTGGCATCTTGGTGGCTATGGTAATAAATATAGCATTTAAGGTGGTTGTTGCTCGAACTTTGACGTGATTTGTTGGATTCTTCTCCATCGTTGATCTCATATGTTCTCGAGCTTTGTAATGAAACCCTAGCTTTTGTTACACTTAGCGTTGAAGTGGTTCTTTGGCCTTCATTTCATTTTGGTGATGGTAGGGTGGAGAGGCCGACCACCTGCTACAATGTAGGGTTTGGTAGTTATGGATAAGAGGACTCCTTTCTCGAGTTCGATCCCTTGACCTGTTGGGCATACTTAATAGTTTCAGGTGTTTGTTGCTCCTGTAGAGCTGAACCACCTTGCAGCCTTCGTTAATGTTTTAGGAGGTAGTTTTCAAGGTTTTGCTGCTGGTCTTTGAGAGTGGAGTTGAACCATGGTTGATTCTCAAGGCATTGTAAGAATGGTTCACAGAATTGATTTTCCTTTTCATTGCGTTTTCTAGATGGATTTGTTGTTCTCGTTTGCTAACGATGTCTCTTACTCCAGAAGCTGCATTGTTAAGGTAATGTTTCAGTTATTGAAATAATAAT
Source organism: Larix kaempferi (assembly GCA_027924585.1). Lineage (NCBI taxonomy): Eukaryota > Viridiplantae > Streptophyta > Pinopsida > Pinales > Pinaceae > Larix > Larix kaempferi. Next base: position 47,736,623 of record BSBM01001229.1, read on the forward strand.
GATAATGCGTTGTTCCAAGTTCAACTCTGTGCTCTTTTTTTTAACCTTTCAATGATTTTTATTGCAGGTGATACCTCGGCGAAGGTTTGCTGTGTTTGAAGCTTAGTGTGAGGATGCTACTCAACCACCTGGTAAGCCTCAGCGGTTCTTAAACCCTCGTAGGTACTCTTGGCACGGTTTGGTCGATGCTTACTGTTTGACGAGAGATGGAAAAACTGTCCCTAGAAAGGGTAATGGCCAGTGTTTGTAATTTTTTAGAGCCAATAACAAGTGTCCTGAGGTTGGAATCCTCGTCTTCTTTTGTTACTCTGCTCTGCAGCGTTTCGTTGTAACTCTTATTGAGATTGTAAACTTGTCGAAGATGTAAATGTTAAGGGATGAACCCTCCATCATTTTAAATGAATTACAATATTAAGAAAACTTCATAAAGTGTATGTGCAATATATAAGTTTAACTAAGTTAATGTTTGAGTAGTTAATACAATATTTTGGTGAAAGTCGAGAGCCATGGGCTGACTGGTTTCTGTGAAAAGAATGGTCCTGTACTATAATGTTTGTACTTTTGTTTAAGTGGTGATATGGAATTGAGTTTGCATTGAAACATAACTGAGCTATTTCTATAATTATATAATTTGATAGTTTGATACTGTGTTGAATTCTGGCCAAGAGCCGTGGGCTCACTGGTTTCATAAAAATGAAACCTTGTGGTCGTATTGAATAGGTTGAAGTTGAAATGGTGATGAGACTCAGTTTCTGTATCGAATCCTAACTTAAATGAAAATTACGACTCATAAAAATAATAAAACTCCTGTCTAAATTTAAAACAATATAAAAAGTAGCCGAGAGCTGAGGGCTACTTGTTCAACATAGATCTCTGTGTTGCTAATGTGTATACCAATGTTTGAATGGTGCTATGGGACTTAGCTTGTATTGAACCATATATTTATTATATACATTACAAATGATAATAATGTTTTATCCTGAGTTTTTTCTTTTACAGGTAGATAGTTATCGTGAATTGTAAAAATAGTTGAACAATACTAATGCGTCTATTTTTTTTTTTGAAAAATTCTGAGGGAAAGAGATTGATGTTTACGTTTTCTAAATGCTTGGCCTTAAACTGGTTGTAAGATAGTCTTAGGCTTTTTAAATTGAAAAATTGAGAACATCTACAAACTCTGCTATTGATGGAATCAGTCTTGTAAATTCTTTTGCAATATGATAAATGTTTTCTATAGTAAACAACATCTAGGGTTTTAAAAGAAGATAATAAATTTAACATTAAAAACATTCTAAAAGTGTTACGAGACTTGAGATAATTGTTTTTTCTTAGATTCTTTTACAACTTTGAATGGAATAATAATAAAATGCTTAGTATGTGCAATTTGAAATGAAGTAGATAATTTAAAGTGTAGACCCTAGATTTTATACATAAATGGATATTTTTTTTCTGACAGTAGGTAAAAGAAAAATATTAAAAAAATGCCTCTAATATGAAATGTTACTTTCTGTTCTGTATCCTTTAATTATCCTATTTAATGCCTATAGTACGACATCTCTGATGTAATGATAAATACCGAAAAGTAATTTATTTGATTTAAAAACAGAACTATCCTAATCTATCCTAACTTAATAGAATATATAGTTCAGCTAAAAAAAATTTAGTCAAGAAGTCTTTATTTTGAGACTAGGCAAGAGGTTAGAGGTTTAATAAAACAACTTCATTCATTCAACTGAAAATAAACAAGATAGAACAGTAGAACCTGATAAATGTAGGAGAAACAAACAACCCAAAGAGCCTGTTCCACCCAACCTACTTCTGAAGGCATCCCAATTACTTGCCTTAGGACCCCTGAGCCTGTTCACTGAACCACTAGGAAGAAGAATATGTAGGAGCTTTAGGTCATCAACTTGAAGCAACAAAGTAGATCATTCAGTCATATAAACTAAGCAGTCAAAGAGACCTGCACGAGCACCTCTGGTTTCCTTCTCAGAATAATTTCAGCAAACTCACAATGCACATTCCACTTAGCCTCCCTATTTGAATCTCTCAGTGATCACCTGATACACTTGAGGAATTATTTCTGCAGAAAATAATGTAGAGCTCCCTGCTCAATTCGAATTTCCTTATCTAGGCTGCCTAGGCCTTTTTAGTGGTTAACCTGGTCATTAATGAGCTAACAGCTATGCTCCACCCACCTGGGGGATAATGCCACAATTTTAGGGGTTTTTGTCCCATAACCAACAGGTAGTGGTGGAGTGCAAATGCTGAGACTTGTCCCATGCCTTCTAACAGCTTCCAGTCCTCCTAATGGGTCCGTGAACACTCATTTAACAATTCCATTGGGTGTTTGTCTCCTGTTTTAATTTATTAAATAATAATAATATGTTATTACAATCATCCTTGAACAGGTTTGGTCATAATTACAAAACTTTGTACTATAATTTAGCATAATGTTTTTGCAAATAAAATAAATAGTCTCAAAATTTGGGTAGGTGACATACACCCCCCCTTAAGTCTCAACATCGTCCTCGATGTTGTTCATTCATTTTCTGAGTATTCCTGAAACAAAGCTGGGTATGCTTCCCGCATACTACTCTCCAACTCCCAGGTTTCCTCTTCTGGGCTAAGGTGCTTCCATTGCACCTTTACCTACCCAATGGTGCGATTCCGGAGTAGATTTTCCCTCCTTTCAAGGATACAGTCCAGTTCCACCAGAAAATCGCTGTCTTGTTCCACCTGTACATCATTCAAATTTATAACATGAGTAGCATCGTGTACATATTTCTTTAAAACTGAAATATGAAAAAAATTATGTATTTTTAGATTTGGTGGCAAAGCTAGTTGATATGCCATGGGTCCTACCCTCGACAAAATTTCGAAAGGACCACAATACCTGGGTGCTAGTTTGGCACAGCTTTCCAATTTTAATGAGATCTTCTTCGGTCTTACCTTAATGAAAACATGCTCACCCATCTGGAACTCTTTATGAGTCCTTTTAAGATCTGCTTGACTCTTTTTCCTATCTTGGGTAGCTTTAAGATTTCTTTGTACCTATTTCACAGCTAGTTCTATTTCCTTCAACAATTCAGGTCCTAATATAACTCTATTAACTGATTCATTCCAAGAAACTGGTGTATTACATTTCCTACCATAAAGAATTTTAAAAGGGCTAAGCCTGGCTGATGCATGGTAATGGTTGTTATATGCAAATTCTGCTAAATGCAAGTAGTCCTCCCACTTACCAGGCTGGGCCTTAACATACATCCTTAGCATGTCTTCCAATATCTGATTTACTCTTTCTGTCTGTCCATCTGTCTGTGGATGAAATGTTGTGCTAAAGTTTAAGGTTGTATTCAAACCTTTAAACAAAGATCTCCAGAAGTTTTCACTAAAATTAGAATCATGGTTTGAAACTATCATTTTTGGTATTCCATGTAATAGAAAATTCTGTTTCATAAAAATTTCTGCAATATCTGAAGCCTTATAAGTAGTTTTTACTGGATTAAAATGTACTTCCTTGCTGAGTTTATCCACTACCACCATGATGGAATCATTTTGTTTCTGATTCTTGGGTAGTCCGGTAATAAAATCTATGCTTATGATCTCCCATTTCCAACTTGGTATAGGTAATGGCTATAACAGTCCAGCCGGATGCTAATGTTCCACTTTTACTCTTTGATAGTCAAAGCATTTAGCTATATATTCTGCTACTTCATCCTTCATCCTGGGCCAATAATAATCTTTTCGTAACATAGTTATGGTTTTCTGATAACCTGGATGACCAGCATAATGACTTTTGTGCATCTCATCTAAAATTTGAATTTTTATCTTTGGTACGTTGGGCACATATAATCTATTCTTGTACAGCAGCAAGCCATTTTCTTTTATCCTGAAATCTGCCATAGAAGTTTCAGAATTACTTTCTGCTGTCTTCTGATGTAAATTTATGTACTCTTCATCCGATTTAATCCCTTCAAAAATATGTTTTTCTAAATCTGTCGGGGATGTACTGATGGCTGAAATAAAGTTTAACTTTGCATTACGACTTAAAGCATCAGCAACCTTGTTCTCTTTACCCTTTATATGCTGAATTTCAAAGTCATATTCACTTAGAAAGGTTAGCCATCTAGATTTTCTAGCATTCAAGTTCATTTGATCTAGTAAATACTTCAGCCCCATGTTATCTGTCATCAAAGTAAATTTTATTCCAATAAGATGGTGATGCCACATTTTTAATGCGTGTATTACTACTATTAATTCCAGATCATATGTAGAGTAATTTTCCTCATGTATTTTCGTCTTTCGAGACTCATAAGCAACATCATGTTCTTTTTGTGTTAGGCCTCCACCGAGTCTGTCATTACATGCGTCAATGCATACTATAAAATCTTTATTAGGATCTGCAATTCTCAGAATAGGTGTTGTAGTTTGTAATTCCTTCAACTTCTTAAACCTGTCTGCACACTTTTGATCCCATACAAACTTCTTCCCCTTCTTCTGTAAGGACGTTATGCAGTTTGCAATCTTCGTAAAACCTTCTATGAATTTTCTATAATATCCTGTAATCCCCATAAATGTTCGTACGTCCGACACATCCTTAGGAAATGACCATTCATTAATGGATTTAATCTTATCGGGATCAACATAAATTCCTTCCTTAGAGATTATGTGACCTAAATACTGAATCTTATCCTTGTGAAAGTCACACGTACTAAACTTAGCATATAACTGATGATCTCTCAGAGCTTGTAAAATAATACACAGATGTTTGTCATGTTCTTCCTTACTTTTAGAATATAACAAAATGACATCTATGAACACAATGACGAACTTATCCAAATATTTGTGCAGAATATTGTTCATTAAGCACATAAAAAATGTCGGGGCATTAGTCATCCCAAATGGCATGACCACGAACTCATAATGTCCATAGCGAGTTCTAAAGGCTATTTTAAAAATATCCTCATCCTTCACACGAACTTGATGATATCCTGACCTTAAATCAATCTTTGAAAATATCGTTGCTCCACGCAGCTGATCAAATAGATCGTCGATGCAGAGCAACGGATATCGATTCTTGATTGTCATCTTGTTCAGTCGGCAATAATCTATGCAAAGTCTTAAAGTGCCATCCTTCTTCTTAACAAAAATAACAGGTGCTCCCCAAGGAATATTGACTCCTCATGTACTACATTCACTGCGAACATCTTACATCCTTTTCTAACTGCTCTTTTTACTTGCATAGCTATAATCTTTCTAAGTGATGTCCTTCTAGGAATACCCTTTACTTCTACTGTTTCTCCTTCATCATTTAGACAGGTAAAACTTTTCTCATAACAATTCAAAATAACATGATGTGATTCTAACTAGTCCATTCCAATTAAGATGTCATAGGATCCTAAAGGTAAAACATTTAACTTGGTTCGTGTCTTTAACTGATTCATAGATAAAACACAACTCTCAACAAAATTAGACACTTTTCTTTTTGTTCCTGTTGCTAGTCTAACTAACCAGGATTTATTAAATTTTTATGTTTTCATATTAAAATTTTCTACAATATATGGAGATATATAACTCAGGCTAGCGCCTGGATCAATCAAAATAGAAACAGGATGGTTTTGTAGCATACCTTCAATCTCTACCATAGAGACTTGATACTCTACTTGCTTGTTGTCCAGAGCTGCATTAATTCTGGGCATATCTCTTTCCAAGTCTCCCACGGTAGGTTCAGCTTGTATGGAATGAATATTATTGGTTGTCCGCTTCTTATTGGGACAGTTTGAAGCATAATGAGGACCTTGACACTCAAAACAGTTTATAGGTGTCCTTTGGTCATTAGTTCTGGTAACATTGGGTGTATTTCTAGGAGCTTGAAAATTCTGCTGCTGATTATTTCTGGGACTATTTCCTTGAAAATTCCGATTTGGCAAGTTTTTCTTTTGAAAACTAGAATTTCCATTGAACCTGAAATTCTTCTTCTTCAGCTCAAAGTTACTGGGTTTATGATTTTTCCAGTTAGATATCCCTTCTCTTTTTCGGTTCTGATCATGGCAGAAAGTTGATTTCCTCATGGCTTCTTCTAAGGTCTTTGGATTTTCATACTCTATTTTGTCCTTGATGTTGAAAGGTAGACAACTCAGATATCTCTGAATATTTGGTTTCTCCTCCGCAAGGTATGGCACATACCTTAGCAAATTCAGAAATTTGTTGTTCAACTGTTTCATGTTCATGGTTCCCAGTCTTAAATCATAAAATTCCTTGGATTTTTCTTCGTAATATTGTTCAGATAGGAACTTCTTCTTGAAGTACCGTTTAAAAGTGCTCCAATTTAGATCCTTGTCCTTGATGCCCTTCACTCTTGTGATGTCCTGCCACCAAATGTCTTCCTTCCCTATCAGGTTGTATAGGGCCATCTTTGCTTTTAATGATTCTGAATAATCATAGATTTAAAAATATTTCTTCATGTCGGACAACCATGCTTCAGCTGTCTCTCCTATCTCAGTTTCACCATTGAAAGTTGGGGGTTTGATCTTCTTGAACTCCCCAGAAATCTGCTCATACTGTTTATGGATTTTTTTTTGGTTTGTAATCCCCTTCGCTGCTGTCACTTGAATAATTATGTTTCTTTTTACGTATCTCATTTGCAGCTCCTAATGATGTTGAATTGTTATTCTCATCATCAGTTCTCACTTTCTTACCCTTATTCTGATGAGGCAAGTCTTCAGTCTTGGAGGTATTTTCAACCCTTCTGTCCTGTTCGTCAGTTGGGCATTGGTTGAACAGTACTTGGTTCAGTTCTTCTTGTGCCTTCAGAATTCTCTCATTATCCTGTTTAATAGATCTTATTTCTACTTTCAACTCCTTAAATGCATGTAACAATTCTGATGAATTGTCATTCAATTCACCATGGACCTCTTCTTCAGAATGTTGTCCCATGCTATTGTTGATATGATTGTTCGGTCGAAATCTGTCCTCCATGTGTTCAACTGATCCTTCCATACCTGTAACTTAGAAAACAAATTTCTGTATAACAAAATAATTTAACTTGAATTAGTAAAGATTTCTACTGTCATAAAAAATAAATTATGTTGCATGTTCTTTGGACCTTTTCAGGCCGAGAGTTAGAACATGAGCTCTGATACCACATGTAACATCCCATAAATTTACAAAAAAATTTAAATTTTTAAGTAGCATTAAATGTTGTACTTGCTAATACGGAAATAAAATAAATGATAATCTTTTTATCTAATAACAAATTATGATAACGACAATTCATACTTTATAACACAAAATACGATATTAGTTCTGCTTGTGTTTAATTGTAATCTACATATTGTAATTAAGCTTATCTTGTGATATATTTTTCTTGACAAAGTACTGACAATTGCTCTTGGATGATGACAAAGTGGTCCTACGAGGTACCCTGAGGATTACTTAGCTATGTTAGCTAAAGCATTTGAACCTGTTTCTTTGCACAGATACGCAGGTAAGAGTATTACGAGAATTTCTATTGTTACAAGCAAATCTAATTATGTTTTTTTAGTTAGATGTCAATGCTTATAGTAGCTCAAAGTACTTCCATGCAAGAGAGTTGTTAATGGTATGCATCTCTGTCCTATTTCTGTAAGTGTTACCTTGACAATACTTACAAGTCGCAGAAGTCGTAACTAAAAGTAACTACACTAGACTCTTTACTGAAATTTCAAAGAAAAGATACTTACACTATGAATTCTCAATTACGTGCTAGATTAACATGTGTCAGTACTATTTTGATCCTATCGTCACTTCACCAATTTGCAAAGGGTAGTATTATCGTGAAAGTTTCAACTTGTATAATGCCCTATATTATAGAAATATGAAACTAATAGTTTATTTTCAATACATGGATAAATTGGAAATTATAAATATAACTAAATTATTTTTATGCATTTATCATTTTATAAATACATGAAAAAAATACTATTATAGCAATGTTTACTATAATCCTACCATCATATTTATGATGATTCTATTGTGGAAACTGCAAAACTATAGGGTTAGACCTTTCTAATATAATAAATATACGTTGTAATATGCTATGCAATGTGAACAAATAATACGATATGCATAATATGAATTCTAACTATACACTAAGTATTTGAATACTTTTCATGCATGCGATCTATATGGACATGAAGTCATTGGTAAACTATGAAAACATACTAACTATGCATTCAACGACCAATACATTTGGAATGTATTACTGTTATGAATAAAATAATAATAAAATAAACATCAACATATATATATATAAATAGAAATAATAATAATAATAATAACAACAAACAAGAATAATATAATAATATAATTAATTAGTGAAATGGTGTAACTCTTTATGAAGAGTTGCATTAGACACCCTTTAAACAATTATAAATACGGGAAATTCTATCTTGTAAAAGACATATCTATTTTATCAACTATTATATATATTCATGGATTATTTGTATTTTCGAAAGTGGAAGTTCTAGAAGTTCCAGTAAACATATTTTTACCGTTACAGTGGTATCAGAGCTTTGCCCAATCCAGGCTTGTAGCCACCAATCTAGGACCTTGTCCTAAAGTTTTGCAAAAAAATAGGACCTTGTCCTAAGAAAAATAAAAGTTTTAAAAAAATAAGTGAAACCACACATGGTTTTAAGGTGCACATGGTTTTGTGAGAAGTGGGTTTGGTTTTATTCCCTAACAAACCAAAAGTGAGATTTGAACCTAGGTGGGGAAGGTAACAATCATTCATCTCAACCACCCAATCCACACCATTTTTATTATCCTTCAACTCCAAAAACAATTATTATATTATTATTATCATTAATAATAATAATAATTGTATTGTATTTATTAATAATACTATAATTATTAACTTTTAATAATTATTATTATTATTTGGAAACAAATGGAGTCTCAATGTTACAAAAGAGAAAGATTCCAGAAGACCCACTGAAAGGTAGCCATTGAAATACTAAAAATTGAAGGGATTATTCAAAGAAATCCTATTAGCATCGCTATTTGCCCAACCATCGAGGAAAATCACATTAACGTCACCCTGGCAAATCAATTATTCGTCCCAGAACTAAGTATAATTGAAAAGAAAGATAAATGGGCTGAGAAGCAATATGCAATTAGGGATTTACAACTAGAAATTGATGAATATAAGTTCACATCCCAATTCAATGTTACGACTATTTATCTAAATGAAGTTGACATCATTCTTGGCTTATCTTGGATGGAAACATTAGAGACAATTATCTTAAATATGAAGAAAAAGTTTTTAATGTTTTCATATAAGAAGAAGCAAGTCACACTACATGCTGTTAGAATGAAGTTAGATTTAGAAGTCGTGGCATATAAAGACTTCAAGGATATTGCCATGGTCATTTCGCAAGAAACTCAACGACAAAATTGTCACAGATAAAGGAGAAGAGATATCTCGTCTAAGAGATCATAATCAGAAATTGCTTCTTCAAATAAAAAAGATGAAGGATAAATCACAACAGAATCAAAAGCTAGAAGAGGAGAATCGAGATCTTTAGAAGAAACTATTAGAAAACATTGACGAGAATGGTCACCTCAAGATGCACAAACAAGATCTAATGGATCAAATTCAGAAGCTTAAATATGATCAAAAAACACAAGAAGAAATGACCCGAAATCTTAAAAAAGAAAAAGACTCGTTAGACAATAAGTTGGAGCAAATTCAAAAGAGGACATCAAATCCCTTGGACTCAAAAATATACATGGAGAGAAAAGAAGCAAATACAAATTCAGTCCTCGTCACAGTTCAGAAAGAAGGCAATATTGTAAAAAAACAAACAACAATAACTCCCTATCAACACCCCAACCATATAAACCAGTACCCTAAAAAGTGGGAATTGTCGAAAGATAATGGTACTAATGTGCTCAAAGCCCCTGACGACAGATCAATAGAGAATCCCAACAGGCATCAACAAATCGATTTTGGCTGGATTGATCCATCAACATATCGAAAGTTATGTTCTACACTTAGAAGTTCATACCGACATGTTTTGTCAGCTACAACGTCACAAGGAACGATGCGACAACATTATAAGGCTTTGAGGAAAAAGCCTTTCTAAGAGAGAGGCAATGTTATGAATAAAATAATAATAAAATAAACATCAACATATATAGAGAGAGAGAAATAATAATAATAACAACAAACAAGAATAATATAATTAATTAGTGAAATGGTGTAACTCTTTATGAAGAGTTGCATTAGACACCCTTTAAATAGTTATAAATACGGGAAAGTCTATCTTGTAAAAGACATATCTATTTTATCAACTCCTATATATATTCATGGATTATTTGTATTTTCGAAAGTGGAAGTTCTAGAAGTTCCAGTAAACGAATTTTTACCGTTACAGATTTTTTTTGCAAAACTTTACTTTTACTTCTTCTTTTTTTCCTTTTTACTTTTTCTCACTTCTTTTACTTCTTCTTTTTTTACTTGTCTTTCTTTTCTTCTTTTTATTTTCTTTTACTTTTGCCTTTTTCTTTCTTTCTCTTTTTTCTTTTTTACTTCTTTGGGCCAAGGGCCTGGTTTTTGGACAAGGTCCTAGATCGGTGGCTACAAGCCTGGCTCTGATACCAATGTAATGGTAAAAATCCGTTTACTGGAACTTCTGGAACTTCCACTTTCAAAAATACAAATAATCCATGAATATATATAATAGTTGATAAAATAGATGTCTTTTACAAGATAGACTTTCCCCTATTTATAATTGTTTAAAGGGTGTCTAATGCAACTCTTCATAAAGAGTTACACCATTTCACTAATTAATTATATTATTATATTATTCTTGTTTGTTGTTATTATTATTATTGTTTCTATATATATATATATATATATATATATATATATATATATATATATATATATGTATGTTGATATTTATTTTATTCATAACAATTACATATACATGTGTTGACTTTATATTTTGAATAAGCAAGGAATTGATATGTTGCAAACCCTAACCGGTACTGAGATGTGATAACGACCGACATTGAATGTCAAGTGTACTGGCGAGTTTTCGTAAAAGGTCTCAGCATTAAAATTTACCTGCCTATTGTGTTGAGTGGAATCCTTGTGGGTGTCATCGTGGCTGTGGTTCATGTGATAGCAATTCCAAATGTTAACAATACTGTGCACTGCATTGTTCCTTGGTATACTGAGCTAGCATCTTGGTGGCTATGATAATAAATATAGCATTTAAGGTGGTTGTTGCCCAAACTTCAACGTGCTTTGTTGGCTTCTTATCCATTGTTGATCTCGTATGTTCTCGGGCTTTGTAATGAAACCCTAGATTTCTTTACACTTAGCGTTGAAGTGTTTCTTTGGCCTTCATTTCGTTTTGGTGATGGTAGGGTGGAGAGGTCGACTACCTGCTATAATGTAGGGTTTGGTAGTTATGTATCGGAGGACTCCTTCCTCGAGTTCGATCCCTTGACCTGTTGGGAAAACTTAATAGTTCCAGGTGTTTGTTGCTCCTGTAGAGCCGAACCACCTTGTATCCTTCGTTAATGTTTTAGGATGTAGTTTTCAGGGTTTTTCTGCTGGTCTTTGAGAGTGGAGTTGAACCATGGTTGATTCTCAAAGCATTGTAAGAATGGTTCACAGAATTGATTTTCCTTTTCGCTGCATTTCCTAGATGGCTCTATTGTTCTCGTTTGCTAACGATGTCTCTTATTCCAGAAGCTACATTGTTAAGGGAATGTTTTAGTTATTGAAATAATAATGATAATGTGTTGTTCCAAGTTCAATTTTGCGTTCTTTGCTTTAACCTTGCAATGATTTTTATTGTAGGTGATACATCGATGAAGGTTTGCTGTGTTTGAAGCTTAATGTGAGGATGCTACTCAACCACCTGGTAAGCCTCGGAGGTTCTTAAACCCTTGTAAGTACTCTTGGCACGGTTTGGCCGATGCTTACTGTTTGATGAGAGATGGGAAAACTGTCCTTGGAAAGGGTAATGGCCAGTATTTGTAATTTTTGAGAGCCAATAACAAGTGTCCTGAGGTTGGAATCCTCGGCTTGTTTTGTTACTCTGCTCTGCAGCGTTTCGCTGTAACTCTTATTGAGATTGTAAACTTGTCGAAGATGTAAATGTTAAGGGATGAACCCTCGGTCATTTTAAAATAATTACAGTATTAAGAAAACTTCATAAAGTCTTTGTGTGATATATAAGTTTAACTAAGTTAATGTTTGAGTAGTTAATACAGTATTTTGGTGAAAGTCGAGAGCCATGCGCTGACTCGTTTCTGTGAAAGAATGGTCTTGTACTATAATGTTTGTACTTTTGTTTAAGTGGTGATATGGAATTGAGTTTGCATTGAAACATAACTGATCTGTTTCTATAATTATATAATTTGATAGTTTGATACTGTGTTGAATTCTCGCCGAGAGCCGTGGGCTCACTGGTTTCATTAAAATGAAACCCTGTGGTCATATTGAATAGGTTGAAGTTGAAATGGTGATGAGACTCAGTTTTTGTATCGAATCCTAACTTAAATGAAAATTACGATTGATAAAAATAATAAAACTCCTGTCTGAATTTAAAACAATGTAAAAACTAGCCGAGACCCGAGGGCTACTTGCTCAACATAGATCTCTGTGTTGCTAATGTTTATACCAATGTTTGAATGGTGCTATGGGATCTAGCTTGTATTGAACCACATCTTTATTATATACATTACGAATGATAATAATGTTTTATCCTGAGTTTTTTCTTTTATAGATAGATAGTTATCGTGAATTGTAAAAATAGTTGAACAATACTAATGCGCCTATTTTTTTTTTTTGAAAAATTCCGAGGGAAAGAGATTGATGTTTTCGTTTTCTAAATGCTTGGCCTTAAACTGGATGTAAGATAGTCTTAGGGTTTTTAAATTGAAAAACTAAGAATGTCTGCAAACTCTACTATTGATGGAATCAGTCTTGTAAATTCTTTTGCAATACAATAAATGTTTTCTATAGTAAACAACATCTAGGGTTTTAAAAGAAGATAATACATTTAACATTAACAACATTCTAAAAGTGTTACGAGACTTGAGATAACTATTTTTGCATAGAGTCTTTTACAGCTTTGAATGGAATAATAATAAAATGCTTAGTATGTGCAATTTGAAATGAAGTAGATAATTTAAAGTGTAAACCCTAGATTTTATATAGAAATGGATATTTATTTTCTAATAGTAGGTAAAAGAAAAATATAAAAAAATGCCAATAATATGAAATGTTACTTTCTGTTCTGTATCCTTTAATTATCCTATTTAATGCTTGTAGTACGAAAAATATGATATAATGATAAATACCGGAAAGTAATTTATTTGATTTAAAAACAGAACGATCCTAATCTATCCTAACTTAATAGAATATACAGTTCAACTAAAAAAAATTAGTCAATAAGTCTTTATTTTGAGACCAGGAAAGATGTTAGAGGTTTAATAAAACAACTTCATTCATTCAACTGAAAATAAACAAGATAGAACAGTAGAACCTGATAAATGTAGGAGAAACAAACAACCCAAAGAGCCTGTTCCACCCAACCTACTCTTGAAGGCATCCAAATTACTTGCCTTAGTACCCCCGAGCCTATTCAATGAACCACTAGGAAGAAGAATATGTAGGAGCTTTAGGTCATCAACTTGAAGCAACAAAGTAGATCATTCAGTCATATAAACTAAGCAGTCAAAGAGACCTGCACGAGCACCTCTGGTTTCCTTCTCAGAATAATTTCAGCAAACTCACAATGCACATTCCACTTAGCCTCCCTATTTGAATCTCTCAGTGATCACCTGATACACTTGAGGAATTATTTCTGCAGAAAATAATGTAGAGCTCCCTGCTCAATTCGAATTTCCTTATCTAGGCTGCCTAGGCCTTTTTAGTGGTTAACCTGGTCATTAATGAGCTAACAGCTATGCTCCACCCACCTGGGGGATAATGCCACAATTTTAGGGGTTTTTGTCCCATAACCAACAGGTAGTGGTGGAGTGCAAATGCTGAGACTTGTCCCATGCCTTCTAACAGCTTCCAGTCCTCCTAATGGGTCCGTGAACACTCATTTAACAATTCCATTGGGTGTTTGTCTCCTGTTTTAATTTATTAAATAATAATAATATGTTATTACAATCATCGTTGACTAGGTTTCGTCATAATTAAAAAAAATTGTAATTATAATTTAACATAATGTTTTTGAAAATAAAATAAATAGTCTCAAAATTTGGGTAGGTGACATACACCCCCGCTTAAGTCTCAACATCGTCCTCGATGTTGTTCATTCATTTTCTGAGTATTCCTGAGACAGAGTTGGGTATGTTGCCCGCATACTACTCTCCAACTCCCAGGTTGCCTCTGTTGGGCTAAGGTGCTTCCATTGCACCTTTACCTGCCCAATGGTGCGATTCCAGAGTAGAGTTTCCCTCCTTTCGAGGAAACAGTCCGGTTCCACCTGAAAATCGTCGTCTTGTTCCACCTGTACATCATTCTGATTTATAACATGAGTAGCATCATGTACATATTTCTTTAAAGCTGAAATATGAAAAACATTATGTATTTTTAGATTTGGTGGCAAAGCTAGTTGATATGCCATGGGTCCTACCCTTGACAAAATTTCGAAAGGACCACAATACCTGGGTGCCATTTTGGCACAACTTCCCAATTTTAATGAGCTCTTCTTCGGCCTTACCTTAATGAAAACATGCTCACCCATCTGGAACTCTTTATGAGTCCTTTTAAGATCTGCTTGACTCTTTTGCCTATCTTGGGCAGCTTTAAGATTTCTATGTAACTGTTGCACAGTTAGTTCTATTTCCTTCAACAATTCATGTCCTAATATAACTCTATTAACTGGGTCATTCCAAGAAACTAGTGTATTACATTTCCTACCATAAAGAATTTCAAAAGGACTAAGCCTGGCTGATGCATGGTAATGGTTGTTATATGCAAATTCTGCTAAGTGCAAGTAGTCCTCCCACTTACCAGGCTGGTCCTTAACGTACATCCTTAGCATGTCTTCCAATATCTGATTTACTCTTTCTGTATGTCCATCCGTTTATGGATGAAATGTTGTGCTAAAGTTTAAGGTTGTATTCAACCCTTTAAACAAAGATCTCTAGAAGTTTCCAGTAAACTTAGAATCACGGTCTGAAACTATCATTTTTGGTATTCCATGAAATCAAAAAATCCGTTTCATAAAAAATTTTGTAATATCTGGAGCCTTATAAGTAGTTTTTACTGGTATAAAATGTGTTTCCTTGTTGAGTTTATCCACTACCACCATGATGGAATCATTTTGTTTCTGATTCTTGGGTAGTTCGGTAATAAAATCTATGCGTATGATCTCCCATTTCCAACTAGGTATAGGTAATGGCTGTAACAATCCAACCGGATGTTGATCTTCCACTTTTACTCTTTGACAGTCAAAGCATTTAGCTATATATTCTGCTACTTCATCCTTCATCCTGGGCCAATAATAATATTTTTGTAACCTAGTTATGGTTTTCTGATAACCTGGATGACCAGCATAATGAATTTTGTGCATCTCATCTAAAATTTGAATTTTTATCTTTGGTACGTTGGGCACATATAATCTGTTCTTGTACAGCAACAAGCCATTTTCTTTTATCCTGAAATCTGCCATAGAATTTTCAGAATTACTTTCTGCTGTCTTTTCATGTAAATTTCTGTACTCTTCATCCGATTTAATCCCTTCAAAAATATGATTTTCTAAATCTGTCGTGTATGTACTGATGGCTGACATAAAATTTAACTTTGCATTACAACTTAAAGCATCAGCAACCTTGTTCTCTTTACCCTTTATATGCTGAATTTCAAAGTCATATTCACTTAGAAAGGTTAGCCATCTAGCTTTTCTAGCCTTCAAGTTCCTTTGATCTAGTAAATACTTCAGCCCCATGTTATCTGTCATCAAAGTAAATTTTATGCCAATAAGATGGTGACACCACATTTTTAAGGCATGTATTACTGCTAATACTTCCAGATCATATGTAGAGTAATTTTCCTCGTGTATTTTCAGCTTTCAAGACTCATAAGCAACAACATGTCCTTCTTGTGTTAGGACTCCACCGAGTCCGTCATTACATGCGTCAGTGCATACTATAAAATCTTTATTAGGATCTGCAATTCTTAGAATAGGTGTTGTAGTTAGTAATTCCTTCAACTTCTTAAAACTGTCTGCACACTTTTGATCCCATACAAACTTCTTCCCCTTCTTCTGTAAGGAGGTTATGCAGTTTGCAATCTTCAAAAAACCTTCTATGAATTTTCTATAATATCCTATAATCCCCATAAATGATCCTACGTCCGACACATCCTTAGGAACCGGCCATTCATTAATGGCTTTAATCTTATCGGGATCAACCAAAATTCCTTCCTTAGAGATTATGTGACCTAAATACTGAATCTTATCCTTGTGAAAGTCACACTTACTAAACTTGGCATATAACTGATGATCTCTCAGAACTTGTAAAATAATGCGCAGTTGTTCGTCATGTTATTCCTTACTTTTAAAATATACTAGAATGTCATCTATAAACACAATGACGAACTTATCCAAATATTTGTGCAGAATATTTTTCATTAAGCACATAAAAACTGTCGGGGAATTAGTTAACCCAAATGGCATGACCACGAACTCATAATTTCCATAGCGAGTTCTAAAGGTTGTTTTAAAAATATCCTCATCCTTCACACGAACTTGATGATATCCTGACCTTAAATCAATATTTGAAAATATCATTGCTCCACACAGGTTATCAAATAGATCATGTATGCGGAGCAATGGATATCGATTCTTGATTGTCATCTTGTTCAGTTGGCGATAATCTATGCAAAGTCTTAAAGTGCCATCCTTATTCTTAACAAAAATAATAGGTGCTCCCCAAGGAGACACACTAGGACTTATATAGTTTTTATCAATCAATTCCTTCAACAGTGATTTTAACTAATTTAATTCCAATATGTTCATCCTATATGGATCTTTGGAGTTCGGTACCATACCCGGTATCAGTTCAATGGTAAAATCTAGATCTCTCTTTGGGGGTAATCCTAGAATCTCTTCTGGAAAAACATCCAGAAATTCTTTTAGGAAAGGTATTTCTTCTAGTTTCAGTTTGTCCTCTTTTGTACTTGACTCCTCATGTACTACATTCACTGCGAACATATTACATCCTTTTCTAACTGCTCTTTTTACTTGCATAGCTGAAATCTATCTAAGTGATGTATTTCTAGGAATAGCCTTTACTTCTACTGTTTCTCCTTCATCATTTAGACAGGTAAAACTTTTCTCATAACAATTCAAAATAACATGATTTGATTCTAACCAGTCCATTCCAATTAAGATGTCACAGGATCCTAAAGGTAAAAAATTTAACTTAGTTCATGTCTTTAACTGATTCATAGATAAAACACAACTCTCAACAAAATCAGACACTTTTCTTTTTGTTCCTGTTGCTAGTCTAACTAACCAGGATTTATTAAATTTTTCGGTTTTCAGATTAAAATTTTCTACAATATCTGGAGATATATAACTCAGGCTAGCGCCTGGATCAATAAAAATAGAAACAGGGTGGCTTTGTAGCATACCTTCAATCTCTACCATATAGACTTGATGCTTTGCTTGCCTGTTGTCCAGAGCTGCATTAATTCTGGGCATATCTCGGGCCAAGTCTCCCACAATAGGTTCAACTTGTATG
Organism: Larix kaempferi; assembly: GCA_027924585.1. Lineage (NCBI taxonomy): Eukaryota > Viridiplantae > Streptophyta > Pinopsida > Pinales > Pinaceae > Larix > Larix kaempferi. The sequence goes on from BSBM01001229.1 coordinate 47,754,395, forward strand.
GAATGAATATTATTGATTGTCCGCTTCTTATTGGGACAATTTGAAGCATAATGAGGACCTTGAAACTCAAAACATTTTATAAGTGTCCTCTGGTCGTTAGTTCTGGTAACATTGGGTGTATTTCTAGGAGCTGTAAAATTCTGCTGCTGATTATTTCTGGGACTGTTTCCTTGAAAATTCTGATTTGGAAATTTTTTCTTTTCAAAACCAAAATTTCCATTGAACCTGAAATTCTTCTTCTTCAGCTCAAAGTTATTGGGTTTATGATTTTTCCAGTTAGATATCCCTTCTCTTTTCCGGTTCTGATCATAGCAGAAAGTTGCTTTCCTCATGGCTTCTTCTAAGGTCTTTGGATTGTCATACTCTATTATGTCCTTGATGTTGAAAGGTAGACAACTCAGATACCTCTGAATCTTTTGTTTCTCCTCCGCAAGGTATGGCACATACCTTAGCAAATTCAGAAATTTGTTGTTCAGCTCTTTCATGTTCATGGTTCCCATTCTTAAATCATAAAATTCCTTGGATTTTTCTTCGTAATATTGTTCAGATAGGAACTTCTTCTTGAAGTACCGTTTAAAAGTGCTGCAATTCACATCCTTGTCCTTGATGCCCTTCACTCTTTTGATGTCCTGCCACCAAATGTATGCCTTCCCTATCAGGTTGTATATGGCCATGTTTGCTTTCAATTGTTCTGAATAATCATAGATTTGAAAATATTTCTTCATGCCGGACAACCATGCTTCAGCTGCCTCTCCTTTCTCAGTTTCACCATTGAAAGTTGGGGGTTTGATCTTCTTGAACTCCCCAAAAATCTGCTCATACTATTTATGGATTTTTCTTTTTGGTTTGTAATCCCCTTCGCTGCTGTCAGTTGAATAATTGCATTTCTTTTTACGTATCTCATTTGCAGCTCCTAATGATGTTGAATTGTTATTCTCATCATCAGTTCTCACTTTCTTACCCTTGTTCTGATGAGGTAAGTCTTCAATCTTGGAGGTATTTTCAACCCTTCTATCATGTTCGTCAGTTGGGCATTGGTCGAATAGTACTTGGTTCAGTTCTTCTTGTGCCTTCAGAATTCTCTCATTATCCTGTTTAACAGATCTTATTTCTACTTTCAACTCCTGAAATGCACGTAACAATTCTGATGAATTGTCATTCAATTCACCATGGACCTCTTCTTCATAATGTTGTCCCATGCTATTGTTGGTATGACTTTCAGTCGAAATCTATCCTCCATGTGTTCAGTTGATCCTTCCATACCTGTAACTTAGAAAACAAATTTCTGTATAACAAAATAATTTAACTTGAATTAGTAAAGATTTCTGTTGTCATAAAAAAAAATTCTGTTGCGTGTTCTTTGGACCTTTTCAAGTCAAGAGTTCGAACATGAGCTCTGATACCACATGTAACATCCCGTAAATTTACAAAAATTTAAAAAAATTTAAGTAGCATTAAATGTTGTACTTGCTAATGCGGAAATAAATAAATGCTAATCTTTTTATCTAATAACAAATTATGATAACGACAATTCATACTTTATAACACAAAATAAGATATTAGTTCTGCTTGTGTTTAATTGTAATCTACATATTGTAATTAAGCTTATCTTGTGATATATTTTTCTTGACAAAGTACTGATAGTTTCTCTTGGATGATGACGAAGGGGTCCTACGAGGTACCGTGAGGTTTACTTAGCTATGTTAGCTAAAGCATTTGAACCTGTTTCTTTGCGCAGATACGCAGGTAAGAGTATTATGACAATTTCAATTCTTACAAGCAAATCTAATTATGTTTTACAGTTAGCTGTCAATGCTTATAGTAACTCTAAGTACTTCCATGCAAGAGAGTTGTTAATGGTATGCATCTCTGTCCTATTTCTGTAAGTGTTACCTTGACTATACTTACAAGTCACAGAAGTCATAACTAAAAGTAACTACACTAGACTCTTTACTAAAACTTCAAAGAAAAGATACTTACACTATGAATTCTCAATTACGTGCTAGATTAACATGTGTCAGTACTATTTTGATCTTGTCATCACTTCACCAATTTGCAAAGGGTAGTATTATCGTGAAAGTTTCAACTTGTATAATGCTCTATATTCTAGAAATATGAAACAAATAGTTTATTTTCAATACATGGATAAATTGGAAATTATAAATATAACTAAAGTATTTTTATGCATTTCTCATTTTATAAATACATGAAAAATCATACTATTATAGCGATGTTTACTATAATCCTACAATCATATTTATGATGATTCTATTGTGGAAATTGCACAACTATAGGGTTAGACCTTTCTAATCTAATAAATATACGTTGTAATATGGTATGCAATGTGAAAAAATAATACAATATGCATAATATGAATTCTAACTATACGCTAAGTATTTGAATACTTTTCATGCACGCGATCTATATGGACATGAAGTCATTGGTAAACTATGCAAACATACTAACTATGCATTCAACGATCAATACATTTGGAATGGATTACATATACACGTGTTGAATTTATATTTTGAATAAGCAAGGAATTGATATGCTGCAAACCCTAACCGGTACTGAGATGTGATAATGACCGGCATTGAATGTCTAGTGTACTAGCAGGTTTTCGTAATAGGTCTCGGCATTAAAATTTACCTACCTACTATGTTGAGTGGAATCCTTGTGGGTGTCATCATGGCTGTGGTTCAAGTGATAGCAATTCCAAATGTTACCAATATGTCGAGCTGTGCACTGCGTTGTCCCTTGGTCTATTGAGCTAGCATCTTGGTGGCTATGATAATAAATATAGCATTTAAGGTGGTTGTTTCCCGAACTTTGATGTGCTTTGTTGGATTCTTCTCCATCGTTGATAACGTATGTTCCCGAGCTTTGTAATGAAACCCTAGTGTTAACACTCAAATTAACCCCCAAGGTTGTGAGAGAAGGCAATTCGGGGTAACCACTAACCAAGCTTTAGCTTGTGCTACTGATCCAACACAAACAAAGAGGGCTTTCTCTATAAGCTCATGAAAAACTAGAATAATCAAAGGTGTCAACAATGAAAACGTACACCAGTATTCATCATTAAAAATATTCAATTACAACATACACAGAAGATCAGATTTCTATTGGAACAAAAAGGATTTAAACGTCGTTTGGTTGAAACATATGAATCTCTATTTGGGCAATGGAGTCATATTAAACAAACCTTGAAAATTATTCACAAAGGCTCTGCGAATGCATTCACATAGGGGTGAGGTAGTAAGCAGCTAGTAGTCAAAGATATTTTACTCAGTGAAACAGAAGAGAAAAGAACAATCCATTGATGTAAGGCATACGATGATGAATCCTACACCAACTTTAGCAGAGAATAAATGGTGAAATACTTGGAATGAGACTAAGCAAAGCATAATTTCTATGAATTCCACTTAACTACTACACTGCACCAAGTAGGAAGAAATATTACATACATGGAATAATGATGAAAGAAGCACAATTAACATAGGAAAAAGAAAGATAGACTACCAAACCAATTACACAAGAATCCCCTAAAAATGTAGGCTCGGCTCTACAAACTTTATTAAACAGCTCAAAATGTCTTACAGACTGATTCTCAAAGTTCCAAAAAGTTTTCAAATAAGATTTTCAACCCTTTTTCATTCGATTACATCACATATATAGATGACCTAATCCTTATACTTGATCCATCAAAACCGAAAACTGTTGCAACTAAGTGACACCTCATCAGGATTTATTTGTCACTTATCTATACAAAAACAGAAACAGGTAGAACCAGTCTAACTACTTTTCATCTCTACCGGTATTTTTACCACATGATATTTACTTTCAATTTCAAAGATAAAAGATAACGAAGTAATTATTCCAGCTGACTATTTTCATAGTCGCCTCAAAAAATATTACAAATTGCATTTTAGAAATAAAAGTATCTTAGAAGTCTTTGATTTTCAAATAAACAACAACTATTTAAAAGCAAACGACTAATGTGGAGGGCAGAGAGTGTATTTCATTTTTCGGTATCTTTCCATAGTAGTCCATAGCTCAGCAGAAGGGATGTCATAATCCATCATCTCCTTTACCATAACCCGGATCTCAATGTGCTCTGCCAAGGAAGCTGGAGGGAGTCTCTCACCAATGGTGACCAACCAGTTCAGGATTTCAAAGTCTTCAAAGATATTTTCCATCAAAGTTCTTCCTATAAGCAGCTGGTTTAGATTTTTGAACTTGGTGTGATCCATCCTTATGCTCCAGAGTAAGTTTTTATAACCAGTTTGGGAGATTAATTCTTAATTATTATCCCAGAACAATGGTAACCCCATCTCAACCAGCTTATCAAATGATCCTTTGAAATCCGTTACATGTCTCTTCATTTCTTCTGCTCTGGTTTCCACTCCTTCAACCTGTGCATACTTCCCCAGAACTCTCTGTGATGCTGCAATTGCCATGATCCGATTTCCAATATTCAATTTGATCCTTTCCTCCTCTGATAAACTATTCAAAAAAGTAATAGCATTCAATGATGTTTCCTTGGGCTTCCGGATAAGAGTTTCTCTCGCGGCCGCACAACCTGTGAAAACATCACTGATTGTTTTTTCCTTTACTCTTATAAATTCCAGGTATGTCCTGAAACCTTCAACTTCTTTAATAATTCGATCCCATACTAAATGCTTGCAACCCTGCAAAGTTGCTTGTCTTGTAACTTGGCGGGTGAGCTTCTTATTGATATCAATTAATTCATTATACTTATCTTGGAGGGTCTTTGCTTCTTCTTCCTTATTTTCATTCTCCTCCTCCAACCTCTGAGCTTTTTCCTTCAGCTCCTTGATTTCCACATCCTTTAGGCTAATATGAGACATAGCCTGCACAAGACTGTCAGTACTACTGTTATCCCCATTTTGGTTCATATTTGTAGGCCGCATGTCCAATTTGGACAAGTTACTTTTTAAGTCATCAAGATGCTTTTCTAGGCTCATTTTCTCCTTTTTCCAATTATCTTCCTTCCCTACAAATTTTAGCAACTCTGCTTTACAATCACTTAATTCTTTAGACAAGGATTCCTTTTGCATTTCAAAGTTTGTTTCTTCGAGAGCCTCAATTAGCCGAATATTAGGAACTTTCTCCTTTTTCTGTAGTTTCAAGATCAGCTTATCTTTCTCATCCAATAGCTTGTTCATGGTTTTGCCTCCACCATCACTTATAACTAGGTCAGATTGTATCCTCTTGACCTGCTGTTGAAGAGCTCGGTTTTCACTTTTTTCTTGCTTCAATTGGCTCTCTAACTTTCTCACAGTGCCTTTCAAGTTGTCACCCTTCAATGCCTCTTTTACAAAATATTCATATATAAAATCCCCAATCTGCTTGTGGAACTGGATTTTATCTGGCACCAGTATCTTCTCCCAATTGACCCTCATTTCAGTCATTTCATTCGCTGTCAATACTGCCAGGTTCAAAGTGTTATCCCTCATATCTTTGTTGGTCATTAAGGAAGCTTCAGTACTAGAAAAATTCCTATCCCTTGACATCAAATCTAATAGCCTTTGGGCCGAGGCCTGTTAATTATGTCCATATTGTTCGCATAAGTTGGCTTTGGACCGAAATTTATCGGCTTCATCACCTTCCTTACCATCCTGAAACTTATATTCTTTAATCTGGACCTCAGGATCTGAAAACCCCTCATTATCTTCTCTCTCACCATCCATCGGTATAGTCAATTCTTCTTGAGCCACTACAATGACCAACTCTTCTTTAGTGGGAGAAACAACTGACTCGGCGTGGGTGGCTGCAACAACTACTTCAACTTGTGTTTCCACTTTAGGCCGCTTGTCTACACTTCCTACTTGAGTATCCATATCTCGAACTTGCTCCAAGTCTCTTTTTTTTCCCACTTCCACAGTTTCCAGCACCTGATCTATGTCCATTATAAAATCGGATAGCATTAGATCTCCTTCCTGTAACTCCATAACCTCTTCCGCCTCGGGTTCCCAGTGTAACAAATTCTGCCCCTTTAATACCCCTTCTGGCTCCTTATGTTCAAAAAGCACTTAGATTACAATTTTTCCTTCTCTTATAAATAATGTGCAAGGGGTCATATTCAACTGCCACATCTTTCTTGAACCCCATGGTTTCAATAACTCTTCTACATCCTGCAAAGCTTCCTTGCTTTTTACTATGAAAGGACCCACCTTCCAAGGGTATTTTACATCAGTGCCCTTCTTAAATTTCAGGAACTTCTCCTCTTCCAGAATCAGTTTCTGTTTGATAAACTCAAGAGCAAAGATTCGCAATGTCAGAAAAGCGGGCAAAACATAGGGCTCCTGTACAAAACCATACAACCTAATGACTGTAGCATCCTTCAATAGAAACTAGTCACCGACAGCCAGTTCACTCTTCAACTGCATCATTGTTTTCATCTCAGGAAATACCTTATGCAATTCTTCCCCAAAGATGACTTTGTAAACAGGAGGTAAGATATAGTTTAAATAGTTAAAGACATCATCTATCAAAGCATCTGCTTCAATCAGTGAGGAAAAATGCGGACTTTCTGTGCTGCTGTACATAATCATTTTCATAAGCTGTGTCTAGTACCTGAAAAACCTAGCATTTGGGAACTTGCTCAACTGTACATGTATTCTTTTCGCCAACAATTCATCGAACTTAAGGGATGGGACGAGCCCATTTTCAGATCTTTCCAAACTAATGCTAATCCTGAAAAGTAAACTCAACTGGACTTCGGTTACCCACAGATCTGTATCTAATCCTAAAAATTGAGCCACCAAAGAAAAAACCAATTGTGGATTGTCATAAAAAAGGATGACATTCAAGGGGTAGGGATTTTCTGCAATTTCTGAGCCGGGTTTTAGGCATGTAGCTAAAAAAGTTTGACGGCTATCGCTGGTAATCTGGAAAAACAGGGAAACCACAGACTCTTCAGAAAAAACTTTCCAACTCAAGGTTAGCTGACTCGGAGACGAAAAAAGAATTCCTAATAACCGATGCATCTATAGTACAGACAACTCTAGACTAATGGGCATCCATAACTATCCTCTGGGGTTCTGAGTAATTCGAGGAACACCATGATACAAATTCAGGGAAAGATGCTACTTGGCCAAGGAAAAAGGAAACAAATGACGACCTGAAAACCCCATGTATATCCAGACCTCATTCATGTAAGGCCTCCTATCTTCTCTTGATCTCCGGGACAGGGAGCCGAATGTATGTGTCAAATACATTGGCATCCCTATCTTCCAGGACGACCTTAACCCTAGAAATGGTAGAAACTTGCTCTTCCCCCATCTTATGACTATAAAGACTTAAATTTTCAGAGAATGGCGGTTACACGGTCCTACCTGTCACTTTGGAAGCCCTTAATGCTCCTTGTCGAAGGTTCTGTCACCTTCATCGTCTGCCACACACCGAGAGACTTTCTAACTTCAACAGGCTTCGAAACAAATGTCAACTTTTTGGGCGTTCTTATATATATAACCGTGTTTCCATAACCTCTGGCTTCCTTTGCCAACTGTCTTTCAATCTCAACCATTGATCTCCCATGTGCTCACTTTTTGCCATCGGATCTAGCTTCCCTTTACCTATTGATTTGACAACTCATTTATCTCCATCGTCGGATCATCTTGCTATTTCTCATCTGGCCCGTTCATCTTATCCGCACACATCTACGAGGTGGTATCGCATACACCCAAAATGGTTTCCTATACCTCCTTTTCCCTGTGTGACAGGTTCTGGAGTTGACACCTGTCTGGTGGGAAAAGTCCATCGCATCCACCTTGCGGCTATCTAGTGTGCTATTCCTTGATGCGACTATCTATGAGAACCATTCATCTAGTCTCAGACGTGCATCCACGATGAGGCTTTATGTTCCATTTAACTCTTAAATCATCCGTCTGTTGGTGGGGTCCTTCCTATTATCTCCCATGCGCTTCCCACCTCCACTAGCTATTGATGTGGCTTTCCTTGTCATCCGAGTCGTCGATCTGGGGGGACCCATTATACTGGCGAATTGCAGGTGTCACACATCATCCGATTGGAGGCAAGGGATTCTCCGTCGTAGATCTTTAATGTCCTGTCCCACCATCGCGGCATCTCATGGGATTGAAATAGCCCTTTTTACTGCTTTGCCTCCTTGCGACACCTTCCAGAGTTGACATCTGTCCTGCGGGAAAATCCCATCGCATCTGCTTAATCATTTTCTTCTTTGCAACTCGGCCATGCGACTATCAACAGGAACCGTTGAACTCGCTCCTGCACCCAATCGACGGTGCCTACCTGCATGGCACTCAACCTCTCGACTATTTATATGCGGACTATAGGACTTAGGGTATTTTTTTATCCCATCACTCGATTTCACTTGCATATTAATAACGATACTCCGAAATTATTCCATTTTATTGCATTCTATCCTCCTAGACCTCTTATTTTCTTGTCTTAGCACCTGGCCATCGAAGATGGAGAGTACTTCAAGCTTCCATCAGGTAGTTGTCTAACCCTCCATCTTTCACATTCAGTTTTTATGTTGCAAAAAATGAATAGGTGCTAACACCGAGCTTTCGTTACACTTAGCGTTGAAGTGGTTCTTTGGCCTTCATTTCGTTTTGGTGATGGTAGGGTGGAGAGGCGAACCACCTGCTACAATGTAGGGTTTGGTAGTTATGGATCGGAGGACTCCTTCCTTGATTTTGATCCCTTGACCTACTGGGAAAACTTAATAGTTTCGGGTGATTGTTGCTCCTGTAGAGCCGAACCACCTTGCAGCCTTCGTTAATGTTTTAGGAGGTAGTTTTTAGGGTTTTTCTGCTGGTCTTTGAGAGTGGAGTTGAACCATGGTTGATTCTCAAAGCATTGTAAGAATGGTTCACAGAATTTATTTTCCTTTTCGTTGTGTTTTCTAGATGGATCTGTTGTTCTCGTTTGCTAACGATGTCTCTTACTCCAGGAGTTGCATTGTTAAGGTAATGTTTCAGTTATTAAAATAATAATGATAATGTGTTGTTCCAAGTTCCAACTCTATGTTCTTTGTTTTAACCTTTCAATGATTTTTATTGCAGGTGATACCTCGGCGAAGGTTTGTTGTGTTTGAAGCTTAGTGTGAGGATGCTACTCAACCACCTGGTAAGCCTCGGTGGTTCTTAAACCCTCGTAGGTACTCTTGGCACAGTTTGGCCGATGCTTACTATTTGACGAGAGATGGGAAAACTATCCCTGGCAAGGGTAATGGCCAGTGTTTGTAATTTTTGAGAGCCAATAATAAGTGTCCTGAGGTTGGAATCCTCGGCTTGTTTTGTTACTCTGTTCTGCAGCGTTTCGTTGTAACTCTTATTGAGATTATAAACTTGTCGAAGATGTAAATGTTAATGGATGAACCCTTTGTCATTTTAAATGAATTACAATATTAAGAAAACTTCATAAAGTCTCTATGTGATATATTAGTTTAACTAAGTTAATGTTTGAATAGTTAATACAGTATTTTGGTGAAAGTCGAGAGCCATGGGCTGACTGGTTTCTGTGAAAAGAATAGTCATGTACTATAATGTTTGTACTTTTGTTTAAGTGGTGATATGGAATTGAGTTTGCATTGAAACATAACTGAGCTGTTTCTATAATTATATAATTTGATAGTTTGATATTGTGTTGAACTTCTGGACGAGATCCCTTGGGGTCACTGGTTTCATAAAAATGAAACCCCGTGGTCGTATTGAATAGGTTGAAGTTGAAATGGTGATGAGACTCATTTTCTGTATCGAATCCTAACTTAAATGAAAATTACGATTGATAAAAATAATAAAACACCTGTCTGAATTTAAAACAATGTAAAAACTAGCTAAGAGCCGAGGGCTACTTGCTCAACATAGATCTTTGTGTTGCTAATGTTTATACCAATGTTTGAATGGTGCTATGGGACTTAGCTTGTATTGAACCATATCTTTATTATATACATTACGAATGATAATAATGTTTTATCTTGAGTTTTTGCTTTTACAGGTAGATAGTTATCGTGAATTGTAAAAATAGTTGAACAATACTAATGCATTTTTATTTTTATTTTTTGAAAAATTATGAGGGAAAGAGATTGATGTTTACGTTTTCTAAATGCTTGGCCTTAAACTAGCTGTAAGATAGTCTTAGGGTTTTTAAATTGAAAAACTGAGAACATCTGCAAACTCTGCTATTGATGGAATTAATCTTGTAAATTCTTTTGCAATACGATAAATGTTTTCTATAGTAAACAACATCTAGGGTTTTAAAAGAAGATAATACATTTAACATTAAAAACATTCTAAAAGTGTTACGAGGTTAGAGGTTAGAGGTTAGAGGTTCAATTAAACAAATTCATTCATTCAACTGAAAATAAACAAGATAGAACAGTAGAACCTGATAAATGTAGGAGAAACAAACAACCCAAAGAGCATGTTCCACCCAACCTACTCCTGAAGGCAGCCAAATTACTTGCCTTAGGACCCCCGATCCTGTTCATTGAACTACTAGGAAGAAGAATCTGTAGGAGCTTTAGGTCATCAACTTGTAGAAACAAAGTAGATCATTCAGTCGTATAAACTTAGCAGTCAAAGAGACCTGCACCAGCACCTCTGGTTTCCTTCTCATAATAATTTCAGCAAGCTCACAATGCACATTCCACTTAGCCTCCCTATTCTAATCTCTCAGTGATCACTTGATACACTTGAGGAATTATTTCTGCAGAAAATAATGCAGAGCTCACTGCTCAATTCGAATTGCCTTATCTAGGATTCCTAGGCCTTTTTAGTGGTTAACCTGGTCATTAATGAGCTAACAGCTCTGCTCCACCCACCTGGGGGATAATGCCACAATTTTAGGGGTTTTTGTCCCATAACGAATAGCTAGTGGTGGAGTGCAAATGCTGACACTTGTCCCATGCCTTCTAACAGCTTCCATTCCTCCTAGTGGGTCAGCGAACACTCATTTAACAGTTCCCTTGGGTGTTTGTCTCGTGTTTTAATTTATTAAATAATAATAATATGTTATTACAATCATCCTTGACCAAGTTTGGTCGTAATTACAAAACTTTGTAATTATAATTTAACATAATGTTTTTGCAAATAAAATAAATAGTCTCAAAATTTGGGTAGGTGACAGACTAGGCCCAGCTGCTGGGATTTAAAAATAGCTTTCTCCTCAGTCATAATACCGGATAATGAGACGTCCTTTGAAATGTAAGGGAGAAAATACTTGAGGAACCATTCCAACAAAAACTATGGAGGAATGTTGGCTTTCACTAGCCTCTTCCGTCGGCGCCACTCTTGAATATGATCAGAGATATGTGTGGCTTTGTCCTGGCGGAAGGTAGATAAGATATTGATACCAGTATCGTAGCGAACCAGAAACTGAAAGTGATCTAGGAAAACCAAAAATAAATCATTGAAACCCCCATATGTGCCCCCAGGTAACTCGACATACCATTTCGTAGCTGCCCCCGTGAGGGTGTGTTTAAACAGCCTCAAACGAATAGAGTCGTGGTTCAAGGAATTCGAAGAGCACCATAAGTGAAAACTTGTGGCGTGATCACTTGGATCCTCAGCCTTATTCCCCTCAAAATTTGGAACGTTCGAAGGGAGCTTGGTGGGGACTGGAGGCCATGTAGGATCATGACACACTAGATCATGTGAGCTTCGAAAGATCGGGTAAATTTAACCTAGCAAGAAAAGGGAGTTGAGGGTGTGAATATTGATTATATGCTCCTGAAAGAGATCGACCCTGCGAACCCGATGTGGGACCATGTACATCGAAGTCAACACTTGAGATACCGACGAACTCTGATAGAAACCGTGACCATGACCATAAGGATAGGAACCTCCTTCGAATTGGCCCATGTTAGAATACACAGGCATGTGCATAGCAGGGATTCCATAGGAATGATTGGGATAATAGTTAGGACTAGTTTAAAAGCCATAAGAATGACCTCCATAAGAATGGGGTCCCATATAACCACTCGAGGAAGGAAAACTAGACAATTGAGGGCCGTATGAAAATGGTATGTTCCCACTCAATGGAATCGATGAACTAGAGACAGGAGGAAAATTCAGAAGCACATAAGCATTCGAGGGCACGGACATAGAGGCATGTGCGTTAAAAGATGGAATGTAAGTCGTAGATCTGCTACCTATCGTGAAACTCCCACACGAGAATGGGTTCACGCTAACACTAGGGGCTGACGAAGGAGGTGGTCCTCTGCCAACAGTCAAGAAATATGGATGGATGTGACCACTCCCAAACTGATGGGTGGTGTAAGGGGGCATGGTGCCCCCAACCTTGACACTAGATCTACCATGACTACTAGACATTGTGGAAGTAATAGTCAGCATAAAAATGGGCATGTTTGAGGTCGTAGGGACGGATGTAGAACCGAAACTTGGCATTCCCAAGGATGAACCATACAAATAGCCTGATGACCATGTTTCATCAAATAGGTTCTTACTCATGGGCTGGGATGTCCCAAACCCATGATGAGGGGTGTGTGATGAACCTCCCTCCCAATCAGTCCTCGGAGAGTATATGTGAGGAGGGGAAGTTCGCTTTGGACTAGCGGACGGAGTGGAGAAGACTCCCGATGTGCCAGATGCGGAACTCATAATGGGAGCTCTCTGAAGCTCGTGAGATGTAAATAAAGGACCAGCGGTAGTCCTCTGGTGTCTCTTGCAAAGAAAGAATGACAAATCACTAGCTCGTAAACCATCCAACCTACGAGATCAGCAGAGAGGCAGATTGTTACACCTAAAATCCTACCATCATGAGATTCAATGTATACATCCCTAAAGTACCATTGGCTAAGTCTTTAACTTGGAAAGGATACCATTGCATTCTTGCTAGGTTTTGAGAGGTCGTCGCAGGCTACACTCATGCAACCTACGACGTCGCACCTTGCTCTCTTGCAGGGTGCGACGATGTCAGTTAAATGGGAAAAAATAGCTTCTTTGAGCTCATTCTCGAAGCCTGCTAACTTGGATCCTTATCCCTGACCTCTTGGGAGAGCTGGCACTCGGTTCCTAACCACTTGGGAGGATCCCCTATATCTCTCCTACCATATCTCAACCTATCCTATCCATACCCTATCCTCTTAGTCCTATATAAGTGAAGCTCTACCCCTCTCCAAGGGGAGGAAGTCTATAGTGTCTACATGCTGGTGAAATCATCATTGAGAGATCTCTACTCATCATTGAGAGACTCATACTTTCTTGGGAGGATATGGCATTGGCTTGGATGGAGAAGGATTGCTACATTAAGCCTAGGTTGTAATCATTCTTCTATGTACTTTTCCTCTATTTTACAGTAATATAAACGCTTTCCACCAATATTGTTGTAAATTGATGATATTGTGTAGTTTACCTGCTTAACTGTTTACTTGGATCTATTATTGTATAGGGGTTTGTGCACGAAGTTGAGGGACCCTTTAGGTGCAATTCTGCACCTAAATATGCATGTTTTTCACCGATGTCTACAGTATGACATACATGACCACTATTGACGAAATTTTAGGCATAGGTAGAATTTTCTATGCAGATTCCAAATATGTAATTAAAAAATATATATATATATATACTGAGATTTTCTATTTATTTCCTAAATTTCTTGTTTCATCACTCCATTGGACAAAAAACATACTATTATTGTTTATTGCGTAACTTTTTCATTTCACAACCATTTTAAAAAAAATCGTATGTTGCACTAGAAGACACCAACCTCTACATGATATAAAAAATCCAAGTCGAAATAACTACATTAAGACCTTCAAAGGCTGCACCCACATTTGACGTATCGTTCTTGAGGTTTGATCACTTACATAATTAAAAATAAATAAAAATTAAACATTTAATTTTGGAAAAATAGCGCTGCACTAGTGCTACGGGTTCTATACATGTCTACCAATTTTTGTAGCCCGAAACCGTCATTTAGGCATTGAAAGGCTGCACCCACAAAAACATATACCTTATCATTTCCCAAAAAAATAAAAAGTGATTGTTAGAAAACATTAAATTTGACATAGTTATGTAAATTTTCAATACTTAAAACTTATATATTCGGAAACGTGACTCAATTTCCTACATTTCATCTTTTTTACTCAATGCAAGATATCTTGTGTAAGAATGTCAAAAAAAACAAGTAAGTTGAGGGATGCCTGATTTTTCATTTTTTATTGTATCTAACGCGCCAAAAGTGACCCTCATTAGCTTGCACATGCCCATAGATGCTCTTTACTTGTTTGCATTGTTTTGTGTATCTTGACAGGTCTTGCAGCTAAGATTTGATGACCACAAGGCATGGAGTAGCATCTAGGAGAAAGGACTTCAAGTCTAAGGTAAGACATATAGTGACTCGATCCTTAATTAGATCTAGGGAAGTGGTTTATAGTCTGTACTATTTGTTCTAGACTCACATTGAGCTAGGAAGATCCGGCTCGCATCCGCTCGAGTGGATTGTCCGTCAAACAATTCTGGCAACCATACTGGGGAAGAACATTGCTTTGTAGTGTCAATTTGAATGTTGTTTTCAGTTGATTCCTTGCCAAGCCCTTTTTTTGTCATTTGCCTCCTAAGTTGGTTTCACCATCAAATCTTCACTTTGAAGAGTCTGATTACCTTCCTCTGAGTTTGTACTTTTCATTTTCAAACTAGTTCATTGCTCATTACTTGGAGATTTGGCTCATTTTTTAACTTAGATCTCACTTTTCGCACCTGGTTAGTATACACAGAGCAACACTGTGTCATTTTTTATTTCTGTTCTTTGCCTGTTAGTCAGTCGTCACAACCCTTCCATTGGTATTCTGCGACACCGTAGCACTTCTCGCATTGTTGAACTGCGACGTCGCACTTTGTACAAGCACAGACTACGCTGATCTATCAAATTTTTCATACAGGCACCCTTTCTCCTTTCTGCTTTTGAGTGTTGGTTTGTATGCAAACTCTCTCTGTACTACAAGATCGAGTCAGAGATCCCATTTTTCTTTGTGTGATTGAGTTGTTTGGTTTTGTTTGGAGTTATTTTGGGTTCCATCTTGGACAAGTCTGGGATTTGGTAGTGGTGGACACTTTCGTCTCCCCCACCTCCATCCACTCACCCTTGCATTCCCTCCTCTCCTTTCCAGATTTGATCATTGTATTGGATCGGTTTCCAGACCTCATTTGCATTCATTCGTTGAGCTTTGCTTGCTTTAGTGCTGCTTGTTACTGTTTGAGTTTGAGTTTTTGTGTGTATTTTCAGTCCATTGAGTGCTTGCTTTCTCTTGATATTTTCTGAGTTGTTGGAGTGCTGGAATTAATCTTTTCGGTTCAGTATTTATGTTTAAGAGCATCGCTGTTATCGAATTGTGGTTTTGATGCATCCATTGAAAGATCAAAAATACTTTATTTCCATCATTTTTCAAGATCATTTGAAGAATTGCACATGCATTGGAATGTCTCATTTGTAGATATTTTGGAAAAGTTGAAAGAAAATTGCATTATTTGTGTTTTTCATGAATTATGACTTGCTCATTTTCTTGAAAAATTCGGATAAATATCAAGTTTTGCAAAAGTAGTTCCATGCCCGGAAAATTAAATGTATCTTTTGATTTTTATGCTTTTAGGTCATCATAGTGAAAGTGAAAAGCTTGCATACTCTACTTAGAAATTCTCTCTTTTCATCACTTAGCATCATTTTCATTTTGAAAAGACAAAAGAAAAACAAAAAACATGCTTTGATTTGGCTTAGTAGTGTTGTGTCAAAAAAAAATTCGTTTCGCTGAAAAGGAAAAGAATACTTCATTGTCATTTTTCGTAGATTTGGGATTGTGTTACATTGCATTTTTTTGGTAAAGTTGTTGGAAAGAAAAAGAAAAATTCTCCTTCCCATACATAGAGTTCATCAAAAGAAAAGTGCATATTTTTGCATGTAGTTAGGGCTTGCATTATGTTTACGATTATGTACTCACCTCATGCATTCACCTAACCGTCTAGATAAAATTAACAGTAGAACTAGGATAAAAAATTTAGTAACTTGTGTGTAAGTTAGAGACATGTTCCGGCATCGTTAAGCGTGGAAGCTGTCGTTATTCTCCAGCACTGTATTCCGGGGGTATTGAAGTCTTCCACGTACTTATCGGTATATCAAGCTCTTTCACGTACCCACCAAGTACCACACGTACTTGGCGTATATCGAAAGGTGTTTCACATACTCCGTAGTATATCGGAAGGTCTCTTGCCGAACGGTTGTGCATTAGACAGCACCACTACAGATTTGAGCTCTCATGTACCTTGTGTATATTTGGAGACACCCTTAGGATTCTTGAAACCAACTGAGTTAACCTTTTGGCCGTCTTGGCGGAGAAATACATTGAGAACATCACTCGGGGAGATTACTACGCACGTACCGTCCACGTAATCTGGTATTCAGAAAAGGGTACGGTCCCAATCCTCCTTGTCGCGTTTTACTATTGGACCCTGTGGTATATAGAGATTTGCGAAGCCTTGACAATCCTGTGAGGTTCCAGACCTATGAATCCACTCTTATAACATAAGTTTGCTTGTGGCCTTAGTTTGTGTAGGGTTTTGTCTGGTCTGCTTTTCTTTTGTGTAGCTTGCATTAGGAGAAACTTTTTGTTTCAATCACTCTGGATGACTTTCCTTGGAGAAGGTCTCGAAGTATTCATAATTTTCCACCTGAATATCCCCTTAACCAGGAGGTAATTTCGAGGGTAAGGATGGATCCACAAGCCAGGGTTGGGTCACATGAAGTGGAAAACCCCACTTTGAATGTTGGAGGACTTTTGTTTCCTCATACTCCTCCAGATTCACCTGCCTCTCACCCCCCGTAGGGTGAAGAAGCACAACTCCCCACTTCACAAGACTTACCTCCCGTTTTGGCAGGAGATCCTGGATCATTGGAATGGACAAATCAACCCCAGGATGACCCCACAGCAGCTCCTGGTCCTTCAGCAGATTATTGGACATCTTCTACAGTCCACCCAGTGGCCCATTTTGTCGTTGAACCCCCACCTAGTGGGACTACTCTGGAGGACCCCTTAGCCTACTATCGTGACTAATTGGCTCACTTTTGTTCTATGGTTGAAAGGCTCCAGAGATCGAGTCTCCAACGAAGAATTGAAGACCTGTCATTACCCCCTTACCGACCAATCCCAAGTTGCTCTTTATATTTTGAGTCACCGAAATCATCCACGCAACACGTGACCACTACTAAAACTGGTCAACCATCCATTCCTGCACATACATCCCCTAGACAGGAAACCAGTTCAGTGCCCCTGACAACCCAACCTGTTGAACAGCAACAGTCCAACACACTTGTGGTCACCACGGTTGCGTTACCTGCTCCTCCCCCACCCCAAACTTCGAGGGTAGGATATTCTTTACCCCCTACCTTTTTTACGAGTAACGTCAATCCTACGGTGAATAATCAACAACCAGTGTTGGGTCAACCTTTACTCAGTGGTCAGCAAGTTGTTGCTGGGGGGAAATCCCCGTCTCTTAATGATAATACTACTGCAAGAGTTCCCATCGGGCCTTCCGTTGGAAATTCTGTACCTACCGAACCTTCCACTACGGGACTATCCCATGTTGGGGGACTGTCCAATGTAATTCAACCTCCATCGAGTCAAGTGTATCCAAGTCATCCTAACCCTGTGCCGGATCAACTTAATCCTGAAAACGCACTCTACGGGGTACCTTACCCCGACAATCCTTACACTCTATGGGGACAACAAAATGTTTTACAACATGGACCCCCACTTACAGTACCTCAAGTCCCTCCACCCCCGTTTGGTCCACTCCCACCTCTCATTGGAGGTGGTGGGCCCCCACATAACTCTAGAGGAGGAGGATCTCTACCTTCTAGCGGAGGACCACCTCATTTCGTTCATCATGGACCACCCCCCCTGGTGGGGGAGGTGGAGGACCACCACCCCCTCCTGGTGGTGGTGGTGGTGGAGGACCATCCCATCCCGGTGGTGGTGGTGGAGGACTGTCTCACCCTGGTGGCCGTGGTGGTGGACCACCTCCCTACTATGGTGGAGGTGGCGGAGGAGGCTCTTACCCTTCCGGCGGTGGTGTTGGCCCACCACCCCCTCCCGACGGAGGTGGTTGATGCCTGTCCTATTCCGGTGGTGGTAGCAGACCACCACCTCCTCCCGGCAGAGGCGGTGACGGTCCATCCTACCCTAGTGGTGGTGGCGGACCCCCACCATTCGGAGGTGTCTCACCCCCTCCTGGTGGGGGAGGTGGGCCCCCACCTTATGGTCATGGGCCACCTTATTATGGTAATGGACCACCTTACTATGGTGGCAGACCTACATTTGGTCCAGGAGGCCCATACCCCTATGGCCAGTTTCCTCCTGGAACACCCTATGGTCAGTCGACACAAGGTCCCATTGGTCCTTACACGCCTTATTCGTACTATCAGTACTCGCAGCCTAATCCATAGCTACCATTTTTGGATACTTTGGATCTACCTAACCTATCTTGCTTGACCAACGACCCCATTTACCATGGAACTAATTGGCCACCCATTCCGGTGAAACTTCCATCAGATATCCCAAAATTTGATGGTAAGCCGAGTGAGGATCCTAAAAACCACGTGATCACATACCACTTATGGTGTTCATCCAACTCCTTGATGGACTCGATCCATCTTCGGTTATTCCAACGGGCTCTCACCGGTTTGGATGCCAAGTGGTATATTGAATTACCACCTCATTCTTTTCCTGATTTTGGTTCTCTTGGTATGAACTTTTTGACTCACTTCCAGCTGCCTATACGGTACGAGACTAGTACAGATCTTTTAACCTTGCTCTGTCAAAATACCGCTACTCATATATCAGATCATATACATGAGTGGTAGAGGAGACGACTTCTCATTAAGGCTCCTATTCCAGATCAACTCCTAGCAGACTAGTTTACGAAGTCTCTCATTCCTACCATAGCACATGATGTTTCCATGGGTGGCGCTGTCACTGAAGAACAAGCCATCGATTGTTCCCATTTTCTAGACCTAGTCTATGCTCAATTTGGCATGTTGTTTGATATTCTTCCTGATGCGCCCCGCAACACTTACGACCCCGCGAAACCACCCAAGGGACCCCAAGCCAATGGTATCATTGGATCCCTTCACACCCAGCCTTCTTCTCAAACTGTTGGTTCGTCGAACCCCCAGGGTTCTTCCCCATCTCCAACACAAGTTGGTCAAGGCACCACCAAATCATCCACTCCTACTATCACCGAAGAACTGAATTTTGTTTCTTCATTTTCACCTCAAAATTCTGGTGGTAAGAAGAAGAACAAGGGGAAACCTAAGAAATATTCCACCCAGCAGGAACAAAAGAGCACCCCTGATGATACCAAATAGGAAAGGAAGTTGAAGTATCTTTTCCTACTGTGTGGTTATGATCACTTGTCTAAAGAGTGCCCCCATATAGACGAAGTTCAAAAGTTTCTTAAGGGAAAACCCACACCTACAGTTCTCAACGATCCCTTCCCTGCACAAAATCAGCAGTCAATCGCTCACACTTCATCTTCCCAAGGAGAAGCATCCACCACCGCACATGTTCTCATGGTGCGTAATGAGACTATCAACATGAACACACGTTCTCGTTCATGTGACTCTGCTCTAGCCAAGGAACCCGTTGGAAGTAATACTGAAAAATCTTCCACTTCCATGCCTGACGTCACCGTACCGGCTACTTCTCTCACCATTGAGAAGCCCTCATTTGAGTCAGTGTTGCGTCCACCCAAGAGCACGATTAGAAAATTAGATTTCAATCCTAATGCTTGGGCTTCTCAAAACTACAACATTGTAGAGGACCTATCACAAGCTCCTTGTGCTATGTTGATGCTCGAGGTCTTGCAAAACTATCTGAATCAGTGCAAGACTCTCCTCATTGCCATCGGTGTAGTTGACCCAGATTCATCGAATACCATCATGTTCCAGCTAGAATACTTCAAACCGAGGCTCTCCCATCAATTGGCATATCAAGTTTCTACAAACATTGCTGGGAAGATAATCCATCGTACCATTTTGGACGAAGGAGCCTCTATGTCAGTCATGTCGATCGCATGTTGGAGAGCCATTGGTTCTCCCGAGTTGAACCGTTCTCCTACCACTTTGAGAGCCTTCGACAAATGTGGCTTTCAACCTCATGGGTGTTGTAGAAATTTCTCCCTACGGATAGGTAGAAACTCTCTTAGGTTAAGGTAGACTTTAACTGACCCTAAACTAAGACAAAAAGATAACAAATGCTACCTTGAATTCCTAGATCTAAACAAATATCTCAAGATTATATTGCTGAAAGAAATGGAAGAGATCTAACTGACCTTCAATTCAATTTCTCGTCCTAATGGTTGCTCCAATCTCCAAGTCCTCGCAAATGAACCTGTCAGAATGAAACCAAGATACAAGCATATACCATTCTCTAGCAACTTGAAATTTGAGTTAGAATTTAAATCTATAAAAGATACAAATCATATGATTGAAACAAGATCAACATACATGATTTGGGAAACAAGACAAGTTATGTTTTATTACCAACTTGAAGTCACTTACAATGGTTGCTTGATGTCCATGCCAACTCCCAGCTTCAAGTGCTTTCTCCTCTAGCTATCTCCACAAAGATTCAAGATCATAGGTTTGATGTCTCCAAGAGTCCTCCCCTTTTGCTCATGGAAGGCCTCTCTCTTATAGTGTGTAGTAGGGTTAACCAACAAGAGAGAAGGATGGATCTTGGGAGTGTTTAGTGGATCAGGCCCACTAGTCTGAGAAAGTGAGTTAGGATCGAATCAAAGATACCAATCCTCAAAAATCTCTCGAAAATAAAGATCCCACAAGCCATGGCAAAAAGTCTAAAAAAGGAGTACCGCACCCCTTCAACTGAGCATAGCACGGTAGTCCCGCGTGGAAGAGAAGAAGCATAGCGCGGTAGTGGGGACTACCGCTCCCTCAAGGCTGAGCAAGGTGCAGTAATGTAGGTATATGAAGTCTCAGGTGGGTTGATTCTTGACAGGACAGGTTTGTCTTCAAGGATCATTCGTCATTTTTCTCTTCTGGGTGTTTTAAGAAGCAGGGGAAGTGTCGTCAACTATTTTTATGGTGAAAATGCGATACTGTGAAATATGGAGGTATAACAGATGCCCCCTAAAGTGTGAGTTCAGAAAGGACTGATGGCCGAAATACTTTACAAATACTGTGCGGAGATAGCATCGAGGAGAGCAACAAGAAGCTAAAATAGAAACAAAATGTCAGATATACCACCGAGGCAGGCATCCCCATGCTCGAAAACAATTGACTCAAAGCATGGCTGTTGACCAATACATTACAGATCCATGGGTACTGAGATGATATAGACTGTAGACAAATCATGGCTACTATGAACAAGCGTAGATCCACGAGACAGTGATGACACAGCCACGACCAATACAAAAGTGGATCTGTGTGAAAATACAAGGGCATCTCCATCGCAGCCTGGACGCAATCAAAATACAAAGGTGTGTCCAAGGTCTTCTACTCAATCGTAAATGATACAAATCTTGCCATGTGATTACAAGGTGTTGAATTCGAACATGGTAGAAACCATTTGATTACCGGTCAATGATGTGAATCGTTAACAAATGCGAGGGAAATCACCAATGATGACGATGATCCCCAAGGTACCTATAGTACATCTCAACGAAATGCGAATGAATGAGTTGATGTCTAGCATCCGAGAGATTGTTCGATCAAAGGTCAATGATGTAAACCTACTGTCAAACATGAGGAAACCTGCCATTGAGGCATGCAAGTACCAAGGTACTAGTTGTTGATTCCTAAGTCCAATTCCCGGATAGTGATTTGGCGTCGACGGAAATAGACTCGTCGAAGGTGGGCCATAATGATTCCCACATCGTCGACACGAAATCGAAATGAAAGATAGTATAGGACAATGAAACTATAGAATGTGTACTGACATAGCGGAGGTCTGACACAATGAATGAATCTGAACAATGCAACCCTTTGAACATATAACGGCATGCAACAGGACTTGGCAGCAGGGATTATTGATAGCAGAGGATAGACACCGAACAAGTAGGCTCGTGGCCAGAGAGACGACTCAGGATGATGATTATAACTCAGTGAGAACAGATACCCAACAATAGACAAGGGACAGATGCATGCCATGTTCAAAGGTGACGACTGACAAGCTGCCAACAAAATAAACTCGACTTGTTTTCCATTTTCCCCCGACATGATAGACGAGTAACTCTTTATTGTTTTACGAGCTTGAAGAGGATAACAGATGCTCGGTATAGCTCATCTCATAGATGAGTCCAATATCACATGTTTTACGAACCTGAGAAAGGAGGGGTTCGTCCCAAAGTGGGTCCTTCGATGTCAATTTTAACGAGTCCAAGGAAGGAAAACTCAGTAGTTTTTCACATTTAGAGAGCCTGAAAAACTTAAAGAAGGCTCCAAAGTGTACTTTTTCGTAAATTTAGTCCCTCGATCCCAAAAAAGTGTAAAACAATTCCCGAGAGAACTCTCCCAGTCAAAAATTGACTGAGGTATACCTTTCTCGTAAATAGTCTAGACGGGCCGAAAAAGGGGTAACCTATCACCGAATAGACGACCTTTCAAATACTTTTACAAGCGTGAAAGAGATAAGATCACTTGGCAATCTTTTCAATTTTAGGGAGTCTGAAAAGAGCTTAACTATGGACTCCAATGGTCTTTTTCGTAATTTTTAATTATTCTGGTCAGAAAAAAGAATAAATACAACCAGGATAATACTTTCCTCATCGTTTAACGAGCATGAGTAAAGCTGACTAAGCTCGACACTGTCTACTTGAGCTTGACAAGCATGATACGGGTGTAAAAGCGCTTGGAATCTTTTTCAAGTTTTAATCCAAAGCATGAAAAAGATAAAGTAGGCTCGAAATGAAGGTCAAATAATAAATGAACACCAGTGTGAACATTTTTAAAGGAGATCCTGTCAAAAAATGCTCATGGAACCAGATATTAGTAATGTGAAATGGGTTTTAATTTAACCAGATAAAATAATGAGTAAAAAATAAGTGAAAAAGTTATATAAGGAATAGGTAAATATGGAAAGTTACCATTTCACTTGTGCATTTGCCCAAAGAGAAGATTTTACCCATTGAGGAGCAAAAACTTCAAGAGTTCATATCTAGAGATCCGGAGCACCATTTCAAGAATCGTCTGCGCCAGGTAAGAGCTTTCAAGCCCCTCTTTCATTTCATAGATAAATAACTTGATTTCAGTAAGTAGAAGTTAATTTTTGGGAAGTCCCTAATGGGAAAATTTTGCTTTCCACAGTACCGCACGGCAGCTATGTCGAGAAACGCAGTACTGTGCAACAGTACTGCACTGTAGCGTTAAACAGGGGCACGGTACAGTGCAGTACCACGCAGTTGTGTTGCCCCTAGGCGTGATAGTGGCAATTTTTAAGATCAAAAAATTGATTTTTCTCCAATTTTTAGCTGAGATCAAGTTATTGAATGATTAATGAATGTTTCCTCTGACCTTTTGCTAGTGTTTGCAACTTGTTTGGGGCAAAATGGTCAGTTGGAAGGAAAGAGAGCATGAGGCGGATGATTTGCTAGCCGAAAATGACCAAAGAACTGTGACTGCATTGCGGGAATGCGATTTGTTGAAATTCTTCAAGACCAAAGGTATCCACAAGCAAGCCAAAATTCTCACCTATATTATTCAAATGTGGGACCCCGACATTCAAGCTTTCCGAGTTGGAGAACACACACTCGAGATTGAACTCGAGGACATTTATTTTCTCACGGGCCTCTCAAAGAGAGGGGCCCGAGTGATTTTTACAGGGTTCACGAGCTCGGAGGCGAGCACCGATGCTTTAATTGCTCGTTATTGTCATCAAGGTTCGGGGAAGAAAAGTGGTAAGGTGGTCATCAAAGATATTGTAGAACTTCCTTTAAAAACCATGTTGTTCACCATCACACGTGCAGTAGGGAGTACGGGTCCCCACCAGGCGTCCCATACACAGATGAATCTTGCAGTGGATTGCATGGCAGGAACAGTGTCCAACTGGTGTGAGGCAGTACGGACCAACCTCAAAGAGCAAGTGAACAAGTGTAGGCTTGGAGAGAACTCTTAGTTTGGGTACGAGAGCATTCTGGTCACCTTCTTCTTGGAGAGGGTGCCATTGTTGCGTCCACAGCTAACTATGCCCGCCCGTCCACCCACCGAGCCATGGATGGCTCGATGGAGTGAGTATGAAGGACGTTTTGGAGGGCTGCAGCATTTGGCTTTCGGTGAGGATTTCTTCTCCTGGCTCGAGGAACAGATTGTCATGATCGATGACTACCCCTATGCAGGGGTGGACTTCCGTGAGGACATAGACTTGGCATTGTCGGAAGATGAGGATGGGAACAATACAGGTATGATCGTCATTAATGTGTTTTTTAATTTTTTAAATATATGATTTTTAATTATTTTTTTAGAATGTGTAAAAATATTTTAATATATATACGTGTGCATGTTGCAGATTGTGGACCACAGAGACCTGCAGGGTACTCGCCGTTACGCCGAGGTGGTGTTGATCGTTGAGCCGCTTCGGATGAGGAAGAAGATGAAGATGAGGCGGGAGGGTTCCAGGAGATAGAGAGGAACCTACAGGGTTTAACTCATGGGGTCCCAACCATGAGGATGGACGACGTCCCTTTACATCTCCAGTGGCATACCGTAGGTTTGCCTAGGCGTATTGGCCAACTCCTCCATAGGGTGGCTCGGGCTATAATGTGCTATCACCAGCAGCGTGAGGAATCTGAGGAGGAACATGATAGATCTCCCAGATCTCCTTAGATGGTAGCTTTTATCTTTTTGCGGCATGTACACGATATGTAGGCTTTGAGAGCCAAATTTTTGCATGGGACTAGGTCCCAAATTTTGTCTTTAAAACACAAACTTTATGTATTTGAAAAAACACTTTTATATGCAGTGATATTTACATGGACCTATTTTTATGACCTATTCATTTACAATGACTTGTGTGTTCATTTTATGATGTGTTTTTATGTATGGGCAAGATGCCAATCCAAAATGTAATTAGCTAATGAATCAGCTATACTATTGAATTCTCTTGGTATGTGTTGATATGAGATAAAATTAAAAGATCGTTTCAAAAGGCGTACCCTTCAAAATAAACGAAGTAGGATAGGATCGCGAACTATGTAAACACAATTAAGATGAGAAACCATGAGTTGGGAGTCTAGAAAGACTAATAGGGAGTCAATTCCAAGGGAAGCAACCTCTGTCAAGAGTCCAATGACTGCATGGTACTCTGCAATATTGTTGGTCGCAGGACCCAAACAATTGGCTCCTGAAGATAGAAACTCGCTAGTGGGAGAATATATTACCCATGCTACGGAAGCGAGGTTCCGGGTATGTCGGCTCGCACCATCGGTGAATCCGAAGTAAGCAGACATCTGCGCATAAAAGCACAAGTCAAGGTAAGAATGGATACATGAGATTCGTGCGTGCACACAAAAAATAAATGAAAACAAACTAGGTACATTATGTACAAAAAGTATCTCACGCAGGATGATCCTACACGTAGAAACGTTTGAGGTACAGCCCATTGTGGGGCCGTGCCAATGGTGTGCCATCACAATCGACAAGTTCATAGGCTCCTTTCTCCAAGACACGTTTTATAACAAAGGGGCCGTACCACATAGACTCTAGCTTTCCTTTCCCAAGTTTATCGTGCATTTGATCATATGTGAGTATGAGATCACCTTCATTAAAAACCCGAGGTTGAACGGATTTGTCATACTGTGCTTTGACACATTTTTTGTGAGCTTCATTGGCTAAAGCAATGTCTCGGCGAGTTTCATCTAGCTTGGCTAGGTATAGAAACTGTTCCTCTTCGGAAGTGGTGTGGGGAAGTAGCTCTATGGCTATCTTTAGTGATGGAATTTCACATTCAATCGGTAAAATGGCTTCCAAGCCATACACCAGTTGGAATGGGTGAACCCAGTAGCACTTTTTACTGAGGTTCGGTATGCCCATAATGCCGAAAACAGAGCTGAGTGCCAGTTGGACTTATGAGTACCCACAATACGCTGAATCATTCGTTTCGAAACTTTATTAATGGCTTCGACTTAGCCATTAGCTTGTGGGTAGTATGGGGTTGAGTTTTCATGACGAAAACCCAACTTGGCACTCAGTTCCTCGATCATATGGTTCCTAAAGTGGGAACCATGATCGGTCACGATGGATTGTGGGACACCAAATCTAGCTATAATGTGATTGAATATGAATTGTGCTGCTATTTTGCCATCTTCAACATAAGCAGGCATCACTTCAGCCCATTTTGTGAAATAGTCGATAGCTACTATGACATAGCTATGCCCCCCGGTTGAAGTGGGCTTACAATGCATGAAATCTATGCCCCATTTGGAAAAGGGGTCGACGACAATAATAGGATGGAGTGGAGCAGGATGTGAGCATGTCTTACTATGAAAGAATTGACAGGGTGGACATTTCTTAACCGTTTCAATGCAGTCTTTAAAAATCAAGGGCCAGAAATATCCCGCTCGCAGTATCTTCTGGGCCGTAGCCATCCCAGAGAGATGACCACCACATGCTCCAGCGTGGCAATCATTAAGAATGTGTTCCACTTCATCTAAAGTCAAACAGCGTCAAAGAACAATATCGACACCACGCCGATAAAGGGTATCATTGACTATG
The DNA here is from genome assembly GCA_027924585.1 of Larix kaempferi. Taxonomy (NCBI): domain Eukaryota; kingdom Viridiplantae; phylum Streptophyta; class Pinopsida; order Pinales; family Pinaceae; genus Larix; species Larix kaempferi. Next base: position 47,781,140 of record BSBM01001229.1, read on the forward strand.
AGGTAGTACTTGGCGTGATGTCGGATACGTCGATGTTCATCGCGGGTGAGGTCGGGGAGGAAACGTTGGGTTTGGAGATATAATAAAATATCCCCATACCATGGGTCAGATGTGCTAATGAGGAACAACTATTCATCAGGAAGAGAATCGATGGGCTCGGGTTGCTCGGTAGCACGGGGCAAGTTACAAATCAACTCAGCAAAGACCAAAGACTTCTTGGACTTAGCTTTGGCAAATTCCAAGTCAAACTCTTGTAGGCTGACAATCCAACGAGAATATTTTCCCCCAAGCACTTGACGCGTGAGGATATAATACATTGGATTGAAATCCGCTATGACAGTGGTCCGGCAGAGTAGAATGTAATGACGAAACCTCTAGACAGCAAAAATTGTTGCCAGAGCCAGTTTTTCAACATGTGAATAACGAGTTTCAGAGTCGAGAAGACTCTTACTAAGATAGTATACCACATGTTCTATGCCGATGGTGGAAATCGAAGCTGCGAGATAAAGAATGTAATCCCTTGTGTAATTGGGGGGTTGAATCACAGGATCTTTAGTTAAGGCTTCCTTTAGATGATCAAAGGAGCGTTGGGCTTCATTGTCCCAAATGAACGGGATCTTTTTCTTTAGAAGCCTCATATAGCCTTTTGTTATCTCGGCGAAATTACAAATAAAGCGGCGTAGAAAGTTTGCATGCCCCTACAAACTCTGAAGTTCCGGTATGTTCGTGGGGGAAGGCAGGGCTAGAATAGCTTCTACCTTCGTAGGGTCCAATCGTATGCCGTGTTTGGAGATTATGAATCCAAAAAGTTTTCAGGCTTCAATGCAAAAGATGCACTTATGTGGATTCAAACAGATATTGTAGCAACGAAACCTTTCAAAAATGGCACCTAAATGATCAGGATGGTCTTCCCGGGTTTGAGAATGAGCAGGAAGGTCATCAAGATACGGTTCTACAATATGTTTGATATCGTGAAATGCGTACAACATCGCTCGTTGGAAAGTTTCCCCGACATTTTTTAGGCCAAAAGGTAACTTTCGATATGCAAAAATTCCCCATGGGAAGATAAAGGCTGTTTTATGCTGGTCGGCTGGGAGGATATCGATCTGATTATAGCCAGAAAAGCCATCCATAAATGAGAAGATGACACTCCCGGCATAGTTATCGATGATCTGGTCGATGAACGGAGTTGGGTAGTTGTCCTTTGGACAAGCTTTGTTCAAGTCGCGGTAATCGACACAGACTCTAATCGTTCCCTATTTCTTGGCTACGGGAATGATATTAGATACCCATTCTGTCAGTGGGACAAGATAGATAAAACCAGCTCGCGAAAGCTTTTCAACTTCTGCTTTGATAGCGGCTACCTTACGAGGATGGACGGGTCGGAGTTTCTGCCGAACAGGTCGGGCACCAGGAAAAGTTGGAAACTCGTGGACCACGATAGATGGGTTGATTCCTGGCATTTCTTCATAACTCCAGGCAAAAACATCGCAAAAGGTTTTAAAGTTGGCACTGTAGAACTCCATTTCGAGGGGAGTACATGTCTTGCCAATATGAATGTTTTCCATGACACAAGGCTTCACTGAAATGTCAATGGGAGTGGTTGCCATAAGATTGGCCAAGTTTCCTTCAGAAAATACTTCGTCGAGGGAAGTGGGAAACTGGTTTTGAACCATTCCAAGTGAAGGGCTGGATTTTGTATCGGGATCAATCGTCTGAATGGTGGGGAATGAAGATTGATGATGGAAATCCCCCCATGGTGGTTCATCACCGCACATAACCTCCATGATTGATTCGTGAGTGGGAAAAATCAATGTGAGAGGATCGATAAGTGGTGGGGATGAATGAGTCTCAGATGAGAGCTATGCCACGGCGTGATGGGTGGAACAATCGACCCAATCGGTGGTTGACTGGATCGCTTCATACACTACGAGGTTTCCATTTAATGGCATGGAGTTGCCATAGTTTTCAATCTCAATGGGACTCGGGATCACCCAAGAATCACTGGAAGGGGTGACATTTGATGATATCATGTTGACTAGTTGAACGTGGGACCCCAGCTCTGGGAAAACTCCAATAAGGGAAGAATCCTTCATAAGACCAACGCCAACGTCTTGGAACCGGTACCGAGGCTGATCCAATAACGGGACGCTGTTGGCAGAGTTCGAATGAGAGTCTGGGATACAGTAATCAAGCTAATCTATAGTGACAATTTTCCCTTCATGAGGAAATTGCACGATCCGAAAGACAGTGGATGCTATGGCGGTCATGGCGTAAAACCAGTTCTGACCAAGTAGAAGATTGTAATCTAATGGCGCATCCATGACTTTGATGTGTACAGATACTGTTTTTCCCCCTAGTTCAACACCAATTGCAAGAATGAGTCCATAAGGTTGAAAACCGTGTCCGTCAAATGCTCGGAGAGTAGTGGGAGACGACGTGACTTCGGGTGAGCCTAAGGCTCTCCAACAATTCAAAGACATAATCGACGTGGAGACACCTTCATCTAAGACAGTGCGATGGATACTGTTCCATGGATTCTTGTATGAACCTGGAAGGCTGGCTGATGGGAAAGCTGGGGTTTTACATACTCCAAGTTGAACATGATGGTGTTTGAAGTATCTGGGTCCATTGCCCCCAGTGCTGAAAGTAAGGTTCTACGCTGCGTAGGTAAATGTTGAAGAACCTCGAGCGTTGACATGGCATAAGGTGCCTTAGCTAAATCCTCAACAATGTTGTAATTCTGGGAAGCTCGCGTATTGGGATTAAATGTCTCCTTTCGTATGGTGCCCTTGGGTGGGCATAGCATTGTGTCCGTAAGCGGTCTCTCGATATGGAGATGGCCGTTATGGGGAGGAGTGGGAGACGGATCTTCAACAGGAGACTTGCCTTTGGCTATCTCTGACTGTTTGTTTGAACTTGGGGGGTTCTCATATGTCTTTGAACGAGTGGTTATGTGAATCTCCTCATTACTCGTCATCAGGATTTCGCGATTTGCGGACGTCTCTCCACGAGGTGGGTTGCTCAGGTTGCTCCCTTGTGGGGTTTCTTGGGAAACCATTTGTTGTTGCTGCTAAGGGAAAGGGTCAGTTAACCCTACCGGGTGAGAGGATCCTTTAATGAATTTGTTGACTTCATCCTTGTAGGGACAGTCACACGTGTAGTGATTGTCCTTACAAATCAGGCAAGGAAACTTAGCCTTCCGACGTGGTTTCGGGTCGTTGTGGGTGGGTTGTGGCTTGGGGTTCTCCTGCAGGTTCTTCTTGGATTTACCACGATTGTTCTTCTTCTTTCCTCCAGATGGTTGTGACGTAGATTGAACTACGTTCACTTCGAAGGAAACAGCAGGAGAAGTAGAAGCTTTTGGAGCAGCCTGAGATAGAGCGGGGGAAGCAAAAGCTTGTTGCCCTGTCGAGTTGGTGGCAGGCTGAGTCTTGACTGAACCGACAATACCATCAATGGGGGGTTCAGTGGCAGGTTTCGTTGGATCAGTGGTAACGTGGGTGGCATGGGGAATAAGGTCGTGTAAAGTGCCGGATTGGGTATATACCAAATCCATGTATTGGGCTGCCGATATGGCTTGTTCCTCCGTGATCGGCCAGTGCATAGCGATGTCCCTGGCTATGGGAGGCAAGAATGACTTTGTGAACCAATCAGCGAGTAGCTGATCCGGAATGGGTGCCTTGATTAGCCTACGGCGTCGACGCCACTCATGGATGTGATCCGAGATGTGTATAGAAGTGGTTTGACGCAATGAGGTTAACAGTTCTGTTCCAGTCTCATACCGGATGGGGAGCTGGAAATGGGTTAGAAACTGCATAGCCAAGGTGTTAAAATCATGGAAAGAGTGTTGTGGTAGCTCGATGTACCATTTTGCTGCCGTGTCGGTAAGCGTACGCTGGAAGAGCCGTAGTCGAATGGATTCGTCCATCAATGAGTTGGATGAACACCAAAGATGGAAGGTCATCACGTGGTTCTTGGGGTCTTCCCCGGGCTTGGCATCGAACTTAGGAATGTCCGATGGAAGTTTGGCTGGAATGGGTGGCCAGTGAGGTTCATGCCATATAGGATCGTTAATGAGCCTCGACAAATCAGGTAAATCTAGTGTGGCCAAAAAGGGAAGTTGACGATTGGTCTGCGGGTATGAGTAGTAACCATACGATGCAGGGAAACCTTGGGGGCCCTGCATAGCATATTGCTGCGTGTTATACCCATATGTGTTTCCCGCAGGGTACTGCTGAAAGTTCTGGGGGTTGTAAGCCATCTGGTTAACCGGTTGTTGGATGTTCTGCTAAGTGGGGATGGTAGGTATGGCACCCTAGGGTTGTTGTGTCTCAGGAATGGTTGCTGCTCCTTGTTGGGGAAAGGTTCCCTGGAGTTGTTGTGTTCCAGGAATGTTACCACTACTTTGAGTAAGTGGAGGGTTTCCCATAGTAGGGTTGGGGGGTGGCTGCGACAGTGGTGTCCATGGAATGTGGGTTCCACCTTGATGAAGATGTGGGAATTGAAGGGATGGTTTCCATGGAGTTGTTGCAGTCGAAGGATAGGGGAGGCCAGAATTCAAGTTGGGGGGAATTTGAGATTGCCCCCTAGCTTGGTTCCAGTTTCCAAACAATGAGTACCCCCTGCTCTGTGGGATTTGATATCCCCAAGAAGGAAGCGTGCTTGACGAGGGATGTTGAAGATGAGGCCTGGTTGGAAAACCAGTATAAGGTTGTCCACTGCTAGTTGTGTTGTACATACCATACTGAGCAGATGTTGCTGGTTGGGAGGGTTGTTGGATGGTGCTGATGGGTTGTCCTCCAGCAGATGGGTTGGATGGCCCTATAGGAGGAGGTTGTTGACTAGGAACAGGGTTGCCAACAAAGGGTTGTCCTCCAGTAGGTTGGGTTGATGGACCGATGGGAGGCGGTTGGTGACTAGGAGCGGGGTTTCCAACAAAGGATTATCCTCTAATAGGGGGTTGGTTGTTGGGATTAGGGGTTGCAACAGTCAGTTGTCCACCTCCTGAAATGGTGTAGATAGTGGCTGAAGGTGAACCTCTGGTCAATATGGATGATCCAGCGGTATGACTTGGTGTTCTTCCGACACTAGCAAGGTGAGATAGTGTCGATTGGCCATCAGCGCCAAAGGTGCCGATTTGTGGAGGGGGTCTTCCATATGTGACAGGCGGGGACAGAGAAAATGCTGGGTTATCCCTCATAGAATGTCCGCCAAACATGCTTGATGGCAGTAAATGTGGGGAATTTAACCTAGGGGTGTTGGGGGTTTCGTCCATAGCATCTTCAACAATAGGAGGACTATCGAAGACTGGGTCCGGGTTCGTATCTTGCAAAGCGTTTTTGGGGTCCGGCGGGAATAGAGGTAGAGCAACGTCTGAAGGTCCGGAGCCATCTGCATAGGAGTGATGAAACTCTGTGCTAGACGGAACATTGGGATCCCTATAGTCGGGAGGATGGGTAGCAGGGGGATATCTAGAAGCCGACGAGAGCATTTGCTCTGTATCACGTTTAAACTCTGTCGATGCTAACGGGGAATTAGCTAGACTAACCATACTAGATTGGATGGAGGCCATGATCTCATGTCCCAAAGGGAGGTTGGGGAGAGATACTGTACAAGTTATGTTGGTGGAAGAACCGGTTTCCTGTGGATGAACACTGGATGGCGCAGTGATAGAAGGCGGAAGTTCCGCCTGGGAAGTGATAAAGTCATAGTCAGGTTCAAAAGGTGTATCAGGAAGTTGGGTTTCTTCGATAACTTCGACGTATCCACCCGGGACTGCAATCAATTCTGCTAAATCCTGGTCGGATCCTTCAGTGGTGCCAACAGATCCTTCCATAACATCGTAGAAAGTCTCTGGTGGAAGGGAAGTGCTGATATCAGGGAGGATGATGGCCTCCGATCTAGTATCTTGGGCAGTACTAGTTTCAACCACTGTAGTGTTGTCCACTGTGACAGATATATCTGGAATGATAGTGGGTGAATAGACAGTGGGGATCTCAGGTGTACTAGTGGTAGAAGAAGCTGCAAGAGGTTCTGAGACTGTACTGTCCGTAACAGTTATAGGCGAAACTGAAGATGTAGTGCGTATCGGCGGTGGAATGTTCCCTCAACCAGCATCGCGGCTAGAAGGGGCGGAAATACGTGATGCAGGTGGACCAGAGGTCCGTGGTGGTGATGGTAGTGGAGGGATTTTTCCCTGTACTCTTCGTGATCTCCGTGGTGGTTCTGACATAATGGGAGGAATACGGAATCCGGGGATAGTCTCGTAACAAAGAACTCAAAAACCCTAATGCAGCCGAGAGTGCAAAAGGGGAGCTAGAAAAAGCAAGGCTCGCAGGCCAAAAAAGCAAGCTCTAAAATCTATACTGAGACCAGCGTCCCAGTAAGCGAGCTGAAAAAAACAATGGCCAGAATGCCAACAAGCAATCACTAAAAAAGAAAAATGACCCTCTACTAAGATGAGATAACAAGCAAACTCCTAACTAAGAGCTGGAGACCTCAACAAGTTGTATCCTTCGCAAGGTGATGAAATCCAAGTCGAACAATACAACGTGAGAGACCAATATGAGAAGGATATCCCTCTACCGAAAGGGATCCTGGGTAAAAGAGCCATAGTAGAAAAGTTACTAAGCTACCTCGTTCATGACACGTTGGAAAAGGTTTTCGGTGCTTCTGCCTTATCACCCTTGCATTACTATGAATACAAGGAAGACAATGATTGATGTTGCCTTAGGACTAAGTGGAGTGCGGCATTCCACAAAGTCCGTCCAGTTCTCAATCTCACGGCGGTTTAACCCCTGAAAGTTAAAAATATTCAGGAGGCCCCTCCACAAACTGGTCTATGATCGTGTCAATAAATACTAGAGGATTTTAGTTCCCTAGAGGACAACAACTATGTCTCAGATGAAAATGACAAGGGAGAATTATTTTGATGCCTATCCCCGGTGTCCTACCTAACTACCAAATTCTTTTGATTTCCTTAAGTGAGGTTAATGTTGGTTTAGTTAGGGAGATTAATTTTAGTGGTTGTATTACTCAATCGGGTAAATGGACGTGAAACTTGGTGATGTTGTGACAACCCAAACCATGCAAGTGAGAATGAATGGAAATAAGCCTTGTATTCGATGAAAACTAGCTATGGAAGAGAGAGAGTTCTTCGATCATAAATGCATGAAACTTTCACAAACAATGAAAAAACCACTTCAAAACAATTTTTTTTATTTATTTATTTTTTTAAGTAAAGCCAAATTGAAATAAACACTTCTTTCCAATTCACTGATCTGCAACTAGAATGCTTCAAAAAATGAGAATTTATGTGGCAAATGAATGGTTCACTTCCTAATGCACGATAATACTGCTAGATCATTTCAATCCAAACAACACAAATGTTCTCCAATAACAATTTCCAATATAGATTTTAATAACAATAATGGAAAAGATGATAGTTATAAGAACGATGTGATTATGAAAGATACACAATCTAGTAAGAAAGAACAGTAGTAACAGTTTGGTTGTGATGGGAAGATCAAGTCAATGCAATCAGACTGAAGGGGTGACCTAATGTGCAAATAATGCCACTAACTGATAAAATAATCAAGCTCATAGTGAGAAATAAACAAACCACAAAGACTGTGCAATGAACTGGGTAGTGGTGAGCAACAGAAAACACCAAACTAAAGCAGAGAAAATAAAAAATGACTCAGGAAACCAAACAGGCAAGAAAGATTGAAAAAATGTAGACACTACCGCGTGGCAGAAACAGGCTATAACGTGGTACTGGTACACTACCGCTCTGGTAAGAGTGCTAGGTGCGCGGTACTACCACGCTATAGACAGTAGTGGGGGCGCGGTACTGTTGCAAAGGATGGAAAAAATGCAACTTTTGAAAAAGAAATTGAATTTTTCAGGATTGCTGCAAACCCAGAGGACTCACTAATCATAGAGGGAGGAAAGATGTAGAGAGGAGGGGTGAATAAAGGTCAAAGAGACCAAAATTCAATACTGGTTTGAAGAGAAAGAAGAATCACAATAAAAAATGACTGAAAGTGAGATAAATCAATCAAATGGGGTTCAAACCAACGGAGTCGCCAGTTTTTGTTGTAGAAATTTCTCCCTACGGATAGGTAGAAACTCTCTTAGGTTAAGGTAGACTTTAACTGACCCTAAACTAAAACAAAAAGATAACAAATTCTACCTTGAATTCCTAGATCTAAACAAATATCTCAAGACTATATTGCTGAAAGAAATGGAAGAGATCTAACTGACCTTCGATTCAATTGCTCGTCCTAATGGTCGCTCCAATCTCCAAGTCCTCACGAATGAACCTGTCAGAATGAAACCAAGATACAAGCATATACCATTCTCTAGCAACTTGAAATATGAGTTAGAATTTAAATCTATAAAAGATACAAATCATATGATTGAAACAAGATCAACATACATGATTTGGGAAACAAGACAAGTTATGTTTTATTACCAACTTGAAGTCACTTACAATGGTTGCTTGATGTCCATGCCAACTCCCAGCTTCAAGTGCTTTCTCCTCTAGCTATCTCCACAAAGATTCAAGATCATAGGTTTGATGTCTCCAAGAGTCCTCCCCTTTTGCTCATGGAAGGCCTCTCTCTTATAGTGTGTAGTAGGGTTAACCAACAAGAGAGAAGGATGGATCTTGGGAGTGTTTAGTGGATCAGGCCCACTAATCTGAGAAAGTGAGTTAGAATAGAATCAGGGATACCAATCCTCAAAAATCTCTCGAAAATCAAGATCCCACAAGCCATGGAAAAAAGGCTAAAAAAGGAGTACCGCGCCCCTTCAACTGAGCATAGCGCGGTAGTACCGCGTGGAAGAGAAGAAGCATAGCGCGGTAGTGGGGACTACCGCTCCCTCAAGGCTGAGCAAGGCACGGTAGTGTAGGTATATGAAGTCTCAGGTGGGTTGATTCTTGACAAGACAGGTTTGTCTTCAAGGATCAGTCATCATTTTTCTCATCTAGGTGTTTTAAGCAATAGGGGAAGTGTCGTCAACTATTTTTATGGTGAAGATGTGACACTGTGAAATATGGAGGTATAACAATGGGTTGTTACAAGCTTTACCAGTCGAGCTGGGGGGAAAGACCACAACCCTTATCGTGGAAGTGGTCGCTGCCCCGTTAGATTATAACATTCTACTTGGTTGTAATTGGTTTTACGCCATGACTGCGGTCGCATCATCCGTCTTCCGCATAGTACAATTCCCCCATCAAGGCCGAATTGTCACAGTCGACCAATTGGATTTCTGCACACCTGACACCACTACTCACTCGGGTGATAACATTCCTTCAATTGGACAATATTCGCAAAATTATGAGAGTGTGGGGGTTTGCCTCCTTAATTATTCATCCCTTATGGGTGTCTTTCCTACTTCGGATCCCCCAAACCATGTTTCCACGATGAACATGATCTCCTCGCAGATTTCATCTATCCCTAACTCCACTGATTCATGGTGTAGCTAGGGTTTTCACCCCAGCTTGTGCAAATGAGCACCTACTAAGGAGAAGGGACTCCTTATTAGCAGTTCAATAAACAATAAATTAAAGTACTAAAACAATATAACATTTAACCTAGCATGAGCATTAAAAAAAATAACAAAACATGAAAATATGGTGAAGATCTCTCTTTTTATATTAAAAATTACCTCAGGTGTAGAGGTTGGTGGAGCTCTTGCAGCAGTCCAGGAGGGTTTCTTCCAAGCTTCCAGCTTTGCTCCTTCTCTTCCTCCAAATGGTTGGAAATGGGCCAAAAGGGGCACTCAAGGGTGAAAGTAGCTCAAGGGTGAGCTAGGGTTTCAAGAGTGATTTTGGCATAGTAAGGGTATATTTGACTATGGATATGAAATGAGGGGCCTCCATCACTTATTTATAGGTTTTTAGTGGTGGAGTGCTGGCCCATGGTTTTGGGAACCATATGGTTTAGGTCAGCTGTATAGGGTTTGTTCCTCATTTTTCCCTCTTTTTCCTCCTTTTTTATATTTTTTATTCCCTTTTTAGAGGGCTTTTGCTATTTTGGAGGAATTTTGGATTATTTTGGGGGAAAAGGGGGTTTTTTAGCCTTTTGGAGGCTTTTTTAATGGTTTTGTGGCCTTTTGGAGGCCTTTTAATGGGATTTTAAGGTTCTGGAGGTAAATATGGTAGGAAATATGGACAAATGAGTCATGTAATGGGGTAGATGAGGTAGTGAGCACTTTTTGGGTGTTAACAGATTGCCCCCTGATGATTGAGGGCAGGAGCTCATCGTATGGCCAATAGACATCATAAGTCTTGGATGGTTTTCCTGGGGTGTGGAGAAGAGAAGAAATGAACTAGAGCCCAGAACAACGGTCCCGAACAAACTTCAAAAACTAAAAGGACATGACCTCAATAATGAATGAGAAATAATCTGAACATATGGATGAGGCGGGCATTCCCATGCTCGTATCAAGATATAGAACAATAAGAATAATGGGGTCCAAAATATGGGGACCTGAAATATACATGGCCTCAAATAATGAATGAGGAAGAATCTCAATATATGGACGAGGCGGGCATACCCATGCTCGTATCAAGATACATAAAAAACAACTGTGAGGCCCGAAAAAGGGGGACCTGTAGGATACATAGAGAACCACTGTGTACATCATAAGGGTCCAGAGGGGACACCAATCTGGGACATACTGCTGGGCTGACCATGTCTGAGCTGAAGAACTGATACACTGGAATAAAAACAGTGTTGCTGAGTGTGGTACTAGAGGAACTGATGAGCTGCTGGAGCATAGTGACGAGGAGTCATGTCCTCAATGGTACACTGAACTGGAACTGAACTAGGTACTCAAGGAAGCATATAACTGGATGGCTTCCGAATACAATCGCCAACGCAGCCCGTACATACACGAGAACATATAACTGGGTGGTCCAAAGTGACTCACCAATGTGCTAGAGTCGGGGGAAATACGGGGTCTTCGACCAAGAACTGAAGGGATAAAAACCCTGCGCAATTCTCAACGATGCGATCAAGGTGTTGAAGTCGAGCATGTGAGAAACAACCACTCGGAGAGGCAATGATGACTCCTCTCAGAATGGTCCGTAGGCGCTCACCACAAATGGTGATGGGTCCAAGGTGCAGGGACCTCTGGGTCCATCCTCTGGAATAGAGGGGCTGTCTTCGATAGAGGGAGACCTGCAACTAGCAAGGCAATGATGTTTCCTTGATAGGAGCACAAGGTGAAGAACCGAAGTGTGAGAGTACTGATGGTAGGACTGTCAGACTGTGGGGGATAACTGGGAAATTAGAGTGGGTGGACTCAAACTTCCTTTGTTCAGAGTATGATGGTTGGGACGATCGGGAAGCATATGAAACTGACTGGTGGGAAAGGGATCATAGCTGTACTGGATCGATGATAGTGACTGGGATGAGGGATACTCAAGCTGGTGTAAAATGGTAGGAGACTGCAGAATACTCTGAACAAAGGTGACCTGACTGGGGGTGATGCCAAGATTATCGATCATAGTGCCAAGAGGCACGGGGGGACTTCTTCATGGGTTAAGGAACTAGAAGAAGTGTGTGTAAAATGGTACTGTCGTGTGGATTTGTACGAGCCCAGGACAGTTCGTGCTCGTGATTGATTTCAATTTTAAGGAGTCTGAAAGTGATGAGAAGACTCTGAAATAATGGAATGGTACTGTCGTGTGGATTTGTACGAGCCCAGGACAGTTCATGCTCGTGATTGCTTTCAATTTTAAGGAGTCTGAAAGTGATAAGAAGACTCTGAAATAATGGAATGGTACTGTCGTGTGGATTTGTACGAGCCCAGGAAAGTTCATGCTCCTGGTTGCTTTCAATTGTAGAGAGTCTGAAAGCGATAAGAAGACTCTAGGGGGTTTCTTTTTTCGTGTGTTAGTCTCCAAGGCCCGAAGAAGCATAAAAGGATGCAACGAAGAACTCTTCTAGCCGGTGTGACTAGAGTATTCCTTTTTCGTAATTAGTCTACTAGGTCCGGAAAAGGGTGAAACTTATACCATATAGATGCCCTTTCAGGTACTTTAACGAGCATGAAAGGAACCAAGATTGCTCGGCAATCTTTTCATTGTTTTAGGAGTCAGAAAAGAGCTTAACAAAAACTCCCTAAGTGCCTTTTTTCGTAAAGGACTTGTCTGGCCCAAAAAAGGGATAAAATTATACTGAACAAAAGAAATGGCTAGGCAAGGAGGAAGTGCTCAATCAAGGAACATTTATGATGACCAAGAACAAGGGTAGGGGGGAACACTGGTGGGCCTCCTTGCGGGATAATGAATGGTGGCAAAATAATAAAATAATTGCAGTATGACAGGAGTGAGTGGCTCATGTAAAAATGTGGAACAATCCGATGGCGGTCGATGTGGTGCGTAAACCGAGGCATCGAGGTGTCGGGACACAATGTTGAAGTTGTACCAAGTGAGAGCAAGAAATGATCTCAAGCATCATCACGAGCTCGAAAAAATGAATCCGGCTATATAAAAAGTGTCAAAAATGGAGAACGATCGATGTGGCACGCAAATCGAGGTGACGGGTGGCGTTTTGGAAAAAATACCCAAAACATCTAGGGGTGAGAGCAAGAAATAATCTCAAGCATCATCACGGGCTCAGAAAAATGAATCCAATGATATAAAAATGGAGAGCAGCCAAAGTGGCACGCAAATCGAGGTGACTAGTGGTGTCTAAAAAATGCTCAAAAAATGATGTGGAAAAAACAAGAAAACAAGTTGACCATCATGACGGTCTCGTCGTGCTAATTCCAGTCATGGAAACGGTTCGAAAAATGGACTCCGTATGGGTTCAGAATGGCCAAAACAAGAAAAAGTCAACGGACTATAAATAGTGAGTGGGTCCAACATGACAAGTTTCATTTGGACTTGTTGACTTTGACTAGTGATCAGAGTGGACCAGAGCTAAGTTGGTGTTTCTGGACGATCCGACTGGCCATTTTCAGATCAGGGAGTTACAGGTATTCCGGCAAACTCATACCTGTATTTTCATTAGGTTCGGGGGGGTAGTGGGTCCCAAGGGAGTATTTGTACGGTCCACATGGGGTGGACCGCGGGTTTGTGGGATGGAACTGCAGTCGGGGACCGCGGGTTCCAGGGTGGATCACGCGGCTGGGGACCGCGAGGTTCAGGTCGGAATATGCGGTCTGGTACCAGCGCGTTCCAAGGCTGGACACGCGGTTTGGGACCGCGAGTTCGGCTCCTACAGGCGTGGTTTGGGACCGCAACTATAGCCCTGATAGCCGCGGTCGAAAACCGCGACAAGGGGCCCTAAAGCCGCGATTGGGATCGAGCTGTTAGGGTTCCCCGGGGGGGACAAGGTTACTTCTTTGACATGAGTCTGATGAGTTTGCCTTGTGTGATTGACAGGATGTCGTTGGTGCTTTGGCGAGAGCGGGATGTCCCGGATGAGATAGTGGATGTCATCCGGAGGAATCGACATGTGCAGTCGACGTTGGGATTGTGTGGACTGCTGAAGTTCACACAGGTGCCTATGATGTGTTCAGCAGCGCTGCTGCTGAACCGATTAGTGAGCTTTTGAGAGCCGTACATTCAGGCATTCAGGGTGTAGGGAGAGAGGGTGGATCTCACCCTCGCAGATGTATACTTCCTGACGGGGTTGCCCTGTCTGGGTAGGGTGGCAGATACGCAGCCACGAGTATCCGCAGACGTGGATATGGAGGATATGTTGGAGCGGTATTGTGTTCCAGAGGCTAGGGTGCAGAGGAATGCACTCCGGGTGGTGGACCTACAGGAGCCAGCAGTACAGGCTATCGCGGCGTGCATGGTTCGAGTGTTGGGGTCCCAATCACCTAAGAAGGTGTCCGGGGGCCAGATGCAACTGGTGGAGCGGGTACTGGATGGTGTTTATTATGCTCTGGGCCAGATGTTCCTCACTTGTGTTCAGCGGCAGCTGACATCACTGAAGGAATCTGGCAAGGGATTTTGTTATGGATCCTTTCTGTGTGACTTCTTCATGGAGCAGGTACCTACACTGCGGTCGCGGGTGCCGGTCAGGGCAGGAGGACTGAGGGAGCCACGCATGGTGCGGTGGGGAGAGATGATGCGCCACCGGGGTGGCAGTGAGGTTGGGAGGTACTTTACTCAGGAGCTCTACCTCTAGTGGTTGCAGATGCTGCTGACACTGGATGACTATCCATACAGAGATATGGACTACACCGGGGATCCAGAGGCACCACGGCCACCAGGGCAGGCATGGGGACCAGATGGTACGTATTGATTTGCTTTCATGTTATGGATGTCAAGATTTGTGTATGATAGGTTTTTTTATATACTTATTACTGATTGATGTGTGATCTATAGATGTTGGCCTGAGACCACCACCAGGACATGTAGCACACAGGGGGCATGTGGCGGTATCAGCCCTGCCAGGCCGAGGGGAGGTGCATCGACGGGACGCTGAGGGGACTCTGGAGTCCGTACAGATGCTTCTAGATCAGTTGCTGGTGGGAGTGACTGATGACAGGTGGTGGGACGTAGATCCGGAGGTGATTCAGGACTATTTGAGGGCGCCATGGGAGTTTCGGTCGATCGCGATCTGGGTGGCTATCTTGGCGGATAGGAGTCGGGCACAGGAGCCCGCAGGGGATGAGGAGATACCGGAGGAGGAGCGAGGTGAGGACTCGGAGGCAGCTGATGCAGGAAGTGACGCAGGGTATGACTCTCATTAGGGAGTGCAGGGGACTCCCCCCGATTTTGTAGCTACGGCATGTATTCTATGAGGCGTATGGATGTATAGATATTTTTTGTACAGTTGAGTACGGGGGTACTCAGGACATGTGTAGCCTATTGACATTTATTTTTTGATATATATATATGCACATGGATGCACCTTTTTGCGATGATGATTTAGTGTACGCACAGGGATGCGCTTATGGGTTGTTATGTGTTTGTACTGCACGTGGATGCAAGTAGTATAGAATGATGGACACATGGATGCCCCTTGTGTATTGTATGTGATGCAACATGATGTATGTAGGATTAGGCACGTGGATGCCCCTATATAGTAATGTGGTTTTATTTTTATTGCATATGGATGCAAATGTTTATGTGGTGATAGGCACGTGGATGGCCCTTGCAATCTTTTTTTTTTGGGGGGGGGGTTTATATATTGTTGATGAGATGTTATGGGATGATGATGCATGATGGAGGTGCTACATGGTGTGATTGATGTGCCAATCTAGGATGTTGTTAGCCATTTGATCTGCGACACTATTTTGAGCTCTTGGGACATGGGTGAATGTTATGGATTCAAATTGTCGGCTGAGCTGTTTTGTGCAGAGGAATTTTTTAAAGAGGCAGGGATCACGCACCTGGTAGCAGTTGTTGAGCTGGGATACAAGTAGTTGGGAGTCAAGGAACACATGAAGGTGACATATGCCCATCTGGAGGGCAGCAGTCAGGAGACTGGTCACAGCATCATACTCCGCCTGGTTATTGGTAGCAGTTCCTATACATATTCCGTCAAGGTGAATCAATTCATGTGAAGGGGAATATAAGAGCCATGCTGCAGAAGCCAGGTTGGGAGACCAGCGGCTTGCTCCATCGGCGAAGCCAATGTAATGAGGTGGAAGATGGTCCATCTGTGGTCATGCAAAAATGATGAATGTAAGATTGCGGTAAAAAAGGTGAAAAACAAAAAGAGAGCAAACTATACAATACGGACCAATGGGGCCGTGGGTTTATTTAGGGATAAAAGCGTTTAATATACAACCCATTACAGGGATTGCGTAAAGGGTGACCTTCTGAGTCAGTTAAAATGTATGCCCCATTGCCGAGGCAGGTCTGCACAATGTAAGGGCCTTGCCACATGGATTCAAACTTTCCTTTACCAGTTTTGTCGTGGGCTTGGTCATAGGCGAGGACGAGGTCCCCTTCATGGAAAGTTCGAGGGTGTACATGTTTGTCGTAACCAGCTTTAGAGCGGTTCTTGGTGGCTTCAATGGTCTGGAGAGTGGCACGATGGTCTTCATCAGCTTGTTCTAATGATAGCAGACGTTGCTCGAGTGGGGAGGTGTCTGGGAGATGCTTGACGTCGATGTGTAAGGCAGGTATCTGACACTCGATGGGGAGGACAGACTCTACACCGTGAACTAAGTGAAATGGGGTAAAACCAGTGGTGGTTTTGGTGGATGTATGGTAATCCCATAAGGCAGGGAATAACATGTGGTGCCAATTGGACTTATGCCGATCAACACTGCACTGGAGGATGGTTTTTAGAATTTTGTTAATGGCCTCTACTTGGCCGTTCCCTTGGGGGTAGTAAGCAGACGAGTACTGATGTTTGAACTTCAGTAGGGTGGATAACTCGCGCCAAAGGGAATCTTCGAAGTGTGAACCATGGTCTGAGACCATCTGTTTGGGGACCCCGAATCGAGTGATAACGTGGTTAAAAAAGAAACGGGCAGCGGTGTCAGTTGTACAATTGAAGGTGGGCATGGCTTCAGCCCATTTGGTAAAGTAATCGACGGCGACAATGATGTATTTATGGTCGTTGGCGGATGGGGGTTTACATTCCATGAAGTCGATGGCCCACTTACAAAAGGGACCAACGGTGACGACTGGGTGTAACGGAGCGGGTGGTGTCTGGGCCTTGGGGGTGAAAAGTTGGCAATTATGACAATGTTTTACCGCTATGATGCAGTCGGTAAAGAGTGTGGGCCAGAAGTATCCAGCGCGGATGACCTTTTGGGCGGTGTCCATCCTAGAGAAATGGTCGTTGCAGGCACTGCTATGATAGTCATTGAGGACGTGTTCGGCTTCCTCGTGTGTAAGGCAACGACGGAGGATCGTGTCAACTCCCTGCCGGTAAAGGACATCGCCTAAGAGGAGATATCGAGAGGCCTGGTGACGGATACGACGACGTCCATCACGACTGATGTTGGGTCTAGACTTTTGCGTGCGAAGGTATAACAAAATATCACCATACCATGGGTCATCAGACGAGATGATGAACAAGTGATTGTCGAGTAACTCATCGGAGATTTGTGGGGACGACAGAAAGGAGGGGAGATCGGTGATGAGCTGGGCAAGCGCGAGGGCTTTAGTGCTTTTAGGGGTTCGGAAAGTGAGGTCATATTCCTAGAGGATAATGACCCATTTAGCAACGCGACCTTGCAGAAGCCGCCGGTTTAATAGATATACCATGGGGGTAGAGTCGGCGACAACTGTGGTATGACTGAGCAAAATGTAATGTCGCAATTTTTGGACAGAAAAGACCACAGTAAGGGCTAGTCTTTCCTCATATGGGTAACGTAGGGGGGGTCCAGACAAGTTCTAGCTGACGTAATAAATGACATGATCTTGGAGAGTGGCGTCTTCTTGAACAAGGACTCCGGACACGGCATAATCGGATGCCGAGACGTAAAGGATGAAGTCCTGAGAGAAATCCGGAGGGGAGATCAAACGAGCTTGTGTGAGAGCTTTCTTGAGGGCTTCGAATGCAACTTCTGCTTGCTCATCCCAAACAAAGGGTATGTGGGTATGAAGCAGGCGTAAGAAACCATGAATGGTAGTGGCGTAATCAGGAACAAAGCGATGAAGGAAATTGGATCGCCCCTGCAGACTTTGGAGCTGTCGAAGCGTGCGAGGAGAGGGAAGGTCTAAGATGGCTTGGACTTTCAGGGGATCAATAGTAATTCCTTTCTGGGAAACAATGAAATGCAACAACTGGCCTGCCGGAACGCAAAAGACACACTTGTGTGGGTTCAAGCGGATTTAATATTTGCGACAACGCAGGAAAACTTGCCGGAGGTCGTTAAGGTGGCCTGATCGTTTCCGAGAACAAGCTATAAGGTCATCAAGATAGACTAACAGGATATGGACCAAGTTGTGAAAGAAATAGGTCATGGCCCGCTGGACGGTGGCACTATCATTTTTCAGGCCGAAAGGCATGACGCGATAGGCAAAGATGCCCCATGGGGTGGTAAAGGCAGTCTTGTACTGATCCTCCTTACGGATCTGAATCTGGTTGTATCCGGAAAAACCATCCATGAAAGATAGGATTTCATGCCCCGCACATGCATCGATGAGTTGGTCAATAAATGGCATGGGGAAGTTGTCTTTGGGATAGGCTCGGTTTAAATCGCAGAAGTCAGTACATACTCTAATGGTGCCTTGTTTTTTGTTAACAGGAACGGGGTTTGAAACCCAAGTGGTATACGCAATAGGATAAATGAATCCTGCCTTGCGAAGTTTCTCAATCTCTGCTTTAACAGCGGGGAGCTTTGAGGGATGAATGGGGCGCTGTTTCTGGTGAACGGGGGGTACATCGAGCCATGTTTCAATGTGGTGCTCTATAATAGCGGGGTCGAGACCAGGCATTTTGGTATAGGACCAGGCAAAGACATCACGGAACTCTTGGAAAAGTTTTTTGTACTCTCCAATCTCATACTCACTGCAGGAGGCTCCTAAGGTAATGATTTCAAGAGCACTAGGTGGGTCAGAGATGTCTATGTGGATGACGGGTGATATGTTGGCCATGTTACCTTCCTCAAAAGCATCAGGAGCGGGAATAGGATCCTTAAACCAGTCGACTTTGGTGGGAAGGAAATCTTTGGACTCAACCGCAAATTGGGTAGCTGTGGTAGAGGAGGAGTCTTCTGGGAGGAAATAGGAATGATGGTGCATGTCATCCCAGGGATAATCCGGGGCAGTGAGAGCCCCTAGAATCTCCTCATCATTGTGGAAACTTTGAATTGTCAAATTGGTTTACGAGGGAGTGGTAGTCGAAGAGATCATATAAATGGTGTTAATCTCTCCGGATGGGGATGATACCGGGGGGTGGATCTCCTCAATTGTGGGGGGTGCCGTCTCAAGGTCCAAATTATTCATCTTGTAGAGAGCTGCTCTGTAATCTGGGAGATCAGGACAGTGATGTGAGTAATGGCCGTAAATACCGCATATTGCACAAGGGTGGTTGGTACGGAGTGATTTATCATGAGGTTTAGGGGTTGGATCGAGTTCGACAACCGGGATGTTGGGGTTGTCGTCAAGCATTTGAATGTGTTCCTGTAATGCAGGTAAGTGTGGACATTGATGATTCGGATGGCCTAACTCATCACACAACGAGCATTTGGGGGGAGCATGAAACACGAGGGGGGTTTAACTGCCTTGGGTGAGGGTAAAGCAGTGTATGGTTGTGGGCCTATGCCCCCAATGGGATTGATAAGAGGAGGGGGATTCATAGATGACGAAGGGGTAGTGACACCGGGAGGTGGTTGACTAGTAGTGGCAATGGGTTGCACCGGTTGGAGGATGACATTTGGTGTCGGCGGGGGAACGGGAGGTGAAATACACCACACGGGTAATCCCAAGGTTAACCCGGGGAGGCTAAGAGTAGCCATAACCGGGGTGCTTACTATGCCCGAGGGAGGGAATACGAAGGGGATTGTGTGAATGGGTGTAACACCAATGTGACTAGGTACCAATGGTGGTTTGGGTAACAAGGGCGGTTGATTCAGTGGAAGGATACCTCGCCAGGAGATGCTACTTGGAAACCATCAACAATTTTGCAGTAGTTTCCCCATCTCCAACATTGACGACAATGCTTCTTTTGAAGGGGGAGGACATGTTGGGGTCCTACCCTAACCCTCCTACTTTATCTATGTACAAGGCCATAAGATCCATTAGTTAGTTAGTGGGTAGTTGTTTAATGTAAAAGGGCCTTCCTCATTGATTAAAGATCCTTAGGTGGTCAACCCTCATTAATGTTAGAGTGAATAACCCTCCTAGAGGATGTGTTGATGAGTTTAATGGGCCCAAGCATACCCAAAACTACTTCTTGAATCACCAATGAGACAAAACCCTAGTTTTGGGGGTGCCTTCCCTGATTTGCGGGACACATTCCTTGATTTGGGGGTTTTTCTCCCTGATTTAAGGAGTGTGTCTTAGTTAATACTTATGTTACTCCACTGAATAAGTCCTAACTGACACCCAACTACCCCAAACACACATTAGCAACCTAGTTGGTCTAGTAGCGCCCTCTTTTGAGTGATTTTAGGAAACTGCAAGCATTATTCGGTTAAATTGAGTGATCAGTGAGTTTCTTAATCAATTAAACTAAGTGTAGGAGTGCATGCATGACTAATTAGGGTTATATGCTCTTAGTTAAGCCTAACTATCCCTATCTGCATCACATGAAGCCTCTCTACATGGCATGGACAATTTGAGTTGCTCCTTAACCTAATTATGATTGTTCCTCTATATATTGTAACATATTTTCATTCATTCATCACTATGATAATATAATCATTGTCTTTCTTCTCTTCAAGGTTATTGTGTAATGGTTCATGTTAATTATTGCACAACTTTTCATGCTTTATTTAATCATCATATCTTGTTATATTTTGAACCTAGATCTATGAATGCTCAAATATTATATGGTATCAGAGCGAGGGGGTGCTAAACTAACTAGTATGCTAGTATTGTTCATCAAGCTTTTGCAGGTTGAGAAGGGATTTTGCAGTTAGGATTTTGCACCCACAAAGGAGGCCTTTGTAGCAACCAAACAAGATTTTGTAGATACCAAACAAGCCTATTGCATCCACCAAAAAAGACCCTTTGTTTCCTTTAAAAAATGTTTTTTAAAACCACCACTTTTTCAATTTGAAGAAGGCTCCTTTGGCTACACCAAGGAAGCAAGTATGTTACAGCCATTAAAGAAGGCTTTTCAGCCATCAAAGAAGTTTCTTAAAGCCATGGATCTACCTTCTTATTATATACTACCCCCCTTCAATTACTTTGAATGGAAGCCAAGAGTGGAGATGCTCTTAAGAAAGAAGGGGTTGTACCGAATGACCATGGGAAATAAGTTGGAACCATTGTCTCTTGTTGAGAAATCTGATTATCTTAATTGAATAGATGAATATCATGGTTTCTTATGTTATTCTATGTCTCCTAACCTACTCTTCCATATTCAAGACAAGAAGACCCCCAATGAAATATGGACCTCCCTATCCAAACTCTTCGGTACACAAGATGAGATGAGGGGTCATGTTTTAGAGGTAGAGTTAATGAATCCGAGACCAAGTGAGTTCAATTATGTACAAGATTTATTTTCAAAGTTTATATCTATCCAATTTCATCTCAAGATGTGCAACATCACCAAAGAAGACACTCAAATGGTACTCTCTATCCTTTCTAAATTGGGTCCTGAATTCAACACTTTTGTTTCTTCATTTCACTCTACTAGATTAGCACTTGCAGCAATCTTCATCATTCCTTATCTATATATCTTTGCTACCTCTCTTATTTAATAATGGGATAAGCTTTCTCAAATGGGCCTGCAAAGTGTCATAATTATAGATCTAGCTAAACTAGCTTACCTATCTTAGCAATCAATAACATATCAAAATAAATAAGAATAGAAAGAATACACTAGATATACGTGGTTCACCCAATTGGGCTACGTCCACAGGAAGGTTGTCTTCTATTATATCCAGAAATCTCCTTCAATCTTACAAGAGAGCAAATACAAATAACCCAAATACAATATTGATCCGGATTTTATAAGCAGAACGAAATGAATACAGATTATTATGAGATGCTTAACACAAAATAACAGAGATACAGTAAAACTGGTTTTCTATTCAATAAGGAAATAAGCTAGAACTGTCAAATGCAGCGGAAAACAAGCTTGCTGGAATGGTGGCGGCTTATCTCTGAGAAGAGATGTGACGGCTGCGCTCATTTCGCAAGAAGATGGTTACAATGAGGATCTCAAGGCCTTTTACAATAAACAGGAATATCAAAAACCCTAGACATCCAAAAACCTAACCCTAGGAGATGAAGCGCCAAAAGTCATGTGGGCCCCGTTTGGGTAAGTTAGTACATCAACTTCCCGGGGTCGTAAATTTTGCATACAATATTCGTTTGGGGTGCTCGGTAGCCCGTTGGAAAGGTCTATCCGAGATTTACAACTTTCGACTAGGGCCAAATGTGTCCTGAGGGCAACCATTTGGCCCCCCAAGTTGCTAAAAAAGGTCATTTAGGGCCTCAAAATGGCCCCGGAAGTTCAGGACCCGAAAAAATGCTAAAAATAGTACAATACCAAAATTGCCATAAAACTGTTTTGAGCCAGTTGGAAAGGTGAGTGGCCACCAATATCCACCTGGATCAATCCTCCCTCCTTAGGAAGCAATGGTCTCCATTGTGTTGAGTTCCCCCATCAGATGAGGAAATTTTTGCTGAATTTGGCCTCGAGTGAGCCACTTGCCTTGGTGCAGGAGCTGCCCTGCTTTGACAACTCGATAAAGCTGGATCCTTCGATGTCGTGTGTCCTTGATCTGTGTGTCTGCAATATGATCACTAGATGCTTGTTGTAGGCAGTCAGGGTTGAGCTCTGTTGGTGTCAACTTCTCTGTTATCTCTGAGGTGTCTAATAGTGGTGGGAAATATGGCCGAAGGAGAGCCACGTTGAAGACTGGATGCAGACCAAGGAAGGGGGGAATGTTGAGCTCAAAAGCATTGTCACCCACCACCTTGGTGATGGTGTATGACCCATAACGGAGTGGGAGAAGCTTTCGATGGGGCCCTGTAAGGCGTTCTTTCTGCAAATGCAACCAAACTTTGTCTCCCACCTGAAACTTATGTGGCACCCGATGTTGATCATGGCACTGCTTATACTTGGCATTGGACTTCTGTAGAATATCCTGAACCTGTTGGCGGATATGTTGGATCCGTTCAATGAACCGGGTGGCTTTGTCAGCTTCTGGGGACGAGTCGGCCGAGATGGTCGCAAGGGGAAGTGCAACATCCATGGGGCCCAATGGTTGGAATCCCAACCCCACCTGAAAGGGGCTGTGGCCAGTTGAGCTATGCAGGGCTCGGTTCTAGCTATGTTGGACATAGGGGAGACTCTCATCCCATGTGAGGGGGTGTGTTGAATTGTACATGCGCAGGATATGTACGACCATCCGGTTGACGACCTCCGTTTGTCCATCGGTCTGGGGGTGGAAGGCAGTGGATTAGGTGATCTTGGTATCCAGCAGTGACCAGAGGCTTAACCAGAATGATCTGAGGAACCGACTGTCACGGTCTGAGATAATGGTCTGTGGGATCCCAAAATGTACCCATACTCGTTCAAAGAAGGGCTTGGCAGTGGCTTTTGCTGCGATGTTCTTCTTGCAAGCGGCTAGAATCGCCATCTTGGAAAAGCGATCAACAACCACGAAAACACAGTCATTTCCCCTCTTCGTGGACGGGAGGCCCGACATGTAGTCCATTGAGATGGATTCCCATGGCCTGTCAGGAGTAGGTAGAGGGGTGTATAGGCCCTGTTTCTTAGTGGTCGGTTTGGCAATAGCGCAAGCGGTGCAGGACCTGATATACTTGTCGACATCCTGTCGAGGTTTCGGCCAGTAGAAATGTTTCTGCAACACTGCCACTGTCTTTTCGACACCAAAGTGTCCTACCACCCGACTGTAGTGAGCTTCCCAAATCAGCTTCACGCGCTCGCTTCATGGAACGCAGAGATGGCCCAGACGACACAACAACCCGTCCTGAAGATGGAACTTAGCAACCACTGAGTTGGTTCCCAACATTTGATAGGTGGCAGAGAAGTCAGGGTCTGTCTCGTAGAGGTGGGGCCATCCGGAGGTCTCATGGCCACAAGAGTCTAGCACCGTGGTAAGTGCCGCGACTGGAGGTCGACTGAGGCAGTCAGCAACTCGGTTGGTACTCCCTGTTTTATATTTGATGTTGAGGTGGAACTGCTGTAAATATGTTGACCACTTATGATGGCGGTCATTCTGCAACTTTCCTTGGGTCTGCATGAACTGTAGTGGCTTGTGATTAGTGTGGATGACTGTCTCCTTCCCAAGAATGTAATGTCTCCAATGGTAGCAGGCTTGTACAATGGAGTACATTTCTTTGTCGTAGGTAGGGTACTTTCGGACAGCATCTGATAGTGTCTCACTATGATATGCCACGGGGTGGCCGTGTTGAGTGAGAACGGCGCCCACAGCTTAATCTGAAGCATCTATCTCGATCTCAAAGGGATGTTGCAGGTTCGGTAATGAGAGTAGCGGCGATGAGCACAAACGCTTCTTCAAGTCATCAGAGGCTTGTTGTTGGGATAGGCCCCACACAAATTTTTCCTTACCACCACCCCTGGTCACTTGACTGAGGGCCCATGCGATATGAGAGAATCCCAGCACGAACCGGCGATAAAAATTGGAGAGGCCCAAGAAGCTCTGAAGTTCAGTGAGTGTGGTTGGGGCTGGCCAGTCACGGATGACCTGGATCTTGGCTGGATCCACATGCACACCATGTCGATCAACGATGTAGCCTATGTAATGGACCCTTTCCATGCCGAAGGAGCATTTTTCCAAGTTTGCATATAGTTTATGCTTCCGCAGGGTGTGCAGAACCTGCTGAATATGCTGCAAGTGTTCCTCCCAAGTCTTGCTGTAGATGAGGATGTCATCCAGATACACCACTACAAAATTGTTGGTGAAAGGTCATAGGATATCGTCCATCATCCTCATAAAAGTTGTTGGAGCATTTGTCAAACCAAAAGGCATGACCGGCCATTCAAAAAGACCTTCTTTTGACTTGAAGGCAGTCTTCCATACATCTGTCTGTTCTATTGGGACCTGGTGGTAGCCAGACTTTAGATCAATCTTACTGAAGTATTTGGCCCCCATGAGCTGATCAAGGAGGTCGTCGATTCAGGGAATCGGGTACCGGTTACGAACTGTGATTTTATTCAGGGCCCGGTAATCAATGCAGAGTCGCCAGGTCCCATCTTTCTTCTGCACCAGCACAATAGGGCTCCCACAAGGTGATGAACTGGGACGGATGTGCCCCTCGTGGAGCAATTCTTGGATCTGCCTCTTGATCTCCTCGTTTCCCAACAGAGAGGGGCGATAGACTGGCCCATTGGGTAGCGGTGCGCCTGGGGTCAGATCGATGGGATGCTTGACTTGGCAGTGCAGAGGTACCCCGGTCGGAGAGGAGAAGATATCTGAGTATCCTTCCACCACCTTATCCACTTGCTTCTGTTGTGTGGATAGATCGGTTGTGGAGGCCCGTGATGTGGCTGCGATCTTTCTTTCACTCTGAGAGTGAATCACGAAGAAGACAAATTTCCCGGTCTGAGAGATGACCTTCCTGCATTGCTTGGCAGAGATCAAGGAAATAGCACTAGGAGGGGCTGCCTCGGGTATCCTGTACAATTTCCTGTTCAAAGAAATAATAGCACTATGAGGCCTAGACTCATATACAGCATGACGTTTCCATAAATAAGGTTGGCCCAAAAGAACATCTGAAACTTCGAGAGGAGCAACATCACACAATACCTCGTCCTTGAAGGGCTTGATGCCGTATGGTAGTCGGCACTGTTGGCTGACGCGGAGATCGCTTCCTTTGCGGAGCCATCCAATGGTGTAGGGTTGTGGGTGCGGTGTTGTCGGCAGGGCCAGGAGCTTGACGACCTCTGCTGAGATGAGATTCTTCTGGCTACCGCTATCAACGATGAAGTGCATCGGGGTGCCTTTTACCCACATCTGTGAATGGAAGAGGCGTTCTCCTTCTTCTGGCTCGTCTGGTTCATCAGGCTGGAGCTTGGTGGTAGCAATGGTGGCACTGGGTTCCGCGTCAATCATCCGTCTTCCCCTTTCTGGTTCGGACTCAGAGTCGAAACCCGCATCTGACTCAGATGCTTTCACTTCGGCCACCAGTGACTGCTTTGAGCGGCAATCAGCAGTGTTATGCCAAGGGCTCTTATGGAAATCGCACCACTTCCCGGTATCTTTTTTTTTTTTTTCGGTGTCCTTCTTTGCTTGCGGCTTGGACTGGTTGTCCTGATACTGTCCATATTTGCTCTGTCCCTTATTCTGTGGGTTGGGGCCGCCCTTTCCTATCTTTTGCTGTGAAGGGTTCCCAGGCCCAAATTGCCGCGTCTTTTGTTTGAGCTTCTGCTCGATTTTGACGGCATATCGGTAGGCCACGCCCAAGGAAGAGATGTCCAGAAATTCCATTTCGGTCTGGATGTATCTATGCAAACCACCGCGATACTTGAGCACCAGATGTCACTCTGAATCTTTGATACCCAGCTTGGTGCGCAAGGTATGGAAGATATTTGTGAACTCTGGCACTGCTTGGTCTCTTTCTTGTCGCAGTGTGGTCCATTTGGTATACAAGTCGTCATAACTTCCAACAGGGTAGTATTGTTCCTTAATAGCATCCCTGAAGGATTCCCAAGTGGTCGTGACTGAAAATAATGAGGCTTCTTCTGTGTCCTTTTGCTCGCAGAATGTTTCCCACCAATCTTTGACATGGGGAACGGCTTTGAGGAGCGCAAAAGTAATCTTTTCTTTATTCGAAAAGTTATGGACAGAAAAATACCCTTCTAGTATATTCAACCACTTATCTACAGCATCTGCGTCTATCTGTCCTTCAAATATAGGGATATCGAAGTTGATTTGTACCTTGAAGGGGGCGGCGCCTCCGCTCGAGGAAGATGCATCGCTTGTTGGTAGTCGCCGAAGGATTTGCGCGAAATTATCCATCATCTCGTTCCTCTGCTTTGTGAGGGCTTCCTCAAGCAACATTTTGATAGGATCTCCTGTCCCGTCATCTTTCTTTTCTCCTGCCATGAGAGGTCTCTTAGGCGTGCGAGAGCTTTTGTCCTCAAGAGAAACAAGCTCGAGCCCCAATTCTTTGTACCCTGACCTCGTTGGGGACATACATTAAGACGACAAGGAGCAGACTGCTCTGATACCACTGATCTGGATTTTATGAGCAAAACGAAATGAATACAGATTATTATGAGATGCTTAACACAAAATAACAGAGATACAGTAAAACTGGTTTTCTATTCAATAAGGAAATAAGCTAGAACTGTAAAATGCAACGGAAAACAAGCTTGCTGGAATGGTGGCGGCTTATCTCTGAGAAGAGATGTGACGGCTGCGCTCATTTTGCAAGAAGATGGTCGCAATGAGGCTCTCAAGGCCTTTTACAATAGACAGGAATGTCAAAAACCCTATACATCCAAAAACCTAACCCTAGGAGATGAAGCGCCAAAAGTCATGGGGGCCCCGTTTGGGTAAGTTAGTACATCAACTTCCCAGGGTCGTAACTTTTGCATACGATCTTCATTTGGGGCGCTCGGTAGCCCGTTGGAAAGGTCTATCCGAGATTTACAACTTTCGACTAGGGCCAAATGTGTGCCAAAGGCAACCATTTGGCCCCCCAAATTGATAAAAAAAAAGGTCGTTTAGGGCCTCAAAATGGCCCCGAAAGTTCAGGCCCCGAAAAACTGCTAAAAATAGTACAATACCAAAATTGCCATAAAACTGTTTTGAGCCAATTGGAAAGGTGGGTGGCCACCAATATCCACCTGGATCAAATATAACAAAGATCTTGTGAGAACGATACAATGTGTTGATACTATCTATGAGCGTATTCCACTATATCACTGTAATTAGTGATGTGACTCCCTTAAACCTATTATATACCAAGAGATGTGGAGGAATTACCCTCACATATTGCATGTGGGATAGTATAATTCTCCATAATAACATCTCTTTATATAATAATGGTTAATAAGAGAATACTTTACCATAATGAATATGGGATATAATGTATTACTCTTTTACATAAGATTGTGGATAAATTCCGACATAATACAAAGACATTATTACCTTCCAAGGAATACAATTAATATATTCCAACACTCCCCCTTAATAGTGGTTGGGAGAAAATCCCTCACTAACACTAAGGAAGGAAGGATTCATTACTGATCCCCCTTGATGACAACTTCCCTCATCCCAAGTAAAGAACGAAGGTGCACATACTTTGTTGTTGTTAAGGATTTGGTGAAGATATCGGTTTCCTGTTGCTCGGTAGGACAATACTCAAGAGAAAGAATACCATCTGCGACGAGGCCTCGAATGTAATGAGCATCAAGGTCGAGATGCTTTGTCTTGGATTAATATACTGGATTATAAGCAAGCTGAATTGCACCCTGATTATCACATTTCAACACAGTGGATGATTTCGGAACCATATCAAGACCAGTGAGAACATGCCATAACCAAAATGCTTATTTAGCTACTTCTTTGGCTGCTCTATACTCTGATTCACACGAGGATAAAGAAAGAGTCTTCACCCTCTTGTTGGACCAAGAGATCGGACCTGAACCAAGTTGAAATATATAACCAGCAATTGATCCTCGATCAGAACTGTCACCTGCCCAGTCGGACTCTGTATATCCAGAAAGTGAAATTGTAGCACTGTTCGAATAAAATACACCATAGTGCAATGTCCCCATGTAAATATCTCAAAATTCTCTTGGCTGCCTTCCAATGACTTTCATGAGATTGCTGCATGAACCAAGAAACCATACCGACGACAAAAGAGAGATCTGGTCTGCTGTGAGTTAAATATATCAAACTACCCACGGGCTGACGATAAAGAGTAGCATCAACAAGAGGAGTAGTACACTCAACAGTTAACTTTACACCGGACTGAAATGGCGTAGGAGCAGGTTTACAATCACTCATATGGAAACAAGCCAATAAGTTTGTAGCATACTTCGACTAAGAAAGAAAAATACCATCTGCCATATGCCAGATTTGAAGACCCAAGAAATAGTGCAATATACCGAGATCAGTCATTTCAAAGTGATTTTGAAGATCACTTTTCATACTTTGAATTAAAATAAGTTGGCTTCCAGTGATAATAAGATCATCCACATATAACACAATAATGAGGATATGATCACCAAAGTTCTTAACATACAGATTTGGATCAGATATACAACGCTGAAAACCATTATTCAAGAAATATGTATCAATTTTTGCATACCAAGCCCTAGGTGCTTGTTTGAGACCATATAAAGTGTAATATCCCAGCCAAGAATTGGCCAGAATACTATCTCCAACTACCAAATTGGTCAATATTTTTACTTGTAATTTTTAAACAATTTCTTGGGGTGAGCAGGGTGTAAGTGAGGAGTACTGGTACACTACTCAAGGATGGTAGGGAAAGAATTTAGGTTCTGGGATTTATATGGGAGAGTGTGTAGCATCAATTTAAGACAGGTCTGAACAGTAATTCCTATGCACAAGGTACTGGAGCCTTTCACTTTTCAACAACAGACAAGATTGTTGCCTACTTCGAGGCTTCCTGGGCTTTCAACATATGCATACTATATTGGGAAAGGGTCCTGGATGGAAGTAAGGGTTATTCTCATTCAATAATATCAGTAAAACATGATGGATCAGAGTTCATAAGATTTTGGGAGGCTTTAGGTGGATTTGGAGGCAAAATTAATCAAGTGCGCTACTAGGGATTGCATAGGTATGAGATTTCCATGCTTTTCCAAACAGGCTATAATGCTTCCAAAAACTCAGGAACAGAGCATGGGGGTATCTAATTATGTTATAAGGACCTCATAGAACCATCAAATCAATAAATTTCATCTTAGGGAAATCATACAGAAAGATGTGCCAAAAGTAGCTAGAAAAAGGTGCCTATGGAGCTAGTCTTTGCTTGTGAAGCGTAAAAACTCAGTAAATGATTATAAAACTATGTTCTGCAATTTATATGAATCTGATATTAATTATTAATTATCAGTGGGTCGAATTTGAATTAATTAGGAATATATTGCAAGTATATTACCTTCTTCATTCAAAACAACTCCCCAAAAGCTAGAATTAGCTAGATTTAACTTCTGAAGGTGACAAAGACCACAAATGTATACAAATATCAATCAGAAGTGTATTCAAGGATCTGATATATTGTTTAATGTAATTTCAGTTCTAAATCAGATATTTGGAGAGAATATTACAAGCATTTGCACTCTCAGTGCACCAACAGACCTCCCACAGCTAGTATTTCCCCCAATGGAAGGAGAAAGGGATGGAGGATGGGAAGAATGGCATGATTCTCTGTATGGATATGATCATGAGCTGATACAGGTCAGATAACAGAGCATAGGGTGTGCGCACTATCCTTCTAAGTTGAAATGGGCTCCTCCTTCAGAAATGGGAGCCTTCTTCCCAGTGGATTAGTATCTCCTCCTTAGTCTCTTATAGATGGTGATCTCTTCTCTGGAGGCTGGATGGAATTCAATGGTGGCTGATATGCATCTGATCAGAAGCAACATGAACCTGGAAGTAGACTGGAAAAATTTCAAGAACTTGGGGCACATCTTTCAAGGTTGTTGAGGCACATCTCTCAACACTAGAGAAGCTTAGAGCTCTCAAGCAAAATTCTCAAATTCTCAAAATGATCAAAAGTTGTGAAATGGAGTTGGAATCCTTATTTTATATAATTCATGTTGACATGTTGAGCAAGTTACTTGGCTTGGTGACCTATGAGAGTGGGTCACCCATGAGTGGATAACCTTCCTTTCATTTTGCTTTGTGTCTTTCCTTCATTTGGAAACTTCCATCCCTTTGTTTCTTGCTTTTCTCTGACATTCCGTTTATCTTTTTTAGCAAAAGTGCTCTCTTTGATTTTTCCTTATTTGTTTCCTCTTTCACAATATAGAAAGGGTTCCCTTGGTCTTCATTTATCTCTTTCCTTCTTTTGGGTAACACATTGATGTTTCTATCTTCTTGACTTGGGTAGGTGAGGTCCACCTTGACCCTATTGCGCCCTCATAGCCTTGTACACATCATCCACTTGCCAAAATATTAAAAAATAAGGATAATTAATAAAAATAATGAATTCCTTGCTCCAAAATTCAAAACCATTAAATATTTAATTAAACTATAGGCCTATCTCAAACTCCCCAATTAACTCATACATCACCTTAGCACTTAGTTTGGGGATTAATATCTTCATGGGGGGCTCACCTTATCCATTTAATTCCCCAAATTCACCCTTAGGCATATTCCATAAGTCAATTTCCACATCCATCCATTAATTAATTAATTAATGCCTATGTGACTTAGGCCAAAAGCATCCCCATGGACCATAGCAAAAATTTGGGACATGACAGTCCTTCCCTCCCAATATTGCTTGTCCTCAAGCAATTTAGTCCAGGGACTAATACTACAATTCCATCCAAGCATACTTATGATTTTTCTATCTCTCCTCCTATTGGTGACCACAATAGTCACCCATTCTTGGCACCACAACAAAAATCATTAGAATCATGGGTCCCATCAATTCAATGGAATTGAAACATATGCTCTCTTAAGCATGCTCCACAATTCCATATATCTGTAAAACTCCCTAACTGAATCTGAGAAGGTCCATCATGATACTGCTGCTCAACTGTGATCATAAGTTTCTCATGTCTTCCCCAAGATTCTGGTCCATCATGCAGTTCCCAATGAAAGGAACTAATCCACACTTCAACAAATGTAGATCTTAAGAAAATCAAGTTGGATTGCCCTCCTGGATCCCACTGCCTATGGTGCTTTCTCCCAAGCCCAAATGAAATCAGGTACAAAATTTCAACCCAAGGAATGTCAGGATCCCATGGATTGTGTAGCATTCTTCCAAAAATTGTGGCATTTTGAAAGATGCCATGATCCCAATACCAAGTTGGAATCTCTCTACTTCTAATGCTCATGAAAATTTATAATATGCACTTGTACACCTAATCCTTGTGTGAATGTGTACTAGAAGTATCTAATGGCTGCAAATTATGCTTTTTCTGTTGCTTGCAAATCATAGAAAAATCAACAATATTAAAAACAATTTTCTTGCAGAAAAACAAAAAACTTTTACCTTCCAGATTTTCTCTTTCTATGGTGCCTCTATCCATCCATTCAGTGGATGAATCAGAAATATTCCTTGTTGATTCACATGAGCTATAATCAGCCATCTCTTCTTCAATAGGATCTATCTCCCATAGGGGGAGATCATGATCCTCCTGTTGTACATGTGGCATCAACCAGAAAAACTACTTTACCCACTGTTCATTTCCCATTGTTATTGTTGAATCTAGGACATGTGGGAAAGAACTGTGAACCTTCTTTGTATGTCTGCAACCTTCAGTAACCAGACTTATGGCTACATATTCTTCATTATTGGCTGGTCCAAATGGGTTGATCTCATCCCAATATCCTATGGGAGAGTGACTGTCTTCAGGGAACAACTCAAGTTCCCTCAGGAAAATATCAGGTGCTTGGTTTTCATCAAACTGTTTTGCACACTCCTCAAGCACATGTAAATATAAATGATCCTCATGATCCACCATCTCATGAGGTTCCTCCATATGATCATGAATGCTTTCAACCCAATGATGTTGACTGAATGGTGTGTAGGAGGGTAGGGGGAGTCTTTGCAACTTTTCATGAAGCTGCAATATCTCTGTCTTGGATTCTTGGAGGGCACTTTGAGTGCTTCTCAAAGAATCTTGGGTGGCCATCAATTCGTCATTGAGATTTATGATATATTCATAATCCCTCAAGGATGCACCATGAAACAATTCTAAAATCTCCAACAAACTATCTCTATCAGAAAGCAGGTTCAAGAATTTACCTTTTATGCTTGTCATGGCTTTCTGAAATTCTTCCATGTCCCTCATGGAAGACTGCTCCCCCAACTTCCAACATAGTTTATTCATTAATGCATGGGTGTCATTGAGGTTTTGAAGGGATTCTTTGATCTTGAATTCATTCATATTCATTGTCCCTTCAAGGAAATAAGGTTCTAGCAGATAAACCTCCTCTTCTTCTAGCTTCCTAGGATCAACTTCAGCTGATTCTGTTGAAGTTATGAGAATTGATCCATATTTTGGGGCTGCAATATATTCATATTTCAGATCATGAATATCAGATCTTTGGCTGCAACTGGGATGCTCATTCATCTCTGGTGCACCAATAAGGATTTCTCTCCAATTTTCAAGCCTCCCCAATTTAGGAGTCTCAACCACTGGGGGTTCAACCAAGCCCATCTTCTCCTCTGAAGTGGCTGCCCCAACATACTAACACATAGGCATATAAAAATCAGAACTTACAAAATTCCCATGTGTTATGTTCTCCTTTATCCCCAATGTGTTCATTTTCAATGGTCCAATTAAGGAAAGAAGTTCTTGCAGATGAACTTCTTGTTCGTGTTCTTGTAATTCAGCCTTCTCAAAGCCATGAACCCCAACACCTAAGGGCCCAACTAAGCCAATCTTATCACTGGAAGTGGATTCCTTTTGGGGCTGCAACAAAGGTATACAGAAATCAGATTTTGAATCATACCTTTGAGCCCAATTCTCCTCATCAGGTAGTGTGTTTATGGCAGCATGCTCCTTCTGCAACTTCCTTGGATCACACCCAACTGATATGAGCTTGTCTTCTACTTCACTATGGATTTCAAGTGGAGACTGTGATTCTGATTTATGTCCTTCTTTTGGATCTGATCCAAAAGCCATCTCACCACCCTTAACCAAATTACCCTCCTTTTCAGTGATCTTGAAATTACCAACAAAGAGATCTGAATGTCTTGAAGTGGAATCTCTTTCCACATTGTTCATAACTTTGGCACCTTTGGCTTGGTCCTTGGATGCTTATTCTTCTCTATCATCATCCTCCAAGTGGCTTGTGGCTTCTTCAACTTCATGGCTTCCACAATCATGCTGACTTATGCATTCTTCATGCTCTTCTGAAGGTTGATCCCCCACTGTTGATCCTTCTTCCATTCTGTCAACAACCTCATGATTGGTCCTTGGGTCTTGCTTCTCCCAAAATGATGAAGCTTCCTCCTTGGTTTTTTTATGGTCAAGATTCTCGGAGGCTCTTCTCAAAGAGGATCCAATAATTCTCATGAAGTGTGAAACCATTGAATCCAATGAAGCTTCAAGTTTCTTCATTCTCTCTTCCTCAGAAAGTTGATCTTTGACTATGGAACATGCAACCTTTCCCTGAATATGGCTATCAGAATAACCATAGCCTCTTCTGCCAATCATGATCTCATGGGAGATGCTTGTGGAAGGTACTTACTGGAAATTCTCTTCCTCGTATTGTCTGCAATATTCTTCATACTTCTCATCATAGCCATCATCACGTTGCTTGTAAAAATAATCATCATAGTATGAATCGTCCTCACTGTACAAGGACATGGTTGCCAAAACTCAATGGTGTTGTGCACTCCCTTTCAATCAGTGAGATGATATTTCTTTCCAAAGGGGTGGACAAAAGAGCTATGATACATCTATAATATCCTAGCCAATAATTGGCCAAAATACTATCTCCAACTACCAAATTGATCAAGATTTTTACTTGTAATTTTTAAACAATTTCTTGGGGTGAGCAGGGTGTAAGTGAGGAGTAATGGTACACTGCTCAAGGATGGTATAGAAAGACTTTAGGTTCTGGAATTTATATGGGAGAGTGTGCAGCAGCAATGTAAGACAAGTCTGAACAGTAAGTCCTATGCACAAGGTACTGGAGCCTTTCACTTTTCAACAACAGACAAGACTGTTGCCTACTTCGAGGCTTCCTGGGATTCCAGCATATGCGTACTAGACTGGGAAAGGGTTCTGGATGGAATTAAGGTTTATTCTCATTCAATAATTTCAGTAAAACATTATGGATCAGATTTCATAATATTTTGGGAGGTTGTAAGTGGATTTGGAGGCAAAACTAGTCAAGTGCGCTACTGGGGATTTGCACAGGTAGGAGATTTCCGGGATTTTCCAAACAGGATATAATGCTTCCAAAACCTTAGGAACAGAGCATGGGGATATATGATGATGTTATAAGGACCTCATAGAACCATCAGATCAATAAATTTCAGCTTAGGGAAATCATACAGAAAGATGTGCCAAAACTAGCTAGAAAAAGGTGCTTATGGAGCTAGTCTTTGCTTGTGAAGTGTAAAAACTCAGTAAATGATTATAAAACTCTGTTCTGCAATTTATATGACTCTGATATTAATTATTAATTATTAGCGGGTCGAATTTGAATTAATTAGGAAGATATTGCAAGTATATTACCTTCTTCATTCAAAACAACTCCCCAAAAGCTAGAATTAGCTAGATTTAACTTCTGAAGGTGCCAAAGACCACAAATGTATACAAATATCAGTCAGAAGTGTATTTAAGGCTATGATATATTATTTAATGTACTTGCAGGTCGAAATCAGATATTTGGAGAGAAGATTACAAACATTTGCACTCGCAGTGCACCAGCAGACCTCCAACAACTAGTATTTCCCCCAATGGAAGAAGAAAGGGATGGAGGATGGGAAGAATGGCATGATTCTATGTATGGATATGATCATGAGCTGCTACAGGTCAGAGAACAGAGCATAGGGGGTGTGCACTGGCCTTCTAAGTTGAACTGGGCTCCTCCTTCAGAAATGGGAGCCTCATTCCCAATGGATTAATATCTCCTCCTCGGTCTCGTCTAGATGGTGATCTCTTCTCTGGAGGCTGGATGGAATTCAATGGTGGTTGATATGCATATGATCAGCATAAAAATTAACCTAGAAGTAGACTGGAAACGTATCAAGAAATGTGCAAGAAATTTGGGCACATCTCCCAAGGTTGTTGAGGCACATCTCTCAACACTAGAGAAGCTTAGATATCTCAAGCAAAATTCTCAAATTCTCAAAATGATCAAAAGTTGTGAAATGGAGTTGGAATCCTTATTTTATAGAATTCATGTTGAACTGATGAGCAGGTTACTTGGCTTGGTGACCTGTGAAAGTGGGTCACCCATGAGTGGATAACCTTCCTTTCCTTTTGCTTTGTGTCTTTCCTTCATTTGGAAACTTCCATCCCTTTGTTTCCTGCTTTTCTCTGACATTCCTTTTATCCTTTTTAGCAAAAGCGCTCTCTTTGATTTTTCCTGATTTATTTCCTCTTTCACAAATTAGAAAGGGCGCCCTTGGTCTTCCTTTAGCTCTTTCCTACTTTTGGATGACACATTGATGTTTCTATCTTCTTGACTTGGGTAGGTGAGGTCCACCTTGACCTGTAATGTCCCCTCCTATCATACCAGCATGATAGAGAGGATCATTGTGCTAAAACCGGGCAATTGGCCCCGATGCTTACTAAATGAAAACATCCACATATATAAAAAGACAGGCATGCAGATGTACAATCTAAGCAAACACAGCAGAAGTAAATCATGTGCAGAATTAACACACATCCATCATACATTCCCGATTTTTATGCCATATCATCAATTTAAGCAATATCAAATTTTCAAATGAGAATACTTATCTTAAATCAAGTAATCCCTAAGCAACCAGCTATGCTTCTGCAACGTTCCACCCAACCGTAGGCCAGTGTGCTCCTCGATCTCTCAGCACCACTGCCACCCCCGAGCTGGGCATGATCTCCACAAGGAAAAGGGGAAATAGGCTCTCACATAGCCAAAGGCATACCAGAATCAGCCAAGCCAATCAGCAATTGGGTTTCTCAGGCTGATAAGAGATGGATACATATAACATCAAAAGCATAAGTGTTGGACATGAGAAAAACGTTTTCCACAGTGGAATGCATGAGATGGGGTTTCAACTAACTCAGAAAAACGTGGGAACCCACAAAAACGAAATGGGAAGTTGGGGAACAACCCAGGTAAGCCAAATCCGTTTTTAGAAAAACGTCCTTGGACATTCAGGGCAAAAAAGACCTCCATACAGTCCCCAACTCGTGGCCCTTCTTTCCCAAGCTACTGTATATGCAAAAACGAACTCCCAGGCATGGAAAAATGCAGGATTTAGATGAAAAACGTGTAGGGAAAGACCCAGCTAGCTCCCCCTGCGTGAATGAGTGAAGACTAACTGTTCAGAATGGCTTTGGGCACCATTTCGTGGGCGTTTTCTTGACCAAGGAGACAAAACACGAAGTTCCGGGTTGATGGCTTGCCCATACACGAAAATGGCTACCATACTTCTTCATTCCCAAGGCATTAACTGCCTCAACCAACTCTTGGAAGAATTAAATGATTGGGTGCATGAGACCAAATGGGTAGTTGAGAGTTCATGAGTTTCTTCAATGAAAATGGCTTAACACCATGGCTCAAGGGTTTGGTTATTTTCCCTCCCTATTCCTTGTAAAGATCATGCCCCCATCTCTTTGTTGCATTGCGTAGCTAATTGTGGGTTTTTCATTAAAATTGCATATTTACATGATGTCCGATTTTACATTGTGCACCACTAGCACAAGAACTCCATGCATTTATTCTAATTTCTGATACATAGAACGATAAATCAATGGCAGGGCCTTGGCCTTGAGCTCCTCACCATGACTAAATAACAATATTTACATCATTTACAATATTAATGCAATAGGGTCAAGCTGGGGACATTACATGACCCTATTGCGCCCTCCTAGCCTTGTACACATCATCCACTTGCCAAAATATTAATAAATAAGGATAATTAATAAAAATAATTAACTCCTTACTCCAAAATTCATAACCATTAAATATTTAATTAAACTATAGACTTGACGCAAACTCCCCAATTAACTCATAAATCACCTTAGCACTTAGTTTGGGGATTAATATCTTCATGGGGGGCTCACCTTATCCATTTAATTCCCCAAATTCACCCTTAGGCATATTCCATAAGTCAATTTCTACATCCATCCATTAATTAATTAATTAATTAATTAATGCCTAGGAGACTTAGGCCAAAATCATCCCCATGGACCATAGCAAAAATTTGCGACATGACATAAAGACTTGTGTAATTTGCATACAAAACTTGATGATTCGGCATTAATAAAACTGGGAGGTTGTTGCTTATAAATATCTTCATTAAGATTACCATTTAAAAAAGCACTCTTAACATCCATTTGGTGTATTTCCCATTTATAAGATGCAGCGAGAGATAAGATGGTTCTTATTGTATTCATTTTAGCAACATGAACTAAAGTTTTATTATAATGAATACCTTCAAGTTGATTAAACCTTTTGCAACTAATCTAGCTTTATATTTTTCAATCTATCCTTCTGCAGTAAACTTAGTTTTATAAATCCATTTACAACCAACTAAATTATTTCCCGAATGAAGAGGAACAAGAGACCAAGTCTTGTTCTTCATAAGAGAATCATACTCAACAGACGTAGCTTGTTCCCACTGAGGCTTACCCTTAGCTTGAGCATAAGAAGTAGGATCGTCTGTGGCCAAAAATTTGGTCATAAGAGAAAAGTTAGATCTAGTT
The DNA here is from genome assembly GCA_027924585.1 of Larix kaempferi. NCBI lineage: Eukaryota > Viridiplantae > Streptophyta > Pinopsida > Pinales > Pinaceae > Larix > Larix kaempferi. The sequence continues at coordinate 47,819,278 of BSBM01001229.1, forward strand.
CTATGAGTATCAGAAGGGTTACCAATCTCACAACCTGTAGATTCAAGAGTTTTTCGGGCCCAAACAGGAAGGTTAGAAGGAACAAAAGTCACTTCAGGAGCTTCGAGACATGCAGGTGGAACACTTGAAGAAGAGGGTGAACTAAGATCAACAACAGGCACAGTACTGGAAGGAGTAACAGATATAGGAGTAATAGGAGACAATGGAATATTCAGGGTAACATGAGGTTCTACGGACTCAGGTGGTGGAGAGAATTCAATAAATTGAACATCTCTTCGGATTATGACACTCTGATTAGAAGGATCAAATAACCTGTAGGCCTTGGAATCCTCAGCATAACCAATGAATATACACTTGTGAGACTTGGGTTCTAATTTTTTCCGTTTTTCATCGAGAATATGAGCCCAACATTCACAACCAAACACTTTAAAGTTACTAATATCTGGTTTTCTACCATTCCATTTTTCCTTAAGGGTAACATGCTTAACAACTTTTGTAGGAACTCTGTTTAAAATAAAGTTAGCACAAATTATGGCTTTAGCCCAAAATTTCTTGTGTAATCCTTTAGAATAAAGCATACATCTATCCATTTCAACTGAAGTTCTGTTTTTCCTTTCAACAACACCATTTTGTTGAGGTGTGTAAGGAACAGCCTTTTGATGTTGAATTCCATGTTTAGATAAAAATACTTCAAATTATTTCTTAACAAATTCCCCCCCATTATCAGTTCTTATAGTCTTAATTCTTTTACCAGCCTCATTTTCAACTAAAGATTTAAATACTTGAAATTTATAAAAAGTGTCACTTTTATTTTTCAAAAAATAAACCCATGATTTTCTACTAAAGTCATCAATAAAAGTAAGAAAATAGCCTGCATGATATATAGAAGGAACTTCAAGAGGACCACAAATGTCACTATGAATTAATTGCAAAGATTCTTTAGCATGCCAAGCTTTACCTTTATCAAACATTTCTCTATGATGTTTACCAAGTACACAACCTTCACAAACATTGTTGGTAGATGAAATAGTAGGAAATCCATGTACCATTTTAGTTAACATTTTCATTTTACCATAATTCAAATGACCCAATATTTCATGCCATAATTTACTTAGTTCATCAGCATGAGCAACATAGGAATAAAAAGGTTGTCTTTTAGTTGAATTAAAACCAAAAAATTTATATAAACCAGCAGTATGATCAACGGGACCAGAAGAAACTACTTTAAAATTATGATTGATATCTTTAAGAACATATTTATCAGGCCAAGCTTCAAATTTATATCCCTTTTGGCATGCACGATAAATAGAAAGCAAGTTGATGGTCATGTGTTCAACATGAAAAACATCTTCCAATTGACCATTAGCAACATTAACAGTACCAAAACCAATTACAGAAAGTTGTTTACCAACACCTATAGATACTTTTTGAGATGTGTTTTTATTATTGTCATAAGATGTAAATAAAGAAGCATTACCAGTCATATGTTTAGAAGCACTAGAATCCATTATCCATTCCACATTAGAAGAAGAACTACTAGACGAAACAACAGATGCACATAAAGCTACTTGTGATTCATCATAACTTTTCTATTTAGCCTTAGCCATTAAACGTCGCTTTAAAGCAATTCTTTTGAGGATGGTTAGTTTTACCACAATGCTTACAAGGATCATACACATTCTTCTTATTACTATTTGCATTATGTGCATTAGAAGCATGACAAAATTTATTAGTATGATTTGAAGTGTGTGAACTATAACCTTTAGCATTATTAAAACTTTTCTTAGGATTCTTATTATGTGCCATAAGAACCTTATTAGGTGAGACTTGTCCTTAAACAATCAACCTTTCTTGCTCATTTATCAACCCTTTACAAAAATCATCAAAAGTAGGTTTTGTGGTGTTTTGAGACAATACAAGAGCCCTATTCCTAGTTTGGGTGAACATATCAAAACAAGATGGCAATTTTTGTTCTATGAGAATTATAAGAGTAGTGTTTGTCTTCTTGTAATATTTAACACAATTATTTAATTTTTCATTTAAATTTTTCACTTCAGCAAGATATAATTCTACTCTTTCAAAGTTAGTAGGATCTAGCTCAAAAATCTTTTTTTCAAGGTAATAAGCAGAAACATCATCATATTTATCAAATAAAGAAGCAAGAATTTTCCATACCTCAACCGGGATGTCTTCTGCCTCAATACTTACCTTAAGACTATCTGAAACCATTTGACCAATGAACCCTCTTGCTTGATCACATTTATCTTCCCTTATAGCCACATCTTTAGCATTAGTAGGTTTTTGGTTTTCACCATTAACAATCCTCCATAGATTCTTACTCTTGAGAACATCAATCATTTTTCTTTTCCATACAAGATAGTTAGGACCAACTAGTTCAGGAATAGAAGCTACTTCTGAAGTCATAATGATAGAAATATTGACAAGAAACCCAAATGCTAGAAATGACAAGAGAAAAAAAAGTGAATAACAGAAAACTGATACACTTTACCGTGCGGATCTGAAGAAACACAGTAAAAAATAGAGAAACTTTGCTTAAGGCCCCTTTAAAAAGAAGTTCCAAGAAAAGTCACCTGCGGGTCTGCCACAGTAAACTCGCGAATACTCGCGGGTCTCTGCACAGCAAGGTCGTGGTTATATCTGATACTTGCGGGTCTCTGTACAGTGAATTTGCGGTTATGTTGAAGCATTCACGGGTCTTTGCATAGGAGGGTTGCAGGTATAATGAAGTAAACACGAGTCCTCAGTAGAGCAGGCGTGAGTATGCCATAGCACACGCGAGTCTATACACTGGAATTCGCAGGTCTGCAGTATACTCGTGGGTTCGCAGTAAGGCAAGTCGTGGTTACACGCGTTGTCTGCGAAGCAAAAGTCGTGAATGTCCAGTTTTAGGCCGAGAACAGTGATGATTAAGCCTGTTAGAACATTTTTCCACCTATGTACATTAATCATTTATTAATGATGATTAATTAGCCCAAGTGATTAATGATTACATCCCTAAGTTGATTAGTTGGTAAATTGGTCAAATTATCATGAACTGGTTAGCAATGTGAACAAGTGCTGAGTCAAACCAGCTAATTGGAGCGCTCCCCAGGGCAATTAATGCATTCAGCATGCCTAGAGCGCCCTCCTCAGGTCATTTAATGCATTCAGCATGCTTCTCTTCTACCTAGGGCGCATTTGCTCAGTTTGTGGACAATCTTGCCAACTTTGTCATCATTTTGGCCAATTTTAGCTTCCAAACCTCTAACCAACCAGTTTCTTCACATGTGTGAGGTCACATGGGCCTGCCCAGTCATTCCTAGCATTCACACAGCTGATTCGAACCAGTTTGGGATGGTTTGGGATATTTTGGTCAACCTAGGGGGGTTTGAGCTTTTTCTAAGCTAGATCAGTGTGAACACTCCAGATGGATTCGAATTCTTCCAGATTTGTATATATGAGTGTTTTTAACCTATGTTAAGGTTGGACAGTTAATAATATTGACATTATTCACCATTTCATGTGTATTGTTCTTCATTCATTTAAATTTTTATGCTAATTCTTGCAAATGTTGTGCAATCTTTCACCAGTGAGGAATCCATAGTAGCTAGGTTCAACTGTGATTGAGATTTTACATGGTATCAGAGCTCTTGGAGCTAGAATTCGAACCAGCAAGACTGTTGTAGTGGATTGCCAGAAGCAGTGGAGAAACCACATAATTCCTGAGGCCATTGCCTTGAGCTTACTGGAGAAATCTAGTGGCTCCTCTCAGGTGTGATGCTCTCCCGAATGCACCCACTATCCATACAGGGTTCGAATCTGTTAGTGTAGATCCCTCCAGAGTGATTTGAGAGTTGTTTGCAGGTACTGAAGATCAGCATTGTCAGCAAGTGCGAATTGCAGCAGAGAAGAATGGAGCCATCTCACCCAAACGTGCTCACACCCTTCAACTATTTCGATTGGAAGGCAGAAATGGTGATTTTGCTGAGATCTAAGGGTCTCTACAGAATCACGATGGGCACTGAGGTGGAGCCAAACTCAGCTGTGGAGAAATCCAAGTTTTTTAACAGAATGGATGAGGCATTTGGCCTCCTTTGTCTCAGCATTTCGAGAGACCTCCTGTTTCATGTAGAAAGTCTAGCAACTCCAAATGAAGTGTGGCTCAAGCTTGAGACACTGTTTGGAAAGACTGATGAGATGAGAGGCCACCAGCTCGAAAATGAGCTTGTCTCACTGAGCCCAGGGAATTTCGATTCCATCCAGGACTTCTTCACCAAGTTCAAGAACTTGGTATTGCAGATCAGACAATGTGGCATAGAGAAGAAAGAAGAACAGTTGGTGTTGTCCATTCTCTCCAAATTGGGTTCTGAATACTCAGTTTTTGTGTCTTCCTTCAACTCCACAAGGCTCACAGTTAGAGGTTGGAAGATGCCATCCTTGGCTGACTTCATGGAGATGCTAACTCAAGAGCAAGACAAGCTGGTCTTGATGGGCTCCATCAAGCAAAAAGATCAAGTTCTTGCAGCTGGAGATTCGAAATGTGGAAGAGGCAAGCAAAAACCCAAGGGGTCGAAACCTCAAGAGAAGAAGAGGAAGGATGAGAGGCCCAAATCCTCTGAGGGGGTTTCGAATCCTGTCAAGAACAAGGGAAAGAAGGTTGAGAAGACAAAATGTAGCTACTGTCAAAGAGGTTTTCATCCAGAGAGCTCATGCATGAAGAAAACCATAGACACCATGACCCATCTCCTACAGAAAAATAACATTCCTCTTCCTGAAAGTTCCAAGAAGAAGGAGTGCGTTTCTGAAGACAAGGAGAGTTGCCATGCTTTGGTGGCTAGCTCATCTCATTCACCTTTGTTCATAATTGACTCAGGTGCCTCAAGGCACATGGCTTCCTCAAGAGACTCGTTTTCTGAACTTGCTCCCTACAGTGGCCTCTCAATTCGAATGGGAGATGACTCAGAAATCCCTGCTCATGGCATTGGGAAAATCTCTATGGAGAATGGCTTCTTCTCCAATGTGCTGTATGTGCCTAATCTTGCAGCAAACTTGCTCTCTGTATATCAAATGACACATATTGGAGCAGCAAAGAAGGTGGTCTTCACTCAGGATGATGTGGAGATATCAGAAGTTGCCACCGGGAAAATTGTTGCAAAGGGTGTTGCAGACCATGACATGAAGATGTACAAGTTCTCCCACTTCCTCGAATTCTCTTCACCAAGTGTGCTTCTGTCACATGGGAATGAGACCAGCAAGCTATGGCATCAAAGGTATGGTCACCTAAACTACAGATATCTTCAAGTTTTAAGCAAAGAAAATATGGTAGAAGGGCTGCCCCAAATCAGTTTTTCGAGTGGAACATGCAAGGGTTGCATGATTGGGAAGCATCCTGAAAAGAAGTATGACAAAGGGAAGGCAAGGAGGGCTGATAAACCTCTTGGGATAGTACATTCTGATCTCATAGGGCCACTCCCCACACCCTCCTATGGCTGCAGCAAATATGTGCTCACCTTCATCAATGACTACTCAAGGTACTGCTGGTTATTTTTCCTTAAGCAAAAATCTGAAGTCTTTGAATGTTTCAAAATTTTTAAGAGCATGGTTGAGAACTTCAGTGGGAAGGCCATGAAGGTTTTGAGGACTGATAATGGCAGAGAGTATGTCAATAACAATTTGCAGCAGCTCTGTCAAGAACATGGCATTCAGATGCAACACTCAGTGCCCTACACACCTCAGCAAAATGGTGTTGCAGAGCGCAAAAATAGAGCACTGAAAGAGATGGCAACTTGCATGTTGCAAGCAAGGGATTTGTCTCCCAAATTATGGGCTGAAGCTATGAATTGTGCAGCATATGTTCAGAACAGAGCACCACACAAAGCATTGCAAGGAATCACTCCATTTGAAGCTTGGATGGGTCACAAGCCCAATGTCTCACATTTCAGAATTTTTGGCTCAAGGGCTTGGGCCAAAATTCCACCGGAGAAGAGAAAGGCCTTGCAGCCCCAAAGCAAGGAGTCAATCATGGTTGGGTATGCAGAGGATTCCAAGGGCTACAAGCTCTTTGATCCATCCACTCACAAAACTTTCATTGAAAGAAGTGTCAAATTCGAAGAGGAAGAATTTTTGCAAGCTAGTGAACAAGGTGATGGGGAATGCTCATTTCCTCGACTTGATGATGAAGTAAGTAGTGATTCATTCTCTGATATTTCTGATTCTGATATTGCTGAAGATGATGTTGATATGGATTTTGAACATATCCCTCCTTCAAGGCCCAAGTGGGCAGAGAAAACAATTCAAAGTGCCGGAGAGCTAGTGGGAGATCCCCAAGATGCTAGGAAAACTAGATCTCAATTTCACAATTCCTTTGCATGTTATAATTCTGATCTGAGTGAGGCATGTTATTCGATGGTTGGATCTGATCCAATTTCATATTCAGAAGCATGTACAGACCCAAGGTGGCAATCATCCATGCAAGAGGAGATGAACTCACTCCATGAGAACAAAACTTGGGATTTGGTCCCTCTTCCTCCCAAGAGGAAACTAGTGCAATGCAAGTGGATTTATAGAACCAAAATTGGATCTGATTGCTCTGATCTGAAGTATAAGGCCAGTTTGGTGGCTAAGGGTTACTCTCAGGTCCAAGGAGTGGACTATACAGAAACATTTGCACCGGTGGCAAAGATGGACTCCATAAGACTAGTTTTGGCCATTGGGGCTTCCAAGCGCTGGGAGATTCATCACATGGATGTAAAAAGTGCCTTTCTTCATGGGGATCTGAATGAGGAGATATATATGCAGCAGCCTGAAGGTTTTATTTCTGATCATACACTTGTTTGCAGGTTGAACAAGTCACTCTATGGGCTCAAGCAAGCTCCTAGAGCATGGTATGCAAAAATGGACAATTTTCTGCTATCTTTGGGGTTTGAGAGGTGTAAGTCTGATCCAAATGTGTATATGCAGCATGTTAGTGATCTGATATTGATTATTGTACTGTATGTTGATGATCTTTTGATCACTGGTAGCTGCACCAAAGAACTTGACTCAGTTAAGAGAGCATTGCACAGTGCATTCTCCATGACCGATCTAGGATTGCTAAAACAATTTCTGGGTTTGGAGATAGATCAAACTGTGAATGGAATTTCTGTATGTCAGTCAAGGTATGCTTCAAATTTGCTGCAGAAATTTAAGATGGCTGAATGTAAGTCTGCAAAATTTCCATTTCTTTCAGGAGTTAAGCTTACAGAATGGGGTTCTTCACCACTAGTTGGCAGTTCATTGTATAGACAACTAGTTGGGAGTTTGTTGTATCTTACACACTCTCGACCAGATTTGTCTTATGCTGTTGGGGCTGTTGCAAGGCACATGCAAGATCCTCATGAGATCCATTGGAAGGCAGCCAAGAGGATCCTTCATTATGTTCAGGGTACTAAGTCCTTTGGTATCCATTATGCTGCTGTTTCATCCCTTGAACTAGTAGGATTTACAGATTCTGATTGGGCCGGTGATTGTATTGATCGGAAGTCAACTTCCGGTTATGTCTTTATGCTTGCACATGGACCTATATGCTGGTCAAGCAAGAAACAAAGCACTATTTCCTTATCTTCAGCTGAGGCCGAGTACAGGGGAGCAGTCAATGCAGCCACACAATGTGTTTGGTTGCAAGGTATTCTTGCAGAGTTCGGGATTGTCTTTGATTCACCCACTATTCTTTGGTGTGATAATCAAAGTACAATCAAGATTTCTACCGATCCAGTACAGAGACAGAGGACCAAGCACATAGAGATACACATGCATTACATTCGGGGGTTGGTGCATGACCGGACCATAGCATTGCAGTATTGCCCATCCAGTGAGCAAACTGCTGATATCTTCACCAAGTGTTTTACCGAGAAGACCTTCACTCACCTTAGATCTTTGCTTGGGGTGAGTGATGCATGGTGATGATTGGTGTATTTTGATATATGCCACATGTCCATTTTAGAGGGGAGGTTTTATTTCCCATGTGGTTTTCCTCCTTACCTTGGTTACATGGACAAATAAATTTTATGATGTAAAAGGTGACTTGAGCCTAGTTGCCAAGGCCTTAATTTTTGATATTTCACTAAGTCTAGCTTAAGGGGGGGTGTTAGAACATTTTTCCACCTATGTACATTAATCATTTATTAATGATGATTAATTAGCCCAAGTGATTAATGATTACATCCCTAAGTTGATTAGTTGGTAAATTGGTCAAATTATCATGAACTGGTTAGCAATGTGAACAAGTGCTAAGTCAAACCAGCTAATTGGAGCGCTCCCCAGGGCAATTAATGCATTCAGCATGCCTAGAGCGCCCTCCTCAGGTCATTTAATGCATTCAGCATGCTTCTCTTCTACCTAGGGCGCATTTGCTCAGTTTGTGGACAATCTTGCCAACTTTGTCATCATTTTGGCCAATTTTAGCTTCCAAACCTCTAACCAACCAGTTTCTTCACATGTGTGAGGTCACATGGGCCTGCCCAGTCATTCCTAGCATTCACACAGCTGATTCGAACCAGTTTGGGATGGTTTGGGATATTTTGGTCAACCTAGGGGGGTTTGAGCTTTTTCTAAGCTAGATCAGTGTGAACACTCCAGATGGATTCGAATTCTTCCAGATTTGTATATATGAGTGTTCTTAACCTATGTTAAGGTTGGACAGTTAATAATATTGACATTATTCACCATTTCATGTGTATTGTTCTTCATTCATTTAAATTTTTATGCTAATTCTTGCAAATGTTGTGCAATCTTTCACCAGTGAGGAATCCACAGTAGCTAGGTTCAGCTGTGATTGAGATTTTACAAAGCCGCTGACAGAAACCTACACAAAGTCTACCAAACTTGGATGAAAACTGTCGATCTGACAATTGAAAGATAGATCTCCTTGAGGAGAATCCAAAAATCATATAGATCGACATAAAAAACATCAAGAAACCCTTGAAAATTTTCTGCAAAAACATGCCCAAATCTGAAGAGAAGCCTAATGGCTAATACATAGAAAGAAAATCTACAAGAATAAACAATGCCCAGACGATAATAGTTATTGATTGAAATCTATAGAAGGTGCTAAATCAGAGAAACCATCTCTGATACCATGTCAGAACTATAGATCTAGCTAAACTAGATTACCTATCTTAGCAATCAATAACATATCAACATAAATAAGAACAGAAAGAGAACAAAGAAAAGAATACACCAGATATATGTGGTTCACCCAATTGGGCAACGTCCACGGGAAGGTTGTCTTCTATTATCTCCAGAAATCTCCTTCAATCTTACAAGAGAGCAACTACAAATAACCCCAATACAATATAGCAGAGAGCTTGTGAGCAAAATACAATGTGTTGATACTATCTATGAGCGTATACCACTATATCACTATAATTAGTGATGTGACTCCCTTAACCCTATTATATACCAAGATATGTGTAGGAATTACTCTCACATATTGCATGTGGGATAATATAATTCTCCATAATAACATCTCTTTATATAATAATGGATAATAAGATAATACTTTACCATAATGAATATGGGATATAATGTATTACTATTTTACATAAGATTGTGGATAAATTTTGACATAATACAAAGACATTATTACCTTCCAAGGAATATAATTAATATATTCCAACACAAAGGTCCTCAAATGCTCATGCACTTGTAGTAAATGAAGACAAGAAGAAAGCCACTCAACATAAGCCCTCATACAAAGGCAAGATGGAGCAAAAATCCAACTTCTTTTATGACAAAGAAGGGAAGGAGCTTCCCATATGTCCCTACTGCAAAAAGGGACCTCACAAAGAATACAATTGTAGGTTGCAAGTCAAGACCCCCTTCTGAAAGTGGACATGCACTCATAACAACTTCAACTTCAAAATCAACCTCTTAGATCCTACATTCCGAATCTTCAAATCATATGGATTCATCCAAGGAAATTTTCACCTCCTTGCAACCATCCTCTTTCCAAGAAGTACTCATGGGAGAGAATACTCCAATCAAGGTATGTGGAAAAGGTGATATTTTACAAAAAGATGGGCAATTTCAAGATGTTTTGCTTATACCTTCACTATCCGAAAATCTACCTTCCATCACACACTCGAGACATGATTTAGTTACATCTTCAGATTCTAATACATATGATGATGAGATTGCTGCAAATGAGAGTGTTGTAGACCCAATAATTCAGTCTCTTTGGGAAAAACAAACACTAAAAGCAGTCGGTGAACTAGTGGGTGATCCTACTGATACTCAAAGAATATGTTATGAGTTTTATGTTTCCACTCACACTCTTATAGCCATAGATCCATTGCTTCGCACTCATTAATACATGGTGACCTCATCCAATCCTCAAACCCACAGGGAAGCCTTTGGTAATCCTCATTGGGAGGCTTCCATGAATGCAAAAAAATCAGTCCCTCGTGGACAACAAAACTTGGGATTTAGTACCTCTTCCAAAAGAGAGAAAATTGATTCGATGCAAATGGATATATAAAACCAAAATGGAAGCCAATGGACTTATAAACAAGTACAAAGAAATATTTATAGCCAAAGGCTTCTCTCAAATACATGGCATTGACTACACAGAAACCTTTCCTCCAGTTGCAAAGATGGATTCAGTTCGACTTGTTCTCGTCATACCAGCTGCACAAAAATGGGAGATATACCACATGGATGTGAAGAATGCCTTTCTTCATGGGGACCTTGAAGAAGAGATCTACATGGATTAACCACAGGGTACATTCAAAACTCATCTCTGGATTTCCAATTAAAGAAATCTTTGTATGGACTAAAACAAGCCCCTCGAGCTTGGCATGCAAAAATGGATTCTTTTCTTCTGTCCAAAAATTTCTCAAGATGTAATTTAGATCCAAATGTGTATATGCTTCGAGAAGACAGATCTCTCTTAGTTATTGTACTCTACATGGATGATCTCCTCATTACTAGGAGCTCCATTGCATGGTTTGAATCTGCCTTGCATGACTAACTTAGGACTGTTACAATTATTTCTTGGACTCCAAATCACCCAATCAGATTTGGGGGTCACCTTAACATAGTCTAAGTATGCCAAAGATATCATCACTCGATTCAAAATGAATGATTGCAAACCTACTCCATTTCCCTTTCTTTCAAGAGTCCAACTTGAAGATGGAGGGACTACACCATTGGTTTATTGTACCTTATATAGACAATTAGTTGGGAGCCTTCTTTATCTTACACACTGTTGACTAGATATCTCCTTTGTAGTTGGGGCAGTCTCCAGATACATGCAGGAACCACATGAGTTGCATTGGAAGACTGCATAAAGAATTCTCCATTATGTAAAAGGGACATATAATTATGGGATTCACTATCGTGTTGCTTGCAAATTTGATTTAGATGGATACACATATTCTGATTGGGATGGCGATGGAACAAACCTCAAGTCCACCTTTGGTTACTTCTTCAGTTCGAGATCAAGAACTATTTGTTGTTCAAGTAAGAAGAAAGCCATAATTGCACTATCAACAATGGAAGCATAGTACATATGAGTAGTTAATTTTTCAACAAAAGCCATTTGGTTACATCATATTCTCATTGAGTTTGGGATAGAGTTTCACAGACTTACCATCATATTTTTTGACAACCAAGGAGCCATTCAGATTTCAAGAGAGCCTATTCAGCCAACTAACCAAGCACATAAAGACCCATATGCACTACATCAGAGGGTTGATCCATGATGGGCTTATTGATATACAGTTTTGTCCTTCCTGTGAGCAAATTGCAGATAATCTTACCAAGTCTTTTACCGAGAAGTTATTCATCCAAATGAGAGCTACCTCGGGAGTAAAGGAAGTTCTAGAGGAGGCTCCTTAAACCTTCTTCTCACATTCTTTTCACATCCTCTTTTATGGGGGGGTTACCACTGGGTTTCTTCCATCTTTCCCAATTTACAGAGAATCTTTATTTTTTTGTGCATGAGTACCTGATATGGTTGCAAATTGTCGAGACTCGTTTATTTTTACTTAGTTTTTTTCCTAGTTAGGATTATGGGGGGTGTTAGAGTAAATAAACCTCCAATATCATGTGTTGATGATTCTAATGGGCCCAAGCACACCCAAAACACCTCCCGAATCACCCATGAGATAAAACCCTAGTTTTGGGGGCACCTTCCCTGATTTGGGGAGTGCATTCCCTGATTTTGGGGTTTTTCTCCTTGATTTAAGGAGTGTGTCTCAATTAAGACTTATGTTATTCCACTAAGTAAGTCCTAACTGACACCCAACTACCCCAAACACTCCTTAGCACCCCAGTTGGTCTAGTAGTTCCCTCTTTTGAGTGATTTTCGGAAACTGCAAGTTTTATTCAGTTAAATTGAGTGATAAGTGAGTTCCTTAATCAGTCAAACTTGGTTTAGGAGTGCATGCATGACTATTTAGAGTTGTAACATCCCTCATTTGGCCCTACTCTTTTATAATTTAAAAGGTAACTATGTACTTGTTTCTAGTGAGGAGCTCAAGGCCAAGGCCCCACCAGTAAACCTTGTGAGTATTGTTATTTATTAGCCTAAGTTGTAATTGTTGATAGTAGAATTAGAAGAATACAGGCATGACGCAACTTAACTATGGGGGCATGAATCCACTAGGGGGAGGGAGTGAAAGCAACTAAAGCCTAAGGAAACTGATCAATTGTTCCTAGGTGTCATCATGGTGCTCTCTGATGCTAATGGAAAAGCGAGTGTCATTGCTCGCTTACTAGCATCAAAACCCATAAGAGTGAATATAAGCTTGTTATTATGCATTGGGTGATTGCAAGACAATGCCCTGCTTGATGAGAAGGCAAGTGGATTATGTGCGTACTAGTATAAAGCCAGTCTTCCTACTATGATGATCCCCATTAGAATACAATAAGTGATTTAGTATTAACATACTAAGAGTATATCCAAACATTGAAAACAACTATCACCTATTTATATATAATTATAGAAAAGTAACCTTAAGCTAAAAGACAAGGAAACATTTAAAGAGGCATGACCTTTTCGAGCATTGATATATCAATTAAGAATTTATATTTCCCATCAAGAAGATGAGTACGAAATCATCTAGATGATTTTATACCCTTACACTTCCACAAAAGACACACACACACACACACACATGTCTTTTGTGGAAGTGTAAGGGTATAAAATCATCTAGCTAAATATTATATTTCCGTGTAAACAAAGTATAAGAGAAGGCGTCTAATTTATCTCTTGGGAGAGCACGCCACACTATATCTTGGGGGATCTCCTTGGAGATTTCTGTGGGAGATTGTCCCCTTGATTGAAAATGGAAGTGTAACATCCCCAAATTTCATCAAAAATTAAAAAATTTATAAACAGTCTATTTGCTATTAAAATCTATGCGGAAGTATAAAAGTGTATGTTTAGCATCGTTAATTACTACTTAAAATGCGACACTTAATTGTTGTATAAACTGTCGTCAATTCTTAAAAGTGTCTTAACGACAATTAATTTGATATGTATTCCTATGTCTATAATTAATATGGTATTGTCCATAATACAGTATTAAACTTGCGGAAATCTAATAACTTGTTATTGTATAAATGTTTTATGTATTTGTCGATGTTATTATGATATTCATGAATTCGACGATTATCTTACTTGTCCTGAAATCATTGAAGTATGACTTGAATCTCCTTTACTGTTTGAGAGTATTTATGATATCCATTTGTATCTTTGTCTACAATACATTAAATGTTTGGTTATTACATACAAAATGTTGCGTCATGGATTATTAAATGTATAACGTAACTATAATGACATTCAGTGCTAAATGTCTTTAAGCTATAACCTGTCTTCTATTATTAACGTTATTATTGTGTTCGTCATTCTTATGTCGTAACATTATTGATCTTAATAATTGATTTTTTTTATTCCCTTTTGTTTGACAAGTGATTACTGGAGCAACCGTGAGGCTTACTTAGCTTAAAAAGCTAATGCACGTTACCATTGCTCTGTCCAGGTTTGCAAGTAGGACTTTTATGCAATAAAAGTCAAATGAATTCATAGATTACAAAGGCTAAGATTATTCCTAACTACATACATTTATTTTGCATGGAATTTATTGTTGTAACCCTAACTATGGGTTGAATGGTCTAGACCTTAGGGCTTCTAACAAGGTGAAGGCGTATCATTGATTAACATTGGTTTAAATGTTATAACATAACATTGGTGTTTAAGACATTAACCAAGGTATAAGGCGCAAATGTGAAAAGGAAATCGAAAGGCAACGTGGTGTTTAAACTATACGAATGTGGGTAATAAATTAAATGTGTAGTGGATGCCAACCTTGCTCATTTATGAGCCTCATGGAGGTTGGTGAAATAGTTACCATGTTGGAGACAATACCCTAGTTCCTCGTTGCATTTGGCATTGTAAACTTCTGCTTGTTCGAGGGTTTGGAGAGCCGAGCTCTCTTGGGCATAATGGCCTCTTGGAAAACCTTGCACAGTCTTGTAAGGTGGAGTTACTTCGCAGAGATAATTCTCAGGTAATAAGGTTGTCATCGTGGTGATGATTGTTTTGGATTCGGTTATAACGAGGAGCACCGACCTCTGCTACGTTTCTTCCTGTCATGTTCAAGGTATGATAATGGCGACACTGTTATATCTTTTATCTAAACGTTTATTTGACTCTTGCTTTTCTTACATTGACTAATTGTTTTTATTTAAATAGCAGGAGGGTTCCAAAATCTTGCAAGTCTGCTTTGGTATCCTCAACTTCGTCACAGCTGAAGGCATGGAAACTATGGTGGTATGAATACCACGGTAAGCCCTCGGTCTCTCCCACGAAGTCTCCTCTGTCAACAAACTGTCAGCGTTGGTGTATAGTGTTACTGTAAGCCTTTGGGCGTTTTAAATGAAGTATTAGTTTCTAAAATTTGGAGTTGGGTTTCAACCAGCGTTTAAATGAGAAGCTACAACTTTTAGTTTCTTCTTCCAATTTGTATCTATGTATTTGTCAAAATTGTTGTTACCTGTTCCTTGACTTCTTAATGTGATTAAGTTTTGGCTTGGAGCCTTTAGTTGGAAATTCGAAAGTGTTTGAAACGATTACAGTATGGTTTGGTCCGTAAGCTATCCAAAGCATTCTTATGGTTTGTAAAATGATATTTCGGTCCCTGTATAAGTCTTTCAGCATTATCATTTTGAATATGATTATTTCGATAGTTAAAAATGAAAATGAAATTGTTTTGGGTCTAACCCTAGCTTAACTCTGCGTTGCTTATTAGTGTGCTAGTTCGTGAATAGTGTTTGTTTCTACAGGGTTTTAAACCCTAAACCTTGTCTTTTTGTAAGATATAAATTAAAAGAATATAGGGGTGAGCTCTCTTGAACTCGAACCCTTGACCTTTAAGTAATTTATTCTTCTGATAAGATGGCAGCGTTGCATTCAAATGGATGCCTTCGCGCTTTGATTGTTTTAATACTTTAAATGTATCTTTTAATTGTCTTGACTGTAATATATTAGTTATATGGATGCGTAAAAAGGTTCACACCTATCGGCATTAGGGTTATCCCTGTCGGGGTTGATTGTTTATTATTTCTGAGTTATGTTGTGCCCAATTCATAATACTTTTGGGTTGATCCATTACAGGTCTCGAACCCTGGATATATATATAAACCATAATAATTTCTGTGTGTTTGTTTAATTGATTTCTAATATATTTGACTACGACCATAATATATTTATAATGTTAATATAGATTCTTTATAACATATTGATAAAACGTGTACAGGGTTTGACCCTTGACATAGATTGGTAATGTTATAGACTGTATACTAGGGTTCGACCCTGGACTTGATATGATATTTGATTAAGAAATGTGTATTGTATGTTGTTTATGTAGGAGCAGTATAGACTGATATCATAAAGTAATTTGTATGTGTGTATTTTCCATATCTCTGTTTCAATTTGGTATTTTAAACAATACTTTGTTTATGAAGATCGAATCCTGTAGGATATGTCTAGGGATATTTTAAAGGAATGTTTAAATACCATACTTCTAAAATATCGTGTTTATATAAGGTAGATAAGAGCTCTGAATAAAATGCTTGCTTATTCTACAATGGTTCTGTACAGTTCGATAAGGTACTGAAATAGTAATCTAATACTTTTGTATTTACGGTTGTAACTTCCTAAGATTTCGATGCTAAAAACTCTTCTTATTGTATTCTTAAAAACAAACTTTGTTTATACAATGAATACTATACTGCTATCTAAAGTGACTGTAAGATTTTAAGCTATGGTTTTGTTGGTACTAGATTCATCCCATAAGAATTTTGGATTTTGGCAGCAGGCAGGCAGGTTTCGGCTAATAGTTACAGAGGTAAAAGGTTATCCATCAAAGATGCAGTGGAAGTTGTGCTTACAGGATGTTACTTATATGGGAATCAGTATTTTGTTTCTGAAACACTAATTGATTATGCTCTATGTCCAAAGAATTACTATTCAGAGCATGGCTCTCGTCAAGATGCATATGGGATATTTTCACTGCACAAATAAATAAATAAACAAAATTCAAGTGTCGAGACAGAGTATCAAATCGCGTCAATGGAGTCTACGATAGTCATATGTTCAATAAATGATGAAGGAGCATTGAGTGTGCCAATGGGGATTTTTCCTTTTGGTTTTGGTGTTGATAATTGTAAACATTTTGATAATGAATTCATATCATATTTGCCTTTTATAATTTTGGTACTTTATGTGAGCTGGATATAGTTATATTTACGTTTCCTCCAAGTATCCAGGAACGACAACGCATTCAAGAGCTAAAGTCCTGAATTCACAATCTGAGTTCCAAGCGAGCCATAGTTTTAATATTAGGTAGCGGCTCAGGTAATGATTGCCATCTGAAGAATGTGTACCATCGCTAGCAAAAGGATGGTTTCATACCAGCATGAAGAGAAAGCTCAGGTATGGATGCGCCATTCTCATGAATTGAGACTCAAATCACGTTTTCTTTTCACTGGTGTGTCTCAACTTCAAAGATCATCCATCCCCAGGCTCAAATTGAGGAAATTCAAAGAATCAATAGAAAAGGTAGAGATTGAATAGGTGTCCAAAGGAGATTGCTCAAGAATGAAAACGCAGGGCAGCGTCCAGGTGGTACCATTGGAATTCCACATGGAAAAGACCAACTTCAAATCTCATGACCGAGATCACAATTATTATCTAATGCCAGTGAGTACTCAAATAGACGCTGAGAGAGACCATTAACTGCTAGTTCGAATAAGATACTTTACAGGTTGCATATGCTTTGATGCTGGTCCAAATGGACAACGTTTAAAAGTGCATGTTAATCTAACCGAATGCAAAGGAACACATAGTTTTGATGCATGTATTTCAAAGCCAATTTCCATCAAGAATTGGAGGCAGAGCATTTCCAGAAGATCAAGCTCAAGATTTTGAAGCAGTCAAAGGAGGAACAAATGGTAGAGTATAGAATCATAAGATTATATTTGGAAAAATAGCCCCAGATTTCAAGGAGAAGCATCAATGGGTCAAATATTAGTTCCAGATTTCTAGAGATTTAAGGAGCATCTTCGAGTAGCCTTTGAGCCTTCAAGGATACAAGTAACAATCAAAAAATGGATCTCAGATTTGGTCACCATAATTTTGTGCTCAAAATCAGCTAGACTGAGTTCAGAGTTAGATTTTGTGTTATCTCTTACTTGAATTAGGAATTTCGATCCATTTCTCATGGATCTAAAAACTTTCTTTGTGATGAATGTAATTTATATAAATAATAAGATGGAAAGCTTGAGGAGAGAGTTCCAACCGAGGGCTGAGGCGAGGTTAGATAGGATTATGGAGATCAGACTGTTTTTATGAATTGCAGGCATATATGAATTTTGATTCCCTTAATATGAAAGAGTACTTTGGAATGATTGTAATCGAATGATCCAAGTTTTGTTTTAATAATTGAATTGATAAGTATTGCATGTTGTCCATGATTTTGTTCTGTGTATAGTCTTCTTCTTCTGTACCAGAATTCTTATGATTCACATGTATGTTCTTTAGAGATCTGAACAGAGTTTGGCTCACTTCTTTTTATAAATTCATACCTCGTAAGTCTTTCTATTAGAGTATATCACATTTGTACATCTGTTGCAATCATGTCCCATGTTATAGCCTGATCTCTGTAATGTTTACTTGTTTATAAACTCTCATACCTATCCACTTTTTCCACATCATTAAGATTTCACTAGCCATGCTCCTTCTGCAGTCAAGGAGCATCTTTTAGTGATAACATCTTTTGGTGTCGTTGCTGGGGATGGAAGAGCAAAGATATCTTCCCCGGGAAGAACCACAACGATCAGATCCAGCTCCTGATGGTAGACGGGGCAGGACATCAATTTGGCTGCAATTTTCTACCTGGCGACTTCACTGTTTGAAGATCCAGAATGACCTCAAATTATCAAATGGCTACCATTGTGGATGCAAGGTTTGCTCCTTTGAATTTTGCTTATATTAACGGCTTTCCAAATGTAGTATCTATCATGGACGTTTGGGGAGATTGCCTTCCATGGTTCAGAGAAAGCAAAGAAGATAATCCTTCGGATCACCTCATCAGATTTCATCAATGTATGGCTCAGTTAAATATACATCATGATTATGTTTATGTATTCCTTGGATGGAGATGCTTGGGAGTGGTACCGGTCTCTGCCAGCTGCTAGCATTTCCTCACTGAAAGAATCCCATGCATGTTTTCGGAAACATTGTAAGTATATGTTCTTAGTTGAACTCCTTTTGAAAGATTGTTGCGAGCAAGATGATGTCCATAATACAGAGTGGTACCGGTCTCTGCCAGCTGCTAGCATTTCCTCACTGAAAGAATCCCATGCATGTTTTCGGAAACATTGTAAGTATATGTTCTTAGTTGAACTCCTTTTGAAAGATTGTTGCGAGCAGGATGATGTCCATAATACAATTTGTTATTCAAAAAGTCATGATGAGAAGTATTATCAAGGGTTCAAAACATGTCATGAAGAATATGTGGATTTAGAATTTGTTAAAGATAAAGAGGAAACATTTTCAATTGTTGTTTTTAAAGAAGAATCTCACGCTCATTGTGATATCCAAGTTATTGATAGCAAGCATGTTAAAGACACATTTGACATTGTCTCAAATGTTTCTAGTTCTTTTGGTTATGAAAAGTTAGTTGTTTAAGATCAGCCTAATCTTCATGAATATGACGATAATGAGGAGGAAATATTTATCACAACACATGTGGAATCTCTTCACAGCCAATCAATTTATGATCAACCTGTTTTTTATAAGTATCTGGATGATGAAGACAAGATTTTCACATTAACTTCCATTGATTTGAGAAGTAATGATCCTATCTTTGATAATTGTGAATCCAACTTTAGTGAAAAACAGGATGATGAAGAGAAGTTATTAGATCAGCTACCAACGTTTATTTTTCAAGCAGAAATAGACCAAAGATTTCCAGAGATCGGCAAGCCTGCTTTTGCCATTCCTGAACTTGGATCTGTAGCAAATATTAAACAAACTACGAGCAACGGTGAAATCAATGAAGGTAGCCTACATCAACTTTCAAATTTACAAACAAATGAAATTAGTAGTGATCATGAACAAAATAATATGCAGAAATAGTTTAATCTTCAGCTGAAACAACAACAGGAAGAGCACAATTGGTGGGATCCAGTGGACATTTACATGGAGTCCTGGTTTTTAGAAAGTTTCAGCTCTCTGGAATTTAGAATCAAAGTAGAATATAGTTGTAAGTATGTGTTGCAAATCAAATTTGTGCTGCAAAGCTCAAATTCTTCTTTGGTTTCTATTTGCATGCAAGAGGTTCTTATAGTTGCTTGGATGCTATTATGGCTTTATTGGAAGTATGATTACACATGATCAGTTTGATGTCTGCAAGATAGGAGTAGGAGTTGTAAATAAATAAATCTTGTCTCTTGAGCATCTACTTCAGTTTGCAGTTGTTTGAATTTCAGCATTCAATAAGCAATGTCTTTTCAAGCTTTTGAATAAGTTGCAGAATTTTGAGATATGAATGACTCCATCACCCAATGGATAGAAGGCACATGGTCTGCATTTCTTAGAGCCTCACACGGAGGACTCTATCCCAGCTGGAGCCAGATGTTGGTACTAGATTTGTCCCATAAGAATTTTGGATTCTGGCAGCAGGCAGGAAGGTTTCAGCTAATAGTTACAGAGGTAAAAGGTTATCCATGAAAGATGTAGTGGAAGTTGTGCTTGCAAGACGTTACTTAGATGGGAATCAGTATTTTGTTTCCGAAACACTAATTGATTATGCTCTCTGTCCAAATAATTAGTATTCAGAGCATGGCTCTCGTTAAGATGCATATGGGATATTTTCACTGCACAAATAAATAAATAAAACAAAATTCAAGTGTCGAGACAGAGTATCAAAGCCCGTCGATGGAGTCTACGATAGTCATATGTTCAATAAATGATGAAGGAGAATTAAGTGCGCCGATGGGCATTTTTCCTTTTGGTTTTGGTGTTGATAATTGTAAACATTTTGATAATGAATTCATATCATATCTACCTTTTATAATTTTGGTACTTTATGTGAGCTGGATATAGCTATATTTACGTTTCCTCCAAGTATCCAGGAACGACAATGCATTCAAGAGCTAAAGTCCTGAATTCACAATCTGAGTTCCAAGCGAGCCATAGTTTTAATATTAGGTAGCGGCTCAAGTAATGATTGTCATCTCAAGAATGTCTACCATCGCCAGCAAAAGGATGGTTTCATACCAGCGTGAAGAGCAAGATCAGGTATGGATGCGCCATTCTCATTAATTGAGACTCAAATCACATTTTCTTTTCACTGGTGTGTCTCGACTTCAAAGATCATCCATCCCCAGGCTCAAATTGAGGAAATTCAAAGAATCAACAGAAAAGGAAGAGATTGAATAAGTGTCCAAAGGAGATTGCTCAAGGATGAAAACGCAGGGCAACGTCCAGGTGGTACCATTGGAATTCCACATGGCAAAGACCAACTTCAAATCTCATGACCGAGATCACAATTATTATCTAATGCAGTGAGTACTCAAATAGACACTGAGAGAGACCATTAACTGCTAGTTCGAATAAGAGACTTTACAGGTTGCATATGCTTTGATGTTGGTTCAAATGGACAACGTTTAAAAGTGCATGCTAATCTGACCGAATGCAAAGGAACACATAGTTTTGATGCATGTATTTCAAAGACAATTTCCATCAAGAATTGGAGGCAGAGCATTTCCAGAAGATCAAGCTCAAGATTTTGAAGCAGTCAAAGGAGGAACAAATGGCAGAGTATATAATCATAAGATTATATTTGGAAAAACAGCTCCAAATTTCAAGGAGAAGCATCAACGGGTCAAATATTAGTTCCAGATTTCTAGAGATTTAAGGAGCATCTTCGGGTAGCCTTTGAGCCTTCAAGGATACAAGTAACAATCAAAAAATGGATCTCAGATTTGGTCACAAAATTTTGTGCTCAAAATCAGCTAGACTGAGTTCAGAGTTAGATTTTGTGTTATCTCTTACCTGAATTAGGAATTTCAATCCATTTCTCATGGATTTAAAAACTTTCTTTGTAATGAATGTAATTTATAAAAATAATAAGATGGAAAGCTTGAGGAGAGAGTTCCAGCCGAGGGCTGAGGTGAGGTTAGATAGGATTATGGAGATCAGACTGTTTTTATGAATTGCAGGCATATATGAATTTTGATTCCCTTAATATGAAAGAGTACTTTGGAATGATTGTAATCCAATTGTCCAAGTTTTGTTTTAATAATTGAATTGATAAATATTGCATGTTGTCCATGATTTTGTTCTCTGTATAGTTTTCTTCTTCTGTACCAGAATTCTTATGATTCACATGTATGTTCTTTAGAGATCTGAACAGAGTTTGGCTCACTTCTTTTTATAAATTCATACCTCGTAAGTCTTTCTATTAGAGTATATCACATCTGTACATCTATTGCAATCATGTCCCATGTTATAGTATGGTCTTTGTAATGTTACTTGTTTATAAACTCTCATACCTATCCACTTTTTCCACATCATTAAGATTTCACTAGCCATGCTCCTTCTGCAATCAAGGAGCATCTTTTAGTGATAACAGGTTCTAAATTGATTTATGTACAACTCGATAGTAAAATAATGCTTTTGTTTACATGGTAAGCAATGAATGTAAAATCTAGAATTTTATACGTGTACTTCTGTGCAAACCCTATGTTGTTTTAAATATAGACTTCACTGCTAGGTTTCTGACATCACTGTTGAAAATAAAAAGTGTTTACATTATGAAATTTTATGTTTAACAGAGTTACATTCTGCGTTTAAAAATCTATTCTAATTCGGACAATAAACACTACTATTTACAGATCATTTCATCTATGTTAATTAAACCCTTCATGTACTAGAGTACATCACCTGATGGTGAAAGGAAAAATACAGGAAGAATTTATTCATCATTCTATATCAATCTATTCATCCATTCAATGTACAAGAATAGTTTATAAATTTCAGAAATCTTTTCTCTTAAAAAGCCATCTGATATCTAAGATACATCTGGAAACTATGATAATATATACATACAGTTTTCAGAAATAGATTAACAGTTCAAAAGTAAACAAAAATAAACAAAGTAGAACCTGATAACTTGATAGGGTGGACAATCACCCAAAGAGGACCATTCCTCCCAACCTTCTCTAGAAAGCGGCCAAGATCACTTGCTTTTTGGACCCCTGAGCTTGTTCACTGAATCACCAGGACGAAGATTCCGTGTAGAAGCAAGACACTCTGATTGTACTTCATCAATCCAGCAGACTTGCATACAAACCACTCATATGTACTTCAGCAATCATGAAGACTTGCATACATTTCATACTCATGTACTTCAGCAATCATACAGACTTGCATACATGTCTCTACCTCTGCACTCAGCAGGAATAAGACAGTCTTACTCTACAACTCATTACTTAGCTTCCCCTCATCGAATCTCTTGTGGGCTCAGTTCTAACACCACAAGGAAAAAGTTCTATCTCCTCAAAAAATGTGTGAGCTCCTGCTCAAATTCGATGGCTATATAAAGATTGCCCAGGTCTTTTGGGTCAGTTTTGCATTCAATGAGCCATCAGCTCAATTTCACCTTCCATGGGGAACATGACCACATTTTAAGGGAAGTTGTCCCATAACAACAACTAGTAAATTAGTGCAGATGCTACCACTTGTCCATTGTCTTCTACATCAGATTTCATTCCTCCTAGTGGGTCAGTGAACAGTCTTCAAGAGTCCCTTTGGGTGAGTGTCTCCTATTTTAATTATTAAATAATAATATTATTCATTTACAGTCATCCTTGACCATCCTTGGTCATAAATAAAAAACATTACAATAAAAGTTAAAGTAATGTTTTTCCACAAACATATAATGTTTCAAAGTACTAGGTAGGTTACAAGAAGTTTCTTTTAGATACCACTAGGCAATTGTGCCCCTACTTATGTGATTGAGTGTCGGGTGGATTCTCTCCAAGGAGGGTGGACTTTCCAAAGTTAGCAGAAGCTTGAATGCTTAAATATAACTCTCCCATGAGTATTGCAGTGTGTAAACGTTGTGGGTTGTGTCGTCTTTCACAAGCAGTGATCTCGGTATCATCGTTGCATTAGCGTGTTGAATCATAAGTAATCTATGTATAGGAGGTGTTGTTTGTGGTTGGACGAGAGTGATTTCACCTTTGTGGAGGATAATGTGTTGGATGAGAGCGATCGCATTCCTGCTTGAAGATAGTGTGTTGATCATAATGATCTTACTATGCTTGAGGATAACGATTTCACCTTTTGCTTCCTGTTGATAATTAGCAATTTCATCTATGCATGTTACTGGATAGAGTTGTATGCTGATAATTAACCTTGCACCTAAACATCGATAGAGTCTTTCATTTGATTCCTTCTGCATATATCATTTGACAGATTTTTTAGCTATATTGCATATCGATTTCTGCATATACTCTTACTTGACAGAGTTTTTAGCTATATTGCATACCGATTTCTGCATATACTCTTACTTCACAAGTTTTTAATTGAATAACCTATCCCATTTGATTGATACATTATAATAATTATCTTATATTGTTGCGCAAAAGAGTTGAGAAGGGACGACTCCCAAAAGGAGTCTGATCCCATGTTCTCCGTTATATATATCTTTATTTTTATACGTCGGTGTTTATCAAATGATAGCAACGGCTGGGCTCAACCCAGAGCTTATACTCTGTATACGTTGATGTATATCAAATGCTAGCAGCGGCTGAGCTCAACCCAAAGCTTATACTCTGTATACGTTGATGTAGATCAAATGATAGCAGCAGCTGGGCTCAAACCAAGCTAATAATGCTGACTGTATTATCTGATTATAAGTGTTGATAAGTAATTGGTCGATCTCTCTACTGAGAGGATCGACCCAAACTATTTTTAATGTGACCGTATTATCTGATTGGAAATGTTGGCAAGTAATCGGGCAATCTCTCTACTGAGAGGATCGACCCACACCATTTTTAATCTGACCGTATTTTCATTTGGAAAATTGTTGGCAAGTAATTGGGCGATCTCTCTACTGAGAGGATCGACCCACACCATTTTTAATTTGACCATATTATTTAATTGGAAATGTTGGCAAGTAATTGGGCGATCTCTCTATTAAGAGGATCGACCCACACCATTTTTAATTTGACCGTATTATTTAATTGAAAATGTTGGCAAGTAATTGGGAGATCTCTCTAATGAGAGGATCGACCCAAACTATTTTTAATCTAACTGTATTATTTGATTGGGTATGCTGGCAAGTAACTGGGAAATCTCTCTAATGAGAGAGATCAACCCAATCTCTTTTTAAATTGACTGTATTTTTATTTAATTTTTAATCCAACTGTATTATTTGATTGGGTATGCTGGCAAGTAACTGGGAAATCTCTCTAATGAGAGAGATCAACCCAATCTCTTTTTAAATTGACTGTATTTTTATTTAATTTTTAATCCAACTGTATTATTTGATTGGGTATGCTGGCAAGTAACTGGGAAATCTCTCTAATGAGAGAGATCAACCCAATCTCTTTTTAAATTGACTGTATTTTTATTTAAAAAGAAGTTGGGCGATCTCTCGATGGAGAGAATCGACACAAGCTCAAATTGCCTATATGGATTGATTTTAATTAACTATGCAATAAATGGGTAGAGGACAGCTCGAGTAGAGCTTGATCCTAGTTCCTACATTATGTTCAATCATATTCTTAAATAATATTCATATATGTGAATATCGTATATATATAAATGTGTTACTACAAACTCATAAAGAGTGTAACCTTGGTTTGGGAGTTTGAATTGTATATTAATATGTTTATACAAACTGAAGCGTAGTCTTGGCTTGTAAATTAAATAATATGTGAAGAAATATTTACATATGGTTGAGGAAGGGATTGTATCTATAATCTAGTCTTAAAAATATTAATCCCATAAATAGCTATGTGAAAGATACCTATGTGAGGGTAAGAATATGAAATTGTTTTAGTCTTTTGAGACATAAGAGAGCGAGAAGATCATCATTATAGCAAACTCCTACCTAGTGGATTCGTCGCCCATCTCGTGGGTGGTCTCTCGGCGGGAAAACATACCCCAAACAAAGAACCTATGGTTGGGTGGAAAGTTGCAGTCATGCTTTTAGTCGCCCAAGTCTATCTATTTCATATAAGTACTCTTCAACCATTATGTTGTTATAGTTAAATTATTGTCAAGTTTCTTTAAAATATATATTATAATTTTATTGAGTTAAATGAATAGACATGAGTTTGTATAATCTCCTTCATCTATGTACAATTCTAATGTTTAACACAAATTTGTGATTAGTTATAAACCTATAGTCATGAGCAAGGTTTGAGCTTATACCTGAAATTATGAGTTATTTCTTAACCCTCGAAAGTATAATATTCTTTCATGAGTTTTTACGTATGTTTTATGAAGCTTGCTTTTGATAAGTATTGCCATGGAGAGCTACAAGAATGCTATGTTTAGTGTGAGGACTTAATGTTTGCTTAAACTAATGTTCTATTTTACACATGTTTTCTTAATGGATCATTATCAAATCATATAGATGGGTTTCTATTTATGTGATGGGCAAAGCCCTTATAGTTCATTCTCATTATGGGTTTTTAGAACAATTTATATAGTACAAATACATTGCGAGTTTTGATCCTATCATTTCTTATGGCTAATTGTAATTGGAAGACATCAAAATATATTGAAACATTCATAAATTATCACAAAGATAGAGATATTGTAAAGGAATTACTCCCTTGGATTGAATAGTATCTTAAAGCATTTTAATATATGGTAAGAAGGTAATTATACTATGTTAACTTATTGCTAATGGGTTAGCATACTTCTAACCTCGACTGGGAAAGCAAAGATACTAGATGTGAGATGTATGTTATTGCCCATAGTAGATGAATGCAAATGGTAAAAATGACCAAGCATGTTATAGGGATTGTATTAAAGGGCATGATCTCCAAGTAGTTATGTACTCTTAAATAATAAAACACCAATTGAAATGCTTTACATATTCATTGTATGAAGGTATAAACTTGATGGAAATGTAGATTCAATAATCATGATGGTTAATGTATTGGTTGTTGTCCCATGATCAAGGAAAAAACAATTGCCCCATTCCTCGAATATTGCGTAAGAGGGTTTCAGGTATGTTACAAGGGTTATCTATTCTCACTTAAGCTTGACTAGCCATCTCTGCATAATGAACCCTCTCTGCATGCCATGGACAATTCGAGTTGCTCCTTGACATAATTTGAATTGTTCCTCTATATATTGCAACCTCTTTTCCATTCATTCATCACTATGATAATACAATCATTGTCTTTCTTCTCTTCAAGGTTATTGTGTAATGGTTCATGTTAATTATTGCACAATTGTTCCTACTTGATTTAATCATCATATCTTGTTTGCTTTTGCGCCTAGAACTATGAATGCTCAAATCTTATAATTAACAGAGGGGCCACAATTAGTTAGAATTGGGCTATTTACTATATAGAGAGTAGTAAGATATGTAATGTGAAGTCAAAAATTGTCATTGTATTTGGAGCTAGTACTCTTGGAGGTTGCCCCCTTGAAGAGGGGGTGAACATTGTCATTGACTTCATATATTCTTCTTGTATTTTCTATCTTTCCTACAAATTTATGGGTCTAAGCATATTACAGAAACCCAGTTGCGATTTTACCCATTTTTCACAAAATAGTCAAGGTAGTCTTGGCAAGCGATTCTAATTTGTTCATTGTCAACTATTCAGTTTTGACATGTTTTTTTTACAATGCAAAAGTAATTAGATTGCAACAATGCTTCACTTATTTTTCATAAGCATTTCATGAATATTTTTGTGAATGTTTGGATTCTCCTAACATCAAACTCAAATTCATGTTGTCACAAAATAGTATCCCAAACTCATGTTGTTATTTAAGATGTGGGGAGAATGACATAACTAGGTAATTTCAAGGATGAAAGAAATTTCACCAAGCATATATATGCAAGTTTATATGAAATAATAATGGAAATAGCCCAATTATCAACTAAAAATCAAACACTCAAAGACAAAACAAAAGGGTTGCGGACCTACCTTTATTCCTTGGTAATTTAAATAACATAGGGCGAGCTTCCATTTCTAGCAATGGTAAGACAATCCCCAAACATTGCCTTGACCAACAATTCCAACCACACAACATCAATCCAAGCCCACAAATCACAAATAATACTAGCATACCCCAAAGCGGGGGAAATGAAACGCCGAGAAAAACTTCAATATGTTGTAAAATGGAGAAAGTTGTCTGTACGTAGACAATATAATTTTATGTGTCTAAGGGGTTGACTCAATGTGTTGTCATCATTATATAAGAAAGTAATAAAAGACAACCAATAGTGATCCTTTGAGCCTAAATTATCTAAATTGAATCAATATATTTTGTTCATCTATTTTGGTGCTTTATAGGTGGTTAAATTGGATGAATTGGCTTGTAGGGAACATTTTAGGGGTAGGTCTTACTTTGCATATTTAGGGTCCATAACCTTTTAAGACCCATTTGAGGGCTTAAACGATGTTTTTGGGGTCAAAAGTTTGCGGAAATCAATCATTATATCTAAAAGGTGGCGTGGAAGGCAATTTGCAATTCGAACATTTTGTTGGGGGAACTAATAATGTGACCACTATACTTGTATTGTCCACCACGAGTGTGCCTAACTTTCAAAATTGGGCTAAAACAAAGAATGAGCATTTCTTCATTTTGAATATGGATAGTACAATGGGTTTGTCACCATGGTCCATATTATTCCATTTTGAGAATCAATTACCTTTAGTTTCTCTATGGCATCGATTGCAAATGTGTCCATTGAGAGATGGACGAGTAAGAATGGTAGGATATGATTCCATACAAGTAGCACATGTATGCATGATAGACAAGGCATCAATCTATTTGCAGAAAGACTGGGTAGCATGTGGATGGCTATGATATTGAAGAGTACCTATTGGAAAATGCAAAAGAGGTTGTTGTTTAGAATACATTGTGGTCTCTCAAAGTCTCTTTATTCAATCTTTCGTTGCAACATATCTTCTCCTACCCATATCTATAATGTAAGCATATTAAGGTTAATGTTGCATATCGACGCTGTATCTTATTGTGTAGAGTTTTAAATTTCCTTATGTCATGGTTGTTTTACACATATTTGTATTTTATTCTTCATAGTAGCAATGTCATGTCCCTTCCCTAGTGGCCTTGGTCACTACTTGGATCCTCCCATCCCTAGGGGGTCTAAGTTAATTAATTAAATGAAGATTTAATTAATGGGGTAATTTTGAGGCATAATACTATAGTAGTTAATTAATTAAATTTCTGATTTTGAATTATTTTTATTATTAATTCGTCATCATTACTAATAAATGTTGGCAAGTTGATGATGACTTGGCTAGGAGGTCGAAATTGGATCAAGTGGGCCACTCTTGCCTTAGTGGCAAATCTCAGAAAAATCAAGGAATCCAATGAAGGAAAGAAGGCAACAAGAAGAAAATGGAAACTGTCAAAAGCAAGCAAAAAATGGGAAAAAGCAAAAAAGGAGGAAAGTAAAAAGAGGAAAGCACAAGAAAAGCAGGAAGAAGAAAAGCGGCAACATCCAGAAAGGGTAAGAAAGGCACACTTGCTAAAATCAGTGAAAGGAAGCAAAAGCAAGAAAGATTTGCAAAGCAGGAAGTTGCCATTCCTCTCAAGGAATGCGCCCTCCCTCTCCCTCACGTGTGGTTGGATTGAGTAGAAAGATTCCTCATCTATATATTGATGTTTCCAACTCTCTCTCTTAACTTTTGATCATTTGAATTTTGTCTTGAGAGATCTGAGTCTCTCTTTTGTTGAGTGATGTGCCTCAACTCTTTCTTGGGAGATGTGCCCCAAGGCTCCATAATGTCAGTATAATCAGTATTCAAATCCAGAGAGTGATATCACATCCATTCAGATCCATATCATTCCACCATTGAAGATCCACAATCATCCAGAGAAGGAGACCACAGTTACAGTGTATTTGTAGCTAGTTTTGGAGGAGAACTACTAGAAGGAGGAGCTAGTTTTCAGTGAATGCGCCCAGGATCTTCAAGGAGACCAGTGCACCATCATTTACAGATATCAGAGCTTCCCATGTCCAGATATCAGCTTCAGATCTGATCCATATCTCTCTTTCATCTTCTACACTCATTCTCAGCTAGTTTTGGAGGAGATTCCCCTTCTGGATGAAGAGAGCTCAGTGAATGCGCCCTAGTAACTTCCAGAAGTTCAGTGAGCACCCAATATAAGTAATCAGACCTTTTGGTGGTCTGATATCAACTTCGGAACAGAGCTACAGTGATCTCCCTACTTCTCATCTTCATTCTCCCTCAAGTTGTAAGGAATTCCTAGCCTGTGAGGCATTGTAATTTTGGAAAGCAATAAAATAAGTACATGATGTGTTCTGAAGTTTAAATTTCGACTTGTATCTACTAAAAATATATATATCAGATCATTTATTCATCTCATAACATATTTTAATGAATTATGGAGACAGTTTGGCATTTAAGAATGAAAGACTAGCTCATTGTGTCCATTTTTATGACTAGTTTTACACATATAACTGCTATTTCTTTTCTGAGCATCAGTTTTACTTTATGTCAGTTGTATGAGCTTAATATCAGAGTACACCAGCTAGCACAACCATTTTCCTAAGGTTTTGGATGTATTTAACCTTGTTTGGAAGATTCTGGAAATTGACCAGCTCAACAATCCCTAGGTAGCGCACTTGAGAATTTGGCCTCCAAACCACTCTGAATCCTCCCAAATTCTCAAGAAAACCATTCTTGTGCATTCTACATGTTTAGATGACTGTTATACCTCTGCCATAAACTCTGAGAAACCCTCACCCAGTCTAGTTGGCATATGCTAGAAGCCCAAGAAGCCTCAAAGTAGGCAACAGAATTGCTTTGTTGTTGAAAAGTGAATGGATCTAGTACATGGTGCCTAGGAATTCTGCTCAGACCACATTTAGCTTGCTTCTGCACACTCATCCATATAAATTCCAGAACTTAAATTCACCCCTACCATCCTCACTCATTGTATCAGTCCCCCTCACTTACATCCTGCTTAGTTTAAGAAATTGCTTAAAAATTTACTAGTAAAATTTTGATAAAATCTGAGTTGGGAGATAATATTTTGGCCAAATTTTGGTTGGAATATTACTGTGGTGTCAGAGCATGGTCCTCTGAACCTGATCTTCAATTTAGGTTATGATTCCTAAGAGAATACCAATCCCCAAAGGAAAGAACCTTGAAGAACCCGTTGTGGAAGAAGAGGTAGAATCTACGGGAAGGAAAATACAAGGGGGGAGGAATATGTCTGACACAGATGATAAGGAAGAGTTCAAAGTTTTTGTGCAGAGTATGTTAAAAGGGATGCATGACATATCTCATAATATCATTCAATTTGGGCAAGAGACCAGAGAATTTTTGGCTAAGCAGTTAGGACAGAAGGAAGTAGAAGGGAGCTGCAGTTGCTCTCAGAATGGTGAAAGGAAGATCCCTAGTGGGTTTATCTTTTCAAAGATTGGGCCTCATAGTAGACCTAATGATTTCAGAGATGAAATAAAGGATCATCCCCGACAAACCATGCCCAAGTTCCTTGAGGAACATAAGGAGGATCCTGAAGTTCCAACTGAATCAATTGCTTCATGGGAGGATAGGTTTGTAGAGTACCAAACCCTGAGTGAAGAGTGCAGAAGGGCATTGCCTTTCAAGGATTTATGTGAAGAACAATATAGAAATAATCCAAGAGGAGGTAATAAGCATCCAACACATAATTATGAGCTGAGAAATGCAATTGGTAAGATTCAACTACCTTTCTTTGATGGGTCATCAAAATGTACTGCTAGCTCCTGGGTGTAAAAGCTAGATACCTATTTCCAGCTGAATGCAATGGCAGAAAGAGATGCCATCAGAATGGAAACTCTGCATTTGCAAGATGAAACTAATGACTAGTCATTCCATGGAATGAGTACTTTGGGCCATGACCAAGTGACTTCATATGAAGAATTCACTAAGAGACTAATGGAGAGATTCGATAGAAGAGACCCTGAAATTTCCTTCAGGGAATTGGCACATGTTAAGCAAACCGGGACTCCCGAAGCTTATATCTCTGAGTTCCAAAAGTTAGTTGTAATGGTAACTGATATATCTGAAGTACGCTTGGTCCTCCTGTTCACAGAAGGATTAGCAGAACCATTAAAAGGGTTGGTTAAAGCCTATCGACTAACTACCTTACAAGAAGCAGTGAGCAGAACAAGGGATCTGCAAGATGCAATCCCAAGAACCAGATATCCACCAAATTTTAATGCACCTGCTTAATTTCAAAACCAAAATCCACAATTCAGAAATGTGGCTGCCCCAAACAAGAAGGAATACTCCTTCCGACACCGGGATGAGCTGAGGAAAAAACTATGGTTTTCATGCCAAGAACCTTGGGTTCCGGGGCACAAATGTGCAAAGGGGAAGGCTCATTACATAGAAGTTTTTTTTCTGAAAGCGATGAGGAAGAAATCAGTGCAGATTTACAAGCAGAAGAACAAGTAGAAGAGGGGTATGAGACAGTTGGAGAAGAGCAACCACCACCACAACTACAAAATTGCAATTTTAAGTGGAGTTCCCCACTACCACACCATGAGATTCAAAGGGGTTGTGCAACGGAAAAAGGTGTCAGTTTTGGTTGATGGGGGTGCCACCCATAATTTTATTGATGCAGCCATGGTGGAGAGAAGAAAATTACATACAGAAAAATTTGGAGGTTTCACAGTTATTATTCTTGGAAATAACACTATGCAGTGTGACAGGTGGATTCCAAAACTACAAGTGACCATTGGAGACCATACTGTGACGGATAGTTTTTATGTGGTTGATGTGGCTGATACAAATGTGGTATTGGGAGTACAATGGTTTTTCTCCATTGGTGAGCATGTGGTAAATTACCAAATTCCCCATATGTGCTTCAAAGACACCGCGGGAAAACAAGTCATTTTGAGAGGTGTCAACACTTACCCAAAACAGGTAATTTCTGCACACAGTATGAGATCATTTTTTAGGCATGGTGACATAGAGTGGGCTACAGAATGTTTTGTCACCACTGAAGGGACTTCCTTTGATGTTTCACATCATCCGGAAGACATCCAAATATTGCTCCACAAACACAAAAAAATGTTTGCAGATCTGCCACATGGAAGACCTCCTTACAGGGGTACTGAGCATTGGATTGACCTCAAACCTAGTACTTTTCCTCTAAAAATACATCCTTAATAAAATGCCAAGAGATTCAAGGATGAGATAGAGAAAACCATCAAAGAGCTGCTTGAGATGGGATTCATAAGACCAAGCTCAAGTCCCTTTGCTTCATCGGTGGTTTTAGTAAAAAAGAAAGATGGAACAATGCGCATGTGCATTGATTATAGGGCTTTGAACAAGAAGACCATCAAGAACAGATATCCTATTCCAAGGATTGATGAGCTAATGGATGAGCTGCATGGAGCTAAATATTTTTCCAAGATTGATCTTCGTTCTGGTTACCACCAAATCAAAATGAAAAATGAAGACATTCAGAAAATTGCCTTTCGGTGCCATTATGGGCATTTTGAATTTTTGGTCATGCCTTTTGGCTTGACTAATGCACAAGCAACTTTCCAATCTTGCAAGAACGGAATATTCAGCAAGCAACTCCGTAAGTATGTCCTTGTATTTTTTTATGACATTATGATTTATAGTAGGACATGGGAAGAGCATTTGCAGCATTTGGACAATGTTTTAACACTTCTTGCAGAATAGTCTTTTTATGCTAAACTGTCAAAATGTGAATTTGGTTTGAAAGAGCTCCTGTATCTTGGCCACATCATTGGGAAAGAAGGAGTCAAAGTACATATGGGAAAAATCAAATCCATCCTTGATTGGCCAATCCCAAATAACATAACATCCCTAAGGGGATTCATTGGCTTGTGCACCTACTATAGAAAATTTGTAAAAGGATTTTCTAAGCTCTCCTCTCCTTTGACAAACCTCACCAAGAGGGTGCTTTTTGCTGGTCAGATGAGGCTGAAAAAGCTTTTAACAAAATGAATGAAGTCATGAGTAGCTTCCCAGTACTTGCACTTCCTGATTTCACCCAAACTTTCATATTGGAGTGTGATGCCTCAGGTGAAGGCATTGGAGAAGTGTTAATGCAGAATAGGCATCCTATTGCTTATGAGAGCAGAAAATTGCATCCACATGAGAAGATTTATTCTATTTATGATAAGGAGATGTTGGCCATCATGCATGCCTTGGCTAAATTCAGACAATATCTGGTGGGAGGAAATTTCATAGTCAAGACTGATCACAGCAGCTTGAAGCATTTCTTGACCCAAAAAGAGCTGAATGACAGACAACAGAAGTGGGTAAGTAAAATTCAGTCTTATGACTTTGACATAGAATATAAAAAGGGTAAGTTGAATGTAGTGGTTGATGCCATTTCTAGAAAACCTTCTTTTTCTTTGTTGCAACTTCCTACTGATTGGAAATATCAACTAGCTAGAGAATATTCAAAAAATCAGTTTGCTTGTGAAATTTTGGATAGGATGGTTCAGGATGATTCTTACCAAATTATCAATGATGTTATCTATTACAAGAACATGATTTTTCTAACTCCTGCATCCAAGTTAAAATAACATATTTTGGTGGCTGCCCACAATGCACCAGTAGCAGGCCACCCTGGATTTTTGAAAACTTACCGGAAGGTAAGAGAGAGGTTCACCTAGAAGGGCCTCAAAGATGATGTGTTAAGGCATGTGAGGGAGTGTGATGCATGTCAGTAGAATAAGGTTGAGCACACTCACCCTGTTGGTTTCCTCCAACCATTTCCAATTCTAGAACAGAAATGGGAAAGTGTGTCCATGGAATTCATCAACGGACTGCCAAAATCTCAGGGTAAGGACAACAGTTTTGTAGTACTTGATAGGTTGACCAAATTTTCTCACTTTTTTGCTATCACAACAACTATTACAGCCAGTCAAGTAGCTGCACTTTTCTTTAAAGACATATTCAGATTGCATGGTCTTCCCAAGATAATAATCAGTTACAGAGATAGTAAGTTTACCAGTGCCTTTTGGCAATCATTCTTTGAGCTCATTGGAACTAGTCTGAATCTCAGTACAAGCTATCATCCTCATACTGATGGCCAAACTGAGAGGGTAAAGCAGTGGCTGGAAGGTTATCTCAGAAACTATGTTACTGGGTAGCAGAAGGCATGGGTCAATTCGCTACACTTGGGAGAATTCTTCTATAATACTACATTCCATATGTCCATCGGAATGACCCCATTCAAAGCTCTGTATGGATATGAACCCCCCACTTTTGCAGATCTTATTTTTGGGAATTGCAGAGCACAAAAGGAAAAGGATTGGCTGCAAGAGAGCCAAGACATACTCAAGGCACTTAAGAAAAATTTGCATGTTGCACAGAACCAACAGAAACTATATGCAGACAAGAAGAGACCATACTGAACCTTCCAAGAAGGTGACTTAGTTTATTTGAGGCTGCAGCCCTACAAGCAATCCACTTTGAAATCGAAGGGGGCTGAGAAATTACTGCCAAGGTTCTATGGGCCCTACAAGATCACAAGGAAGGTGGGTGAAGTTTCTTATGAACTAGATCTGACATCTGGAAGCAAGATACACAATGTTTTCCATGTGTCGTGCCTGAAGAAAACAGTTGGCCAACAGGTGACTATTTCAGAAGTATTGCCTCCTCTTGATGATGAAGGACACCTGGTCTTAGAACCAGAAGATATTTTGCAGGTAAGAGAGAGGAATTTGAGGAGAAGGATCATCAAAGAATACTTAGTGCAATGGAAGGGGTTGCCCAGTGAAGATGCAACCTGGGAAGATGAAAAGATTTTGCAGCATCCTGGTTTGAAACTGCTTAAGGCCAACCAGTCTTGGGGAGGGAGGACTATCATGTCCCTTACCTAGTGGCCTTGGTCACTACTTGGGTCCTCCCATCCCTAGGGGGTCTAAGTTAATTAATTAAATGAAGATTTAATTAATGGGGTAATTTTGAGGCATAATACTATAGTAGTTAATTAATTATCAAATAATTAATTAAATTTATGAGTTTGAATTATTTTTATTATTAATTCATCATCATTACTAATAAATGTTTGCAAGTTGATGATGACTTGGCTAGGAGGTTGAAATTGGATCAAGTGGGAAACTCTTTCCTTAGTGGCAAATCTCAGAAAAATCAAGGAATCCAATGAAGGGAAGCAAAAGCAAGAAAGATTTGCAAAGCAGGAAGTTGTCATTCCTCTCAAGGAATGCGCCCTTCCTCCCCCACATGTGTGGTTGGATTGAGTAGAAACCTTCCTCATCTATATATTGATGTTTCCAACTCCCTCTCAGAACTTTTGATCATTTGAATTTTGTCTTGAGAGCTCTGAGTCTCTCTTTTGTTGAGTGATGTGCCTTAACTCTTTCTTGGGAGATGTGCCCCAAGGCTCCATAGTGTCCATATAATCAGTATTCAGATCCATAGAGTGATATTACAACCATTCAGATCCATACCAGTCCACCATTGAAGATCCACAATCATCCAAAGAAGGAGGCCACAGTTACAGTATATTTGCAGCTAGTTTTGGAGGAGAACCACTAGAAGGAGGAGCTAGTTTTCAGTGAATGCACCCAGGATCTTCAGGGATACCAGTGCGCCATAATTTACAGATATCATAGCTTCCCATGTCCATATATCAGCTTCATATCTGATCCATATCTCTCTTTCATCTTCTACACTCATTCTCAGCTAGTTTTGGAGGAGATTCCCCTACCAGATGAAGAGAGCTCAGTGAATGCGCCCTAGTGACTTCCAGAAGTTCAGTGAGCACCCAATATCATTCATTAGACCTTTTGGTGGTTTGATATCAAATTAGGAACAGAGCTACAGTGATCTCCCTACTTCTCATCTTCATTCTCCCTCAAGTTGTAAGGAATTCCTAGCCTGTGAGGCATTGTAATTTTGGAAAGCAATAAAATAAGTACATGATGTATTCTGAAGTTTACATTTCTACTTGTGTCTGATAAATAATATATATCAGAGCATTTATTCATCTCAGAACAGATTTTAATGAATTTTGGAGGCAGTTTGGCATTTAAGAATGAAAGACTAGCTCATTGTGTCCATTTCTATGACTAGTTTTACACATATAGCTGCTATTTCTTTTCTGAGCATCAGTTTTACTTTATTTCAATTGTATGAGCTTAATAATAGAGTACACCATCCATCCCAACCCTTTCCCTGAGGTTTGGATGTATTTAACCTTGTTTGGAAGAGTCTAGAAATTGACTAGCTCAATAATCCCTAGGTAGCGCACTTGAGAATTTGGCCTCCAAACCACGTTGAATCCTCCCAAAGTATCAGGAACACCATTCTTGTGCATTCTAAAAGTTTAGTTGACTATTATACCTCTGCCATAAACTCTGAGAAACCCTCACCCAGTCGAGTTGCATATGCTAGAAGCCCAAGAAGCCTCAAAGTAGGCAACATAATTGCTTTGTTGTTGAAAAGTGAATGGCTTTAGTACATGGTGCCTAGGACTTCTGCTCATACCAGATTTAGCTTGCTTCTGCACACTCATCCATATAAATTCCAGAACTTAAATTCACCCCTACCATCCTCACTCATTGTATCAGTCCCACTCACTTACATTCTGCTCAGTTTAAGAAATTGCTTAAGAATTTACTAGTAAAATTTTGATAAAATCTGAGTTGGGAGATAATCTTTTGGCCAAATCTTGGCTGGAATATTACAAGCAAAAAAGTAAATGCCCATTTCCATCGTCTTCAAAAGATACCCCACTTCCATCATATTCTTCACTTTCATCTTCAAATGACCCGTTGATTGACTTGGCCATTGAATCACACTTTTATTCTAATGTTTCTTAAGCTCCACACAACAATTTCTTGTTTATAGGTTCTGCCTCTTTTATAATCCTGTGAGGTAACTATCTATCCATTAACAATGGTTTAACTTTAAAAAAATACTATTAAACATAATTGTTAATTATCAACCACTTGCCT
Organism: Larix kaempferi; assembly: GCA_027924585.1. Taxonomy (NCBI): domain Eukaryota; kingdom Viridiplantae; phylum Streptophyta; class Pinopsida; order Pinales; family Pinaceae; genus Larix; species Larix kaempferi. The sequence continues at coordinate 47,857,041 of BSBM01001229.1, forward strand.
AAACAATTTTAATAATATAACTTGCCTAAATCTCTAATTATAGCCTTTCTTGGCATTAAGCCTCCCCCAAAAGACATTAAGTACTTTTTATTTAAACATGAAATTAGTGGTCCACTTCTATGTGAAATATTTAATTTATTTTTTCTTTATTTTTTATTTTATTTTATGGTATTTAGAAGGATATTGTTGAACTCTACATGGTGAACAAGGTTACGATGATTGGTGGAAGAGTGTTAGAATGGAAACATGGAAGGAAAATTGGGCCACTGCAGGTCTTCTTGTGGTTGCAGAGGTTTTGGAGAGATTTGAAATTGTTTTTTCCAACTGAAAGTAGTGGCTCTTCATTCTGGACACAATGTATAGGTTGGCTCTATCTCTTAAGAAGTGTAATGAAAGGGTCTGAGTTGTTGAAAATGATGAAGTTTAAAATGGAATACAGTATGCAATCGATAGTGGCAGGTTCCGTCATGTGTTGTGCTCAAATGGATCCTTCCAAGTTTCCCATGACATGAGTATTGCACGCTGCAATGATGAAAAATATTAAATAACGCAGACAACTTTTCAAATGCTTGTTATGATTTATGATTATGTGAGGCAACTTCTTTGTTAATTACATGGATGGCCTTGTAAAAAAAATTCTCATTGGCCTTTTCTCCTCAGATCAAGACCATAAGAAGGATGCCAAAGAAAGCAGGAAGAACAACCTATCAACTACAAAGATGCTTATGGGATTTCCTTTGGTCCATTATATATTCTTTTGGCAGACTTTTCTTTCAAATTTATTGAAAAATGGACTCAAGTTCACCTCAGTTGCTAAATTTGCAAAAAGTATACATAGTAGACTATGTGTTCTCTAAAAAAATCAAATATAATGCGTATAATTTGTTGTACATAATAAAGACTTTTGCCAACTATATTATTTTTCTATAACATATTCCATTTGCTACTTAGTTTCGCTTATTTTAGAGGAAGCGAATTTAAAGTGTTTCATCCATCTTCCAAATAGCTCTAAAATGATCGCTCAGTAACAATCAATCTTGATCTAGAAATAGTGGAAAAACTGCGCCATCTGCGATCTTCCATTCCTGTTTGAATAATTTATTTAATCTTTTATTGATGTAATGGGTTTGCTTTGGATCAAGGTTCATTTATCAATAAGTTCTCCAACATTCTTGCTTTAATGGATTGTAAGCTTTATTTATGTCATGAGTTTGCATAGAACTGTAATCTTCTTTATCAATGGGTTTTATTTTACCAATCTTACTTTATTTTATCCATTATTTTTGAACTTGATAGTCCAATTGCACATTGAACTTTACAAGCTCATCCGTCCTCCGAGATCACAGTTTGTAGAATTGATTGCTTACATATCTGAAATTTATCCAGCTAGTTAAACAAATAAGGTCGCTTTTGCACAAGATACTATACGGAGGAATCGATGAGGCAACATAATAGTAGCGCAAAATAACCCGAGTAATTTAAATTCATTCACACAAGAGAGCATATTAGGGGGGAATATATACTTTACATGAATGAGTGAAATAAATAAAGGATGAGGCATCGATCATAAAAATAAACCATACTTTGAGGGCACATTAACTCGCCTATCTTACCTACACCTTGTGCGATGGAGAGCAAAGATTTTCTTAAGGCGTGGAAAGGATGGTAAGTACCATAACAAGTATAGGGTTTTTCATCTCATAATTTTTTTTGTAATCCTCGCCCTGCACATAGGGAGTCTATGTAATCGATGATTTATAAATAGTATAATTACTTCTTTTTTTTAAATGAATTTTCATTTAATTATATTTCTTTTTAAAATATCAATTTATTTTATAATTTAAATTGATTTAAAACAAACCAAAAAATATATTAATACATTATTAACTTTGTTACGGTTTATCTGCACATCATCAGTAGAAAGTGGAAGCTAAGCACCGAGCCATTCTTGAGCCTGCCACCAAGCAGTAAGAAACCATGCAGCTTTTGAAACCTCATTGCATGCAGTCCAGGTGGAGTATACTAGTGAGCTCTTTCACTCTTAGGTTTAGGTCGGTATTCTTGGCTCGATCGTTAGTGGGTGTTGGTCACTGAGGCTTAATCAAATTAATTATTTTATTACCCAAGCAAAGATGATTTGTTATCGAATATGAGAGGAACAAACCTGAATGTGCGAAATATTTTAAATTTGGAACGCTTGCTCCGTTAGAATATTTAGGTTTTGTATTCTTCAGTCATTAAAATGAATTTGAATTGTCATATTTTTATCTACAAAAGCAGTGGTGATTAAACGCAAAGACGATTAAGAGGGGTGACCATTGGATCAACGGTGGATATAATGTGACCATTAAAACAAAAAACTGTGTGCACTATATAATTATTATATAGTCATGTTGAGGTCATATTCGTCCCATAAACCTCCTCTTCTCGGACTCTCTGCTCTCGTATGAAGATGTGTTGGCCTCTTGATTTTGGAGCTCCTGTTGGTTTGTTTTGTTTTATGTGTGTCTATGTGGGATTGTGTTCCTATTTTCGTGTTCTGTTTTTTGTCATTGTCTTGTTCGTATCAGTTTGTCCGTGTGTTTCTTGGTATGGGTTTGTGATTCTTGGTTTCTGAGAGAGAGAGACAACTTTTGGCGAAAGAGTCTTTGAGGCGGAGGCACAGCGTATTATTGGTTGGATAGCTGAATCCTGGAGGTGATCTCCAACCGCTATTGCAAACATGATAGGTGCATGACAGTGAGAGTCTGCTGAAATTAAATTTGATTTCAATTTAGTGAGGGAGGATATTTGTATTTCTATATCTGTTTGTTTCGGCATTTGCTTTCTATTTGGATAGAAAAAACCTTATTTATGATTTCTTGAATGTGATATTTACCCATTTTTACAGGATTTGATATTCGTCCATTTTCACAGAATGGAACGGAGCAACTACTTGTGGTGGAAGCAGGTCCTAAGATGGATGGATTTGTACGCGATTCATTGGAATTCTTTGGCTATTCTTCCCTTCTGCGCCTCCTCTACGGTCAATATTTATTGAGGTACTGCATAAACATTTTCCTGCTTAGCTTCTCTGGTTTAGAAAAAGAAACAAAGAAACTGAATAAATCTGTCAAGGTTTTACTACTTATAGCTTATTTTCTCTGGTTTGCGAAATAAATAACTAACTGGAATAAATGCATTTACATTTTCCCTCCTCTGCATTAGTTTTTCAAAGAAGGAATTAATCCATTAAGTTTTAATCCCTAGATTTTAGTTCCTCTGGTTATCATGTGAAAGAAAGAAGGTAAAATTTCCTCTGGTTATGATGTGAAAGAAAGAAGGAACAAATATGTTGATAGTTTAGGTTTCTAAGAAAGAACCAGAAATATAAACATGTCCATAGTTTAGTTTAGTTTCTCTGGTTACTATGTGAAAGAAACGTTGATAGTTTAGATTTGAAAGAAAGAACAATAAATATATGCACATTGTTTACTTTCTCTAATTAATTGTGAAAGAAAGAGCAATAAATATATGCACATTGTTTACTTTCTCTAATTAATTGTGTGGGTATATATTCATTAGATAATTGATAGTTACAATTTTTGGGTATATATTCATTAAATAATTGATAGTTACAGATTTTTGAATGTGTGCAAAATCACTGAATTTATTTGCCTTTTTTCTCTTAAATAACCATATCCTTTCTTAGGTTCCATTGTTTTACTATTTGTTTCATGCTTTATTATAATTAAAAAAAATAGTAAATATTACACTAAATCATTACGAGGCTCACCTTATAAATAATTTGGATGATTCTTTCTAAAGAAAACCAAGTCAAATTGGTCTCGAAATGCTTGCATTTTATCCCGTACGAGTCCACCCCTTTGAATATTTTACCTATTTTCCATTGCTATTCTCTATCCCCAGTTGGGTGTTACTAACTCCCAAAACAATTTTTAATTTATTTTTATAGAATGTTTTAGCTACTTTTATGAACTCATCAATCCGCACTTTCAGTTCTGATAACCTAAACTTGAATTGAAGAGTGATTGTTTTCTCCTTCTGCTTCATTCCTTCCGTTAATTTCAGTATCATTTAAAAAAAAAATCCAGTAATCTTCACCTTGATTCTTTCCATTATCCTCTGCTATGCTGATACTCTGATTCAACCAGGACATGATTTTAATATTATACCTAGAACCATATCACCTTCTATGGAATTTTGCATATAGAATTACTATACACCTTTTAAGGGCCTTTTCGCATATAGAATTTGGGATAAGGACAACTGCTTTTTTGTTTTATGACGAGGACAAATGTAGATTTAAAATTAGTGAAAATACTTAATTCTAAACTCTAATAAGATGGAGGACCGCTCTCTTTCTTAGGTCAGTGAACAATATTTTTCTCGTTTGCAAATTGTGGAGGAGTCCTATTTGTGACATCGAAGTGCATATTTATACATTCTTGAGCATTGCAGGGTCATGATACAAGTGCTTCTGGTATTTTGGACCTCGAAATTGAGGTGGCATTGAGCACAAGTATCTCTGTCGGCTTGGTTTGATCCTGGTCATGGGAATTGGTGCTTGTATAAAAATTTTTATAAAGTTGTGTTGCACTGCCATAATTTATGCTTTTAAAAGCTATGAAAATGGTGGTTTCTTCTTCGGAATCCACCAATTAACCTAAAATATGCATAAACATTGTTGCAATTTTGATTCTTATGCGCTTATGTTATGTGGCTAAGTTATTCTTATGCTATGTTATGTGGAGAAATTCCTACACTCGTATATAAATGCATTGACTATCTGTGTACTTGTATATAAATGCAGCCTCTATCACTCCCGTTCATATTTGAGGAGTCCGCTCTTACGGATCCTGTTCTTGTGTATTTGCAGAGTATTCTTCATAAACTGCAGAGGAAGATGAGTGTATTGTGTCGTCAGAGAAACTCTCTGCAGTGGCATTCACAGCATACAGGATAAATCTTTAGAGACATTCAAAACTTGGTAGGAATTAAGTGAATATATCTTCCCCGAAACGACATGGACAGTGGAGTGCAGCAGCCAGCTGGAGTATTCATCAAAATGGGCCTTCGATGCCTTGTCCATCCCGAATGTGGACATTGGCCACCATTAATTTTACCATTTCTAAGTGTCGATGTCATTGTCGGATAAGATTTAACCGCTGACGGTTTGGAAGAGTATGACAAGGGGCGGCTCCTCATTCGCCGTCAACAAACGACGAAGTGGCGAGAGGAACCACTCCCTTAAAATATGCCTTCGGCATAAAAATAAACAATCATAGAGGGAAAAACACAAGACTGTGTCGGTTCATTGCCTAAAACCATTTGTGCAACCAAATAGAGAAAAACTCCACATGACAAAAGAGAATGAGATGGCTCATGTGCGGCTATGGGCAAGTAAAACATAACCAAATCATCTAATTCATTGGATCAACTACAAAAAACTTGAATCAAGGAAAGGGGAGGCATGCACATAGTTGAATTGATACCTCGTGCACCACATCACAACAAATCCCAATGCCATCACATCAAAGTCTGTGCCCACATATTTCCAAGGTTTTTTATTAGCCCAAACGATCATAAGCTCAACTCTAGTGACAAGGGGATGCAACTTGCTACATAGATCAACCAGAAAACTACAACCATGTATCATCATACCAAGGTCCAACACATATCACAACTTCAAATTACCAAGTAATGAGGTGTGATGATCATAGGAGTATTAGGCACATCACCAATCAAAGCATGAAAAAATACAAAGGAGGATGGAGGAACAAGGTGCAAGGCAATACATATGCAAGCATGAGTGTACCAAATGTACGTGGAGGCTCGCATAAAAGCAAAGACAAGTAACTGTGTGGCAATCAAGGATGGCTCCAAAATCAGTTGAGGCATTGTATGAAGGGGAATTATAATCAAATCTCATAAGTATCCTCCCAATCCAACAATTTTCCAAGCACGAGAGTACTCAATTAATCCTTGAGACATAAAGTACATTGCATTGAATACCCAAAACATAAGATGATAACCACATGTGCATTATGCACATGAGTGACATGTGTCGTGATAATAATAAAAAGGCACACATCATAAATGAAGCATCAATCCATCGATTGAATAATGGTGCACAAAATAAACATGTCAAGGCCTATATGAACCATATGCTAACAAAAAAAAACACAATAACAAGTACCATTTTGCTACCATTACCTAATGACAACTGCAATAATAACCAATAGAATAACTTATTCATTGTATATCAAAAAATAAATCATGATGCTGCTAGATATCTAGATGAAAAATGCACGAGAATAGAGGCCATAACCAAAATATTATCATTCATAGCATATCAATGAACCAAAATCTCCAAACCCTCATGGAAGAATAGTGTTGCCAACAGAATCAATGGTGCTATTACCATTCATCCAAAATGTTTACATGACTTCCCATAAACTAAGTGGTGGACCCCTCTTCGAGTTTTAAGTCGAAACAATGAGTGTAGAGGGATCGATACATTAGAAGCATGAGTAATAGTAGGTTCAAGAGAGGCGATGATAAATAAACTTGGTTTATTACACAAAAAACTAAGTTATAAGTACAAAGACTTTTCAATTCAACACCATTGACCCAAAACGAGGTCATCACCATATTCCTTGTCCTCCAACCAATAGATGTTGAACTTGAAAGGGGTTTGGGGTTTTCCCATGTCACTTTATAATTGAAGCAATGTGGGCATATGGTTTGAGGATCCATATACCCCCACCTAAGAGCTATTTCTGCCTAAATTTGTTGACATATCTTCATATACAATAAATTTTGCCAACCTTTTTTCTAGGGCTTCTCTCCCTGTTCTACCATTATTTGAGTGGGTTTTAGCTTGACTGGCTTCACATCTACTAGTTCCTTTTCCTAAAAAATATGAACAAAAAAATCTCGTTGATGCATAATTCCTCCCTCATTCTCCTCATATATCTTCCCTTTTGAAAGTTAAATTTAGGTTCCCTCCATAAATTACTTTAAGATCTCGGACGACATTGTCCCCACACACCTTTGTTCGTTGTTATTTCCCATTATGGCAAGGCCCGCAACAATTAATAAAACTGACTTCTTCCTCAAGGTCTTGGATCATAGTTGTGCATATGACACTTGATTATAAACTATGTAGTGTCCCTTTTTAAGAATTTGCAAAAACTAGGAAAAAATTCCAATTTTGATCAATTTGACCCTTAGACTAGTCTTAACTAGACTGCTTCCAAATATCTCCAAATGGTTCCGAATTGGGTCTAAATGAGTTTGGAAGGTATTCAAACATGTAAATGAAGCTGATGGATGCTTGGACACTCTTAAAACACTTCTAAAACGTTAATTTATAATCAGGGAAAAATGATGAACTTTACTAGTCAAATCGAGGTTCACAATCCCCAAGGGTAGGAGACAAAGATGGCTTCCCAAACACTGTAAAACCTTCCCAAATTTCAGAATAGAGACATGGTACTAATCAAGGACTTCAATGGGATCCCCAATTCATCATTAATAATTTTCTATAGGCTTCTGCAACTCCCATAAATCAGATGTTTGTATACTAGCTTTGACATAGGGGGAAATGATAGTAAATCTTCACAAATTGTTATGAAACTTAAGAATATTGATCCAAACGCTTGTCTAATGAATATGAAACTTCTTCAGAATATTAATGGCACTCCATACAACATTAATATATCAGATATTGACTGAACCATTCGAATTTGATACCACTTCAAGTGCAAATAACAAGGTATTGGGGAAATGACACCATTTATTCATAGTTTAGCATTTTTACATCAAATATCTTGGAGTTTCAAGCTGAAAGTATTCTGAGCAATAAATACAGAGTATATATATCAGATTACAAATATATGGGGCCTCAAGAGCTATCCCAAGGAGTTCATCACCTCATCAAGTGCCCCTCTCCTCAAGGAGCAAGAATATGCCAAGAAATGGAAGAATGGTTGTAGAAGCAAGTTGAAAGAAATGTGACCACGAGCTGCCCTGTAGCTTCAACCTGTAACAAAATACTCCATTGTAGCTCCAAATGAAAGGTCTGAATGGCCTCTCCAATTTCCAATTAGGATGGGAATCTTTCACCCTCGAAATTTGTGCTAAGGCAAGTAGAATAACACCCTACTAGCTCTCCTCTCCAAATGCAAAATCTCAAATGATCAAAATATACTCTCCTTCTTTGTTCTTGACTTTTATAAACTTCCAAATACCTCCTTATCTCGAATTCCATCTCTGACATTCATGCCAACTCAAATTAGGAAGAGATTCCAATGTATACCACTTGTCCCTCCATTCCTAGCCTCCTCCTTCACTCAATTCAAATGGGTGACTCTTTGGCTGCCCTAAATCCCTTGTGTGCCCTCTTGGAGGCTATTTTAGAAGCTAGGGAATCTAGCCCAAGTGTCTCAATATCTCTCAAATGCCTCTTCCTCTTTCATGGGAGCCACTCTTCCACTCCAATTCGACCTTCATTGATTCATTCCAAGTATATTGACCTCCCAACTCCCCAATAACATTATACTCCACCTTGGATTTGAATGGGTGAGAATAGGGTGCCATGTGGTATGAGGAATCTAGCTTGTGTGGGTCCCACACCACCAATGAGTCTCCATGACCAAGTGCCACATTATTTTCCTATCATAAATATTTATTTAACCCATTTTAATATATTTATATCAAGATAATGTCCACTTATTCAAAATCTCAATGTTTCCACCCCAACCTAGGAAACTAGTAGTAAGGTGGAATTTCCTCTTTTGAGATTTATTTGAATGGGGACATTACAGTACTCCCCACCCAAGATTGCTTTCCCTCAGGCAATTCTAAATTAGGATGCTGCAAAAAAATTTCTTCCTCCCATGTGGCATCCTCACTTGGCAAATCTTTCCATTGTACCAAATACTCCCTTATGGTCCTGCTCCTCAATTTTCTTTCTCTTGTCTTCAAATTTTTTCTGGAATAAGTGTGAGTTGTCCTTCATCATCTAATGGAGGGATGGTTTCTGAAATAAATATTTCCTGACCAATATCCTTCTTAAGGCATGAAACATGGAATACATTGTGAATTTTGCTCCCTTCCGGAAGCTCCAACTCATAAGCAACCTCCCCAACTTTTCGTGCTATCTTATAGGGACCATAGTATCTTGGTTTGAGATTTTCTGACCCTTTAACCTTCAAGGATGTTTGTTTATATGGATGTAGCCTCAAATAGACCAAATTATTCACTTTAAAAGTTCTTTCCACTCTATGTTGATCTACATATTGTTTCTGTTGATTTTGGGCAACCTGTAAATTGTCTTTTAGGAGTTTCAAAATCTATTGACTTTCCTCCACCCAATCTTTAGCCTTTGGGGCTCTACTATCACCAAATATGTGCTCAAAAAATGTAATTGCTTCATAACCATATAGTGCTTTAAAAGGAGACATGCCAATGGACATATGGAAAATAGTGTTGTAGCAAAACTCACCCAAATGTAGCCATTTCACCCATGTTTTCTGTTGCTCACCAACATAGTTCCTCAAGTACCCTTCCAACCATTGATTCACTCTCTATGTTTGGCCATCAGTTTGAGGATGATATATTGTGCTTGGAGTCAATTGAGTGCCAACCAAATTGAAAATTTCTTGCCAAAAGGCACTCGTAAACCTGCTATCTCTATCACTCACAATGTTCTTGGGAAGTCCATGCAATCTGAAAAATTTCTCTAAATAATAGATCAACCACTTGTGCAGCAGTAAAAGATGATGTAACAACAAATAAATGAGCAAATTTAGTGAGTCTATCCACCACAACATAAATGCAATCCTTACCCAAATCCTTGGGCAAACCTGTGATAAAATCCATGGAGACACTTTCCCATTTTTTTTTGTGGAATGGGAAATGGTTTCAATAGACTAGCAGGATGTGTATGTTAAGATTTGTTTTGCTGACATGACTTGCATTCATTCACATGTTTTAGAACATCCTCTTTCATCCCTTTCCAAAAGAACCTTTCCTTTAGTTACCTATATGTCTTGAAAAAACCAGGATGGCCTGCTAAAGGAGAGTCATGAGCTTCCTTCAAGGTATGGTGCTTGAGATTCGAACCATGAACCAAGCATATTCTATACTTGTAGTAGATGATACCATCCAAAACCTTGTACCTATCATCACCTTTGATCCCATCTAACACGCCACAAGCAAAATTATCTTTGGCATATTCAACTATTAGCATATTTTTCCAATCTTTTGAAATGTTCATAAGAGAAAGTGATGGTCTTCTAGATAATACATCTACTACAACATTATTCTTTCCCTTAACATATTCAATGTCAAAATCAAAATCTTGGACTTTGCTTACCCACTTTTGTTGCCTTTCATTGAGGTCCTTTTGTGTGAGAAAATGCTTCAAACTGTTATGGTCAGTTTTGACTACAAACTTGTTTCCCACCAAGTATTGTCTAAACTTGGCCAAGGCATGCATGATGGCTAACATTTCTTTGTCATAAATGGAATAGAGCTTCTCATGTGACTGCAAATTTCTGCTCTCAAATGCTATGGGGTGTTGATTTTGTTTTAGGATAGCCCCTATCCCTTCTCCTGATGCATCACATTCCAAGACAAATGGTTTAGTAAAATCGGGTAATGCAAGTACTGGACAACTACTCATTACCTCTTTCATTTTTTGGAAAGCCTTTTCAACCTCTTCATCCCACTTGAATGCATCATTCTTGGTCAAATCAATAAGTGGAGCAGTTAATTTAGAGAACCCTTTCACAAATTTTCTGTAGTAAGTGCATATTCCAATGAAACCTCTCAATGCTATGATGTTTTTGGGTGATGGCCATTCAAGGATAGCTCTTATTTTTTCCAAATGTACCTTCACTCCATCTTTCCAAATGATGTGCCCAATATATAAAACTTATTTCAGCCTAAATTCACACTTAGACAACTTAGCAAACAAATATTGTTCATGCAAAATTTTCAAGACAACTTCTAGATGGTGCAAGTGTTCCTCCCATGTTTTGTCGTAAATTAGAATGCCATCAAAGAAAACCAAAACAAACTTATGGAGTTGTTTGCTGAATATTTGATTCATGCATTATTGAAATGTGTCTAGAGAATTGGTCAAACCAAAAGGCATGACAAGAAACTCAAAATGGCCATAGTGACATCTGAAAGTTGTTTCATGCACATCCTCTTCCTTCATTCGAATTTGATGGTAACCAGATCTAAGATCAATTTTTGATAAGAATTGTACTCCATGTAGCTCATCCATGAGCTAATCTTTTCTTGGGATGAGATATCTATTTTTTATTGTCTTTTATTGATGGCTCTAAAATCAATGCACATTCTCAAGGTCCCATCCTTCTTCTTCACCAAAACCACTGAAGAAGCATAGGGACTAGAGCTTGGTCTAATGAGTCCCAACTCCAAAACTTCTTCAATAGACTTTTCAATCTCCTCTTTGAAATTTTTGGGATGTCTATATGGTGGGATTTGTATAAGTGAAGTGCCCACCTCCAAAACAATGTTGTTCTCAACTCCTCTATTAGGTGGCCTTCCAGGAGGGAGGTCTCCAAAAACCTTTTCATATTTGTGTAGTAGCTGCCTTATCTCCTTGGGATGTTCTGAAATATTTATTTTTGGTTTGGGTGAAGTGATGTAACATTGAATAGCCCACTCAATATCTCCATGCCTCAATATGGACCTCATACTGTGGGAAGTCACTACTTGATTCGGATAGGTGTGATGCCCTCTCACAACCCTTTGTTTTCCTTCCGAATCTTTGAATCTCATTTCAGGAATTTGATAGTTCACTGTATGCTCCCCTTTAGAGTACAACCATTTCACTCCCAAGACCACATTAATATCAGCAACATCAACCACATAAAAGCTATAAAAAAAGTGTAATTACCTATGGTGATTTCTAGCTTTGGAATCCATGTTTTGCACTCCATAGTGTTGTGACCTGGAATGATGAGTGTGAAGCCATCAAATGGTTCAGTAGGTAGCTTCCTCCTTTCCACCATGTCTACATCAATGAAGTTATGTTTGGCTCCTCCATCTACCAATACCAAGACCCTTTTTCCTTGTAACACTCCCTTGCATCGAATAGTGTGAAAACGAGGCACTGTTGAAAGGACTGCCATCCTTCCTTTGTCAGGTGAAGGATGATTTTATTCTTGTTTCCCTTCTTATACGGTATCATATCCCTCTTATTGGTCTGAAATATTTCCTTCTTCCTCCATACTCATCATTATCAGAAAATACTTCAATATATTGTGCTTCCCCCCTAGCACATTTATGCCTTGGTACCCATGGTTGGAAGCATGTGTAACACAATTTATTTCTTTTGAGTTCTTCCATGTTTAGTCCCTCTTTCTTATCCTTTCCAAATGCATCTCTTTTCCATGGCTTCTTTTCAAATCTAAATTTGGAAGGGAATTTAGGCTTGGGAGGAAACCTTGTCTTAGGTAGCACATTTTGCAGATATCTTGTCAAGTTCATGGCATCCTTCAATGAATTTGGTTTGTGGGCCTTAACTAAACCTTTTAAGGGTTCAACCAATCCTTCAGTAAAGAGAAATACTAACCTTACCATAGATATATCATCCACCTTGACTGATAATTTTTGGAATTCCAACATATACTCAACAGGGATTCCAACTTGCTTCAATTGGGCTAGTTCTTTGAAAGGCAATTCTGGGTCTTTTTGTTCAAATCTTTCTAATACCCTGTCAACAAATTCTCCATATGTGGTAACCTGGTCATATCCCAAGTTTTTCATACCATGGAACCACCAATCTTTGGATTCTCCTTCGAGATGCAAAATACCCATTTTTAAAGCATCCTCTTCCACCATTGGATTCAAATGAAAATACACATCTAGTTTTTGTACCCAAGTATTTGCAAAACTTTGAGATGAGCCATCAAAAGTGGGAAGGGGCATTTTTCCAATGGCATAATTCAATTCTTTATTATGAAATGGAGTCCTATTACCTTCCCTCATTCTGAGTTTGCTTGCAACATTAAAGTATTGCTCAAAGGGTAGAGTCCTTCTACAATCTTCACTCAACTTTTCCCATTCTTTTACAATCTCCTACATATCAAATTAGGTGTTAGGTTCTTCTTTGGCCTCAAGAAATTTAGGTGTAGTACGTATTACTAAAATCTGAAATTCATTAGGTCTATTATGAGGTCTAGTCCTTGAGAAAATGTTTTCACCCATTGCCTTATTTTCCTCGAAGGAAGAACTACCGCTGCCTCCTATGCCAATTTGCTTCCAAATTGACTAGCCAACAATTCGAACCCTTGCATTATTTGTTTTGTCATGTCTTCAAAGAATGGTTTCAGGAATTTTCTAAACTCCTCATTCTCCTCTAAGGTTCCTTTCTCATCCTTACTCATGGTTACCAAAGAATGCACTTCTTCTCCTACTTCTTCCCTTTCACCAAAAGTACTTTCAGTTTCAGTTTCTAAGGGTGGGGGATGATTTCTTTGACTTATTGTCCTTATGAATGGTCATCCACATAAGGTGCAAGGACCATGCTCTGATACCACTTGTAGTGTCCCTTTTTAAGAATTTGCAAAAATTGAAAAAATTGCCAATTTTGATCAATTCGACCCATAGACTACTCTTGACTCAATTGCTTCCAAATGGCTCCAAATGGTTCCGAATTGGGTATGAATGAGTTTGGAAGGTATTCAGACATGTAAATGAGGCTGATGGATTCTTGGAAACTCTTAAAACACTTCTGCGACATTCATTTATAATCAGGGAAAATGATGAACTTTACTAGTCAAATCGAGGTTCACAATCCCCAAGGGTAAGAGACAAAGATGGCTTCCCAAACACTGTAAAACCTTCCCAAATTTCAGAACATAGACATGTTACTGATCAAGGACTTCAATGGGCTCCCCAATTCATCATTAATAAGTTTCTATAATCTCCTTCAACTCCCATAAATCAGATGTTTGTATACAAGCTTTGACATAGGTGGAAATGATAGTAAATCTTCACAAATTGTTATGAAACTTAAGAATATTGCTCCAAATGCTTATCTAATGAATACGAAACTTCTTCAGAATATTAATGGCACTCCATACAACATTAATATATCATATATTGACTGAACCATTCGAATTTGATACCACTTCAAGTGCAAATAACAAGCTATTGGGGAAATGACACCATTTATCCATAGTTTAGCATTTTTACATCAAATCTCTTTGAATTTTGACCTGAAAGTATTATGAGAAGTAAACAAAGAGTATATATATCAGATTACAAATATATGGGACCTCAAGAGCTATCCCAAAGAGTTCATCACCTCATCAAGTGCGCCTCTCCACAAGGAGCAAGAATATGCCAAGAAATGGAAGAATGGTTGTAGAAGCAAGCTGAAAGAAATGTGACCATGAGCTGCCCTGTAGATTCAACCTGTAACAAAAGACTCCATTGTAGCTCCAAATGAAAGGTCTAAATGGCCTCTCCAATTTCCAATTAGGATGGGAATCTTTCACCCTCGAAATTGGTGCTAAGGCAAGTAGAATAGCACTCTACTAGCTCTGCTCTCCAAATGAAAAATCTCAAATGATAAAAGCTACTCTCCTTCTTTGTTCTTGACTTTTATAAACTTCCAAATACCCCCTTAGCTCAAATTTCATCCATGAGATTCATGCCAACTCAAATTAGGAAGAGATTCCAATGTATGCCACTTGTCCCTCCATTCCTAGCCTCCTCCTTCACTCAATTCGAATGGGTGACTCTTTGGCTTCCCTACTCCCTTGTGAACCCTCTTGGAGGCTATTTTTAGCCCTGACATGTCATATATGTCAGATGTCATCCATCAGGTTTGATTTGTTTCATAGGTGTCATAGAATCTTCATCATTGTTGTCATAGAAGCTAGGGAATCTAGCCCTAGTGTCTCAATATCTCTCAAATGCCTCTTCCTCTTCCATGGGAGTCACTCTTCCCCTCCAATTCGACCTCCATTGAGTAATTCCAATTATATTGACCTCCCAACTCCCCAAGAACATTATACTCCACCTTGGATTCGAATGGGTGAGAATAGGGTGCCATGTGGTATGAGGAATCTAGCTTGTGTGGGTCCCACACCACCAATGTGTCTCCATGACCAAGTGCCACCTTATTTTTCTATCATAAATATTTATTTAACCCCTTTTAATATATTTATGTCAAGATAATTTCCATTTGGGGTTTATTAGCTCCCTTATTCAAAATCCCAATGTTTCCACCCCAACCTAGGAAACTAGTAGTAAGGTGGAATTTCCTCTTTTGAGATTTATTTGAATGAGGACATTACAAATTGCAATGGTTTATAAGCATAAATAATGTGCTCCATCATATTTCTAGTTCTCTTGACCTCCCATTTGGGAAGATTATTTGGAGAGAAAGTATTACTTCTTCCTCTTACATCGTAGTTTAATGAATAAACAAAATCTCTAGGTTATACTTTTGTATTGATCTCCTAAAGGTGAGCATTTTTGGGGTGCTCTGAAACCTCCAATATTTATAGATAAGCAAATCATTAATTCCTTTTGTGAGAAGCTAAAGTTGCTCCAAGGGCCTCTTGAACCAACATTTCTCTACTTGAATGCATTTCCTCATTTGTTTGTGCCTTTGCCATTTGAATACTTGACTTCCTTCCTTGCACTATCTTCATTGATTTTAAAATTGTGTCCATTTCCATACCTCCTTCATGAAACATCTCACCTTCCTTGTTTGAGTCTCATTTGATATCCTTTTTGGGTTATTTGATGGTTACTACCCCCTCTTGTCATTGTAGTTCCTCTGCTTGTCACATCCTTTGAATCTTCCATTGGAATATTTTCTCCAGCTTTATTATTTCTTGGGATCTCTATGCTTCAATGATTCTGCCTCCAAACTTATCCCCGTTTTCTTCCCCCTACCAAGTATTGGTTCTAATGTATAGAAGGATAATTAGGGCAACTTGATTTCATTTTTTCCACTACTTCCATCCCCTTCTGTTGATTCTCATTCCACTCAACACATTGAATTTTCATTGTATCTCTTGCTTTACATTGTCCCTCCACGACTTTCACCTTCCCGTTTGTTGTCTCTTGTGGGTCTATACCCATATGTGTAATAACACCTTCCCTCAGCTTTTTTTTTTTAATAGAAATAGTTGAAGAGTTTTTTATTATATATAAAAAGGAGAGTACAAAGAATACATATAGGATTGCTCCCATAACAAGACAACATCCATTACACCTTGTTCATCCTTCTCTAACTTGTGGCTATCATGAAAAATGCCTAACCTGTGGAAGCTATATCTTCTTACATACCGTCCGAGCAAAAAAATGCAGAAGCAAAACATTGCATAAAAAAAAACATAGAAGGGAGCTTACTGACTATCCAGAATGAGACTTCTATCAAAAGAAGACTGAAAAAACCTGTTCTATACTTTCGAGAGGCTAATGCCTTTGGCCAAATATCCAAATAATACATAGAACTAAGAGACCACAAAACAAAATTCATAATATATGCAGAAACATAGTGTAACTCGAAACCAGGAGACTAGTGTCGGAGGCATGCTTCCAGGAAGTTGCTTTCATCATTCATTGTGCTATCCTTCGCTGAGGGTGCTCCTACTTGTAACCTCGAGTTGACCAGTTCATTTTTTAGCACATCCAGCTTCCTGCCAACTTCCATAATTTTACTGATTGTAACCTCCATTTGACCATCTTTTATGCCTGCAGCCTCCAGCTGAAAATATTTTATGCCCACAGTCTCCTTTATGCCCGCAGCTTCCTTTATGCCCGCAGCTTCCTTGATGCCCGCAGTCTCCTTTATGCCCGCAATTTCATTAATGCCCGCAGTCTCCTTTATGCCCGCAACTTCCTTTATGCCCGCAGCCCCCATTTGAGCGACTTCATTTATGCTCACTGTTATCACTCCAGGAGTCTTTCCCTGACTGTTAAGGGAATGAGCCTGGTAACTTAAATAGATCAATAATGTATGGGAAATAGGATCAAGTCAGATAACTTAATATATTCACATCCACTTAGAACACATGAATCTACTCGAAGACAAAAGGCTTTCTATTATACTGCTCAGAAGGTTTAAATCAAAGGTGTGGAAGTATGGAGAATACTTATTATGCTAACAGAAATATACCTACAACAACATATGTGAATGGCCAGCTATGACAGGTAAAGTACTTATCATACTAGCAGAAACATACATGCGATTGTATACCTAAATGGTCAGACATAACAGGTAAGATACTTGCAGCTCTAGTTCATCAATGCAAAGACAGGATGACAACCACCAGGCATTAGACAAACATTAGAACATGAATGTAATATTCGTAAACAAGTACAGCGAAGAAAAGGAAATGAAAATCTGAACAAAGCACAATGAAAGAATCTTATGTGTCAAGATGTACTCATGTAAATCTAAATGAAGTATGATTACAAGTTCTTGAAGTTGAACCACGGTCTCTCGGACTGTTTTCCTCTCCAATATTGCAAGAAGACATAAGCTTTATAGCTTTTACAAAGCAGTTTCAGATCCTAAGAAACTGGATCTGAATATGCTAATAATAGAAAATCAAAACAGTTTCACAAAACTAGGATAAAATCCTACCTTAAGGGTCAAACGCTTATCATGATGATCTTCATAGGCTGAAAGCTAAGTCGAAATTGCCACCTTGATTGACAGGTCATCTCTTGCCACAAAAATTGGGCCAAACTGCTGAAAACTGGGGTTCAGAGATGGATTTGGTTCTCCAAATCTATGACACTTGTGTATAAACCGAAATATTTTTTTGTGGAGTGGTTTGTTGTGAGCAAAAACCTCTCTCAGTTCTTTGAAATTCGTTTTCATTTTCCCGAGATCTGTATTTCAAAAACATGTGTCAAACAGGGAAATTCCGAGATCCTAAAATTAGGGCTCAAAGATGGATTTGATTCTCCCAATTGGAAACACCTGTAGGAAAACTGAGAGAGGTTATTGTTCTCTGACATGTTAGGAACAAAAACCTCTGACCGTTTTGCAAACTTATTCTCCAGTCGCTCAGAATCATCATTTGAAAATGATGACTCAGCATAGTAAAAACGCCAATTTCGGTGGCTTAGAGCACCTTGAAATTTCGCTGTAAGCTGCCGAAAGCTAGGCTTTCGATGGCTAATGAACAATTTAAATGTCCTCCTAAGCCACCGAAACCTGCGTTTTGACTTTTTTGAAATGAAAACAAAATCCATTGTTTTTCAAACTTTATTACATACCTTAAACTCTAAAAAATGAGCCTTAAAAAATTTAGAAATTTATTTTTTCAATGACTTCCTATCACCTAAAATAAACAAACTTGACTATGTTATTTGAGGAGATAACACTCGCAGCCTTCATTATGCTCGTAGCTTCATTTATGCCTGCATCCTTCATTATGCCTGCAACCTTCATTATGCCCGCAGCTTCAATTATGCTCGCAGCCTTCATTATGCCCGCATTAGGGTGAATTGGGCCCATTATGCCCGCAATTTCCTTTATGCCCACAATATCCTTTATGCTCGCAGCTTCCTTTATGCCCGCAGCCCCCAGCTGAACGTCTTCATTTATACCCGCATCCTCCATCTGAGCTTCCCTTATGACCGCAACCTCCATCTAAGCTACTCCCTTTATGCCTACAGCGTCCTTCTGAGCCTTCATAATTCCCGCATTAGGGAGAATTGCGCCCATTACTTCTTCAAGATTACAAACTCGAGCCACCATCCTGCTGTTGTGATGCTTGACCTCAAAATGAGTTGCTTGGGAAAGGGAAAACAGACGGCTTAGGGCCCGCTTCATTTCAAGGTTCTCGTTTCTCGCCAGCCTGATTTGGTTTTCCAATTAATTTATATGACTCATGACTTCTCCGAAGTCATATTTTCTTTCATTTCCCTGTCCACTGTCAGGGTAGGCATGGTTTTTATTTTCCAGGGTTGAAGGAGGAACTCCTGGGAACGCAGTGGAGATGGGGCTTGTAGCTCAGAGGATTAGAGCACGTGGCTACGAACCACGGTGTCAGGGGTTCGAATCCCTCCTCGCCCACCCCGAAAGGTGACAAAAGGGAGATCCTTTCGGGGGTAGGGACTTTGTTTCTCCCACTTGATTAACATATGCTTCCCAAGCCCCATAATTTCTACTTTAGTAATAAATGCTTAGGATATACAGACAGACAGCTATACACCCGGGATGGGAAGGATGGATTGCATGGCACGACATGGATTCTAATTAACCCCTTGGCCAAGTTGGGCAGCTTAGTTGTCATCGTATGGGATCGTCGGAACTCCATATTTATTGATTCTAGACAGCCAAAACTGAAGCAGAGATCCTGGGAGCTACTGCCGAATGGATGCTTTATAAACATCTAGAACTTATGAGACATGACGGGTAAAACTTGGATTTTATAGGACTTCTTGTAGCTTCCTTTGCTTCCCTGATTATGGATAGCGGCGCTCCTCCATCCCTACCAATTCAAAATGACAGTGACCATGAACTGGAGAGTTTACCTACACGTCGTCATTCACAGTGCCATGTGCTCCGTCAGAAATCGAGTGTACCCAACTATGAGCACCAAAAACACATCTGCGTGGTTTTTTGTAGCGAAGACAATTCGTCAGAACCTCAGGACCACTCAGGGTTTGAGGGTTAGAACTAAAATGCTCCATGTTCATGCAATGCCTCCAGCACCAAGCAAGATGTGCAAAATTGAAAATGAAAACAAAACTCCCTGAAACAAAACACAGGGCAAAGGCTCGAATGAGGGCAGAAGTAATCCCTCTGTAGATTAAAAACCTTCCTTGAAACTGACATATCTCCTCTGTTTTGCACATGCGAGCCGTGTGGCTAAGGCATGGCACAATCCTTTGGCATTTACGAGTGCAGCATGTGGAGATCCGAGGTAGATCTGGAGGACAGGCTTGGAGGGAATGATAGGTTGTCGAGTGGTCCATGGGGATGAAGTAAAAGGAGTGGTGTATCAAAAGGATTTTATTGCCATTAAGCACAATCCCAAGGGGGATCAAGACCAAGATTTGGTCATCGATTCTAGAAGGAGGGAAAGCAGAGTTAAGGTATCCAAATGTTTTCAAGAGTAACATTATCCCTCTCCAGGACACCACATCTCAGACCAACACCTTTATTAGCCATACTATCCGCCTAGCGATTATGGCTTCTTAGAACATGAAGGAAGTTAATTGATTTAAATTCCTTGGCTAGACAGTTTAGAAGGTGGTGCATCTTGGAGGAGAGGCTCTTTTGGTTTCTAGAAATGTTTTTTTCTTCCCTAACGACAATTAGGGAGTCTCTCATTTCCTCAATTCCCATGTCTCTAGCCAGCTCAAAACCCTTAATTAAAGCGAGCCATTCCGCGCCATTATTTGTTGTTTTCCCAATCCCCAGGCGTATTTCATTTTGCTTGTTCCCCTTGGAGTCAAAGATAACTCCACCCGCTCCTACGAGCCCTGGATTTCCTTTCGAGGCACCATCAAAGAATAAAGAACTACTTCTTATCTTTGTCCACCAATTTTGGAATTCTTCATTGTTCATCCTCAGCTGCCAGTTCGAAGATCTCGGCTTCTTTGGGGGTTTTAACTAGGAGCGGGAGGGAGGAGGCAATAGGAAGTCGTACATCCATGCTCTTTCCTCAACTGTTAGAGGTTCCTTGTTTATGCTTTTCATTCCTCTTGTGGATAAATACTCCACCCAAAGGGCCTTTGCCGAGACAGAAACCTTAATAGTGCTCGAGGTTTGTCCTTCAAAGATTTATTTATTTCTCGCGGTCCATATTTTCCAGCAAATGAATCTAGGGAGAGCTTCCCATGCTCTAGAAAGGTCTGGTTTCAAGATGAGAGAACCCTGGTAGTAATCTTTCCAGCTTGAAAAGAGATCATTCCATTTTGTTGGCATTATAATATTAATCTTCAATTCTTGGAGAGCATAACTCCATACTTTTTGCGAGAATTTACATTCTATGAAGGTGTGCTCCAGGGTTTATTCTGATTCTTTACAAAGGATGCAGTGAAGGGGCCCTATGATCCCTCGTGTCCTCAAATTTTCGGCAGTAAGAGTTTTGAGATGGGTGAGTATCCAAAAGAATACATTAACCTTTGGCAGACCATCATTACACCAAATCTTATTCCACTTTGCATATTTTTTTATCATGTTCTTGTTTTTTAAAACAAGGCGGTAACCTTCCTTCACCGAGTAAGAACCCGTCTTTCCCCAACCCCGGCTGTCTTTAATGTGTCTGTGAATTGGGGCTTTCCCATGCAGAAGGGAAAGAAAAACTTTGTAGTCTGTTTGAAGGTGCCCTAGAATTTCAAGGTTCTTCCACACAGCCCATCTACCACTATTTTTCCAGGAAGAAATATCATAGAGGGTGCTGATTTTGTTGCGATTAAACCAATCCTTAAGGTCATTTAGTTCTTGGCGGAAGTTAGCTGGGGAGTTTGAACCAAGTCTATCATGCCAAATCTTAATTCGCCTGCCATTCCCTGTTATCCAATGAATGTTGTCTTGAATGATGTAAGCTGCCTTTTTGCAGAGGTCCCAAATAGGAGACCCAACACTGCTCGTATCTATATCCTCAACACATTTTCATCTAGTACCTGTCATGTGTTTTTTCTGGAGGGCCTTCTTCCACCAAGCATTTTCACCAGAGATTACTCTCCAACAAATTTTGCGCCGAGGGCTAAATTCATGATTATAGGATCTCTTACTCCCGCTCCGCCACATTGCTTTGGGCTGCACACCGTGTCCCAGTCTATCCAATGGAATTTTTTTGTATTGGTAGCCTTGCCTCCTTGCTAGAGAAATTTCCAGGTTTCTCTGTTGATTTCTTTTATAATTTGTTTAGGAGCTAAGGATATTGATTAGACATAAATCAGAAAGGCACAAAGGACGACTTTTATAAGAACTAATTTTCCTGCTGGGTTGAGCCATCTGGTTCCCCAAGAATTGATTTTTTATTTTGTTGATTAGACTATGTCAGTCTGCCATCTTTTTTTTACCCTTGAAGATGGGAATGCCCAAATAGCTGAAGGAGTTCCAAATTGTTAGTCCCTCAAAACTGAGGATTCTTGATATCCTTGCCATGGTTCCATGGAGGCAATTCCACCCATAAAACTTTTGATTTAGAAGCATTAACCTTGCCATCCAAGGCTTTGAGGAAGATGGAGAGAACTCTTTTGAACCTTTCTGCTATGACCGTAGACGCGCCCCCAAGTAAAAATGTTGTCATCGGAAAATTGCGCATGGTTTGCAGCTTTGAATCCTCTTGCAATTTTCAGGCCTTTTAGCTCCCCAATGTCCTGCTGTTGCTGAAGCTTTCTGCTCATGGAGTTAGCGACCAAAAGGTAGAGATAGGGAGACAAGGGGAAACCTTGTTGGATGCCCCTAGTGGCTTGAAAAAACTTGGTTGGCCTACCATTTACCAACGAAGCAATCCAAGGGTTGCTAATGCATGCCTTAATCCATCTAATAAACCTTTTAGAAAAAAGCCAAACTTTGACATAATTTCGAAGAGAAAGAAGTGATTTACTCTATCAAAAGCAATAGCCATATTGAGTTTTATAGCCATACCTTGTTGCTTGCGTTCCATAATGGAGTGGATTGCTTCCTGGACAATAATGATGTTGTCAAGGATTTGACGCCCAACAACAAATCCTCCGTGGGTGTCCGAGATTAACTTTCCTATGATTTTCTTCATTCTTCTGGCCATAATTTTTGAAAGGATTTTGTAAGATGTATTGCAAAGTGAAATAGGCCTAAAGCGATCTATTGACGTGGTTTTTTTTCTTTCTTTTGGAATCAAGGCAAAGAAGGAAGAGTTGGTGGCTCCCCCTACCTTATCCTATTTCCTCGTCCAATTTAGCATTCTTTTCAAGTCTTCCTTGATGATATCCCATGTTGCTCTATAAAAATTAATGGTAAAACCATCAGGCTCGGGAGCCTTGTCAGCTTGTAAGGACCAAATAGAATCTTTGATCTTGAAATCCATAATGGGTTTTGATAAATCCTTGTTATCCAGTTCCGAAATGAGAGGAGGTATTCCGAAGAGGAGGTCGGCCTGAGCTAGTGGGTCAGTCTCATCTTTGTCCATGTAGAGATCTCTGAAATGCTGAAAAACATGAGTCTTAATCTCTTCCTGCTCCACCATTCTTTTGCCATCTTTATCCTTTAATTCTTTGATCATGTTGAAACTGAGCCTTGCTTTTGTTTGCTTGTGGAAGTAATCTGTGTTACAATCCCCGCTTTTTAACCAGAGTTGCCTAGATTTCATCCTCCATTCCTCTTCCTCACGTATAGTTGCACTGAGGATCTTATGATTCAAATCTTTTTCTTGATTGATAAAAAGAAAGGTAATTTCTTCATTCTCCATCTTGGATTGCAGGGCTGCAAGTCCAGACTGAAGTTGAATTTTCATACTGCTAGGATTTTTATACTCAAATTTCGCCCAGTTTTTCAGCACATAGCGTACATTCCTTAATTTGTTCTCCCAAATGAAGCTAGGGGAACCACCGCATGAAAAGCTCCAAGCGTTTTTAATTAAGCCCAGGAATTTTTCATTGTAATATCCCTTTTATACCCCTATTATTTTTATAAGTTGTAAATGTAAATTGTACTTGTTGGCTGGTGAGGAGCTCAAGGCCAAGGCCCCACCAGTAAACATTGTAAGTAATGTGGTAATGTTACAAAGTGGTATCAGAGCTGAAGGTTACAGCACTAGGGCCTATGTGGGCTCAGCACGAGGTATGAAACAATAAAGCAAGGTAATACTACCAGGTTTAATTCTTTACTGTACTAGTAATTTGTACTTTAATATAGTACTTAAGGTGTAGTATCCTCCTAATACGAGTGTATGGTTTCTTGGTTAGAGGACATGAGTTATGAATAAAGGAATTTGGACAAGGTCGTAGACTATGATTTCATATCTCTTTTTGCATATTTATTATATGTAGGGAAAGAGTATGCTTATCTATGAGGACTAATACATTGGTTGTTTATGTCGAGCTCAAGGAATAATGTTCTAATCCATCTTTCTTGTATAAATGAAAATATGGGATTTTATGGTAAAGTATGTTATCACCTTGACCAACAAATTGTGGACTAAAACTGTAAGCATAGGGTAATGCTTTTTTTTTTTCTTTTCTTTGTTGGTATTATGTACTATGTGGACGTACAGGAAATATAATTTGGATTATGATTAAACCCTTGATACATTCAGA
Source organism: Larix kaempferi (assembly GCA_027924585.1). Taxonomy (NCBI): domain Eukaryota; kingdom Viridiplantae; phylum Streptophyta; class Pinopsida; order Pinales; family Pinaceae; genus Larix; species Larix kaempferi. The sequence continues at coordinate 47,881,323 of BSBM01001229.1, forward strand.
AAGGAATGAAAATGTTCTTCAGAATCTCTTTGATAAAGATATAGAGATATGTAGAAATGGTTTTACAATAGTCTTGTAAATCTGAAGACGCAAGTTAAAAACACTGGAATAGTGATAAAATTGTCATTTGAATTATTGAAAAGGTTGTAAACTTATCATAGGGAATAAGCTATTACACCTCATTAATGAAAAAATAAATAAATAAAATCCATGTGCTAGCATTGCAGCTTATGGCCGTAAGATTGTAAATATCGGCAGGACTTGATGGAAGACAAGGGCATGATGCATAAAGTATGGTAAGCATACTGTAAGAGCCTAAATAAAAATCAGGGACTCATGAAGGGATAGACTGAGAGCACGAGTAAGATAAAGTAAATATGTGAACCTTTTGTTTATCAAATTTTGTCGCATGTTGTGGTGACTCACAAAACTTTGAGGTTATTGCAGCTTTTGAAATAAGAAAAATCTTTAAATCTGCGATAACATTGCAAGGAACTATGATAATGTTAAGTGTTATGTGATACAAAAATATTATTTTGTGTTTGTGAGTGGCACTTGAAATCCATGAGGATATAGCTAATATACCGATTTGGTTTATGTGTGCGAGGAAGTGATCGCACGAAGTAAGGGATTGGCGTTCCAGAACCAAGTTAATCAATGGCGAGAGGATCGCTAAAACCAAAAGGATTTCGCAAAAAGCACTGTAAGCGAATACCTCTATCTGGTTGTCGAGCTTGATGTTTTGTCCTGTGCAGTAGGATCAACTTACAACTTTTGTGGTAAGCCAGGTTGGCCATGATAGTGGCATTAGAGCCACAGTACAATGTTATGGGACATTGATGCATGCACATGGAACAGCGTGACCAGAGACGTGAAAATCTTGAGAACATCAAGAGAAATTAAAAGATAAAATCTACACATAATAAAACCATCACCCTAATAAGATAAGCAGAGGCACCCTGCAAATGAAAATAAATCTAACTTAAATGAAGCTAACTTGAATAAAGCTAAGCAAATAAGAATGAAGGAAAGAAGGCCAAGTCTGGAGCACAGATTTGGGCCAGAAAGGAACACCAATAGGTGAGGATAGAACACAAGATGTGTTATCCTGAAGAGCTCTTAGAGGAGTTACCCTGGTTTTAGTGGCATAAACCTTGAAAAGCACTCTCTAACTCAGAGGTCTCTAACTCGCGTAACTTGAGAGGACGAGGTGAGTGTTAGGTTGTCGACACACTAAGTGGAGGAGGCCTCTTTCGGGATGGATTTAAAAAGGGAGATGACCCTCTCTTAAGAGGTGGCCCTTATGAGGAGATGACCCTCTATGTGTGAGAAGTAAGAGGAGGTACGCCGGAGGGCTAGGAGCCGCGGTGATGGGTACCATCCTGTGCGTGATGCACGCCTTGAGGGCCATGACACCGAGAAGGTGTAGAGAACGTTCTGTGCGTGACGCACGCCGAGAGGGGCATGACACCGAGAAGGTGTGGAGTACCAATCTTGTGCTTGGGGGCATGCCGAGAAGGCTTGGATTTTCCTGGACTCAAGCGAGAAGGCTTGAGGGGAAAACGGAAAAGAGTTCCTGGACTTAAGCAAGAAGGCTTAAGGGGAAAAGAAAAGAGTTCCTGGAATCAAGCGGGAAGGCTTGAGGGGAAAAAGAAATTTCGTAGACTCAAGTGAGGGGGCTTGAGGTGAGAAAGAGTTTATCCTGAAGCACATGCACTACTTTATGATGAGTTGAGATGACACACCGTGAAGTGCTTCCTACTATGCATATGAGGTGCATGAGGTGCGCGCATATACTTATGTTATGGACTTGTATACTTAAATTTTGCATATTTATGATGCATGTCTTATGTTATGTTTTTAAGGAAAAGCAAGTAGAGAAAGACTAAAAGTACGTAGAAATAAGTGTCATGACAAGATTTTGGAAGTTATTATTTTAGATCATGATTTATATGTATACAATGTATGACTAACATATGTGCAGGGGCAATAAATTACCAAGAAGATCTTAGTAAGAAAACCAAACTCTGAAAATGGTTTCCACGAAAAGGCCGCAACATGATGTTGCAACAGAAAATGATTACTTATGTTCTAATTGATTTTTGGAAAAATTACATGTATGCATATATTTATGATAAGATGATGGAAAAACAACTTTTGTTGTCTGTGAAAGTACAGGTTATGAACGATATTAGCTTGATGAGATCATGAAAAGTTCAAAAGCAAGCAAAAGTTTACAAATGATTTATGCACAAAAGAACCCAAGAGTAGAAGACAAATAGTGGAAAAGCATGAACACCGAGGACGGTGTTATTCTTAAGGGGAGGAGGATGTAATATCCCTTTTTATACACCTATTATTTTTATAAGTTGTAAATGTAAATTGTACTTGTTTGCTAGTGAGGAGCTCAAGGCCAAGGCCCCAACAGTAAACATTGTAAGTAATGTGGTAATGTTACATTCATCATGAAGCCAAGCGGGGTTAAATCAGTAGGGAATGGGACCCAGGTTTGCAGGGGTGGAGAGCACCAAGGAGATCAGCTTGTGATCCGAAGCTGCAGAAGGTAAAGCAAAAGAAGCGAGGAGTAGATCTTTTTGCACAAAGGATGTGCTTACCAAGAAACGGTCGAGTCTGGCCGCAATGATTCCGCGCCCAGCCTTCTGTTACTCCATGTATATTTTCCATTTTTTAGTGGTCGCTCCAGAAGATCCAACTCAAAAATCAAGTCCTCCATGTTTTCCCCATAGGGATCTCTTACTCTAGAGCACCCTCTTTTTTCTGATTGAGTTTTAGTAGCATTGAAGTCGCCAACGATTATGAGATATTTCCCTTCCAGGTCTTCTTTTAGAACATAGAGGTTATTCCAGAACAATTGTTTGTCTCTATAATGCGTTGGTCCATACACATTGCATATATAATAAATATTCGGGTCATCTTTTCATGGAACTTAGTGAGGGGCCAGTGATGATTTTCCTTAACATTTTTGATAACAAACTTACTTGAAAAAAAGGTTATTATTCCTCCCGAGGCACCTTTGGAGCTTATAACGTTTCCCTAACTGTGATTCCAGAAGAGACGTGAAAGTGCCAAAACTTCCGCATCACTCATTTTTGTCTCTTGGATAAGCAAGATGTCTGGTCTTTCATATTTGATGATATCTTTTATTGCTTCCACTTTGTTTGTTCCGCCCAGTCCTCCGCAATTCCAAGAGACAATGTAACATCCCGAAAATTTAAAAAATTAAAATAGCATTAAATACTGTACTTACTAATGCGGAAATAAATTAAATGCTAATTCTTTTAACTAATAAAAAAATATGATGACCTCACTTCATACTTCTTAACACAAAATACGACATTAGTTTTGCTTGTGTTAATTATAAATCTATATGTTGCATTTAAATTTTCTTGCGATACAATCATCTAGACATAATACTGACAGTTTGCTTTTGGATGATGACGAAGGGATCCTACGGGGTACCCTGAGGTTTACTTAGATATGTTAGCTAAAGCATTGGAATTTGTTTCTTTGCGCAGATACACAGGTAAGAGTATTATGACAATTCAAGTGTTACAAGTAATTCTAATTATGTTTTCAGTTAGCCGTCAATGCTTTATGATAACTCTAACTACTTCCTTGCAAGAGAGTTATTAATGGTATGAATCTCTGTCCTATTTCTATAAGTGTTACCTTGACCATACTTACAAGTCGCAGAAGTCATAACTATTAATATCTACACTAGGCTCTTTAGCGAACCGTCAAGAAGAGATACTTACACTATGATTCTCAATTACGTGCTAGATTACAATGTATAAGTGCTATTATGATCCTGTCATCATTTCTCCATTTTGCAAAGAGTGGTATTATCGTGTATATTCTTTTTTTACGTGAATGTTTCAACTTATAAGTTACTCTACACTATATAAGTGTGAGCCAAAGATATTTAATTAATATAGAACTTTTAAACATAGCTATATATACTTTACTTTTCTTGATATATAATTACATGATGACCATACTATTGTATCAAAGGGTTTCTATAATGTAACTATCATAAATATGAGGATATACTCTAATGTAACATTGTTAAATAAGCAATGTAAACAAATAATACGACGTGCATAATATGGAATTTTAACTGTACACTAAGTATTGAATACCTTCTAGAAAATGCGACCTATGTCATTTGAGAAATATATGCAACATATATCAACCATACGTTCTATGATCAATACAATGGAAATGAAATGAATTATACATTGTAACCCTAAGTCTTTGCACTAACATGTAAAATTGACAGGGCATTGAATGTACTAGTGTTAACGTGCTGGCAGACTGTCGAAACCGGTCTTTGGCATTTAAGTCATCTACCTGCTATGTATAGTGGAAGTCTCGGGTGGATGCCTTCGTGGCTGTAGGTCACGTGAAGGAGTTCACAAATTACTACCACGATGCTGAGCTGTGCCATGATTAACGTAAGGTCTCATGAGTTGGAATTCGCAGTGGATGAAATAATTAAAATGGCATTTAATGAGGTTGTTTCTCGAACTTCGACGTGCCTAGTTGGCATCTTGTCCATCCTTGATCTCACATGTTCTTGGGTTTTGAAATGAAACCCTAGTCCTTCATTATGAATTGCAATGAGTTGGTTTCTTGGCCTTCATTTTGCCTTGGTGGTGGTAAGGTGGAGAGGCCGACCGCCTGCTACAATGTAGGGTTTGGTAGTTGTTTATTCAGAGGACTCCTTCCTCAGTTTCGATCCTTGGACCTATAGGGAAAACTTAATAGATTCAAGTTCAGATTTTCTTGTAGAGCCAAGCCACCATGCAGCCTTGAATGGAGTGTTAAGGATAGAACCTGGAGTTTTTTTGTTAGTCTTAGAACTTGGGTTCGATTCTCTTGCAAAGATAGACGGTTGTTCTCATAAATCTGGAACCCCCTTCTCTGCGTTTGGTAGATGGCTCTGTCGTTCTCGTTTGCTTAAGATGTCTCTTACTCCAGAAGCTGCGTTGTTAAGGTAATGTTTCGGTCCATGAAAAAGATAATGATATTTGTGTTGTTCCAAGTTAAACTCTGCATTTCTTTCTTTTAACCTCTTAATGATTTTTATGGCAGGTGATACTTCGTCGAAAGCTTACTATGTTTGAAGTTCGGTGGGAGGATGCTGCTCAACCACCCGGTAAGCCTCGGTGGTTCGAAACCCTCGTAGTTACTTCTGCATGGTTTGGCCGATGCTTACTGTTTGATGAGAGTTGGGAGCTATTCCTGGCAAGGGTTTTTGGTCAAAGTTATGATGTTCTTAGAGCAATATGATACAAGGGTAGAGGATAAATCCTCAACCTAATTTGCTACTCGACCCTGTATTGCTCTGCTGTGGCATTTGTTTAAATGTAAACTTGTTTACGATGTATTTGCTAAAGGGATGAACCCTATGTTGTTTACAGTGTTAGGAAACTTGAAATGTTTCAGTACAAAATCTGTATTTATCTAGATCAATATTTTGACTGAATTAATACAATGTGAATACTAGCCGAGGGCCGAGGGCTAACTCGTTTCTACGAAAAATAGAAGGTCCTGTGCTACAATGTTTATACTTTTGTTTGAATGGTGATATGGAACTGAGTTTGCAATGAAACATAACTTAAAATAGTTTTATGAGTGGTTTCTATGTTTATATAAATTGATATTTTGGCTAGAAAATACGGTGTTGAATTAGGCTGAGAGCCGTGGCTAACTTGTTTCATAAAAGTGAGACCCTGTGATCGTGTTGTTTAAGTTAAAGTTTGGAATGGTGTTAGGACTCAGTTTTGGTATCGAACCCTCACTTAAATGAATATTACGGTTGATAAAAAAAAATAATACTCTTGTCTGAATTTGTCTTGTATAGATAGCTATCGTAAATGTGATAGTTGAACAATAGTAATGTGTTTGGAAATCTGATGTAAGGATATGATGTTTACGTTTTTAAGTGCTTGGCCTTAAACTGGTTGTATGATAATCTTAGGGTTTTTAAATCGAAAACTGTAAATCTCTGCAAACTCTGCTATTGTTGAAATCAGTCTTATAGATTCTTTTGTAGAACAATAAATGTTTTCTATAGAAGAAAAATCAGTATCTAGGGATTCCAAAAGAAGATAATACATTCTGATTATTAACATGAAAGACATTCTTACTGTAATAATTTGGAATACATGTAAGATATAAATTCAAATAAATAAAATGCCGTGTTATAATATAGAAGACTATAACTTTGAAATATCATAGATATTCTAAGTTGGTATTACAGCTAGTTTTCAAAAGCCTAAGTACCATAAGGAGGAAAAATGAAAAGTGTTACGAGACTGTGATAATTGTTTTTACTTAGAGTCCTTTACAGTTTTTGAATGAAATGATAATAAAACGCAGTATGTGTATTTTGAAATGCAGTAGGTGTCCTAAAGTATAAACCCTAGATTTTTATACAGAAATGGAATATTTATTTTCTGACAGTAGGTAAAAGAAATATTAAAATACCTGTATTATGAATTGCTATTTCCTATACTAACTTAACAGAATAAACAATTTAGCTAAATATTTTAGTCAATAAGTCTTCATTATTAAACCAAGAAAAGGGGTTAGAGGTTAAATAAAACAACTTCATTCATTCAATTGAAAATAAACAAGACAACATAGTAGAACCTGATGAATGTAGGAGAAACAAACAACCCTAGGAGCCTGTTCCACCCAACCTACTCCTGAAGGCAGCCAAATTACTTGCCTTAGGACCCCCGAGCTTGTTCACTGAACCACTAGGAAGAAGAATTTGTAGAAGTTTTAGGTCATCAACTTGCAGCAACAATGTAGATCATTCAGTCATATAGACTTAGCAGTCAAAGAGACCTGCACCAGCACCTCTGGTTTCCTTCTTAGAATAATTTCAACAGACTCACAATGCACTTCCACTTATCCTCCCTATTCGAATCTCTCAGTGATCACCTGATACACTTGAGGAATTATTTATGCAGAAAATAATGATGGAGCTCCCTGCTCAATTCGAATTGCCTTCCTTAGGCTGCCTAGGCCTTTTTAGTGGTTAACCTGGTCATTAATGAGCTAACAGCTTTGCTCCACCCACTTGGGGGATAATGCCACAAACTTAGGGGTAGTTGTCCCATAACCAACAACTAGTGGTGGAGTGCAAATGCTGACACCTGTCCCATGCCTTCTAACAACTTCCATTCCTCCTAGTGGGTCAGTGAACACTTATTTAACAGTTCCCTGGGTGTTTGTCTCCTGTTTTAATTTATTAAATAATAATAATATGTCATTACAATCATCCTTGACCAGATTTGGTCATAATTACAAAACTTTGTAATTATAATTTAACATAATGTTTTTGCAATAAAATAAATAGTCTCAAAATTTGGGTAGGTGACAGACAATTTTCATTACTTCTTGATTGATTGAGGCCCTGCTTTAGACCTTCCATCTACTTTCCCTGTATTTTTGGAGTTTTGTAGTAGTTTTGTTTCCTCAATGCTTCGTTGCCTTCATTCTCTCTTTGCTTCCTGCTCTCTGTGGTATCTTTGTGACTTTCTTCCTCTGGTGTTTGGGGGTGGTCCTGGTTCAAGAAACTCTTGTGACTCCTTTGAAGAGGAATAAGGAGAGAGGGAAACTGAGGAGACTCTACTTTGTTTTACCCTTTTCGCCCAAGATCCCCCAGGCGTTGGGGAGTCCTCAAAAACAGAATCTAGTCGTTCTTCTCTGGGAGAAGAGGAAGGGATGATGCTGCCCGCTAAGGCGTCATGGGGTTCTGAATTGTATTCAACTAGAGGTACTTCATTCATGATGATTTCACCTTCTTCTATATTCAAAACATTGAATTGGTTGCTTGTTGTGGCCTCCTTTTCTACTTGCATTGGTGCTTTACATTTCTCTGACTGCAGATCCTTTGGCTTGGGGTTTGAAGAGGTCATTTTCCTTCCTTTTTACACTTGTTTCCAACCCTCTTCTTGAGTTTTCTCAGGGTTTTCCTACACTGCTTTAGGGCAGTTTTTGACAAAATGGCCATACTCATGGCATTTCTTACATTTAAAAGGTAGCTACTCGTAATCAACCTTTTGTGCATGCTCCCAACCATCCATGGAAAGGATAACAATTTCTGGTAGTCCCTTTTCAAGATCCACCTCTACACATATCCTTGCGCAAGAGAAAAGAGGGCCTTTTGGTTCTGCCTTGTCAATGTATTTTCCAAGAGAGTTTCCTATTTCCTGGAGGGTTTCATCGTTCCAGCAGTGTAAAGGGAGATGGGGAAGGCGAACCCAAAATGGAACCGCAGAAGGCACATCCTTTTCTCGATCAAAGGATAAACTCCATCGATTTAGATATAACCCCCGAGGGCCCATGAAGTAAGGCCCATTTCTGAATATGAGATTTCTGTCATCCTTGTTTTCGAACAAAAAGGTGAAGAAGCCCTTACCGTAGAAACAATGTTGCAAGCCCCCAGAGATCAATGGCATCCAATTTTTTTAAACCCAAAAATCCACTGTCTTTGGCGATGGCCATATCCCGGTAAACTGCTCGATCAAACTCCATTCACTCAAAGCAAGGGCTTTCAGCTTTGAAGCTGCCGACATGATTTGAATTTTGGGGGCATCTGCCCTCTTGACAAAACCAATACATGTATCAGACGCAGAAGGGGGAGGGAGTGGCGTGGAGGTCACAATAGCCCTGAAGGCCGCGTCAAGGAAACGCCTCCGATCCTCCAGGCTTGGATCCGAGGGGGATTCATCCCCAATCCGCAAGGGGGTGCCTAGGGCTAGAACCCTAACCAGTGCGGGAGCTCACGCCGTCGATCAGCTCACGCAGCTCGTGAAAAAAGTTCAATAAAATTATGCAATAGACCTTCCCTCAACTTACTAAGGGCCCTTTTGAGGATTAAGATCTTTTCTCTTTCTATGCAATCTAGGGTTTGGGCATCCTCCATGATTCTCTTTAACTGATTGGTTGAGTTTTCTCCTCCCCGGTATGGTACAATATATGCCCTCCTTTGATCCTCCTTTTTTGTGGTATATGATAGTCTCATTTCCAAAAGACCCGAGGGTACTTCTTTCATAGCATGCATGGCTTAACATCATATGCATGCCACCTGGCTTTTCTTTGCCCGCCTTTCTTTGGGAAAACACTTTTTAAATACCCTTACACCTCCCACATCTAAAATGAATATGCATATAGTCTAAAGTTTCCCTAAGTGTATTCCCAAACTTAATATCAACGACATTCAAGATAATGTCTCTCAAATGTAGTTCCACTAGGGTATTTGCATTGTTTATACCCCCCATCCTACTAGTTCTTTCATCCACTGCCATATACTTGACCATATTGTTCCCAATTACCTTGAGAATGTCCTCCTGCCAAAACTCTAAAGGAGGATATAACAACTTTACCCACAATGACATCTAGATGGTCTTCTCCCTTGAAAGATCATAACATAGATTCCAATCATGGATAGATAGGGTATTGGTGTCCCAACTCTAGATCCTAGCCCTGATCATGTTTCTATTTGCCTTGTTTTCGAACAAGAAAGTGATGAATCCTCTTGTTACTAAATAAAGGGTTGAGGTATATCCTAACTTCCTCTTCTAGACCTTCTTCATCAAATGTTTTAGTTATATTTTTATTATAGCTCTCCCACAAAATTTCCCTATTAACCCCACCTCACAATACAACCTAGTTTTCTTATTGAGCACTTCATGGTCTATCACTAGTTTCATTCTTTCATGTTTAAGTTTGATATAGGTTGCTCTCTTCCTCTCTTGTTTAGTCTTTTCTTTCCTCTATTATGTTGAGTTACTCTCTTGCTAGATCCCTTATTTCTCCTAAACACTCATCCATCCCCAAGTCTCATTCTTTAGTAGGATTATGGATTGGGCTCATATATCTATACTTACCAAGCAAGACACCATTACTAGCTATGAAGGAAGGGCTTTCTAGGGCCTTTTTAGAGAACGACTTACATTGAATATAGTCATTTAACCATGGTTTGATTTCCTCCTTCATCTCTTGTTTTGGATCAACTGAGTTATAGTTTTCCTGTGTAATGATGATAGCCCTCATTGCCTTCATTGCCTTCAATGTTATCCCTGACTTGTTCTTTCTCTTTCTCCTTTAATCCCCCCATGTCATCTTCACCCTCCCATAATTGGTACATATGGTTGTACCCCCCTTCCGAATCATAATATTGAATTGACAATTGAAGGATATTTTCTACTTCTTTCACCATTATTGAATGGAATGCCCTTCCTTCTCATAATTCCTCCTTCCATTCTCCTCAAATCCACCAAAACTCATATGCCCCTCTAATCATATAATAACCCTTTGAGTGATCCTTGACTGCATACTTGAACCATAGTAGCAAGATTCGAGTACGGATTCGAATACGATTCAGATACGATACAGAAAAAATACGTAACAAAAAAAATTAGTACGACTAAAATACGGGAGTAGACATCTTATAAATACAAAAAACATGCAATTTTAATTTAAAAAAAATAAGATTATATGTAATCATTCCAAATTTTAACATCTCATTCATTATTCATTGAAAACTTTAAAAATTAAAATTAAAACTACACAAATCTATTTTTATATAAAATGACTTTAAAAAAAACGAGAATAAAGAAACTCCATAAATTTATTTTTTCATAAATAATAAATACTAAAAAATAAAATTAAAAAAATAACAATTACATATAGAATAAAACTTAAATAAAAAACTACATGTAATAGCAATAACGCAATAGCAATAGTAATAAGACACATTATTTTTTGTTTGAATGATGGTAAATTCTTATTTTCTTTGATTCACAATTTTTTTGTTCGAGGGATGGTAAATTTATAAGAATTTGAAAAAGTATTTTAAATTTTTTTCTTGATTTTTTTTTAATTAGTAGGCCATGCTTTGGAGTTTTATATTTTATTGTTCCAATATGAATTCTATCTGAATTCACTTCTGTCAAAATTAGGTAAATAAATGGTTGACTGTACAAAATTAGGTAAATAAATCGTTGAATGTTCGCCGTATTTTTAACTTGGTTCGAATTTCCGTACAACAACTGCTAATACGGTCGTATTTTGCTACTATGACTTGAACCATCATGGATTGTCAAAGCTTTGTTGGACCCCGTCACATGTGCTAGATGCCTCCTTCCCCCCACAATATGTTCTTGTGATGTGAAAATGTCCCTTTACATGCTACCATCTAGTTACTTTGAATAGTCAACCAAATCTTCTTCCACTATGTCACGTTTAGAGATTCCATGGCCATAGGACATTCAACCAACACTCAAACCCTAGCTCCTCATCACATCACCCTTCTAAAAATGACAACTTAAACCTAGATCCTCTTTACAATCTTCTTCTTCAATCTTTGCTTCTCTACATGTATACATATTTATAAATAAAACATTAGTGCCCTTTTCTTAAGTTTTATTTTTACTTTTCTAAATAGAATAATCACAAAGATAATAGATACAAAAGCTTTGGATAGTCTCGTCTTTGTGCAGTTATATATGCACTGAGTTTTATGTTGTTACCTATGATCTTTATGACAGATATGACATTTGTTATTTTATGTTAGATATGACATTTGTTATTTTATGTTTTTATGGGACAGGTATAACCTGTGCCCGGGGATGTAATATTCATATGCTACTTATGCTGAACAGTGAGACTGTTTTATTTCATGACATGTGGAACATTTACTATTTAGCATTATTGATAGCAAGTTATATTTTTCATTGGAAAAAAAAAGAATAAATAACAAACACTTATGCATTGAGCATTTCATCCATTTTAGTATGCAATTGGTCATGGATGTGAATTAAAATGGAGGCTCATTGTTGAATTGCATTACTACCTACAACCCATCACAAAATAATTTTAATTAAAGTTATTTAAGTTGTAAATTATTTGGAAAAACAAATTACTCATATATATATATATATATATTTTTTTTTTATTTTTTTATTTTTTTTATTTTAGATATTCATGATATATATATATATTTTTTATTTTTTTATATTTTAGATATTCATGATATATATATTTTTTATATTTTAGATATTCATGAGAATTGTAAAATTTCCATGGTCAATGGTGAAAGCTTTACGGTTGCATGGCAGTCAAATTTAAATATTTATTCGCGAGTACTGTACTCTCTTCAACAGGCCGGGTATTGTATTTTCCCGGTCTTTAATGTGCTTTTTTTAAGGACTACTGCTGTCGACCACTTCTCGCTCTATTTTATGAAATGCAATTTGGAGAATGGCTAGAATATTTAAAATAATAATAATAATGTTGTGATTATAGAACATAAATCCCAAACCCCAAATGCATGTGAGCTTAACGACTGACTGAAACAGGGGCAGCTGGTAATGGTAGGAGAAAGAGGAGGTGAAATGGGAGAAATGAGCAATATTCCTTTTTCAATGGGAATGGAAGCTCAGACTCGCAGCTGCCCTAGTACGCCGATGATTCCGATATTTGTAGACACTAATTTGGACACCCATCTGGCCCTCTCAGCTTCTCCCTCGGAGACTATTGATGATCTTAGAGGTAAGTCCAAAATTGAAATTTGTATCTCATTTTCTCTATACTGTGATTTTGTTGGAGCAATTTGAATCACTGTTTTGTAATAATGTTATAACTCGCTGATAGCTTGTGCATACTGGCTGTCTGGATTGGAATGCATTGTAAATGGGTAGTCATTCTATTTTTATGCTCTGTAATTTTTTTGGGTATCTACTGTTGACTGTCACATATATAGTTTTCGGTTCACTATGCAGTGGATTTCTATTGAAAATGAAGCTTTCGGTGTTTATCTATATTGCGAATTTCTAAATTTGTCCTTAGGGGCGTCTTTTCATGGGTATCGATAATTTGTATTTTCCAAATCAAAATTTTGGTTGGGTCCACTGTCCACACGCAAAAATTTGAACTACCACACCTGCTCTCTACCCACCAGGGCTTCTGCACCATTCATATAGCGGTCGTATTTTATCAGCCAAGTCAATTCCTTTGGATGACTCGTTGTGCAGGGAACTTGGCCTTGTTCATCTAGGCTAATGAGGTAGTCATTTCCAGTGGCTACGCAACCTGTCTCCCGTTTTGTCCTCTTGTTCTTTAGGATCTCTGAAGAGTTTCATTCTCTGCTTATGAGCTATTGACAGACTACGGTGAAAAATCCAATTGTGGAGACCTTTTTTGTTTTTTTTTGTGTTGATTGCTTCAAGATTTTCTGTCAATATTCACAAAATTTTACATTGCATTTAATAAAAGAAGGTGGCTGCATAGTCAGGCCGCCATTAGCACTAGTTGGATAAATAAATGCTGCAATACCTAGCTCTCTAGCAGCATTAGAGATTATCCAAAATCAGAGCATCCGGTGGTGCAAACTGAAAAAACACAAGTCCCAAATCTTACAAGTCATAACTGCCATTGTGGCGGTTATGTCGATTAAGATTATAATCATCATAATCATAGAAACCAAATATCAGGATGTTGTGGAGATCGGGCCAGGAATAGGAGGGTTGTCCTTATCATTATTCTGTGGCCCTTCCCTATCTTCTGTTGGCGGCTTGGGCCTAGGTGCATTGACTTCTAATCTACTGTTTTCATGCTCCGGAGTCCAGAGGTTTCTCTGCCTTGAAAATTGCCAAAGCCAGCATTAGGAACTTGTCATTTGGTGGTGTGGGAGGAGGGCTGCGAGGCTAACTGAAGAGTTTTAACTTTTGATAAACCTGTCTAAGAAAGACAATACCAAACAGAATCTAAAACACAAGAATTAACAATGGCTTACACACACAGTACACAGAGATTTACCCTAGAAACCCTAAACCCTAAACTAGCATACCTAAGAGTTTCTCCACTCTCTATCTCGTTGTATTTACTATTATCTTTTATGTTTACAATACAATATTATAGCATCTAAAACCCTAATCCTTTAACCTGGATTAGATTACAACCTTAATCCTTAACTGAAATTAGTTTACAATGGGTTGAAAAGGCTGAAAATGGACCAATTATGGCCACTAGTGGACATTGATAATTAATTCCATCTCTTATCAAAGATGCATCTGTATTACTTTTTCATAAAAGCTTCTAGTGAACTTTGCTAATATGTATTACTTTTTCATAAATGATACATCCATATTACTTTTCTGACATGAAGTAGTCTTTTGAGAAAAGTGAACTTTGCTAATCCTATCTCGTTTAAGTGAGACATTGGTTCCCCTTAGTTATTCATGTTTGTAGTTACTTTTTTCTTTATGAAATACATATCTTGGGGAAACTCACAGGATACTTAACCTCATTCCAAGGATGGTACCGAGGGTAAACCAGATTTCAAAGAAGCTCTAGGCTTTGTCAACACAGGGCTCAAAGCCTTTACAACAATATACTCATTAAGAGCTCAACATGTCATTTGTGAGAATTGAAATTGGGTGGGAAGGATAACAGTCATTCATCCCAACCACACGAGCTAGACCCAATGGACTTAAGTTTACAGTTACTTAAATTTAAGGCTTGGTGTTTGTTTGCTACTGATGATCAATAGTTATATAAGCTGCCCTGCCAGTACTAGATGACAAATGGAACCTTTTTTATGTATCCATGAGTTTTTATGGTGACTGATTATTTGCATTTTAAGGGAGTGCTTACAATGTTGTAAATGCACTAGTTTAATTGTTTCAAATATGTAATGATAACTAAAAGTATTCTTCTTTTTGTCATTTTTCCCATGCAGCAAAAATCAGGAAAGGGCATTTGTCATGCTTCCCTCATCTTGGAGAAATTGATGTTGGTGCTTTGATGGTATGCTCCGAGTAACTCAATGTCTAACTTGTGTCTACTTCTTAAACACTTATACAAGAGTAGTGGAACCATGTTTGGGAAGGAAAAATTGGAAAATAGTCACCAACTTACAAGTTTTCAATCATTCATGTCACAAGCTTACAACTGGGAGTTTATCTTGAAAATATACCAAGTGAAACATGCCCATATGATGAATTGCTTAGGAGTCGATATTGATGCAAAAAATGGTTATTAAAGACTGTATATTGTATGATAAAATATCTAGGATTAGCTTTTGGCGCGGTAATGAAACAGATTATCATGTGATCAAAATTTTAAACAAATAAAATGGGGGATAATATGGTTCCTTTTTAATGTTAAAATTGTCTTGAAGAGGATGGGAACTGACTGCATGATTTTGCTTGGCTATCGAGCAATTAAGCTATAAATTACATATTCTATTTGGTTTATACATGGTGTCTAGGTATTTGGCTGCAGGAAAAGTATTACCTTGCTGGACATTGAAGATTTATATGTCTCATAATTTGAAATTTGAATCCTATCAGAAAATGCCTACAAAATAGCAGAAATTTGGGATCCGCAATAGAGAGAGAACCATTCAATTTGCATTCCTCAGTTTTCTATTCCAATAGTCATTTTATGTGGGTACATGGTAGGAATGACAATTCACTTTATATTCCCTGTAATTAGAAAGTAATTAAATATCTAAATCTAATATAAAGTCATAATTAATTGACTATTACAAAGTGTTATCACTTAAAATTGTCCCTTTAGGAATCTCATGGGGTTCCGAATGATCAACTTAGATTCACTGTTGCTATCAGTGTCACCTACAACAGACATCTCACTTCCGGATAAGTGCTTGCAAATCCGAGGGGGGTGTCCCTAAGGCAATCTCGTTTATCTTAGGCCTGAAAATATGCAACTGAACTCTTCAGATCAAGATGTAAAAGACACAAATCTGCAAATAAAGATTCTGATAGCACTATTCTCAAAATCTGTGAACTATTTTTCAAAATTTGCAGATTCTCAAAATCTGTGAACTATTTTTCAAAATTTGCACTAGAAACTTGTGAAAGATTTGTAGCATAAGTGACCAGTGCCAAGTCTAAGTGGGCGATGGAGAAGGTGGAATATAACAAAATCAGCAAGGCAATTTGAAATTGAATCTTGCTGATTAAAGAATATTAAATTTAAAACTAAATAGTTAAAGCTAAGAGAGCAATTAGAATGTGAATTGTCTTCTCAACCATGAAAAATATTCATAAACCAGATGAACTTTTCTCCATTAATCAGAGCCTACCTTTGTGTAACACTTTATTATATTGCTAGTTTTGGCTATTTTAGTCTGAGGGTGACCTAGTCAAACCCATTTGCGGCTAGTGCCCTAGCACTTGGATGGTGTATAATGTTGGCTGCTTTTTGGACAGGCCCGGGTTTTCAGGATGCGCAGCAACAAACACCCCTTGGCGCACTGGCCCTCTCGGCAACGAGCTGCGCGGGCAGCCCAAAGTCTCACCCGAAGTGGCTATGGGGGGCTAAGGAATCAGGCTTCCTTAACCTGGGGGACGCGGAGACTAATCTTCTCCCCTCTGTCGGGAGGATTCCTCGAAACGGAACGTCTTACTCTTCCGTAGACCTCTCCGCTCCGGTGCACGAGGCGATTACCCACTGCGTTCGATACTCTATGTATCGTCTTCGCTTGCGCGCCCAGCGCAGTAACGCATTCCTAAGCGCTGCGGCGATAGTGCTTCTACCGACTCCTTCGATAGTGTGCGAATATAACTTCTAAGGGAGCTTCGAGGACTTGCTTTATATACTCATTCATAAAGACAACAAAACATTCATGTAAACACAGGTAGTAAAACATAAACATGCATTCACACAACACAGCATCATGACAACGAGAATTATATAGTTCGCCTCCACGGGGAAATCACATTCACTGGAACTGTATCTTATATTATCTCAAGATGGGAAATACACAATCCTGCTGCGCACACAGCTGCAGCCTTAGATCTTCCAGGAAACTCCACGCACACAGCTGGGAGCCCTTCTCCTAGATCTACTTCCTCCTTCTACAGAGATTACAATGACTCAGACTTCGACTGAGACTGTCTGCAACTCAGTGACTAGCTCTACAGCTATCACCTCTCCAACTTATCTAACATCTAATATCTCTCTATCGTCTAAAACATCTAATGGCTATCGTTTAACGTCTAACCTTCTTCCTTTACAATTTCTCATATATATAGGTGGCCCTGAGGGTCGCACCTTTACAAAACTGTGGGCCTTTCCCAGTAGTAATCCCCAAAAACCCTAACCGCGGACATGGCTAGGTGTACTGTAGGCGCCGCTTGCAGTCACGTCGCCGCTTCTTGCAGGCTCCGCGATTTCCGGCGCAGATTGCGGGTATGGGCGCCGCTTCATCATTCACTGCTCCTTGTCCTTCGCCTTCAATGCTTTGGTCCGTTGCTCTTCCTTGGTCAGAGCAACCATAACTTCTGTACTTAGCCTTAATGAGGGTAGCTGAGCCCTCTATTCCGTCGCTTCATTTATTGTGGTAGCTAAGCTTTCTACTCGGCCACATTCATTCTCCTTTGACGTGTGCGCGTGAGCTCCGCGATTTTCGGCCCGTAATCTGCGCTGAGCTCGTCCATCTGGCACCGTACTGCGCACTTGTTCACTTCTGCCCAAAATTGGTGCTTACTCAAAATTAACACTTCTTCCCTTCAACACTTAGTGCTTTTTCCTCAAAATTCGCAGCTTTACCATAGCTGCGGCCTAGGCTCCAACATATAAATACACCAACTCTCATTTGTATTATTCATTTCATGTGTTCATTCTTAATCACAAGCCTTGTTGTAACATGGTTTTTTTTTGGGGAAAGTCCAAAAAATCAGATGATGTCAAAGTAATATTTTTTAAGTTTGACGATCGAAAATGGGTTAATCAACTGCTTAGATTCAATTTGGAATGATAAATTGTGCAGGTGATATGTTGAAAGAATTATGGACGAGCCATGTTATAGCTAGATCCAACGGTTGTTGTTTTACTTTATCAACGATTGAGATCTATTTCAGGTCACAAACTATTGCAAATTTTAATTTTATGCCATTGACCCGAATTCCCGAAACCACCTTGTTGATGTGGTAGCTTGAAATTTATTTCTCGGGTCGAGATGGTGGTTACTTAAAACCATTTCATAACTGACCCAATATCGCTTTAGGAATAAAAGGTGATAAAGTTTGGTTAGTGTGGAATGACATCAGCAGGAGGGGCCAAATTATATCACGAACAAATAAAAATGCGACAAGTGGAGCCTGATTTTAATGCTATTTCTATATTGTTCCAGTAAGAACCTAAAGTTTTCGAATAAGTGCAAAGGGTTATGGTGAAAAGGGAACTGTTGCTGAGATACGTTTGTTAGGAACCCATGTCAACCCTTCTATTCACTTTGTTAGTATATTGTTGTTGGACGCATATGCTTTGTAAGTCGTCCCGTAGTATTTGTTGATCCATAGTTGGTCTTATTGTTGTTGGACGCATATGCTTTGTAAGTCGTCCCGTAGTAATTGTTGATCCATAGTTTGTATTGGCCCATGGTTTGTATTGACACATGGTATTGACCCATGGTATTGGCGCCTAGACTTAGTATATAAGTTTGTGTTGAGACCAATGAAGGCACGGTGAAGTTATTTTGTATTGAGCTTGCTCAAAGGAGGTTGCCCCCTTGAAGTGGCCTGCGATCAATAAAAGTGATTCTGAGTTCTGTTATTTTTGCTATCTCGTGTATTCTCATTAATTAATTGTTGCAGGTTCTTCACATCTGGTATCAGAGCACTTTCCTGGGCTCGTTGGGTGAAATTTCTGCCATTTTTTTTTTTTCGCATATGTTGCAGCTTCGGATCTGGGAATAATCTCTATCCGCTTAATTGTGGGAAGTACTTGGGCATAAGCCCTAAAACTCATTGTGAGGAGTGCCACAGGAACCCCGGAGTAGTTGGCCCATTGACAGGACCTGCCAGCGAAAAGGGAAACGACCCCTACCTGATTGACTAGTTCCCACCTGTGAGGTAAACCAAGAGCTGTCGTTTGTGGCAAAGCAGTTATTAGTTTTACCTGAGCTGTGGAGTGAGGGTTACTGCCCCAATACCCAAGCTGTCAGACAACATTGGTGGCCGAGTGAAACCCTTAAACTATTAGGAAGCCGCACATACCTGGGGTCCATATCTATTTTTAGCTGAACTGTTGCCGATCACTTCCGCGCCGTTTCAGATCCATTCTGAAAGCCGTTCTAGATCTAGCCGTTTCAGATCTATTCTGAAAATTGTTTTAGATCTAGCCGTTTTCGATCCACTCGGCGTTGTTTCAGATCCATTTGTTGCCGATCACTTCCGCGTCGTAGCAGATCCATTCTGAAAAAACAAGAAAAAAAAAAGAAAAAGAAAAAAATTGGAGTATAAAATTCCATTTTTTCGCCATATCTCCCTTGTTTTAACTCCGTTTTCCTTGAAACTTCCCGGACACCCCTGTAATCCCATTCTTCATATTTTATTCCTGAGGAGCCTATCCCAAATTCTACTTCCCAAAGCCAGAAATCTCACATTTGTCTATTTTTAGGGTTTGCCAGAACTTCTTCAATTTTCACCCACTCGCCTCCAAATTTTGCCACCGTGTTCATTCCCTATTTCTGCTTCTTTGTCCCTCTTTGACCAATTTTCTCATTCTTTCACCCGGCTTCTGAAATCCCCATTTTTTGCTACCCTGTCCATCAGAAAGTGTCCAAAACCTAGTCAAACCCCAATTACCCATCAGAGTTTTTCCCAAATCCAAATTTCTCTTTACTAAATAAGCTTTTGTTTGTGTTTTTCTATCCATTCCAAAAATAAAATAAAATAAAAAAAAACTCCTGGTTATGGTCACCCGCGCATGAGCAAAAACCATGGAAAGCACTTGCAGCCATCCAAACCAAACTCCAAGATTTGGATGAAAAATTTCTCAACCTCCATCTTTAGCATTCAGCCATGAACAATAACCGACAACAAGAATCTTCTGCAGCCAATGGGTTCTCTTCTTCCAGCAATTTCCGTAGTCCGAAGCTTGAATTTCCTTGCTTCAATGGTACTGATCTGACTGGATGGATCTATCATGCAGAACAATATTTCAGTCTGCATAATACTTTTGATGTCCAAAAAGTTCCATTTGCCTCCTTTCATTTGGAACAGGAAGCCCTTCAATGGTACCGATGGTACATCAAGGCTCATGATGAGCAAAATGGACAAATTTTTGCCAACTCCTTTTACAACGATTTGGTCCTAGTGCTTTTGATGACTTCACCGGAGCACTCACTAAACTTCGTCAAAGTGGCACTGTGAGAGAGTATCAGACAAAATTTGAGAAACTAGCCAATCACACAGAAGGATTGTCTGATGAATTCTACAGGAGTTGTTTTATCAATGGTCTTAAGGATGAAATCCGGTCAAAGGTTAAAATGTTCTGTCCCAACACAATGATGGAAGTCCTAGGGTTGGCTAAGTTGGCAGAAGACAAGATTGCAGCCCAACAACGCTCCAAACCCACTTTTGTTCCCTTCCGAAATATGGGTTCTCAACGACCTCCCATCCTGCCAGGTCCTTGACCAACTCCTATCAAGCATTTGTTTGAAACAGAGATGCAGGCACGCAGAGAAAAAGGGCTTTGTTATAATTGTGATGAGAAATTCACTCGGGGACATAGATGTGTTCAACAAAAGCTCTATCTCTTGGATATGGATTCTCCGCCTGTCTCTAAATTTGGTGAAGAAGCTCCAGATACAATGGATGATCAGGTCGACATTCAGGAGCCGCCTATTGACCCCCCATCTCAGGATGAACAACCAGAGATATCTCTCCATGCTTTATCCGGCATCACCACCCCCCAAACAATGCGGGTCAGGGGTTACTTCAAGAAGCTTCCTCTTACAATACTCATTGATTCTGGTAGCACTCATAACTTCATTGACCCTCGGATCACCAAACATGCTGATTGTTTTGTCCATCCTTGCTCCAACTTTGAAGTCATGGTTGCCAATGGGGGCACCTTACCTTGCAAGGGGAAGTGCCACAATGTGCGTATCTCTCTGGAAGATTATAACCTGCGCTCTGACATGTTTGCCTTGTCCCTAGGTGGATGTGATGTGGTTTTGGGCGTTCAATGGTTATGCACACTTGGCCCCATCTTATGGGATTTTGCTGAACTTTGGATGCAGTTTTCAGTCAATGGGAAACAACACAAATTTAAGGGCTTACAACAAGAGTCTCTCCGCATCATCAGTTCACATTGTCTGGAAAAGATCCTTAAGAAGAATTCACATGGTGTCATTGCTCAACTCCATTCCATTCAGATGCACCCATCAACGGTCTCCCCTACTTCCTTGGATAGATATGCAGGTGTCCTTGCTGAACCAGTGGGCTTGTCGCCTTCAAGAGACCTTTCTGGTAAGAATTTAGCCGCATCTACATCTCAGCAGGAAATGATGTCTATTTTGCATGCAGTATAGAAGTGGCAGCCATACCTATTAGGGAATTATTTCTGCATCAAGACTGATCTCCAGAGTCTGGAAAATTTCCTGGAACAATGGGTCTCCTCCCCAGCACACCTGAAATGGGTTATCCAACTCATGGGTTATGCCTACGAGATCACTTACAAGAAGGGTAAGGACAATATGGTGGCAGATGCTCCTTCTCGCACATTTGATGACCCAGTTTCTCTTCCAGCTATTTCTCTGCTTGTTCCAAATTGGTTGCAATCTGTTCAACAGGGCTATCTCTTCTATGAACTCCATGCTTCTTCATCAGCAGGGCACTCTGGGTTCCTAAAAATGTATGACCGGGAACAATGTAACTTCTTTTGGCAGGGACTGAACATGACAATTCAACAGATGGTGGCTGACTGTGATACTTGCCAGGTCAACAAGGGTGAAATGACACTCCTTTCGGGACTGCTCGAACCCTTGCCCATCCCTACAGAGATTTGGACAACTATTTCTATTGATTTCCTAGAAGCGCTCCAGTGGTACAATACCACATCTAAAAGGACACCATATGAAGCAATCTATGGACATGCACTGCTAGTTCTTCTTCCATACACCTTCAGCAGCTCCCCAGTTCAGGCAATTGACTCGGTTCTTCGACACCGCGATAAGATTCTTCTCATTTTACAGGACAATCTTCACATGGCAAGAATTCGACTGAAATAACAAGTTGATCAGCACCGTTCTGAGCGCACTTTTCACGCAGCTGATATGGTTCTTCTTCGTCTACAACCTTCCAAGCAACCCTCCCTGAAACTCAAAAGGTGTCAGTGGCCCGGAATGCAACCTGAGGATGCTATAGGGGAACCACTCCTTCAGATTCTGCATCAATTTCCACATCTAAAGCTTTAAGGACAAAGCTTTTTCTAAGGGAGAGGGGATGTTAGGAACCCATGTCAACCCTTCTATTCACTTTGTTAGTATATTTTTGTTGGACGCATATGCTTTGTAAGTCGTCCCGTAGTATTTGTTGATCCATAGTTTGTCTTATTGTTGTTGGACGCATATGCTTTGTAAGTCGTCCCGTAGTAATTGTTGATCCATAGTTTGTATTGGCCCATGGTTTGTATTGACACATAGTATTGACCCATGGTATTGGCGCCTAGACTTAGTATGTAAGTTTGTGTTGAGACCAATGAAGGCACGGTGAAGTTATTTTGGATTGAGCTTGCTTAAAGGAGGTTGCCCCCTCGAAGTGGCCTGCGATCAATAAAAGTGATTCTGAGTTTTGTTATTTCTGCTATCTCGTGTATTCTCATTAATTAATTGTTGCAGGTTCTTCACAACGTCGTTGGAGTTATCTAAGGTTACATAAAGTACGTCAATCAGAGAACCAAGTGGCCCAAGCGTCGGGTATTTTCATTCTATTCTTAAATTTCTCTTTGGGTTTCTTGCTTTGTTTCCTTTCTTAAAATGGTCACTATGAAGAAACCCCAACTTTCGTCTCATCCGATTCAAGTCCGTTCCGATGAGGAACACTTGGTTGATAGAGAGATGCTGAAGTCTATGAAACTGTTTTGATCCATACAACCTTGTACAAACTTAGACAAGCTGCATGGGGAAGATTAAGAGATTCCCAAGATTGGATTTTTGCCTAGGAGTCTGACTTGCTAAAGCAATTGTTCCCGAAACCTATCATTTCCTGGAATTTGTAGATTTGTGTGCAGAATGTTATAATCCTGAACAATGCGCAGTTACGTCAGTTGATGGCTTTGTAGTGTTGTTTCATGTAAATGCCAATACCTTATCAGATGTTAATTCTTTTAGAAAACCTTGACACTCATAATCTAGATGAAGAGGCTTTAGTTGCTAGTTATAAATCTCTTGACCAGACTTGGAAAGGAAATTCCAAATTTGTTAGCTAGATACTTGGCTAAAGATGCTTTTGTACCTAATGCTCCTCGACCTTATAAATTATATATCTTTCTTGACACCTCTAAAGAAGCAATTTCTATGATATGTTCAATTTTAGGGTAGATAATGATAAAATTGTTGATGAAGCTATCTTGGATTTCATGCTAGCCATTATTCCTCCATCTAATACCCTTTTGGTCAAGTTCAATTATGCTCATTATCTTGTAGAGGCCATTCATCTATAGCTTGTAAATTTCCATTCCACCAGATTCTTTAGATATCAATCCTACCTAGTATATCTCATCTTGTACTTTCAAATCCCGAATTTCCAACATATTGAGATAAATAGAGAAGATGAATTGGGAAATTCTTGGCCAATTATAGAGTGGACTCCCTAAGTCATGAAACATGCAAAAAATGAAGGTTTTTCTCAATTTGTAAACAAGTTCATGTATGCAGTGCATATGATTTTCTATAGGGATCCATCTCCGAGGATTTTTCCTGAATGTAGATAAGATAAAGATAAGATAATTTTATTAATGTCCAACAAATGACCCCTGTTGTCGCCGGATTACACACCGTCTTTGTTGCAACATAAATCTATGCTGCCGCTTGGTGTGCCCTTGGTGGCAAGTCTCGAGTCAAGTATGTCACTTGGTTCTTGACTCCTTCGTTTAGGCAAAATTCCCAACGAAAGCCAAGGGGGGTAGTCCCTATGGAAAGTTACTAAGGTTATTACGATCTTCCAGTTAAGTGATGGGTTGTTTATTAATGTTTTTGGGAGTTTTTGATTAAGGTTCAAGATGTAATTGCAACAATGGTTAAGAAAGCTTTCACCAGCATAAGTTCAAATAACACTGTAAATTATAAAGATGCACAAATACTTGATTGATATAAAGCAAATGAAAAGTGCAAGGACTAGTGCCTTATGGAGTCAAATCACAGTGCGAAATTTGTAAATGTTGGAAAAGTAAAGTGTTGTGCAATTGTCTCTTGGTTGATTTTAAATTATTAAAATGAATCTTGATTAGGGGAAAAAAGGGAAACTCTCGATATACCGTAAAGGGACAGAGAGGAATGTCCTGAAATCTAGAATTTGGTGCTTCTGTACAAGGACATGACGGACTGTCAATACCCTGAGCGCGTGTTCAACACTACACCAACAAGTATGTAGTCTAACGGTGCCCCAAGGTTAGAGTACAACTACCCGGCGCCCCCAGGCAGAACTTCCCCACCAAAAACTAGTCTCGAAGTGCCGGATTTTCACTATGTTGTGGGTAGTTAATTTTATTAGGTGACTTGATTAAATTAAATGTGAGAATTAAAAAGTGCTTCCAGCTGCTTTTGGTATTCCACAGCTCAGACGTACTGCTGGTGGGTAGAGCATACGCAGTGTAGGCAAATAGTTTATTCAAATTAGAAGCAAGTAACCATCGACCCTCCGACAGAGAGCGCTCTTGACTTGCTTTTCAGCGAAGTTCAAGAGTCTTATGAAATTGAAATGCAAAAAACTTGTAAATGAAAAGATATTAATGGCCAATCTTGTGCAGTACCATGAGAACAATACAAAGTGGTTGCGTAAAAGTAGCTCCTATAAAAGATAAAAAGCAGAACTTGAATCAAACCCTAATTCTATAAATGGAGAGCCGGTCTCAGAGAAGAATATATACAAGGAGAGATATGAAGAGAGCTGATCCAATGAAGTAGAGTGGATCCAAGAATTGTGACGCAAAAATGGTGATGGAGAAATTGTCATGGGGCACGGGAAGCATTGGGAGTATCTCTCCTACCATTCGAGGCCGATTGAAGGAAGCTCAAAAGAGTACTCTGTCTGGAGGAAGAGCTAGAAGAAGAGATGTAATGAGTAGAGTGCGCCACCGCTCGGAGGAGGGTAGTTGATGTTGCAACCCGAAAGAAGTTGTTTGTCTGTCGTGATGGGGTCGAGACTGTCTCTGTCATTGGTGTTAGGTTGCGGTAGAGGTGGATTGTCATGTCCTAACTAAGCGATCAAGGTTTGTGCCATCCTTTGTCTGTCTCTTGGTGCCCCTAGAGGAAGGAAGCACTGAAAAGAACGAAGTGATATACTGAATGGAGCCTGGTCTCGACTAAGAATGTTGCTGAAGGGTGTGATGGAGCAAAGCCGAAGGGCCTCCTGCAAGTATAAGGCTAGACATCTTTGATTAGGGTATCTAAAAAATCTACACAAAGTCTGGAGCTCGTTGAGAAGAAGGTCCCTGAAAAGACAATGAAACCGCCCGCAGATCTCGTAGTAGATAGGACACCAAAAGATGAAGTGCTCCTCGGTCTCAACCTCTCGAAGGTGACATACTTGACAGATCTTGTCTAATCGGTCGAGGTGGTGATTAGTCTCAATCTGGAGACAGTGAGAGCCCACTCTGAATTGGCCTAAAGGAATACGAAAAGCGTGTGCCCAATGTCTAAATGTCTAAGGGGGGCCGAACAATGAGACCACCCCTAAGATGCAAGAAATGCGTCGTGTAGAAGGCCATCTTGGGACGTAACCCCCCCGGAGGGTTGATTTAAGTGACTTACACAAATTGTCTGTAAATGTCATCTCTAGTGATTCTGTTTAGCTCCTATTTAGTAGGTAAAAGGCAGCCATGCGCATTTAAGGAATACCCAAAAGGAGGAAGTCGGCCCATTGCAATAACGATAGATGCTAAAAGATCTGCAACATCCATCAAGCAACATCTAGAGCGGCTTGAAGGATTGGTTGAGGTGATGGCCTCTGAAGAAAGATAGGCCAAGTATGGGTATCAATCACGCCCCTTTACCGTGTCGGCAAAGCTCTGGAGGTGGTGTAAGAGAGTGACAAGACTAAACATAGCCTCAAGCTGAAAAGGTCAAGTGCCAAACTCTGCAAGCACGATGGACTGAGGTATTGTTTGTTTGCATCTGATGATGCAATGTAGGAGGAGGATTTGTACTCCTCTCTCTATTGAGGCTCAATCATAGTCAAGTAAGCATGGCCCCCAAACCTCAGAGCCATAGAGGACCATGGGACAAATGAGAGTATCCATGAGAGCCAACTACAATTAAGCCCAATTAATCAAGTAGGAGATTGGTATCTATTTGAGAATTACACAGTCTTGAGAATCTATGGTTCAAAATTGAAGCCTTTTGTGGTACCTGTCTATCTAACCCCAAGAATCTTCGCTTTGGAATATATCCGACAAAGGCCACTTTGGATCCAAAAATCATAGGATCACTTTTATTTGCTTGTTGAAGTAGGCCATTTTTGGTGAAATTCAAAGCAGCTCAAGTCATTGTGGAAAGGATGCTAAAAGAGTTGGATTTTAGTCATGGAGAAGTATGGAGGTATCACCTACATCATATTATATAAAAAAGAAGAGTAGATTTGGGATCTTCTCCCTATCTACATGTAATAAATTTTGAATTAGAAAGACTGGTAAATAAAGATAGTTGGGGATAGATTCAGGACATATTGCAGGGGAATACACAATGGAAGACAAAGGATGATACTCCAAATATTGATACTATTATAGGCCTAGAAATGGAAGTTGCTACTAGTTCAATAACCACTTTGACTGTTGATATGGTTGAGATTTCAAATCAGATGACAAAGTAGTTGTTGGAGCACGATTGCTGTTAGACCAAAACCTGCAGGCATTAATCTTTGCTACAATCACCAAAGTTAAGATCCACAAAAGGGGAGAGTTACGATGGTACCATCACCAGTTTACCTGCAGAGGTGCGCTAGGGAGAGGGTGTCCTTTTTTTGACCAGGAGGGGTGTTTAGCCAGCTTATTTTGAGGTAGGGGTGTGGCCATACCCTTTGGTTTCTCCTTTGGAAGTACTATGGCTTAGTGGCATCGTTGACTGCCTCATGAAAGGGTTTGAAACCCTGAGGTTGGTGTCCGGGGCTTCCAGGGATGGATCACTGGGTCACATGACCCCGACCTTGTCTTATCACTCCAGCAGCAGTTCTTTCAGCACTGACACACATGCTTATCCTTCAGAGCATCTCCAACATCCTCCTGGCCCTCCAGCTCACTAGCGCCCTCTCTCTGGGCCCCTCTGTACAGGATGACGTCATCCTTCTTTGCAGACTGTATGCTTGCTAAAGGTGGGGGGCGTTTAGGGTTTTCATCTCTGTTGGGGTTAGTTGGGGCATGACGATCCCCCCTAGGCAGTCTGGCCTTCAGTTCAGTCCGATATGGCCTTGTTTAGCCATTTTGCTCATGTTTGGGTCAAATCTGGGGAAAACACCCCAATTTACCCACTCTTATCATTATTTTATATTATTTTTGTTTTAATTTTAAGTTGACATTTCTAATTTCAAAGTGACATTTTAAAAAGGCATGTCGGCCTGGATTTTAATTACTTTTGTAAAAGTGAGTGTGAAAAGTATAAATAACTTTTCCTCACTTTATTCTTACACATCAACTTTATGGGATTACACTTTTATTTCTGATTTTTGCCCTAACTAGAGCTCTTTGAGTGATGTGCACCTCTTGAGGATGAACATGCTTGCTAATCTGGGGACAAATCTTTGAAGTCTTTGCTCTTGTTTCTTTGCTAAGGTGATGCTAAGAGTTGTTTGCTTAACACATGCACAAGAAGGTATCTAAGTCTTTCTCTTGATGTCTTTTTGTTAAATGTTGGATGTATGCTTGTCTAAGGTTGAATGGTAGCCATTGGAGTTGCATTTTTCCTTAGCATAAGTCATTTTCTAGCCTTTAGTTACCCTAACATTGTTAACTTGAGTTTTAGGTCTCCAAAGTTTGTTTAGCTAGGGCATCCTCAACCAACCCTTGTAGTTGTTGAAGAAGCCCTAGCTTTCCAAACTTGACAAGCACCATCTCAAGAGGAGGGCCATCCTCATTGATGGTTTAGGGTTAGGTGAATTTCATTCATGCAAACCCTAGGTTGTTCATCTACTCATCTAACCTAAATTTTTGACTTTTGCAATTGTACATATCATGTTAGATTAGTCTTATGTCTTTATTTTCTAAGTTTGTATTTTTGTAAATATTATTGCTAGGTTAAACTTGCATTTTCATGTGTAATTTTGCATTTTCATGGTAGAATTAGGGTTAGAATTAGGTCTGCAATTTTATGACAAAAACCCTAATTTTTTTTTGTTGTTGCATTTTTTGGCCTCCCTAAAATTTCGGCCCTTCCTCCTATAATTTCGGCCTGTCCTATTTGTCCCTAAAAACCCTAGGGCGAAATTTTAGGAGCCCTAAAAACCCCAAAATTATCAAAATCTCCCTAAAAAAACCTTAATTTCTGAGTTTTGTTTACTTAGTACATATTATGTTAGATTAGATTCTTTACGTTTTTCTAACCCTAATTTGTGTATTGTGTAGATATCAATTTAATTTTCTGATTATTTGGTTAAATTAGTTTTCTTTTTATGTTTTTATGAACATTTCTATGCATAAAAAACCCTAATTGCAGGATGTGATTTGCCCTAGCGGCCTGCTCATCCTTCCCTTCCACCCTTGCTTCTTTTCTTCTCCATCCTTCCCTTTCTTCGTCTTCTCTTCTCCTTCACTGACCACCTTATTTACTGCTGCAACCTTCCTCCTCTTACGCTGCCCTCTTCTTCCTTCAAGCTGCCTTTCGTCCCCTTTTCCTTACCTAGCACAGGTCTTCAATTTTGCAGACCCTGTGCACCCTATTCCTCTCTGCCCTGTGTGCCCTAGCTAGGCCTCTTCCCTGCACAAACACAGAAAATAGAACTTTGAGTTAGTAATTTGCAAATCTGGTTTTTGTTGCTTGAATTAAGGTCTGATTATTCATATATTTTCAGAATTGTTTTTATGGTGCTAGCATATATTACACAGAGATCTGAAGCATCCCTTTTTGTACAGTCTGATATTACTTACCAGAGGTCCGATATACCTTTTTGTATTATCATGCACATGTTTTAGTAAATGGTGGAGGACTTTGGTGGTACATTATCTTAATTTCTGCTGCCAATATAGTTTTGCTGAGTACTTTACTGATGTCATTGTGTGAAATATACTGACATATTCATATCTGGGGCTATTTACATTGAAACACAGTCGGTCTCTTAGTGGTTAGTGCTGGTTGTTATCTATTAAATGCAAAGGAGGTTTCACATTGCCTTAACTTGAATATATTGTGATAAACATCTGCTCCTTTCCTGGTATATGCGTGTATGTAATGATTTTAAGTTGATCTTATATTTCATTGAATGATATATGATGTTCTTACTTTTATCTTATGTTTTCATTGATGATCCAAGTGGTAAAGGTGTTTGGGTTATTTATTTAGTCAATGCTAATTATTGGTGAACATTGAACGATACTTGAACCTAGCTTGACTTGATTTTGTTACAACAACAATTAGAACTTATTTATTTCTGATGATGAATGCAATGAATGACATTTCATATTTAATGATCTATGTTGATGAATCCTAGCTCAATTGGCGATTCTTTGAGTATATGCTTTGCATAACTCGCACCTATCTACATTGGATGATTAATTGTTATGTTTGCATTGACTCCATTTAGGCACTGGTCTACCTAATACTTGCATAGAGAACATAGTCTTTGGTTGTATCAGTGTTCTACAGGTTTCCATAAGGATACTTCTCCTTGGAGGTTCCGACACTCCGAAGAAGTTAGAATCGTGATCGAGGTGACATTGGGTCACTTTTCTTATTTTTGTTTATCGGGAAACTAGCCCTGCTAGTTTGCTCGGTAACAGGGAGTAACCCATGTCACGAAACTCACGGGGAGCGCTGGACACAAATGCCAACAATGCCCCCCCAAACATTACCTAGGTGAGTTTCGAACTTGAGATCTGTTGCTTTAATACCATTTGTTGGAGCACGATTGCCGTTAGACCAAAACCTACAGGCGTTAATTTCCGCTACAATCGCCAAAGTTAAGATCCACAAGAGGGGGTTAACCCATGTTGTGAAACTCATGGGGAGTGTTGGACATAAATGCCAACATCAATGTGTAGTTGAGACTCCTCAAAAGCAAGAAAAGAGTAATAAGAGGTCAAAGCCAGAAGCCTCACAAGTTCCTTCAACTATGGAGACAAATGGACAACAACCATAGGAATTAGTAAGTAAGAAGGCAAGAGTTGAGGGTAAATCAATACTAGATGTATATACAGGAGAAATCTTTACACAGGATCAGACATCTGATGAGCCTTTTAAAGATAGTATTTTATCCTTAACACATTTTCCTTCAGCTTTGGTATGCCAGGGAGGAGATTCAATAGGGTGGAATGTCTATAACAGAAAGTTTGCAACAACCCAAGTTGATATTTTTTGACATACACTAGACATTAAGAAGCAGAATGTCAAGGCAAAGAAATAAATATATCCTCGATTATGGAAAAAGGAACATGCACAACCAAGACTTCTATCCGCTTTGGACTTTAAGGAAGGTACTTTGGATATGGCTGTTCTCCCGCCTAAATCACAAAAAGCTCAATATTCAGAAGATTATGAGGTCACTCAGTTATAAATTGGATAAAATGCATGTGATTGATAAAAATGATCTTCATAGACAAACAAGGGAAATGATCTGTAGAGATCTGTTACAGACTACTGCTAATATGACAAATTTACAAAAGTTAGTGAAGAAGGTTGAGAATCAGCTGAAACAAGAGAAATTGGTGAACAAAGCAAGAAATCTTAAAATTAAATATATGGAGCAGAAGATTGTTGATTTAGGTTCAGATCCTAATAATCTAGAACTTGTAAAATCTCTCGTCGAAGAAAAAGACTGATAAATCCAAGTCTTGAAGAAAAAGCTCAAAATGCCAAATATTGAACATATACAAGCTCAAGAGCTTTTGGTAGTACAACAAGAAAAGGAACAGTTAATGCAACAGGTAATGAAGCTCAAGGATGAGATTGCTCTATTAAAGCATCTGAATGAGGAATTGGAGAAAGAGAAAGTAGAAGCAATGAAAGCAAAAAAAACCCTTTATCTCAAGTAATTCAAGGAGAAGGATCTGAAGAGCTTTCTAGAAATCTATCGGATCTAAACCTTAAAGAGGTAGAAGCAACTGAGCTCAAAATTACAGTTTCAAAGAAGGAAGAGAAGATTGCTATATTATAGGATTATGTAAAAAACAGAGAATTGCTTATTGTGGAAGCTGAAAAACCAAAGCCCAAGTACATAAGAGCTTAGATTAGGCTATAAATAAATTGTCAAGAAAAAGTGATCTAATTGGAGCTAAGCATATTCTTTGGGACTAGATAATTGTGGCAATATCTAAGTCATGGGATCATTTTATTGTGTTATAGGATGAAGAACATCTGGCTACTCAAACTCTTGAAAACATAAATAAGATGTAGACTGAACTTGCTAATAAACCTCAACTTGTTGACATTGTCATCAAATTCTTAAATTCAAGATCTTGAAATGGTTTAAGGGCATTGGGCTTTACTGATGGAATTGCAATCATAATGGATGCCACCAAAGTCAATACAAAGAAGCATTTAATTCTACAAGCTCAAGCACAATACAATGCTATTTTTAAGGGTGGCAAAGTATTCAGGAATAAATTCAAGTCCTTGATTCAGAAAGAATTACCATCTTTTTGGGATGAGGAGGGAAATTTGTTGTCTTGACAACTATATAATGCATTCTTGGTGGAGTATTCAGGAATAAATTCAAGTCCTTGATTCAGAAAGAATTACCATCTTTTTGGGATGAGGATGGAAATTTGTTGTCTTGACAACTATATAATGCATTCTTGGTGGACTGTAGAAATAATACATAGAAGTTTCAAGACATGGAAGGATTATTGAAAGGACATGTAGATAAATTATTAGAGGATTTTGAGCTAGTGGGATAAGTTAAAAATACATTTTAAAGTCATCCTCGTCATTTGTATGAACAATTTGCACAATTAGACATGGCATCAAAGAAAATGATTAATTTCACATATCCAACAGGACAGGGATAGAAGCAAATTGCTCAATATTGTAATAAGGGTCTATTTTCGTGAGGCGCCTTGTCATTTACCTAGGTCAGTAAAAGATTGAAAATATAGTCATTTATCTAGTTGGAATTCAGGTACCATTTTTCTTCCAAAGAAAAGGAAAGTCTATTTTTAGAATTAACATCCCCCCTGATCGAGAGGGTAGTTATCAAGAAAACAAGAATATCAAGTATTGAAGCTAAATTGGGATTGAAGAATGAGGATTGTGAATTTTTGAGAGTGAAAGGGTTTCTCTCCCTCAAGAGTGAAGATCAAGGAAGAATTACTCAAAAGACTTTTTAGATTAGCATGAGTTGTAAATTGGTAATCTTTTAGATTCACCCTCTCAATTGTATCGATTTGTAAATTTGTGTTAAATTGACTTTCTAGATTCATTTTGTTAGAAGTTTTGAACTCTACAAATAAAATCTTGAAGTCTGCAATTTGGTATAGTGTTATGAACCAATTCCTTAAGATAGCATAAGATGACAAGAGTACACACCATGTACAATAATGTAAACGTGGAACACAACTCCAATATAGATAAGAAAGATAAGTTATTAGAAAGATAAGTTACACAGTAACTCCAAAGAATAGGAAATCCTTCTCCAATTACCCCAAGGTATACATATAATCATTTCACATGTCCCTCAACAATCACTACATTACCTTTATATATACATGTCCACTCATTGCACATGAGGCCCCTTCATTAGTCTGATCCTATTACATATAGATTTAGCCCCATATATGCCCTCCTTGGCGTCATATTATATACATTTAACACCATATGTGCCCCCTTTTGGGTCATATCATAGTACCACTACCCTTCGAAAAGCTTTGTCCTCAAAGCTTTGCCGATAATGGCTTTACATGTGATGAAACCAAGTAATAGGGTTTCCTTATATTCCTGCTTTCTTGTCGCCATTGATGATGATCCATCCATCCAAATTTGATTCTTTTTGGTCTCAATCTTTGATAGCTGGTTGTTGCAAAATTTTGATTCCATGTGTTGTAATTGTGAGTTCTCCAATTTGTTATAGATCCTGGTCTTTGATAATATCTTGTTGAATAATAGTTTTCTGATGCCATGTTCTATGAGTATTGTCGAGTATTTCATCTTCTTGTCTTTCTTGGAAGCTTTCTTGTTAATGAGGATGTTGATATGGTTTCACATCTTGATGGTTTCTCTTGCTCCCTCACACACATCATCAATCTTGTTTTCAGAGATAATGGCATTCTCTATCTTCTGTGCTCGGTCTTTGATTACTGTTGTGTTTGAGATAATAGCCTCATATTTGACATGTACATCTTCAAGCTTGAGCTTAACTTCTTCAAGTATTTTCTGGTGTCCTTCTAGAATCTTGTCTTCCTTCTCTTTTTGAAGCTGCAATGTGATGTCATTCATCAATTTCTTATGTCCTTCTTTATGTCTGGATTGCATCTCTACTTTTATGCCGTTTGCATTTAGAGTTTTTTCAACCTTCTTGCAAATTTCTTCTTGAAGTCTTTTGGTAGTCTCTTCATGCAAGTTCTTTGTTTTTTCTTGATTTTGACCATGCTTCTTTTCTTCTTTCAATCTCTTGACTTTATCTAGTAGCTTTTTATTATGGTTTCTTAATCTACATATTTCTTCTTCCTTCTTTTTCAATTCTTCCCTTGACTCGTCATTTTCCCATTTTCCTTTCTCGTTCTAAACTGAGGCCTAACCCAAACATTCAACTCACAACTTCAATATATTAATAATAATATAAAAATGGTCAACTTCATATTACATACATTTAACCCCATATATGCCTTCCTTTGGGTCATATCATATAGACTCCATTGCGTTCAAGATTTAATATGATGATTTGTTAAGCATACAATTTTCGTGAGATATATAATTATATTGTTATTGTTTCCAAGGCCTATTAATGCTTGCGAATAATCTCAGTATTTTGCTTTTATATCATTGAGCAGTATAAATAAAATATTTATTTACTGTATCATTGTGTTGAGAGTGAAATTACTTTGTGCCTGCTACAAATATATCTCAGATAGATATTGTGTTTGCTACTGAATTTCTGTTTGCTCAGTATGCATTTTCCTCAACATGATATTTGGATTTGTTCATACATTGAATACCCTGATCCTGTTTTATTGTTAACTTCTTTCATATTTTTCTTTCCTACCATCTTAAAGCTTGAAACTTTTGATACATTGATTGTGGTGCTTGAGAGATAAAGATTCACTCATTCTTGTGCTTCAACTTCTGAGTATTTATTCCATAATAATTTAAGAGAATATTTAGTTCTATCATTTGATTAGTTTGATTAGAAAATCCATATTTTGGAGTTGCTGGACTTTTCCATGCAAGCGTAAAACTGATTTTACAATTATAGATGCCTTGGCATAATTCCCTAGTTAGGAACATCTCAAGGAACAACAAGCCTAACGGAACTTTCTCTATATTGCACTTTTTTTGGTTATTGTTGTGTATCTCAAACTTTGGCACGCTTATTGTTATGGTTATGGTGCTCTTTCTCCAAGTGCTTGTGCTCTCTCTCTCTCTAGTGTACTAGTGCCCTCTTTATTACTATATAATCACTAACTATAAATTATTATTATTTAGTGTGTACGTATAATAGGTATATTACAAGTACTCCCCCCCCAAAAAAAATGCTTTGACTTCAAACATGCTTAGAGAGGATGTTATTGATTGGCAATCATGTTCTCTTGGGTAGAGTTTGGTTTGTTGTTGATGTTGGTCATTGTTCCTTTGCAACGATTCTTCTTCTTTGATTTTAAATTGATTGTTTTGTTAGTCAGGAGTTCAAATCCATGTAATTTATAAGTTTCATCTTGCCATCTAAATATCATGAATTGCTTTTGAAGATCTGTGGTGGAAGTACCTAGCGGTATCAACCATTTGACACATAATACTATGTCCCTTTTGTTAGTGTATAATCAAATAATGGTCATTTAGTACTTAGGTTATCTCAACGTAATGGTATTGCATTAAGTTAAGAGTAAAATAATTATTGGTTATTAAAGAAATGAGAAAGTCGTTATGTAACTTTGTTCACTCTCATTTCTCTTGTATGTAAAGAAAACCATATTAAAATATGGAATAATGTATGAAGTGTAGCTTTTTTGTTACATCTATTCTTCTGTATGTAAATTCGATATGGTACCATAGCCATGGTGAGAAGGAACTAAGGTTGGTAGCAAGTGAAGACCTAGGGACTGGTTTAACTAGTGACAATTCAAGGAAAACAATACACACAATTGAACCGTAATTGAGGATGTTGTCCTTGTTATAGTTAGAGTGTGGGGGGTGAGGAGGGCAATGAGGAGAAGTGGTGTAGTGCATGAGGATCGCATGAAGAGATTCTTGAGATATGAATAGGAGACCTTGTTGTGGGAATATTAGATCCTTGTCTATCAAGCCTTCACCTTTAACACCCATGGGAACAAAGAGAAGCCACCCACGTGAGAATACAAGTTGCTATTTGTTGTTGTATGTGAATGATACGCCACAACTCACACGCATTGTGACAACATTGCGTGCTTGGTCAAAGAGAAGTCACTGTGAAGACGTGGTGGGAGTTGAAAGTGCTTGAGGAAATCTACATGCCCATTAACTTATGTCCTGAGTTGGCATCTGTCTGTACTTGTCTGTACAACGTTGTCATACAACAAGGAATTGATATAATTGCACATGAAAATAATTGTAATTGCTTACAGTGTGGGGATTACAAATTAATTGGAGGTAGTGTAAGTTTTAAACCTATGAAGTGAAACAACGCATACATATTTATAAGCAAAATAGAGATTAAAACAATGGCACACACACAATACACAAAGATTTACCTTGGAAACCCTTAACCGGGAAAACCAACAAAACCTAGAGTTGCACCTCTTACTTTGTCATTGTATATCCTTAACCATTTACAATACAATATTTAGGTATTTTGCAACATCCAAAATCCTAATCCATTAACCTGGATTAGATTACAACCTCAATCCCTTAATCGAGATTAAATTACACATTTCCAAAAAAAGAGCCCAACTCTTTTTTTTCAAGGCGTTGCCTTGAATGTCATAGGTTGGCGTTACCCTCATGCAAAGAATATAACACATACCCAACATTCTCCCACTTGTTTTCTTTGTAAGACAGTGGGCCATGTTTTGATTATATCACAAGTTCAGGGAAGCAATGATCACGCTGCTTGCCTTTTCCATTCTTTCAACAACTCCATTCCATTGAGGCGTGTATGGAGTAGTCTTTTGCCTTGCTATTTCTAATTCCTTATAGAATTCCTCGAATTCATTTCAGTAGAACTCTCCCCCATTATCTATCCTCAACACCTTTATTTTATTCTCTATCTGATTCTTTGCAAGAGCCTTAATCCTTTAAATTTATCAAATATCTTAGATTTGGAGGAAATAAATCCATGTGTTCCTTGAAAAATCATCTATAAATGAAACATAATACATAGATTTACTGAAGGATGGAACAAGCACAAGTCCAAACACATCACTATGTATTGGTTCTCAAATTCCCTTTGCTCTTGTAGCACTAGATGCAAATCTTACCTGATTTTGTTTCCATATATGCAATGTTCACATAAATCAAAATCTAGTGTGCAATCAGACATACCTTCATCCGTACCTTTACCATGTAATGCTCAAATGCCCTTCTCTTTAATATGTCCCAGTTTTTGATGCCATAGCTTTGTCTTTTATCCAGAGATAGTAGGGGTTTTGTCTTCTTTATTTCCACCATCAGGAATAATAGAACTGTTACACCCTGTTATCAACTGTATTTGTACAATAGTTGAAACCTCGTTGAGCCGCCAGTGTTGGAACACATCAGTGTTCACTTCCAGAGTATCTGGCTTTTAGATATTTGGGTCTAGCCAGTTTTGTTTTTTGAGTTGACATGACCATGGCCCCATGGGGGTTTGTAACAAAGTGTGCTAGTAGGGTCTGAGTGGCTCGGTTCCCCATGACTTGATTAAGCAACTAAGGTATTCCAGGGAGTTTTTTCCCTTGTCAATTATACTTTGCTTAAGGCGATGTATAATCGATGAGGTTTTCTTCCGCTCCTCCAAAGCTGGAATGCCCGATTTTGAAAATTTGAGCCGTGGGGGGTTATTAGAGTCCAACTAATATGTATAAACCTACTAGACACTATTAGAATAGGTTTTGGTCATGTCCTAAGTCTCTAGGACCCCCAGAAAAAATTTTGAAAATTTTTTACCGGACGCGTTGGATTTGGGGTTTTTAATTTCTTAATTATTTTTAAATTTTAATTAAATTTCTCTATAGTTTAAATAGAGAAATTTGAGTCTGTAATATGTCAGTCATCCGGAGTCCGAATTTAGTGATTGATGGCTCGTTTCATAAGCCAAAAATCACACATGACCCATGGACCAGCTAAACCCAACTTTCGGATGTCAATTCAGCCTCATAATTAATATTTTCTCTAAAAAGTCATTTACAGAGAAATTATTAATTAAAATAATAAAATTGAATATTTTGGAGAAATCCAAAACTCTCCAAAATAATCAGAAATGAATAAAATAAAAGGCTAAATGACATGGCAATAGACATTTATGAAGATTCCAATCAACTCCAAGTGACTTCAGTCAACTATCCAGTCACCAGCAAGAGATCTCCTCAAGTTAATTCGCCCTCTTCCATGCAAAACTCGATTTAGTGAGTTGTCAACTGTTAAATGGGTTGGTTGATGTGCATTCAAGTCTATGGTAGGCGCCCTCATGACTCATCAAATCACAAGCTTGGCTCTTCTTGCAAACTCGAGTTAGTACCTACCTTATCACTCCACTTGTTACCTACCAGCCCACTCGCCATCCTTCATTTAGCTCACGCCCTTGCCTCTTCCTCACGTGGATCCTAGTTGTAACTTGCCCATTTGATGGGTGATACTTCCCATGCATCATCAAAGGCGAGTTTGCCACCTATCCATTCACACCTACCAACAAGTGCGAGTTGTCCATTGAGTTAGCCCTCCAAGCTTGGTTTAGATTGGAATTTAACTTCATGTCTATTGGTTTTTGGCTCTCACTCAAGCCAAGTTCGACCTAGGGTTTTAGCTATTGGTTCTACTATAAAGAGAGGCCCATTTTGGGTTATTATCTCATGGAATTTTTGTGCACCATTACTTTGGCAAATTTGTACTAGATCATAGCAATTGCTATCTTGAAATAAAATAACGACTTTGGACGTCTACATGGAGTGCTTTACTTGTTCATGAGGATTGCCTACACATGATGAGGTGATATTGTGCTATTATATTTGCTCATAGTTGTTGTATTTGGTCATTCTTTTGCTTAGAAGTCTTTTTTAAGACCATATGATGAACATTTGAAGGTACAAGTTGTTCATTTATGTTGTATTTCATGTGATTTAGAAGTGCAAACTGTAGTTGGAAATATTGATGCATCTTCTTGTCCCATTTTATTTGACATACTAAGTTTGATCAAATACTCTTGTGAGTTATATGTATTGTGGAGATATATAGAAGTGAAGAGGATTTTGATCTCGGATGCATCTCTCTCTCCTTCACAAAGATTTTTTCTAACATGTTTGGCATTTCAGGGCTCTCCAAAAGTTAAACCGGTGATTCAAACTTGACCTTGAGAGGTGGTTCTAAAGTCCATCCACCAAAACTTTATCTTACCTTGGTTACCTTAGGCTTTCTCTTCTTCAAGCCCTCTTTTTCTCCTTGAATCCCTTTTGCATTGATTTGCTAGCCCATTCTTTCCCTTGCCCTAGTCTAGCTCTACCTCCTTGTAGCTCTCATCCCATCTCTTTTTGCCCTCCTCATTCCATTCGCCCAACTCCTTTTTCCCCTTTCATGCTCTCGTCTTACCTCATTTAGGAGCCCTTTTTCTCTTGCTTTGGCCCTCTTCACCTCCCTCTCGTCTCCCTTCAAGTTATCCATCTCGTCCTCCTTTCAAGCTCCTCCTCTTCTCTCCTCTTGTGAGCCTCCTTCATCTCCTTTCGTCCACCTCAAAAAAGTGCCCTAAAACAACAAAACAAACAAAACTTGTTAAGTACTTGTTAGTGATTAGATCTCATGCTTAGAGGAGTTAATAGTTAGGCATTGTTAGATTCTATCATACTTTGCATTAGGTCTTGCTAGGACCTAGTTTGCATCTAGTCTATTTTGTTAATCAAACTTGCATCTTAGATTTCATTGTTAAAGTTAGGCTTTCATTTGTTTATTCAAACTTTCTAGTATAGATCTTAGATTTCATTGTTACATTTTGGATCTTAAGATTAGTTTAGTTTCAAATTTTATTTTGATTTGATTAACAATGATGGGTGCTTAAGCTTTGTTGTGTAGGTGCCTAAAGGAAAGATCCATAACAAACAAGGCAAAAGACAAGAAGAAGCATAACCCAAAATCAAGCACCAAAACCAAGAAGACTCAAGCTTGTTGGGATTTTGAACCAAAGTGCCAATCATTCTCCTTTTGTAAAAAGCCACTAAGGCTTGTTTCATTTCATTTTTCAAAGTTTCATCAAAAGGTTGAAATCCCTAAATATTGTACTTGTTTAATAAAATCTCTGATTTGTGGGGTCTTTAATCCCCCACCCCCAACTTCCCCATTTGGGGAAGTTTTGTAGTGTCTTTGATTGGTTTGAGTTTCTAGTTTAGATCTCTGATATGCTCTTAGAAATTTCCATTTCAATAAACTGTTTAAAGTAGAAATCTTTTGAATCTCACCGATAGTGGATCAAAAGTGCTCTCTATCGGAGAGTTGTTTTTCTTTTTTACATTTCCAATTTACTTACCCCCATGCTCTCCCGAGTACGGTCTTTGACCTGAAAGAGATTCTTGGGTAGATTAGACTTTATTTTCTGTTCAGTATTTTATTTTTCATCTTGTCGCTTTTCTTCCAAGTCTTGACTAGAGTAAGCTAACTTTGGGATTGCATCCCAAAGGCCACATAACTTTGTGGTAGCTTCTCGTTCCCCCATCAGCTTCTTGTGGACATCCAGCTAGCTGGAAGGTTTCCAAGACTGGTGGCTTCTAGTGGTCGACCTTGTTCGGAGGTTGATCCCACCTTTAGTTAGGATTTGTTTGGTAGAACACTAGATCTTTCAGTTTTCTCATCTATTTGGCAAGTAGCATATTAGCAATATTTCATATCTTTCCGATCTATCACATGATTTAATCATTTTAAAGTTGAAGTATCTTGCTTTTACAACTACTATTGCTTCTTAAAACGAACTAAAGTCTCTTGAACTTGGCCAAATCCAAGTCAAGAGCACTCTCTATCGGAGAGCATTATTAGTCTTGCATCTTTCCCTGCATTAGGCATTTTAAATTAGCAAGTCTCTTGAACTGTGGTCATAAGATCAAGTCAAGAGCGCTCTCTGTCGGAGAGTTGAACAAAGTGCTCTAATAATAAAACTTTTCAACCCATACTTCCCTTTTAATTAATTTATCTTGGTCTTTGTCCTACACCTGTATGCTCTGCCAACGGGAAACGGTTGGGCTAGTACTCAGAAAGGTGTAAGACTTGTTAAATTCATAAGTGATAACATTAATTAAAATTTTACCCAAAACCCCAACCAAGACAAAATCATTGAGTACTTCCTAAAACAGGTGGTGCTGGGAATCCACTGTCAGACTCGAGGGCGGTCAAGCCGTAAGAACACTTGTTCTCTGAATCTGGGTGCTCCCGACCTATCATCTAAAGGTTGCCAGTGTTTTTCTCGGTTAAGGTTCCACTTCTTGAATATCCTTGGTTTTAGCCTTAATAATCAAGACCACTAAAATCTTTAATTTACCAAGATAAGCTGCAAAACGATCTCACGAACATTTCTCTCGAAACACTTGTATCAAACAATTCAATCACTTATACATTTTGACTCCATAAGGCACTGGTCCTTAATCACATATTTTATTTTGCTTATTATCAATCTGGAGTACTTGTGTTAATTTTCGTATAACGAGTGATTTATATCTGATTCAGTGTATCTCTTATCTTCTCTTGCAACGTGGATTGCGTTATCTTGGTTTTACTTAAAGCATTATTGTGTCTCTCACCTTCAAAAAACTCCTAAACAACACCCATCCGCATCACAACACTAAAATACATTTTAAACACACAAGAGCCTTAGACAACTCTTTTTTAGGGACTACCCCCCTTGGCTTCGTTAGGAGTTAGCCTAAACGGAGGAGCTGGGATTCAGGTGACAGTACCTGGCTCATTGCTTGCCCCTAAGGCCACACCTCTCTCACTTGTAGTGAAGAGACAGCTTTCGAAAGATTTCCGCTACTGGTGTGCAATCTGGCGGACAACACACCCATCGATGATAGTGTTTCCTAATAGCTTGTACAATGTTCATGTTCCTTTTTGGACTCCCCTCATCAAGATCATTGATCCTGAAATAATTTTGCATGTTTCTTTTTCAAACATAGTCTGTATTCATGCATCCCTCATTGTATTGATGAATATCAAGTTTCTAGCCATCTTTGGAATGTGCAAAACTCGAGGGAGAGTTCTAATTCTCCCATCCTTAAGCAACATCTTAACTCTTCCACATCCTATGATTCTAGCCGTTGAGTCATCTCCTAAGAAAACATCACCTCCATTGTACTTCCCATATTCACAAAACCACTCCTTGTGAGGAGTCATATGAAAAGATGCACTTGAGTCAATCAACCATATATCACGATTTGAATGGGTACCTGTAGAGGCCAAGTACATATCTCCTCATTTTGAGTAGGACTTTGTCCTTATGGAAGGGGCATCATTAGATCCCTTCTCTTTATCAATGTTTTTAGATCTACAATCCTTCTTATAATGCCCAACTTTACCACATTTCAAACACTTCCTGAAAGATTTTCCTGGAGATTAGATCTACCTTTAGATTTAGATCTACCCCCCGAAGGTTTATTTTTATTTTTGTCTTGGGGATGGCCTCTCACAAACAAGGCATCTGTACTCTGACTATTCATGGTTTTTCACTTCATTTCCTCTGATAATTGAGAGGCCACTATATCTCAAACTTCAATGTTTTTTGAGTAGCACTATCAAATGCTACAATCAGATTGTCCCAAGAATTTGATAAAGAACATAATAATCTAATACATTTATCTTCTTCCTCCATCTTAATATCAATAGAGACAATTTGACTTGAGTTTTAAAGACAATTAGATGATTCGTCACGAGTCACTATCATCCATTCTATAATGATACCACTACTTTCGAAGAAATAACTTGTTTATCAAGGATTTTGACTGATACACACTCCCTAACTTATCCTACAGGTTCTTTTCGCTATCTTCTCCAATGACATTCAACAATACCCAATCCCATTCTTCTTTCGCCATAGCAGTAGGTTGTGTACCTAGATCCACAACAACCATTGTACTTGTTTTACAAGAAGATGTTTCATTTTGAGCTTGCATAGCTCAAAGCTTTCATTGTTAAATTTCTCAATCTTGATCCTGGAACTGCTAACCATTTTCTTTCAACACACAAATTACCACTACAAAGCTCCCATTGGACCCAGGTTTATCACAGACTCAAGGTAAGCTTACTCTATCAAATGAGCCGAACCCTTAGGAACAAAGGTGTCCCCCTGAAGCCAATAATCGAGCTCTGATACCATATGTAAGTTTTAAATCTATGCAGTGAAACATTGCACAAATTCTTAAGCAAAGCAGAGATTAAAACAATGGCACACACACAATGCATAGAGATTTACCTTGGAAACCCTTAGTCGGGAAAACCAACAAAACTTAGATCACACCTCTCTCTTTCTCATTGTATATATCCTTAACCATTTACAATACAATATTTAGGTATTCTGCAACCTCCAAAATCCTAATCTGTTAACTTGGATTATATTACAAACCCAATCCCTTAATCAGGATTAAATTACACATTTTTAGGAAAAAATATCCTAGATTTTTTTTGGCCGTTGCCTCGAACCCTTACGTAATAGGTTGGTGCCACTCTCATGCAAATAATATAACACGTACCCAACATGTAATTGTAGTATAATTTTTGAATTTTAAACCATGTCAATGTTTAGAAACATTCCCAACATTTCCATTGGACACTCCACTCATCATTAGGGTATGAAAATGTAGCATTGGAAGATAAAGAAGAGTGAGATAACTATTAGAATAAATAAGTTGAAAAGAAGGTAGCCGTTAGAAATGATAGATAAGATAAGATAAGATAAGATAATTTGATTAATGTCCAACTAATGACCACAAAAGTAGGTCAAAGGGATTGTTGAGCACAGTGATGACATTACAAAACGGGAGTACCAAATGGTCTCCTATAAAAGACAAGATGTATGAATTAAATTACAATAAAGCAGAAAATGCTAGTTGCGCTAAAGTATGGAGAATTGTTGACCATAACAGCAAGCCCAAAATTCTGCAATGGGGCGAAGATGTGCAGGAGAAGAAGATCCGGGAGCACCAAGATCTACTATGGAGTAGAACTATCTCTCCTAACATCCGAGGTTGAATGAAGAAAACTCAATAAATTTTGTTGACTCGAAGAAGAAGAAAAAATGGTGGGAGGCCCAAACTGTTCACTGCATTGCTGTTTGGAGGATTTAGTTCGTCGCTTAGGCCTGGGTGATCTCGTCCATCTTCCAGGGGGGATTGATATGGTTCTGTTGCCAAGATCTCGTGGAATGGGCACGGCGAATTTGCACTGACCCAGAGTCTGGATTTGTACTAATGTTGGTCAGTCGTTTGGTGCCCCTTTTTGAAGCTATCAATGTGAAAAATAAAGTGATCCTTTGCGTAGAATCTTGTCTTACGTGAGGTTGAAGAGTATGTGCTTGGAACTTGAGGGCCTCCTGCATATATAAGGCCAAACATCTCTGATTAGGGTATTTGAAGAAGCTAGTGAGCGTTTGAGACCCTCTGAACAAGCAATGGAACCTTCCTTTGATCTCATAGTAAACGGGGCAATGAAAAATAAAGTGCACCTCGGTCTCCACCTCCTGTAAATGGCACAACTGGCAGATTCTGTCTGATCTATCCATCTGGTGGCCTGTCTCTACCCGAAGTCTATGGGAACCCACTCTGAATTGGCCTAGGGGAATGTGAAGGGCATGCATCCA
This sequence comes from Larix kaempferi, assembly GCA_027924585.1. NCBI lineage: Eukaryota > Viridiplantae > Streptophyta > Pinopsida > Pinales > Pinaceae > Larix > Larix kaempferi. Next base: position 47,925,689 of record BSBM01001229.1, read on the forward strand.
ATGAAGAAGTTTATACTGGGGTTGAACAATGAGCCCGTCTCTCAACTCCAAGAAGTGCTTAGCATAAAAGGGCATCTTGACGAATTGCCTATATATGCCATCCTTGATGATCCTGTTCCGCTCCTGTCTGGTGGGTAGAAGGTGATCGGGTGCATCTAAGGAGTATCTCAACGGAGGGAGACGATCCAACCGAATGCCCACTGACTCTAGAAGATCTGAAACCCCTGCGAACCAACCTCTAGCCCGACTTGGAGGACTACAAAGGGCGATGTTCTTTAAAGAATAGTAGGCCAAATAAGGGTACCGATCTTGTCCCTTCATCGAGTCGGCGAAGCTTTGAATTCGATGCAAAAAGGAAACCAATCTGAACACTGCCTCAAGTTGGAAGGGTCGAGCCCCAAACTCTGCAAGTATGATGTGCTGAGGTACTGTCTGCTTGCATCTAATGATGCATCGAAGAAGAAGAATCTGGACTCTCTCGGCTGATGCCCAATCCGACTCTAGTAAAGAAGGTGCCCAAATATCTGAGCCATATAAAACAGTGGGCTGGATCAAGGAGTCCATGAGGCTCATCTTGGATGAAATATCCTAAAAATGGTGTCGGAAGCACCTTCTCTCGAGGAGGGCTAAGGAACTGTATACCTTGTTGATTCGAGGTTGGAGAGCTGGTAGCCTGGTTCAAACTGAAGCGAGGTCCTGAAAATTGCACCCCCAAAGTGTAGGTATTGGTAATCTCAATCTCCCCCCCTCGGAAGAAGAAATGAAGGTCCGAGGTTTTCTTCAGCTCGTTGAAAATCATAACCTTGGTTTTACTTAGGTTGATGGTCAATTGTCGGAGGTCGCAGAACAAAGCTAAGGCATCCAATTATCTCTGTGAACCCTTTGAGGATGAGTAGAGGAGGACCACATAGTGAACAAAGAGAAGGATATATATCAGAACTTGGTGTAGGAGACACCCATCACTTTCTTGGATATGCTTGTGAAGAAAGGCCTCCAACTCATCAATATACATCCCAAACAATGTGGGGGATAGCGAGCAACTCTGTTTAACCCCAATAGTACTTCGGATAAAGTCGGACACCCTGTGAGCACCTTGGATCCAATAGACAACAGAGGAGTAACTCTTCCCGGAAAAAGATCTAGAATGCTCACTACAAGAGGAAATATGTCTCTTGCAATTGTGATCACTCACTCTCAATTTGTCTCACACAACTCTCCTTAGACTCTTTTATAATATTCACTTTATGTCAACATCATGGGCAATACCATGGGAAAATTGACCTTTTACATAAAGTATTATAAAATTCACTTTGACAAAGAGAGTTACAAATCGAAGATACTTCCACGTGTTAGACACAAGCCAACGTAAAAGCACCTATCCTCACTACAAACTTCAACACTCCCTCTTTGTGAGGAAGGTGTTCTTCACCACCACCAGCTTGTCCTTGAAGAACTCAAACTTCCCCTTGGGCAATCCTTTGGTGAGGATGTCTGCAACTTGCTCATCTGTGGAAATGTATTGGACTTCACAACTCCTCTCTAAACTTTGTCCTTGATGAAATGATACCTGATCTCGATATGCTTGGACAGGTCATGAAACACTAGATTCTCAAAGAGCTTGATACAACTCTGATTGTCATAGCAAAGTTTGAAAAATCGAAATCGGACTCGGAATCGATCGAGGGTCAACTCGGAATCGGAATCGGAATCGGTAATGAATCGGTCATAAATCGGTCGATTTGAATTTAATGAATCGGTTTGCTCAAAAATACATAAAATATTTAATTTTTTTAAGAAAAACAGCATTTTCAAGATTCTAATTCATGATTCCATAGCATTAGAAACAAAATATCGAATGTTTGCTCATGTATATACCATATAAGAGTCAATATATCAAAATGGCACAAAGTGTATTGTGCAATACATATCTAGGAGACTGAACTGTAAAAAAATACATAATCCATGAGGCCTATAGGGCCTAGGCTATATGGCCAGTAGAGTCCAAAAAATAACATGATATATAGTCAACTACATCAATCGAACTGATCAAACTCATCAAACTCATCACCATTGCTACGGCTAGGAGTAGCAGTAGAGCTAGAACCAAAAGAACCAGAAGCTGAAGGACTAGCAAAGGCATCAACATCTGGCTCGAGCTCAGGATCCTCAGGCTCAGGTGCACGGTCATCTACTACTGCAGTAGTAGTACTGGCTGAATGCCTAGTCCTACGTCGTCGTCGCCTATAAGTAAGAGGTCCTGGTCCACTAGTGCCTGTCGTGCCTGGAATATCGGGATCCACACCTGTATGAACTGATGGCATCGACAATAGAGGATTTGAATCTATATGAGGCTGCAGCAAGTCCTCCAACTCAACATCTAGATCATCACCAAACTCTGGATCTACGGTCTCCACTACCCAATCTGAGGTAGGATCTATATCATCTAACAGAATGGGATCTGTATCAGGTCTTTTGTTCATCAACTGGTTGCGTCTGAGTCGCAGGTTGTACTGCACGAAGACTAGATCATTTAACCGTTTCTGCTCTAAACGGTTTCTCTTCTTCGTGTGAATCTGCTCAAACAAAGACCAATTGCGCTCACACCCAGAAGCGCTGCAGGTTTGACTAAGGACCCGAACTGCAAACTTTTGCAATTGTTTTGTATGATTACCAAATGACTTCCACTAGTTTGCTGCAATTGCAAATGCGAAGAGTCAAGGCAGTTAATTCAACAAATTAGATTGTGAATTTGGCTAAGAAATTAAGAATCCGGGTATTTAAATTTTACAATTTAAACTTTAAACTTTAAAGTTAAACAACATAATTTAATAAAACAATGGAATTGGTTACCTGGTTGGCCATCCTCTACTGCAGCCTTAGCCACACTGTTGGTGAAGAGACCTGTGGCGTCTCTGAAAGAGGTGATCTGTCGATGTATCTCCAATTGGGTCGCCGCACTTGGGACCATGCGCTCAAGGCAAGTATATAATCCATCCGCTATCTCCCCACTCGGATCAGCATCAATGTCATCTCTATATTGATACTTCGGGTTCAGGAAATACCCAGCTGCATGTATAGGGCGATGGAGTTGATTGTTCCATCTCCTATCAATGATCTCCCAAATAGGCCCATACTTGGCTACTCTATCTTTGTATGCTGCCCTTATTTTCTCCTTTGCCTGATCCATAGCTTCATAAATGTATCCCATGGCCAATTTTTCCCCATCCACCAACCGCAACACCTTAACAAGTGGCTCAGTAATTGCCACAACCTTTGCTGCTTTTTTCCAAAATGATGAGCTTTTAATTCTCCTCTTAGTGTCTCTTCCATCTTGTGTGCGAGCCCAACTACATGAATTCCATTCATCACTTGAAAACATCTTCTCCAAGTTCTGTGCTTGGGAAATGAGAGATTGCAACGTGAGAAAGTTAGTTGCAAATCTAGTAACTGCGGGCCTAACAAGCTCCTTGCCCCGTGTGTGTCTCCTCATCAAGCTCAATACCCAACCGTGGTTGTAGATGTACCTGGTGATGCTTTTGGACCAATCCACAGTGCACTTGATCCAATCCTGTTTGCATACATCCTCAAGCATGAGGTCTATGCAATGTGCTGCACATGGGGTCCAGAATATGGTTTTATGTTTTTCCTCTAACATCCTACCAGCAAGAACATAGTTAGAGGCATTATCGGTGATGACTTGCACAACATTATTTGCCCCCACCTCCTCAACAATCTGATCCAAAAGCTGAAATAACAGATTTGCATCTTTCACCTGATCAGATGCATCACATGATCGCAAAAACATGGTTCCCCGTGGGCAAGATACAAGAAAGTTTATAAGGTGTCGCCCCCCTCCTATCTTTCCATCCATCTGACATGATAATGCATCCTAAGTTTACCCATGAAGCTTTGGTTTCCTTCAGGTATTCTTCTATGGAAACGATGTCTTTTTGCAAAAGAGATCCCCTCAAGTCATGCATACTAGGGCCTTTCAAGCCCTTACCAGCAGCTACAACGACATCCCACATAGGTTGGTAATAAGAAGAGCGGGAAGCATTGAATGGGATATCAGCATCATACCACCATCTTGCAATGTACTCATGGGCAACATCTCTGTACTGCTTCTTCCAGTGCTCATCTAAGGTGGGTTGATTTTCTGTTGGATGTTGCATTTGAGAAGCATTCACACTGGCAGAAGTGTTGGGAGGTGACAAATAACTTTCAATGCTATCCCTCTTTTTGGATTTGCCCTTATCTTCTGTAGTCTTGGAGGGCGGAACAAACTGGAAAGGATCCCTAAGAGTGGTAGAAGGGATAGATGAAGAGCCTTCATTTGAACCAGGGGCATAGGTCCCACCCATCATTTCAGCAAGCCTCCTCTTCTTCCCTACTTCTTCCTCTATCTCTCTTTGCTTAGCCTTTCCCTCTTCAAACTTCTTGAACTGTTCTTGCATTTCAACTCTAATCTGCCCAATAACATCCAGTGGAGTTTCACATGCCTTAACTTGGCCTTTGATGGCAGCCAAGTGCTGTTTAAGCCTGTAAATTCCCCCACCCTTAATCAACTTCTTGCAATACTTGCAATAAATGTCCCCCTTAACAACATCTGCATGGATCCATGCAGGATCTTTTGCTTTTGGGGGCATGATTCTGATCGGCAATTCAAACAAAACAAGAAAAAATTAAATGAATTCTATCCAGGATTTTAAAATTTGTGCTCTCTGTTTTTAAAAAATTTTAAAATTAAATTAAACTTTAAATTTTAAAATTAAAATTAAATTAAATAAAAAAAACTCTGCTCTCTGTTTTTAAAATTTTACCCCACATTCAGGCAAGTCTTTAAAATTTTTGCTCTCTGTTTTTAACTTTTTTAAAAATTTTAAAATTCAATTAAACTTTAAATTTTAAAATTAAAATTAAATTAAAAAAAATGTGCACACTGCACAGTCACGGTTACAGTCATACCTTGCTGTAGCTGTGCAGTGGCACACTCCCCACTCTCGACTCTTCACAGTTCTGTTTTTAAAATTTTAAAAATTAAATTTAAAAAAAACAAAAAAGTGTGCAAGAAATACCTGTAGCTGTGTGTGCTGCAGCTGCTGCTGTCCGCCTGTAGCCTGCTGCACCAATGCAGTCCCACACTCCCACACTCCCACTCTCCAATCTCGACTTCGAGTTCGAGTCCACCCTCGAGTCCCTACTCCGGACTCCCACAGTCCACTCCCGAGTTTGCCCATGCCCACAGATGCCCACGGCGTCCACTCTTCAACTTTAGAATAATGCCCAGGCTCATATTTAATGGTTATTTGCTTCTGTAAGAGTGCATAGGTCAGCTTATAATTGGCCCAGATTCTTCTTATTGCTGCTTCTTATGTCCAGACTTGCCCAGAATTAGAAGAGGGCTGCTTACTGCTGTTGGAAGGAGTCAAAATAGATCTGAGTTTGAACCAGCAAGCCCAGAATATGCCCCTGCACTACTGTTATTGTGCCCAGAACTGCTATAATGCTGCTCTCTGCTGATTGGGACGTCAGAACAGAGCTGTTATTGCTGATGTAGTGCCCAAAACTGAATTTTAAAGCTGCTTTCATGCCCAGAATAAACCCAGACCCGGGTGTTGCTGTTATGAGTTCACACGGCTGCTTTCCAACTTCTTCTAAGTGCAATAGATGCAATAGGGGCCGGGTTGGGTAGGTTAGAGGTAGTTTAGGTTAAAATTTAACTTATAAAAAATAATAAAATAATAAAAACCCCACACGGGCCCACCCGCAAAAAATCGGTCCGATTTTTTACTTAACTTGGTAAAATCGGGTTTGTGCAGCTGACCGGACCGATTTATTGGTTGAATCGGTGAAATTGGTCCACCGAACCGGTTGGGAGACCGGTTTGAACCGGGAAGGTGCTAAATCGGTGAATCGACCGATTTACAAACCGATTTCACCGATTTTTAAATCTGGGTGTCATAGTAGATGATTGTTGGGTCCAACTCTTGACCAAATAACTCCGTGAGCATCTTGCGAAGCCATATGGCCTTACAACTCGCCAAACTGGCTGCCATGTACTCGGCCTTTGCAGAACTAAGTGCCATTGACTTTTGCTTCTTGTTGAGCTAAGAAACAACTCCTGAACCCAAGCTAAAGCAACAACCAGAGGTGCTTTGGAAATGTATTGGAGCTTCACAGCTCCTCTCTAAACTTTGTCCCTAATGAAATGATACCTGATCTTGATATGCTTGGATAGGTAATGAAACACTAGGTTCTCAAAGAGCTTGATACAACTCTGATTGTCATAGTAGATGATTGTCGGGTCCAACTCTTGACCAAATAACTCCGTGAGCATCTTGCGAAGCCATATGGCTTCACAACTCGCCACACTGGCTGCCATGTACTCGGCCTCTGCAGAAGTAAGTGCCACTGACTTTTGCTTCTTGTTGAGCTAAGAAACAACTCCTGAACCCAAGCTAAAGCAACACCCAAAGGTGCTTTTTTCGTCCATTGCACTTCCTACCTAGTCTGAATCTGTATAGCCCACCAACTCCACTCCATCACCTCAGACATACTTGAGTCCATACTCCACTGTACCTCTCAGATATCTAAGCACATGCTTTGCTGTTATCCAGTGCACCCTCCTTAGTTCCACCGTGTACTGGCTGAGGGTGTTCACAACAAAACAAATATCGGGTCGGGTGTTCACCAGATACATCAAAGGACCAATCAACTATTTGTACACTATGGAATCCACCAACTTTGACTCAAAAGCATTCAATTTCTTCAAGTTGGTAATCATTGGTGTAGTCATAGGGTTGTAGTCCTCCATCCAGAATCTCCTCAGAATTTCAACTGTATATTTTCCTTGACCAAGGAAATTTCACCTTCATGTTGCCACACCTCCAATCCTAGAAAATAGTGCATCAGTCCCAAGTCTTTTATCTTGAAATCCTCCGCAAGGTCCCTCTTGCATCTTGCTATGAGTTTGTCAGATCTTGTTAGAAACAGGTCATCCACGTAAAATACAAGAATGAGTGGATCATCACCAAACGACATGAAGCACAGAGTGGAATCCGCCTTAGTCTTGACGATGCCCATACTCACCAAATAACTGTCGATTTAAGAATACCAGGGTCTATGTGTCTGCTTGAGTCCATACAGGGTCTTTTTCAACCTTCAAAAATGAGAATCCTTCCCATGTACCTCAAAACCTTGAGGTTGCTCTGTATACACTTCCTCCTCGATCAATCCATTGAGGAACGTTGTCTTCACATCCATCTGATGTATCCTACACCCCATCTCTGAGACAATAAACATAACAACTCTAATGGAAGTATATTTGGTGACAGGAGCAAAAGTCTCCTCACAATCAACTCCCTTTTTTTGGGAGAACACCCTTGTCAGGAACCTTGCATTGAACTTCTCTACGTTGTCATCGCAGTATGCTTGATCTTATAGATCCACTTGGAGCTCACCACTGACTTTATCTCTAGTCTAGGCACTATATCCCACACATCATTCTTCATGATGGAAGAATACTCCTCTACCATAGCATCCATCCAGACTTGTTGGTCTGCTTCCTCCTCAAAGATGGAAGGCTCAGAATCAATAATGTTGCTTACCTGTGCCATATAATTGGAAATCTCTACGGTGGTCTGCTCATCCTGATTGAAGTCCTTGGAGCATGCATTAGCTCCTATGCCTCATTCAATGTTTGCTCTGCCCACTTTGGCTTCTTCTTTCTAGATGATTTGGTTGGGGTGAATTGAGCATCCTGCTCCTCCTCATGATCACACTGCTCACCTGGCACTCTCGTCGAGGTACTTATAACTTGTGATGGTGGTCTAACCTCTACCTTTGGTGCTTCCTGCTCCCGAGTTTCTGTTTCAGCTGGCATGGATCCACAAGACTTCCGAAAAGCCCTGTACTCCTCAAATCTCACATCCCTCTGCACCATTGTCTTCTTCAGTGCTGCAATGTACACCTTGTAGGATTTTGAGGTTTCACTGTACTCAACGAAAATGCCCTTCTCAACTGTTGGCTCAAGCGTCGTCCTCTTCTTGACTAGGACATGACAATATACCAAGCATCCAAAGATGCGAAGATGTCCAATCTCTGGTTTCTCCCCTGTGAATGCCTCTTCAACAGTCATCTTCTCCAATACTTTGTGCAGGCTCTTGTTTCGTAGATAAACTGCAGTGTTGCAAACTTCTGCCCATAAAACAATAGGTAGATCTTGATCATGTAGCATAGCCTTCGTTACCCCAATGATCACTCTGTTCTTCCTCTCAAAGACTCCATTTTGCTGTGGGTTATATGGGACTGTCAGCTCTCTCTTGATCCTGACATCCACACATAACTTCTTAAAGGCATTCGAGGTGTACTTGCCTCCATTATCTGTTTTGAGCACCTTGATCATCTTCCTAGTCTAGTTCTCCACAAGAGCTTTGAACTCTTGGAACCGTCTAAGAACCTCTCCAGATTCCTTGCTCTTCAAGAAACAGATCCACGTCTTTCTAGAATGGTCATCTATGAAGCTCACATAATAGCTGAACCCTCCAATAGATATGGTTGACATGGGCCCACAAATATCTGAATCGATCCGATTCAAGATTCCTTTAGACCTGTTATCACTTCTGGGGAATGCAGTCTTGGCATACTTTCCAATGGCGCACCCTTTGCATATACTGTGATGGTCTGTGCCGAAAGAAGGCAAATCGGTCACTATCTCCCTGATCACTTTGAGTGCTCCATGATGCAAATGTGCGATCACCATCATGACTACTGTTGTTGCTCACCAACGCACTGACAGGTTTGAATTAGAGTATGTACAACTTGCTTCTCCTGACTCCAATTACCTTCACCGAGCTGAAACTGTATCGCTTGGGATGGATGTAGACTTTCCTATCTTAGAAAGTACCTCAAACCCTTTGTCCTCCAAGGTAGAAGCTGAAATCAGATTCTTTTGCAACCCAGGTACATATAGTATGTCTTTCACCAGTAATCCATTCCCATACTCCCTCTGAAACTTACCAGTCTCTGTGCCTGTTGGACTGTACTTGGAGTTGTCCCCAAGCTCAACGTAGAAGTCAGAGCTATGCTCCTTTAGACTGGTGAAATAGTCTTGTACTCCTGTCATGTGACATGAAGCACCACTGTAAATGTACCACACATTGGTGTTCATTGAGCTAGTAAGACATGCGACAAGTGAGGATTCATCCTCCCTACCATTGGTGGACGCCCCATCCAACTGGTCCTTTGTCCTCAACTTGGTAGACAATGACAACAAAATCTTCTGCAATCCTTCCAAAACCTATAACCCAGTCTTATGGAAAAACTTCTGTGACTCGAATATTATTTTTCCAAATCTGTCCCCCACTAGATTCCTCCTCAGAGTGAAACCAGCTCCGATACCATGTTAACTTTTATACCCTTATACAATAACTCTTGATTAACAACAACTGTTAATGTGTTCTTCAATTAATTACTGAAAATACAACTGTATAAGAAACCATAAATGAACAACGGAACAACAAAAATGCAACCACACAAAATAGACACAAGGATTTACCTTGGAAACCCCAACTGGGAAAAACCAACAAACATTTGTCTTCTTCCGATTGTAGAATTTGATTACAACAACACTATAATAGTCCTTTGGATAAGCCCTCCAGATTTGGACCAAAACACATAGGAAGATACTCCAAATCCTTTCTACAAATTTGATAGACAAACCCTAGATCCACCCTGGATCCAATAGACAACAGAGAAGTAACTCTTCCCTAAAAAAGGCTGTAATCTCAAACTGAGATCTAGACTGCTGACTACAAGAGAAAATTCGTCACTTGCAATTGTGATCACTCACTCTCATTATGTCTCACACAAATCTCCTTAGTCTCTTTTATAATATTCACTTTATGTCAATACCAAGGGCAATACCATCGGACACCCAGTACCATGGGCCCTCCAATACCATAGGCAAATTGATCTTTTACATAAAGTATTATAAAAGTCACTCTTACAAAGAGAGTTACAAATTGAGGATACTTCCACGTGCTAGACACAGGCCAATGTAGAATCACCTATCCTCATTACAAACTTCAACATTGGAGAGTGAAGGTGTGATCAATAGTTTGATGCGTAGGTCGAAATTGCCAGTCCCCTAGCTCTGAGATGTTTATGCTCAAGGTCACTAGAGAGCCTCTTATGAAGAACCGTAGCATACAACATTGAGAATGTGTGGCCCACCATGATCGTCTTGTAGTTGTTGGGGGCTGAGCTGGGACCTGGTTTATGTATCGGGTGGATGATATGATGCAACCATGTTGATGGAAACCCAGTACGGACTACATGATTGAAGAGATCAACCAAGTAGCTAACCAAAGCACGGAGGCCATACTTAAAGAACTTTGCTCAGAACACTTCCTCATCTGCTTCTTTGTTGCTGTTCATCACCCAAATGACCTCATGATTTCCTTGTTTGAGAACAAGTGGCACGAGGAGGGTGGAGAAAACATCACGAAACTCTTGGAAGAGATTCTTGTAGGCATTGACTTCGTCTGGAGTACAAGAAGTGCCTAAAGTAATGTTCTCAACTATACCGGGTGTGACGGAAATATCGATCTGAATGGTAGGCGAGATGTTAGCCATGTTTCCTTCTTCGAAGGCATCAGGAGCTGGGATGGGGTTCTTAAACCAGTCCACTTGGTTATGGATGAAGTCTTTGGACTTGACGGAAAGTTGGTTGGCCGTAACAGGAGTAGACTCCTCGAGAATAAAGTAGGCTCTATGATGCATGTCATGGCAAGGGAAGTCAGGTGCAGTTAGTGCTTCAAGGATTTCTTCGTCACTGCGAAAACACTGTGTGGAAAGATCAAACGAGGTAAAACTGGAGTTCGGGGGAATAGTTGGTTCGCCACTTGTGGAAATCATATAAATAGTGTTAACCTCTCCTGAATAGGAGGATTCAGGTGGGTGAATCTCCTCAATGGTAGTAATGGATGATTCTAACGAGGACTGACGAATTTCATGCAGCACTAATCGATACTCTGGTATGTCTGGACAATGATGAAAGTAATGATCGTAAACTCCGCATATTGTGTAGGAGTGGTTGGTGCGCAACGATTTGTTACGTGGTAGGGGGGTGGTTGGGAGTTCAACAACTGTTATAGTTGGGTCATCATCCAACGTCTTCATGTGTTCTTAAAGATCGGGTAACTACGGACAAGTATGGGTTAGATGGCCCAACTCATCGCACAAGGAACACTTGGGGGGTGCGTGGGTTGGAGGGGGAGGTTGCATGATTTTGGTCGCATTCGGTGCGGTATGAGTGTGTGTGCCTCTGCCCCTAACGTTCTGGGGTGGTTGAGGGGCGGTGTTGGAGGGAGATGTTGCCACCACATTGGGAGGTGGATGATTCGCGGTGGTGATCAGTTGGACCAGTTGAAGAATGAATTGTGGCGTTGGAGTGGGATTGGGGGCAGGTAAATACCACACGGGAAGTCCTAACGTCAACCCCGGGAGATTCATCGTGGCCATGACTGTCATACTTACTACCCCTGATGGTGGAAATAAGAACGGGATTGTGTGGCGTAGAACAAATAGTGGATTTTTCTCTGTCTTTTGTTGAATATTTTTGATGGCTCGATAAAGAATTCGATAAGCCAATGATTTTTTCCCGTTTATAAGAATACGGTTAACCAACTAACCGAAATCCCATCCAATAAAATGGGAGAATTATAAATCTCCAAGATAATAGATACGAATACTGCAAATTGGATTAGTGTGGCTCCAACATGGCTAGGTACCAATGGCAGTTGGGGTAGGAGTGGAGGTTGAGGGTTAGGGATCGACTGACTTGACGAAATGGTGCACAAGTCAGAGATTTCAACGGCCGGAGGGGGAGGCGGTACGAAATGAAATGTGGAGGCCATTGGAGGCTCTGAATAAAGGCCAGGTTCGACCGTGGAAATCAACGAGGTAGGTGCACCAAAAACAGGTTGTTCAACCACGGGGAGAACATTTTCGGGTGTAGTGGGCGCGTTCGGGTCATAATAAGTGACTTGATCGATTTTAACAACCCGTCCCTCATGGGGGAACGTCATAAGTCGAAACACAAAGAAGGCAACAACCTTCATGGCGTACATGTAGTTTTGTCCTAGGAGTAGGTTGTAGTCGAGCTGGGCTTTGACGACTTCAATGTCAATCAAGACAGTTTTGCTAGCTAATTGGATTGGAACATTAGCCAGAAGGCCTTGAGGCTGAGATGAACGACCATCATAAGCTCATAAGGCGGTCGTGGATGGCTGTAGGGTAGGGGATCCTAGCTTCTGCCACACGAATGTAGACATGACACATGTAGAGGCACCCTCATCGATGATGCATCGATGGATAACAAGATTCCGAATTGACATGAAGACTTGGAATGCTAAGGTGGAAGGCATGCGTGGTTCAAATTGGTCTAAATCGAATGCCATCATTCGTGAGCCAGAAGGATCGATTGCACTTATGACGGACAAGAGTGTTTTGCGCTGCGCTGGGCAGTTATTTAAAACTTCAAAGGTTGACATAGCAGCGGAGGACTGGGTTAAGTCATCCACGATGTTATAGTTCGGGGCGGCTCGAGCATTAGGGTTGTTGTTGATGCGTTGTAGAGGTAATCTAGGAGCTTTGGGGGCCCTGTTGAACGGTGCTGGCGCTAGACGTAACGAATGATTTGTGGGAAGAGTGGTAGTGGCCTTGTCCGCATGAATGGTTTCAGTGGTGGAACCATATTGGTTACAGCGTGTTTGAAGGTTGATATCAACCGAAGTCATCATTAAAAGGTGGTGGGTACCTGAGTCAATGGGTTGATTAACAGGAGCAACGTAAGCAACTGGCTGTTGTGGTGCAGCAGCCCCTTGAGGGGGAGCCAAAGGTTGAGTGGCTACTACCCCTTGCGTGGGTAGGGAGTTCTGCAACACCATAGGTTGTGCATTGGGTTGTGGGGGGTTTGGTGGTGCCGGAAGTGCAGCATGCCCTTGGCGTTGGGCGTCGTCACTCCAGAGTTGGCGAGCTCGCTCTAAATGGGGACAATTGTGTGTAATGGCCATAGACCTCGCAAATAGAACATGGGTGGTTCGTACGTAAGTTGGGGTTTTTACCTTGCCGAGGTGGTCGATCAGGATTTTGGTTAGCCGGCGCGACGCCATTGTTAACAGGGGGATTCGGTGGTGGACCTCCTCTACCCGGAGGCTGGTTATTGCCTCGATTATGTTCGCGTCCCCTATTTTGTTGTCTTTGTTAGTTTTGTTGGGCAGGCTGGTTTTGCGATTGGTTTTGTTGAGCATAAACTTGCCCTTGGGGAACGGGGGGGTTTGCGGTTGAGCGAATGCATGGGCAGTCGGTGGTGGATAGTAAGCGGGAGGTGCTTGCGGTTGTACGGGTACAGGCGGTTGATGATAGTAGCAGGTGGTGCGGTAGGGGGGCGTATGCTGGTGGGGTGTGACCGTAGCAATGCGTCGGACACGAAGGTCCATGTATATGAGGGGCTTGGGCCATGGGAACATACGAAGATGTTGGTCCAGAATGAGCCGTGGCACGCGACAGGTCGGGACCACTACTCATGGCGGGTGGTGTAGAGCTGGGTGTAGGATTGTACGTCGGGGTGGTGGTGTAATGTCCCTTGTTAGGAATTTTATTAAAATGACAATTTTTCACTTTTTTCCCTAGTTAGACCTTTGACTAGTTTTGAGCTCTAGGTCCCCAAATTGCTCCAATTGCTCCCAAATCTTCTGAGAAGGTATATGGATGATGTTAGAACATAAATATGTGTTTCAGGGATGCTTTTGGACCTTTAAAATACTTCTGCAAATCCTCTTTCAATTCTGGCCAATGTAGGGAACTTTACTAGTAATTTCCCTTTGACTAGTATTGGTCTATAGGTCTCAAATTGACTCCAAATGCCTTCAAATCTTCAAGGAAGGTGTATGAATGATATTAGGACTTGAATGTGATGTTCAGGGATGAGATATGGCCACCAAAATACCTCTGCAAACTCTCTTAAGATTCTGGACCAAGTATGCAATTTTACTAGTAATTTGGGGTTCAAATCCCCCTGGGGTAAGTACTGAAAATGGCTTCCCAAATGCCTCCAACCCACTCAAATTTCTGAATAGAGGTAGGGAATGTATTAAGGATGTTATTAAGGCCTCATGTGCACCATTAATTGATTATTATATCTGTTCCAACCCTCTCCCATTCAACTGCAAAAATCACCAATTCGACCCTTGGGGAAATGGCACTATTTCTTCTCCCAATGCATTTAAATTGAGTAAAAATACTTCAAATGCTCAAGTACAGTACATGAAACTTGTAAAATACATCCATGGTAGTACATTAATCACAAATGCATCAGAGAATCATCCATTCATTCGAAATCATCAGCATTACATTGGTTCACAACAAGGTAGTGGGGAAATGGCACTGTTCTTTCATTAAAAATGAGATTTACACATTTCTACTTGGAATTTCGACCTGAAACTTTCTGGAGATGAAGAACAGAGTATTTACTTCATATTACAAAATAAATGGGGCATTAGAAGCTCCCCCAAAGAGTACAATAGCTCACCAAAAACGCCCTCCCTCAAGGATCAAGAATATGCCATCAAAACTGAAAATGGTTGAAGGAGTGAGCTGCAATAGAAGAAACCATGAGCTGCCTTGTAGCTTACACCTGCAAATAAAGACTCCATTAAAGCTCCAAATGAAAGGTCTGAATTTGCCTTTCCAATTACCAACTTGGATGGGAATCTTTCACCCTCGAAATTGGCTAAGGCAAGAAACTAGTCATCCACTAGCTCTCCCTCTTCACAAATGCAATTGCAAATTCTACAAATGATCAAAATCTGGTTTCCTTATTTGTTATTGACATTTATAAACTTCTAATGTCCTCCATGGGTCGAATTCCTTCCAAGAGACTCATGCCAACTCAAGTTGGGAATAGATTCCAAAGAACGTCACTTGTACAACAATTCCTAGTTTCCCACTTCCACCAAATCACATGTGGAACCACCTTAGCTGCCCTAACACCCTTGAGTGCCCTCTTGGAGTCCATTTTTAGCCCTGACATGTCATATATGTCATATGTCAGCCTTCATGTCTGATTTGTGTCATAGGTGTCATAGCATCTTCATCATTGTTGTCATAGAGCTAGGGAATCTAGCCCAAGTGTCTCGCTATCTCCAAATTGCCTCTTCCTCTTCCATGGGAGTTAATCTTCCTCTACATTTCGACCTCATTGACTCATGCCAAGTATTATTAACCTTATAACTCATCCCAAGAACATTAGGCTTCCCATGGATTCGAAATTGCAAGAAGAGGATGCCATGTGGCACATAAATTCTAGCTTGTGTGGGTCCCACTTCCTCCATGTGTCTTCATGATCAAATGCCACTTTGATTTTCATTTGTATATACTTATTTATCTCCTTTATTAAATATTTATGCCATCCTAATGTTCCAACATCATTTATTATTCCCATTATTCCAAATCCAAAAGCTTCTACCCCAAACCTAGGAAACTAGTAATTTTCCTCCTTGGCAATTATTTGACCTTTAGCATCAATTTGACAAACTCTAATGAATAGGGCCAATTTGCTTAGGCCATTGTGACCCAATGCCAAATTTGGGACATGACAGGTGGCAAGAGGCATATGGACATATGGCTGACTACGAGATGCAACGTGTTCAATAATGTCGTCAGCTGCGTGGGATGCGCCCGACGCGTCCTTCCGGGATGAATCACCTCGAGGAGCATCAGGTAAAATGGGCTAAAGGTAGCCCAACTGTGCATCGATAAGGTCAAACTATTGGGCTTTAAGGATGGCTTCTTCGGTTTGGGGCCATTCGGATGCCACATCCTTGGCGATAACTGGTATGAGGGATTTTAAGAACCAATCCAAAAAGATGTGGTCGTCTAACTTGATCTTACACAAACTACGACGTCTATGCCATTCATGAATATGGTCAGTGATATGGGTAGCTGTGTTCTGTCTGCAAGATAGTAAAATCTCAACACCAACGTCATAACGGACTGGTAACTGGAAGAACTGCAGGAAAGTCGAAGCGAGGGATGTAAAAGTGAAGTGCGTCCCATGTGGTTGTTCAATATAACACTTGGTTGCAACGCCAATAAGTGTCCATTGTAAAAAGCGTAGGCAGATCGAGTCATCCACTATGGAGTTGGAGGAACACCATAAGTGGAAGGACATGATATGGTTTGGTGGGTCCTCACCACCCTTCCCCTCGAATTTTGGGATGTTCGAAGGGAGTTTGGTAGGCATGGGAGGCCATGTAGGGTCATGTTGGATCAGATTGTTACTCAATCAGGCTAGATTAGGGGGGTTGAGACTGGCCATGAATGGCAAACTAGCAGGAGGATGTGACGTGGGCGAAGTGGCCTATGTGCTAGCCATAGTGGTGATCGTGGGGCCACCTCCACCAAGTGGTGGGGCAGCGGCATTTGTCATAACGGGGATCGAGGGACCGTCGGTAAAGGGTGGAGGGATCGAGGTGGAAGGGGGGGCAGTGCCCCCATGGGTACTATTGGTGACCAAAGGGACATTGGTCAGAACATATCTGTTCCCAATGGGTATAGAAGTAGTGATTGAAATGCCAGGTGTAGTTCTTGTAGATGGCATAGCAGGGATGGATGCTGAAATGGTGGTTGGGGTAGTGGTGGAGCCACCGCCAACTTTTCTGCCGTAAAAGGGGTTGGGATTTACGCCGGCGATGGGGCTAGATGGAGTAGTGCATGTAGGTGAATATGGCTGAGAATTGGATGTAAAATAAGGGGCGTTGGGATGAAGATCCGACGACGAAGACGTGCGTCTCAAGAGAGCGTAACGAGGGGGGTCAAGTGGACCGTACCGCGGGGATTGTCCCCGTAGGCCACGAGAGTGTCTCGGTGAATCAATGGTGATAGGTGTAAAAGTACCGAGGGACTTGTTATCACATATATAGTAGTCGAGCTACCATACTCTATTTTTCAGATTCCAGTACACTTTTCAGCCAGCTCCCTTACATTGAGATGTCGATATGAGCATCTATTATGGATCATTATTATATTAGGGACAACAGTTTTGTTCCCCATGCCATGACTGAGTTTCAGGACACTCAGAGAGAGGATTGATGTACCCATTTAGCCATTTACAGAGCAGTCAGTATTGCCTAGATTTACAACAGCAGAGTTTTAGTAGACAAATGATGGTTCAGATATTGTGTATTCAGGTATATGACTCAGCAGGTATATTCTTGTGTTATGGTTATATTGCTCTTATATTCATTCTTGTGACATGTCTTAGCATTTAGTATCATGATCTGGCGATCATATAGATATGTGGACTTGGTTGTGTCTTTATATATATATTATATTGTCCCCACTTAGACTTAGAAGTTCTTGATCCATACTCATTGGTTTTACCCTCCCTAGGGAGAATAGATGTGATCATTACCACCATCCTTGGCTTGCTAGTGTTGGTCTCATTATTCATTGTTTTCACCCATCCATTACCTCCCAGTTTGTTTATTACCCTGATTTACTACTTGACTAGTGGCATTGAGGACCTTCCCCCGCTATAGCCTTTGTGTTGGATGAGCTTCCCTATTTATTGTGTCTCGGCTCTGAGTTGGTGACAAAACTTGCCTTTGGTGAGTTGGATTGTAGTCCTAAATCATTCTGGTTGGTTGTCCCGATGTTTGGCATTGGCACGAAGTCCCCCTAGTCACTTAAGATGTTGTTGGCTAAAACTGAAAGCTCATGTACTATTTATGGAAATCTATGTAAATTCGCCTAGGAAATTGTAAACTCTAGAATGTGTTTCTTAACACACGTGAGTAAAGGGAAAGAGCAATGAAACGCTATAAATACTCCTCGAAGAGTATAAGAAAGGTCCAAAAAAGCAATGGTTCTTAAACTCTGTATCTAGACGATTGCTGACCTTATCTATATGTATATACTATAAACATGCCCCGGATGCAAGCTACAATTAGTTGTGCTTCTTAGTGCCCCTGAGATCCAAAGGGTTATGTAGGCCAAAAATGCCATAAAGTGAAATCAATGGATCCTAATGACTTGGATCATCTTACATGTAGACATGATGCCGAAGTTGAATAAGCACTCTTTAAACAACTTACCCATTTGTGAGACACTGCTATCCACCGTGTTATTGTTCATCTAGCATATGCTAGAGTGTGTATCCCCTTTCCATATCCGAAGTGTCACAGTGTTAAGTTAGTAGTCATCCCTTAGCCTAGCCTTTTAATTTTTAGCCTTCATCCTTCACTAGCAAATTGGTCACAACTATGAAGTGAGTATGGTCTTGAAAGTCTGGTCTGAGTCATAATAATAATTAAAAGCCTTATATATTTGTTGGTAGATCGTCAGTGAAATGATTACTTTTTGTTATAATTGTTACTTGAATGAATTGTAGAGCATGCTTTAACCTTTGGCACTTGCAGGAGTTTGATGATAGCTTGAGTCATATTATTGGTCATGTTGACTTGGTCAAACCTAGTTTGACCAAGGTCAACTACAGGACATGAGGTGGATAGACCTCAGATGATGCAGAGATATGATATATGGTCTAGTACAGGTCACCAGGTGGTTCTATGTAGTGGTTTCAGGCTTATGATGATGATTTGTGCTTTTCAACACTTTTACAGATTATTATTATTTGGTCTGTTTGGTATATTGGATATTTTATATGATCATGCAGAGATTCATAGGGTGTATGAGTACACACCTTGAATGGATTTGGGCTCTCTGAGTCTAATGAGACAGTCTGTTTTCAGTTTCGGGCAGTTACAGTGATGATTGGCCTCAGTTGACTATCCTAGTGCAGTTTTGCCTTGTCAGATGGCTTGACAGAGCAGTTGGAGGATTTGATTGGTTCACCTAGGGTGCTGTATCTGGAGGGGGTGGTCCAGCCACTTGTTTTTACCATATTACCCCCCTCCCAGAGAGCTTGGTGGGCTCACCTTGACACCGCAAGCACTCCAGGAGGCAGTTTGGGCATGTTCACAGTTCCCGAGGTAGATTAAAAATGGTAAAAATGGCTACAGAGGAATTCGATTTGGGTTACCGAGGCAAGGAAATGGCATGGGATGATGTTTGATGATGAATGTGATGTCTTCCACCCCTTCTCCAGCAGTTTCAGCTTTTAGTGGGGCCCACACCCATTTCTCCGACACTTTATATGGTTTTTTGGAGCCTTTGGCTGTTCACGACTTTCCCAGAGGCACGATTTAGTGTCTAGCTTGGTCTTTTGATGATATTGTGCCATGGGGACACACTAGGGAGGCAAGTCATGACCCCCTAGACCTACCATGAGCTAGTTCTTATGTTTTATCATTTACATTTGGTGGGACCCCTCTCCTAGGGCGATTTGGTCCATTGATGTATTATATTGTTATATTGATCCATGTACTTTATGTTGAGCTCATCTCAACCATTGAATAGATCATATTGATCTTTTAATCTTAGCCATCCATTCAAAAGGTGGTTAGGGTTTTGGTATCTCTCCATCCTATTTAAAGGAGAGAGCTTCTCATTGTAAAGGGACTTTTGGCTCTGGATTATTGGAATAGAAAATTATTATTGCATCTACTTGTCTTGTGGTGGTGAATGCTTTTGGAGTTCGACTGTTTGTTCTTCCTTTGCATTGGGTTATTGGAGATTATCTTGCTATCTATTTTGTTCCACGTTTTCTCATCTACAGGTGAAGGCCGATTTGGTTTAAGGAGGACGCATTGGTAGGGGAAGACTCTCCTTGCCTCTTCTTTGGGTTTCTTCGTCGGTAACAAGCAATATTACTGTCTTAGTACCTTCTACTTCATGTTATCATTGCTATTTTGCTTGTATTTCCTCCATTCTTGATCAGTCTGATTGAATCGATTTCCTTGGTTTGACAGGAAGAGGAGGGCGCACGTGTGGAGCTAGGGCATCTCATTGTGGCAAGAAAAATCAAAGATTTCTCATTAGATCTTTGCGGGAACATTCCTCAACATGTCAAGCACTTCCATCACTCAGGTATGATCTCAAGGTAAGTTTCTCATTCCATTAGTTTATCCATCTGTCATTTAATTCAAAACCCTCATTTAAAATCAACTAAAATTCTTTGGAAAATTCTCATGATCAAACCCCTTGATCATTTGGAAAATCCTTTCTGGGTATTGTAGATCGGGTAAATCCCAAGGTGGGTTTCAAGGGCGTCACCCTTGGGGACTCCATTGGCCCATTTTCCTAGGCATTGAGCTTCTCCCTACCCTCACGACTTTCCTGGCTTGCCCAATTTTCCTGTGGTTTGATCTCGGTTTGGTTGCTTGCACACTTCGACATTGTCATATCCCTTCATTAAGCATAACTAGAAAGCCCTAATTGTCAGATCTACGTTTTGGGACACTTTCCTTGTTTTAAGGGTCACGTTTCCCAAGGCAGTTGATTTTGACCATTTTGAACTAGCTTTGAATCCTGGAATCATACTTAATCTTTGAATCACTATGCTTAAGATCTATTCCTAAAATCATATCACCTCTAAGCCTCCATAGTGGTCCTAATTCCTAAATTCTAGGGTTCCATACCTGTCACCCTACGTACTTCACTTGATTGATTTGATTTGGTGATTGGGTTGATCTCTCCTGTCTGGAGTAGATTTGGGTCTCCCCCTTGTGAAAATCCTCACAACAGATCTAAGAGCTGATGTATACCTCACAATGAAAGAATTTAGGAATAAGATTAAGAGTGGTCAATGCAGTAAAATGAGCAACAAAATAATAATACAGTAGAACTCGGATAGAAGCAAAATAACTTCACACACACTAATTCATTAATCACAAATGGACAAATAAATAATACAATGCATGAGGAATTCGAATGCCAAGGTGGCAATTCGAATTGGCCTTCATGGAGTGATCAAAAGATCACTGGAGTGTCATCGGAGCACAACTAGTAGTCTATCTCATCATCAGTGGAGTCATCAATGCTCAAGTAACTGTCAACCATCAGTCAAACTGAGTCTAACTAAGTGTGGTAGGTGTAACTGAGTGTAACTGGAACTAACTGAATGAAGGAGGCTCAGTGGAGGGCGCATGAGGAGCTAACTGAAGTCAGAATGAGTAGTCTAGTCACACTGGAGGTCCATCGGAGTGATACAGTTAGTTGAGAGTCAGTCTAGCCTTAAATCAAGGAAAGAACTGATGATAACTCAATTAACTGAAGTGCAATTGAGTGGTAGGTGAGAGAGGACGAGTGGCTTCCTTAAATCAAGGAGGAAGGGCGCACTAAGCTCTAGGAGGGCTAAAACTGATCTGAGAGAAGCTCCCGGGGGCTGGCTAACTGAGGGCTAGGTGCTGGATTGATGACTGGGATGCATGCAGAATGCATGCTGCATGAAGAAATGCATGCAAGACTGAAAATGTAAATAATCAAAATACTGGTAGGATTAGGATGGAGTATAGGAATATCCTAACACCCCTTGCTATCTTGGCTTTGGTAGCAAAAGTGAAGAGTGCCTTGGTTGGCGTGACAACCATCCTTTTGGGAACTGGGGCTCTCTTGGTTCATCACTTTAGTTGTCTATCCCCTCTACCATCCACCTTGGATCCATCTATAGGGGCAGCCACAAGATTGGTGATAACAGGGCTGTGGTGGATAAATTGCTCAAAAATCTTAGTGCAACCGTGTGTGCAAAAGGAGAGCTCGTAAAAAGACGACACTCAGGCCAACAACAAGCTAAAAAACGCTTGCTGCAACAACGTGCTACAGCAAGCGGAGTGACAATAGAATGGTCCGAATAGCAACAAGCAATACTCCTAGAAATAAAAAGGTAGACTCACTGGCCAATGGGGATATAGGAGCATGGAAACACCTATCTAAAAGATATGGAAGCTCACACAAATCGTATCCCCTGCAAGGTGATGAAATTCGCAGTTAGGCAATATGAAATGTAGAACCAAATGGCTAAAGGATATCCTTCTTCCGAGAGGGACTTCGGGTAAAAGAGTACTAGAAGAATCACAACTAAGCTACCCCGTTCATGGCACATCCAGAAAGGTGTCCTGCGGCTTTAGTTCTTTGGCTGTCGCGCACCCGGTATGGGCACTAGCATGCGCGACGAGAACACAGAGTTGGTGTCCTTCAATACAGAATGGAGAGCAGTATTCCACTCAGAATTCCGGAACCAGTCTTACCACTTGCCCTCTTAAGGGAGATGCCCTGCGACAAATCGGTGTCAACCGTACCAATAAATAATAGGGGATATATGCAAAGTGAAATGTTCCAAATGCTACAACAAGTAAACAACAAAACAATACCAATAGCAAAATGGATGCAGGCAAACAAGAGGTTGTTTGGGTAAGGAAGGAGGCAAAAAAGGGATGCAGGGTGCGGCAATGAGGTGAAACGTCGCAATCTGGGCGCTGCAGGCTACAGAAAAAGTCGCATCGACAAAGGAAAACAAAGACAGGAAAAAGGGTGCGGGTTTCAGTGCCGAAGGCGCACGAAGGGCGTAGGTAGCAAGCTGGGGGCGTGACTTACAGGCCAGAAGGCGCGTGGAGCGCACGACTTACCGGTCGGAAGGCGCGCGGCTTATAGGCGGAAAGGTGTGCTCTAATCGCGACTTTCGGGACGAAAGTCGCGCTGGGCAGCGTGGGTTTCGGGCCGGAAGCCGAGTTTGGGCTGCAGGTAAATGGCAGAAAGTCATGGGCCAGGCCGTTAAAACGGAAATAATGGAGGGTACTGCAAAGGCAAGGGCCAGACTTGCAAGTAGAGGGCCTGCGACTAGGCCTGAAAATGCAAGCAAAATAACAAGTACAAAACTTAAAATAACTTAAACCAAAGATCGATGGGAGTCTCCCCAGTGGAGTTACCAAATCTGTAGCTAGTGTTTTCACACCATCCTATGCAAAGGGGCACCTACTAAGGATTATGGAACCCTTAGTAGTAGTTCAGAAATATAGATAAAGATGATGTGTGAGTGCAAATAACAACGAAAATAAATCTAAATAATTACTGCAGTAAAAACAACAAATAGATTGGAACCCATGAAGTATTTTTGTATTATGTTGCAAACATGGTTTTACAATAAGATTTATCTCAGAAGGTAAAGTAGATGTGGGCCCTCGCAGTTGTACAAAGAATAGCGCGCCGAGTCTCCAAAGTTCCTTGCTCTTCTCCAAATGCTCAAGAGGTGGCCAAGACTCAACTGAATGGAGAACATAAGCTCAAGGTGATAGGCTAAAGTTCAACAGGAATTTTGGCAGCATAAGGGTATGAAGTGTTGATCATGGATGTGAAATGGGGGGTTTCCATCACCCTTTTATATTGATTTTGGGTGGTGGAGTATTGACCCATGGTTTTGGGCAACCAATAATATTGGATAATGGTATTTTGAGTTTTCCCTCTTGTTTGATTTTATTTTGACTTTTTACCCTTTTTCTTTTTCTTTTTTGGGGATTTTGACCCTTATTAATGGGATTTTATCCTTTTATGGAGGATTTTCATTAATTGATGAGGGAAATAATGAATTTATGTCTATTTGGTTACCAATTTAGGGATTTTTGGGGTTTTGGAGGCAAAAAATGTAGGAAAAAGTGGTAGATGGGTTATGTGACTAGGGAGATGAGCTATGTGAACAATTTTTGGGTGTTAACAATTTTGATTCAGATATGTCTTTCACTTGGTGCCATTTGATATATTCACCCTTACATGGTTGGTATATACATAAGTAGACTTTGCATATTTTGTCTCTAATGGTTTGGAATCTTAAAAATAAATTTTTCCCACTAAAATTTGAATATTCTATGTATTTTTTAAAAAACCAAGTCATTAAATTCAAACTGGTCCGAGTCATGGCCGAGTCCGAGTCCAAGTCTGAGTTGATCCTTGGCTGAGTCCGAGTCCAAGTCTGAGTTGATCCTTGGCCGACAAGTTTTAAAGCATTATGTTGAACACCTAGAGGCTAAAACTCTAAACTCCATACTCACTCAAGGTCTGATCCATCCTTGTGTCAAGATCTGCTCTCAAACTTTGATCTATCAAGGTATGCTTTCAAGTTTTTCATTCGATCTATATTTATGGTCAAGGTTTGCTGGTAAGGGCTGATCTAACCTTATGTGCTATGTTGTTGCTCACTTCACCCACACTGTTATTTAGTCATGGCATAGCCTTCAAGAAAACCACTTAACTGCTAGTATGGGCATGTGGATGCGACTCACAAAAACCTTGTTATGGCCTACTTCATGTTCATGCTAAGATGATCTTCAAAGTTATCAATATCAATCATGATTTTAACTTATCAAATTATCAGTTATAATAAATGAATGCCTAATAGTAATATGCATGAAAACTCTCTTTTTGGCATTAACTTATTGTTCTACTCTTGTTTTGTGAATAGTTTTGATTCTTCACTTAGTTTATTAAATTTATTATATAAATATTTTTATATATTTTTGTACTTAGCAAATTATTGGTTATAAGACATGAATGCCTAATAGTAATATGCACGAAACTCTCTTTTTGGCAATAACTTATTGTTCTACTTGCGTTTCGTGAATAGTTTTGATTCTTCACTCATTTTTTTAAATTTATTATATAAATATTTTTATATATTTTTGTACTTGTTTCCCCACCATATTTGGATCCCGACTTTTAAAAAATTTGGCGAATCCATATCCGGATCCGAATCCGGTTCCTGGCTTTTCAAAAATCTGGTGAATCCATATCCAGATCCTGGCTTCATGAGAATAGGTCTAGTTCTCAACCAAGTGTAACATCCAAGCCCCAAAAGCAAGGATGCTCCAACAATAATGGTCCAAATCTCAGCAAGATACAATAATGAGCCCCCAAAAACTAGAGTGCTCCAACAATTCCACACGTGTGGAGTCAAAGATGACAAGTGAGGAATATGTTTGCCATTGATGACAAAGGCTGAAATGATGACATGAAGAGCACACATGGCATGATGACATGGACAAAAGACTTGACATAGCAAAGGATGACTTGACATGGCAAGCAAGCACAATGAATGGAGGACAAGATAAATGATGTGGACAAAGACTTGACATAACAAAGGATGACTTGACATGGAAAGCAAGCACAATGGATGGAGGACAAGATAAATGATGTGGTAGATGCACTAAGGTGGATAAGTGTTGATGACAAAGCACCATGGAGGACATGGCAAGGACAAGCATGACAAGGATGATGACAAGGCATTTTGAGGAGTTTGCTTGCGGGCATTTGAAGGCTACCGCAGGCATATATTATGGTCCCATGCAGGCATATTTAAGACCCTATGCGGGTATTTTTATATGCCCTTGCGGGCATTTTGAGACAGCTATGCGGGCATTTTTATAGTGCCCTGCGGGCATCTTCTATGACCCTTGCGGGCATATGGAGAGGCTGCCTGCGGGCATTAAAAGACCCTATTGCGGGCATTTTTAATGGCCCTTGCGGGCATTATTGAAGCACCTTGCGGGCATTTTCCTGAAGACTTTGCGGGCATCCTTTGAAGCCCCATGCGGGCATTTATTAAAGGCCATGCGGGCATGTTTAAGGGCACTCTGAAAGAGCCCTATGCAGGCATTTTCTCAAGAGCCTACGGGCATTTTGTGGAGCCCTTGCGGGCATAATTAAAAGGTCTTGCGAGCATAATTAAGGCCCCCCTGCGGGCATTTACATGACCCCTTGCGGGCATTTCTAGAAGGAGCCTGCGGGCATTTTAGATGTCTCTTGCGGGCATATTTGGAGGCATTTGTGGACAAGTAAAAAGAGCCCCTGTGGGCATCTTTTAAGGAAGGTGAAGGCCATATGAAAAGGAGATGACATGGCATGAAAAAGATAAAGTGGTGACAAGCCCACTATGATGATGTGGCAAAAAGTTTAAATAGATACATATATATATTTGATAAGGATAACATGGAAATGAAAAATATCATTTGATTTAATTGAATTATTAAATGATAAAACAAAATGAACTTGACATGTCGGCCTCCAAAATTTGTGGAGAACAAAAGGTATAAATAAAGAGGACAAAGTTTTATTTGAAAAAATGATGAGGTAGATTCGTGGAGGTGAAGAGGAGCTTTGTTTTTGGGGGTCTAAGATTTTCGGGGCAGCAGCAGTTGGAGGAGCAGAAAGTGATGATGTGGACAGAATGATATGACTGTGATCATGTTTGATATTTTGGCAGCAGATTGATGAAGACATAATGATGAAGTAATGATTGATAGATTGGTGACATGATTGTGCTGATAACAGAGATAGCTTGATATTCTGAGGCAACAGATAGATGATGTCATGAACAATATGTTGAAGTGATTATGAACAGAATGATGATGAGGTTGTACTGCAGAATTGGCAGCAGACAGTAATATGATTATGTTGACAAGGGTAAATTGATGAAATGTAATATGACAAGAATGTGTATGTAACTACAAGCTGGGCCTTGAACTATTTTTCTTAGTTGGATTTGAGAAAAAGACCAATCTGTGTCTTGGAATAGGAGTTGGTGCTTCTGATTCAGTTGTAGTTGATAAAACCCCACGGTTGTAGCCGATTGAACCAAATATAACAAGATTACAAAGCTTATATCTTGTGTCTCTTGTGATGTGTCAATGATATGGATTACTTGCTTAATGTTTATTGATGTATAGATCAATATGAATGATGATCTTTGTATGAATGTTAAAGTGGAATTGTAAATGATAAGTGTAAGGGTTAGAAGAAGTAGAAAATTGGAATTAAATGCAGGCTCACTGAATCACCCCCCCTCTCAGTGAGCCATTGTGTCCATCAACAAGTATGTGGGACGTCCAAGCTCCAAATGGTCCAGGGAACAAACTCCTCAAACAAGTGAGTGCTAGCCTCCAATGGCATGCCAAGTGGAGGGGGAGGGGCCATTCCAAGGTCAAAAACCTAGAACGCCCCCTTCAATATTCTCAAATGATCTCATCCTCTAGTCACACATGTGAGGGACGCCCATCTCTAGCTCCAATAAATCATCTCTATGGTTTGAGTGTGTTGTAACAATGGTCCAAGGTGGGATTTTTGGGTCCAAATGTGAGATAAGAACCCTCTAGAAGCATCTCCAAGTGTCCCATGTGCCAAGTGAAGGGTTTCCGATATGTAGACGGGGGACATCTCCTTCAAAAGTGCTAGGAAACATCATGTGTAATCATCATCAAGTGTAGCGCTCCATAGAAATATGTCTAATAATCATCAAACAAACCAACTCAAGTGTCATATCATGTGTGTAAGATAAATCACTCTAGTGCACAAAGGTCAACCCATCATTCAAGTTAGACAATGTTATCAAGCATGAAAATAATACGTGAAATAAAGTTACATTTATACCCTTTTAACACGTGAATGACTTATTTACAGTGTTCCACTGGGACACGTCCCGTAGGGTCGGGGATGTGTTTCCTGTGTTTCTTGCGTCCCGGCGTCCTGGGGACTCCTGACGATACGTTTCCCTCCACCCATGCCCCTGAGAATATTTTTTATTATGTTTTTCCATTATTTTCACTTTTTACAATCCCTACTTAGTACTACTTAGAAAATAAATCAATATATTTAGTATTTACATTGCACAATCATGAATATATGTGAAATGAAATATTATTTTTGGTATTTTATTTTATTTTTATAATTTTGGGATGTCCCCCCCCGAATTTCCCTAAAATTTGGGGGTGGTCTTCATGCGTCCCGAATGTGCGTTTCCCCATTCCCGCATCCCCCGTCCCAAAAACTTGGGGGAACATTGCTTATTTAACCTTTACTTATCCAGTCTAATCTTGGTGTGACCCTATTAAAACCTTATTAGATGTGACACCCCCAAGTTAAGATGCATAGCCTAACTACCTAAGTCAAGTGAAGTTACAGGAAGTGAATTATTTACTAGTGAAGAAAGGGGGTCTTTAAGAAATAACCATCAGAGCAATATAAGAGTGATAGGTCTATCCTTAACTTTCAAGAATTATGATTTAATATGTTTCTTCCACATGTGTGCCCAAGGAAGTGTTGAATGGGTCATCCATCCTTTGTTATTTCATTTATTTACATTTCATAGCCCTTTCATCGGCGTAGTCCCTTTTGCTTTAGATTTGGCTTTGATAACCTGGGACAAGGGAACCTGGCTGTTTTGCAAGGGGAGTATCTCCCATAATTTTCCATTTGCATTTACATTTAATTTATCAGCATCATCCTTGAGAGTACAAGACTCTTTTAGCTTTATTTGAGGCATTCATACACAAGAATAGTAATGAGACCTTAGGTTATTACTGATGATAGATCATTCATAAAGAGGAAAATGAAGAGGATGTGTGAATTAGCTAGTGAAACGAGAAATGGCTGGGTAAAGTGTTATGAAATAATATTTTAGGTGATCATGGAGTTATTGAAAAAACCCAGGGCTTTGATACCATTGACAGGCCTGGATAACTCCAATGCTTGGATGCTCTGCATTAATGAGAATCATGTATAAATACAATGAAGTGTGACCTTTGGTTTTCATCTTCGAATAGGTCCTTTGGATTTCAAGTTGACTCTTCAAATTATTTCTAGATAACTGAAAATATCTACAATAATCTAATATGTACAATATACCATAATCCATAAGGATTAGGTTTCTAATAGTTGGTGTTTATAAAATACAATTTTAGCCTCATGTCATGGGAGTTTTTAACAAATGAGCATATTCAACACATCTATTTTCAGAGATAAGCTACCACCATTCTAGCTACTTTCTATATCAATCAGGGTTAGATCGGGCAATGGCCTATGAAGAACTATTGGTAAGGTATGGATTCCAGTCATTGCAATTCATGAATGACACTTCCAAATTTGAAATTCATGAACTGTATTTTTAATTTAATTTTTCATTTTTGTTGCATATATGTATATATATTTCGTGTTTCCCTATATATATTTCTGTTTTGAATACTGTATCAGTACCTGTTTCCATGTCTATATCAATGGGACCTAAAAGAAAAGTTAATATCACTTTAAATAGTTTTGATGACCCATTCGGAGCTTTGGAATCCTATTTTAAACAAGTATCAAATCACTATCACTTAATTTGGAACATATATTTGATCGTTTAGTTTATTGTTCCTTGATACCATGATTTATTTGTCTTTCAAGTGCAGCCTTCCATTTCCAGGAGCTCTATACATCACTGTGTTCCTTGTTTAAACTACCATGACTACCATTTGTAGCTGCATAGAAGATATGAAAATACAATAGCCATCTATCTTGAATGGAAGAAACCATTAAAGGCCGCTTCTTTGAGGAGATGAATGGAAGAAACCAACTTCATGTGTCAAGTCTCTTACCTTGTTCGCTCTGCTGTCCATTTGAACATAATAGCTATTTAACTGTTTCTTGTTGCTATTGTGAGGCATTGCTTACGAGACATTTAACATTCAAGAAATTGCTGTTGTTTAAACTAGACTCCTTCTAGTTGGGTTTCATGCACGTCACTATTCTCTGATTCAATTGGTTCTGTATTAAATATATTTAATTTTCAGGAAAGCAACATTTTTTTGGAAAAGCCTTTGTCCTTTAGTTTTTCTTTCCAATATTCTGATTTTCACTGAAGCTCTGATATATACAAGAGCAATCAATGAAGCTACTTTTTAAAGGTCTTCAAATAGGATGTGCCTTTGTTTGCTTAGTATTTAGTGTCAGATATTGGTTGCCTCTTTATCGCAATTGCTATCTTTTCATTTGTATACTTATTTTCTTGGTATACCAGAGTTGTTAAACACTTGTATCTTCTTTTGGCTAGATATTTAGCTTTTAGCTAAACTCTTAGTTCTTTGTCTTTTCTGCTTTCAGTATTGTACTAGTAGTTGCTTTCGCACTCCCATATTGTATTTACACTGGATGCACTCTTTTAGTCCCATTGACCTACTTTTGTGGTCATTTCTTGGATATTAATAAACTTATCTATCTTATCTTGTTGCAGGTCAAACGCAAATCCTTGTTCTATCGTCTTGTTGATTCAATGCTTGTTGGAAGTGCTTTTGATGGGTTAAAAGGGACTAGGTTTCTTTTAGTTGAAATATCTCAGCCAGATTTACATATTGATCAAGGAGGCCCCAGAGCAAACATAACAAATCTTGAGAATAATAGCCTGTTGAAGAAGCATCATTCAAATGGACTGCAAGCTGATGACAAAAAGTTGCCAAATAATGGTTCAGTAGAAGCAGTCACCAAGAGCATGTCAAATTATATGATTTGCCAGAAGCCTTCTTTACTTGCAGGTGGAATGGATGCAACTCAGGCTTGTATGGTGGGCTTGCACCATGGCAAACTTTTAACTGGGGATGATTACAAGGACTGCATCATGGAAGATCATAATCCACAGCCATTTCTGAATCCAGAACTTCCAGTGCGAACTGGTGAAAAGATCGAGACAACAAATTCGCCTCCTTTATTATTAAATGGCACTGATGGGGAAACTGGAATTCTAAATACCTCTCAAAGTGGGAATGTTCAGAGGCATTCTAATGAGCAATCTAATCGGACTGTGCCTGATTTACAAAATTGGAGATCAGTAAAACAGAAAAAGGGTAAATCAGTTTTTCAGGGTAGTCAAGTCCTGGAAGATTGTGGTCAGCTAAGCAAGAGCATGCAATTGCTCGATGAAAATAAGGAGAGGAATGGTGTTGCTATAAGAAACAGAGGGCTTTTTAAGGAATCCAAAATTTTGGGAAGAGAAGATGGAGAACATGAAATACCTACAACTATTACAAATGGTGAAGTTAGGACATTTTTATATGAGAAATCAGATGGAATGGGGTCTGATTTACAAGCTGGAGAATCACCAAATCTTAAAAACAAGGCCAAATCTGCTGAGGAGTGTAGCCAAGTCCAGAAGGCTTGTGGCCAACTGAACAATAACATACAGTGCCAAACCACAATCACAGGAAGAGAAGAAAATGCACTGAATAGTGAAGGGTTTGCAGAGGAATGTGAAATTCTGGGTGGAAGAGAGGGAAATTTTGGAATATCAACGACAAATAAAAAAGTTGGAAGTGAGAGGCTGTTTGATGACAACTCCAATGGAAATGTCTCTGACATACAAGCTGAGAGAGAGACAAAATGGAAAAAGGGTAAATTAGTTGCTGAGTGCAGCCAAGTCAAGGAAGGCTATGGTCAGCTGAGCAATGACATAGATTCCAAAGATTTGGTTGCAGCAAGAGTTGAAAAGGTCATGATAAATGATGCATTTACAAAGGAATCCAGGTCTTCAAGCATTGGTGATGAAGTATTGCCTGCAAATGGCGGGAAGAGAAGTAAGAGGAAAAGGAAGGAACGGTGTGATCTCAATGAAGACTCAACTGGATGTGGCTTATCACAAATCCAGGAAAAGAATAAAAGGAAGAGGACGACAATGGAAGGAAACAATATTGAGTGCTCATCTAAGCAGCTTTTGGAGAACTTTAAAACTCCTAGTACTGACTTTCTTTCAGCACAGATAAGCAAATCGGAGAATGTGAATGTTTCAAAGTCTGTAAAGGAGGATGGTATTACAGCTTTAACAAAGAGTGCCATGACTTTACCTGGAAGTAATTGTAATCCTAGTCCAGACTTTGAGGATGAGGACATAGTATGTACACAATTGAGTACAGGAAAAAAGCATGAAACTAGTTCAAGGAATTTTGATGATGAATACCCACCAAACACAGCTGAGAAGGAGTCAAAGGACTTGCAAAGAAAATCTGATGATGCCAGGGAATGTGTTATAGAAGAAAAGGGCAATCCAAAGATTTCCATTGAAGTAGACTCACCAAAAACAGCTGGGAAGAAATCAAAGGACTTGCAAAGCAAAGTGGATGATGCTAAGAAATATGATATAGAGAAACAGGTCAAACCTAGAAGAAAAATGTCATCCAAGCATGCTATTTTGGATTATGAGCAAGAAGCTTCTGCGAAAGATGTGAATGGTGAAACTCAAATTACTGAGCACAATCCTCTTCTAAAAAGTGAATGTATCACTACAGAGGAAACACAAGGGGTTTCAATTGCATTGAAGGAAAATGGACAGCGAAAGGATCCCAAGAATGTATCTGTCAAATATGTAGATAGCTCAACTCATATGGATGGTAATCAGCCTTGTAATATCTCAGGAAAGAAGAAAAGCAAACGGTCAAGGAATGATTTCTTGAGGCCTGATAATCCTGAAAGAATTACCAAAGAGTGGGTACCAAAAGATGATCTAGTTATTAAATCCGGAAAATTTGAGGGAGACGAAAGCACAACAGATGCCGGAAAGGAAAAAAGAACACATACTTCAGGTGAGAATGGAGGAATTGCATATTTGAGTACAGACATTCTAGAAAAGAATGCTATCATGGATCCAAAAGCAAGAGGAATGGCACCTGAGGCTATAATCAATAACGAGGCTTACTCTGACAGTGATATTGGAATGGAGAATAGAAATAACGAGAAATCTGACAGTGGGAAGAAGAAGGTCAAACTGTCAAAAACAAGCCCGTCAAAAGAGAGCCAAGAAAGGTGTGTGGGCATTGACAATAGACTGATAAATGCAGTAGTTGCAAAAAGTGGTAACTCAAAGGATAAAGTGAAGAAACCAAAGGACACTCATGTTTCTTCATCAGACAAAAAACAAGATATTGACAGTGGGAGCCTAAGATGTCAAAGCACAGCTGAAAACTCTCTTCACAAATCAACACACATAGCACAATTGGACACTATTGACACGTCTTATACAAGGAAAGCTTCAAAAGAACGTCAATGCATTGTTAATTCAACTGAAAAGATCCAGCCTGGAAATCGAAAGGTTGCTTCTGAAAGAAACGTTGTTGAAAATTCATGTCATAAATTAAAGCAGGCTAAGAGCTCTGCTACTACAGATGGTTTTGATAGAATTCAATCTTCAAAAGAGAAGCAAGATGATGATTTTGAAACTAAGGAGCCTCAACATAAAGCTGAAGATGGGGTTTGTAACAGAAACAGCACTGCTGACAGTTGTCATACACAAAAGAGAACAACAAGCTTTGTTACTGACAATGTCTACGAGGATAGACAGCCTTTGGGAGAGCAACATGGAAATAGTGGTGTATCTAGAAAAATTCGGACACCAAAAAAAAATCATGATGGATCTAGTGCGAACAAGACAAAAAATAAAGACAATTTTAGTTGTCAACAGAAAAAGGTTTTAGAAAAGCCCAAGGGTGGTAAGCATTGTACGAAGAGTCTGCAGTCACTTTTTAAGAGTGCCAATGATGAGAGTACTGAGGAAGAAAATGAAACTGATTCCTCTTCGGCAAACTCATCTTCAGAGAGTTTTTCTGGTAATTCTTCAGATTCCCTTGATTCAGATGGAGGAAGCAGAGAGAAGGTTTCAATAAAATCTCAGGCCGATAGAGGCCCTTCAATAAGTGGTAGGTATTTTCCGTTATGCACAAAGAAAATGTTTTATTACTATATCTCCCATGTTTTAAAATTTCAACTTTCATCTTATACCCTAAAGGACAAAAGAAAAGCAAAAGAAAGAATGTGAAATCTCGTGATTCTATTGCCTAGAGATTAATGAGGGGAAGTTGGACCTTTAAAAAGCTTCTAGTACAATTTCCTGTAACTCTAAGAAAATTAGTGTCTTCCAATATCTGCTGTTCCCTAAGTTTTAAATCTAAAATCGGAGAAAATAACTAGTAACATTTTTTTCTCAATTGAAGTGCTTAGTTTATAAACTACTTTACTCCACTATCCACTACATTGTAAATGGTTTCACTGCTAACAGGTGTCTTTCTGTGAATAAGAATAATCTAATTTTGGAAAGAAGATCAGAACTCCTCTCTGCATCTAGGTTTTGAGAGTCGACATCTGAGATGAACTCGGCGGCCATGGTTCCTTCCATGGCCGCCCCCCCTTTCTCCCCCGAGATGCTACCTGTCACTGACGATCGATGGCGTTTGACGGATTCTCCCTACGCTTGGTGAGCGGGCAGCTCCTTTGCGCGGCGACCCATTGGATCTGCGGGCACTTCCTGCAATCCAGTGGCGGCTGCGGCGGTTTCCCTGTGTTCCATGACGGCGGAGGCGGATGGCAGTGCGTCCTGGGCATGGCATCGGCGGAGGTGGATGGCTGTGCGTCCAGGGCGGCGAACGACGGCTGTGGCAAAGCTGTCTACTGTGGCCGTGGTGCTAGTGAGGCGGTTGTTGAGCCTGCGGGCCCCAACTCTCTTATGGCGGTGGTGGCAACATCCCTGCTGTCGGAACATTGGCCAGGCGTCCACGTTTTGGCAGCCATTTTCAGAAGCCGATGGCCTTACTATCAACAGGCGTTTTGGTTTTATCGGTCATGTCTACATTGGGCGTCATTTCATTTGGCTTCTCTTCTTTTTGTTCAGCTCTTTACGCGCTGGTTTTTCTATTGTATATGAGCCAATCTTGGCTGACCCGATATAGGGTGTTTTAGATTTAGGTTTTCTTTCCGGTGGTGCTTCGGTACCTGCATTTTTACTCTTAGAAGCTGAAAAGCTGTTTCTGGAAAGGGCTCCTAGAAGCCTTTCTGCAATATGTAATTTGATTATTCCTATTGAAATTACGCTTTTTTCCTTGGAAAAAAAAGAATAATCTAATTTAAGGTCACAACCTAGCCAGACGCCAAATTGATTTGAGACCCCTTTCTTTGTGGGACAAGCAGCGATTTAACTGCTTACTCTATCGATATGTACACACCCTACCCCCCTCTGGATTTGAATCTGTGATCTGCAGGGAGGAATCACAAGTTTTTAACAGTTGGAGCCACTCAAAATGCCATTGAGCTTGTTCAACTGCATAGTAATCTATATTTTGAAAATGGTATGGAAAGATTCAAATAGCCAATTATCTGACAATGGAGCTTTTAAATTCTTGTTTGGGTGCACGACCTAATTTCTAGTCACTTGTTTTAGAGATTATTTCCCTCATTATGGAATTGGATGAGGCTTCATGTTTACGTTCTTATTGATCTTCCATCCTTGTTGCTGATTGGAAATATTTTTAGAGAAATCAAGGATGACACATTCTATGAGGTATTGCTAATCACTTTTGAATGAGAGTGCTGAGTGATGAGGAAAAACTGAAAATGCTTACTTGTGTTGCCTACTAAGTTGTACTTAGTCGGATTTCAAGTGAGCCAGCAAAGTACATTCTTATTGATCTTCCATCCTTGTTGCTGATTGGAAAGATTTTAGAGAAATCAAGGATGACACATTCTATGAGGAATTGCTAATCGCTTTTGAATGAGAGTGCTGAGTGATGAGGAAAACCTGAAAATGCTTCCTAGTGTTGCATACTAAGTTGTACTTACGGATTTCAAGTCAGCCAGCAAAGTACATTCTTATTGATTTTCCATCCTTGTTGCTGATTGGAAAGATTTTTTAGAGAAATCAAGGATGAAACATTCTATGAGGAATTGCTAATCACTTTTGAATGAGAGTGCTGAGTGATGAGGAAAAACTGAAAATGCTTCCTAGTGTTTCCTACTAAGTTGTACTTAGTTGGATTTCAAGTGAGCCAGCAAAGTTTGAACATGCATACTTGTTCATAATCAGAGTTCAGAAGTCCTTCAGGCCTTCTAGGCCCTTTTTTATTTTTTCCACATTTTCATACCCCCTTGGGGGAATTGTAATAAAGTGTGCTAGCATGGACTTTTTGTAAAGGACATGGCCTTCCTAGGACTTGGACATCAAAGATGAGTATTCCAAGGTGTTTTTTCCCTTGTTAATTTTGCACTGCTGAACAAGTTGTGTTTAATTTTCGAGTTTTTCACTTGCTTCCTCCAAAGTTGGAATGCCCGTCTTGATGGTCGGCCTTAGGTGGTTATTAAAATTCACGTGTCAATGTATATTAACATGCTAGACACTAAAGTTGAGTCATATGAACATGTGCTAGGTCCCCTAGGATTTTTTTAAATTTCTGAGCAAAATAAAATTTTCGGTAAAAATTAGACTTTTTTTTAGTAGTTTAATTGGAAAAATTAAAAATGTAATAAAAGTGTGGTCTATGAGCATAATTTGTCAAGTGGATGCTCGTTTTCTAAGCCAGAGCATCCACTAAACCCATAAACTCACTCATCCTAAGTTTTGAGTAAGTATTTATCTCAGAAAATAATATTTACTCAAAAAACCCAAAAGACCAATTTAATTGGCAAAAAAGACATAATAAAGGCAAAATCCCAATCCCAGAGATCAAGGAAACTTGTTGGAATCATATCTCCATTGATTGGCAATCAAATAAAGGAGAATCTTGAGCAAATTTGTGAGTGATTTGATTAAAGATTGAGACTCCTCCAAAGTTGGCGAATTCCCTCAAGAAGGGGGGCACATATCTAAAGGAGGGGCGCATTTGTGCATGTGGCATCATCTAACGAGTTGGTGGAGATCCCAAGAAAGGGTGGCGCCCATCCCTTGATCCCACTTCAATCACAATCCCCTCTTCTTCTCAAAAGTTGCCTAAGTGGCTCTCTTGGTAGTTGCGCCCTCCCTCCTCTCTTGTGCTATATAAAGCAAGGCTCTCCATCACTATTCTCATGAAGTGTGGAACCTCTACTCCTATTGTAAGCTAGTTTTGAATATTTTGTTAATGGAATAAGGCTTTGGAGGTCTCATTGTATCTTCTCTCAGGTTGGATGATCATTCCTCCATGTGCTAAGTGAGGTAATCTTGTGGTTTATTTTGTATTTGCTCATGCTTTGTAAGTCTTTAGCCTTATATGATTAGTATGATGAATAGGATTGAGTAGTGTAGTTTCATTGCTCAATTAAAATTGCTAGTTTAAAGATTTAGGATTTTGCATATTGGTTTGCTTACGGGTATGCTCTCCTTATTTTTTAAATCTAGGATTTTACTAATGATGTAACACGTTTTGTGCAAGTGTGAAGGGATCTGTAGGTACCTTATTGGACTTTTCAAAGGATCTTGTTTGTTTCCTTTGCTCTCCAACGTCTTTTTTTGAGAAGCATAGTCTTTCTCGGAGCTACAAAGGGACTCCATTGCCCATTCCTCAAAGGGGGCTTTCCTCCACCTTCTTCTCTAAATTTCTCAAACACTTTCCGGTTTCTCCCTTTTGTTCTTTAGATCTACATTGTTTAAAGTTAATATCTTCTTAGATCTAAATTATAAGGGTAGATTGCATAGATCTAAGTATTTTTTAAAGTTTATCATTCAAAGATATCTAGCTTAGAAAATAGTTGATTTTTTGCAAGTCTTTCAAAGCATTTTTTTAACTTGTGAATCAACTAGTTTCCTTCAAGTTTTAAAGTTAAAATGAAGCATTTGAGTGCATCATTGGCTGCCTTTTCAAGGCTGTCCAAGACCCTAAGAGGGTTGGCTTTCTAGCCAGTCCATCTTAGTTAGTTGCTTTCTTAAACTAGTTTTTAACTTAGATTTGTTTTAGCTTTTTTCTAACTTGCCCAAGTCACTTTTAAAGTTATTTTGGGCACTTTTGCCACTAATTTGGTATGCCGGTTTTTGTTTTATGACAACAGAAAAAGAGACTTAGGAGGACTTATTTCGACAAGATTAAAAAAGCAAAGACTCTCTTGAACCATCTCTTTTCTCTCAAGCTTTTTCTACAAGCTTTGTAACCTCTTTTCTCCAAAATTTATAAGGAGAAAGAGGAGTTCTTTTTTACTTTAGTTGGCATTGTAATC
The DNA here is from genome assembly GCA_027924585.1 of Larix kaempferi. Taxonomy (NCBI): domain Eukaryota; kingdom Viridiplantae; phylum Streptophyta; class Pinopsida; order Pinales; family Pinaceae; genus Larix; species Larix kaempferi. The sequence continues at coordinate 47,963,381 of BSBM01001229.1, forward strand.
TCATAATAAAATTACTTTTGGAAGTAAGCTCATAAAGCTTGCTTCTCATCTCCCCAATAGGGGATTGGTGTCGGTGCCCTTCTGTGATAGTTTTTACTTTTTAAGCTTTTCTAATTTTTACTTTAGCTTTAATTTGTTTAAAATCAACTTAGATTAATTAAAACTTACCATCATGGTCCAATCCAAATATTGGGCCATTGATTCACTCGGGACATAGGAATTTTTGAACTTTGTTTTTGCAGACCATATACTTTTACAATACAATTTGATTTATCTTTTGCAAAATGTAATCGGATACTAACCCATTACTTTGGTAGTGTAGTAATTAGATAACTTCCTTTTAGTCTTTCTGTTACTTTTAATTAAACCCCTTGCTTTCCCAAAGTATGGATTTCAGGATAAGGGCTTGCCCAAGTATTGGCCGGAAAAGAGACTCTTGGGTTGTTAATAACCAAGAAAACTTTGTTAAAAAATCCTTAAAATTAACAAGGCTATGCCCCCAGTATGCTCTAGATCTCTGCAGCCTCGACTGAACAGTTGATCATAACAGAAAGGGACTTAGCGACTAGTAATTAGTCTTCACATCTATTAATTAACCTCCCATAGACACATATCCAACATCTCCATTTTGCTTCTATGTGGGAAAATTTCACAGAGAAAGCGGGAACAACTAGATAGTGACCGTGGGGCCCTGTCAGACTACACCCTCATTTGGTGTAGTGTTGGACACACCCCTGTGACTCCGATCTAGCCCACATTTTCTCGGGTGGAGCCACACTTAGTGAGTCTAGACATATTCCCAGTACCTTCGTGGTATATCGGGAATCCCCCTCCCTAATAATCCACTCATTAATTCATTAACTTAAAACAAACGAAGACACACTGCAAAACATTTTACTTTCTCAACAGCACATTACGACTCCATTTTTCAGCATTGGTCATTTTACTTTTACAATCATTTGCTTTAAACTACTATGTGTTGAATGATCTTTTAATTGACATGTGATTTATGTTGTTGTATCAATTATTTTATTTGCAGTCTCTTGCTTCAGGTTTCAGTTTATAAAAAACTCCTAAAAAACTTACTCATCCGCAAATCATCACCTAAAGCTTAATTAGCCTTAGTAACTTTTAGGGTCCACACCCCTTAGCTTTGTTAGGAGTTTGCCTAAACGGAGGAGTCAAGAATCAAGTGACAGTACTTGACTTGAAGCTTGCCCCCAAGGACACACTTAGTGGCTTAAAGATTTCTGCCACGTAACCCCCAGGTGTGTGAAAGGTGGCAACATCTAGCTCGTATGTTTATCTAGTGGATTGTAATAACCGTACTAGTTAGTCTAGTTCAATTTTAAGGTGGGCCTCTTCCACTGAAACAAACAGAAATTTTATAATAATAATAAAAATAATATTAATTACACTAAATGAAAGGTCAAACGACATATCTATTCACTAGTTACCAGTCAATGCTTATAAAGTATATTGTCACCAGGATAATTAATCATCATTCTATCAATTATTCTATATTCAATATTTTCTTATTGTAGAATCTTCTGTCAATTGCATAGTGAATAGAAACTATCCACTACATTGGCCATTGATCTGGCTAGTGTGGGTTAATTCTGCAGACCCTTCTTGTGTCAATTGCATAGTGAACAGGAACTATCCACTACATTGGAAATTGCTTGAGGACAAGCAATATTGGGAAGGGAGGATTTGTCATGTCCCAAAATTTTGCATTGGGTCACAATGGCCTAAGCCCCTTGGCCATAATCATGATAGTTTTTCAAACGGATGCTAAAGGTCAAATAAATGCCAAGAATCAAGTCCAAGTTAGTAATAATGTGAAATTAGATCCAAATGGACAAGGTGGGTCACATTAAGAGAAATTCCCAATTCAAAGTTGTAATATACCCATCCAAATGAACTACCATGGAGGAAAATTACTAGTTCCCTAGGTTGGGGGGTGGAAGCTTTGGGATTTGAAATAAGGGAGATAATAAATGATGTTGAACATTAGAATGACATAAATATTTAATAAAGGAGTTAAATAAATAAATACAAGGGAAAATCAAAGTGGCAATTGATCATGAAGACACATGGGGGATGTGGGACCCACACAAGCTAGATTTTCTATGCCACATGGCATCCTCCTCTTGTCATTTCGAATCCATAAGAAGCCCAAGGTTCTTGGGATGAGTTGAAAGGTCAATATACTTGGCATGAATCAATTAAGGTCGAATGGAAGAGTAACTCCCATGGAAGAGGAAGAGGCATTTTGGAGCTAGTGACACATTTGGACTAGATTCTCTAACTCTATGACAACAATGATGAAGATGTTATGACACCTATGACACAAATCAGACCTGAAGGTTGACATCTGACATATATGACATGTCAGGGCAAAAAATAGCCTACAAGAGGCGCTCAAGTGAGTTAGGGCTACCAAAGAGACAACAATTCGAATTTGGAGAAGGAGAGGGCTAGAATTGGAAGGACAAGTGGCATACTTGGTAATCTCTTCCCAACTTGAGTTGGCATGAAGCTCTTGGGAGGAATTCGACCCATGGAGGACCTTAGAAGTTTATAAAAGACAATAACAAAGAAGGATGGTAGCTTTTGATCATTTTAGAAATTGCATTTTGCATTTGGATAGGAGAGCTAGTGGAATGCTACTCTACTTGCCTTAGCACCAATTTCGAGGGTGAAAGATTCCCATCCTAGTTGGTAATTGGAAAGGCCATTCAGACCTTTCATTTGGAGATTTAATGGAGTCTTTTGTTACAGGTTGAAGCTACAGGGCAACTCATGGTCACATGTCTTTCAGCTTGCTTCATGATACTTGAGGAATTGCGCACTTGGTGAGCTATTGTTCTAATGCTTCATTCTTTTATCATATGATGTAAATGCTCTGTTCTTCATGTTCGGCATGTCTTCAAGTCGAGATTCCAAGTGGAACTATGTAAATCTGATTAGTAATGAGTAAATGATGCCATTTCCCCTAGATCTTATTGTTGGAGTTTGAAGTGACACTATTTCGAGTTATATCAGTTATTCTCTATGATTTTGTTGATGTATGGAGTGTTATTAAAGTTCTGAAGAAATTTCATTAACAGAGCATAAGCCCTTGGCACGTAAAATTCGAATTTCATAAGTCATGGTAAAAATAACTAGCATTTCCCCCTATGTGAAATCTTGCATATAAACATATGATTTTAAGGAGTTGCAGAAGGGTTTAACAAAATTTGGGAAGCCATCTTTGTCCGCTACCCTTGGGGGATTTGAAGCTCGAAATTACTAGTAATCTTCCCTACTTTGTCCAGATTGTAAATGAATGTTGCAGAAGTGTTTTAAGGGTTTTTAAGTATCTATCATCCTGTGTTAAATGTCTTAATACCTCTCAAATACATTCAGACCCATTATACAAGCATTTGGAGTCATTTGGAGACCAATACTAGTCAAAGAGAAATTGCTAGTCAAGTTCCCTACTTTGGCTAGAACTTAAAGAGGAGTTGCAGAAGCTTATTGATGACTCTAAATCATCCATCAACCTCATATTTATGCACTAAAACCATTCATACACCTTCTGTATCAAATTGGGAGCATTTGGAGCCATTTGGAGGTCAAGAACCCAAGACTAGTCAAAGGTTGAACTAGTTGAAAAATTCACCATTTTAATAAAATTCAAAAAAGGGACATTACAAGTGGTATCAGCGCATGGTCCTTGCACCTGATGTGGATGAACATTCATCAGGACAATAATTCAAGGAAATCAGCCACCACCCTTAGAAACTGAAACTGGAAGTACTTTGGTGAAAGGGAAGAAGTAGGAGAAGAAGTGCATTCTTTGGTAACCATGAGTAAGGATGAGTAGGGAACCTTAGTGGATAATGAGGAGTATAGACTGAAACCATTCTTTGAAGACATGACAAAACAACTAATGCAAGGGTTTGATTTGTTTGCTAGTCAATTTGGAAGCAAATTGGAAATAGGAGGGAGCAATGGTTCTCCTTTTGAGGAAAATAAGGCAATGGATGAAAGAATTTATGTTACAAAGGAGGAACCTCATGTAATGGTGGAACATGAGGTACATGTTGATATGCAGGTTCTTGAAGATGCTACACTCAAACAAGAAGAAGGACAAGCACGTGTTTTTGTTCAGAGGGATTATGAGTTGGACCAGCGAATTATGGAGAAGATGAATTAAAGATTTCGATGGGTAAGAGTTATAAAGATTTAAGGTTGGTTCATAATTCCTCACCCCCTACTTCTTTTTCAGCCACATTAATTGGGGATGAAAATTGGGTGAAAGTTTTTTTTCTAATGGTGCCACATGAGGGGTATGAAATTCCTACCTCTCCTTTTGATGATGACATGAATAGAGCACCTCACTATTTACATTTGTAGCAGCATCTTTTTTTACCTTATGATGATACATATCTTCATGGATGCACTTATGATGTTCACTTGAGTCACTTGAAGACTCGTGATTTTCCTTGCTCCTTGCTTAGTTCAATTGATGTTGGAGAAACTTCATTAACTATTTGGATGAAAGAATACAAGGCTGATTGTTTTGATGCATCTTACATATTTTTGGAGCAGCATTATAGGACATGGGATACTCACCTATGTCATTGGAGCAAATTTGATTGTTCACTTGATGCTTGCATGCACCTGGCAAATGGTGTCTACTTACTTGGAGGTATAAGCACTTTCATGATTCTTTGATGAAGCATCTCCTTGATGTACATTTTCATTATGTTTTTATGTACTTTGATGATATATATTTTGTACTCATGATGTTTGGAAGAATGCATACAAGAAAATGGGATCCAGTGATTCTCTACCTGATGGTATGAGTTGGAGAGCACTCCTAAATGTTGGAGTGCAATACAAGCAATGGGACCCTGGGATAATTTTTAGTCTCATTGGTTTCAATTTTTTGGGGAAACAAGTAGTATGGGGAATGGATTCCTCACTTAATAAAGTGATTTTAATCAGAGTAGTGCAGCAACAAGCATGGTGGTTTCTTTCTAAAATCTTCATGGAATCCCGAAGACTCAAAGTTGGGCAACTCAGTGGCAACTTCAAAGAATTATGCAGTGGTATCAGAAAGAATTTCCAAAATATGAAAGAAGTAAAGAGTAATTGTGCAAACACGGTTTTGATGGATTTAATTAACATTTTGGTTAGTGTTGATGTTACATGGGATATCAAAATGAAAAATAGAATCCACATCTCCTTGCTTTTGGAAACACACAATTGTAGTGCATGGGTGGCTCTACTCAAGGTTCCGGAAGAGAAGTTTTGGGAAGCAAAATTTTGGAAAGAAAGCAGGTTCTTCCACATACATGTGTTGAAATTGCTTGAGGACAAGCAATATTGGGAAGGGAGGATTTGTCATGTCTCAAAATTTTGCATTGGGTCACAATGGCCTAAGCCCCTTGGCCATACTCATGATAGCTTGTCAAATGGATGCTAAGGGTCAAATAAATGCCAAGAATGAAGTCCAAGTTAGTAATAATGTGAAATTAGATCCAAATGGACAAGTGGGTCACATTAAGAGAAATTCCCAATTCAAAGTTGTAATATACCCATCCAAATGAACTGCCATGGAGGAAAATTACTAGTTCCCTAGGTTGGGTGGTGGAAGCTTTGGGATTTGAAATAAGGGGGATAATAAATGATGTTGAACATTAGAATGGCATAAATATTTAATAAAGGAGCTAAATAAATAAATACAAGGGAAAATCAAAGTGGCAATTGATCATGAAGAGACATGGAGGATGTGGGACCCACACAAGCTAGATTTTCTATGCCACATGGCATCCTCCTCTTGTCATTTCGAATCCATAAGAAGCCCAAGATTCTTGGGATGAGTTGGAAGGTCAATATACTTGGCATGAATCAATTAAGGTCGAATGGAAGAGTAACTCCCATGGAAGAGCAAGCGACATTTTGGAGCTAGTGAGACACTTGGACTAGATTCCCTAGCTCATGACAACAATGATGAAGATGTTATGACACATATGACACAAATCAGACCTGAAGGCTGACATCTGACATATATGACATGTCAGCGCTAAAAATAGCCTACAAGAGGGCGCTCAAGTGAGTTAGGGAAACCAAAGAGACACGAATTTGAATTTGGAGAAGGAGAGGGCTAGAATTGGAAGGACAAGTGGCATACTTGGGAATCTCTTCCCAACTTGAGTTGGCATGAAGCTCTTGGGAGGAATTTGATCCATGGAGGACCTTAGAAGTTTATAAAAGACAATAACAAAGAAGGATGGTAGCTTTTGATCATTTTAGAATTGCATTTTGCATTTGGAGAGGAGAGCTAGTGGAGTGCTACTCTACTTGCCTTAGCACCAATTTCGAGGGTTAAAGATTCCCATCCTAGTTGGTAATTGGAAAGGCCATTCAGACCTTTCATTTGGAGCTTCAATGGAGTCTTTTGTTACAGGTTGAAGCTACAGGGCAGCTCATGGTCACATCTCTTTCAGCTTGCTTCTACACCCGTTCTTCTATTTCTTGGCATATTCATGATCCTTAAAGAATTGTGTACTTGGTGAGCTATTGTTCACTTTGGGGGAGCTTTTAATGCTTCATTCTTTTACCATATGATGTAAATGCTCCGTTCTTCATGTTCGGCATGTCTTCAAGTCGAGATTCTGAGTGGAACTATGTAAATCTGATTATTAATGAGTAAATGATGCCATTTCCCCTAGATCTTGTTGTTGGAGTTTGAAGAGACACTATTTCGAGTTATATCAGTTATTCTCTGTGATTTTGTTGATGTATGGAGTGTTATTAAAGTTTTGAAGAAGTTTCATTAACAGAGCATAAGCCCTTGGCATGTAAAATTCAAATTTCATAAGTCATGGTGAAAATAACTAGCTTTTTCCCCTATGTGAAATCTTGCATATAAACATTTGATTTTAAGGAGTTGCAGAAGGCCATAAGAGATAATTAATGATACATTGGGGAGCTCATTAAAGCCACTTATCAGTACCATACCTCTGTTCAGAAATTTGGAAGGGTTTAACAGCATTTGGGAAGTCATCTTTGTCCACTACCCTTGGGGGATTTGAAGCTTGAAATTACTAGTAATCTTCCCTACTTTGTCTAGATTGTAAATGAATGTTGCATAAGTGTTTCAAGGGTTTTTAAGTATCCATCATCCTCTGTTATATGTCTTAATACCTCTCAAATACATTCAGACCCATTATACAAGCATTAAGAGTCATTTGGAGACCAAGAGACCAATACTAGTCAAAGAGAAATTGCTAGTCAAGTTCCCTACTTTGGCCAGAACTTAAAGAGGAGTTGCAGAAGCTTATTGATGACTCTAAATCATCCATGAACCTCATATTTATGCACTAAAACCATTCATACACCTTCTGTAACAAATTGGGAGCATTTGGAGCCATTTGGAGGTCAAGAACCCAAGACTGGTCAAAGATCGAACTTGTGGAAAAAGTTGAAAAATTCACAATTTTAATAAAATTAAAAAAGGGACATTACAAGTGGTATCAGAGCACGGTCCTTGCACTTGATGTGGATGAACATTCATGAGGACAATAATTCAAAGAAATTAGCCACCACCCTTGGAAACTGAAACTGGAAGTACTTTGGTGAAAGAGAAGAAGTAGGAGAAAAAGTGCATTCTTTGGTAACCATGAGTAAGGATGAGAAGGGAACCTTAGTGGATAATGAGGAGTTTAGAAAATTCTTGAAACCATTCTTTGAAGACATGACAGAACAACTAATGCAATGGTTCGAATTGTTTGCTAGTCAATTTGGAAGCAAATTGGAAATAGGAGGGAGCAGTGGTTCTCCTTTCGAGGAAAAGAAGGCAATGGATGAAAGAATTTATGTTACAAAGGAGGAACCTCATGTAATGGTGGAACATGAGGTACATGTTGATATGCAGGTGCTTGAAGATGCTACACTCAAACAGGAAGAAGGACAAGCACTTGTCTTTGTTCAGAGGGATTATGAGTTGCCTAATCGAGGAGTTGCACATGATCTCACAATAGTTGGACCAGCCAATTATGGAGAAGATGAATTAAAGATTTCGATGGGTAAGAGATGTAAAGATTTAAGGTTGTTTCATAATTCCTCATCCCCTCATAATTCCTCACCCCTAGTTCTTTTTCAGCCACATCAATTGGAGATGAAAATTGGGTGAAAAGTTTTTTTCTAATGGTGCCACATGAGGGGTATGAAACTCCTACCTCTCCTTTTGATGATGACATGTATAGAGGACCTACTATTTACATTTGCAACAACATCTTTTTTTACCTTATTATGATGCATATCTTCATGGATGCACTTATGATGTTCACTTGAGTCACTTGAAGACTCATGATTTTCCTTGCTCCTTGCTTAGTTCAATTGATGTTGGAGAAACTTCATTAACTACTTGGATGAAAGAATACAAGGCTGATTGTTTTGATGCATCTTACATATTTTTGGAGTAGCATTATAGGACATGGGATACTCACCTATGTCATTGGAGCAGATTTGATTGTTCACTTGATGCTTGTATGCACCTGGCAAATGGTGGTCTACTTACTTGGAGGTTTAAGCACTTTCATGATTCTTTGATGAAGCATCTCCTTGATGTACATTTTCATTATGTTGTTATGTACTTTGATGATATATATTTTGTACTCATGATGTTTGGAAGAATGCATACAAGAAAATGGGATCCAGGGATTCTCTTACAGGATGGTATGAGTTGGAGAGCACTCCTAATTGTTGGAGTGCAATACAAGCAATGGGACCCTGGGATAATTTTTAGTCTCATTAGTTTCAATTTTTTGGGGAAATAAGTAGTATGGGGAATGGATTCCTCACTTAATAAAGTGATTTTAATCAGAGTAGTGCAACAACAAGCATGGTGGTTCCTCTCTAAAATCTTCATGGAATCTCAAAGACTCAAAGTTGGGCAACTCAGTGGCAACTTCAAAGAATTATGCAGTGGTATCAAAAAGGGTTTCCAAAATATGAAAGAAGTAAAGAGTAATTGTGCAAACATAGTTTTGATGGATATAATTAGCATTTTGGTGTTTAGTGTTGATGTTACCTGGGATATCAAAATGAAAAATAAAATCCACATCTCCTTGCTTTTGGAAACTCACAATTGTAGTGCATAGGTGGCTCTACTCAAGGTTCCAGAAGAGAAGTTTTGGGAAGCAAAATTTTGGAAAGAAAGCAGGCTCTTCCACATACATGTGTTGAAATTGCTTGAGGACAAGCAATATTGGGAAGGGAGGATTTGCCATGTCCCAAAATTTTGCATTGCGTCACAATGGCCTAAGCCCCTTGGCCATAGTCATGATAGTTTGTCAAATGGATGCTAAGGGTCAAATAAATGCCAAGAATGAAGTCTAAGTTAGTAATAATGTGAAATTAGATCCAAATGGACAAGGTGGGTCACATTAAGAGAAATTCCCAATTCAAAGTTGTAATATACCCATCCAAATGAACTGCCATGGAGGAAAATTACTAGTTCCCTAGGTTGGGGGGTGGAAGCTTTGGGATTTGAAATAAGGGGGATAATAAATGATGTTGAACATTAGAATGGCATAAATATTTAATAAAGGAGCTAAATAAATAAATACAAGGGAAAATCAAAGTGGCAAATGATCATGAAGACACATGGAGGATGTGGGACCCACACAAGCTAGATTTTCTATGCCACATGGCATCCTCCTCTTGTCATTTCGAATCCATAAGAAGCCCAAGGTTCTTGGGATGAGTTGGAAGGTCAATATACTTGGCATGAATCAATTAATGTCGAATGGAAGAGTAACTCCCATGGAAGAGGAAGAGGCATTTTGGAGCTAGTGAGACACTTGGACTAGATTCCCTAGCTCTAAGACAACAATGATGAAGATGTTATAACACATATGACACAAATCAGACCTGAAGGCTGACATCTGACATATATGACATGTCATGGCTAAAAATAGCCTACAAGAGGGTGCTCAAGTGAGTTAGGGCAACCAAAGAGACACGAATTTGAATTTGGAGAAGGAGAGGGCTAGAATTGCAAGGACAAGTGGCATACTTGGGAATCTCTTCCCAACCTGAGTTGGCATGAAGTTCTTGGGAGGAATTTGACCCATGGAGGACCTTAGAAGTTTATAAAAGACAATAATAAAGAAGGATGGTAGATTTTGATCATTTTAAAAATTGCATTTTGCATTTGGAGAGGAGAGCTAGTGGAGTGCTACTCTACTTGCCTTAGCACCAATTACGAGGGTGAAAGATTGCCATCCTAGTTGGTAATTGGAAAGGCCATTCAAACCTTTCATTTGGAGCTTTAATGTAGTCTTTTGTTATAGGTTGAAGCTATATGGCAGCCCATGGTCACATCTCTTTCAGCTTGCTTTTACGACCATTCTTCTATTTCTTGGCATATTCATGATCCTTGAGGAATTGCGCACTTGGTGAGCTATTGTTCTCTTTGGGCGAGCTTCTAATGCTTCATTCTTTTATCATATGATGTAAATGCTCTATTCTTCATGTTCGGCATGTCTTCAAGTTGAGATTCCAAGTGGAAATATGTAAATCTGATTACTAATGAGTAAATGATGCCATTTCCCCTAGATCTTGTTGTTGGAGTTTGAAGAGACACTATTTCAAGTTATATCAGTTATTCTCTGTGATTTTGTTGATGTATGGAGTGTTATTAAAGTTTTGAAGAAGTTTCATTAACAGAGCACAAGCCCTTGGCACCTAAAATTCGAATTTCATAAGTCATGGTGATAATAACTAGCTTTTCCCCCTATGTGAAATCTTGCATATAAACATATGATTTTAAGGATTTGCAGAAGGCCATAATAGATAATTAATGATATATTGGGGATCTCATTAAAGCCACTTATCAGTACCATACCTCTGTTCATAAATTTGGAAGGGTTTAACAGCATTTGGGAAGCCATCTTTGTCCACTACCCTTGGAGGATTTGAAGCTCGAAATACCTAGTAATCTTCTCTACTTTGTCCAGATTGTAAATGAATGTTGCAGAAGTGTTTTAAGGGTTTTTAAGTATCCGTCATCCTCTGTTATATGTCTTAATACCTATCAAATACATTCAAACCCATTATACAAGCATTTGGAGTTATTCGGAGACCAAGAGACCAATACTAGTCAAAGAGAAATTGCTAGTCAAGTTCCCTACTTTGGCCAGAACTTAAAAAGGAGTTGCAGAAGCTTATTGATGACTCTAAATCATCCACGAACCTCATATTTATGCACCCTAACCATTCATACACCTTATGTATCAAATTGGGAGCATTTGGAGCTATTTGGAGTCCAAGAACCCAAGACTAGTCAAAGGTCGAACTAGTGGAAAAAGTTGAAAAATTCACCATTTTAATAAAATTCAAAAAATGGACATTACAACTTGGACCAGCTTAGAGCATTCAACCATAGTTCCTAATTTAAAAAAGGTTATGTTCTGCTAATTGCAATCAACATATTCCTCTTGATCACGGTGGTTGTGCGACTTATGTCTTTATGGAGAAGCTGGTGACTTGACCATTGATATGTTTCTCCCCTTCTATGATTCCTGGTTGAATTGCTTGTAACGTCCCCTCCTATCATACCAGCATGATAGAGAGGATCGTGATGCTAAAACCGGGCATCTAGCCCCATGAACTCTCAATAAGCATTCACATAATATAAAAGTTCATATGGGAATGTATAATTATAAGAAAAACACAGCGGAAGTAATTTCAATTACACATCCATCATACATTCAACATTTCTGTGATAGCCATTAAATAAAGACATTGCAGAATTTATAAAAGAGAATACTTATCTTAACAAAGTAGTCCCAAGCAACCAACTATGCATCTGCAACGTTCCACCCAACCATAGGCCAGTTGTGCTTATCAACCTCTTGATACAACTGCCACCCCCGAGTTGGGCATGATTTCTACAAGGAACCAGGGAACCGCAGACTAACACATAGCCAAGCATACACCAAGATGAGCCAAGCCAATCTACAATTGGGTTTATCAGGCTGCTAGGAAATGGAAAGGAAGAATTGCTAAGCTAGTGAGCTCAACCACAGAGCTATGGATACCTCTACAAGATCTATTTAGCTTGGCACCCACAATGCCTACACACCCCACTCAAGGAAGTATTCCCTTCACCAATTCACAGTCCCTCAGGCCATACCTTCCAATTTTAGAGTGTCCCAGGTGTGCATAGAAGAGTAGCCAACCCTCTTGATCTTCTTGAGAGGTTACTCCCTCCACTAGGTTTATCAAGCCAATTCTGTCCACTACCACTCCAAGTTTCTTGCTCACAGGTTCAAATCAAAACAGGGATGCACATAACAACAGAAGTATAAGTGCTGGGCATGAAGAAACGTTTTTACAGTGAGGTGCCCAAAGATGGGGTTTTCATTAGCTTCAAAAAAACGTAGGAAACCCAAAAATGAAATTGGAAGATGGGGAATAACCCTGGGAAGCCAAATTTGTTTTTAGAAAAACGTCCATGGACATTCTGGGGCAAAAACGGCCTCCATAACAGTCCCAAATCGTGGTCCTCCTCTCCCAACCACTGTGTAACACAAAAACGAGCTCCCAGCCATGGAAAATGCAGGAAAAATGGTAAAAACGTGATGAGGAAAGACCCAGTAGTTCAGACTGCGTGAGAGAGGAAAGACTGTGGGTTTAGAATGGCTTTGGGCACCATTTCGTGGGTGTTTTCTTGCCCAAGGAGACAAAATACGATTTCCCAGGTTGATGGCTTGCCCATACACGAAATCGGCTGCCATACCTCTCCATTCCCAAGGCATTAACTGCCTCAACCAACTCTTGGAAGAATTAAATGATTGGGTCCATAACCCAAAATGGGTAGTTGGTGGTTTATGGGTTTTCTCATTGACACATGGATTAACACCATTGGCTCAAGGGTTTGAATAATTTCCCTCCCTATTCCTTGTAGAATCATGCCCCCATCTCTTTGTTGCATTGCATAGCTAGTTGTGGGTATTTTCATTAAAATTCGTATTTACATGATGTCTTAATTTACATTGTGCTTATCTAGCACAAGAACCATAGGCATCTATTTTTAATTGCCGATACATAAAACGCTAAATCAATGGTGGGGCCTTGGCCTTGAGCTCCTCACCATGATTAAATGTCAATATTTACATCATTTACGATTTAATGCGAAGGGGGTCAAAATGGGGACATTACATTGCTAGAGTCAATTTTGATAAAGTGTCTGCTTCTGTGTTTAGCTCTCTATAAATATGAGAGAAGGAAACCGATTTGAAGGAGGGCTTCAAGGCTTGTATTTCTTTTAGCAAATAGTGTAGATGAGGCGCTCCGATGTTGCTTTTACCATTTACCCAGTTAATCACCGTTTTTGAATCACCAAAAATGTGTAATCTTGGAATCTGCCTGTCCTTAGCAATCTTCAAAACTTTCCATAAGGCTGATAGTTCAACTTTGTTGTTGGTAGCGTGGCCCATGGCAAATTTGATAGAAAGTTTCCTGTGTTCAATCAGATAAATGACGCTTCCTGCTCCCCTTAATGGCGGATCCCCTTGACTTGCGTTGTCAAAGAAAGCCCAAGGATGGCTTTTGTTTATCTCTATTGCAGCTACCACACGACTTTTGCTTGGTTTGGGGACTGTTTTAAGTTCCTGCGCTTTTTAAACTAGCAACGTGGATGTTATATCAATGGGGGTCCAAAGGTTTTTGAAAATTGCTCTATTTCGAGCTTCCCAATTGATGAACACGAAGAGGGCAGGGAAGGCGACGAAACAACATACCCCTGTGTTACGCCACCAATTCTGTGCGCGTTGTTCCAGGGTAGTTTCGCAATTCGTGATCGTCTTGTCTTGTGTGAGAGTCCTTGCTGCAATAGACCATACGTTTTCTGCATAAGGACAAGAGTTAAATAAATGAGAGGACTGTTCTTCACTTGATTTGCAAAGTAAACATATACTTGGTCCTTGAAATCCTCTTTTTCCTAAGATTTTCCCAAGTTAGTAATTTGTTGTTCATTGCTAACCAGAATGTTAAAATGGTTTTCAAGGGGCTGTTAATTCCCCATAACTTGCCCCACCACTATCTTTTTTCCCTTTCTGACTGTTGAATAATGCCAACTTCATAACCCTTCTTAGCTGTGAACTCTCCATTTACTGCATTCTTAGTCCATATCAACTTATGTTATTCATCCTCATCTATCTGTACAAAACTTGCAACCAGCGTGTTCACATAGTTGTTCCATTCTTCTGCCTCATCCCCACTCAGCCTTAGATCCTGTGCATCTTTCCACCCCGCTCTTTCTTTTAGTTGAGGTTGTTGGGCTTGCACATCCACTAACTTATGTATCCTTTGAGCTCTTAACTGAGTTAGTAAAGACCTTGATAGCTTGTAGTTCTCACCTGCCCCTGCCCATGGGTCCTCTCCTAGTCTTAAACTTTTTCCATTTCCTACTCTCTAGGCTGTCCAATTGCCTACTAAAGGAAAGGCCAAAACCATTGCTTTCCACCCTATCGATCCATTTCTATGAGTTTTGTTGGGGTTCCTGAACCATTCGATAAGTGAGGTGTTTGGGCAATATTTGGAGCTCAAAACCCTGCCCCATAAAGTGCCTGGATTTTGTGCTAGTCGCCACAATGACTTTGCTGCCAAGGCTTTGCAAAATAAAGGTAAGTTTTTTATTCCCCAGCCGCCTAGCTCTTTTGGAAGAGAAATGGTAGTCCATTTTGCCAGGGGTATACCTTCTGTTTGTTTACTGGCTGTCGAAAGGAATGAAAAGCAACTTCTTCCTTAATTTTGTTAAGATTCCTTTGGGGATGTAGGTAATGGATGCCCAATAAACGGGGATACTTTGCAGAACGGCTCTAAGTAATACTAATCTGCCTCCTCTGGAAAGGAATCGATTGGTCCAAGTTGAAATTCAGGCTTCTACTTTCTTGTTCAACCAAACCCAATCTTGGAAGGCATAGCAGTTTGGTTTAAGAAAAAAACCTAAATACTTGAAACCTTCTGAAATTGCTGTGGCTGGAAAAGGAATGATCTCTTTTGCCCGCTGAGCCAAATCTTCTGAGAATTCATTGTGGTTCAAGCTTGATTTTCCTACATTTATCATCATCCCTGTTGCCTTCTTGTATTTATCATGTAAAGAGGCATAGACCCTGAGATTTTCCTCCGAGCCCAAGCCAAACAGAAGAACATCGTCTACAAAAAGGGTGTGAGTGATTTCTTCTGTGCTAGATACTTTGACCCCTTTGATCCTATTTTTTTTTCATATATATATATATGTATATATAACCTTTTTATTGCACCGAGAGTAGCGGGGTGCTTACAACCCACTATGGGGGAGATGTTGTCACGTTTGTCACATTGCATTCCCATGTCGGCTCATAACTTATCAAAATAAAAAATTAATTAAAAAAATTCATGTAGTCTCATAATATAAAAAAAATTAAAACCAACATAGATGTATCTTAATCCTGGATCTATTAAGCAACGAGAGAGATCCAATTCCTTGAGGTGTAAATTTTTTCTTGATGTTTAAAAAGTTTAACAAAATTACACCTCAAGAAATTGGATTCCTCTCGGTGCTTAATAGATTTGGGTTTAAGATGGATCTATGTTGGCATCTTAAAAATACTTTTACCTTTTCAAAAAGAAAATTAATTGGGTCCCTGTTAGGAACCCGTGTGAACCCTTATCTTTACTTTGTTAGTATATTGTTGTTGGACGCATATGCTTTGTAAGTCGTCCCATAGTAATTGTTGATTTATAGTTTGTATTAACCCATTGTATTGACCCATAGTATTTGACGCATATGCTTTGTAAGTCGTCCCGTAGTATTATATGTCGCATGGTATTGACCCATAGTATTGGGCATAGACTTAGTATATAAGTGTGTGTCGAGGCCAATGAAGGTACCGTGAAGTTATTTGTATTGAGCTTGTTCAAAGGAGGTTGCCTCCTCAAAGTGGCCTGCGATCAATAAAGCGTTTCTAAGTTCTGTTATTTCTGCTATCTCGTGTATTCTCATTAATTAATTGTTGCAGGTTCTTCACATCTGGTATCAGAGCACTTTCTTGGGCTCGTTGGGTGGAATTTCTGCCAATTTGTTTTTTTGCATCTGTTGCAAGTTCGGATCTGGGAATAATCCCTATTCGCTTAACTGTGGAAGTACTTCAGCATAAGCCCTAAAACTCATTGCGAGGAGTACCACAGGAACCCCAAAGTGGCTGGCCCATTGAGAGGACTTGCCAGCGAAAAGGGCAACGACCCCTACCTGATTGACTAGTTCCCACCCGTGAGGTAAACCAAGAGCTGTCGTTTGTGGCAAAGCGGTTATCAGTTTTACCTGAGCCGTGGAGTGAGGGGTACTGCCCCAATACGCAAGCTGTCAGACAACATTGGTGGCCGAGTGAAACCCCTGAACTGTTAGGAAGCCGCACATACCTGGGGTCCATATCTATTTTCAGCTGAACTGTTGCCGATCACTTCCGCGTTGTTTCAGATCCATTCTGAGCCATTTCAGATCCATTCTAAAAGCCGTTCTAGATCCAGCCGTTTCAGATCTATTCTGAAAGCTGTTTCAAGCCATTTTCGATCCATTCGGTGCCGTTTCAGATCCATCTGTTGCTGATCCCTTCCGTGCCGTTTTCGATCCATTCCGCGTTGTTTCAGATCCATCTGTTGCAGATCCAATTGTTTCGATCCCTTCCGCGCCGTTTTTTTCGCCATATCCCCCTTGTTTTAACTCTGTTTCCCTTGAAACTTCCCGGACACCCCTGCAATCCCATTATGCATATTTCATACCTGAGGACCCTATCCCAAATTCTACTTCCCAAAGCTAAAAATCTCACATTTGTCTATTTTTAGGGTTTGCCATAACTTCTTCAATTTTCACCCACTCGCCTTCAAATTTTGGCATCGTGTTCATTCCCTATTTCTGCTTCTTTTGTCCCTCTTTGACAATTTTTCCCATTCTTTCACCCCGCTTCTGAAATCCTCATTTTTTGCTTCCCTGTCCATTCGAAAGTGTCCAAAACCTAGTCAAACCCAATTACCCATCAGAGTTTTTCCCCAATCCAAATTTCCCTTTACTAAATAAGATTCTGTTTGTGTTTTTCTACCCATTCCCCCCCCCAAAAAAAAAAAATAAAAATTTCTTGGTTATGGTTGTCACCCGTGCAGGAGCAAACACCATGGAGGAAGCACTTGCAGCGATCCAAACCAAACTCCAGGATCTGGATGAAAAATTTCTTGGCCTTCATCTTGATCGTTTAGCCATGAACAACAAATGACAATCCAAGTCTTCGTCAGACAATGGGTTCTCTTCTTCTAGCAATTTCCGTGGTCCGAAGCTTGATTTTCCTCGCTTCAATGGTACTGATCCGACTGGATGGATCTATCGTGCAGAACAGTATTTCAGTCTGCATAATACTTTTGATGTGAACAAAGTTCCACTTGCATCATTTCATTTGGAACAGGAAGCTCTTCAATGGTACCGTTGGTACGTCAAGACTCATGAAGAGCCAAAATGGTCAGACCTTTTGCAACGATTTGGTCCTAGTGCTTTTGATGACTTCACAGGAGCCCTCACTAAGCTTCGCCAAATTGGCACTGTGAGAGAGTATCAGACAAAATTTGAGAAACTAGCCAATCACACAGAAGGATTGTCTGATGAATTCTACAGGAGTTGTTATATCGGTTGTCTTAAAGATGAAATCCGCTTAGAGGTTAAAATGTTTTGTCCCAACACAATGATGGAAGCCCTGGGGTTGGCTAAGTTGGAAAAAGACAAGATTGCAGCCCAACAACGCTCCAAACCCACTTTTGTTCCCTTCCGAAATATGGTTTCTCAATGACCTCCCATCCCGCCAACTCCTCGACCAACTCCTATCAAGCATTTGTCTGAAACAGAGATGTAGACACGCAGAGAACAAGGGCTTTTGTTATAATTGTGATGAGAAATTCACTTGAGGACATAAATGTGTTCAGCACAAGCTCTATCTCTTGGATATGGATTCTCCGCCTGCCTCTAAAATTGATGAAGAAGCTCCAGATACAATGGATGATCAGGTCGACATTCAGAAGTCGCCTATTGACCCTCTGTCTCAGGACGACCAACCAGAGATATCTCTCCATGCTCTATCCGGCGTCACCACCCCCAGACAATGTGGGTCAGGGGTTACTTCAAGAAGCTTCCTCTTACAATACTCATTGATTCTGGTAGCACTCATAACTTCATTGACCCTCAGATCGCCAAACAGGTTGATTGTTCTGTCCATCCTTGCTCCAACTTTGAAGTCATGGTTTCCAATGGGGGCACCTTACCTTGCAAGGGGAACTGTCACAATGTGCGTATCTCTCTGAAAGATTATATCTTGTGCTCTGACACGTTTGCCTTGTCCCTAGTCGGATGTGATGTGGTTTTGGGCGTTCAATGGTTACGCACACTTGGCCCCATCTTATGGGATTTTGCTGAACTTTGGATGTAGTTTTCAGTCAATGGGAAACAACACAAATTTACGAGCTTACAACAAGGGTCTCTCAGCATCATCAGTTCACATCGCCTGGAAAAGATCCTTAAGAAGAATTTACATGGTGTCATCGCTCAACTCCATTCCATTTAGATGCACCCATCAACTATCTCGACTGCTTCCTTGGATAGATATGCAGGTGTCTTTGTTGAACCAGTGGGCTTGTCGCCTTCAAGAGACCTTTTCGGTAAGAATTTAGCCGCATCTACATCTCAGCAGGAAATGCTGGCTATTTTGCATGCAGTACAGAAGTGGCAGCCATACCTATTACGAAATTCTTTCTGCATCAAGACTGATCTCCAGAGTCTGAAAAATTTCTTGGAACAACAGGTCTCCTCCCTAGAACACCTGAAATGGGTTATCCAACTCATGGGTTTTGCCGATGTGATCACTTACAAGAAGGGTAAGGACAATATGGTGGCAGATGCTCCTTCTCGCACATGTGATGACCCAGTTTCTCTTACAGCTATTTCCTTGCTTGTTCCAAATTGGTTGCAATCTATTCAACAGGGCTATCTCTTCTATGAACTCCATGCTTCTTCATCGGCAGGGCGCTCTGGGTTCCTCAAAACATATGACCGGGAACAATGTAACTTCTTTTGGCAGGGACTGAAAATGACAATTCAACAGATGGTGGTTGACTGTGATACTTGCCAGGTCAACAAGGGTGAAACAACACTCCTTTCAGGACTGCTCGAACCCTTGCCCATCCCTACATAGATTTGGACAACTATTTCTGTGGATTTCCTAGAAGCGCTCCAGTGGTACAATACCACATCTAAACGAACACCATATGAAGCAGTCTATGGACAGGCACCGTCAGTTCTTCTTCCCTACACCCTCAGCAGCTCCCCGGTTCAGCCAATTGAATCGGTTCTTCGAAACCGCGATCAGATTCTTCTCATTCCGCAGGACAATCTTCACATGGCAAGAATTCGACTGAAACAACAAGCCGATCAACACCGTTTTGAGCGCACTTTTCACGCAGCTGATATGGTTCTTCTTCGTTTACAACCTTCGAAGCAATCCTCCCTAAAACTCAAAAGGCGTCAGTGGCTCGGAATGCAACCCGAGGATGTTACAGGGGAACCACTCCTTTAGATATTGCATCAATTTCCACATCTAAAGCTTTGAGGACAAAGCTTTTTCTAAGGGAGAGGGGATGTTAGGAACCCGTGTCAACCCTTCTCATTACTTTGTTAGTATATTGTTGTTGGACGCATATGCTTTGTAAGTCGTCCCGTAGTAATTGTTGATCCAAAGTTTGTGTTAGCTCATGGTATTGACCCATAGTATTGGACGCATATGCTTTGTAAGTTGTCCTGTAGTATTATATGTCCCATGGTATTGACCCATAGTATTGGGCATAGACTTAGTATATAAGTGTATGTTGAGGCCAATGAAGGTACCGTGAAGTTATTTGTATTGAGTTTGCTCAAAGGAGGTTGCCCCCTCGAAGTGGCCTACGATCAATAAAGCGATTCTGAGTTCTGTTATTTCTGCTATCTTGTGTATTCTCATTAATTAATTGTTGTAGGTTCTTCACAGTCCCATACCAATTATAAGGTAAACCAAAATTGGGTTCCACAAACCGAATAAAACCAAGCCCAAAAATGAATAATAAAGACAAATGGTGTAAGCTAAACGATCGACGATTTGTATCTATTATTCGGCGATTTTTCCATCCAAAATCAGGCGAAAATTGATGAAATTGCAGTTTTAGGCTGTTGGAATTGCATACTCAGAGTGCCTTGAGGGTAATTGAGGGCGCTGAATCCATTTCTGGATTCAAAATTGCAATTTGAACAATGGAAAAGCGATTTCAACTAAAATCACATTGCCGAATTCCGGGAAAAATCACTGAAAAAGTGCAAAATCGTCTAGTGTTTCGCTTAATCTGAGATGAATTGCACATAGAGGGTTATCATTATAACGAATTAGGAGAAAAAATCAACAAAATAATAGAAGAGACGTCTAAAACATTGAGAGACAATCTTCACAACATAATGAAAGAGGCGTCTAAAAAATTTAGAGAGTCTTAACATGATAACGGAAGAGTCCAAGTCTCGATGGCAAACCCTATTAAGATTAAGAAATGATGATAGGGATGAAAGAAAAAAGATAATTAATAAGCATAGAGAAAGGATTGGCCAACCCATTGAAAGACAAGATGAGCCAATGATCGAACCAAATACCTACAAAGATTCACAAGTATGTTCAAACTTCTTGACTCCAAAAAAGGAAATCACTATAGCATACAATTTAGATTCCGATTGTGACAAAACCAAAAGTATCTCTAGCAACAATATTATGTACACTGAATGGGCATAAGAATGATGAATCTAAACAAGAAATTCTTTCTCAAAAGGAACATATACAAGAACCAACTAGAAAGTATATTCCACCATTATTGGCATAATATACGAGTTCCACCATTACTGGCATTGTCCTACATTATTGGTGGAAAGGAATTGGTTTTACTAGTTTCTCCATTATTGGCATTATCCCTCATTCTTGTATGTTTGGACCACCAGAGGACGAGTTGATAAGCACTACATACATTGACGAAGTTTTAGTCCTTGTCCACCTTTAGGCACCATCTTCTCTATCTGTAACAATAGTTGGTGGGACAACTCTCGAGCCAACCAACTCCCAGCAAAAGCTGAGGCACCCGAGCCCTCAATAATTAACAATATGCTAGACCCAAGTGAGACCTTAACTCTTTTCTCTATCAACCTATGTTTAATATTCTCCTCCTTCCTAGCCTCCCTCTCCCTTTAAGTGCACACACCAATAGCAAAAACCAACAAGCAAGCAATAAACCCCAAAACCAACCAACAAGATTAGAGCCCCCAACCTCTTGGTCTTGCCCCCTTCTTATTACTTAATTTCTATATTTTATTCAATTTCTTACTTTTTGCATGGATGACACACTTGTCACCCATGCACCTAAATTAAGTTACAATCCACATTTTCTTTTTTAATTTTTATATATTAATTGACATTTTTACTATTGCTATATGCCATTATACTTATACCAATGTCTTATGTTGGGTTGTTACACAACCATATCTCAGGAAAGCTAATGAGATTCAGGTTCCATTTAAAGGGGAATGTAAGCTTACAATGCTACTTGCAACCATGGCTAGGAAATCACAACCCAAGACCTTGAACTTTAAGGAATCATAAAAAATCAAAGTGTAACGATACTTGTAGATTCTGGTAGTACTCATAATTGTATAGAGATCAACATCACTAAACAATTAAACCTTTTTGTGTATCCCACCAAGGACCTCACTATTACTGTCGCTGATGGACAAAAAGTCAAAGACGTAGAAAGATGTCATAAAGTCTCGGTTCAAATACAAGAACTAGAACTACAAATAGGACTATATGTTCTCCCACTCAAAGAAATGGATATGCTGCTAAGTGCAGAATGGTTGATGCAGTTGGGCAATTATACCACAAACCTTGATAAACAATTCGAGGAGTTTAACTGGCAAGGTCAACATCACTACTTATATGGTGCAAAAGGGTCCAATCTCAAGAAATTTGAATTATCTCTTAAGAAAAAAAACACATGAAGTGCATACACGTGTACAACAAGGGAAGCAAGTCAAGTATTCTCCCAAGAAGCATCAAGGGGTCACCTTAAACAAATAAGTCCAAAGACTTCAAGATATGATGCACATCCTACAAAGGAACCTTACTATCGCTCAAAGCAAGAACAAAGTCAAACCCCTACAAGTAGACAAACACGGAGATGATGCCATTCAGATAACATGTTTGTTAGAGTTTGCACTTTAATTCAATTTTGTTAGATCTTTATTCTAAAATATAGACAAGCACATCAAAACACAAAAGACACAAGAATTTTCCTCGGGGAAACCATAAAGGAGAAAACCACGCAACTTCCTCAAAGATAGATTCGTAACTGGTACAATATCAAGCAAAATGGAAAATCCAAAATATAAGATGTCTTCTGCAACTCTCTCTCTTTCTCCTCCAGCGAACTTGTCTTATCTCTCTCCTTATGCGAACTTGCTTGATTGAGTGGTGTGTCCAAATGAGAGAGCAAGCCTCTCTATCTATACTTTATGTGTGGGTGACCTTTTTCCTAATGGGGTCGACCTCACTAAATTAACTGGGCCGACTTGTCATAGGGAGATTCAATAATACAATTTACATTTGACCTTTGGGGATCTAATGCCCTGACTTATAATGGAGGTTTTACCTCAATAATCTTGCATGACCAAACACAATAATGACATCCCCGAACAGAGGAAAAACATCTCCGTTGGAGGTACAAATAAAGTACAATAATAATATAATAATAAAATACAAATGAATATCTTTCGAAGTTACATTTACAACAACACTCCCTCTTAACTAGGAAGGTATTCTCTCGCCACAATCATCGTCACTCTGGACACTAATTCTGGACAAGGTCATCATCGCTGGATCATCTTCATTGCTGGAACATCATCATCAACATTGGATCATCATCATCGCTGCTACAGTAATCTTTATCTCGTTGATGATTGACTAATGACATCTCTCGAATCTATCCATCATGAGAAGTTCTATAGAGCCAACCCTTTTTCATGCTGGATGTAGGCCTATCCCTCATCTAGGTCTTCATCATCTCCACGAGCAAGCCATCAAGTAGGTACAGCCCAGGACCACACATTACATTGCCCCTGTAACCACCTGCGTCTCCTATTATCATCTCATCGTATCTAGATCATCTCATCATCACACACAGAGAGCAGCCCAGGTGCACACCTCATGTCCAACAGACCACCTGCGTCTCCCACCAAGTGGTTATAGTCCAGGACCACCCCAGGTGCATTACGTCTCTCACGGTCAGCCCGCGTCTCCAATATGTGGATACAGCCCAGGTGCACCCTAGGTGCATTACGTCCCATGGACCACCTACGTCTTCCACCATGTGAGAACCAACCTAAGCGCACCCCAGGTGTCTTTGTGATCGGTGGACCTATCAACGTCTCCAACATGTGGATACAACCCAGGAGCATCCCAGGTGCATTATGTCCCAAGGACCACTTGTGTCTTCCACCATGTGAGAACCAACCCTAGTGCACCTGCGTCTTCCGGTCTCATCACTCGCTCTTTCGAGGAACATCGATCTGGATAACACCAAGCTTCTCTCTGAAGTACTCGAACTTCACTCTTGCTAACGCCTTGGTCAACACATCGACTATCTGCTCGTCTGTCGCCACATACTGGAGCTTCACTGCTCCTCTCTGCACCATATCTCGGATATAGTGGTACTTGATCTCAATATGCTTCGACTTGTCATGGAACACCGGGTTCTCAGACAACTTCACGCAACTTTGGTTGTCACAGAAGATACAAGTCGCCTCGAGCTCGAGATCCAACAAATCGGACCGCAACTTCCGAATCCATATTGCCTCACAATTAGCCAAACAAGCTGCAACATACTCTGCTTCTGCTATACTCAGTGCCACACATGACTGCTTCCTACTAAACCAGGAGATCATACTGGATCCCAAACTGAAGCAGCATCCTGAAGTGCTCTTCCTGTCTGTGGCACTGCCTGCCCAATCCGAATCAACATAACCATGCAGGTTAATCCGCTGATTCACCTCATACTTGAGCCTGTACTCAACTGTACTCCTCAGGTACCTCAATATATGTTTTGCAGCCGTTAGGTGAACATGTCTTGGATCCGTCAGGAACTGGCTTAGGGTGTTCACAGCAAAACATATGTTTGGTCTCGTGTTCGTCAAATACATTAGCGAACCAATCTGTTATCACACAAACTCTAGCTGTTGAAGTGAGGTGTCCCAACAGGGATGGTAGAGGGTGGACAACTAGGAAGGTGTAACCAGCAACGGCCAAGTCCTTCGCTCAATGAACGGAAGTCACACCGGACAAGGCTATTGTCACTTTCGACGAGGCACTTAGCTAAGTTGAGGGGGAGACCTTGCTCAACCAGTGATGGTTGAGACTTAACAATCAGACACCCAACCGAAAAGATAAGTAGAACAAGACACAAGGTGAATGCCTAAGTGTGAGTTTTCTTCTAGCCTAGTGAAATCAAGATTCAGGATTAGGAAAATTGACTAAATGGAAACGATCTCAGATCTGATTACAAGTGTTAAATGATGAATTCTTTAAAGATTAGAGGGCTGGAAACTAAATCAGAAAATGGAAATTGACTAGAAGATTGACCAAAAATTCTGTCTATGGGGAATGAAGCTCACTATGACTACTCAAACATGGCAGCAGCAAATTAGGTGATTGAAACACATCTTCTAGCAATCATACATTGAATAATAACTGATTTAGAATGAAGAAATACAAACCAGCAAGAAGTGAAGTCAAACTACCCAAGGGAATGAGTTAAGTAGTGGACAAACAGACCTAGGGCAGTGGATAATTAGCGTTTTTAATCACTTCCAGCCAATGGTACTTGATTTCCAAAGGTAAAATGACGTTTTGAAACCAAATCTGAAGTACCCAGAACCCAAAAATTTACCCAACAACGTGATTAGCCAGTTTGCCCAAGTGGGGTGAATTCAGTGAAAGACTAGTGCCTGGTTAAGTGGGTAGATGGAGTCGGAATCAAATGAAATTTGAGATATGGGGTTTTAAGCACATTTCATTAGTGGGTTTGCAAGAAAAACTAATTCTAACGGTTGATTTTTAAGATTTTAATTTTTAGGGTTTTAACGTAGATTTACTCTCTTCAACAAACTAGAAATGGAAATACAAGAGAAGAAGATGAGACACCTACTTGAAACCAGCTGACATCTTTGATTTTGATGAAGTTTTATGTCCCGAAGATCAAATAGAAGTGGTTGTAGAAGTCCCCAGCTGAAATCGACTTGCTCAACCCCCACCAACTCGTCCTCCTTGCCTGCCAAAACCAATGGACAATAAATCAAATTAGTATGATAAACAAGTGAAATCTACAACAATACAAATAAAAGATGAGAGAAAATGCTTGGCTGAAATAGCAAAAACACTTACCTTGTGTTTCCAATATGGAGAATGGAGCAGCAGTGGCAGCCAAATGGTGCGCCCTCCTCCAAGACTTTGTGCTTGCTGCAAACAATGGTGAGAAATACAATGCTGGAAAAATCCACAATCTACAACTAGTGCATCAAGATAGTATGGCAATCAACAATACCAAGAGAGTATCACACAAGAACCAAGCAAGAGCAGCAAAACGTTTCTCTTCTATTCCAAGTCCAAAATGCCAAGAGAGGGTGATACAATGGGTGAGTGCCTTCTCTTATAGAGAAAGGCCACTCTCACAACAAGTTTCCCCCCAAAATGGAGGGCTGGGATTTAATCTCTAATGATCAAATCGAATGGAGGAGATGCCTCCTCATAGGGGTGCGAATTGCCCAAGGAGAGCGCACATCTGGAGAGGGGGTCCCCTTGTGGGGCCCCTACAATACATACAATGTGGTTGGGGGGTGTCTATAGGGTGTGTTATCCCTCCAACTCACTATACCAAGGTCCCACATACACAAAAACCATCAAAAACGAATTTGCCAAGGAGGAAAAAACGCCCCCATGGGGAAATTCGACCCATCTAGTGTGTTGGTCCAATGGAGGGACCCACAATGTACAAATACCATGTCAAACATTACCAATTTACCTTAGGAATCACCCTTTTATTTGCCAGCCATTGATTTTGCCTTTTGCTATAGTTGCCTTTGTCAATTTTTGATTTTCCATGTATTTTATTGTTGGTCTTTATTGCTGAAGATGAAATCTGGGCTTTTGACCCACCTAGAGTGCCCGGATTGTCAAACCGTTTGCTGCAATGTGATCGTGGACCCCAAAAATAGTATAGGAATGACCACTCCAATGACCCCGATCCATCACTGAGGCATTATTTGCCCAAAATCCATGATTTTTAATTAAAACAGGTCATTAATGACCAATAATAATTAAAAATCTCACAAACGCCTCGATCTTTTTGCATTCTGTCACTTGGAGGCTCATATGGGTCCCTTGTATATAATAATTGACAAAAATCGAAATTCCAGTCGCAACATTTTTTCAGGCCCATTTTTGGCGTGGTCAACCTATTTTGACCAAGTAAAATCTGGTCAACAATGGTGCTAGCTGAATACCTGTATGCAATCATGAAGTCAAAGGCTTCCTTATACAAGTTAGTACATTACTAAACAATATGACAATGATATGGTGATAAAAAATTGCATTAAATCTCGGAAAAATACAAGGCCCCAGTTGAGGTGGGCCCACCACATCCAAAAGACTCAGCTGCTATGCATAACCTATAGACTTGACCACCTAGCTGACTTTGGGTGATGTGGAATACATGGCGAAGGATAAGGGATGACAAGGATGAGGATCATGTGACCTTTTGGATAACTTGGGAAAGCGGGGTCCACTGAGATAAGTATACCATGACAAAACACGGGGAAGGGCGGTGCCTCACAAATGGGTATAGTGCAGGGAAATCGCCACTGGTCATCTAACAAGTATCTCACAACTCACATCCGTGCCCGAAGACTTTGTGAGGTTCTTTTCTAGAGCCGCCAAACTGGGTGTTCGACAAATCGTAACTTGAGACTCTAGGGGACAATCTTGAGCTTGTCCCTTGCTCCCTCTCACCTCCTTGCACCGCAAGACTAGGTGAGGAAATAACCACTACAAATGCTGACATTTATGGCTGACCTGTGTCCATGTGTGTTTACAAACACATTGCATGGATTTTACAATGAATTTCATACTTAGCCCTTTTCTGGCTAGATTTACATTTACAAAAAGCCTTTTGGCTTGCTTTACATTTCTTCATTTCTTCAATTTACATCATGGCCCTTTTGGGATACATACATATCTCAATAGATATAATCAAGGTTCTCATACTGCAAAGTAATGGGGGTGAGCAATAAATGCTTCGATGACCGATGGGGAGCATCTGGTGAGGCTACACAATCCTAACTGCATTGCAACATCGGGGGCAACCGACAGGAGCAAATCCCAGGTTTGAGAGTGCATCTCACACACTAAAGAGCCGAGGCACAATAGATAGGGAATCATGGCATACTCAGAGATCAGTGGGGAAAGGGATCCTCAAGGTCACAAATCGGAATCCAAGTCGGGAAAGACTATCACGGATGAGTCGGATGGATGGAGAAGGTGAAGGTGGATCCAAACTCAGCTGCCAAGGGGGACTAAGTGACCAAGTCTATACCAAGAGTAGGGGTGTGACCCGATGTGCATATACAGGGGCCTACTAGGAAAGGGTGGACTGACATCACCAAGGGCCGAATCATATATCATAACAATAGCTAGATCACCAAATCAATCGTCATATGCAAAGTTAGTGTACTATCATGTATAAACAAGTCTAACCAACAATCATGAGCCATAAACATCAAATGCAATACCTGCCGCACCATATACCTGCTGCTGAGGTTGTCTCTGAACTGGATCTCTGCTGAATCCGAGCACAAATAGTAAACCAACAATACTCTGTGATAGTCTCAATCAAAGCAAGACTAGGCAACTGTCTCAATGGGCTCATATCAAAGCCTGGCAAGGAAGGGTGACCCTGAGGTAAATGCTAAGTGACATGTCTGGACCACTGTACAACCATCTGTCCCCTTTGATATATGTGCTTGGGGCAATCTGAACAAAACTGTGTGCCTCCTCTGAAGGCACTCGATCTCTGATCTAGAAAAAAAAAGTACTGTGTGGTCCTCGGCCACACAGTCTGCAGTATGGTAGCTCCAGCTAACATAGATGTGATAACATCAGGCTCCAGTTGGGACAAGTGCTCTAAGGGAGAGAGTGCTTGAGAACCATAGAATCTCTGGTCCGTAGCACCCCTCTCATCATCATGAATGCGCATGCACGTACATGCTATCTGCATCATCATCATGTGTGTACCTATTCCTGTAAAATGCTAACTCGCCTAAGGAAGGCCCATCTTTTTGTTGAAGCAGAAGTTGATTCTGAGCATTTTCACTTTTTGGCCTGTTACTACTACAGGAAATTAGGGCTTTTCATAGAAGTGAAATTTTGGAGTGCAATTAGCATAGGAAGGTGCTCCACAGCAAAATCGAAATTTAGAGACCAAGATCGAAGTTTTTGGTTGGGTAAAACTCCGGGAAAGTCAAACCCTAATTTGTCTTTCAAAGGTGAATTTTTGGAATCTTCAGAAACCAAGTATACTAGCATACTTGTCTCATCCATGCACATCTTCCTGTGAAAACAGAATTCAATTCCGAGAATTTTCATTTTTTGGCCCAACACTACTGTCGGAGGAAAACTAGGGCATCCGATATTTTGGGTTTCTGTTCTCAGATTTAGGGACGTGAGTACATTGGACAACTCTCCTTGAGGAGGAACATCTATCTGTCCAGTTAGAAGCTGCAAATTCCAACTTTGGAAAATTAGGGTTTCTTTGACAATCCCTAGGGCAACCGGCTCCAGATCCAGCCCGACATCTCAAATTGGTAAGATCTAAATATTTTGTATTTCCATTTGAGGTTCTCATTAAAGATGTCTCACCACACCAAGCTTGAGGATAAGCTTGAAGGGGCTGATAACTTCCGAGCATGGAAGTATAAGATTACACTAATCCTTGAAGAGAATGAACTAAACACATATGTAAATGAAGAAGTTCTAGTTCTAGAGGGAGATGAGGCTAAAGCCTTAGACAAGAAGAACCTGGTCAAGGCTCAGAGAATCATCGTAGATTCTATTAAGGATCATCTCATCCCACGTGTGTCATCATTGAAGACACCTAAAGAGATGTTTGATTCCTTGACCAAGCTATTTGAAGGAAAGAATATAAATCAGAAGATGACCTTGCGGAACCAATTGAAAAATATGAAGATACAAAATGCAGAGACCATGCAGTCATACTTTACAAGGGTCTCTCAAATCAAGGAGCAACTTGAAGCTGTGGGAGAAGATGTAGAAAATGGAGAAATTGTGATGACCACCTTGAATGGTCTCCCTAGATCATGGGATTCCTTTATTCAAGGGATTTGTGCTAGAAAGAAGTTAATCACAATCAGTAGGCTATGGGAGGAATGCTCACAGGAAGAAGCTCGACTTGTAGCTCGAGAAGAGAAGATGGGAGAAAACGACGATCAAGCTCTCACAACACACTCCAAGAGTAATAACATCAAGAGAGAGCACCACCATAGTAAGAAGGAGAAGCATCACCACCAAAGTTAGAGGGAGAACTTTAGAAGATCCAGAAAAGATCTATCTGACATTAGATGCTATACATGTGATGAGAAGGGACACTACTCCAGAGATTGTCCCAGAAATAGAAGTGGATCCAAAAAGAAGAAGACCAACAAGAAAAGACACCATGCTCACACCATGGAAGATGATGAACCTGCAAGAAAGAGAACCAGAGAAGAAAGTGAAGAATATTCAAGTGAGAATATTCAAGTGATGAAGAATATGTATTATAACGAAGGTAACCAGTTACATGGGTTCATTCAGAAGGTTCCACCTCATAAGGTGAAGCTAGAGATAAATTTTCAGTATTACATGAAAGGAGTAAAAGAAGCTACTACAGAGTTGGACTCCGAAAAACAAATAAAGATCAATAATCTATGGAAGAATCTCTCATCCATTTTCAACATTGGTTAAGGAAGCAAAAGATCAAAAGGGAGCACACTCCAGTAGTTCTGCAAGGAAGCAAAGATTGAGAGGGAGTCCACCCAACAACCAAACAAAGATAAGTATTTGAATTATCATTTCTTGTATATTTGATTATACTTAAATTCAATCATGTACATACTTATGCTCCTAGATTTAGGATGTATATCACGCATGTTAGAAAAGTTGCATTAATGAACAAGATACTACTAATATGCAAGTAATGGGTAAGTGGCCTATGGTATTGTACAGCATCCCATTGCTACTTATCTCGAAGAAACCTCTTTGCTGACATTTTGGGAGTAGTGCACACTCTTAACAATGTTTTGGTAGAGATGGAAGGCATCTAGGAAGTTACCGTCTGAATACGGGATATGGATGAATGTTGTGTTGAATCATTGGCTAAGATAGTTGCATGATTGTGTGACCTATGTCTTTATGCATAAGAATTTGTTTTGAAAAATTATGAAATGTTTCTAATCATGCAACTAAATTGACTTGAAGGAAAGATCGTGTACTACAAGAGCGACTTGTTTCGAAGAACAAGTGACGATGATTCAGCTAGAAGATTTATGAGGTCAAGATGAAAAAATTGAAGAACCTGAAGTTCCCAGGATCAGAAATACAATAATGGAAGAAGTGATTCCAGAAGAATATGAAGATCGCGAGATGGAAGACCCACAAGGACCTGTAGATCCACCCCGTAAGAAGAATTCTCACAGGAGGAAACCAACATGGGTACGAGAGGCAGTTCAAGATGCAGTGAAATATGGTGCTCCAGAAGGAATGCATAGGGAAAGCAAGAGACTGAGGCCATACGCCAGTTATGTAGCCCTGTTGTGCGACAACATTGACAAGGAACCTGCCAACTATGACGAAGCGGCAGAAAGGAAGGAATGGAAGGATGCCAAGATCGAGGAGTATTGGTCGATCATGAAGAATGAT
Organism: Larix kaempferi; assembly: GCA_027924585.1. Classification (NCBI taxonomy): domain Eukaryota; kingdom Viridiplantae; phylum Streptophyta; class Pinopsida; order Pinales; family Pinaceae; genus Larix; species Larix kaempferi. The sequence continues at coordinate 47,994,541 of BSBM01001229.1, forward strand.
GTCTGGGATGTGGTCCCGAGACCAGTAGGGAAGTTTGTTGTGACTTCCAAGTGGATCTACAAGATCAAGCATGCTGCAGATGGCAGCATAGAGAAACATAAGGCAAGATTCGTGGCACATGGCTTCTCCTAGAAGGAAGGGATAGACTATGATGAGACATTTGCACCTGTAGCTAGATACACTTCCATTAGATCAGTACTTGCTCTGGCTGCAGTGATGAAGTGGAAGGTACACCAGATGGATGTCAAGACAACGTTCTTGAATGGTGTAGTAGAGGAGGAAGTGTATGTGAAGCAGCCACTCAGATTTGAGACACATGACAAGGAGACTCATGTGCGCAAATTGAAGAAGGCCTTGTATGGATTGAAACAGGCACCCAGGACGTGGTACGACAAGATAGACAACTTTTTGACTAGTTTGGGATTTACCAAGAGTAAAGCGGATTCCAACCTTTACTACAAGGTTGAGGAAGGTAACCCAGTGATACTTCTACTTTATGTAGATGACCTGTTTGTGACAGGTGAGGATGGGTTGATTGCTAATACGAAGAGGAAGCTTGCTACCGAGTTCGAGATGAAGGACTTGGGTACGATGCACTGTTTTCTAGGTATGGAGGTGTGGCAGAGTGCGGATGGAATCTTCCTTGGACAAGGGAAGTATGCAGTAGAGATCCTGAAGAGGTTCGGGATGATGGACTGCAAGGCCATGACCACACCTATGGCATCGAACCTGAAGCTATTGAGTGATGCTTCATCAGAGTCAGTTGATGCCACGATGTATCGTCGGATGATTGGATCTTTGATGTACCTGACAAATATGAGACCAGATATTTGCTTTGCTGTGAACACTTTGAGTTAGTTCCTGACAGATCCGAGACATGTTCACTTGATTGCTGCAAAGCATATTCTGAGGTACTTGAAGGGTACGGTTGATTATGGGCTCAAGTATGATGCGAATCAGAAGATTAACCTAGAGGGTTATGTTGATTCGGATTGGGCAGGCAGTGCCATTGATAGGAAGAGCACTTCAGGGTGGTGCTTTAGTTTGGGATCAGGTGTGATCTCTTGGTTTAGCAGGAAGCAGTCTTGCGTGGCGTTGAGTACAGTCGAAGCAGAGTATGTCGCAGCTTGTTCGGCTAGTTGTGAGGCAGTATGGCCAAGGAAGCTACTGTCTGATTTGTTTGATTTCCAGTTGGATGCAACTTTTATATATTGCGACAACTAAGAGTTGTGTGAAATTGTCTAAGAACCCGGTGTTCCATGACAAGTCGAAGCACATCGAGATCAAGTATCACTATATCAGGGATATGGTGCAGAGAGGAGCAGTGAAGCTCCAGTATGTTGCGACAGACGAGCAGATAGCCGATGTGTTGACCAAGCCGCTAGCCAGAGTGAACTTCGAATACTTCAGAGAGAAGCTTGGTGTATTCCAGATCGAGGTTCCTTCCAAGGGGAAGTGATGAGTCCGGAAGACGCAGATGCATATGAGCCAGTCTTGCATGATTGCAGATATGTCTTGGGACATGCATCTGGGCTGTGCTCCATTGATGATGAGATGATCTGGACATGATGAGGTGACAGTAGGGTACACAGGTTTTGCAAGGCAATGTAATCAGTCGTGCGATGTACACAGGTTTTGCAAGGCAATGTAATCAGTCCTGCGATGTACACAGATTTTGCAAGGCAATGTAATCAGTCCTGAGATGTGCACAGGTTTAATGTAATAAGTCCTGAGCTGTACCTACTTGATGGCTTGCTCGCAGAGATGATGAGGACCTACATGGAGGCTAGGCCTACATCCAACATGAAAAAGGGCTGGCTCTGTAGAACTTCCTATGACGAGTAGATTGGAGCTTGATGATCGAGATGATGAGGATAGCAGCAGCAGTGACGTTGATGATCCAACTTTGATGACGATCCAACACTAAAGACTTGTGTCTATATGTATTGATGTCTGTGTCTAGAGAATACCTTTTTAGTTAAGAGGGAGTGTTAATGTAATTGTAATTTCGGAAGATATTCACTTGTATATTTTATATTGTATTTGTATTTTATTATTGTACCTCCGACGGAGATGTTTATTCCTCCGGTCGGAGAAGTCGATATTGTATTTGGGTCATGTAAAGTCATTGAGGTTAACCCTCCTTTGTATGTCGGGGCATCAGACCCCAGAGTTAAGTTGTCTATGGGTTATTAGACTCTCCTAGAGAAGTCAGCCCAGTCAAGTACAACAAGGGGCCGACCTAGTGAGGTAAAGGTCAAGTAAAAGTTAAAGTATAAATAGAGAGGGTGCCTCTCTCATTTGGATCATTCACTCACTCATGCAATTCGCATTAGTGAGAGAGGAGGAGTTCACACAAGTGGAGAAGAGAGAAGCTGTTGAAGACCATCTTTATATTTGGGGTTTACTTTTTTGCTATTGTATTGTTGCTCATTCTATCTCTGAGGAAGTTGCGGGGTTTTCTCCTTTATGGTTTCCTAGAGGAAAATCTTTGTGTCTCTTGTGTTTATGCTGTGCTTGTTATTCTCTCAGTAAGATCCTAGATTAATATTGATTAAATTGTAAAAAACTAACATACACTTCCTCTTCAACTACACCATTCAAGAGTGTTGTCTTGAAGTCCATCTGGCGTACCTTCCATTTCATTACTGCAGCGAATGCAAGTATAGATCTGATGGAAGTGTATCTTGCTACAGGTACAAATGTCTCCTCGTAGTCTATGCCTTCTTTCTGGGAGAAGCCACGTGCCACAAATCTAGCCTTGTGTTTTTCAATGCTACATCTGCACTATGCTTGATCTTGTAGATCTATTTCGATGTCACAACAGACTTCCCTACTGGTCTTGGAACTATCTCCCAGACATCATTCTTCATAATCGAGTGGTACTCCTCGATCATGGCATCCTTCCATTCCTTCTTCTCTGTTGCTTCTTTGTAGTTGGAAGGTTCTTTATCAATGATGTCACATAGCAGGGCCACATAGCTAGAGTATGGTCTAGGTCTCTTTTTTTCTCCATGCATCCCATTTGGAGCACCATACTTCTCTGCATCTTGTATTGCTTCACGTGCCCATGCTGGTCTTCTCTTGTGGGAGTTCTTCTCACGAGGTGGATCTACAGGTTCTTGTGGTTTTGCCAAGTCGCGGTCTTCATGTTCTTCTTGAATTGCTTCTTCCATGACTGTGTCTCTAGTTCTGGGAACATCAGGTTCTTCAGTTTCTTCAGTGGGTAGTTGGCTTGACTTGTTGTAGGTTGAGTCATCGTCACTTGTTCGTTGGAACAAGTCTCAATATTATTCTCTTGTAGGTGATGGTACACGAGATTTCCTACAAGTCAAATTCAGTTGCATGATTAGAAACATTTAATGATCTTCAGAAGACATAGGTCACACAATCATGCAACTATCTTAGCCAATGCTTCAACACAACATTCATCCATATCTCGTATTCATACGGTAACTTTCTAGGTGCCTTCCATCTCTACCGAACATTATTAAGATCGTGCACTACTCCCAATATGTCAGCAAAGAGGTTTCATTCTAGATAAGTAGCAATGGAATGTTGTACAATACCATAGGCCACTTACCCATCACATGCACATTAGTAGTATTCTGTTCATTGTTCTAACATACATAATCTAGAAACATAAATATGTAAACAACTGAACAATATTTAAGTATACAAGAAATGACAATTGAAATACTTATCTTTGTCAGGTTGTTGGGTGGAATCCCTCTTGATTTGTGCTTCCTTGTAGGAACTACTGGAGTCTCTGACGGTGTGTTCTACTTCATCGTCTGATTCTGAGGATCTGTGCCTCTTTTGCTTATGATTGGAAATTTTGAGCAAGTATTTTACATTGTAGATCACTTGATCTTTGTACTGGAGTAGACTCGGTGTGTCCCTTCTTCTGCATCTTAACCAATGCTGAAATGGATGAGAGGTTCTTCATAGAGCTTTGATCTTTATTTGTTTTCTGGAGTCCAACTTTGTAGGAGCTTCTCCTACTCCTTTCATGTAATGTTGAAAGTCATCTCTAGCTTCACCTTATGAGGTGGAACCTATTGAATGAACATTTGTAACTGGTTACCTTCATTTATTACAATACATATTCTTTATCACTTGAAGAATCTTCTTTTGTTCTTTTGCCTGCGGGTTCATCATCTTCTGCGATGTGAGCATGATGCCTCTTCTTGTTGATTTTGCTGGAGGATCCTTGGTTTCTAGGACAATTTCTTGAGTAATGTCCCTTCTCATCACATGTGAAACATTTGATACTGGAGAGATCCCTTCTAGGTCCAGGATTCCTATTGGGCATTCTGGATCTTTTGTGATGATGGTCCTCCCTCTTGTTATGATTCTTCTTAGTATGCAGTTAAGGCTTGGTCATCATTAACTCCCATCTTCTCTTCTCTTGCTACTAGTCGAGCTTCTTCTTGGGTATATTCTTCCCATAGTCTGCTGAAGGTGATCAACTTCTTCATGGCACATATTCCTTGAATGAATGAGTCCCATGATCTTGGGAGACCATTCAAGGTGGTCATAACAATCTCTCCTTCTTCTACTTTGTCTTCAATCGCTTCAAGTTGCTCCTTGATTTGGGAGACCCTTGTGAAATAGGATTGCATGGTCTATGAGTGTTGGATCTTCACATTCTTGAGTTGGTTCCTTAGTGTCATCTTCCGATTGATGTCCTTCCCTTCGAATATCTTTGTCAAGGCATCGAACATCTCCTTGGGAGTCTTCAGGGATGACACATGAGGGATGAGATGATCTTTGATAGAGTCTGCAATAATCCTCCTGGCCTTGACCAAGTTCTTCTTGTGGATTGCCTTTGCCTCTTCTCCCTCTGGTTCTGGAACCTTCGCATTGACATACTTGTCCAAATCATTTTCTTCTAGGACAAGAGAGATTCTATACTTACATGCTTGGAAGTTGTCAGCTCCTTCAAGCTCATCCTCAAGCTTGGTGTGATTTGTCATTTTGAAATGAGAACCTCAATGGAAATAGCAAAGATTTAGATCTTACCAATTTGAGATGACCAACCTGGTTTTGGCGCTGGTTGGCCTTGTCAGAGAAACCCTAATTTTCCAAACATGGAATTTTGAACTTCTGATTGGACATGAAGATGTGCCTCCTCAAGGCGAGTTGTCCAGTGTACTCCTTTGTCCAGATTGACGGAGGAAAACCCCAAAAGTTTGATGCCCTAGTTTTCTCCCGGCACTAGTGTCTTGGTCAAAAATAAAAATTCTTCAAATTGAATTTTGCTTCCTCCAAAGGATGCGCCCTCTTAGGTCGAGTTAGCCTAGCCCTCTTTTTTCGATGATCTGTGGAGAGAAGACCTTGAACTAGGAAGCCCTAATTTCCTGCTGCTGCATAATGCCTTCTTTTCGGGTTGGCTCTAATACCATGTTAGAGTTTGCACTTTAATTCAATTTAGTTAGATTTTTATACTGGAAGATAGACAAGCACAACAAAACACAAAAGACACAAGAATTTTCCTCGGGGAAACCATAAAGGAGAAAACCCTGCAACTTCCTCAAAGATAGATTCGTCAGTAATACAATATCAAGCAAAATGGAAAACCTACCAATGCATGCTCATTGACCTATCCATTATCGACTAATTGAAATAGTGTATGATCCTCCACACCATTAACAATGGCCTTTTGAGCCTCCTTGTCAACTACATAGCATTTATGATCGCTAAATTTGACAACAAGTTGGGGACAGTGTCTCATAATCTAATTTCCTAATAGTAGAGTAAGCTCTATACCTGGCACCCCAGGGCCAGTACCTTTAAATCGTTACCCAAATAAATGAGCAAAATGAGAAAGTATCAAAAGAAAAAGAAAAGAAAAATGCAAAAGGCAAATATCAAGAAAGAAAAAAGAGAAAAAGAAAGAATGAAGGGGGGCTTGCTAGGGTCAAAAGGAGAAGTATCTCATTACACAACACCCATTTGTTAAGACACACTCCTTATTGTTTGCACTAGTGGTGGAGATTACAAAGATTTCCCTATTCCCATATCTTGAGTCAATCAGTCAACTTTGGCCAATCATCACTTGACTACCTACTTGGATTATCCATCCATTTCACCCCAAGGAGAAGTAATTTTTGTAAAGGTTGATGTTGACTTGATTTTGATATGTTTATAAAGCACTAACCTGATACATGAAACTTATGTAGCATGATCTATGTTTGAATCTATGTGATGAGTCATATGAACAATCATTGTATGTAAATTTATAATTGAAATACTTCATTATTCCAAGGCATACAAGATGATAAACTCTCCTTCCAGAGGCACACAAAGCCCCATACATTCATTGGACAAGTTTGGCCAACTTTGACCAAAGTTGATTTTTTCAATAGTTTAACTTGGTCAAAGGGCAGTTTGACTTGGTCAACAGGACCAGCCAGTAGAGCATGTAGTTCTATCATCATCATTCAATTGATTGAAGACTTTGGAGACAAATTTGATCCTTCCAAACATGGTTTTGTGCATATATGGACTAATAGGCAATTATTAATGTCTTTTCCTAAGTTTAGGATTAAAATTGCATAAGTTTAGTTTTAATAATTAAAATCAGATTGTAAATGGCACAATCATATCAAATTTTTGCATGAAATTGATTGGTTTGATCTTCAGAGACATCATATACATCATCCAAGACATTTTCCAAGCATTTTGCTCATGGTTTCATCAAAATTGGATTAATAGGCAATTATTAATCAACTTTTCTAATGTCTGATTTAAAAACCACCTAAGTATGTTTGAGCAAAAATTAAACCATAATGGAAAAATCCAATTTAATAATTTGGTGAAGTGGGTCCTTCTCAAAGGTTATGTGGATGTCAATTCAGCTAAGAGAGAGGATTTGTCACATGTTTTGGGCTCCACTAGATGGACATTTTGAGGAGGGCGAATTTGCCCAAGGAAAATCATCTCACATGGTCCACTAAATCCACCTCAACCATTCAACATTGATGAGGCAACCTCCATACATGTTTTCTATGGCATTTTTGACAATTTGGCATCTTTATTTGGCCCACTCATGTTCCATCTCAGCCAGGTGTGCCCAACATGAGGAGGGCAACTTGGCCAATTGTACAATCAACATTTTATGATGTAATCGGAGCCTTTGATTTGTAAAAGACTCAAATGAAGATCTCATCCTTTGATCTCTTTAGATTAGGGATTTTGCTCTCCTCTTGAGTTATAAAAGAGAGAGCAACTCATTTGTAATAGAGGCAGTTTTGAGAATAATAGAACAATTTTGATTTTACTGAGTATTAGGCAGTTTTGAGAATAATAGAATAGTTCTGATTTTACCGAGTATTCTCTTGTTTTCATGATGATTTGTGGCTGGATTTTGGTTCTTGCTTTCTTCTACTGTTATGTGTATGAGATTTGATTCAATATGAGGTAATATTGTCATGTTTATTTATGTATAAGTCTGGAAATTACAATTGCTGCAATGCTTTGAAATTTTTTGGTACAAAACATAGCTCAAAAGTTTATTGCATTTGCCTTCTTTTCTGGGTTTTGTTCCTCTTTGCTTATGCAATTTTTCTCTAACTTGTTTGTTGGTTTTTCCTTAGGTTTTGGGATTTCTAATCGACTTGCATTTGCTAGGGTTGACTTAATATTGTAGGTTGGAGTAGCGCAGTGTTTGAAGGGGCACCTCAACTAGGTCGAAATTGTATATTGCTCTAGGGTCTCTACAGTTCGTGGATCTCATCTTCATGTCAGTTAGCCAGGAGGGGTGAATCAACTCCATAACCCAAAGGCATTGGGTCGAAGCTTTTCTTAATCTATACTTATTTGGGGGTTCAGTTCATTGGTCCTTGTTTCAACATGTGACATGCTCTTCAGCTACAAGTTAATAAAGGATACGACTCCCTAGTCTTTTTAGAGAGACAATGCTTTAGACACCATTTTTAGGACATCTCATCCAAGATGTCTCTCATGGATACTCTCATCTGACCCACAATCCTCTATGGCTTTGAGGTTTGGGGTCCAAGCCTACTTGATTGTGATTGGGCCTTTGCAGAGACAGTACAGATCCTCCTCCGTCGCATCATCAGATAGTACCTCAACTCATCGTGCTCGCAGAGTTTGGTGCTCGACCTTTTCAGCTCGAGGCTATTTTTTCAGTCTTGTCGCTCTCTTACATTGTCTTCCGAGCTTTGCCGACACGGTGAAGGGGTGTGATCGGTATTCAAACTTGGCCTATCTCTCCTAAGAAGCCATCACCTCAGCCAACCCTTCGATGGACTAACTTCCTCCTCTTGGGTATTCCTTGAATGCCCCTAGCTACCTCTTACCTACTAGACAGGAGCTGAACAGAATCACTGGAGATGACATTTATAAACGGTTTGTGCATGTGACTTGGATCAACCCTCCGAAGGGTTACGTCCTAAGATGACCTTCTATGCTATATGCACTTCTTGGATCTGAGGGATGGCGTCATTGTTTGACCCTCTTACACTTTCCACCATTGGGCACATGCTCTTCGTTTTCCTTTAGGTTAGTTCAGAGTGGGCTCTCATCGTCTTTGGGTAGAGACCGATCGGGCAGATAGGATTTGCCAGGCTTGTTCCCTTCAAGAGGTTGAGACCGAGGAGCACTTCATCTTTCGATGTCCTATTTACTACGAGATCTGCGGGTGGTTTCATTGTCTTTTTAGGGACCTTCTTCTTAGCGAGCTCTAGACTTTAATTAGATTCCTCAGATACCCTTATTAGAGATGTCTAGCCTTGTACTTGTAGGAGGCACTTCGGCTTCGCTCCATCACCCTTCACCATCATTCTCAATGGAGACCGGGCTCCATTCAGAGTATCACCTCCTTCTTTCCAGTGATTCCTTCCTGTAGGGGCACGAAGAGATAGATAGACGGTGGCTCAAACCTTGACCGCTCAATTAGGACACGATAGTCCACCTCTACCTCTGCCCAACACCAACGACGGGGACAGTCTCAGCCCCATCGTGATAGACATATGACTTCTTCTAGGTTGCGGTATCAAGTACCCTCCTCCAGGTAGCGGCACACGAGTCATTGCGGTTCTTTTTTTAGCTCTTCCTCCAGTCAGAGTACTATGTTGAGCTACCTTCAGTTGGCCTCAGATGGTAGGAGAGATACTTCTAGTGCTTCTAGTCAATGTTACAAAAACCGGACCGGTTTAGGCAAAACCGAACGGTTAGACCGGTTCCGGCACCTTTCGTGTCCGGATCGGCCCTTCAAACTGTTTTTGGCCGGTTTTGTCCTGAACTGGCCGGTTCAGTCATCGAACCGGTCAAAACCGACCAGTTCAGGACAAAACCGGTTTTGCAAAGAAAACCGATCGGTTCAGGAAATGATTTTGACGGACAAAACCGGTTTTGCAGAGAAAACCGACTGGTTCAGGAAAGGATTTTGAATTGTAAAATTCTCAGCACAGATTCCTCTAGCCTTCAAACGATTTTTTAAATTTTTTTTTTTTAAAAAGGCAAGTGGTTGGGGGAAATTGCCCACGTGGCATATACATGTACTTCATCTTTATATGTATATATGAAAATTTCAACAGTCTGAAATTGTCTTACTGTAGATTTGATTTTCAACAGTCTGCAATTGCCTTTAAGATTTGGCAATTTTCAGCACTAGTTTGCCATGCTAATGTGAAAGCTGAAATTGTTAAGAGATTTAACATCAATATAAAAGATAAGGGGGCATATTTATTGCTATAAATCCACATTAATTGCAGTGATTTCAGATCTGGTTTATGCTTGAAAAGATTGCCCTATAGGGCTGAAACTCGTTGACATATGTTTGCTATACTTTATCTTGGATTGCCTAGTGTATTGGAGTTGTTGATAGATAAAATATTGTTCATTGTTTCTATTGTTTATTTATATTTCATTTCATCCTTTAGGATCTAAATTCAGAAGGTTAAAATCTAGGAAGCCTCCTTGCCAAGAGAAATTTCTAATTTGCATCAAAAGTCAAATTAATACATGTTGAAGTGACAAGACAAATAGCAGAGTGATCAATGATGTTGAGATGGACAAAGTTAGGGCTTGTATGTGCTAACGCAACACATAAGCAACTTTTTGCCCAATTACATCTATCTTGTACAAGTATATTTTGTATTTTTGTCTTGGTTAATCTTCGATTGTTGAAAAGCATTTTGGAGTGAAATTTGGTGATGGCATCAAACAATTCACTTGTCCACTATGATTGTTGAGGAAGTTTGATGCAATTCTTACTGGTGGGAAACTTGAAACAAAATGAATATCCTAAAGGAATCTTAGCTTACACCATCTAAGATGCAAGACCAGTAGATGTTTGATTCAGACATGTATTGCACTCAGTTCTAACTGCTATTTTGGTTCTATGCACTCTTATTTGCTATATAAATGAGATACTTTTCATATTTTGTATATAATGGTTTGAATGCACATGGATGCACATGAATATATATATAATTTTTCAAAATTTGAATATTTTATGTATTTTTGGTGATCCGGTTTTATGATCCGTTTTTTTTCCGGTTTTGGTTTGGTTCCGGTTCACTGGGTCGGCCGGTTCGACCACCGGTTCGGTTTTTGTAGCATTGCTTCTAGTGGCCCATGACAGTTTCACCACCATTTTCAGATCACAGTTCTTGGATCCACTCTCATTCTTTGGATCATCTCTCTTCATATCTCTCCTTGTATATATAGACTGGTTCTTCTCTTATAGAAATAGGGTTTCTTTGAGTTCTTCTTTTTATCTTTTTATAGGTGCTACTTTTACGATCCCACTTTGTATTGTTCCTTGGTACTACACAATCCCATTGACCTACTTTTGTGGTGATTTGTTGGACATTAATAAAATTATCTTATCTTATCTTATCTACTCCACTTCTTTTAACATTTTCCTTCACAACTTTTTCAGCCACTAAGATAAGGTAGTATTTCTAGGTTATTAGCAATCTGCATCCTAGGCATATAATTGAAAAATATTTTCCATGTAATGAACTAAATTTGAATCAATATATGCTTAGAAACCCTAGAAAAGACACTTGTAATCTACATCTTTGCATAATAGATAGTCTAGTTGTGTTTGTTTACCTTTGTGTGCATTTCTTGCTTGCTGTTATATGCTTTTACATTCAGACATCTAATAAACTAACAAGCTATTATTAGTGTTGAGACCATGATAACCCAAAACCAACACCTTTATTTCACAGACACTTGCAGATCTGAGCACAAACCTTAATTTTATTCTTAATCTGTACCCTAACTAAATGTTGGTAACTTTTCAAACTCAACACATTAACTAATTCTGGCACGAATTTAACATAGTCTAGGCATCTTTAATCATTGTAAAGACAATGTTTAATTTTATAACCAACTAAGACATTAATCCATTGTCACAATATTCGCATTTCAAGGTAGCTTGCACCTTTGATTTTCATTTCACAAGAGTTACTTTGATAGTATTTCACCTAGGGGGTCTTTCCATCTCTCAAACTTTGAACCTCTTACCTCACCACAGTGTGCCGTATTTCAGCCCTTTGTTAACTCTTTTAGGGACACTGTTTCCCTACAAATCGATCAAGTAAAGTACTATGGGAAAGCTGGTATCTTCCAGCAAGTCCTCATAGAAACTTTATTGGAGACACTTTTCATGGTTAGTCTGGGTCTGCTTAGGTGGACCTAGGAAACTTAAAGAGAGAGGACCTTGCCTGTGTGACACTTACGGGTAGTGTCCTAAGGTTCCGCCAGGTTAGCAGCCTGTTATCACCTATTTTGTACAAATAGCTGAATTTCTCGTGAGCTGCCAGTTTCATGAACATGATTCATGTTCATCATCAGTGTTCAGAAGTTTAGAAGTCATTTTCAGGGCAATTTTGCCCCATTTGTAATTACTCCATGTTCATACCCCCACGGGGAAAATGTAAAAAGTTGGTCTAAATGGGGTCCTTTTATAAAAGACTCTGCTATCCTTAGGTTTAGCCATTTGGGGGATACTCTAGAGTGTTTTTTCCTTAGGAATTATGCGCTACTCATCAGTGGCGTATAATCCTTGAGTTTTTCACTCAAACCTCCAAAGCTAGAGTATTTCCCATGATGGTCAAAACCTAAGGTGGTTATTAGGGTCTTGTGTCTAGGATTTTTTACGTGTTAGCCATCTCGATTGAGTCATATGAACATGCACTAGGTCCCTTAGGAGATTCGTTGGATTCTGAGAAAAATAAAATTTTTCCATAAATTAGACCATTTTTTAATGGTTTAATTAAAAAATTTCAAAGTGTGATAAAAACCTCATCCGGAGGCGGAATTGGGCGTGGGGAGGCTCATTTTGACGCTCGGAGCATCCTCTTCATCTTGGCACCTTCATTCTTCAGTTTCCGGGCAGTTACGTCACCTCAAGAGCAGTTTTTGCTAAAAATGCATCATTTTGGCATTTAATTGCCAGAAAATGACAAATTGCACCATGAGGACAAAAATCAAATAAATCAAATTTGATTAGAAAATTGATTTTTAAAGGTTGAGTATGGATCTTATGGGATGTACGACCCACATAAAGATACTGAAGGCACATACCAATTTAAAACTTTGGTTATACGAATTAAGCTAAAGAAGGGATGACATGAGCTCCTTCACGTTTTGACTTTGGTTATCGATTTGGTTGATGTGGCAAATGATTAATGGGTGGTTGGCTTGCATTTAAGTCTATGGTGGCGATTCCCTCAATTAATGGCCACATCACTCCATTGCACTCCAAGCAAGGTCGAGTTAGCATTAATAAACAAACTCCAAGCCATCTCATGTGACATTCATGCCCTCCTCTTGTGCTCACGTCAATCTAGTTGGAGGATATTTGTTGGAGTGGTGGAGCAACCAAGAAAGGGAGTGGGGATGCCTTGCCAAGGTGGAGGTCACCTCCCCACTCCACATCAATGCAAACTCGAGTTAGTGGTGGATCCAAGCTCCAAGCCTTCATCTTGATTGGAATTCGATTGGTCTTTTGGCTCTCCTCATGCCAATTCGTTTGAGGCTCTTTGGCTCTTAGTTTTGTATAAGTAGAGGCTCTTGGAGCTCTCTTTTTCATGGAGAGTTTGGCATAGAAACTCTGGTGGAATTTGTAAGCTTCTATTTGTTAATAAAATTATTGAGACTTTGGAGGTCATTTAATGGGCTTTTGGCATTGTGTCTTCATCCTACATGAAGTAATATCTCTTTCACCCTACCCTTGAATTGCAATTTGATTATTATGCTTATTGAAGACTAACAATCTAGTACTTAGGCTTCTAATCTTGTTTGCATTGAGTGTTTGTGTCTTCAGGGAATTCATCTATTAGGAGCTCTTGGCATCTAAGACCTTCACCATTCAATTGTTCCATTTTTTCTAATATTTTGTTTGCATGGTTGCGAGCTATTCCAGATCTTTCTTGCCTTCTCCAACAACGCATTCAAAACTCCTTCGGTTACTGGTTACTAGTCTTACCCATCTCTAAGCTGTCGAAAACCTTAGATCTATCATTCTCCAAGCCCAGTTTCCTCCATCAAGCTTGCCTTCTTGCTTTGTGGTTTGCCTTGATATTTGCCTCCTTTTTCTCTCGTCCTAGTCTTCATCTTAGCCTCTTTCACATCCTTATTCTTCCTCTCTCTTATCTTCTTCTCTTCCTTTCGTCTAGCTCTCTCTTCATCCTCTTGTTTTAGTTTTCTTTCCTCCTTCTCTTCGTTTTTCTTCATCCGTCTCCCTTCCTTTCTTTAGCTCCTCCATCCCTCATTCGTCCATCTCTCTTGTCCTCCCCTTTGGCTTCTTGTTTTTGCCTTCAATCTTGCTCCAAAGCCCTCCTCTCGTCCCTCCTTGGATATCTTGTAAACACATCACAAAAACCATAAAGCTTGTTAAGGGTTAGCACTAGTTAGTTGCATTTCTTTCAAAAGTTAGTAGTTAGTTAATTGATTAGTTTCCATTCTTAGTTTAGATTTAGTTTCTTTTCTAGTTTAAAAGGTTTGCATCTAGTTCAAGGTTGATTTCTCATTTAAAATTTGTAGTTCTTGTTGTTGATCTCATAATCTCATCAAATTCGAAAAAGCTTGCAATTCAAAATAGATTGGTCATTTAGTTGTTTTTTCATTTATTAGATTAGATCCTAGATTAGTTGATTTTTTGACTAATATCTGATGGGTGCCTTGCTTGAGTTGATTTGAGTTTTTGTAGATATTTGAAAGAGAAAAGAACTAAGAGGATCCAAACTGAAAGAGAAGGAACAAGAGAAGAGCAAGAAGTTTTAAAAAACAAGGAGAAGATTGAACCTAGAGCACCATTTGAACCAAGATCAAAACCATGAAGACTTAATCAATCTCCTTTGTATTAGCTATTAATAGCTTGTTCCAATTATTTCCTAAGTTTATTTCTCTTAAAAGTTCTTACAAAGGTTAAAATCCCAAGGCATTTGTAACTGATTAATAAAAGGGCTAAGTGGGATAAGGCCCTCCCATCTTTTGGTTTTTCTTCTCCATTTGGGGAAGAGTGTCTTGTGCATTCTTAGTTTAGATGTGCTTTGATTTTCTAGAATAATTTCATTTGTACTTAGAAGTTTTAGTTATCTTTTTCAGTTTTGACCTGAGAAGTGTATTGGTATTTGATCCCAAGTGCCACATTGACTTTGCATGCTACTTCTCTTTCCCCACTATATACTACATACGACCAACTAGCTGGAAGTTTCATGAACAGTGTGTAGAAGTAATTTTTGACTTCCTTTTTGCTAGATTAGTTTCTTCTTGTTGTAGAACACTAGTTTTATTTACAAGTGGTTTATCATTTTGTTAGTTGCTTTATTTCATTTTATCATCTTTTTGAGCTATCATTTGGTTTATTTTTGCAAGCTGCTTGTCTTATAAAAACGAACCAAAGTCTCTTGAACTTGTAATAACCCAAGTCAAGAGCATTCTCTGTCGGAGAGCATTCCCACTGCATTTCCTTGCATCAAGCATATAGATTAGCTAAAGTCTCTTGAACTTCTGTCTTAAGACAAAGTCAAGAGCACTCTCTGTCAGAGAGTTGAACTGCGTGCTCTTAATAATCTAAAACATTCCAACTCATTTTCCTCCATTAAAATTTACTTCGTTGCTATCCATCACTCAGTATGCTCTGCCGACCCTAAAAGTTTGGACTAGTACTCAGTACGGTGATTGCATCTGTTAATCTTGAAAGTGATAACCTAATAAAATCTTTCCCCATAACCAACGAACTGACGTTGATTTTCGATAAATACTCAAAGTGCAATGCCTAGAGGTGATGCCGGAAACATACCGTTGTCATAGAGTTCTAAGTGCTGGTTAAGTCATTAGACACCTAGTCAAGAATACTGGACGGTCCGTCAGGTTGCCGGGGTAGTTACTGAAAGTATTTCTTTCGGTTGGATGCTTGCCTTGACTTTTTTAGCCCTAATAATCAAGAACATCTAAAACACTTTAAAATTTACCAAGAACAATTTCAAAACGATCTCACAAACAGTTACTTTGAGACTTACATTTTCAGCATCACAAGCATCTTTTTTGACTCCATTTGGCACTGGTCTATAAAACTCTTATGTATCACCTTGATCCGAACCATTAGTCCTTATGCATTTTATTTAACTATCTTGTGGATGCTTATTTAAATTTCAAAGTCAAAGTATATTGTTTCATCTTGATCAATTGTATCTTGTAATTCTGCAACGTGGATTGCGTGTTTATTTGCTCTCTCATCATTAAAAAACTCCTAAACAACACTCATCCGCATCACCATACACCAAAAACACTTAAAACACAGAGCCATAGAATAACTCTTTGTAGGGACTATCCCCCTTGGCTTCGTTAGGAGATAGCCTAAACGGAGGAGCTGGGATTCAGGTTGCCCCCAAGGCCACACTTCTCCCACTTGTAGTGAGGAGACAACTTTCGAAAGATTTCTGCTGCTGGTGTGCATCTCGGCGGACAACACAGCCGATTATTCCTTGCAATCCCAGGGCCACTAGTTTGTGCGACAACATGTCCTCAAATATGAAATTGGCTTGTTGATTTTACCAGTCTCCAAAATTGCTAAAAATACAAAGTACTACAAATAACAATTTCTTAGATTTGGCTCAGAATTGAACCCCACAGATCTCCCCAAAGGGTGTCCAAATCTATGATTTGATCATGCAAATATTACATCATTAGGGCAAATTTGGGCGTCTAAAATGGACCTCATAAGAATACGAGCCACCTCGTATGAAAACGAGCCACCTCATAAGAAAAAGAGCCATTGAATTCAAGACCCAATAGAATTTCAAGAAAATAGTCAACCATAATGGTTGACATGGCATATTTGACATCAAAAAAACTAATTTTTAAATTGTATTTTCAACATATTTCTCTGTTGTTTTACTCAAATTTCGAGCAGGAGCACTCGTTCGTTGCGGAATTAAATTCCGCATCCAACAAGTATTCGCATTGCATACTTTTGAGATACCCCACTCCACGAAAACATGAAATACATAAAAAAATGTGTTACAAATTCTTAACTACTTGGGAATGGATCTCTCATAAGATCCTCTAATTGAGGATCTTGTCTGTCTTTTTACAATGTCACATATCTTATAACTAGTGATGCGATTTGTGATGGTATGTATATGCATATTAAGTCAAGATTAGGAGATGATAAAATATAATCACCAACAAAACTAGTAAAATATTGGTGAGCACTGCACATGGGTAATTCGGTACAATTTCTAATAAGAGTGGTGGAAAGTACAGTAAGTTTTCATTTATGTCAGAATGTTTGTTACTTTATTTTAAATGCGAGTTTGAGTCTTGACATTTTAACTGTCAAAGTCACTGCTTTCCTAGTCATGTTTCTTTTGAAGGATGTCAATTTTCAAGGATTAACACTGATAACACACTGTTTGCTGAACAAAGCATTAATATATGGCTGAACGAATTGTAGGTTGGTGTTCAGTGAATTATAATACTAAATATCATGAACCCTTGTTGTTGTTCTTTCTTATCAAAATATTTAGTCATCATATGGAGTTACTATGTAACTTTAATGTATTCAAAGCTCGTTTAATTTATAGTTTGATGCAGTTATGGATGATATGGGTGGCATAGTTATAACGATGTTGTTTCTTAAATAATTCTCTCTGTCACGTGTATGACCTTTCCTTCCATGTATTCTAGAAAAGAATTTTGTGTGTGAAACTTCCCTGAAAATCTGTAAGCCCTTGCTGTATGTATGTGTTGTTGTATACTCAGGTACTTGTGATGAGCAATTTTGAGATAATTTCAGTGATTGCAGGTCCACTGTTATCAACTGCTACTGGAAGTAAACAGGACACTGGAGGAAGTGGTCCCATTCAATCCAGGTAACTATCCATATTAATTTTCTTAAAGAACCCTAGGATTGTTGTGGAAAATATTTGAAGTATGACAAGGCAAAGTAGGAGGTATTTCAACATGGTTTGGTGTGACATCGTTTTCCAATTACAGATACTCTCTTCCTAATGCTTAGCAGATAGAATTTGGGATATGCTTTGTTTCAGTTATGGATTTGAGCTTGCTCTTGGTCTGACTTGGCTGTTATGTATAGAGATAATGATAATAATAGTAATTAGAATAATACTAATAAAAAACATCAAGGGTGATACACCTGCACACCCTTGACTTGTCAATGAATATATAAACTGTCAATAGAGTTATAGTAAACCCATCATTCAAATATTATTCAATATATATCTTTTATACGTTACGCATCTTGTTATATTTTCGTAATATAGCACAAGTGTGCTTGTTAGATTAAAGCCTGCACTTGGAACAAGCCAAGGGGTCTGCTTTGAATGTGCATTAGAAAAGCTGATTTCTGGTACTGCATGGCTGTTGCGCAATAAGTTTGTGCAGCTTTTAAACTGTTTGTTGCAGTTTAACCTTCTTCAAGTTCATAATGGTGAATATCAATGAACTCTTGTTAGTTTCATTCGAGATATTTAAAGTACTTATTTTATTGGTTGTCGTGGGATGTGTATATGGTATAGGGAAGCTGTGACCGGACTTTGTTGTTTATTTGGCAATGTTCTTTGGTGGCACATACTAGCTATCTGGTCTTCCTTAGTCATTGTTATGACTGTAACTTCTTGGCCTATGTTCTAGAATATAATAACAATTGTTAACTTTATGGGATAAAGTAACCCTAAGTCAGAAGTAAAAGTAAAACTCTACATCTAGGCCTAAGTCGTGTAAGTACGTATTTAGTGCTGGTGACACATCACATCTTTCCAGAGTTCTGGATCTTGATGTATATTCTGACTTTATTTCTGCTTTAGTTAGCTTGAGGAAGAGGTTATGATAGGCATTGTGTATACCCTTTGGCACTTTCTTTGTAAATATGTTGATGTGAATATAAGAAAGTAATTTTCAAAGAAAAAAAGTACGTAGTTAGTGATTTAGACCAATGTTATCAGAGTCAGACTTGGCAAAGACTCAGCTGGTCTGGGACTTCGCGATGTTAGTGTTTGCACTTTAATTCAATTATGTTAGATCTTTAAACTGAAAGATAGACAAGGACAACAAAACAGAAGAACACAAGAAATTTCCTTGGGGAAACCGTAAAGGAGAAAACCCCACAACTTCCTCAGTAATAGATTCGTCACTAAGTACAATATCAAACAAGATAGAAAACCCAAATATAAGATGTCTTTTGCAGCTTCCCTCTTTTTTCTCCAGCGAACTTGTCTTCTCTCTCACTTGGTGCGAACTTGCTTGAGTGAGTGTGATATCCAAATGAGAGAGGTGCCTCTCTATTTATACTTTAAGTGTGACTGACCTAATTCCCCAATGGGACCGACTTGCTTACCTAACTGGGCCGACCTCTCCTAGGGAGACTCAAAAATACATTTTACATTTGACCTTTGGGGATCTATTGCCCCGACTTACAATGGAGGTTTTACCTCGATATTCTTAGATGACCAAATATAATAATGACATCCTTGAATAGAGGAAAAACATCTCCGACGGAGGTACAATAAAAATACAATAATAATATAATAATAATATACAAAAGAATATCTTCCAAAGTTACATTTACAACAACACTCCCTCTTAACTAGGAAGGTATTCTCTCGACACAGTCATCACAGCTAGACACAAACTCTGGACAACGTCATCATCATCATCATCGTTGGATCATCATCACTGGATCATCATCATTGCTGCTACAACAATTCTCATCTTGTTGATCATTGACTAGTGACATCTCTTGAATCTATCGGTCATGAGAAGTTCTATAGAGCCATCTCGTTTTCATGCTGGATGTAGGCCTAGCTCTCATCTAGGACTTTATCATCTATACGAGCAAGCCATCAAGTAGGTACAGCCCAGGACCACATATTACATTGCCAGAGCAATCACCTGCGTCTCCTACTATCATCTCATTGTATCTGGATCATCTCATCATCGCATGCAGAGAACAACCCAGGTGCATATACGATGTCCACTAGACAACCTGCGTCTTCCACCCAGTGGATACAGCCCAGGAATATTTGCGTCTTCCACCCATTGGATACAACCCAGATGTATTATGTCTCTCTCTCAGTCAACCTGCGTCTTCCACCTAGTGGATATAGCCCAGGAACATCAGCGTCTTCCACCCCGTGGATACCGCCCAGATGTATTACGACTCTCTCGGTCAATCTGCGTCTTCAAACATGTGGATACAGCCCAGGAGCATCCCAGATGCATTACGTCCTTTCAGACCACTTGTGTCTTCCATTAGGTAAGATACAACCCAGGCACATCCTAGATGCTTTATGACCCGTGGACCACCAACGTCTTCAAACATGTGGATACAGCCCAGGAACATCCCAGATGTATTACGTCCTTGCGGACTACCCGCGTCTTCCACCATAAGATACAACCCTGGTGCACCTGCGTCTTCCGGTCCCATCACTTCCTCTTTCGAGGAAAATCGATCTAGATAACACCAAGCTTCTCTCTAAAGTACTCAAACTTCACTCTTGCTAATAGCTTGGTCAACACATCGACATCTACTCGTCTGTCGCCACATATTGGAGCTTCATTGCTCCTTTCTGCACCATATCCTGGATATAGTGGTACTTGATCTCGATATGGTTCGACTTGTCATGGAACACTGGGTTCTTAGACAATTTCACACAACTCTGGTTGTCACAAAAGATACAAGTTGCCTCTAACTCAAGATCAAATAAATTTGATAGTAGCTTCCTAAGCCATACTGCCTCACAACTAGCCGAACAAGCTGCAATATACTCTACTTCGGCTGTACTCAGTGCCACACTTGACTGTTTCTTGCTAAACCAAGAGATCATTCCGGATCCCAAACTGAAGCGACATCCTGAAGTGCTCTTCCTGTCTGTGGCACTGCCTGCCCAATCCGAATCAACATAACCATGTAGGTTAATCTTTTGATTCGTCTCATATTTGAGCCCATACTCAATTGTACCCTTTAGGTACCTCACTATATGCTTTGTAGCAATCAGGTAAACACGTCTCGGATCTGTCATGAACTGGCTTAGAGTGTTCACAACAAAGCATATGTCTGGTCTTGTGTTTGTCAAGTACATCAACGAACCAATCATCTGCCTATACATTGTGGCATCAACTATCTCTGATGAAGCATCACACAGTAGCTTCAAGTTCGATGCCATTGGTGTGGCCATTGCCTTGCAGTCCATCATTCCGAACCTCTTCAGAATCTCCACTGCATACTTTCCTTGACCAATGAAAATCCCATCTATATTCTGCCACACCTCCATGCCTAAGAAGTAGTGCATCAATCCTAGGTCCTTCATTTCGAACTCTGTGGCAAGCCTTCTTTTTGTTTTTGCAATGAGCTCATCCTCTCATGTTATGAATAGGTCATCTACATATAGAAATAGTATCACTGGTCTTTTGCTCTCAACCTTGAACTAGAGGTTGGAATCTGCTTTACTCTTGGTAAAGCCTAAGCTCATCAGAAAACTGTCCATCCTGCCGTACCACGTCCTGGGTGCTTGCTTCAAACCATACAAGGCTTTATTTAACTTGCACCCATGAGTCAGTCTGTCATGTGTCTCAAATCCCAGTGGCTGCTCCACATACACTTCCTCTTCGACTACACCATTCAAAAATGCTATCTTGACGTCCATCTGGTGTATCTTCCATTTCATTATCGCGGCTAAAGCAAGTATAAATCTAATGGAAGTTTATCTTGCTACAGGTGCAAATGTCTCCTCGTAGTCTATGCCTTCTTTCTGGGAGAAGCCACGTGCCACAAATCTTGCCTTATGTTTTTCGATGCTACCATCTATAGCATGCTTGATCTTGTAGATCCATTTTGAAGTCACAACAGACTCCCCTTCTGGTCTCGAAACTATCTCCCAAACATCATTCTTCATAATCGACTGGTACTCTTCGATCATGGCATCCTTCCATTCTTTCTTTTCTTCCACTTCCTCATAGTTGGAAGGTTCTTTATCCATGATGTCACATAGTAGGGCCACATGGTTGGAGTATGTTCTGGGACTCTTGCTTTCTCTGTGTGTCCCATCTGGAGCACCATACTTCTCTGCATCTTGTATTGCTTCACGCGCCCATGTCGATATTCTCTTGTGGAAGTTCTTCTCACAAGGTGGATCTACAGGTTCTTGTGGTTCTGTCATGCCATGGTCTTGGTGAGCTTCTTGGATGGTCTCTTCCATAACTGTGTCTCTGGTTCTGGGAACTTCAGGTTCTTCAGTTTATTCAATAGGTAATTGTCTTGATTTGTTGTATGCTGAGTCTTCATCAAAAGTTACATCTATGCTGATTTTGATCTTCTTGAATCCTGGGATGTATGTTCAGTAAGCTTTTGATGTGTCTCAGTATCCCACGAATATGCCCTTCTTTCCTGAAGGATCTAGTTTTATTCTCTTTCTTTCGGGATGTGTATGTACATAGGGCAGCCAAATATTCTGAGATGGTTGACTTCTGGTTTCTCTCTTGAGAAAGCTTCTTCTGGAGTCTTGTTGTTCAATACACGGTGGGGTGTGTGGTTTTGTACATACACGGTTGTTCTTGCTGCCTCTTCCCATCACTGCATCGTAAGATCTTGGTCATGGAGCATTGCTTTTGCTGCTTCCATTATTGTTCTATTCTTACGTTCTGCAACGCCATTTTGTTGAGGATTGTAAGGAGTGCTCAACTCCCTCTTAATCCCAGATTCTCTGCAAAGGTCCTTGAAGTCCTCTGAGGTGAATTCTCCGCCATTGTCTGATCGTAGAGTCTTGATCTTCTTTGCAGTATGATTTCTACCAAGGCTTTGAATTCCTTGAATTTGCTAAACACTTCATCTTTGCCTTTCAAAAAATAAATCCATGTCTTACGAGAAAAGTCATCTATGAAAGAAACATAGTATACATACCCACTTAAAGAGTTGGAAGACATGGGGCCACACACATTTGAGTGAATTATCTCCAAGATTCCTTTTGCCTTGCTTTCACTGCTAGGAAATGACTTCTTCACATTCTTCCCTTGTGCACATCCCTTGTAGATGCCTTCATATTTTTTTTCGAATTTCTGGTCGACCTGATACTGCTTTACTTGCAATTGGTAGTGCTCTATGGTGTACATGTGCAAGCCTTCTATGCCATAATTCACTTGGTTCCATGGAGTCATGAACAAATGCTTATTCTGGTTGTCCTTTCAACTTGTACATGCCTCCCTCTTGCTCTCCAATTATTGTTGCATCATTTATTGTCTTTCCTCTTGGCCACATTAGAACTTGGCCATTAATGTAATGTACCAATTGGGATTAGTGATACAAAAACTCTCTACTTTATAGAATCAGTTAATAAAGTTTATGGAAGCTAGTTTGACTGAGGGTGGACATGGTCAAAAGCTTTGGATGGAAGGAAGGCTTTGATATTTGTTGATACCTCTGCACAAAGTACTGAGCCCATTGATGTTTCAATATCAACAAAGCTGAAATCTACTCCAACGCTCCTGGGCCCCTCAACATATGCAGAGTAGTATGGGTATAAGCTTTGACTGGATGCAAGAGATGAGTGTTTCTGACTCAGAGAGGCTAAATAACATTAAATTATATTCATTTCAAGGACTACCGATGAGGAAAAAGGACTTGAACTTGGCCTAATGAACCCCAAGTCAAGCAGTTCCTTGATGGTTCGCTCTATCTCATCCTTGAATCTTTTTGGGTGCTTGTATGGATGTACTTTGATAGGTGCAGTTCCTATCTCCAACTCAATCGTATCCTCTACTACTCTATCAGGTGGCCTACCATGAGGGAGATCCCCAAACACCTTCTCATGCCTTCGGAGTAACTTTTGAATGTCTTAGGATAATGAGCTACTTCAAATGAGTTGCCCTTTGTGGTGATTAGGCATTCTGCAGCCCATTGAATATCTCCATGCCTTAGTATGGATCTCATACTGTACGCACTTAGCACTTGTTTTGGATAGGTGTTGATCCCTCTAATCACTACCTCCTTCCTAGCTTCTCCCTTGAAGATCATCTCAGGGACTTGGTAGTCTATTGAATGCTTACCAATGGAATACAACCATTTTACTCCCAAAACCATGTTAGTATCAACAACATCCACAACGTAGAAGCTATCTGTAATGGTATGTTCTGTAACAAACAAAATATATATAAAATCAAAGTATAAATAAATAAAAATACATAAATCAATAGTTAATATTAGTAACTAAATCTAATGAAGAGGCACCTCTTTAATGAAAGGTCACGTCTCTTCAAGGGCACCCCCACGTGGGTATTTATACAAGCCCTCCATTCTCATTGTAACATCTCATATCTCATCATTTTACAATTAATATATATTTCCTATATGGATTTTTTTTCTATGTCTTATTTACAGTGGATATTTCTTTAGAACGAACCTTGTTCGTCTCATTTGGTTTCAGAGCTTTGTTTTTCTGGTCCCGACCTTTGGCCACAAACCCTTATCAGACCTTGTTTGACCTGGCTTTTGGCCACACCCAAAATTCCCAGATTTTCTCTGAAATTTCAGGTCTTTGACCACAACTGGCCATTGGCCATTTACAAAAAAAAGAAGAAGGAAAGAATGATCATTCCAAGGAAAATAAAATAAAAAAAGTAAAGAAAAATCATTCCAAGGAAAATAAAATAAAAAAATAAAAAATAAAATACTCTGCTGCCAAATATCATTGTCAAGAGATATTCGCTAAAGTTACAAAAGCTCAATATTGTGACTGGGAAATTATTTAAGTTGGATCGGTCATCACAAACTAGAAACGCGAGATAAAAAATTCATCTAAGATCTTCTTTAACTAGAAACAAGAGACAGAAAATTCATCTAAGATCTTCCCAGAGATTTGTGACTTCAAGATAGCTGCTGTTTCAAAACAAAATTGAACCCGTAAATAACCGGGGCCGCCATTCCTAGGGAATATTAGAAGGTGTTTTGCAAATGCCTTACTAACAATTATTAAAGAGAAGTGCCACGATTTCTCTACAGACGCAACGTTTCATAGACAGATACGAAAGGGAAAATAATAGTCAACATAAATTAATTGGTAGTTCAAATAGAGTTATATAGATATTAAAGGCATACCATCTCAAAGGAAAAGCATTTAATTAGCAAAGGAAGACTATTCTGCTACACTAAATTAAATCTGAAAAATCTAAAAAATCAACCATGGAAACGTGAAGGGGGAGATCGCGACTAGTGGCAGAACTATCAATTGTTGGAGAAAAAGATAAATATTCAAAGAGTTGGCAGTTATATCCACCTGTTGAAGCCTTGGGTATGTAGGTTGCTGGAATATTGTCCAAGGCTAGCAACAAAGGGTGAAAACCCAATCTGAAAGGCTTCAAAAAGCTCTGCGCAAGAGCAGTTCTATCCCCAGACCGTTTGGTGTAGTTAACTCCAATGGATATAAAGGTCTCCGTTGGCACTTATGGGGTTTCGATCCTGAAAGGATTTGTCTTCCTGTGAAGGAAAGATCAAAGTGTCCTAACTCTAGAAAGGAATCTATCTTAAAAGAAATCTAATCTAAGTTAGATCTAATCTAAAGAAAGTGCTTTGTTCATATGCAGAATAACTTGATCTGAAAATTTAATAAGCCTTTTCACTAGTTTGATAGAAATGTGAAATAGGATCTTTACTCATTACCTCAAAATACAATCGGACAATAAAAATTAAATGATAATAGTTTGAAGATTAGGCACATGCAAGATTATCCTGTAGCTGGAATGCTAATTGAAAAATTAACATTAATTTAATAATTTCTGTTAATCATTTGCAGAAATAGATAAATGTTTTAATTAAATAAATTCACTTAAAACATAAATACACACAGATCATCAATTGAGACAAATCTAAACTGGAGATCAATGCATTGATTATTGATTGCAAAAATTAAACAGTATTGATTAATCAGATGAAGTGAAAATCAACATTCATCAAACAAATTTGATAAATTGACAAAAGAGGAATTAAGAGAAAACTAACTGTATTAGCTCAAAATTGCAAGAAATTACAATCTCTTCATTAATAAGAGTATCTCCAGTCTTTTTTTGCAGATTTTCTCCCCCTTGCCCCATGAGACTTCTACCCTTTAAATAATAATTACAAAATAGTTACAAAGGATAGACTTCCCATAAAACAGCGATCACAAAATCAACTAATCTAAGAATAATCAAGGATAGGTTGCCACTTGGTCCAAACTCCTAACAACTCATCAATATCTGGATAATTGGCTGACTCGAGTCCCAACTGGGCATCACACGTAAAGGACTCCATCTCATTATTTGCCAACTTATGCCAAGTGCGCAGGAAAATATGGATCTTGCCTTCCAAGCTGACAGGTTGCCTGATGAACTTGTCAACCTCTGCAATCTAGATGTGCTCGAGCTACTGGATCTGTTCCTTGACTTTCTCGCACCTGGTCTCAACCTGTTCAATCATTAACTTCGGTGGACAGGCCTTCTCGATGAGATCCATGGTGGGAAATTGCAGGCTGACCATAATATTATCCACAACATACCACCTTCCACCACAAATGGTCTGTGCCTTTTTGACTGTTTCATCCACCATATCAAGGACATTCTGCCAGGCATTCAAAGAAGTCCTGGCTCTTTTGATCTTGAAGCTATCCAACACTGGAATGCCATCTGGTTTCTCTTTGATGTACCTCTGCCAATCGACAACGTCATCAATAGCTTTGGAAGCTTGTTGCCTCTTGTCCATCTGCTTCTCAAGGATGACAAAGATTCGCTCAAAAACACTATGAGTTTCCTGAATTTCATTCAAGCAACTGAATAACTCAGCTAAGAGTTTATGATGCTCTTCATTTACTTGATTAGCCAAATCCCTGAACTCTTCCTAAGAAAACGTAGAGAAAGGAGGAGTGGCTGCACTTGCAGTTGCATCCCTCAACTGCTGTTCCAATATTTCTATCCTCTCCATATTTGCAGTGTTTAGGATTTGTGCATCCTGTAGTTCATCTTGAAGAGAAGTATTCTGTTCCTGCATCTGTTTGAGCTGATTTTCATGCTGACTTCTTAATTCATGAATACGAGATTCATGTCCCTCATTAACCTTGGCCAGCTGCTCATGAAGCTTCTTTAACTCTTCCTTTTTCATGTCAATTTCTTTATTCAATGAGGTCACGGAATCGAAGTTGGCTCCTGCAAATGCTCCCATAGCTACAGTAGTATCCAATGCTTCCTGCTGGATATCATCAGATTTTTTGGTCCAAATAACTTGATTAGGAAAAGGTGCCTGCAACACACTTTGATCTCTGCTTCTCTTGTTACCTTTCTTCACCACTGCCTTAGCTGATTTGCTATAGAAATATTCTCCAAGGGAGACCACAATATCCTCCTCACAAGCAGCTATCAACTCAGTAGAAGATGTAGCTACATCTCCTGTTGCAACTAGTTGAGCTGTCTGTGTAACAGTAGCACTTGGAATGGGCATGGTGATTTGAGCAGTAGGGATGGAAGAAATGGCAGAGATAGTAGAAGTGGAAGGCATAGCAGTGGAAGGTTAAGGAACGGAAGAAGTAGTCAAAGAGACAACTTCAGGAGGGAAATAGGGACAAAAGTAACTGATGGTACAAAGGTTAGAGAAGTAGTAGAAGTGATAACCTCTAAAGGTGAAGTAGGAGGAATGGTTGATGATGGTTGCAGAGAGACAGTTGGAAACTGGATCTCTGTAACTTTTGGAGGTGAAGTGGTGAGTGGAACTGACAAGGTTGGAAGTGAATCGGGGATGGAGGTTAGTGCAACAAATAATTGAGACATGGTCGATGGTGGAAGTGAGATAGATGGCTGAGTTGCCAGAACTGGCTGTGAAATAGCTGCAAAGGTGGTAAATATCTCAGCTAATGTAGCTGATGGGAAAGAAATATTATCCAATGAAGTAAGAGGGAGCCCACTCGAAGTAAGTGGCAATGTGGAAATTAATGCAGTGAGGGTGGTGGTGACTTCTGGAAAGTGATCATCAGGAATAGGGTCATCCATCGTTATGTTGTCAAGTAAATCTGTAACAGCCTGGGAGACTTCTGTGACTTCCTGTACAACAGGCACAACAGGAGAAAAAATGCTTGCTGGAAGCCTTTCATCTTCCACATCACTGTCTTCAATATTCAATGTAGGTATGGTAGATGCAGGAGTTTGAATCTTCTGTGTCTTTGCTGGGTTACTCACGACCACTTGAGTATCACTGGCTAGACTACTTGCAACAATGACTTGGGTGTCAAGCATTGAAGTCATATGTGCCAACTCTTTCTTCAACTCATCAACTGATTGAATTAGGATCTTCTTGGTTTGTTGAACATCTTCTACAAGGCCCTTGCCTTTGCCTCCATCTGGATATGTCAACATCAGAGGAGTAGCTGCCTTTTGTGCTTCTTTTTCTTCCCTTTCCTTTCTGACCTGCTCTACCAGTTCCAGCTCCATTCTCCTGTAACTCAAAACCTTAGTCTTGAGTTCTTTTTGGTACTAAAGGATGAAGCTCTGCTCTTCTTTAGTCTTATCCCTAACCAGGACTTCAGAAAAGAAATTCACTCCCAGATAAATGGAGTCATCAGGGATATCTTCATGAGCATAGTCTGTCTTCATGTGTTCTTGTTTGAGCATCAAGGGATGCTTTGGGGTCATGCATCCTTTTGGGAGCAAATCCCATTTTCAAAGAAACAATCCTCTTTCCTAGTATTGCAGCCCAAGTTGAAGCGGGAATGACCAAAGGCCCAAGATTTAGGGGCAATTTAGGCCATCCCCTTCTCTTAGGTCTAGTAAGCTTAAGAAATACCCCATCCGTTACAGTCTGGAATGATATCTCTTCAAGTAGCAGCCTATCTGGGACTACCCTTGACAGTAAATGCAGTGTGTTGCTCCCTCAAATTCTGACATAAGAAAAAGCTTCTCCCACATACGAATCACCAAGTGTAGGGATTAAAGTTCTAGCATTGGGAGAAAAAGCGAGAAAAAGCAGGTGCATCTTCCCTAAATATTTGTTGATAGATGGCACCAAAGAAGTGGTCACAGATATCATATAGGAAAGGAACAAAGTTGCTCTCCCATAAGTCTGAACAGTAAATGTGGACTGGAGGTGATGACAAGGTCCAATTCCATCCCATGGAGGGGTACTGGAATTTTGAGCAGAAGATATCAATTACATAGGCAGAATAAAAGAAAAGTGGCTTCTTTGGTGTTTTCTGATATCGCTCAATAGTTGTCTTTAATTCAGATGACAAAATTAAAGCCCAGGGGAATGACTCCCTCATTGTAAGGACATGATGGGCCACAAGTGCCCTTTCATCTTTGAACACTGAACAGTTAGGAAGACCATAAAGCTTGCAAAGCATGGCTGCCAAAAGGGAATAGGGTTCCTTGAACCACGAAACCGGGTATGAGTTATCAGCTCTGGGCATGAAATTTGCCAGTTTGTTCATCCAATACTTCACCATTTTATCGAAATTATACCTAGTCTTAGCAAAGTCCAGGAATGCAGCATTAAGAGGCTGGATAGCTGGTTTAAGGGCATATGCTCTGGTGAAAACCTTAGGGCAAAAAGTGGCCAATTGAGACCCTAAGCTATTGTTAAAGGAACTGTCCTTAGGGCTCGCATGTTCAAGAATGCATTTAACTATGTCTGTGCAGGGGAGAATGGCAGGTCTAGCAGCGATGGCATGTAGCTGTGAATCCCTAATTCTCTCATAGGGGGGCTGGTCATTTTGGATGTCTGACAGGTTATCATTATAAAAAATGGCGTAGATTTTAGACCAATCAATCTGGTAAGTCTCAGAAACTTTGTCACTGGTATCAGCAAGGATGCTGAAGTTAGGGTCTTTGTTCAACAAATACTTCTTAGCTGTTTTGGAGTGGGTGTTTCGTGACATGTTGAAAAACTGGAAATTTTTGATAAATAAATAAACACAAATAAAAAATAATTCAAAAATGGCAAAAACCCGTAAACAACAAATAAGAAAAAGACATAAAACCGACCTGTGAGTGATGAAAACGACAAAAAACAGCCCTGGTAAAATCCTGTGGTAAAATCTTCATAACAGGTAAATTCTTTGAAAATGAAAATGATAAAAGAAAATAGAAAAATCAACATATTTATCACTTTCGTCGAGTAAAATTTGGGCCGTAGGATTAAAACAGATCGACGGCTGAGATCTAATTAAGCGAGATGCAAAAAGAGAGTTGCTGGCGTTTATTTTGCAAATATATACATTCTTTCCGCAATCCGCAATCCGAATTGCGGGTTGCGGAATCGCAACTTTAAGTATTAACAAACCAGAAGTTTCCGCAATCTGCAATTGCGGGTTGCGGGTTGTGGAAATGCAAACGACGCTAAATAACATAATGACCCTTCCACAATCTGCAATTTGTGGGTTGCGGGTTGCGGAAAGACAACGCGCAAAAATTACTTGAGAGTCTTCCCGCAATCCACAATTGCGGGTTGCGGGTGCAAAAGACCACAATTATTGAAAAACAATTTCGCATCCGCAATCCGCATTGCGGATAGTAATTTTCCCTTTGAAAATTCCTTTGGTTTTTGCGTGTTTTTTGTGAGTTGCGGAAAGCTTCGATTTTCCCAAAAGTTAGCTCTTTCCGCAATCCGCAATGCAAATTGCGGAAGCTTGGTTTTCGGTTTTGAAACATTCTCGTTCCGCAACCCGCAATGGATTGCGGGTTGCGGAACGAGAATGTTTCAAAACCGAAAACCAAGCTTCCGCAATTTGCATTGCGGATTGCGGAAAGAGCTAACTTTTGGGAAAATCGAAGCTTTCCGCAACTCACAAAAAACACGCAAAAACCAAAGGAATTTTCAAAGGGAAAATTACTAACTGAATCAAATCATGGCAAAAGGATAAAAGCATGATGAAAAACCCCAAAATGACCATGGAATTTAAACATTACCTTTGCATACAAAAATTTGGGGCTCCCATGTTCTAACGAAAACATAGGATCTGTTGTACCTACAACACCACCATAAAAAATGTGTTTGAACCTTTTAGGTGATACGCCATGACTCACAACTTGTGAAGGATTAATCGAATATTTTATTAAATTTTCATAACTCAGCTAATAAGTCAAACGGATTATAAGGAATAATCAACCTTATAAACATTTGGATAGTATATAAATAGTTAGCTAAAAGCAAATTAACAATAAAATATTAAGTGCTTCAAAGTTGAGTTAAAAGGAATCTATATTGGATATATATACACTTTTGAAAGTGGTTTTCAAAAATTAAAAACGAAAAAGATTATAAAGCCACTTTTTCATTAAAGGTGTCATTTCAAAAGGGGAAAACAAGTTTTCTATTATTATAAAAAAAAAGTTTCCCTGAGTTTCAAAGTGAAAGTATAAAAAGGAAAATATATCAAGTGAAGTAGTTATATAGAGGAAGTGAAGAGTTAAGGTATATTTTATCAACTAAAATAAAAAATGGAATCTATACAATGTGAATCTATACTATGTGAGATAGTAAAGAACCAAAATTCTTATTTAGAAAATAAGAATAAGGATTTTCTTGCTCAAATCACCGAATTAAAAAAGGAGAATTATCGCAATAAAAGACAACTAAGAGAAAATGAAGAATTTAAGAAGAAAGCTAACAAAAATTTACTAGAAAAGGACGAAGTCTTGCTTGAAAGATCATAATCACAAACTACTTGAACAACTCAAGAAGTCAAAGGATTCAAAGCAAGGTAACCATAAATTCGAACAGGAGAATGAAGAGATCACCAAGAAGTTATCAGAAAAAGATGAAGAAGTTTCTAACCTAAGGAAACTTAATAAAAAATTGCTTGAGGAAATTAGAAAACCAAGACCTTGAAGATAAAATCAGAAGGTTAAAGAATGACGAAAAATCGACTTATAGTAGCATTGCCAAGTTAGAAGAAGAAATAAAATGTTTAAACAAACTCATTATGGACAAAGATAAGGAATTTGCGCAAGTCCAGAGAAAGTTAGAAAGTCAAGAAGCAGAGATATGTCGACTTCAACAACAGAATAATGAGCTCCAACATAAATATGATGATACAAAATAGGGGAACAAGTTGGAATTGACAACAGTCAAAAGCACATTATCAAATAACACTGAAGAAATATATCGATTAAGAAACTGTTATCACACCATAGTAGTTGGGCTACTATTCTTGCTGAGCAAATATGTGCACTTTCCAGAGCTTTGCTTTTACAGAGATCAGCTATGATGAGCATTTTCATTTGAGATCACTTATGGATCAGAGTAGTATATGTATCAGATATTGATTAGACCTTGTGCCAAGGCTGAGCCTTGAGAGCTTAGATTTGATGACCCATGTGACCCTTTGTTCCATACAATTCCAGTTCAGTGCCCAGTTGTATTATTGCAGCAGTGTTTCAGTTATTTGTGGATGGTTATTTTGATATGATGTGATCTATGGACTTGTGATTGTTAGTATTGGATTATTATCTTGTTGTTTTAGTCCTCCTCATAGCATTGGCTTGGTATATGATTCATGATGTGGTAGTACTATCTAAAATAATAAAATGAAATATCTTGGATGATGTTATGAATATAAAATTGGATGTATTACTTGCACATTAAGGTTTTCTGACAACACCCATTGGTTTCATTACCCTCCTAGGAGAATAAACATGGTCTTTCTTGACATCTTTCTCTGCTAGCTTAGGCACCACTTTCACTTGACTCCATTCATCCATGGCCTTCCTTATTTGGCTCTCACTTGACTTCCCTTCTTGACTCTTTGATATGGAGGACTTCCCCATTTCTACCTGTGTGTTGGACCGCATCCATGTTTGTTTTGTGTCTCGGCTATGAGTTGGTGATAGAACCTGCCTTTGGTGAGTTAGATTGTTTGCCTAAATCATTCTGGTCGGTTGTACCGATGTTTGGCACTGTGCAAAACTCCCCCTAGTCACTTGAGTTGTTGTTGGCTAAAATAGAAAGCACATGTACTTCTTGTATTGGAAATCTATTATGAAAGCCTGGGAACTTAAAATTCTAGAATGTGTTTCTTAACACACATGAATAAAGGCTATAGCAATGAACTGCGAAAATACCCCGCGACGGGTATATAAAGGTCCATAAAAGCAATGGTTAATCAAAAGTTATATCTATTATTTGTTGAACTTGTGAATGTAAATATGCCCCGGATGCAAGCTGCGATTAGTTGTGCTTCTTAGCACATGTGAAATCCCAGAGGGGTCATATAGACCAGAAAGGCCATTGAAATGAAATGAATGATCCTAATGAACCTGGATCAGCTTGATGTAGACATGATGCCTAAGTTGAATAAACACTCTCTAAACAACTTATCCATTTGTGAGGCACTGCCCTTCCCTTTGTTATTTTGTCCAGCACAGAGTGTAGCTCCCCTTTTCTCTGTCCAAAGTGTCATTTAGAAGAGTTGGTCAAGTCATCACTTTTTGCCTATCCTTTTCTTTTTAGCCTTCACCCTTTGCTAGCAGTTAGGCCATGTCCATTGAATGAGTTTGTCTTTAAAGCTTTGTGCAAGTAAATTATAAATAACACTGGAATAAATATGTATTAACTGCCACTGAATGATGTTTGTACTTTAAGTTAAGCTATGAATATGATTAAAGGAACATGTCGTAGTCTGTTGCTATAATCTAGTCTTTGGTTGTATATTGACGTAGTCAAACTTAGTTTGACCATGGTCATTCTTGAGATCCGTGATCAGATGGACCACATACACTTATTGATGATTCCATATGTTGGACATATGTCTTAGATGATGATTGATGCAGTTGGTCAGTTTTATTATTATTTCCAGATCATCATATTTTACACTGTCCAGGTATGGTGGACCCTACTGTTGACCCCATAGGTCAACCCATGGTGTATGACTACTCATTTCTAGTAGATTTGGGTCTTTTGGATCCATAGAGACACTTATCTTTTAGTTCCGGGCACTTCTGATGATGATAGTAGCAGTTATCCACCTATTGACCAGTTTGGGCATGCTGATCCAGCTTGTGTCCAGTAGAGGCCTTGGAGGCCAGTCGTTGCCTAGGGCGCTATGTAGGAAGGGGGTGGTCCAACCACTTGATTTCACCATTATACCCCCCTTCCAGACAGAAAATTGAAAACGATAAAGTAAATAAGGAGAATGCTGATAGGTTCTGTTGTCGCCAGATACACACCTCAGGAAAGCTTATCATGGCATAAATATTCAAGCTACTGGGTGCGTCCTTGGGGGCAAATTTCGAGTTGAGATACTGTCACTCAACACTCAACTCCTCCGTCTAGGCCAACTCTTAGCGAAGCCAAGGGTGGTAGCCCCTAGGAAAATAACTAAGGCTTTTGGGTGATTTAGTTATTAAGATGAAAGATGAAATTCTAGGAGTTTACAATAAACACTGATACAAGCAATTGCACAATAAAATTAGATCAACATATAATGAAACCTTCCATTAACACATGAATTCACTTAAATAATGTTTGATAATTGGTGCAGGTAGACCAGTGCTAATGGTGTCGTATAATGATGTGCCGAGAAAGTGTTGCAATTGTCTCGTTGGCTAGTTTTAGCTTATTATTAAATGAGTGGATTAGGGAGTGGGTTACGTAATGTAATGCTATTTCAAAAGTAAAAAGTAATTAAAAAACTCATGTCGGCTCATAAAATAAAATAAAAAAACCAAATGAAAAGTAATTAAAAAATCCATGTAGGCTCATAAAACAAAAAAATTAAAATCACAGTAGATCCATCTTAAATCCGGATCTATAAAGCAGCACCAAGAGGGATCAAATTTATGGAGGTGTTAATTTTTTTGGGTGTAAAAAATTTAAGATAAACAAACAAAATTACACCACAAGTAATTGGATCCCTCTCGGTGCTTGATAGATCCGGGTTAAGATGGATCTATGTTGGTTTACTTGATTTCATTGTAGATGATCCATGAGTCATGATGATGATCATGAGGTACATTTATTATATATCTTTTGATGACTTGGGATTTAGGACACGATTCATTTTTTTATGTGTGATGTATCACTAGACATCTTATATATATTATATATCAATTTTTCCCATATTCACGTGGCAATGTGTTTATTAAATTATTTGATGTTTTTGTTGCTTTAGATGTTTAAAAAATTGAAAAAAAATGAATATTTTTGTATTTTTTTAAGTTTGCCGATATATTGCCGTTGTTTGCGGATGTTTTCCCAAGATATTCCAAAATGATGTTTTCTAGACCCAGCTGATTTTTTCGCTGATATATGTGTGTGTGTGTGTGTGTTGCAAACATCGTCTCAGCGAAAAAATCGGCATATATATATATATATATATATATATATATATGCTGTCGTTTCCTCGCTGTATTGTAGTCGACGTTTTTGAAAATTTGTCATATCCGTTACCCTCCCCTTGTCTATTTCAATGCAACTTAGCATCAAATGGATATAAAAACTGTTTTCTTGAATGGTGATCCTTACAAGGAAGTTTATATTACTCAACTTGAAGGATTTGAAGAGGCAGGAAAGGAGTACTTAGTTTGCAAGTTGATAAAGGCCTTGTATCGGTTTAAAGCAGTCACCATGCATGTGGTATTTGAGGATGATGAGAGCCTAAAGACTAGTGGTTTTCAGAGAAGCACATTAGATCCAAATTTATACATCCAACATAATAGTAAAATCTTTGTCATTCTAGTGGTGTGTGTAGATTGTCTCATTGTCACTGGAGATGGGGTAATTGATGAAGTTAAGGAGGATTTAAGGTCAACATTTGAGATGACAGATTTGGGGACTCTGCAATATTTCCTTTGCTTGGAAGTATGGCAGAATGAAGGCAACATCTTTATTTCTCAACTAAAATATGCCAAGGATTTGCCTAAAAAATTTAATATGGCTAATTACAAACATGTTATCACACAACTTATAGTTGTCTCTAAAGGTATCCTATCTAGGACGGTAGAGGCATAGACAACTAAAGAGGTGACCCAAGAGATGCCACGGTTCCCAATGCAAGCTGGGTGTCCACTGTCACGTTAACCGAGGCACTCTTCACTTTAGATCAAGCCTAAGCAAGACCAAGGGGGGGACCCTAGCTTAGCCAATGAAGGCTAGTGTATCAAATCAAGACCTCCTAGGGATGTGTGATGATGACAAAGTGGAAGATCAAGATGAGATTAGATCTAGATCTAGGATGGATAAGTGGGCCCAATGAGTTAGGGCTTGGTTGAAGAGTCTTAAAGAAGGAAAAATATTCAACCAAGGAGAGATGAAGAGCACTTGTGAGGTTAAAGTGATAGATCTAGTGCCAAAATAATAGATCCAAGTGGGGTCCACCCTTAAAATATGGAAGTTGGTCCAAATGGGGCCCACAAGGTGAAAATCAATGAAGAAAAGCATTAGGGGGTTTGCAAATGAATGGATCTAATGAATCAATGAGGAATTAGCAATACCCAAATTGGGATCTAGCAAAATGCCCACCTACCCAAGGAGTGCGACTTCCTCAAGAGAGGACTAGTACCTTAGATGGAGGGGAAAATGGAGTCGGATGTCCACCAAATTATAGATCGGGAATGTTGTGGCTAATGTAGAGGTGGGTTTTAATTATTAAGCCCCAATAATTGCTAGATCTCCATAGATTTGAAAAAAAAAAAATGAGGGTTTTGAAGTTTAGGGTTTTAAGATCTAGAAATAATGGATAAGCCAAGGAGGAAAAATACTAACCTTTCAATTGTACCTGGATAATGAGATAAATGCCGATTATAAGGAGGATTACTTCCCCACAGATCAAATGAAGAATTTTGTAGTTTTCTTGCTAGTGTGTTTTGCTCAAGCCCACACGTGTGCCCCTCTATTCCTGCAAAACCAAAGAGACAAAGCTCAATCAATCAAACAAAATGAGGGTAGATACAAGCTAGAAGTAAAAGACAAAGAATGATTGGTACTGTTATCACATATATAGTAGCCGGTCTACCATATTCTATTTTCAGATTCCAGTACACTTTTCAGCCAGTTCCCTTACATTTGAGATGCTGAGATGAGCATTTACATTGGATCACTATTCGATTATGGACAACAGTATTATTCCCATGCCATGACTAAGTCTCAGGAAACTCAGATTTGATGATTGATGTAGCCATTTAGCCATTTACAGAGTAGTTGGTATTGCCCAAAGTTGTAGCAGCAGGTTCTCAGTGGACAGATGATGGTTTAGATTGTTATGCACAGGTATATGACCCAGCAGGTATTATCCTGTGTTATGGTTATTATTGCTCTTATACTCATTTTTGTGGCATGTCTTAGCACTTAGTATCATGATCTGGTGATCATATAGATATTTGGACCTGGTTGTATCTTTTATATATATATATGTCCTCACTCAGACTTAGAAGTTCTTGACCTATACTCATTGGTTTCACCCTCCTTAGGGAGAATAGAGGTGATCATTCTCACCATATTTTGGCTTGCTAGTGTTGGTTTCATTATCCACTTTCTCCACCCATCCATTACCTTCCAGTTTGTTGATTACCCTGACTTACTACTTGACTGGTGGCATGGAGGACCTTCCCCCACTATAGGCTCTTTGTTGGATGAGCTTCCCTGTTTTATTGTGTCTCGGCTCTGAGTTGCCTAAGTTGTGTTGGCTAAACCTGAAACAGATAGTGCTACCATTAGTACAATGTATATGGAAATGAAATGTATATCTTATGAAAGCCCATTCATGTAACAAGTGTTTCTGAACACGCGTGAATGCAAGGTAAGCCTAATGAAATTGGCTTTGAAATATAAATGTGAAATGTGAAATGTAAATCTATGGAATCGTGTTTCTGAACACACATAGATCATAAAGCCTTATAAATGTAAATCCATGTAACAAGTGTTTTTGAACACACGTGGATCAAGGCTATGGAAACTCAAAGGCCCAAAAATTAATGGTTCTTAAATGTTACATCTAAACAATTACTGGCCTCACTTGTATTGATTTATCCCTCACTAACTTGCGAGTTATCATGTGAGATGGATTTAGGGACAGCTCGAGTTATGTCCCCTAGAGTCTCAAGTTACGGTTTGCCGGGCACTTAGTCATGGCGGCTCTAGAAAAGACCTCACAGAGCTGTATCAGCTTGGATGTGAGTTGTAGGCATCTGTCAAGGTGAATAAGCACTTCTGAAGTAACTTACCCATTTGTGAGACATGACCATCCCCTGTGTTACTGCTTGTCCAGCATATGCTAGAGTGTGTATCCCCTTTCCATATCCAAAGTGTCACAGTGTCAAGTTAGTAGTCATCCTTTAGCCTAACTTATTGATTTTTAGCCTTCACCCTTCACTAACAAATTGGTCACAACTATGAAGTGAGTATGGTCTTGAAAGTCTGATCTGAGTCTTAATAAATATTGAAAACCCTTTATATTTGGTTATTAGATCGCTAGAGAAATGATTACTATTTGTTATAATTATCACTTGAATGATTTGTAGAGCATGTCTTAACCTCTAACACTTGCAGCAACTTATTTTTAGTTTGGGTCATATTATTGGTCATGTTGACTTGGTCAAACCTTGTTTGACCAAAGTCAACTACAGGACATGAGGTGGATAGACCTCGGATGATGCAGATGGATGATATGTGGTCTATTACAGGTCACCAGATGGTTCCATGCAGTGGTTACAGGTTTATGATGATGATTTGTGATTTTCAGCATATTTGATCATTTACAGATTATTATTATTTTATATGTCTGGGTATATTGGATATCTTATATGATCATGCAGAGATCCATAGGGTGTATGAGTACACACCTTAGGTAAATTTGGGCTCTATGAGTCCAATGAGACAGTTGGTTTTCAGTTCCGGGCAGTTACAGTGATGATTTTCCTCAGTTTATCATTCTGGTGCAGTTTTGCCATGTTAAATGGCTTGTTAGAGCAGAGTGATGGTTTGATTGGTTTGCCTAGGGCGCTACAGAGGGGACATGCAGTGTAGCCACTTGTTTTTACTATATTGCTTTGTTCCCGGACACATTGGTGCAGTCAGGTTTGGCCCCAGGTGACCAGGTAGAGAGTTACAGGCATTTTGATTATTTTGAGAGGATTTATAGAGGATAAAAAATGGTTAAAATGGCTACTGAAGAATTCGATTTGGGCTACTGAGGCAAGGAAATGGCATGGGATGAGTTGTGATGATGAGTGTGATGTCTTCCACCCCTTCCACAGCAGTTTCAACATTCAATGGGGCCCACACCCATCTCTCCGGCACATTTCATGATTTTCTGGAGCCTTTGGAGGCTCACGACTTTCCCAGAGGACCACGATTTGGTGCTTAGCTTGGTCTTTTGATCTTGTTGTGCCATGGGGACTGACTAGGGAGGCTAGATATTGCCCCCTGGACCCACCATGAGCTTTATCTTATGTTATTTAGTCACATTGAGTGGGACCCCCCTCTCCTAGGGCGATTTTGTCCATGTATTGTTATATTTTTGAGTTGATCCATGTACTTTATTGTTGAGCTCATCTCAACCGTAGATTAGAACATTATGATCTTAGCCATCCATTCAAAAGGTGGTTAGGGTTTTGGTATCTCTCCATCCTATTTAAAGGATAGAGCTTCTCATTGCAAAGGGTCTTTGGCTCTTGGAATCTTGATAATAAGAACTATTTGCACACTTCTTGGATCTCCTTTGCATCGATATTCTTAGATGGTGATTGGAAAGTCTATTGCATCCTAGCATTTGAGAATTTGTGGTGATATCTATATTTTTCGTGGAATACTTTGTCTTGTCTACAAGAGGGCGACTTCACTTGGGCGTTTTTGCAGGGCTTCCTCAACTCGCTCTCTTGGCATCGTTTGTATTAGGGGGTTTTCATTAGTATCATTGTGATCTATGATTTCATCTTGTTATTTCTCTTGTTGCATTTGTCTATTTCTCTTGATGCATCAAATCTGATATGGTTGACGTTTGTTGTGCAGGAGAGAGGGCGCATTGGCTTCCTTGGGAAAATAGATTTGCATAGAACACTCACTCAAATCTTCTCAAATTGATTGGGAAGGCATAGATCATCATCATCAAGGTATCTACATGGTTTTCTAGGTAAGATCTACAGGTTTGTTCTTATTTCTTGGTTCCAATCCATTGGCATCTCCATTTTACTGTTAAAACCCTAAGTTAAAATAATCGGAAAATTCCCTGGCATTAATTACTTGGCAAAGTGGCAAAACATTTATGGGTTTTCTGTTTCAAGCCAAACCCTAGGTGGGTTCTCCA
Source organism: Larix kaempferi (assembly GCA_027924585.1). Taxonomy (NCBI): domain Eukaryota; kingdom Viridiplantae; phylum Streptophyta; class Pinopsida; order Pinales; family Pinaceae; genus Larix; species Larix kaempferi. The sequence continues at coordinate 48,034,299 of BSBM01001229.1, forward strand.
AGGCGTCATCCTTGGGGGACTCCAAGTGGCCCAAATCCCTAGGCACTGATCTCCTCAACCTATGCACATTCTCTGAGGGAGGTTGTTTTGCCTGTAGTTGATGCCCTGTCTGGAACTTGCGTGCTTTGATACTGTCATACTTGTCAAACAAGTCTATCAAGAGGTACTAGATAGCCCCATCCTATTCCTAACCTCCCTGCATTGGACACGGTTCCCAAGGCAATGGATATTTTCATCATTTGTTGGTACCTTGATCCTGGATCTCTTAATCAAGCCTATAAGTCACTTGTATAATCACGTTGGATCAATTTCATATCTCATAAGCCTCTTGATCCAACCCATAACTCACCTTGTGGCTTCATCCATAGATCTAGGGTTTACTATACCTAACACCTTACATACTTCACTGTGTCTGATTTGATTTGGTGTCTTGGTTTGATCTCTCCTGTCGGGAGTAGATCTGGGTCTCCTGCATTGTTGTCTTGGGCTAAGACAACATCAAGTGAAGATTGCCTCGATTGGCGTGACAACCATCCATTTGGGAGTCGAGGCTATCTTGGTTCACCTCTTTGGTTGCCCATCCCCTCTACCATCCTTACGGATCCATCTATAGGGGCAACTACAAGTTTGGTGATAACAGGTACAAAGAAAAAATCACTCCCTGTTTGATCCCAAATTTGACAGAAGTTTGTAGGACAAGCCTCCCCACCAATGCGCACTCCTCCAAACTAAGTCACATGGTTCGGGTTCGAATTCGAGTTCGGCGACCTTGAGATTCGGGTTCGAATTCGGCTTTTCGGATGAAGTTCGAAATGAGATTCGGCATTAGGTTTGGCCATATGGAAATTTCAAATACATATATATATATATATATATATATATAAAATTTAAAATATAATATAACATAAAATGATAGGAAATAAAAAAATTCAAAATAAACAAACATATATCATAAAAAATAAAATCCAATCATCAATGCTAAATTCTAATCTTATGCTATATCATTAGAATCATTAGGAACAAAACCATATGGACAATGTTGTAGTAATAAACAACTATTATAAATCAGAATTTGAACTACTATTAGAAGTTTAGAACTTAGAAGTTGAAACATGATCATGATTCATAATTTTGTCAATATAATCAGCTAATAGAAATTTAAAAAATGATAAGAATAAGCTCAAAACTATGTTTAAAACATGATCATAAATTAAAATTTAAACTTATAGTGCAACTACAAAATACAAAATGAAAGAGAACATATTTAAAATTTTAAAACAAGATCAAAATTTTGTCAAAACTATGTTTAAAACATAATCAGAAATTAGAATTTCAGAAATTAGAATTTAAACATAATCAGAAATTAAAATTTAAACATAATCAGAAATTAGAATTTAGAATTTAAACATAATCAGAAATTAGAATTTAAACAAAACATAGTCTTCAAATATGAAATTAAAAGGAACTCCATGACTCCATAATGTCAAATACTCAAGTCCATAATGCCAAATACTTATAATCCTTCAAACTGTTTCAAAAAACTTAAAACATGGTCACATTTTCTATTCTTGTGGCCTACTTGTAACATCATAAAGCTCCAAATCATCAAGAGCACATGGGGCAGTAAAGGCACTAGAATTGTGATCAGATTCATCAAATTGTGCTTCTCTATCATCATCAACAATAGCCTCATCACTATTGTCACTATCCATGCCAACTCCAAGATCATCTTCTTCTGCACTTGGAATAGGATCAAACCATGGGCGAGTCGGACTAGATGAATCTTTGGAAACACTACTTAATGCCAATTTCAAATTGCTGCAAACATAAACAAGGTCTTCCAAACGTTTAGATAGCAATTTGTTTCTTTTCTTGGATTGGATGTGGTTGAAGCTACTCCAGTTCTTTTCACAAGGAGAGGAACTTGCTCCTTGGCTCAAAACACGAATTGCAAAATGTTGCAATTCGTGTGCTTGTGCTCCATAATAATTCCACCATGTTCCTGGAGGAATATTGGTCCTATCCTATCTAGAACAAGCACTAGCAAACATCCCCTCTTTTGACTTGTATGCTCGAAGTTGCTCTCTGAGCCTCCTAGATTCTTCTGGATCTGGAGTCAACCTCTCAATAGCTGCATAAAGCCCACTCATGACTTCTAGATCATCATTTCTTTCTATGCCAAACAATCTGGGGTCCAAATAACAAGCTGCTGCATGCAAAGGGCCATTTAACATCTTCCATCTTTCATCTATTACCTGCCATATTTCCATGTACTCGTTTTCCACATTGTTGAAGGATTTTGCAATAGTTTCCTTACAATGATCCATGCCCTCATAAACAAAACCCATGGAAGGGGTGTCACTAGCAACGATGCGAAGCATATCAACAATTGGTTCACATACTTTTAGAACCTTCAGAGCACCTTCCCAAAAAGCATTTCCTAATATAATTTGGTCCAACTCCTTCCCTTTAGATTCTTTTGAAAGTCGAGAGCTTTCCCAATCATTGCTACAGATGACACCTCTTATACTTGTCTTTTCCTCAACCACTCTTTTGAGAGTGATGTAATATTTGGCAAATCTTGTATCAGAAGGCCTTAGTAGTTCTCTAGATGCGTGCTTCCTGTACAAGCCCAATGTGAGGTGATGGTTAACTATGAAGTTAGAAATTTGTTTCCCCTTCCTAACTGCCTCATTAATCCATGGAAATTTCGCTAAATCATGCAACAACAAGTCAAGGCAATGAGTAGCACAAGGGGTCCAATAAATTTGCTTGTACTTATCCATTATCAATTTTCCAACTCCCATACAATTTGAAGCACTGTCAGTTACAACTTGGACGACATTTTCTTCCCCAATTTCAAGAATGGCCTCCTCTAAGATCTTGAAAATATATTCAGCAGTCTTCTTGTTTCCTGTTGTATCAACTGCCCTAAAAAATAATACCCCTTTAGGACAGTAAACCAACACATTAATTAATGGTCTATGACACATATCCGACCAACCATCTGATAAAATAGTGCAACCTATTCTTTTCCAAGAGTCTTTGATACCCTGCAATCTGCCTGTCACCCTTTCTCTTGATCTCTTGAGGAGAGTGGTCCTTATTGTTTCAGAACTAGGAGGTACATATCCCTTTCCAAAATCTGCCATATTTTTACATGCATTGACGAAGTAAGGGCTTGAGAAAAGAAAGAAGAGGATCTGCGTTTGTGAAATGAAAGTTCTCGACGTTTCAATCCTTACTGTAGGATCATCATCAGGATTGCAGATTCAAAAAACATGTCAGCTACTGCATCATGGTCACATTAAATGGGATTGCAGATTCAAAAAACATGTCAGCTACTGCATCATCAACCTCTTGCTTCTTGACAGGCTTCCAAAGAGAGTTTAAAGTTGCTATCCCACTTGATTTTAATGGCTGAGCTTGAGATGAACTTCCAGTTCCAGCAATGCTTGAAGAAAATGTGGGAATGGGGTTGCAACTGTAGGCCACATCCATCTCTGCCTGAATGTGTCTTTTTTTGTTTTCATTCACCTCCTTGGCCTTTTTAATTTTGTCATAATCCTTTAGCAGAGTCCCTTAATTTTGCAGAAACCATTGAGTAACCTTCAACACCTCCTCCTTTACCATTACTGGTTGAAAGAAGGTGGTCCATCAGTCTTGTTAAAGTCCCGCAAAATAGATGGTTGCATAATTTGCACTTCAAATGTTTCCCGGGCCCATCCAATTTCTGCATATGTTTCCTTCCTTCTGCTATTGACTTTTGAGGTGCCATGCTTCTAAGTTCTAGCCTTCTGCATTTGTGTTTTGCAAATTATATTTTAGAATGTGAAATTTTAAATTAATAGTGGCAATTTACTAATAATTAATAATAATTATAAAAGCATGTAAAAGTTAAAAACTTAAAACAGTGACCAATTTAAAAAAAAAAGAGCCTACAGGTTGCACTGTACAGTCACACAGTGCACACTGGTAGTGGTACTGGTGACTGTGTGACTGTTACCGAGTCACAGAGTTAATTTTTTTATGGCACATGCCACAGTCCTCCTTAGAGTCTCAGACTTGATAATTTTAAATTTTTTTATAAATAAACCCTGAACAATAATTAAATTTAAATGACAGAATTTAAAAACAAAATTAAAATTAGATGACAATTACAAATACAATGGACATATCACATACCGAATTTGGTGGGAAGTGGGAACTTGAAGGTCGAGCTGCCAATTTTCCAGCCGGTTTCCACTTCCAGCAGTTGTGCGCCGCTTCAAGCAAACAATGGTGATATTGAGCCTTGAGGCTTGAACTTTGAAGTGAAGTTGAACTGGAACAATGTGCCACAACCCAGTTCGAGCAAATGAGGGGGGTCTGGGGCTGTGACTTTGTGAGTGTAGACTGGTAGTCTGGACTCTGTAGTTCGAGTGAGAGACTGAGAATCAACGTGGAAGTGGGACTTCGCTGCAGCCGTCGGCGTTAGCAACTTGGCAAGTGGTCGTGTTGATACCCGTGGCCGAGAGACAGCCTAACGAGCGTCGTCAGGTCGAGACACTCAGATGCCGGCTGCTACTCGCGAGCCTCGTCAATAGATTGAGAGAAGGGGTTGAGAGTCTGCTGCGTGCCGGTGTTCGAAGCTTCGGTCAACACTCAACAGAACAGAAAGCGACTGCGTGCGGACTCGCGGAGTACTGTGGAGTAATGCGAAAGTTCAACAAATAAATTAGCCTAAAAAACCTCGCTTTAGGGTTACCCGAACTTCATCACATGAATTCGCCTGAAATTTGCCTTAAAATTCGTGTTCGCATTCGCCTTGAAATTCGATTCGGCGTAAAATTCGTGTTCGAGTTCGATTCGATTTGATTCGACTTGAGGTTCGTCTTTGAGATTCGCCGAACCACAACGAACTCGAATTTTTTTTAGGTTCGGCGAATTTCGAACTTCAAGCTTGAAATTCGCCGAACCTTGTGACTTAGCCTCCAAATCGACCTCTTCACCTGTAAAAACAATTAGTGGAAAAAGATACAAGATAGCCACAAGATATCCTCCAGTGCAATGGAAAAAAAATTTACAATCATCATAACCAAGCATCCACTTCAAGATCCAAGCATTTCTCCGAAAGATAGAATTTTATTCCAATAGCCAAGAGCCAAAAATCTCTAGATGCCTTTACAATCGGGGAGTCTCTTCCTTAAATAGGAGGAGAGAGACCAAAACCCAAAACCACTTTTGAAAACTAGTGGTTGAGATCAAAAGATACAACAATATAATCAACGGCTAAGATGAGCCGATACAAATATCACATGGATCACTCACATGAGGGAGTGCGACCTCACTAAAAACACCCTAGGGGGGATTACACACTACACGAGGGAGACTAAAACACGTGTGCCACATAAGATGACCATGACAAGTGACTAGGAGCACATGGTGGGGCTAGGAGGTATTATTCCCCTTCACTAGCATCACCCCATGGCACAATAATATAACATGAGACTCGATGACATGTCCAAGTATACAAATGATCAAATCCTGTCCCCCTCAACTGAGAGAAAAATACATCAAATTACATCTTGATGACTGTGTGGACCCCACTGACTACTGCAAACTGATCTGGAAGGAGTGGGATACACCATAGATGACCGCAGAGCATACCTCATGCCAAAACCTTGCCTCAATTGCCCAAATCGAATTCCTTTATGACCTTTTTATTCCATTTTTAATCCTCCTGAAAAACCATAAAACTGCCCATAGCTCACTGTCTGGTGCCTGCGCTGTGAAACTGACTGCACCATCATGTCCGGAAGGGGGGTAATATGGTAATAACAAGTGGCTGGACCACCCCCTTCCCTTGTAGCTCCCTTGGCAATGACTAGCCTCCAATGCTCTAGCTGGACAGGCCACATCAACATGGCCAAACTGGTCAACAGGTGGAAGACTGCTCAAAACATGCCCAGGAGTGCCTGAAATTGAAAGATAAGTGTCTCAATGGATCTAGAAGACTCAAATCCACTAGAGATGAGTACTCATACACCTCATGGCAACCTGTAAGATCATCTGTAGGGTCCACCATACTCGGACAAGTGAAAATATGATGATCTAGAAATAATAATAATCATGAAAAACTGCATCAATCATCATCTGAAGTTTGTGTCCATCATATGGAATCATCAAGAGGTATACACAGGACCATAGATCAACATCATATAATAAAACTGGTCCATCTCATCACGGATCCCAAGATTGACCTTGGTCAAACTAAGTTTGACCGGTCAAACTAAGTTTGACCGGTCAAACTGATCAAAATATAACCCTAGCTAAAGAAGCCATGCTGCTGCAAGTGCAAATGGTTAAGACATGCTCTCTAAATCATTTTCATAGCAAGACTCTAGAGTATTAAGAATAATTTCACTGGCAGTTAATAAATAATAATAGGTTAGTTAAATAACTTACTTTCAAAAAGAACCTCAAGAATATACTTGTTTGTAAACATGATCAAATTGCTAGCAAAGGGTGAAGGTTAAGGATGCAAGGCTAGGCTAAATAGGGATGACTTGATTGACTTGACACTATGATACTTTGGATGAGGGTCATGGTGTTACACACTTAAGCATGCGCTAAACAAGGAGTACACAAGGAATGGTGGTGTCTCACAAATGGATAAGTTGTTCAGAGAAGTGCTTATTCAACCTTGGCAAAAATGTCTACTACTAGAACCACCATGAGCTAGGTGTCAGGCTAACCATAACTTGAGGTTCTAGGGGACACTTAGAATTAGCTGTCCCTTGCTCCATCTCATATCATAACCCGCAGGCTCAATGAGGAAAGTTTCACATAAGGTCAGCAGTCTTTAGATTTGGCATACATTTAGTCACTGCTTTTTTAGGACCTTTCATTTCACAAAATTTCATGGCCAACAATCTTTAGATTTAGCATACTTTTATCCATTGCTTTTTAGGCCTAATATGACCCCTCTGGGATTTTTCATGTGCTTATAAGCACAACTAATTGCAGCTTTCATCCGGGGTGCATTTACATTTCACAGCATTGAATTTCATTTCCATTTCATAGCCCTTTTCATTGGGATGTACAAGATATACCAATAATTTCCAAATGTAGTACAATTTGCTTCAGGTTTTAGCTAGTACAACTCAAGCATCTAGGGGGACGTCTGCAATCAAAACCACACATCGGGGCAACCGACTAGAGTGATAAAGGCATAGAATCCAATTCACCAAAAGCAAGTTTTGTTGCCAACTCAGAGCCGAGACACAAAATAAACATGGATGCATGTCCAACACAGAGGCAGAAGCGGGGAGGTCCTCCATATCACAAGTCAAGGTGTAAGTCAGGGTGAAGATCAATAAATGGGGAAGGATAAATGGATGGATGGAGACAAGTGGGAATGGTGCCTAAGCTAGCAAGTCAAAATAGACAATAAATGATTATGTTCACATTCATAGGAAGGTAAAGACCAACAAGTATAAAGCAAGAGTTTCCAAATGTCAGTAATACAATCATGCATATAATCCATAAGAAGCAATTTCATTTCAATATTAATACACTACCAGATCATAATTACTTTATACCAAGTCCAACGCTATCAAAATGACCTAAACAGCAAGGTAATAACATCAATGCACATCACACATATATACTGGGTCATATATCAACATCTGTAATCTGAACCAACTACAACCACTGAGAACACTGCATCTGAAGCACTGAACACTGCCCTGTATCTGTATGGAACAAAAGGTAATATCGGTCATCAAATCTGAGGTCTCAAGGCTCAGCCTTGGCATAAGGTCTACTAAATGTCTGATATGAAGATGCTCTGATGTGTGAGTGATCATAAATAATGCTGCTCATCATAGCTGATCTCACTGAATAAGTGTAAAGGCAAAGCTCAGAAAAGTGCAGATATCTGCTCTGCTGACATGGTAGCCCAGCTGCTATGCATGTGATAACAAAACCGTCATATACAACCTTGGAGACTAGGATAAAACTGTTTATGGATGAGGATCCAAGAAAGGTGGATGGCACTTTGTAAAGAAAGCTTGTAGGAAGTCTGATCTATCTGACTTATACCAGGTTGAAGATAAGCTTTGCAATAAGCTTAATTTCCAGATTTATGACTTCACTGAGGGTCATGCACTGGACGGCTGCAAAAGGATATTGAGATATGTAAATGGGACTGTTGATTTTGTCATAGAAAGTCAGAAATGATGATTTCCTGCTGACATGATTCTTTGATTCAGACTGGGCTGGATCAGCAGTGGATAGAAAATCCACTTCAGGACATGTTCAAAATGTGTTCAGGTGCAATTTCGTGGATTGGCAAGAAGAAAACCATGATTGCATTATCTTCAACAGAGGCTGAGTACAAAGCTGCTGTAGGAGCTACATGTGAAGTTGTGTGGTTGATGCAGATACTTGAAGATATGGGAGTCATGCAGAATGGAGCGATGCCCTTATACTGTGACAATCAGGGAGTTTTGAGGTTGGTAAAGATTCCAGTGTGCCACCCAAAGATGAAGCACGTGGATATTCATCATCACTTCTTTTATGAGAAGGTTCAGAGTAAAGAGATAAGAGTTTGTATGCTGCCCTTCTGAAGATCAATTAGCTGATGTATTTTAAATTTTTAACTAAGCGGTTGATGATTTTGTAGAATTTAGAGGTAATTTTGGTGTAAAAGTAATGTGGGTGTTAAAATATAATGACTAATGCTAGCTTTATGAAATAAAGTAGCCCAAGTCAATAATAAAAGTAAAAACGTAACTTAGGCCAAAGTAAAACTAATTACATGGTAAAGTCATGTAATTATGTAGTTAGTGATTTAGACACACTCCTGTACCTTTTGGGAGTCGTGTCTGTTATGTTTTAATGGTGTATTATTGCCTCTTTTATAATGAATCTATAGCTATCATGCACCATTCTATATTATTCTCTCTTGTTATTATTTATCATTATGATGGTGCTAAATTAGGAGATGCAGATGATATCCCTTATAGATGGTTATCAGGATTAAGAAAACCAGTTTTATTTGTTTGGTTTGGTCATATTGTGCTCCATTTAGTTTTCAGGATTATATTGATGGTCACTATAGAAGTGAAAGGGAAACCATCAGGATGACCAAACCGTTCATATAGCATTTTGAAAGTTCAGTGCAATGTTGCATGGATCTGGAATGAAGCTCAAAGAAATATAGATTCAATGTGCATATATATCTAAGATTCATCTAAGATGAAGATTGCTCCTGTATATTAATATCACATGCCAGTTTACTGTCTCACACAAACCAGTTGTGGAAGAAATGGGTGCATGCCATCTTGACATGTCCACCTATACTATTGGTTCCAACTTCCCCAATCCCTTATCAGTTTTGCAACATTGGGTACTATATCCCTGGCTGTCATGACTCATGACAGGTTTCTCTTGACTTTTTTCCTGGAAATAAGCAGAACCTTTCTTGTTAGTTTTGGATCACCATAATCCTCATGGAGTGTCTTTGCCAACTTTCAATTGTGTTATCTCTATGCCATCCTCTGCTTATAAGGAGTTTATAAAGAATTCTCACTGAATAGCATGCAATTTTTTGTTTCCTCATGTGAATTACATACGCAACTAATTTCTTTGTTAAAAGTTTTTACTTGTAAAGGTCATGTGATCCCATTGCATCTAATTAGTAGACATACTACATAAAGCTCACAGAGTCTCTTTGCCAACTTTCAATTTTATTATCTCTATGCCGTCCTCTGTTTTTAAGGAATTTATAAAGAATTCTCACTGAATAGCATGTAATTTTTTGTTTCCTCATGTGAATTAAATATGCAACTAATTTATTTGTTAAAATCTTTTTCTTGTAAAGGTAATGTGATCCCATTGCATCTAATTAGCAGATATACTAAATAGAAGAGTTGACATTTGTGGTAAAACAAAATCTCTATTGTTTCTTTTGTTGAATTCTGGTATTTATGACGTTCACAACTATAGTCTCAGCGATATGAATTTTTTGTTTACTCATGTGAATTATATATGCAACTAATTTATTTGTTAAAATCTGTAACTTGTAAAGGTCATTTGATCCCATTGCATCTAATTAGCAGACATACTACATAAATGCGTTGACATTTGGGGTAACACAAAATCTCTATTGTCTCTTTCGATGAATTCTGGTATTTATGACATCCACAACTTTGGTCTCAGCTATATGTCAAGATTTGACGTGTCATTCTGAAGGAGAAACAATCTATTTTAGATAACAATTATCTTACCAGGATCATTATAGGACAATCGCAACTTACAGGATATGAGGGATATTGATAAACTAGAAAAAATGGGAACATGTGCTGAATCACTGATATATTAAGGAAATTTGATACTGGGAGTGTTCTAGCAGCATCCCCGGTAAATGTTGGGGTTTTAATTTTAATATTTTATGGATTGTTTTCCTCTGAAATTGTCTTTCTGTAAATAAATTATGCCTGAGAACTCTCCTCAAACTCCTTGTGTTTGTGTTGAAATATGTCCTCTACAGTTATTTCCTGTGGCAAAATCATGGCCCAAACTTTATTTTTACACCAATGAAATTGTTTGGATGAACTTGTCTTTTACAGCCAATCTATTTTGCAACTAATCTTGCATTAAGATGTATGTAATTAAAGGGAAAATTCATGCTGGAACCAGAGAAAACAAGTAGTAACTTCCTAATGCTAATTAGATAAATTTAGGCCTTTATAACTGTAAACCATTTGATAAATAAGCATATAAAAGTGCTCATGTCAATCTGGCAAGGTTCCAGATACGCATATATATAGATAACTTCTATAAAACATGTCAGGTTGGTAACTGTGGTATGTGAACAGGATAGCCCTAAAAGGTGGTAACTAAATCTTTGGTTAATATCTATAGTTAAGTTTCTTGGTAAAGCATATTTGCAAAGTATACAATTTATTTGAATGTGTTGTTCATTCAGCAAATAGAAAGATTGTGTTTCCTGTTTATTATAGTGCGTCAAACAGCAAAGGAAATCGTGTTACCTCCCAAACCTGCACTTCTTGTGGTGTCGCCCTAAAATACAAGTGCAACCTTCGAAGACCTCAGGAAGGCTGTCCATTGTCAGCACAACAGCCTTTCCTCTCAATTTAGGTTGGCTTTCCCCCAGCACAAGGAGGGTATCCCTAAGATAGGATTGCTAAAGCTTATATAATTTAGGCTCAAGGTGAAATGGAGAAATCTGAAATAGCTTTAACAAAACAGAAATTATGATTTAGCTTTTATAAATACCAAGACTAGTGCCAATCCTTCTTAGGCATATGGAGTCAACGGATGAACTTGGTTGGTGATTTCTTATGAAATAAGGAGATAATTACAGATAATTACAGTGCTTTTAGGAGCCAGTCTTTGGGCTACTTTGACTGGGCCATATAATGTAAAATAACCCATTAGAATAGATGCACCCTAAAGAAGTGTGCAAGAGGACCACATTGACCAAGCCAAGATAATATAAAATAGTCTACAGGGAAGTGCGTTCTTGAAAAGTGTGCCAAGGTATTGGTTTATGCCTCCTTGTATCTAAAATAATTCTCCACAAATGCACCCTTGAAGAGTGTGCAAGGAGGACCACATTAATTGAATTAAATAACAATAAAATATTCCTTCAAGGTGTGCCCTAGGAGAGTTTGCCAATAGTAGTTGTTATCTCCCTCAACAAATGTGTCACCAATACCTTTAGAAGCCAACCATGTACCAAGAATAGAAATGGTAGTTAAAGAATTCTCTCCCATGCAATAACCAAGTCGTTCTTCAATAAATACCATAGAAATGTGTGCAAGAATGTCCACTTAGGCTGTTATAACAACCTCCAAGAGAAGGACGACGTAGGAGCACGTCCAAAAGCCTAGATCATGTGAAAACAATCGATCTCCTCAATAAATGTGCCATAAGAAGGCTGACCTAAGAGAATGTGCATCAAAATAATCAAAACCATGTGTTGTAAGGACAACCATGCACCAAAACCATCAACTGATTGTTAAAATCATGGGCACAAGATGAGGGCGACCTAGCAAATCAAATCTCCACCATCCAAAGTATAGTCATCCATCCTTAAGGTATGTGCCCAAGCAATTAATTCACCATTTCAGAAAGCAATAATCAACCAATAATACTTAGTTCATGGGTATCCCTCTCCACAGATGTACTGATGGTCAATCAAATGTGTGAGCAATGGTATGCAAGACCCTCAAACACCACATGTGCTAGATGCAAGCCTCCAAACAAGAGATGATGATGTCAACAAGGTGATAATCCATTAAAATCATGCATCAAATCAACAACATAAGCACACATACTCTTAGTTCAACCTCCATGGGGGGCAGGGTTTTCAATTTGAAATAATCCTTTGGTATGAGTTGTAACACATTGTAAACTTGAAAATTGAGACAACTGCTTATGTGTTGAAGCTTCATTCCATCAGTATATCAGCAACCAGCCATACAGTATGGGAACTGGCTGGTTTGGATTGGTTCACCCCTTGGGGAACCTGGACCCATTTGTGAACTGGACTGGCCACTTTACAGGCCAATTTGATCAGTTCACAAACCAGTTCGGTCGATTCAACCAGTTGAGACACCTTTGCCAAAAGAAGAGAAAAAACGGTGCCCCACCCTTCTAAAGCCCTAAGTGGTGTTATATAATGATGCCCTCCCCTTTATTTCCATATTTGGTGTTTAACGGTTTGGATTACATCGATGTACATGGATATTATACATATATCTTTTACAAAAAGTTTCATATTGTATAAACTGGTTTGCCGGCCGGTTCTGCTTCACTCTCAGTCCTGGTTCTTGATTTAGATATTTTGCTTTCCATTAACCAGTTTGGAAATGTAGGGAGTGCATGGCTATGCTTCACTCCTCTTTAACAATATTTGGTGCTTTGAGAATCTCCAATACAATTAATGAAGGAATCCATTCCTTCTGATCTGTCTGCTTGCAACCTTGTGTTCTTGATTATGTGAATATGTAAGGGATTTCATCTTCATATGAGCTATAAGTTTTGATTCCACGTGGATAGAGCCAAGTGATTATGATGCTTTTTCTTTGATCTTTTACTAGATTAGAAAATTTTATATTTGTCACCTCATGTTTTCTTGACACATTTATTATCCTGGTTTTGCTGAATCAGATTTGTTCATCTTCTTGCAAAGAAGACTGGTCTGGGTGAACTCTTTAAGATTGCTAGTGCCCAGAAGAAGGCCGAGTCTGAAAACTTCAGTGGTCAGTTTGTGTCTACTGAGTCTCCATCCACTAACATGGTTTTGGAGACACAAGAGAGCCAGGTTGATCATACTGCACTTGATAATATAGAAACACCTTCACTTCCTGTTACAGCAGTTAATACAAAGGGGACTGGTAAAGTCTTGAATAGCAAAGCACCAAAAGCTAATTCTGCATCAAGATCTTGTATAGAAAGCACCCCAAAAGCCTCTGGAAAGTCCTATTCTCCTCTAGTTGAAAAGCCTACTGATAAATCAGTTCAGTTAGAAGCTTCTGGCAAAGTTACTCCACAAATGCAGCAGAGTGGCAGACGGGTTGAGCCACGGACTGGGAGTAATAACAAAAGAAGAACTGCAAGTAAGCAGTAGTAGGAACTCAAGGTAATGCCATTGTGCTGGCATTACCTTGTGACTGGTAGCAAGGTATAAATCTATAACCTGTCGGCGAGGAATTTTTGCTTTGTAATTGACGTGAAGTAATTTGAAGTTGACTAATTATGCAGCACATACTGTTCTAAGGTTGTCAGTCTTAGCAGGGATACTCAGTTGAGGATGAGCCTTGATCTAAAGTCAAGGCCAAGCTGTTAGGGAGGTTGACAAAACTGGAACAATAAATTGACTACATAATTACAGCATGGAGAAATTACTGCCACAAGTAGAAAGGGAGAAGATAAACTGAACTGTCCTACACACAATAAGCCCAGGAATATTTGAGGATCTCCAGTATAAGGAGCATTTATATGAGCATTGGATCATGTAGAATATGGAGTACTGGAAAGTGAGGTAACTTCTGCAGTTATGGGATACACTGTTCTGTTTTGAAGAGATTTTGGTCTGTACTCAGTGGGTGAAGCATAATGCATGATTTCAAGGTTATTTGATGGCAAGTTTTTCTGTTTTAAGCAATTTTACAGGTGATCAAGATAGTTTGATTCTTGATGTTTTAACATTTCTATATATACATGTTTATTATTTTTTCTCCCAGGTACTCTTTAAGGAATACTAAGTAGTTTTGGTGTGAGCACAACATGAGATTGAAATGTTCGATTGTAATATGGCTTTACCATAGCAATTTTGGCTGCATTGTCTTCAAATGAGTTAACAATCACAGATCAGTTTTTATTATATTTCATGATTTATGAGTAGCATGTCATCTTTTATTTTTGGTAGGTATTTGTTTTTGATCGGTGGGGATCCATGAACTCTAAATCCACATTATCACAGTAAACACACTTTAATAATGCGGGGGCCGTTGAACTTAGCCAAATCATTGCCTTGATTAAGGCTTTATGCCTTTTGGTGTTTGGGCGATGCACCGTCTCAACCACTAGATCACAAGGCAGTGAATTGAGTAGCATGTCATCTGATGGTTCCCTTTGTTAGGAAATAAGGGCACACACTTACACACAATGGGTGAGCGAGAATGAATGCTCGAGTAATACAAGCTCTCACACATTCACATGTCTCTCCTTACATATTTATAATTACGTGAAGGTAACTACCTAAATCGTAACATCTAAAATCACCTTGCATCAGTCACATGTATTAGATATAGTGTGACGTATTATTGAATGTTGTTACCCTACCAACGCCCCCCTTAACATGAAATAAGATTTCTAAGATTTTAACTTCCCTTCCCCTCAATCAAGTAAGAAAATATTTACGATTTTTACAATATTTTTCGATGGTACATCTCTTGAATCCAATTTCTCATCTTCTTCAAATCCAGAACCTTATTGGTGCTTCATTGATTAACATGACTCACTCTGAAGGGAATCCCGTCAGATGGTTCTACTGATATGAGCCTCAAGATCACTCAAACTCTATAGTGAGTTCCTTCTTGCTTCCATATGAGAGAAGCATGTCATATGTATATAGAAACCATCTTCAACCTTGTAGCAAAGGTTGAAATCCGCATCACCCGTGGTAATCATCAAGCTCATCAAATGACTATCGATCCTGGGTACCTGTTGAACCCATACAGAGCCTTCTTCAATCATTTGATTCTCTATCAAATCCTAGGAGTTTGCTCGATTCACACTTCTTCAATTACACAATTCAAGAGAACAGTCTTGTCATCCATTGGTGTAATCTATCTCTGAAAGTGTGACTAGCCACTTGGAGCAAACATCTTGTCATGATCCTCTCCCTCTTTCTAAGAGAATCCTCTAGCCACAAGCCTTCCTTTGTACTTCTATAGTACGTTTGATTTGTAAGTCTTCTTGTTGAACATCCATCACTTGTTTTTTGGAACCATTGTTCATCTTCCTTTTTTGTAGATCATAGCACATGATCTTTCTTACAAATCAAATTTAATTACATGATTAGTAACACTTCATAATCATCAAATCATGTTGACATTTCAATGATAACCTATTATCGATACATACATGATTCACATAGTTATGCAACTATCTTGATCAATACTTTGGAACAACACTTTTCCATATCCTGTATGCATACAGTGGCTATCTAGATGCCTTCCATCTCTACCAGAACATACTATTAAGAGCATGCACAACTACCAGCATGTTAGCAAAGAGGTTTCATTCTAGACAAGCAACAATGGAATGTTTGTCCAACTTACCCATCATATGCATATTAGTAGTATACTGTTCAATGCTATATGAATGCTTACACTATGCATGATATATTCTAGGAATACAAATATGCATACAATTATTACGAGCAATATCATTAACTATTCAAAGAATCAAAAAGTAATTCAAATAACAACTCAAATACTTATCTTTTATGTTTGTGTGGTTGCCTCCCTCTTGATCTCTATTTTTCTCTTTATGATAGCATCATGATTATATGTCTTTGAACTTCTATCCATCCTGGACCACTATGCATGCTTAAGTGTGCACTAGTATCATCATTGTGTCATCCTCAAGATCTCATACATAATCATACATTCATTACTATAATCTTAATACTATCAAAACATTATGATTCTAAATAATCTTAAACATGTATGGTCACGATTATTTCATGCACAAGTATATTTATCTAAGATCCTAACACAAAGTAGGATTCTTATTCGATATAGGAAAACATACCTGGATTATCATGCTTGCTAGTTATGTATAACACACCCAAATAATGTCTTCTTTGTTCTCTTCAATGATTTAGAGACCTTGTGCTAGTAACCTAGATCTCTCATAAGTTAAGCATTGTAGAACCAAATTATACATACCTTGTAAGTAGAGCTTCTATGTGATCAATGACTATGGATGAGTCTTTGTCTTCATGTCACCATAGTCATTTATCATTAATCAAACTAATAAGCATAATATGCATAAATCCATGATTACTCAAACTTATAACTTCATGAATAATCATTATCAATCATACAAAAGTATACTTATCTAAGATCTTAACACAAGGTAGGATTCTAACTTGATACAGAAAAAATATACCTGGATTATCATGCTTGCTAGTTATGTCTAACATACCAAAACAATGTCTTATTTGTTCTCTTCAATGATTTAGAGACCTTGTGCTAGTAACCTACATATCTCATAAGTTAAGCATTGTATAACCAAATTATACATACCTTGTAAGTAGAGCTTTTATGTGATCAATGACTATGGATGAGTCTTTGTCTTCATGTCATCATGGTCATATGGATTTGTCTTTTTTGATGTACCTTTCATGTTAGCAGACAACATCATCCTTATACAACACCACAAGTGCATTAGTACAATCATAAGTGTCATAACCCTAATCAATGAATGTCTTCTATTATTCACATACATTCATACTTTTAATAAGGTTATCATACAATCTAAAATTAATCATGAGTGTACTAACCTCAATAATATGAAGACAAACATATCATGAACTTAATCATGAAACAAATTTCAACACATACCTGCATCTCCTCAAGTCATCCCTGTCGAGATTGCTTGTAGTCTTCTCTATAAGGGTAAAACCCTAACCATCCAAGGTAGATCACTTGTAAACATCTTATATAGGCGTTCATGGTGCTAGGATGATAAAATATCAGTACCATTTAAGCCTCCTTCATTGCTTCCCTACGAGTCTCCCAACTTTGCTAGGGTTTCTTCTTACTTGGAAACCCTAATTTTCAATCTCCTTCCTCCCATAACACTTTGATGGAAGATTAATATCTATGATGAATGGATTCCAAATTCATATTCAAAGTTTCCAATGTTGCATCAGGTGTCTCCAACATTGTATTAGGTCATTCCATACCTAAGAACTGAAAACCCTAAGTGAGAGCTTCTTCCGCCTCTTCTTTGATTTCTTCTGTTGAGACGTTTCATATGTGCCGTATTGTTTTTGGTGTATCTTTGAAATTTTGCATCTATAGGGTCTGAAACTTCGACCTGTGTTATCCTGACCTATCATGTTTCCAACCCCATAGGTTTGATATTCATTTGATTCTCCATCAGAGAGATATGCTCAGTTTCTCAACATGACTTGTTTAAGGGATGAAGCATCAAAACAAACTTGTACGACGTGCCACTTGTCACTGTTTCAACTCCGGCCTCTGAAACTCAAACCTTGTACAGATCATATCTCAGAAAATACAACGAATATGAGGTTGAAACTTGGACACAAGGTAGAGGAAAATTTCATCGTCGGTGTGTCCAAGTTTAAGATCCTGAACCTTCGCCAAAATTGAGTTATAGCGAAAGTTCCACGATGACTAGGTTTTCCTATACAAAACCCTAACTTTCAAATTGTTGCAAGTGAAACAAGTGTCGTAAGTACCATACATTGCCTTCCTTCAGGCTAGCTCTGATACCATGTTAAGATTCAATATGCTAATATAGATAACACCAGTATTCCATTCAATTTCACAAAAATAACATATATAGGATCATTGAAAGAATAACAAGCACAACATAAACACAAGAGACAGATTTATCCTAGGAAACCCTCATGGGGTAGAAAACCCAGCAAAACTTTCTCAATATAGATGATCAACAAATACAAAGATGTAATCCCCAAACAAGAGCTCCTTCTCCTCCATTGCAGATCTCTCTCTCCTATGCGAGTTCACAAGTGAGTGAGTGTGTTAAATGAGGAACACACTTCCTCTATATATACTTTAGATTCACTTGACATTTTACCCAGCTAGGTCGGCCTCATAACTAAATGACCAATTACTAACCAGGTCGACTTCTCTAGGGGACTTAAACACCCCATTACAACTGACTCTAGGGGAACTAATGCCCCGACTTACATGGGAGGTTTTACCTCAATGACTTTACATAATAATAACATCTCGACGGAGGAATAAACATCTCCGGATAATAAAGTACAAATAGAATATTCTTAGAAGTTACAATATTTCAACATGAGGTTATAATTCTTCTTTCCTCAATAAATAACCCAAGCTGCTGAGGCCAATAACCCAAGCTGCCGAGGCCCACTGACGGGTGTGGTGACTAGCGCCATCAACGAATCCTATAAAGCACTCGGTTGTCATCTGAAACCACAATCCAGAAGACCCATAAGACGCAAAAGAAAATCAAAAGAAAAGACTAACTCTACAAACATGTACAGTTATAATACAAAAAAAAACATATAAGCCTAAGCGTAATACTTTTTCAGGTGGAGCCCATTTCTAGGCTCACGTAACCTAAGGGGTTGATTCTGGCATCTTCTCGTAAGACCAAGAAAAAACGTCGCGAAATTCCTTAAATAGGTTGGTATACAAAGTGCTCTCCTGAGGAGAATAGTTTGCTCCAATAAAGATGTTTTCCACAACATTAGGTTTAGTGGAGATATCGATCGGTATCGTCTTTGAAATGTTTGCCATGTTACCTTCAACATAAATCGTTTGCGCAGTAGGACTGGTGGACAAATCGATATCCCAAGTCTCACTGAAAACTCACCATTCTCTATCTTGTCCAGATCTGGAAGGAAGTAAGATCTGTGATGCATGTGTTCCCACAGATGATCCAGACCAACCATGCCTTTCAGGATAGCCTCATGAGAAGGCAAAACAATAACTAGACAATCAAAAGAATGGATAGAGTTGACTGACCATGCAGGTGAGTAGTCAATATCTGACTCTGTGGAGACGGATAGAGTCAAGATATAATCTGTTGCATCATTTTTTAATGCTTGGTATGCCACTTCTGCAACAGATAAGGGCACAGTTGGTTCTTGTCGAGTGGGGATAACCCACGGATCAGTTGTTCGACTAATCGTGAAAACTTCCCGAGACAAAATGCCAGTGGTGTTCTTTGAACCAATGTAGTTTACGAGAGAAGGTAAGTCAAATGTGCCCATCAACGATGAATACATGCCTACTCCCAGACTCTCGTTGGGCGAATGAGTTTGATCAATCAAAGGGATAGTTGAATCCGATGAAGTAGTGTTGTTTTTCCGAGTGAAGGAAAGTTGATCAATCGTGATGATCTTACCTTCGTGCGGGAACATGAGTACTCGGAAAACGAACGATGGGATAGCTTGCATAACATACGTCCAGCTCCTCCCCAACAATAGATTGTAGTTGAGGGGAGCATCCAAAAATTCTACCTCCACAGACACTAACTTACTGGCAAGTTCAATCTCGAACGCGGGCAAGACTCCATGTGGGCAGAACGATCTTCCGTCAAAAGCCGTAAGTAGTGTGTTGGAAGGGGCTAACTCAGGAGAGCCAAGGGCTTTCCAGCAGGATATTGACATTACACACGTAGACGTGCCTTCATCTACAACGGTTCGTCCAATGGTTTTGGGGCCATGGACTACTTCAATCTGGAAGGCCATGTGATACGGTAACCGGGGTTTGATATTTGACATATCAAACCGTGCAAGCATACTTGAAGAATCCATGCTCCTGATTGCCGCTAGAAGTGCATTCCGCTGCGAAGGGCAGCTTTGCAAGACTTCTAGTGTGGACATTGCACAATGCGTTTGGGCTAGATCCTCGACAACAGAGTAGTTTGGAGCGGCGCGCACGTTAGGGTTGTGCATAGGCCTTTTGTAGACACCCTTAGGTATCTTTGACAGAGTGTCTGCTGGCCTCTTGATGTGGAGATGAGCAGATGTTTCAGGAACTTCCTTATCTGTCTGCTACGAGTCCGGGTTATAATTCTTGGCTCTGGTTTGCAGTAGCGTGTGTGAGTTAACCATGTTGTTAAATGATTGATCAGCTGACGTGGCATGGGTGCCCCCAGTATTAGAGCTGCTAGAAGCTAGGCATTGTCCATGAGGAAATGGATCCTTTAAGACAACCGGTTTCTTTTCTCGTAAAAGCTTCTGGGCTTCATCCATAAGAGGGCACTGATGAGTAAGGTGGTCGTCCTTGCAAAGCTTGTAGGGAAACTTTACCTTCTTTTTATCTTTCTTGCCCTCCTCAACATTCTTAGTGTTTTTGGGTTTCTAATGGTTCCCCTCCCCTTTCTTACCCTTCTTTTTGTTGTTGGGTTGTCGAGGACCCTTTTGGTTTGTCTGCACACTTTGTACAAATTCTGTTTTAGAAGGGGAGGTTGAAACCGAAGTTGCTTCGACAACACTCTGCTTCATAGAAAGTGTATGAACTTGCTTGGTTAAACCTTCAAGTGCTGCTGAATCAGCTAAACCAACAATGCCATCAGGATGCGGTCCAGGCTTAGGTTTGCCAATATCTATATTAGACCTCGGTGCGTCCGGAATGATCTCATAGAGGATCCCAGATTGGGCGTAAACTAAGTCAAGCTGCTGGGTCCTCAGGATTGCTTCTTCCTTCAGAAGTTACCCCAGAAGTTGCAACATCCTTAGAAATATAAGGAAGGAGTGACTTCAAATACCACTCTAAAAGGAACTCTGGGGGGATCTCAACCTTGATGAGTCGCTTTCGTCTTCGCCACTCCTGAATGTGATCAGAAAGGTGAGTGGCCTTGTTCTGCCTAAAAGTAGACGGAAGATCAGTATTGACATCGTACCGGACGAGAAGCTGGAAGTGATTCAGGAAGACTGTCGCTAGGTCCCAAAAGTTATCGTATGCTGCTGCAGGCAGTTCAATGTACCACTTGGCTGCAACACTACTTAAGGTCCTTTACAAGAGCCTCAACCGAATGGAATTGTCATTAAGCGAGTTGGAAGAGCACCATAGGTGAAAGGTCGTAACATGGTCTCCAGGGTCTTCCCCAGTGTTACCTTCGAACATTGGAATGCCCGAGGGAAGCTTGGTTGGGACCGGTGGCCATGTAGGGTCGTGTCACACTGGATTGTTGGTTACTTTCGAAAGATCTGGCAAGTTTAAGGTTGCTAGAAAAGGAAAACGGGGTCTCGTCGATGGCATTTGATTAAGAGGAGTTTGGTAGGGGGAACCACCTGAAACCAGGCTCCTATAGTGTTGGTTGGGGTTGCCCCCAGGAACCGACTATGAAGTAAATGCATTACGGAAGTTGCTCCAGCTGTAAGCTAAGGGATTACTTCCTTGTGGACTCGTCCATTGCGGTTGGGTATAAGCACCCCCGAAATGTGGGTTGACATAACTGTTACTACCCCCTCCACCAAACAGTGAAAAGGGATTACTCCCTACAGGCACGTTAGAAGTCTGTACATTGGATGAATGTGCATTGAAGCCTGTGAAGGGTTGAACCCTGACATGGATGCAGTGGACGAAGCAGGCATTGAGCCTACAAAAGGTGTTGAAGGAGCGATGTGTCCTCCAAACCAAGGAAATCCGTGACTAAAAGGAGCAGACCGAGGGTTAACCTGGAATTGATGTACAAAAGGGGAAGATGTGAAAGATACCGAAGGTATCCCTAAAAAGAGGACACTGGATGGGCCAATGGTAGAACCAAAAGGACTAGATGCAGTCGTAGCTTGAGATCCAGACAGACCTAAGGATCTAGCATTGAAACTAAATGAGGTGCTCGAAGCAGAAGTAGCTTGCATCGAGCTCGGTATCGATGTGTGTGCATATGGAGGGGAAAAAGCTCCTGAAATGATAGCCGCTGTAGGAGTATGAGGAACTCCTGACACATCCCTTATGTTATCCATTAAAGGACCAGGTGTAAATCGATATACACTTAGTTCTGGAAGCCCTTGAGAGACTACTCTTTCCAACAAGAGATCGTTGGGTCCATTTAATGGAGGGTTGAAGGGTGTATTGAACTCTTCAGAAGTCAAGTCTTCAACCTCAACAAATTCTTGAATTGGTTGAGCTTGAGAGATCAGGTGAGGTTCTCTGGGGGGTTCAATCGTTCCCGTAAGTTCGTAAGAACCATGAGAGTTTGTTCTCCGTTGTTATGGTAGCGGTGGAGGCTCCACTGTGAGTGGAGGAAGGTTCTGCAACCTTCGTGACCTACGAAGAGGTTGGTCCTCCACAACTGAATTGAAAAATATGCTAAGTATTAAACCTAGGGGCCACTAAAACAACTAGGAGCAAACAACACACCACTAAAAATGTCCTAAAGTACTCTAGACCAGACAAACAAAGATAATACTCTCAAAAGTAAGTCTGGGATGGTGAGGGCCCAAAACAAACTAGTAGAGCATCGAAGGACAGTTACCCAGGGTCCACAATACAATATCTCTGGGTGCAAGTGTTTGAATCACCAACCCCCTTCCCAAAGACTTGTAAGGGATTTCCTCCCACGTTTGTCCTAGGTACAGTGGAAATATCCTTACATCGTCACCTGTGTAGAGTATTAAAGGTCAAAAAATACTAAATGCTACCAAAATTGTAGAAAGAGCCCGGGGGGACAATCGCAGGTCCAACCAAAATGCATGGGCAGGGTAACTAAGCCCGAAATCCAAGAGTACACAAGGCACTAATGGATCCTCGTACGCCAAAAGGCTTTGGTATATGCTCAAAAGAAAAGTGGGGTGGTATCCCCACAGTCCAATCTCACACGACGTCGTGCTCAACTTTGGTTTGAGTAGAGCTTCCCGGACACCTCCACAACAGTGGATTTATCTAAACAATAGTCTCACTACGATTTGAGATTTTGAATGATTTCGGAAAGTTAAAGGTGTTCTGTTCCGAAACCCTAGCCTAAGCTAGTTGGTTTGTGTGTAATCTAAAAAAAAGTTTACTAATGAATTTTGTTAATGGTTCTTTTTAAAGGTTGTTACTTACTCAAATGATAGTGCAATGCGTGGTGATGGTTTCAACTGATAAGAAATGTGTATATGAAATTTAAAAACTTCGCAATTAACCTACTTTGTTTGTATTTCAAAATATGAAACCATAAAACAAATTAAGCATAATAATTCTTTTTTGTATTTTCAAAGATGATAGTACTAAAGACTACAACTACTTCGAAAAGGAAATGACAATTCTTGCTATATAAAGAAAGTTATTTTTTAAATTTGATTTTTTTTTAACTATGAAAGAAATACAAATAAACATGAACCAACAAGAATCGTAAAAGTAGTGCAAGCAAAGAGAAAATGACCCAAAACTAAAGCAATCAGACCTTATGCAAGACCGACAAAGACCAACCCAACTAGTTGCTTTAGGAAACCTAAAAGTAACTAGGTTTTGGAAACAAAATGCAAACCCAGATGACTAATATGTAAGACGGAAAAACAGAGACTCTTATGCAGAGATAAGTCTGCTCCTGAATACCAATGATCAAAGAGGATGAAATCCAAGCACTTGCCAAACACAAAATGGGCTAGAAAGCAAGGGTAACTTTGCAAGTACAAAAAACTCAAGGAGAAACTCTTAAAGAGGCTACAAAAACTCATAATACACTGAACAATGTCCAGAGGGTATCAGATCATCAAAAGACTTCCAAAGCCACAGACAAACCACCCTAAGACTAAATCTTAATTAAAAAATAAAAGTCTCAGGAAAAACCCGTGACTGTAACATGCAACGTGTAGTTGACCCGCGGGTACATATACCAGCAACTCGCGAGTAGGGAAAAAATCCGCGACTGTATGTATATTCACGTTGCGGGTGAGCCTTGAAAAGACTAAAAAGACCTAAAGCCTACTGAATCAAGCACAAAAGCCAAAGGAGATCTCTAAGAGTGGCTGTAAAAGAGAGTCAGATCAACACTCAGAGGCATTAAACAGGTGTCAGATCAACAAACAAACTTCCAAAGCCAGAACAAGTAACCCTAAAACCAAACCCTAAGTTAAAAACAAAAGTCTCAGGATAAGTTCGCGACTGTCATATGCAGAAGCATGCGGGTGCAACTAGATAACCGCGGGTACCGATATAGGCAAATCGCGAGTGCAACTAAATAACCGCGCTTGTAAGTATAGGAAACTCGTGGGTGGGCTCTGAAAAATCATAAAAAAGAAAGAAGTTTGCAGATCAAAACAAAACTGAGTCAAGCAGAAGGGTTAAGGATACCCTAGTCACTTCTACAAATATAAAACAAGTTATAAAACACTGGAAAAACTAAACAAGAGTCCCTAAAGCAGAAAAACAGATGGTGCTCCCCAGTGGAGTTGCCAGTTCATTTGTTAGGGAAATTGTCCTTATATTAGGGAAAGACTACCAACGTACTGGGGGTTAGCAGATAAACATATAGAGCTTTGCAACATTATTATTAAGTAAATAGAGTTAGGGTTAGGAGACATGTATACCTTATTTATGAAGGTTGATCCAAGCTTTTCTCCCTTCATTCTCCACTGCAACAACTTGCAAAACCAGCATATGACCTTCCTCAAACCAGTTTGACCACAAATAAGATATTGACGTTAATAAGATAACATAACATCAACTTGTAATCAAAATAGAATAGATATAAACAAATCTATGGGAAGGGAAGAATGCCCAAATCTTTATTGACAAATGCAGAAAATATATAGGCTATACCTGTCCTGCACCGGCACCGTCATAACCAGACCCTGGGCTCCTGATCCTCTCTCTTAGCTATGAATTTCTCCAGCATAACTTTCTCCAATGATCATAAGGTACCTTTCTCAAGCCCTTCCCCTTGTATTTATTGCAAGGTAAGGAGGGCATACCTGTCTTGCACCAGCACCATCGTAACGAGACCTTGAGATCCTACTCCTCTCTCTTAGCTATGGATTTCTCCAGCATAACTTTCTCCAATGATCATAAGGTACTTTTCTCAAGCCCCTCCCCTTTTACCTGCCTCACTTAATCCCAATTCGTGTTTTTAATTATTTTTTCAAGTTTTCTTAAGATACCCGCGAGTATGATATAGGACAACTAGCGAGTGTCCTAACTTGCATCTAGCGGGTGCAACTTTTTATTGACACCCGCAGCTTGTCAGTAGAGATACCCGCGGCTGACCCACCGGTTAAGAAGAATAAGGGTCGCGGTTATGTGTAAAAATAGGCATAGAAAGATGCTTATGAGGAGAGGATTGCAAGGTTCAGCTCTAAATCATCTAGGGTCAAGGTAAGCTTTTCCATCCATAGTGTCATTTTGTGTGACCGACAAGGTAATGTGGTCACAGACGGAAAAGTGCTAATTTGACCGATAACAGGGAGATTGACAAAACTGGAACAATAAATTGACTACATAATTACAGCATGGAGAAATTACTGCCACAAGTAGAAAGGGAGAAGATAAACTGAACTATCCTACACACAATAAGCCCAGGAATATTTGAGGATCTCCAGTATAAGGAGCATTTATATGAGCATTGGATCATGTAGAATATGAAGTACTGGAAACTGAGGTAACTTCTGCAGTTATGGGATACACTGTTCTATTTTGAAGAGATTTTGGTCTGCACTTAGTGGGTGAAGCGTATTGCATGATTTCAAGGCTATTTGATGGCGAGTTTTTATGTTTTAAGCAATTTTACAGGTGATCAAGATAGTTTGATTCTTGATGTTTTAACATTTCTATATATACATGTTTATTATTTTTTCTCCCAGGTACTCTTTAAGGAATACTAAGTAGTTTTGGTGTGAGCACAACATGAGATTGAAATGTTCGATTGTAATATGGCTTTACCATAGCAATTTTGGCCGCATTGTCTTCAAATGAGTTAATAATCACAAATCAGTTTTTATTATAATTCATGATTTATGAGTAGCATGTCATCTTTTATTTTTGGTAGGTATTTGTTTTTGATCGGTGGGGATCCATGAACTCTAAATCCACATTATCACGGTAAACACACTTTAATAATGTGGGGGCCGTTGAACTTGGCCAAATCATTACCTTGATTAAGGCTTTATGCCTTTTGGTGTTTGGGCGATGCACTGTCTCAACCACTAGATCACAAGCCAGTGAACTGAGTAGCATGTCATCTGATGGTTCCCTTTGTTAGGAAATAAGGGCACACACTTACGCACAATGGGTGAGCGAGAATGAATGCTCGAGTAATACAAGCTCTCACACATTCACATGTCTCTCCTTACATATTTATAATTACGTGAAGGTAACTACCTAAATCTTAACACCTAAAATCACCTTGCATCAGTCACATGTATAAGATATAGTGTGACGTATTATTGAATGTTGTTACCCCACCAATGCCCCCGTTAACATGAAATAAGATTTCTAAGATTTTAACTTCCCTTCCCTTCAATCAAGTAAGAAAATATTTACGGTTTTTACAATATTTTTCGATGGTACATCTCTTGAATGCAACTTCTCATCTTCTTCAAATCTAGAACCTTCTTGGTGCTCCATTGATTAACATGACTCTCAATTTGAAGGGAATCCCTGTTGGAAAATCTCTCATATTGCCTACCCTCTTTTTTTTTCGAAGTTAGATTCTAATTGGCTCAACTTCTTCTTCAAAGAGTATGGTCAGCTCCCCTAGCTAACCATTTAACTCAACATTCCTTGCCAGTACCAATTAATCTGAATTTTTTTAACTACTCAAAAGAGGTAGTCCCGTGGATAAAATACACATTATAGGGTAAACTGAAAATGATTATTTCAAAAAATATTTTCTTTGCTAATTGGGCAAACACTGTCTTTTTGTTTAAATGTGAGCAAATACCTCTGCATTTTGCACGACTGAACAAAATCTGCAATTTGACTTGTTGTGTGTCCAGGCAACCTGGTATCTCTCTATTCTGCAAGTTTATTTACTTCTTTTGTCTAAATTGTAGAGACACGAGCATTGATTTGTACATGCATCTGAATGGTTCAACCTCGCGAATGAGTAGGATTTCTGTCTGCAAATTTACCCATGATCTCTGGTCCAATCTTGTTGAGCACAACTGCATGAATTTTTCTCATAATTTCCAAAATATTATTGAAGCCAATGGGAAAATATATACTTTTGTTGAAGCCCAAAGGGTTAGCTCAACTAGTGGTTGCCAATGTTGCTTGATATTTTGCTAGTTCCAAGATTTGATTTGAATCCCTTTGGGTGAGGTGCATTAGTTTACGTCGACGAGTTTACTAGGGATGCCATCCATCAATACGGAAGAGTATCCCATGGGTTTCCCCATAAATGTTTCCATGGATAAAAAGGACTCATCAATATTATTTGAATAATACTTCTCTGTCAATATTTTTAGGAAAATATGCTTTTGCCTTCCTTTTGAAGAGTTAAAATGAAAATTTTAATTTTTCAACTTAAATAGACTTTCTTTTCATATTCATTTGTAGGATTGTTGTCGGATGCCTCTCTATTGAACATAGCACTTATCTCCTTCACAAATAGAATCAAGTGGAGTTTTGATACCATATGCCAGGAAATTAGGGCGCATAGATTACACACAATGGAAAAGAGATAAGGAATAACATATTTCATATAAATGAATGCTCAAGCGACAATCTCTCATACCTTCAAATGTTTCTAATTACATATTTTTAATTTTGCTAAGGTAGTTGGGTGGTTAAACCACCTAGCTAATACCTAATATCAAATTTCAAGGTCATGTTACCACCTCACATGTGTGGGGTGACTTGATCATCCTTTTCTATGTGATCTTCCATCGCACTATAACATCCAGTAGTTTCACAAAGGAGATCTATGATTTTCCCATATATACTTGACAGAGACACTTCCAGTTAGCTCAGAGATACTTCCATCAATATTGTTTTAGTAGCCTAGGGGCATCATGATGAGGTTATATTTCTTCTTTCCTCAATCAAATTAAGTGTATGATCTTATGGGATTATGTACGCCCCTATGGATTTAAGCAAGCGTGACCCTCATTTCATGTTTTACAACATTTTATCTAGCCATTTTTCATGTCATGCCATTTCACTAGACAATCCATCGATTTCCATCATGTCCCCCTTTCACATTTAACTAATTATGTATCATGTTCTAAAGTTTCTACATATTATTCCTATGTATGATGCCTAAATTAAAGTCAAAAGAGTAAGTACTCTAAGAGAAATTAAATTAAATGATGAGTATGAGCTATGCCCCTTTGCAAAAAAGTTGCGATCCTATGTCCCAACTTATTAAAGGTAAATCAAAGGAAAGTGATTAATGCTTCCAAATAAATAAAATAAATGATTGTAAAAACAACACAAGGAAAGGGTAACTCAAAAATAAATAATTCCCTTCCAAGGCACATATGAAAGAAAAATCATTAGCTCCTAGCGCTTGAAATCTAGGGGAAGACTTGGATCTTGAAGACTCTTTCATGATAGTTAATTCACTAACTATTTTTCCCAACATTTCAATTAAATTCCCCTTCATTACATTATATTCACTTCATTACCCTGAAACAAATAAAATTCGTTTAATGTTTACCGAGTAAATACATAATGTAAATAGGATAGATAATCCATGAATAAGTATAATATGATAAAATAAGAGATGATGTGATTACAAATAGGAGAGCCCGCATATATAATGCTTAAAGGGCACATCGGTAACTCTTCGTAAAGCGTTGCAACTTTGAATAATTATTACTATTTTTATTTATTATTAATTAACAATTTAATTATTATTTATTGGTATTTGCATATCTTATATTCATAACATTGCCTTCCTCTTAGAGACGTTTTGTCCTCAAAACATGATTATGGGAGACTTTTATCCTTGCTCTTGCTCGTGATCTTCTGTGTTGGTAATTGCAACACTTGACGCCAAGAGGCAGTACATTATTCTAAACATTGAGTGAAATTGTTGCATCATTTGTGAAATGGTCCATCTGAGATCTACCTTCAATGGAACCGTTTGCTTATCGATTGTTTGGATAATACTTTTCATTTTCTACTTCCATCGAGTTTCTTGACTTTGTCCCCAGTCTGTTTGAAATCACAACTCATTTGTTTATGTTCCTCTTGACCTTGTCGTTGGTCATAACGATTTTTATGATTTGGATGACGATAAGGCATCCTAATATTTTGTAATTGTTTTTCGGAACCATATTGTCTTGATGTTTGTAGTGATTTGTTAGCATAAACATTCTTTTGATTTTGAGCTCTAGTTGACTTTGTATTGGTTCCATTTTTTGGTGTTTGAATTTGAGCATTTGCTAACTTTGTTATTGGGTTAGTCATTATTTCTTTGTCGACAACTGATTTTTTGCGATCTAACTCTTCTTGTAAAGATTTCTTGTCATGCTTTAGTTTTCTATTTTGTATGAGTAATTCTTGATTGTTTCCTTAAGCATAAGAGTTCTTCTTTATAATCTGACTTGTCGACTTCGCTTTGAGCATCTTGATTCTCTTGCTTTTTTTTCCTAACGTTTTTATTTGCTCTAGCAATTCCTGATTAACCTTCTTTAAGGAGGAATTTTCTTCATTTTTTTCTGATAGATTCTTACTGAATTCTTTTTGAAGATCTACTTTCTTTTTGTGGAATTTCTCTTTTACTTGTAATTTGTTTTTCTAGTTTATTGATCTGTGTAATCAAGTCTTGATTATGATTATTCAAATGGTAATTTCTTCATCCTTACTGGCGACAACCTTTTCAACTTCTTTCCGCTCCTTTTGTTATGAATTTTGTTTGCCCCGTGAAATCACCTTTGATATATCCTTGAATCCTTCAAATGTTGGATCTTCTAAATATGACTTCATTGTAACATCCTGCAATGTGATTTTCTTCTTCTTATACGAAAATGTCAGAAACTTCTTTGCAACATTTAAGATGAAAGTCCCCAACATTTTTATCCAAGGTAACTCCAAAATTATGTCACCATCAAAGCTCCATAAGGAACTAACAATGAATTGCGATATGGCCATAGAATCTCCAACATTCAATTGGAAGCCACTTATTTCAAATTGTTTCTTGTCCCAAAAGTCTAGCCCTTCACCTGTATTTGACTCAAGAATCACTAAATGGTTAATGAATTCAACATTAATATAATTATTACCTTCAATAGGGGCAATAGAAATGGTGGCATCCTTTAGTGCAAGTGTTCCTTTAATTCTAAATAGAATTGAAACATTCATTTTTGAGGTGCTAGGAAACTTTTCATTTTTTTCCAACATTAAAATCCATATTCCTCATTCTTTTGAAAATTTTGACCAATATCTATTTTTTTTGTCCAATAATAATTATTACTATATTAAAAGTAATAAGAATATTATATCAATATGGAACACACCGAACTTTTTAAATCAAATAATAATAAAAATTGATAAAATATATATTCCAATAAACCCAATAATATATATATTATATGATTAATAAACTTTTGAATCTTTTTTTTTTAAATTTTGTAAAATGGTTACTTTATATCTCCTTTAGCTCATGATTATATATATATATATATATATATATATATATATATATATATATTACACCTTGGAAAAACCATGTGTTGATTTTATAAATCAATGTATTGGGTTTAATTTTTTTTTTTTGTCTTTTTCTTTTTAAATGTTTTATTTCTTTTTTTTTTTTCTTTTCCCCACTTCTTCTTATTTGCATGGAATAATTCATTACTTCAAATGGATGGCCAAAAGCCAAATTAGACAAAGTCTAAATAATGGCCAAAGGTCGAATCAGAAACATGCTATGATACCACTGAAACAAACAAAATCCGTTTATTGTTTACTGAGTAAATATCCACAGTAAATAGGATAAATAATCCATGGATAAGTATAATATGATAAAATAAGAAATGATGTGATTACAAATAGGAGAGCCTGCATATATAATGCTTAAAGGGAACATAATAACTCTTCGTAAAGAGTTGCAACTTTGAATAATTATTACTATTTTTATTTATTATTAATTAACAATTTAATTATTATTTATTGGTGTTTGTATATTTGTATATTCATAACATACCCTCATTAGGGGTGTAACTTGTAAATATGAATCAATTATGGTTGCACCATGGTAGTTCTAAGGTTATTTGGGTAATTAATTAAATGGACTATTAGAAAAGTGCACATAATAGCCCTTTATGTTAATGCTTGCACATAATTAAGTTATTTTTCTGACTTGTACTTTATAATGTTCAACACTTGCTAAGGGTGTAAAATGTAAATCTAGATCAATTATCGTTGCACCATGGCAGTTCTAAGGTTATTGGAGTAATTCATTAAATGAATTATTAGAAAAGCGCACATAATAGCCTTTTATGTTAATGTTTGCATATAATCAAGTTATTTTCCTATGTTGTACTTTATAATGTTTAAAACTTGTTCTATAGTTTATTTCACTTCTCTCTTGGGTGGTCTGCCCCCCTTTGTCATGCCTTTATATTGGCGGATGGTATTGGCACATGGTATTGACTAGATCTGCTTGGGCTAGTTTATTTCCCTTTTCTCCTAGGTGGTGCACCCTCTTCTTCATGCTCGTAGTTTTATCTCATGGTATTGGCACATGGAATAAATACATGGTATTGACCCATGGTATTGACTAGATCTACTTGGGTGCTCCTCTTATGGGAAATTATTTCACCACACATGTTTTATTTTACTCATTTTAGTAGTGTACCCCTTATTTTTTGATTTGTTAAGTTGGTTGGGAAGTTGAGTTAGGGTTTTGGAGTCTAGAGTTGTTATTTTTGACCTTATCTCCTGAGAATTTAACAACTCTCTCATCAATATAAGAGAGACTCATCTCATTGTTTCTTTTAGTAAACACTTGTGAATAAAGGGTTCTCCTTGCAGAATTTTCTTGACAGTTTTTGTGTAAGTGATGAGTTGATGAATTCTATTTGAAGAAGAGAAATTAGAAGACTAAGAGTAAGGCATGGGAACCTATTTTGAGGAGAAAATAGAAGACTAAGAGGAAGGCGTGGAAGCCTATTTATTGCTCAAAAGGTTAAGGTAACTTAAGGTAACTTGTGATTTTAATGTTTTTTTTTTTAGAACAATTGTATGTGAATGTGTAATTCCAACTTTGTGAACTTATGCAAATACGTATATCATAGATTTAGCTTTTAATTCTAGATATCATGAATTTGCCTCCATAAATTCATCCCTTAGAAGCATAGAAGAGATTTTTGGCCATCACCAACTATAACTTTGGTTGAGCTCTTTAACCAAGCTTACTTGGTGGTATCGAAACCTTCTATTTCATCTCCTTTGGTTTCCATTGGCCTAATATACTCACTACAGGAAGGATTAAGGCACTTGTCACAAAGAAAATCAACCATCAATTTTAAAATTTCACCTTTTTTATTAAAAAAAGTATGAAAAATATGCTACTAAGTATACCATTAAGAAACCTCTAAAACAATTCATGGAAAGTATAAAACTTCATTAATCTTCATTGGCAACATTTAGCTTAGTTAATGTTTATGTTTTATTTTGATATTTACTAAGAATTGAATTTTTTTTAGCTTAAATTTAAACTTGGCATTAATTTTTCAGATTTCCTTAGCAAGTTAATAATTTAATGATCAACAAATTCTTTATTTTTATGGATGCGACCTTGTAATTTTCTAGTAATACTCATTGAATACCAATTTCTCTTGGTTAATTAATATAAATTAATTGTGTGTAATTAATTCTAAAATTTATGGGTTTAACGATCTATATTTTAGTTGTATATTTTCTATATTTGATTACAATGCAATGAACTTTAAATCTCAACCTTTCAAAGTTTATTTGTATAAGGTTTTAGTTTTTTCATTTTGTTGGTAATACACCTTAATGATCTAATAATTATCTATAGCAATACATTATATGTTAACTTTGCCATAAAGCCACTCACAAACCTTGTATTTTACATTGGGTTTCTTTCATATGCTTATAATTGTTAATTGATCTAAAAGTTAATGAAATTACACTTCTATGTTGACACTTTGGATGGAATTATGAGCAATCTTCATTTTGTTAATATTGTTGTTTTTCATATAAATTATACAAGTTAACTTATCATTTTGTGCCCATGAATGATATAATGACCACAAATTACTGAAGTTCAAAGCATATTTTATTTGCTCACGAGTTTTGGCATTTATCTCATACAATCTTGGTGACTTAAGCAAGTAATCACTTTAATCTTTATTTGTAGCATTGCACTTAATGACCATGATATTTTCATTTAGAATTCTCACTTAATTCATTCTTATTCAACAAGTATCTTCCTTTGTGAGAATTAATTTTATATTGCTTTATGTTACTTTGAGTCACATATTTATTTGTATAGAGGAATTCACATTGCATGATTTACTTTCCTTGTATATACCCAATCTAACTCAAGTAACTAAGATTCTCACAACTTTAAGAGCAATGTAAGTAGGCACCTAATCATCACATCACAAGACAAGTACTTAGTTTCCTTTTATGGAATCCTCCTTAGTAGTTGGATTTTTATTTAAGTGCAGAAGTGAAGGGGAATTTCACTTAGTAACAATGATGAAATTTCCATAACTGCCTTTGGCTACATCCTACAGGGACCTTCAATGTAGGGGTGTTAGTTTTCGGAGCAACATTTTGGCGTCGTTGTTAGGGAGAAGATTGTTTCCTATTAGAATCATATACTTCAACATTTATGATTTAATATTAATTTATTTACCTTAATTAGCTCATATGACGACTCCATTAAATCAAGGACCCAAAGGGAGGTACTCCACTTGAAGTTCCTCTCAACCTCTTGTTCACAGATTTTATGATCCAAAAAATATTTTACATAGAAGGCCTTGGAGAGCTCAATCTTCACCAAGAAGTATCCTCGATATTCTTTCTAAGATAATAAGGCACTTATTTGCAATGGCAACCTGAAATAGAAGAGATCCTTAAAAAATTTCAAACATTACCCAAATTCAAGGAACTCCTCATCCAATTCTTGATAAGAAAAATAAATGGTTGCCTAAATTTTCAGGAGATAGTGGTTGCCAAAGAACACATTGAGAAATTCCTTATTGTTACAACCGATTATTCTGCCCTTAAATATGGGGATGTTGTAATGAAGTTTTTTGTGTTAACTTTTGAAGGGGATGTTGTAATTTGGTTTAGGAACCTCCTACATGGATATATTAGTGATTTCGAATCATTGGAAAATATATTTTTGGATGAATGGGAGATTAAAATATATAGTAAGTTTCTAATAAACCAACTGCACAAATTTAAGAAAAAATATAATGAAACGGTTAGGGAATTTGATAATAGATTTTAAAAGATCTTAGAAAAGATTCCTAGAGAAGTCAAACCTAGGGAAAAAACAGTCTTTCTATATTATACTAATTCCTTTGATAGAGATTTTGGATTCATGTTGAGAGATAAAGATCCACAAGATCTTAGTTCTACCCAAGAAACAACAAGACAAATGGAACAAACTTTTTCTACTTCATGAAAAATTGATTTATTTGGCAATTCAAGTGTATCTTTTTCAAAGGTTGAAACTAAGTCTAAAACCATGAATATTGTTGAAACTACCTTATATCATATTGTTGCCTTGACTTTGAAGCTTGAAAAGATGATTGCTGAGTTAATCCAATCTCAAACGACATTACTAAACAAATTCACAAATATTGAAAGCAAGGGAGAGAAACAAAGGAATGTCGCTCCTAGATTTCAACAAAACACTCAACATAGAGGGAACCAAACATCGAAGACTAGGCTTATCCAAGAGCATGGAATTAATAAATTCCTTGCACCAAGAAACTTAATAGATCAAGGAGACATCCCACGGTGCCTAAAATATAATGAACCACATAGTGAATGGGAATGTCATAATACAAGGAGTTAAAGTAAGGGAATGGCAAGCACCTCCAACCTTGACAACAAATACTTCTTGAATTATGAGGTTGACTACATTTACAACATCCAAAAAACCCATCAAGTCACTAGGGAACAATTAAGACAAATTAAAGAGAGAAACATAGATGTTTCTAAGGAAACTAGAATGGATGATGAATCCAAGCATAAGCTTAGGAAGGAGAAGTACATGGAATACATGAGAAATAATAAATCACAAGAGACTTCTCTAGTTAATTCTTCACCACCTCAAAGAAAAACATGGACCAAAACACCTTTTCCTTCGAACACTTCCCCTTTGATTTCATCTAGTGATAATGAGAACAACATGGATGTAGATTTGAAAGTAGACGTAGTCAATGCCTTAACCAAACTGACAATTCCTATGTCCATTTTAGAATTAGTCAAATTCCATTCACAAAGGGAGAAAGTGAAAACGTTATTCAAGATGTAAGATTCCATGGAAGAACTTATAGAAGATCCTCCCGTAGAATTGCAAAATATGAACCATGATGAGATAAATGGGAGTCATTGGCCTTTATGCTTTACCTTTATGATCAATGATCTTGTTTTGCACAATTGTATGCTAGGTCCATTAACCAATGTTACGCCTTTGAAATAAACAATTAGACTTGAAAACCACAATACCTTATAGAAATGTGTGGAATAGATTCAAAAGTTGTCCAATATCATGGTCTTATCAAGGATTTAAAGGTTAATCTAGTTGCACATCCTGATATTTATGTATTGATGGATGTCATAGTTATTGATCTACTTGATGTGTAGGAGATGCTTTTATCAAATAAATGGGTTGCAAGTAATAAGCTACTTAACTATCCACTCATGTAATAAACAATGCCACTCAACAAAGAAAAAATCATGCAAATCTGAATAAATGTACCTTTGCTTCCATCTTTCAGGATTGATACACAAATTTAAACTTTCTTTCTATGAGAAATCCTCTTCTTTTCTAGATAACCAGTCTTGTATATCCTTCCTTGAAGGATTCCAAGTCATATCATCAAGTCTTGAAGAAAACCATAACCATATTCCATTCTCAACAATGGAACCAATTGTTGGCACAAATTTAGACCCAAAGTTCAAAACCTAATGCCAACAATAATCTCATGAAAGTCGACATAATCATTATTCAAGAAAGAATAGTCCCACTCTAGACTCCCACAAGAAATATTGGAACAAAATATAGTATGGAATTATACACAAGTTAACATATAATCTTATCATCATTCATCCATTATAATATCTCATTCATAACACAAAGATTCTGCGATACACACATAATAGAACATCCCATCAGTCCAACATCTATATTCAAGGGGAAAATGCTCATTATGCATATAATCCAATCATTCATCTCTACATTCTATGATACTACATGGACAATAGCAAAAACAACCTTAAAAATCATAACAACAACAATAACCTTCTATGTTTCCCAACTTTCTCCGTAAATACCAAATGAGTGACAATTACCAACCATTAACTACCCTTAAAAACTACTTAACTAACAAACATTTCCTACTACTTCATTAACCATCCTTGACTAATACTTGGTTTACACATTATTCGACAATAGGCATTATATTCTTAGTGCACGCTATCTACAGTTTACATAATAAAATACTACCATGCACAGTCTATCATGCGATCGAGCAAACCAAGGAACAAACTATAACACCAGCATTTTGGAGTTTTGATGATGATTTTTGTAAATGTGATTTGGATTTGATGTATACTTGATCCTTGTACATCTCGATCCTATGATGGTTGAGAGGTTTAATGAGGATGTTGATGTTAATCTTGTTTATTTATATGTTTTTGATGCATAGTATGATTCCTTTCTTTGTAGGAGGGAGCCTTGTATGCAACACTAGTTCCTATAGAGACAGAGCTTACATGGGATTGTACCTACATATTCAATTAGGATGGATTGAAAACCGTAGGTACATTCCAATAATGTTGAGATGTAGACGAGGAATTTAGTAGTTTTCGAGAGGAGTCACCATCCACAATGCACAAGAGGAATGGTAATAAGAGACATAGAACAAGGATAGTGCGTAGTAGTAGTGGGAGTTTATGAAATGTTTGTGTTGGTTGTGGGGTGGGTGACCTACAACAAGAGGAGTGTGCATAGTAGAAGTAGAAGATATGATATTACAATTTTATTTTCATATGTACTTTCCTTGAGGGTAATAAGGATAGAGTGGGCAAGTTGCTGGTGCCATGTTTGGGGTTACTTATGACAAAATTTTATTGAAGACATTAAAATTATGTTCTGACTTCTATCTTTGAATTAATTACTTATAGTAGAGATACTTTTTATTTAATGTTGTATCATTAGGCATTTCAAAGGAGATAGTTGATTAGGAGATAGTGCTGTGATTATAAATCAATAGGGTTTTGAGTGATCATTGTGTCGTTTCCTATTCACAACAAAGCTTATATTCTATTGTGCATTCTTCACGTACTAATGCACTAGGACACTATAGTCATGGAGATCATTTTTTACCAAACTTGCATCCAAACAGTGATCAAGTTGAAGGTATAGAATAAAAAAATCTAGATTGGAACTTAACTCATATTGTAATTGGGTATTGTGATGTTCTCTTCTATGGTAGAAGATGTGATACTTAGCATATGATTCTAATTTTATTTCATGATGGTATGATAGGTGATTCTAGCTTCCGATGCTTATTTATTCCATGATGGTATTTCATAAGAATAACATATGATATTCAATTTGATACTTACTATTTCATGTTGACTATTCAATATGGTATTTTATTGCATAATATGCTATTTATTCATGATGTTTTTTCATGGCATATTAGTTCAGTAAGATGCTTAATGATTTCATGATGGTATCATGGATTTTTATTTTATAATGGTATCGTATAGCATATGGTATTTGGTAAAATGCTTAATTAAAATTTGGTTATGAAGCATATTACTCCATGATGATGGCTTATAATGTGTCCTATTGTAAATTATTAACCATGTGATGAGGAATTCTTTGTTATCACATATGATAACTAGTTACAATGCTTTATTAATCACAGTAGATTCCATGATATCTTATTATCTTGAGGAAATAACTACTAATCACTATTCACTTGTGGTGAGTGGAAGTTTGTTTCAGGAGATCCACTCAAGAAGCTTAGAGAGGCTACTATTTCTAGGATTTCGTGGGGGGCTATAACCACGATTGAGAATGGATATTACAAACACTATATGGGTGGGGGGGGGAAAATAAAAAATTAACTATATGCCAGTGGTTCCTAACTCTTCTACCAGCCATGGCTTGAGGTATTCTCATCGGGGACGAGGCATATGGAGAAGGACTTCTGATGCCTAGGGTTGGCGCCTTAAGGGATCATAAGGATGGAGCATAAGCCATCCTTTTGAGATACATGGGTATAATGATCCCGATGTCGCGATCAGGGTACCAATAACCATATGCCGGTTAATTATGATGAAGCCTAGATTCTGGTTAATTCCTATGAGTCCAAACACT
Source organism: Larix kaempferi (assembly GCA_027924585.1). Taxonomy (NCBI): domain Eukaryota; kingdom Viridiplantae; phylum Streptophyta; class Pinopsida; order Pinales; family Pinaceae; genus Larix; species Larix kaempferi. The sequence goes on from BSBM01001229.1 coordinate 48,073,059, forward strand.
TATCGAAAGTTGGGAGGATGGCTAAGTTGCACAAAATGTTCAGGGAACTTCCGATACCTATTGTATGATGTGTATATAGTTTACATTAAAGGGCCCATTCCATGGAGAGTGGAATCATTCGGAGTATTGGATAGGATGATTATGGAGGTGGAAGATGGTATGATTCTCAAGGAGAGGGTGAGTAAGGAAGGAGGGAATTTCAGGAATGTTGTACTTTTATTTATTTATTTTGATTCATTTATTTGACTTGATTGGTGCTTGAATGTGTAACGAGATTGATGCATAAATTGTATGATTGAGTGCATATTAGAAACCCATGAAATTAATCAAGAGCATGTTGTAACTTAGGGCGCTATGATTGGATTAGTGTAGGTGAGAAATTTATGTATGATGGCCACATGTATAAATATCTCATCTTCACAATAGTACCACCTATCTATATTACTTATTATCTACGTAACTGTTTGATTAAGTCTTTGTATTTGTTTCTATGGGGCTATAACTTTGGGACAAAGTTTCCCGAAGAGGGGGAGTATGCAACACCCCAACCTTAGACATTAGTGTAAGCATACTAGCATATGGTAGTATAAAAAGGTCAAGTAATATATACAAATGAAAAGGAAAATGTGCATTTGTAATTTAATTTAGGTGCATGGGTAACAAGTGTGTCATCCATGCAAAATTAAGAAATTTAGTAATAAAAGTGGAGGGGGGGGGCAATACCAAGAGGTGTGGGATCTAATATTCCTAGTGGGTTTTTTCTGGTCGTTTGATTGTCTTTTTTTGTTTTTGATAGGACGGGGATATCTTCGACGAGGAGGCTAAGGAGGAGATAACTATACATAGGTTGATAGAGGCAAGAGTGAGGTCTCACCTAGTCTGGAATAGGGTTAATTGTTGAGGGATTGGGGGCCTAAACATCTACTGGGGGATGGTTGGGTGGAAAGTTGTCCCTACACCTATTTTTGTAGACAGAGGAGTGGGTGACTACTTGACGAAAAGGTCTGCATGCAAATTTGTTAATCTAGTCATTGATTAGGTAAGTGGAGATTCTTCTCCTTGGATTACAATTTTTTTTAATTTCTACTAGTTATTTGATGGCATTTGATTGATGAATATACATGATATACAAGTTGTTTTATGATTTTTTTTACCAAGAAATATACCATTCAATTAGGTTGAAATTTGCATAGTAAAAAGGGTTGTTATGCCCACAGTATATTTTCCTTGCATTTGAATGTCTATAAACCAAAAAATAGACAATTTTCATACTTAGGCATTTAAACCTTTAACATGTTTCCTATCCTACTGTTATAGTTTTAACTACTTTCAGCAATAGGTAATTATGTGTACAAATTTTTAAATTTTCATAATTACACATTGAAAGTATCAATCATATGAGCAGTATTTATTAAGCAGTTATAACCGAACGATAAGTGCAGCAGTAAGAAAAAGCATCACATCACAATACATCACATAAATAGGCATGCACAGTAGACACCATATTTAACCCTGGGAAGACCCTCTCTCCTCCAGAAGGAAAAACCCAACAACCTTTCTTATGATAGATTCATTAATAGAAGAACAAGTTTACATCACGACCATGAGAGTTAAACCCTTTTCAAATGAGGGTATACAACACAGAGACCAAGTACTTATATTTATCATGACTGTTGATGTAGGCACTTGATGTCAGCCCTTATCTCTTTTATTTTCCTATTGAGAGCCACCTTAGGTCTGCATTAAATTTTCTAATAGTTCACTGTCCAATAGAATCCTGAATTTGATACAACAGTAGCCCCATTAGGGTTTGATCTTATCACCAGTAATCAAGAGAAACATAGATAAAATCCTTAGCATCCCATTGTCCAAATTCAAAAGATAAGGTTAAGCTTGTTGCAACAACATGATCTCATCACAAGTAATCAAGAGAAACAACAATAACCTTGTTAAGTGTTGATCTAACCCTTTGTGATTTCTTCTGAACAAAAGAAGGCCTTGTTAGGGATTGAGTTGACCCACTGTGGCCTCAATATGACCTTTAATGACTTCAATAGTGCAATGATGGCCCTGCTTAGGGCTCGATCTGATCAGTGTTGTAAAGAGAAGGCTGCTAGATGGGAAGCTGCCTATAGATAATGATGCCAACCCTTTACAAACCCTCACCTCTGCCATTTACTACTCTCAGAATGTCATTGACCGAATTAGATGATTCCATTGACTAAAGATGTTTTTGTTGATTGTTTAAGGCACACCATTGACTAGGGTAATGTTGTCGCTGACTGATTGAGGGATGGCGTTGACTGTTGAAACCCCTAGCAGGGATTGGTGTTTGAGTATCAACCCTTATAGGGATTCCGAGTGCTACAACAGTTTGGTAAAGCCTTAATAAGGGATGCCAACATCAAGGAACACCCCTTGTAGGATTTCTAGGGTTTGAAACAGACCCTGGACAGGGTTCAGATGGCTGCAGATACCCCTAATAGAGCTCGGGTAGGAGGAAGAAGGATGGAGCAGAGTTCGGATAGGTGAGAGAACCCTCAAAGGATCACCTTCGACACTTGTAGTTGTCACAAGAGAGAGAGAGAGAGAGAGAGAGAGAGAGAGAGAGAGAGAGAGAGAGAGAGAGAAAGAGAGAGAGAGAAAACCAACATATAAACCCCAACAATTTCTTCTTTTTGAATAAGAAATAAAGATCAGATTAATTGTGTTGTTCAGATGAGAGTGCTCACTATTTATAATTCATCATTGAGAGAGATAAGGATTAACAAATCCATAAGTTAAGGAAGCCATCTCTCAAAGACCACTTTTGTAATTTTAATTTATCAATTAAAAATTACTTTAATGCTTTTAGTAAGGGTATTTTAATTTCCTTGTGGTCTTTTAAAACTTTCATAGGGTTATTGACTTTTTACTTGGGCTAATAACCCTTCACAATAGAACTTGACTTGTATATTTGTATTTTGGTCCTTTATTAGTGGGATATTGGTCCTTCATTTGGTTTCCATGACCATAACCCCTTAACCAAGTCATCTTAGACCCTTCTCTTGGTCTTTATGGTCCACACGTGCCAATTCAAGGTACATTATCAAAGATAAGAAGGATTATTCTTTGATTGAATTAGAAGTAACATTAAAAGCTCCTCTTCTAATTTCTAATGAAGGCTTAAACAAATTAACTTCTATCCCCTTCCTGGTTAAATGCACCCTCGAACCCTTAGGGGCTTTCCAGAATTTCTGGTTTGAGTCCTTGTGACTCAACCATTGAGTATTGATCCTCTTTTCAATGGTCAACTTGTCTTCTAGAATCTTCATCATAAGAAAGGTTTTCTATTGATTTGCACAAGGTATCTCATGTCATCAACGTCTTGGTATCTGACTAGGTTCTCATCCCCAAGCTGATGCCAATTCTCTCAGAGAATGGCTCTCGATGCTTCCCAAAATCAACACCTACAACGTGTCATCCCTCACTAGTTTCTAGTTCTCTAGTTCATGAATTCCTATCTTTACACCTTAAAATTATGAGTCGTGAAGCATACTGTTATGAAATAAATACTTAAAACTATCATAACACAACAAGAGTACACACCGTGTACAACAATGTAAATGTGGAGTAGAACTGCAATATAAGTAAGAAATATAAGTTACACAATAACTCCTTAAATAATAGGAGATCCTTCTCCAATTACCCCAAGACATTCATATAATCATTTCACATGGCCCTCAACAATGGCCACATTTTTTTTTGTCATGTCCCCAGATTTTGCATTGGGTCGCAATGGCCTAAGTCACTTGGACATACTCATGATAGTTTGTGAAATCGATGCTAAGGGTCAAATAATTACCAAGCATGATGTCCAAGTTAGTAATAATTTAAAATTAGATCCAAATGGGAAAGGTGGGTCACATTAAGAGAAATTCCCAATTCAAAGTTTGTAATATTCCCATCCAAATGAATTATCATGGAGGAAAATTACTAGTTCCCTAGGTTGGGGGTGGAAGCATTACAAGTTGGATTAAAGGAGCTACAAGACCCAAAATGACCTTGGAATTACAAATACAAATTAAAGTGGTTCAATTAAATAAAAATAAAAATAAAATGAGGTGGCATTGGATCATGAGGGCACATAAGAGGTTGTAGGACCCACATGTGGCAAGATTCCCCACTACACTTGGCATGATTCTCTAACCAATTCGAGTTCAAGATGAATGGTAACATACTTTGGGGAGTTTAAGAGGTATTATTCATGGCATGAATCATGTAAGGTCTAATTGGAGTGGAATATTAACTCCCATGGAAGAGGAAGGGGCATCTTAGAAGAATTGTGACACTTGGACTTAGATTCCCTAACTCCTATGACAATAATGATGGATATTCTATGACACCTATGAAAAATTTCAAACCTGACTTATGGAATATTACATATATGACATGTCATAGATAAAAATATCCTCCAAGAGGACGCACAAGGGGAGTTATGGCATCCAAGAGTCCCCCATTCGAATTGATGGAAGAGGAGAGCTAGGAAAAGTTGGACAAGTGGCATTCATGGGAATCTCTCCCTAACTTGAGTTGGGGTGAGTATCTTGTATTGAATTCGAGCTAAGGAGGCCTTGGGAGGTTAATAAAATAAAATAGGAAATAAATAGAGGATCTTTTGATCATTTCTCATTTGGTAATTTGGAGAGCATAGCTTGTCCATGCAAGTTGAGTGTTTATTCTACTTGCCTTAGCACCAATTTCGAGGGTAAAAGATTCCAATCCTAATTGGAAATTGGAGAGGCCATTCAAACATTTCAATTGGATATGTATGGAGACATTTTTTTGAAGGTTGAAGATACAGGGATGCTCATGACCATTTCTCCTTCAACTTGTTTCCACATCTCTTTTAATTTTCTCTCTATATTCTTGCTCTTGGAGGAAGAGCGCACATGGAGAGATGTTGATATCTTTGGGGGAGTCCAAGGGGACATATTTATTTGTAATATTATTTCCACACTTTTTATTTTATGCTCATATATACCTCATATCGAAACTCCAAGTAAAACCATGTAAAAATGCCAAACTATGTATGAATGGTGCCATTTTCCCATATATCTTGTTGAGAGAGCTTGAAGTTGTTTGGTATCGACTTGTATCAGTAAATATATGTGTTTTATTGCTGTTTGGAGAGCCATTAATATAATGAATAATTTTCATACAACTTATTCAAGTCCTTGTAACATTTCTCTCAAATTTCATAGCAAGTTATAACGTTTTTCTCTCATTCCCCCCTATGTTAATACATGTTTACAAATCTATGATTTATGGGAGTTGAAACAGCCTTTAGGAACTGAATAATGATGCATTTGGGTGCCCATTGAATTCATATAAATAATAAAAGTCTCTTTTATGAAATTTTGGAGGTTCGTACTGCATTTGGGAAGCCATTAGTGAGCTCCACCCTTGGGGATTTGAACCTCGAATTTACTAGCAAATTTCCCTATTTTCTCTTAAATGAATGTTGCATAAGTATTTTGATAGTGTATAAGAACCCATTAGGTTCAATTTTATGTACTAATACCCTTCAAACACTCTCATACCCAATTCTAAATCCTTAGGAGTCTTTTGGAGCCATCTACCCTTGGGGGTTTCAACATCGATTTTCCTAGTAATTTTGCCTTTCATTCTCTAATTGTAAATGAAAGTTTATGAAGTATTTCGGAAGTTTCTAAGCATTTAATAGCTGCATTAGAGTGTCTTAATACAACTCAATCCACTCTATACCAAATTCTAAACCACTTGGTATTATTTGGGACAGTTTGGAGTTTCACTAGTCCAAGGTTCGAAAATTGGCCAAATTGGGTAAACTGCCAAATTGGGGACATTACAGTGGTATTAGAGCATGGTCCTTGCAAATATGCATCAATATCATCCATTTAAGAATAATTTGTAGCCATGTATTACTATTATGATGACTCCTATGAGTACAATGCTTATGAGCAATATGAAGAAGAATCTGAATGGTATGAGGAAGAGGTGCCATCATGCAACACTTCTTACAATTTCATAAGGAATGAGGGTTATTATTATGACTTTAAGTCTGATGAAGATGAGTGTATCACACTACCAAAGTATAATTATATGAATTAATTACAAATATTGAGAGCAACATGTAAAACCTTTCCCTAACAATATCAAGCATATTTTGATCTGTATACGGGAGATACACAAAAGGCCATTCCTTTTGAAGAATTTTCTGATTGGGTGTTTGAAATTAGGCCCAAAAATGAAGATGTGGAGTTAGTGAAGAAAGGTCTATTCCCTTGCAAAATACCTTGGAGAGAAAATCATATATGTTTGAGTGAAAAGGAGGAGACCCATGATCCACCTGTTGATGTATTTGTAACTTCGGAAGATATTCACTTGTTTATTGTATGTATTACATTTGTACCTTATTGTATCCCCAATGGAGATGTATTATTCCTCCGATTGGAAGTGTCATCATGTGTACTTGCAAGTGTCGCAAGTTATATTGTAACTGTCGTAACTTATACTTGATGGGTTATTAGACCACCTTGATGGGGTCGGCCCTGTATGAGTCATGTGGGTCAAAGGGTTATTAGACCACCCTAGAGGGGTTGGCCCAGTCAACATTATGTTAAATGGTTAAGTTGGGGCTGACCTAGTTAGAGTTAAAAGGCAAGTCAAGTTAGTGTATAAATAGAGAGTGTGTCTCTCTCATTTTGCACATTCTATTATTCACTCACTTTGCATTAGTGAGAGAGAGGAGGAGTGCTCACAAGTGGAGGAGGAGAATGATTCTGAAGTTATCTATCTCTTGGGTTTGATCATTGTGATCCTTGTATTGATGCTTATTCTATCTCTGAGGAAGTTGCAGGGTTTTTCACCTTCTTGGTTTTCCTTGGTGAAATGTTTTGTGTCTCTTGTCTCTTGTTTCTTATGCTTGATATGATGTACATGTTGTTCTTTCAGTTAAGATCCTAGATATATTGAATTAAATGATGAAAATATAACATGGTATCAGATCTAGCCTGAAGGAAGGCATTCTATGGCATTTATGAGACTTGTTGCACTTGCGACAAATCGAAAGCTAGGGCTTGATATAGCAAACACTAGTCGTCGTAGCACTTTAGCTATAAATCCATTTTGGAGAAGGTTCATGATCTGAAACTTTTACAGGTCGAAGGTAACATCCCCATGCACCTTGTGTCCAAAGAAAAACATCTGATTCGGTGTGCTTTGTGAGATATGATCCGTACAATCTAGGGTTTTTGCCTCTTCCAGATCTCAGTCATAAATAGGTGACCTAGGAAAAAAGGTCACAAATTGGGCTAGGAAGATCCAAATGAAATTCTGTAAAACGTGACAGTAAGAGAATGGGTTGTCATTTCTTAGGTAAGTTTTTTAGAGGCCGAAGTTGAACCAGTGACACGTGGCACGCCGTACAAGTTTGCTCTCCTATTTTATCCCATAAACAGGTCACGTTGCGACACTTGGCATAACTCTCTCTCAGAGAATCCAATTGAGGTCAGAACTGTGGGGTTGGAAAGATGACAGGTTAGGCTACCACAAGCCGAAGTTTCAGACCTTGTGGATTCATAATTTCAGAGATGTACCAGAAACAATAAGGCACATTTTTATGTCAAAACAGAATTAGATTCTAAGCACCTTCATTCTTGGCTTGTCACTGCTGCGAGAATTTAGGGCTTCGAAGAAAGTTGGAATTTTTTGAATTGGAGACCACGGATGAATGATCCTCATCAAAATCAAAATTTAGAGACCAATATCGAATTTTTTGGTTGGGTAGAAGGCCGGGCTTGATCAAACCCTACTTCGGGATTTTGATCGAAAAGGTGGAAAATTAGGGCTTTTGCAAAAGTTACAATTTTTGAAATCTGTGACCACGGCTGGAAGCTCCTCAGAAAAATTGAAGTTTAGAACACAAGATCGAACCTTTTGGATGGGAAGAAGACCGAGTTTTATCAAACCCTAGTTCGGGATCCTGTCTAGAAGATCCAGAAGTTTCAAAGGCAATTTTGAGGGGTCAAATTTTGGAGATTTAAAAATTGAAGTATACCAGCTTGATCAGCTCAGCAAGGCACATATTTTCATCCAATCAGAAGTTTGAAATTCAAAGTTTGAATTTTTAGGGTTTCTCTGACAAACCCTAATCCAGCTCCAGATCCAACTCAGCAAATCAAAGTGGATTGGGTTAATCCTAGAAGAGGATGAATTAGTCACTTGCATAAGTGAATAAGTTCCAGTTCCAGAGGGAGATGAGGCTAAGGCCTTACATAAGAAGACTACAAGCAATATCGACAGGTATGACTTGAGGAGATACAGGTATGTTTTGAAATCTGTTCATGATTAAGTTTATGATATGTTTGTCTTCATATTATTGAGGTTAGTACAATCTTGATTAATCTTAGAATTGTCTTATCACCCTAGTAAAAGTATGAATGCACGTGAATGATAAAATACATTCATTGATTAGGGTTATGACACTTACGAATTGTGGTGTTGTATGAGGATGATATTGTCCACTAACATGAAAGGTACATCAAGAAAGACAAATCAAGTTCTAGATCAAGAACATATGACCATGGTGACATGAAGACAAAGACTCATCCATAGTCATGGATCACATAGAAGCTCTACTTATGAGGTATGTATAATTTTGGTTCTACAATGGTTAACTTATGAGTTATGTAGGTTACTAGCGCAAGTCTTTGAAGAAGAACAAAAAGACATTATATGGGTATGTTAGACATAACTAGCAAGCATGATAATATAGGTATGTTTTTCCTATATCAAGTTAGAATCCTACCTTATGTTAGGATATTATACTTTTGTATGAATGATAATGATTATTCTTGAAGTTAGAAGTTTAAGTAATCAAGGGGTTATGCATATTATGTTTCTTACTTTGATTGATGATATGACTAACCATCCTATGGTCAAATAAGAATATGCATGAGTAAAATAAGTCTTCCTTGAAACCTTGAATACTAACTCTTATTACCTATATATGAAATGATCATGACCATACATGTTAGGATTATTTAGGATCATAATGTTTTGATAGTATTAAGATTATACTAATGAATGTATGACTATGTATGAGATCTTGAGGATGACACAATGATGACACTAGTGCAAACTTAAACATGCATAGTGGCCCAGGATGAATATAAGTTCAAGGACAGGTAATTCAAGAAGCAAATATCAAGAGGGAGCACACTCCAGTAGTTCCTGCAAGGAAGCAAAGATTGAGAGGGAGTCCACCTTGCAACTAAACAAAGATAAGTATTTGAATTGTCATTTATTATATGATTACTTAAATGATGTTGTCCAGTCATGTACATACTTATGTTCCTAGATTTAGGATGCACATTTTACATTTTAGAAAAGTTGCATTAATGAACAGTATACTACTAATATGCATGTAATGGGTAAGTGGCCTATGGCACTGTACAACATTCCATTGCTACTTATCTAGAATGAAACCTCTTTGCTGACATGTTAGGAGTAGTGCAAACTCTTAACAATGTTCTGGTAGAGATGGAAGGCATCTAGAAAGTTATGGGATATGGATAAATGTTGTATTGAAGCATTGGCTAAAGATAATTGCATGACTGTATGACATATGTCTTTATGCATAAGAATGTGTTTTTGAAAAACTATGAGAAGTTTCTAATCATGCAATTGAATCTGACTTGTAGGAAAGATCGTGTACAATCACCTACAAGGACAACAACATTTGTTCCAGTAACGAAGTTCAAGAAAACTATCTATTGAAGCTATCGAAGAATCTGAAGTTCCCAGGATCCGGGATGAAGTAATGAAAGGATGTCATGATCGAAGAGTACCAATCGATCATGAAGAATGATGTCTAGGATGTGGTCCCGAGACCAGAAGGGAAGTCTGTTGTGACTTCCAAGTAGATCTATAAGATTAAGCATGCTGCAGATGGCATCATAGAGAAATACAAGGCGAGGTTTGTAGCTCGTGGCTTCTCCCAGATAGAGGGAATAGACTTTGAAGAGACTTTTGCTCTTGTAGCCAGATACACTTCCATCAGAACAATACTTGCTATGGCTGCAGTGATGAAGTGGAAGATACAGTAGATGGATGTCAAGACAACTTTCTTGAATGGTGTAGTCGAAGAGAAAGTGTATGTGGAGCATCCACTCGGCTTTGAGACACATGACAGGGAGTCATATGTGTGCATATTGAAGAAATCCTTGTATGGCTTGAAGCAAGATCCTAGGACTTGGTATAGTAGGATAGACAGTTTTCTATCCAGTTTGGGATTTACCAAGAGTAAAGCAGATTCCAACCTTTACTACAAGGTTGAGGAAGGCAATCTAGTGATACTACTTTTGTATGTGGATGACCTGTTTGTTACAGGTGAGGATAGATTGATTGCTGATACGAAGAGGAAGCTTGCTTCCGAGTTCGAGATGAAGGACTTGGGGATGATGCACTACTTTCTAGGAATGGAGGTGTGGCAGAATGCATATGGAATCTTCCTTGGACAAGGGAAGTATGCAATAGAGATCCTGAAGCGGTTCGGGATGATGGACTGCAAGGCCATGGAAACACCTATGGAATCAAACCTAAAACTTTTGTGTGATGCTTCATCTGATCCGGTTGATGTCACGGTGTATCGTCAAATGATTGGGTCCTTGATGTACCTGACGAACACGAGACCATATTTTTTCTTTGCAGTGAACACATTGAGCCAGTTCCTGACGGATCCCAGAGGTGTTCACCTGATTTCTATAAAGCATATTCTGAGGTACTTGAAGGGTACAGTTGATTATGGGCTCAAGTATGATGCGAATCAAAAGTTTAACCTGGAGGGTTATGTTGATTCAGATTGGGCAGGTAGTGCTGTAGATAGAAAGAGCACTTCGAGGTGCTGCTTCAGTATGGGATCAGGTGTGATCTCTTGGTTTAGCAGGAAGCAGTCCTATATAGCACTGAGTACAGCCGAAGCAAAGTATGTCGCAGCTTGTTCGGCTAGTTGTGAGGCAGTATGGTTGAGGAAGCTACTGTCTAAGTTATTTGATCTCCCATTGGATGCTGCCTTGATCTATTGTGACAACCAGAGTTGTGTGAAGTTGTCAGAGAACCCAGTGTTCCATGACAGGTCGAAGCACATCGAGATCAAATATCACTATATCAGGGATATGGTGCAGAGAGGAGTAGTGAAGCTCCTGTATGTTGCGATGGATGAGCAGGTTGCAGATGTGTTGATGAAATCACTAGCCAGAGTGAAGTTTGAGTACTTCAGAGAGAGGCTTGGTGTTCTTCAGATTGAAGAAACTTCGTGGAAGAAGTGATGGGACACATTTGCAGTAGCCATTCCAAGAATGGTGATAGGAGGATCCTTCCCATGGCTATGGATGTAAGCGCTGTGTGATGAGCATCAAGACGATGCTTCAATTACTGCTTTGGATACGCATCAGTTGGATGATTTGTATGATCCATTGGATCATGTATGATGACATGCATTAGGATGATGTAGTGACGATGATCAGGATGATCATGTGATGATGACATGCATCAGGATAATGCAGTGACGATGATCAGGATGATCATGTGTGATGAGTATCAGGACAATGCTCTCAATGATATGCATCAGGACGATGTAGTGACGATGATTGGGATGATCATGATCATGTGTGATGAGTATCAGGACGATGCTCTGGATGATATGCATCAAGACGATGCAGTGACGATGATCAGGATGATCATGTGATGATGACATGCATCAGGACGATGTAGTGACGATGATCAGGATGATCATGTAATGATATACATTAGGATGATGTATGGTGAGTATCAGGTTGATACTCTATGGCCGTGGACAGGTTGTACGAGGGTAGCATGTAATACGTCCTGGAGATCTGGATAGGTTGTGCTAGTCACGTAAAAGGCCTCAAATGCTCTTTAGAGATCTTATTGGGCAAGACACTCTTTTAAGGTTTTGCTAGACCACATGCAATACGTCCTAAAGATCCGGAAAGGTTGTGCTAGTCATGTAAAAGGCCTCGGATGCTCTTTAGAGATCTTGCTGGGAAAGACACTCTTTTAAGGTTTTGTGGGGACCACATGTAATATGTCCTGGAGATCCAGACAGGTTGTGCTAGTCAAGTAAAAGGCCTCAGATTCTCTTTAGAGATCTTGCTGTGCAAGACACTCTTTTGAGGCATTGTGGTGGGAGTCACATGTAAGTTGACCTGGGAGATATTTCCGGTCGTGCTTCGACACATAAAGGATCTTGGGATACTCTTTCGAGGCATTGTGACGCACGTAATAAGTCCTAAGGATTCCTCAGTATGGCCAGTGTTGATGAAGACCTACAGGTGGTGGGCCTACATCCAGCATGAAAAAGGGTTGGCTCTGTAGAACTTCCTATGACGAGAAGAATTACGAGATAGCCCAGTGATCGAGATGTCGAGTACATCAGCAGTGATGATGATGATGCTCCATGATCCAGTGATGATGATCCAGCTCCAGAATTGAAGACTTGTGCCTATATGTATTGATGACTTGTGTCAAGAGAATACCTTCCTAGTTAAGAGGGAGTGTTGATGTATTTTTAACTTCGGAAGATATTCACTTGTATATTGTATGTATTACATTTGTACCTTATTGTATCCCCAACGGATATGTATTATTCCTCCGATTGGAAGTGTCGTCATGTGTACTTGCAAGTGTCGCAAGTTATATTGTAAGTGTCGTAACTTATACTTTATGGGTTATTAGACCACCTTGATGGGGTTGTCCCTGTATGAGTCATGTGGGTCAAAGGGTTATTAGACCACCCTAGAGGGGTCGACCCAGTCAGCATTATGTTAAGTAGTTAAGTTGGGGCTGACCTAGTTAGAGTTAAAAGGCAAGTCAAGTTAGTGTATAAATAGAGAGTGTGTCTCTCTCATTTTACACATTCTATTATTCACTCACTTCGCATTAGTGAGAGAGAGGAGGAGTGCGCACAAGTGGAGGAGGAGCATGCTGCTGAATTTATCTATCTCTTGGGTTTGATCATTGTGATCCTTGTATTGATGCTTATTCTATCTCTGAGGAAGTTGCAGGGTTTTTCACCTTCTTGGTTTTCCCCGGTGAAATGTTTTGTGTCTCTTGTCTCTTGTTTCTTATGCTTGATATGCTGTACATGTTGTTCTTTCAGTTAAGATCCTAGATATATTGAATTAAATGATGAAAATATAACACCACCTAGTTCTGAAATATGTAAAGCAAAAGTTACATGAAGAGGGTCGAAAGTCACTCCCAAGTGACATTGAAAAATATGAAGAAACATCACATGAGAATGAAGAAGAGTTACATTCTGAGACACACTCTACTTTGGAGATGAATCAAAGAGCATTTACTGATGCATGCTTGAACTATGAAGGAGTACCTACTGATGGGTGCTCACACCTCTATGTTGGTGACATAGAGATCACTTTTGAAAGTGTTGCTACAAGCCAAAGTTCCATTAAGCATGAAAATGAAGGCCTTGTATCAGTTTAAGAAGAACCAAGATCAACTTCCCCATCACCACTTGACCTTAATGAAGTTGGTCCAAGTAGAAACTACAAAGAAGAGGAGGTCCCTCTATAAGAGCCTCTTTTTCTTGAAGGGTCATTAAAGATGAATGAAAAGAAGATCTAAGAGACCATTAGCATACTCCATGACACTCAAGCATTGGTGTCAAATTCTTGTTGGAGAGTTTCTTCATTGAAGGATCCATCCTTCCTTGAAGACATGGAGAAGATTCAAAGAGCAATGTGCAACATCGAAGGTAATTTAATGTCCTTTCTTTTTGATTGAAATAATTTGGTTGAGATTAATGAATGGTTACATGGAGAATACCTGAATAATAATGAGGATATTCATAAGATCAAAATGAAAAATGAGCAACTTCTTGATAGGTTGCAAGATACTTGTTCTTCCTCCTATGTTTCAGATTGTCAAATGGTAGATTGCTTGGAGGATTCTCTGGCATGATGGATCATGAGAAACATGGAAAATTTAAGGTGCTTGATGTGTTTGAAGATGATCTTGATGAGAACCAAGCACTTTTTGTGGTGGAAGAGGAACTTGGGTTGCCTCTTGGAAATGGTTACACAATTTTTGAAGAAGTGTATGATTCCACTACCTCCGAACCAACTTATGAGGAAAGTTTTTCCCTTTCGAGGGAGGTGCATGATACTACCCTTATGGAGCCTACACATGATGACACTTTTGCATATTTTTATCATTTGGGTGAGTTGGTTCATTCTCCTACATCCTACACATCCATATTTTGCAGCATTCATCCTAATGAAGTATGGGTGAAAAGTTTCTTTTGATGGTGCCACATGAGGAGTATGAAACTCCTATATCTCCTTTATATGATTAAATGATTAGAGAACTTTATTATTATTTACATTTGCAGCAACATCCTTTTATTACCTTATGATGATACACATCTACATGGATGCACCTATGATTTTCACTTGAGTCACTTGAAGACTCATGATTTTCCTTGCTCTTTGCTTAGCTCAATTGATGTTGGAGGAACTTCATCCAATACTTGGGTGAAGAGATATATGATTGGAGAAAATTCTTATTGGAAGCAACATCCCTTGTTATTTCTTGATGATGCACATATACATGGATGCACTTATGATGTTCACTTGAGTCACTTGAAGACTCATGATTTTCCTTGCTCCTTTCTTAGTGCAATTGATGTTGGAGGAAATTCATCCAATACTTGGGTGAAGAGATATATAATTGGAGAAAATTATTATTGGCAACAACATCCTTTGATATTTCTTGATGATACACATATTCATGGATGCACAAAGGGTACTTCTGTGAGCCCCTTGAAGGCTCATTATTTTCTTTGCTCCCTGCTTGGTTCAGATTTTAGTGGAGGTTCTTCATTCACTTATTGGATGAAAGAACACATGGCTGATTATTTTGATGCATCTTACATCCTTTTGGAGCAGAATTATAGGACATGGGATCCTCACCTATGTCATTGGAGTAGATTTGATTGGTCACTTGATTCTTGTATGCACTTGGAAAATGGTGGTCTACTTACTTGGAGGTATAAGCACTTTCATGATTCTTTGATGAGGCACCTCCTTGATGTACATTTTTATTATGTTGTTATGTACTTTTGATGACCTATATTTTGTACTTATGATGTTTGGAAGAATGCTTACAAGGAAATGGGATCCATGAATTCTCTTTCTTGATGGTGTGGGTTGGAGAGAACTCCTAATTGTTGGAGTGTAATACAAGCAATGGGACCCTGGGATAAATTTTAGCCTCATTGGTTTCATTTTTTGGGGGAAACAAGTATTATGGGAGATTGAGTCCCCACTTAATAAGGTGATTTTAATTAGATTAGTGCAGCAACAAGAATGGTGGTTCCTCTCTAAAATTTTCATAGAATCTTGAATACTCAAAGTTGGGAAACTTAGTGGCAATTTCAAAGAATTATCATAAAGGGTTTCCAAAATATGAAAGAGGTAAAGAGTAATTGTGCAAAATTTGTTTTGATGGATTTTATTAATATTTTGGTGTTTAGTGGTGATGTCATAGGGGATATCAATATGAAAAATAAAACCCACATCTCCTTGATTTTGGAAACATACAATTGTAGTGCATGAGTGCCACTACTCAAAGTTTTAGAAGAGAAGTTTTGGAAGCAAAGTTTTGGAAATAAAGCAGGTTCTTGAACATCCATGTTTGAAATTGCCTGAGGACAAGCAATATTGGGAGGGAAGGATTTGTCATGTCCCTAAATTTTGCATTGGGTCACAATGGCCTTAAGCCACTTGCCCATACTCATGATAGTTTGGAAAATTGATGCTAACGGTCAAATAATTGCCAAGCATGATGTCCAAGTTAGTAATAATGTAAAATTATATCCAAATGGGCAAGGTGGGTCACATTAAGATAAATTCCCAATTCAAAGTTTGTAATATTCCCATCCAAATGAATGGAGGAAAATTACTAGTTCCCTAGGTTGGGGGTGGAAACATTAAAAGTTGGAGTAAAGGAGATACAAGACCCAAAATGACCGTAGAATTACAAATACACATTAAAGGGGGCCAATTAAATAATAATAAAAATAAAATGAGGTGGCATTGGATCATGAGGGCACATAAGAGGTTGTGGGACCCACATTAGAGGAAATTTCAATTTAAAATGGGCCTTCCAAAAATAATACAAATTCCATGTCATCAAGTATTATCCAATCAAAATGCTTTAAAATTCAACAAGGGAGCACCTAAAAAAATTGGAGGGAAAAAATAAAAACTACTTTTTTAGATCGTATTTTCAACTTATCTCCTTGTAGGTTTACTAAAATTTCAAGCGGGAGGACTCGTTGGATGCAATTAAATTATGCATCCAATGAGTGCCCATGTTGCATACTTTTAACAACATCCACACCATGAAAAATCGAAAATACATTAAAAAACGTCTTTTCTCTCACTAGAAACACGTTTTTTTAATGCATTTTCAATTTTTCATGGTGTGGATGTTGTTAAAACTATGCAACATGGGTACTCGTTGGATGCCTAATTTAATTATGCATCCAACGAGTCCTCCCACTTGAAATTTGAGTAAACCTACAAAGAGATAAGTTGAAAATACGATCCAAAAAACTAGTTTTTTACTCTCTCTCTCTACTATTATTTTATTATTTTCTTATTATTTTCCTTAGGAGGCCCATTTTTTACCCAAATTTACTCTAATGCATGTGGCAAGATTCCCCACTACACTTGACATGATTCTATCACCAATTCGAGTTCAAGATGAAGGGTAACATACCTGGGGAAGTTTAAGAGGTATTATTCATGGAATGAATCATGTAAGGTATAATTGGAGTGGAAGAGTAACTCCCATGGAAGAGGAAGAGGCATCTTAGAATAATTATGACACTTGGACATAGATTGCCTAACTCCTATGACAACAATGATGAAGATTCTATGACACTTATGACAAATTTCAGACCCGATTGCTAACATTTGACATATATGACATGTTAGGGCTAAAAATATCCTCCAAGAGGACATACAAGGGGATTTATGGCAGTCAAGAGTCCCCCATTCGAATTGATGGAAGAGGAGAGCTAGGAAAAGTTGGACAAGTGACATTCAAGGGAATCTCTCCCTAACTTGAGTTGGGATGAGTCTCTTGGATTGAATTTGAGATAGGGAGGCATTGGAAGGTTAATAAAAGACAAGAGGAAAGAAAGATAGGAGCTTTTGATCATTTTTCATTTGGTAAATTGGAGAGAATAGATTGTCCATGCAAGTTGAGTGTTTATTCTACTTGCCTTAGCACCAATTTTGAGGGTGAAAGATTCCCATCCTAATTGAAAATTGGAGAGGCCATTCAGACCTTTCATTTGGAGCTGTATGAAAATTGTTTTTTGCAGTTTGAAGCTACAGGGCTGCTCGTGACCATTTCTCCTTCAACTTGTTTCCACATCTCTTCCAATTTTCTCTCTATATTCTTGCTCTTGGAGGAAGGGCGTACATGGAGAGATGATGATATATTTGGGGGAGTCCAAGGGGCCCCATTTAATTGTAAGATGTTTTCCACACTCTGTATTTGATACTCAGATATATCTCATATCGAAACTCTGAGTAAGACCATGTAAAAATTCCAAACTCTGTATGAATGGTGCCATTTTCCCATATATCTTGTTGAGAGAGCTTGAAGTTGTTTGGTATCGACTTGTATCAGTAAATATATGTGGTTTTATTTCTTTTTGGAGAGCCATTAATATACTGAAGAAGTGTCATACACCTTATGCAATTCCTTGTAACATTTCTCTCAATTTTCATAGCAAGTTATAGTGTTTTTCTCTCATTCCCCCCTATGTTAAGACATATTTACAAATATATGATTTATAGGAGTTGCAGAAGCCTTTAGTAACTGATTAATGATGAATTTGGGTGCCCATTGAAGTAATATAACTAACCATGTCTCTTTTCTGAAATTTTGGAGGTTCTTACTGCATTTGGGAAGCCATTAGTGAGCTCTACCCTTGGGGATTTGAACCTCGAATTTACTAGCAAAATTCCCTACTTTCTCCTGAACTTAAATGAATGTTGCAAAAGTATTTTGATAGTGGATAAGAACCCATTAGGTTAATTTTTATGTCCTAATACCCTTCAAACACTCTTAGAACCAATTCGAAATCCTTAGGATTCTTTTGGAGCCATCTACCGTTGGGGGTTTCAACATCGATTTTCCTAGTAATTTTACCTTTCATTCTCTAATTGTAAATGAAAGTGGCTGAAGTATTTATAAAGTGTACAAGAATATAATAGCTGCATTAATGTGTCCTAATACACCTTAATACAATCTAGACATAATTCAAAACCATTTGGGACAGTTTAGAGTTTCTCTAGTCCAAGGTTCGAAAATTGGCCAAATTGGGTAAAAGGCCAAATTTAGGACATTAAAATTTTTATATACATATCCACTCATTGCACATGAGGCCCCTTAATTAGGATAACCCTATTACATATACATTTAGCCCCATATATGCCCCCCTTGGGGTCACATATTATATACATTTAACCCAATATATCCCCCCCTTGGGTCATATCATAGTACCCTCATTTAAAAAGCTTTGTCCTCATAGCTTTGTAGTTAATGGATTTACATGTGATGAAACTAAGTAATGAGGATTTACTTGTATTCATGCTTTCTTATTTCCATTGATGATGATCCATCCATCCAAATTCGATTCTTTTTGGTATTAATCCTTGATAGTTGGTTGTTTCATAATTTTGTTTCCATGTCTTGTGATTGCGAGTTCTCCAATTTGTTGTAGTTTCTGATCTATGATAATATCTTTTTGAATAATATTTTTCTAATTCCATGCTATTAAGTATCCCATATTCTTCCTGGATAGTGTTGTTGTTGACACAAACCCAGTCGATAAGGGTTCCTCGCTCCGTCGACACCCAAACCCATCGCGATCTCCCTAAGCACCGGCCCAAACAAGTTTTAACTTGTCTAGCAACACCTGCGGTGCAGATGAAGTCTCACCCGAGATGTTCGAGGGAGAGTTGACGGAACCACGTTTCTACCGAATGGAGAAGGACCATGTGTGGCTACTTATCAACTTAGTGCAATATTACATATCAGTAGATCTACTTATTCATCTTATGCATTAAACATAGTCATAGCACTATTCAATAGATCTCATTGTCAACAAAAATATCAATGCGCAAACAGATATAACATCATAACATCATTTGAAACAGGAAAAAATATCATCATTTAGAGATTCATATCGCATATCACATTCATAGTAGGAAAATAGAAAGAAACTCAGTGATTCTGGTCAAAACCCCATCATGTCATATTAACCTTCGCATTAAACCACAAATACAACAATATAGTTCTTCTATCACATACCCAGATTCAAACAGACTCAGATCAATATCCAAAACATCCCACATTAACAATTCTCCAGATAAAGATGATCTAGCACTTGCAATGATACATCTATTTATAGGCTTGCGCCTTTACATTCGTTGTCCACTTAGCCAACCGCCTAACTACTTCTTAACAAACTTTACAAAAAGGATGACCCAAAAACCCACATAATGTGGTCCAACATGACCCAAAAATACATAAAATACTATTATTTCCAACTTGTGCGCGGTTTTCCTCCTTGCGCGGTGTCTTTGGCCTTTTGCAGAATCCGTGATGTTGCGCAATTGACTCATCCAAACCGCTTGCAAACATGCCCCCAACACAATCTTGTGGCTCTCCCTTGAGTCACGTTAGCTGGATATGGTGTACTCAGTGATCTTCAGCCTGAAGTCTTCGTACTTCTAGTCGATTTCCCTGACTTGCTCCTTAGCCGTCACAGCGATCTCCTGACTCTCTGCCAAGTCCTGCGCTGATGGGTGCTTAGTCAACTTATCAACAACGTTCCTCTGACCTTCCTATACTGCCCGTAGCGCAGAAACTTCCTTGAGAGAAAACTGTGTTCCAATATCTTGGAACTCCTCCAATTGCGTAGTGCGCTTTTGATAACGGTCCTGTGCCTTTGCAACATGCTGCTGTAACTCTTTTAGCTCCGCCAATTTGGTGACCTGAAAAAATGGTGGCAGCGTTCTCATCGACGTCTTCAGTGTTTCCAGCTTCCCTTCTGCCTCTTGCCACAACTTGTTTAGATTCTCTAATTGCTCATCCTGGACTACGCTTCCCCAAAATTGCGCAATCTCTGCAGTGATTTTTGTTGTTGCTTGCTCCAGCTCTCCCAGCTGGGTCGCCAACTCCTCTATGGTGCGTTTCCTATCTGTGACTTGCTCCGGCGGTGTGCTTGGTTGTACCATAGCCCACAAGTCGGCATTGTCTCCCTACAAATAGGAAATGACAACCCCAAGTCACTGCACTCGTTCAACTGCACCCAATGCTACAGTAGGCTCCAACACATACTGACAGGCCTCATCGATTGCCTCTTCCATGCGCACTATGCTATCCCAGAGGTTTTCTTTCTCCACTGCCAAACGATCTTGGTCCTTCTTCAGTTCCTCAATTGCTCGAGCCTTCTCAGCAATCAGCTGCTCTAGCCTGTTCTCCAATTCTTCTACCACCTCCTGTGCCGCGACTGCTTTCCCCTTTAAGTCATCTACTTCTTTCCGGGATGCTATATCATTCTCCTGCGATCGCAAGAACTGACCACTGATATCCATCACCCTATTTTCCAGCTCCTTCTCGAAAACCTCCTGCATCTGCACCAACGTCTGTGAGGACTGCGAGTTGATGTCAATGGAAAAACTTTGGAACTGTTGCAGCAAAGCCTGGAGAGCCTCGTTGTCAGCCGCAATTGCAGTCAGGGGAATTGGCACATTCCAGACCCGCGGCTCAGTGCTGATTGCGCCAACTGCCTGCACAGTTGCTACCTTTGGTGCCATATTCAAAATAATCTCAAATAAGGAATCAAGTTGAGCTTTTACCTTGTTGAAACCTTCTGCCGGCTGTGCCTTCATTGCATTCGTTGCATTTGTTAAGGCCGCAATAATCCGTTCCAACTGCGCTTCCATCGCTAGGGTTGCACCACTGGTCATCCTCGCTCATAGTGTGCCTTTGTTCTGCCCTCCTCAACCTCGCGCTCTTCATCAATAGGGGTCTGCAATGACTCTTGATCCGAATCAGGGTTATTTTGCTGGTCCATTTCTGGTGCATCTGGTGGTAGCCCCATCGATTCTTCATCCAGACTAACCAGTTCTCACCAGTCTACAGGCCATTCGTCGATGATCGCATCCAGCTCTTCATCTAACAATTTGTAGGGGGTCTGTAACCACTGCTTCCCTGTATCACGTTGCGCTTGCACATGAATGCTATGTGGGCCAATCGCGAACTTGGAAATCCCTTTATATTTCATGACGACTTCCTGGGACAATCACGGAACACGCCCAGTTGCCGCCTGCAGTGCTTCCCAGTAGAGCCAGAACTGCATTGCACAATCCTTCAATCGCTCAGGTTCCTGTACCCACCACAGATTCTGATAGCGCGCACCCTTACGGTCCTTCACGACATAAAATTCCATCCCTTGGTAATCGTTAGGCTCTATCCACGCTACAAGCGCAATCAAAATCAAAATCCAGCTGTACGAGAATGCCCCCTTTCCTTCTTGGACAGCTGCTGCTTCTTCGGTTAACTGGTTCAACAAGAAAAGTGACCAGTTCATCTGTACACCTTCCACGCACTACTCCACACATGCCACAACCTCCGAGTTGCACTGGTTGGGTCTGTTTTTCTATACGACTTTGCAACACAGAATCCTCACCCCGGTGCGGATTGCCCTATCATTAATACTGTCAGTGCCATAGGCTCGGTTGTCTCGTTCCAAGCCATAGCGTTGTACAAACCTTGCTGCCTGCTTTTTATCATTCTCCTTCCCTCTAAAATATTGCGAAGGGTCCGGTCCATCCTTTGGCAATCCCGTGATTTCGGAAATTAGGTCGACTGTGACGGTGACCGGTCTGTCCAACCATAAAATTCCGCCATGAAAGCAGGCCAAAAGCTGCTTAACGCAGGAATTTACCTCTGTTAACCACCCAAAGTGAGGCATGTTGAACAAACCTAATAGTCCGGCTTTGTCCAAGCCGAGCGCCCAATCGTGTGGAATGCATGGCATCGGTCCACCTTCCCTTGTTGTTATTGGCACAAAAGGGTCTGTCATAACGTTCTACAGCGCCAACAAATCATGATCGTCATACTCAACTGCATCAACACAGGAACAATGTCTAGAGTGCAAACCATGCCTAGTGGGATCGTCGACATCCTGACTTGGTACCACTAGTTCTTGGTGGGATTCTGGGGCTGAGCACTAGATCGACAGGGAGGTATATACTCGAGGATATCCGCAGCGGATACCCCTGCTCGAGCCGCAGACTCGACAATGCTTGAGCTTGACAGACTCGCCTGTGCAGGGACCTCCTCTACCAATTGTGCAGATGCTCTGTTCTACCACTTCTCTGGTGGTGGGGAGCTAGGCCGTGTCCCCCCCCTCTTTCTCTGCATCACTGACGAAGACCCGAATGAAATTCTAGCATCTTCCTCTTCAATGGTGACCGGGATGACTGGTGATTCCACTTTGCCTGAAATCTCAACCGTATCCAGTTCACCCGACATTTCGCACTCGGCCCCTGCAACGCCGAATTATTTCTCAGTCTCACCTGACTTGGCAACTCACTCGACACAATGCAATTTCACTCTGCAACACAATGCAACACAACACTATTCAGCTCAATCCACTCTTTGCAAACGTATGGCTTCCGACTAGCTTTGTCCTATTCTTATATCGCCAAATCGATCCCTCCATCATTATGACCAAATCGCGCCGATCATTATGACCAAATCATGCATTAACTGAACAAATTCGTCATTGATCCAGTCAATCTAACGATCAGATCTGCCATAACTATAGGTCACTTCACCCAGCGCCGACATCTAACTGCATTTAACCGTCTGCATTTATTGCTGATTTGACTGTGTCGCGACCCTGTAGTTGTTGTGGTATCATGCTATCATCGCTTCTACTTGCGCATTCCATTCCTGCTGGTGCGCCATCCTGCCACCTAGCATCCTGCATTTTTTTTCCCCGCAATGCGGTTAAGCATCGCTTGACTCTGGGCCGGTCCTGTAGGGCTTCATCCTGCTACCATTCACCATCTTTTGTAACGTCACTCCGTCTAACTGCTGCAGCTGTACTGCGCTTTCCGAAGTTATGCAACTAATGTGATATGGACCGAGCCAATGCATCTACAACTTCCCTAGATGCTTCGTGAACTTGATGTCATACAACAACACCAAGTCACCTTGCTAAAATTGTTTGTTTTTTATATGGCAATCATGCCAAGCTTTTTTCCGATCCTTCTCCGCGCATTGGTGAAAACCTACGAAAAAGCGGTCTTCCTCAAGCTGCACCAATTGCTCCAGGTGTTCTGCCAACGCTGCTTCATCATTCATACCTATCGCTGCCGCTACGCGTAGACTCAGAACAATGTACTCCATAGGAATAACCACCTCTTTCCCATACACTAGTTTAAAGGGTGTCAGTGTAATGTCCCTTGTTAGGAATTTTATTAAAATGACAATTTTTCACTTTTTTCCCTAGTTAGACCTTTTACTAGTTTTGAGCTCTAGGTCCCAAAATTGCCCCAATTGCTCCCAAATATTCTAAGAAGGTATATGGATGATGTTAAAACATAAATATATATTTCAGGGATTCTTTTGTACCTTTAAAATACTTATGAAAATCCTCTTTCAATTCTGTCCAATGTAGGGAACTTTACCAGTAATTTCCCTTTGACTAGTATTGGTCTCTAGGTCTCAAATTTGCTCCAAATGCCTTCAAATATTCAAGTAAGGTGTATTAATTATATTAGAACTTGAATATGATTTTCAGGGGTGATATACAGCCACCAAAAGACCTCAGAAAACTCTCTTAAGATTCAGGACCAAGTATGCAATTTTACTAGTAATTTGGGGTTCAAATTCCCCTGGGGTAAGTACTGAAAATGACTTCCCAAATGCCTCCAAACCCACTCAAATTTATGAAAATAGGTAGGGAATGTATTAAGAATGTTATTAAGGTCTCATATTCACCATTAATTTATTATTATATCTGTTCCAACCCTCTCCCATTCAGCTACAAAAATCACCAATTCGACCCTTGGGGAAATGGCACTATTTCTTCTCCCAATGCAATTAAACTGAGTAAAAATAATTCAAATGCTCAAGTACAGTACATGAAACTTGTAAAATACATACATAGAATTACATTAATCACAAATGCATCAGAGAATCATCCATTCATTCTAAATCATCAGCATTACATTGATTCACAACAAGGTAGTGGGGAAATGGCACCATTCTTTCATTAAAAATGAGATTTATACATTTATACTTGGAATTTCGACTTGAAACTTTTTGGAGATGAAGAAAAGAGTATTTAATTCATATTACAAAATAAATGGGGCATTATAAGCTCCCCCAAAGAGTACAATAGTTCACCAAAAATTCCCTCCCTCAAGGATCAAGTATATGCCATCAAAACTGGAAATGGTTGAAGGAGTGAGCTGCAATAGAAGAAACCATGAGCTGACCTGTAGCTTACACCTGAAAATAAAGACTCCATTAAATCTCCAAATGAAAGGTCTGAATGTCCTTTCCAATTACCAACTTGGATGGGAATCTTTCACCCTCGAAATTGGCTAAGGCAAGAAACTAGTCATCCACTAGCTCTCCCTCTACACAAATGCAATTGAAAATTATACAAATGATAAAAATCTAGTTTCATTATTTGCTATTGAAATTTATAAATTTCTAATGTCCTCCATGGGTCGAATTCCTTCCAAGAGACTCATGCCAACTCAAGTTGGGAAGAGATTCCAAAGAACACCACTTGTACAACAATTCCCAGTCTCCCACTTCCACCAAATCACATGTGGAAGCATATTAGCTTCCCTAACACCCTTGAGCGCCCTCTTGGAGTCTATTTTTAGCCCTAACATGTCATATATGTCATATGTCATCCTTCAGGTCTGATTGGTGTCATAGGTGTCATAGCATCTTCATCATTGTTGTCATAGAGCTAGGGAATCTAGCCCAAGGTGTCACTAGCTCCAAATTGCCTCTTCCTCTTCCATGGGAGTTAATCTTCCTCTATATTTCAACCTTGGATGAGTCATGCCATGAATAATACATTTTGGACTCCCCCAAGCATGTTACCATTCACCTTTAATTCAAATTGGTGAGAGAATGATGCCAAGTGTAGTGGGGAAATCTAGCCATATGTGGGTCCCACTTCCTCCATGTGTCTTCATGATCAAATGCCACTTTGATTTTCACTTGTATATATTTATTTAGATCCTTCATTAAATATTTATGCCATTCTAATGTTCAAACATCATTTATTATCCCCCTTATTCCAAATCCCAAAGCTTCCACCCCAAACCTAGGAAACTAGTATTTTTCCTCCTTGGCAATTATTTGACCTTTAGCATCAATTTGACAAACTATAATGAATAGGGACAATTTGCTTAGGCCATTGTGACCCAATGCCAAATTTGGGACATGACAGTCTATCCCGTCAATCTTTTACAAGTGGTGTGATATGCCCACAAGACTGCTGGAATCTTAAAAATACCAGTCATCGCAATTTGCGTTGCAAAATTTTGTAATTGCATGCTCCAACACTTTGTTGAAAGCCTCCACCGTTCCATTGGCTTGCAGATGATATGGTGTACTCTTATTGTGCTGTATCTGAAGCTCTTCTGTCAATGCGTTGACTATGTGATTGATGAAGTGACTCCCCTGATCACTCATCAATACCTTCGGGCATCCAAACCGAGTAACAATATTGTTGAACAAGAATCACTCTGCTGTCGCAGCGGTGCAATCTACAAATGGTGCGGCCTCTGCCCACCTTGTCAAATAATCAGTCACGGTAAAGATGTACCACGTGCCAGTTCTCTTCCCAGGTGGGTTGATTGGTCCCACAAAATCCACAACCCATTTATCAAATGGCTACAATGTCACTTGAGGTACGAACGACATCTCATCCTGTTCGGGTACACAGGGTACTCCCAAAAGACCGAACACCTAGAGAAACCACTTCACACAAATAGATCACAGATCAATACACCGATGTTTTGACGTGGTTTAAATCCTCGAGAGGGAAACACTCCACGGCCCCAGCCAAATAGCTTCTACAGAGCAATTTATTATGCAAAGAAAGAAAGTTACAAATGAGCTTCTCATAATTGATCAACTAGACAATGACCCTCCATGCTCTTTAAATAGAGATCATAGACTAATCGGGCGTTAAGCCACGGATCAAGGTTAGGTATGATCTAAGAGAAGTTGAGCCGTCGGATCACAACATATCGTGACCGTCAGATTAAATATTTACAAATGCATACTAATGCATAATAAAGAAGCACACTTTACCTAACGGATATATTACACAAGTTGATCTTAACTAACTCCTAAGTGTCTAAATATACTAACATCCCCCCTTAAGAACAACTTGGGATAGGATTGAAGGATTTACAAAAGTGACACTATTAGGAGAAGGAAGGAGGCATTAGAGCCTATCCCCCATTAATGAAAAATTCTCGAAATCCTAACATAGATCGAAGTTTAGAAAACTTCGCTTCTGTGAGAGACTTGGTGAAGATGTTGGCAACTTGATCATCTATAGGGAAAAAGAGCACTTCAAGAACACGATCATGAACAAGATTTATGATGAAGTGCATATGTAGCTCAATGTGTTTGCTACGTTGATGTAGAACTGGATCTTTGGCAAGCTTGATGGCACTTTGATTGTCGCACCAAAGTGGAGTAGGCTGCTGCTATTTGAATCCAAACTTTGAAAGGATCTGTCGAAGCCATAAAGCTTCCTGAATGGCATTAACTGCGGCTCAATATTCCTCCTCTGCTGAAGAAAGAGAAAGAGCTTGTTGTTTCTTACAAGCCCAAGTAACAGGTCCAGATCCCAGACTGAAAACATAACCTGCTGTAGACTTTCGATCATCACGATCGCCGGCCCAATCTAAGTCAGTGAAACCAACCAATAAAGGTTTTTCCCCTGTACTGTAATGAATCCCAAACTGAATTGTACCTCGAATATATCGAAGTATTCTTTTAGCTGCTTTCCAGTGACTTCATGAGGTGTTTGCATATAACAGGAAACACGACCAATGGCAAAGGAAAGGTCAGGACGGGAATGATTCAAGTATAAGAGACTACCAATAAGCTGACGATACAAGGTGGCATCTACTTCAGGTGAAGTACAAGTGGTAGAAATTTTGACTCCAGACTGGAAGGGAGAAGGGGCTGGTGTACAATCTTCCATGTGAAAGTGACGAAGAAGGTCACAAGCATACTTAGAATGAGAAAGAAAGATTCCTTCTTTGGTTTGTAGGACTTGGAGACCAAGAAAATAATGCAAATGTCCTAAGTCTGACATTTCAAAATTTTGCTTAAGACTGGATTTCACATGGGTTATAAGCTTAGGGTCATTACCAGTAAGAATAAGGTTATCAACATAGAGAACAAGTATGATGAGATGGTTTCCTACTTTCTTGGTATAGACATTGGGGTCAGAATGGCATCTAGAAAAACCAGTGTCAAGTAGAAATCTATCCATTTTGGCATAACAACCTCTAGGAGATTGCTTAAGGCCATATAAGGATTTCTTAAGGCGACAGACAAGGCTAGAGTTATTCTAAACATATCCAGGAGGTCGTTCCATGTAAATTTTCTCTTGTAAATCACCATGTAAGAAGGCAGACTTGACATCCATTTGATGGACTTCCTAGTTATGTAAGGCTGCAAGGGAAAGAACAAGGCGGATGGAGTTCATTTTTGAGACAGGAGCAAAGGTTTCATTGTAGTCAATCCCTTCAACTTGGGAAAAACCTTTGGCAACTAACCTTGCCTTAAGTCTTTCAACACTTCCATCTGATGCACACTTAGTTCTGTAAACCCATTTACATCTGACAAGTTTTCTTCCTTTTGGAAGAGGTACAAGATCCCAAGTATCGTTTTCCACTAAGGAACGATATTCTTCATCCATAGCTACATCCCAATTTGGATTTCCTAAAGCTTCTGCAAATTTTTTTGGATCATGATTCTCGAAAAACTAAGCCAAAAGAGAAGAGGCTCGCTGAAACTGAGAATGTGTTCGAAGTTGATCTCTAGGATCACCAGCTGCTTCACATGTTGAACAGACCCATCGAGGAATCACTTGTGCTGGTGCAACTGGAGGAACATGAGCAGGCGGAAATGGATTTTCATCCTCACTGTCATTATCAGAAACTGGAGTTGGAAACCTGTCAAGGAAGTTGGAATAATAAGAAGGCACAATCGCCGAATCAGGCTCGCAGGCCAAAGATGGCACAATCACCGAGTTAGGCTCGTAGGCCAAAGATGGCACAATTTCCAAGTTAGGTTCGTAGGCCAAAGATGGCACAATTGTCGAGTTAGGCTCGCAGGCCAAGAGATTTTCATCAAATTTAACATCTCTTCTAATGATTACATCATGAGAATGTGGTTGAAGAAGTCTATAACCTTTTACATCTTCAGAATATCCAACAAATATGCACTTTTCACTTTTAGGCTGCAATGCTTTCGTTTTTCATCCGAAATGTGAGCCCATGCTTCACTACCAAACACACGGAAGTGACTTACATCAAGTTTAGTTTTACTCCATGCTTCTTCCGGTGTGATACCTTGTAAAGCTTTAGTGGGGGTACGATTAACTATGTAATTTGCACAATTAATGGCTTAAGCCCAAAATTGAAGACTTAGTCCCTTAGATTGGATCATACAGTTAGCTATTTGTTTTAAAGTGCGGTTCTTCCGTTCAGCTACACCATTTTGTTGTGGTGTATATGGAAAATTGTGTTGTTATTGGATTCCTTGTTCAGTGCAGAAAGTAGTGAACTTTTTGTTAACATATTCTCCTCCATTGTCAGATCTTAACTCAATAATTTGATGACCGGATTGTTTTTCAATAAGGGCCTTGTAGGCCAAGAACATGTTAAATACTTCGCTCTTAAGTTTTAGGAAATAAACCCAAGTGCATCTGGTGTAATCATCAATTAAAGTTAAGAAATATTTGAAACCAGAAAAGGAAGCAAATGGAAGAGGACCACATAAGTCACTATGCACAAGCTCCAAGGGAACCGAGGCGTGCCAAGAGGCACGGTTGTCAAAACTGTCCTGATGATGTTTTTCGAGTACACAACCGGAACAGACACCATCCCTGCAAGATACCATCGGAAGACCTATCATCATATTGTATTTATATAGTTATTGCAATGAGCGATAATTTAAGTGACCGAATCGTTCAAATTTTGCTCAAGTTATCACTATGAGCAACAAAAACTGAAGGCAAAGGTGATGACCCAAAGTTGTTAAATTTGTACAACCTAATAATATCATCAACAATTCCGGTAGCTAGGACCTATTGAGGATATTTAAAATCCTTGATTACAACTTGGTGAGGTGTAAACGTCACAGTTTTACCGTCACGAGAATGAGTGATTTGATAGATTGATAACAAATTGCAGGAAATTCTTGGAACACATAGTACATCACTGAAATGACCATTATCTACTGGAACTATTCCAGCTCCTACAACACTTAGAGATCTATCATCACCAACAAATATTTGTTTGGTGTTACATTCATGCATAGTAGAAAATATGGCTTGATCCTTAGCCATATGATAAGATGCTCCAGAATCAATGAGCCATTCATTTGAAGTAGAAGAAGAAGATGCATTATAAGAATAACCAGAAGCACAAAGTGCATGTCCATGAGAGGTAGATTTTGAAGGCGAATCTAGGCTGATGTGGTGCTTCTTCATTGCTGCTTCCAAGGCTGCCATTTTCTTGAAACACTTAGATTCATCATGAATAACTTTCCTGCAATAGTTGCAATGACGCTCAGTCTTCTTGCCTTTTGGCTTGGATCCTTTGTCAATTTTTAAAGAAGGAGCTGACTGATACGGTTTGGGACCCTTGTTTGACTTATTATTGTGAAAATTTTGTTTCTTGGGAGGCTTGGAATTTTGTTTCTGTTGGGACAATAAGGCTTTCCCAGATGTATCTGCATTGTTAATTATTCCAAGATGGATGAGCTTATCTTGCTCTCTAATCAAGGAATCACAAAAGGATTCAAGACTAGGCTCTTGATAGCTAGCTGCATTCAAGGATTCTTTCATGGAGTAAAATGTAGATACAAAAACAGAATATGCAGGTCCAAGTTTGGAAAGAATATGATAAATGCATTGTTTGTCTTCCCTCTTAATCTTGCATTCTTCACATAAGAGTTTAAGAGTTTTGTACTTCAGTAAATAATCTTGTATGCATGAAAAATCACTTGGATTTAAAGAAATCAACTTGTTATCCCTAAAGTTGAACCTAGACTACGGGGGTTCAAGCTTAAGGAAATCCTAGATGGTAGATATGGAACATCTACTCAACAATTTTTATGAATTTCTGGTGTCAAATGAATATATGGTTTAGGTTGGATAATTAAAAACAGATGACAGGAATAATATAAAGTTTCAATATCTAAACAGAAACAGAAAATGACTGTGATCATAAACATACAAATGTAAGAGCTTCAAGTTTCATTTCATAATTGGGGCATAGTTGTATACTGGTCAAGAGAATCACAACATGAAATTGAGACCATGCATAGACAAAATAATGACAGTATATACTTCATAAATTAAAATAAGATAGGATCATAGATCATACTTCACTTCAAAAACAATCATTTCTGTAAAAATTAACATAAGAAATAGCATACATGCCTGTACAAAAAAGCTTTTAAAACCGAACTTCCAACATAGTGTTCAAGTTCCAACCTCGTCTGATTCATTTCTATCTCATATATATACAAAACGTTGTTCCAAATAAAACAGTTAACAGATCGTATTCTATTGGATCTAATCCCTTCAAAAATGGAACAGAGTTTTGAACTTAAGACTTTCGAACCATTAACATAAGTAAATTTAAAAACAACAACTTGCCACCTATGCAATCCTATCACTTAATCATAGCAAATAAACTAGATGCTTCTGGATGACTTAGCTAGAACAACCAAGTCATAAAGAACTTGTGATCTTCTTTGTAACCTGGTATATTCAGCATCTGCATTGTGCTCTCGACCTTGCAACTCGTCTAGCTGGGTCTTCATTTGTTTCCATTCCTTGCGCATGGCTCTCTTCTTTTGTAATGTTTCTTTAGCTATGGCTACCAAATTTTGATAATCTGCATCCTTTTGCCCCAAATCTTCTTGAAGCCTCTTATTGGCTAGCATTAGGTTCTCATTTACATTCTGCAGGTACTGGCATTGTTCCTTGTAAGATTGCAGGGTTTTCTTCACCTGGTCCAGTTCAGGGACTATCTCCATCTCCTCTGTACCCATTGCAACATCTTGTTTCTGCACACCCTTAGAGCTTGATGCCTGATTGCTGGCACAAACTTGCTTACTTTTACAAAATGTCTCGGGTATATGCCCTATATCTGCCTGTACATCTATAAACTCTTCATTCTTAGAAATAAAATCATCAAACAATTGAGTATCCTTCTCATTATCAGAATCTTTATCCAGAATAATTTCATTTCCCTTCCTAGGCTCCTTCAACAATCTAGTTTCTGCAGCCATCTTAGTCCTAGACCTTGTCCTCGGCCCTAGATCCACATTTTCTGTACTTATAGTTTTTATTGGCTCATCTTCCTTAGCAATTGGGTTTTTAAACATCAAACTCAACATATCAGGTTTTGGTATACTAGACTGATTAGGAACGGTTTTACCTTCAACAACATTTGATGTGATTTGCCTTGCCTCATCCTTTCTTTTAGAATCTTCATCCTGTACCTGTTTATCTGGCAATTTTGTTTCATTGCCTTTCTCCTTAGATGATTTCTTCTTTTTCTTTACTTCATAACCCTGTTCGAGGAGAAATTGATCCCAACTTTGCCCAATTTGATTCAAATGATGAAGGATTAAAAGCTTGATGAGTCCATGATGGAAAATGGAGCGTTCTGTATGTTTCGGGTGACCCTGCACCCATAAAACCATTTTCTGCAAGCTTCTCCACAAATAGTATGCCAAATTCATTTTATTGCTCCCATGCAAATGCATCAACAGTCGAATGTGGCATCTTAGAACCTTGTCAAAACGGCCATCGCAAGTAATGTAGTTTTGAATCATTTCAAGAGGGATTTTCCAATTGGGTTTCACTTTGCTGACATGAACCCCATTTTGCCAATTTAAATCCTCAAACCCAGGCAGCAAAAACTCACTGTAGTCTCCCTCGAATTCTTTTTGCTTAAACGAGCTCTCACCCTCAGCTGGGACACCGATGACCTCTGATATAGACTATTCACTGAATATTACCTTGAATCTTTTAAAATCAACAACCCCATCTTTGAAATTCTTTATAAAAGACTTAGTCACCTAGTGGTTGTAACCCTGTAATTTTTCACAGCAAACCAGCCATCCTACGTCTCTCATCAATTTGTTTGATCTCAAAAACTGCATGCGCCATTGAATATTGTTTGGTTTGGCTCTACAAGGGAGGCCACCTGGTTTCTTCTTTTCTTGGACCTGCGAGGTTTCTTCCATATTTTACCCTATTCAAAAACAATCTGTATCAATGCTGTGAGAACTCTACCCTACAGGGTTCATTCCCGAAGTTACATTCTTCTGCCCATCAACTCTGCTAACTTCGATGCCTGGAAGATTGTACACATCGGCCATCACTGTGTACTTGTTCAATTACCATGTGTCAAGTGAAATGGGCTGCCACGCCTTATGGGGTACCAGATACATGCATATTGATAACTCATTTCGAATTATAATAAATGCAAATTATAATAACAAAATTTAAACCCCTGTTTAATCATAATTTCACATTTCTGTGAAACTGACAGCATTTTTTATAGTAATGACAGCACTTTCAAATTTAAAATTTTGGCACATGCTGTCAGTTTAACATTTAAATCAGATTTTCTGAATTATAAAGTTTCCAAACAATTGAAATGTCTTTTGAACCAAGAAATTTAAAATTGATTTTGAAAATAAATATGACCAAGAGCCTTATCCTATTTAATTATGAAAATATAACAAAAAGTAACCAAGGTAATATAAAACTTAAGAAAAATGAAAGGAATGCATGAACTAGGCAAATGGAAAAAAAGAATGAAAATGAGGTAAGGGTTGTATAAGTCTAAGGAACAACCCTAGAGATAACATCTAGCTCCGTCTGGGGATAAGGTCCTCCTTGTGAGACGTTAAGAACATGTGACATGTGCCTTCTGCAATCTATCTTATTGGGCTGGAGTCTACTGAAACTTATTTGAACTGATATATACAATTAATATATACAAGAAATCTGTCATCTCAACATGTGTGAAACAGCTTTAAAAATCATCCATTAACTGGACCTGGAATCTCATTACCACCCAGAGTTTGTAGAACAAAAGTGTTGTTTCCTAAAACCTTCACCACTATGAATGGTCTGAACCACAAAGCATCAAACTTACCATGCTTTCCTTTATCCTCATATCTGGCATCCCATCTTAACACTTTATCACCCACTGAAAACACATTCTTCTTTACTTTTTTATCAAAGCTTTCTTTCATCCTATTTTTGTGTATTTCAGCTTTTTCCATGATAGCTTCCCTCTCTTGCTGCAGCTGAATTATCTGAAATGTTCTCCTTTTCTTCACTTCTGGTTCTTCCTCAAATTCCTGCACAAATTTAATCATTGGAGACATTAACTGAATAGGGAATACTACTTCAGTTCCATATACTATTTGAAATGGGGTAGTTCCAATGGACTTCTTTATTGTAACTTTGTCTTCCCACTAATCAAATCTTAACTTAGTGTCCCAATTCTTCTTATTTTCTGATAACATTTTCTTGATGCTTGTCACAATGATTTTATTGATGGATTCTGCTAATCCATTGCCTTGGGGGTAATATGGTGTAGACTGTCTCAAGGAAATATTGTTTTCTTCAGCAAATTTCATTATTTTTTTGGATTTAAATGCAGGAGCATTATCAGTAATCAATTTTCTAGGTCATCCAAATCGACTAAGAATATTTTCTTGCAGGAAATTAATGATAACCTGATCTGTTGCTTTTCTAGTTGGGATTGCTTCTACCCATTTGGTGAAAAAATCTGTTGCGGTTAAGATCCACTTATGTTGGCCACTAGATGGAGGATGAATTTCACCTATAAAATCTAAACCCCACTGTTTGAATGGAGCCTCTATTGATATAGGTTTCAAGGGTAAGGACTGTAGCTGACGTTTTCCTGCAAATTTTTGACATTGTTCACAAGCCCTAACTTGTTGATACAAATCTGTGAAAAGAGTGGGCCAGTAATACCCAACTCTTAATATTTTGAAGGTTGTTGCCTTCCAGTATTTATGTCCACCACAGACACCAGCATGCAATTCCTCAGTGACATTATTGGCTTCTGTTCTATCCAAACACCTCAGAAGTATTCCTCCAGGATCCTTCCAGTATAGGACTTGATCAATCAATCCATACTTGAGAGCTTTCAGCTTTACAGATCTGCATTCATTTTTACTCAATTCTGTGGAACACTGCAGATTTAACAAGTAATATACAATTTCAACATACCAAGGAGAGTCATAATACCTACTATAAATTTGTTCTTCACCCTGTTCTGAACTTTCTGCCATCATATGCAGATCCAAGATCTGACAATTTGACTTAGAGAGAAGCTTAGCTAAACCCCGCCCTTTTACCAATTTAGTGGGCTTAATTTCCACATCATACTCCATCACTTTTGTAATCCACCTGCCTCTTTTTCCTTCGCTATCAGGCTGTATCAAAATGTCTTTAACAGCTAAATTAGGAACATATGCCAAAATTTTAGAATGGAGAACATATATCCTGAAAAATTTAAGTGCTTTTACCAAGGCATAGGCCTGTTTCTCCATACTAGTGTATTTCAACTCCGAATCCCTTAATGTTTTGCTAAAGAATGAGATAGGCTGTTCTAATCCATCAGAGTTTTTCTGCAACAACACAGCAACAATTGTTTCTTCTGATGCAAATGAAAAAATTGCAAAGTCTTTAGTGTAATCCGGGGCTGTCAACACAGGTGCTTCTACAAGTGCCTGCTTAATTTTTTTAAATGATTGTTTAGCTTGCTTAGACCATCTTACCTCCCTGTCCTTCTTGAGAATATCAGTAATGTACTTAATAGTTTCAGCAAAGTTAGGGATAAACAGCTCAAAAAAATGATTTTTCCTATGAAAGACTGAATTTCTTTTTTATTTCTAGGAATAGCAATCTTTAAAATAGCTTTCACTCTCTCCGGGTCTATTTTAATCCCATCTGCAGAAACTATGTGACCCAATAGATTACCTTTTGTCATAGACAAGTGAGACTTCTTTGGGTTCAATGACAGCCCAAATCTTCTGCATTTCATGAAAGTTTGCTTCAGATGTTTTAAATGCTCTTCATCAAATTTAGAAAAGACTGTGATATCATCTTGATAAATGACTACAGATTTTTCATTCTCTCCTACGAAGGCTATGTCCATTTCCCTCTGAAATGTGGCACCTTCATTCATTAGCCCAAAAGGCATTTTGTCATACATGAATGTACCCCAGGGGGTTGTAAAAGTTGTTTTCTCTCTATCCTCCGGCTGAACTGCAATCTGGTTATAACCAGAGAAACCATCAATCATTGAAATTATTTCTGCATCTACCACTCTCTGCAAAATCTGATCTATCTTAGGCAGTGAATAGTTATCTTTAAGGCATGATCTGTTTAAATTGCGAAAATCTACACATAACCTTATTTCTCCATTTTTCTTGCGTATTGGCACAAGGTTAGCTACCCAAGATGAATACCTGAGAGGATTAATAATCTTGGCATCCAGTAGTTTTTTCACCTCTTTTTCAATGACTGGTAGAAGTGTTGGATTAAGCCTTGTAAGTTTTTGTTTAAAAGGATTAGTATTGGGCTTCAATGGGATCTTATGCTGGATAACATTAGTGTCATAGGTTTTAAGATCCTCATATGACCATGCAAAAATATCCATGAATTCCTTCAGCAAATAAATATATCTATTCCTCTCTTTTTCTGACAATTTCTTAGATATTTTGACCAATCTAGGTTACGCTTCAGACCCAATATTACACCTTATAACATCTTCTTCAGTGGTCTGCAAATTATTTTTCAACAATGTGTCATTCTTTGAGAACAACCTCTCCAATGGAACTAATCCCTTAGGGATGAAATTGCTTTTTAAATCAAGGATTTTTTGATCAGCAATTGAATGTTTTGCATGGGCAGAAATTTCAGCCAGATCTACATCTTCATCCAAATCAAACTGGTCATCTGCAAATTCTTCAGTTAATTCTAAAAATTCTTTTATTTCCTGCTCATCTTGGAAGACCCTCCAATGTTTAATATCATCTGGGACTACTGGTCTATACCTCACATCAATGGGATATTTCAAGTGTGTCAATTTTGGAATTCTGAAATAAGCTGCTGCTAATGCCAGTGAATCTGCAGTCTGATTACAATCTCTTGGAATATATGTTATGTTGAAAGCACATAAAAAATTATCTATCATATCCCATACTTCATTTCTATAAACTTTCAATAATGACTGCTTTACCTGAGAAATACTCTTCACTTGCTAAATTACCAATTCGGAGTCGCCAAACACTGCAAGACTTTGAATATTCATATTTTTTGCAGCTCTTAATCCAAGGATTAGTGCCTCATACTCAAAAATATTATTTGTGGTTTGGAATTCCAATTTATACATTAATGAAATCATCTCACCTCCAGGAGTAATTAACAACACACCAGCCCCTGCTCCATCCTTATTTGATGACCCATCAAAATACATCTACCAAATGCCCTCCTATTCCTCTGTGTTGCACTGAACTGAATTGTCTTTCTTAACTTGCAAAACCCCTGCAGCATCATCATTTACCTGTAACATGCAAGAACCCATATCCTCTTGTATTGTATAAATAGGATGATTTGTTGGGTTTCTATCATCACTTACTAAAAATGCCAATTGTACTTCTCTGTACAGCCTTCTATATTCACCTCCAAATATAGGAATTGAAGCATATGATAGATCCATTTGCAGAGTGCCACCTATCTTTTTAGTCCATGATCTTCACAAAAGCATGCCAAACTTAGGAGAAACATCAGCTACTACTACATCCATGATAACACTTTTCATAGGTAGCTGAGCAAGGTTGACTACTAGGTCTTTTATAACTCCTAAACATTTGACAGCTCGAGAATCAAAAGCATATAGTTCATGGTAGGGTTTTGTAACAAATAATCCTAGGGATTCCATAACCTCCTTTGGCATAAGATTATGTGAAGCTCCTGAATCCAGGAGGAAATTATGCAACATCTGGTCATGTATGGTAAGTGTGATATAAAATGGTGGGGGATAACAGAATTTCATGTCTGGCTGGTCAAAAGCTTTTGAACCAGTAATAATGGTGGGATCCTTCTCCTGCAAGTTTATCACATCTTCTGAGGCATGAACAGGTGATGAGTTCAAGATTTTCATGGTAGGTTCTCTATAAGATCTACTCCTTATCAATTCAGTTAAAGGGATGGGGACCTTGAGTTTATTTATCTCATGCTCCAAATCAAAACCAAGAAAATTTCCCACTTCTGCTAATTTAACAGGGTTGTTTTTATCTTTTTATGGTTCTTGTTGTTCTCTAGAAGGAAATACTTCTTTGGTAGGCACAAATTTCACCTTCTTTTTGAATGGTATAGCTTGTTTTATTCATGACCTGAGTCCATATGATTTCTGCTGCTCCTGCTGACAAATTTGAGATTGTTGTTCATTGAAATTTACTTCCTTACAACCCAATTCTACTGAACCATAATAATCATCCCTATTTATAAAATTAGAAGCATACACATCATCCAACTGACTAATATCATGCTCTGACTCTTCAATCTCTTCTAATGCTGTTTCATAAGGATCATCATCTCTTATCAAATTATCCTCAAAAGGTGGCTGAATCTTCTGATCCTCATTTTCTCTCCTCTCCCTTTGAATGTCATTGTTCCTTCTTTCTTTAAGAATAAATCTAGGAGGGTAAGGGTGCCTAAATTGATTTTGGTTTCTGTTATCATTATCATGGGCAGGCCTATTTTGATTTTTCTTTTCTATTTCCAATCTCTCAATTTTTGCAGACAAATATTTTATGGTTTTATGCATTTCATCATACTTTCTATCTGAAACCTTTGTAAAAGAAGAAGAAGGCATCATCTCCTTTTTACCCTTTCGATCCATATTTTGACCTTTATCTTCTTCCTTCAGTTTATTTGATGCCAAAATGTTGGATTCAACCTCTAGGGCTGCATCCTGCATGTTCATCAGAGACACTGCTTTTCTCTCCCTTAACCATAAGGAAAATTGATAATCAAAAGCATTGGCATAAGTTAACTTTGCTGCAGGTTCAGTGGGTTTAATCTCTATGGGAATCTTGTTATATATTTTATTAAACCTTTTGGAAAAATCTGCAACTGCTTCATTAGGCTTTCTTTTCAATGCTGTGAATTCTGTGTAATAGTAGAGATAATCTTTTGTATCTCCCCATTGTCTGATAAACACATGGTGTAACTCCTCCAAACCATCTATAGAATTCTCTGGTAATTCCCTGAACCATTTTCTAACCTCTACATCTAGACTCTGAACAAACATTCTCATCCAAACATCTCTAGCTTCAATGTTGTAGTTATCAGCATAGCTACAAATTTTATCCCAATATTCTTCTGCAGTTCTTCCACCCTGGACATCAAACCTAGGCAAGTATTTCTGGTAATCACCACTAGGAAAAGGGTTTAAGGGTCGAGGCATAACCAATGGAGCATATCTAGCTGCTACCATACGGTCCATCATATTAGGGGGTTGGCCAGCCATATTTAATGAATGAGAAATCTGTGGGACAAATGGTTGATTCTGTGGAGATGGTGGTTTAGTATGTGGAGGGGAAGGTACTTCAATTTTCAACTGGCCAATGAAAAGCCTACTTGTAAGAGGTATATCAGGTGCTGTCAAAGACTTCAAGGTAAAAAATTCCTCTGAAATATGTTTATGTTCTACAGATAGAGGATTTGAATATACATTAAAATCACCAACCTGTGTTGGATTTAATTCATCAACTTCAGGAATGCAGACTGATAAATCCAATTTATTTTCTTCTTGGCTATTCACAAGGTCTGAAGAGGAAGATCCTAGATCTGTATCAATAGTGGAAAGCTGAGGGTTACTGGATGATGGATTATTCAACTTTCTTCTAGCCTCCCTTATAATCTTTTCTGGATCAAAAACTCCTGCATGTAGAGGAGATGAAGGATTTCCTCTAGTACCAATTGGCTTTGAAGCCACTGTAACTTTCTAACTATCAAGTGAATGTAGTCTATAAACAAATGTACTGATCTCGTCACCTCTCAAAACCATCTATAAAGATTTCAAACACCCAGGGAAGATATGCTTTCGTTTCTTCGTCCCCGGCAATGGCACCAAAAGATGTTATCCCTAAAGTTGAACCTAGACTACTACGGGGGTTCAAGCTTAAGGAAATCTTAGATGGTAGATATGGAACATCTACTCAGCAATTTTTATGAATTTCTGGTGTCAAATGAATATATGGTTTGGGTTGGATAATTAAAAACAGATGACAGGAATAATATAAAGTTTCAATATCTAAACAGAAACAGAAAATGACTGTGATCATAAACATACAAATGTAAGAGCTTCAAGTTTCATTTCATAATTGGGGCATAGTTGTATACTGGTCAAGAGAATCACAACATGAAATTGAGACCATGAATAGACAAAATAATGACAGTATATACTTCATAAATTAAAATAATACAGGCTCATAGATCATACTTTAATTCAAAAACAGTCATTTATGTAAAAATTAACATAAGAAACAGCATACATGCCTGTACAAAAAAGCTTTTAAAACCAAACTTCCATCGTAGTGTTCAAGTTCCAACCTCGTATGATTCATTTCTATCTCATATATATACAAAAAGTTGTTCCAAATAAAACAGTTAACAGATCCTATTCTATTGGATCTAATCCCTTAAAAAATGGAACAGAGTTTTGAGCTTAAGACTTTTGAACCATTAGCATAAGTAAAGTTAAAAACAACAACTTGCCACCTATGCAATCTTATCACTTAATCATAGCAAATAAACTAGATGCTTCTGGATGACTCAGCTAGAACAACCAAGTCATCAAGAACTTGTGATCTTCTTTGTAACCTGGTATATTCAGCATCTGCATTGTGCTCTTGACCTTGCAACTCGTCCAACTTTTCATTTGTTTCCATTCCTTATGCATGGCTCTCTTCTCTTGTAATGTTTCTTTAGCTATGGCTACCAACTTTTGATAATCTGCATCCTTTTGCCCCAAATCTTCTTGAAGCCTCTTATTGGCTAGCATTAGGTTCTCATTTACATTCTGCAGGTACTGGCATTGTTCCTTGTAAGATTGCAGGGTTTTCTTC
Source organism: Larix kaempferi (assembly GCA_027924585.1). Taxonomy (NCBI): domain Eukaryota; kingdom Viridiplantae; phylum Streptophyta; class Pinopsida; order Pinales; family Pinaceae; genus Larix; species Larix kaempferi. The sequence continues at coordinate 48,113,715 of BSBM01001229.1, forward strand.
ACTTGGTCCAGTTCAGGGACTATCTCCATCTCCTCTGTACCCATTGCAACATCTTGTTTCTGCACACCCTTAGAGCTTGATGCCTGATTGCTAGCATAAACCTGCTTACTTTTACAAAATGTCTCGGGTATCATTTCCCTTCCTAGGCTCCTTCAACAATCTAGTTTCTGCAGCCATCTTAGTCCTAGACCTTGTCCTCGGCCCTAGATCCACATTTTGTAATTGCATGCTCCAACACTTTGTTGAAAGCCTCCACCGTTCCATTGGCTTGCAGATGATATGGTGTACTCTTATTGTGCTGTATCTTAAGCTCTTCTGTCAATGCGTTGACTATGCGATTGATGAAGTGACTCCCCTGATCACTCATCAATACCTTCGGGCATCCAAACCGAGTAACAATATTGTTGAACAAGAATCACTCTGCTGTCGCAGCGGTGCAATCTACAACTGGTGCGGCCTCTGCCCACCTTGTCAAATAATCAGTCACGGTAAAGATGTACCACGTGCCAGTTCTCTTCCCAGGTGGGTTGATTGGTCCCACGAAATCCACAACCCATTTATCAAATGGCTACAATGTCACTTGAGGTACGAACGACATCTCATCCTGTTCGGGTACACAGGGTACTCCCAAAAGACCGAACACCTAGAGAAACCACTTCACACAAATAGATCACAGATCAATACACCGATGTTTTGACGTGGTTTAAATCCTCGAGAGGGAAACACTCCATGGCCCCAGCCAAATAGCTTCTACAGAGCAATTTATTATGCAAAGAAAGAAAGTTACAAATGAGCTTCTCATAATTGATCAACTAGACAATGACCCTCCATGCTCTTTAAATAGAGATCATGGACTAATCGGGTGTTAAGCCACGGATCAAGGTTAGGTATGATCTAAGAGAAGTTGAGCCGTCGGATCACAACATATCGTGACCGTCAGATTAAATATTTACAAATGCATACTAATGCATAATAAAGAAGCACACTTTACCTAACGGATATATTACACAAGTTGATCTTAACTAACTCCTAAGTGTCTAAATATACTAACATCCCCCCTTAAGAACAACTTGGGATAGGATTGAAGGATTTACAAAAGTGACACTATTAGGAGAAGGAAGGAGGCATTAGAGCCTATCCCCCCTTAATGAAAAATTCTCGAAATCCTAACATAGATCGAAGTTTAGAAAACTTCGCTTCTGTGAGAGACTTGGTGAAGATGTTGGCAACTTGATCATCTATAGGGAAAAAGAGCACTTCAAGAACACGATCATGAACAAGATTTATGATGAAGTGCATATGTAGCTCAATGTGTTTGCTACGTTGATGTAGAACTGGATCTTTGGCAAGCTTGATGGCACTTTGATTGTCGCACCAAAGTGGAGTAGGCTGCTGCTATTTGAATCCAAACTTTGAAAGGATCCGTCGAAGCCATAAAGCTTCCTGAATGGCATTAACTGCGGCTCAATATTCCGCCTCTGCTGAAGAAAGAGAAAGAGCTTGTTGTTTCTTACAAGCCCAAGTAACAAGTCCAGATCCCAGACTGAAAACATAACCTGCTGTAGACTTTCGATCATCACGATCGCCGGCCCAATCTAAGTCAGTGAAACCAACCAATAAAGGTTTTTCCCCTGTACTGTAATGAATCCCAAACTGAATTGTACCTCGAATATATCGAAGTATTCTTTTAGCTGCTTTCCAGTGACTTCATGAGGTGTTTGCATATAACGGGCAACACGACCAATGGCAAAGGAAAGGTTAGGACGGGAATGAGTCAAGTATAAGAGACTACCAACAAGCTGACGATACAAGGTGGCATCTACTTCAGGTGAAGTACAAGTGGTAGAAAGTTTGACTCCAGACTGGAAGGGAGAAGGGGCTGGTGTACAATCTTCCATGTGAAAGTGACGAAGAAGGTCACAAGCATACTTAGAATGAGAAAGAAAGATTCCTTCTTTGGTTTGCAGGACTTGGAGACCAAGAAAATAATGCAAATGTCCTAAGTCTGACATTTCAAAATTTTGCTTAAGACTGGATTTCACATGGGTTATAAGCTTAGGGTCATTACCAGTAAGAATAAGGTTATCAACATAGAGAACAAGTATGATGAGATGGTTTCCTACTTTCTTGGTATAGACATTGGGGTCAGAATGGCATCTAGAAAAACCAGTGTCAAGTAGAAATCTATCCATTTTGGCATAACAACCTGTAGGAGATTGCTTAAGGCCATATAAGGATTTCTTAAGGCGACAGACAAGGCTAGAGTTATTCTAAACATATCCAGGAGGTCGTTCCATGTAAATTTTCTCTTGTAAATCACCATGTAAGAAGGCAGACTTGACATCCATTTGATGGACTTCCTAGTTATGTAAGGCTGCAAGGGAAAGAACAAGGCGGATGGAGTTCATTTTTGAGACAGGAGCAAAGGTTTCATTGTAGTCAATCCCTTCAACTTGGGAAAAACCTTTGGCAACTAACCTTGCCTTAAGTCTTTCAACACTTCCATCTGATGCACACTTAGTTCTGTAAACCCATTTACATCTGACAAGTTTTCTTCCTTTTGGAAGAGGTACAAGATCCCAAGTATCGTTTTCCACTAAGGAACGATATTCTTCATCCATAGCTACATCCCAATTTGGATTTCCTAAAGCTTCTGCAAATTTTTTTGGATCATGATTCTCGAAAACCTAAGCCAAAAGAGAAGAGGCTCGCTGAAACTGAGAATGTGTTCGAAGTTGATCTCTAGGATCACCAGCTGCTTCACATGTTGAACAGACCCATCGAGGAATCACTTGTGCTGGTGCAACTGGAGGAACATGAGCAGGCGGAAATGGATTTTCATCCTCACTGTCATTATCAGAAACTGGAGTTGGAAACCTGTCAAGGAAGTTGGAATAAGAAGAAGGCACAATCGCCGAATCAGGCTCGCAGGCCAAAGATGGCAAAATCACCGAGTTAGGCTCGTAGGCCAAAGATGGCACAATTTCCAAGTTAGGTTCGTAGGCCAAAGATGGCACAATTGTCGAGTTAGGCTCGCAGGCCAAGAGATTTTCATCAAATTTAACATCTCTTCTAATGATTACATCATGAGAATGTGGTTGAGGAAGTCTATAACCTTTTACATCTTCATAATATCCAACAAATATGCACTTTTCACTTTTAGGCTGCAATGCTTTCGTTTTTCATCCGAAATGTGAGCCCATGCTTCACTACCAAACACACGGAAGTGACTTACATCAAGTTTAGTTTTACTCCATGCTTCTTCCGGTGTGATACCTTGTAAAGCTTTAGTGGGGGTACGATTAACTATGTAATTTGCACAATTAATGGCTTAAGCCCAAAATTGAAGACTTAGTCCCTTAGATTGGATCATACAGTTAGCTATTCGTTTTAAAGTGCGGTTCTTCCGTTCAGCTACACCATTTTGTTGTGGTGTATATGGAAAATTGTGTTGTTATTGGATTCCTTGTTCAGTGCAGAAAGTAGTGAACTTTTTGTTAACATATTCTCCTCCATTGTCAGATCTTAACTCAATAATTTGATGACCGGATTGTTTTTCAATAAGGGCCTTGTAGGCCAAGAACATGTTAAATACTTCGCTCTTAAGTTTTAGGAAATAAACCCAAGTGCATCTGGTGTAATCATCAATTAAAGTTAAGAAATATTTGAAACCAGAAAAGGAAGCAAATGGAAGAGGACTACATAAGTCACTATGCACAAGCTCCAAGGGAACCGAGGCGTGCCAAGAGGCACGGTTGTCAAAACTGTCCTGATGATGTTTTTCGAGTACACAACCGGAACAGACACCATCCCTGCAAGATACCATCGGAAGACCTATCATCATATTGTATTTATATAGTTATTGCAATGAGCGATAATTTAAGTGACCGAATCGCTCAAATTTTGCTCAAGTTATCACTATGAGCAACAAAAACTGAAGGCAAAGGTGATGACCCAAAGTTGTTAAATTTGTACAACCTAATAATATCATCAACAATTCCGGTAGCTAGGACCTATTGAGGATATTTAAAATCCTTGATTACAACTTGGTGAGGTGTAAACGTCACAGTTTTACCGTCACGAGAATGAGTGATTTGATAGATTGATAACAAATTGCAGGAAATTCTTGGAACACATAGTACATCACTGAAATGACCATTATCTACTGGAACTATTCCAGCTCCTACAACACTTAGAGATCTATCATCACCAACAAATATTTGTTTGGTGTTACATTCATGCATAGTAGAAAATATGGCTTGATCCTTAGCCATATGATAAGATGCTCCAGAATCAATGAGCCATTCATTTGAAGTAGAAGAAGAAGATGCATTATAAGAATAACCAGAAGCACAAAGTGCATGTCCATGAGAGGTAGATTTTGAAGGCGAATCTAGGCTGATGTGGTGCTTCTTCATTGCTGCTTCCAAGGCTGCCATTTTCTTGAAACACTTAGATTCATCATGAATAACTTTCCTGCAATAGTTGCAATGACGCTCAGTCTTCTTGCCTTTTGGCTTGGATCCTTTGTCAATTTTTAAAGAAGGAGCTGACTGATACGGTTTGGGACCCTTGTTTGACTTATTATTGTGAAAATTTTGTTTCTTGGGAGGCTTGGAATTTTGTTTCTGTTGGGACAATAAGGCTTTCCCAGATGTATCTGCATTGTTAATTATTCCAAGATGGATGAGCTTATCTTGCTCTCTAATCAAGGAATCACAAAAGGATTCAAGACTAGGCTCTTGATAGCTAGCTGCATTCAAGGATTCTTTCATGGAGTAAAATGTAGATACAAAAACAGAATATGCAGGTCCAAGTTTGGAAAGAATATGATAAATGCATTGTTTGTCTTCCCTCTTAATCTTGCATTCTTCACATAAGAGTTTAAGAGTTTTGTACTTCAATAAATAATCTTGTATGCATGAAAAATCACTTGGATTTAAAGAAATCAACTTGTTATCCCTAAAGTTGAACCTAGACTACGGGGGTTCAAGCTTAAGGAAATCCTAGATGGTAGATATGGAACATCTACTCAACAATTTTTATGAATTTCTGGTGTCAAATGAATATATGGTTTAGGTTGGATAATTAAAAACAGATGACAGGAATAATATAAAGTTTCAATATCTAAACAGAAACAGAAAATGACTGTGATCATAAACATACAAATGTAAGAGCTTCAAGTTTCATTTCATAATTGGGGCATAGTTGTATACTGGTCAAGAGAATCACAACATGAAATTGAGACCATGCATAGACAAAATAATGACAGTATATACTTCATAAATTAAAATAAGATAGGATCATAGATCATACTTCACTTCAAAAACAATCATTTCTGTAAAAATTAACATAAGAAATAGCATACATGCCTATACAAAAAAGCTTTTAAAACCGAACTTCCAACATAGTGTTCAAGTTCCAACCTCGTCTGATTCATTTCTATCTCATGTATATACAAAACGTTGTTCCAAATAAAACAGTTAACAGATCGTATTCTATTGGATCTAATCCCTTCAAAAATGGAACAGAGTTTTGAACTTAAGACTTTCGAACCATTAACATAAGTAAATTTAAAAACAACAACTTGCCACCTATGCAATCCTATCACTTAATCATAGCAAATAAACTAGATGCTTCTGGATGACTTAGCTAGAACAACCAAGTCATAAAGAACTTGTGATCTTCTTTGTAACCTGGTATATTCAGCATCTGCATTGTGCTCTCGACCTTGCAACTCGTCTAGCTGGGTCTTCATTTGTTTCCATTCCTTGCGCATGGCTCTCTTCTTTTGTAATGTTTCTTTAGCTATGGCTACCAAATTTTGATAATCTGCATCCTTTTGCCCCAAATCTTCTTGAAGCCTCTTATTGGCTAGCATTAGGTTCTCATTTACATTCTGCAGGTACTGGCATTGTTCCTTGTAAGATTGCAGGGTTTTCTTCACCTGGTCCAGTTCAGGGACTATCTCCATCTCCTCTGTACCCATTGCAACATCTTGTTTCTGCACACCCTTAGAGCTTGATGCCTGATTGCTGGCACAAACTTGCTTACTTTTACAAAATGTCTCGGGTATATGCCCTATATCTGCCTGTACATCTATAAACTCTTCATTCTTAGAAATAAAATCATCAAACAATTGAGTATCCTTCTCATTATCAGAATCTTTATCCAGAATAATTTCATTTCCCTTCCTAGGCTCCTTCAACAATCTAGTTTCTGCAGCCATCTTAGTCCTAGACCTTGTCCTCGGCCCTAGATCCACATTTTCTGTACTTATAGTTTTTATTGGCTCATCTTCCTTAGCAATTGGGTTTTTAAACATCAAACTCAACATATCAGGTTTTGGTATACTAGACTGATTAGGAACGGTTTTACCTTCAACAACATTTGATGTGATTTGCCTTGCCTCATCCTTTCTTTTAGAATCTTCATCCTGTACCTGTTTATCTGGCAATTTTGTTTCATTGCCTTTCTCCTTAGATGATTTCTTCTTTTTCTTTACTTCATAACCCTGTTCGAGGAGAAATTGATCCCAACTTTGCCCAATTTGATTCAAATGATGAAGGATTAAAAGCTTGATGAGTCCATGATGGAAAATGGAGCGTTCTGTATGTTTCGGGTGACCCTGCACCCATAAAACCATTTTCTGCAAGCTTCTCCACAAATAGTATGCCAAATTCATTTTATTGCTCCCATGCAAATGCATCAACAGTCGAATGTGGCATCTTAGAACCTTGTCAAAACGGCCATCGCAAGTAATGTAGTTTTGAATCATTTCAAGAGGGATTTTCCAATTGGGTTTCACTTTGCTGACATGAACCCCATTTTGCCAATTTAAATCCTCAAACCCAGGCAGCAAAAACTCACTGTAGTCTCCCTCGAATTCTTTTTGCTTAAACGAGCTCTCACCCTCAGCTGGGACACCGATGACCTCTGATATAGACTATTCACTGAATATTACCTTGAAGCTTTTAAAATCAACAACCCCATCTTTGAAATTCTTTATAAAAGACTTAGTCACCTAGTGGTTGTAACCCTGTAATTTTTCACAGCAAACCAGCCATCCTACGTCTCTCATCAATTTGTTTGATCTCAAAAACTGCATGCGCCATTGAATATTGTTTGGTTTGGCTCTACAAGGGAGGCCACCTGGTTTCTTCTTTTCTTGGACCTGCGAGGTTTCTTCCATATTTTACCCTATTCAAAAACAATCTGTATCAATGCTGTGAGAACTCTACCCTACAGGTTTCATTCCCGAAGTTACATTCTTCTGCCCATCAACTCTGCTAACTTCGATGCCTGGAAGATTGTACTCATCGGCCATCACTGTGTACTTGTTCAATTACCATGTGTCAAGTGAAATGGGCTGCCACGCCTTATGGGGTACCAGATACATGCATATTGATAACTCATTTCGAATTATAATAAATGCAAATTATAATAACAAAATTTAAACCCCTGTTTAATCATAATTTCACATTTCTGTGAAACTGACAGCATTTTTTATAATAATGACAGCACTTTCAAATTTAAAATTTTGGCACATGCTGTCAGTTTAACATTTAAATCAGATTTTCTGAATTATAAAGTTTCCAAACAATTGAAATGTCTTTTGAACCAAGAAATTTAAAATTGATTTTGAAAATAAATATGACCAAGAGCCTTATCCTATTTAATTATGAAAATATAACAAAAAGTAACCAAGGTAATATAAAACTTAAGAAAAATGAAAGGAATGCATGAACTAGGCAAATGGAAAAAAAGAATGAAAATGAGGTAAGGGTTGTATAAGTCTAAGGAACAACCCTAGAGATAACATCTAGCTCCGTCTGGGGATAAGGTCCTCCTTGTGAGACGTTAAGAACATGTGACATGTGCCGTCTGCAATCTATCTTATTGGGCTGGAGTCTACTGAAACTTATTTGAACTGATATATACAATTAATATATACAAGAAATCTGTCATCTCAACATGTGTGAAACAGCTTTAAAAATCGTCCATTAACTGGACCTGGAATCTCATTACCACCCAGAGTTTGTAGAACAAAAGTGTTGTTTCCTAAAACCTTCACCACTATGAATGGTCTGAACCACAAAGCATCAAACTTACCATGCTTTCCTTTATCCTCATATCTGGCATCCCATCTTAACACTTTATCACCCACTGAAAACACATTCTTCTTTACTTTTTTATCAAAGCTTTCTTTCATCCTATTTTTGTGTATTTCAGCTTTTTCCATGATAGCTTCCCTCTCTTGCTGCAGCTGAATTATCTGAAATGTTCTCCTTTTCTTCACTTCTGGTTCTTCCTCAAATTCCTGCACAAATTTAATCATTGGAGACATTAACTGAATAGGGAATACTACTTCAGTTCCATATACTATTTGAAATGGGGTAGTTCCAATGGACTTCTTTATTGTAACTTTGTCTTCCCACTAATCAAATCTTAACTTAGTGTCCCAATTCTTCTTATTTTCTGATAACATTTTCTTGATGCTTGTCACAATGATTTTATTGATGGATTCTGCTAATCCATTGCCTTGGGGGTAATATGGTGTAGACTGTCTCAAGGAAATATTGTTTTCTTCAGCAAATTTCATTATTTTTTTGGATTTAAATGCAGGAGCATTATCAGTAATCAATTTTCTAGGTCATCCAAATCGACTAAGAATATTTTCTTGCAGGAAATTAATGATAACCTGATCTGTTGCTTTTCTAGTTGGGATTGCTTCTACCCATTTGGTGAAAAAATCTGTTGCGGTTAAGATCCACTTATGTTGGCTACTAGATGGAGGATGAATTTCACCTATAAAATCTAAACCCCACTGTTGGAATGGAGCCTCTATTGATATAGGTTTCAAGGGTAAGGACTGTAGCTGACGTTTTCCTGCAAATTTTTGACATTGTTCACAAGCCCTAACTTGTTGATACAAATCTGTGAAAAGAGTGGGCCAGTAATACCCAACTCTTAATATTTTGAAGGTTGTTGCCTTCCAGTATTTATGTCCACCACAGACACCAGCATGCAATTCCTCAGTGACATTATTGGCTTCTGTTCTATCCAAACACCTCAGAAGTATTCCTCCAGGATCCTTCCAGTATAGGACTTGATCAATCAATCCATACTTGAGAGCTTTCAGCTTTACAGATCTGCATTCATTTTTACTCAATTCTGTGGAACACTGCAGATTTAACAAGTAATATACAATTTCAACATACCAAGGAGAGTCATAATACCTACTATAAATTTGTTCTTCACCCTCTTCTGAACTTTCTGCCATCATATGCAGATCCAAGATCTGACAATTTGACTTAGAGAGAAGCTTAGCTAAAACCTGCCCTTTTACCAATTTAGTGGGCTTAATTTCCACATCATACTCCATCACTTTTGTAATCCACCTGCCTCTTTTTCCTTCGCTATCAGGCTGTATCAAAATGTATTTAACAGCTAAATTAGGAACATATGCCAAAATTTTAGAATGGAGAACATATATCCTGAAAAATTTAAGTGCTTTTACCAAGGCATAGGCCTGTTTCTCCATACTAGTGTATTTCAACTCCGAATCCCTTAATGTTTTGCTAAAGAATGAGATAGGCTGTTCTAATCCATCAGAGTTTTTCTGCAACAACACAGCAACAATTGTTTCTTCTGATGCAAATGAAAAAATTGCAAAGTCTTTAGTGTAATCCGGGGCTGTCAACACAGGTGCTTCTACAAGTGCCTGCTTAATTTTTTTAAATGATTGTTTAGCTTGCTTAGACCATCTTACCTCCCTGTCCTTCTTGAGAATATCAGTAATGTACTTAATAGTTTCAGCAAAGTTAGGGATAAACAGCTCAAAAAAATGATTTTTCCTATGAAAGACTGAATTTCTTTTTTATTTCTAGGAATAGCAATCTTTAAAATAGCTTTCACTCTCTCCGGGTCTATTTTAATCCCATCTGCAGAAACTATGTGACCCAATAGATTACCTTTTGTCATAGACAAGTGAGACTTCTTTGGGTTCAATGACAGCCCAAATCTTCTGCATTTCATGAAAGTTTGCTTCAGATGTTTTAAATGCTCTTCATCAAATTTAGAAAAGACTGTGATATCATCTTGATAAATGACTACAGATTTTTCATTCTCTCCTACGAAGGCTATGTCCATTTCCCTCTGAAACGTGGCACCTTCATTCATTAGCCCAAAAGGCATTTTGTCATACATGAATGTACCCCAGGGGGTTGTAAAAGTTGTTTTCTCTCTATCCTCCGGCTGAACTGCAATCTGGTTATAACCAGAGAAACCATCAATCATTGAAATTATTTCTGCATTTACCACTCTCTGCAAAATCTGATCTATCTTAGGCAGTGAATAGTTATCTTTAAGGCATGATCTGTTTAAATTGCGAAAATCTACACATAACCTTATTTCTCCATTTTTCTTGCGTATTGGCACAAGGTTAGCTACCCAAGATGAATACCTGAGAGGAACAATAATCTTGGCATCCAGTAGTTTTTTCACCTCTTTTTCAATGACTGGTAGAAGTGTTGGATTAAGCCTTGTAAGTTTTTGTTTAAAAGGATTAGTATTGGGCTTCAATGGGATCTTATGCTGGATAACATTAGTGTCATAGGTTTTAAGATCCTCATATGACCATGCAAAAATATCTATGAATTCCTTCAGCAAATAAATATATCTATTCCTCTCTTTTTCTGACAATTTCTTAGATATTTTGACCAATCTAGGTTATGCTTCAGACCCAATATTACACCTTATAACATCTTCTTCAGTGGTCTGCAAATTATTTTTCAACAATGTGTCATTCTTTGAGAACAACCTCTCCAATGGAACTAATCCCTTAGGGATGAAATTGCTTTTTAAATCAAGGATTTTTTGATCAGCAATTGAATGTTTTGCATGGGTAGAAATTTCAGCCAGATCTACATCTTCATCCAAATCAAACTGGTCATCTGCAAATTCTTCAGTTAATTCTAAAAATTCTTTTATTTCCTGCTCATCTTGGAAGACCCTCCAATGTTTAATATCATCTGGGACTACTGGTCTATACCTCACATCAATGGGATATTTCAAGTGTGTCAATTTTGGAATTCTGAAATAAGCTGCTGCTAATGCCAGTGAATCTGCAGTCTGATTACAATCTCTTGGAATATATGTTATGTTGAAAGCACATAAAAAATTATCTATCATATCCCATACTTCATTTCTATAAACTTTCAATAATGACTGCTTTACCTGAGAAATACTCTTCACTTGCTAAATTACCAATTCGGAGTCGCCAAACACTGCAAGACTTTGAATATTCATATTTTTTGCAGCTCTTAATCCAAGGATTAATGCCTCATACTCAACAGTATTATTTGTGGTTTGGAATTCCAATTTATACATTAATGAAATCATCTCACCTCCAGGAGTAATTAACAACACACCAGCCCCTGCTCCATCCTTATTTGATGACCCATCAAAATACATCTACCAAATGCCCTCCTATTCCTCTGTGTTGCACTGAACTGAATTGTCTTTCTTAACTTGCAAAACCCCTGCAGCATCATCATTTACCTGTAACATGCAAGAACCCATATCCTCTTGTATTGTATAAATAGGATGATTTGTTGGGTTTCTATCATCACTTACTAAAAATGCCAATTGTACTTCTCTGTACAGCCTTCTATATTCACCTCCAAATATAGGAATTGAAGCATATGATAGATCCATTTGCAGAGTGCCACCTATCTTTTTAGTCCATGATCTTCACAAAAGCATGCCAAACTTAGGAGAAACATCAGCTACTACTACATCCATGATAACACTTTTCATAGGTAGCTGAGCAAGGTTGACTACTAGGTCTTTTATAACTCCTAAACATTTGACAGCTCGAGAATCAAAAGCATATAGTTCATGGTAGGGTTTTGTAACAAATAATCCTAGGGATTCCATAACCTCCTTTGGCATAAGATTATGTGAAGCTCCTGAATCCAGGAGGAAATTATGCAACATCTGGTCATGTATGGTAAGTGTGATATAAAATGGTGGGGGATAACAGAATTTCATGTCTGGCTGGTCAAAAGCTTTTGAACCAGTAATAATGGTGGGATCCTTCTCCTGCAAGTTTATCACATCTTCTGAGGCATGAACAGGTGATGAGTTCAATATTTTCATGGTAGGTTCTCTATAAGATCTACTCCTTATCAATTCAGTTAAAGGGATGGGGACCTTGAGTTTATTTATCTCATGCTCCAAATCAAAACCAAGAAAATTTCCCACTTCTGCTAATTTAACAGGGTTGTTTTTATCTTTTTATGGTTCTTGTTGTTCTCTAGAAGGAAATACTTCTTTGGTAGGCACAAATTTCACCTTCTTTTTGAATGGTATAGCTTGTTTTATTCATGACCTGAGTCCATATGATTTCTGCTGCTCCTGCTGACAAATTTGAGATTGTTGTTCATTGAAATTTACTTCCTTACAACCCAATTCTACTGAACCATAATAATCATCCCTATTTATAAAATTAGAAGCATACACATCATCCAACTGACTAATATCATGCTCTGACTCTTCAATCTCTTCTAATGCTGTTTCATAAGGATCATCATCTCTTATCAAATTATCCTCAAAAGGTGGCTGAATCTTCTGATCCTCATTTTCTCTCCTCTCCCTTTGAATGTCATTGTTCCTTCTTTCTTTGGGAATAAATCTAGGAGGGTAAGGGTGCCTAAATTGATTTTGGTTTCTGTTATCATTATCATGGGCAGGCCTATTTTGATTTTTCTTTTCTATTTCCAATCTCTCAATTTTTGCAGACAAATATTTTATGGTTTTATGCATTTCATCATACTTTCTATCTGAAACCTTTGTAAAAGAAGAAGAAGGCATCATCTCCTTTTTACCCTTTCGATCCATCTTTTGACCTTCATCTTCTTCCTTCAGTTTATTTGATGCCAAAATGTTGGATTCAACCTCTAGGGCTGCATCCTGCATGTTCATCAGAGACACTGCTTTTCTCTCCCTTAACCATAAGGAAAATTGATAATCAAAATCATTGGCATAAGTTAACTTTGCTGCAGGTTCAGTGGGTTTAATCTCTATGGGAATCTTGTTATATATTTTATTAAACCTTTTGGAAAAATCTGCAACTGCTTCATTAGGCTTTCTTTTCAATGCTGTGAATTCTGTGTAATAGTAGAGATAATCTTTGTATCTCCCCATTGTCTGGTAAACACATGGTGTAACTCCTCCAAACCATCTATAGAATTCTCTGGTAATTCCCTGAACCATTTTCTAACCTCTACATCTAGACTCTGAACAAACATTCTCATCCAAACATCTCTAGCTTCAATGTTGTAGTTATCAGCATAGCTACAAATTTTATCCCAATATTCTTCTGTAGTTCTTCCACCCTGGACATCAAACCAAGGCAAGTATTTCTGGTAATCACCACTAGGAAAAGGGTTTAAGGGTCGAGGCATAACCAATGGAGCATATCTAGCTGCTACCATACGGTCCATCATATTAGGGGGTTGGCCAGCCATATTTAATGAATGAGAAATCTGTGGGACAAATGGTTGATTCTGTGGAGATGGTGGTTTAGTATGTGGAGGGGAAGGTACTTCAATTTTCAACTGGCCAATGAAAAGCCTACTTGTAAGAGGTATCTCAGGTGCTGTCAAAGACTTCAAGGTAAAAAATTCCTCTGAAATATGTTTATGTTCTACAGATAGAGGATTTGAATATACATTAAAATCACCAACCTGTGTTGGATTTAATTCATCAACTTCAGGAATGCAGACTGATAAATCCAATTTATTTTCTTCTTGGCTATTCACAAGGTCTGAAGAGGAAGATCCTAGATCTGTATCAATAGTGGAAAGCTGAGGGTTAATGGATGATGGATTATTCAACTTTCTTCTAGCCTCCCTTATAATCTTTTCTGGATCAAAAACTCCTGCATGTAGAGGAGATGAAGGATTTCCTCTAGTACCAATTGGATTTGAAGCCACTGTAACTTTCTAACTATCAAGTGAATGTAGTATATAAACAAATGTACTGATCTCGTCACCTCTCAAAACCATCTATAAAGATTTCAAACACCCAGGGAAGATATGCTTTCGTTTCTTCGTCCCCGGCAATGGCACCAAAAGATGTTATCCCTAAAGTTGAACCTAGACTACTACGGGGGTTCAAGCTTAAGGAAATCTTAGATGGTAGATATGGAACATCTACTCAGCAATTTTTATGAATTTCTGGTGTCAAATGAATATATGGTTTGGGTTGGATAATTAAAAACAGATGACAGGAATAATATAAAGTTTCAATATCTAAACAGAAACAGAAAATGACTGTGATCATAAACATACAAATGTAAGAGCTTCAAGTTTCATTTCATAATTGGGGCATAGTTGTATACTGGTCAAGAGAATCACAACATGAAATTGAGACCATGAATAGACAAAATAATGACAGTATATACTTCATAAATTAAAATAATACAGGCTCATAGATCATACTTTAATTCAAAAACAGTCATTTATGTAAAAATTAACATAAGAAACAACATACATGCCTGTACAAAAAAGCTTTTAAAACCAAACTTCCATCGTAGTGTTCAAGTTCCAACCTCGTATGATTCATTTCTATCTCATATATATACAAAAAGTTGTTCCAAATAAAACAGTTAACAGATCCTATTCTATTGGATCTAATCCCTTAAAAAATGGAACAGAGTTTTGAGCTTAAGACTTTTGAACCATTAGCATAAGTAAAGTTAAAAACAATAACTTGCCACCTATGCAATCTTATCACTTAATCATAGCAAATAAACTAGATGCTTCTGGATGACTCAGCTAGAACAACCAAGTCATCAAGAACTTGTGATCTTCTTTGTAACCTGGTATATTCAGCATCTGCATTGTGCTCTTGACCTTGCAACTCGTCCAGCTTTTCATTTGTTTCCATTCCTTATGCATGGCTCTCTTCTTTTGTAATGTTTCTTTAGCTATGGCTACCAACTTTTGATAATCTGCATCCTTTTGCCCCAAATCTTCTTGAAGCCTCTTATTGGCTAGCATTAGGTTCTCATTTACATTCTGCAGGTACTGGCATTGTTCCTTGTAAGATTGCAGGGTTTTCTTCACTTGGTCCAGTTCAGGGACTATCTCCATCTCCTCTGTACCCATTGCAACATCTTGTTTCTGCACACCCTTAGAGCTTGATGCCTGATTGCTAGCATAAACCTGCTTACTTTTACAAAATGTCTCGGGTATATGCCCTATATCTTCCTGTACATCTATAAACTCTTCATTCTCAGAAATAAAATCATCAAACAATTGAGTATCCTTCTCATTATCAGAATCCTTAACCAGAATAATTTCATTTCCCTTCCTAGGATCCTTCAACAATCTAGTTTCTGCAGCCATCTTAGTCCTAGACCTTGTCGTCGGCCCTAGATCCACATTTTCTGTACTTATAGTTTTTATTGGCTCATCTTCCTCAGCAATTGGGTTTTTAACAATCAAACTCAACATATCAGGTTTTGGTATACTAGATTGATCAGGAATGGTTTTATCTTCAACAACATTTGATGTGATTTGCCTTGCCTCATCCTTTCTTTAAGAATCTTCATCTTGTACCTGTTTATCTGGCAATTTTGTTTCATTGCCTTTCTCCTTAGATGATTTCTTCTTTTTCTTTACTTCATAACCCTGTTCGAGGAGAAATTGATCCCAACTTTGCCCAATTTGATTCAAATGATGAAGGATTAAAAGCTTGATGAGCCCATGATGGAAAATGGAGCGTTCTGTATGTTTCGGGTGACCCTACACCCATAAAACCATTTTCTACAAGCTTCTCCACAAATAGTATGGCTAATTCATTTTCTTGCTCCCATGCAAATGCATCAACAGTCGAATGTGGCATCTTAGAACCTTGTCAAAACGGCCATCACAAGTAATGTAGTTTTGAATCATTTCAAGAGGGATTTTCCAATTGGGTTTCACTTTGCTGACATGAACCCCATTTTGCCAATTTAAATCCTCAAACCCGGGCAGTAAAAACTCACTGTAGTCTCCCTCGAATTCTTTTTTCTTAAACCATCTTTCACCCTCAGCTGGGACAGTGATGACCTCTGATATAGACTATTCACTGACTATTACCTTGAAGCTTTTAAAATCAACAACACCATCTTTGAAATTATTTACAAAAGCCTTAGTCACCTGGGGGTTGTAACCCTGTAATTTTTCACAGTAAACCAGCCATCCCGCGTCTCTCATCAATTTGGTTGATCTCGGAAACTGCATGAGCCATTGAATATTGTTTGGTTTGACTCTACAAGGGAGGCCACCTGGTTTCTTCTTTTCCTGGACCTGCGAGGTTTCTTCCATATTTTACCCTATTAAAAAACAAACTGTATTAATGCTGTGACAACCCTACCCTGAAGGGTTCATTCCCGAAGTTACATTCTTCTGCCCATCAACTATGTTAACTTCGATGCCTAGAAGATTGTACTCATCGGCCATCACTGTGTCCTTGTTCTATTACCATGTGTCAAGTGAAATGGGATGCCACGCCTTATGGGGTATCATCTACATGCATATTGATAACTCATTTCAAATTATAATAAATCCAAATTATAATAACAAAATTTAAACCCCTGTTTAATCATAATTTCACATTTTTGAGAAACTGACAGCATTTTTTACAGTATAGACAACACTTTCAAATTTAAAATTTTGGCACATGCTGTCAGTTTAACATTTAAATCCGATTTGCTGAATTATAAAGTTTCCAAACATTTGAAATGTCTTTTGAACCAAGAAATTTAAACTTGATTTTGAAAATAAATATGACCAAGAGCCTTATCCTATTTAATTATGAAAATATAACAAAAAGTAACCAAGGTAATATAAAACTTAAGAAAAATGAAAGGAATGCATGAACTAGGCAAATGGAAGAAAAGAATGAAAATGAGGTAAGGGCTGTATAAGTCTAAGGAACAACCCTAGAGATAACACAACTCATTTTCGAGTTGGTGACCTCGAATTTCATTGTGTTTACCAAACACAGATTCCAACTTGTCCCAAGCAGAATCAGGTTCGCCAATTCCAGATATGTGGAATCGCAAATCAGTAGAGATTGACATCCCAATCAATCCACGAGCCTCGTCAGATCTATTTTCCCATTTGATTTTTTATCATCATCAGTGGGTTCTGTTTCTTTCCCTGAGGTAATTCTGAAAAGTACTCTACTTCGTAGAACATCCTCCACACGCGATTTCCATGAGAAATAGTTGGAACTGGTAAGTAGAATATCACAAGGGGCGGCCATATTTATAAATTAATGGTTGTAAAAGCATAAACCAATAGTCTGGATGCGAATATCTCGAAAAAATAGGCGGTTTAAAAAAACACGGCACTGAAAACTGACTCCGTGTGATGAAGTTATGCTTGATCAAATAAAATGTTGAAGATGTCCCCAATAGTGACGTGGCAGATAGAGAATGACCAGCTAAAAAAAATGACCCCCCTCTTTCCAAGATGAACCTTTGACAATCACTTTACAAGAAAGTTGTTTTAAATGAATCACTTTTGTAAAATAAGTGATTTCACTTTTACAATGATGTTACTTTAAATAGTGCAATAATAAAAATAAACTTAAGTGACTCACTTTTTATTTTTATTTATTTTTATTATTTAAGTGAGATGCACTTTTACAATAAAGTAACTTGAAAATAGAATTGCATGCACTTTTTCTTTTAAAAGCAACTTTCTAAGACTTGAACTCAAGACCTATTAAGGAATAAAGCAACTTTGAACCAAGTGAGCTAGATTAAGAGGTATGTAAAATATGGAAAGGAGGAAGGGTTTTTTTTTTTTTTACTCTTCTTGTTCGTTTTCCGTGCTTGCCTTTTTTTCTGCAAATCACACCATAAACCAAAACAAAAAAACTTTTCCATACTTGTGGGGTTAGATCTCGTTAGCTTGCCCGAAAAGTCTATGTTTTCTCTCTGTTTCTGATTTTCCGAGATCGCACAAGGTGGATGGAAAAGAGCATACGCAGCCGAGAAAAACCCTTTCCCTTTCCCTTTCTGATTCATTGAGATTGCACAAGGTGCACGACAAAGAGCATACGCAGACAGGGATAGCAACAATCCGAAATGGTGCTCCGGACGCAATGGACCACCTCCCACAGCCCAGAAATGCACAAAAATACTAGAACCAGAAACCCTTTCAATTTTCGGCAACAACAGTTCAAGATCTAGATCATAACCGAAAGTGGCTCTTCATAAAAGCTCTGATACCATGTTCGGGTACACAGGGTACTCCCAAAAGACCGAACACCTAGAGAAACCACTTCACACAAATAGATCACAGATCGATACACCGATGTTTTGACGTGGTTTAAACCCTCAAGAGGGAAACAATCCACGGCCCCAGCCAAATAGCTTCTATGGAGCAATTTATTATGCAAAGAAAGAAAGTTACAAATGAGCTTCTCATAATCGATCAACTAGACAATGACCCTCCATGCTTTTTAAATAGAGATCATGGACCAATCGGGTGTTAAGACATAGATCAAGGTTAGGTATGATCTAAGAGAAGTTGAGCCGTCAGATCACAACATATCGTGACTGTAGGATTAAATATTTACAAATGCATACTAATGCATACTAAAGAAACACACTTTACCTAACGGATATATTACACAAGTTGATCTTAAGTAACTCCTAAGTGTCTAAATATCCTAACACATCCCTCCTAGAGGGTTTTCCAGTTCTTTGACAGACATCGCAAGTCGGCACATAATCTGTCGCATCGTTGTGAAGCGTGGGCCACCAAAGTCCTACACGAATAACCTTCCGAGCGGTAGCACGACTGCCATAATGTCCACCAGCCACTCCTGCATGTGCTGCGGCCAATATATGACCTTGTTCATGAGGTAGGACATAGCTCCTCAAGATCTCGTCGGGCCGTAGTTTATATAGATGTCCAGCGATCAACTGGAAATCTACGGCCTTGGCCACCAGCTGCTTCTTCTGACTTCTGGTAAGCTCCTCCGGTCCGGTTCCCATTGCCAAAAAATGAATTATCTCTTCTTAGTAGTCATCAGCCACCCCGACTTTGAACAGTTGCACATCCGGCAACCCATCTTCAACGTTGCTTGGTTCCTCACCTGTCTCAATTCGTGATAAATGATCTGTCCCTGCATTCAAGTGACCTGGCTTCACAATTACCTCAAAATCGAACTCTTGAAAGAGGAGTAGCCAGCGACATATCTTTCCTCCCAACACAAGCTTATTGACCATATATTTCAAATCATCATGGTATGTGAACATCTTGAAATGACCCCCAACAGGTAATGCCTAAACTTTTGTAGCGCATATACCATCTCCAGACCTTCCCGCTCGGTAGTCGTATAATTCCTCTCTGCAGAGGACAAATTACGACTTGCAAAATCAATTGGGTGATCCAGATCTCCTTCGCCTGGTTGCACGAGCACTAATCCCAGCGCAATCGATGATGCATTCAGATGGACATGGAATTCCTTTCTCTAGTCAGGAAATACCAATATCGGTGCAGAAGCCATCTTAGCTTTCATCGTCTCGAAACTTGCTTGACATTCTGGGATCCATAAGAATACCGCATCCTTCTTTAACAACTTTTCCATAGGAGCCGTGATCGCAGTGTATCCACGGATAAACTTGCGATAGTAACCTGTGTGCCCCAATGTTGCTCTCAATTGCTTTACATTTGTCGGCGGTGTCAAGCTCAAAATCAATGCAATCTTGGCTGGGTCAACCAACAATCCTTGTTTGCAAACAATGTGACCCAACAACATCCCAAATGGTGCATAGAAAGTGCACTTTTTCAAGTTCAGCGATATCTAATGCTATCGATAGCGCTCCAACATCAGTCGCAGGTTTTCCAGATCATCGTTGATCAATCCATAAACTGTCCAATCATCCATATACACTTGCAAAACATTCTGAACAAAATCACAGAATGCAGCGACAACAACCCGGGAGAATACCACAGGGGCATTCTTAAGCCCAAACGGCATCACGGTGTACTGGAAACAACCCCATTCAGTCACAAAAATTGTCTTGTGGTGGTCCTCCTTCGCGATCCTGATCTAGTGATAGCCAGAGAACCCATCCGTGAAAGAATACAACTATTGACTGCCCACTCCTTCCAGCACCTCATTAGTGAATGGCGTCGAAAATGGATCATGCATACATGCGTCATTCAACTTCCTTAGGTCAACACAAATGCGTACCTCACCTGCCTTCTTGTCTTGCACCACCATTGGACTAATCCATTCCGATTCTTCAACTGGCTCAATTATTCTAGCGTCTAGCATGCGTTCAAGTTCAAATTTTACCCTTTCCTTGTGTCGTGGATTCAGTCGATACAGTTGCTGCCTTATTGGTTTTGCATAGGGCTTCAACAGAATATTCATCTCCCCTAGATCCCTCAGGATTCCCTTCATTTCAGAAAACTTTGTAGGGAACAAATATTGGATCTCATGCAACAGGTCTGTGACCTTCGCCATCATCTCTTCATCCCAATAGTCCCTGACATTCAAAAACTTTGGTTTCTCCTCCAGCTCAATGTTGACCTTCCCGAGCTTTAGCGGCTGATTGATCGGATCAGTCAGTACATCAGGTGCTACGAAATCCTGACTCCCTTCTGATTCTGGAATATTGATATTTTGTGGGTCATCACCATCCTCGGGCCCTCCAGTGATATTATAACATTCCATAATCGACTACATCTTCCAATGCGTATGTGGATCCACAGGGTAGGTAGCTTGAACCACCTTCAGAATGACATCGTGGATGAGCTGCAGGGCATTGTGAACATCCGGATTGGCATCCGTGAAACTAAAGGTATGAGTGAAGCAAACCGTCATCTCTAACTAGGTGGTAATCTCCCCGCACAACTCAACTGCGGCATACCACAATCGCGGCATTTCATCCAAAGTGTGGACGAAGGCATGGACCCATTCATCCCTTGGTCGCGAGGCCCACAGAGTCTGACATTCCATCAGATGATTGGCAGAGTCATTCTGCCCATCATACCTTCCGGTGTGGTATATTTCTGTGTCGCCGAAGTGAACCGTCATCAGTCTTCGACATTGTGACCACCCAGTAATCGACTTCTTATGGGTCTCCCACCAACATGCTGGAGCAACCTTCAACGCCTCCTCCAATGCCAGCAATCACTGTGGTTCTGACACCTTGTCTTCAAATGTGACTAAAAATTCAGATAACCTGGGAAGTCCTTCATATATTGGTAATTCAACAGTTTCAATTGCAACGCGGCACAACGACTACGAGATCAAACCACACTTCCTGAACAAAACCTCATGCATGCGATTATGCCAGTTCTCTAATGCATCATCGGAATCAGAAGACGCAGAGCTAAAGCTGTGCCAGGCGAGTTCACCATCGGTAGTCGGATGGAGGTAATCTTCTGAAATGTTATATGTGTGATCCCATCCTCTTCCAACTTCATCCTTTACAGGTTCAACATACCTACTCCCTTCAGTCGGATCCAATGGAGCTATAACTCTGAGGTCTTGATTTTCAAAATTCATCACCCGCTTCTTGAAATTAATTATTGCCATACTGTCATTGGCCCATCCGATCCCTAGCAACGCTGGATAGGAGCTTCCCCCATCAACAACTTCGATAACATTGAAATCAACATATGTCTTCATCCCCTCAATATCTACAACAAGGCGCGAAACTCTCCCAATTGGTGTTACCTTGTCCTGATTAGCCAATCACAGCTGCACGGGAGACCAGCTTAGTGTTGGGCTCCCCATTTTTTTCCATGCCTGCTTTGTTAGAATATTGACATCTGAGCCTAGATCCAGAATGACTGAATCTACGTCGTAGACCCTAATCTGGACATTCATGCACATCTCTTTTCCTGTCTTCTTCCTCTACAAAGAGTTTACCGTGGACTCTTTCCATCCTTGGTCAGTTGATGCAATAGACCCTCAATCTCGGCAAGAGCATCGGGATCGTGTGTCAGTGATAAGCAACTTTCAAAGAAGTTCTGTAAAGTACCATACTACCGCGTTGGGCCTGCTTCTGAAGTTGAGTCAAAAATAGGGGGCATGTCACAAATAATTTTCTTACCAGGATTTCTACCCATCGCATGACGTCCTTGAAAGAATGTATCTCGCTCGGCATCAATATCAAACTGCACCTTCTTCTGCCCAACTAACGATATGAGTGGATGCGGACCATCTTCTCCTATCGTCGCACCTCCACGAGTGATAACAGCAACAACAACATCTTGCGTCCTTGATTATGCTGAAATTGTCATGATAGTTGATCCCTGAGTCTGGTTCGACGGTTGGTTCGTGGGTTGATTCACGTTTTGATTTGCGTTCTGATTCAGACGCTAATTTTGGTTCTGCGTCTGGTTTTGATTCTGCACTGGTTGCTCATTCTGCAAATGATTCTGATTCTGCAATTGCTGAACATTTCTTGCATGCCATCTCACGATCAGCTGTGGACAATTCTCAACCGTGTGAACAATACCAAAAAAATATGTACATTGTGTTTGCAACTGCGGGAAATCTCTCTGATAGTGTCCCAATACTCCGCAATTATAACATTGGATAGGTCCACGACCTCGTCCTCCACCTCGACCAAAGCCTCCACCTCGTCCTCCTCGGAATCCTCTTGGCTGCTGATATTGCGGTTGATTAAATTAATGTTGCAAGGGATTCGGTTGCAGCTAAACACACTTCCCTAACTGAACATACGACGCTAGCTGAACGTATTGTGGCTGCTGCGGAGCCATCTGCATCTGATTATAATGCATTTGTGGTACAAACTGTTGTTGTGGTTGTGGCCGCGGTACAAATTACATCTGCGGTTGAGCCACCTGCGGCTGCAACTGGGGTTGCTGTATAGCACGATGGTCATCCTTCACATAGTATGAGTCATACGTTCTTTCCTGAAGTAGGCCATATGCATGGAAATCCTTATCTTCGTGCCCAACATACTTGCAGAATGTACAATACAAATTCATCGACTTCGTGACCATCTTCTGCATGTATTGAAACTCCTCATGTCGATTCCCATAGACTTGACATATGCAGCACAATGGCATACCTCTGCCACTCAATGGGTTCGATGCTTTGGATACCAGATAGTTGTAGAAAGTTGGGCAACTATCCTTGGTATGCCCCTCTGCACGACACCGTGTACACCATGCCTCTTCGCAGTGTTCTTTTCCCTTCTTAAGATCTTGCAACTGAATTGTCAGGTTGGCCAGCTGCGTCTGAATCTGAGACATGCCGGTTGCATTCTCACCAACCGATGAATCTTCGAAGCGCATCTCAATCTCCAGAGCCTCACTCGGTGTCGCAATGTTCTGTTGCATCAACAGAAGTCTGATATGGGGTAGCAATGCCGCAATGAGCCATTCCTTATGCTGAACATCTCTCATCTCAAAGCTGACCCTTGCCATTAGAGTTTTGAACCGTTGATCAAAATCCCAAATAGTTTCATTCAGATACTGCTTGATCTCCTTTAGTTCCGTAATGTATTGCGCTTCCGACTTCGATTTTCTGAACTCTACAATTAATCCTTTTCTGACTTCATCCAATGTCTTCTCTGGGCTGCCCACATGAACCTGTACAAATTTCATGAACCAGTCCAATGCGTGACCCCGAAGAGTTGTCGCCAATTGACCTTTCTTGGCCTTATCATCCGTAATATGCTTAACAGTCCACACAACTTCACATAAGAACCAGTATTGCTCTAGGTTGTCAGTTCCATTTCCATGGAACAGAGGTAACTTCGTATCTTCGCCCGCCATCCTGGGCTTCCTTCCGATAGTTGCTGATCCACTAGCAATTAAGTGTTGTTGACATGATGAACATGGTGGTGTCAAAGATGTATTTCTTCCTGGTTGTGAGATAGTGAGCAGATGTGTCGGTACGCTACTGCTGGGGGTTGGTCCTACTTCTATCCTGGGTGTAGCCCAGTTTTCCTTGTCGGCACTATGAGGTCGCTTCGTCCCGTGTGGTCTTCCTTCGCGGTGTTGCGTTTCGATTGCAGCAGGACCTTCTCCTGTCCTCTACCTCTTCTCTTGTCGAAACCTTGATCCTCCCCTCGTAATACCACCCTTTTCCTTGGCTTCCTTCACAGTCTCATCATAACTTGCACCCATCTACCCTGTATCATTGCATTCACCTCCCCCCAACCTGTGCGGTATCCACAGCCTCCGCTCACCAGGGTTCTTCTTACTCGAGGTTCATCTTCAGTATGCCCTTTTCATAGATGAGCATCTTAATGGACAACTGCAGTGACAACAGGAACCTGCCTCTTGGTCCGTTTAAAAATTCCCTTTCAGCTTCGCTATAGGATTTCGTCGTATCAAACACAAACTTGGTGATATAGCCCTGCAATATACTGTCGAACCAGACTTCAACAGCTCGCGATGCTCTATTGTCGACTTCTTGCAGCTCTTGAATCAATTCCGGGGTCTAGGACGTTGACTCAC
The DNA here is from genome assembly GCA_027924585.1 of Larix kaempferi. Classification (NCBI taxonomy): domain Eukaryota; kingdom Viridiplantae; phylum Streptophyta; class Pinopsida; order Pinales; family Pinaceae; genus Larix; species Larix kaempferi. The sequence continues at coordinate 48,138,242 of BSBM01001229.1, forward strand.
CGCCTTGGAAGTTTACCTTGCGAAAGGTCAATTACGCCAACCATTCATACAAGATAATTGGTCATTCGTAGAAAAAATATTTGTGTGGACTGTCGTGTATGTATTTTTCCAGCCATCAATCTGTCATCAACCCAGGGTTCTGATTCTCTTTCTCAGCCAACTCTCGCAACTTTTGATCGAACCAATCTTAAATTTTTGGTCTTGTCGGATGCCACAACATGTCCTCCCTTCACTTCACGCTAGTGGTCCCAGCAGCGGAACCATTTGTTGACACAAACCCAGTCGACAGGGGTTCCTCGCTCTGTCGACACCCAAACCCACCGCGATCTCCCTGAGCATCGGCCCAGACAGGTTTTACCTTTTCCAACAACACCTACAGAGCAGATGAAGTCTCACCCGAGATGTTCGAGGGAGAGTTGACAGAACCACGTTTCCGTCGAATGGAGAAGGACCATGTGTGGCTGCTTATCAACTTAGTGCAGTATTACATATCATATCTACTTATTCATCTTATGCATTAAACAGAGTCATAGCACTATTCAACATATCTCATTGTCAACAAAACTATCAATGCACAAACAGATCTAACAACATAACATCATTTGAAACAGGAAAACATCGCATCATTTAGAGATTCATATTGCATATCACATTCATAGCAGGAAAATAGAAAGAAACACAGTGATTTTGGTCAAAACCCCATCATGTCATATTAACCTTCGCATTAAACCACATATACAACAATATAGTTCTTCTGTCACATACCCAGATTCAAACAGACTCAGATCAATATCCAAAACATCCTGCAATAACAATTCTCCGGATAAAGATGATCTAGTACTTGCAATGCTACATCTATTTATAGGCTTGCGCCTTTACATTCGTTGTCCACTTAGCCAACCGCCTAACTACTTCTTAACAAACTTTACAAAAAGGATGACCCAAAAATACATAAAATACTATTATTTATGACTTGTGCGTGGTTTTCCTCGCACGGTGTCTTTGGCCTTTCGCAGCATCCGCGATGCTGTGCAACTGACTCATCCAAACGGCCTGCCAACAGCCATTGTATATCTTCTTGTATTTCTTTGGATCTTTCTTGGTAATAAGAATGTTGGTATGGTTTCACATTTGATGATTTCTCTTCCTTCCGCATACCCATATCATCCATCTTATTTTTAGAGATAATGACATCCTCTATTGTTTGTGCTTGGTATTTGATCACTCTTTCCTTTGAGATAATAAATTCATATTTGATATGTACATCTTCAAGTTGGAGCACAAATTCTTCAAGTATTTTTTGGTGTCCTATAATATTGTTTTCTTTTTTTTGAAGTTACAATGTCATGCCATCCATCAATTTCTTATGTCATTCTTCAATTCTAGATTGAAATTTTGATTTTGCCTCGTTGTATTTAGAGTTTCTTCATTCATCTTGCAAATTTTGATTTCAAGTCTTTTTGTAGTCTCTTCATCCAAGATATTTGTTTTTCTTGATTTTGACCATGCTTTTTTAATTTTTCAATCTCCTGATCTCGTCAAATAGTTTTTTATTATGGTTTCATAATCTATATATTTCTTCGTCCTTCCTTTTCAATTCTTCCCTTGAATCATCATTTTCCCACTTCTCTTTCTTGCTTTAATTTATGCACCTCTTTAGTGTGTGATTCATTAAGTAATTGTATCTTGGACAACTCCTCACCTTTCTTCTTGAGTTCCTATTTTGCTTCTTCCAATTCATCTTGAAGTTCATGTATTTCCTTCAAGTTGATATCCCTGATCCATTTATTTGAGAAGAGTTTTTCAAATTCTTTCCACTTGGAATATAATGTAGTATTGTCATCAAAACTCTTCCACCACTTAGAAGCTTCACCTTGAAAACAACATTCTACCCCAAAAGTACACATACTAGTTTCCTTTATCTTTCACAACCATTCCATAGGCCTGATTACATATTTATGTTCATCTCCACTAAATGTAGGTATCTCCATTGCCATTGATTCCAACATAGATATATTGAAAATAGTATCAAAAATTGATATTATGATTTTTCCAACATATTATCATGTGTTTCCTCTTTCCAGTGGAATTTGAATCACCTAAATTGTACCCTATAGTCAAAAGTTATGCTAATTTCAAAATGCCATACCTTTTAAAACCCTAATTTGGATATTGTCTTTTTTTTTTTTTTTTGACCTTCCAACTGAGGTAACTCTGTAATTTTGGCCCATTTAAGTCTAAAATTTCATTATATAGTAGCATGATATGTCTTCTCTGCAATGCCATAGGTTTTACCTATTTCTAATATGCCAATAAAATGTTGTGGTAACTGTTAGTACTAAAATCTACTGTATCAAATCTTTTTAAGTTCCTTGCCAAAATTGCGTTAACTTCGTTAGTTTGTTGTCATCTTAAATCCCATTTGCGTCAAACTCGCCATCTTCTTCACACATTAAGTACTAAACCTATCTTAACTTGCGATATATTTATGTTCTTCCATAAATCAAGTCTAAGTGTGTCCTTGATTTCAAATTGCTAAATTACCTTGTCATCCTACTCAAAAGCCATTTTTCCCAAAGTCAAACACAAAGATTATTATCTTAAAATATTTTTATTTAAATTCTATTTTAATATTTTTAGTGTTTTTTTTAATGGTTTTATTTGTGTTTTATATTTTTATTAATCCATTTTATTAAACAAAATAAAATAAAATTGGTTTTTGGGTAATTAAACATTTTGGGTTTTATATTCAACTCAAGTCCAAATTAAAGCCAAACGTTTTAAAGGTTTCTTGATTTTGTTTTAAACGTTTTAAAGGTTTCTTGATTTTGTTTTAATACTTTATATTAAAAAATAATAAAACCTTTGTCACTATTGTTTTGTCTTTATATGATCCATTTTCGTTCACTATTGTTTTGTCTTTATATGATCCATTTTCGTTTAGTTTGGTCAAATTCAAAAGTTTAAATTCGCATTCCATGATATGCTTTAATCACCATATCCTAAGTCAAATCGATGTTTAGATTCCAAATTCAAGTCATAGTCATCGCCTAATGTCAAGTCGAACAATCCAAGTGTAGACGCATTTGTCAATGCAAACTTCAACGGAGAGTTCACATGTGATAAGTTATGTACTCCACGTCAGCAATAGGAGGTCAAGTCTTTACAAGCATGGGAGGAGAGTACAAGTATCATCACGCAGATCTCATAAACATACCTGCAGCAAGAGCGCCAAAGGGATTCAATATTATTCTAATGGTTTTTTTTTTTTTTTTTCATCCGAAAAAAAAACGTACTATTGCTATTCATCGAATCAAATAGTACAAAGATATTCTCCTTCTCTAAAGAGAAAGATTCATTCTGCATAAGTACGAAGGTGTACCCATAGTCTTTTGTCAGTTACAACAAACCATACACATACTACATATCATCTGTACTCATATCCCTACAGTACAGATCTGTAGAATACTACAAAAATTCATATCAAAAATCTTCTAGAAAAAGTAAAATTCGCCACAATCCTGGATGCTGGAGTCCATCCACTCCTCCCAAGATAATATACCTTCAATACCTGTTAAAGCTTGTTTAGACAATTCATCTGCCTTTCCATTATGTTCCCGGAAAATATGAGAAAAAGTAATCCGATCCTGTAGATCTATCTCCATTCTGATGCGATTACACCAATGTGTTAAAGCCAAAACATTTATTTCATATTCGTTTAAGGCCCATTTAATAGTGACCCTTGAGTCACCAAATACCAATAAATTAACCAGTCCAAATATATTGGCACATCTCAGAACACACCAAAGAGCTAAGAGTTCTGCTTTCATATTACTGCCCTGGCCACAGTTGAGGCAAAGTGTGAAGTAATGTTCCTCATTTAAATATATGACACCTCCAGCCGCACATATACCATCCTGAGCAGCGCCATCAAAGAAACATATAGGTCTGTTTACAATGAAAGAAAAAGGTTCAACCCTTCTTACCCTTACAGATATATTATGATCAGAAAAATGCTTCATCATATTCAAAACTATCAATCCACATGCCAATACATCTGGGTCTTTATCCTGAAAAGTACATAAGTTCCGATAATACCATATTGCCCAAGATAAGAAAACAGGAACCTGAATAGTATCAATGGATTCACGGTACCAATACAGCAGTTCTTCCCCAAAATTAGATCTCCCCCAAACCTTAGTAATAGATAGCTGCACACAGCAGAAATCCCATACTTTCAGACCGAAAGAGCAGTGGAGGAAAAGATGATTAATAGATTCTGAGTTTTCCTTACATAATATACACCAGCAAGGTCCAATCCAGCCACGCCTAGATAGATTATCCCAAGTCTTTAGCGTACCCTAGAGAGCATGCCACAGAAAGACTTTATGTTTCATAGCAATATTCCACTTCCAAATTTTTCTATACCACCAGTGTTGTGGATAGATAAATTTATCCTGCATAATCTTGTCATAAGCAGTTTTGGCCGTAACAATGCCAGATCTCTCATTTCCAATCCACACCAATCTATCTTCAAGCTGTGTAAGGGTGATACCATCCACTTCCAGTGATCTAATGTAATTATCCCAGGATCTGGCATCGTCATTAATAAGGCCCAAATCCGAAGATTGTAGCCACTTCTGTCCAGCAGAATTCCTGATGTGATCCAAAGTGCAAATACCATATATTTTTAAATAATCCAGTATCTTGATATTAGGATGTACAGGATCAATAATACCCAAAATATCAATCAGTCCCAATCCTGATAGATTTTCCATTTCCAACAAGCCATCTTAAGTCTCGAATAATCCAACCTGAGGTTTTCAACATCCCACGCCATAATGGAGAGCATCCCGGACTCAGTGGCATTCCCAATCTTATCCAATCCACTAAATTCATATTAATATATTTTGCAAAGGATATCCTGGACCAAAGATTATGATTGAAGAGGCACCTCCAAAGACTTTTTGTCCTTAGAGCCACGCTGAAAGCATATATATCCTTTATACCCCAGCCTCCAAAAACGTCAGGTCTGGAAATTGATTCCCAGCCTGTCATAACTAAAGATGCCCTGTCAGAACACCCGCTCCACAGAAAATTGAAAATCATCTTCCTGATAACATTGAGGATATGGTTATTTTCAAAATACGTTGTGCGGAATATAGGAGCATAATTTGGTTGTATTGAATTTTTATGTAGGGAAATTAGGAACTCAAAAATTTGATGTAAGTGTAATATGAATATGGTTTCCTATAATGGACAATTAAATTTTGAAAATCAATTTTAAAAAATCAAATTTTAATTATTTAATACTATAAAATATAAATAACATTCAATTTCATACTTCCTAACCATGAATCCTTCTCCAGTAAATACATTTATAGTTTCTTATTAAAATAATTATTAATAACTAAGTTTCGTCTCTCACAATAATTTTTTTTAAATAGTAATTTTGGTTGTAAATAACATGTGTGAGATGTACTTTTATGGTATATTTTTGTATATTTGATCAAAAGTATTATATATAAGAATTCTACTCACGTACTTTATTCGTATTGGATTTTTCTGTTAAGTATAAATACCCGTATTCGTACTCGAATTATGCTACTATGGTGCAGAAAGAAGGCTTAGATATTTTATTTGATGTTCTTACTCTGAAATAGGAAGTGGAAGCAGTGATATCTCCTAACATTGTGACAGATTTGGTGCACAACCAGGTATTTTGAATAGGTTGTATGGGTAAATCTTTGAGGTACATAGTATGTTTTTCACCATTCGAGATTAGCTGGACAAAATTCTTGAGGAAACTTTTGTTAAGGATGCTTATATTCCTTCACTTCTCGATCATCCTAATTGAAATATGTTCTTAAGCACAAAGACATTCGTAACAACAAAACCATGCTAAATACTCAGACATTAAAAACATGGAACACATCTGCCTTTAATTCTGAAACTGTTGCAGAGCACATGGTGGCTTTTCTTATGAAGAATTACTTGAATCAAGCTTTTGTTAGAAATGCCCTTAATGTTGGGAATACAAAATTTGTTTCCTATAGCTTTTGGTTTATGAAGCTAATGCTTACCAATTGGATGCAGAATATAAGCGTTGGTATAACAACAATCTTGTAGGATGGTATCAAGTTGTTATTTAATGCATGGAATAATACATATATTGCAACTATTGGTATTAACTAATCTATTATGATAGAGGGCTCTATAAATATGGTATTCGAATTGTTTCGAGATGAAGACAATGGAGAAGGAAAATTTAGCATTACATATTTCTACGGATTCCTTGGATTATTCAATGCACTCACATTCCTGCTCCCGACTCTTATAATACAAAGATTAAGCCTTCCCATAAGCTGATTTCAAATGTAGTTTTGCTTCATTATTGAAAAATGATTGCTTTGATTATTTTTGGGCAAAGGCTATACTTCTTATTACACCTCATGTAGAAACAACTGGTGATACTTAGTTGGGACAGGTTGAAAAGCAGGCGACAAGTTTTTTGTCAACGAAAGGATTCCTCAATTTTTTGTATAAATGAACAACTAACATATTAAGGTGTTAATTAGCCTCATCGTCTTATGCACAATCAACTTCAAATCCCATATTTAAAAGCATAAAATTAGCATCACTGACCAACTCCAAATTTTATGGATGAGGATTAACATACATTTGGGTCTACTTTTCCGGGCAGAGATTGGAATGAGATCTAGATTAAAAGGAAGCAACTTCAGCTGTCCCATATTTTTTTAACAAATCATAAATTTATTTTATTTTTAGTTCATTGATGAGATTTTATTCCAAAAAGTTAGCAGCAATTAGTTGATGTATTTTTCTATATATTTTATCATTTGAAAGGTAATTAGGGTTGGATTCTGGGTAAAAGACAGACTTTTATAGTCTATCTTTGTATATAGAACTTAGGTCATATGTCTATGTATCGTTATTGAAGATTATGGTGAAATCAAGATTAACTTATACCTTCTTATGTGTTCGTCTTTATTTTTGCTTATTTAAGTGTGATGACTGTCAATGTAGGATATATTGATAGTCCTAGTCAATGTAGGATATATTGATAGTACTAGTTTTATAGATTCCCGAGTAATGAAGGATTTGCTGCAGTTTCCTGTATTGCATAAGTCACATTTGAATACTTAATTAGAAATGAGTTTTAGTTAATGAACTCTCAATCCCGTGGATCTATCAATTGAGCAGGTTGTAACATTGATACATCCACTTTGTGTTTCTCTTATTCTTCCTTCTTATACATCTAATTTAAAGTAGCTGAGTATTGATTTCACTTGCCTTCTTTTCTTGAGCATAGTGTATGAGCTTGAGAGGTATCTCTGAAATTTTAAGTCCAAACTTCAGCTAATCTGTTCCACCAACACATAAATAACTATTATCATTGAGGTGCCTAAGCTTTGTGTTGTTGCAGTCAAGTGCAAACTTTAGGACTAAAAATAACTTTTTTCAAAACTTGTTATTTCTATCCTTTTTAGGAGATCAAAAGTGTATGCCCTGCCACATGTCCAATTTTCTAAATTGCATTTTTGAATTCATACCACCAACGCTATGGTTCGTCACCTTTCCAATACAATAAGTCTCACTCAATTTAGATCTATCAAGCTTCATATATAAGATTTTTACCCAAAACATTTGTTTGATACTAGTTTTTGGACTAGTCAAAACCCTAACTTCCACAAGGTATAATCTTGAACATGTAATGAGCCAGGACCTGAAATTCATACCACATAAATTTATATATGTTCTCTAGGCCCCTCCAAGTTTCTTTATCTAAAAAATTCCCCAAAAAATATTTTAGAGAAAATTCCAATATGACTCGTTTTGGAAGCATCCAAGCTCTGATACCAAATGTTATGAAAAAATCCTTAAAATTATCATAAGATAAGAAGAGTACACACCATGTACACCAATTTAAACGTGGAGAAAAAATCTAATATAGATTAAAAAATACAAGTTACACTATACCTCCTTAAATGATAGTATCTCCTTCTCCAATTACCCCAAGACATTCAAATAATCATTTCATATGTCCCTCGACAATGACTATGTTACCCTATTACATATGCATTTATCTCCATATATGCCTCCCTTGGGGTCATAGTATATACATTTAACCCAATATATTCCCTCCCTTGGGTCATATCACATAATCATCATTCATATTGATCAATCCACTCATCAATATCATTAAGGAAGAGAGCTTTCCATTTGAGCAAAGCACCCCTTTGTTATAGTTACACAAATTTATCCTAAGCTTTATTGCAATTTCATAATTTCTCTAACCTTTGTTGCAATTTCATAATTTTCCTGATAATTCTAAGCACTGATTTATTCCATCAAAATGGGACTCACATAGTACTATTGATCATCGAGAGAATATATATATATATATATGGATATGTATATGCATATGCATATACATATCCATATCCATATCCATATGTATATGTATATGTATATATGTATATGCATATGTATATGTATATGTATATACATATGCATATGTACATATGTATGTACATATGTATACATACATATACATATACATATCCATATGCATATACATATGCATATGTATGTACATAATACATATCCATATCCATATCCATGTGCATACATATGCATATGGATATGGATATGTATATGTATATGTATATGTATATACATATACATATGTACATACATATGTATATGTATATGTATATATATATGCATATGTATATACATATCCATATACATATATACATATACATATGTACATGTACATGTACATGTACATGTACATGTATATATATGTATATACATATATATATGATACATATATATATATATATGTATACATATATATATATGTATCATATATATATGTACATATACATGTACATGTACATATATATGTATATACACATATATATATGATCCATATATATATATGTATACATATATATATATATGTATATACATATATATGTACATGTACATGTACATGTACATGTATATACATATATATACATGTACATGTACATATACATATACATATATGGATATGGATATGTATATGTATATGTATATGTATGTGTATATGTACATACACATATATATACATATACATATACACATGTACATGTACATGTATACATATGTATATATACATATATACATATGTATATATGTATATACATATATACATATGTATATATACATATATACATATGTGTATATACATATCTACATATGTGTATATATATATACATATACATATGTGTATATATATATACATATACATATATACATATCTACATATATATGTGTATACAGATACATATACATATATGTACATATACATATATGTATGTATATGTACATGTACATATATGTACATATATGTATATGTACATGTACATATACATATATGTACATATATGTACATGTACATATACATACATATATGTATATGTACATATATGTATATGTACATATATGTATATGTATATGTACACATACATACATGTACATGTACACATGCAAATGTACATGTACATGTACACATGTACATGTACATGTACATGTACACATACATATATACATATACATATACATATACATATAGATATACATATATACATATACATATCCATATACATATACATATACATATATGTACATGTACATGTACATGTACATGTACATATATGTATATGTATATGTATATGGATATGGATATGCATATGCATATGCATATCCATATCCATATGTGTATGTGTATGTGTATGTATATACATATACATATACATATATGTAAACTATATGAAATTACTATCTATATATATATGTATATGTATATATCATCGTGCATTTCTACCTTATGATCTCATAATGGAATGAAACCACTCTTGAATGATATCTTTGGAGTTAAGTTAATTTTTATATATAAGCATGGTTTCCAATGTTTGTATACATATACATATACATATATATATATATCATCCTGCATTTCTACCTTATGATCTCATAATGGAATGAAACCACTCTTGAATGATATCTTAGGATTTAAGTTAATTTTTATAGACAAGTATGGTTTTCAATGTTTGTATGCTAATTGGTGAGTGGATTTCATAGTTTTAGGATCACTTTAGGCCTGATCTCTCTATATATTTTTTCTTGCACCTCGTAAGCTTACAAACTCAGATTAATGATAAATGTAACATAAATGATTACCTTATAATTTCATTGACATTTTGGCACCATTACTAGAGAGGTGCTAAAGGGATAGTGCCGAAGTGTGTGTTTCTTTTATGTTTGCAAGTACAACATTTTATACTTGGAGGAGGGGAAACAATAAGACGCAAAGATGACCTCATCATGTAATTTTTATGGTGTAACAACCTAATGCATCCACTTTAGTGGGTTTTCCAAAGACCTTGTCATGTTGGTATGTTTTCCTTATTTCTTTGCTTTTAGTTAAGTTATTTAAGTTTGAATTTTAATTTGGTTCTATGTAGTGCCCTCATAAGAGACTCATTAAAATAGGAAGGTAAGGATTTGTGGTTACTTTTGAGTGTTCTTTTGTTTCATTTTTAAAATATGATATCACTACATGAATAGAGATAGAGATAGAAAAGGTAGTTTTATCAAGAACAAAAACAAGGAAGTTCCAAAATTTTCTTTTGGTAGGACTATGAAAATTTCCACATATGCTAACTCGTTGGTAGGGAAACATATAAAAGAAATTTCTGCAAGGGAAGCTGTAGGAAAGACTCCCGTGTTAGGTTTTCAAAGAACACCCACTTCAAAAGAAGTAATTACACACAAGAAGGCCACAACTGTAATTGTGGAGCCTCCAGTTAGTCCATCATAACCTACAACATAATCAATCATTTTTGGAGAACCAAAGAGGCAACTAGAAGAGGGATTCAAGGTAGTTGTTAAACCAAATTTCACCACCCAACATAGTGTTCAATTTGTTTGGGGGATAATGAATGGAATATGAATAAGTACAACTCAAGAAGATACATTTACCTTTGAGTTCCCTATTAAGGATCTTGGTGGAATAACACACATGAAGAATATTCCTTGAGTTTCTCTACGAAAAATTTCATGGGTTGGAAAGTGAAGGTCTTGATGCATTTTTGTTTGAATTTGATGTGCTTTGTAGGAGCTATGATTTCTATACTAATGGTTAGAAATTGAAAATTTTCCTTGCCACCTTGAAAGGTGCAACACTTCGATGGTTTATGGGCCTCAGTGGGAATAGTATTCAAACATGGGAGGATATGAAAAATGTGTTTTTGAAAAAATAACAAGATTGCTGCAAGGCCAAAGATCTCAAAGAAGAGATCTTTCGGATGACACAAAAGGAAGATGAAAGTTTGGAGGATTATGTGGAATGATTTCAATATAACCTCTAGATATCCAAACAAGGACAACTGGGTAAAGATACCTTAAGAAGAATCCTACCTAGAGGGATTCAAGATTAATATTTAGAATTCCTAAATCTAATGTGCTCAATGGATGTCCTTCAACTTAAATATGATGAGATATGTGATTTATGCAAGAGATATTTGAGAGGAAATGAGAAGAATGGAAGGAGTCCTACAGATGCTACTTCCAAATTTGTGAAATTTGCTGCAGGAACAGGAGTTACAAGAGCTAAAATCAGTAATCTATTTGAAAATTTGAAAACCAATTCCATTATTTCTTTGAGTTCCCAACTTGATGTTTTGCAGTTTAAAAATAAGGATGAAGCAGATAAATCCGTGGCCATTTTTTTCCCAAAGTGCAGGAAGAAGCATCCTTTGAGAGACTTCCGACTAGATAGCATTGAACTATGTGGCATTTGTGATCTAGATCATCCCGCTAAGATTTGTCCTTCCTTACTAGGTATAAAAGAAACATATCCGGGAGAGAATGACACTGCAAGTTCACTTTATGCAATGGCACCACAACGACTAGGGAAACCTCGGTCTTCAAGTATTTTACAAAATTATGTTCCGCAATTTCCTTATTCTTATAATCAAGCATGGAACACCCCATTGCCATGGCATCCTTGGCCACCTCAGACACTCCACAACAACCATAGAATCAAGGTTGGCATGGGCCATCTTATGATGACATGGCCATTTTTTCCCATTTTGCAGCACACACATTTCCTACAGCATAAGAATTTATTGCAACACACTCTTATCCTACATATCCTCCACAAATTCCTCAATAAAAAAATAGTCATCCAACACAATTATAATTGCCTACCCCTCCAAATCCTCCACAACCAATGCAAATACCTGCTCAACCCATTCCAAATCCCAATAACAATAAAACAATCCAACCTACCTATAAAATTGGCATTCAAACCTTTCCCACATATGCTATCATGCGTATGTCACTACAGGAAATTCATTTAAGTTTTGGGAAGGTTCTTAATCATAACTCTTCAATAGTCATTCAAGAAAATGTGGAGGAGGAAACTCCTTCCGAATATGAAATAAATGCCAATAAAAAGTCAGCTCGAAACCAGTTAGCTTAAAATCAGTCATCTCAATTAGCCCTACAATCAAACATTTAGGAGGGATAAACACAACAATCTAACCAACCTTCTTTCTTAGAAAGGCTACAAGTAGAAAAACCAATCACTCCCCTTGAATTTATTTTTTTTGCAAAACTTACAATTATTTGTGTGAAGATTCCCTTACTACATGATTTAAAGGACATACCTATTTATGTGAAAATGGTTAGGGAACTATGCATTAGAAATATAGGAAGACAAAGAACAGAGGCATCAACTATACAAGTCATAGGAAAAATGGCCAGTCTCATGTTTTCTCAATTCACCACCAAAAAATATGTGGCCCCACAGAATCCTGTAGTCACTATTTTTATCCACAATATGTTGAAATCTGGTTGTCATTGATGTCAACTAATGTCAAAGAGGAATCAATATTCCTGTGCCAGTTTGAAGAAGTGTATGAGAGGCACTTTGAAGAAGTATATGGAAGCACGTTTGAAGAAAGAAATGGATGCCAGGTGTTTATGGACAATCTATAAGTGCAGACACAAACTGATATCCATAGTCCGAATGGTTCGGATCTAGAACAAAAGAAGTACATAACACAAATCACTTTCCTATATTGATCAAATTTCAAACGATGTAAATAGGTAACTCACCTTATGAATGCAATTCCTATCTCCTTGTTTGATATGGCCCTTGATCTTCAGATTTTCAGCTGCTAAACAACATATAATAGGTGGAAACAAACAAGTAATGATAACATATAATCATAAATCAATCTAGATTAGTGGTCAAATAAGCCAATCCTAAACCTTATAATGACAAGATGTTTATGGAAAGAATTTGCATTAATGTAATAAAGAAAGTACATAGAGAGAGGTTACAACCGAGCTTTGACATCGTAACACCTTCCAGATGATCCTAGCCTCAAATATAAAATCTTTTGCCTCCTAATGGATGAAAGGGATCTCCTAGCAGAATTTCACCAGCATGTAAGTACCCTATCCTTCTCCTCCTTAACCATGGAGAGGGGGTTTATATTTATAGGCCTAAATGGATAGGAGAGGTTGAGGATTTGTGGGAGAAGCTTAAGCGATCATCCCACTAGGTAAGGGGATCTAGTGCCACCTTTCCTAACATGTAGGGATAAGCCTCCACGTAATCATAGGTTCGAGAAGTCGCTCAAAACTTCTCTTTTTCGATTTTAACCAACAACAACGCACCTTGCACACAAGCAACATGCATCTTTTAAGGATGACACACCTTGTGCAAAGGAAACTGGCATCACTAACACGCTCTGTCAATGTGTAGAGCGCGTCACCAAAGGTATGATGCACCTTGCCAACAGGAAGGGCGCGTTGAGGTGACAAGAAAAGGTTAAAGGGTCAACAAAAATGATCCTTTTAATAATTAAGCCCTATTGCTTTAGGAATTAGGGAAAATAGAGGACACATAGCTCATGATGACGAGAGTTTGGTGTAACAGAATGCCCCCCAACGCATGAAGCTAGAAAAATAGGGTAGGTGAGATGATTTACAATATGAGGGTTCAAGGCAAGGATCATCTATTGGAGTGACGAACAAAGAATCATGTAGTGCAACAAAATCTGATATATAGGTATCAAATGACTCATAACATGGTTTCCGACCAATACATTGCAGATCCATGGTAGTAAAGACTGACTGAACACAATCATGGCTACTAGACATAAGCATAGATCCATGGTGAGATAATTACATAGCCATGACTAATACAAAAGTGGATCCATGTGACATGACTCAAAAAATATCCATCGCAACCTGGGTAAGATACATAAGTTAACCTAGGGTCTTCAAGCTGAACCCACAATGATACGAATCTAACCATGTGATTACAATGTTTTGAAGTCGAACATGGTAGAAAGCACTTGATTACTGGTCATTAATGTATACCGTTAACAAGTGTGAGGGAAATCACCATTGATGTCAATGATACGCAAGGTATCATAGTACATACTGCTGAATGTGAATCAATGAGTTGAGGTTGAACATTTGGTGGAATCTTTCAATTAGAAGTCAATGATGCGAACTTACTGTTGAAAGCGAGGTAACCTTCCATTAAGGCATGCAGGCCCAAGGTACTTGATTGGTTTCTAATTTCAATCCTTGGGTGATGTGTTGAAGTCGACAAGGATAAACCCGTCGAAGGAGGGCCATGATGTTTCCCCCATCATCAACACGAAACAAGATCAAAGATGTTTTGGAGTAGATCATATTGTAGAGAAATGTTTGAGACTGACTCAGGAGTGACCGACATAATAGAAGGAATAATGACTGCAGAGATTGAATTGATCAACATACCTCTCTTGAACATGGGATGCCATGAATTGGAAGCATTTGACATGACGATATCGACACCGAGACCTAATGCAACTAATGGTCGATACATTCTTTGGATGAATCAAAGGAGTAAAATGACTCAAGGAATAGGTGAGACTCGAAGACAAGCATATTATCCAAGTGGTTTGAATGAAAATGAAAATGAGTGCCATGTTCAAGAGTGACTACATATTTCCATTACTACAAGTAAATGCAAAATATTTCCTTATTCCCCATCATGATTGATGAGTACCTATTTGTTAATTAATGAGCTTGAGGGGGGTAACAAATGCTCGTATAGCTCATCCTTCAGATGAGTTCAATCTTAAATGTTTTTTGAACCTGAGTGTTACTGGAAAAATTAGCAGGGCCAATTCCCAATAAGCATAAATAAGAAAAGTGACCCAATGTCACCTCGGTCACCGTTCTAACTTCTTAGGAAGCTGAAACCTCCAAGGAGAAGTATCCTTATGGAATCTTGTAAGACACCAGTACAACCAAAGATATGTTCTATGGGAAATTTGTTAGCTAGACCAATGCCTAAATGGAGTCAATAATATTATGATCAAAGTCAGTGGGTGCATAAGATATGATCGAAACCAATAATCCACTTAGATTATTCAATGAAATGTACAAACGTGTAAGCATGTATTTCAATAATCAATATTGGATCAAAAGACTATATTGAAAACCAATTTCAACTAGTAACCAAATATTAATTGATGTGATAGTTATTAATATCATTTACTAATCAGATTAAGCATGTAACATGATAATTCAGTGATCAACGATGACACCATTTACAAGATAAAAATAAGTGAGCAATGATCAACAAGTGTCACCAATTCATACACTAACATCATATATATTTCACCAATAATAAGGCAAGGATTATTTACCATAACAGATATAGCGATGTAAATTAATAACCTTTGAATATCATTTGATAATCCCAACTTAGCATTTAACAAGGAGTTCAAATAATTAAAAGTACCAATCAAGATTCCTCCACCATTCAATAATCAATGAATAACTTGTATTGACAACCACCAAGGGTAAAATAGGGCCCAAATGAACTGATGTAAAAAGGACAACTTCCAGATTTGTAATCAACCTACAGTGTAGCAAAGATTAACCATTAATTATTTAGGCAGTACTAAACCAAGTAACATTTCTAGGTCTGTTATGTAATTATGATTGTAGCAACAAATAATACATTTGAAAAAAGTAGAAAAAAACAGACCTCAGTTCAGAGCATAAAATTACCCAGAGGAAGGAGTCTTAAACCAATTAAAAAAAACTTAGAATTTACTGAATGAAATATTAATTTAACTCTGATTTTGTTGTTTGTTTTCTGAGTGAATATTGCAGGTGTTAGGGTATAACACACAGGGTCTGCAATCTTTGATTGAAGACCTGCGTATAGGTGTTATAGTGAACTGGAATGGGGTAGCAAAGTGGATATGGAAGGGTACTGCAGGTTTGAGGTTTTGCTAGAAGAACCAACGAGGAAGGAGAATGGAATGGTGAAGGATGGAAGGAAATAGGAGAGGATGAGAGGGAGAGATAAAGGATGGCAATGGGGGATAAAAGGGCAACGAAACTCATAAAATTAGACTTAGTTTTAGGTTTACAATCAGTTTTTTAAAGTAATTAAAAAACACAAATAACTCAGAAATTTAGGGTTTTAATGCTTAAAGTTGATAATTAACTCAAAAATCACAGAAATAAAACTAATCTAACATAATATGTACAATAGCAAAACTCAAAAATTAGGGTTTTTAGGGAGTTTTTGATAATTTTGGGATTTTTAGGGATCCTAAAATTTCGCCCTAGGGTTTTTAGGGATGAAAAGGGCAAGCCGAAATTATAGGAGGAAGGGCCAAAATTTTAGGGAGGCCAAAAAATGCAAAAAAATTAATTTTTAAATTTTTAGGGGTTTTATCATAAAATTGCAGACCTAATTCTACCACGAAAATGCAAAAGTTTAACCCTAAATAATAATTACAAATGTACAAAACTCATATTTTAGTTTAAAAAATAGTAGTTGAACAACTAGGGTTTCAAAAGACAACTACTCACCAAACCTAGGGCATCAATGAGAGGGACAACCCTCCTTAAGATGGTACTTGGAAAGCTTGGCCACTAGGGCTCACCTCAACAATCTCTAGGATTCATAGAGGGAGCTTAGCTTTAGCAAAACTTGAATACCCAAAGCTCAAGCTTGAATGCTATTGTCACATCCCCTCCCATCATACTAGTACGATGGAGAGAACATGATGCTAAGGATGTGCATCTAACCCCATGATTTTTAAGAAAACCCATTGAATATAAAAAGAGACATATGCAGATGTATATATATATGCAAGAAACATAGCGAAAGTAAATTCTATTACACTTCTAGCATACATTCAAGATATTCATGATTGTCATCAAATAAATACATTATAGAATTAACACAAGAGAGTACTTATCTTAAAACAAAGTAGTCCCGAGCAACTGGCTATGCAACTGCAATGTTCCACCCAACCATAGGTCAATTGTGCTCATCACTCTCTCAACACAACTACCACCCCCGAGTTGGGCATGATTTCTACAAGGAAAAAGGGAATAACAGACTCACACATAGCCAAATATACACCAAAATCAGCCAAGCCAATCTACAGTTGGGTTTATGAGGCTGCTAAGGAAATGAAAAGGAATAATTGCTAAGCTAGTGAGCTCAAGCACAAAGCTATGGATACCTCTACAAGATCTATCCAGCTTGGTCCCCACAATGCCTACACACCCGACACAAGGAAGTATTCCCTTCACTACTATATAGTCCGTTAGGCCATACCTTCCAATCCAGTACTGTTCAAGGTGTGCATAGAAGAGTAGCCAGCCCTTTTGATCTTCTTCACTAGGTTTATCAAGCCAATTCTGGTTCTCTTCCACTCCTAATTCTTACTTACAGTTCAAACCAAAAAAGGGATTCAAATAACAACAAAATCACAAGTGTTGGGCATGAAGAGAAACGTTTTGGCAGTGGGATGCCCAAAATGGGTTTCCATTAGTTTCAGAAAAACGTGGGCAACCAAAAATGAAATGACAGATGGGAAATCAACCATAGGAGAGAAAAATCATTTTCATAAAACCTTTATGGGCATTCAAGGGACAAAAACGGCCTCCATAAACCCCCAAATCATGACTCCCTTCCTTCCAGCCACTGTGCAATACAAAAACGAGTTCCCGGCTATGGAAAATGCAGGAAAATGCAGGAAAACGTGAAGGAGAAAGCCCCAACTAGCTATGGTGATCAAAGACAAAAATGACATGCTAATCAAGACAAAATGAAGCAATAATGGCTTCCATTCAACCCTAACAAGCATCACTTCCATACAAATTGACTAAGAGACATCAAAGCAAAAGTATAGATACCTCCAAGTGCATGTGTTAAGCAAACAACTCTAGCCTCACCTTAGCAATGGCATGAAAAAAATTAAAAATTTCAAGAAATGCTTCAAACTTGCAAAATAATCTTCATCAAGGAGTGCATCCCTTCAAAGAGCCATAGTTAGGGAAAATAAAATACATAATGAAATTATCCCCAAAAGTTGATGTATAAAAATGAAGTGAGGAGATTGTATTTATATGATCTCACACTCACTTTTACATAAAATAAGGTCAATTTAATATTTAAAATGTTAACTTAAAATTAGAATAAAAATAATATAAAATAATCAAAGTAGTGGGTAAATTGGGGTGTTTTCCCTAGATTTGACCCCTACTTCATCAAAATGGCTAAACAAGGCCAATTTTGATGAAACGAAAGGATAGACTGTGTAGGGGGGGGTTGTCATGCCCCAACTAACCCCAACAATGATGAACACCCCTCAATGAACCCCCCCCTTTATCAAGCAAACAATATGACTAGGAGGATGACGTCGTCCTCTGAAGGAGGGCCCTGAGAGAGGGCGTTGTTGAACTGGAGGCCCAGGAGGGTGCTAGAGGTGCTATGGAATATAAGAGCATGTCTCAGTGCTGAAGCAATTGTCGATGGAGTGATAAAACAAGGTCGGGGTCATGTGACCCAATGACCCACCTCTGGAAGCCATAGACACCAACCTCAGGGTTTCAAACCCTTTCACGAGGTAGTCAACGATGCCATTAATCCATAGTACTTCTAGAGGAGAAACCAGAGGGTCTGGCCATACTCCTACCTCAGTATAAGCTGACTAAACACCCCTTCTGGTCAGAAAAAAGACACC
Organism: Larix kaempferi; assembly: GCA_027924585.1. NCBI lineage: Eukaryota > Viridiplantae > Streptophyta > Pinopsida > Pinales > Pinaceae > Larix > Larix kaempferi. The sequence goes on from BSBM01001229.1 coordinate 48,157,390, forward strand.
CTTTCCCTGGGGTACCTCTACATGCGCGCTGGTGCTAGTACCATCATAATACTGAGATAGGAGGGGTTCATCTCAAAGAATGGCCCTTCAATGTCAGATTCTAATGAGTTCAAAGAAGGTAAACTCGACGTCATTTCATATTTAGAGAGTCTGAAAGAACTAAAGAAGACTCCAAATGGTTCTTTTTCGTAAAACTTAGTCTCCTCACCTGAAAAAGGATAAAATAGTATGAGAGAGAACTCTTCTAGTCATGATTAACTAGAGTGCTCCTTTTTCGTAAATAGTCTCGCTGGTTCGAAAAAGGGGTAAATTATCACCAGAAAGATGACCTTTCAAATAATTTTACAAGTGTGAAAGAATCAAGTTCGCTTGGCGATCTTTTCTTATTTAGGGAGTCTGAAAAGAGCTTAAAGAATAACTTCAAGGGGGTTCCTTTTTTGTAGGAGTTTTACAAGCCCGAAAAAGAGAGAAAATATAACTTGGTGACTTATTCTCATGTATTTATGAGCACAAGAAGGAAAAAATACTGAGCTCGACAACTTTAGTTCTTAGTTTTAACGAGCGTGATAATGGTATAAAAAACGCTCAAATACTTGTTCACACTTGACAATAATCACGAAAAGTCTACGATGGTCACCAACATAGTCAAAACACCATTTTCCTCTATCTACAAGCTCCAGGAACCAAGTTAGGTTCCATCATAAGGTTTTAAAACACAGAAAAAAATCAACTATAGTAAAAAACCCACAAAATAAATATTAAAAAAGGAATATTCCATTTTTTTAATATAAAAAGGGTGAATAGTAAAAATTATTTACCAATTCATTTTTCCAAGTTGAATAGTGGAGAAAAAACCTCTTTGGAGCTTGATCTATGAGTGACGATTATGGAAGCTTTGGTCAGCCATTCAACCTCTTGTCAGTTGTAGGTAAACCTAAATCTCATCTTCTTGCTTTTTGATGGTTTGAATTTTGCTTTAAATGCAAGTTTTATGGGTTTTTTGACCCATTTAGGAGGGTAAATTGTGTGCCCTGGGTGACGCGATTTCCCCTTTTGGGAAGTGCGTCACCCAACAGTGACACGATTTCCATATGGGAAAAGCACGTCGCCGACGCACTATCTGCACATGCGGGGTGCGTCGACCCAATTCGACTTCCAAAACTAAGAATGAGGCCCAAAAGACAAGTCCCTACCTTTCATAGATTAGGTCCTGGACACATTAGCAGGAAAGAAATACCATTATTTATTGGATGGATTCAGTGGGTATAATCAAATCCATATTTCTCTCAAGGACTAGGATAAGACAACCTTTACCTACCCATGGGGAACTTATGCTTACAAGGTATTACCTTTTGGTTTATGTAATGCACCAACTACTTTCTAGAGGGCGATACTTGGTATTTTCTCTGACTTACCACATGATTGCTTGGAAGTGTACATGGATGATTTTACTACATTTGGTGAATATTTTGTTGAATATTTAACTAAGCTCAAGAAAGTTCTAAATAGGTGTAGAGAGTCAAATTTGACACTTAGTAATGAAAAATGTTTCATGATATTGACGGAGGGTATTGTGTTAGGAACCCATGTCAACCCTTCTATTTACTTTGTTAGTATATTGTTGTTGGACACATATGCTTTGTAAGTCGTCCCGTAGTATTTTTTGATCCATAGTTTGTCTTATTGTTGTTGGACGCATATGATTTGTAAGTCGTCCCGTGGTAATTGTTGATCCATAGTTTGTATTGGCCCATGGTTTGTATTGACACATGGTATTGACCCATGGTATTGGCGCCTAGACTTAGTATATAAGTTTGTGTTGAGACCAATGAAGGTACCATGAAGTTATTTGTATTGAGCTTGCTCAAAGGAGGTTTCCCCCTCGAAGTGGCCCATGATCAATAAAAGTGATTCTGAGTTATTTTATTATTGCTATCTCGTGTATTTTCATTAATTAATTGTTGCAGGTTCTTCACATCTGGTATCAGAGCACTTTCTTGGGTTCATTGTGTGAAATTTCTGCCAAATTTTTTTTCGCATCTATTGCAGCTTCAGATCTGGGAATAATCCCTAGCCGCTTAACTGTGGGAAGTACTTGGGCATAAGTCCTAAAACTCATTATGAGGAGTACCACAGGAACCCTGAAGTAGCTGGCCCATTGAGAGGACCTGCTAGCGAAAAGGGCAACGACCCCTACCTGATTGACTAGTTCCCACCCGTGAGGTAAACCAAGAGCTGTCGTTTGTGGAAAAGTAGTTATTAGTTTTACTTAAGCCGTGGAGTGAGGGGCACTACCCCAATACGTAAGTCGTTATACAGCATTGGTGGCCAAGTGAAACCCCTGAACTGTTAGGAAGCCGCACATACCTGGGGTCCATATCTATTTTCAGTTGAACTATTTCCGATCACTTCTGCACTATTTCAGATCCATTCTGAAAGCCGTTCCAGATCTATTCTGAAATTTGTTTTAGATCGAGCCATTTTTGATCCATTTGGCGTCGTTGCAGATCCATTTGTTGTCGATCACTTCCGTGTCGTTGCAGATCCATGATAAAATTTTGTTTTTTCGCCATATCTCCCTTGTTTTAGCTCTATTTCCCTTGAAACTTCCCGACCACCCCTGCAATCCCATTCTGCATATTTCATTCCTGAGGACCCTATCCCAAATTCTACTTCCCAAAGCCATAAATCTCACATTTGTCTATTTTTAGGGTTTGCCATAACTTTTTCAATTTTCACCCACTCACCTCCAAATGTTTCCACCGTGTTCATTCCTTATTTCTTCTTCTTTGTCCCTATTTGACCAATTTTCTCATTCTTTCACCTTGCTTCTGAAATCCCCATTTTTTGCTTCCTTGTCCATCAGAAAGTGTCCAAAACCTAGTCAAACCCCAATTACCCATCCGAGTTTTTCTCAAATCCAAATTTCCCTTTACTAAATAAGCTTTTGTTTGTGTTTTTCTATCCATTCCCAAAAACAAAACTCCTGGTTATGGTTGTCACCCTTGCAGGAGCAAAAACCATGGAGGAAGCACTTGCAGCCATCCAAACCAAACTCCAATATTTGGATGAAACATTTCTCAGCCTCCATCTTCATCATTCAGCCATGAACAATAACCGACAGAAAGAATCTTTTGCAGCCAATGGGTTCTCTTCTTCCAGCAATTTCCGTGGTCCAAAGCTTGAATTTCTTTGTTTCAATGGTACTGATCCGACTGGATGGATCTATCATGCATAACAGTATTTCAGTCTGCATAATACTTTTGATGTCCAAAAAGTTACACTTGCATCCTTTCATTTGGAACAGGAATCCCTTCAATGGTATCATTGGTACATCAAGGCTCATGACGAGCCAAAATGGATAGATTTTTGCCAACTCCTTTTGCAACGATTTGGTCCTAGTGATTTTCATGACTCCACTGGAACACTCACTAAACTTCGTCAAAGTGGCACTGTGAGAGAGTATCAGACATAATTTGAGAAACTATCCAATCACACAGAAGGATTATCTGATGAATTCTACAGGAGTTGTTTTATCAATGGTCTTAAGGATGAAATCCGATCAGAGGTTAAAATGTTCTGTCCCAACACAATGATGGAAGTCCCAGGGTTGGCTAAGTTGGCAGAAGACAAGATTACATCCCAACAATGCTCCAAACCCACTTTTGTTCCCTTCCGAAATATGGGTTCTCAACGACCTCCCATCCTGCCATCTCCTCGACCAACTCCTATCAAGCATTTGTCTGAAACAGAGATGCAGACACGCAAAGAAAAATGGATTTGTTATAATTGTGATGAGAAATTCACTCAAGGACATAGATGTGTTCAACAATAGCTCTATCTCTTGGATATGGATTCTCTGCCTACCTCTACAATTGGTGAAGAAGCTCCAGATACAATGGATGATCAGGTTGACATTCTGGAGCCGCCTATTGACCCCCCATCTTAGGATGAACAACCAAAGATATCTCTCCATGCTTTATTCGGCGTCACCACCCCCCAAACAATGCGAGTCAGGGGTTACTTCAAGAATATTCCTCTTACAATACTCATTGATTCTGGTAGCACTCATAACTTCATTGACCCTTGGATCACCAAACATGCTGATTGTTTTTTCCATCCTTGCTCCAACTTTGAAGTCATGGTTGCCAATGGGGGAACCTTACCTTGCAAGGGGAAGTGTCACAATGTGCGTATCTCTTTGGAATATTATAACCTACTCTCTGACATGTTTTCCTTGTCCCTAGGCGGATGTGATGTGGTTTTAGGAATTCAATGGTTACGAACACTTGGCCCCATCTTATGGGATTTTGCTGAACTTTGGATGCAGTTTTCAGTCAATGGGAAACAACACAAATTTAAGGGATTACAACAAGGGTCTCTCCGCATCATCAGTTCACATAGCTTGGAAAAGATCCTTAAGAAGAATTCACATGGTGTCATTGCTCAAATCCATTCCATTCAAATGCACCCATCAACGGTCTCCCCTACTTCCTTGTATAGATATGCAGGTGTCCTTGCTGAACCAACCTTCAAGAGACCTTTCTGGTAAGAATTTAGCTGCATCTACATCTCAGCAGGAAATGATGGCTATTTTGCATCCAGTACAGAAGTGGAAGCCATACCTATTAGGGAGTTATTTCTGCATCAAGACTGATCTCCAGAGTTTGGAAAATTTCCTGGAACAATGGGTCTCCTCCCCAGCACACCTGAAATGGGTTATCCAACTCATGGGTTATGCCTATGCGAGCACTTGATGACCCAGTTTCTCTTACAGCTATTTCTCTGCTTGTTCCAAATTGGTTGCAATCTGTTCAATAGGGATATCTCTTCTATGAACTCCATTCTTCTTCATCAATAGGGCACTCTGGGTTCCTAAAAATGTATGATCGAGAACAATGTAACTTCTTTTGGAAGGGACTAAACATGACAATTAAATAGATGGTGGTTGACTATAATACTTGCCAGGTCAACAAGGGTGAAACGACACTCCTTTCGGGACTGGTCGAATCCTTTCCCATCCCTATAGAGATTTGGACAACTATTTCTATGGATTTCCTAGAAGTGCTCCAGTGATACAATACCACATCTAAAAGGACACCATATGAAGCAATCTATGGACATGCACCGCTAGTTCTTCTTCCATACACCCTCAGCAGCTCCCCAGTTTAGGAAATTGACTTGGTTCTTCGACATTGCGATTAGATTCTTCTCATTCTGTAGGACAATCTCACATGGAAAGAATTCGACTGAAACAACAAGCCGATTAGCATCGTTCTGAGTGCACTTTTCACGCAACTGATATGGTTCTTCTTCGTCTACATCCTTCCAAGAAACCCTCCCTGCAACTCAAAAGGTGTCAGTGGCCCGGAATGCAACCCGAGGATGCTACAGGGGAACCACTCCTTCAGATTCTGCATCAATTTCCACATCTAAAGCTTTGAGGACAAAGATTTTTCTAAGGGAGAGGGGATGTTAGGAACACATGTCAACCCCTCTATTTACTTTGTTAGTATATTGTTGTTGGACGCATATGCTTTGTAAGTCATCCCGTAGTATTTGTTGATCCATAGTTTGTCTTATTGTTGTTGGACGCATATGCTTTGTAAGTCGTCCCGTAGTAATTGTTGATCCATAGTTTGTATTGGCCCATGGTTTGTATTGACACATGGTATTGACCCATGGTATTCGCGTCTAGACTTAGTATATAAGTTTGTGTTGAGACCAATGAAGGTACTGTGAAGTTATTTGTATTGAGCTTGCTCCCTCGAAGTGGCCCATGATCAATAAAAGTGATTCTGAGTTCTTTTATTACTGCTATCTTGTGTATTTTCATTAATTAATTGTTGCAGGTTCTTCACATATTGTAATAGGTCCGCATGTGTCTGCTGCAAGACTATAGGTAGATCCCACCAAGATAGAAGTGATTGTTAACATGCCACCCCCAACAAGACAAAAAGGGATTTGAAGTTTTCTATGCCATGCTGGTTAATACCAACAATTCATAGACAATTTCATGAAGATATCCTTTCCATTGTTCAAATTCCTAGAAAAATAAGTTGATTTCTATTGGAACAATGAATGCCAACATGACTTTGATGTACTCAAGGAAAATTTTTCCTTAGCCCCAGTTTTGAGAGGTATGAATTGGATTCTTCCTTTCCATATCTCTACTGACGCATTAGACTCAGCCATATGAGCAGTTCTAGGCCAAAAGGAAAATTCTATAACTCATGTTATTTATTTCATAAGTAAAAATATAGCTCTTGCTTAATTGAATTACACTGTAATTGAGAAAGAGTTCCTTGTAGTAGTTAATGCAATAAACAAATTTAGACATTACATCACAGGGTCTGAAGATCTTATCCATACTGACCACTCTTCCATCAGGTATCTCATGAACAAGTCAATTAAAAATGCCAAGGTTACTAGGTGGCTATTGTTGTTTTAGGAGTTCAACATCATAGTTGTGGAAAGGCTAGGAAAGGAAAATCAGGTAACTAGTTTCCTTTCTAGACTTAATAATGAAGGTGATAATACTCCAGTTGATGATGGTTTTCTCGATGAATTTTTTTTTTCTATATCTGCTAACTCCCCATGGTTCATAGACATAGCCAACTATCTTCTTGCTATAGGAAAACTACTGTTAGAACTAAAATGTTCATGTCAAAATATTTATTTTAACATGCATACAACTAGTATCACAAGAAATTTTAAGTTATGGTAGCAAATTTCTTGTAATATGAGGTCAATTTCTTACAAGAAATTTTGACTTCTGTTATCGGGATTTTATGCATCAAACCTATTTCCAAGTCACAATATGACCCTTGGAACGTAAACCATTTGTGGATGCCAACTAGATATTCTAATATTTCATTGTCAATGCTTACATCAACAAATAAATAAATCAAGAATCCATGTGTCAAGAGTATTTTATGCTTGCGCTTGGGAATTAATTGTTGATTTCAAGCGATGCATGTGATTTGGAAACGGTTGAAATTGTTGTTTTTAGATTTAGTACCGAGGGAGTTCCTTCTACAAATTGAAGGCGAAAACCAATATGTTATGTCTGCTCGGATCATATATGAAGGATTATTTATTTGGATATTGAATTAGAATTGTATCCAAGTTATTAAATAAAGTGCCATATTTCATAGGTTGAGCCATGTCTCTTCAACCCATGTTGAATAATGCTAAAAGATGAAGCTCCCTCCAAGGATCAAGCCAAAATTCATATATTCCATAAGTATAGAATGCCAACCAATTGATGAGATACTTTTCAATAATGCTTGCATTAATTAAGATCGCCAAATTTTGCATCTTTGTGGGATTGAAGAGCAAAGGTGGACAACAAATTTTTGCGACTTCTAGTTCAGTGGTTTCTAATTGTTCGAAGGAAAAATGAAACTAATGGAGTGTTAGGATATTCCTATACTCCATCCTAGTCCTACCAACATTTTCAGCCTTGCATGCATTTCTGCATGCAGCATGCATCCCAGTCATCAGTCCCAGCACCTAACCTCAGTTAGCTAGCCCCCAGGAGCTTCTCTCAGATCAGTTTTAGCCCTCCTAGAGATTAGTGCGCCCTTCCTCCTTGATTTAAGGAAGCCACTCGTCCTCTCTCACCTACCACTCAGTTGCACTTCAGTTAATTGAGTTATCATCAGTTCTTTCCTTGATTTAAGGTTAGACTGACTCTGAACTGACTGTATCACTCCGATGGACCTCCACTGAGACTAGACTGCCCATTCTGACTTCAGTTAGCTCCTCCTGCGCCCTCCATTGAGCCTCCTTCATTTAGTTAGTTCCAGTTACACTCAGTTACACCTACCACACTCAGTTAGATTCAGTTTGATTAATGGTTGACAGTTACTTGAGCATTGATGACTCCACTGATGATGAGATAGACTTATAGTTGTGCTCCGATGACACTACAGTGATATTTTGACCACTGCATGAAGGCTAATTCGAATTGCTACCTTGGCATTTGAATCCTCATGCATTGTACTACTTATTTTTCCATATTGTGATTAATGAATTAGTGTGTGTGAAGTATTTTTGCTTCTATCCGAGTTCTACTGTATTATTATTCTATTGCTCATCTTACTGCATTGACCACTCTTAATCTTATTCCTAAATTATTTCATTGTGAGGTATACATCATATATTAGATCTGCTGTGAGGATTTTCACATGGTATCAGAGCATGTTGAGAGTATTGTTTATCTCCATTCCTGAGAGTTTTTTGCAGGTTATTATCAAGATTTCTAGTGCAGCAGTTGCAGCAGTTTCTGCATTTTTGCAGCAGTAGTAGTTGCAGACATTTCTATTGTTTTTGCAGGTCTTCTATAGCTTCCATGTATTCAGAAGAAATCTATCCTCCTCCATTCAAATATGATCCTCTTTCTCCATTCAACCATGATGAATGGAAACCAAAGATGATAGCACATTTGAAGAGAAATGGTCTCTTTGATTATTGTTTTGAAAGAGAGTTCGAATCCTCTGAAGAAAATATTGACTGGTTAAATAATGGTGACAGAGCCATGGGAACCATGATGCTTGCTATGTCTCGATGCTTGGTACATCAATCCATTGATGATGTTGAATCTCCAAAAGAGCTATGGGCCTACCTGGATGAAATATTTGGAAGACAGAATGAAGGGATTGGTCCAAACCCTTTCGAGAGCAAGCAAAGTGATGCATTCTCCCTCCTTGATGATCTCATTGATCATGAACCAGTATCAAATATATATCATATTGAATTTGTCCACAAATAAGAAGAACTTGCAGATTCTACACTCATGCTCCAAATTTCTTCTATTTTGAATTTTGTGCCAACTCACACTCTAGAAATTGCAGAAGGTCCTAAATCCTCTCTTGCACCATAGTCTGTTGGTTTGCATCATGATCTATTGAATGTTTCAGAGGTCAAATCAGCCATTGGAGGTAATGCATTTTCTCTCCTTGATCACTCACCTCTTATGTACTACTTATGATCATTATTTCATGCTTTCAGAAGGTTATTGAAGATAATGTCCATTTCCATTCGCTTGGGATAATTTCTCATGCACTTACTGGTTTTGATCTCACCTCTAATGGTTCAAAGGAGATCTCAAGAAACCATGATTCAAGTCTTGGATCTAATTTGGATTCTAAGCAATCACTACTTGGGATGATTTCTCATGCATATGATGGTTTTGATCTCACCCCTGTTGGTTCAAAGGAGATCTCAAGAAACTATTCTTCAAGTCTTGAATCTGATTTGGATTTCAAGTAATCATGTGATGGTTCTTTTTGGCATAATCTCACCCATAATGTTTCGAAGGAGAAGAAAAAAGACTATCTGCATATTCATAGATTTGATCCTACCTCAGTTGATTCGAATCACAGGTTCAAGGATCATCCTCATACTTTTGGATTTGTTCTCATCACATTCGATCTGAAGAGCAAGTACAAGCACATGCTTTCTAAGCATGATCCACTTCTTCCCAAGAAGAAGATACCTCCAGACATATGACCAAGCATCACACCTGCTTGAGTTTGGAGCATTTATTTTTGTGTGTGCCTTACAGTCTATTTTGAGGGGGGATATTTTTCCCATGAGGTTTTCCCCATTTCCTCGGTTTATTGACTGTTATTATTCATTGTATTGGGTGACCTTTGGTCTTAGTTACCAGGGTCAAGGATGGATTAAGGGGGGTTGTTAGGATATTCCTATACTCCATCCTAGTCCTACCATCATTTTCATTATTTGTATTTTCAGTCTTGCATGCATTTCTGAATGCAACATGCATTTTGCATGCATGCATCCCAGTCATCAGTCCCAACACCTAGCCTAAGTTAGCCATCCTCCGGGAGATTTTCTCATATCAGTTTTAGCCCTCCGAGAGCTTAGTGCGCCCTTCCTCCTTGATTTAAGGAATCCACTCATCCTCTCTCACCTACCACTCAGTTGCACTTCAATTAATTGAGTTATAATCAGTTCTTTCCTTGATTTAAGGCTAGACTGACTCTCAACTGACTGTATCACTCTGATGGACCTCCAGTCAGAATAAAATACCCATTCTGACTTCAGTTAGCTCCTCATGCGCCCTCCACTGAGCCTCCTTCATTCAGTTAGTTCCAGTTACACTCAGTTACACCTACCACACTCAGTTAGACTCATTTTGACTGATGGTTGACAGTTACTTGAGCATTGATGACTCCACTAATGATGAGATAGACTTCTAGTTGTGCTCTGATGACACTCCAGTGATCTTTTGATCACTCCATGAAGTCTAATTCGAATTTCCACCTTGGCATTTGAATCCTCATGCATTGTACTACTTATTTTTCCATATTTGGATTAATGAATTAGTGTGTGTGAAGTATTTTTGCTTCTATCCGAGTTCTACTATATTATTATTATGTTGATCATCTTACTACATTGACCACACTTAATCTTATTCCTAAATTCTTTCATTGTGAGGTATACATCATCTCTTAGATCTGCTGTGAGGATTTTCACATGGAGCAATTAAGGTCAACGAATCAATGCAAGCACACCCATGTGTCATATGAAATACCAAGCATCAATGCAGTGTCGAAGTCAAGCTCACAAGAAATATAATGGTGCACAATGCGTTTATCGAGAGAAGAGTCTGAGATTGAAGGTCTTGTCATTTAGAGATATGATCCTGCAATTAATAAACAATACAAAATACTATCTATATTGCCAGATCTCTTTGTGTGTCTGTGAGTTGTGGCAATTTTACTTTTCTAGTTGGAGGAATTGGTACAATAGGAGAACTTCTAAATAATGCAATGTCAAGTTTTGATATTTGGGGCACAATGTCAATAATATATTTTAATACAAATGTGTCTGAGAAATATTTCTTGGTAGAGTTCATATTTTCACATATTATTTTTAGCCAGAAGATCCACTTTTCCAGGGCACCTGGAAGCAAAATATAGAGATTGAATCAAATCCCTCATTCGTAGGTAAATGAGACAACTAACACAAGAAGTGTCCAGAGCTTGTAAAGTTAATCTTATCTTAAAATTTCAAATTAGAGATTGGTCCTAGATTTTGATGGAGGAAGATTAATATTCAAAAAATAATAATTATAGTATTTCCATGGCATCAAACTTAGCTTTTGGAAAATATAAAGCAGGCATCGAAGGCAGAGAGGAAGGATATTCCTCTTGGAAGGAAGGGGTTTGAAGGTTAGACTTTGGGATATCATAGTGGAAATTTTGTAAAAGGGTTGTTAATCATGCTTATTTTATATTTTTTATTATAAAAAAAATCCCATGAGCTAAGTATTAGTCTTTATTATCTCTGTATTTCCACATTTGTTTGCATATTTGAATGGAATGATAGTTGATGCCTTTGTCTATTAATTGTCTATTAGTAAAATAATTCATGTGCAATAAATATTTGTTGTATTTTCCTTTGATTCATGAATTTCATTTCGATATTTCCTACTTCAATTTCAAAAATCATTTTTGGTTGATGAATGCCATCTTTTATGAATATATGAGTTGGAGTCAGCTTGTGAATTCTTATATATTTCATATATGTCTTCTCCAATTATTCCATCTTTCATAATATCAAATTCAAATTGTCTAATACTGAGTTTATAGGACTTTGATCCATGAGGTATACTAGATGAGCCTAAAACCTATTCCTAATATGTAAACTGAGATACCCAATTTATCTGATCCACCAAATTCCCAATCTATTATCAGCTTTCACCAATATTTGCTTGGCATAGTTTCTATTGCATCCTAGAACCATCTCAAGCGCTAAAAACTACCACCCCACTTTTCACTCAAGGAAAGGAAGAGGGTTGTTAGGATGAGTGCTCCATATTCTTGGATCAAGGGAAATGTATTTTACATGGGTCCTAACTTGATTATTTGCAAGTGTGTGAGAGAATATGAAATGCATGACATCTTGAAGGCATGCCATGATGAACCTCCTGGGGGTTATTTCATAGATAAAAGAACAACTTATAAAATCCTCCATTTGGGTTATTATTGGCCCACACTCTTCCAAGATACAAAGAAATATGTTCGGGCATGTGATAGATACCAAAGGATGGGTCAGCGAAATCTAGAAGATGAGATGCCACTCCAACCTAGGGTTCTAATAGGGCCCTTGTGATAGCTTCCGAAGGATGGGCTGGCCAGCTCTAGTAGATGATATGCCACTCCAACATGAGGTTCTTATACGACCCTTTGAAAAATGGGACCTAGACTTTGTAGGACCTATCAACTCTCCATCCAAAGGTAAAAAGTATGTTCTGGTTTGTACAGATTATGTTACAAAGTGGGTGGAAGCAAAATTTTTATCTAGAGAAATATAGAAGGTAGTAGTAGATTTCTTGTTTGGTAAATTTTTTGTTCGTGTTGGAGTACCTAGAGAGATTGGTACTGAACAAGGTGCTCATTTTACATCTAATTTAATACAATAAATTACCCAAAGATATCAAATGACACATAGGAAATCCACTCCATATCATCCACAAACAAATGGGAAAGTGGAGTTAACAAATAAAGTTCTGGAAGTAATTTTGACAAAAACAATACGATTCCACAAAAAGGATTAGTCAAAGAGGATTACAGTGGCCTTGTGGGAATACATAAAAACATGGAGGAGTATTATTGGATTCTCTCCTTATGAGTTGGTTTATAGAAAACAAGTCCTTTCGATAGAAATTCAAATCAAGAGTTGCAAGATGGCAATAGAATTGGGGATGTATTTGATTAAAGCACAAAAGCAGAGAGTTGTACAACTAAATGATCTAGATGAAATGCATCAAGAATCCTTCCAACATAATGATATCATCCAACAACAGAGGTAAATATGGCATGTTAGGATTATTAAAAAGAATTAGTTCGAGGGAGGAGACAGGGCACTCCTTTTTTATTCAAAGTATAATTTTTTTAAAGGGAAGTCCAACGCACATTGGCTCAGTCCATATGGAGTTTAATCTACTTATGATAATGGATTTGACAAGGTCAGAACGATTGATGATGAAAATGTCTCCTTCCTAGTCAATGCGTAGATACTTAAACTATATCAAAAGCCTAAATACAAGAAGGAGTTTGTCAAAGGTCTTATGGTGTTGATGTATATGTAACTTCGGAATGTATTTCACATATATGTATATTGTATTCCTATAGAGATGGTATTATTCCTCTATAAGGAAGTGTCGTCATTTATATTATAAGTGTCGTAACTTATACTTGATGGGTTATTAGACCACCTTGTTGGGGTCGGCCCTGTATAAGTCATGTGGGTCGAAGGGTTATTAGACCACCCTATTGGGGGTCGGCCATGTGGGTCAAAGGGTTATTAGACCACCCTATTGGGGGTCGGCCCACTCAGCATTATGTTATGTGGTTAAGTTAGAGCCGACATGAGTTAGGTAAAAAGGCAAGTCAAGTCAAGTATAAATAGAGTGCGGGAGGCACTCTATTTACTCACTCACTTCTCACACATGCACTCAAGGAAGAGTGGCGCACTTATGGAGGAGGAGGATCTGCTGCTAGGTTATGGCTATCTCTCTTGGTTGGTTGTATCATTGCTCTATCTATCTCTGAGGAAGTTATTGGGGTTTTTCACCTTTATGGTTTTCCCCAAGTAAATCTTTGTGTCTCTTGTGTGCTTGCATTATTGTCTCCATGATTGATATTCTGTAGATATGATGTACATGTTGTTCTCTCAGTTAAGATCCTAGATCAGATTGAAGTAAATTCTGAAAATTTAACATGGTATCAGAGCTAGCCTGAAAGAAGGCATGATATGGCATGTATGACACTTGTTGCACTTACGATGCTAGGGCTTGATATAGCAAAAACCAGTCATCGTAGCACTTTCACTATAAATCCGTTTTGGAGAAGTTTTCGGATCTGAAATTGTTACATGCCGAAGCTAAGATCTCCAGGTATCTTGTGTACAAAGGACAACCTCTAATTCGTTGTACTTTGTGATTTATGATCTGTACAATATAGGGTTTCTGCCTCTTCCAGATCTGAGTCAAAATCAGGTGACCTTGGGAAAAAGGTCATATCTTGGGCTAGGAAGCTCCAAATGAAATTTCGTAAAAAGTGACAGGTAGTACACAGTCTGTACTATCTCAGAAAACGTTTTCAGAGGCCGAAGTTGAACCAGTGACACGTGGCACGCCGTACAAGTTTGCTCTCCTGTATTATCCCATAAACAGGTCACGTTGCGACATTTGACATAACTCTCTCTCAGAGAGTCCAATTGAGGTCAGACCTGTCAGGATGGAAAGCTAACAGGCCGAGCTATCTCAAAATTTTTTTTCAGAGGCCGAAGTTAAAACAGTGACACGTGGAACTCCGTACAAGTTCTCTCTCCTGTTTTATCCCAAAACAGGTCACGTTGCGACATTTGGCATAACTCTCTCTCAGAGAATCCAATTGAGGTCAGACCTGTCAGGATGGAAAGATAACAGGTCAGACTATCTCAGGAAACTTTTTCAGACCCTTTGGATCAAAAATTTTGGAGTTACACCAGAAACAATCAGGTACATATTTCTGTCAAAACAGAATTATTTTTTGGTACCTTCATTCATGGCTTCCGGAATTTAGGGCTTTGGAGAAAGTTGGAATTTTTTGTAATCGGAGACCACGGCTGGATGCTACTCATCAAAATAGAAATTTAGAGACCAAGATCAGAATTTTTGGTTGGGCAGAAGGCCGGGCTTGATTAGACCCTAGTTCGGGACTTTGATCAGAAAAGTGGAAAATTAGGGCTTCTGTAAAAATGGGAATTTTTGAAATCTGTGACCACGGCTGGAAGCTCCTCAGAAAAATAGAAGCTTAGAGATTTGGATCAAACATTTTGATGGGGCAAAAGAGTGGGCTTCATCAAACCCCAGTTCAGGGTCACGTCCAGTGAATCCGGAAGTTTCAAAGGAAAAATTGAGGAGTTAAACTTTGCAGTTTTCAAATTATGAATATACCAATTTGATCAGCTCATCAAGGCGCATATTTCTATCCTTTCGGAAGTTTGAAATTCAAAGTTTGAATTTTTGGGGTTTCTCTGACAAACCCATATCCAGCTCCAGGTCCAGTTCTTGCACATCAAGTGGATTGGGTTAATCCTAGAAGAAGATGGATTGGTCACCTACATAGGTGAAGAAGTTCCTGTTTCAGAGGGAGATGAGGCTAAGGCCTTACATAAGAAGATTACAAGCGATCTCAACAGGTATGACTCATCGAGGTATGTTTCGATATTTGTCCATGATTAAGTTTATGGTACGTTTGTCTTCATGTTATTACAGTTAAGTACAATTTTGTTTTTAGATTTGTCGTATCACCTTAACAAAATTATGAATGCATGATAGAAGATATTCATTATTTAGGGTGTTGACACTTATGATTGTACTAATGTATTATGGTGTTGTATGAGGTTTATGTTGTCTACTAACATGAAAGGTACACCAAGAAAGACAAATCATGTTCCAGTTCAAGAACATATGATCATGGTGACATGAGGATAAAGACTCATCCATTGTCATGGATCTCATAGAAGATCCATTTACGAGGTATGGATAACTTGGTTTTATAATGGCTAACCATTGAGACATGCAGGTTACTAGCACAAGTCATTGAAGAGAACCAAAAGACATTATACGGGTATGTTAGACATAACTAGCTAACATGATAATCCAGGTATGTTTTTCCTATATCAAGCTAGATTCCTACCTTGGGTTAGGATCTTATACTATTGTTGATAATGATTATTCATGAAGTCACAGGTTTGAATAATCATGGTTGTATGCATTTTATATATCTTATCCTTATTGATGATTCAACTAATCTGAAGAGTCATATGTTTGAGTAATTACAGGTTTAGACATGTTATGTTTCTTATGATTTGACTAACCATAAGAATCCTACATAAACCTTGAATGCTAATGCTTATTATTTCTGTTTGAAATGATCATGACTATACATGCTTGAGATTATTTTGTTTTAATAGTATACTAATGAATGTATGATTTTATATGAGATCACAAGGATATCACAATCATGATACTAATAAGCATGCATAGGAACCAAGGATGAATGTAAGTTCAAGGACAGGTAATCCAGGAAGCAAAGATCAAGAGGGAGTACACTCCAGTGGTTTATGCAAGGATGCAGATATTCAGAGGGAGTTGACCATCTCTCTACATCCCACAACAGAAAGGTGTAGAAGAAGCTACTTTAGATTAGGACTCCAGCAGCTCCTGCAAGGAAGCGAAGACTCAGAGGGAGTCCACCCAACGAACAAACAAAGATAAGTATTTGAATTGTCATTTCTTAAATAATACTGTTCAATAAATGTATATACTGATGTTCCTAGAATTAGGTTGTGTATTATGCATATTAGAATAATTGCATTGATTAACAGTATACTCCTAATATGCATGGGTAAGTGGCCTATGGCACTGTACAACATTCCATTGCTACTTATCTAGAATGAAACCTCTTTGCTGACATGTTGGGAGTTGTGCACACTCTTAACAATGTTCTGGTAGAGATTGGAAGGCATCTAGAAAGTTACGGAATATGGATAAATGTTGTATTGAAGCATTGGCTAAGATAATTGCATGACTGTATGGCATATTTCTTTATGTGTAAGAATTTGTTCTGAAAACTATGAGATGTTTTCTAATCATGCAATTTAACTTGTTGTGTAGGAAAGATCGTATGCCATCTCCTACAAAAGAAGAACTACAACATTTGTTCAACAACAAATTATCTATTGAAGATATTGAAGTTCCCAGGATACGGGAAGAATGCCATGATCCGTCGATCATGAAGAACGATGTTTGGGATGCGGTCCCAAGACATGAAGGGAAGTTTGTTATGACTTCCAAATGGAACTATCAGATCAAGCATGTTGCAGATGGCAGCATTGAGATGAAATAGAAGATGCACCAGATGGATTTCAAGACAGCATGGTGTAGTCATATATGTGCGCAGAACTTGGTATGGTAGGATAGATAGCTTTCTATCCAGTTTCGTCTTTACCAAGAGTAAAGCGGATTCCAACCTTTACTACAAGGTTGAGGAAGGCAATCCAGTGATACTATTTTTTGTATGCGGATAACCTGTTTGTTACAGGTGAAGAAAGATTGATTACCGACACGCAACGGAAGCTTGCTGCCAAGTTCGAGATGAAGAACTTGGGGATGATGCACTATTTGTTTTTGGCATGAAGGTGTGGCAGAGTACAGATGGAATCTTCCTTGGACAAGGGAAGTATGCAGTAGAGATCCTGAAGAGGTTCGGGATGATGGAATGCAAGGCTATGACCACACCTATGGCATCGAACTTGAAGCTTCTATGTGATGCTTCATCTGAGCCAGTTGATGTCTCTATGTATCGTCAGATGATTGGGTCCTTGATGTACCTGATGAACACGAGACCAGACATTTGCTTTGCTGTGAACACATTGAGCCAGTTCTTGACGGATCCGAGTGTTCACCTGGTTGCTGTAAAGCATGTTCTGAGGTACCTGAAGGGTACAGTGGATTATGGGCTCAGGTATGAGGAGAATCAAAAGTTTAACCTGCAGGGTTATGTTGATTCAGATTGGGCTGGCAGTGTTGCAGACAGGAAGAGCACATCTGGGTGTTGCTTCAGTATGGGATCAGGTGTGATCTCTTGGTTTAGCAGGAAGCAGTCCTGTGTAGCACTGAGTACAGCTGAGGCAGAGTATGTTGCAGCTTGTTCAGGTAGTTGTGAGGCAGTATGGCTACGGAAGCTACTGTCTGAGCTATTTGATCTTCCGTTGGAAGCAACTGGTATCTTCTGTGACAACCAGAGTTGTGTGAAGCTGTCCGAGAACCCAGTGTTTCATGACAGGTCGAAACACATAGAGATCAAATATCACTATATCAGGGATATGGTGCAGAGAGGAGCTGTGAAGCTCCTGTATGTTGCGATAGACGAGCAGATTGCAGATGTGCTGACTAAGCCACTAGCTAGGGTGAAGTTCGAGTACTTCAGAGAGAGGCTTGGCGTTCTTCAGATCGAGGACACTTCGAGGAAGAAGTGATGGTCACATTTGCTGAAGCCATTCCAAGCATGTTGGAAGGGGGATCCTTCACATGGCTGTGGATGTAAGCGCTGGATGATGAACATCAGGATGATGTTCTGGTTTCTGCTTGGATATGATCAGTTGGATCATTTTTATGTATGTATGTACGCATCATGTTGGATGCTTGGATATGATCAGTTGGATCATTTTTATGTATGTATGTACACATCATGTCGGATGCTGGATATGATCAGTTTGATCATTTTTGTATGTACGCATCATGTTGATGCTGGATATGATCAGTTGGATCATGTATACGTATTTTGTATATGCCTCATGTTGGATGCTTGGACCATGTATCTGTATATGTATCAGGTGGATACATTGTATGATCAGGTGGATCATGTATGGTGATATGTATCATGTATTTGTATTTGTATCAGGTGGATACATTGATGATCAGGAGGATCATGTATGATGATATGTATCAGGTAGATACTTGGTATGCATCAGGTAGATGCATTGATGATCAGGAGGATCATGTATCATGTATTTGTATCAAGTGGATACATTGTATGATCAGGTGGATCATGTATGGTGATATGTATCATGTATTTGTATTTGTATCAGGTGGATACATTGATGATCAGGAGGATCATGTATGATGATATGTATCAGGTAGATACTTGGTATGCATCAGGTAGATGCATTGATGATCAGGAGGGTCATGTATGATGATATGTATCATGTATTTGTATCAGGTGGATACATTGTATGATCAGGAGGATCATGTATGATGGTATGCATCAGGTAGATGCATTGATGATCAGGATGATCATAGATGACGAGCTTCAGGATGTTGCTCCAGATGACATGCAGTAGGATGTTGCAGTGATGATCAGGATGATCATAGATGACGAGCTTCAGGATGTTGCTCCAGATAACATGCAGCAGGATGTTGCAGTGATGATCAGGATGATCATAGATGACGAGCTTCAGGATGTTGCTCCAGATGACATGCAGCAGGACGTTGCAGTGATGATGATCAGGATGATCATGGATACATCAGGATGATGTATGGTGAGTATCAGGTTGATACTCTGTGGCCGTGGATCAGGTTGTGCAGATGAGCATGTAATTCGTTGCCCTGGGATATTTGCAGATGGTCTTGCGAGGTTTTGCCTATGGCATGTAATTCGTTGCCCTGGGACATTTGGCAAATGCTCTTTCGAGGTTTTGCTCTGGGAGGACATGTAATTCGTTGCCCTGGGAGATCTGCAGATAGTTTTGCGAGGTTTTGCCTATGGCATGTAATTCGTTTCCCTGGGATATCTGGCAGATGCTCTTGCGAGGTTTTGTCCTATGGCATGTAATCCGTTTCCCTGGGAGATCCTATAGGTAGAGCAGTATGCTCGTAACAGCCTGGGATGCTCTTGCGAGGTTTTGCCATGACCACATGTAATTCGTTGCCCTGGGAGATCCTATAGGTAGAGCAGTATGCTCGTAACAGCCTGGGATGCTCTTGCGAGGTTTTGTGGTGAGGTCACATGTAATTCGTTGCCCTGGGAGATCCTATAGGTAGAGCAGTATGCTCGTAACAGCCGAGGATGCTCTTGCGAGGTTTTGTGACGCACGTAAAAGTCCTGAGGATTCCACAGTATGGCCAGTGATGACGAAGACCTGCAGGTGGTGGGCCTACATCCAGTATGAAAAAGGACTGGCTCTGTAGAACTTCCTATGACGAGTAGATTCAGAGATTGATTGAGATAGCAGCAGCAGTGACGATGATGATGACTCGATGACGATTATCCAGTGACGATGATCCAGAGAAGATGACTTGTGCTAGAAGAACTGTGCTGAGAAATACCTTCCTAGTTAAGAGGGAGTGTTGATGTATATGTAACTTCGGAATGTATTTCACATATATGTATATTGTATTCCTATAGAGATGGTATTATTCCTCTATAAGGAAGTGTCGTCATTTATATTATAAGTGTCGTAACTTATACTTGATGGGTTATTAGACCACCTTGTTGGGGTCGGCCCTGTATAAGTCATGTGGGTCGAAGGGTTATTAGACCACCCTATTGGGGGTCGGCCGTGTGGGTCGAAGGGTTATTAGACCACCCTATTGGGGGTCGGCCATGTGGGTCAAAGGGTTATTAGACCACCCTATTGGGGGTCGGCCCACTCAGCATTATGTTATGTGGTTAAGTTAGAGCCGACATGAGTTAGGTAAAAAGGCAAGTCAAGTCAAGTATAAATAGAGTGCGGGAGGCACTCTATTTACTCACTCACTTCTCACACATGCACTCAAGGAGGAGTGGCGCACTTATGGAGGAGGAGGATCTGCTGCTAGGTTATGGCTATCTCTCTTGGTTGGTTGTATCATTGCTCTATCTATCTCTGAGGAAGTTATTGGGGTTTTTCACCTTTATGGTTTTCCCCAAGTAAATATTTGTGTCTCTTGTGTGCTTGCATTATTGTCTCCATGATTGATATTCTGTAGATATGATGTACATGTTGTTCTCTCAGTTAAGATCCTAGATCAGATTGAAGTAAATTCTGAAAATTTAACATATGGAACAAGCTGAATTGTGATGAACCTGCAATAATTAATTAATGCAAATACATGAGATATCAGAAATAACAGAACTCAGAATCACTTTTATATTGATCACAGGCCACTTTGAGGGGGCAAACTCCTTTGAGCAAGCTCAATACAATTAAATTCATAGTGCCTTCATAGGCCTCAACACACACTTATATACTAAGTCTAGGCGCCAATACTATGAGTCAAAACCATGGGCCAATACAAACTATGGATCAACAAAACTATGGGCGACTTACAAAGCATATGCGCCAACAACAATAACCCAAACTATGGATCAACAAATACTATGGGACGACTTACAAAGCATTTGTGTCCAACAACAATATACTGACAAAGTAAAGACATGGGTTCCTAACATCCACTCTCCCTTAGAAAAAAATTTGTCCTCAAAGCTTTAGATGTGGAAATTGATGCATAATCTGAAGGAGTGGGTCCCCTGTAGCATCCTCGGGTTGCATTCCGGGCCACTGGCGCCTTTGGAGTTTCAGGGAGGATTGCGTGGAAGGCTATAGACGAAGAAGAACCATATCAACGACGTGAAAAGTGCGTTTAGAACGGTGTTGATCGGCTTGTTGTTTCAGTCGAATTCTTGCCATGTGAAGATTGTCCTGCAGAATGAGAAGAAGCTGATCATGGTTTCGAAGAATTGAGTCAATTGCCTGAACTGGGGAGCTGCTGAAGGTGTATGGAAGAAGAACTGGTGGTGCCTGTCCAGAGACTGCTTCATATGGTATCCTTTTAGATGTGGTACTATACCATTGGAGCACTTCTAGAAAATCCATAGAAATAGTTGTCCAAATCTGTGGAGGGATGGGCATGGGTTCGAGCAGTCCCGAAAGGAGTGTCGTTTCACCCTTGTTGACCTGGAAAGTATCACAGTCAACCACCATCTGTTGAATTATCATTTTGAGTCCTTGCCAAAGAAGTTACATTGTTCTTGGTCATACGTTTTGAGGAACCCAGAGTGCCCTACTGATGAAGAAGCATGGAGTTCATAGAAGAGATAGCCCCATTGAATAGATTGCAACCAATTTGGAACAAGCAGAGAAATAGCTGTAAGAGAAACTGGGTCATCAAATGTGCGAGGAGGAGCATCTACCACCATATTGTCCTTACCCTTCTAGTAAGTGGGCGCATAGTCATAACCCATGAGTTGGATAACCCATTTCAGGTGTACTAGGGAGGAGACCCGTTGTTCCAGGAAAGTTTCCAGACTCTGGAGATCAGTCTTGATGCAGAAATAATTCCCCAATAAGGATGGATGCCACTTCTGTACTGCATGCAAAATATCCATCATGTCCTTCTGAGATGTAGATGTGGCTAAATGCTTACTGGAAAGGTCTTGTGAAGGCGGCAAGCCCATTGGTGCAACAAAGACACCTACATATATATCCAAGGAAGTAGTGGAGACCGTTGGTGGGTGCACCTGAAGGGAATGGAGATGAGCAATGACACCATGTGAATTCTTCTTAAGGATATTTTCCAGGCAATGTGAACTGATGATGCAGAGAGACCCTGGTTGTAAGCCCATAAATTTGTGTTGTGTCCCATTGACTGAAAATTGCATCCAAAGTTCAGCAAAATCCCATAAGATGGGGCCAAGTGTGCGTAACCATTGAACACCCAAAACCACATCACATCCACCTAAGGACAAGGAAAACATGTCAGAGCGCAGGTTATAATATTCCATAGAGATACGCACATTGTGACACTTCCCCTTGCAAGGTAAGGTGCCCCTATTGGCAACCATGACTTCAAAGTTGGAGCAAGGATGGGCAAAACAATCAGCCTGTTTAGCAATCCGAGGGTCAATGAAGTTATGAGTGCTACAAGAATCAATGAGTATGGTAAGAGGGAGCTTCTTGAAGTATCCCCTGACCCGCATTGTTTGTGGGGTGGTGACGCCGGTTACAGCATGGAGAGAGATCTCGGGTGGGTCGTCCTGAGATGGGGTGTCAACAGGCAGGTGTTGAATGTCAACCTGATCATCTACTGTATCTGGAGCTTCTTCACCAAGTTCTGAGGCAGGCGGAGAATCCACATCCAAGAGATAGAGCTTTTGTTGAACACATCTATGTTCCCGAGTGAATTTCTCATCACAATTATAACAAAGCCCTTTTTCTTGGTGTGCCTGCATCTCTGTTTCAGACAAATGATTGATAGGAGTTGGTTGAGGAGCAGGCGTGATGGGAGGTTGTTGGGAACCCATATTTCTAAAGGGAACAAAGGTGGGTTTGGAGCGTTGTTGAGCTGCGATCTTGTCCTCTGCCAACTTAGCCAACCCTAGGACTTCCATCATTGTGTTGGGATAGAACATTTTGACCTCTGAGTGGATTTCATCCTTGAGACCACTGATAAAACAACTCTTGTAGAATTCATCAGACAATCCTTCTGTGTGATTGGCTAGTTTCTCAAATTCTGTCTGATACTCTCTCACTGTTCCAATTTGGTGAAGTTTAGTGAGTGTTCTTGGGAAGTCATCAAAAGCACTAGGACCAAATCATGGCAAAAGGAGTTGGCAAAAATCTGTCCAGTTTGGCTCGGGATGAGCTTTGATGTACCAACGACACCATTGAAGGGCTTCCTGTTCCAAATGAAAGGATGCAAGTGGAACTTTCTGGACATCAAAAGTATTATGCAGACTGAAATATTGTTCTACTTGGTATATCCATCCAGTCGGATCAGTACCATTGAAGCGAGGAAAATCAAGCTTCGGCCTACGAAAATTGCTGGAAGAAGAGAACCCGGTGGCTGCAAAAGATTCTGGCTGTTGGTTATTGTTCATGGCTGAATGCTGAAGATGGAGGCTGAGAAATTTTTCATCCAGATCTTGGAGTTTGGTTTGGATGGCTGCAAGTGCTTCCTCCATGGTCTGTACTCCTACACGGGGGGCAACCATAACCAAGGTTTTTTTTTTTGGAATGGGTAGAAAAACACAAATAGAAGCTGATTTAGTAAAGGGAAATTTGGATTGGGGAAAACATCTGATGGGTAATTAGAGTTTGAGTAGATTCTGGACACTGTCGAAAGGACATGAAAGCAGAAAAGGGGGATTTTAGAAGTGGGGTGAAAGAATGAGAAAATTTGGCAGAGAGGGACAAAGAAGCAGAATTAGAAAATGAACTCTGTGGTAAAATTTGAAGGCGATTGGGTGAAAATCGAAGAAGTTATGGCAAACCCTAAAAATAGACAAATGTGAGATTTCGGATGTTGGGAAGTGGAATGTGGGATAGGGTCCTCAGGAATGAAATATGCAGAATGGGATTGCAGGGGTGTCAGAGAAGTTTCAAGGGAAACGAAGTTAAAACAATGGAGATATGGCAAAAAAACAGTTTTTTTGTTTTTTTGTTTTTGTTTTTGTTTTTTTTTGTTTTGTTTTTGTTTTTTTTTTGTTTTTTTGTTTTGTTTTGTTTTGTTTTGTTTTGTTTTGTTTTGTTTTTTTTTGTTTTTTTCAGAAATGGATCTGCAACAGCGCAGAAGGGATCGGCAACAGATGGATTTGAAATGGCACCGAATGGATCGAAAACGATTGGATCTGGAACGGATTTCAGAATGGATCTGAAACGATTGGATATGAAACGGCTCAGAATGGATCTGAAACAGCACGGAAGTGATCAGCAACAGTTCAGCTGAAAATAGATATGGACCTTAGGTATGTTCGGCTTCCTAATAGTTCAGGTGTTTCACTCGGCCACCAATGCTGTCTGACGGCTTGTGTATTGGGGCAGTACCCCTCACTCCATGGCTCTGGTAAAACTGATAACCGCTTTTCCACAAACGACAACTCTTGGTTTACCTCACGGGTGGGAACTAGTCAATCAGGTAGGGGTCGTTGCCCTTTTCGCTGGAAGGTCCTCTCAATGGGCCATGTACTTTGGAGTTCCTGTGGTACTCCTCATAATGAGTTTTAGGGCTTGTGCCCAAGTACTTCCCACAGTTAAGCGGATAGGGATTATTCCCAGATTCGAACTTGCAACAGATGCGAAAAAAAATAATTTTAGGAGAAATTCCACCCAACGAGCCCGAGAAAGTGCTTTGATACCAGATGTGATGAACCTGCAATAATTAATTAATGTAAATACACGAGATATCAGAAATAACAGAACTCAAAATCACTTTTATATTGATCGCAGGCCACTTTGAGGGGGCAACCTCCTTTGAGCAAGCTCAATACAATTAACTTCATAGTGCCTTCATAGGCCTCAACACACACTTATATACTAAGTCTAGGTGCCAATACTATGAGTCAAAACCATGGGCCAATACAAACTATGGATCAACAAAACTATGGGCGAATTACAAAGCATATGCGCCAACAACAATAACACAAACTATGGATCAACAAATACTACGGGACGACTTACAAAGCATATGCGTCCAACAACAATATACTAACAAAGTAAAGACATGGGTTCCTAACATGAATTGGAGGTGATAAGCAAGGGGGCTATTCCTATTCTTCTTCTTCCTAATCCTAGTTCTTTTTTTCGACTAATGATAAAATAAAATAAAAATTATAAAAGTAAAAAAATATATAAAAATAAAAAAAATAAAGATAAATAAATGTTGTACTGTGAAAACTAGAATTCCCGGCATAGTAGAGCCAAGACTTCACTTAAAAAATAGATTCTGTTTAGTGGGGTCCCTAAAAGGTTTGCGATGATTTTCTTTTTCATAAAATTTTATCTAATGCTCATGTTGGATTGATGGAGGATTCACTAAAGCCTTCCTTCTGACAATCTTGGCCCATCGACTCGAGCTCATAATCTGTTTCCAAGATCATAGACTTAATGATACCTTGAAGCTTGTATGCCTCAATGAAAAGATTTCTCAATAACAACAGTGGGGATGGATCAATTCCTTTCGAATGGTAGTTCCTTCAGTGGGTTCGGCAACAACACATTCATTCACACCTATTAGGATGCATTATAGTACCTTGGTTCTCATTTCCATTATTGGTGAGAAACCTTGCATTGGTTAATGACATTCATCAATGGATGGTAATCCAATGATTTCCCTTCATGTTCGACAACAAAAAAATATATTCACATCAAGGGAATTGTACAAGGAGGGGTGAATATAAAAAATTTCAGCATCTTGTAACAGCATGCATAATTCTCAATAAGATGCAGATTCAATTTTTTATCAGGTTCTCTAGTCTAATTCAATTAAGTGTCAATAGATGATTGTTAGAATAAAAATGGATAGGGGTTCTATCTTTTAGTAAATATATATGTTCCCGTAGTAAAGAAACTGGGTAGTCTGAATCTTGTTCATGTTCCTGCAACAATATCTTCTCTGAAAGATCATGCATAATTCATCATCCTTTTCCCTTATCCATCTGATAGTACTAGGGTTCGAACCTGGGGATGTCTTCGTTTCCAATTTTGATTCCTAGTTTTTTAAAATTTATCCCAAGGTTATTTTACAATTTTCTCCTTAGACAAGTCTTTAAGTCTTGAATGTTTATCCTCAGTTATTTTTTTTAGTTTTTGTTTCTGTTAAAAGTGGTTTGTTAGTTAAAAAAATATGCTTAGATAGCTCATTGTGTACATGGATTTTGATGTTAGTTTTGCAGGTAATCCTCCTTGGTTTAAGTTTATGCACTTGAGGAAAGTGAAGAAACGACTCTATAGAATTGTAAAATCTATAACACAGTAGGATCTAGCTCTATGGATACCTCACAGCTGAAAGATTTAACACATTAAACAAGTAAACAAGTGCAAATATGTTTCTGTATGAACAAATGATAAAAAATTAACACAAATGATCAAATTACAACACAAATGATTAAATATTGGAACAAATGATAAAAAATCAGGATGCACAATGATCAAATATGAGATATTATTAACAATCCAATGTTACAGTGAGTTTGGATCATCCTTATATAGAAATAGGAATAAATAGGATGCACTTGGAGTGTCCACACTTAGCTAGCTTAGATTTAGCCTCAATCCCCCCTAGGTTGACCAAATAGTTCCAAAATATCCCAAACAGGTTTGAAATGTGTATGTGTAACATTGGGTGAGCATGGGAGACCAAACTGGGGTTCACACATGTGGAGGAGGTGATTGGTTGGAATTAGGTAGGCTAGGATAGGCCAAAAATAACCAAAAGTGGACAAATGGCCAAGTTCAATGCATGTGTTCCCTAGGTCAAACAAGTTCCTTAAAACAGGGGATAAGGGCGCCTTAGGCATGATTGAGGAAATAAATGCTTGGATAAGGGCGCCTAACAGCTAGTTTGACCACCCTTGGCCCATACATTGTTAACTTGTTCACAGTTGCCCATACAAGTTCTAACCACTTCATAATAACCAATTTCACACCTAGGGATGTACTATTAACCAGTTTAGCACCTAATAATCATTAATTAATTAATGATTAAGGTACTAAGGTATAATATTTCTCTAACACCCCCCCATAAGCTAGACTTAGTGGAATATCAAAATAAGGCCTTGACAACTAAGGCTCAAGTGACCTTTTATAAAATTTATTTGTCCATCGAAAACGAGGAAAGAGGAAAAACCACATGGGGAAAATCCTCCCTCAAGAATGGACATGACAAAAAGATGAACAAAATGTCTTCAACATGTCTTGTTCTTCACTTGAATGAGTTGAATGAACAACTTCTTGGTGAAAGACTTGGTGAAGATGTTGTGGATGCCATGATCATGCACCAATGCATCAATGTTGTGTAGACAAAAACCATGTTGGAAGGATCCTTGAAACTCATCATTTAATGATAGAGGAGCATCATAAGAATGATTCTTTCTGCATACATACTCTAATCTGAATACATAATCAATAATGGAAAAGATATCTCTGCAAAGTCCCTCCCAAAGAACATCAAAAGACTCAACAAAATCAGCTTCTTGAGCAGCTTCCATATGGTGAATCAAACCATGTATCTTCCTTAAAAACTAATGTAGCACCTTCCCAAGTCTAAAATAGAGCTCATGAGGCTCTGAAATATCAGAATAGGAGTCACATGGAGCAGCAAATAACAGAGGTATAGTGTCTCCATGAGCGAATGGATTTTCAGTAAGAAGAGAGTGTGCAATTGGATCACACTAACAGTTGAGCGAACTTGAAGGGTCTGGAGACTTGAGTTTTGAACCATAGGTGGTGAGATCAGATACAGACATGTGGAACAGAAATCCTATGATATCCAATGCCATGGATTACCATCCAAGGAATGATATGCAAGACATAAAGACAACATAGATAAGTGACACAATATTGGAAACAATGAAATTGTGAGATTTTCCAACTGGAGAACTTGGGGGTTGTATGGTCTTTTGGGAATCCAATGGTTTGGAAAATGATTTGATGGCTGTCATAACATCTATATCATCCTTAATATTACCTTTCAAATCAGAATATGAAGGATCTGAATGGAGTTGGAAAGAGCTTTCAGAAGGCATGTCAAAAACTAGTGAAAAATGACTAGTATTGGGAGAAAAATTTGGTGAACTGGATGGAGATTCTTTCAAGGAAGGGATAGAGATTTCTGAATATGATATATCAGAATATGAATCAGAAATAGAGACATCAGAAAGATATTTGAATGTAGCACTCAAATCATACAACTTATTACTTTTGCAGGTAGCATGGAGACAATGTTCTTGTTCCAAAGAGAGCTTGGCTTCTTCTTTTCTTGCAAAATCTGGAACATCAATGTTATGTTCTTCAAGTAGCTTGGTTAGAATGTCTATCTTCTTTCTGAAACAAGATTTTTCATTGTGAGAACCTTTTCAATAACCACACTTGGGCCTCTCTTTCTTGCTCTTCATCTTTTTGACTTTTGAATCTTCATCACTTGAACTTGAGTTCTCATCACTTGACTGCTTCTTCTCCTTCATCTTCTTCTCTTGTGGTTTCAACTTGGGGTTTTGCTTGCCTCTCTTGCATGTTTCGAATCTCCAGCTGCAAGTACTTGGTCTTTTTTCTTAATGGAACCCATCAAGACCAACTTGTCTTGCTCTTGAGTTAGCATCTCCATGAAATCAGCCAAAGATGGCATCTTCCAATTTCTAACTGTGAGCTTTGTGGAGTTGAATGTAGAGACAAAAATTGAGTACTCAAGACCCAGTTTTGAGAGAATGGACAAGACCAACTGTTCTTCCTTCTTTTCAATGCCACATTGCTTAGTTTGCAAGACCAAACTATTGAACTTGGTGAATAAATCCTGGATGGATTCGAAATTGCTTGGACTCAGTGAGATCAACTCATTCTCAAGTTGATGGCCCCTCATTTCATCAGTCTTCCCAAATAGAGACTCAAGATTGAGCCAAAATTCATTGGGTGTAGCTAGAATTTCC
The DNA here is from genome assembly GCA_027924585.1 of Larix kaempferi. Taxonomy (NCBI): domain Eukaryota; kingdom Viridiplantae; phylum Streptophyta; class Pinopsida; order Pinales; family Pinaceae; genus Larix; species Larix kaempferi. The sequence continues at coordinate 48,186,378 of BSBM01001229.1, forward strand.
AAATGAAACAGGAGGTCTCTCGAAATGCTGATACAAAGGAGGTCGAATGCCTCATCCATTATGTTGAAAAACATTGATTTCTCCATAGAAGAGTTTGGTTCAACCTCTGTGCCCATTGTGATCCTGAAAAGACCCTTGGATCTCAACAAAATCACCATTTCAGCCTCCCAATTGAAATAGTTGAAAGGAGTGATCAAATTTGGATGAGATTGCTCCATATTCTTCTACTGCTTGTGCACTGGGTGACAATAGTGCTCTTGAAAACTTGCAAAAACCCCTCAACACTCATGAGGGATCTACATTAACAGATTTGAACCATGCTTGATAGTGGGTGCATTCAGGAGAGAATCACACCCTGGATAGAATCCAATGGATTCAATGCAATGGTTCCATGGACTTCTATGGTTTCTCCACTGCTTCTGGCAAACCACTAAAACAATCTCTAGTTCAAATAATATCTCCAAGAGCTTTAATACCATGTAAAATCTATAACACGGTAGGATGTAGCTACTATGGATACCTCACAGTTGAAAGATTTAACACATTAAGTAAGTAAACAAGTGCAAATGTGTTTCTGGATGAACAAATGATCAAAACTTAACACAAATGATCAAATTACAACATAAATGATCAAATATCAGAACAAATGATAAAAAATCAGGATGCACAAATGATCAAATATGAGATATTATTAATAGTACAATGTTACAATGAGTTTGGATCATCCTTATATAGAAATAGGAAGAAATAGGATGCACTTAGAGTGTCCACACTTAGCTAGCTTAGATTTAGCCTCAATCCCCCTAGGTTGACCAAATAGTTCCAAAATATTCCAAACAGGTTCGAAATGTGTATGTGAACATTGGGTGAGCATGGGAGACCAAAATGGGGTTCACACATGTGGAGGAGGTGATTGTTTGGAGTTAGGTAGGCTAGGATAGGCCAAAAATAGCCAAAAGTGGACAAATGGCCAAGTTCAATGCATGTGAGCCCTAGGTCAAAGCAGTTCCTTAAAAAAAGGGATAAGGGCGCCTTAGGCATGCTGGATGTAATAAATGCTTGGATAAGGGCACCTAATGGCTAGTTTGACCACCCTTGGACCATAATTTGGCCCATACATTGTTAACTTGTTCACACTTGCCCATACAAGTTCTAACCACTTTATAATAACCAATTTCACACCTAGGGATGTACTATTAACTAGTTTAGCACCTAATAATCATTAACTAATTAATTATTAAGGTACTAAGGCATAATATTTCTCTAACAAGAATGATTTTTCAGTTGCACTGCATAATAGTTTCGCAGCTGTGCTGTAGAACTACATGTAGATGATTGTTTTAGTCATCGAATTTGGGTGCATTTTACGAATATATATAAATGAATTTTTGAAAACCAAAAGTGGTTTTTGTTGGAAATTGGCCCAGTTACAAAAACCTCTCTCCATTTTTACACAGGTGTCACGATTCGGGATCTATGGGTGTATCTTTGAGGCCTATTGTTAAGGATTTTGCCATATTTTCCTCTAGGTGACTATTTGAGTTATCAGATTAAGGAGCCTATTCTGACCAAATCGTAATGGATATATTGAAATGGTGAAAAAACCAATTCATAAATGGGGTGATTTACAAAAAAACTCTTCTCATTTTGTAATAGATATCACGGTCTGAGATATTCAAATGGATATTTAAATCCAATTTTCCTAGATTTCGCCAATGACAAATGAATAGTTGAAAGGCCACTTCAACAATCCGATTTGGGATAAGATATTTCAATTTTAATTAGAAAAATAAATGTAGAAAATGACTCTTTTAGATCCATAATATTTGGATCTTGATAATTATGTAATGGGATATAAAACTTGGTAAAAGGAAGAAGAAGGGGGTCTTCTTCCAAGAGGAAGCTGTAGAGGTTTTTGATTTTTGGGAAAATCCAAAAAAGACCGGTGGAATATTTTTAAGCTTTGTTCTACAGTAATCTATGCATTTTGGATTTCATTTTAAAATATGAATCAATATTGTGTCTCTGCCATATTTTATTGCTAATGGTTTACATGAAAATAGAATTTTTTATGCGTTGCATGACTGGTAAAACACAGATCTGATGTCACTTAATATTTAGGTGAACATAGCCTATGATTATTGCCTCGTTTCCATGACCTCTTATTGTAACATTGTTATGGTATGAAATAAACCCTTGTGACTGCATGAATGAGAAAATTTCCCTTTCATGCATTTACATGTTACTCTTAGGTAATAAATTCCTGGCTCATATTTAATTCTTAGCTGTAAAGCCTTCTTAATGATATTGTATTACTGTTATTCTTTGTACTGTTAATTTTTCCACCTAATAAATTTGTCTCACCTGCTTGAAAACCCCTCATTTTAAAATCAAAGACACAATTTATTCCAAACTAGATTTCAAGTGCCCTAGCTTTTCCTGAATAGTCCGGGTGCAGACCTTAGGGATAACATTTTCTGGCGTCGTTGCCGAGGAGCGAAGGTACGATACATTCATATCTGGGTGAAATTATTTTCATAAAGATAACTCCTAATGGTGGATAGGGGTTAGATACAAGTTGGACTACATATCTTTCACCAGTGACTCCATAATCAAAAGACTCCACTAGAGGATCAGTTTGTCTTTCATAAAGATGAAAAGTTGGAAGGGAAAGACCAGGTATCAAGTGATTAGCATTTTCCATGAACTTATATTCTTCTTTATTAGTAAACTTCTGACTTTTCCCTTAAATTTCAAGAGAATCATCCTTTGTTTTTTATATTCGATTGACTATGAGATTACAATTGAATATTCTTCCTTAAAAGAAGAAAATTTGTCCTCTTCTTGCATTTCTAATATGAATTTGATCCCTTCATCCAAACCTATTGAGAAGAATGTTGTACATATTTCAATTCCTCCTGAAAATTACCCATCATGTGAACCTATTGTAGTTGATATAACACCTCATGTAATCTCTGCTCCACCTTCGAACTAGCTCTCTTATGTTCAGTGCAAGACCATAAAAGGTTATAATCCTTTGAAGCCGCCTTTTATACTCCATGGTTTTCATTCTAATTTTTTAGATTGCCTTCCTAGGTTCAATGGAAAATTTCATGTGACGGCTGAGCAACACATGGATGCCTTTCAATGTTTCATAGATAATTTTGAAATCATTCATGAGGATGTGTTCATAGTCTTTATAGGGAGATGCTCTATTTTGGTTTAAACATTTGGGAATTGATTAAGTAGTTTCATGGACAGATTTTCATGATCGTTTTTTGATATATTGGGGTGAGAACAAATCCTTTGATCAACACTTAACTGGGTTTAATGCTTTGAAAAGGGAGGAGGATAAAGCTCTTACCTCATCCAACAAGAGATTGCATAGTTTTTATTACAGTATACCTAAGGATATTCAAACTTTCAAAACTATTTCCATGTTTTATTATATAGAAGCTCAACATCCTCATCTTGTTTTTTATCTCAAAGAAAGGAAATCCTCATCTTTAGAACAAGTATTTTTAGATGATAGAGAATGTAACAATAAAATAATAAATTAATATTAATATTAATTTATTATAATTAAAGACTATCTAAAGTTAATAGTCATGCCCTTTTACGAAAAGGTGCATGACGGGCTTATATAAAGCCCAAATCTATGTAACTATTAATCATCTACCATACATTACATTTTTACATTACTATTCATCCATTTATGGACCACTTACGTTACTTACATTGGGTTTTCCCGTAAGAACAGTATTTTACTGCTCCAGTGGTATCACAGCTAGTTTTTTATTCTAGCTTGTGGCCGAATTGTCAAAGTTTCTTTGAGATTTAGGTTTCTAACCTTACATTAGGATTTTAGCCATCCTTATTGAAGAAATTTTTTTTTATTAAAAGAGAGAAAACAAAATTTATTAAGAGAGAAAAAAAAAGAGAAAGGAATAAAAGAGAAGTTAAAAAAAAAAGAGAGAACAAGAAAGAAGACCGCATAAAAAAGGAGAAGAATAAAACCACACATTGCCTTGGTTTTATAAAACCATCCCGTGGTTTTATAAAACCAGCCTTGGTTTTATAAAACTAGCCTTGGTTTTATAAAGAAACCATTATTTATAACAACTCATACCTTAATTAGGATGAGTTTAGTTATATATAGTTTATAAAACATTAATATAATATTATTATTAATTAATTAATTAATAATTATTATTATATTAAAAGAAAAATTATTATTTTATTAAAATAATAATTACTTTTGGAAAAAAAAAGTTGTTTAACCATAACAAAAGAAGTTAATTGACCTAATAAAAAAGGGGTCAAGGAAAGTTCTTTCCAAGATAGACATATTGGGAATTATTACATCTTTTTAATCCACACTTGTCAATCCATCGAAGACCAATACCATCTATAGTCTAGAACAAGCATAAAGACCATCTATAGTCCAGAACAAGCATCTAACGTCAAAGCAATCAGAGACCATGGAAGTCGGTTTGCGACTACACATAGAGAAATTAGAAGCCATGTTAAAGCGCTATCGAAGAGACAATGAAGATTTACATGACAAGATTACAAAATTTGAAACAGTAATTGCAATACGTAAGCTACAAGAAAAGTTCGATGAACAAAAAATCTCCGACCAGGCAGGGTGGGCTCAAACATCCAGGCAAGTTGCAGATGCATCAGCTGGGTCCATATCGCATCAATAGTATTACTTCAGGAGGAGCGGTTCAGTTGCAGCGGTTGGATGGGGCGATGCTCCCCAAGCTGGTAAATGGTCACAGGTTGAAGCCGTATCGCTCGGGCTTGGAGCAGTGCGATGTCTGAGTCGCATCGAAAAAAAAAATGGCTGTTGCAGGTTGCTTGGTGGCAGATGGCGCACCAACAGAAGAAGGTATGCGACAACAGGGAGGCTTGTAACGGAAGTTTGGAGCAATCGGAGACACATGGCAGCCTTGTGACCCGGTCAAATCAGTAATAAATGCCAAAAGGTTAGAGAGTTAATTAACGGCGTTGTTCGAATGAAGGGCATTAATGGCAGATCCGGTCGATCGACGGACAGGATCGATGGTGGATTTGCCTCATTAATACAGGATTTGGTTGAGTTAATGCATGATTTAGTCATGATTATGGAGGATTTGGGTAGATGCTATAAGTATGGTTTAGCGTCGGGCAGAAGACACGGAGGAATTAGCAAGACGTGTTGTTGTGGAGCGCTGTAGTGATTTGAGCCAGTTACTGTTAGGTATATAACGAAGAGTGGTGAGGTATGCCAGGAGAACTGGAGACAGTGGACATTAGCAGTGAATTGGAGTCTCCATTCATTCCGGCTGATGTAGAACGAGAAGGTGTGTCCTTGGACACTATTGATCTTGGAGCCGAGGTTGCCAACATGCCGGTGGGAGCATCAAGTGTTGCTAAGAAGCGTCGAGGGGGTCAGCCTTTTGAATCCCCGCAGAGTAAGAGATTGCTTCGGTTTGTAGTGGCTGGCGAAGCTCCGGAGCAGGTAGGGAAGTCCAGTCGCACCGTTCATCCATCTGCCCAATGGTTGGGATAGTCCGCGAATAATATCCTTGGTTACATCCCTCTTATTCGGTCGGATGCCACCCTGCATAAGATAAATCTGAAATAGAAATTTAACATGAAGATGCCCGCACTCCCAGCTGGGATAATGTGCTTGGTGGATATTGGGTCGGCACTGATGCGCATGCACTACGAGGACCACGACATGGTGGCCCAACCTGAAATTGCATCAGTACCATATGTGCTTGAGACACACAATTCACCGGTTCTAGAGATACATGACTGGGCACGAGGACTGCGGTAGGCCGACTTGTTAGGGCTAATTAACATGCTGCATTTTGGGCGCCTAGTGGAAGTTGGTTCTTATGTAAAACAACTCTTTTCATGCTTCCACAGGGGTTCGTTGTGGTTGGACAGAGAGGTCCCAGTCACTGTTGACTTGATTTCTTACATTACCAGCTTGCCCAAGAATGGTGTTGATCCGGCACAGTTTATTCAAGGAAAGGCAAACGAGAAGAAGCGGGCACGAGGATTGGTACAAAAGTATGACTTGGAATCAGATGGGTGTGGGTATTGCACCAGTAGCTGTAATAATCAGCTGGTACTCATGGGCATTAAGATCCTGTCCTGTAAAGTGATTAGGGGAGGTCGCCCTAACCAATGTAATTCGGGAATAGTTGCTTGCACAGAGCAATGTGCGGAAGGAGTCCAAATGAACTGGTCCTTATATCTCTTAAATCAGCTAATGGAGGATGTCGCAGACGTCCAAGTGGGTAGAGGTGCTTTCTCATATAGTTGGGTGTTGCTGCTGATCGCTCTAGTTGCATGGAAAGAGCCCGACACCTACCAGGGTATGGACTGCCCAGCTGCAGCGGAACGACGAGGGGCACGCTATCCGAATCTATGGTATGTATGAGAGCCCGAGCGAATCCGAGAGTGCCAATTACAATTTTGGCTATATTCAGAAATGCTTTGTGATGCAGCAACACAGGTCCCGTGAATATCCGAAGATACTGTGGCACGATTCACACCTATCATGGCATTTGCAATACGACCAAGTGTTATACATATACAAGCTCGCCGTGATGTTGAGCAATAATGGTTGCAAACGAGGTATAAAGTGACAGCGGCATATTTGGAGGCTATTGTGAATGAGTGGCCGAAGGCTTGGCGACAACCCATGAGTTCAGTAGAAATTGATGCGGGAGGCCCGTCGGTGGGCCCTACCGATCGAGTATCAGCTCAGGATCAGTAGAGTCATCATAGTTCTGATCATGAGTCAATCAGAACACCAATTGTGGATGATAGCGACCGCGCTCTTGAGGAAAACTGGTCAAAATGGCACCACGAGCATGCGACGATTAGTGGGATGTCCTTACTAGCAGAGGCGCAGTTGGGCCGGTTAATTACAACCCTTAACCATGCCGCCACATCGGCTGCCGACAAGATGTCCATCAAAGTGGAGGAGGGATTCTCTGCACTTGTTGCTCATATGGATTCTTTGTGTAATGCAGTGTTACGAAAGGAACCTGGTAATGTACCCATGCAGGAAACGGTCACAATCCGCACCACGCCCTGGATCCAGAATATCAACATTCCCCCGACTGCAGTTGTGACCGACAACGAGGCTTTGCAAAATGTGCTGCATTCGATTGCCCAAGTGACTATCAATGTTAATGAACTACTGGTAATGGCACTGGCGACAATGCAGAGGGTTGCCTCCCAGGAAATGGCAGAAAGAATGCATGAAATCAGTAAGAGCTTTCAACACTTGCAGGCAAGCGAGGCAGCTGCAACCGCCGAGATTGATGAGCTTACAAGCAAGGCTACTGCAGCATGGAAAGCAGTGGATGACCTTGAAGCCGACCTCAAGAAGGAGCGGGCCGAGAAGGGTCGCGCCATTGAAGCACTTAAAAAGGAACAAGACTTCCTTATTGCGGAAAGGATCTCATGTGGGACGACAGCATTCAGGTTGACCTAGCGATTACAAAGGCTTATCAACATGTCCCAGAGCCCACTAAAGAGGTAGACATACTCCATCGAGTGCAGCAGATGGGGGCTGCTATTCTTCAATTGCGACATGAGAATGACCTGTTGAAGTCTCAGTTAAAACCAGGTACACCTCAGGTTGAGGTGGATGAACGAAGAAGGGCACTTGAGGAAGTTGCCACCCAGATGGAGGAGCTGGAGACACAGGAAACCAGGCTCACCGCTGAAACGGTACAATTTTGGGGCCGCATTGTTCATGATGAGCAAGTTGAAAAGCTCACTAAAATCCGGTAGGAAGCGGAGGGCTAGGTGGCCACATTAAAGGCTGCAATGAGAACCTTGCCACCAATGGACCAAGTTGCTAAGTCACGTGAGCTGAAGTACTTGCAACAACGGGTTGCCAAGGCGGATGAATGTTAGAAGATACGTGCGGCCCAGTTGGAAGAATTCTAGGACACTGGTGGGAAACTGATGTTGCAGGCAAGTGAAGCACTACAAGCAGTACAGAAGTATCGACAGCAGGTCATGGACAAGCTTGTTGATCACCCATCAGCCGACGATGTGATCAACAGTCAGGCAGCAGCTAAGGATGCTCAGGAGCTGGTGTAGAATGTCGAACAACCGTATGAAGACTTCAAGGAAAAGACCGTGATGTGCACTATGTCCAGCAGTTGATGTGGCTTGAGGGCGAGCCACAAGATTGTGTTGGGAGCTTGTTGGCAGGCAATTTGATGGGAAAATGTTGCGGTACCACCGACTCTATGACACAACGGATGAGGGCGCGAAAGGAGTAGTTTGTGTTAAAGAATACCGTAGTTGGCGGGTTTTGGGTCACTTGGACCATATATTATGTAATAGTGAGTCAGTTGTACCGCGGTATGCAGGTTTTTGGGGTCAGTTGGACCGAGTCAGTTAGATATTGGGTCAATTGTCCATAATGTTGGTTAGGAAGTCGTTTGTAAGTATACAAGTATTGTAATGGAGGAAGCCTATAAATAGATAAGAGCTGTAAGTGTTAGATATGGAGGAGAAGAAGCGAGGGAATAGGAGAATAGAGAAAGGAGAACCATTGTGTACGAAGATCTATGTTTTGCTTCTGGTATATGATCGCAACAGTAATATAATGATGATGTTTTGGTATGATCTTTGTGCAATGTTGCAATGTATGAATGTTGTTTGATGCAATATCTGTTTACTGTTGCTATGATGATAAATGTTGTGATTAAGTAATGTGTTCTATGTTGAATGTGATGATAAATGTTGCGATGAAGTAATACGTTATAACTCCTTGCCGAATGTTTAAAGTTTATGTTTAAGTACCGCAATAGAGTTAGTCCGTCCAGCCACAACTTTCCTCCTCCCTCGGCGTAAACATGGTTCCATCTGCTCTTCCTGGACACGTTGGGTGAGACCTCATCCACTCTGCGGGTGTTAATGGGTGGGCTCAAACCTGCCCGGGCCAGTGCCCAGGGAGACTGTGGTATGTGTTGACAATGAGGCTAACCCCTGTCGACTGAGGTTGCGTTGCTAAACAATGCCACTGATTGTGGCCTCATGCACCCTTTTCTAACTGGCATGCATGACAAACTCACTATTGCGCCCTCCTTAGTCAATTAACTAATTATGTATTTATTTAGCTGAGTTTAGGTTTCGTTTAGTTGAGTTTGAGTCTTTCGGAGCACTCCAGTGGTGATAATCCCTATGATAGACCAACTGAGGTTCGAATTCTCTCCATTGTATCATCATTGTTTATTATACTAATTATTGGATCACGTGACATTATTCTGCTCTTGTTTGAGTTCTACTCCATAATTATTCTTTTGCTCTTTTTTATTGCAGTTTTCACTCTTATTCAAATTTTCTGCTCATTTCTTCTTTGTGAGGTATCCATTAGCTCTTAGATCTACTATGACATATAATTTCACATGGTATCAGAGCCATTGAGCGAATAGTTTAAGCAACTATTTTCGGTAGTGCACTTGAAACTTATGGATTTCCACAACAAATACTGGTGCCATTGCATTGAATTCATTGGAGAAATACATTGAGGTCTAGCCAGGTGTGAAGATACGGATAAAAGTGCCTAATGTCCTAAAGCAGTGATCAGTAGTAGTCTACCTCCATTATTGAGATTTTTTTGCAGGTTATTCAATTTTTTTGAGTGTTGCAGTAGTTTTCTGTAGTAGCAACGGTTTTTTGTAGTTGCAGCAGTTTTGCTATAGAAGCAACAGTTTTCACGTTGTATTCGCTCCTGCAGTTGTAATGGAAAATTCAAACTCTCCGCTCTCCCAGGATCCTGACACCCTTCAATTACCTTTATTGGAGGGATGATATGTAGATGGTATTGCACAACAAATCACTGTATATGGTGATAATGGGGAAGGATCCCGAACTAACATCAATTGTGGAGAAAACCAAGTATCTGAAAAGATTGGATGAAGCATTTGGTTTCATGTGTATTCATATTTCCAGATATATACTCTTACACATCGAAGGATTGAAGAATCCAAGAGAGCTATGGTTGAAGTTAGAGACCCTCTTTGGGAAAAAAAGATGATCCAAGAGGCCATATTTTGGAAAATGAGTTGATTGCTCTACAACCGAGCAGTTTTGAGACCATTCAACGGTTCTTTTCAAAATTCAAATCTCTGGTTATGTATTGCAAGCAGTGTGGCATTGAGAAGAAGGATGAGTAGATAGTTCTATCCATTATGAGCAATCTAGGTTCTGAGTTCTCCATCTTTGTATCTACCTTCCATTCTGAGAGAATTCCAATACCTGGTTGGGATATTCACTCATATTTTTTCACTGATTCTCTCATCCAAGAACAAGATACGTTGATCTAGATGGATGCCTTGAAGGCCTCCAAAGGTAAAGCTCTTTACATAGTTGTTGCAATGAGCGATAATTTAAGTGACCAAATCGCTCATGCCAAAGTTTGCTCAAGTTATCACTATCAGCAACAAAAACTAAAGGGAAAGGTGATGACCCAAATTTGTTAAACTTGCACAACCTGGTAATATCATCAACAATTCCGGTAGATAGGACCTGTTGAGGATCTTTAAAATCCTTGATTACAACTTGATGAGGTGTAAAGGTCACAGTTTTACCTTCACCAGAATGAGTGATCTGATAGACTGATAAAAAATTGTAGGAAATTCGTGGAACACATAGTACATCACTAAAATGACCATTATCTACTGGAATTGTTCCAGCTCCTACAACACTTAGAGATCTATCATCACCAACAAATATTTGTTTGGTGTTACATTCGTGCATAGTAGAAAAGATGGCTTGATCCTTAGCCATATGATAAGATGCTCCAGAATCAATGAGCCATTCATTTGAAGTAGAAGAAGAAGATGCATTATAAGAATAACCAGAAGCAAAAAGTGCATGTCCATGAGAGGCAGATTTTGAAGATGAATCTAGGCTGATGTGGTACTTCTTCATTGTTGCTTCCAAGGCTGCCATCTTCTTGAAACACTTAGATTCATCATGATTATCTTTCCCACAATAGTTGCAATGACGCTCAGTCTTCTTGCCTTTTGGCTTGGATCCTTTGTCATTTTTTAAAGAAGGAGCTGTCTGAGAGGGTTTGGGACCCTTGTTTGACTTATTATTGCAAAAATTTTGTTTATTGGGAGGCTTGGACTTTTCTTTCTGTTGGGACAATAAGGCTTTCCTAGATGTATCTGCATTGTTGATTATTCCAAGATGAATGAGTTTATCTTGTTCCCTAATCAAGGAATTACAAAAGGATTCAAGACTAGGCTCTTGATAGCTAGTTGCATTCAAGGATGCTTTCATGGAGTAAAATGTAGATACAAAAATAGAATATGCAAGTCCAAGTTTGGAAAGAATATGATAAATGCATTGTTTGTCTTCCCTCTCAATCTTACATTCTGCACATAAGAGTTTAAGAGTTTTGTACTTAGATAAATAATCTTGAATGCATGAAAAGTCACTTGGATTTAAAGAAATCAACTCATTTTCGAGTTGGTGACCTCGAATTTATTGTGTTTACCAAACACAGATTCCAACTTGTCCCAAGCAGCATTAGGTTCATGTAATGTCCCCATTCAAATAAGTGCATAGTAAGACAATCCCATCAATCCTACTAGTTTCCTAGGTTGGATGGGCACATGTGGGATGGTAATAAGGAAACTAATAAATGATATTTAGACATTAGAAGGGTTCAAGAATTTAATAAATATGATGAATAAATAAATTCAAGAGAAATTCTAGGTGGCAAGTGGTTTTGGAGACATATGGAGGTGGTGGGACCCACACTAGCTTGATTTTTCAATGACACATGGCAGCTCTCTCTTGCCAATTCGAATTCATGGCAAGGTGAACACTCTTGGGTGAGTTGGTAAGTCATAACACATGGCATTGAGCATATTAGGTCGAAATGGGAAGGAATAGTAACCTCCATGGGAGAGGAAGAGTCAAATTGGAGACTAGTGGACACATGGGCTAGATTCCCTAGTTTTATGACAACAATAATGAAGCATCTATGACATTTTATGACAAAATTCAGACCTGACTTCTTACACCTGACCATTATGACATGTCAGCCCCAAAAATAGGCTCAAGAAGGCGCTCATGGAGTTGGAGGAATCTAAAGAGACTCAAATTCGAATTTGGGAGAAGATGGAAGGTTGGAACTAGGAGACAAGTGGCAAATGAGGAATATTTTCTAAATGGAAAATTATTGAATCTATTGAGAGGATTTCGACCCCTTGAAGGCTAATGTTGGTTATAAAATGTAGAAATCAAGTATGAGAATGGCTTTTGATGATTTGAGAAAAATTGCATTTGTGAAGAGAGAGCTAGTGGATGACTAGTTTCTTGCCTTAGCCAATTTCGAGGGTGAAAGATTCCCATCCAAGTTGGTGTTTGGAGAGGCCACTCAGGTCTTTCATGGTGCTTTAATGGAGTTTGTATTTGCAGGTAGCAGCTACAGGAAGTTTCATGGTTTGTTTTAGTGCAGCACTTTCTCTCCACCGTTTCCAGTTTTGAAGGCATATTCGTGCTCCTTGAGGGAGGGCGTTTTTGGTGAGCTATTGTACTCTTTTGGGGAGCTTCTAATGCCCCATTTCTTTTGTAATATGAAGTAAATACTCTGTTCTTCATCTCCAAAAATTTTCAGGTCGAAATTCCAAGTAGAAATGTATAAATCTCATTTTTAATGGAAGAACAATGCCATTTCCCCACTACCTTGTTGTGAGCCAATGTATTGATGATGATTTCGAATGTATGGATGATTCTCTGATATATTTGTGATAAATATATTTCCATGGATGTCTTCTACAAGTTTCATGTACTGTAATTGAGCATTTGAAGCATTTTTACTCAGTTTAGTTGTATTGGGAGGTGAAATAGTGCCATTTCCCCAAGGGTCGAATTGGGGGTTTTTGCTGTTGAATGTGAGAGAGTTAGAACAGTATTAAAAATCAATTAATGGTGCATATGAGACCTTAATCACATACGTAACACATTATATACCTCTGTTCATAAATTTGTGGGAGTTTGGAGGCATTTGGAAGGCCATTTGCAGTGTTACCCGAGGGGGATTTGATGCACAAATTACTAGTCAAAATTACATATATTGATCAGAATACAAATCAAGTTTGCAACAGTATTTGGAGGGCCATAAAACATCCCTGAACCTTATATTCAAGTCTAAATACCATTCATACACTCCTACAGAAGATTTGGGAGCATTTGGGTTGATTTGGAGGTCAAAACAGTAAAACTAGTCAAAGGTCGAAATTGGAAAAAAAGTGGAAAATTGGGCATTTTAATAAAATTTGAAAAAGGGATATTACAAGTGGTATCAGAGCATGGTCTTGGCACCTGATGGTATTAACAAGAATCCAAACAAATAAAACACCACCCTTTGAATCAGTAGTTGAAGAAGTTTTGGTTGAAGAAGAGATAGTAGCAAAAAAAGAGTTCTTTTCTAAAACAATGGGTAGAGAGGAGGAGGAAAAATTAAGACATAAGGAGGAATTTATTGAAGCCTTAAAACCATGTTTTGAAGGACTTACCATGGTTATGCTAGATATGAATAAACAAATGATGAAAGGTTTCGAATTGTTGGGTAGCCAACTTTCAGGCAAAGGGATGATAGGAGATAATAGTGGTTCACACTCAGGGGAAAAGATGAAAGGGAATGAGCATATTTTCTCAAGTACAGGACCTCATAATAGACCTGATGAATTTCAAAGCACACAAAGGCATACTGCACCTAAATTTCTCACACCCAAAGAAGAACCCAATCTTGAATTGGATTACAAGAAACTAGTAAATGATTGGAATGATTTGAATGAAGAGTGTAAAAGAGGTGTACCACTCAGTGACTACATTGATGCTATGCAAAAGATTAAAATGAAGGGAGACAATAGGAGTCCATTCCATAACAAAGAATTGAATATTGCTATTGGAAAAATTTCACTTCCTACTTTTGATGGTTCTTCTCAAACTTCTGCTAACACTTGGGTGCAAAAATTGGATGTATATTTTCAGCTGAATCCTATGTTGGAAGAGGATGCATTAAAAATGGCCATTTTGCATTTGGAAGGAGATGCCAATGAATGGTGGTTTCATGGGCTGAAAACCTTGGGTCATAATCAGGTTAAAACATATGGAGAATTTGTTGACAGGGTACTAGAAAGATTTGAACAAAAAGATCCAGAATTGCCTTTCAAAGAACTAGCTCAATTGAAGCAAACTGGGTCCCCTACCGAATATATGTTGGACTTTCAAAAATTATCAGTCAAGGTGGCTGATGTATCTATGGGAAGATTAGTATTGCTGTTCACTGAAGGTTTGGCTGAACCCTTAAGAGGTTTGGTCAAAGCCCACAAGCCAACTACATTAAAAGATGCAATGAGCTTGACTAGGGATCTCCAAAATGTGCTTCCTAGAATGAGATTTCCTCCTAAGCCTAGCTATAAATTTGAAAAGAAACCTTGGCAAAGGGATGGATATGATAAGAAACCTTGGCAAAGAGAGTCATTTGAGAGGAATAAAAAAGAGGGACTAAACAGGGATGAACTTAGAAAAAAGAAACTATGCTTCACATGCTTCCAACCATGGACACCGGGGCACAAATGTACCAAAGGAAAGGCTCAATACATAGAAGTATTTTCTTATAATGAGGGGTATGATGGGGGCATGGATGAAGATGGACATATTTCAGATCAAGAATAGGCATATGAGACAACAGTAGAAGAGGAAAGACAAGAAGAAAATCAGCCTTCACCGGACAAAGCAAGAATGGCAGTGCTTTCAGCAGTACCTCGCTATCATACTATCCGATGCAAAGGTGTGGTACAAGGACAAAGAACTTCAGTTTTGGTAGATGGAGGAGCCACTCATAACTTCATTGATGCAGAGATGGTAGAGAAAAGAAAGATACCTATTGAACCATTTGATGGCTTCACAGTTGTCATTCCCGGTCACAACACAATGCAATGCAAAACATGGGTTCCAAAGCTGCAAGTCACCGTAGGTAACTATACTTTTGTTGATAGTTTTTATGTGGTTGATGTTGCTGATACTAATGTGGTTTTGGGAGTGCAATGGTTGTATTCAATAGGAGAGCATACAGTAAATTATCAAATTCCCGAAATGAAATTCCAAGATTCAAAAGGAGTACAAAGAGTTGTGAGAGGGCAACACACTTATCCAAATCAAGTAGTGACTTGCAATAGCATGAGATCTATATTGAGGCATGGGGATATAGAATGGGCTGCTGAATGTCATATTACCTCTCCCAAGCCAACTACAAATATTGTCAAACACCCAAAGGAGATAGAGAGACTTTTGCAAAAATATGAAAAGGTTTTTAGAGACCTTCCACATGGTAGGCCACCAGATAGGGGGGTTGAGCACAGTATTGTTTTGGAGGAGGGTACTTCACCCATTCAAATACCACCTTATAGACATCCTAAAAGGTTTAGAGATGAGATTGAAAAAGCTATCCAAGAACTCCTAGAGTTGGGGCTCATTAGACCAAGCTCTAGCCCTTATGCTTCTTCAGTAGTGCTAGTGAAGAAAAAAGATGGAACATTGAGAATGTGCATAGATTTCAGAGCCTTGAACAAAAAGACTATCAAGAATAGGTATCCTATTCCTAGGATTGATGAGCTCATGGATGAGCTACATGGGGCCAAATACTTCTCAAAAATTGACCTTAGATCAGGGTATCACCAAATTCGAATGAAAGATGAAGATGTGCAAAAGACCGCTTTTCGATGTCATTTTGGCCACTTTGAATTTCTTGTCATGCCTTTTGGGTTAACTAATGCTCCAGCCACCTTTCAAGCATGTATGAATAGGATATTTTGCAAGCAACTAAGAAGGTTTGTTTTGGTTTTCTTTGATGATATTCTCATTTACAGTAAAACATGGGAAGAGCATTTGCAACAGTTAGAGATTGTGTTGAAAATCTTGCAAGAAGAGTCCTTATTTGCTAAATTATCAAAATGTGAGTTTGGGATGAAAGAACTACTGTATCTTGGACACATTATTGGGCAAGAAGGAGTGAAGGTACACATGGAAAAAATCAGGGCTATCTTGGAATGGCCATCACCAAAAAATATTACCGAATTGAGAGGCTTTATTGGCATATGCACCTACTACAGAAAATTTGTGAAAGGGTTCTCCAAGTTGACTTCTCCACTCACTGATTTGACTAAGAAGGATGCTTTCAAGTGGGATGAAGAGGATGAAAAAGCATTCCAAAAAATGAAAGAGGTAATGAGTAGTTGTCCCATACTTGCACTTCCTGATTTTACTAAACCTTTTGTTGTGGAATGTGATGCTTCAGGTGGAGGAATAGGGGCTGTCCTAAAGCAAGGCCAACACCCCATAGCCTTTGAGAGCAGAAAGTTGCAGCCTCATGAAAAACTTTACTCCATCTATGATAAAGAAATGCTGGCCATTATGCATGCATTGGCCAAATTCAGACAATACTTGGTGGGCAGCAAGTTTGTGGTGAAAACTGACCATAATAGTCTAAGACACTTTCTCACCCAAAAGGATCTAAATGAAAGGCAACAAAAGTGGGTAAGCAAGATTCAAGCTTATGATTTTGATATTGAATATGTCAAAGGAAAGAATAATATAGTAGCAGATGCTTTGTCAAGAAGGCCTTCCTTTTCTCTCATGGATATTGCCAAGGATTGGAAAAACATGCTACTAGTTGAATATGCCAAAGACAAATTTGCTTGTGATGTGTTGGATGGAATCAAAGGGGATGATAATTATAGGATTTTGAATGGGATGATATATTATAAGGGAAGAATTTATTTAGTTCATAACTCCAAGCTCAAGTACCGAATTTTGCAAGAAGCACATGATTCCCCACTAGCGGGCCATCCGGGGATCTTCAAAACTTATAGACAGTTGAGGCAAAGATTTTTTTGGAAGGGGCTGAAGGAAGATGTTCAGAAGTATGTGAATGAATGTAAAGCATGTCAACAAAACAAATCAGAACTTACATGTCCAGCCGGCCTATTACAACCATTGCCTATTCCGGAGCAAAAATGGGACAGTATTTCCATGGATTTCATCACCGGATTGCCTAAATCTTTAGGTAAGGATTGCATCTATGTGGTAGTTGATAGGTTGACAAAATTTGCTCATTTCTTTGCTGTTACATCATCTTTTAGTGCTGCACAAGTGGCTGATATTTTTTTCAAAGAAATCTTAAGATTGCATGGGCTCCCCAAGAGCATTGTCAGTGATAGAGATAGTAGATTCATGGGTGCTTTTTGGCAAGAACTTTTTAGATTGGTAGGCACTCAATTGACTCCAAGTACCAGCTATCATCCACAAACTGATGGACAAACAAAGAGGGTAAACCAATGGTTGGAAGGATACCTAAGAAACTATGTGGGAGGGCAGCAAAAAGCATGGGCAAAATGGCTACACTTGGGGGAGTTTTGCTACAACACTACTTATCATATGTCAATAGGAATGTCTCCTTTCAAAGCATTATATGGTTATGATGCACTTACATTTGCTGACATTATATTTGGTGATAGTAGAGCCCCAAAGGCTAAACATTGGGTGGAAGAGAGCCAAGAAATTTTAAAGCTCTTGAAAGACAATTTGCAGGTTGCTCAAAATCAACAAAAACAATATGCTGATAGACATAGAGAAGAGAGAACCTTTCAAGTCAATGATTTAGTATATTTAAGGTTGCATCCCTATAAACAAACATCTCTCAAAAAGAATGGAGCAGAAAAATTAAAACCAAGGTACTATGGGCCATACAAGGTAGTGCGAAAGGTTGGAGAAGTAGCATATGAACTAGAACTTCCGGAAGGGAGTAAAATCCACAATGTATTTCATGTTTCTTGTCTTAAGAAAGCTCTTGGTCAGAAAATCATCACTTCAGAAATACTTCCTCCTTTGGATGATGAAGGTCAGCTCACACTTGTTCCGGAAAAGATTTTGAAGACACGGGAAAGAAGGTTGAGGAGTAGAATCATCAAAGAATATTTAGTGCAATGGAAGGACTTACCAAATGAAGATGCCACATGGGAAGAGGAGAATATTTTGCAGCATCCAAATTTGAAATTGCTTGAGGACAAGCAATCTTGGGTGGGGAGGACTGTAATGTCCCCATTCAAATAAGTGCATAGTAAGACAATCCCATCAATCCTACTAGTTTCCTAGGTTGGATGGGCACATGTGGGATGGTAATAAGGAAACTAATAAATGATATTTATACATTAGAAGGGTTCAAGAATTTAATAAATATGATGAATAAATAAATTCAAGAGAAATTCTAGGTGGCAAGTGGTTTTGGAGACATATGGAGGTGGTGGGACCCACACTAGCTTGATTTTTCAATGACACATGGCAGCTCTCTCTTGCCAATTCGAATTCATGGCAAGGTGAACACTCTTGGGTGAGTTGGTAAGTCATAACACATGGCATTGAGCATATTAGGTCGAAATGGGAAGGAATAGTAACCTCCATGGGAGAGGAAGAGTCAAATTGGAGACTAGTGGACACATGGGCTAGATTCCCTAGTTTTATGACAACAATAATGAAGCATCTATGACATTTTATGACAAAATTCAGACTTGACTTCTTACACTTGACCATTATGACATGTCAGCCCCAAAAATAGGCTCAAGAAGGCGCTCATGGAGTTGGAGGAATCTAAAGAGACTCAAATTCGAATTTGGGAGAAGATGGAAGGTTGGAACTAGGAGACAAGTGGCAAATGAGGAATATTTTCTAAATGGAAAATTATTGAATCTATTGAGAGGATTTCGACCCCTTGAAGGATAATGTTGGTTATAAAATGTAGAAATCAAGTATGAGAATGGCTTTTGATGATTTGAGAAAAATTGCATTTGTGAAGAGAGAGCTAGTGGATGACTAGTTTCTTGCCTTAGCCAATTTCGAGGGTGAAAGATTCCCATCCAAGTTGGTGTTTGGAGAGGCCACTCAGGTCTTTCATGGTGCTTTAATGGAGTTTTTATTTGCAGGTAGCAGCTACAGGAAGTTTCATGGTTTGGTTTAGTGCAGCACTTTCTCTCCACCGTTTCCAGTTTTGAAGGCATATTCGTGCTCCTTGAGGGAGGGCGTTTTTGGTGAGCTATTGTACTCTTTGGGGGAGCTTCTAATGCCCCATTTCTTTTGTAATATGAATTAAATACTCTGTTCTTCATCTCCAAAAAGTTTCAGGTCGAAATTCCAAGTAGAAATGTATAAATCTCATTTTTAATGGAAGAACAATGCCATTTCCCCACTACCTTGTTGTGAGCCAATGTATTGATGATGATTTCGAATGTATGGATGATTCTCTGATATATTTGTGATAAATATATTTACATGGATGTCTTCTACAAGTTTCATGTACTGTACTTGAGCATTTGAAGCATTTTTACTCAGTTTAGTTGTATTGGGAGGTGAAATAGTGCCATTTCCCCAAGGGTCGAATTGGGGGTTTTTGCTGTTGAATGTGAGAGAGTTAGAACAGTATTAAAAATCAATTAATGGTGCATATGAGACCTTAATCACATACTTAACACATTATATACCTCTGTTCATAAATTTGTGGGAGTTTGGAGGCATTTGGAAGGCCATTTGCAGTGTTACCCGAGGGGGATTTGATGCACAAATTACTAGTCAAAATTACATATATTGATCAGAATACAAATCAAGTTTGCAGCAGTATTTGGAGGGCCATAAAACATCCCTGAACCTTATATTCAAGTCTAAATACCATTCATACACTCCTACAGAAGATTTGGGAGCATTTGGGTTGATTTGGAGGTCAAAATAGTAAAACTAGTCAAAGGTCGAAATTGAAAAAAAAGTAGAAAATTGGGCATTTTAATAAAATTTGAAAAAGGGATATTACAGTTCATCAATTCCAGATATGTGGAATCGCAAATCAGTAGAGATTGACATCCCAATCAATCCACAAGCTTCATCACATCTATTTCCCATTTTAATTTCTTATCATCATCAGTGGGTTCTTTTTCTTTCCCTGTGGTAATTCTGAAAAGTCCCCTACTTCGTAGAACATCCTCCATACGAGATTTCCATGATAAATAGTTGGAACTGTTAAGTAGAATATCACAAGGGGTGGCCATATTTGTAAATTAATGGATGTAAAAGAAAAAACCAATATTTTTGATGTGAAGAGCTTGAAAAAATAGGCGGTTTAAAAAAAAACGGCATTGAAAACTGACTCTGTATGATGAAGTTATGCTTGAACAAAGAAACTGTTGAAGATGTCCCCAATAGTGACGTGGCAGCTAGAGAATGTCCAGCAAAAAAAGAACCCCTCTCTTTCCAAGATGAACCTTTTGACAATCACTCTACAAGAAAGTTGCTTTAAGTGAACCACTTTTGTAAAATAAGTGATTTCACTTTTACAATGATATTACTTTTAAATAGTGCAACAATAAAAAAAACTTAAGTGACTCACTTGTATTTTTATTTTTTATTATTTAAGTGAGATGCACTTTTACAATAAAATAACTTGAAAATAGAAATTGCATGCACTTTTTCTTTTAAAAGTAACTTCCTAAGACTTGAACTCAAGACCTATTAAGGAATAAAGCAACTTTGAACCAAGTGAGCTAGATTAAAATGTATGTAAAATATGGGAATGAGGAAGGGTTTTTTTTTTTTTTTTTACTATTCTTACTCGGTTTGTATGCTTGCCCTTTTTCCTGCAAAACACACCACAAATTGAAACAAAAAAAATTTTTCCACACTTGTGGAGTTAGATCTTGTTACCTTGCCCGGAAAGTCTACGTTTTCTCTCTGTTTCTGATTTGCCGAGATCGCGTAAGGTGCACGGCAAAGAGCATATGCAGCCAAGAAAAACCATTTCCCTTTCTGTTTCTGATTTGCCGAGATCGCTCAAGGTGCACGGCAAAGAGCATACGCAGATGGGAAAGCAACAATCCGAACCCAAAAAAAAATCTAACAGTAAAAAATGATGAAATATGAGATTTTTTTTCCTTTTAAAAAAATAAAAAAAATAAAAAAATGTGTCACTGTAACATTATACCTTCAGATCTGATGAAATACGCGTTTCTGGAGCAATCGGGAACCGTTTTCGATCAACTGAAAATTATTTCCCAATGTAAACGATGCTCCGGACGCAATGGAACACCTCCCATAGCCCAGAAATGCACAGAAATACCAGAACTAGAAACCCTTTCAAGTTTCGGCAACAACAGTTCAAGATCTAGATCATAATCGGAAGCGACACTTCATAAAAGCTCTGATACCATGTTCGGGTACATAGGGTACTACCAAAGGACCGAACACCAAGAGAAACCACTTCACACAAACAGATCACAGATCAACACACCGATGTTTTGACGTGGTTTAAACCCTCTTGAGGGAAACACTCCACAGCCCCGGCCAAATAGCTTCTACGGGACAATTTATTATGCAAAGAAAGAAAGTTACAAATGATCTTCTCATAATCGATCAACTAAACAATGACCCTACATGCTCTTTAAATAGAGATCATGGACCAATTGGGTGTTAAGCCACGGATCAAGGTTAGGTTTGATCTAAGAGAAGTTGAGTCATCGGATCACTCTATGTCGGGAACATATCGTGACCGTCGGATTAATTATTTACAAATGCATACTAATGCATACTAAAGAAACACACTATCTCTAACGGATATATTACACAAGTTGATCTTAACTAACTCCTAAGTGTCTAGATATCCTAACAATTTTTTGGGCTAATATTGATTGCAACAACTGAAGATGACAAAGAGTTGTTGGATAAGCTACTTATGTTTTCTTTTCCGACAACAACTAATCAACAATTTTCAGAAATTAAAAGGATTACATCTGTCATTCTTGAACCTGGATCTGTTGGAGACCTCAAAAAAATATGAGCAGTCATCGGATACTAAGAACTGAGAACATAAAAAAATCCCATTCCTTTGAAAAAAAAGTGGTTTTCTCTTATGATTTTGATGACCCCATGGCAAGTTATATGGATTTGTTATGGAATCATATATCTTATATTCTTGACTTTGTAAGGATAGTGTTCTATAGCTAAAAGTATGACCTTTTTTATTATTATCTTTCATGCTTTTCAACTTCCTTAATTATAAATGTGCTTTCAAATGAGAGGGATATTTTTAGTGGATAAGTTACTTGCATGGCTACATTGGAAGCATGGTTTTACTTGAGCGAACAATTTATTGATTAAATTAGTAGGTTGTACATAAATTATCTCGATTTAGAGCATTGGTGTGTAGTAAACTAGCATAAATAATGACTACATATCCCAATGGAGGCACTGGTGAATAACTTTTCAATTTTCAGATTGGTATGCTAGCATGAAAAATGGATTATTTCATGAGCAAGGATGCTATCAAAGCATTAAAAAAATTTGTAGGGACATGATTAAAGAATGGTTAAGAGGATAAAGACATTGGTCTGTAGGGTATTAGCACACCACAGGGAATTTCTATCCCCAGTTGGAGAAAGCGTTAGTACTAAGAGTTTTCACCTAGGGTTGTCTTCGTTTCCAATTTTGATTCCTAATTTTTTTTAAGCTATCCCAAGTTTATTTTACTATTTTCTCTTGAGACAAGTCTTTAATAGTATTGAAGGCTTATTGTTGGTGTCCATTTTGTCACTATTTTTTATCATCAAATCTATTCTGAATGGCATTATTTCCATCATTTTTGCTATAATAAGTTATTCTTTCTTCCATTTAGCCCATCAAACAAACCAGGTATGCATATATTTACTTACCACATGAATTTTGATCAAATCTTGCTATATTATGAATTATTGATGTTTAATGTGACATTTTGAAGCATACTTGGCATTTAGTTTTGATTTACAAGATGCGATTTTTCAAACCACCCTTCATTCAGACTGCGTGTTTATGTTGCTAATGTTCAACCATGTCCATCTCGTCATTCAACCTCGCATTCAGCTCACGAAATCCACGGTTGGCATACTTTAGGTCATTAAAGACAAAAATGGGCACATGGGTTCTCTTTGCCACACGATAGTCATGGTTAATGAGCTTTCGTTATGGAAGATTCGCTTTCCTTCCTTCCAAGCTCGACAACACATCATACCTCCACGTCAATACTCCATACGCCGATTCTCTTGTCCGTTCATCCTGGTATCACGCTGCCTATTCACGCCAACATTCTAGAGGAGTCTGTTTGCCCACGCTCAGTCCTCCAACATGCCACCTCTCTACCCATGTGAAAGGAAGATCAACGTTACAGTAGCCTCGTGAAGGAACCGACCCCGTGAAGCCTGGTGGATGCTCCCTGTGCTGTCACGCATCACTCAAAGCAGCCATTTGCAGTCATAAAAGCCTCTATTTTTAGAGAGGTCGACTCTATCGACCTTCTCTCCCATTGTAAATGTATAAATAAACGCTTTGTATAGAGAAACAGAGTTAGTCTTTATTTGGAAAAGATCATCAGATAGTTTGTAGAATTTGCAGCAGATAACAGACGTTTTGTAATTTTCTCAGTTAATGGAAGTTGCAGTTTGTTGATGCTTTGAGTAACTAATTAGTTTAGTTTTCCATCTCTGATTGCTGGGAAGGGCCCCTCATCAACCAGAGGTTTTGTTTATGTTTTTCTGCATTTTATTTTCTGCAAATAGCTAGTTTATTTTCCTGTATATGTAATTAATTTCATTTTCCTGTAAATGTCATTTCTTTCTTCTCTGTAATTTATATTGTGTTCCTAATTTAATCTGTGTTTTCAGAATTAGTAAATGGTCGACCAAGCATAGCTTTGATAGTTTAATTTCAATCTTTTGTAATTAGATAGGTTGTTTTCTAATTTCCTGCAATTATATAGGACTTAGTTAGTTGTTGTTTCCAGCTTAGTTTATAATTAGAATTAGATTGTAGCTTCTCTTCTCTGTAGCTGCAGGTTAATTCTCTCTCTCATCTCAGTCTTGCTTTAGCATAGAATAGGAATAGTTCATCAGTTCTTTAGACAATCATTAGAATAGGTTTCTTCCTATTATCTTAGCTTCTCAATAAGTCTTCTCACTAATTTCTTTGCATTGTAGGTTCATATGCATTTGCCAGCTGACGTTAAGATCATCAAAACTTCCTTTTTCCTTAGTTTAATTCGTCTTTCCTCATCCAGACTGTCATTCGGATCGTCATTCGGACTTTCATTCTTTCTGCATTGTTTTTATGCTCATCTGAATTCGGTTTCTTAGTTTTTCTTAACTGTAATCTTTCTTGCTCTTAATTAGTATTTTTAACCATAATTAGGCCCCTGTTCTACATTCCATAAAGTTTTAATTCAAGTTTGTTATCATTCTTAGTTTGCTTTAACTATCTTTTAAATTATGTCTTTCATATTTAATTTGCCAATATGTTACTGTTTAAGCATTTATCAGTTTTATTCCTAATTTAGTTCATCACATGCTCTTGAGATTTATTTTAGATTAGAATTAATAATTTCATTCTCCAAGTATTTTAGTTTTAATAGCTTTTTCATTAAGAATAGGATCAGTTTCTTATTTTTAGATAGATAATGAAGATGTCCATGGAATAGAATTTGGATTTGGAAATTAATATCTTCATCAAGTTTTCTACTTGCTTTTACATACATATCTTTATCAAGTTTTCTACTTGCTTCCAAATTAAGTTTAGAAGTAAATATCTTTATTATTTTTTCTACTTGCTTCTAGTCTTCATTAGTTTCATATTATTCTGCTCATGGATAGTAGATAGATCAGAATGTTTAAAGTTAACTATAATTGGTCTCTTTGTAGTTTGCACCTCTTTGCAGAGATCAGATTATATTTACTTCCGTTTTGTTTTTCTATTACATTTGAAAGTCATTACAATATATTTACTCCAGTTCCTATTACTTTTGACATACAACATCAAGGAGAATGGAATTAGAATTATATGTTTTAGTGTAGTCTTGAGTAGTTATTGAATTATTAAATAGTCTATCATTTTGTTTTGATCAACATAGTTTTTTTGCTTATGTAATTTATTATCAAGTCATTTCATAAATAGGTCTCTAATTTGTTTTTGTTTCTAATTCCTAGATTAGAATATGAAATTAATTAGGTAGTTTCCATTTTCATAATTAATAGTTCGCTTTTTAATCAGTTTCCATTATTAAATTATAAAGTAGAGTATTATGATTGGATACTATTCTAGTTCGCTTGTTTGATTTAGTTCTTTTTATTGTTCTCTGAAGTTTGACTCGGTTTTTCATTTTGAAAGATCTTTCGATCTCTTCTTTATTAAAATATTTTTAAGGTCTGACAAGCCAAAAATATTAAGTGCCATTCTACCTTAGCATATACTTTGCCTCAACTCTAAGAATACCAACCCTGGTAGATAATTAAATATTAGGTGTTTTCTTTGAGATAGCTCACACACCTCAACATTTTGGCGCCGTTACCAGGGAGTTGTAGATAAATAGGTAGAATTTAGTCATAGATAAGTTGAATTCTCTTTTGAAATTTAGTTATATTCTTTCCTTTGAAAATAGGCTGGTGGCGGGTGAGCGGTAAGACGAGAGGTAAGAACTTACGCATCTGTTATAATAGGCATACCCAAAACCCAACAGTAGTAGTTGTGCAGCTAGAATTTAATTCAGTTATAGTTTTTTTTCATGAACAGGTCTAGAGATTCTCAAGGTAGATTTATTAAAACTATTTATCTTACTAAAATTCCTACTAACCTATACGGGGGGGCGTGCCACCCCGACTACTAACTCAGCAGAAAGGTATCGGAAGACACCTAAAGGGGATAGTCCTACTTGGAAAGCAAAAGAAATCCTTTCTGGAAACCAATTAGGGGAAGCCATAGGGACATCAGAACAGTCTGTTCATAAACAAATTCCACTAGAAGAACCTCAAAAGGATAAAACTTCAGAACCTCTTAACCCTACGTTAGTCCAAAAACCCAAAGACACTACTTTTTCAATAGTAGGTGGTCCAAACTTAGTAGATTTTGTCGATCCTGCACAAGTAGACACTCTTTTTGAAAGTTCTGTGAACATAGTTATCTCACAGATTGATACAACAACAGTAGGACCTTCAAAACTGGATACCCACGTAGCTGGATACCCATGGGTTCTCAATTAGATGCACTAAAAACTAAAAAGAGACAAGATGAAGAGCGGGAAGCAATGAGTGTTTTCTATCCCAGGTGTAGAACTAAACATCCTCAATGAGAATGTCCATTAAACAATGTTTCAGTTTGTCACCTTTGTACAGAAGAACATCCAACTGATAATTGTCCATCGTTGCCTGGGTTGCAAGCTGTATACAAGAGTGAAAACTTTGGTGAACCATCTAGGAGGCCTTGTCAACCTAGAGATCAACCATCGTATCAAGATTCATCTCAAATTCCACCCTATTACTATCCTTATCAACCCCCTCAACAATGGAACACTTCAGGTTGGCAGAATTGGCCACTGCAGTACCCTCCTCAGAATGCTCAACAGCAGCAATGGCCACATGGATGGAGAGGACAAGATTATACTCAAACACCTCCTCCTATGCCTAACTATCCTTACCCACCTAATATTCAACAAATTATGCCTGGATATGTGCCTCCTTCATTAACCCCTATCCTGAATCAACCTCATTTCCAGAATATGAATCCTCCAAGACCCATAATATTACCTGCACAACCAATACCGAATCCTAACAACAAACCAACCCAAGCTCTTAATAACATTGGGTTGTTACCTCTTCCATCATAAGCCATTTCAACCGTGCCAATACATGAGATTCAACTATGGTCTGGAAGAGTTCTGCAAGACCAACCCAAGTCATCAGTTGTTATTCAAGAAGAGAATGAAGAAGACATACCTAGTGAAGTTTTGAACAATGCCATTCTTAAAGATGTGGTTATTTCTAAATATTCAACTCACAATCATCCACATGAAGAAGTAATTTTAGGAGAAAAGTCACCGCCATATCCAGAGCGTCTTGTAATAGAAAAACTTGTAACTTATCAAGAGTACGATATTATTAATGAATTGAAAAATATTTGTATTAAGATCACTTTATTGCAAGCTATTAAGGATATCCCAATCTATAGTAAAGTATTAAAGGAACATTGTATTAAGAGACCAGGGAAAAAATAAAAAGACCCTTCGACTATTCATGTAATAGGAGAAATTTCAGATTGCATAGCAAACCAACCTAGAATCCTAAAGTATTCAAAGCCAAGGAACCCTGCGGTGACTGTTATCATCAATAACACCGCCATAGGAAATACACTTATTGATATAGGAGTTGCTATCAACTTGATGACTACCACATCTTTAGAAACTCTCGATTTAGGACACTTCCTCCGCCCTACCCCAACGATGCTACAGTTAGTAGATCGTACTATGGTTCAACCTACCAGGATCTTAGATGACATCACTGTATCAGTAGCCTCATGGGAATATCCCGTGGACTTCATGGTTATAGAGTCAAAAGACCCTTCGAAAGGTCACCCCATTATGAATATCCCGTGGACTTCATGGTTATAGAGTCAAAAGACCTTATAAATGCATTGGCTACTACCAATGCATTTATAGGATGTAGGGATGGAGAAATGATTATCTCTGATGGGTTATCTACAAGAAAACTAGCTTTATACCCACCAGCTCAACCAATAATTGAAAACCTGTTTTGGTTAGATTGTCCTTTTGGAGATGAGAACTTGGAATAAATTTCCCTTGTTAGTGGTCTCTCTCGGGCACTTCAAGAGAAAATTACCGAGATTGTGTTGAACCAATTTATCTCTTCCACAACATGTGTAGACTTTCCTCAGTCTTTCTCCCAACTTGACCAAATCTTTGGAGATGAATTCCAATAAAACATGAGCCTCTCAACATTTACAAGTACACCCTATGTCTTCGCAATCGAAGAACATTTAGGATCCTATACCATACCGTGTGAGGTTAGTACCGACAAATTTCTACATATAAATGCAGGTTTAGATGAGAGTCAACAAAAACAATTACTAAAAGTTCTCAAGAGTCAAACTGGAGCATTTGCATGGGAATATACCGATATGAAAGGTATACACCTATATACCTGTATCCACCACATTTACACAGACTCGAACATACCTCCTGTTAGGAAGCCCCAGAGAAGAATGAACCCCACCACTAAAGGACATAGTAAAATATGAACTACAAAAACTCCTTAACGCTGGATTCATCTACCCAATTTCTAACAGTAAATGGGTGTCGCCTATGGTGGTAGTTACGAAGAAAATCACAAGGAAATGGCGTATCTGTGTCGAATTTTGAGAACTGAACAAGGCCACTCTTAAGGACTACTTCCCTTTGCCTTTCATCGATCGGGTGTTAGACACCTTATTAGGGAAACAATATTTTTCATTCCTTGATGGGTATAGTGGATACAATCAAATATTGATAGCACCTGAGGATCAAGACAAGACAACCTTCACTTTCTCTTGGGGGACATATGCCTATCGAGTGCTACCATTTGGCCTATGTAATGCACCTTCTACTTTCCAGCGTGCAGTCCTAGGAATCTTTGCTGATATCATACATGATTGTGTAGAAGTCTATATGGATGATTTTGCAGTTTATGGTAATACCTTCCAAG
Source organism: Larix kaempferi (assembly GCA_027924585.1). Classification (NCBI taxonomy): domain Eukaryota; kingdom Viridiplantae; phylum Streptophyta; class Pinopsida; order Pinales; family Pinaceae; genus Larix; species Larix kaempferi. The sequence continues at coordinate 48,215,018 of BSBM01001229.1, forward strand.
AGGCCCCTTGATAACCTCGAAACAGTTCTTATTCGGTTGCCAAGAAACGAACTTAGCTCTCAGTCATGAAAAATGTAAGATGTTACTGACCAAGGGCATAGTTTTGGGACATCATGTCTCTCTTCAAGGTATTAAGGTGGATCCCGCTAAGATAGAAGTAATTGTTAATATTCCCCCTCCAAAAACTCCAAAGGAAGTAAGAAGATTTCTTGGCCATGCCGGATATTATAGATGTTTCATTGAGAATTTCACTAAAATAGCCACACCTATGTTCAAACTACTCATGAAAGACACAGAATTTCAATGGACTGAACCCTGTCAACAAGCCTTCGAAACTTTGAAGACAAAACCATCAATAGCACCAGTTCTTAGGGGACCTAACTGGTCCCTCCCCTTCCATATATCTATTGATGATTTTGATATAGTTATAGGAGCAGTCTTGGGTCAGAAAGAAGGAAAGGCATCACATGCCATATACTTCACTAGTAAAAATTTGACTCCTACAGAATCGAAATACACTGTTACTGAAAAAGAGTTTCTAGAAGTAGTTTATTCCATCAACAAATTTCATCATTATATCTTAGGATATGAAACTTTTATACACACTGACCACTCTGCCATCACATTTTTGATGAAAAAACCTATCACCAATGGCAGAGTGACTCGGTGGCTTCTGTTGTTGCAAGAATTTAACATCACCATTGTCGGTCGAGAGAATGTAGTAGCTTATTTTCTCTCTCGAATTCAAATTAACGATAATGCTGGCCCTGTCGATGATAGTTTTACAGATGAACATTTATTCGCTGTATCTATTCGAACCCCATGGTTTGCAGACATAGCCAATTATTTAGCAACTGGAAAGCTACCTAACCATCTCTCCCCACCTAAGAAACGTAGGATCAAAGTTCAAAGTTCCAATTATTCTTTGGTAGATAATGAACTCTTTCGTACTGGTCCTGATCTTATTATTAGACGATGCGTACGGGAGGATGAGATGGCAAAGATCCTTCATGCATGTCATCGTGGACCTTGCGGTGGGCATTTTTCTGATAAGAGAATAACATACAAAGTGTTGCACTCAAGGGGTGTGACAGTTTCCAAAGAATGGGTAGACCTACACCATCCGATGAGATTCCTTTACAACCCCAAGTTATGATTGAGCCTTTTGAAAAATGGGCTTTAGATTTCGTTGGACCAATTTCCCCTATGTTTCGTAGGAAGAAGTACATCCTAGTCTGTACATATTATGTCACCAAGTGGGTAGAAGCCAAAGATTTATTCCAAGCCACAGAAAAATCAGTGGTAGAGTTTATATATGAAGAAATATTTACCCGATTCGGTGTACCCAGGTAAATTGTAACCAATCAAGGATCTCAGCTTACCTCCAAATTAATGAAAGAGCTTACCGACAAATATGGTATTAGACATTGCAAATATTCACCATATCACCCACAAGACAATGGTCAGGTGGAATCCACCAACAAAGTATTAGAAACCATCCTGACTAAGACTATCTAGTTACACCACAAAGACTGGGCAGATAGGCTTCCAAAAGCTCTGTGGGATTATAGGATAACTTGGAGGAACACTATTGGCCACACACCTTATGAACTCGTTTATGGTAAACAAGTTCTTCTACTTATTGAATTTCAAGTTAAAACCTTTCGTATGGTTGCACAATTAGGGATGAATCTAGAAGAAGCACAGGGGCAACGAATCCTACAAATAAACGAATTAGACGAAATTAGGCAAGATGCTATTCAACGCACAATATTAATACAAAACCAACGCAAAAAGTGGCATGATAGATACATTAAACAAAAAAAATTCAAAACTGGAGACTGAGCATTACTTTTTTATCCAAGATACAAAAACTTTCAAGGTAAACTAACTATTCGTTGGATGGGTCCATATGAAATTGTTACATCCTTTGATAATGGATCCGTTTAAAATTAAGACAATTGATGATTCACAAGTTTATTTGTTGTAAATGGACATAGACTTAGACTTTATCATCAACCAATATCTAAACAAGATTTTGTGCAAAATGCCTTACAACAAGAGGAAATGGAACTAGTAGAAGAGGAAGTCATTCCTCCTCCTCCTAGTCCTTGAATTATTTTGGGTTATCTTCTTTTGTATATATGTAGATATGTTTCTTTTGATTTTCAATAATAAAGGGCCATTTCTAACAACTGATTACATCTTTTACATGAACTCTATTATGATCAGTTTGTAAAATGTTGTCAATAAAATAGGAAGACTCTTTTTCCTTTAGTTAATTTGAAAATTTTACATAACTTGTTTTTGTACATATGCTTTTGTTTTGAATAAAATTTAAAATCATTTGATAAGTGGTTTTGCAGCTTAATTACAAGAACCCTATCTTTTTAACCAGCTCATGCGATATTATGCGAAAAGGGAATTGCTCTAAAAAAGAAATACTTATAGTTCTCCTTCTCTTTCGGTTATTGTTAAAAAATTGAAAATTTATAGTGAAAGGATAAAGCATTCTTGATATCATTTGTAACCACTTTCTTTTATGATTCTTTATATGGTATTTGATTCAGACATGCACATTTCTTATTTATCATTATAACAGTTGCTCAAAGACCTACTTTGATTATTATGCTCTCCACAAAACTCTATCTTACACTTATGGACTGCTAGTTCATCCGGTACTCATTATCAAAACTTGTCTCTAAAGCACCTTTAAAAGGTAGCCTAAAAGTGGGTGATATTTTCTATTTTGTGGGGAACATTACTGACCTTTTATGAAGAAGATAGACTGTGAAGTCAAAGAACAACTTTAGGTTATTATCTTTTGGCATGATCTGTAATTTAGGCCATTATAAATAAAGTTACTCATAAGGTTTGTGCTAAAAATTTGAATTATGTGTTTAACAGGCTTAGCACACTCTAGTGCCAACTGGATTCCTTACTGAAAACATAATTATACGAAGCAAACCCGCCAGGGTAACTGAACAGGCTCGCTGGAAGCGGGTCCATGCTAAGTAAAATCTTAAACAAGGAAGCTCGGTAAATGCAAGTAAACCCGTTGGGGTATTGAACAGGCTCGCTGGCAGCGGGGCTATGCTTGCATGGTACCAAGATAAACCCACCGGGGTACTGAAAAGGCCTGCTGGCAGCGGGTCAATATTGGGTAAAAGAGGTTTGGTTAATGCATTGCTATTCACATAACTCATAAAAAAACTAAGTATACAAACACATGTTTAGGCCGATTATTTATACTGTCATTAGATAATGGCTGTAAGTTGGACTTGGACCCTGTCATCTAATTCAAACAATACCTAGGATATGACTATCCTAGAAATAGGACCCATAATTATAGTAGATCTCAAAATTTTACGGTGAAACTTATCTATATTCTTTGGATGACAAGAGATCTTTACAATGAGTCATGGACGACTAGTTTTCCTATGGCATTTTTCGCATCTTTTACACTATTATCTTCATATGGTATTTTAAGCACTGTTGTATTCTTTTTGATGAATGTACATATCTGAATCATCTACATTTATTTGGTTAATACTTCATTTTGAAAATTATCATAGTATTTTAGAATCTATCTGTAATACTTTCAATTGAAATTTTTTAATATTAATCATTTTCTCTTTTATGGCTTGAGGACACGCCATATTTTTGGTTTGGGGGAAGATTAGAACTGTTCTTACTTGCTGAATATTTATGAAAATTTTATTTATATATGATATAATGATAGGTTTTTTCAAGTTAATGTAAAAGAAGAAGAAATATTGATCTAATCAAGAACAAAAGAGGAACGCAACTAAAAGATCCATAAAAGCAAAGTTTACAACATCTTTTGTGCACTAATAGCTTTAGAAATTCTTTGCAAATTCAACTTCGGTTAGCATCAACAATAAATATCTTGTATAGAAAAAATTCTGTCTGAAGGATTGAATGACGGGTCAAATGTCGATCCGAACAAGGCAAATAAACAACATTCTGAATGGAGTGTTGAATGAAACCATAGCCTATAACAGCTTTATTTAATATGCCAAGATGTTCAAATTTGAATATTATTGATAAGTTAATTGGCTAATTATGACAGGGATAAATCAAATGTCGATTTCACAAATGGCTTCATTCTCTTATCCATCTCGCCTCCATTAAATGAATGGATTATGCATCATTGTGAATCATTGCATGACGGCCATTTGGTATTACTTATCCTGTTGTACGACTTGCCACCATATTTATCGAATCATGATCTCTCACGTGTAATCTATTTTCATTACGTGAATTACATTCAACCTATCCAAAGCTCGGCTTTGGACATGGTTGAATATATTATAAACCACACGTATTCACTAGATTCACACACTTCTACGCTGGCACTTGACTCAAGATCTTCGAATGACAGGTGCGATCTTTCAAGCATGCCAAGCCCTTGTCCACTATCGTTCAAACATTCAAACGGACCTTAGTTTAAACTGATGATTGCACGAATTTCTCCTCAGTCTGTTCGCTCTACATCTTTTTGTTGAGACGCGTCCTCTGCAATTTCTTGCACCTCTTGTATTCATTTGCATTCCCCCGTCCTCTGTCAATAATGCCAATTCATTACGAGCCTGGCAGCTACCAGGACCTCCTCCGCATTTCTGAGTTTAAAGCCTATCGTGAAATGTTTTTTCGAGCGGGTTGGGATCCATTTCTCCGCCTTCTCCAAGGCCACGACCACAAAATTTCACTATTGTTCGCTAAGGGTTTTGATGGCAAGATGGCCAAAGTTGGCCATCTCACTTTCTCTGTGACAGAAGAATCCATCTCATTGGCCACCAAGCTCCCAAGGGAAGGTTCCCGATGGCACAAACATCTCTTCCTCCCACAGAAGGCTCACGAATTTGCCTTGAAGGCCGATTTTCAACACGTTGTTGGTACCAAAGGATGCCACAGGGAATGGGTCAAGATGAAATACTTAGATCCTTTTACTGTTATCATTCATTTAATCACTTGTGAGGGTAAGTTTACTATTTTTAAAGTCTGCCATTTTAGATTGCTAGCACATTTTGTTAACAATCAGACCCTCAACTTCCCATTTTATTTCCTGAAAAGTTTGGAGAAGATGTATAGCCAAGTTAGGAAGAATACTGTTAATCCCTCTAGTAGCTTGTATCACCATTGTCTCATTAAACTCTTGATCATTCACCAGTTAGAAAAGAGAGGGAAAACTTGGGATCGTTTTGTTTTTCAAATACTGAACCCTCATTTGATTGAGAAGTCTACTGTCAAATCCTCTCCCTCTCGAAAACATTGTTTCCAATCTGGTATTGGTGAGCCTACCTAATCCTCTACACAAGCAGAATGAGACACTAAGCGTGTGCAATTTGATGAGGATCCCTTAGGTGACGAGCACCTTGTTCAGTCATCACCTTCTCATGAACTTACCCTTGGTGACCCTACTTCGGAACCTCCACTCTTTTCAGTACCCACTAAATCCACGGGAACAAATTGTGACCAATCCGTTGACCAGTCTGTCATTCAGACTATCGTTCAGCCATCACGTTCAAATGTCCAGTTAGATGACCATACCCTTGAAACACCCCTCCTCACATTGGCCAACGTATCTGCTCGAATGAGTGAAGCCTCTGCTGCTGAAAGTCCTCCTGCACACAACGAAGACAAAATTATTGAAGATCATACTGTTGAGTGTGGAACATTTTCAAAAGAGTTGAGTCCCCCAAAGAGCCCTGAACATCATCAAGAACAGCTCATTCTGACTCAGTAGGAGATGGATAAGTTGATCCAAGTGATAGCATGATTGGAAGACCATAATCAAAGCTATGTGGAAACAATTTCTGAGCTTCACGAGGAAAACAAGGCACTGAGTACACAAGTAAAAGGCATTGAATGCTTGGTTAACGCCAAAACAACATCCCATACTGCCTTGTGGATGAGGTATAATTCCTTAAAGAACCAATTCAAGAAGCTCCAAGCCAAATCTATATCTTCATCATCCATTTCGAAGGCCGTTTCTACCATAGCTCAACCTTCTTCCTAATTTCTCTCTATTTTGCTCAGTGGGACCTAGCATATCTTTGGTTTGGGGGAATGTTGGTGTCCATTTTCTCACTATTTTTAATCATCAAATCTATTCTGAATGGTGTTATTTCCATCATTTTTGCTATAATAAGTTATTCTTTCCGCCATTTAGCCCATCAAATAGACCAGGTATGCATATATTTACTTACCACATGAATTTTGATCAAATCTTGCTATATTATGAATTATTGATGTTTAATGTGACATTTTGGGGCATACTTGGCATTTAGTTTTGATTTACAGGATGTGATTTTTCAAACCACCCTTCATTCAGACTGCGTGTTTATGTTGCTAATGTTCAACTGCATCCAGCTCGTCATTCAGCCTTGTATTCAGCTCGGGAAATCCACGGTTGGCATACTTCGGGCCATTAAAGACAAAAATGGGCACGTGGGTTCTGTTTTCCACATGGTAGTCATGGTTAATGAGCTTTCGTTATGGAAGATTCGCCTTCCAAGCTTGAAAACACATCATACCTCCACATCAATACTCCATATGTTGATTCTCTCATCCGTTCATCCTGGTATCACGTTGCCTGTTCACGCCAATGTTCTAGAGGAGTCTGTTCACCCACGCTCAGTCCGCCAACACACCACCTCTCTTCCCACGTCAAAGGAAGATCAACGTTGCAGCAACCTCATGAAGGAACCAACCTTGTGAAGCCTGGTGGATGCTCCCTGCACTGTCACGCATCACTCAAAGAAGCCATTTGCAGTCATAAAAGCCTCTATTTTTAGAGAGGTTCTGTAGCTGTAGGTTAATTCTCTCTCTCATCTCAGTCTTGCTTTAGCATAGAATAGGAATAGTTCATCTTCTTTAGACAATCATTAGAATAGGTTGCTTCCTATTATCTTAGCTTCTCAACAAGTCTTCTCACTAATTTCTTTGCATTGTAGATTCATCTGCATTTGCCAGCTGACGTTAAGATCATCAAAACTGCCTTTTCCCTTAGTTTAATTCGTCTTTCCTCATCCAAACTGTCATCCGGATCATCATTCGGACTTTCATTCTTTTTGCACTGTTTCTATGCTCATTTGAATCCAGTTTCTTAGTTTTTCTTAACTGTAATCTTTCTTGCTCTTGATTAGTATTTTTAACCATAATTAGGCCCCTGTTCTACATTCCATAAAGTTTTAATTCAAGTTTGTTATCATTCTTAGTTTTCTTTAATTATCTTTTAAATTATGTCTTTCATATTTAATTTGCCAATATGTTACTGTTTAAGCATTTATCAGTTTTATTCCTAATCTAGTTCATCACATGCTCTTGAGATTTATTTTAGATTATAATTAATAATTTCATTCACCAAGTATTTTAGTTTTAATAGCTTTTTCATTAAGAATAGGATCAGTTTATTATTTTTAGATAGATAATGAAGATGTCCATGGAATAGAATTTGGATTCAGAAATTAATATATTCATCAAGTTTTCTACTTGCTTTTACATACATGTCTTTATCAAGTTTTCTACTTGCTTCCAAATTAAGTTCAGAAGTAAATATATTTATTAAGTTTTCTACTTGCTTCTAGTCTTCATTAGTTTCATATTATTCTGCTCATGGATAGTAGATAGATCAGAATGTTTAAAGTTAACTGTAATTGGTCTCTTTCTAGTTTACACCTCTTTGCAAAAATCAGATTAGATTTACTTCCGTTTTGTTTTGCTATTACATTTGAAAGTCATTACGATACATTTACCCCAGTTCCTATTACTTTTGACGTACACCATCAAGGAGAATGGAATTAGAATGATATGTTTTATTGTAGTCTTGAGTAGTTATTGAATTATTAAATAGTCTATCGTTTTGTTTTGATCAGCATAGTTTTTTTGCTTATGTAATTTATTATCAAGTTAAGTCATTTCATAAATAGGTATCTAATTTGTTTTTGTTTCTAATTCCTAGATTAGAATCTGAAATTAATTCAGGTAGTTTCCATTTTCATAATTAATAGTTCGCTTTTTAATCAGTTTCCATTATTAAATTATAAAGTTGAGTAGTATGATTGGATACTATTCTAGTTCGCTTGTTTGATTTAGTTCTTTTTATTTTTCTTTGAAGTTTGACTCGGTTTTTCATTTTGAAAGATCTTTCGATCTCTTATTTATTAAAATTTGACAAGCCGAAAATGTTAGGTGCCATTCTACCTTAGCATATATTTTGCCTCAACTCTAAGAATACCAACCCTGGTCGATAATTAAATATTACGTGTTTTCTTTGAGATAGCTCACACACCTCAACACTTATCCTCAGTTATTTTGTTGAGTTTTTGTTTATGTTAAAAGTGGACTGTTAGTTAATAAAATATGCTTAGCTGGCACAATGTCTGGATGGAGTTTGTTGTTAGTTTTGCATGTAATCCTCCTTGGTTTAAGTTTATGAACTTGACGAAAGTGAAAGTCAGCCACGAGGTAGGGCTTTCCTTGAATAAATGACGCTACAAAATGATTTGTCAGTTGCGCTGTAGAACAATTTCGCAGCTACATTGTAGAACTACGTGTACATGACTGCTTTAGTCATCGACTTTGGGTGCGCTTTCCAAACAGATATAAATGAATGTTTGAAAACCAAAAGAGATTTTTGTTGGGAACATACCCAATTACAAAAACCTCTATCGGTTTTTACACAGTGTCACAATTCAGGAGCTATGGGTAGCGCTTTACAGCCTATTTTTCAGGATTTTGCCCGATTTTCCTGTAGGTGACTGTTTGAGTTATCAGATTAAGGAGCCGATTCTGACCAAATAATAATGAATATATTGAAATGGTTAAAAAAAACTTCATAAATGGGGTGATTTACAAAAACCTCTTCCATTTTTGTAACATTTATCATGGTTAGAGATATTCGAATGGATATTTAAAGCCAATTTTCCTAGATTTCACCAGTGACAAATTAGCAGTTGAAAGGCCACCTCAGCAATTTGATTTGGAATAATATATTTCAATTTTAATTAGCAAACTAAATGTAGAAAATGAATCTTTTAGATCCATAATCTTTGGATCTTGATAATTATGTAATGGGATATAAAACCTAGTAAAAGGAAGAAGAAGGGGTATTCTTCTGGGAGGAAACTGCAGAGGCTTTTTAGTTTTGGGAAAACCAAAAAAGACCGGTGGAATATTTGTAAGCTTTGTTTTACAGTAATCTATGCATTTTGGTGTTCATTTTCAGCTATGAATCAATATTGTGCCTCTGTCATATTTTATTGCTAATGGTTTACATGAAAATAGAATTGTTTATGCACTGCATGACTGTTAAAACATAAATCCAATGTCACTTAAGATTTAGGTGAACATAGCCTGTGATTACTACCCTGTTTCCATGATTTCTTATTGTAATGCTATTATGGTATGTAATAAAACCTTGTGATTGTATGAATGAGAATATTTCCCTTTCATGCATTTACATGTTATGCTTAGGTAATAAATTCCTGGCTCATATTTAATTCTTAACTGTAAAGCCTTCTTAATGATATTGTATTAATGTTCTTCTTTGTATTGTTAATTTTTCCACCTGAAAAATTTGGCTCACCTTCTTGAAAACCACTCATTTTAAAACCAAAGACACAATTTATTCCGAATTACATTTCAAGTGCCCTAGATTTTCCCTTAGCAGTCTCGGTGCATACCTTAGGGATAACACCATCTAAGGAAACATTGTTAAGCATCCTCTATGGAAACATGTATGCCTCATTCTCAAACATATCTTGCAACATTCTCAGAAGGATCGGGTAACTGAAACTAGGGACAATTTACTTTTGTTTTGATTTTGTTCAAATTAATGGAGAATTATGATACTTAGGTAGCCTCTTGAATGGATTGAATTCCTAATTCTATTACCCCTTGGAACCATGATTTTTTATTTTCTTTCTCTTCCATATCAATACTTCACAATCCTATTGTCTAACCACTATGTGCATAATTTGTAATTATTTCAAAATTGATAATCATTATTTGGAAGCCATATAAATTTAGCCTAAACTCCTTTTATATGAATGGTCATTTACGAACCTTCTCAGTTATAATCTTGATCACAAATACACATTTAATTGTATCATGATGATCACAATTCCTTGAAACATGATATGTTTCTTCACGTACAACCATCATACCATTATCCCTTCCTATTCACTCGTACTAATCTACCCCTGTCCTAATTATATTAACTGAAACGTCAAGCAAGGATCATATACTCCTTCACTAGAGGATTGCATTGAATTATGATGAGGTTTGAGTTGGATGGAATTGAACTCCTAAAGTCAGCCTACGATATTTGTTGATGTTACGGAGAAAAAATTCCTATGGCTTGGGGTAGACCACAATAGACAGATGACTACCAGAAATCAACTCAATTCCCAATGCATGCTATATAAATGTAAATGCTAAGATATTGAATAAATGACCAACCTTCAACCGGACGTTTGATGTAGATCCCGATTGAGCTTTCAAATCTCTACACTTGAACCTGCAACTTAGTCTCAACAATAAACACAAGCAAGTGCATATAATGTATGAAAGATGTTAGCATAAACAATAGCATGGTCCATGACATAATAAGAAAATGTTACCAAATGTTAATAAAAAACCATTCACAAGATCAATTGGACGAGAAAATGAGTATTTCTATTAATGTAAACAAGAAGTACATGATACAACCTCTTTCTGGCAACTCATCTAAACCAAGCACTAGGTCCCTCCACTTGTGTCTCCACCACTTCAATCCCCCATGCAATGGAAAACTCACAAGTAAAGGAAGGATTCCTTCAAAAGATATGGAAGATTTTGGTAGGTGAACATAAAGGGTTCACAAAAACTAGGATCAATGGATGTAGACTAAAGCTATCGAAAAAATCCAATAGAGTTTTGATGCTCTCTCCCTCTCCTCCTTCCATGCACCATAAGAGCTCAATATATAACCCTCCAAAGGTAGGTGAAAGGTCGAATCGAGTCGTTTCGGGATACATGGAGGGCCAAAGGTCACCCTATGACTGCTTTTTGGAGTAAAAAGGGAGTTTTTTACTATAATTTACCATTTAACTCGATGTACGTGGGCCATAGTGGGATAGACCGCGCATGCACGAGTTGCAGTAAAGCAGCTCACGTACAGGAACAAAAATAAGGGAAAAGAGGTTCCTGGAGGGAAAAAAGTGGTTATGAGTCAATCAAATGAATAACAGAGGCCAAAGAGTATAAATTCTCACAAGGTGTAAAAATACACTGTAACAGATGCCCCCTAATGTGTGAGATCGGAGAAGGTACTATGATGGCCGAAAAACATATTTATAAATCTAAAAAGTGGAGTGATGGTGACACAAATGGATGGAGTATACCACTCGTCATAATACAATGATATCTCTGAATACATATAGGTACAATACATCTCAATCTGATACAATGGCCATGAATAGGCAGTATATAGTGAATACATGTCGTAAGTGGTCATAGCCATGACCCACTAAGATATGGTCTCTTGCTGAAGAGGAAGCAACTGATGCAAACTAAAGGTACAAAACCACTGATGTATGAGATTGATCTCTCACAAGCACAATCAAAATCACCAGTAGCATATTGAATGCCACTAAAGTCTGGGGTCTTCTACACAAATCATCTGCGGTGCATTCCCTATCAAGCGAATAAAGGTGTTGATTTCGAACCTGATGTGGCATCATATGATTACCGGTCATTGATGTATACCATTAACAGACGCGAGATAACCCACCAATAATCAAAATGGGCATAAAGGCATGGAGTACATTCACCAAGTGTGAATAGAGGTGTTGAGATCAAACACTATGATGAATCCATCGATCAGGGGACATTGATGAATTCCCAAAACTGTCGATGGTGAGAGAACCTACCACTAATGACTACAAGCCTCAAGGTACTCAACAAAATTTAAGTCTCGATACCGGAATAAATGGGTTGGAGTCGATAGAATGACACTCGCTAGAAGGAGGGAATTAATGAATCCCCCATCAGCCAACACGAGGTAACCAGCTACACTGAAATATTTGGAAGAAATCGGACTAACAAATCGAACTGTATGGGATGGCCGACATGCAATAGTCAAGTGATATGAGGAGTGGCCGACTCTGGTTTCAATACTTCCTTTGAACAAGAGCATGAGTAGATGGATAGACTTAGGAAGCATAGACTCAAGTACTAGATAATAATAATACTTTGCGATGCATGAGGCATCAACAAAGACTCCATAATAACTGGAAGCTTAACCAGTCGGTGGAGTAAGATATGAGAAATGAGTACAGCTCCTAAGGTCCTACTAATGTCCTGACTCATAATGAATGGAGTGGAGATGAATGCTTTGTTCAAAGGCGACACGATAGCTGCCAATAAGAGGTAGTAAATATTTTCCCGTCCGAATTTTTAGTTATATGATTTTTTTTTCCTTTTCATATTATGAAAGCTTGAAAAAGAATAAAATTGCTTATAGTACAACAAGTGAGGGAAAGAGTGTCAAGTGCAAGCAAACTAGTTCCAAGCAGTGGAACATACCTATGATCAATGCAAGGAAGCATGTGCAAGATGTGGACACTTGGGGGGTGTTCCCTCAAGGTAAGGGTCATCAAGCTGCGAAAGATAAATGGAGGATCTGCTTGGCTCAGAAGGTAAAGTGCTCAGGCACATAGCTAATAATTGCGAAAAGCGGGAGCCGACACAAAGCTCAAAAGGCAAGCAGGATAATGCAATGCAATCACAACTCAACATAAATGGGGAGTCCTCATGGGAGATGGCCAGAATAAATTGAAGTAGAGTATGAGTCTTCATCTCAATGTCATGGTGTGACTACAAAGGACTCTCAATCCTAAGGAGAAACAACGACATGGGAACCAAAAGACATAACAAGGATCTAACTAGGGCACCCATGGTTGGACAATCCCTACTGCTAAATAATGACACTTCTAAAGTAGCATAGAGGTTTTGTGTCAGTTAAAAAGTGGGGTCGCACCTAAGGTTTATGAATGTGGTCATAAGTTCAATGCAAAAATATAGGCGAAATGACATCCTAACCTATATGCTAGGTGTAGAAAATACTTGCTGAAGGAGCGAAATGGTTGAAAAATCCAATCTCGTAAAAAAAAACTGCTAAAAAAGGCACTTTACAACAGCATATTAGTCCAAAACAGCTCAAAACGACAAAAACTATAGGAAAGTGGGTTTGAAAAATTATAAATAGTAAAAAGAAATTACTTTTACCATTCCATTTTCACTTTTCACCCAACACAATCCTTTGGTTAGTTTTTACCCTCGATCTTCAGTTGCCGATTCTGAGAGCTATGGGCGTCAGATTCACAAGTCATCTGGATCAGGTTGGTGGTCTCATCCCCCTATTCAATTTCATGGTTTTTATTTCAGTTTTTAATGGTCAATTTTTTAGTTTTTCAAAGAACTAAACCTACTCGGTGCTGTACGCGGGCTATAATTTCACGGGTCGCGTGGAGAGATTCTTGTGCGCGGTCAACGCATGTGTTGACCATGTATACGCGCGACTGTATACATATTAGCTTGCATACAGTGCCGTGGGTGATGTTTTCTAAACACATTGGCACTAAAAGACTCAATTATTTGCTTCCAGGATGGTCCTAGAATGGAGAGAGAGAGAGAGAACATGACATTGTTGATGAACACGTACGCCAAGATTTACCTGCCCAACAAGCTTTACAAGCATGTGGCCTTTACAAATTTTGGAGCATCAAGGGTTTAAGGGCCCAAAACCGATTGCTCATTTAGTTGGTCAACTATTGGGATGCGGAAGCACAACATTTCGATCTAGATGGGAAACCACTTCCATTGGATGTGGAAGATATATACTTCATCATGTTAGGAACCCATGCCAACCCTTCTCTTTACTTTGTTAGTATATTGTTGTTGGACGCATATGATTTGTAAGTCGTCCCGTAGTATTTTTTGATCCATAGTTTGTATTATTGTTGTTGGACGCATATTCTTTGTAATTCGTCCCATAGTATTTGTTGATCCATAGTTTGTATTAGCCCATGGTATTGACCCATAGTATTGGCGCCTAGAATTAGTATATAAGCTTGTGTTGAGGCCAATGAAGGCACCGTGAATTTATTTGTATTGAGCTTGCTCAAAGGAGGTTTCCCCCTCGAAGTGGCTTGTGATCAATAAAATATTATGTGATCTCATATATTGTTCATTTTATCAATTAATTGTTGCAGGTTCCTCACATCTGATATCAGAGCACTTTCTTGGGCTCGTTGGGTGAAATTTCTTCCAAATTTATTTTTTTCGCATCTGTTGGAGGTTCGGATTTGGGAATAATCCCTAATCGCTTAACTGTGGGAATTACTTGGGTATAAGCCCTAAAACTCATTGTGAGGAGTACCACAGGAACCCCAAAGTAGCTGGCCCATTGAGAGGACTTGCCAGCAAAAAGGGAAACGAACCCTACCTGATTGACTAGTTCCCACCCATGAGGTAAGCCAAGAGTTGTCGTTTGTGGAAAAGCAGTTATCAGTTTTACCTGAGCTGCGGAATGAGGGGTACTGCCCCAATATGCAATCCGTTAGATATCATTGGTGGCCGAGTGAATACCTTGAACCGTTAGGAAGCCCAGCATACCTGGGGTCCATATCTATTTTCAGCTGATAAATCGCAGATTTCCTCTATCCAAAACTGTTGTCTATCACTTTCGCGTCGTTGCATATCCATCTGTTTCTGATCCCTTCCGCGCCATTGCAGATCCATTTCTGAAAATAAATAAATAAATATGTTTTTTCACCATATCTCCCTTATTTTCACTCTGTTTCCCTTGAAACTTTCCTGAAACCCCTGCAATCCCATTTTGCATATTTAATTCTTGAGTACCCTATCCCAAATTCCACTTCCCAAAGCCATAAATCCCACATTTGTCTATTTTTAGGGTTTTCCATAACTTCTTTGATTTTCACCCATTCGTCTTCAAATTTTACCACAGTGTTCATTTCCTATTTCTTCTTCTTTGTCCCTCTCTAACAAATTTTCTCATTCCTTCACCCCGCTTCTTAAATCCTACTTTTCTGCTCCCCTGTCCATTCGAAAGTGTCCAAAACCTAGTCAAACCCCAATTACCCATTCGATTTTTTCTCAAATCCAGACTTTCATTTACTAAAACAGTTTTTGTTTTTGTTTTTCTACCCACTCAAAAAACAAAAAACAAAACTCCTGGTTATGGTTGTCACCCGCGCAGGAGAAAAACCATGGAGGAAAAACTTGTAGCCCTCAAAACCAAACTCCAGGATCTGGATGAAAATTTTCTCAGCCTCCATCTTGAACATTCAACCATGAACAATAAACAATAGTCAGAATCTTCTTCAGACAATGGGTTCTCTTGTTCCAGCAATTTTCGTGGTCTGAAGCTTGATTTTCCTCGCTTCAATGGTACTGATCCGAATGGATGGATATACCGGGCATAACAATATTTCAGTTTGCATAATACTTTTGATGTCACCAAAGTTCCACTTGCATCTTTTCATTTGGAACAGGAAGCTCTTCAATGGTACCGTTGGTACACCAAGGCTCATGAAGAGCCAAAATGGCCAGATTTTTGCCAGCTCCTTTTGCAACAAATTTGGTCCTAGTGCTTTTGATGACTTAACAGGAGCCCTCACTAAACTTCACCAAACTAGAATTGTGAGAAAGTATCAAACCAAATTTGAGAAACTAGCCAACCGCACCGAAGGATTGCTTGATGACTTATACAGGAGTTGTTTTATCAGTGGTCTAAAGGATGCAATCTGCTCTGAGGTAAAAATGTTTAGTCCCAACACAATGATGGAATCCCTGGGGGTTGGATAAGTTGGAAGAAGACAATATTGCATCACAACAGTGGTCCAAACCCACTTTTGTTCCCTTCAGAAATATGGGTTCTCAACGACCTCCCATCCCACTAGATCCTCGACCAACTCCTATCAAGCATTTGTTTGAAACAGAGATGTGGGCATGCAGAGAAAAAGGGCTTTGTTATAATTGTGATGAGAAATTCACTTGGGGACATAGATGTGTTTGAAAAAAATATTTATCTCTTGGATGTGGATTCTCCGAATGCCTCTGAAATTGGTGAAGAAGCTCCATATATAATAGATGATAAAATCGACATTCAGGAGCCACATATTGACCCTCCATCTGAGGATGACCACCCAAAGATATATCTCCATGCTTTAGCCAGAATCACCCCCCCCCCCAAACAATGCGGCTTAGGGGTTACTTCAAGAAGCTTCCTCTTACAATAATCATTGATTCTAGTAGCACTCATAACTTTATTGACGCTCAGATCACCAAACAGGCTGATTGTTTTTTCCATCCTTGCTCCAACTTTGAAGTCATGGTTGCCAATGGGGGCACCTTACCTTGCAAAGGGAAGTGTCACAATGTGTGTATCTCTATGGGAGATTAAAACTTGTGCTCTGACATGTTTTCCTTGACCTTAGGCGGATGTGATGTGGTTTTGGGCGCTCAATGGCTACACACACTTGGCCCCATCTTATGGGATTTTGCTGAACTTTGGATGCAGTTTTCACCCAATGGACAAAAACACACATTGAAAGGCTTACAACCAGGGTATCTCAGCATCATCAGTTCACATCGCATGGAGAAACTCCTTAAGAAGAATTCACATGGTGGCATCGCTTAGATCCATTCCATTCAGATGCAACCATCAGCGGTCTCCACTACTCCCTTGGATCTACAACAAATTTTGGATCGATATACAGGTGTCTTTGCTGAACCAGTGGGATTGCCACCTTCAAGGCCAGAGGATTCAGCTCCTTCCTGGAAGCGTTCTTCCCAACATCAGGCCCTATCGCTACCCATTTCACCAAAAAATAGAGATTGAAATGCTTGTTCGGGACTTACTAAAGCAACGAATTATTTGCCCAAGCACTAGTTCCTTTTCTTCACCAGTTCTACTTGTCTGCAAAAAATATGGGTCATGGCGCCTATGCATTGACTTCCGAGCACTTAATCACATCACAATCAAGGATAAGTTTCCAATTCCTGTTGTTGATGAGCTTCATGGTGCTCAAATTTTCTCCAAGTTGGATCTTCGTTCTGGGTATCATCAAATTCGGGTTCATGAGGATGTTATCCCTAAAATAGATTTCCGCACACATCATGGACACTATGAGTTTTTGGTCATGCCCTTTGGCCTCACTAATGCTCCTTCCACATTCCATGCATTGATGAATAAAATATTCCGACCCTACTTGCGGAAATTCATTCTGGTCTTCTTTGATGATATCCTCATCTACAGTAAAACATGGGCTGAACATCTCCAGCATCTGGATCTTGTAATGCAGCTTTTCTCTGACTATCATCTCCATGCCAAACAGTCTAAATGTGTTTTTGGACAGAAGGAATTAGAATATCTCGGGCACATTATTTCAGCACAAGGGGTTCGTGTGGATCCTGCCAAAGTCGCTACCATCACCAATTGGCCGCATCCTCAGACACTCAAGATCCTTCATGGTTTTTTAGGGTTGACTGGCTACTATCACAAGTTTGTCAAGGATTATGGGAAGATTGCAGCTCCATTAACTGCTGTATTGAAAAAGGATGCTTTTACATGGACACATGCTACTGAGTGTGCATTTGACAAACTG
Organism: Larix kaempferi; assembly: GCA_027924585.1. Lineage (NCBI taxonomy): Eukaryota > Viridiplantae > Streptophyta > Pinopsida > Pinales > Pinaceae > Larix > Larix kaempferi. The sequence continues at coordinate 48,232,720 of BSBM01001229.1, forward strand.
AAACAAGCTATGTGTACTGCACCTGTTCTAGCTATGCCCGATTTTTCCAAGCCCTTCACTCTTGAGAGTGATGCTTGCGGCAATGGACTTGGTGTTGTTCTACTTTAAGATGAAAATACCATTGTGTTCCAGTCTTGTGTTTTGTTGTTCAGCGCTATTTGTTTTGGTATCAGAGCGTTCAATTATGTTTCTCTTCTGTGCTTTATTCCCTTTTGAGGAGGGAAGAGTTATTATCTTCAAAGTCTAGTATTTGATACTTCATTGTTTGAAGAGATAGCATACGCATTCACCCGCTTTCGGCGTTGTCGGCCATCAAGGGTATTCAGGCGTGCAGTAGTTCTTCTTCACGGTGCTACATTTCTCCATGTTCACCTTTGAATTTATCTCTTCTATTATGGATTCTTCAAATAGCAGTTTTTACTTCCTTGAATCTGCTTCTTCTAGAAAAGAGAAACATACTAAGCGATTATTATGGTTAAATACGTATTTAAACAAGACCAATTCCAATACTCTATATGATACTCGTGTTGTGTCTCAAGAATATGAACCTCAGCCAAATTGGTCTTTGCTTGAGATTGATGTCAATAAAATATATGATCTTCCTATGTTTAAGTTTCGTGCCGCTCAGTTATTTCGTTTCACTTCTGTGAATATTCCTATATCTATTGGTCAGTCTGTATATCAGATCCCGTTAATCAAATCTGAATATATAGCTTAGGGTTTGGAGCATGGATATAAATATATCCATATTGGTTTAATACAGTTCGGTATCAATCCTCTTATCTGTCCCAGATTGGATACTTCCTGTTTATCATGTGTGTTAGATTCCAGGCTAAACAAGTTTGAATATGCCTTGTTAGGAGGCTTTCAGAGTCCGTTAAATAATGGCCCTGCGTGGTCTTCCCTGGTTCCCAAATATCAGGTGTCTCTCACGGACCCCTATATCAATGAATTTTTACAAGCATATATACAATTTTCTGGTTTTTATGTAGCTCCGCAATCCCAAATTGTTCAGTTGCATTGTTCTTTGTGTATCCGGTTTGTTTCTACTACTATGCCTGCAATTAATCCGAAGTTGCAGAAGAGAGCGCTCCAAGAAAGAGTTGTTATTGGTCTGGGAAACACTACTCCCCTCCAACTCGAATTTTCTCAGGTAACCTTACCTGAAGAATGGAATAGCACATACCAACCACTTTCTCAGAGATATCCAGAACTCCATGATGCTTCCTCCAAACAACTTCATGTTGTCTAGCATCCCGATGGTAACACTTCTCTTAGATTTGATCCTGCACAATCATTTCCTCCACCATCACCTGCAATTAGTAGATCTATTTCCCATTCTCAGTATTTACCCTGCAGGTTAAAAACCCCATTATGTTCATCTGCACATATGCAACCATATGATTTTCAGCTACACCAACATATGGTTAACCACAGTCAGTTTCCTTCCGCATCCTGCAAATTTTGTAAAGAAAAACATACCCCACAAAAACAAAAAACATTTTAGTCTATTAATTCACCCTCTTCATCCTCTTACTCTGTTGATCATAAAGTTCAGCATACTGATTGTCTTGATTGTTATTCTTTGTTTCGAGATATCAAAAGTTTGTCTCTCCCTCGAGAAAAATATGGAAACTTGTCCCATATTTCAGCGAGAAGATTATATTCTGGAAATTCCAGTCCTTCTTTTAAGGATGGTAGTTTACAGTCAGATTTTCAATTTGTTAATTTGAGAAGCCCGAACGATCCTAAACCTGCAAAACAAATCCAGTTACAGAATTATGCTAACTTCCAGTCGGTATGTATAGCTCAAAACCTATATGATGTTGCTAGAGATGTTCTTGAGCTCAAGGCTCATCTGTAGACACTGCATGTATCTTTAAATCATATCTCGGATACTATTGACTCTTTGGTTGAGAACCAAAAAGAGCAGACAGCTAGGCTGTCAGATATTGAAGCTGGTCTCGATGTTATTTCAAGATCTGTAGAAAATATACAGTCAGCACTTCCAACTCCTTCTTCTCCTCCTCCTGACAATAGTCAAATCAACCAAGAAGGATATAAGTTCAAATATCATTATGGTAGCTCAAGCCCCCAGAAATTACCGAAACAGCTAAGTCCACATAGACTACAAAGTATTCAGCATGGTGCTGAATTGGCTAGAGAAAAGTATGAATTGTTGAAACAAAGAGTTCTCTCACTTGGTTGCCATGACATTAAAATGGCATCCTCCACTATCTCTATGGATTTTGAGATAGGTGAAGCCTCTAGAAACGCAAAAAGAAACATAGCTGAGTCACATTTCTTCCAAAATCAAGCTAGTAGAGTTTCAGGTCAAGATTTTAGCCACAATAAGTTTCGCGGTCCATTCAGCAAATGGACAAATGAATTAAAAAATGTAGATATCAAGATTGATTCCAAAGATCTATCCAAAGGATTTGGTAACACATTGATTATTAATTTTGATTGCTTGGAAAATGATCAGATTCTAAATCTGTTCCAAAAGATCAATGCATGGGCATTCCATAGAAAAGCATAAACTAAAGCATCCTGGAAAGATATAGCTACGCAGCTTACTTGGGATTTTACAAGAATAGCAAAGATCTGGTGGGAAAAAATTTCAAAAGAAGAAAAAGAACATTTACTAGAGAATGATGATCCTTTAGAAGCTTTGTTTCAAGCCCTTGCTCATGAATTTCTTGGTGCATTACCTCCTGATGCATCTCATACTGCTCAATTGTACATGTCCCAGAAATTATGTGATATCAATCTTCTTCAAGAATATTTTTGTATGATGCAGACCATGTTGTACAAAATTATAGATCATCAAAATGTTGCCTACCTTTGCCATTATCTTGCGTCTCTTCCCGGCAAAATCCCAGTTCTTGTAAATACCTATTTGTTAGATCATCAAGTCAAGATTGAAGAGTTATCTCTTGTTGGTTTACATTAGCATGTGCTCACAACCCTCCAAAAAGAATGTGTCACCATGAAGACACAGAAAAATCTCAAAAAACAAATTTTTGTTTCTCAGTCAGCCTGTCAGCAATTTCGTGAAACTGCCAATTATGGTTGTTTCAAGCCTCGTCCACATAAAACATGTGCATGCACCTGCAATTCCAAAAATTCTGGTGAATCCAGTTCTCGATCCCATCCCAGATTCTGGTCTTCCTCAAAAAGAATCTCGAAGTATCCGAAGAAACCTTTTTTTCAAAATAGAAAGAATAGGTTTGTCTTTAAGAAAAGGACCCAGCCACTTCAAAAGTCTACCTGTTACATCTGTGGCAAGCAAGGCCATTGGGAAAACAAGTGTCCAGAGAAGAAGACAAAGTTTCAGAATAAAATATGTGAGATTTTTACAGCAGAGTACAATCTTGTTGAGTGGGATGTAGTCCCTGAGTTACAATCAGAAGATGAAGGATTCTCCATTCATGAGTCTGCAGATGAATCTGAATATAATTCTAGTTCTGATGAGTTAGATCTCCATAAGCTTTCCATTAATTCTTCGGATAGCTCTGATGATGACCAAACCTTTATCAGTAATTGTTTTATGTTTTCTTTTGATTCACTCAAAAGTCAGATAGAAGAGTTAGAAGAAAAAAAGGCTAGTCTTTCTCTAGGCCTGGTCATAATCAGAAGAAGACTACAAGAAAAAATTGATGAGTTGACAAAAAATTTGCCAGAACCTTCACAGTTTGTCCCCACATATGAAGGGTCAGATCCAAGCGAGGCAGATCTTCTCAGAAAAATTGTTTTCTTTGAAAACAAAGTAAAAAGAGAGAGAGAACATTTAGCTAACTTAGCTACAAGTATACAAGGATCTCTACATCAGCTCGATGAACTGAACTCTGAATATATCCAGCTAACAATGAGAAAAGCTCACAGCTTTACCCTAGCTCCAAAAACAGCAAAAGAACCAGTCCCTGAACAAAAGAGTTTAAGAGATCAGATGTTTGTACCTATCCAGATCAAAACGGAAGGGTATAAAGTTTACGACTTGGATGCACAAGTAGATACAGGCACCATGAATAGTTGTTGTATCCATTCCATAATATTTTTGGAAGCCTATCTCTATTCACTTCAGAGCAATTAACAAGGAACTCATCAAGGTAAATTTTATTGCTCCAGATTTTCCTATTTTGTTAAGAAAAATCAAAACATATGTTACTTTATATTGTTTAGACACAGGAGCTGACATATTACTACGACAAGATTTTGTCAAGAAACACCTGCCAATATCAGTTAGAGAAGATTCAGTTGATTTCACAATCCAAGGACTTGTGACTTCCATTCCAGTAAATTCTGCTTTCACTATCATAATTTCTCCTGAAAAGCCAGACATTGTTGAAAAATCAGTCAAGGATTTGGAAAAAATAAAAAAGATTGTCAAACATGCAGACCTACATGATCAAGACATCCTTGCAGAAATAACTCAGAAGTTACAAAAGGAATGTACTTTTGATCATCCAGATGCCTTCTGGAAGAGAGAAAAATACTATGTCACTTTGCCATACAAATAGAATACAGAAATAAAACCTTAGAAATCCTTAGCAAATAATATGAGTCCTACAGAGAAGCAATCATGCAAAGAATAAATCCAACAGTTGTTGGATAGGAAGCTGATAGAACCTTGCAAAAGTGCTTGGGCTTGCCCAGCATTTTATGTCAATAAGCATTCTGAGCAGAAAAGGGGAAAGAAAAGATTGGTAGTTAATTTTGGAGAATTGAACAAAGCTTTAGAACCAATCAGGTATCCTCTACCTCATAAAGATTTAATTCTGTCAAAAATAGCAAAAGCCAATGTATTTAGTAAGTTTGATCTTAAAAGTGGTTTTTGGCAAATCGGAATAGCACCAGAAGATAGGTACAAGACTGCATTCATAGTCCCTCATGGCCAATATCAGTGGACAGTAATGCCTTTTGGCCTGAAGAATGCTCCATCAAAGTTCCAAAAAAGGATGGAAGACATTTTTCGTTCTTTAGACTTTGTTATTGTATATATTGATGATTTGCTCATTTTTAGCAGAGATATAGTTGAGCATAAGATCCATTTAGAACAATTTCATAATTTTGTTTTTAAGCATGGGATTGCACTTTCGTCATCCCCAGATAAGTTTGTTATTGCCAAGACTTCCATTGAATTCTTGGGCCTTCAAATTTCACAAGTAAGAATAATTATGCAGCCACATGTTTTGCAGAAACTCTTAGAGTTTCCTGACAGATTGCAAGATACTAAACAGGTTCAAGGATTCCTTGGCTACTTGAATTATATCAGACAGTTTTATCAAGCACAGGCAAAAGACACAAAGCTATTATAGAAAATATTAAAGCCTGGGACAGAATGGATACCAGCTATGACTGACACAGTCAGAAGAATCAAAGAAAACATCCAGAAGCTTCCTCCCCTTGCTCTTCCAATCCTAGATCTACCTTTTATTTTAGAGACTGATGCTTCTGATCAAGTTTGGGCAGTTGTGCTGTTGCAAAAGAATTCAAAGAAAGAGGAGGTTTGCGCTTATACTTCTGGAACATTTTCCGAAGCAGAATCCAAGTACCCATCATCACACAAAGAGATCCTTGTTGTCAAGAAGGGTATTCATCGTTTCAGACTTTTCCTCAAAAGTGTCCATTTTACAATTAGAACAGATCTTAAGCATATGAAGGGTATGCTTGGTAACAAAAGACTTCTAGAACATGGCAATGCCAGAGTTCTAAGATGGGCAGTCTGGCTTCAAGGTTTTGATTTTGATATTTTCTACAAAGCCAGAAAAGATAATCATCTTGCTGATATGTTAACCCGAGAAGGATCACAATTCCGAGAGATCAAAGTTTTTGAAAAAGGTGAGTCTTCATCCTCAGCAGCAGACAATTCAATTCTTGTTTGTCATGAATGCATTTACTGTTATTGCAGCGATTGTTTTCACAACAAAATCCAAACTCTTCCTTTTGAAATCCAACAGCAGATACTTCAAGATCGGCTAAACTCTCCAAAGGGACGTTGCATCTACAATATCAATTTCAATAATCCCCTTCTCAGAGTCAACCATGTCAATATGATTATTGGGCATTTTTATTTTCTTTCAGGAGAACAATAGTGTTTTGTTTATATTTTTGACCTTGCTATTAGATGGATAGATTTTTATGCCATTCACCAGCTTGCCAGAGCAAATGGAAAAGTTATTGTATGTTTCTTTTGTGATGATCTTCATACTCTCCAGTGGAGTCCCTGGATGAATATTTTACTCTTTTTATATGTTCCCAGAATCTCAGCCTTAGAGCATGCCTCTCCCCAGGTTTTCATTCCTGTCCTGAAAGATGAAATATATGGTGCCTCTCTCATCTATGGTATTTTCCAGTTCGACATCCTTTGGAAAGGTGATACTGTCCACCCCTCATTTACTCCAGGACAAGAATTCAAGCTCGTTATCAAACATAATTTCTTTGGTGATGTTTATGTTCCTAGCTACATGAGACCTGAACTTTTCAGACAGTCTCCTTTATTTGCATGTTTCCGAGAAGATGCCCCTCACTGGATGGAGGATGTAATATATTATGGTACTGATTATCACCGCCAATACTTTCTACAAGATTCTTCAGAAGACAATGAACTTGACCATGATGGATTTGGGTCCGAGGGATTTGATTGAGATCATAGTCCGCCTGACTATGGTTAACAAGTTTAATTTTGTCTTTTATGGGTTCTTTCATGAATCTCCACTTTGTATATATATTTGCTTTATTTACTTTTATTGTAAGCATCATGAAAGTCGTGGTGGGACGGCCTTTAAAAGCATCCATGATATATGTTTTTGGGACTATGTCTCCCACTTTAGTTTGTTTGGATGGCCCATTGTAATAATGTTGTCGGCCAATAGTTTTATTCATGATGAGTCATGAGTCCGGGTCCCCATATGGCTCTTCCTCGAAGGGATGAGATAATAATAGTGTGGTCCCACCATTACCCCGGAATCTTTTCTTTAAACTTCCAGTTTCCCGTTCCAAGCCACCGGTTAACCGGATGTAATGCTATAAAAGAAAGGCTTGAGGTCTTAGTTAGGCATTCGAGTTTGAGTGTTCTAGTGGTTAGAGCTCTGCAAGTGTCTGTGAGTTTTTGTGTCTGCTCATGTGTTGAGCTGTTCTGCAAGTCTGAGTCGAGCCAGGTGTATGCTCTGCAACTTGCCTCTGAGGTATCAGATTGCATCAAAATCCAAGCTCAGTCTGTAATTAATGTCAGTTTGTGTAGGGTGCTAGTAGGCATATTTTGGTGTCTCCAAGAAGCTTTCTGGAAGTTACAGCTTGTTGTTTCTGAAGGATAAATGAGCCCAGAACATTGTGTCTAGGCATATAGATGTGTTGCAGTGATGAGCTTCGCCCTCTGAAGGCCATCTGCATATTGTAATTGTTGGATGCTTAATGAAGATAATGCTGAAGAATTGTTGAAGACTGGCTCTAGTTTTGTGTTCCAGTCTTGTGTTTTGTTGTTCTGCGCTATTAGAATTTAACTGCCTCTACATATGAGAAGGAAATGATGGCTATTTTTCATGCAGTACAGAAGTGGCGACCATAACTATTAGGGAATCATTTATGCATCAATACTGGTCACCAGAGTCTGAAATATTTCCTGGAACAACATGTATCCTCCCCAGCACAATAGAAATGGTGATCCACATCATAGTTGGAAAGTCATCGATGTCGATACAACTTCGACAAGTTTCGACCCGACATGACATCGACAAGTTTCGACCCGACATTACTTTGACAAGTTTCGATTTCGACACAACTCTGACGAGTCTCGACTTCAACATACTGCGACATGTTCAGCAACCTCATAGTTCGTGACATTGGCAAGCAACTTCGACATGCGACCAGCGACTGTCAAAATTTGACAAACTGTCTCTCTGTGTTCTAGTCGAGTGTAACGGTTGAACTATTGAAACCATTCTAACTTCTTCTTTGTAACTGAATGTAACGGGAAGGCACATAAGCGTCTCAGAATTCTATATAAGCATGTATAATATTGTAACATTATCAATTTTTTTTATCTGTTTGCAAGTAATAGAAGAAAAGTTCGCATTCTTGCATATTGTGTTTATCTGTATTGTGTAATCCTTCCTTTTCTCATTATGTTTATTAACCTTCTGTCATAATAGAGCTGACTCATTTAGTCGAACTATTGTCCCCCTCGTGCTTCCTGGACACGACCCGGATCATTAGTATCAAAGAAATTAGTTTTTTTCGTGCTTAAGTTATGCATATACACTTCTCTCGAGGTTACCTGAGTTATGCCTATTCAAACTCCCTCACAATCTCAGCAATCCAAGCAGACCGGATCTCCAAAAATGATAGAATAAACAGACGATAGACATGCAGCCGAAGAGACAACACAGCTTATTGAGCAAGCTCTGTCTCGACAACAAACTGAAATGTTTGCCTATTTCAATGATATTCTCTTGCGATTCGCTTCGACATCCGGAGGATCCTCGATGAGAACTCACTCCGATAAAATCAGCCCCTTCAAAGTTAAAATGAATCTGGACATATCGAATCTTGAAGGTAAGATTGACGCGGAATCCGTCGACAATTGTGTGCAACAATTGGAATCCTATTACGCTGTAAATCAACTTTCCGAATCTAAAAAAGTCACCATTGCGTCCTTAAATATGTCAACCTCTATGCACTGCTTGTGGGAGAACCTCTTGACAAAGATGGAGAAAAGCGGAGACCCCATTGACACATGGGATAAATTCGTCGAACACATCCGGAAGGAATTTTACCCAAATACCTCGAGCAGTAGTATAAGAAATGGCAGCAGCTAAGGAAGTGGAAAGACCAATCAGTACAGAGTTACACCGACGAGTTCTATCGACTCATGGCTAGACTTGGCGTCCAAGAAGAAGAGAAATTGCTTGTTCTGAAGTACATTAGCGGATTGTCCCAATACATCCAGCAGTAGATGGATTTTTTGACTGTCAATACGCTTGCAGATGATTTCCACTACGCCAGCAAAGTGGAAACCAAGCAGAAAGGAAAAGCACTTTTCACGACAAAGCCGACATTAGGATGACCATCGGACAAGAAGGCACCAACCAAATTCGACAAGTCAAAATATTCTCAGCCGACATCGCTAAAGCCAGACCACGGAAAGAATCCTTTTCACAAGAGGGAACATAGCAAACAACCGTCGACCGAAAAATGGTGCGATTACCACCACTTATCTTGGCATGATACGTCTGAATGCAAAGCTCAGAAGACATTTTTGGAAAAAATGTCGACCTCTTACGCGTTCAACAAGACGGTGGAAGAATCTGATCCAAACGCGATAACCCTTTTGACCTCGACCACTCCAGCAACCTCGACTATCATCGACGAGGAGGAATGAGAATGCCTATTCCATACACAGATATGGGTCTAGAGCAACCCATTACATCTGATTGTGGACAACTGGAACCAAAAGAACTTTGTTTCCAAAGATCTCATGAAGAAACTAGGTCTTGTTACCCCTCCGCATCCTCAGCCTTACAACATCAGTTGGATGAAGGATGGACAAGAACCATGGATCACTCGACAATGCAAACTCGCCTACTTCATAAAGCCTTTTGAATATGAAGTACTATGTGACGTGGCACCACTCTCCATAGATGATGCCCTGTTTGGGAAACCTTACCTTTGGGATAGACATGGAAGTTATCAGTCACGTCCTCAAAAGGTGATTGTCCGAATCTGAAATCGATGGTTTAGCATAATAGAGCATCAACCTACACCGACGGTTGCATCGATATATGCCAAACATACAAAGAAGCTCATCAATCATGCTCAGAAGTTCGCATTATTCATGATCAATCCATAACATTCTAAGAATATTGCAGCAACAAGTCGCGTCACCAATCAATGCAGTTCTCAATAGAAGAAGCAAGTCGATCATATTCTCGATGAGTACCAGAACCTCTTTCAAGCTCCAGACGGAGTACCTCAACATTGTCAGGTAAAACACTCCATTGAACATATTCCTGGTTCTTCTTTGCCTAACGCATCTATTTACAGAAGATCCATTCTCGAAAATGAAGAGATTTGCAGACAAATCCAAGAATTAATCGATAAAGGTCATATCCGACCCATCTCCTCTCCTTGTGGAAGTCCAGTCGTCTTAGTTCCGAAGAAAGACGGGACTTGGCGCATGTGCATCGACTATAGAGCTCTCAACAAAATATTGATGAAGAATCGGTACTCTGTGCCACAGATAGATGAGCTCATCGACTGTCTAAACGGGTGCTAAATTCTTTGCTAATCTTGACCTCAAGTCGAGATACCATCAAATTCCAATCGAGCCCTCAGATGTGTGGAAAACTGCTTTCAAGACCAAGGAAGGATTTTTTGAATGGTTAGTAATGCCATTCGGTTTAACCAACACACCTGCGACCTTCATGCGACATATGGATAACCTTCTTCGACCTTTCATTGACAAATGGGTTATTGTCTATCTCGACGACATATTGATTTTCAGTCGATCATGGGAAGAACATGTCAGACATCTTTGATAATTCCTCCACACTCTCGAGCAACATCGACTCTATTTGAATATGAACAAGTGCTCTTTTGCGATGACCAACATCAAATATTTGGGGTATGTAATTGACTATGCAGGCATTCATGTCGATCCAGAAAAAGTACAGATCCACAAAGATTGGCCCATTCCTAGAAGAATTCAAGAACTAAGAAGTTTTCTTGGTTTGGCGAATTTCTATCGACAATCCATACTCGACTTCAGTCACATATCCTATCCCTTGAATCAGTTGACGAAGGGAAACGGGAAAACTGTCTTCCAATTAACAGCAACACATCAAGCAAATTTTGAACATCTCAAACACAGGTTTTGCACTGCACCAATACTTGTGTTACTTGATTTGCATCAACCCTTTTAGATTGAGACGGACGCATCGGACTATGTCTGGGGCGCAATGATCACTCAGTTTGGTCACCCAGTATCTTTTCATTCTGAGAATTTTAACAACACAATTAGAAGATACTCGACGTACAAAAAAGAATTGTACGCCATTGTGCAAGCTCTCAAGCAATGGAGGCATTACATCCTTGGAAAGGAAACAACCATTCTCACTGATCACAAGCCTCTAGAGTTCACTCCGACACAATCAAAGTTGCAGAAAAACCGACAACTCAAGTGCATTAATTACCTACAACAATTCCGATTGGTGATTAAGTATCAGAAAGGTAAATCTAACGTCACCGTCGATTGTCTCAGTCGACCACCCATTACTCTCCTTTTGATAGTGATGAGTATGCAGGGATACGACACGACCACTTGGCCATAGTTGTACGAGAACGACAATGACTTCTCAGCAATATACCGACAGTTACAGACTAACAAGTCGTCGACCTTAGACTCCGACTACTTCCTGAAAGACATCTTTCTATACAAGCTTGGATAGCTTTATGTACCGACCGGTGAGCATTAACAATAGCTCATTTGGGATGCGCACTACAAAAAGACTGCGGGACACTTTGGGGTAGCAAAGACACTTTCCATTCTGTAGAAGTATTTCTTCTGGCCTACACTTAAATCCGACGTCAACAAGTACATTCGATCATGCGTGGTTTGTGCCATTGCTAAGCCACCTAATCGACGACAGGGATTGTATACACCTCTACCAGTTCCTAGTCGACCATGGGAATCTATTTCTATGGACTGCTTGAAAGGTTATCCTACTACCAGACATCAGCATGACATGATATTAGTAGTAGTCGACCGATTTTCCAAGATGGCCATTCTCATACCATGTAAGAAGACCACGACAGTGCAGCAGACCGCTCAGCTCTTCTTTACACATGTTTGGAAACACTATGGTTTACCCACAACCATCATTTTCGACCGAGATGCCATATTCGTCAACATCTTTTGGAAGACTCTTTGGCAACAGCTGGACACAAGACTCTCATTTTCGACGGCTTTCCATCCTCAAACCAATGGACAGACAAAAGTTGTAAATCACCTTGTAGTACAACTGCTTCGCATTTACAATCACAAGCATCGACGCACATGGGATGATAGTCTTCCATACATTCAGCACAGCTACAATCATTCTCAACATATCTCTACAGGAAAGAGTCCATTTGAGATCTGTTATGGATTTCAGCCCTCAACACCTATCGACTTGATCAGCTCCTCGACACAGCCAAACTCCGACACAGACCACAACCAACGAGCAGTTGATAAAGTAGTCAAGTTTCGAGAACAGATTTGTGACATCCAGAATCAAGCACAGGAAATGTTGCATAGATCAAATGAGAAATTTAAGGCCCAACATGACAAGCATTGCATTCCTCATACATTCCAAATTGGGGATAAGGTCTGGCTACATCTTAAGAAGGAGCCCTTCACTAGTCCTTTCAAGAAGTTAAAACCTTTGCAATATGGTCTGTATAGTATTCTTCGATAGATTGGCAAAAACGCTTTCCAGCTCGACATTCCTACATGCATGGGTTTGCATCTAGTCTTCAATGTGTATCTACTTCGACCATATCATGTGACCTTGTTGGAACAAAATGACTTCTCAACAGCATCACCTGAAGACATCCATCCATATGTTCAGGAACCTCTTCCTTGTGACACCATTGTGGGACGACGAGTATGCCTTACAAGGACGAACACAATTCCCTTGTTTCAGGTTGCCAAAGATGGCCAGTTCCCATCTCAACGAAAGTGGTACTCTGATACTGAAGTGACCGACAAGTTTCCTCACCTTCATGAGCAAACAATGGGGTCCATTGTTTCTTAAGGAAGGAGGTCTGATCCACATCATAGTTGGAAAGTCATCGATGTCGACACAACTTCGACAAGTTTCGACACGACATGACTTCGACAGGTTTCGATTTCGACACAACTCTGACGAGTCTCGACTTCGACATGCTGCGACACGTTCCACACCTTCGACATGTTCAAAAACCTAACAGTTCGCGACATCAGAAAGCAATGTCGTCATGTGACCAACGACTGTTAGACTTCGACAGACTGTCTCTCTGTCTTCCAGTCGACTGTAATGGTTGAACTGTTGAAACCGTTCTAACTTCTTCTTTGTAACTGAACGCAACGGGAAGGCACCCAAGCATCTCATAATTCTATATAAGCATGTATAATATTGTAACATCATCATTTTTTTTTTATCTTTTTGCAAGTAATTGAAGAACAGTTCGCATTCCTGCATATTATCTGTGTGTATTTTGTTTATCTGCATTGTGTAATCCTGCTTTTGCTCATTCTATTTATTAAGCTTATGTCATAACAAAGCTGACTCATTCAGTCGAAATGTTGTCCCCCTCATGCTTCTTGGACACGACCCAGATCAAATGGGTTAACAAACTCATGGGTTATGACTATGAGATCACTTACAAGAAGGGTAAGGACAATATTATGGTGGATGCTCTTTCTCGCACATTTGAGGACCAAGTTTCTCTTTTAGCTATTTCTATGCCTGTTCCAAATTGGTTGCAATCTGTTCAACAGGGCTATGTTAATGAATCTTCATTATCTCAAATCATCCAACTCTTGGCCAACAACCCTTCTGCTTTACCACATTACTCTTGGGATGGTGCTTCTCTGAGATACAAGGGTCACCCGGTGCTTCCCCATAGCACAGATCTTCAACAGGTTGTCTTCTATGAACTCCATGCTTCTCCATCGGCAAGGCACTCTGGGTTCCTCAAAACGTATGAGTGGGAACAGTGTAACTTCTTTTGGAAGGGAATGAAATGGACAATTCAACATATGGTGCTTGAATGTGATACCTTCTAGCGCAATAAGGGTGAAACGACACTCCTTATTACACCTAAAATCTACTCATCATTAGATTCAGTGTATACACCCCTGAAGTCACCTGGACTAAGTACTTTCATCTGGGAGGATTTGCACTCAATCCTGCAATCTTTTGAGAGGTCATCGCAGGTTTCACATTAGCAACATGCGACGTCGCAGCTTGCTCCACTGCAGGGTGCGACGAGGTCTATTAATGGGCAAAAATAGCCTATTCAAGATCCTTCTCGAAACTTACCCATTTAGGGGCTTATCCTTGACCTTTAGGGGAGCTGTTACTCGACCCCTAACTCTTTGGGAGGATCCCCTATCTCTCTCCTACCATCTCTCAACCTATCATATCCATACCCTATCCACTTAGTCCTATATAAGTGAGGCTCACTCCCATCCCAAAGGGAGGAAGACTATGGTATCTACATGCTGGTGAAATCTCTCTTAAAGACACCTCCATTCACCTATTGGAGAGCTCATACTTCCTTGGAAGAACATGGCAATTGGCTTGGTCGGAGAAGGGCTACTGCGTTAAGTCTTTGGTTGTAGTTCTATATCTCTATCATGTACTCCTCTATTTGCAGTAATACAAATGATTTCCACCAATATTGTTCTTATGTGTAATGATATTGTGTAGTTTACCTGCTTAACTGTTTACTTAGATCGCTTATTGTATAGATGTCTTTTATTGGTTCCTCTTGTTTCTTTGTCTTGATAGGTCTTGCAGCTTGGATCTGACGACCGTGGGACGTGGATCAATATTCGGGAGAAAGGATTACATAGTAAAAAGGTAAGACATCTAGTACTTGGTCCTTAAGTAGATCTAGGAGATGTGTTTGTAGTCTGTTCTATTTGTTCTAGACTCACATTGAGCTAGGGGGATCTGGCTCGTGTCCGCTCGAGTGGATTGTCCGATAACAAATCTGGAGACCATACTGGGGAGTAGTGATGTTTGTCTTGTTTAGTGGTCATTAATCTGAGAGTCATTTTCAGTTGATTACTTGACACAAACCTCTTTTATCATTTTTTCCATTTACTTCTTAAGATTGATTTCACTATTATATCTTCACATTGAAGACTCTGATTTGATTCCTCTGAGTTTATACAACTCATTTTCAAGCTTGTTTTTGGTTCATTGTTGAGAGATATGGTTCATTTTTTAATCTAGACCTCGCCTGTCGCACCTGGGCAATGGAAACAGAGTGACACTGTGTCATTTTGAGCTTCTGTTCTTCACCTGTTAGTCACCCGTCGCATCCTTTACCTTAGTATACTGCGATCGTCGCACCTCTCGTGAAGGAAAACTGTGATGTCACACTGTGTGTGAATACAGAGTGCGCCGATCTGTCAAAAGTTGGCATACTGGCGTCCCTTCCCTCATCTGACAGTTTGAACCTTGGTCTGATGTATGAACTCCCTCTATGCTGCAAGATCCAGCCAGAGACCCCATTTACGATTTGTGTGTTGAGAGTTTGGTTTCATTTGGATTGACTTTGGGTTCCGTCTTGGACAAGTTTGAGATAGGTAGTGGTGGATGCTGTAGTCTCCTCCACCTTCATCCGTTCACTCTTTCTTTCCCTTCCTTCCATCCTTGATCTGATCATTGCATTGGATCAACCTCCATACCTCATTTACATTTGTATTGAGCTTTGCTTGCTTAGTTTGCTTACTGCTACTTGATTTTGAGTTAAGGGAATTTTTCAACTTGGTTGAGTGCTTGTCTTTTCTCGAGTTTCCTGAACATATGAGCATTGCAAGTAGTGTTTTCTTTTCAGTCATTTAGATCTGAAAGCAGAGTTGTTATCAAGTTTATTCTTTGATGCATCCATTGAAAATTTTAAAAGTGCTTCTTTCCCATTGTTTCTCAAAAAAAAATTTATTGAAGAAAGATTGTTGTGCATTGGAAAATTCTCATTTATGTTTTGGAAAAATTGAATGAATGTATGATCTATTGTGTTTTTCTCGAATTATGAATTGCTCATTTTCTTGAAAGGCTCAAAGCACACTTCAATTTTTGCAAAATCAATTCCATGCTAAGGAAAGATAGATGCATTTTTAATTCTTGTTGCTCTTAGATCATTGAAATTGAAAAGCTTGCATTCCTCATTTCAGAATCCTCTCTTTTCATCATTTAGTGTCATTTTACTTTGAAAAGAAGAAGAAAATAAAAAAGTTGTTTTGATTTGGTTTAGTAGTGTTGTGCACTTTTGTGTTTCGTTGAAAAGGAAAAGAATACTTCATTGTCAAAATTGTGTGAATTGGAATTGTGTTGCATTGAGTTTGTTTTGGCAATACCATTGGAAAAAAGCTTTCTCCTTTCCATAGCTAGAATTCATTGAAAGAAAAGAATATTTCGTGCATGTAGTCATGGCTTGCATTATGCTTCCGATTATGTACTCACCTCATGCATTCACCTAACCGTCCAAGATCAAATTAACAGTAGAACTAGGTAAAAATTTTAGCAACTTGTGTGTAAGTTAGAGTAGTGTTCCGACGTCGTTAAGCGTGGCAGCTGTCGTTATTTTCCAACACTATATCCCGGGGGTATTGTAGTCTTCCACGTACATCGGTATATCGAGCTCCTTCACGTACCCACCAAGTACCATAATCCGTACTTGGCATATATCGAAGGGTGTATCACGTACTCGACACGTATATTGAAAGATCTCTTGCCGAACGGTTGTGCATTAGACAGCACCACTACGGATTTGAGCTCCCACATACCTTGCGTATATCGGGAGACACCATTAGGATTCCTGAAACCATCCGAGTTAACCATTTGTCCGTCTTGGCAAAGAAATACACCGAGAACAACACTCGGGGATATTAGCACGCACGTACTATCCAGGTAATCGGGTATGCAGGCAAGTGTTAGGAACCCATGTCTTTACTTTGTTAGTATGTTGTTGTTGGACGCATATGCTTTGTAAGTCATCCCGTAGTATTTGTTGATCAATAGTTTGTGTTATTGTTGTTGGCGCATATGCTTTGTAAGTCGCCTGTAGTATTGTTGATCCATAGTTTGTAACGGCCCATGGTTTCGACCCATAGTATTGGCGCCTAGAATTAGTATATAAGTGTGTGTTGAGACCTATGAAGGCACCGTGAAGTTATTTGTATTAAGCTTGCTCATAGGAGGTTGCCCCCTCGAAGTGGCCTGTGATCAATATAAAAGTGATTCTGAGTTCTGTCATTTCTGCTATTTCGCA
Organism: Larix kaempferi; assembly: GCA_027924585.1. Classification (NCBI taxonomy): domain Eukaryota; kingdom Viridiplantae; phylum Streptophyta; class Pinopsida; order Pinales; family Pinaceae; genus Larix; species Larix kaempferi. The sequence continues at coordinate 48,249,742 of BSBM01001229.1, forward strand.
TATTCGTATTAATTAATTGTTGCAGGTGCCTCACATCTGGTATCAGAGCACTTTCTTGGGCTCGCTGGGTGAAATTTCTGCCAAAATTTTTTTCGCATCTGTTGCAAGTTCGGATTTGGGAATAATCCCTATCCGCTTAACTGTGGGAAGTACTTGGGCATAAGCCCTAAAACTCATTGTGAGGAGTACCACAGGAATCCTGAAGTAGCTAGCCCATTGAGAGGACCTGCCAGCGAAAAGGGCAACGACCCCTACCTGATTGACTAGTTCCCACCCGTGAGGTAAACCAAGAGTTGTTGTTTGTGGCAAAGCGGTTATCAGTTTTACCTGAGTCGTGGAGTGAGGGGTACTGCCCCAATACGCAAGCCGTCAGACAGCATTGGTGGCCGAGTGAAACCCTTGAAATGTTAGGAAGCCGCACATACCTGGGGTCCATATCTAATTTCAACTGAACTGTCATCGATCGTTGCTGCGCCGTTTTACATCCAGTCGTTCAGATCCATTTTGCAAGACGTTCCAGATCCATCCATTTTCAATCCATTCGGCGCCATTTTAGATCCCTTTCGAGCTGTAGCCGCTCCAGTCTAAAAAAAAAAAAACCTCCTGGTTATGGTTGTTACCCGTACAGGAGCAAAACCCATGGAGGAAGCACTTGCAGCCATCCAATCCAAACTCCAGGATCTGGATGAAAAATTTCTCGGCCTCCATCTTGAACATTCAGCTATGAACAACAAACGGCAGTCCGAGTCTTCATCAGACAATGGGTTCTCCTCTTCCAGCAATTTCCGTGGTCCGAAGCTTGATTTTCCTCGCTTCAATGGTACTGATCCAACTGGATGGATCTATCGTGCAGAAAAGTATTTCAGTCTGCATAATACTTTTGATGTCAACAAAGTTCCATTGGCATCCTTTCACTTGGAACAGGAAGCCCTTCAATGGTACCGTTGGTACATCAAGGCTCATCTAGAGCCCAAATGGCCAGACTTTTGCCAGCTCCTTTTGCAACGATTTGGTCCTAGTGCTTTTGATGACTTCACAGGAGCCCTCACTAAACTTCACCAAATTGGCATGGTGAGAGAGTATCAAACCGAATTTGAGAATCTAGCCAACCACACCGAAGGATTGTCTGATGACTTTTACAGGAGTTGTTTTATCAGTGGTCTAAAGGATGCCATCCGCTCTGAGGTCAAAATGTTCTGTCCCAACACAATGATGGAAGCCCTAGGGTTGGCTAAGTTGGCAGAAGACAAGATTACAGCCCAACAACGCTCCAAGCCCACTTTTGTTCCCTTCCGAAATATGGGTTCTCAGCAACCACCTATACCACAGGCTCCTCGACCGACTCCTATCAAGCGTTTGTCTGAAACAGAGATGCAAGCACGCAAAGAAAAGGGGCTTTGCTATAATTGTGATGAGAAATTCACTCGGGGACATAGATGTGTTCAGCAAAAGCTCTATCTCTTGGATGTGGAGTCTCCGCTTGCCTCTGAAATTGGTGACGAAGATCCAGAAACACTGGATGCTCCGGTCGACATTCAGGAACCGCCTATTGACCCTCCATCGCAGGATGACCAGCCAGAGATATCTCTCCATGCTTTAGCTGGAATCACCACCCCCCAAACAATGCAGGTCAGGGGTTACTTCAAGAAGCTTCCTCTTACAATACTCATTGATTCTGGTAGCACTCATAATTTCATTGACCCTCGGATCGCCAAACAAGCTGATTGTTTTATCCATCCTTGCTCCAACTTTGAAGTCATGGTTGCCAATGGGGGCACCTTACCTTGCAAAGGGAAGTGTCAAAATGTGCGTATCTCTATGGGAGATTATACCTTGCACTCTGACATGTTTGCCTTGCCCTTAGGCGGATGTGATGTGGTTTTGGGCGCTCAATGGCTACACACACTTGGCCCTGTCTTATGGGATTTTGCTGAACTTTGAATGTAGTTTTCCCTCAATGGACAAAAACACACATTGACATGATTACAACCAGGTTCTCTCAGCATCATCAGTTCACATCGCATGGAAAAAATCCTCAAGAAGAATTCACATGGTGTCATCACTCAAATCCATTCCATCCAGATGCAACCATCAGCGGTCTCCACTACTCCTTTGGATCTACAACAAATTCTGGATCGATATATAGGTGTCTTTGCTGAACCAGTGGGATTTCCACCTTACAAGCTAGAAGACCATCGTATTCAGCTCCTTCCTGGCAGCGTTCCTCCCAACATCAGGCCCTATCGCTACCCATTTCACCAAAAAACAGAGATTGAAATGCTCGTTCGGGACTTATTGAAGCAAGGTATTATTCGCCCAAGCACTAGTTCCTTTTCTTCTCCAGTTATTCTTGTCCGCAAAAAAATGGGTCATGGCACCTCTGCATTGACTTCCGAGCACTTAATCACCTCACCATCAAGGATAAGTTTCCAATTCCTGTTGTTGATGAGCTTCTTGATGAGCTTCATGGGGCTCACTTTTTCTCCAAGTTGGATCTTCGTTCTGGGTATCATCAAATTCGGGTTCATGAGGATGATATTCCTAAAACAGCTTTCCGCACACATGATGGCCATTATGAGTTTTTGGTCATGCCCTTTGGCCTCACTAATGCTCCTTCCACATTCCAGGCCTTAATGAATAAAATATTTTGACCCTACTTGCGGAAATTCATTTTGGTATTCTTTGATGATATCCTTATCTACAGTAAAACATGGGATGAACATCTCCAGCATCTGGATCTTGTCATGCAACTTTTCTCTGACCATCATCTCCATGCCAAGCAGTCTAAATGTGTTTTTGGATAGAAGGAAGTTGAGTATCTCGGGCACATTATCTCAGCACAAGGGGTTCGCGTGGATCCTGCCAAAATCGATGCCATGAACAATTGGCCGCATCCTCAGACACTCAAGAGCCTTCGTGGTTTTTTGGGGTTGACTGGCTACTACCGCAAGTTTGTCAAGGATTATGGGAAGATTGCAGCTCCATTAACTGCTCTATTGAAAAAGGATGCTTTTACATGGACACCTGCTGCTCAGTGTGCATTTGATAAACTAAAACAAGCTATGTGTACTACACCGGTGCTAGCTATGCCCGATTTTTCCAAGCCCTTCACTATTGAGAGTGATGCTTGTGGCAATGGACTTGGTGTTGTTCTCCTTCAAGATGAACACCCCATTGCATTCACCAGCAAATCCCTTTCAGGTAAGAATTTAGTTGCCTCTACCTATGAGAAGGAAATGATGGCTATTTTGCATGCAGTATAGAAGTGGCGCCCATACCTATTAGGGAATCATTTCTGCATCAAGACTGATCACCAGAGTCTGAAATATTTCTTGGACCAGCATGTCTCCTCCCCGGCACAACAGAAATGGGTTAGAAAACTCATGGGTTATGAATATGAGATCACTTACAAGAAGGGTAAAGACAATATTGTGGTAGATTCTCTTTCTCGCACATTTGATTCCCAAGGTTCTCTTTCAGCTATTTATATGCCTGTTCCAAATTGGTTGCAATCTGTTCAACACGGTTATGTCAATGACTGTTCCTTATCTCAAATCATCCAATGCTTGACTAACAACCCTTCTGCTGTACCACATTACTCTTGGGATGGTGCTTCTCTGCGATACAAGGGTCGTCTGGTGCTTCCCCAGAGCACAAATCTTCAACAGGCTGTCTTCTATGAACTCCATGCTTCTCCATCGACAGGGCACTCTGGGTTCCTCAAAACGTATGAATGAGCACGGCGTAACTTCTTTTGGTAGGGCATGAAAAGGACAATTCAACAGATGGTGGCTGAATGTGATACCTGCCAGCGCAATAAGCGTGAAACAACACTCCTTCCAGGATTGCTTGAACCCTTGCCCATACCTACACGGATTTGGCCAGATATTTCTATGGATTTCATTGAAGGGATCCCTAAATATGGCGGGAAGACAGTGATTCTCGTTGTGGTTGATCGCCTCTCCAAATATAGTCATTTTTGTGCTCTCATCCATCCCTATACAGCCTCCTCCGTCGCTCAAATTTTTCTGGACTAGATCTTTCATCTTCATGGCATCCCTTCTTCCATTGTCTCGGATCGTGATGCGACTTTCACCAATCATTTTTGGACAGAATTATTTCGCCACACTGGCACCAAACTGAAGATGAGTTCAGGGTATCACCCACAAACAGATGGTCAGACTGAAATTGTCAATAAATGCTTGGAAACGTATCTTTGTTGCTTCACCTCGGAACAACAACATCAGTGGGCAAAGTGGCTCCCTCTCGCTGAATGGTGGTACAATAACTCTTATCACACTGCCTCTAAAATGACCCCATATGAAGCAGTCTATGGTCAGGCACCTCTAGCTCTTCTTCCATACACCCCTACCAATTCACCAGTTCAGCAAGTTGACACGGTCCTTCGAAACCGCGATCAGATTCTTTGCATTTTGTGGGACAATATTCACATGGCAAGAAATCGCATGAAGCAACAAGCTAATCAGCACCGTTCGGAGCGCACTTTTCAAGTCGGCGATATGGTTTTTCTTCATCTCCAGCCGTACAAACAATCCTCCTTGAAACTCAAAGGGCGTCATAAGCTCGCTCCAAAGTTCTATGGGCCATATCAGATTCTTCAGAAGATTGGGTCTGTTGCTTATAAATTGGAACTTCCTCCTTCTTCCCGCATTCATCTAGTCTTTCATGTCTCTTGTCTGAAGAAAGTTCTTGGCACCAACATCAGTGGACAAACGATTTTACCCGAACTGGATAATGAAGGATCCATCCTTTTGGAGCCAGAGGCCATCCTCAATCGGCGCACGCGTCAGCTTCGCTCTCGCTCTATCACAGAGGTATTAATTCAATGGCACGGCATGCAACCAGAGGATGCTACATGGGAACCACTCCTTCAGATTCAACAACAATTTCCACATCTAAAGCTTTGAGGACAAAGCTTTTTTTTAAGGGGGAGGGGATGTTAGGAACCCATGTCTTTACTTTGTTAGTATGTTGTTGTTGGACACATATGCTTTGTAAGTCATCCCGTAGTATTTGTTGATCAATAGTTTGTGTTATTGTTGTTGGCGCATATGCTTTGTAAGTCGCCCGTAGTATTGTTGATCCATAGTTTGTAACGGCCCATGGTTTCGACCCATAGTATTGGCACCTAGAATTAGTATATAAGTGTGTGTTGAGACCTATGAAGGCACCGTGAAGTTATTTGTATTGAGCTTGCTCATAGGAGGTTGCCCCCTTGAAGTGGCCTGTGATCAATATAAAAGTGATTCTGAGTTCTGTCATTTCTGCTATTTCGCATATTCGTATTAATTAATTGTTGTAGGTGCCTCACAGCAAGGGTACGGTCCCAATCCTCCTTGTTGCGTCATATTGTTGGACCCTGGAGTATATCGCGGTTTGCAATGCCTTGATAATCCCGTGAGGTTCCAGACTTTTGAATCCACTCTGTCACGTAAGTTTGCTTGTTGCCTTAGTTTGAGTAGTTTTTTTTTTTTTCTGGACTGCTTTTCTTTTAGCATACCCTTAGGAGAAACGCTATTTCGGCGTTTCTGGCTGATTTTCCTAATACTCTGGTGGATTTTCCCTGGAGAAGGTCCCGTATGATCTTGAACTTATTGCCCGAATATCCCCTTAATCTGGAGGTTATTTTGAGGGTAAGAATGGATCAACGTAACGTGGTCGTAGTTACTGAAGTGGAGAACCCCACTTTGAATGTTGGCGGACTTTTGTTTCCACCAGATTCACCAGCCTCTCATCCCCCGCAGGATGAAGAAGCACACACCACTGCTTCACAAAATCTTTCTCCCGTCATCCTGGGAGAACCTGGATCGTTGGAATGGATAAACTGACCCCAGGATGACCCTACAACAGCTGTTGGTCATTCAGCAACTTATTGGACATCTTATACAGACCACCCAATGGCTCATTTTTCGATCTCATCCTCATCCAGTGAGATTACTCTGGAAGACACTTTAGCCTACTTTCGTGACCAATTGGCTCACTTTCATTCCATGGTTGAAGAGTGTCGGCAGTTAAGTCTCCAACGACGGGTTCAGGACCCATCGTTACCCCCTTACCAACCCATCCCAGTTCATTTGATATCTTTTGGATCATCGGAAGCACCCCACCATGTGACCACTAATAAGACTGGTCAACCCTCGCAAGAGTCCAGTCCTACACCTCAATTGAACCAATCGATGGAAGGACAATAGTCCAACACACCTGTCACTACCACGGTTACTTTACCACTTCCTCCCCCACCTCAGAATTCAAGGGGAGGGTATTCCATTCCCACGGATTATCTTATTGGTAATGTTATTACCACGATAGCTAGTCAACAACCTACGTTGGTTCAACCTTTGAATAGTTGTGGCTGGGGGGAAACCCCCGTTTCCTAACCAGAACGTAGGCAGTGGAGTCCCCTACGGACCTTCTGTTGGACCTTCCCAACCTGCTAGACCGTCCACCACGGGATTATCTCATATTGGAGGGCCATCAAATGTAACTCAACCCTCATGGATTCAAGCGTATCCAGGTTCCGTTAACCCTGTGCCGGGCCAACCTAATCCTGGAAATGCACCATACGGGATACCTTATCCCGGGAATCCATACACTCTATGGGGGAAACAACCTGTGTTGCAACATGGACCCCAACCAACTATCCCTCAAGTAATACCACCCCCGATCGGTCCTCCCCCACCTCCTACTAGAGGCGTCGGGCCACCACCTAACATTGGTGGAGGCCCACCTCATTTTACCTACAACATTCCTCACCCCTTGTAATGACCCTTTTTCAAAATTCTATTAAAATGCCAATTTTTTCACTTTTTCCCCAATTTCGACCTTTAACTAGTTTAACTGTTTTGACCTCCAAATCAACCCAAATGCTCCCAAATCTTCTGTAGGAGTGTATGAATTGTATTTAGACTTGAATATCAGGTTCATGGATGTTTTATGGCCCTCCAAATACTGCTGCAAACTTGATTTGTATTCTGATCAATATAGGTAATTTTGACTAGTAATTTGTGCATCAAATCCCCCCGGGTAACACTGAAAATGGCCTTCCAAATGCCTCCAAACTCCCACAAATTTATGAACAGAGGTATATAATGTGTTAATTATGTGATTAAGGTCTCATATGCACCATTAATTGATTTTTACTACTGTTCTAACTCTCTCACATTCAACAGCAAAAACCCCCAATTCGACCCTTGGGGAAATGGCACTATTTCACCTCCCAGTACAACTAAACTGAGTAAAAATGCTTCAAATGCTCAAGTACAGTACATGAAACTTGTATAAGACATCCATGGAAGTATATTGATCCCAAATATATCAGAGAATCATCCATCCATTCGAAATAATCAACATTATAGTGTCATACATCAATGCATTGGGGAAATGGACATTGTTTGCTCATTAATCAATAGTTTTGCATACAACCAGTGGGTATTTCGACCTGAGACTTTCTGAATATTAATAATAGAGGATATGAAGCTATTACAATCAGAAATATGTAATGATAAGCTCTCTCAAGAAGCACAAGTGCTCACCAAAAACGCCCTCCCTCAAGGAGCATGAATATGCCTTCAAAACTGGAAAAGATGGAGAGAAAGTGCTGCACTAAACCAAACCATGAAAATTCCTGTAGCTGCTACCTGCAAATACAAACTCCATTAAAGCACCATGAAAGACCTGAGTGGCCTCTCCAAACACCAACTTGGATGGGAATCTTTCACCCTCGAAATTGGCTAAGGCAAGAAACTAGTCATCCACTAGCTCTCTCTTCACAAATGCAATTTTTCTCAAATCATCAAAAGCCATTCTCATTCTTCATTTCTACATTTTATAACCAACATTAGCCTTCTAAGGGTCGAAATCCTCTCAATAGATTCAATAGATTTCCATTTAGGAAATATTCCACATTTGCCACTTGTCTCCTAGTTACAACCTTCCATCTTCTCCCAAATTCGATTTTGAGTCTCTTTGGCTTCTCCAACTCCCAAATTCGCCTTCCTTGAGTCTATTTTTGGTGCTGACATGTCATAGTGGTCAGATGTCAGAGGTCAGGTCTGCAATTTGTCATAGTTGTCATAGATACTCCATCATTGGTGTCATAGGGGCTAGGGAATCTAGCCCAAGTGTCCACAAACTTCTACTTTGACTCTTTATCTTCCATGGAGGTTACCAATCCTTCCCAATTCGAACTAAGATGCTCAATGAAATGTGTTATGACTTACCAATTCACCCAAGAGTGTTCAAATTCCCATTAATTCGAATTTGCAAAAGAGAGATACCATGTATTATGAAAAATCAAGCTAGTGTGGGTCCCACCACCTCCATATGTCTCCAAAACCACTTGCCACTTAGAATTTATCTTGAATTTATTTATTCACCATATTTATTAAATGCTTGAACCCCTCTAATGTCTAAATATCATTTATTAGCTTCCTTATTACCATCCCACATGTGCCCATCCAACCTAGGAAACTAGTAGGATTGATGGGATTGTCTTACTATGCACTTATTTGAATGGGGACATTACAGACCCCTCCGGTGGTGGCAGGAATGGTCCACCACCCCCTCCAGGAAGAGGGGGCGGGGGACCACCCTATCATGGTGGAGGAGGACATTTCCCTTCAGGTGGCGGCGGTGGTCCACCACCCCCTCTAGGCGAAGGCGGTGGAGGACCTAATTACTACGGTTGTGGTGGAAACCCTCATCCTTCCGGCAGCAGAGGTGGTGGGGGTCCCCATCCATCGGGCGACGGAAGTGGTCCACCACCCCCTTTAGGCGGAGGCGGTGGTTGGCTACCTTATTACGATTATGGACCCCCACCTCCTCCCGGTGGTAGCGGCATACCTCCACCCCCTCCCGAAGGTGGAGGTGGACCCCCACCCTATTGGAATGGACCACCTTATGGTGCCGGACCTCCTTACGGTCCGGGCGGCACACCCCCCTACGGTTAGTTTCATCCTGGTACACCTTACGGTCAATTTAGTCCTTACACGCCTTATCCGTATTATCAATACACACAGCCTAATCCACAGCTACCCTTTCTGGCTACTTTGGACCTACCTGACCTCTCCCGTTTAACCAACAATCCTATTTACCATGGATCTAACTGGCCACCAATTCCGGTGAAACTTCCGTCTGATATCCCCAAGTTTGACGGAAAGCTGGGTGAAGACCCTAAAAACCATGTGATGACATACCCCTTATGGTGTTCATCTAATTCCTTAATGGACGATTCCATTCATCTTAGATTGTTTCAGAGGACTCTCACTGGTTCGGCTACCAAGTGGTACATTGAGTTGCCATCACACTCTTTTCTTGATTTCGGCTCTCTTGCTATGAACTTTTTGACGCTTTTCCAGCTGCCTATACGGTATGAGACTGGTACTGAGCTTTTAACCTCGCTCCGTCAGAATACCACCACTCACATTTTGGATCATATCCACGAGTGGCGAAGGAGACGACGTCTCATTAAAGCTCCAATTCCATATCAACTCCTAGCAGACTGGTTTACATAATCGCTCATTCCCACCATAGCAAAAGATGTCGCCATGAGAGGTGTTGTCACCGAAGAACAAGCCATCGCAAGTGCCCATCTGCTAGACCTGGTCTACACTCAATCTGGCACTCTGTTCAATATTCTACCTGATGCACCCCGTGATGTTAATGACCCCACGAAACCACATAAGGGACTCCAAACTGATGGAATCATCGGTTCCCTTAACACCCAGCCTGCTGCTAGCACTGTTGGATCATCCGACCTGGCTTCGGCTGGCCACAGCACCACCAAGTCCACCACTCCTACTATAACTGAAGAGGTGAATTCTGTTCAATCAGCTTCATCTCAGAAGTTTAATGGAAAGAAGAAGAATAAGGGGAAACCCAAAAAGTATTCTTCCCAGCAGGAACCAAAGAGCACTCCTGACGATACCAAGCAGAAAAGGAAACTGAAGTATCCTTGTTTACTGTGTGCAGATGACCATTTCTCCAAAGAGTGTCCCCATAGAGATGAAGTGCAAAAGTTTCTTAGGGGTAAACTGACTCCCGCAGTCCTCAACGATCCATTTCCTACTCAAAACCAACAGATGATTGCTCAAACCCCCCAGCCCAAGGGGAACCATCCAATATCGCGCATGTTCTCATGTTGCGTAACGAGGCGATCAATTTGACTACTCGCTCGCGATCTTATGAACTGGTCCGTTCGAAGGAATCCACTGGAAGTAATGCTGAAAAAGCTTCTGACTCCATAACCGATGTCATTGTACCATCGAATTCTCTCACCATTGAGAAGCCCTCCTTAGACTCAATATTGCGACCGCCCAAGAGTACAATTCGAAAAGTTGTTTTCAATCCTAATGCTCGAGCGGCACAGAATTACAATATCGTAGAGGACTTGGCACAAGATCCTTGCACCATGTCTAACCTGGAAGTTTTGCAGAATTGTCCCAATCAATGCAAAACTCTCATTGCAGCCATTGGTGCAGTAGACCTGGATTCCTCGAACACCATCATGTTCCGACTTGACAACTTTAAGTCGAGGCTCTCACACCAGCTCGCATTCCAAGTTTCTGCAAACATTGCTGGGAAGATTGTCCATCATACCCTTTTGGACGAAGGAGCCTCCACTTCTATCATGTCCATCGCCTGTTGGAGAGCCATTGGCTCCCCCGAATTGAATCGTTCTCCTACCATGTTGAAAGCATTCGACAGGCGTGGCTTTCAACCTCATGGGCTCTTACAAGCTCTTGCAGTTGAGTTGGGCAGAAAGACTGTAACCATTAACGTGGAAGTGGTCTCAGCCCCGTTAGATTATAATCTCTTGCTTGGTCACAATTGGTTTTACACCATGCAGGTGGTAGCCTCTTCAGTCTTCCACATAGTACAATTCCCCCACCAAGGACGAATTGTTACTATCAACCAGTTAGATTTTTGTACACCGGACACCACTACTCATCCTGGTGACCATGTTCCTTCCATTGGACAGATGTCAAAACAGTATGAGAGTGTAGGGGTTGGCCTTTCGAAAGATTCATCTCTCATGGGCGTTTTTCCAGCCGCAAACCCCCCTAATCATGTTGATATGGTGAACATGATCTCCATAGAGATTTTATCTCACTCTAATGATGCTTGGCTTGTACCAGATGAATCCACAACACACCTTCTTGGAGATATGATGCCTCTGTCACCCGCTGAACGTATTTATGAGGCTATCCAATCAGCATCAGAGGACCATTTAACCATGGCCTCTCCATCCTGTTCTCTAGGACGGACATCCTCTCTACCTGATCTCTTACTTCGAACTTTTCTTTCAGACGATTCCATCATGGAAGTAATGAATGTTGACGACAGTCCGTGGGATGATCTCCATCATAGGTCATCTTTTCTTCCTCCTTTGGAATACATAGAGAACAACATCCATACCCTCTTTTCACCAGATATCTACCCATCCCCTCAGAACCCCATCCTTACATGTCTTACGGACACGGAGGGCAACTTGGCCAACATTGAGCCAACCACCCCGGTAGACATCTCAGTGAAACCTGGTATAGTGGAACACATTCGCATAGGCCAGAAGTGTTCCCCTGAAGAAATTACTGTTAGCACGGCCTTGTTCAAGCAATTTAGAGACGTATTTGCTTGGTCCTATGAGGAGATAACTGGGATAGACCCCACAATTGTTTCTCATGAAATAAAAACCTATCCTGACATCAAACCTGTATGCCAAAAGTTGCGATTGGTACACCCCCGGAAGACTGCGGCAATAAAGGCAAAAATTGAAAAGCTCTTAAAGGTTGGTTTTATTTATCCTGTCCCATTGACGAATTGGGTCTCAAACGTCGTTCCTGTGAACAAAAAGTAGGGCACCATTCGCGTCTGTGTTGATTATCGAGACCTTAATCGAGCTTGTCCAAAAGACAACTACCCGACCCCCTTCATCGACCAGATCATTGACAACTATGCCGGAAGTGTCATCTTCTTATTCATGGATGGATTTTCTGGTTACAACCAAATTGAGATCAACCCAGCCGACCAACATAAGACGGCTTTCATCTGCCTGTGGGGAACGTTTTCATACCGCAAACTCTCGCTTGGCCTTAAAAATGTTGGCACCACGTTTCAGCGGGCTATGTCGTATCCCTTCCACGATATTAAGGACTTTGTGGAACCTTACTTGGATGATCTCCTTGCTCATTCAAAGTAGCGCGAGTTCCACATTGATCATCTGACAACCATTTTCCTCAGATGCAGATGGTACAATATCCGTCTGAATCCTCATAAGTGTATCTTTTGTGTTGAGTCCAGACGCCTCTTAGGATTTATCATTTCGAAGGATGGGATCCGCATTGATCCCTTAAAGGTGGAGGCCATCATCAACCTACCACCCCCGACTGATGTGACGGAACTTCAACTATCCAAGGGAAGGCGACTTATTTACGACATTTTGTTTGTAATTTCGCGGAGAAGACTCAGGGCTATATGAGACTGCTCAAGAAGAATGTCCCATTCATTTGGGACGATCAAGCTCAAAAATCCTTCGACAGTATCAAACATGCCATCACACATGCCCCCGTGCTCCGACCACCTAATTATTATCGATATTACATCTTATATCTCTCCGCTTCTGCTACCACTATCGCCATGGTTTTGGTACAGGAGGATCAAAACGCTCAGGAACATGTCATATACTATGCAAGTAAGGGTCTAGCTGACGCTGAAACTAGATATTCACATGTCGAAAAACTCGCTTTCGCGGTGGTCATCGCCGTCCAGAAGTTTTGGCACTACATCTTGCTCCTCACCACCACCATCATTGTCGACTCGAACCCCATGTACCACGTACTAACACGTCAGGTGCTTGGGGGCAAGTATTCACGCTGGATCATGATACTGCAAGAATTTGATCTTCTTTTCGAGAAAGCCAAGTCTAAGAAGTCTTTGGTGTTTACCGAGCTCATTTGCGACCTTCCCTGTTCTAATGTAGAAGTTGAGCACAATGACTCCTTTCCGGATGAATCATTGTTTCTCATCAGTACGACTGACCCATGGTATGGAGATATCTCATTGTATCTTCAAACCCAACGCTTCAACCCTCAACTCTCTCACGACGACCGTCGTAAGATACGTCACCATGCAAAGTATTATTTAATCATTAATGATACTTTGTATCACTATGGCATTGATTCAATTCTTCGACGTTGTCTCACTCATGATGAGGCTGAACGCGTTCTGAATGACTGTCACGCTGGGGCATGTGGCGGTCACCTCTCTAGGATGGCTATAGCCTAGAATATTTTGCGCGCAGGATATTTCTAGCCTACTATCTTCAAAGATTGTATTGAGGCCATAAAAAAATGTCCTCCTTGCCAACACTTCCATACGAAGAAGCGCACTCATCCTGCCCCGTTACATTCGGTTATTGCCGTTGGCCCATTCACAAAATGGGGCATTGATTTTATGCATTATAAGCCTACCTCGACCGGGGGGCATAGTTACATCATTGTAGTTGTGGATTACTTCACAAAGTGGGCCAAAGCTATGCCTACATACTAGAATGACGACAAAACCGCCGCACTCTTCATGTTCAATCATGTAATAGCACGGTTTGGAGTTCCTCAGGCAATTGTTACCGATCATGGTTGTCATTTTCAGAACCATATGGTTGATGAATTGAGCAACAAGTTGGGTTTTCGCCATGAAAATTCAACACCCTACTACCCGCAATCCAATGGACAGGTCGAGGCCATTAACAAAGTCTTGGAAACTATGGTCCAAAGGATGGTAGGGACACATAAGTCCAATTGGCACAACATGCTCTTTTCAGCGTTATGGGCCTACCGAACTTCCGTCAAAACCACCACAGGCTTCACTCCCTTCCAATTGGTATATGGATTGGAGGCTGTTCTGCCAATAGAGTGCAAAGTTTCGTCTCTACAACTCGCTGTCGAAATTCTTCCTAACACTATTGCTGAGGAAGAACATCTCTTGCACTTAGCAAAACTTGACGAGTCTCACTGAGATGCCGCTCTTGCTAATGAAGCGCACAAGAAATGCATCAAGGCCCAATACGATAAGTTAGTTGAACCTTGTATCTTTAACGAGGGTGACCTGGTCCTCACTTATGACCAGAAGCATGACAAACTAGGAGCAGGGAAGTTCGAGTCCATGTGGCATGGACCCTACATAGTCAAACGTGTTTTGGAGAAAGGTGCTTACGAGCTTGAAGATTATGACTAAATCTCTTTGGGTGAACCCCACAATGGGATTTACCTAAAGAGATACTATGCTTGATCCCTCATGCATAGACTTACTTGTATATATTGTACATGGCGTGTTTTTGTGTGGTGTGACGCATTTCTTTTTTGGTGTCTTTTGATCTTGTTTTCGCTTCTTATACCATGTTCTGTCTGTGTGTGTAGATGGCAATGTGCTATCAATTCACGGACGGTGCCAGCCAGCATACCCGTAACCTTGCTTCTGCAGCCTGGGTACTGTATTCCCCAACAGGTGAGCTCATTAGCTCAGGAGGAAGTTTCCTAGGGTTTGCGACCAACAATGCCGCAGAGTATTAGGCAGTAATCAGAACCCTAGCTAACACCATTTCCTTGGGTATGAACCACATCGGCATCCACATGGATTCCTGCATCCTGGGTACTGTATTCCCCAACAGGTGAGCTCGTTAGCTCAGGAGGAAGTTTCCTAGGGTTTGCGACCAACAATGCCGCAGAGTATCAGGCAGTAATCAGAACCCTAGCTAACACCATTTCCTTGGGTATGAACCACATCGGCATCCACATGGATTCTCAATTAGTGGTTTCCCATTTGAACTGGGTGTACGCCATCCGTGATCCCATCTTACTCCGTCTCTTCAAACGAGTACGTCTCCTGGAAAGGTCATTTGAATCCATTCAATACCTACACATTCCACGGGAGGTAAACATAGTTTCTGACTCGATGGCCAACTTCATTTTGGATTGGTACATCACACACACATGATAATCATAATATGTAAAAGCATTCACAACATGTGAATATAATGTATAAAAGAAAACATGTAAACAAGATCACATCAATAATCATTTTAAAAACACATAATGTATAAACCACCAGTAATGTCTGTATATATATATATATATATATCGCTCAAAAAGTAGTGCTGGTACAAAATCTGAAGCACGATGGCTTTCAGTGAGTCTCTACAAAAATATGAAGCATTATAGCTTTCAGTAGGACAAAATATGAGGCCTCTAAGCTCTCAGTACAAGTATGAAGTGTCATCAGGCCTAGTGCCTGACCTGTACACCACCCCTAGCTCAAACGACATGCTGCCGCTGGGTGAGGAAACAGCCTACGGTCCGAGCCACCTTGCGGAGTAAGGCGTTGAAGCGTACAGACACTCCAACCCCAAATCTCTGCATGGGCCTCGATAAGTCATCAATAGCTGGCTCTAGTACCTCCACAATCAACTGGGATAGGTTCCTGTACACCTCCTCCATCTCCTCGATGGCAGCATGAGCACCTACAGGAACGACTGCCTCCCCACCTTTGTCTCTCCTCACCAGAAGGGAGAGACCCACCGACCGTACAGGGCCCACATTTGCACACACATATTACACACTTGTTAGCACTGCATCAAAAAAAAATGATATAATATACAAAACTAAAAATACAAGGGTTTTGTTCTCACCTAGGTCACCCTATGCTGCACCCTCTGGCAGCACCAAGTCGGGATCCTCTCGAAATTATGTGCCACTGTATGGAAAGTCCTCCACCATAAGTAACTGGCCCTCTAGCCAGCTGAAAAACTCGAGACCAAAGCTAATGATGGGCTCGCCACCATGACAGGTCATGACCTCATCCCATTTGAGCATATGGGGATCCTTGGGCTCCTTGTCATCCAGTACCAACTACGGACATAGAAGAGTAATCCGCTCCAAGAGGAACGATACTATGATCAATCCATACCCAAACTGCTTGAGCTCCCCTCGTCGACACTTTGTCAGCTAAGCTTGGATGTTTGCGAGGAGACCCTCGTACCAGTTGAAAACCATGGTGGACATACAGTCCTCCGCATACAGCATCTGGGTCCGAGTAGTCGTGTGTGGGGCTTGGCTACCCACCACCCTAGTAATGGTAAGCAATATGGTCCACAGTGGACGGCTCACCACATCTCTGATGAGAATCTTCCCGCTGGAAGGACGAGAAGTAGCAACACAGTGCTGTGAAACCATGTCCTCAACTGTACGGTCACTGGCATGTGTCCCAGTGAGTTTTACAGCGTCCCCTCTTTGGGACAAACTGGTAAGAAAGTAGATATCCTCAATGTCTATCATGAGTATATGCTCGCCTACCATAAAGTATTGTTGGGACGCATCCCAACTCTGGAGCATGTGTGTCAGTAGTGGGATCCGAGATCTCATCCCCTGGATCTCAAAGAACTTGAGTAACCCGTAGTTTCTCAAAGCATCCATGCATTGTGGATCATTTGTGGCTTATTCATCCTCGAGTTCATGTTCTCTCTCTCACCACTCCAATACCATTTTTGCTTGCTGATAACCTGCCAAAAGGGACATTTAAACCCTATTAGGTCCTTCCTCAACTTTCACAAACTCATTTTTTGGATTATTTTTTATGTTTGGGTTTTGGGTTTCCGCCATCGCACCATGCCTTTAGGTACAGGGCGACGTTGTTGCAACTCTCATTTTCGAGACTTGGGATGACTCATCCTCATCGCAGGTCCTGAAAGGGCAACTTGCGACGAGCCGAGGGCGCATAAATCCCTCCATAACACCATCAAAAACCCAAAAAATGAACATAAAAGAAAAACTAAACCACTGGAAAGTTGCTAGATGAAGTTTAGGCCTACCTAATCCAGAAGGTTGGTGAAATGGCGGATCGTAGCTCCCGGAATCGACAAAGAAATTTTTGGCTCCAAATTGGTACTTCTCCACCCAAATTGGCAATTTAAACAATGAAATCTATTTTTGGCCCATATTTCTATTTATAAATAGAATGGAATATTCCTCTTCAAATATTTTGATGCTTTTGGGCCATTTACTATAGTTTTGACCATTTGTCATTATATTTGGGACTATTTGACACTTTTCCTACTGTACAGGAGTCATAGAGTGGTCTTTTGTGTTGTTTCTCGCATCACCAACAGTAACTGCAGCTAAGACACCCCTTTGAATGTTTTGTCATTATTATTTTTGGTTAGTCATAATGATTGCATGAGGATGAGTTTACTCTTCGTACTCACATAACTATGAGAACAAGTACTGAGTTATGATTTATCACTTTTCCGGGCTCATTAAACTACCACGGAAAAGGACACCCCCTGGAGTCTATCGTTAAGCTCTTTTCGGGCTCTCGAAAAACAAAAAGATTGCCAAGAGAACTTGTCACGTTCACGCTTGTTAAAGTATTTGAATGTTCGTCTTCCTGGTGATAGTTTACCCCTTTTTCGGACTAGTAGGCACTAATTAAGACAAAGAAATACTCCAGCCAATCATGATTAGAAGAGTCCTCTCCCACGTTGTTTTACCCTTTTTTGGGAAATGAGGCTAACTTTAAGAAAAAGGACTATTAGAGTCTTCTTTAGTTCATTTCAGACTCTCTAAACATGAAATGACGACCGAGCTTACCTTCTATGGACTCGTTAAATTTTCACATTGAAGGGCCCATCATGGGACGAACCCCTCCTATCCCAAGTTCAGAAAATATTTGGGATTGGACTCATCTATGAGATGAGCTATACGGAGCATCTGGTTACCCTCATCAAGCTCGTAAAAAACACATGAGGCACTCATCATTCATGATGGGTAAAAAGGAAAGTGTTTGTGTTACATACCTTAGTGGCAGTATATAGTTTTTCTTGAACATGGCACTCATCTACATTCGCAAACAATACTTGGGTCATCTGTTTGTCTATGAGTCCCCGCTCACTTTTTGAGTCCTGTTACTTCTCTGAGTCATTCGGAGAAAGCTTCCACCATCAGTTGCATTAGAATTTTGCGTCATTCTCATTTTGTCAACACTGCCAAGTCATGCCATTCCCATTTTCAAGAACACGTTCACTATCTATCATCTACAGTCAGTGCACACGTCATCATGTCGTTGTTACTTTGATTCAGTCTTACATGTTACTGTACCATCCGATCCACTCTACACATCTTTTGTCATGTTTCGTGTCGATTGATGGGGGATTCATCATGGCCCTCCTTCGACTGATTTGTCCTTGTCGACTTCAACTCATCATCCGAGGATTGAATCTAGAAACCAACCAAGTACCTTGGCCCTGCATGCCTCAATGGCAGGTTACCTTGCTTTCATCATGAGTTTACATCATTGACTCTTGATTGAAAGATTTCATCTTGCATTCGACTTCAAATCATTTATTCACGCTTGATGATATGTACTGTGATACCTTGGGAATCATTGACATCAATGGTGATCTCCCTCGCACTTGTTAACGGTTTACAGCAATGACCGGTAATCAAGTGGTTTCTACCATGTTCGACGTCAAGACATTTGTAATCACATGGATAGATTCGTGTCATTGCGGGTTCGGCTTGAAGACCTTGGGGAGTCATGTTTTACCCAGGTTGTGATGGGGTTTGTATTGAGTCATATTACACGGATCCACTTTTGTATTGGTCGTGGCTGTGTTATCATCTCATCATGGATCTACGCTTGTGTCTAGTATCCATTATTGTGTTCAGTCGGTCATTACTACCATGGATCTGCAATGTATTGGTCGGTAGCCATGTTGTACTTGTGAGATTGTTCGTTCAGAGTCACTTGTACTGCATCAATGTCCTTCGTCCGTCAAGCCTATTGCCATTATTTCTTTTCAAAGCACTTCACCTGTACATCCTTAACAGCTTCATGCTTTGGGGGGAATTCTGTTACACCTAAAATCTACTCATCATTAGATTCAGTGTATACACCCCTGAAGTCACCTGGACTAAGTACTTTCATCTGGGAGGACTTGCACTCAATCCTACAATCTTTTGAGAGGTCGTCGCAAGTTGCACATTAGCAACATGCGACGTCGCAACTTGCTCCACTACAGGGTGCGACGAGGTCCATTAATGGGAAAAAATAGCCTATTCGAGATCCTTCTCGAAACTTACCCATTTAGGGGCTTATCCCTGACCTCTAGGGGAGCTAGTACATGACCCCTAACTTTTTGGGAGGATCCCCTATCTCTCTCCTACCATCTCTCAACCTATCCTATCCATACCCTATCCACTTAGTCCTATATAAGTGAGGCTCACTCCCATCCCAAAGGGAGGAAGACTATGGTATCTACATGCTGGTGAAATCTCTGTTAAAGACACCTCCATTCACCTATTGGAGAGCTCATACTTCCTTGGAAGAACATGGAAATTGGCTTGGTCAGAGAAGGGCTACTACGTTAAGTCTTTGGTTGTAGTTCTATATCTCTATCATGTACTCCTCTATTTGCAGTAATACAAATGCTTTCCACCAATATTGTTCTTATGTGCAATGATATTGTGTAGTTTACATGCTTAACTATTTACTTAGATCGCTTATTGTATAGATTTCTTTTACTGGTTCCTCTTGTTTCTTTCTCTTCATAGGTCTTGTAGCTTGGATCTGACAACCGTGGGACATGGATCAATATTCGAGAGAAAGGATTACGTAGTAAAAAGGTAAGACATCTATTACTTGGTCCTTAAGTAGATCTAGGAGATGTGTTTGTAGTATGTTCTATTTGTTCTAGACTCACATTGAGCTAGGGAGATCTGGCTCGCGTCCGCTCGAGTGGATTGTCCGATAACACTCATTCTGTTGTTGCTTGAACTCTTTCCCATCCCTACATGGATTTGGACAGATATTTCTATGGATTTCATTGAAGGGCTCCCTAAATCTAGAGGGAAGTCAATGATTTTGGTTTTGGTTGATCGAATCTCCAAATATATTCATTTTTGTGGTCTCAGTCATCCCTATATAGCCTCCTCAGTCGCTCAAATTTTCCTGGATTGGATCTTTCGTCTTCATGGAATCCCTTCTTCCATTGTCTCGGATCGTGATGCGACTTTCACCAGTCATTTTTGGATAGAACTATTTCACCACACTGGCACCAAACTGAAGATGAGTTCAAGGTATCACCCACAAAAAGATGGTCAGATTGAAATTATCAATAAATGCTTGGAAACGTATCATTGTTGCTTCACCTCTGAACAACAACATCAGTGGGAAAAGTGGCTCCCTCTCATTGAATGGTGGTACAATACATCTTACCACACTGCCTCTAAAATGAATTCATATGAAGCAGTCTATGGTCAGGCATGGCCAGTTCTTCTTCCACACACCCCCATTAGTTCACCTGTTCAGGCAGTTGACATGGTCCTTCGAAACCGCAATCATATTCTTCACATTTTGCGGGACAATATTCACATGGAAAAAAATCACATGAAGCAACAATCCGATCAGCACCGTTCTAAGCACACTTTTCAAGCAGGTGATATGGTTTTTCTTTGTTTCCATCCTTACAAGCAATCCTCCCTAAAACTCAAAGGGCGCCATAAGCTTGCTCCAAAGTTCTATGGGCCATATAAGATTCTTCAGAAGATTGGTTCTGTTGCTTATAAATTGGAACTTCCTCCTTCTTCCCGCATTCATCCAGTATTTCATGTCTCTTGTCTTAAGAAAGTTCTTGGCACCAACATCATAGGACAAACTATTTTACCAAAACTGGATAATGAAGGATCCATCCTTTTGGAGTCGAAGGCCATCCTCAATAGGTGCACTCATCAGCTTCGCTCTCTCTCTATTATCGAGGGCTTAATTCAGTGGCACGGAATACAACCACAGGATGCTACATGGGAACCACTCCTTCAGATTCGGCAACAATTTCCACATCTAAAGCTTTGAGGACAAAGATTCTTCTAAGGGGGAGGGGATGTTAGGAACCCATGTCAACCCTTCTCCTTACTTTGTTAGTATATTGTTGTTGGATGCATATGCTTTGTAAGTCGTCCCGTAGTATTTGTTGATCCATAGTTTGTATTATTGTTATTGGATGCATATGCTTTGTAAGTCATCCCGTAGTATTTTTTGATCCATAGTTTGTATTGGCCCATGGTATTGACCCATAGTATTGGTGCCTAGAATTAGTATATAAGCTTTTGTTGAGGCCAATGAAGGCACCGTGAAGTTATTTGTATTGAGCTTGCTCAAAGGAAGTTTCCCCCTCGAAGTGGCCTGTGATCAATAAAATATTTTGTGATCTCATATATTGTTCATTTTATCAATTAATTGTTGTAGGTTCCTCACACATCACTGGATTGTCCTGCCAAGGGGAGACATCGAGTCTTAGGTCTCACGGCGTGGCGGGAGGAATCACTATCAGCGATTACATTGAAAGGTACTGTATTGCTGGCACCCAGAAGGTGGGTAGCCAAGTCCCCATAGAGGTTATAGAGAGCCTAAGCATGAAGATCATAGTTATCACCATCGGGAGGATTACAGGATCAGTTGCACTTCCTCAGGCTTCGAGGCCTGTGATAGTCTATGCGGATAAGTGCATGAGACCCACGGTATACGACTGGTGCACAACATTGTTGGGTACGATGAAGACCCAGCTAATGGAGTGCAAGCTTGGGTAGGCAAAGAAATTTGGTTTTTGCAGTATCTTCTACAGCTTTTTCTTTGAAAGGGTGTCGGGTTTTAGTCCGAGGGTTCAAGTCCCTCTGCATGGTCTCCGAGATCCCACCCAGATCTGGTGGGAAGAAGTACTGACATGGCAGGGGGGTGGCTTACAGGCTTCCCCATATTCTGAGGATTTTTTCCACTGGTGAGCATGACATATCATCGCCATCAATGACTATCCATATGAGGGCATAGACTTCAGAGGGGATCGAGACGTGCTGCTCCCACCAGGGGCTGCGTTCGGGGACATAGGTATGACTACTCTTTTTAAGTTTTGTTATTTAATTTTTTTGGATTTTTTATTATAAGTGAATGCAAAAATCTTTTTGGTGGTATCATATATTGATTTTTGATCATTTGCTCGCAAATATGGGTCTGCTGTTACAACGTAATTTTCCACCTTGTGAGTATCAGCATTCTTTGGCCTGCAGGATCCATTTCACTGACTCAAATCCACTTTATATCCTTCAGACACTATTTTTCCCTATTTTTTCCCTTGTACGCTATTTGCATCATTACAGTGGGCGTACCCGCGAGTTGCATCACTATAGCCCACGGGTAGCATGTAAAATGGTAAAAATCACTAGTTTATTACTTTTTACTCCCAAAAAGCGGTTATTGGGTGACCTTTGACCCTCCATCTACCCAAGAAACACCTCGATGTGTCCTTTCACTTACCTTTGAGAGGACTATATATTGAGCACATATGGCTTATGGACGGGAGGAGAAAGAAGAGTAAGAGAACTCTAGTGGATTTTTTCCCTATCTTGAGTCTACACTCATTGATCCTTGTAGTTGTGAACCATTATGTTCACCTTCCAAACTCCTTTCATAGTTTGAGTTTTCCATTCATGGAGGATTGAAGTGGTGGAGGCACAAGTGGATTGATCCAGATCTTGGTTCAGATTGGTTGCCGGCAAGAGGTCGTATCACATTGTACTTCTTCTTGTTTATTAATAGAAATACTCATATTCTCGTCCATCAATGTTGTGAATGTTGTTTATTCTACATTGGATTGCATTTTCTTATAATATCATGGACCATTGCTATTGATGATGTTAATGTCATTTATATATATTATGTACTTGTTGTATATTGGCTGTCATGACTAATTTGCAGATTCAAGTGCATGGATTGAAAGCTCCAACGGGGATCTACATCAAATGTTTGGATCGAGGTTGGTTATATTCTTCATTATCTTAGCATTGTCATTTATATAGCATAATACTGAGAATAGAGTTAATTTTTGGTAGTCAGCTGTCTGTTGTGGTCTACCCCAAGCCATAGTGAGTTTTCTCCAATACATAAATGGTGACTCCGCTGGGAAGAAAATCCATGTTTGGGGATTTTTTAAGCATTAGTCCTTAATTAGAGTTGTTGTTTGTCGAATCTCTGTGTCATTGATTGGACGTTGAGATACACTATAGAAAACTTGCTTTTTCTAAGCCATTGGACTCTTTGTTTTCCCATTTTCCTTTCCTTACCCGCGGACTAGCTTAGCTCTGCCCATGTACACCTGCCTCTGTTTACTCTACTGCTGCGGGTACCCGCAGGTTTTCCTTCGATAGTATCATACAACTCCGACTTTGGTTGATTTATGACTTTTGGTTTTTGTTGGGTTGGCTTTGGATGATCCTGAGTCTTTGTTGGCCTATTTCTTGACTATTCCATGCCTTGGTTGTGACCAGAACTCTTCTTTTGTCTTGGTTGAGCTGTGTTGGTTTTTTACCCATCTTTGGATTTAGCCTTGTTAGTTTTTTCCTTTTGAGCTCATTCCTTTGGTTGAGTCTTACTGGTTGGTATCTGTCGGGTTGTCTTAGTGATCTACTTGGCATATCAGTGACTAGATAGTAGGATTTTGCTTGCATTTTTCATTTCCCTATATTGAAAAATACAAAAAAAAAACATATAGTTTTGCATTTTCCTTTTGCTTATAAGAGAAAATATGAAAAAAAAAAATTACTTTCATGTACTGCATCCTACATTGAGTGCTTGCTGCTTTCATTTAGGTTCTGCTTGTGCATATAAAATATAAAAGGATTGCATTTTTATTTCGAAACCGTTGGGTTGATTTTGCATGCTAGTGACATTGTTTTATTGGATAGATGAGTCTAGGATTTGATGATTTTGCATACTATTGAGTCATACACATCACTAGTTTCACGACCATATCCCTTGAGTAACCACAGCCACTAAAATTAACGCTTAATCTTAAAATTGATTAGACCGATTTTATTTATAGGGTACACCAACTAGCATATGTTTAGAGTCTTGGAGTAGATCATTGTGAGTTAACAATCCAAGAATACTAGACGAAACATTAGGTGTCTGACCAGGGAGTGGAGGAATCCATGGTATATATCGGTGTTCTCAAGAAGCTCTACTCAAACCAGAGTTAAGCACGAGGTCACGGGAGGTTGGTTGAAGATATATCCCTCTGATACCGGTTGAACGTGGGAGATATTTCCAGGATTTGTTCGTATCTGGGGACTCTTGGGGGATTTGACTCTCATTGAGTTTCGAGCTCAGCTACCCTGCCCATATGACGGATCCCACTTGCGACTGTCCCCCTGAGCATTGGTTATATTGCGGTGACCATAGTTGCCTTACCTAGGTATTGCATAGGGTACTTGCAGTGGTTATGTTGTTTGTGTCCTGAGTCAGATAGCAATCGAACAACACAGTTGTGTTTGTGCAGTGGACTTGACCCTGTGCACGCAGTGAAGTCTGGGGGCCATTATAACTGATTCTGTTACCTCCAACTATAATTTGGGAGTCTCAAACCTCTCCTAGGAAAGACATACCGCCTCTAGTGTCGGGAGCTCATTTAGCCACTCAGTTTGTCTGCTCTTGGCTATAGTTTCTCTAGGTGTGTGCTTTTGATTTACTATTTTTGATCAATAGTTGGCCATAGGAGACATTGTGATTTGATATTCTCTCCGGAGATATCGTGGCATAGATTCCTACACCCCGCCGTTCCCGTCGGTTAGCTGGTTTAGAACCGGTCGAACTTTCACGCTGTGTTGCTCGGGGACGCCGTCGGGATCTCTTTGACTCTTCAGATTCTTACGAGACATACATAGCCAACTTTATGACGGCTGCACATTCCTACATGGAAGAAATCCCCATTATTCCATCGGGTGGAGTCGAACACACTTCAGACACCCCCACACCTCGAGAGGCCTGGGGGGGTGATCCACCTGAGACTCACCTTGGTTCGATTTGGCCAAATCCACTCGAGAACGATCCGTTTGATCCTTCGAATATGGATAATTATCTTTATGGGATGCCAACCTTACCTGATGACGAAGATCCTGTGATCAATGTTAACCCGTTCTCATATAGTATGCCCGGTTTTAGCACAGTTGATCCTCCCACTGCTTTTGGCAGTCATGCTAGCACTAGTCATGGTGTTAGCAACACTGCACCCACTGGGGGAAATACCCTCATCGGGGGCACCACGTTGTCCACTCACACACATAATATGGGGACTGGTCATAGTCCTCCTCACAATGGTAATGTTGGAAGAAGACCACCTCTTGGGACTACCCAACCTAATAGGAACATTGTTCGAAACATGACTCGCCATTCACCACCTAACACACATATCGTTATTCGTCAACCCAGGACCACTTTCGCGAATGTTAATGCTCCTCCCAACCACGGGGGTGGACATATACTGCACACTTTTGTGTCTACCACCGCTACTAGTAATGCTAATGTAGTAGGTGGGAATATATCTTATCTTCATGGTCATCATGCCACCATTCCTGCTACTAGTAACACCAACGTTGGGGTTGGGAACACTTCTCATGCTTATGGTCACCACATGACTACTCACGCTAATCCTAATGCTGGGGTTGGGAACATACCTTACCATCATGGTCATTACAACTCAGTTCCTGCTACGAATAGTACGTATATGCCCCATACTTATGGTGGCAACCCTTACTACAACACAGTCGGTGCTGGCCACCAGTTTAACCCACCTCAGTACGGTGCCCAAAATACTTATATACCTGCTTACTCTCATATGGGTCAGGTCGGGTGAGGTTATCAACCTTATGGCCATGGTCAAGCCTATGGTCCACCAGGTCCTCATTATCAGCAATTTAATACTCATGGTCAAGCTTTTGGTCCACCTTATAGATCGGTTCCATTCAACCAACCTTTTATGGGAGCTTATAATCAAGCTTTCTAGCCGCAGCTCCCGTTCCTTGCATGCTTGAATCTTCCGGATCTTTCGAAGCTCACGAATGATCCAGTGTGTCATGACCCTAATTGGCCTTAGGTCCCTACCAAGCTCCCTTCTGACATTCCTAAGTTTGAAGGGAAAGGGGGTGAAGACCCAGGGGATCATGTCACAACGTTTCACCTTCGGTGTTCTTCCAACTCGTTGAATCATGATTCAGTTAGATTACGACTATTTCAATGCACCCTCATGGAGGCAGCTGCGAAGTGGTATGTTGAGTTGCCTGGGAACATTTATAGGGGATTCAATGAGATCGCTTTGGTTTTCTTGGACCATTTCCAGTTGTCGTTTCACTATGATACTGGTACTGAACTTTTGTCTACCTTCTGTCTGAATAAAGCCACACATATTTCTGACCACGTTCAAGAGTGGCATCGACGGAAGAGATTAGTGAAAGCCAACATTCCTCCAGAATTTCTGTTGGAATGGTTCCTCAAGTCCTTACTCCCATACATTGCTAAGGATTTTTCGATGTCCGGCATTGTGACTGAGGAACAAGCCATCTTGAAAGTCCAGCAATTAGACCTACTGTACTCTCAGTCTGGCATTTTATATGACATTATTCCTTACGCACCGAGAACACGCCATGAGCCCAAGTCAATTCCTGGACCACATGCCGATGGAATCATGGGATCCACAAGTACTCGCCCCGTAGATTTGGTGGCTAATCAAATGCAAAATTTGTCACTAAATCAATCTACTCCCAGACAGGTTCACACCTTGTCCACTTCCACCCCGTCGTCTGATGCACACAATGTGCAATCAACGAAACCATCAGGTAACCAAGAACCTGGTGGTAAGAAAAAGGGGAGAAACAACCGTAGGGGTGGAAACAATGGGAATAACAATAACAACAATCACAATACTCCTTGTAAAGAGAATGCCAACCCTCCTCGGGAAGGCGGAAATGCTGGTGAGGACCATAAACCTAGGCGTAAGGTGAAGTTTCCTTGCAAGCTCTGTGGGGAAGACCATCTTACTCACTTATGTCCTCGAATTGAAGAAGCATCGAAGCATTTGGCACAAAGCCCAACTGTGTTGAAGGATCCCCTTCCTCATCATCAAAACATGGCTTCGCATGCTCCCACCACTGGTTATGGACCTACTGAGACAACAGTGTCTTCTTCCAATACTAGTGGTTATGGATGTGTGAATATGGTTCAATTGGAGGTTAGTGTTGCCACTCGTCAATGCGATTATGGTGCACTACAACCTAATATGGGGAGTGAGCCTCCCCCTCCTCCTGACAGTTCCTTGCATATCGAGAAGCCCTCTAATATGTCGCGGATACCGAAAGGTGTTCTTAAGCACTCTATGCATAATCCTAATGCTCGAGCCGCCCATAACTACTCAATTGTGTAAGATTTGGGCCAAACTCCGTGTGCCATGTCGGCTCTTGAAGTCTTGCAGGCCTGTCCTTCTCAAAAGCATGCCCTTTTGGGTGCGTTAGGAGTTCGGGATGGGGGAAGTCTCAGTGTTATCAAGTTCGATACTACTGATGTTCAACCTTGCTTACCTTACCACGTGGCTTTTCAAATCCAGGTGGCGTGCCTTCAGAATTTTTTCAAACGTACTATGGTTGATGAAGGTGCTTCCATGTCAGTAATGTAATTAACTTGTTGGAAAGATCTTAGCTCTCCTCCTCTACTCACATCTAGAACCACACTCACTGCATTCGACGGTCGGTCTTTTAAGCCGCATGGAATTATCCCTTCCCTTGTTGTCTACTTGGGAGGTAAATCTGTGCCTATTGAAGTCGAGGTGGTTGATGCGCCCGTCGACTACAACCTTTTACTGGGTCGGATTTGGATGTACACTGTGAAGGCTTTCGTGTCCACTGTATTCAGAGTTATCTGCTTTCCTCATGAAGGCAAGATAGTGACCATCGATCAGCTGTATTTTGTTAACATTCCTTCCACAACATCCACGGGATCCATAGTCCCGCAAGTTACTGATTATCAGCCGGCAACTGGGAACATAGGTGTTGGTATGTATCCTTCATTGATGGGAACTTATAGTTTTCCTGCACCTGTGAATTTCATCGGAAGCATTTCTGACGATGTGTCTCCTCCTTTGCATAGTATGCCATTCCGGACTTCCTATTTTAATGATCCATGGATTTTACCATCCACAAGTTCTACGTCTAGAGAAATTATGCACGTCGGGATGTCTATGCCACTATCTGTAGTCGAGCTTGCTTACCAGCATATTCAACAAGCCACTGCAGAACCGGATCTCTCTTCTTCCCAGACAGTTGAAGAAGATCCCGTTACGCTCCCAGTTTGGGCAGCCAACTTAGCTTGTTCACACGACTGTCTTGATGATACGTTGCCTTTTGATGAAGCTATTGTGGAGGCCATATGTGGTTGTGAAAATCCTTGGGAGGATATGCACCATCGCTCTTATTTCCTTCCCAACCTCGATCTCGCCGAACAGGAAGAGTTTAGGATGACTCTAGCAGAGATGGTTGGTCACCCTGTGGCTCTTTTAGGGTCACATGATGTTTTCGCGGAGGGGAATATGGCCAATATTTCCCCAACTATGTCAATCAACATCTCTCATACTCCCATAAAAGTGGAGAATGTCTACATCGGTGCCAATTGCACTACTGAGGAGATTTCTATTTACACTGATTTGTTTACAGAACTCCGGGAAGCTTTCGCCTAGTCATATGAGGAGATGTCAGGAATACACCCCTGCATTGTTGAACATGAGATTAGAACGTATCCCAACGCTAAACCGGTTTGACAACGCCTACGTGCTGTGAACCCTAGGAAGGCAGCTGCTATCAAGGCAGAGGTGGAGAAACTGCTCAAAGCTGGTTTCATCTACCTCGTTCCCCTTACCGAATGGGTGTCAAATCTCGTTCCTGTAGATAAGAAGCAGGGAACGATCCATGTATGCATTGATTTTAGAGATTTGAACCATGCATGTCCGAAAGACAACTTCCCCATGCCATTCATTGATAAGATCTTGGATGCTTGTGCAGGAAGTGATATTTTTTCGTTTATGGACGGATTTTCAAGCTATAATCAGATTCAAATCAAACTCGAGGACCAACATAAGACAGCTTTCATTTGTCCTTGGGGGACGTTTGCATATCGGAAAATGCCCTTCGGCCTAAAAAACGTCGAAGCTACGTTCCAGTGTGCCATGACCTACGCCTTTCATGATCTTAAAAATACTATGGAGGTTTTCTTGGATGATCTTGACAGCCATTCTCGCAAGAGAGTGGACCACCCCAAGCACCTCCGCCTGATTCTCGAACAATGTATACGCTACAAGATTCGATTGAATCCTAATAAATGCATTTTTGCTGTAAGGGCTGGTCACCTTCTAGGATTTATAGTTTCAAAAGAGGGTATTAGAGTCGATCCTCTCAAAGTTGAGGCAATACTTCGGTTTCTTCCTCCACGCAATTTGTTACAACTTCAGAGCCTCCAAGGGAGAGCTACTTTTCTGCGTCGATTTGTAGTAAATCATGCTAATCTTACCAAAGGTTTTGCGCGCTTATTGAAGAAAGACACACCTTTTATCTGGGATGAGCGAGCCCAACAATCTTTCAATGGCCTTAAGAAAGATTTGGTATTGGCCCCTATGCTTAGTCCACTAGACTTCGCACGAGATTTTATCCTTTATGTGGCTACGTCTCAAGAGACGATTGGCATGGTCTTAGTTCAGGTTGATGACGCGCTCGTCGAGCATGTTATCTATTACCTTAGTCGAAATCTAGTAGACACTGAACTGACATATACTCAAGTAGAAAAGCTGGCACTTGCGACTATCCATGCAGTCCAGCAGTTACGACATTACATTTTGCTTAGAACTACCATAGTTGTAGCACATATCAATTTGTTTCAGTTCATGCTATCACGACGCCTTATAGGGGGGAAGTATAATAAATGGATTGTTATCCTTCAGGAGTTTGATCTCGATTTTGCTTCGACGAAATCGGTGAAATCATTGGTGTTTGCTGAGCTTATGTCGGACCTTCCAAGACTTGATGAGGATGTCATTCATGAAGATTCCTTTGTGGATGAACACTTATTTCTTATCTCGTCCGAGGACCCTTGGTATGGGGATGTCATTGTATATCTCCAAACTTTGAAGTTTCCTCCGCATTATTCATGAGATGAGCGACGGCGTGTGAAACATCACGCTAAAGATTATACTATCATCGGTGACACTTTGTATTGCCGAGGAAAGGATTCTATCCTCCGTCATTGCTTAACTCATGAAGAAGCGGAACGGGTGCTTAATGATTTCCATACAGGTGCGTGTGGCGGTCACTTATCCGGGCTTGCTATAGCCCAACGTATTATGTGAGCTGGTTACTTTTTGCCTTCAATATTTAAAGATTGTATTAACGCTGTGAAGAGATGCCACCCTTGCCAGGTGTTCTCTCGGAATATACACTCGCATCCAGCGCCCCTTCATCCGGTCGTCACTATCGGTCCCTTCACCAAGTGGGGGGTGGATTTCATGGATTGCAAACTAGCTTCGGCTGGGGGGAATCACCATATCATAGTGGCCGTGGACTACTTTTTCAAATGGGATAAGGCCATGCCTACCGTAAAAGCCGATGGTGCTATAGCAACCCATTTCGTGTTCAATCAAATTATCACTCGATTCGGTATCCCGAAAGAGATTGTCACTGACCATGGAAGTCACTTTCAGAACAAGATGATGGAGGATTTGTCTCTCAAGCTTGGGTTTCGTCAAGAACACTCATCTTCTTATTATCCCCAAGCAAATGGTCAAGTTGAAGCAGTTAATAAGTCTTTGAAGACCATTCTCCAATGTACTTTCCAACAAAGCAAGAACAACTAGCACATCATTGTTATATCCTGCTTTGTGGGCATATTGAACCACAGTCAATACTACCACCGGGTTCTCACCATTTCAGTTAGTACATGGTGTGGAGTCGATTTTATCGATTGAATGCGAAATCCCTTCACTCAAATTGGCCATAGAGCTCCTCCCTGATACAACAGGTATTGAGAAACGGTTAATCCACCTTGAGTAGCTTGACGAGCAACGTCGAGATGTCGTTGTGGCTATAGATGCCAACAAACATCGTGTCAAGGTTCAGTATGATAGGTCTGTCCATCCCCAGCAGTATGCTGAAGGTGACTTGGTCCTCTTATATGACCAAGCTAAAGAACCCCTGGGGGCAGGACATTTTAACCCCATGTGGCACGGTCCTTACATTGTGAGGCGTGTCCTAGAAAAAGGATCCTATGAGTTGGAAGACTATGAGGGGACTATCTTAAAGGAGCCTAGAAATGGGCTCTACATCAATCGGTATTATGCTTGAACCTCTGGTTTACGCTAATACTTTTGTATACTATTGTATAGTTACTTCTGTACATAGTTTAGCTTTCTTTTGGTTTTCGGGTCTGCTGATTCGCTTTCGTTTGATTGACAGATGTCAGTGGAATCTCCTACGTTCTTAGGGTTCACATATGGTGCCAGCCGTCATACACAGCAGCTTGCTTCTGCTGCCTGGGTTATTTTCTCACCTGACCACCTAGCTGTGTCTTCAGGAGGTGCTTGTCTCGATCCTACATCTAACAATGTACTCAGCCACATTGTTGGATGTAGGACTGATACAAGCACATCCTGAAGACACAATCTGATGGTCGTGTGAGTAAATAACCCATGTAGCAGAAGCTAGTCTCTACGTATGACGGCTAGCCCCATCTGTGAATGCCAAGAACATTGGAGATTTCATTGACATCTGTCAACCAAATGGAATATAATCAACAGACCCGAAAAAGAAATCTAAACTATGTACAAAAACAACTATACACTAGTATACAAAAGTATCAGCTTAAGCTAGAAGCTCAAGTGTAATACCGCTTGAGGTAGAGCCCACTTCTAGGATCCTTCAAGGCGTTCCCTTCGTAATATTCCAACTCATAGGATATTTTCTCCAGGACATGCCTCACAACGTAAGGACCATGCCACATGGGGTTAACTTACCTACCCCTAGGGGTTCCTTAGCTTGATCATAAAGGAGGACCAAGTCACCTTCATCATATTGTTGGGGACGGACAGACCTATCATATTGAACCTGAACACGACGTTTGTTGTCATCACTTGCTACGGAGGCATCCCGACATTGCTCGTCAAGTTGCTCTAGGTAGACTAAACGTTTCTCTACTTCTGAAGTGTCAGGTAGGAGCTCTATATCTAGTTTCAAGGAAGGGATTTCGCATTCAATCAACAAGATAGACACCACACCATGAACTAACTGAAATGGTGAGAAACTGGTGGAATTCTTTACTGCGGTTCGATATGCCCACACAGTAGGATACAACATAATATGCCAATTACTCTTGATTTGTCGGATGGTCCTTTGAAGAATGGCCTTAAGGGACTTATTCACTGCCTCAACCTGGTCATTCGCTTGGGGATAATATGAAGAGGAATGATCTTGTTTAAACCCAAGGTTGAGTGATAATTCCGCCATCATCTTGTTTTGAAAGTGACTGCCATGGTCAGTGACAATCTCCTTCGGGATACCAAATCGAGTTATAATTTGATTGAATATGAAGTGAGTTGTTGTTGCACCATCGGATTTAATGGTCGGCATGGCCTCAACCCATTTGGTAAAATAATCAACAGCCACGATGATATGGTGATTCCCCTTAGCCGAAGCTAGGTTGAAATCCATGAAATATACCTCCCACTTGGTTAAGGGACCGACGGTGACGACCAGATGTAAAGGAGCAGGGTGCAAGCGCATGTTCCAAGAAAACACCTGGCAAGGGTGACATCTCTTCATAGCATTTACACAATCTTTGAAGATCATAGGCCAAAAACAGCCCGCTTGCAAGATACGTTAGGTTGTCGCAAGCCCGAATAAGTGACCACCACACGCTCCACTATGGAAATCATTAAGCACTAGCTCCACTTCTTCATGATTTAAGCAACGACATAGGATAGAGTATTTTCCTAGGTGATACAAATTTTCACCGACGATGACATAGTCTTTAGCGTGATGTCTCACACACCGTCTCTCATCTCGCGAATAATGAGAAGGGAACTTCAAAGTTTGGAGATATATAATGATATCCCCATACCAAGGGTCCATTAACGAGATAAGAAACAAATGTTCATCCACAAATGAGTCTTCATGGACTACTTCCTCATCAAGTCTTGGAAAATCTAACATAAGTTCTGCGAAAACCAAGGATTTCATCGACGTCGTCGAAGAAAAATCAAGGTCAAACTCCTGAAGAATGACAATCCATTTATTGTATTCCCCCCCAATTAGGCGTAGTGAGAGCACGAACTGAAACGGATTGACATGCTCTATGATTTTGATTTTCCTAAGCAAAATATAATGCTGTAATCATTGGACTGCATGAACAGTCGCAAGGGCCAATTTCGGAATGTGAGAGTATCTCAGCTCAACATCTATGAGGTTTCTACTAAGATAATAAATAGCATGCTCCTGAAGCACATCATCCCTCTGAACTAAGACCATACCAATCATCTCTTGAGAGGCGGCCACATAAAGAAAAAAATATCTTGCAAAGTCGGGTGGACTAAGCAGAGGGTCCGATACCAAGGATTTCTTCAAAGCGTCAAAGGACTGCTAGGCTTGTTAATCCTAGACAAAAGGGGTGTCCTTCTTCAATAACCGCTCAAAACCCTTAGTAAGATTAGAATAATTCATGATAAAGCGGCGTAAGAAAGTGGATCCCCCTTGGAGGCTCTGAAGTTGAATCAAATTACACAAGGGAGGCAATCGAAGTATTGCCTCAACCTTTAGAGGATCGACTCTAATACCCTCTTTTGAGACTACAAACCCTAGAAGGCGACCCGTTTTCATGACAAAGATTCACTTGTTAGGGTTCAAATGAATCTTATAACACCGGCATCTTTCGAAAATAAGGCGGAGGTGACTGGGGTGATCAATAATGCTTGTATCAATAATGCATTGATATGCTTGTATCAATAATGCATTGCAATGTTTTGATCACAATGTGTTGTCTGCGTTGATATGCTTGTATCAATAATGCATTGCAATGTTTTGATCACAATGTGTTGTACTTAAGTGTTGTAATGATGTAGTTGTACACCACCTCTCTTTGTGGAATAATGTTCCCTTCTTCTACTTTCTTTTTCGTTCTATGGTTCAAGGTGAAGAGGTTCCCCAACATGGTATCGGAGCTATTAGTTTTGACCTAGCCTGTTATCTACGAATCGCAATGAGTTGGATCCAGGGTTGATCGACTCTGGGATGGATATTTGTTGACTAATACCTCTTCTTGAACTTAGATCAGACCTATTTAATAAGAAGGATGACTTCCAATATATGAACTGTTGTTTTGAATGGACACAACTATGAAATCTAGGCGCTAGATATGGAAACTTTGTTGAAAAGTAAAGGACTATGGTAGTATACGAAGGTCGTTATTCCATATCCAATGGATGACCAGGCTAAGTTTGTCATCAATGAAAAGAAGGATGAGGATGTTAGGGTCATCGTGACCTACATTTTGAGGGAGATTCGCTTGCAAGGAGAGGCACCACCTTTAAGAGGAGAAACCAATGCTATCAAATTGAGTTGATGCGACATCTTGGAGATGAATCATGAGTTGGGTCAGGGTGAAACCTTACTCTCCTAGAGGAGGGAAAACACTTGAATGAAGTAGGGTGCTACATCTTTTTGAGGGGGGGGTTGCTAGGGGCTTAGCTTAGACCACAATTATGATCATATATTTTGAATGAGGGGGAAACTATAGATTTTTTATCCTAGTGGAGCTTCACCATGGGATATGCTAGAAATATTCCCCTTTTTAATAGTTGAATCCTTTAACCTATTTTACATAGTTTCTAACATTTTTACCCTCCCAAGGTACCTAAAAGGCCATGCATTTTGCTAGGGACATGGTAACTGAATCAAATTTTTATATTAGACTCTGAGGTCCTAGACACCAACCTAAGGCACCTATATTATAACATACATTGGATTTGGAAGTGTGAGTGAAAAACCAGGATAAACTTTGATCACTAGGATATAAGTTCATCTAGGTAAAAAAATGCTCCATCATTTCCATAATACAAGTAGCTCAGACGGGCTATCCCTTTTGCACATGTAATGTATGCCAATATTTTACAAACATCTTCCTTTGACCATGACCAACGAAGTGCAAAATGCAACTGGGTAGAAGACTACCTGATCTAGATGAGGAATTGAAAAGGATGTTAGGGTCATCGTGACCTACATTTTGAGCCATTTTTTTGTGATTTTGAAACTTCTTGATCATAAAAAAACTATAACTTTTATTTACAAGGGCGTTTTTTCAAAGTTTACTAAAAACTATACATTTAGTAGCTATTTATAATGAAAAAAACATATATATTTTTGAATTTTGTTAGCATTTAGAAGCTAGTTAGAATGAAAAATATAGACATTTTGGAAGTTTTTTCTTTAAATTTTTCCCTTAAATAAGTCATTTTTGGAGCAAATTTGTAAAACAAATTGAGAAACTAAGGACACTACAAACCATTTTTAACATATTTTCAGCTATTTTATGTTTAAAAATGATTATATTTAACATTATTTTCTATAAAGTGTCGATTCACATAAACTGAACAAAAAGTATACCATATATTTCTAAATAACATATTAAAAACATAATATTTATTCTCAAAATAAAATCTTAATGTCAAAACATTACAAAAATATATCTTCAAAAAATTGTCAATTTTGACATTTTCCTCATAATCACGCCGTCCATTGAAGCGACGATTTGGACACCCAAAGAGAGATTAGGGGAGAAGCAGAGCTTTTCTCCCAGCCCAAAGGGACTTGGCACAACAAAGTAAAAAAAAAAAAAATTAAAAAAAAATATATAAAAAAACCAAAATGAGAAAACACATTAATTTTTTTTGAAAAAAGTCAAAAAAATATAACAAATTATAAATTTTATAAACAACATTTTTAAGCAAAATAAAAAAAATAAAAAAATTTAAAACGTATATATATAAATAAAATCCAAATAAAAACAATACTTAAAAAAATTAAAACAAAAACAATTTTTTAAAAACATTTAAAATTATAAAAATTTAAAAAAAAAAACAATTTTTAAAAAATTTAAAAATTATAAAGAGAACAAATTATAAAAACATAAAAAAAAAACATTTTTTAAAAAAATTAAAAATTTAACAAAACAAAACAAAAAAACCTAAATATCTACCCCGCCCCCCTCCCCTCGCAACTCCACTCTACCATATATGCCACTGCCTCTCAAGTTGACTAGAGACTTGATTAGGTTATTCAATAAAGAAAGCAAGGAAGAGGTCTTCAAGATCCAAAGGGGTCAATTAGGCAACATAGAACTGCTAAACACATTAAGGTTAGCAGTAGTTGGAGACCAATACCAGGACCAGTACCTCGTATATCAACTCCATATGCATGACAGGGACGTAGAGAAGGCATTAATTGAAGTCATGGTGGAAATAAAAGAGGTCTTGACTATCACTAGTAAGACTGACAAGAGAACGAAGAAAATATGGTCAAGCACCAATCCAAAGAAGAAGTTTGATCCTTCAAAACTCTCTCTGTTATGTATCTAAAATTTAAAAATATTAGTTAAATCACTAATAAGACAACTTTGTGTTATGTATCTAAAATTTAAAAATATTAATTAAATCATTAATAAGATTAATTAATTAGATTAGTTAAATTTTATGGAGTAGATCATTCTATTGAAACTATATCCTATTGACTTATAAATGGTCTCTGCTCGTAAATGTAAAAATTATCCTCTTATATTTACCAATTATTCAATATATAGGTTATTTAAAAAATTATATCTGAGAATACTCAAATATGGAGTCTCTACAATACCAGATATAGAGTTACATTGATATCAGAGCGTTGCCGCTCCTCAACAACCTTCGGCAGCCCCCTCTCCACTTCTCTCATGACATCTCTCTCCACTTCATGCCCTTTCCTTTCTTCCTACCATTCCTTCATTTCCATCTGCATCCTCTCATTCACTGTTCTACTTTTCACCCTCATCCCCATTGATCACTCCACATTACTATGCGTTCCTCCCTTCCGCTCTCACTCCTTGCCTCCACTCCACCCCGTGCACACCATCTCCCTCCACCACTGCTCCTACGACCTCTCACGCGCCCACCCTATACACTCCTCTTGTCCACGCGCCTCTCCTATTGTTGCACATTTCTCTCACTGATCCACGCGCCCTCCCTCTCACTTTGCCTCACATCCCTTCCACACTCTTCCCTCACCACGTTCTCCCATCTCCCCGCGTCATCCCATACACCTCTGCTCTGACTGCTCTCCCTACACGCTTCCTCCACCCGCCACCCAGTCATCTCCCTGCACTCACCCTCACCTACGACGCCTCCTCCATTGCCACACCTGTGCTCCTGCCTTCCCCCGCACCGATATCCCCTGCGCCCACCTCCAGTCCATACGCCTCCACCTCCGCTCAGCCTACACTCCACCTCCGCCCAGCCTTTCCTTCTTCTACTCCCGCGCTCCTTCCTCTTCCGTTCTCCCTCCTTCCTTCCCCTTGCGCCTCCTCCCTGCGTTTCCTCCCTATGCCTTGCCGCCCTTCGCTCCCATCTACGTAACCTCTAAAAAATAAACAATATCAAAACATAATATATATATAAGTTGATATACATATATATATATTAGTAGTATAAAAATAAGAATTGATTATTATATTTAAATCTCTCGTTGCAAAATTTCGTCGTGCACTAGATCTATTCATGCACACCAATGTCTTCTAAACACGACAGCTTGGTTGAAGGAATAAGGAAGCTTAAAGAAGAAATAATAGAAGATATTTTAAAAACTATAGACGAAATAATAAAAAGATGCCATGCTCGAAATATGTTCAAACAACCATGTGAAGGGGAAAATAAAAAGGAGAATGGAAGCAACTAAGGTCAGCAAAATAAAACAATTCTACCATATAGATAAAAACATCTTCATGAATTAACACAAGCATAAAAGAGTACAAGAGATTATTTTGGCAATCAAGAGCTTTAAATTGCAACTATTGAGGTCTCTAACGTGTCTATATCGATGTTGCATACTCATTCAATGATGACAAAGACTCAAAAATTAAATATAAATCTGATTTTCAAATCCTAGAAGAAAAACCAAAACTTGACAAGAATATGAAAAGGGTGAAATTGATGTTTTTGATATAAAATTGAATGGTGCGGCATATTCCATATCACCATATAGTTTCCATGGCAATGTGTCCACTGGTGTAATAGAAGAAACACTTACATATTGTTCTCAACCACTTTTTCCAAAAACATCACGCCCTAAAATTGTAAGATGGAAGCCATCTACCATAATATGGCTTGATGAAACTAAGAAGGCTTACATTGATATCTTTAAAATCCAAGCACTTAAGAATGACCATCACTTCAATTTCCAAGGTCTAAAAGTATCTCTTAAAAATCTTTCCATTATTATGACATCATCTGATGAAAGGCCTACAACTAATGCAAAAGGTGGAAATGAAGAAAATCCACAATTGCTCATAAATGGAAAACAAAAGACGACGTGGAAAACAAATAATTACAAGCTGTAATTTTTCAAAAACTCACCATTTAAGCAGAAAGGATTACAACACAAGTCCTAGGATCTCATCTAGAGATCGATCCAGATTGCAATGTTCAAGTCAATGCTTCAAAAACCACTAATAAGAGGACATCAACACTCTCATCTTTGAGGACAAATCTCCCCTTAAGGCGAAGACAATGTTATGTATCTAAAATTTAAAAATATTAGTTAAATCACTAATAGGATTAATTAATTAGATTAGTTAGATTATATGGGGTACATCGTTCCATTGAAACGA
Source organism: Larix kaempferi (assembly GCA_027924585.1). Taxonomy (NCBI): domain Eukaryota; kingdom Viridiplantae; phylum Streptophyta; class Pinopsida; order Pinales; family Pinaceae; genus Larix; species Larix kaempferi. Next base: position 48,288,562 of record BSBM01001229.1, read on the forward strand.
TGCCCAATTGACCTGTAAATGGTCAATGCTTGTAAATGTAAAAATCATCATCTTATATTTACTAATTATTCAATATGTGGGTTATTTCAAAAATTGTGGGTTATTTAGAATTACTTTGAGAATACTCGGATACGAATTCTCTGCAACACCAGATGCGGTGTTACACTCTCATAGTCTTTGAGATCTCAATAAATGTTCCCACAGCTCTCGCTAGTCGAACAAGAAGAAAATCCTAAATAGCAAAAATAAGGAAGAATCTTTGTAGGATTAGAAAGAAACTCTCCGCCAAGTTCTTGGGTTATGAATGTCCAAACTGTCCAAATCCCAAAACAAAAGGATCCCATCCCTCATAGCAATGAGGCATATGAAAGAATAACAAATCACATGAGGAGACCCCCAACTCTTGATTTTGATGATTGAATGAGTGTAAATTAGATGTCCTAGACTACTGATAATCTCTATGAATGGAATTTGGATGGATACAACCCACTACAAATCCAACAAATGTGCCAGAGGATGTATATAGTTTATAAGGCTTATTTGGCAGGAGGTAAACATCCTACAACAGCGTGCAAGATGATTGTTTCAGGATTCTCTAGAGCACTCCAAAAGTGATGGACAAGGACTATAACTGCTGAAAGGTGGAACCAATGGGAACAAAAAAAGGTAAATAATTCAAAAAACATTCAAGAGTCAAATCTTATAGGAAATCTAACAGCTGAAATTATTAGATACTGGGGAGGACTTCCAGAAAATGTCAAAGAAAAAAATACTTAGCTCCTATTAAATATGAGGTGTAAAATCCTTCTAGATTATGAGCAATTTCACCAAGAATGGGTAATTAGAATCCAATATGTAGATGACAGTGATAGTGAAATATGGAAGCAAAAATATATATCTACACTGCCTAAAAAATTCCAAGACTCTTTTACCAGTGGATTGATTAGAGAATCTCTTGGAGAATATACATGGGGTGAATTTCATGACATAATCCATAGTTGCATTGCATACATTTGTACAATAAGAATTGCAGCCAGAGCCACAAGAGAATATCTTCCAGGCACTAATGGAATTTGCTCTTAGTTTGGCATGCCAGAGCCAAACTACCTAAAAGAAAAGAAAGATCCATATTATGAAAATAAGGCTAAAAGAAAAATGAAGATTAGATATTATAAATATTCTTATCCAAAAAAATATGAGTATTACAAACACAAGAAAAGGGATAAGAAGAGGTATGAATGGAAGAGGAAGCCCCAAAAGAAACACGGATATGGAAAATGGTACTCTACAAAAACTGGTAGAAATAATTGCCAGTATGAGAAAGTAAGAGATGAGCATGGAGGAAAATCCAGATGGAAATATCCTTCGAAGCCCAAATGTTACAAGTGTGGACAATTGGGAAATTATGCCAATAAATTCCCACATATTTCAAAGACTCAGTCTGGTTCATTAGGATTGAAGCTAGACCAAAAACCCATTCAAGAGGAACTGTTAAAAAATTATAGATGTCTTATGTATGGAACCAAAGGACACAAAGAGACACAGTGTCCTAAGAGCTGAGAATTCGGAGGTGCCTATAAATATGAAGATCCATCTTTTGATCAAATGTATTAATGTACATCTTCTGAAGAAAGCACTAATTTTGAAGAAATATTAAAGAAATCAGTGGCTCACAATGCAATTGTGAAAATCCAATGATTGCTAATGTTCAATGTTTGAAGAGGAATGCACTAGCAATAATTCAGATGAAGAGATTGGAGACATATCTCAGGAGGATGAAGACTATACTTTATCCCTTTCCTGGAAGGAAGCAAGAAAGCAAGTACCCAAGTGCAATATGATACAGTTAGGAAACCAGTTCTCCATGACGATGAAGCAGATTGAAGAGATGGAAGAAGGACCAGGAAAAGAAATAATGAAGAAATCATTTGCAGATGCTTTCTTAGCAAAAGGAAAAGAGAAGGAAGAAGACTCCAGAAGTAAGGCAAGTAGCAGAAGTTCAAAGACTCAACCAGAAAAGAAAAATTGGAATCTGTTGGAAACAACATTTCCATCTTTTGAAAGGAATACAGTCCCATTACTAGGATCTCACAAGAAAAGGGTTGTCACTTTGATAGATATGGAAAGAGAACAAAATATCTTAAAAAAGGAAAGCAAAGAACTAAGAGAAAGACTAGAAAGGCTGGAGCAAGTAGCAATTGCACATGAAGAAACCTCGAAAGATGAAGTCATTTATGAGTCCATCCTAAATGAGGATAAACCAGAACCAGAAATGCAAAGGTTTTGGGAGATAAATCCCCCAAATCTAATCCAAACCGAATTTAATACTTTCAGAGTCAATGCAGTAATGCATCAAAGGTATACTATTTCCCTAAGAATTAGGATTGATGGAATAGATTTCATTCTACCAACATTGATAGATTTTGGATTGGATATCAATATAATCGACATTGATAGAATTCCCGCAAGGAACTGGAAACTAACCCAGCATATCATACATTAGTGGGATCCATAGCAGAAATCAAGTTTGAGATTCCAAAGGCCCAAATATGTCTTAATTAGTATCAACTTGATGTTAAGTTTTACTTGACAAAAATCAACAATGAATGCATTCTAGAAACTCTTGTCCTAGAAACCCTGGAGCCACATGGAATCACCTATGTTCGAGGAATAAAAAGATTATATATTACAATCAATCCTAAAGAGGACCCATTGTTTCTTCCTCTAATTTCAAATCCAAGGCTATAAAGTATGGTTTATAATGGCAGGTCTCATGTATGGACGAAACAAAGAATCCAGGACAAACCAAGGCTAAAGAATTGCAAATCTATGAGATCAAGGATTCGAAGAAAACAATGAAGATAGAAGAACAGATGCAGCAACATAAATGGAAAGATATAAAAAAGAAGATTGAAGAATAATTCAAGGAAAAGGTATGTGTTGATATCCCTAATGCATTCTAGCACTGAACGAAGCATGAAATCTACTTACCCTTCAAAGAAAATTTTAAGGGACCAACAGGACAATCCAATGTTGTGTCAATGAATAAAGAAATGAGGAATGTGTGTGAAGAAGAAATGGTTGACTTGTTAAAGAAAGGATTGATCAAGCACTCTGACAGCCCATGGAGTTGTTATGGGTTTTATGTAAACAAGCATTTAGAACATGTAAGAGGAACACCAAGATTAGTAATCAACTATAAGCCAATGAATGATGTCTTAAATTGGAATATATATCCATTTCCTAACAAGTCATATCCGATCAAGAAGGTTGCGGGATGTAAGATATTTTCAAAATTTGACCTTAAAAGTGGGTTTTGGAAAATCGGAGTAGTCCCTGAACCCAATTCAAACCTGCTTTTATAGTTCCTAATGGTCATTATGAATGGACTGTAATTCCTTTCGGCTTGAAAAACGCGCCCTCACAATTCCAGAAGATCATGGAAGTGGCTCTGAAGACATATTTAGATTGGCTTATGATATGTATTGATGATATCTTGATCTTCTCTAGGACACTAGAAGAACACAATAAGCATCTGAAGGTATTCCTCAAGGTGGTATATGATAATGGTTTTGTACTCTCAGCTAAGAAGATGAAGTTGTACCAGACTGAGATTGAGTTCCTTGGCCAGAAAATTGAGAAGGGATTGGTGATAATCCAAGAGCATGCCATTGAGTTTGTTGATAAATTTCCTAATGTTACAAAAGAAAAAAAGTAGTTGCTTAGATTTCTTGGATGCTTAAATTATCTCTTTGCTTATTACAAGGACATGGCCTTAGATATAAATTTCTTGAACCAGATATTAAAGACAGAACCAAGACCCTGGATTGTTGAACACACAAAGGCGGTTCAAAATATAAAAATTAAAGTAAAAACACTCCATATACTTCACATTATTTATGATTATATACCTAATATTATAGAATGTGATGCTTATAATGTTGGTTGGGGAGGTGTATTAAAGTAGGTAGGAGATAAAGGAAAAAGAACTCAAGAAATAGTCCAGTTTGCATTAGGAGTTTGGACCCAAAATAACTATGCCACGATTGATCAAGAAATTCTTGTTGCTCTTAATTGTATAAAAAAATTCCAAATCAATCCCATTAACCAAGATTTTGTAATCAGGACAGACAGTTCTAGTCTACCGTTCGTTCTGAATAACCCTATTAAAAATGCTACTACCAAAGGAAAATTTTCCAGATGGAAAACATTGTTTTCTTGTTATTCTTACACAGTAGAGCTCATATCAAGAGCAAGAAATAGTATCCCTGATTTCCTAAAAAGGGAATATTTGTTACATAAATATGATGTACATATCTCTGCAGGTCCAAATCAAGTGAGCGAGAAAACAAAGGAACATGCGAGAGATAAATCCAAGCGAGGCAGAAGCAAGTGGGCCCATAACCCATAGGTCAATAGAGTCAACATGATTATCAAAGAGTGGAAAGATGAAGGGCCATCGACAATAAATATTAATGATCGCATTAGCAGGGAAGATTATGTATAGGACTGGAAACCTCGATGGGAGATAAGGAGCACATAGGTCCTTGAAGAGAACCTACAGTCTAGAAATGCTTTGATTAGTCTTGTACCTAAAATAAGACGTTATCCTACTAGTAGTTGTATGATCCCATTCCAGATCTATCAGAATCAGATCAAGAAATTTGTTGAATCCCATGAAGCTCTTCAGTACATATATCATGATATCAATTTGATATGGTCGAAAGTGTCTATTAGTAGTTGAAATTTGAATCCCATAATGAGACTAGATCACTAGTATTTTTGCATCAGTAGAATCCAGACATTTGAGCAGTGGCCAAAAAGAAATCTTGAGATAAATTTTTCAAGCACAAACCATGACTACAAGAAGTACAAATCCTTGTGGTGGAATCTTTTGAGAAAAGATAATTGTGACACAACTTATTATACTCTCCTAAAATTTGGATTAGTGAGATCCAATATCATTCACCCATGCCCTCACTGGATTGAAGAATGGTGGGATACCTTCAGGATAAATTTGACAGCACTTGAGCCAACTGTGATTCACAACTTAATGACTGAGACAAGACAACATCCTCACAATGTTAAAGATATATTTCATTCAGGTATTTCCGACAAAGAAATCCTGAAATATTACATCAACAAAAAAGAGCAGTGGCTAGTCAAAACCAAAATCCAAGTACATGTGCACAATAACCAAAGGGTTGTGTTAAGGTCACTTGATCCACCCAACAGTTGGATTTATTTTCGGATGCCAACTTCGACTTCGACAAGTTTAGCAAATTCAACTTTGACAAGTACAGCAACTTCGACTTCGACAAGTACAGCAACTTCGACTTCGACAAGTTCAACAAATTCGACTTCAACAAGTTCAACAAATTCGACAAGCATCGACGTCGAAATGCATCATCAACATTGGAGACTAACGAACTACGAAAGATTGTCTCTCTATCTTCCAGTCGACCATAACGGTTGAACTTCTGAAACTGTTCTAACTTATCTTGTAATTGAACGTAACGGGCAGACACCCAAGCGTTCTCAGCACTCTATATAATCATGTAAAATATTGTAATATAAAGAGAGAGAGGGAGAGAAAGAGAGAACAAGTAATAGATAAGAATCAAGATTAGTTTGCATTCCTGCATATTGTCTATGTGTGTATTTTTATGTGTGTAGTGTATTTCTTGATTTGCTTATTATTGTGCTTCCGCCATAGTAGTACCGATTCATTCAATCGAACTATTGTCCCCGTCGTGCACCTGGGTGCGTACAGATCATTGGTAGCAGAGCTTTAGAACTTGACTTATTCAGAGCTTTGTTTGTGCTTAAGTTGTGCATAGACACTTCCATCAAATTTACCTGACTTATGCTTGTTCAAACACGCTCGCAAACTCAGCAATCCAAGCAGACACTACCTTCAAATATGGAAGAAGAAACAGACAGTAGACATGCAATTAACGAGAAATAGAAACTCATAGAGCAAGCCTGGGCTCGACAACGAACTGAAATGTTCGCCCAATTCAATGAGATTCTCACGAAATTTGCTTCAACATCAAGAGGATTTCCGACAAGATCTAACTCCGACAAAATCAGTCCATTCAAGGTGCAAATGAATTTGGACACACCGAATCTAGAAGGCAATATTGATGCGGAATCCGTTGACAATTGGGTACAACAATTGGAATCCTATTAATCTGTGAATCAACTCTCAGAATTTGAAAAGATCACCATTGCATCCTTAAATATGTCCACGTCTATGCATTGCTGGTGGGAGAACCTATCGACAAAGATGGAGAAAAGTGGAGACCCCATAGAGACATGGGAGAAATTTGTCGAATATGTCTGAAAGTAGTTCTACCCACCCAAGTACATTGAGCAACAGTATAATAAGTGGTAGCAGCTAAGGCAATGGAAAGACCAGTCCGTACAAAGTTACACCAACGATTTCTATCGACAAATGGCTAGACTTCACGTTCAAGAAGAAGAGAGATTGCGTGTTCTGAAGTACATCAGCGAATTGTCCCCATACATTCAGCAGGAGATGGAGTTTCTAATTGTCAATACGCTTACGGATGCATTCCACTATGCCAGTAAGAATGAATCCAAACGGAAAGGAAAAGCATGCTTCGCGACTAAACCAACAGGATGACCACTCGACAAGAAGTCACCAGCCGACTTCGACAAGTCGAGACCTTCTTAGCCAACTTCGACACAGCAAGATCATGGAAAACAAAATTCTCAAAGGGACAAAAGGGAACGTAGAAAACAACCTCCTACTGAGAAATGGTGTGATTACCATAATTCATCATGGCATGATACGTCTGAATGCAAATCTAGGAACACATTTTTGGAAAAAGTGTCAACATTTGACTTATTTGACAAAACTATGTAGAGACTTACCCGGAATCAACGACCCTTTTGACATCGACATCGACCACTCCAGCAGCCTTGACCATCATCGATGAGGAGGAACAAGAGAGCCTATTCCATACACATATATGGGTTCAAAACAATCCATTACATATGATTGTGGATAATGGTAGCCAGAAGAACTTTGTTTCTGAATATCTCGTGAAGAAACTAGGTCTTGTTACCACTCCACATCCTCAGCCTTGTAACATCGGTTGGATGAAGGATGGACAGGAACTAAGGATCACTCGATAGTGCAAACTCACCTACTTCATTAAGCCTTTTGAAGATGAAGTACTCTGTGATGTGGCACCACTCTCCGTAATTGATGCCTTGTTTGGGAAACCTTACTTATGGGATCGACATGGAATTTACCAGTCACGACCTCAGAAGGTGATTGTCATAATTTAGAACCAATGGTACGACATACTAGAGCGACAACCTACACCAACGGTTGCAATGATATATGCTAAACAGACGAAGAATCTCATCAACCATGCTCAAAATTTTGCATTGATCATGATCAAGCCGCAACATTCTAGGAAGACTGCAACAACCAGTCTAATCACCGACCAATGTATCTCCCAACAGAAGCAACAGATCGATAATATTCTTGATGAGTACCGAAACCTATTCCAAGGTCCAGACGAAGTACTTCTACATTTCCGGGTAAAACACTCTATTGAACTTGCTCCTGGTTCTTCATTACCTAACGCATCTGTGTACAGAAGATCCATTATCGAAAATGAATAGATTCGCAGACAAATTCAAGATTTGATAAATAAAGGTCATATCTGACCCAGCTCCTCTCCTTGTGGAAGTCCAATCATCCTCGTTCCAAAGAAAGATGGGACTTGGCGCATGTGCATCGACTATCGGGCCCTCAACAAAATTTCGGTAAAGAATAGATACCCTCTGTCGTGGATAGACGAGCTCATCGATTGTTTGAAAGGTGCTAAATTCTTTACTAAGCTCGACCTCAAGTCGGGATATCATCAAATTTCAATCGATCCCGCAGATGTATGGAAAACTGCTTTCAAGACCAAGGAATGATTGTTTGAATGGTTAGTCATGCCTTTCGGCTTAACCAATGCGACCTTCATGTAGTATATGGATAACACTCTTCGACCTTTCATCGGCAAATGGGTCATTGTATATCTCGACAATATATTGATTTCCAGTCGATCATGGGAAGAACATGTCAGACAACTTCAACAAGTCCTCGACACTCTACGGCAACATCGACTCTATTTGAACATGGACAAATGTTCATTTGCGATGAACAACATAAAATATTTGGGGTATGTAATTGACTCTGCAGGAATTCACGTCAATCCAGACAAAGTGAAAATCCTCAAAGATTGACCCATTCCTCAAAGCATTCATGAACTAAGAATTTTTCTTGGTTTGGCGAATTTTTATTGATGATTCATACTCGTATTTAGTCACATAGCCTCACCTTTGAATCAGTTGACCAAGGGAAATGGGAAAACTGTCTTCAAATGGACATTGACACAACAAGCAGCTCAAATACAAGCTTTGCACTGCACCAGTACTTTTGTTACCTAATTTGCATCATCCCTTTGAGATTAAGACAGATGCATCAAACTATGCCTTGGGTGTAGTGATCACTCAGTCTGGTCACCTAGTCACTTTTCATTCCAAAACTTTTAACGACGCTGTTAGAAGATATTAGATGTAGGAAAAAGAACTGTACGCCATTGTGCAAGATCTTAAGCAATGGAGACATGATTATTAAATTTTGAGCATTAATTCACAATACTCTAGGATCTTCACTAAGAGAATAACATATACAGTATATCAATGCATGACAATCACAATAAGCATGACAAGCATCACAAGAATCAAAAGCATGAGAGACAAGAGACACAGAGTTTCCGTGGGGAAAACCCTAAGGTGAAAAACCCCACAACTTCCTCAAAGATAGAGAGAGCAATGGCTCAACCAAAGTACAACCAAAATACACTGAGATAGTCTCCTAGTAGCAGATGATCCTCCTCCTCACTAGTGCGCCACTTTCTGAGAGAGAGATATATACTTTTCTGAATGATCTAAATAGAGATCACCTGATCTCTATTTATACTAACCTGTTTTCCCAGTGACCTTATGGGGCCGACTTGTCTAGCTAGGTACATCCACATTATAATATATATATTTCAGGGCCGACCCCACACATGGTGGTCTAATAACCCATCGGCAAGGACACACACTTGCGACACTTTTCAATCCACATGACGACACTTCCTTATAGAGGAATAACACATCTCTAATAAGGGTACAATAAATATATATGAAATACATAGATGAAATACATTCCGAAGTTACATATACATCAACACTCCCTCTTAACTAGGAAGGTATTTCTCGACACAGATCTGCTAGACAAGTCTTCTTCTCGGAATCATCGTCATCGATGCATCGTCATTGTCATCGTCACTGTTGCTGCTATCTCAACCAATATCTGACTCTACTCGTCATAGGAAGTTCTACAGAGCCAGTCCTTTTTCATACTGGATGTAGGCCCATTACCTGCAGGTCTTCGTCATCACTGGCCATACTGTGGAATCCTCAGGACTTATTACGTGCATCACAAAACCTTGAAAGAGCATCCCAGGCTGTTACGAGCACACGGCTCTACCTATAGGATCTCTCAGGGCCATATTATATGTGACCTCACCACAAAACCTCGCAAGAGCATCCCAGGTTGTTACAAGCACACAGCTCTACCTATAGGATCGCCCAGGGAAAGATTATATGTGGTCACCAAAAAACCTCGCAAGAGCATCCCAGGCTATTACGAGCACACAGCTCTACCTATAGAATCTCCCAGGGACAGATTATATGTGGTCATGGAAAAACCTCGCAAGAGCATCCCAGGACTTATTACGGGCACATAGCCCAACCTATCGGATCTCCCAGGGACATATTATATGCCATAGGACAAAACCTTGAAAGAGCATCTGCCAGATATCCCAGGGCCAGATTATATGCCATAGGCCAAACTTCGAAAGACTATCTATAGATCTCCCAGGGCCAAATTATATGTGCTCCCAGAGCAAAACCTCGAAAGAGCATTTGCCAGATATCCCAGGGCCAAATTATATGCCATAGGCAAAACCTCGAAAGACTATCTGCAAATCTCCCAGGGCCAAATTATATGCTCATCTGCACAACCTGATCCACGGCCATAGAGTATCAACCTGATACTCACCATACATCATCCTGATGTACACATGATCATCCTGATCATCATCACTGCAACATCCTGCTGCATGTCATATGGAGCAACATCCTGAAGCTCGTCATCCATGATCATCCTGATCATACAATGCATCTACCTGATGCATACCAAGTATCTACCTAATACATATCATCATACATGATCCACCTGATCATATACAGATACATGGTCCAAGCATCCAACATGATGCATATACAAAAATACATACAAATGATCCTACTAATCATATCCAGCATCCAACATGATGTGTACATACATATACATATAAATGATCCAACTGATCATATCCAGCATCCAACATGATGCATACATACATATACATATAAATGATCCAACTGATCATATCAGCATAAACCAGAACATCATCCTGATGCTCATCATCCAGCGCTTACATCCACGGCCATGTGAAGGATCCTCCTTCCAACATGCTTGGAATGGCTTCAGCAAATGTGTCCATCACTTCTTCCTCGAAGTGTCATCAATTCGAAGAACACCAAGCCTCTCTCTGAAGTACTCGAACTTCACCCTGGCTAGTAGCTTCATCAGCACATCTGCAATCTTCTCATCCATCACAACGTACAGGAGCTTCACAACTCCTCTCTACACCATATCCCTGATATAGTGATATTTGATCTCTATGTGTTTTGACCTGTCATGAAACAATGGGTTCTCAGACAGCTTCACACAACTCTGGTTATCATAGAAGATACCAGTAGCATCCAATGGGAGATCAAATAACTCAGACAGTAGCTTCCATAGCCATACTGCCTTACAACTAGCTGAACAGGCTGCCACATACTCTGCCTCAGCTGTACTCAGTGCTACGCAGGACTGCTTCCTGCTAAACCAAGAGATCACACCTGATCCCATACTGAAGCAGCACCTAGATGTGCTCTTCCTATCTGCAGCATTGCCAGCCCAATCTGAATCAACATAACCCTGTAGGTTAAACTTTTGATTCGCCTCATACTTGAGCCCATAATCCACTGTACCCTTCAGGTACCTCAGAACATGCTTTACAGCAACCAGATGAACACTCCTCGGATCTGTTAGGAACTGACTCAATGTGTTCACCTCAAAGCAAATATCTGGTCTCATGTTCGTCAGGTACATCAAGGACCTGATCATCTGACGATACATAGAGACATCAACCGGCTCAGATGAAGCATCACATAGAAGCTTCAGATTCGATGCCATAGGTGTGGCCAAGGCCTTGCAATCCATCATCTCGAATCTCTTCAGGATATCTACTGTGTACTTCCCTTGACCAAGGAAGATCCCACCTGTACTCTGCCACACCTCCATACCTAGGAAATAATGCGTCATTCCCAAAGTTCTTCATATCGAATTCGACAGCAAGCTTCCTCTTTGTATCACACCAAGTTCTAGGAGCTTACTACAAGCCATACAAGGCTTTCTTCAATCTGCACACATGTGACTCCCTATCAGGTCTTGGGATTGCATCCCAAACATCTTCTTCATGATCGATGGATCATGGCATTCCATTTCTTCATCCCAGATCCTGGGAACTTCAATATCTTCAATAGATATCTTTGTTGTTGGAACAAATGTTTTAGTCCTTCTTTTGTAGGTGAAGAAATATGGTCTTTCCTACAAAACAAGTTAAATTGCATGATTAGAAACATCTCATAATTTTCAGAACTAATTCTTTACACATAAATAAATATGTCATGCAGTCATGTAGTTATCTTAGCCAATGCTTCAATACAACATTTATCCATGTTCCACAACTTTCTAGATGCCTTCCATTCTCTACCAGAACATTGTTAAGAGTTTGCACTACTCCCAACATGTCAGCAAAGAGGTTTCATTCTAGATAAGTAGCACTGGAATGTTGTACAGTGCCATAGGCCACTTACCCATCACATGCATATTAGTAGTATACTGTTCATTAATGCAATCATTCTAATATGCACAATACATATCCTAAGTCTAGGAACATAAGCATAATATTATTTAAACAAACAAAATAGGAAATAAATGATAATTGAAATACTTATCTTTGTTTGTTTGTTGGGTGGAATCCCTCTGATTCTTTGCTTCCTCGCAGGAGCTGTTGAAGTAGCTTCTTCTACACCTTTCTGTTGTGGAATGTAGGAAGATGGTCAACTCCCTCTGAAAATATGCATCCTTGCAAGAGCTGTTGGAGTGTGCTTCCTCTTGATCTTTGCTTCCTGGATTACCTATCCTTGAACTTATATTCATCCTTACTGACATCAATCGAGCTTTCACTGTAACCCACAGAGATACCCTTCTTTCCTAAATGATCTAGTTTAGTCCTCTTTTCCTTTGGGACATGAGTGTATACTAGACAACCAAATATTCTGAGATGGTTGACTTCAGGTTTCTTACTAGAAAAAACCTCTTCTAGTGTCTTGTTGTCCAATATCTTATGGGGTGTTCTGTTCTGCACATATACAGCTGTTCTAGCTGTTTCTGCCCATAGATGCATAGGTAGATCCTGGTCATGCAGCATTGCCCTTGCTGCTTCCATGATTGTTCTGTTCTTCCTTTCTGCAACTCCATTTTGTTGAGGATTATAAGGAGTAGTCAACTCCCTCTTAATCCCTGAATCACTACAAATCTTCTTGAAGTCACCTTAGTTGAATTCTCCACCATTATCGAATCTGAATGTTTTGATCTTCTTGTCATTTTGATTCTCCATCAAGGTTTTGAATTCCTTGAACTTATCAAACACCTCATCTTTGTTCTTCAAGACGTATACCCAAGTCTTCCTGGAGAAGTCATCTTCCAGGATTTCTTTTGTCTTTCTTTCACTGCTTGGGAAAGCCTTCTTAATGTTCTCATCCTTTGCAAACACCTTCATGTTTGGTCTTGATTTTAGGAAGACCTTCTACAGCCTTGCTTGCAATTGGAAGTGCCCTATAGTGCATATGAGCAAGTCTTCTATGCCAAAGTTCACTTGGCTCCATGGATTCATGCACCATGGCATGTTCAGGTTGTCCCTTCAATTTATACAATCCTCCCTCTTGCTCTCCAATCACTACTGCATCATCTATGGTCTTTCCCTTTGGCCACATTAGGACTTGGCCATCCACAAATGCAACCCTCATACCTTTTGCATCCAATGCAGAGATGGAGAGTAAGTTCTTCTTGACCCCAGGTACATAAAGGACTTCTTTCATCTTCAAAGATTTTCCAGAATCTAGGTTGTAGGAGGCTTCACCACTTCCTTTGATTGGGTATTGATAATGATCCCCAAGTTTCACCTTATGGGGTGATTCATGTTCAGATAGATTCACAAAAGATTCCTTAAACCTAGTCATGTGTTTGGAAGCCCCACTATCAATCAACCAATCATTACAACCATGGGAGATAGTACCTGTGAGAGTAGAGATTAGAACATACTCTTCTTCACTTGATGAGTCATCATCACTTTATGCCCTAGCCTTCTTCTTTGGAGGTTCATTATCCTCGGCAGCATGAGCATGGAACCTTCTTTTGTTGCCCTTCTTGTTGTTGTTGAAGTTGTTGTTATTATCCCTTTTGTTCTTGGGACAATCTGAAGCAAAGTGACCCTTCTCATTGCATGTGAAGCATCTTAGATCCTTCTTATTCTTTTGATAGGATCTTTTGTAGCGAGAGTGATCCTTCTTGGGATTTCTTCTTTTGGTGTGAGTTGCGAGAGCTTGATCTTCACCTCCCATCTTTTCCTCACAAGCTACAAGTCTAGCTTCTTCTTGAGAGCATTCCTCCCATAATTTACTGAAAGAGATCAATTTATTTCTTGCACAGATTCCTTGAATAAAGGAGTCCCATGACCTAGGTAGGCCATTCAGAGTGGTCATAACAACTTCACCATTTTCCACTACTTCATCCACAGCTTCAAGTTTCTCCTTGATCTGAGAGACCTTGGAGAAGTAAGATTGAATGGTTTCTCCATTCAACATCTTGACCCCTTTCAATTGATTCCGCAGAGTCATCTTCCGATTTATGTTCTTCCCTTCAAATAGCTTGGTCAAAGAGTCAAACATCTCCTTGGGTGTCTTTAGAGAAGACACATGGGGTATGAGATGATCTTTTATAGAATCAGCAATGATTCTCTTTGCCTTGACCAAGTTCTTCTTATGCAATACCTTGGCCTCTTCATCCTCTAGGATAGGGATGTCTTCTTTTACATATGACTCCAACTCATTCTCTTCCAGGATTAACCCAATCCTATACTTCCAAGCTCGAAAGTTATCAGCTCCTTCAAGCTTATCCTCAAGCTTGGTGTGGTGAGACATCTTAAAGAGTACTTCAAATGGAAATAGAAAATATTTAGGTCTTACCACTTGAAATGCTGAAAATTGGATCTGGTCCCGGATTAGAGTTTGTCGGAAAAACCCTAAAAATTCAAAATGTGAATTTTAATTTTCTGAAAGGATAGAAAGATGTGCCTTGATGAGCTGATCATCCTGGTGTATTCAGAATTTGAGATCAGCAAAGCTTTACCCTTCAATTTTGCCTTTTTGTCCTCCTGGGTTGACTGGGGAGAGCCCTGAATTAGGGTTTGAGTTTCCCGGAGATCTACCCAGCCAAAAATCTCGATCCAAAGCTCTAAACTTCGATTTTTGCAAGGATCTTCCAGCAATGTCTTCAGATTTCAGAAATTCCTATTTTTGTGGAAACCCTAATTTTTAGGGCCAAATATGAAAATGCTCAGAATTGAATTCTGATTGGACAGATAGATGCGCCTTCATGAGTAGAGTCAATCTACTATATTGCTTTTCCAAAAAATATGGAGAGAAACCCAATAAACAAAAAACTCAAGTTTCTGTCACTGCAAAATGTCTTCTTCTCAGGTTAGCTCTGATACCATGTTAAATTTTGAGCATTAATTCACAATACTCCAGGATCTTCACTAAGAGAATAACATATACAGTATATCAATGCATGACAATCACAATAAGCATGACAAGCATCACAAGAATCAAAAGCATTAGAGACAAGAGACACAGAGTTTCCGTGGGGAAAACCCTAAGGTGAAAAACCCCACAACTTCCTCAGAGATAGAGAGAGCAATGGCTCAACCAAAGTACAACCAAAATACACTGAGATAGTCTCCTAGTAGCAGATGATCCTCCTCCTCACTAGTGTGCCACTTTCTAAGAGAGAGATATATACTTTTCCGAATGATCTAAATAGAGATCACCTGATCTCTATTTATACTAACTTGTTTTCCCAGTGACCTTATGGGGCCGACTTTTCTAGCTAGGTACATCCACATTTCAATATATATATTTCAGGGCCGACCCCACACATGGTGGTCTAATAACCCATCGGAAAGTACACACACTTGCGACACTTGTCAATCCACATGATGACACTTCCTTATAGAGGAATAACACATCTCTAATAAGGGTACAATAAATATATATGAAACACATAGATGAAATACATTCCGAAGTTACATATACATCAACAATGATATCCTTAGCAAGGAGATGGTCATTCTTACTTACCACAATCCTTTACAGTTCCCCCGTCCCAGTTGAAGTTACAAACTACTTGACAAATCAAGTGGATTAATTACCTACAACAATTTCAGTTGGTAATTAAGTATCGGAAAGGTAAAGCCAATGTTGCTGCTGATTGTCTAAGTCGACCACCCATTACTCTCCTTCTTACAATGATGAGTATGCAAGGTTATGAAACCACCACTTGGCCTCAATTATATCAGGAAGACAACGACTTTTCATTAGTCTATTGACAACTTCAGACTGACAAGTCGTCGACCTCTGACTATTTCCTGAAAGACACCTTGCTATACAAGCTTTGACAGCTTTGTGTACCAACAGGTGAGCATCGACAACAACTCATTTGGGACGCACACTACAGAAAGCCTACATGAAACTTTGGAGTAGAAAAGACCCTTGCTATTATTTAGAAGTATTTCTTTTGGCCTTCACTTAAAACTAATGTCAACAAGTACATTCGATCATGCGTGGTTTGTGCCATTGCTTGTTAATTTTTTGATAATTTCATTCCATTATCATTCAGGATCACTAAGAGAATAACATGTACAGCATATCAATCATAGACACAAAATCAATCACACAAGAGACATAGAGTTTCACTAGGGAAAACCAAGAAGGTGAAAAACCCCGCAACTTCCTCAGAGATAAGATAAGCCACAAACCAAGATCACAAAGATCAAACCCAATAAGATGTCTCTAGCAGATGCTCCTCCTCCTCCACTAGTGCACCACTTTCTCTCTTAGCTATGCGAGCTTGAGAAGTGAGTGAATGAATCAAATGAGAGACACAACCTCTCTATTTATACACTGACTTGACCTACCGATAATTCATTGGGGCCGACTTCTCAATGAATCCTAATAACCCAACCACATGACCTAACTAGGGTTGACCCCACATTGTTGGTCTAATAACCCATCAATACAAATGACGACACTTACAAATACAAATGACGACACTTCCAATCAGAGGAATAACACATCTCTATTGGATATACAATAAAGTACAAATGTAATACACAAGTGAATATCTTCCGAAGTTACAAATACATCAACACTCCCTTTTAACTAGGAAGGTATTCTATAATCACAGGTCATCAATACATATTGGTGCAAGTCTTCAATTCTGGAGCTGGATCATCATCACTGCTGCTGTACTCAACATCTCGATCACTGGGCTATCTCTAAATTCTGCTCGTCATAGGAATTTCTACAAAGCCAGCCCTTTTTCATGTTGGATGTAGGCCCACCACATGTAGGTATTCATCATCACTGGCCATACTATGGATCCCAGGACTAATTACGTGTGTCAACAAAACCTCGAAAGAGCATCCTAGGCTGTTACGAGCACACAGCTCTACCTATCCGGATCTCCCAGGATCTTTTACATGTGACCTTCATAAAACCTTTAAAGAGCATCTTGCAACCTGCAAGATCTCTATAGAGCATCCCAGGATGTTACGAGCACACAGCTCTACCTGTCCGGATCTCCAAGATATTTTCTATGTGAAATTTCGTAAAACCTTTAAAGAGCATCTTGCAACCTACAAAATCTCTATAGAACATCTAAGCTGTTACGAGCACACATATCTACCTATCCGGATCTCCAGGATATTTTCTATGCGAAACTATAGCAAAACCTTGAAAGAACATCCCAGGATGTTACGAGCACACAGCTCTACCTGTCCGGATCTCCCGGGATCTTTTCTATGCTACCTATAGCAAAACCTCGAAAGAGCATCCCAGGCTGTTACGAGCACACAACTCTACCTATCCGGATCTCCCAGGATCTTTTCTATGCTACCTGCACAACCTATCCACGGCCACAGAGTATCAACCTGATACTCATGATCATACTGATCATCATATAGTGCACCATCCTGATGCACATCATATGGAACATCGACCTGATGCTCATCACACACAATCAACCTGATCATACAATGCATCCACCTGATACATATCATCACATATGATCCAACTGATCATACAAATCATCCACCTGATGTGTATCATCACATATGATCCAACTGAACATACAAAGCATCCACCTGATGCGTATCATACATATGATCCACCTGATCATACAAAGCATCCAACTAATGCATATCATCACATATGATCCACCTGATCATACAAAGCATCTAGCTGATGCATATACAAATACATGATCCAACTGATCATACAAAGCATCCAACTGATGCATATACATATACATGATCCAACTGATCATACAAAGCATCCAACTGATGCATATACATATACATGATCCAACTGATCATACAAAGCATCCAACTGATGCATATACATATACATGATCCAATTGATCATACAAAGCATCCAAATCATCAATATACATAAATAGTAAATGGAGCATCGTCCTGATACTCATCACAAAACGCTTACATCCACAGCCATGGGAAGGATCCTCCTCTTAGCATGCTTGGAATGGCTCCTGCAAATGTGTCCCATTACTTCTTCCTCGAAGTATCTTAAATTTGAAGAACACCAAGCCTCTCTCTGAAGTAATCAAACTTCACTCTGGCTAGTGGTTTCGTCAACACATCTTCAACCTGCTCATCCATCGCAATATACATGAGCTTCACTGCTCCTCTCTGCACCATATCCCTGATATAGTGATATTTGATCTCGATGTGCTTTGACCTATCATGGAACACTGGGTTCTCAAACAGTTTCACACAACTCTGATTGTCACAAAAGATACCAGTAGCATCCAACGAGAGATCAAATAACTCAAACAGTAGCTTCCTCAGCCATATTGCCTCACAACTAGCTAAACAAGATGCAACATACTCTGCTTCGGCTGTACTCAGTGTTGTTAACATACAATCTACCGAGAGAGGACTCAAGTCCTGATCTCCCTAGCTTAACGTAAGTCTAGAACAAATAGAACAGAATACAAAACTCATTTCCTAGATCTAGTTACATATCGAGTACTTAGATATTATACCTTTCAGATCACGGATCCTTCTCCTTGTTGTTGCTCCAAGTATCGTGGTCGTCAAATCTCCAACTGCAAGATCTATCAAGAAAATATGGAAACAATACAAGCAGTACAAGATATCTAAACAATAACTGATTGTTGGCTGCTTTCTTGGGCAGACCCGGGTTTTAATGAAGCGCAGCAACAAACCCCTTGGCGCACTGGCCCTCTCGGCAACGAGCTGCGCAGCAGCTCGAGGTCTCACCCGAAGTGGCTATGGGGGGGCTAAGGAATCAGATTTCCTCAACCGTTGTGACGCGAAGATTGTTCTTTCCTCTTCTGGTTCCGCAGATATCGGCGGTCCGACTTTCCCGCAGGCCCCTCGGCGCAACTGCGCGAATTCCTCCTTCTCTGGCGCAGAGGGAAACTAATCCTTGCGTCGAAGCGTTACGTACTTCCTCGCCCTGCGCAAATAGCGAAGTATCGCAGTCCTCGATCACTTCAGCGACAGCGCTCCACCACTTCTTCAGTTCTTAACACTTATGGCTATCAATGGACCTTCCCAAACTCAATCCAACAGTCACAAAGATAATACAAGAGTTTTGCATACACATGTAATGAACTTAAACAGTTAATCACTCACGCAAGCATTATAACAAGGGGAAATATGTGAAGCTCTTCTCCTCGAGGAAAACCACGTCCTCGGGAGTGTTATATTAACCAGAAAACCATAGAGTTATACAATATGCTGCGCACACAGCTGCAGCCTTAGATCCTTACAGGAAACTCCACGCACACAGCTGGGAGCCCTTCTCTCAATCTAGTCTCTTCTCTACAGAGATTACAAAGGCGCAGACGTCACACAGACTGTCTGGCTACCCAGGGATTAGCTCCTCGGCTATCCGATTCTTCTCTAGTTCTACAGACTCGGTAGAACACTTAACAAAGGATAATCAACACATGACCTATCCTCGAGACTGACTATCTAACAGTCTAAACATCAATCTATCCCAAGAGTATCTACTTCTTACTTGCTAACTCTAACTAACATCTATCCATTACAATTATTCATATATATAGGTGGCCATGGCGGTCGCACCTTTACAAAACTGTGGGCCTTTCCCAACAGTGATTCCCAAAAACCCTAACCACGCACATGGCTAGGTGTACTGTAGGCGCCGCTTGCAGTCACGTCGCCGCTTCCTGCAGGCTCCTTGACTTTCGGCACAGATTGTGGGTATGGGCGCTTGTCCTTCGCCGTCAATGCTCTGGTCCGTTGCTCCTCCTTGATCCGAGCAACCATAACTTCTGTACTAAGCCTTTAAATGAGGGTAGCTGAGCCCTCTACTCCATCGCCTTATTTATTATGGTAGCTGAGCTTTCTATTCAGCCTTCATTCTCTTCTGTCGTGCGCGCGAGCTCCGCGATTTCCGGTCCGTGATCTTCGCTGAGCTTGTCTATCTGGCACCGTACTGCGCACCGTCTCCTTCTTTCCCAAAACTTAGTGCTTGTCCCAAAATTAGCACTTTCCTTCCATACTTGTGCTTTTTTTCCCAAAATTCGCATCTTTTACCGTAGCTACGACCTTGACTCCAACAGGCCCCTAACACTCACTTGTGGCTCGCCCTCGAGCCACTCGCACTGGCGTGTGGTCGCTTGATTTGTGCATCTGCTTTTGCTTGTGTCTCCGTGAATGTTTTCTTCCACTTCGCAATAGCAGAGTCCAATTCATCGACACACTCTACAGTTGTCTGCACTGTTTCTGCGGTTGCTTCGTCTGGAGTGATGGTATCAATGATCTCCTGAGATTCAGCAATCTCTTTGATTTTTGTCTCAATCTGGGCAACGATTTCAGCATAGTCATCCATGAATGGCTGAATGCTGTTGGTGAGCTTCTCATCTTCAGTTCTGAGCTTGTGCAGTTGCTGCTGCATTTTGCGCACTTCGCCCATTTTCTTCATTTTTGGTAAGCCTGTTAAGGCCTTAGCTTCTTCATTCAGAACAGTGAGAGATTGTTCTGCAGCTTGCACCTGTTCTGACAGTCCAACTTTAAAGGGGAGCTTTACAAGCTCCGTCCAAGCTTCCATAGCCTGGTTCATCAGGTTCTCAGCTTCCTGTACTCGATCCTTCATCTGCGTGGAAGTTCTGTTCAGTGCTTCAAATTGAACCTGCGCATCATCCGTAGGATGCGCAGCAACGCGAACTTCTAGCTCAGCGATCTGGGTTCTATGGCCTTCAGCCATAGCAACTATTTCTTGCTCCAGGGTTTTCGCCCTTTCGCCAATAATTTGAAATTTTGCAACCAGAGGGAGGTCTGGTTGAATCTCACAAGCCGGCAATAACTGGGCAATCTCATCCACTGCGTTTCTGATACCGATGTCTTGCGCCTCATAAAGTGCAAGCTTCTCAGAGGTATTCTGATGGATTGCCTTCAACTCTAACTCCTGCGATTGCAGTCGTTGATTTTCCTGAAATGTAGAGAGCTCTCTAGCTCTCAACTCAAGAGAAACTTTCTCATGCACTAGCTGTAGAGTCTCTATAGGAATTAGAGACAAATTGATTTCAACGGGCCCAACGGCGCTTACCTGTAGTGCAGTTAGCGGATCTGGAAGTGTCATGCTGGTAGTCGGAATATGCACGACAGTATGCCTTTCTATGAGTTCTTCAACTCGCTCGACACTTGGAATTTATTGTGGCGCCTGCGAAGTAGATGCTGGCGCATGGGTCTGCGCAACTCTTCCTGCGAGACCTTTCAGTTCTACGAACTGCAAATCTAAAGCACTTCTGATGTGAGCATGCGCATTGCGTAGCTCACGAAATTGCTCGTGTAGGTACTGGTCGATCCCCGAGGGAATAGCCTCAGTGGGATGCGACACTTTTTGCTTCTTGGTGGCCGGTTCTGTGGAGCCTTCATCACTTCTTTGCTCACGGGCTTCCTTGCCCTTATCCTTCTCTTTCGTAGCGGCGGTTGGCAGCGCGGATGCGAGATCGGCGGCCTCCCTCCACTCATCGGACCAAGACTTGATGGTTTCTTCAACATCCTCGGTAGTCATTCTGTAAAGGCCTAGCGCCCATTCATCTGGAATGCCGCAAGGGCGGAGGTAAAGTTGATGTATGTCGGCAGTAAAAGCCAACTTTCCCTCATATAACGTGGCTGTCTCCTCGCTCAGCCTTGGCATTTCTTGAATGGTATCACGGAGGAGAAAGTAGTACTCACAAAAGACAGCGCGATTCATCTTGCGTTTCGCGGGATTAGGGGAATCCCAGAGGTTGATGTAGCGCATGCCGGCAACCTCTCCTGCGCGGCGTGGAAGGAACTGAGTATTCGGGGGCTCCTTCCACCCAACGAGAGCGCATAAAATTAGAAGCCATGAAAAATGGAATGCTTGGGCTGCATTGTCCTGCACATTCAGGCAATCAGCCAAGAAAGAATTCAGCAGGAAGAGAGACCAGTTGTACTGCTCACCCTCCGCAGCTGCGATGGCGAGCTCCACGACAGCTCCAGTGACTTCCTTCGGTCGGCACTTTGTGAGAAGTCTGCCTGCAAGCAGACTTCCTGTAAATCGAAGTGCCTCATCTTCTACTGCAGTGAGGTCGTAAGCCCGACCTCCTCTTGTTAAGTTATACTTCTGCACCACCTGTGCAGTCAATTTTCTGTCCTTGTCCTTTCCCACAAAATGAATATTGGGATCCTTACCAGCCTTAGATAGACCAGTAATGCGGTGAATTAAATCAACATTTAAATCAATTGGCCTCCCTAGCCAAAGGTAACCTCCATGAACACATGTAAGCAGCGTCTTAACAACTGCATTGACTTCGTTGCTACGCCCAAAGTGCGGTAGCTTCAATAAATTCAACAAACCTGGCTTCTCCAAGTTTGCTGCAAATCCCTTTGGAGTAAATTCATTGACCTTTCGGACGGGATTGTGCACGATCGTCAGATATCGATCTGGCGCAAACTGGGGATACGTTTTATAGTCTCCCAGATTGAAATCAGAGAATTTGACCAGTGGAATGTGTCCCAACAGTTGCCCTTCTACCCGCACACTAGCCGGTAGTGGCGGTAGCGGAATGGGATACTTTGCATTGTTCGAGATCTGTACTTCTGGCGCATCATCTGGACGCGGCGGAATATAGTTCACCATGGTCGCCAACGGCTCTGGAACAGGTTCTTCTAGGTGGGATGGCGACGCTCTTGTAGCCGGAGACTGTCTGGGATCCTGATAACCAGGATGTACATAAGTCGAAGCCGTGACTGGAGTAGTCATGCCGAAATCTAAGCCTCGACGCAGGAATTGACGAACAACTTCTTCAGTTGACAGGTTCTCCGTCTTGAATCGATGTAGGGAGCAAAACTCTGGACAGCAAATGGCGGACCTTCGTAGGATATGGACGCTGAAAACAAAGGAAAATACTCTGCACGACTCGGCTCTGAAAACAATAACTTGGATTCGTAAACAAGCTAGCAACTCGAGGAAAGTAACCCAAAAATTATACAAGTGTGAGGTATTTATAGCCAGAGGTGAGTAAATGCGACCAAGTGGGGTAACGTAGCTATAGGCGGCTATAGATGAGTTGACAACACGCTATCCTCCTCGCCGTAGGGGTGCATTTAGTGTGATTGACGGGCTCTGACAGCCTTCCGGGAGAAGCTAATGCTTTCGGCGCCTGAGTTGAATGCAAATCTTTCGGAGATCAAGCCGAATCCGTCAGAACGGCTAGACTTAAATAGCGGACTTATCCTTCATTTATTCAGACACGGCTACATAACTGCTGTAATTCAAAATTTCCGGCGGGTCATTTCAACTTAGGGAACTGTGCCTCTAAGGGTCCACAACAAAACTTTTTCAAGCGGCAAATTATCAAAGGGAACTCCGGAAGAGCGATAGTTCAACGGTCCGGGGAGGAGCTTCACGAGAGCGCAACTTTGTTCTCTCCATCCAAACTTTAGACATGTGCGAATGTTTCTAGGAACTGCACAGGAAGCCGGAGACTGAGTGTCTCGCAACTTCCGTGTAGACTGAATGCGGTGCCTCTTTCAACTACACTGGGCATCTACATCACTAGGAATATATTAGGTCGACAGAGCGGAGTGGCCGTCGCGATAAAGCTTGAGCCGACTCCCGTTGATCATTGTAGGTAGTAATTCTCCATCAAGCTTTGCAAGCTGAACTGCGCCTCCGTCTGTTATTTTTATCACCTGAAAAGGGCCTAACCAGTGTACACGAAACTTGCCTGGGAACTTGGTAAATTTACTGTCATAGAGGAGTACCAAGTCTCGTTCCTGAAAGACTTTATTCTTAATATGCCTGTCATGCCAAGCTTTTTGTCTTGCCTTCTGTACCTGTTGATGGAATCCGGCTAAGAGTCTGTCTTCTTCTAAGGCAAGCAGTTGCGAAAGTCTTTCATTCATAGTATCAGGATCTGCCATTTCTGTAATTTGCGCAATTCTAAGACTGGGAATAATGTATTCCATGGGCATAACTGCTTCTTGTCCATACACCAAACTGAAAGGTGTGTGACCTGTTAGTTTCTTGCAAGTGGTTCTGTAAGCCCATAATACAGCTGTGACTCTAAGGTCCCAATCATCTCTTTGTTGATTACAGATCTTCGTCAGGGCATTCTCAAGAATCTTATTGAATGCTTCCACCGTACCATTAGCTTGAGGATGGTAGGGTGTACTCTTATGGTGACTAATTTGGAATTCTTCAGTAAGGGCCTCTATAGTCTCATTGAGGAAATGTGTACCCTGATCACTCATGAGAATCACTGGACATCCAAATCTAGTGATAATATTCTCGAAGATGAACTGCGCGGCCGTAGCAGCGTCGCAGTTCTTAACTGGCTTCGCCTCAGCCCATCTGGTGAGGTATTCAGTAGCTGTAATGATGTATCTTGCGCCAGTTCTTTTTCCTGGTGGGTTAATAGGTCCTACAAAGTCAATGGCCCATTTATCAAAAGCGCGCAGTGTAATCTGGGGTCTTAGCGGCATTTCATCTCTCCTTGAGGGTTTTCCTGTGCGCTGGCACACATCGCAACATTTACAGAATTCCTTAGTATCCTTGTGCAATGTCGGCCACCAAAGGCCTGCGGCTAATATCTTTTGCGCAGTCGGCTTTCCTGCGAAATGGCCTCCTGCAGTACCTGAATGCGCTTCTGCGATGATAGAGTTCTTTTCATGTGGTAAAATACATCTGCGCAAAACTTCGTCAGGGCCCAACTTATAAAGCTGGCCTGCTATCAAAGTGAAGTCTGCGGCTCTGACAACAAGTTGCTTCTTCTGCTGGATTGTAAACTCAGCCGGTGCTTGCCCGGTAGTGAGAAACTCAAGAATATCAGAATAATATTCGTCTGCTGCTTGAATAGAAAACAACTGTGCGTCAGGCAGATTGTCCTCCAGACTTGTAGGTTCCTCTCCTGACTCTATCCTGGATAGATGGTCAGGCCCTGCATTCAGTCTGCCTGGCTTTACAATGACCTCGAAATCATACTCTTGAAAGAGCAGTAGCCATCTGCAAATTCTTCCTCCTAAAACTGGTTTATTGACCAAATATTTCAAAGCAGAATGGTCAGTGTACATTTTAAAATGAGCACCTAACAGGTAGTGTCTGAATTTCTGTAAGGCATACACCATAGCTAATCCTTCCCTTTCTGTGGTGGTGTAGTTCTTCTCAGCTGTAGATAGCTTTCTGCTGGAGTAAGCAATCGGGTGGTCAATACTTCCTTCTCCAGGTTGTGTAAGCACAACCCCCAATGCTATGGAAGAAGCATCAACATGAACATGAAAAGGTTTTCTCCAGTCCGGGAAAACTAGAATAGGCGCTGTGATCATCTTTTCTTTAAGTGTGTCCAAACTCTGTTGGCATTCTTCTGTCCATTGGAACTTCGAATCCTTTTTGAGCAATATTTCCATAGGCGCTGTGATCTTTGCATAACCCTTGATGAATTTTCTGTAGTATCCTGTATGTCCCAATGTAGTGCGCAATTGTTTAACTGAGTTGGGCGCAGGTAAATTAGCAATGATGGCAACCTTTGCAGGATCCATCAAGAGTCCTTGTCTGCATACAATATGTCCCAACAAAATACCAAAGGGGGCACAGAAGATACATTTTTTCAAGTTAAGGGAAATCTGATGCTGTCTACATTTTTCTAACATCATGCGCAGATTTGCAATATGGTGCTTTAATAGGCCAAATACAGTCCAGTCATCAAAATAGACTTCTAGAAACTTGTGAATAAATTCTTTAAAAACAGCAACAACAACTCGAGAGAAGATAGCAGGTGCGTTTTTAAGACCAAAGGGCATTACCGTATACTGGAATGAGCCCCATTCAGTTGCAAAAGTAGTCTTGTGGCGGTCATCCGGATGAATTCTGATCTGATGATATCCCGAAAACCCATCAGTGAAAGAGTAAGCCTCTTGTCCTCCAACATTATCAAGTACTTCGTCTGTGAAAGGAGTGGGAAATGGATCGTGCGCTGATGCATCATTGAGTTTGCGCAAGTCAACACAGATTCTTATTTCACCTTTCGTTTTCTTTTCTTGGACCACCATAGGACTAATCCAATCGCTTTCCTGTACTGGCTCAATAATACCTGCTGCAAGCATTTTATCAATTTCTTCTTTGACTTTTTCTTTATAGCGCGGGTTCAACCTGTATGGGCGCTGCTTTACCGGCTTGGCATTTGGTTTCAGAGGTATGCGCATCACGCCTAAGTCTCCTAGGATGCCTTTCATTTCTGTGAACTTGGTAGGAAAGATATCCTGGTAGTCACGCAATAATTCTGAAACATGTCCAACAGTTTCATCATCCCAATAATCTCCTATAGAAGCAAACTTTGGTTCAGCTTCTGTACCAATGTTAATCTTCTTGAGCTTGATGTGTTCTGTGATGGCAGGAATATCAAGCTCAGGACCTTCAATATTGCGCGTCCCTTCTGATTCTGGGATATTGACGTTGCGAGGATCGTCCTCCTCATCTTCAGCGGTGAAGTTATAGCATTCCAGGGCATGTTCTATCTGGACAGCCCAATCTGGTTGGGAATATTCTGTTACTAGACATGGTTCAAATACCTTCTTTTTAATACACTTCAGAGCTTGATCAATACTTGGATGTTCTGACTCAAAACTGAAGGTAAGTTGAAAACTTTCTATCATTAGAGGCCAAGTGAGAGTGCCTCTGCGTAATTCTGTTTCAGTATACCAGTTCCTTGGAACTGTATCCAATGTGTGGATGAATAGGTGAACCCATTCATCTTGCGGAATATCTGACCATTGCTGAATACATGCTTCAATGTGTGACCTGGGGTCACTCTGTCCCTCATACTTGTGTAGGACTTCGGCTGTGGTGTCCTGAAATCTGCGCAGTATCAGTCTACGACAGTCTTGCCATGTATGAATATTCTCCTTATGCGCAACCCACCATCTTGCGGGTGTGGCGCGCAATGCTACGTCCAGTGCCTGTATGCGCTGCGGTTCTGGAAGCTTTTGTTCATATTCCTGTATGAATTTAGTTACTTCGGTTGAACCATCAAAAATTGGAGTGTCGGTTAATTCTGTGCCAATCCATCGAATGGATTTAGTCATCATAGCGCAACGTCTTGCAGAAACCTCATGTAAATGATTCTGCCAGTTTTCCAATCCTGCATCTAAGTCTGATGTGCACGAGCTATCGCATCGCCAGCTGATATGGCCATCTGCTGTGGGGTTGACATAGTCACTGTGATTAGTAGTCATTTGGTACAAACTTTCCATGTGGCGCGCTTCTTCTTCTGCGCGAATGGGTTCTATATACCTTGGTCCTTGAATAGGATCAAGTGGTGCGATGACCCTAATCTGGTCATCCTCAAAAGTCATCTGTCTTTTCTTCAAGTTAATGACAGCCAAATTATCAAATGCCCAGTCTATTCCTAGAAGTGCTGGGTATGGTCTACTATCATCCATGATTTTGATTACTTCAAAATCTGCAGAGCTTCTGACTCCTTCAATATCAATAGGTACATTGGGTAGTCTGCCCAATGAAGAGACTCGTTGCTGATTCGCGAGTCTTAGCTGGATAGGGGATCTTGTAAGCTGAGGGCTTCCCATCTGTTCCCATGTCTGCATAGTGAGAACATTGGCTTCTGAGCCCAAATCTAACATGACTTCGTCCATTTCAAATGCTCCAATCTGCGCTGTGAGTCTCATCTCTTTTCCAGTTCTAATGTGACTCCTAATCGGGTGAACAGCACACTGCGGTGTGTTTGTCGAAGCAGACTGTTGGCACTGATCCAACAGGTGTTGGAGTTCTAGAGTTGCCTTTTCATTGCGCAACAATTTTAAACATTGTCGCAGGAACGCATGAACACTGCCTAGTGCATGCTCCTCGCCAGGTCTTCCAGCTGTAGTGGCCTATTCTTGTACAAGGTTGTCTTGTCTTAGCACTTGCGATTTAATATTGTTCGACGGAATTGCGGCAGAACTTGAAGCTCTCGGATCTGAGAAATACTCTTGAGCTTGCTTGAATGCTTCTTTTTGCTTATGCAGGTTAAGTGGAGCTGGTTTAATATTAGCGCGGCGCACCCATTGCGTCGCTTGCTTTCCCATTCCCATCTCTTGCGCACCAGTGGTTGCTCCACTGCGTGTCACTATATTAACTGTAGGGTCTGGTTCTCTTTTGTCTGCTGCAATCAACTGAATATTCTGATTGACCTGTGGGGTCTTTGCTTGCATCTTAGCCTGTAACTGAGGGCATTCTTCAATGATATGGTCAGAAGATTTACAATACCTGCAGAGGGTTGTAGGATTTTGGCAATCCCTAGCAAAGTGACCTTGTGCTCCGCAATTATAACAAGTGATCTGTCCTCTTCCGCGACCAAAATTTGTTGTGCGTCCGCGTCCCCTGTAATTTTCGGCTCGGGCGTCGCGGGTTTGGTCATACAGTGGACCTGCTGTGGGTCCTTGTGTCTCTACTTGTAACCTATAAACATCATGCTTTCTTTCTATCATAAGATCATATGCTCTACAATTGTTCTCATCATGACCTACTGATTTACAGAAATTGCAATAGAGATTCTTTGGAGTTTGTACATATTTCTGAAGTAAGTGACATTCTTGTGGTCTATGACCTCTAGTTCTACAGATTTCACACCAAGGCCCTTGTGCCTGTGGTAAAGGGTTAGGTGCTCCAGTTGCAATATAGTCTATGAAAACGGGGCAATGGTCCTTTGAATGACCTTGGGCTTTACATTTTGTACACCAAATTTCTTCCTTAATCTCCTTGCCTTTCTTAATATCATGCACTTGCAGGGTTAAGTTTGCTAATTGGTTCTGTAAATGCGCAACATCGTTGCTTGTTCCCGCAATTGGCGAAGCTTCTAGTTTCATAGCCATCTCTAGAGCTTGTTCCTGAGTATTGAGATTCTGTTGCATGAGAGGAGGTCTAATGTGTGGAAGCAGTGCAGCAATGAACCATTCTTTATGTTGCTGTGGTGCAAACTCGAAGCTTACTTGATCTATCAAGGCTTTGAACTTCTGGTCAAAGTCCCATACTGATTCTGTAGGTAACTGTTTGATGTCTTTGAGTTCTGTTATACACTGTGATTCTGATTTAGGTTTCTTAAATTCCTGAATCATAGCATTTCTTACCTCAGCAAGCGTTCTATTCTGTGCTGCTGAGTATTTCATGAACCAAGTCAAGGCTCTATCTCTTAGTGTGGTCGCTAACTGAACCAGTTTAACAGCATCATCATTAATTTGCTTAATTGTCCAAATGGCTTCACATAAGAACCAGTGCTGCTCAGGGTCTTCTATCCCTGTTCCTCTAAAAGTTGGTAGCTTCATGTCATCACCCATCTTTCTTGTGCTAGGTTGAGGTGAGGCTGCTGTAGCAGTGCTTCTGGGCTGGTTAAATAAAGGTGGTACAGAGGTGCTAGAAGTACCGTGTGGACTACTTGAAGGTGTTACTGTAGGGTTATACTGAGCTTTGTCTGGTTTTTGCGGTGTAAAAGGGTGATAAGGGATATGAGCACTTCCTTGTCTTTCTATATGGCTTGGTCCAGGGACTTGGCTATTTTCTGGGCTAGACTCAAAAGAATATTGGTAAAGGCCTACTTTATATCGTTTTCCACTACGAGTGCAACCAATAAGTTCAGGATCACTATCAGAATCTACAGACATTACTTGTCTATGCTATTCATCAGAAGTAATACATAGCTTTCCTTTTCATACAGAAGCATTTTAATCCATAAGTTCAGAGAATTTAAGAACTTACCTCTGTGTACTTGGAAGAAATTCCTCTCAGCTTCACTGAAACTCTTTCTTGTATCTACTGCAAACTCGGTGATGAAACCTTTCAGTAGACTATTCAACCAAAAGTCAACTGCGCGGGACACAGGATTGTCTATCCGCTTCACAATACTGACTAGCTCAGGCGTCCAAGCGACGGGTCGATCAATACGCACAGTAGGTCTAGAGTCTGCTAACTTGGCTATCCAAGCGTGCAATTCTAGTGCAAATGTAACAAAGAAAATTTTGTGAAGATCACTATAAATATACTTCTGTAACCAGTCTTCTGTTTGGAGCGTAGAGCTTCTATTTTCTTGTTCAGCGAATTCTTTAGCCTTTAAATCAAACCAGTCTCCAATTTCTTTAGCTGTAGGATTCCAGTAGCACATTTGTCAACTGAGCAAGTCTCAGTGTAACAGAACCTTTTGTTGGCTTCAGCAACGATCTCAAACGTCTCGGAAATAATAAGTCTCACAGCAACAAGTCACAAGACAACGGAACCCTTTGTTGGCTGAGCAACAACCTTCTACGTCGCAAAAATAGCAAGTTTTAGTCACGCGGCAACGGAACCATTTGTTGGCCTCAATCTCGCTCGTCACTGGAATAAAAAGTCTCAAGGCAACGGAACCATTTGTTGGCTTCAATCTCGCGCGTCACTGGAATAAAAAGTCTCAAGGCAACGGAACCATTTGTTGGCTGCTTTCTTGGGCAGACCCAGGTTTTAATGAAGCGCAGCAACAAACCCCTTGGCGCACTGGCCCTCTCGGCAACGAGCTGCGCAGCAGCTCGAGGTCTCACCCGAAGTGGCTATGGGGGGGCTAAGGAATCAGATTTCCTCAACCGTGGTGACGCGAAGATTGTTCTTTCCTCTTCTGGTTCCGCAGATATCGGCGGTCCGACTTTCCCGCAGGCCCTCGGCGCAACTGCGCGAATTCCTCCTTCTCTGGCGCAGAGGGCAACTAATCCTTGCGTCGAAGCATTACGTACTTCCTCGCCCTGCGCAAATAGCGAAGTATCGCAGTCCTCGATCACTTCAGCGACAGCGCTCCACCACTTCTTCGGTTCTTAACACTTATGGCTATCAATGGACCTTCCCAAACTCAATCCAACAGTCAAAAAGATAATACAAGAGTTTTGCATACACATGTAATGAACTTAAACAGTTAATCACTCACGCAAGCATTATAACAAGGGGAAATATGTGAAGCTCTTCTCCTCGAGGAAAACCACGTCCTCGGGAGTGTTATATTAACCAGAAAACCATAGAGTTATACAATATGCTGCGCACACAGCTGCAGCCTTAGATCCTTACAGGAAACTCCACGCACACAACTGGGAGCCCTTCTCTCAATCTAGTCTCTTCTCTACAG
The DNA here is from genome assembly GCA_027924585.1 of Larix kaempferi. Taxonomy (NCBI): domain Eukaryota; kingdom Viridiplantae; phylum Streptophyta; class Pinopsida; order Pinales; family Pinaceae; genus Larix; species Larix kaempferi. The sequence continues at coordinate 48,319,811 of BSBM01001229.1, forward strand.
AGATTACAAAGGCGCAGACGTCACACAGACTGTCTGGCTACCCAGGGATTAGCTCCTCGGCTATCCGATTCTTCTCTAGTTCTACAGACTCGGTAGAACACTTAACAAAGGATAATCAACACATGACCTATCCTTGAGACTGACTATCTAACAGTCTAAACATCAATCTATCCCAAGAGTATCTACTTCTTACTTGCTAACTCTAACTAACATCTATCCATTACAATTATTCATATATATAGGTGGCCATGGCGGTCGCACCTTTACAAAACTGTGGGCCTTTCCCAACAGTGATTCCCAAAAACCCTAACCACGCACATGGCTAGGTGTACTGTAGGCGCCGCTTGCAGTCACGTCGCCGCTTCCTGCAGGCTCCTTGACTTTCGGCGCAGATTGTGGGTATGGGCGCTTGTCCTTCGCCTTCAATGCTCTGGTCCGTTGCTCCTCCTTGATCCGAGCAACCATAACTTCTGTACTAAGCCTTTAAATGAGGGTAGCTGAGCCCTCTACTCCATCGCCTTATTTATTATGGTAGCTGAGCTTTCTATTCAGCCTTCATTCTCTTCTGTCGTGCGCGCGAGCTCCGTGATTTCCGGTCCGTGATCTTCGCTGAGATTGTCTATCTGGCACCGTACTGCGCACCGTCTCCTTCTTTCCCAAAACTTAGTGCTTGTCCCAAAATTAGCACTTTCCTTCCATACTTGTGCTTTTTTTCCCAAAATTCGCAGCTTTTACCGTAGCTACGACCTTGACTCCAACACTGATCTAAACTAATAGTTGAGGAAGAAAGTTCTAAACATCATCAATGAGACAATAGTTTATGGAAAGAGATTATATTAACTGTATTAAAAAGTGGGAATACATAGAAAGAATGAAGCTACAACCAAAGCCTCAACATTGCATCCTCCACCCAACATGTCCAAGCCAAGCCTCCCAGGTGGTACAAGCTTCCCAAACACCAATATGGATTCTATCAGCATAAGGATACCATAGACCTTCCTCCCTCTCATGGAGAGAGTGGGTGTTTATATAGGGCTAAAGAGATAGGGTAGGTTGAGGATTAGGGGGAGATGGTTAAGGGATCTTCCCATAAGGTTAGAAACCGAAATGCCACCTCACCTAGAGCCTATGGATAGGCCTCCACCTCAATAAACTTCTAGAAAGACCTCGAGACTCCCCAAAATAGCCTTTAACCAACCTCGTTGCACCCTGGCAGAGGACACGGAGTGACAGAGGGGGGTCATCGCACTTTGTACGAAGACAAGCTGTGACACTGTCTCACCCTAGCTGACCAAGAACTATGACATCGCACCCTAGATGAAGGAGAAGTGTGACAACCTACTCAAAGAGGTCAACTAGGAAGGGAAATCTCTCGGTTGGATGTGTTTTAGCCCAGAATGAGGTTAGGGGTGAGAGCAAAGAGTTTACAAAATAGTCAAGATGATGCCATTATCACAACGGTCATGACTACGACACTTGGTCATAATGATGATACTTTCAATGGTCATGGTGATGACACTAGGTCATGATGACGACACTTGCAACACTTGCAACACTTGCGACACTTGCACAAGGGTGATGACATTTTGGTGTAATAGAATGCCCCCCAAAGCATGAAGCTGACGGAATGAGACAGGTGAAATGCTTTGTAGTAAGAAAAATGGCAAGGACTTGCTGTTTGGAAGGAGTTGCTACAGAAATGACCTAAGATCCACAAGTCTCATACAACACAAAACATGGTTTCCGACCAATACATTGCAGATCCATGATAGTAAAGACCAATTAAACACAATCATGGCTACTAGACACAATCGTAGATCCATGATGAGATGACAACACAGCCATGACCAATACAAAAGTGGATCCGTGTAACTTTGAACTGACAACACAACCACGACCAATACAAAGTGGATCTGTGCATCCCAAACAATCTCCATCGCAACCTAGGTAGGCAAGAACTTCCCCAGGGTCTTCAAGCTAAACCCGCAATGATACGAATCTATCCATGTGATTACAATGTTTTGGAGTCAAACATGGTAGAAAGCACTTGATTACCGGTCATTAATGTATACCATTAACAAGTGCGAGGGAGATCACCATTATGTTAATGATTCCCAAGGTATCACAGTACAAATCATCAAGCATGAATAAGTGAGTTGAAGTCGAATGCAAGATGAAATCTTTCAATCAAGAGTCAATGATGTAAACTCATGTTGAAAGTGAGGTAACCTTCCATTGAGACATGCAAGCCCAAGGTACTTGGTTGGTTTCTAAGTTCAATCATCGGATGATGATTTGAAGTCGACAAGGATGAACTCATCAAAGAAGGGCCATGATGAATCCCCCATCATCGACATGAAACTTGATAAAAGATGTTTGGTGTAGATCGGACGGTAGAGTAATGTGCAAGACTGACTCAAGGTAGACCAACATGATCGAAGGTATAATGACTGCAGAAGATGAGTAACAAATGTCTCTTGAACATAGGCATGGCATGACTTGGCAGTATTGACATGACGAGAATGACACCAACCCCCAATGCAACTGATAGTGGAAGCATTCTTTGGATGACCCAAAGGACCAACTCGATTCATGGAATTGATAGGACTTGGAGACAAACGGATTTCCCAAGTACTGAATGCAAATGCAAATGAGTGCCATGTTCAAGAGTGACTATGTACTGTCGTAATTAATATGTAACAAAAAATCATCCATTTTTCCCCATCATGATTGATGAGTGCCTCATGTTTTTTTTATGAGCTTGATGAGGGTAACCAGATGCTCGATATAGCTCATCTCATAGATGAGTCCAATCCCAAATGTTTTATGAACCTAGGAAAGGAGGGGTTCGTCCCATGGATGGGCCCTTTGATGTTTGAATTTTAATGAGTCCAAAGAAGGAAAACTCGGTGTCATTTCATGTTTAGAGAGTCTGAAAAGAACTAAAGGAGACTTCAAAAGGTCATTTTTCGTACAGTTAATCTCTTCGCCCGAAAAAGGGTAAAACAACGTGAGAGAGAACTCTTCCAGCCATGGATGGTTGGAGTATTCTTTTTTCGTAAATAGTGCTTCCTCGTCCAAAAAAGGGGGTAAACGATCACCAAAAAGATGATCATTCAAATGCTTTTACAAGCGTGAAAGCATCAAGTTCGCTTGGCAATATTTTCCTATTTATGGAGTCTGAAAAGAGCTTAAAAGGACTCCATGAACAACTTTTTCATGGTTGATAACCGAGTATGACAAAGGAAAAAGTAAACTCGGCACAGTTCATTTTCCGTAAATAGTCTAGCGAGGCCAGATAAAGTGATAAACCTATACTCGTTAGACACACCTTTTTACTCAAATTTTTAACGAGAACGACAATGGTATCAAAAGCACTCGGAATCTTTTTCATGTTTGAACCAGAGCACGAAAAAGTAAAAACTAAGCTCAAACCACTTTTCATGTTTTTAACCAGAGCACGAAAAAGTAAAAACTAAGCTCAAACCACTTTTCATGTTTTAACCAGAGCACGAAAAAAAGTGAAAAGTACGCTCAAACACTATCTTACTATTTTTAACGAGCTCGAAGATATGTTGGAAGAATGCTCATGATGTCTGCTTCATTTTTAACGAGCTTGTAACATAAAATGAACTATGCTTAGGATAATTTTCATGGTTTAATGAGCTTGAAACCTAAAAAAGGAAAGTATGCTCGAAAATTTTCCCAATAGTGGATTTATTCCCGTCATGAAATCCAAAGGTTGGTACATGCCCCCCAGCATGATTGCTAGAAGTAAGTGACTTAGCTCCAACACGGGTTGGAGAGGCAATCGAGTTGACTCCAACGTAACTTCCAGAGGTTGAAGACATGCCCTCAAGCTTCATTTCATTCACCTAAGGAATAGGCCGGTGGAAAGAGGGTTCAGGTACTAAGTCTACGAGGAGGACTCGACTCAAATGGAAAGGATATGTTTCATTTTTTCACGAGCTTGACACAGGAATAGAACTCTGCTCAAAAAGACCTATTTCATTTTTTAAAGAGCTTGACACAAAAAGGGAATTATGCTCATGAAACTGGTCTCATGTTTATGCAAGCTTGAAACCAAAGGTAAACTATGCTTAGGCAGTCTATTCCATTTTTTAATGAGCTTGGAATCAAAGACTAATCTGTGCTCAAATTATCGGTTTCATTTTTAACGAGCTTGAAGCCAAAGGTAAAGTTTGCTCAGGGTTAAGGTCCATTGATGAGTTCCTTCCAACATGATGCCCAGAGGTTAGTAAATGCCCCCAGCATGATTGTTGGTGGCTTAACATGGTAGTTTTCCCTCAACATGATTGTTGACGGTACGGCATGTGGCATGCCCCCCAAGCCTCATTTCTTCTGAAAATGCTGCTTGCTAGTCCAACTACCAACATGGCTACTAATATGAAAATGTTCACCAAGGGGGGAAAACGAGAATCAGATGAAATGAATGTTCAAGTTCTAACTCTAGTGAGAGACTCGAATCGATGGGAGGGATATCTATTTCATTTTTACACAAGCTTGAAATAGACAATAACTATGCTTGAGGGGTCCATCTTATTTTTTAGCGAGCTTGAAATGGAATAAAACTATGCTCGAGTGGATGGTTTCATTTTTATGCAAGCTTGAAACCAAAGGGAAGCTATGCTAGAGTGTTCGGTTTCATTTTTTTAACGAACTTGAAACATAACATAAACTGTGCTCATACCCCCCATCCTTAAGGGGAAGAAACCACTAAAACATGTGGAACATTCAGGGAAGTTTGATGACTAGGAGTCATATGATGAGTGGGTGTCACGTAGGAAATCTGATCAACAGTCACAATATTCCTATCATAGGGAAAATACATCACTCGAAAGAGTGTGGACACTACGGCTCTCATAGCATAGACATAATCACATCCAAGGAGTAGATTGAAATCTAAGGGACCTTGGACAACCATGACATCAATATAAATAGTTTTACCTCCAAAAGTGATAGGTAACTGAGGAAGGATCCCTAAAGGTCCAGCAGGCCTTCTATTGAAAGTTAGTATCTAGTCGGTGACTAGCACAAGCCGAGGGAGAAACTATAGCTTTCCAAGCAGTTGAGGATAAAATACTAACAGAAGCTCCCTCATCGATTATCGTACTAAAAATTTCTTTATCTGAAACTCCTACAAATATTTGAAAAGGAATACTCGAAGGAAGACAAGATTTTGTTAGACTATTCCAATCAAATGAAATAACCTAAGTGCTTGGAGGGGGGTCCTGTGGAAATAGACATGGTTTCCCCTTGCCCAGAACAATCTAAACTGACCAGAAAAACATCAGCAGTTTCTATTTCACCCTCAACTAGAGGAGTGGGGTCAACCGAGAATGAGACTTGATTAACCTCTTGGGTATCATCTCTCAAGGGAGGAATGGGTTTGATCGATGATTTTGTTGAATTGACCGCTTCGTTTTCACTCTCTAATAAAAAAATGGGTCAACCGAGGGTGGAGTCGGATTGACCGCCCTATCAACCAGTGAAGGATCAGGGGACAACCTACAATACTTCGTTGGAAGGTGTTTATGGGATGTGTCCATGTCTTCCAACAATTGTGAAGCTTCATCCATATGAGGACAAAGGTAAGTACGGTGCATGCCCTTGCATAACCAGCAAGGGTCTGCAGCTCTACCCTTTCGAACCTTAATTACAATGTCACTAGTTGATGGGGTATCATCAGTATGATGTCCGGAGACTGATGACAAGGGTTGTTCAGAATGCAACCATATTTCTAAGACCTTGGAGATACCAAGGCAACTTTTAAGAAAATGGGATCCTTTACAAAGTTTGCAAGGGAATTTCGATTTACGTGAATTCAGAACAGGTGTATCGGTGCCCCCAGCATGATGATCAGTGGTTGGGGGTTGTGACCTTCTTAGTGTTCTTCTTCTTAGTCTTCCCTTTCTTCTTCTTCTCAAATACCTTCTTACTAACATCAGAGTTTTCAGTAGGAGAAGAGGAAGAGATGGAAGCTGATTCAACTTTCGACGAAGAAGGAGAAGGGTCACCATGAGATTGATACTCATGTGATGAAGGACCTAGGTCTGACACAATTGGTGCACTTGGTGTAACTGGATTGGAGAATAACCATACTAGTAATCCTATCATCAATCCAGGAATAATCAATGTAGCCATAAAGGGAGAACCAATAGTTCCACAAGGGGGAATAACAAATGGCACACCCTGGAAAGGGGCGCTTTGGTTGGTAGTCCCGGAAGAATCTTCCATATCTGACCTCCCTTAGAGACTCTAAAGTACCACACAAGTCATATACTACTCAATTCTAAAAGCAACAAGCAAACTTGTGAATAGGAGTGGATGAAAATTCAGGATCTTCACAAGATTATCAAGGCATCACAAACCACTATATACTGCAGGGTCCAACAATATGACGTGACAAGGAGGATTGGGACCATACCCTTTCCTGCATACCCGATTACCTGGACAGTACGTGCATGCTAATATCCCCAATTGTTGTTATCGGTGTATTGCTTTTCCAAGACGTCCAAATGGTTAACTCAGTTGGTTTTCAGGAATCCTAGTGGTGTCTCTCGATATGCGCAAGGTATGTGGGAGCTCAAATCCATAGTGGTGATGTCTAATACACAACCATTCAGCAAGAGCCCTTCTGATATACTACCGAGTACGTGATACACCCTTCGATATATGCCTAGTACGGATTATGGTACTTGGTGGGTACGTGAAGGAGCTCGATATACCAATAAGTACGTGGAAGACTACAATACCCTTGGGATACAGTGCTGGAAAATAACGACAGCTGCCACGCTTAACGATGTCAGAACATGTCTCTAACTTACACACAGTTACTAAATGATTTTAACCTAATCTAGCGTTAATTTTATCTTGTACGGTTAGGTGGATGCATGAGGTGAGTACATAAATGTAAACATAATGCAATCCTCAACTACATGATAATGCACATTTTCATTTCCTTTTCAATGAAAACTACTTAAGGTAAGGAGATATTTTTCTTTCTTTCAAACCAAAAATACTTAAGTAGTAGCAAAAAGAATAATTCCTTCCTAGAGTGCAATAACTCTAACTTTCTGCAATAATCATCTAAAAAGCACAGAGAAAATGAAAGATGCAACTAATCTTAATAATGTATAAGACAAAATAATGAAGCACTTTCAATTTTCAAATGCATGTATCAAAAATGGAATTTGATAACTAAATGCTTTTCATATCTATATACAGAAAGTGAGAATATCTACAGCACTCTTTAATCATTCAGAAATTCCCAAAGAAAAATGACAAGCACCCAACACAACTCAAAGGCACTCAAGAACGGCTCAAAATATACCAAATGCAATCAAAACTCAATGATCGAGTAGAGGAAGGGTTTGGAGATCAGATCTAATGATATGAACAGATCTGAAAAGATATGATAATGTGACCAGGGATTGGAAGATCAACCCAACAGGCGGGGGGATTGAAATTGCTCCTTACAACAAAGTAAAACACTTGATTGATCAAGCACCCAAAATCAACCAAAACACATCCAAAATCAAGCAATGCTAGATCTAGGGGGTATGTGACCACAATACACAACCTATAGGCCTCAAGAAATCAGACCAAAAACTCAAAAAGGAAAAAGCATGTTGATCTTTATGTTTTAAGAGATCGTCGCACCCTATACACAGGCAAGGTGTGACAGAGGGGGTTCGTCGCAGGTTGTACACAAGCAAAGTGCGACACTGTCGCAGTTTGGCTTCAGGAAAAGTGAGACGGTCAGACAGTGGCGCAGGGAAGACTCAAACCAGGTGCGATGGTTGAATTTTGAGTAGTAAAGGTGTGAGATCCCTCAAGGTAAAAGGGTAGGAGGCTTAATGATGACCCAAAGGAGAATGAAAGACATATACGAAACTCTTTAATGAAAGAGATCTGATGGGAGGAAGGCTTAAAAAGGATAGAAATGGCTTAGACAAAAGAGATGAAATCAAACATACATGAAATCAATTCTATTGTTCTATTCCCCAGTATGGTCGCCAAATTTGTTAACGGACAATCTACCGAGAGTGGACTCAAGGCCTGATCTCCCTAGCTTAACGTAAGTCTAGAACAAATAGAACAGAATACAAAACTCATTTCCTAGATCTAGTTACAGATCAAGTACTTAGATATCATACCTTTTAGATCGCGGATCCTTCTCCAAGTCTCATGGCCGTCAGATCTCCAGCTACAAGACCTATCAAGACAATATGGAAATGATACAAGAAGTATAAGATATCTAAACAATAACTGGTCTAAATTAACAGTTGAGGAAAAAATTTCTAAACATCATCAATGAGACAATAGTTTATGGAAAGAGATTATATTAATTGTATTAAAAAGTGGGAATACATAGAAAGGATGAAGCTACAACCAAAGCCTCAACGTCGCATCCTCCATCCAACATGTCCAAGCCAAGCCTCCAAGGTGGTACAAGCTTCCCAAACACCAATATGGATTCTATCAGCATAAGGATACTATAGACCTTCCTCCCTCTCATGGAGAGAGTGGGTGTTTATATAGGGCTAAAGAGATAGGGTAGGTTGAGGATTAGGGGGAGATGGTTAAGGGATCTTCCCATAAGGTTAGGAACCGAAATGCCACCTCACCTAGAGCCTAGGGATAGGCCTCCACCTCAATAAACTTCTAGAAAGACCTCGAGACTCCCCAAAATATCCTTTAACCAACCTCGTCGCACCCTGGTAGAGGACACAGAGCAACAGAGGGGGGTCGTCGCACTTTGTATGAAGACAAGTTGCGACATCTTACTCAAAGAGGTCAACTAGGCAGAGAAATATCTGGGTTGGATGTGTTTTATCCCAAAATGAGGTTAGGGGTGAGAGAAAAGAGTTTACACAATGGTCAATATGATGACATTATCACAACAGTCATGACGACGACACTTGGTCATAATGACAATACTTGGAACGGTCATGGTGATGACACTAGGTCATGATGATGACACTTGCAACACTTGCAACACTTGCTACACTTGCACAAGGGTGATGACATTTTGGTGTAACAAGTGCTACGTAGGACTGCTTCCTGCTAAACCAAGAGATCACACCTGATCCCATACTGAAGCAGCACCTAGAAGTGCTCTTCCTATCTGCAGCATTTCCTGCCCAATCTGAATCAACATAACCCTCCAGGTTAAACTTTTGATTCGTATCATACTTGAGTCCATAATCAATTGTACCCTTCAGGTACCTCAGAATATGCTTTACAGCAACCAGGTGAACACCTCTGGGATCCGTCAGGAACTAGCTCAATGTGTTCATCGCAAAGCAAATATCTGGTCTCGTGTTCATCAGGTACATCAAGGACCCAATCATCTGACGATGCACTGTGACATCAACCGGATCAGATGAAGCATCATACAGAAGCTTCAGGTTCAATGCCATAGGTGTGGCCATGGCCTTACAGTCCATCATCTCGAACCGCTTCAATATCTCTACTGCATACTTCCCTTGTCCAAGGAAGATTCCATCTGCACTATGCCACACCTCCATGCCTAGAACGTAGTGCCTCATCCCCAATTCCTTCATCTCGGACTCGGTAGCAAGCTTCCTCTTCGTATCGGCAATCAACCCATCCTCACCTGTAACAAACAGGTCATCCACATAAAATAGTAGGATCATTGGATTTCCTTCCTCAACCTTGTAGTAAAGGTTGGAATCCGCTTTACTCTTAGTAAAGCCCAAACTAGATCGGAAGCTATCTATCCTACCATACCATGTTCTAGGAGCTTGCTTCAAGCCATACAAGGATTTCTTCAATCTGGACACATATGACTCTTTGTCATGTGTTTCAAAACCAAGTGGTTGCTCCACATACACTTCCTCTTCGACTACACCATTCAAGAAACTTGTATTGACATCCATCTAGTGTATCTTCCATTTCATCACTGCAGCCAGAGTAAGTACTGTTCTGATGAAAGTGTATCTGGCCATAGGATCAAAAGTTTCTTCATTATCTATTCCTTATTTTCGGGAGAAGCCATGAGCTACAAACCTTTCCTTGTATTTCTCTATGCTACCATCTACAGCATGATTGATCTTACAAATCCACTTGGAAGTCACAACAGACTTCCCTTTAGGTCTTGGGACCACATCCCAAACATCATTCTTCATGATCAATTAGTATTCTTCGACCATGGAATCCTTCCATTCTTTCTTTTCCGCTGATTCTTCATAACTGGAAGGTTCTTTGTTCATAATATCACAAAGTAAGGTAACATAACTGGTGTGTGGTCTAGTCCTTTTTCTTTCTCTGTGTTCCTCCTCTATAATGCCATATCTTTCTGCATCTTGGATGAGCTCTCTAGCCCATGTAGGTTTTCTCTTGTGAGAGTTCTTCTCACGGGGTGAATCTACAAGTTCTTTTGGATCTTCAATTTCACGATCTTCTTCTAGAATTGCTTCATTCATAGTGGTGTCTTGAATTCTGGTTACCCTTGGTTCTTCATTGTCTTCAACAGGTGTCTTCCTTGATTTGATGTATACTGAGCCTTCATCAAATTTTAAATCCCTGCTGATGTCAATCTTCTTGAACCTTAGAAAGTAGATTTTGTAAGCCTTCGAGCTTTCATTGTAACCCACAAAGATGCCCTTCTTTCCTGAAGGATCTAGCTTTGTCCTCTTTTCCTTTGGAATGTGTGTATATACAGGACATTCAAATATCCTAAGATGGCTAAATTCAAGTTTCTTACCAGAGAAGACTTCTTCTGGTGTCTTGTTGTCAAGTATCTTATGAGGTGTTCTGTTCTGCACATATACAACTGTCCTAGTTGCTTCTGCCCATAGATGCATAGCCAGATCTTGGTCATGAAGCATTTCCCGTGTTGCTTTCATTATAGTTCTATTCTTCCTTTCTGCAACTCCATTTTGTTCTGGATTGTAGGGAGCAGTCAACTCCCTCTTAATCCCTGAATCACTACATAGCTTCTTGAAATCACCTGAAGTGAATTCTCCGCCATTGTCGGATCTGAAGGTCTTAATCTTCTTATCTGTTTGATTTTCTATCAAGGCTTTGAATTCAAACATTTCATCTTTATTCTTCAAGAAGTAAACCCAAGTCTTCCTAGAGAAATCATCAATGAAGGAGACATAGTATACATACCCACTCAGAGAACTGGATGGCATTGGTCCACATACATCGGAGTGGATAATCTCCAAGATTCCTTTTGTTTTGCTTTCACTGCTTGAAAATTCCTTCTTTTTGTTCTTCCCTTTTGCACATCCTTTGCAAATACCTTCATGCTTTGACTGGATTTTAGGAAGACCTTCTACTGCTTTGCTTGCAATTGGTAGTGCTCTATAGTGCATGTGTGCAATCCTTCTATGCCAAAGTTCACTTGGCTCCATGGATTCATGTACCATGGCATGTTCACTTGGCTCCATGGATTCATGTACCATGGCATGTTCATGTTGTCCCTTTAATTTGTACAATCCTCCCTCTTGCTCTCCAATTACTACTGCATCATCTATGGTCTTGCCCTTTGGCCACATGAGTACTTGGCCATCCACAAATGCAACTCTCATCCCTTTTGCATCCAAAGATGATATGGAGAGAAGATTCTTCTTGATTCCAGGTACATATAGAACATCTTTCATCTTTAAGGACTTCCCGGAGTCTAGCATATAGGAAGCTTCACCACTTCCTTTTATGGGATATTGATAGTCATCCACAAGTTTCACCTTGTGAGGTGAATCATGTTCAGATAGGTCCATAAAGGATTCTTTAAACCCAGTCATATGTTTAGAAGCCCCACTATTAATAAGCCAACCATTACACCCATGTGTAACAGTACCTGTGAGAGAAAAGATTAAGACATATTCATCTTCACTTGATGAGTCATCACTTTCTGCTCTAGTCTTCTTCTTGGGAGGTTCAACATCCTCAACAACATGAGCATGATATCTCTTCTTGCTTCCCTTCTTCTTCTTGTTGAAGTTGTTGTTGTTGTTCCTTTTGTTCTTAGGACATTCTGAGGCATAATGTCCTTTCTCATCACAAGAGTAACATCGAACTTGGGAGATATCTTTCTTCTTTTGATGGAAGTGAGGATGTTTCTTGTTATGAGATTTCTCCCTCTTAAACTCGCTTGCCTTAGTGTGTGATGTGAGACCTTGGTCTTCACTTCCCATCTTTTCTTCTCGGGCCATAATCCTAGCTTCTTCTTGTGAACATTCCTCCCATAGTCTACTGAAAGGGATCAATTTATTTCTTGCATAGATTCCTTGGATGAAGGAGTCCCATGACCTAGGTAGGCCATTCAATGTGGTCATTACAATTTCTCCATTCTCTACTACTTCATCCATAGCTTCAAGTTGTTCCTTGATTTGAGAGACTTTATAAAAGTAGGATTGAATGGTCTCTCCATTCTGAAGCTTTACCCCTTTCAATTGGTTTCACAGAGTCATCTTCCGATTTATGTTCTTTCCTTCAAACAACTTGGTCAAAGAGTCAAACATCTCCTTAGGTGTCTTTAGGGAAGACACATGGGGTATGAGATGGCCCTTTATAGAATCAGCAATGATTCTCTTAGCCTTGACTAGGTTCTTCTTGTGTAAGGCCTTAGCCTCTCCTCCCTCTGGAACAGGAACCTCTTCACTTACGTAAGTGCCCAACTCATTCTCTTCTAGGATTAACCTAATCCTATACTTCCAAGCTCAGAATTTATCAGCCCCTTCAAGATTATCCTCAAGCTTGGTGTGGTGAGACATCTTAAAGAGTACTTCAAATGGAAATATAAAATATTTAGGTCTTACCACTTGATTTGCTGAAAACTGGATCTGGAGTTGGATTAGGGTTTGGCAAAGAAACCCTAAAAATTCAAAATTTGAATTTCAAACTTCTGAAAGGATAGAAAGATGCACCTTGCTGAGCTGGTCAATCTGGTATACTCAGAATTTGAATTCTGCAAAGTTTCACCCTCAAAATTGTTTTTGAAACTTCTCGACTCATTGGACAGGACCCTGAATTAGGGTTTGATTTTCTCGGAGCTTCACCCAACCAAAATGTTCGATCCAAATCTCTAAACTTCAATTTTTGAGAGGAGCTTCCAACTGTGGTCTCAGATTTTGGAAATTCCAATTTTTGCATAAACCCTAATTTTTAGTTCAAAAACTGAAAATGCTCAGAATTGAATTATGTATCGATAGAAAGATGCGCCCTTGCTAGGAGAGTCAATCTAGCCTCCTGACTTTGATTATATATGGAGAGAAACCCAAATATTAAGAATCCCTCGCTTCCACAGCTGCACAGTGCCTTCTTCTTAGGTCAACTCTGATACCATGCTAATTTTTTGATAATTTCATTCCATTATCATTCAGGATCACTAAGAGAATAACATGTACAACATATCAATCATAGACACAAAAGCAATCACACAAGAGACACAGAGTTTCACCGGGGAAAACCAAGAAGGTGAAAAACCCTGCAACTTTCTCAGAGATAAGATAAGCCAAAAACCAAGATCTAAAGATCAAACCCAATAAGATGTCTCTAGTAGATGCTCCTCCTCCTACACCAGTGTGCCACTTTCTCCCTTAGCTATGCAAGCTTGAGAAGTGAGTGAATGAATCAAATGAGAGACACAACCTCTCTATTTATACACTGACTTGACCTGCCACTAATTCACTGGGGCCAACTTCTCAATGAAGCCTAATAACCCAACCACATGACCTAACTAGGGCCGACCCCACATAAATTGTCTAATAACCCATCAATACAAATGACGACACTTACAATGTAACTTGCGACACTTACAAATACAAATGATGACACTTCTAATCAGAGGAATAATACATCTCTGTTGGATATACAATAAAGTACAAATGTAATATACAAGTGAATATCTTCCGAAGTTACAAATACATCAACATTGCTAAACCGCCTAATCGACGATAGGGATTGTACACACCTTTTCTAGTTCCTAGTCGACCATGGGAATCTATTTCTATGGAATACTTGATGGGATATCCTACTACTAAACATCAGCATGATACAATCTTAGTAGTAGTCAACAAATTGTTCAAGATGGCCATTCTCATTCCATGCAAGAAGACTACGACATCGCAGCAGACCGCTCAGCTCTTATTTGAACATGTCTGGAAACATTATGGTTTACCGAAAACCATTATTTCCAATAGAGATGCCAGATTTGTCAGCATATTTTGGAATCCCTCTCGAAACAGCTCGATACAAGACTCTCCTTATCGACATCTTTCCATCCTCAGACAGATGGACATACTGAAGTTGTGAATTGCTTGGTAGTACAATTTCTCTGCATGTACAACCACAAGCATCGACGAACATGGGATGAAAGTCTTCCATATATACAACACAGCTACAATCGTGCTCAGCATAGCTCTATGGGAAATATTCGATTTGAGATTTGTTATGGATTTCAACCCTCAGTTCCTATTGACTTGATTAGTTCCTCGACACAGTCGAACGACACCGACTATAACTGACAAGAAGTTGACAAAGCATTGAAGTTTTGAGATCAAATCTGCTACATCTAGAAACAAGCACAGGAAATGTTGCAATGAGGTAATGTGAAAGCTAAGGCCCGACACGATAAGCATCGTATCCCTCATTCATTTCAAATTGGGGATCAGGTCTAGTTACATCTCAAGAATGAACGCTTCACTGGTCCATATAAGAATTTGAATCCTTTGCGATATGGTTCGTATAGTATTCTTGAGAAGATTGGAGAAAACGCTTTCCAACTCGACATTCCTTCATGCTTAGGTTTGCATAAAGTATTTAATGTGGATCTACTTCGACCATACCATGCACCACTGTTGAAACATAATGACTTGCAGACAACAGAACTTGAATACATCCATCCAGATGTTCAGGAGCATCTTCCTTGCAACACCATTGTGGGATGACGAGTAGGCCATATAAGGACGAACACAATTCCCTTGTTTCAGGTGGCCAAAGCCAGACAAATCCCAGCACAAGGAAAATGGTACTCTACTGCTGAACTGACCGACAAGTTTCCTCATCTGCACAAGCAAACAATGGGGACCATTGTTTCTTAAGGAAGGAGGTATGATCCACCCAATAGTTGGCGTTATTATCGGATGCCAGCTTCGACTTCAATAAGTTCAGCAACTTCGACTTCGATAGGTTCGACAACTTCAACTTCGACTTCGACAAGTTTAGTAACTTCGACTTCGACAACTTCGACTTCGACTTCGACTTCAACAAGTTCAGCAACTTCGACAAGCACCGACGTTGACATGCATCATCGACATTGTCGACTGACGAACTACGACAGATTGTATCTCTGTCTTCCAGTCGACCGTAATGGTTGAACTTCTGAAACCATTCTAACTTCTCTTGTAACTGAAGGTAACGGGAAGACACCCAAGCATTCTCAGCACTCTATATAAGCATGTAAAATATTGTAATATACAGAGAGAGAGAGAGAGAGTAATAGAGAAGAATCAAGATTAGTTCGCATTCCTGCATATTATCTATGTGTGTATGTTTATGTGTGTAGCGTATTTCCTGCTTTGCTTATTATTGTGCTTCCACCATAACAGTACCGATTCATTCAATCGAACTATTGTCCCCATCGTGCACCTGGGAACGTATGGATCATCACTTTATTCCAAAGCATGGGATACTACCATTGATTTTGAATCTCTATATGGTCCACCACAGTCTAACTAGTTGCTCAAGTTTGTCAGCAGCATATTTATTTTAAGTCATGTCTGCAAGTTCTCCTGGACGAATCTCTCTTTATCTAACTAAATGATCAAGTTTGTCGACATCATATTTACTTTAAGTCTTGTTCAAAAACTTTACCAGGCGAATCCTTGCATTCAAGTCTTGTCTAAACTTTACCGAATAAATCTCTAGACTCGAAGCACTTCTCCAATTTCTAGTGAGGATTGACCCACATCCAGAGAGAACCTACAGAAAAGTTTGAGTCAGAGTTGTTACAGAGGGAATCTATGGAAAATTTTAAGTCAGTTTTGTCGAAAGGGATCCAATGCTTTTGTAGTCCTGAAGCATTCTCCCTCTATAAATAAACACGAAGAGTCTCATAGGAGGCATTCGGAGTCTATAAGAGCTTTGGGAAGGTATGCTCTGCAAGTGCAGGTAAAGCCGAACACATTGCATCAGAGAGCCTAAGGAAAATCTAAGTCTGTCAAGCCTGGAAGATATTTGAGCACAATTTCACAAGTGTACAAAAATTATAGTATTCATTAGCATTAATGAAACCTTTAGTACAAAGACCACATGTCAAGCTAGAATTTTTTTTTGAATTTTTAAAATTTAAATTATATTATTTTGTTTAAACAATTGCATATCCAACTAGGGGTTGTAATGTCCCTCCTATCCTACAAGGCTATGGAGAGGACACTAATAATAATACTGGACATCTAGTCCCATACCTAAACCAAGTAAGCATTCATACAAATTATAGATGGAGAAATGCAAATGCATAAACATTTGAATACACAGCAGAATTTGATTGCAATATACATCCATCATACATTCCATATTTTCATGCCATCCATCAATTTAAGCAAATATCAAATTAGCAAGGGAGAATACTTATCTTAACCCAAGTAATCCCTGAGCAACCAGCTACGCTTCTGCAACGTTCCACCCAACCGTAGGCCAGTGTGCTCCTTAATCTCTCAGCACCACTGCCACCCCCGAGCTGGGCATGATCTCCACAAGGAAAAAGGGGAAAACAGGCTCTCACATAACCAAGGATACACCAAAATCATCCAAGCCAATCAGAAGTTGGGTTTCTCGGGTTGCTAAGAGAGGGCAGAAGTGAATTACTAGGCTAGTGGCTCAACCATTGAGCTAAGGATACTTCATTGGGCTCATCAAGCCAAATCTGTCCTCTTCCACTCCTGAATCTCCTGCTCACAGGTTCAAACTAAACAGGGAAGGACATAACCGCCAGAAATGTTGGGCGTTTTTGCAGTAGGACGCCCAACGATGGGAATTCCACCAATTCAAAAAACGTGGGAAAGCCCAAAACAAAAAAAATTGGAAAATGGGAAAACAACCCCAGGAGCATAATCGTTTACAGAAAAACGTCCATGGGCATTTTGGGGTAAAAATGACCTCTATAAACCCCCAGAAAATCGTGGTTCTCTTCTCCCAGCCACTATGCTAACCAAAAACGAGTTCCCGGGCATGGAAGAATGCAGAGAATGGTGAAAATGTGAAGGAAAAACCCCAGTTCGCCCCAGGCTGCGTGAGAGAGGAAAGACTGTGGTTCCGAATGGCTTGGGAAGGCAAAACGTGGGTGATTTCTTGCCTTGCAAGCAAAAATTCGAATTCCCAGATTGATGGCTTGCCCATACCCGAAATTGGCTTCCATACGTCATCATTCCCAAGGCATTAACTGCCTCAACCAACTCTGGGAAGAATTTAATGATTGGGGCATAAGCCAAAATGGGTAGTTGGGATCTCATGGTTTTTCTCATTGACACATGGATTGACTCCATTGGCTCAAGGGTTTGGTTATCTTTCCTCCCTATTCCTTGTAAGATCATGCCCCATCTCTTTGTTGCATTGCATAGTTGGTTGTGGGTTTTTCATTAAAATTGTATATTTACATGGTGTCCGAATTTACATTGTGCACGGCTAGCACAAGAACCATATGCATCTATTCTAATTGCCGATACATAAAACGATAAATCAATGGCGGGGCCTTGGCCTTGAGCTCCTCACCATGACTAAATAACAATATTTACATCATTTACAATATTAATGCAATAGGGTTAAGATGGGGACATTACATTCCCCTCTCCTTGGAATAACATCGTCCTCGGTGTTCTAACGCTTCGAAAAATAAATACCCACTTTACATATGTCCAAAAATTCACAAAATGTGGTAGGTTCGTCCTGCATTTCACCTTTTTACTTGGGTTTTTCAGGACTAAGTCCTTTGGTCTTTACAAACTGCTCTTGCTGGCTAGAACCTTCTAGCTCTGCATGAGGACATCGTTCCAAAGCAATTCCTTCCTTTTCTTTTCCTTCCAACGGGTCCACGAACCCGGATAATTTACTGTTGCTACCCTCTCGATATTCTCTTGTTGGGCAGTCACGGAGGCAATGATTTCCTCCACATCCCCAACATTTCATTGGCGGCTTTACCTTTTCCCGGTCCATTTCCTTTGAGTCTTCCCACCTGGAACATTTCTTAATCGGACGATTGGATGAATGCTTCTTCATTGATCCACTTTCCTTTCCCTTGCTGATTACTCCCAGAATGCTTTTTACCTCTTTTTGCAGACGAATCGAGTCCTGCAAAGCCTCATGGTTTATCTCATTCTGTTGCCTATGTAGCTTGAGCATCACCCCGAGATTTTCTTGGGTCCTGGCAATTGTTTGAAGAAGACTTTCAACCAACTCTAATAACCCTCGGTCTGCTGCCATGGTCAATGGGCACAACTAAACACACTTTGCTTACTAGCAACACTTTCTTGTGATGGCTGCAACCAATTGTTTCACTTTCTTGCCTGTGAAATTCATCATGGGAATCCTTTGTTAGGACACGCATAACATAAACATTAAGATTAGTCAATTATTTTCCCAATTGTCATGGAATGTCCATGCTTTATTCATGGGACTTCCACACTTTTCATGCTTTCCCAACATACACATGAACTCATTCATGTTCATCCTTTCACAGGAAATTTATTATTTCAACATTCATAATTCATCTCAAGCAATTAAACACAATCTATTTTCAGCCATGATATGCATTCAACAATCTTTTGTTTTATAAATGCTTCAATCAAAAGGAAAGAGAAGAGTAGGGGTTTCTCCCTCTTAGTCTTGTTCTATTATGGAGCTACACCATCACTGTGGTTTCATGCTCCTTAGTCTCTTTCACTTCAATGTGAATGCTTTGACTTTCCTTTCTTGGCTATGACACTTAGTGTCTAAGGTTTGTATATGGACTTTCAGCTAGGGCACCCTTCCCATTATTGCCTATAGAACCTTTGGCTGCTAGGATTCACTTGTATCCACTAGCACCATATTTCATTACTGCTCATACTGAGCTCTTTAGGATGGTCACATGTCCACATGCATCTATAGGATGCCTTCATAATCCTTGCTTCCAGCAATACCTACACTCAAACATTGAATCAATTCATATGTTTAGTTCATTTTCATAGGGTTTATCTCTAATCAAAAGTTTAGGAAATCATAACAAAATCATATACACACGTATATTTATAAGCAAGAAGCTGCAAGGTAACTGAATACTTAACTGTATTGAATGTCTTTACTTTATTCCACGGGATCCTTCTTTGCTTTACGAGCCTTGGATTTCCCGTGAACACAATAACGAATGTTGGGCTAGCACGTAGGCTACTCCACAATCATTCGAATAGGCAATTCCAGGCCAGTACGCCGACTGGGTTTATCAATCATTTCCTTTAGCAATATGCTAGGCCAGTGCTCCGACTGGTTTTATCAATTGTTTAAGGGGTGTTGGTCCAGCGTACACGCTACTTTACCATATAAGTAGTTAATGCCCAACTAGTCACTCTCTAGACTTATCAAGAACTTTATAGAGTTCAACCAGCTACTCCCTGGATTTCTTAGTAATTTATATCGCCCACTCATTTATTCTCTGGATTTACAAGCAATTTATAGTCTTTCAGGGTCTTGCATTCCTATATTGTGCGTTTCCAACAAAGAAACAATAGCGTACCAGCTTAGCTGTTAGAAGACTTATACCTGAAATCTTCATTATTCCAAACAAAACATAAATGAAAACGAATACTTATCTGTATTGTGCATTTCCCCTCTAGTCCACAAGATCCTGCTTCGCTTTGCAAGCCTTGGGATCGCCTATGGACTTGGATATAGCTAATTCTTAACCAGTACGCCTCCCCATCGGCTGGATTTACCAAGCATTTGGTGGTGCCCAACTAGTCCCATACCTGGTTGGCCCTCTCCAGTGCCGAGCCAGCACATTCGTCTGGGTCATCGACCAATGGAAGGAACTGCGCCACTGACCATTATAGGTCAAGGATCTACTATGGAGCCATAGGAATCTCAGGGTTTTCAGTCAATCCTCGGCGCCCGCCCTCCCACTGCTGTCCCAGTAGAGATTTTATGCCTTTACCAATGCCACCACACCTTCTTGCACCGTAACCCTTCACACGCATCAACTCTTCATTTATACAAGAATGCCACTCCTTCTCTTGTGCAAATCGGTGGTTCCTTTTAGGAACCTTATAGGTGACTTTCTTAACTGCAGGTTAGCATGACCCCCATTCACACAAGGATGATACCTTCTCTTATTTCACAGCCCTTCGGGCCTGTCCATCCCTTCTGGTAATATTTCACGTGAGCATAGAAAGGTTTCCAATTCCCATACAGTCCCTTTGCGTACCCTTCTTCACTTTCCCTTTTAATGTGTAGTATCAATCTGCATCTGTGTAGACTGACAATACGAGAAGGATAAGCAAGCTCATCAGTATTGTTGTTCAATTCTTAACCACATTCCATATCATTCACTACCAAGTATTGAAACACCAGGAATGCGTCCATTCCCTTAGGGTGTAGTCAATATTGAAAACCCTAACATGACCCAGCACCAGAAAAGGTGTGCACCCCCTTTCTGATGCACGCCATGTAGGCCCTAATCATACTCAAGCAGTTTGCAATGATAGAAATAAGATAGAGCATGCTCTGCATATTAACCCTAATAATTTAGACATGCATGTTCTTGTCTAGGGTCATAGAATACTCATCATTTTGCATATGTGTCTCACATGCCTTCTGGGCATAGCTTTACCATCTCACTTTCATGGTTTACCGACATGCAGTTTGGCTGAGACATTATCAAGGGCGTTTTACCCGAAACCCATTTCCAAAGCATGGGGTCTTTCCCATCTGGTTTGGCTTCTGCAGGCCATCACACATGATCTTTAGAAATTGATTTGCTTAGCAATGAGGCCCTCCTCATATTGTTTGGATTTTGTAAGTGGTATCACTCTGCCCATTATGGTCTCACCCTTGCCACCATACATGAACATCCACCTACAACATGTCCTCCTGACACAATTCTATATAAGCCCAAACAGTCATTAGCAATTATAAGCAAATTCTCAAATCTGAAATTTGTAAATATGTTTTCCTACAGAAATTTGATTTGCAACTATGAGACTATTCTCATAAACTTAAACCAGACAATTTTCAGATTTGTTTCATGCATAAATTTACAACCATGAGAACCTTCTCATAACCTTTGGCTTCTGCACATGGTAGATCTCGGTCTTTACTATGGACTTATCCTCATTTCCATACGCAAGACCTTTTTACCTGAAAACTGAAACTTCAATCGGCTGAACACGTTGTGAGTATCCACACACATAATCCTTCATTGCCATAACAGTTACTGAAGTGATCTCAGAATTATAATATTCCAAAATTCAAACACCTTCAGCTGTTTAACATTTGAAATGCAATGAAATATATATACATTTCTATATATGCATCATTATTACAATAAAATTGCAAGACATAGTCACACTATCCATGCAATTTAAATAACTATAAATACTCATTACTTCATATTCCATGCAGCTCTGCCCTTCCAACAGAGTGCTCTGGTAGCCCATCACATTTCTACCTTCTCTATTCAATCATCCTCCTACATTCATATCAGCTTATGAAATAGTCTCAGGATTAGCAATAGTCCACCATTTCATCTATTATCTAACTGTATTGAAACATATATATATGTTACACACATGCATTCACACAACGCTTTTCAACATGTGTACCTACACATGCATGCATATTTACAACATTTACCGAATATTTCAATGCACATGTCTTCAATGCCATCTTACATGATTTCATAAATACTATGCATTCAAACATACTATGGCTTAACCATGATTACTACGTACAACATGCACTTACCATGACAGGTCCTTAAGTCCTCAGTTGCTTTGGTTGCTAAACTCACAACCAATATTCACAAATGGCATGATATGAATGCATTGAGGTTTCTAGAAACTATAGGGTGTAAGGCTCCTTGCCTTCATTTACCCACACCTGACCATACTTGGTAGGTTAACATTCACATTTAGGCACTCAATACCACATGCAAACCAAATCATCATAGTTTAACTATAGTTGAAGGGATCTTACCAAATCCTCTTTCAACATTCATGTAATTAAGCACCGTTAACCCTTACCTGCATGGCTGTTATTAATATCGCTTGACGTTACCTAATCAGTTGGCCTCTTACCAAGGTTACTCAGTCCTTTTGCCAACATCATGATCATGGATTTGTTGCACCATCCTCTCTTCATGAGGTTGTAGGCAACAATCATCATCCACATCCTTAGCCATGCTTCGGTTGTCTCTAGTCCAATATGCAATATCATATACATGCAAAACCATTTTCACGTGCACTGTGCAATATGCCATCTAGTACATATTCACTTCATCTATCTATCCTCTCGCATTTCCAACATCCCTATGCCATAATTTTTCAGAATATAAATACAATAGCAAGAGAGGAGTTAAGTAATTCTTCTCAATTCCTCATTCCATCATGGAGTTCCTCATCCACATCATAGCTAATCCTTTCCTTGGCTTCCCTACCAAGCATACAAGTAATCATAAGCTATGATATTATCACAAATTAGCAATTCAACATATACATATGTGCAATCATTCATTCTTGCTATTTTCCAACCATGCAATTCTTATGCCATAAACAGAAATAGTTTAAGGTGAGGCATTTTCCTTTTCATCTTTCATAATGGATATCACAACCAATTTCTCTTGCTGAGAATTCCATCCTTTATGCAATCTGTGCTCCTCACCCCAAGAGTGCATTTCACACTTTCAATGACTGTCTCCGGGGAAGAATGGGGGTCAAGGGGGCAGCGCCCTCGTTTTTTTTTTTTTTTTTTTTTTGGAGTAATTCGGTGAATGCTTCCGCAGTTGCGAAGCAATTCGCCGAACGCTTCCGCGGTTTCGGGGCGGTTTGCTGAAGCCTTTCGCAATTGCGGGGCAGTTTGCTAAAGCCTTCCGCAATTGCGGGGCGATTTGTTGAAGCCTTCCACAATTGCGGGGCAGTTCGATGAACGCTTCCGCAATTGCGGGGCGATTTGCTGAAGCCTTCCGCAATTGCGGGGCGGTTCGGTGAACGCTTCCGCAATTGTGGGGCAATTTGCCGAGTGCTCCCGCAGTTGCGGAGCAATTCATCGAGTGCTTCCGCAGTTGCGAAGCAATTTGCCGAATGCTTCCGCAATTGCGGAACGACTCGCGGAACCCTTCCGCAATTTCGGAAGACATTCCGGAATTCTTTCCGCAGTTACTGAAGACTTTCCGGAATTCTTTCCGCAGTTGCGGGGCGGTTCGCAGAACCCTTCCGCAATTTTGGAAGAGAATTCCTTCCGCAATTTCGGAAGAGAATTCCTTCCAAAAATTTCCTTTCGACGCCGAACACTTAGAAAAATTTTCCGTTGTTCCAGAGCAGTTCGCCGAATTCTTCTTCATTGCGGAACAACTCGCGGAATCCTTCCGCAGTTTCGGAACAACTTCTCGAACTCTTCCGCGTTACGGAACGATTCGCGGAATCCTTCCGCAGTTTCGGGACAACTTCCCGAACTCTTCCGCATTGCGGCACAACTCACGGAATCCTTCCGCAGTTTCGGAAGAGAATTCCTTCTGCAATTTCGGAAAAGAATTCCTTTCGCAATTTCGGAAGAGAATTCCTTCCGAAAATTTCGGGCAGAACTCATAGAAACTTAGAAAAATTTTGAAAATTTAAAAAAATTTGAAATTTTTCTTAACTATCAGTGCTGAGCAGGAAGCATACTTACCTCTGCAACTATGATAGGTAGCCCCATAAAGGCCCAATGCTGTAACCAGCAGCTCTGATACCAAATTGTAATGTCCCTCCTATCCTACAAGGCTATGGAGAGGATACTAATAATAATACTGGACATCTATTCCCATACCTAAACCAAGTAAGCATTCATACAAATTATAGATGGAGAAATGCAAATGCATAAACATTTGAATACACCGCAGAATTTGATTGCAATATACATCCATCATACATTCCAGATTTTCATGCCATCCATCAATTTAAGCAATATCAAATTAGCAAGGGAGAATACTTATCTTAACCCAAGTAATCTCTGAGCAACCAGCTACGCTTCTGCAACGTTCCACCCAACCGTAGGCTAGTGTGCTCCTTAATCTCTCAGCACCACTGCCACCCCCCGAGCTGGGCATGATCTCCACAAGGAAAAAGGGGAAAACAGACTCCCACATAGCTAAGGATACACCAGAATCAGCCAAGCCAATCAGCAGTTGGTTTCTCAGGTTGCTAAGAGAGGGGTAGAAGTGAATTACTAGGCCAGTGGCTCAACCATTGAGCTAAGGATACTTCATTGGGCTCATCAAGCCAAATCT
Organism: Larix kaempferi; assembly: GCA_027924585.1. Lineage (NCBI taxonomy): Eukaryota > Viridiplantae > Streptophyta > Pinopsida > Pinales > Pinaceae > Larix > Larix kaempferi. The sequence continues at coordinate 48,344,316 of BSBM01001229.1, forward strand.
GTCCTCTTCCACTCCTGAATCTCCTGCTCACAGGTTCAAACTAAACAGGGAGGGACATAACCGCCAGAAATGCAAGTGTTGGCGTTTTTGCAGTAGGATGCCCAACGATGGGAATTCCACCAGTTCAAAAAACGTGGGAAAGCCCAAAACGAAAAAAATTGGAAAATGGGAAAACAACCACAGGAGCATAATCGTTTATAGAAACACATCCATGGGCATTTTGGGGTAAAAATGACCTCTATAAACCCCCAGAAAATCGTGGTTCTCTTCTCCCAGCCACTATGCTAACCAAAAACGAGTTCCCAGGCATGGAAGAATGCAGAGAATGGTGAAAACGTGAAGGAAAAACCCCAGTTCGCCCCAGGCTGCGTGAGAGAGGAAAGACTGTGGTTCCGAATGGCTTGGGAAGGCAAAACATGGGTGATTTCTTGCCTTGCAAGCAAAAATTCGAATTCCCTGATTGATGGCTTGCCCATACCCGAAATTGGCTACCATACGTCATCATTCCCAAGGCATTAACTGCCTCAACCAACTCTGGGAAGAATTTAATGATTGGGGCATAAGCCAAAATGGGTAGTTGGGATCTCATGGGTTTTCTCATTGACACATGGATTGACTCCATTGGCTCAAGGGTTTGGTTATCTTTCCTCCCTATTCCTTGTAAGATCATGCCCCATCTCTTTGTTGCATTGCATAGCTAGTTGTGGGTTTTTCATTAAAATTGTATATTTACATGGTGTCCGAATTTACATTGTGCACGGCTAGCACAAAAACCATATGCATCTATTCTAATTGCCGATACATAAAACGACAAATCAATGGCGGGGCCTTGGCCTTGAGCTCCTCACCATGACTAAATAACAATATTTACATCATTTACAATATTAATGCAACAGGGTTAAGATGGGGACATTACAGGGGTAATTTGTCACTTCAAGACCTTTAACCAATCCTAAAATAGAAGTAACAAAATTATTTTAAGATTAATATGAAGTGAAAGTTTATGTATGACCAACTTATTGCTATATTCCTGCTACCAATAATGCAATTCGTAGAAGATATTGACAATGTATAATACACAATTTAAGATGTTGCTCATGCTAGCCAAACCTGTACAATTGTTCTCCCTCATTCAAGCAAATCGATTGGAGGGTAAGTAGTATAAACAAAACAATTTACACATTGTTCAAACATGAATGATAAGAAAAATCTATACACATATTCGTATTCCAATATTTGAGAGAGGTCGTAACCTCATTATAAATACTATGTTACTCAAACATCTTACAAGAGTGATAGAATCTTCTTATCGTTTTGACTGTTCCAATTTCATTGTTAAACTTATCAACATTTCGATTTAGAGTTGCATTAAATATGTTAAATTGAAATAGAGCTTACTATAAGACATCAACGAATTACTGATCTTTTTAAACAATTACTAAAAAGTTCCATATATCCATTACCATATAATTTAAATGCTCATGGAATTTTTTATAAAATTTTATTAAATGACTTTCCATTAGGAATATGATATACATCTATCTATGATGTTTGAATGATACCATTTTTTTATTTTTATGAAAAAATCTATTGTAATCATTAAGTAACATACTTTGCTTCTAATAATTCAATAAAGAAACAAATAATGGATACACTTTTACTAAGGAATTCCTGAATTTGTAAATGTTTGAATTGATCTTAAGAATGACTTAAATACTAGATGAATTAGATAAGATGTTCAATAATGACATCAACGGATTCTTGTTGTGATTTATAATTAGTGCCACTTAGAGTTTGTCATCCCCATTTTCCGATTTGTTAGAAGGGTACAATGGTTGTATATTCACGCTAATATGAATGTAATTCTGCGTTGGTTAATGCAATATTTTAGTATCCAATAATGGAGTCTGTTAATGTAATCATAACCATTGTCATGTTTAATTAGTGGTTAAATCACTTAAATGTCGGTTTTTTTCAAACGAAAAAGAAAGAAAAAAAAACACATTTTCTTGCTATTCATTTAGAATCAATGAAAATAAAACATTACATGACAGTTTCATCACCAAGGCAAAGATGATAACTGAAATCCTTCTGAGAGAGTCATAAACATACAAACATACACTTTTACTGTTGTCATACAATATAACTGCTTTCCGGAGATTGGCAACAAAAATCAAAAGCATACAGAGGTTCTTGTGGACACAATAAGATTGTCCATTACTCATTCAAACAAAGGAACTGAGCCTTGACCAACCAAGGACCTATTATCAACTAAGTTGCACTTAGGTGATTTCAACTAACCCTGTGAAGTAGAGCAAGTCTACTTGTTCATAATCAGAAGATCAGAAGTCCTAGCAGGCCACCTTGGCCCATGTTTTTTAATAAAATCACATGTCCATGCCTTGCGGGGAAATTGTAAAAATGTCATAGCAAGATGGTTTTTGTAAAGGACTCGGTTTTCCTAGGACTTAGTTATTAGTCCGACTAGCCCATAGTGTTTTTTCCCTTGTCAATTATATGTTGTTGAATAAACGACATATAATTTTCAAGTTTTTCACTCATACCTCCAAAGTTGGGGTGGTCGGCATGATTTCTCGGTCTTAGGAGGTTATTAGAGTTCAAGTGTCAATGTATTTTACCATGCTAGATATTAAAATTGAGTCATATGGACATATGCTAGGTCCCCCTAAGTTTTTTTTAATTTCCGAAGAAAATAATTGTTTCCGTAAAATTAGACCATTTTTTAATGGTTTAATTGGAAAATTTCAAATTGTAATAAAAGTGTGGTCTGGAGGTGGATTTTGGCGTGGGGATGCTTGTTTTCACACTCAGAGTATCCTCTTTACCATAGGACCCACTTTCTCTATGTTTCGGGTGGCTACGTTGTCTATGGGAGCATTATTCCTTAAAGATGCGACAAATTGGCAAATAAATACTAAAAAAACACAAATTAACGCAAAGTATTAAAAAAAAGTCAGTTGGCATGTGCCAAATGAGGTGGCAATCCTATCTCTAATGATGGGCGACCTTAACTAAGGCATAAAGCATCACTTTTTGAGTTAATTTGAAAGTCAACGAATGATGTCATGTTAGAGATGCGCCATCCTTCATTTGGATTGACGTAGTGTTATGTGGCATATCTTAAGTGGGTTGGTTGGGAGTTTGGTGAGTGCGCATCTCTTTATGGAGATGTGGCACCTCATACAAATCACAATAAACCAATCCCCCGTTTATCTCATGGACTCAAGCTTACTCGACGTCAAATCAAAGTGATGAATGTGCCCCCCTCTCTTTGCCAAACGGCCCTCTTGGGTTGAATTCTCTATTTAAGCAAGCCTCTTCCTCATTGTAAGCTAGTTTGAGTTGCATGAGCAGAGGGCTTGTTATTGTAATACTTTATATTTTGTATTGTTGGAATAAAATCAAAAGCTTTGGAGGCTCATTGGTGTAGTGTGTTTTGTTGGATGATCATGACTACGCATGTTTGAGGTAACTTGTATGTGATTAATTTTCTCTTGCATTCTTGTATGGTGGATCTAGCCTTGGTAGGATTGTTCTCAATTGATAGGAAGAATGTCACATCCCCACCGACCTACCTGGCCGACTGGAGACAATGATCCATTTTTTTTCTCCAAAAACCATTGACTAAGTGCCCATACACACAGTCTGGAAAACTTGAATCCGCAATCCGCATCCCGAAACCTGCAACCTGCAGTTGCGGATTCAGAATTGCGGAAATCCCAAATATGAAATTATGTGCTCGGCGATCCTGAAACCCGAAATCCTGAAACAGCTTCTCCCGCAACCCGAAACTCGAAACCCGCAATTTCGGATTCGGAATTGCGGAAATCCTCAATGCCTAATTTTCGAAGTTGGAGCTCCCGCAACCCGCAACCTGAAACCCGCAATTTTGGATTCGGAATTGCGGAAATCCCCAACGCATAACTTTTGAACTTGGAGATCCCGCAACCCGAAACCGTGGGTCCCGCAATTGCAGATTCAGAAATATGCGTTCGGAAACCTGTCTCTGTAAGGCAATTTTCATCAAATCTTCTAAGGGGCATAACTCCTTCCTCCAGCATTCCAAATGGGGCAAGGTTGGTACCGTTGGAAATCTCTTGGAGAGCTCTGTCCAATGGTATAATCCCCTTGATTAGGTGAGGCATCTAACCTTTTCATTTCCTTCTCTGAAGTTCTTCCTGTAACTCCACTTAGACACTTCAAACCTTCAACCTGCTAAGACCTTCCATTCCATATGACTTCTTGTGGCTTCCTGAAACCACTTCCAAGGCTCTCTTCCTTCTCAGGAGTCAAGTGTAAATATGCATCTCCTTCACAGGTTAGTTATGCATAAACATTCATCTTCAACAATGAAACACTATCATTCATTATGAAATGTAAAATGCATTAAACAGATTTAACCAACACATCTATTATTGTAGGAATTACAAGGCATTAAACTCATGCAATATAAGATATACATACAACAGTGAACCCAACCTCTTACTCAGGCCTATACATGACTGCATATCAATCAATTCATTTACACAAGTAGTCATAATTCCAAAAGAGACATGAACAATCATTCCATCGCAATGAACAACATCACCATATAACAGAATACTTATCTTTCAATTCCGAAGCAACTGGCTAAGTGAGAGCAACGTTCCACCCAACCTGAGATATCTGTCCAGCCTGTACTATTTCAACTGAGAGATCACCCCCGAGATGGGCAGTGTATCCACTAAGGAAGGCTAACAGGTTCTCTCACAGTCAAGGCTCCATTCTCATGCTAAACCAGTCTGTAGTTGGGTTTATCAAGCATTCCAGGGCACCTTCCCATGCTAAGCCAACCTACAGTGGTTATCAAGCAATTCAGGGATAACAGGGAAGGCGTTGCTAAGCCAGTGAGCTCAACCACAGAGCTGCAGGCATCTCAGCAATTAGTCGACCTGGAACCCACAATACCTACCACATCTAACACAAGGAAGACTTACTGCACTATTACGCAGTCTCTCAAGGCATCTTTCCTTGCAGTTCTATTCCAAGATGGGCATAGAAAGGTCTAGTCGCTCTCAGTCAACCTGGCACCCACAATACCTACCACATCCAACACAAGGAAGATCCTATCACTGCTGCACAGTCTCTCACGGTCTTTCCCTTCCAGTGCTATTCCAGGATGGGCATAGAAAGGTCTAGTCACTAGTTTGTTGAGACTATAGCCTTCACTGGGTTTATCAAGCAACCCAACTCTTTCCCACAATTCAACAACTGGTTCGCTACCAAGCTTGGGGTTTTCTCACAAATGCCCTTCCAAAACCACTCTGTAACATCTTCTATCAATACCACTCTGTCCCTGCAACTAGGGTTTACACACAGGGTGGTTACGGTTATCAATTCTTCGGCCTTTCTAACACACCGAAAGCATGATTAACCTTAGATTTCCTTTTTTTTCCAGACTAGTTTGGTGCATACAGGAAATACAGGAACAATTTCTCTGTGAGGGTCGATGGCTCGTGACCATGGAAAGATTCGTGAGTGAGTGAATAGTGAGGAATGTCTGTATGTCTATGTGTATCTATGAATGAATGAATCCCCTCCTGGGCAGTCAAACAGGTTCAACGAGTTCCCCCAGGCGATTGAGTGTCTTTCAACACAAGTAATCAGAGTCATGAACTTCCATACGAAATCGCAGGCATGCTCCATACTCCAGCGACCTCAGCCATCAAGGTTCTCAACCACCCACTTCAGTTTCATTAATGCCAAGAGGGAGTTCGAACAAGTTCTCAGTCAGACATGTGGAAACATGGGAAACCAATCCCAAACCCCCTCACCTCTCCCTAGTGGATACACATTGCCCCTTCTCATTCGTTGCCTCCTTAGCCATCTTCTTCGTTATTTTATTCATTCAATAATAATTACATCATTTACATTCCTTCATGGCTTAGCATCCTATGAATAATCAAGCTATACAAATACTTTCCTAAGCAATAACTTAAACATCCACTAGTGGGGCCTTGGCCTTGAGCTCCACACTAGGGAAAATACACATACTGTATATGCACAGTATTTACATTGAAGCCAATAAACACATCAAGGGGAAAATGAGGTATTACAACTCCCTCTCCCTTAAAATAACATCGTCCTCGATGTTCTCAAAACTGAACAAAAATGGAAATGCCTCTTTCATGGCATCCTCCAGCTCCCACGTTTCTTCTTATGGGATAAGGTGCCTCCATTGCACCTTTACCTTCCCTATGGCCCAGTTCCGGAGCAAGGTAACCTTCTTGTCGAGGATGCATGTAGGCTCCACCTGGAACTCTCCCTCTAGTTCCACCTGTATCACATGCCATTCAATGATATGATTATGATCATGTACATATTTCTTAAGAAAAGATACATGGAAAACATTATGATTTTTCATGTTAGCAGGCAATGCAATTCTATATGCAAATGGCCCACAATATCTGGGTGCCAACTTGGCACAACTTCCCAATTTCATGGAACTCTTCCTGGGTCTCACTCTCAAGTAGACATGATCCTCAATCTGGAATTCCTTATGCACTCTCTTTAGATCTGCATAAATCTTCTACCTGTCTTGTTCTACCTTCAAATTCTGCCTGATCTTAACAACTTCCTATTGCATTTCCTCAATTATCTCTGGTCCAAGCACTACTCTGTTCACTGGGTTGTGCCATCTTATTGGATTTTTGCATCCTTTGCCATACAACACTTCAAAGGGACTCATCTTCAATGATGCTTGATGTCCATTGTTGTAAGCCAATTCCACTAAGTGTAGATAATCTTCCCACTTAGATGGCTTGTCCATCACATACATCCTTACCATATCTTCAAGGATATGATTCACTCTCTCAGTCTAACCATCTGTCTGAGGATGATAGGAGGTGCTAAACTTCAATTGAGTTCCCAATTCTTGGAACAAACCTTTCCAAAAGTTGGAGGTGAACTTTGTATCACGGTCAGAAATTATTTCCTTGGGAAATCCATGCAGCCTGAATATCTCTCTCATGAAGATATCTGCAATGCCATTATCCTTGTGGGTGGACTTGACTGGAATGAAATGAGCTACCTTTGATAGCTTTTCCACCACAACCATGATTGAATCATGCCTCTTCATTGTCATAGGCAATCCTGTTATGAAATCCATAGAAATCACTTCCCACTTCCACTCTAGAATGGGTAAGGGCTGCAACAATCCTGCTAGATGTTGGTGCTCTGCCTTGACCTGTTGGCACTTATAACATCTAGCTATGTACTCAGCTATGTCCTTCTTCCTACCATGCCAAAAGTACTTCTTCCTAGCTGCTATTATAGTCTTATGATATCCTGGGTTCCCTGAGTATGGCTTCTGGTGTATCTCATCCATCACCAACTTCTTCAAATCTGCACTGTTCGGAATGTACAATCTGGTGTCCTGATAAATGAGAACATCATCCTCACCCAGCTGATATCTTGCATACTTCTCCTCAATAACTTTCTGATGCAATTTCTCTTTGATCTGGATATGACTTCATCGCTATCTTGAGCCTCTAAAATTCTTGCTTTCAAGTCTGATTCACATCTACTTATTGCTGCAATATGGAATCTCCTGTTGAGTGCATCAGCAACCTTATTCTCTTTTCCTTTGACATGCTTAATTTCCAAATCAAACTCACAAAGAAACTGCATCCATCTAGTTTTCCTTGCATTCAGATTTGGTTGGTCAAACAAGTACTTTAAACTCATATGATCATTTCTGAGCTCAAATCTCCTTCCCAAAAGATAGTGCCTCCATCTCTTGAGAGCGTGAATTATGGCTGCTAGCTCTAAGTCATGGGTGGCATAGTTCCTTTCATGCTCCTTCAACTTCATTGACTCATAACAAATTACAGAACCTTCTTGCATTAGCACTCCACCGAGCCCCTCAATGCAAGCATTAGTGCATACCACAAACTCTTTACTTGGATCTGCAATCTTTAACACAGGTGCACAAGTAAGCAACTTCTTCAGCTGCTGGAAACTTCTTTCACATTTCTCAGACCATGTGAATTTAATTCCCTTTCTCTACAAGGAAGTGATTGGATGGGCTATCTTGGAGAATCCCTCAATGAACCTTCTGTAGTAACCAACAAGGCCCATGAAATATCTAACATGTGTTGCATTCCTTGGAGTGGACCAATCCATGATGGCCTCAATCTTCTCTGGATCTACTGCAATGCCCTCTGTTGATATAATATGACCCAAATACTACAACTTCTCTTGATAGAAGTTATATTTACTCAGCTTAGCATACAGCTAGTGCTCCCTAAGGACTTGCAATACCATCTTCAAATGCTCATTGTGTTCTTCTTCATTCTTTGACTAAACAAGAATGTCATCCAAGAATACAATTACAAACCTGTCCAAGTACTTGTTGAAGACATTGTTCATGAGACACATGAACGTAGCAGGTACATTGGTAAGTCCAAATGGCACTACTGTAAATTCATAATGACCATACCTAGTCCTCAAGGCTGTCTTATGAATGTCTTCTTCCTTAATCCTTACTTGATGGTACCCTGACCTCAAGCCAATCTTGGAAAACACTCTAGCTTCCTTCATTTGATCAAACAAGTAATCAATCCTTGGCAAGGGATACTTGTTCTTAACTGTCACCTTATTGAATCAATACATAGCCTCAATGTTCCATCCTTCTTCTTAACAAATAGCACTGGTGCACCGCATGGGGATACACTCGGTCTAATATAATCCTTATCCATTAGTGCTTGGAGCTGCATCTTCAACTCCACCAACTCTAGTGTGCTCATTCTATAAGGAGATTTGGAAATGGGTGCTGCTCCTAGAACAAGATTAATGGAAAAGTCAATATCTCTCTTGGGTGGCAATCCTGGAACCTCATCGAGAAACACATCCTAAAACTCCTGCAATATCTGGAAGTCTTCTACCCTGGGTCCCTTATCTTCTGTTGAACCTGATACATGTAGAGCATATAACTGGAAACCCTTTTTATAAAACTTCCTTAACTGCAGAGCTGAAATCTGCCTTACTAAAACATGCTTTGGAATCCCTTTAACCAACCTTGGTTGGCCTTCATCATCAAAGCATTCCAATGCTTTCTCATAGAAATCCACCTTGGTTCTCTGTCTTTCCAACCAGTCCATACCAATCAGGGCATCATATGATCCGAATGGCAAGACATTTAGCTCATCATGTGTGAGGAGTCCATTCAATTCTATAGGACACTCCTTCACTACTTCACTTACCTTCCTCTTGGTACCGGTGGCCAATTGAACTAGCCAAGCCTTGTCATGATTTACTTTACCAAGAGAACAACTTCCAACTATCTTAGGAGATGCATAACTATGCGTAGACCCTGGATCAATCAAAACAGAAATAGGCTGCTCAGCAATCTTACCTGCAACCTCCACCACTGCTGACTGATGGTCTGCTTGGTGATCATCCAGTGCTGCATAAATTCTAGGTGTTTCTCTTGCCACATCCCCTACTGTAGCTGCTCCTCTAACATTGTGCAAACTCCTGGGGTTATTCTGTGCAGTTGGGCAATCTCTGAGCATGTGTTTCTCCCCACAACCCCAACACTGAAGTGGCCCTTTTAACACTCTATCGACTGCTACAGCTGGCTTGAATTCTCTCCTTGCTTGTTGGCCTTGTGGAAATATCCTAAGCTGATTCCTGAATGGTGGTTTAGACTAACCTTTCTTCTGATCAAACCTTCCCTTGGGTTTACCTTTCCATGCTGGTTGTGCCTCTGCTTTACCTTTATTCTGCTCATAGCAGTGCTTTGTCATCCTAATAGCTTCATCTAAGCTTGGTGGATTCACAAACTCTATCCTATCTCTGTAGCTCTGTGGTAGACTACCAAGGAAGCATTGAATCTTCACTCTTTCATCTTTTATGTAGTCTACATACCTCAGCAACTCCATAAACTTATGGTCATTCTCATCCATAGTGTTATGTCCTAGTATGAGTTCATTGAACTATTTCCTTTTGCTATCATAGTACCTAGTTGATAGGTACTTCTCCTGAAAGTATCTTTGGAATTTACCCCAACTGACTCTTCTCTCACTGATTCCTTTCAGTTGCATGAGGTGATCCCACCAAATATAAGCTCTTCCACTAAGGTTGTAGATAGAAACATTAGCCTTTTCATTCTCGGAATATTCATGCATTCCAAAATACTTCTTTATCCCAAGAAGCCATGCCTCTGCTTCTTGGCCTTCTTTACTTTCACCATCAAAAGTAGGAGGCCTTGCCTTCCTAAATTCACCCTGTGGGATACCTCTGTGCTTCTTCCTGCTCTTAGTCTTACTGGTAGTGCATCTTGGGATCCCTTGAGAACCCTTAGAATCGGCTAACCTACTAGAAGAAAACTTAGGAGAAGGTGTCCTGTGCCTTCTGCCTACAGAACCTCTTCTAGGGCTTGGAGTTCTTCTCATGGAATGGCCCCTAGACTGACTTTATACATTCTTTTCTTCTCAACCTTCGTGGCTCAGGTTAGAATCACCGTTAATCCTTCGTTGCAAGTCGGTCAGACTCTGCAAAATCGCTGCATTGAGCTGATGTTGCTCTTCCTATGCTTTCATCATTCGCTCATTAAAGCTAACCATAGTCTCCGCCAAGTTTGGGGGCGTCACTTGCTCCCTTCTTCCATCAGACTCAGCCTCTGTATGTGCTTCTTGCACATTCTCACCCAATACATCATCTTTTTGTTGATGTATATGTAACTTCAGAATGTATTTCACATATATGTATATTGTATTCTTATAGAGATGTTATTATTCCTCTATACGGAAGTGTCGTCATTTATATTGTAAGTGTCATAACTTATACTTGATGGGTTATTAGACCACCTTGTTGGGTTCGGCCCTGTATAAGTCATGTGGGTCAAAGGGTTATTAGACCACCCTATTGGGGGTCGGCCATGTGGGTCAAAGGGTTATTAGACCACCCTAGTGGGGGTCGGCCCAGTCAGCATTATGTTAAGTGGTTAAGTTGAGGCCGACCTAGTTTAGTAAAGGTCAAGTCAAGTTAGTGTATAAATAGAGAGTGTGTCTCTCTCATTTTACACATTCTATTCTCTCACTCACACTTTGGAGAGTGGAGCACTTGTGGAGGAGGAGGCTCTGCTACTAGGAGAAGACTATCTCTTGTATTCTGGTTGTATCATTGCTCTATCTATCTCTGAGGAAGTTATTGGGGTTTTTCACCTTTACGGTTTTCCCCAAGTAAACTCTGTGTCTCTTGTGTGCTAGCATTATTGTGTCCATGATTGATATGCTATAGATTTGATGTACATTTTGTTCTCTCAGTTAAGATCCTAGATCAGATTGAAGTAAATTCTGAAAATTTAACACGGTATGAGAGCTAGCCTAAAAGAAGGCATGATATGGCATGTATGACACTTGTTGCACTTACGATGTTAGGGCTTGATATAGCAAAAACCAGTCATCGTAGCACTTTCTCTATAAATCTATTTTGGCGAAGTTTTCGGATCTGAAAATTTTACAGGTCGAAGATCAGATCCCCATGTACCTTGTGTCCAAAGGAAAACCTCTAATTCGTTGTACTTTGTGATTTATGATCTGTACAATATAGGGTTTCTGCCTCTTCCAAATCTGAGTCAAAATCAGGTGACCTTGGGAAAAAGGTCATAACTTGGGCTAGGAAGATCCAAATGAAATTTCGTAAAAAGTGACAGGTAGTACACAGACTGTACTATCTCAAAAAATGTTTTTAGAGGCCGAAGTTGAACCAGTGACACGTGGCATGCTGTACAAGTTTTCTCTCCTGTATTATCCCATAAACAGGTCACGTTGCAACACTTGGCATAAATCTCTCTCAGAGAATCCAATTGAGGTCAGACCTGTCGAGATGGAAAGATAACAGGTCGGGCTATCTCAGGAAAAAATTTTAGACCCTATGGATCGAAAAGTTTGTAGTTACACCAGAAACACACAGGTACATATTTCTGTCAAAACAGAATTATTTTTTAGTACCTTCATTCATGGCTTCCGAAATTTAGGGCTTCGGAGAAAGTAGGAATTTTTGTAATCGAAGACCACGGCTGGATGCTACTCATAAAAATCGAAATTTAGAGACCAAGATCATATTTTTTGGTTGGGAAGAAGGCCGGGCTTGATCAATTCCCAGTTCGGGACTTTGATCGGAAAGATGGAAAATTAGGGCTTCTGCAAAAATTGGAATTTTGGAAATCTGTGACCACGGCTGGAAGCTCCTCAAAAAAATCGAAGCTTAGAGTTTTAGATCAAATCTTTTGGTTGGGTGAAGCTCCGAGAAATTCAAACCCTAATTCAGGGTCCTCCCCAGTAAATCCGGAAATCTAAAAGGCAATTTCGAGGGTGAAACTTTGCAGTTTTCAAATTTTGAATATACCAACTTGATCAGCTCATCAAGGCGCATATTTCTATCCTTTCGAAAGTTTGAATTTTTGGGGTTTCTTTGACAAACCCTAATCCGGCTCTAGGACCAGTTCTTGCAAATCAAGTGGATTGGGTTAATCCTAGAAGAAGATGGATTGGTCACCTGCATAAGTGAAGAACTTCCTGTCTCAGAGGGAGATGAGGCTAAGGCCTTTCATAAGAAGATTACAAGCAATCTTGACAGGTATGGCTTACAAGTATGTTTCATGGTTAAGTTTATCATATGTTTGTCTTCATATCATTACAGTATAATCTTGATTAATTACTGGACTTGTCGTATCACCTTAATAGAAGATATTCATTGATTAAGGTTTTGACACTTATGATTGTACTAATGCATTGTGATGTTGTATGAGGTTTATGTTGTTTGCTAACACAAAAGGTACACCAAGAAAGTCAAATCATGTTCTACTTCAAGAACATATGCTCATGGTGACATTAAGACAAAGATTCATCCATTGTCATGGATCACATAGAAGATCTACTTTCGAGGTATGTATAACTTGGTTCTACAATGGTTAACTTATGAGACATGCAGGTTACTAGCACAAGTCACTGAAGAGAACCAGAAGACATTATGCGGGTATGTTAGACATAACTCTCTAGCATGCTAATCCAGGTATATTTTTCCTATATCAAGCTAGAATCCTACCTTGTGTTAGGATCTTATACTGTTGTGTTGTTGATAATGATTATTCATGAAGTCATAGGTTTGAATAATCATGGTTGTATGCATATTATGTTTCTTACCATAATTGATGATATGACTAACTAGAAGAATCATGAAGGTATAGGTTTGAATAATCATGGGTTTTATGCATATTATATCTCTTATCTTGATTGATGATTCAACTAACCTGAAGAGTCCTACGATCAAATAAGATTATGTATGAGACCTCAAGGATAACACAATGATGATACTAATAAGCATTCATAGTGATTAAGGATGGATGTAAGTTCAAGGACAGGTAATCCAAGAAGCAAAGATCAAGAGGGAGCACACTCCAGTTGTTCCTGCAAGAAAGCAAAGGAGCATACTTCAGTAGTTTCTGAAAGGATGCAGATATTCAGAGGGAGTTGACCACTTCTCACAATCCACATAAGAATGGAGTTGCAGAAAAGAAGCAAAGACTGAGAGGGAGTCAACCCAACAAACAAACAAAGATAAATATTTGAATTGTCATTACTTGCATATTTTATTGTTTAAATAATATTGTTCAATAATGTATATATTGATGTTCCTAGAATTAGGTTGTGTATTATGCATATTAGAATAGTTGCATTGATGAACAGTATACTACTAATATGCATGGGTAAGTGGCCTATGGCACTGTACAACATTCCATTGCTACTTATCTAGAATGAAACCTCTTTGCTGACATGTTGGGAGTTGTGCACACTCTTAACAATGTTCTGGTAGAGATTGGAAGGCATCTAGAAAGTTACGGGATATGGATAAATGTTGTATTGAAGCATTGGCTAAGATAATTGCATGACTGTATGACATATTTCTTTATGTGTAAGAATTTGTTCTGAAAACTATGAGATGTTTTCTAATCATGCAATTTAACTTGTTGTGTAGGAAAGATCGTATGCCATCACCTACAAAAGAAGAACTACAACATTTGTTCAGCAACAAAATTATCTATTGAAGATATTGAAGTTCCCAGGATATGGGAAGAATGCCATGATCCGTCGATCATGAAGAATGATGTTTGGGATGTAATCCCAAGACCTGAAGGGAAGTTTGTTATGACTTCCATATGGATCTATCAAGATCAAGCATGTTGCAGATGGTAGCATAGAGAAATATAAAAGTGATGAAATAGAAGATACACCAGATGGATTTCAAGACAGCTTTCTTGAATGGTGTAGTTGAAGAAGAAGTGTATGTGGAGCAGCCACTTGGTTCTGAGACACATGACAGGGAGTCATATATGTGCAGAACTTGGGTATGATGCACCACTTTCTAGGTATGGAGGTGTGGCAGAGTGTAGATGGAATATTCCTTGGACAAGGGAAGTATGTAGTAGAGATCCTGAAGAGGTTCGGGATGATAAACTGCGAGGCTATGGCATCGAACTTGAAGTTTCTGTATGATGCTTCATCTAAACCGGTTGATGTCACTATGTATCGTCAGATGATTGGGTCCTTGATGTACCTGGCGAACATGAGACCAGATATTTGCTTTGCGGTGAACACATTGAGCCAGTTCTTGACAGATCCGAGGAGTGTTCACCTGGTTGTTGTAAAGCATATTCTGAGGTACCTGAAGGGTACAGTTGATTATGGGCTCAAATATGATGCGAATCAAAAGTTTAACCTGCAAGGTTATGTTGATTCAGATTGGGCTGGCAATGCTACAGATAGGAAGAGCACATCTGGATGCTGCTTCAGTATGGGATCAGGTGTGATCTCTTGGTTTAGCAGGAAGCAGTCCTGCATAGCGCTAAGTACAGCTGAGGCAGAGTATGTTGCAGCCTGTTTAGCTAGTTGTGAGGCAGTATGGCTACGGAAGCTACTGCTTGAGTTATTTGATCTCCCATTGGATGCTAGTGGTATTTTCTGCGATAACCAGAGTTGTGTGAAGCTATCTGAGAACCCAGTGTTTCATGACAGGTCAAAACACATAGAGATCAAATATCACTATATTAGGGATATGGTGCAGAGAGGAGCTGTGAAGCTCCTGTACGTTGCAATGGACGAGCAGATTGCAGATGTGCTAACGAAGCCACTAGCTAGGGTGAAGTTCGAGTACTTCAGGGAGAGGCTTGGCATTCTTCAGATTGATGACACTTCGAGGAAGAAGTGATGGACACATTTGCTGAAGCCATTCCAAGCATGTTGGAAGGAGGATCCTTCACATGGCTGTGGATGTAAGCGCTGGATGATGAGCATCAGGATGATGTTCTGGTTTCTGCTTTGTATGATCAGTTGGATCATTTATATGTATGTACGCATCATGTTGGATGCTGGATATGATCAGTTGGATCATTTATATATATGTACGCATCATGTTGGATGCTGGATATGATCAGTTGGATCATTTATATGTATATGTATGTACGCATCATGTTGGATGTTGGATATGATCAATTGGATCATTTATATGTATGTATGCATCATGTTGGATGCTTGGACCATGTATCTGTATATGTATCAGGTGGATACATTGGATGATCAGGCGGATCATGTATGGTGATATGTATCATGTATTTGTATTTGTATCAGGTGGATACACTGTATGATCAGGTGGATATGTATGATGATATGTATCAGGTAGATACTTGGTATGCATCAGGTAGATGCATTGTATGATCAGGATGATCATGGATGACGAGCTTCAGGATGTTGCTCCAGATGACATGCAGCAGAATGTTGCAGTGATGATGATCAGGATGATCATGTGTACATCAGGATGATGTATGGTGAGTATCAGGTTGATACTCTATGGCCATGGATCAGGTTGTGCAGATGAGCATATAATTTGGCCCTGGGAGATTTGCAGATAGTCTTTCAAGGTTTTGCCTATGGCATGTAATCTGGCCCTGGGATATCTGGCAAATGCTCTTTCGAGGTTTTGCTCTGGGAGGACATATAATTTGGCCCTGGGAGATCTGCAGATAGTCTTTCGAGGTTTTTCCTATGGCATATAATATGGCCCTAGGATATCTGGCAGATGCTCTTTTGAGGTTTTGTCCTATGGCATATAATATGTCCCTGGGAGATCCGATAGGTTGGGTTATGTGCCCGTAATAAGTCCTAGGATGCTCTTGCGAGGTTTTGCCATGACCACATATAATCTGTCCCTGGGAGATCCTATAGGTAGAGATGTGTGCTCGTAACATCCTGGGATGCTCTTGCGAGGTTTTGTGGTGACCACATATAATCTATCCCTAGGAGATCCTATAGGTAGAGTTGTGTGCTTGTAACAGCCTGGGATGCTCTTGCGAGGTTTTGTGGTGAGGTCACATATAATATGGCCCTGGGAGATCCTATAGGTAGAGCCGTGTGCTCGTAATAGCCTGGGATGCTCTTTCGAGATTTTGTGACGCACGTAATAAGTCCTGAGGATTCCATAGTATGGCCAGTGATGACGAAGACCTGCAAGTGGTGGGCCTACATCCAGTATGAAAAAGGACTGGCTCTGTAGAACTTCCTATGACGATTAGATTCAGAGATTGATTGAGATAGCAGTAGCAGTGACGATGATGATGTCTCGATGACGATTATCCAGTGACGATGATCCAGAGAAGAAGACTTGTGCTAGAAGACCTGTGTCGAGAAATACCTTCCTAGTTAAGAGGGAGTGTTGATGTATATGTAACTTCGGAATGTATTTCACATATATGTATATTGTATTCTTATAGAGATGTTATTATTCCTCTATACAGAAGTGTCGCCATTTATATTGTAAGTGTCATAACTTATACTTGATGGGTTATTAGACCACCTTGTTGGGGTCGGCCCTGTATAAGTCATGTGGGTCAAAGGGTTATTAGACCACCCTATTGGGGGTCGGCCATGTGGGTCAAAGGATTATTAGACCACCCTAGTGGGGGTCGGCCCAATCAGCATTATGTTAAGTGGTTAAGTTGAGGCCGGCCTAGTTGAGTAAAGGTCAAGCCAAGTTAGTGTATAAATAGAGACTGTGTCTCTCTCATTTTACACATTCTATTCTCTCACTCACACTTTGGAGAGTGGAGCACTTGTGGAGGAGGAGGCTCTGCTGCTAGGAGAAGACTATCTCTTGTATTCTGGTTGTATCATTGCTCTATCTATCTCTGAGGAAGTTATTGGGGTTTTTCACCTTTACAGTTTTCCCCAAGTAAACTCTGTGTCTCTTGTGTGCTTGCATTATTGTGTCCATGATTGATATGCTGTAGATTTGCTATACATGTTGTTCTCTCAGTTAAGATCCTAGATCAGATTGAAGTAAATTCTGAAAATTTAACAGTTCTGGTCCAAACGAGTCCTGCGCATCATTTAGAGTAACCATTCTTACACCATTATGCACGCTACACTGTGATGCAATTTGTCTTACAGCTACTGCTAACTCTGTGTATATCAAATACATTCTATTAGACATCACAAGAATAAAAATAAGCTCTATCATACCCATTCAAACCAAGAATTATTCATTCGAATAATTAATTAATCAAATAAGTTCATTAAAATCATGCCATGGCGCATTTTTCGACCAAAATTCATGCACTTTCCTACCCAAACAGCTCTCGGTGCTGCAACTGAAGCTCTGATACCACTCTGTCACGTCCCCACCGACCTACCTGGCCGACTGGAGACCATGATCCATTTTTTTTCTCCAAAAACCATTGACTGAGTGCCCATACACATAGTATGGAAAACTTGAATCCGCAATCCGCATCCCGAAACCCACAACCTGCAATTGCGAATTCGGAATTGCGGAAATCCCAAATATGAAATTATGTGCTCGGTGATCTTGAAACCCGAAATCCCGAAACAGCTGCTCCTGCAACCCGCAACCCAAAACCTGAAACCCGCAATTTCGGATTCGGAATTGCGGAAATCCTCAATGCCTAATTTTCGAACTTGGAGCTTCCGCAACTCGCAACCCAAAACCTGAAACCAACAATTTCGGATTCGGAATTGCGGAAATCCCCAATGCATAACTTTCAAACTTGGAGATCCTGCAACCTGCAACCCGAAACCTTGGATCCCGCAATTGCAGATTCGGAAACATGCGTTCAGAAACCTGTCTCTATAAGGTAATTTTCATCAAATCTTCTAAGGGGCATAACTCTTTCCTCTAGCATCCAAATGGGGCAAGGTTGGTACCATTGGAAAGCTCTTGGAGAGCTATGTCCAATGGTGGAATCCCCTTGATCAGGTGAGGCATCTAACCTTTTCATTTCCTTCTCTGAATTTCTGCCTGTAACTCCACTTAAACACTTCAAACCTTCAACCTGCTAAGACCTTCCATTCCATCTGACTTCTTGTGGCTTCCTGAAACCACTTCCAAGGCTCTCTTCCTTATCAGGAGTTAAGTGTAAATATACATCTCCTTCATAGGTTAGTTATGCATAAACATTCATCTTCAACAATGAAACATTATCATTCATTATGACATGTAAAATGCATCAAACAGATTTAACCAACACATCTATTATTGTAGGAATTACAAGGCATTAAACTCATGCAATATAAGATATACATACGACAATGAACCTAGCCTCTTACTCAGGCCTATACATGACTGCATATCAATCAATTCATTTACACAAGTATTCATAATTCCAAAAGAGACGTGAACAATCATTCCATCGCAATGAACAACATCACCATATAACAGAATATTTATCTTTCAATTCCAAAGCAACTAACTAAGTGAGAGCAATGTTCCACCCAACCTTAGATCTATGTCCATCCTGTACTATTTTAGCTGAGAGATCACCCCCAAGCTAGGAAGTGTATCCACTAAAGAGGGCTAACAGGTTCTCTCACAGTCAAGGCTCCATTCTCATGCTAAACCAATCTGTAGTTGGGTTTATCAAGCATTCCAGGGCACCTGCCCATGCTAAGCCAACCTACAGTAGTTATCAAGCAATTCAGGGATAGCAGGGAAGGCATTGCTAAGCCAGTGAGCTCAACCACGAAGCTGTAGGAATCTCAGCAATTAGTTGACCTGGAACCCACAATACCTACCACATCCAATACAAGGAAGACCTACTGCACTATTACACAGTCTCTCAAGGCATCTTCCCTTCTATTGTTATTCCAGGATGGGCATAGAAAGGTCAAGTCGCTCTCAACCGACCTGGCACCCACAATACCCACCACATCCAACACAAGGAATATTCTATCACTGTTACACAGTCTCTCACAGTCTTTCCCTTCCAATGTTATTCCAGGATGGGCATAGAAAGGTCCAGTCACTAGTTTGTTGAGACTATAGCCTTCACTGGGTTTATCAAGCAACCCAACTCTTTCCCACAGTTCAACAACTGATTCATTACCAAGATTGGGGTTTTCTCACAAATGCCCTTCCAAAACCACTCTGTAACATCTTCTATCAATACCACTTTGTCCCTGCAACTGGGGTTTACACACAGGGTGGTTACGGCTATCAATTCTCCGACATTTCTAACACATCTGAAGCACGATTAACCTCAGATATCCTTTTTTTCCAGACTGGTTTGGTGCATATAGGAAATATAGGAACGATTTCTCTACGAGGGTCGATGGCTCGTGACCATGGCAAGATTCGTGAGTGAGTGAATAGTGAGGAATGTATGTATGTCTGCGTGTATCTATGAATGAATGAATGAATCTCCTCCTGGGTAGTCAAACAGGTTCAGCGAGTTCCCCCAGGCGATTGAGTGTCTTTCAGCACAAGTAATCAAAGTCATGCCCTTCCATACGAAATCGCAGGCATGCTCCATACTCCAGCGGCCTCAGCCATCAAGGTTCTCAACCACCCACTGCAGTTGCATTAATGCCAGCAGAGAGTTCGAACAGGTTCTCAGTCAAACATGTGGCAACATGGGAAACCAATCCCAAACCCCCTCACCTCTCCCTAGTGAATACACATGGCCCCTTCTCATTTGTTGCCTCCTTAGCCAGCTTCTTCGTTATTTTATTCTTACATCATTTACATTCCTTCATGTCTTAGCAACCCATGGATAATCAAGCTATACAAACACTTTCCTAAGCAATAACTTAAACATCCACTAGTGGGGCCTTGGCCTTGAGCTCCACACTAGGGCAAATACACATACTGTATATACACGGTATTTACATTGAAGCCAATAAACACATCAAGGGAAAAATGGGGTATTACAAAGAAATTGTTTAATAAGTTTATTACTTAATTTATTTTTCTCATATTTTAAAGTGCTTCATTGGCTGCCCTCAAAGGCAAGCCAAGATCCTCAAAAGGACTTGTCATTTTGAGTTATTTTCATTCAATTTTTTCAAGTAAACTAGCCTAGATTTTTTCCATATTTTTTGTAGTTTCCCAAATCACTTTTAAAAGTGATTTTGAGAATTTTCTAACACTAATTAGCTCGCTGTCCTGTTTTATTTTTTAGCAGGTTTTGGCACTTTTGGGTCAAAAAATTCAAGTTTGTGCCATTCCGGAGCTTCCCGGGGCATCCCAACTTCATCCAGCATTCACCCTTTGCATTCTTTGTAAGCCTTTTGGATCTAGATCTGTAAAGATCCAAGGCATTTTCTCCAAAAGTTTATTGTTAAAAAAATAAATAAAAGAAGCAAGTAGGCTACCCAGCACCCACACCCCATCCCCCCTAGGGGGATTCGCAATTTTTTTTATGGTGTGATTTTTTCTAACAAATTTTATTTTCGGTTTAAACACAAACACACACACACAACAGGCAGTATACTTTCAAATTTAAAACATCATAAATATTGTTTTAGTCGTTTCGATTTTTGCTTCAAAGTAATAAATTTGGCATTGTTTTCCCGAAGTATGCTCTCGCCGTCACATAAAGGGATTTTCCTGAGTACGTGATCAGATGATCAGAAAAGAGACTCCTTGCGTGTAGTAATCAAACAGAATAAACATTTAGTTTCCAATTCAAAGTATGTTATTTCCCCTTACGAGCATTTTCCTAGGCCTGTGGGAAATCAAATAGAGTTGCAACTACTCCTTAATTTTTCACATCTAATAAAAACTCATGCTAATAAAATTAACCCTGAACATAGTGAAAATCCGACACTTAGACCTTAATTATTGTGTGGGGAAATTTCTTAGGAGAAGCGGGAACCACTGGGAGGCGACCTCAAGGCATAGTTAGGTTGCACCCTTGTTGGTGTAGTGTTGAACACCATCCTCGAGACTCCATTCCAGCCCGCATGTCTTCATGAGGAGCCACCTTTATTTACTTCTAGACATTACTGCTTGTACCTCACGGTATATCTGGAGCTCCCCTTTTCCTGTAATCAAATCCCATCTCATAATACACTAAAATTGATCGAGAAGCACTTGCAAAACATCTACAATACAACAGCACTTTACTTTTTCGACTCCACTTTGGCACTGGTCTTACTTTACAATAATTAAATATTTGATTTAGATCTTATGTATTAGATGATTATGTTGTGCTATTAAATCTTAGAATTATATTTTGCAAGTAAATTTTTGCTTTCAGTCAATTGATTTCAAACTCCTAAACAACTCAGCCATTCAAAACTAAACTGCTTAATAAGCCTTAGTAACTTGGCTTCGTTAGGAGTTCTGCCTAAACGAAGGAGTCAAGATCAAGTGACAGTACTTGACTCGAAACTTACCACCCAAGGAATGCACCTAAGAAGCTTGAAGATTTCTGCTGCGATAACCTCCGAGTGCGTGTTCTGGCAGCAACAAGACCCCTCTGAAAACTTCTCATAGAGCAAAAGACCTTCAGGATGATGAATAGGATTGTCATTGATGAAAACATTAATGACAAAGGTGCAAAGATGAAGTGGATAAGGCTAATGACATGGAACACAAGCAAGCATTGATGACATGGAGATGACAAAGTCGACATTGGACAAATGGCAAAGATGGCAAGACAATAAGACAAGTATGATGAAATGGAAATTCCAAGCAAGCGTAAGCTTGCAGGCATGCCTCATGGGGCATGATGAAATGATGGACAATGAAGAGGCTATGGGCATCTGCCTTAAGGCACCATGCGGTCATAACAAGGACGTGTTTGCGGCATTATTGATGACTCAAGGGAGGAGTTGCGAGCATCTCCAAATGAGGCCTGCGGGCACTTTTGGAGGCAAGTGCGGGCATCCTGTAGGAGTGTTGCGGGCACTTTGAAAATGCCAAGGAGAGAAGCTTGCAGGCATAAGGTTGAGCACACTACAAGAATAAGGTTAGCCCCTTTTATGAAGATTGCGGACATGTCAAATAAGGCAATGAGGGCATCTGAAGGAGATCTTGTGGGAAGACCTTATGGCATCATCCTAGAAGCTGCGGACTCATTTTGTTGAAGGGAAAAACCCCATTACGGACATCTGGAAGAAAGGACAGAATGCGGGCATCATATTTGCATAAGAATTGCTATAGACAGGGTCTTGAACCCACACTTGCTGGGGCTTGAAAACATTCCATGTCAGCATGTAAAATAAAAGAAATAAAATATAGATATCAAGTATGAAGTCGGCCTCCAAGTAATAATGAAATAAAAATATTGTTTGCTTGATCATAACAAGTCGGCCTCCAAATTGCATGACAAATTCAAGTATAAATAAAAGAGCAACGTGTTGTTTTATGGGAGTAATAAGAGGAAAAACTTGGGAGACATAAGGAGCTCAAATTTCGTGGGACAAAGGACAGCTCGGTGAGCAAGAGAACAACAGCAATAAAATAATTTGTGGTTATCTTTCATATGTGTGCTTGATATGGAGATTTCGGTGGAGCTCGTGGAGGACAGTTAAATTCGTGGGTTTGAGGACAATTTCGTGGGACAAACAGGAGCAGCAGCAAACCATGTTTTGTTTATCTTTTATCTCTGAGTTGGTTGGTTAATGGATGTGAAGAATTGAGGTGGTCATACAATAAGATTTTTTTATCTCCTATTTTCCGGGTTCAACTAACACAGCAGGTTGATGAGGGCATATGAGCAGAATGATGATCTAGGACAGAGATGGTAGTTTATGGACAGTCGGATGTTATGAATTGAGTATTGATTTAAGATGTTGGCTTAATATTAAAGATTGGAATGAATGTATGCTGGACAAAATTGAAGATATATTTGACATTCTGGTAAAGCTGATATAACAGGAACAGATTGCTTGCTTGGGTAATGACAGTCAGTGATTGTCAGAATGATATGGACAGAGTTGTAATGGTGTATTGCTCGATTGTTTGAAATGTGATAATAAGTGTAGATGTACGTGGAAGACTTCAGAAGAGTCTGATGTATCAATCTTGTAATTGGTAATCTGAAATTTGTATAGGGAGGTAGGGTGGAGCTGGGGAAAGACTTATTGGGTTGTAGCCCATATTGGAGATTGAAGTCTCACTTATATAAAATTTACAAAGCTACATCTTATGCAATGTGTTGATATTGATGTGCTTAAGTTGATACTTCAAAGATGAATATGATATTGATGTGAATGAGAAATAATGTTTTTAAGATTTAAAGTTTGAAGAAGTAGAAATTTGGATTTAGTGTAGGATCACTGATTCACCCCCCCCTCTCAGTGAGCCATTGTGTCTAACAATTGGTATCAAAGCAGGCCTTCTGCAGAAGCCTAACAAGCTTGAAGGAAATCAGTAAACACAAGTGAAGGACAGCCATGGAGGAAATTCTTCCATTATTCAATGAATCAAGTTATGAATTCTAGAGCTTCAAAATGAGGTATTACTTACACAGACAAGGGGTTGACATCTAGAAATCAGTTGAAGGAGAAACAACTAAGAACCCACAAGAAAGCAATGAAAAGGCACTAAGGTTGATCATGAGGAGCTTTCCTCAATCAGAGAAGGAAAGGTTGAATCTTGGAAGGTACACTTCGGCCAAAGATCTTTGGAGCACTCTTGAAGGTGAGAACAAAAGGAAGGCTCAAAATATTGACAAAGAAAAGGGAGTCAAGATATCTAAAGATGAAAATCAAGAAGAGAAGAAGGCTCAAGCATCAAGCACTAGTGAAGGTAAGAACTCTTCTATTTGCAATAACTCTAAAATTAATGAAGTTGCTCTAGTTAAGGTTGAAGAAGATGAGTTGTCAAAACTCAAAGAGGCATTTGCAAAAACTCTATTGGATAAGGATGTCAAATCCAATATAAGGCTTAAGAAGAAGATTATGAGAGCATTTGAAAAATACCAAGAGGAGACAAAAGCTCTGTTCATGAGCTTGAAGGTCAAGAACAAAGACTTGCAAAGTGAGTTAGAAGATTAAAAAGGTTGAGGTCAAAAGGTTGAAGGATGAACTAGGAAATGAACAAGAAAAGACTGATGTGGATCCTAGAGAATTTGAAGAGACAAGATGGGCTAATCTTGACTTGAAGGTTTAGTTGGATGAGTACAAGAGAATTGAAGAAGTCTTGAAAAATCAGTTAGATGAAAAGGAGAAGAAAAATGAAGAGCTTGAGATGGAAGTTGTTGGACTCAAGAAGACAATTGAAAAATCAAACTATCATGAGAAGTTCAACAGCAGCTCCATCATGTTGGATAAATTATTGGATTGCCAAAGGTCTCCCCATGACAAAACTGGCCTTGGGTATAAAAAGGTAGAAGACAATCTAGAAGAAGACAAGTGGTCTGCAAAGACTCCAGAAGCTGGTCCATCAATGACCAAGGATGCATCTCATGACAACAAAGAGGTTGGTTGTTCAAGGACACATCAAGGAGTCAGCTGTGCACCTCAAAGCAATTTCAAAGAAAAGACAATTCCATGTTGGAATCAAAGTCCAAGGTATGAAAACAAGTTCAATGGTTATTGTTTTTCTTGCTCAAATTTTGGTCACAAGGCAATAGATTGTGTAGATGGAAGAGAGAATATTGGAAGACAAAACAACTCGGTTAGATGTTGGACATGCAACAAAGATGGACATGTTGCTGCCAACTATCATACATTAAGATGCTACCGCTGTAGTGGGTTTGGACACAAAGCCCAAGAATGTGCAAGCCAAAGAAGTCAACCAAGAGGGAGTTCCTTGTACACATCAGCAAGAAGAAGCAGTGTACCTTGGAAGAAGACCAATTCAGAAAATTATGAAGATCGGAAGACAAAGGCCTATACTACTAGATGTTATACTTGTAGTAGGTTTGGACATAAAGCACAAGATTGTTCGAATACATGGAAACAATCCATGAGAAGATTAACATACAGCTCAGCCAAGAAGACCAATAAAAATAATGGAGAAAATGATGAGAAGAAAGATGTCAAAAAGCAAGTATGGGTAAGGAAAAATGTCTTGTTAAATTCAAATGAATTTAACCACAACAGTGATGATGGCTGCCATATGGCAAGCCAAATTTGAGGTCTTTTAAAGACCATGCTGCACCTTGAGTTCATGGAGGATGAACTCACAGGTAATTAGTGGTTACTCCAAGTACAGTTATAGGTCCAAGGATCGTGGTCACAGCTGGTATGGTGATAGGGGGTGCAAATACAATCTCTGTGAACTCTCTCAAAATTGAAGCAAATGAAGTGAGGTGACCTAATGATGGTTGAAGGGATGTCCTTAATGATAACTACAACATTCCTAAAAGTACAAATGACTTCTTCTTGGAGCTGGTTATTGAGATTTTTATCATTGTATAAAGACAATCCCTGAGGATCATATGAAGACTTGAGCTAAGTCCCAAACACCCTATAATGAAGCTCAGATAGAAGAGTCGATCCCAAACTCAGATTAGGACTAGTGGAGTGTATATGAATCAAGAATGAAGCATTGATGGAAGACATAGTAACCAAGTTTGGACCAAGACAGATCTAAATCAGTAATGTAAAGAGACAACTACAACAAACAAGAAGTAAAAATTCATAGCAAGCAATAAGAGATACTCAGCAGCCTAAATGATGAAGCAAAGACATCTTTTTTATGAACATAGTAAGCAATGTAGAAAGTAATGCAGATGTCTACTACAAACATGAAGTAGTAAAGGTTTCGATCTTAAAAAGTAGATGCTCAGGCTCAGGGGGAGTTAGCTTTTCTTGACTGGTGAATATAAGCTTTGATTTTTGGATAGAACTATGTTTGTGGTGACTCCTTCTTAACAAACCGAGACTACTATGGGAACCCTGAAGGATGGTTCGTAACTTACTTTGATAAAATCTTGTTCGATGAATTGACAAGTACAGGACACTTGAAGACAATGATCTGAAAATGACTTGACAAGTTGATGGTTGCTATTAGCAACAAGCTGATGACAATGATAGAGATACTAAGGTGATGAGCACACCTTTGGAATGACTACAAGTGTCTGCAAGAGTTGCAGATTGGAACCATGAATGATCAGACTTGAGAAGTTCCTGAAGCAGTGCAAATACAATTGAAGACTTCAACAACTGTATACACTATACACTTCTCGTTTTGAATATGTCAAGACAAGTTGGATGTATTTTGACCAAAGGAGGAGTAGGCAGAAGGATTTAGAAGAAAGATTAATCACAACTGCAAATTCATAATAATCTGAGGAAGTTTGTTGAGGTCAAAATGTTGCAATAACACTCATGAACAGTAAGGAAATTATGTGTTAGGGGGAGCAACAAAAGAGATCCTTCAGCAAGCTTGAAGGAAAGTAACAAGAACAGCATATGATCAAAACTCGACACAAGCAAACTTTTGATGTCATTGATAAGGGAAGCATGTCATCAGTAAAAGTTCTATAAAATAACAAAACCAACCTCAGTCACAAGGGGAGCTTAGATCAGCAAATGAAAGAGTATGAGGATGATGTAGATGTGGTGGTTTCAGCAAATATAAAATATTTTCTCTAATATCTTTTGGGTGTTATCAGTCCCGAATTTAACTCTTCCTGAGCAAGCCAACAATCCCAAGATTGTGAAGATTACTGAGGCTACAAGTGTTACAATTTGACTCAAGATAGGGGGAGCAGAAGCAATGAAACTCTAGAGGGCAGGCTGCTACAGTAGATGATAGTTTTTGGACAGTTCCGAATTTGACAAATTGTTGAGGTTTACCACAGAACACCAGTCCCGAGTTTGATGAAAGAATTAAGGCTTTGTTGATGATACCTTTTGGACACAAACAGTCCCAAGGTTGACATTGTTTTGAAGTCTTCTGAAGCACATATACACAACCCAAGTGTGAGATCTTGACATGCACTACATTGCATAATGATGAATGCCATGATATGATATATGATGATGATGATGCATACTCTCTTATGCACTAAGGAAACCCTAATGCACAGAAAAGTGTGAAGTTGTGATGTATGCCATAATAATACATGCTACACTTTGATGAACAAATTGAATGATGATGAAGTGGAGGATGATGAGACCTTAGATGACCAGAGATGGACCAACAAGGTTGACTAGCAGAATGATGAGCAAAGATTGACCAGTCTAGAGCAACCGTTGATGCGCAGACTTACATAAGCAGGAATTGATGTAGACAAGTTGAAGGCTTGTAGACAAGATTGTGAGTCCTTTGACATACAATGAAAGGCTTGAAGTATGATGATGCATGCTTACCTTTTATGAATTTTGAAGCAGCATATCAGATAGGGGGAGTGTCTATGAAAATTTGAAGATGGCAAAGAGGGAATATATACAGAATTTGACAAGGACAAGCCAATTTTTATTCTTTTGGGGGCATTGTGAAGCCTTTAATGGCTGCTCAACCCTTTGTCATTAATGTCAAAGGGGGAGAAGAAGAAGTCGGTTGGTTGCCATCAATGACAAAGGGGGAGATTGATGAATAGGATTTTCATTGATGACAACATTAATGACAAAGGTGCAAAGATGAAGTGGATAAGGCTAATGACGTGGAACACAAGCAAGCATTGATGACATGGAGATGACAAAGTGGACATTGGACAAATGGCAAAGATGGCAAGACAATAAGACAAGTATGATGAAATGGCAATGCCAAGCAAGCGTAAGCTTGAGGCATGCCTCATGGGGCATGATGAAATGATGGACAATGAAGAGGTTGCAAGCATCTGGCTTAAGGCACCATGCGGGCATAACAAGGAAGTGTTTGCGGGCATTATTGATGACTCAAGGGAGGAGCTGGGGGCATCTCCAAATGAGGCCTGCGGGCACTTTTGGAGGCAAGTGCAGGCATCCTGTAGGAGTGTTGCGTACACTTTAAAAATGCCAAGGAGAGAAGCTTGTGGGCATAGGGTTGAGCACACTACAAGCATAAGGTTAGCCCCTTTTATGAAGACTGTGGACATGTCAAATAAGGCAATGAGGGCATCTGAAGGAGATCTTGTGGGCAGACCTTGTGGCATCATCCTGGAAGCTGCGGGCTCATTTTGCTGAAGGGAAAAACCCCATTAAAGACATCTGGAAGAAAGGACACAATGCGGGCATCATATTTGCACAAGAATTGCTATAGACAGGGTCTCGAACCCACACTTGTTGGGGCTTGAAAACATTCCATGTCACATTGTAAAATAAAAGAAATAAAATATAGATATCAAGTATGAAGTCGGCCTCCAAGTAATAATGAAATAAAAATATTGTTTGCTTGATCATAACAAGTCGGCCTCCAAATTGCATGACAAATTCAAGTATAAATAAAAGAGCAACGTGTTGTTTTATGGGAGTAATAAGAGAAAAAACTTGGGAGACATAAGGAGTGTTAAATTTTTAAAATTGATAGCAGTAACAGACTGTAAATAAAGATAGTGCAAAGATAGCTAGTAATAAATACACATCTACAAAAACTGAACACAGTATTTTTCACGGGGAAACCTTTCAAGGACAAAAACCCCAAAGCAATTATTAATAATTTATCTCCTGAATGAGATGATTGAGTTTTTACAACAGCAAGCTAAGAACAAGCCTTTTCAACAAATCAGAATTTGTTTCATTGATCAAGAAGAACCCTGTACAATGTCTGTTGACCCTAATCTGTCACTGGATGACTGTAGGTGTTGCTAGATGCCTGGAGCAGCTTCAATCTGACATAGTCAACCTGTACATGCCTGTAAATGACAAAAGTTACTGGTGTGAACTTCATTGAGCTGCTGAGTTGTTGTAACCTGTTCAAACCTGTTCCAGGGCTACCATGACCTATTCAAACCCTATCCAGGGCTACCGTGACCTGTTCAAACCCTATCCAGGGCTGTCGTGACCTACTGTAGGTTGTGGGTGCCCTAATGGGCCTTCTAAATATGCAGAATCCGGGTAGAGCCCTAGCAGGGCTGATGTAACCCAAAATAATTCGGGTGGAAGCAATTACACCAACAAAAAAAGGGTTGGGACTTTTACTTCTCCACAAAATAAGAACCAGTAGAAAGACGACACCCACAAGCTGAGCAAAGAAGATAAATTACCCACGAGCTTAGCAGAGGAAATAGTCACTAATTCGATGATACAAATGAGAAGTTCTTCCTTCTTATATATAGTGAGTCCAGTGGCCAAGAAAAAATCATGTTGGGGCTGACCTGACTTTATATATATATTTATTTTCTTTTAATCTTCAATTGAGGCCGACCCATGAATATATATATTTTATTTTTATTTTCTTCAAAAGGTGGGTACATGGACCAAGCCAAGTTATGCTTGGGTTTCATGGTTCTTCAAGTGGTTCACAATAATTTATCCAGGAGTTCTTCAAGGTCTTCAATGATCCATTTATGTCCACTCCAAGTACATCATCATTAGGAGAATTATTAATTGTTTTTACTTCACCCTCCTTGTTTCCACCAAGATCAAGTGCTAGGTATTTCCACAAGGGTTGATCAGTCACTTGAGAAGGTCCCATAGCCCATAGATCAAGGAAAGGAGCACACCACTTGCCTAGACCCGGTCTAGGGCTTATAGTGAGATCCTGGTAACTGACCAGGTGCCTCCATTCTCCTAGAGAATGGCTCTCAGCCCCAAGATGAGCTTCTAGTCCCAGACTGGATCAATATCCTGGTAACTGACCAGGTGCCTCCATTCTCCCAGAGAATGGCACTCGATGCTGCTCAGAAAAATCAACACTCCCTCTCAGCGAGAGGGTCATTCTCTGCAATACCAAGCTTGTCTTGAAAGTGCACAAGCTTTGTCAACGACAGAGGCTTCGTCAATATGTCAGCACCCTGTTCGTCTGTACGGATGTACTGGAGCTTCATGGCACCTCATTGTACCATATCTCTGATGAAGTGATACTTCATCTCAATGTGCTTTGACCTATCGTGAAATACAGGGTTCTCTGAAAGCTTAATGCAACTTTGATTATCGTAATGAATAATAGTTGGCTCAAGCTTTCCACCAAACAGGTCAGAGATAAGCTTTCTAAGCCAAACTGCTTCTCTACAGGCATCACTGGCAGCAATATACTCAGCTTCAGTTGTGCTCTGAGCTATGGAACCCTATTTTATGTTGGACCACGAGATCATGGCTGATCCCAAACTAAAACAGTACCCTGATGTGCTTTTCTGGTCCTCTGTACTGCCAGCCCAATCGGAGTCAGATTATCCAAGTAGCATTACTCCACTATTGGAGGTATATCTGAGCCCATAAGTAATAGTACCTTGCAAATATCTGAGCACATGTCTGGCAGCTATCCAGTGTATGTGCTTTGGCTTGGACATGAACTGACTCAATGCATTCACTACATAACAGATATCTGGTCTCCTATGCATTAGATACATCAAAGGTCCAATAAGTTGACGATACTAAGTAGGATCCATTACCTTTGAAGAAGTAGCTGAGTCACGTAACTTCTTCAGGCTTGATGTCATGGGTACACTCATGGGTTTGCAGTCATGCATCCCAAACCTCTGCAAGATATCAACTATATACTTCCCTTGTGACAGGAAGATCTCATATGGCTTTTGCCAGACCTTTAAACCAAGAAAATAGTGCATGAGTCTCAGATCCTTCATCTCAAATTCTGAAGTAAGCTCCCTCTTGCATTGAGCTATCAGTTGCTCCTCGCCAGTAAGGAACAGGCCATCCACATATAGGACTAGGATCAAGACATGGTTCTGAACAACCTTAAAGTAAAGGTTGGAATCAGTAGTGCTCTTGGAGAATCCCAAACTATGAAGGTAACCATCAATCCTAGCATACCAGACCCTTAGGGCCTATTTGAGTCCATACAAAGCTTTCTTTAGCTTGCACACATGAGACTGCATTTCGTGAGTCACAAAACCTTCAGGTTGTCAATGTAGACCTCTTCTTCAACTTCTCCATTAAGAAAAGTTGTATTTACATCCATTTGATGGAGTTTCCATCCAAAGACAGCAGCGAGGGAGATAATGGTCCTTATGGTGGTATACCTAGCAACAGGAGCAAATGTTTCATCATAGTCTATGCCTTCTTTCTGTGAGAAACCACGTGCCACAAATCTTGCCTTATATTTCTCAATGCTGCCATCAGCAGCATGCTTGATTTTATAGAGCCATTTGAAAGTGACCAAAGACTTCCCTTTTGGTCTAGAAACAATTTCCCACGCATCATTTTTCATAATGGAATTATATTCTTCTATCATGGCATCAATCCATACCTGATGAGTTTCTGCTTATTTGAATGTAGAAGGTTCTGTATCAATGAGCTTACTCATAAGACCTGAGTACTTATGGGGCTTCTTACTTTCTCTGAATGTCCCAGAAGGAGCTTTATGCTTCTCTGCTTCTTGCAATGTCTCTCGACACCAAGCAGGTCTTCTCTTGGAAGGAGGAACCTCAAGTAGTTCTTCAGCTGGTCTATCTGGAATTCGAGGCTCATCTTCTTCCTCCCTCTGATTCTCTGAATGAGGAGTCTGGAATGTCGGAAAGAGATTCTTCTGTATCTTTTGGAAGCTCTCTAGAGTGGCGGAAAATAGCTTCCTCATGAAATATCACATCTCTGCTGACTTCAATGTATCTTTGACCAAGAACATAGATACGGTAGGCTTTTGAATTTTCACTGTACCCAACAAATGTGCCTTTCTTTCCGGAAGGCTCCATCTTTAATCTCTTTTCTTTTGGCACATGGATGTAGACTGGAGTGCCAAAGATCCTCATGTGGTCAACTGCAGGTTTCTTACCTATAAAGACTTCTTCTAGAGTCTTTTCCCACAAAATGGCATGAGGACTTCTGTTTTGAATGTAGACAGCAGTACCAGCAACCTCAGCCCATAGAGACAAAGGAAGATCTAGATCACACAGGATGGCTTTAGCAGCCTCACAGACTGTTCTATTCTTTCTTTCTACAACCCCATTCTATTGGAGGTTGTAAGGTACAGTCAACTCCCTCTTGATTCCTGCTTCTTGACAAAAGTCATCAAAATCATTATATTCTAACTCACCTCCATTGTCTGACCTCAAGATACGGATGTGTCTTCCTGTCTGATTTTCAAGCAGCACCTTGAACTCCTTGAACTTATCAAAAGTTTCACTTTTGGCCTTTAGAAAGTAAATCCAGGATTTACGAGAGTAATCATCAATGAACAGTACATAGTATAAACAACCACTTAAAGAAGGTGAAGACATGGGTCCACAAATGTTAGAATAAATCAAATCCAAAGTCCCTTTTGATCTGTTGCTACTCTTTGAAAAAGATTTCTTGGTGTTTTTACCAAGGGCACAACCTTTGCAAATACCACTATGTTCATTAGAGAACTCAGGCATAC
This sequence comes from Larix kaempferi, assembly GCA_027924585.1. Taxonomy (NCBI): domain Eukaryota; kingdom Viridiplantae; phylum Streptophyta; class Pinopsida; order Pinales; family Pinaceae; genus Larix; species Larix kaempferi. Next base: position 48,377,022 of record BSBM01001229.1, read on the forward strand.
CTGTAACCATCTTTTGAAGACCGGGGAGAGCTGTATAATGAAGGTGCCCAAACCTTTGGTGCCATAACTCACAAGGGTTGATTGTACTGTGAACCAATACTTGAGTAGAATGCCCAGATGCCTTGTAAAGGCCTCCCTCTCGAACCCCAATCAATTCAGCTGCACTCAACCTTTCATTCTTTGACCACAGCAAAACCTTTTTGTCCATGAATATAACTCTGTAGCCTTTATCTTCTAAGCCAGCAACTGAAAGGAGATTTTTCTTCAAGCTTGGAACATACAGTATGTCTTCAATGTGCAACATGGTCCCTGAATCAAGTTGAAATGAAACTGAACCCACTCCCTCAATTTTGTAGGTGGAGTCATCTCCAAGTTCTACTTGAGTGTCAAACTTCTTCTTTCGATAACTTGTAAGAACTTCACGAGAACCTGTCATATGTTTTGATGCTCCACTGTCCCCCAACCAAGAATTTGAACTGTTGGTGATGGATCCTGCTAGAGCAGAGATCAAGTAGTATTCTCTTCTTGACTCTTCTTGCCTGGAAGACTTGGCATTCTTCTTCTTCTTTGGTTCTTCTTCTTCAGCTGTAGATGCTTGGAAACTTCTTTTGAACCTTCTCTGTGGCTGCCTGCAATCTCTAGCATAATGTCCCTTTTTGTAACAGTTAAAACGTTCAATTTGTGACATATCAATTTGCTTACCTTGTGGCTTGTTCTCTTTCTTCTTGGGAGGAAAGAGTTTCTTGAACTTTTTCTTAGTCTTGGCTGTTAGTGCAAGATTCCCTTCCTTAGGACCCCTAGTTCTGCTTTGAACTCTGCCTTCTTCTTCCAAACAGTCATGCCAAAGTCTCTCAAAATCTGGCTGAGTCTCACGTCCACTTACAGAAGCCAAGAAAGTTTCCCAAGAATTTGGAAGGCCATCAAAGACAGTTTGTACAAGGTCATCATCATCCACTGTAACTCCAATAGCAAAAAGTTGATCTCTTGCCTAAGCAATTTTTGTGAAGAAGGAGGCCACTCCTTCATCTTTCTCCATCTTCAATGTACGAAGTCTGTTTTTCAAGATTCTCTTTTGACTGGGTGCTTTCTTTTCGTACAGATTTGTCAAGGTATCAAAACACTCCTTGACTGTCTTCAGTGGTGTTATGGCAGGCATTATAGTCTCCTTGACTGAGTCATAAATAATCCTTCTTGCCTTGGCTTGCTTCTTCTTGAACGTTGCCCTTCTTGCATTTGATGTGGGCTCTTCTACAACATTGATGACCAAGTCATCAAGGTCATTCTCTTCCAAGGTGGCCATAAGCCTTGCTTTCCATGAATTGAAATTTGTTGAACCCTCAAGCCTGTCCTCTAGCCTGAAAGTGGCAGAAGAAGCCATCTCTGATCCACTGAGGGTCTGCTATCTCAATCTGTACTGTCCCAAGGTCTATGGAAGGTACAGTCACGTGCTCAAATGTTGTATACTTCACAAGCAGAGCTCTGATACCATGTTAAAAAATTAAAATTGATAGCAGTAACAGACTGTAAATAAAGATAGTGCAGAGATAGCTAGCAGTAAATACACATCTACAAAAATTGAACACAGTATTTTTCAAGGAGAAACCTTTCAAGGACAAAAACCCCAAAGCAATTATTAATAATTTATCTCCTGAATAAGATGACTAAGTTTTTACAACCGCAAGCTAAGAACAAGCCTTTTCAACAAATCAGAATTTGTTTCATTGATCAAGAAGAACCCTGTACAATGTCTGCTGACCCTAATCTGTCACTGAATGACTGTAGGTGTTGCTAGATGCCTGGAGCAGCTTCAATCTAACATAGTCAACCTGTACATGCCTGTAAATGACAAAAGTTACTAGTGTGAACTTCACTTAGCTGCTGAGCTGTTGTAACCTGTTCAAACCTGTTCCAAGGCTGCCGTGACCTGTTCAAACCCTATCCAGGGCTGTCGTGACCTGTTCAAACCCTATGTAGGGCGGTCGTGACCTGCTGTAGGTTGTGGGTGCCCTAATGGGGCTGCTGAATATGCAGAATTCGGGTAAAGCCCTAGCAGGGTTGATGTAACCCAAAATAATTCGGGTGGCAGCAATTAGACCAGCAAAAAAAGGATTGGGACTTTTACTTCTCCACAAAATATGAACCAGCAGAAAGAGGAGACCCACGAGCTAAGTAGAGAAGATAAATTACCCACGAGCTGAGCAGAGGAGATACTCACTAATTCGATGATACAAATGAGAAGTTCTTCCTTCTTATTTATAGTGAGTCCAGTGGCCAAGAAAAAATCATGTTGGGGCCGACCTGACTTTATATATATATTTATTTTCTTTTAATCTTCAATTGAGGCCGACCCATGAATATATATATTTTATTTTTATTTTCTTCAAAAGGTGGATACATGGACCAAGCCAAGTTATGCTTGGGTTTCATGGTTCTTCAAGTGGTTCACAATAAGTTATCTAGGAGTTCTTCAAGGTCTTCAATGATCCATTTATGTCCACTCCAAGTACATCATCATTAGGAGAATTATTAATTGTTTTTACTTCACCCTCCTTGTTTCCACCAAGATCAAGTGCTAGGTATTTCCACAAGGGTTGGTCAGTCCCTTGAGAAGTTCCCATAGCCCATAGATCAAGGGAAGGAGCACACCACTTGCCTAGACCCGGTCTAGGGCTTATAGTGAGATCCTGGTAACTGACCAAGTGCCTCCATTCTCCCAAAGAATGGCTCTCAGCCACAGGCTGAGCTTCCAGTCCCAGACTGGATCAATATCCTAGTAACTGACCAAGTGCCTCCATTCTCCCAGAGAATGGCTCTCAGCCCCAGGTTGAGTTTCCAGTCCCAGACTGGATCAATATCCTGGTAACTGACCAGGTGCCTCCATTCTCCCAGAGAATGACACTCGATGCTGCTCAGAAAAATCTGTTGAAATATTGTAACTTCAAAGAATATTATATTTGTATATTATTTATTTCGGAGATGTTCCATACCTCCGATGTGATTATACTATAAATCCGGAGATGTTTATTCCTCCGATTTGGTTGTGGTAACTAGGGTTATTAGACCCACCATGTGGGGGTCGGCCCAGTCAGTTATAATGGGGTATTTAACCTAATGGTTAAATACGAGCCTACATGTACTTGTGTAAAATACATATCAGAGTAGTGTATAAATAGAGGAGGTGTGTTCCTCATTATACACACACACTCACTTGAGGATAGCGCACTTGTGGAGGAGAGGTCTGCTATTGTGGAGGAGGAGATCATGTCTCAGGGTTTCATCTTTGTATATTGCTGGTCATATATATTGAGGAAGCTTTGCTGGGTTTTCTACCCCATGAGGGTTTCCCAGGATAAATCTTTGTCTCTTGTGTTTATGTTGTGCTTGTTGTTTCTTCAGTGATCCTGTATATGCTATTATTGTGAAATGGAATGTAATGCTGCTATTTTATATCTTAGCATATTAAATCTTAACATGGTATCAGAGCTAACCTGAAGGAAGACAAGGTATGGCACTAACGACACTTCCTTTACTTACGACAATTTGAAGGTTAGGGTTTTACATAGCAAAAACCAGTCATCGTAGCACTTTCGCTATAAATCCGTTTTGGCGAAGTTTTCGGATTTGAAATTGTTACAGGACGAAGATTAAATCTCCAGGTACCTTGTGTCCAAAGGACAACCTCTAATTCGTTGTACTTTGTGATTTATGATCAGTACAAGTTAGGGTTTCTGCCTCTTCCAGATCTCAGTCAAATTCAGGTGACCTAGGCAAAAAGGTCATAACTTGGGCTAGGAAGCTCCAAATGAAATTTCGTAAAAAGTGACAGGTAGTACACAGACTGTAATATCTCAAGAAACTTTTTCAGAGGCCGAAATTCAACCAGTGACACGTGGCACGCCATACAAGTTCACTCTCCTTTTTTATCCCATAAACAGGTCACGTTGCGACACTTGGCATAACTCTCTCTCAGAGAGTCCAATTGAGGTCAGACCTGTCAAGATGGAAAGATAACAGGTCGAGCTATCTCAGGAAACTTTTTCAGAGGCCGAAGGTGAACCAGTGACACGTGGCAGGCCGTACAAGTTCGCTCTCCTGTTTTATCCCATAAACAGGTCACGTTGCGACACTTGGCATAACTCTCTCTCAGAGAGTCCAATTGAGGTCAGACCTATCAGGATGGAAAGATAACAGGTCGAGCTATCTCAGGAAACTTTTTCAGAGGCCGAAGGTGAACCAGTGACATGTGGCAGGCCGTACAAGTTCGCTCTCCTGTTTTATCCCATAAACAGGTCACGTTGCGACACTTGGCATAACTCTCTCTCAGAAAACCCAATTGAGGTCAGACCTGTCAGGATGGAAAGATAACAGGTCAGGCTACTGCAGAAAAAGGGTTTCAGACCCTGTGGAGCAAAAATTTAAGAGTTATAGCAGAAACAATCAGGTGCATATTTCTGTCAAAACAGAATTATTTTTGGAGCACCTTTATTCATGGCTTCCGGAATTTAGGGTTTCGGAGAAAGTTAGAATTTTTGGAATCGGAGTCCACGGCTGAATGCTACTCAGAAAAATCGAAATTTAGAGACCAAGTTTGAATTTTTTGGTTGGGTGGAAGACCGGGCTTGATCAAACCCCAGTTCGGGATTTTGATCGGAAAGATGGAAAATTAGGGCTTCAGCAAAAGTTGGAATTTTTGAAGTCTGTAACCACGGCTGGAAACTCCTAAGAAAAATAAGAGTTTAGAGCCTTGGATTGAACCTTTTGTTTGGGCAGAAGGGTGGGCTTCATCAAACCTTAATTCGGGATCCTGTCCAGAAGATCCAGAAGTTTCAAAGGCAATTTTGAGGGGTCAAATTTTGGAAATTCCAAAGTTGAAGTATGCTAGTTTGATCAGCTCAGCAAGACATATTCTTTCATCCATTGAGAAGTGTGAAAGTCAAAGGTTGAATCTTTAGGGGTTTCTCTAGAAAACCCTAATTAAGCTCCAGATCAAGTTTCAGGGGGAGTTGAGGCTAAGGCCTTACATAAGAAGACTACAAGAAGTCTCGATAGGTATGACTTAAGGAGGCTCAGGTATGTCTTGAAATCTAATTCTTGATTAATTTCATGATGTGTTTGTCTTCATATTATTTGTTAGTACAATCTTGATTAATGTTAGACTTATCTTATCACCCTAGTAACAGTATGAATGCATGTGAATGATTGAAGACATTTATTGATTAGGGTTATATGATTGTACTAATGCATTATGGTGTTGTGTGAGGTTGATGTTGTCTGCTAACAAGATACAGGTACATCACAAAAGACAAATCAAGTTCCATGACCATGACCACATGAAGACAAAGACTCATCCATAATCTTTGTTCTACTTACGAGGTATGTATGACCTTGTTGTATTATGCTTAACCTATGAGACATGCAGGTTCTAGCTCAGGATCTCTAAATCATTGAAGAGATTGTTTAGGTATGTTGTACATAACTAAGTAGGTATACTAATCCAGGTATGTTTCCCATGAATCTTACCTTGTGTTAAGATCCCTTATATAAGTATACTTGGTATGATTGGTTATGCTTATTCATAAAGTTAGTAATCAAGGGATTATGCATATTATGTCTTTTATCTTGATTGATGATATGCATGAGTAAAACAAGACTTCCCTGAAATCTTGAATACTAATGTTTATTAACTATAACCATGACTATACATTCTCAAGATTATTTAGAACTATAATGTTTTGATAACATTTAGAACATACTAATGGGTGTATGTTTGTGTATGAGATCATGAGGATGACACTTGAACATGCACAGTGGTACATAATGAATAGAAGTTCAAAAGACATACAGAAGATCAAGCGGGAGGCAACCACACAAACATAAAAGATAAGCATTTGAGTTGTTATTTGAAATAGTAAATGATATTGCCTGTAATAGGTTGTATGCATATTTGTATTCCTATAATATATCATGCTAAGTGTAAATATTCATAGAACATTGAACAGTATACTACTAATATGCATATGATTGATAAGTTGGACAAACATTCCATTGTTGCTTGTCTAGAATGAAACCTCTTTGCTGACATGCTGAGAGTTGTGCACACTCTCGATAGTATGTTCTGGTAGAGATGGAAGGCATCTAGATAGCCACTGTATGCATACAGGATATGGGAAAGTGTTGTGCCAAAGTATTGGTCAAGATAGTTGCATAACTATGTAAATGATATCTGTATGCATAATAGGTTATCATGTCAATATGATTTGATGATTATGAAGTATTACTAATCATGTACCTAATTTTGATTTGTAGGAAAAATCATGATGAATGATGAACAAGTGATGGATGTTCAACAAAAGGATTTACAAATCAAACACACTATAGAAGGATTGTGGCTAGAAGATTCTCCTAGAAAGAGGAAGAGAATCATGATGAAATGTTTGCTCCAAGTGGCTAGATAAGACCATTCTCTTAATGGTGTAATTAAAGAAGAAATGTGAATCAGGTTTTGATAAGCTTAATGATCACCATGGGTGATGTGGATCTCAACCTTTGCTACAAGGTTGAATATGATTTCTATACACAGATGACATGGATGCAAGAAGGAACTCACCACAGAGTTCGAATGATATTGAGGCTCATATCAGTAGACCCATCTGATGAGAGATGGCATAGATAGATGACTGTAGAAAAGAAAATAAAAGTTCTTAGATTAATGTATTACTTCCTAGGTCTGGAAGTATGGAAAGGCTCAGTAGGAATCCTTCTCAACCATAGAAAGTATGCTGAGAAATCTTGAGAAGACTTGATATGATGGAATGGCCACTCTTATGGATTCCAACTTGAAACTGTTAGGAGATGACTCATCAGAGTTAGTGGATATAACTCTGTACAATCAAATTATTGGGTCATTGTTGTATCTAACATATACTAGATTAGAGATATGCCTTGTTGTGAACACCTTGAGTCAGTATCTAGTGGAAACTAGATGTGTTCACCTGATAGTTGCAAAGCATGTGATAAGGCACATAAAGGACACGATAGAATGCTATCTTGAAGATCATGACTTCAGATGGTTATTCAGATTCTGATTGGGCAGGAAGTGTATCAGACAGGAAGAACACATCGAGAGGATGTTATTGTCTGGGGTTAGCCATGATCTCGTGGTTTAGCTGGAAGCAGTCTAGTGTGGCTCTCAGCACAAGCGGAATATATGGTTGTTTGCTCCGCTAGTTGTGAAGAAGTTTGGCTTCAGGATTGTTTGACTTAGAGATAGAACCAACTGAGATCCTATGTGATAATTAGAGTTGTATCAAGATGACATAGAATCTAGTGTTCCATGATAAGTCAAAGAACATAGGGAACAAACAAGATATGACGCGGAAAGAAACTATAAAGTTTGAATTTGTAACAGGTTACCATTGTACTAACCAAACCTTTACCTCAAGTGAAGAAGTTACCAACATACTAACCAAACCTCTGTCTCGAGTGAAATTTGAATACTTCCGAGACAAGCTTGGTGTAGTTCAAAAAGGACCCTCCTCGAAAGGGGGAGTAGTATAGTCACTGATGATAAGTTGGTCTCATCGAACAACAAGGTCGATGATGAGGTAACCTGTTCTCCACACCTAGATACTTAGAAATATTTAGATTTAGGACTCTTATACTTAGAATACTTAGTTTTACTTATACATGCCTTTGATGTTAGATGTATTAGTAAGAATACATGCTTTTGATGTTAGATGTATTAGTAAGAATACATGCTTTTGATGACACATGTATTGATTAATGTACTTGTATGGTTGAGGATACTTGTACTTGTATTGATGAGAATACATGTGGGGATTGTATCATCCTTGAACACATGTTCTAAAGTGAGCCGTAGACGTATGGTCTCCGAGAATGAAGTCCTTAGTGGACAGTTGAGGGGATTGGATCATCCCTGGATTTTCAGTCCTAAAGAGAGCCGTAGACGTGAGGTCTCCGAGAATGAAGTCCTTAGTGGACAGTTGAGGGGATTGGATCATCCCTGGACTTTCAGTCCTAAAGAGAGCCGTAGACGTGAGGTCTCCGAGAATGAAGTCCTTAGTGGACAGTTGAGGGGATTGGATCATCCCTGGACTTTCAGTTCTAAAGAGAGCCGTAGACGTGAGGTCTCCGAGAATGAAGTCCTTAGTGGACAGTTGAGGGGATTGGATCATCCCTGGATTTTCAGTCCTAAAGAGAGCCGTAGACGTGAGGTCTCCGAGAATGAAGTCCTTAGTGGACAGTTGAGGGGATTGCATCATCCCTGGACTTTCAGTCCTAAAGAGAGCCGTAGACGTGAGGTCTCCGAGAATGAAGTCCTTAGTGGACAGTTGAGGGGATTGGATCATCCCTGGACTTTCAGTCCTAAAGAGAGCCGTAGACGTGAGGTCTCCGAGAATGAAGTCCTTAGTGGACAGTTGAGGGGATTGGATCATCCCTGGACTTTCAGTCCTAAAGAGAGTCGTAGACGTGAGGTCTCCGAGAATGAAGTCCTTAGAGGACAGTTGAGGGGATTGGATCATCCCTGGACTTTCAGTCCTAAAGAGAACCGTAGACGTGAGGTCTCCGAGAATAAAGTGATAGGGATTGCATCATCCCGGAACTACTAGTTCAAAATGTACGTGATGGGGATTGCATCATCCTGGAAACACTAGTTCAAAATGTACGTGATGGGGATTGTATCATCCCCGGACTTCGGTCCCTGAATTGATCCGTAGACGTATGGTCTTCGAGAATAATGTGATGGGGATTGCATCATCCCGGAACCACTAGTTCAAAATGTACGTGATGGGGATTGTATCATCCCCGGACTTAGGTCCCTGAATTGATCCGTAGACGTGAGGTCTCCGAGAAGTGGGGATTGTATCATCCCCGGACTGCGGTCCCTGAATTGATCCGTAGACGTGAGGTCTCCGAGAAGTGGGGATTGTATCATCCCCGGACTTAGGTCCCTGAATTGATCCGTAGACGTGAGGTCTCCGAGAAGTGGGGATTGTATCATCCCTGGACTGCGGTCCCTGAATTGATCCGTAGACGTGAGGTCTCCGAGAAGTGGGGATTGTATCATCCCCGGACTTAGGTCCCTGAATTGATCCGTAGACGTATGGTCTCCGAGAAAGTGATTTTTGATGTGGTTACTTGTATCGGTAGGATCCGAGAAGTGGGGATTGTATCATCCCCGGACTTAGGTCCCTGAATTGATCCGTAGACGTATGGTCTCCGAGAAAGTGATTTTTGATGTGGTTACTTGTATCGGTAGGATACTTGTATTGATGATGTGGTTACTTGTATCGGTAGGATACTTGTATTGATGATGTGGCTACTTGTATCGGTAGGATACTCGTATTGTTGATATGGTCACTTGTATTGGCATGAATACTTGTACTGCTGATGATCGTATGATGACGATACTGATGATCATGTGATGACGATGCTGATGATCGTATGATGACGATGCTGATGATCGTGAGATGACGATGCTGATGATCGTGAGATGACGATGCTGATGATCGTGAGATGATGATGCTGATGATCATGTATCATGAGGATCCAGATGATGATATTGTTGTAGCTGTTCAAGTGCTACAGAAGATAAAGACTCAATACTGAAGATGTCGATGTTCCAGCATTGAAGATGTTCCAGTAACTGCTTGAGTTACTAATGATGTTGAGAAAGCTTCCAATGATTTATAGATGTATCATGTATGATGTTGATGACTCCTTGCTCGTGCAGATACTGTTATAATATCCTTCTCGTTAAGGGGGAGTGTTGAAATATTGTAACTTCAAAGAATATTATATTTGTATATTATTTATTCCGGAGATGTTCCATACCTCCGATGTGATTATACTATAAATCCGGAGATGTTTATTCCTCCGATTTGGTTGTGGTAACTAGGGTTATTAGACCCACCATGTGGGGGTCGGCCCAGTCAGTTATAATGGGGTATTTAACCTAATGGTTAAATACGAGCCTACATGTACTTGTGTAAAATACATATCAGAGTAGTGTATAAATAGAGGAGGTGTGTTCCTCATTATACACACACACTCACTTGAGGATAGCGCACTTGTGGAGGAGAGGTCTGCTATTGTGGAGGAGGAGATCATGTCTCAGGGTTTCATCTTTGTATATTGCTGGTCATCTATATTGAGGAAGCTTTGCTGGGTTTTCTACCCCATGAGGGTTTCCCAAGATAAATCTTTGTCTCTTGTGTTTATGTTGTGCTTGTTGTTTCTTCAGTGATCCTGTATATGCTATTATTGTGAAATGGAATGTAATGCTGCTATTTTATATCTTAGCATATTAAATCTTAACAAAATCAACAAGGAGCTCGGATTTCGTGGAACAGAGGACAGCTCGGTGAGCAGGAGAACAGCAGCAATAAAATAATTTGTGGTTATCTTTCATATGTGTGCTTGATGTGGAGATTTCGGTGGAGCTCGTGGAGGACAGTTAAATTCGTGGGTTTAAGGACAATTTCGTGGTACAAACAGGAGCAGCAGCAAACCATGTTTTGTTTATCTTTTATCTCTGAGTTGGCTGGTTAATGGATGTGAAGAATCGAGGTGGTGATGCAATAAGATTTTTTTATCTCCTATTTTCTGGGTTCAACTAACACAGCAGGTTGATGAGGGCATATGAGCAGAATGATGATCTAGGACAGAGATGGCAGTTTATGGACAGTCAGATGTTATGAATTGAGTATTGATTTAAGATGCTGGCTGAATATTAAAGACTGGAATGAATGTACGCTGGATAGAATTGAAGATATATTTGACATTCTGGTAAAGCTGATATAACAGGAACAGATTGCTTGCTTGGGTAATGACAGTCAGTGATTGTCAGAATGATATGGACAGAGTTGTAATGGTGTATTGCTCGATTGTTTGAAATGTGATAATAAGTGTAGATGTGCGTGGCAGACTTCAGAAGAGTCTGATGTATCAATCTTGTAATTGGTAATCTGAAATTTGTATAGGGAGGTAGGGTGGAGCTGGGGAAAGACTTATCGGTCTTTTGGCAAGTTGAATCTTGTCTGGATGTTGAAGCATCCCAGTCAGTTGTAGCTGACTGAACCATTCTGGTGGGTGGTGCCACCTTATGGGTGTAGCCCATATTGGAGATTGAAGTCTCCACTTATATAAAATTTACAAAGCTACATCTTGTACAATGTGTTGATATTGATGTGTTTACGTTGATAATTCAAAGATGAATATGATATTGATGTGAATGAGAAATAATGTTTTTAAGATTTAAAGTTTGAAGAAGTAGAATTTTGGATTTAGTGTAGGCTCACTGTGATTCACCCCCCCCTCTCAGTGAGCCATTGTGTCTAACACAGGACAGGATAATGCACTCTTGGAGAGGGCATCTGCTTCTAAATTAAATTATCTGTGGACATGGTCAACCTGAAGATCCACAGAAAAGGACAGCAACTCTTTAACTCTTGCACAACAGTGCTCTAAGGAGAGGACATGTAACTTACAGGAGCCCTTTGACCAATTAACAATCGTCAGTGAATCTCCAAAAACTTGTAAAGTGGGAATGCCATTAACCATAGCAAAATGCAAGAGACACCGAAAGCCAACAGTTCAGATTTTGTATCTGAGGCCCTGTCACAACCCACCCTGAGATTAAAATAATGATCTTCACTGATTCTCAAGATGGCATCACATCCTCCTACACCATTTTGTGCTGCACCATCGAAGAACCCAGCTGCCTTGCTAAATGAAAAGGATGGGCTTGAGAGAAACCCTCTTTTCTTTTGCACCTGAACAGAAAAAAAGGACTTGCACAGTCCCAAGCTTTTCATAACACAAAAATAGACATATGGATGACAGGCCTTTAAAAATAACACTATTTCTCATCAACCAAATCTGCCAGCACAGAAAGGTGTGTAAAAATCTGTGTGTTTTAGCCGACTGATACCAACACCCAAAATTGGATGCAAAAATTTCATGTCCCCAATCCCCAGTCAACTAGGGAGACTAAGAACTTCCAGCCAGACCGATTTACTGAAAGAACAGCCAAAGAAGAGGTGGTCTAAGGACTCATTGTCCTTACTACAAAGACAGCAATGGTTTGGTCCAATCCAGCCCCTTTTCAGTAAGTTACCCCGAGTAAGGATGCGATTTTCCATAACAAGCCAAAAGAAACATTTGAGCTTAGTTGGGATGTGCCATTTCCAAATTTTCACAAACCACCATTTAGAAACTGAGAAGCCCTGAGCCAGGGCAATGGCTTCATATGCATTTTTCGCTGTAAGCTGACCACTAGAATTATTCCAATCCCAAACTGAAGAGTCCACAGAGGAGGACAGTCGGACACCTGCACAATTGAGAGAATTGATGTAGCTTGACCACTCTGTAGCCCACATACTACCCCGGAGGCCCAAATCCTCAGCTTGCAACCAATATTTGTCATTGGAAGACAACCTTTCTGGCCTTTTAATCTGATCTAATATAACCCAAATCTGCTAAGAATTCAAGGAGATAACTGCTGAGGACATAGTGCTCACAACGACCAATGATAGGATCCACACCAACACGGATATTAGAACCAGTACCAACTTTCCAGGCAATCCTGTCATTAATCCACGGAATCCACGGAAATTTTTTACGAAAACCACTCCAAAAATATGAAGTGCCCCTCAATCTTTTCTGAGGTTTTCTGAACCAATCTAAAACAGGTTTTCCTTTTAGGTACTTCGCAGAGATAACTTTTTGCCATAAAACATTACCAAATAAAGTTCTCCAGCAAGATTTCAGACAGAGCGCCTTATTAAACCAGCAGAGGTTTTTTATGTCCCAGCCTCCCATTGCTTTGGGTTGGGAGAGGCTGATCCAATTAACCAGATGGATCTTTTCACCCCAGTCAGTTCCAGACCATAAAAAATTGAAGATTTTTTGCCTTAAAATTCTCAGAACTGATTGGGGTATCAAAGCCAAGAAAAACCAATAGACAGGAAGGGCCACCAAGACAGAACGTATTAAAGTCAATCTTCCTCCCAGAGAAAGATACCTGTAGGACCAATTGCAGATTCTTTTTTCAACTTTTTTAATTAGCCAGATACAGTCTTTTGTAGAGTAATTATTAGGCTTTAGTAAAAAGCCCAAATACTTCAGTCCTGACTCCAACTCTTCCACCCTGAAGGGGAATATACAAGCAAGCTGTGGACTGACATCATCTGGATTCTGAGCCGACAGTCTTATAAATTAGTAATCACTGAAATGTGGTTGCAGAATGTTATGATGCACTTTGGATTTCTGCTCTTGTGGGCCACATGTATCAAAATCTATCAGTTGCTTTTCTATTGATAATTGAATAAATATACCTCCAGAGGTCGAACATCGCTTTTGCTCCTAATATCCTAAATCTTAAGAATATAGCATTTGCGCCTTTAGAGAAAGTATGTGTACCACACTATAGATACACCATATATTTGCATGCAGAAACTTTAAGATAACATGAGTCATAGATTTGCAGAACATGAGAATTTGTGATATATCTCATTTCAAAAAAAAATTGCTTTCATTTCGAAAGCTTACATTCCCTTAGCCATCAACTATAAGCTTCCAAAAGAAAATACAGGATTTATAGAGTGGGACTAAAAGCTCCTTCCACCTCCTATCCAGCTTTAGCTCCCAAAGCCCACCTTATATCTCTGCTTCATTGTGAATAATTTTCATACCCACTATCTTAGAGTGTAATTGAATAGTATATACTGGGTGACAGTTCAACTACCTAGTAATGGCCACTGTGGTAAGTGACATGCTAACAGCCTGTCAATCCACAGAATTATTTGTACCTTAACAAGTGGTTGATGTTTGCTTGATGGGTTGTCTGTTGTCGCTCTACCGTTGGTCAGGTCCTAGTAATCAGTGATCCTTTCTTCTAGCCATCAGTTTCTCATGTTTCTCCTATTGAGAAGGGAACAACGGAAAACAAACAAATGGGTCTCTAAACTAAAATTTATAATCTTAATCCACAGCATTTGTTAATTTGTGATCATTATACTGTGGATTCGTATTTCCAACCTTGGGGTTTCTAAACATTTGATTACATGTTTTTTCTCTTCCTCTTCTTTTTTGAAAAAATGCATCATATGTTACATCTTTAAGAATGCAAGAGAGGAGTGAAAACATGAGTTTGCCTTCGCCAAACATGTTTGGATGCAAATAATTATAGATGGCATGGTACAAAAGGACTCTACAACCTGCAGAGAAGAAATGCAAAATTTTTGGTTCTCACCATATCACCCTTTACCACTACCAGTAATCCCCACAAGAACAGACCCCGTTCATGAAATGATGGAAGCGGATTGCATCCCTTAAGACAATTTCTCGTCCAACAATCTTGGAGATGAACTTAATAGCGTTATGACAGTCACCACAGACACGGAGGTTTTTCACTACTCGAATAGTTTTCCAAGAGGGGGTACTGATCAGCCCAAATGCCACTGCTAGTTTTTCACTGTGATAGCAAAGGAACTTTTCCTTGTGTTCCTCTTCCACATTATGCAACACAAAACTTTTGTCCGGCACATAACCTACTGCTTTCATCTGCCCAGCCAATGTATCCAATGTTGCATAAATTTCCTTAATTTGTGGGTGCAATGAATCATCTGAAACAAAGGCATGCACCCTTGTCTCGACCTCAATCCAGCTATATGCTGTTTCTTTCTTCACTCCCCTGTCATTCATCATTTTTCTCACCTTTGCTACTTCATCCCACTTGCCAGCAGCAGCATATATATTAGAGAGTAGTATATACGGTGCTGCATTTTTTGGTTCCAACTTGAAAAGGCATTCTGCTGCACGTTTTCCCAGCTGAATATTCCCGTGAATTCTGCAGGCACCAAGCAGTGCCAACCACATAATAGCATCAGGTTCACATGTCATCTTGTTAAAGAAATCTTCTGCTTCATCTAGACATCCATAGCGACCAAGAAGATCAATCATGCAGGCATAGTGGTCTGCTCTTGGTGCTACACAATGATCTTGACTCATGGAATTATAATATTTATAACCTTCATCCACTAGTCCTGCGTGGCTGCATGCAGAGAGAACACTAATAAAAGTGACCTCGTCTGGCTTCATGTTAGAATGTAGCATTTCTTCAAATAGTTGGAGAGTTTCCCTGCCATACCCATTCTGGGAAAATCCTGCAAGCATAGCATTCCATGAGATCAAATTCCGCTCAGGCATATTTTTGAATACGTGGAGTGCACTCTCTATGCTTCCACATTTTGCATACATATCAATGAGGGCACTTCCAGCAAAGACATTTGTTACAAACCCACTTTTAAAAATATGGGTTTGGACTTGCTTGCCCATTTCCAAAGCAGCTACAGTGGCAGCGGCTCTAAGAATGCTTGCAAAGGTGGCCTGGTCTGGTTTAACGCCTCTCCTTTGCATTTCGTGGAATAATTTCAACGCATCCTCACTATGCCCTTTCTGTGCATAACCTGCTATCATTGCAGTCCACGAGATCACATTACGGCTAGGCCTTCTTTCAAATATCGAGCGTGCTTCCTTTAAGTCCCCACATTTGGCATACATGTCAACCAGAGCATTTCCCACAAAAACGTTAGAGTCAAAATTTGTTTTGATGATTTGGGAATGAATTAGTGTCCCCTGTCGGAGAGATTGCAAACTAGCACATGCTCTAAGAACACTCGCAAACGTGAAGTCGGTAGGCTTCATGCCTTCCCTATGCATTTGTTGAAAGAACTTGAGGGCCTTCTCCCCGGTCCCTAACTGGGCATATGCTGTGATCATTGCATTCCATGAAACTCCATCCCGTTCAGGCATTTCCAAGAATAATTTGGCTGCGTTATCAATGCTACCGCATTTCGCATACATGTCAACAAGGGCATTTTCCACAAAGACATTCAACCCATATCCATTTAGGATGACATGAGCATGGATTTGCTTGCCCTTCTTTAGATCTAGTAGGCTGGCACATGCACTGAGAATCCCAGCAAACGTAAACTCAGATACATCTATTCCTTTCATTTGCAGTTCGCTATAAAGGCACAAGGCATCCTTCCCCCGTTCGTGCCGAGCATATCCAGCAATCAGGGAATTAAACGAAACATCATCTTGCTCCGGCATTGTGTCAAACATGAGCTGTGCATCCTCTATATCTCCACATTTTGCATACATATCAACAACAGTATTCCTAATTAACACATTTGATTCATATCCAACATTAATTATATGGCCATGAATCTGCTTACCATATTCCAAATTTCCGAAACTGGAACAAGCGCTGAGAACAGTGGAGAAAGTGATCTGGTCTGGGTTGACTCCTTCCTTTTGCATTCGGCTAAACAACTTCATGGCCTCCTCATTCCGCCCATTTTGTGCATATCCTCCAATCATAAGAGTCCATGACACTTGATTTCTCTCAGGCATATTGTCAAACATTTGGCGCGCCTCCTCTACATTCCCAAGTTTGGCATACACTGTTATCATAGTGTTCCATGATAATATATCTCTTCTCTGCATTTTGTCAAACATTTGGCGCGCCTCCTCTACATTCCCAAGTTTGGCATACCCTGATATCATAGTGTTCCATGAGAAAATATCTCTTGTTGGCATTTTGTCGAACAGTTGGCGTGCCTCCTCCACATTCCCAAGTTTGGCATACCCTGCTATCATGGTGTTCCATGAGAATATATCTCTTGTTGGCATGTTGTCGAACAATTGGCGTGCATCCGCAACACTGTTGCATTTTGTAAACATGTCAACAAGACGGTTGTCTAAATAGACGCCTGTCTCAAAGTTGGTTTTGGTCATATGGGTATAAACCCTTTTTCCCTGTGACAAGGATTTTGTATCGATGCAAGCTTGCAAAAGCCGACCGTAG
Organism: Larix kaempferi; assembly: GCA_027924585.1. Classification (NCBI taxonomy): domain Eukaryota; kingdom Viridiplantae; phylum Streptophyta; class Pinopsida; order Pinales; family Pinaceae; genus Larix; species Larix kaempferi. Next base: position 48,393,919 of record BSBM01001229.1, read on the forward strand.
ACGCTGGAGTCTGCCTGAACGCCACATGCAACCATTTTATATAATATGTCAACTGCTTCTCTCAATCTATTCTCCTTGCATAGAACATCCACAGCTTCTTTGAGCTGCATTTCTATACGTCTGTTGCAGTTAAGCCTAAACCCATTGATGCCTGCATACACATTCCCCTGGTCTCTATGTTTCTCTAATTTGTCTCTCAGAAACCGTTTGTTTGAAAACAAAATTGGCATCACAGCAGTTTTGGTTTCAGCAGCAGCTACATTGAAATTGTTGTGGTAACTAGAGATTCCCAAGGCTTGTGTGCGGCTTCCAATGCATCCTAAAATCTTCTTACTGATGCGAGTGGGATTGCTTGGCTTCTTCATAATTTTATCGTTGCCAAACACAACTCCGTGAAATTCATTCTGAGATTTTATCATATGTTGTCACCAGAATATCCTCAAATCAAACTTAACACTTCTGGAGAGTGTGAGCCGAGGATTGTTTTAAAATTTAAAATTTAGTCTTATAGGCAAAATTTAGCGCTAAAATTTTTAAGAGAAAGAGGCTAATCAACATAGTTTCAAATGTCATTTTGAAGAAGTGGTCCAAGTATTCCTTCATCTATAACCTTATAAACAGATCTCACTTAAGGATAACCACCGCCAAAAGCTTACTTCCAAGTTGAATGGCCCATATAAAGTCCTCACCATGTTGGGCCAGTGGTTTACAAATTGGAGCTTTATAAACCCTATAAGATTCATCCAATCTTCATGTCTCCTAGTTAAAGAAAGTGGTCAGATCTAATTTCCATATTCAAACTGGTGTTCCAGAACTGGACGAAGAAGGTTCCATTTGGTTGCAACCTTAGGTAGTTCTCAACAAAAGAGAATGTCGTCTTCGCCATGGAACTATTGAACTAGACATGATACAATGGAATCCACACAACCCAAGGATGCCACATGGGAACCAAGAGAGTTACTTCACAATTTCCTCATCTCCAACCTTGACGACAATGTTGTTTTCTATTGGGGGCATGTTAGGGTCCTACCCTAACCACTTAAGTAGATAGAAAGGTTGCTATGTATTGAAGCTATCTCTATTAAATAAGCCCCATGAAGTAGATATAGTGTGAAAGAAATAATTGTAAGAAAGTTTACTAGAAGGTTCCACCTAATAGAAAGTTCCTTCATTGGAAAGTTCCTAGGAGGTTAAAAAGAAACTATTATAAGAAAGCTTACCAGAATGTTCCGCCTACTAGAAAGTTTCTAGGAGGTTAGATAGAAACTATATAAAGAAGCAGAAGCAATGTAATGGATGTTTTGTTAAGCATATTGCAATTGGAGGTTGCCCCCACGAAAAGGCAAGTGAACATTGCTTTCATCAATAAAGCTATTGTTATTAGTGGTATTTTGGTTCTTCTACAATAACCTATTGCTATGGTAGTTCCATCAATTTTACTCTAAATTTTTGTCACGTCCCCTCCCATCATACCAGTGCGATGGAGAGGATCGTGATGCTAAAACCGGGCATCTAGCACCATGAACTTTTAAATAAGCATTCACATAATATGAAAAGACATACAGAAATGTATAATTATAAGAAAACACAGCAGAAGTAATTTCAATTACACATCCATCATACATTCAAGATATTCATCAAATAAATAATTGCAAAGTTAACACAAGAGAATACTTATCTTAACAAAGTAGTCCCAAGCAACCAGCTATGCATCTACAACGTTCCACCCAACCATAGGCTAGTTGTGCTTATCAACCTCTTGATGCAACTGCCACCCCCGAGCTGAGCATGATTTCTACAAGGAACCAGGGAACAGTAGACTCACACATAGCCAAGCATACACCAAGATGAGCCAAGCCAATCTACAATTGGGTTTATCAGGCTGCTAAGAAATGGAAAGGAAGAATTGCTAAGCTAGTGAACTCAAGCACAGAGCCAAGGATACCTCTACAAGATCTATCTGGCTTGGCACCCACAATACCTACACACCCAACACAAGGAAGAATTCTCTTCACTGCTACACAGTCCCTCAAGCCATACCTTCCTTTCTAGTGCTCTCAGTGTGTGCATAGAAAAGTAGCCAAAGCCCTCTTGATCTTCTTGAGAGGTTACTCCCTCCCCCACTAGGTTTATCAAGCCAGTTCTGTCCACTACCACTCCAAATCTCTTGCTCACAGATTCAAACCAAAACAAGGATGCACATAACAGCAAAACCACAATTATTGGGCATGATAAAAACATGTTAACAGTGAGATGCCCAAAGATGGGGTTTCTACAAGCCCAGAAAAACGTGGGAAGACCCAAAATGAAATGGCAATTGGGGATTCAACCCTGGAGAGCAAAGACCGTTTTTAGAAAAATGCCCATGGGTATTTTGGGGCAAAAATGACCTTTATAACCCCCAAAATGTGACTCCCTTTCTCCCAGCCACTGTGTAACACAAAAACGAGCTCCCGGCTATGGTAAAAGGCAGGAAATTGGTAAAAAACATGATGGGGAAAGCCCAGCTAACTCAGAATGCGTGAGGGAGGAAAGACTATGGGTTCAGAATGGCTTTGGGCACCATTTCGTGGGTGTTTTCTTGCCCAAGAAGCAAAAATACGAATTCCCAGGTTGATGGCTTGCCCATGCACGAAATTGGCTTCCATACCTCTTCATTCCCAAGGCATTAACTGCCTCAACCAATTTCTGAAAGAATTAAATGATTGGGTCCATAACCCAAAATGGGTAGTTGAGGGTTTATGGGTTTTCTCATTGACACATGGATTAACACCATTGGCTCAAGGGTTTGAATAATTTCCCTCCCTATTCCTTGTAGAATCATGCCCCCATCTCTTTATTGCTTTGCATAGCTAGTTGTGGGTTTTTCATTAAAATTCGTATTTACATGATGTCTTAATTTACATTGTGCCTATCTAGCACAAGAACCATAGGCATCTATTTTTTTTTTAATTGTCGATACATAAAACGCTAAATCAATGGTGGGGCCTTGGCCTTGAGCTCCTCACCATGATTAAATAACAATATTTACATCATTTACGATTTAATGAAAAAGGGGGTCAAAATGGGGACGTGACAATTTTCTATATTATGTTATTTCCGCTCCAAATCTTTTATTTAACTAATAATTAGTCAGTCTATAAACAGCTTTTTATCAAATGTGAGAATTTTGGGTCATGAAATGCAATGACATTTCAACTGTGACTTTTATATATCAATACAATACTATTTGTTTATGTAAATAAAATAAAATAAATATATGATCCGTTAGTCATTTAATGATTTTCATATGCATCTTCTTATAACATTGAGATGCATATTCTAGGTTAGTGTCAATATTTAATGCACCATATTGATTTAATATACAAAGAGTAGATAGTTCACATAGATCACATGCTAGTTTCTGGAATTTGTACTTTGTGTTAGCCACAAATTCATTTTACAAAATTTTAAATCACGGATCAATTATACAAATGCTTACGTTGGGACAACTACAAGGACTCCTCCACACTTTTGTGGTGAACTCAAAAGCATTAAAGTTCATTTTTTGTAAATGTCCTTTATGTGGTTCAAATAAATGATTTTGGGTGTCTAACCTAGCCTTAGGGCTTCATTTGATTACCCTTGGACTGTTAAGAGATTCCCTTGGTATTTTCCTCGGCATCATGTTTTAATTGATCACTTTTGACCATACAATCTGCACTTGGATCTCTTTGGTCTATTTGGGCATTGTTGAGCCTCTTTCAACCCAGATATAGTTTAAAATGGTTAGGAAACCACTTTGGGCCCACAAGAAACCCCAATATTTCACAAGCACACTTTTACTTATTAGGTTAGATTTGGTCAACATCAATTGTTTTACTATATATTTTTGTGCTTTGATTACTACAGGTCGTTTTGGGCATAGTGAATACCATAATTGTGTGTATGAGTATGTTGCTGCCCATTTTTCCTACAATTTGATAGACTTGTTTTCAACTTAATGTGCACAATTTACTTTATTTTCTATGGGTTTAGGAAGCCAATACCCTCGATTAGACCATTGAAATGAAGATTACTTATAATATATTTATGGATTGCATTGGCATGGATTCATAATAGCTAGATGTGTTTTAATGGTTGCTCCTCCTTCTCATTTGGCTTCCTTTAACTCTCTCTCACTTATGTTAGGATTACATTCTATGCTCTTGTTGAGTACTCTAGACTATAACTCTTACATGCTCTTAATCTCTAATGTTTTCCTCTCTCTATTGTTAAAATTACTAAAGAGCCAAAGAAACATAATAACAAGCATCCACATAACATATAACACAAGATTTAACTAGGAAAAATAACACTAATATATATATTTATTACCCTTAGCCAAGAATGGTCACTCGAGGTTCTTTATAATGAAGACAATAAGCCACTTAAATGGGATTATTTCACATGAATACCATCGCCTAAAACAATGTGCCATTGCAAACCGCCTACAATAAACCCACCCTTGACCAAATCTAGATTAACCTAACAATACCCCTTTTAAACTTTATTTTGGATAAAAAACTTATCCCCCTCTATGTTTATCTAGGGATCATGGATTATTACAATAGCCTCCCTTAATTCTATCACCTAAAATATATGACTAGCCTTACATAAATGAATCCCTAATCCAAGGCCTTCGCATGGGATCTATTCATGTCATTCCACCTGGCCTCTGTGTGCTTTCGCCAATGCTTGCTTCAACCATTGGAATCTCATTCCATTGTGTGGAAAATTCTCCAACCGTTACTTTCTCGTTTGCAGTTTGTAGGATGGACTCGACAACAACAATAACTGCAATTTTGTTTCCTCTTTCATCTTTATTCTATCTACCAAGAAATTTTCATGCTTCCCAAGAAGCCCTTCCCTCATCAAATTTTGCCCTAATGAATTTTATGTCCTCTCTCAATGGACCCCATTCTCAAATTCCTAATGAGTGAGAGAGTTCGGGTCTACCTAGGCTCTGATACCATGTTAAAATTATTCAAGAGCCAACACAACATACTAAACAAACATCACATAACAAAGAATACAATAGATATAACCAAGAAAACTAGCACCAATAGATGTATATATTATCATTAACCAATCTAGCCAAGACTGACCACTTGAGGCTCTTTACAATGGAGACAATAATCCACTTAAATAGGTTTCCTTTACATGAATACCATGGTCTAAATCCACATGCCACTGTAAACCACCCACAATAACCTACCATTAACTAAGTTAAGATTAACCTATTATCTATCATCCCCCTTGTTTTCCAGGTAGTGTTGTAGCTATTGTTCATAGCCTTCATCTACTAATTTGGGTATCTTGACTTCAATTTGGGACCTATAGATTGCATATTGTGGTGGTTTGGAGCATCTGCCTTTTCACACTTTGATTGGTCTTACCCCCACCCTTTCACCTCAAAGGAACACTAAAGGCATATGTGCATCATTTACTTCCATACTTGCATTTAGTGTAGATTTGCATGTTTGTGTTGTTTGTGTTAGGGTCCTACCCTAACCTCCCTACTTTAGGCTACATAAGAGTTAGTAAATTTGTAGCATTCCAAACATAGTAAGAAAATATTTAATTTATATATAAACCAACATAGATCCATCTTAAACTAGGATCTATTAAGCACCGAGAGGGCTCCAATTTCTTGAGGTGTAATTTTTTGTTTTATCTTAAATTTTTTACATATTAAGAAAAAATTTACCCCTCAAGAAATTGGATCCCTCTCTTTTAATTTTCTAATTAGTTTTTATTTTTGATAAGTTATGAGCCGACATGAAATTTTCTAATTACTTATTCGAGGATAAAAAGGGGGTTGGCCCTGCATGTAAGGTTTTTTTAATGGTTTTGCTACTGGTTTTCTTGGTTCTTTTCCTTGGGGTTGGTGAGCTCATTGTGGGGGAGGGGGGGGAGGTTGAATAATAAGTGAGTGTTGGAGTCAAGGTCGTAGCTACGGTAAAAGCTGCGAATTTTGGGAAAAAAAGCACAAGTATGGAAGGAAAGTGCTAATTTTGGGACAAGCACTAAGTTTTGGGCAAGAAGGAGACGGTGCGCAGTACGGTGCCAGATAGACAAGCTCAGCGAAGATCATGGACCGGAAATCGCGGAGCTCGCGCGCACGACAGAAGAGAATGAAGGCTGAATAGAAAGCTCAGCTACCATAATAAATAAGGCGATGGAGTAGAGGGCTCAGCTACCCTCATTTAAAGGCTTAGTACAGAAGTTATGGTTGCTCGGATCAAGGAGGAGCAACGGACCAGAGCATTGAAGGTGAAGGACAAGCGCCCATACCCACAATCTGCGCCGAAAGTCAAGGAGCCTGCAGGAAGCGGCGACGTGACTGCAAGCGGCGCCTACAGTACACCTAGCCATGTGCGTGGTTAGGGTTTTTGGGAATCACTGTTGGGAAAGGCCCACAGTTTTGTAAAGGTGCGACCGCCATGGCCACCTATATATATGAATAATTGTAATGGATAGATGTTAGTTAGAGTTAGCAAGTAAGAAGTAGATACTCTTGGGATAGATTGATGTTTAGACTGTTAGATAGTCAGTCTCGAGGATAGGTCATGTGTTGATTATCCTTTGTTAAGTGTTCTACCGAGTCTGTAGAACTAGAGAAGAATCGGATAGCTGAGGAGCTAATCCCTGGGTAGCCAGACAGTCTGTGTGACGTCTGCGCCTTTGTAATCTCTGTAGAGAAGAGACTAGATTGAGAGAAGGGCTCCTAGCTGTGTGCGTGGAGTTTCCTGTAAGGATCTAAGGCTGCAGCTGTGTGCGCAGCATATTGTATAACTCTATGGTTTTCTGGTTAATATAACACTCCCGAGGACGTGGTTTTCCTCGAGGAGAAGAGCTTCACATATTTCCCCTTGTTATAATGCTTGCGTGAGTGATTAACTGTTTAAGTTCATTACATGTGTATGCAAAACTCTTGTATTATCTTTGTGACTGTTGGATTGAGTTTGGGAAGGTCCATTGATAGCCATAAGTGTTAAGAACTGAAGAAGTGGTGGAGCGCTGTCGCTGAAGCGATCAAGGACTGCGATACTTCGCTATTTGCGCAGGGCGAGGAAGTACGTAACGCTTCGACGCAAGGATTAGTTGCCCTCTGCGCCAGAGAAGGAGGAATTCGCGCAGTTGCACCGAGGGGCCTGCGGGAAAGTCGGACCGCCGATATCTGCGGAACCAGAAGAGGAAAGAACAATCTTCGCGTCACCACGGTTGAGGAAATCTGATTCCTTAGCCCCCCCATAGCCACTTCGGGTGAGACCTCGAGCTGCTGCGCAGCTCGTTGCCGAGAGGGCCAGTGCGCCAAGGGGTTTGTTGCTGCGCTTCATTAAAACCCGGGTCTGCCCAAGAAAGCAGCCAACAAATGGTTCCGTTGCCTTGAGACTTTTTATTCCAGTGACGCGCGAGATTGAAGCCAACAAATGGTTCCGTTGCCGCGTGACTAAAACTTGCTATTTTTGCGACGTAGAAGGTTGTTGCTCAGCCAACAAAGGGTTCCGTTGTCTTGTGACTTGTTGCTGTGAGACTTATTATTTCCGAGACGTCTGAGATCGTTGCTGAAGCCAACAAAAGGTTCTGTTACACTGAGACTTGCTCAGTTGACAAATGTGCTACTGGAATCCTACAGCTAAAGAAATTGGAGACTGGTTTGATTTAAAGGCTAAAGAATTCGCTGAACAAGAAAATAGAAGCTCTACGCTCCAAACAGAAGACTGGTTACAGAAGTATATTTATACTGATCTTCACGAAATTTTCTTTGTTACATTTGCACTAGAATTGCACGCTTGGATAGCCAAGTTAGCAGACTCTAGACCTACTGTGCGTATTGATCGACCCGTCGCTTGGACGCCTGAGCTAGTCAGTATTGTGAAGCGGATAGACAATCCTGTGTCCCGCGCAGTTGACTTTTGGTTGAATAGTCTACTGAAAGGTTTCATCACCGAGTTTGCAGTAGATACAAGAAAGAGTTTCAGTGAAGCTGAGAGGAATTTCTTCCAAGTACACAGAGGTAAGTTCTTAAATTCTCTGAACTTATGGATTAAAATGCTTCTGTATGAAAAAGGAAAGCTATGTATTACTTCTGATGAATAGCATAGACAAGTAATGTCTGTAGATTCTGATAGTGATCCTGAACTTATTGGTTGCACTCGTAGTGGAAAACGATATAAAGTAGGCCTTGACCAATATTCTTTTGAGTCTAGCCCAGACAATAGCCAAGTCCCTGGACCAAGCCATATAGAAAGACAAGGAAGTGCTCATATCCCTTATCACCCTTTTACACCGCAAAAACCAGACAAAGCTCAGTATAACCCTACAGTAACACCTTCAAGTAGTCCACACGGTACTTCTAGCACCTCTGTACCACCTTTATTTAACCAGCCCAGAAGCACTGCTACAGCAGCCTCACCTCAACCTAGCACAAGAAAGATGGGTGATGACATGAAGCTACCAACTTTTAGAGGAACAGGGATAGAAGACCCTGAGCAGCACTGGTTCTTATGTGAAGCCATTTGGACAATTAAGCAAATTAATGATGATGCTGTTAAACTGGTTCAGTTAGCGACCACACTAAGAGATAGAGCCTTGACTTGGTTCATGAAATACTCAGCAGCACAGAATAGAACGCTTGCTGAGGTAAGAAATGCTATGATTCGGGAATTTAAGAAACCTAAATCAGAATCACAGTGTATAACAGAACTCAAAGACATCAAACAGTTACCTACAGAATCAGTATGGGACTTTGACCAGAAGTTCAAAGCCTTGATAGATCAAGTAAGCTTCGAGTTTGCACCACAGCAACATAAAGAATGGTTCATTGCTGCACTGCTTCCACACATTAGACTTCCTCTCATGCAACAGAATCTCAATACTCAGGAACAAGCTCTAGAGATGGCTATGAAACTAGAAGCTTCGCCAATTGCGGGAACAAGCAACGATGTTGCGCATTTACAGAACCAATTAGCAAACTTAACCCTGCAAGTGCATGATATTAAGAAAGGCAAGGAGATTAAGGAAGAAATTTGGTGTACAAAATGTAAAGCCCAAGGTCATTCAAAGGACCATTGCCCCGTTTTCATAGACTATATTGCAACTGGAGCACCTAACCCTTTACCACAGGCACAAGGGCCTTGGTGTGAAATCTGTAGAACTAGAGGTCATAGACCACAAGAATGTCACTTACTTCAGAAATATGTACAAACTCCAAAGAATCTCTATTGCAATTTCTGTAAATCAGTAGGTCATGATGAGAACAATTGTAGAGCATATGATCTTATGATAGAAAGAAAGCATGATGTTTATAGGGTACAAGCAGAGACACAAGGACCCACAGCAGGTCCACTGTATGACCAAACCCGCGACGCCCGAGCCGGAAATTACAGGGGACGCGGACGCACAACAAATTTTGGTCGCGGAAGAGGACAGATCACTTGTTATAATTGCGGAGCACAAGGTCACTTTGCTAGGGATTGCCAAAATCCTACAACCCTCTGCAGGTATTGTAAATCTTCTGACCATATCATTGAAGAATGCCCTCAGTTACAGGCTAAGATGCAAGCAAAGACCCCACAGGTCAATCAGAATATTCAGTTGATTGCAGCAGACAAAAGAGAACCAGACCCTACAGTTAATATAGTGACACGCAGTGGAGCAACCACTGGTGCGCAAGAGATGGGAATGGGAAAGCAAGCGACGCAATGGGTGCGCCGCGCTAATATTAAACCAGCTCCACTTAACCTGCATAAGCAAAAAGAAGCATTCAAGCAAGCTCAAGAGTATTTCTCAGATCCGAGAGCTTCAAGTTCTGCCACAATTCCGCCGAACAATATTAAATCGCAAGTGCTAAGACAAGACAACCTTGTACAAGAACAGGCCACTACAGCTGGAAGACCTGACGAGGAGCATGCACTAGGCAGTGTTCATGCGTTCCTGCGACAATGTTTAAAATTGTTGCGCAATGAAAAGGCAACTCTAGAACTCCAACACCTGTTGGATCAGTGCCAACAGTCTGCTTCGACAAACACACCGCAGTGTGCTGTTCACCAGATTAGGAGTCACATTAGAACTGGAAAAGAGATGAGACTCACAGCGCAGATTGGAGCATTTGAAATGGACGAAGTCATGTTAGATTTGGGCTCAGAAGCCAATGTTCTCACTATGCAGACATGGGAACAGATGGGAAGCCCTCAGCTTACAAGATCCCCTATCCAGCTAAGACTCGCGAATCAGCAACGAGTCTCTTCATTGGGCAGACTACCCAATGTACCTATTGATATTGAAGGAGTCAGAAGCTCTGCAGATTTTGAAGTAATCAAAATCATGGATGATAGTAGACCATACCCAGCACTTCTAGGAATAGACTGGGCATTTGATAATTTGGCTGTCATTAACTTGAAGAAAAGACAGATGACTTTTGAGGATGACCAGATTAGGGTCATCGCACCACTTGATCCTATTCAAGGACCAAGGTATGTAGAACCCATTCGCGCAGAAGAAGAAGTGCGCCACATGGAAAGTTTGTACCAAATGACTACTAATCACAGTGACTATGTCAACCCCACAGCAGATGGCCATATCAGCTGGCGATGCGATAGCTCGTGCACATCAGACTCAGATGCAGGATTGGAAAACTGGCAGAATCGTTCACATGAGGTTTCTGCAAGACGTTGCGCTATGATGACTAAATCCATTCGATGGATTGGCACAGAATTAACCGACACTCCAATTTTTGATGGTTCAACCGAAGTAACTAAATTCATACAGGAATATGAACAAAAGCTTCCAGAACCGCAGCGCATACAGGCACTGGACGTAGCATTGCGCGCCACACCCGCAAGATGGTGGGTTGCGCATAAGGAGAATATTCATACATGGCAAGACTGTCGCAGACTGATACTGCGCAGATTTCAGGACACCATAGCCGAAGTCCTACACAAGTATGAGGGACAGAGTGACCCCAGGTCACACATTGAAGCATGTATTCAGCAATGGTCAGATATTCCGCAAGATGAATGGGTTCACCTATTCATCCACACATTGGATACAGTTCCAAGGAACTGGTATACTGAAACAGAATTACGCAGAGGCACTTTCACTTGGCCTCTAATGATAGAAAGTTTTCAACTTACCTTCAGTTTTGAGTCAGAACATCCAAGTATTGATCAGGCTCTGAAGTGTATTAAAAAGAAGGTATTTGAACCATGTCTAGTAACAGAATATTCCCAACCAGATTGGGCTGTCCAGATAGAACATGCCCTGGAATGCTATAACTTCACCGCTGAAGATGAGGAGGACGATCCTCGCAACGTCAATATCCCAGAATCAGAAGGGACGCGCAATATTGAAGGTCCTGAGCTTGATATTCCTGCCATCACAGAACACATCAAGCTCAAGAAGATTAACATTGGTACAGAAGCTGAACCAAAGTTTGCTTCTATAGGAGATTATTGGGATGATGAAACTGTTGGACATGTTTCAGAATTATTGCGTGACTACCAGGATATCTTTCCTACCAAGTTCACAGAAATGAAAGGCATCCTAGGAGACTTAGGCGTGATGCGCATACCTCTGAAACCAGATGCCAAGCCAGTAAAGCAGCGCCCATACAGGTTGAACCCGCGCTATAAAGAAAAAGTCAAAGAAGAAATTGATAAAATGCTTGCAGCAGGTATTATTGAGCCAGTACAGGAAAGCGATTGGATTAGTCCTATGGTGGTCCAAGAAAAGAAAACGAAAGGTGAAATAAGAATCTGTGTTGACTTGCGCAAACTCAATGATGCATCAGCGCACGATCCATTTCCCACTCCTTTCACAGACGAAGTACTTGATAATGTTGGAGGACAAGAGGCTTACTCTTTCACTGATGGGTTTTCGGGATATCATCAGATCAGAATTCATCCGGATGACTGCCACAAGACTACTTTTGCAACTGAATGGGGCTCATTCCAGTATACGGTAATGCCCTTTGGTCTTAAAAACGCACCTGCTATCTTCTCTCGAGTTGTTGTTGCTGTTTTTAAAGAATTTATTCACAAGTTTCTAGAAGTCTATTTTGATGACTGGACTGTATTTGGCCTATTAAAGCACCATATTGCAAATCTGCGCATGATGTTAGAAAAATGTAGACAGCATCAGATTTCCCTTAACTTGAAAAAATGTATCTTCTGTGCCCCCTTTGGTATTTTGTTGGGACATATTGTATGCAGACAAGGACTCCTGATGGATCCTGCAAAGGTTGCCATCATTGCTAATTTACCTGCGCCCAACTCAGTTAAACAATTGCGCACTACATTGGGACATACAGGATACTACAGAAAATTCATCAAGGGTTATGCAAAGATCACAGCGCCTATGGAAAGATTGCTCAAAAAGGATTCGAAGTTCCAATGGACAGAAGAATGCCAACAGAGTTTGGACACACTTAAAGAAAAGATGATCACAGCGCCTATTCTAGTTTTCCCGGACTGGAGAAAACCTTTTCATGTTCATGTTGATGCTTCTTCCATAGCATTGGGGGTTGTGCTTACACAGCCTGGAGAAGGAAGTATTGACCACCCGATTGCTTACTCCAGCAGAAAGCTATCTACAGCTGAGAAGAACTACACCACCACAGAAAGGGAAGGATTAGCTATGGTGTATGCCTTACAGAAATTCAGACACTACCTGTTAGGCGCTCATTTTAAAATATACACTGACCATTCTGCTTTGAAATATTTGGTCAATAAACCAGTGTTAGGAGGAAGAATTTGCAGATGGCTACTGCTCTTTCAAGAGTATGATTTCGAGGTCATTGTAAAGCCAGGCAGACTGAATGCAGGGCCTGACCATCTATCCAGGATAGAGTCAGGAGAGGAACCTACAAGTCTGGAGGACAATCTGCCTGACGCACAGTTGTTTTCTATTCAAGCAGCAGACGAATATTATTCTGATATTCTTGAGTTTCTCACTACGGGGCAAGCGCCGGCTGAGTTTACAATCCAGCAGAAGAAGCAACTTGTTGTCAGAGCCGCAGACTTCACTTTAATAGCAGGCCAGCTTTATAAGTTGGGCCCTAACGAAGTTTTGCGCAGATGTATTTTACCACATGAAAAGAACTCTATCATCGCAGAAGCGCATTCAGGTACTGCAGGAGGCCATTTCGCAGGAAAGCCGACCGCGCAAAAGATATTAGCCGCAGGCCTTTGGTGGCCGACATTGCACAAGGATACTAAGGAATTCTGTAAATGTTGCGATGTGTGCCAGCGCACAGGAAAACCCTCAAGGAGAGATGAAATGCCGCTAAGACCCCAGATTACACTGCGCGCTTTTGATAAATGGGCCATTGACTTTGTAGGACCTATTAACCCACCAGGAAAAAGAACTGGCGCAAGATACATCATTACAGCTACTGAATACCTCACCAGATGGGCTGAGGCGAAGCCAGTTAAGAACTGCGACGCTTCTACGGCCGCGCAGTTCATCTTCGAGAATATTATCACTAGATTTGGATGTCCAGTGATTCTCATGAGTGATCAGGGTACACATTTCCTCAATGAGACTATAGAGGCCCTTACTGAAGAATTCCAAATTAGTCACCATAAGAGTACACCCTACCATCCTCAAGCTAATGGTACGGTGGAAGCATTCAATAAGATTCTTGAGAATGCCCTGACGAAGATCTGTAATCAACAAAGAGATGATTGGGACCTTAGAGTCACAGCTGTATTATGGGCTTACAGAACCACTTGCAAGAAACTAACAGGTCACACACCTTTCAGTTTGGTGTATGGACAAGAAGCAGTTATGCCCATGGAATACATTATTCCCAGTCTTAGAATTGCGCAAATTACAGAAATGGCAGATCCTGATACTATGAATGAAAGACTTTCGCAACTGCTTGCCTTAGAAGAAGACAGACTCTTAGCCGGATTCCATCAATAGGTACAGAAGGCAAGACAGAAAGCTTGGCATGACAGGCATATTAAGAATAAAGTCTTTCAGGAACGAGACTTGGTACTCCTCTATGACAGTAAATTTACCAAGTTCCCAGGCAAGTTTCGTGTACACTGGTTAGGCCCTTTTCAGGTGATAAAAATAACAGACGGAGGCGCAGTTCAGCTTGCAAAGCTTGATGGAGAATTACTACCTACAATGATCAACGGGAGTCGGCTCAAGCTTTATCGCGACGGCCACTCCGCTCTGTCGACCTAATATATTCCTAGTGATGCAGATGCCCAGTGTAGTTGAAAGAGGCACCGCATTCAGTCTACACGGAAGTTGCGAGACACTCAGTCTCCGGCTTCCTGTGCAGTTCCTAGAAACATCCGCGCATGTCTAAAGTTTGGATGGAGCGAACAAAGTTGCGCTCTCGTGAAGCTCCTCCCCAGACCGTTGAACTATCGCTCTTGCGGAGTTCCCTTTGATAATTTGCCGCTTGAAAAAGTTTTGTTGTGGACCCTTAGAGGCACAGTTCCCTAAGTTGAAATGACCCACCGGAAATTTTGAATTACAGCAGTTATGTAGCCGCGTCTGAATAAATGAAGGATAAGTCCGCTATTTAAGTCTAGCCGTTCTGACGGATTCGGCTTGATCTCCGAAAGATTTGCATTTAACTCAGGCGCCGAAAGCATTAGCTTCTCCCGGAAGGCTGTCAGAGCCCGTCAATCACACTAAATGCACCCCTACGGCGAGGAGGATAGCGTGTTGTCAACTCATCTATAGCCGCCTATAGCTACGTTACCCCACTTGGTCGCATTTACTCACCTCTGGCTATAAATACCTCACACTTGTATAATTTTTGGGTTACTTTCCTCGAGTTGCTAGCTTGTTTACGAATCCAAGTTATTGTTTTCAGAGCCGAGTCGTGCAGAGTATTTTCCTTTGTTTTCAGCGTCCATATCCTACGAAGGTCCGCCATTTGCTGTCCAGAGTTTTGTTCCCTACATCGATTCAAGACGGAGAACCTGTCAACTGAAGAAGTTGTTCGTCAATTCCTGCGCCGAGGCTTAGATTTCGGCATGACTACTCCAGTCACGGCTTCGACTTATGTACATCCTGGTTATCAGGATCCCAGACAGTCTCCGGCTACAAGAGCGTCGCCATCCCACCCAGAAGAACCTGTTCCAGAGCCGTTGGCGACCATGGTGAACTATATTCCGCCGCGTCCAGATGATGCGCCAGAAGTACAGATCCCGAAGAATGCAAAGTATCCCATTCCGCTACCGCCACTACCGGCTAGTGTGCGGGTAGAAGGGCAACTGTTGGGACACATTCCACTGGTCAAATTCTCTGATTTCAATCTGGGAGACTATAAAACGTATCCCCAGTTTGCGCCAGATCGATATCTGACGATCGTGCACAATCCCGTCCGAAAGGTCGATGAATTTACTCCAAAGGGATTTGCAGCAAACTTGGAGAAGCCAGGTTTGTTGAATTTATTGAAGCTACCGCACTTTGGGCGTAGCAACGAAGTCAATGCAGTTGTTAAGACGCTGCTTACATGTGTTCATGGAGGTTACCTTTGGCTAGGGAGGCCAATTGATTTAAATGTTGATTTAATTCACCGCATTACTGGTCTATCTAAGGCTGGTAAGGATCCCAATATTCATTTTGTGGGAAAGGACAAGGACAGAAAATTGACTGCACAGGTGGTGCAGAAGTATAACTTAACAAGAGGAGGTCGGGCTTACGACCTCACTGCAGTAGAAGATGAGGCACTTCGATTTACAGGAAGTCTGCTTGCAGGCAGACTTCTCACAAAGTGCCGACCGAAGGAAGTCACTGGAGCTGTCGTGGAGCTCGCCATCGCAGCTGCGGAGGGAGAGCAGTACAACTGGTCTCTCTTCCTGCTGAATTCTTTCTTGGCTGATTGCCTGAATGTGCAGGACAATGCAGCCCAAGCATTCCATTTTTCATGGCTTCTAATTTTATGCGCTCTCGTTGGGTGGAAGGAGCCCCCGAATACTCAGTTCCTTCCGCGCCACGCAGGAGAGGTTGCCGGCATGCGCTACATCAACCTCTGGGATTCCCCTAATCCCGCGAAACGCAAGATGAATCGCGCTGTCTTTTGTGAGTACTACTTTCTCCTCCGTGATACCATTCAAGAAATGCCAAGGCTGAGCGAGGAGACAACCACGTTATATGAGGGAAAGTTGGCTTTTACTGCCGACATACATCAACTTTACCTCCGCCCTTGCGGCATTCTAGATGAATGGGCGCTAGGCCTTTACAGAATGACTACCGAGGATGTTGAAGAAACCATCAAGTCTTGGTCCGATGAGTGGAGGGAGGCCGCCGATCTCGCATCCGCGCTGCCAACCGCCGCTACGAAAGAGAAGGATAAGGGCAAGGAAGCCCGTGAGCAAAGAAGTGATGAAGGCTCCACAGAACCGGCCACCAAGAAGCAAAAAGTGTTGCATCCCACTGAGGCTATTCCCTCGGGGATCGACCAGTACCTACACGAGCAATTTCGTGAGCTACGCAATGCGCATGCTCACATCAGAAGTGATTTAGATTTGCAGTTCGTAGAACTGAAAGGTCTCGCAGGAAGAGTTGCGCAGACCCATGCGCCAGCATCTACTTCGCAGGCGCCACAAGAAATTCCAAGTGCCGAGCGAGTTGAAGAACTCATAGAAAGGCATACTGTCGTGCATATTCCGACTACCAGCATGACACTTCCAGATCCGCTAACTGCACTACAGGTAAGCGCCGTTGGGCCCGTTGAAATCAATTTGTCTCTAATTCCTATAGAGACTCTACAGCTAGTGCATGAGAAAGTTTCTCTTGAGTTGAGAGCTAGAGAGCTCTCTACATTTCAGGAAAATCAACGACTGCAATCGCAGGAGTTAGAGTTGAAGGCAATCCATCAGAATACCTCTGAGAAGCTTGCACTTTATGAGGCGCAAGACATCGGTATCAGAAACGCAGTGGATGAGATTGCCCAGTTATTGCCGGCTTGTGAGATTCAACCAGACCTCCCTCTGGTTGCAAAAGTTCAAATTATTGGCGAAAGGGCGAAAACCCTGGAGCAAGAAATAGTTGCTATGGCTGAAGGCCATAGAACCCAGATCGCTGAGCTAGAAGCTCGCGTTGCTGCGCATCCTACGGATGATGCGCAGGTTCAATTTGAAGCACTGAACAGAACTTCCACGCAGATGAAGGATCGAGTACAGGAAGCTGAGAACCTGATGAACCAGGCTATGGAAGCTTGGACGGAGCTTGTAAAGCTCCCCTTTAAAGTTGGACTGTCAGAACAGGTGCAAGCTGCAGAACAATCTCTCACTGTTCTGAATGAAGAAGCTAAGGCCTTAACAGGCTTACCAAAAATGAAGAAAATGGGCGAAGTGCGCAAAATGCAGCAGCAACTGCACAAGCTCAGAACTGAAGATGAGAAGCTCACCAACAGCATTCAGCCATTCATGGATGACTATGCTGAAATCGTTGCCCAGATTGAGACAAAAATCAAAGAGATTGCTGAATCTCAGGAGATCATTGATACCATCACTCCAGACGAAGCAACCGCAGAAACAGTGCAGACAGCTGTAGAGTGTGTCGATGAATTGGACTCCGCTATTGCGAAGTGGAAGAAAACATTCGCGGAGACACAAGCAAAAGCAGATGCGCAAATCAAGCGACCACACGCCAGTGCGAGTGGCTCGAGGGCGAGCCACAAGTGAGTGTTAGGGGCCTGTTGGAGTCAAGGTCGTAGCTACGGTAAAAGCTGCGAATTTTGGGAAAAAAAGCACAAGTATGGAAGGAAAGTGCTAATTTTGGGACAAGCACTAAGTTTTGGGAAAGAAGGAGACAGTGCGCAGTACGGTGCCAGATAGACAAGCTCAGCGAAGATCACGGACTGGAAATCGCGGAGCTCGCGCGCACGACAGAAGAGAATGAAGGCTGAATAGAAAGCTCAGCTACCATAATAAATAAGGCGATGGAGTAGAGGGCTCAGCTACCCTCATTTAAAGGCTTAGTACAGAAGTTATGGTTGCTCGGATCAAGGAGGAGCAACGGACCAGAGCATTGAAGGCGAAGGACAAGCGCCCATACCCACAATCTGCGCCGAAAGTCAAGGAGCCTGCAGGAAGCGGCGACGTGACTGCAAGCGGCGCCTACAGTACACCTAGCCATGTGCGTGGTTAGGGTTTTTGGGAATCACTGTTGGGAAAGGCCCACAGTTTTGTAAAGGTGCGACTGCCATGGCCACCTATATATATGAATAATTGTAATGGATAGATGTTAGTTAGAGTTAGCAAGTAAGAAGTAGATACTCTTGGGATAGATTGATGTTTAGACTGTTAGATAGTCAGTCTCGAGGATAGGTCATGTGTTGATTATCCTTTGTTAAGTGTTCTACCGAGTCTGTAGAACTAGAGAAGAATCGGATAGCCGAGGAGCTAATCCCTGGGTAGCCAGACAGTCTGTGTGACGTCTGCGCCTTTGTAATCTCTGTAGAGAAGAGACTAGATTGAGAGAAGGGCTCCCAGCTGTGTGCGTGGAGTTTCCTGTAAGGATCTAAGGCTGCAGCTGTGTGCGCAGCATATTGTATAACTCTATGGTTTTCTGGTTAATATAACACTCCCGAGGACGTGGTTTTCCTCGAGGAGAAGAGCTTCACATATTTCCCCTTGTTATAATGCTTGTGTGAGTGATTAACTGTTTAAGTTCATTACATGTGTATGCAAAACTCTTGTATTATCTTTGTGACTGTTGGATTGAGTTTGGGAAGGTCCATTGATAGCCATAAGTGTTAAGAACTGAAGAAGTGGTGGAGTGCTGTCGCTGAAGCGATCGAGGACTGCGATACTTCGCTATTTGCGCAGGGCGAGGAAGTACGTAACGCTTCGACGCAAGGATTAGTTTCCCTCTACGCCAGAGAAGGAGGAATTCGCGCAGTTGCGCCGAGGGGCCTGCGGGAAAGTCGGACCGCCGATATCTGCGGAACCAGAAGAGGAAAGAACAATCTTCGCGTCACCACGGTTGAGGAAATCTGATTCCTTAGCCCCCCCATAGCCACTTCGGGTGAGACCTCGAGCTGCTGCGCAGCTCGTTGCCGAGAGGGCCAGTGCGCCAAGGGGTTTGTTGCTGCGCTTCATTAAAACCCGGGTTTGCCCAAGAAAGCAGCCAATAGTGAGAGATAATCATTGTTGGCATATGGTTAATCATTGAGCGATTGGGGTCCTTAGTTTCGACTGGGGGTTTGGTTAGTTGGAGAATCATTCCCCTGACCATTGTGATTGTTGTTGGTTGGTGAACCTAGGGCTATTGATCAAGTTACAGTAAGTGTCATAAAAAAAAATTATGCTCCTGCAAGTATTCTTGAACCCTTATCTTTGATATATCTTTAAGTTAAAACATAAGAAAAAGGAAAATTGGTTCATTTTTATGGCTCGTCGGCAATATTTATTAAATGTGGGTTTTACAGTCGTAATTGGTACTTATTATTATTACGTAGGTCATTGATTTTACAATTTATTTGGTTTATTTTTAGTGTTTAAAATTTATTTAATTTGGGGCGTTAAACATTTCAAAGATCCTGGCATCAATCACTTTGAGGCTAAATTAAAGGTTATTAGATATCTTCCTTCTTTTTTCTTTGAGGAGGAGGGATTGGAAATTGGGGAGCCTATGTCCATAGGTGAAATTAATTGGAAATGTTCTAAAGCATTTTGATAAGGACAAGAGTCTTGGACTAGATGGTTGGCTACTTGAACTCTTCTTGTCCTTTTTTGACTTAATGGGGGGGAGATCTACTTCAGATGATAGAAAATTCTCATATGGAAGGTTTTGTTTCTGGTGGCCTCAATTCAACCTTCATCTCTCTCATTCCTAAATGCAATAAGCCTTCCTCTTTTAATGACTAGAGACCAATTTCCCTTTGTAATCTTTCCTATAAGATTATCACCAAAATTATATCTAATAGACTCGAGCCCAAACTAGCAAAAAAGATGTCAAACGAACAGTTTGGGTTCTTGGCTAATAGGAAGATATTGGATGTTGTGGGTGTCACTCAGGAGTGTCTACACTCAATCAAATCAAAAGATATGAATGCCCTGATATTAAAAATGGACTTGATGAAATCCTATGATAGAGTTAATTGGGTTTATCTGAGGTTACTTCTTATTAAGATTGGCATTCCTATCTAGGTCACTGATTGGATTGTGGCATGTGTTACATCTGCAAAATTCTATGTTCTCATTAATGGCTCCCTTACTAGTTTTCTCAGTAGTTCTAGAGGCCTAAGACAAGGCTTTCCTTTATCACCTTTATTGCTTCGCTGGTTATTGAAGGACTGAGTATAATGATCTGTGCTGCTAAAAATGAAGAAAAGATGAAAAGAATAAAAATTTCTTCTTCGATATTTATCACTCACTTATTATTTGTTGATGATTTGGTTCTCTTTGGCAATGGTACAATGGAACTATTTTGCTGAGACTATTAAATTATTTTGTGCAGCATCTGGAATGGAAGTTAGCATATCCAAATCTGCTTTTATCGGTTACAAAGTGGACAGGAACATCCTATCTCAACTTTCAAGAGTTCTTCCTTATCAGGTGTCAGACTTAGATGATGGTTTCAAATATCGTGGCTACTTCTTAAAACCAAATTGTTACAGGGTCAAATATTGGCTTTGGTTGGTGCAAAAGTATGAAAAAAGAATAGGGCATTGGACTTACATCATGCTATCTTTGGGTGGTAGACTAACACTCATGAAAGTTGTTCTTGCGGCTATTCTAGTATATCGCTTTTCTTTGGCCTATGTTCCTTAGACTATTCTCAATATGATTCGAATATTGATGTTCAATTTCTTATGGTATGGAATGTAGATGGTGGAAAACTACATCTTGTTAGTTGGGAAATAATTTCCAAACCTGATCATATGGGAGGATGGGATATAAAAAATTATATTGGTTTAGTACAACAATGAGCATGAAAAACATGTGGCAAGTTTTATCGGAAAAGGATTGTGGTGTGAGGTCCTCCATGGAAAATACATTAAAGGAAACATATTGCAGTGGATTCAAAATCCCAATAAAAATGTCAAGAATACATCAAACTTTTGGAGTGGTTTCATAAAAGTCTATTCTTGGATTAGTAAAGGAATATATTTCAAAAGCTTTGGCGGCTTGGTGATTTGGAGGGTCTCATGATGCGGTTTCGACATTAAGGGGCTATGGCTGCAGTCCCTCTACCTTCTTTGTCCTTTGTCCTTTCTCTTTTTTTTGGTCCCCCTATTATCCACATGGCAGTTGTCCTTATCTCGATTTTCTCAGTTTCATTATGGACTATCCAAACATTGATCTAGTGGATTATTCGCCTGACCCTTTCGAAGGTCAACATATCTTTGTCTCATATTTGGGTGGACAAAGGATGGACCGGTCAAAAAACCCTAGTGACAACTATGTGATGGATCCTGGATGGGTTCCACCCAGAGATGCTATTTCCCCCTCAGTTCTTGGAAGTGGTTCCCCATGGCTCCCGCCCTATGTCATTTGCAGCTCTTTTCCAGTCTCTATTACCGCCACAATTTCTCTTGTGGTTCGTGGTTTGGACCCAGAGCTGGGAGGTAAACTCTTCTCCATTTTTAATGAAACCCCCCCTTCATGCTTGGGTTCCCCCCACTCATCTATTTCCCTACCGGATTTGACTCATTTGGACATCGGTTTTCCTACACTCTTCTCAGCTTTGGAGGATTTAGGGCCACTGGATGAGAACTTTTTCTTGGATTAAGGCTAGCCTTCTTTTGGACACTCAAGCCAAATAAACCCTCAGGAAGTATTGAACCATGTTGAGGATTTGAACTTTGCAGATTTAGAGGGTTTCACAGCGTCTTTCTTATGATATTCATATCAATGTAGGGATCCAGCTGGAACGGGCTCAGATAAGTGTGGCAGTGCCGAAAAAACAAATCCATCCCCATATAAGAATTCTAAAGAGTCAAGTAGTAGTGCAAATCTATGGCGAAGGAAGAATAGATGTGCAAAATCTCTTGGGGATCCTCTCAATCTAGTTTGTGGGGTTGATGTTTTCATCCCACCGCCGGTCGAAATGGCTCATACCATGGTGGTTGGCAAGGTGAGAGGAAGGTATTTTAGTCTCTCTACTCTGGAATATTGGGGGAAATTGAGCTGGTCCAATTGGTTGAATTATGTCCCTAAAGCACGGGTTTTGGCCAGAGGTTGGTTTGTTTTCAAACTTGCATCAGAAGACGATGCAAATCGTATCCTCCAAAAATATTGGAGTATATATTCTTTTCCCATATTGTTTAAAAAATGGACGTCGTTGTTTGACGTAGAAAAAGAAAGGATGGATGTAGCATGGTATGGGTGAAATTGCACGATCTGCCAATGGAGTTTTGGAATTTAAACTCTTTTCGGGAATTTGGAAATGCTCTCGGCATCTTCCTTGATGCGGATATGTCTTTCTTGGCCACAAAGAGGATGATTGTAGCTCGTATCTTAGTTTCCCTTGATTTTCGAGATGGTCTCTAGGAGAAGATTGAATTGGTTTGGGGCACAAAAACTCGCCGCCATGAGTTGGGCTATGAAGATATACCTTTATGTTGTCCTCGGTGTCATCTCTTTGGACATATTTCAAGCCAGTTCTTTTTACCTTTTGTGAGTAAGCGTTCAAAATCAAGGAAGCAGTTAGCTAGGGGATATGGAGACAGACCGGTAGAAGTCCCAAAAAAAGTCGACATAAGTGTCTCTATGGTGGATGATGGAAGGGGCATACTCTCCCCCAAAAAGGGAAAGGTGACTTTACCCATATCGCAAGTAAAATTTGATGTTATTTTGAATCAAGCATGTAACACCCCGTTTTGACATTACTACCTGAACTACTATTATATGTTGTATATGTTTGATTGTGAGACCTCGTCGGTTTGACGACACTGTGGACATCTGGTTCTATTATTTTGCCGATTTATATATGTGTGTGTGTGATGATAGTATTATGATC
This sequence comes from Larix kaempferi, assembly GCA_027924585.1. Taxonomy (NCBI): domain Eukaryota; kingdom Viridiplantae; phylum Streptophyta; class Pinopsida; order Pinales; family Pinaceae; genus Larix; species Larix kaempferi. Next base: position 48,416,887 of record BSBM01001229.1, read on the forward strand.
GGTAGTCATGTTTAGATATGTATCATGTGTTAATTATGTCTCATATATATAAATTATTGAATGATGGGTACGTGGATACCGTTATAGTTATATGTTGAAATAATGAATGTTATGCCAGGTGCATGCCGAATAAATGAGTTTATTGTTGTTATATTATGATGAAATATATGTTTACATGTCGAGGATTTATGCACGATATTCTATATTGTATGTCGAGGACTGACTTACAGGTTGAAACGGCTAAGTCATAGCTGGATCCTACGAGGTGGGAGGGCCTCGGGGACATGGACTTCGAAAGATAAAATGGTATGCGAGTGATGCATTATTTACTTTCGTGTGGTTATTATGCTATTTATTACGATGTATATTATGACATGGGTGGGGTAGGGTTTCAGGAAACTCAACTGCCCAGATTGGTTATACGATGACAGACCAAGTACAAGTGCAACGCTGTTGTTATGTCAGGTAGACATAGTCCCTTGTTCCATTAGGGGGGTGGAGGCATTACCCACCGTTTATCCCCGAAACCCAGAGTCATGGGAGGGCTGTGATACGGTGCGCTCCCCAAGGTGTGTGATGATGACTGGTGGTTACCTGCTGGGGAAGCTTGGTTGATGTAGTCGACACTTCTGCTTACGGGTTCTAGCTGGAACCGGTCATGACTTGACATTCCAGGGTAGTCCAACAGAGGACAGGATAGGATGTGGAAGTTAGTGATGATGTAGGTAGATAGGTGTAGCGTGAAGTAGGGGTGAAAACAAGATCTAACTGTAGGTGTGTAAAACCCTTGGTTAGTATGTGTCGTAAATCAGTGATGTATGAATTGTTGTAACTTGGATTTCAGTTAGTTAATGGATTTGTACCTTGCAAACTACGTTTAGAACTTGTGTCAGTAAACAACAAGCTTCATGATTATGATTGATGTGTGTGAATTATTACTGTTAGTGTACTTATGCGAGGTATGTAAGCAATAGCTACGCTTACATAACTCGCCTACATATTTATGAATTTCGTGAAATCTTGCTGAATAACAATGTTAATTATTGTTGATTAATGTTAAAAATGTCGATTAAGGTTAATAATGATGATTAATGTTAATAATGTAGATTAACAATTAATTATTGTGGATTAAGGTTAATAAAGTCGATTAGGGTTAATAATGTTGATTAATGATTAATTACTGTCCATTAATAATTAATTATTGTTGATTAATAAACAAAGCTAAGGTTAACCTAGGTAGTGACTAATGCAAGTGATTAGAATGCTTGATTGATTGTTAATTAGTTTAATTACAACTAAGGTGCAATTAATATGGGACCATGTAAATGAGTCGATTATATCTTAGTTAATTTTTATTTAATTAATATAATTACACATTGATAATGATATGAATTACATTGATAAGATTAATATTCATAATTGATAAATTGAATTAGTTGAATTTACAGTTAAAGGGAATTAGCATATTAGAAATATTATAAATCTTTGATTAAATGATTAGGTTAATAGTAATTAATCAATGGACAATTGTTTTTAATTAATTGGATTGGTGAAGCGTGAAGGTTTAAAACTCTTATGATTGGTGGGTGAGCCAACCCCAACCCCAAACTTTAACATAAAGATAATGTAACATTTATTATTAAATAGAAAAATTAAACTTTGAATAAGAAACAAATGTTTAAAAATGATTGCTGTAAGTGGTGTCGGTAAACCTCATAAAGAGAGGTGAATATTAAATTGCCTGATTATTAAATTATTAATATTTCATTGGAATGGTTCGAGGGAGCTGACTGAGTAGTAATGAGGGGGTTGGGACTTCATTAATGGGAGGATAAGGCATTAATGGAGGGGAAGAAGAGTCGACAAACATAGGATAAAGGGAGAAGTGAAGGGAAGAAAGGGGATCATCTTTTTTACCTTAGATATTTTTGTGAGAATTTTTGGAGAGCAAGGGGGAATTTTCATAGCAGAGCTGAAAGGGGGGTGTCTTGTTGGAGATTTCTGAAGGGATATAGCAGGTTGGCTTGTACTCGGTTTGGGCTTGGGGGTCCAAAGGGGTACCTTTGGAGCTGGGTGGTCGGCGAGACCTCACCAGTTGGCAAGGTGGCAAGATTGTTTTGGGCTGGTTGAGTTTCAGAACTTTGGGGAAGGCTTTTAGTTGCAGGTAACAGCCAAGGAAAACAACAAGGCATTCATCAAAACAGGGACAGCAACAAGGGTGGATCTACTAGCTAACTACAGGTATTTTTCAGCAGGTATGTTTATCATTTCTACCTTGTCAAATTCTGTTTTAAGTTAATTGAAAAGGATTTTACGCTGTTATTATGTTCTATTACTCCTGCACAAACATAACTGGTTAAGAGGTAGATATACTGAAATTTTAAATGTAGATTTCATTATTTTTACAGGCTTGAAATCTAAACAAAACTAGAAACTGAGAACAGAAACAAAACAAAAGAGTTGATCAGAATGTAAACAGTGAAATACTTAGATTTTATTGGGAGATAAGGGAGACCCTGGGTGGGGTCTCTACAAAGCAGAGGATGAGAATGTACTAGTGGTGGATCCAGAGGCCATCTGCCAGGATCAACCTCATTTCGATCATGAAGGTGAACCATCGGGTAAGGAAAATTTTCATTCTTTCTCTGAAAATTTGATGATAAATAATATAAATATCTTGGGGAATGATCTTGAAAACATGGACATTTCACCCAAAACTAGTAATAATCCCTGCACATGCATTCCCTTTCCCACCCCTACCCTCTCTGTATCTTTCCCGATCCCTCAGCCCCCCTCTATCCCAGTCTCTTCTTTTTCCCACTCGGCAGAGCATCATGATTCGATCTCCTTTCTATCTGAAGAGACCCTCATTAGTTTTCACCTTAGATTGAGAGAGGTCCCGACTGTGCCAAAACTCCATCCATAACATTCTAGCCTTGGAAAAAACTTGCCTCCCATAAAGGGGAAAGGGAGGGGCAAACATTCACATCTTGCGATTGCTCAAGATAGAGACAAAATTGAATAGGAATTGGGAGGCAAAAAAATATTGACGGGGCGCTTAGAGCAGCAAAAAATCCTAAAGGGTTCCCCAATGAAACTACTTTCCTTTAACTTTCGGGGTTTTCCAAGCCCCTCCAAAAATTATGAGATGAGCAGTGAGGAGGTTGATGTTGAAAAATCAACCTAATATGGTTTTACTACAAGAAACTTTAGGGAATGGTGATACAATTACAAAAAAAATGGAAGGTCTGTTAAACGAATGGGATTTCATCACTCAGGATGCAAAAGGACACTCGAGAGGGATGGCAATCGATTGGAATCCTTGGCAAATAAAAGTTTAAAACTCTTAGGGTTTTGACTCTCGTTTGGGGGTGGAGGCGTTCGCAGCTGAATTGGATTTTTCCTTTCTAATCATAAATGTTTATGGGATTTATGCGGAGATAGTTCCTTATTGGGAGTCTTTTTTTTCGAAAATCATGTGTAAACGTTGAAAAGTTAATCGTTGGAGGGGATCTAAATTTTTCCCTAGGTGCACATGAAATATAGGGCTCTAGGGCCCGTATATAATCTCTTGCTGATTTTTTCACACAAAAGCTTAGAGAAGCAGGGCATGTAGATATTGAACCAATCAAGATCAAGCCCTCTTGGAGCAATACATAGGTAGGAGATCAAAGTATTGCAAAAATATTGGACCGATTTCTGGTCTCTGAAATCCTCCTTGATCAGCATTTTGCTCTAAGGAAATGGGTGGATGCGGGTGGGGAATATGATCATTTCCCCATATTTCTAGAACTAAATGGGGGTCCTAAAAAACCAACAGGTCCTTAAAAAATTTGTGCCACTTGGATTAAAGATGAAAGCTTCAAGGACCTAATAAAAAGTTATTGGATCCCCGGAAAATGGAGATTCTGCTGCTGTGCACTTCACAAACAATTTGAAGAGGGTCAAAAAAGAGGTGCAAGGTTGGTAAAAAACCAAGATAATAAATGACAGAAGAGATCTAAAACAAATTGAAGAGGATCTCCTTCATATATATGAATATGAGGGCAGGGGATTTGCAACCCATCAAGAGAAAGAGTGGTTGTGTGGTATGGAGGATAGGAAGAATAAATTGTTGGGGGAGCATGATGAAGCCTAGAGACTAAAAAGCAGGGCAATTTGGCTGGAATGCGGGGATGAAAACACAAAATTCTTCCAAGCCTATGCAAAAGGCAGGAAGATGTAGAACACTATATGGAGCCTAAAAGATCATAATAATGAATATGTCTCCTCTTTTGAAGGAATGGTGAGAAATGGGAGGACTCATTTTATGAATATCTTCAGGGCTAATGATCGAGTCTGAATAACTGAAGTGGTTAGATTAGCTCAAATTTTTCCAGGGTTTGTAACCCAAGATGTTAACAAGGATTTTATGGAAAAGGTCTTGAAAGAAGAGCTAAAGGAATTTATTCACAATTTTCAAAAAGATAAGAGTCCATGCCCAGATGGATGGACATTTGAGTTCTTCATTGAATTACATGATACTATTGGCCAGGATCTTCTTAGAGTGGTTGAAGAATCTAGAGCCCAAGGATTTATGTACAACCCTTTGAATACAACCTTTATTGCACTCATCCCAAAATTAGACAATCTGCAGTCATTAGAAGAGTTTCGCCCAATCTCACTCTGCAATATCACCTACAAAGTGGTGGCCAGAACTATTGCCAGAAGAATTAAAAAACTTATTTCTAATTCCATCTCCTACGAACAGTTTGGAATTTTGGAAAGAAGACATATTCATGAGGCCATTGGGGTTGCACAAGAAGGTCTCCACATCATTAAGACCAAAAAACTAAAAGGGCAAGTGACTGAAAATTGATCTATCCAAAGCGTATGATAGAGTAAGTTGGATCCATATATGTCTACTTCTAACCCATCTTGGTTTTGATATAAATTTTATAAACTAGATGATGAGCTATCTCACTACTGTTTCATATGTCGTTCTTAATAATGGTTTAGCCTCCTCCTTCTTCCATGCGGAGAGGGGCCTCCAGCAAGGATGTCCCTTATCCCCCCTCTTGTTCCTACTAGTAGTAGACGGTCTTAGCAAAGATTTAAATGCTGCAAAAATAGGTGGATCTTTTTCAGGGATTTCCATCTCAAATACCTTGAGAATATCACATCCTCTGTTCGTAGATGATGTCCTAATCTTCTGCGATGGAACAAACCAAGATGCATAAAAACTTAAAGAATTTCTAGAAATTTTTGGTTTAGTTACTCGAATGCATATTAATATTCAAAAATATTCCATGTCCACTTTCAACATGAGTGTGCAGGAGGTACACCGATATTGCACCCTCTTCCCATTTGAATTGAGGCATATCGATTTGGGTTTAAAGTATTTAGGATTCAATCGCAAACCAAATGGTTATAGAAAAGAAGACTAGATGTGGATGATTGCCAAGATGGAAAAAAGGCTAAATTGTTGGAGACACAGGTGGTTATCAAGAGTTGGATGACTAGTCGTAGTCAAATTTGTCTTGGAGGCCATTCCAGTCTATTGGATGTCCTTGTCTTGGATTCCAAAACAATTCTTGAATAAGCCCAAAAATTATGCTTTAAAATTTTATGGGATGGAACAAGGGAAAAATTTGTCCTCCCATGGACAAGATGGGAGAAGATTGCCTGGCCCAAGTTACTAGGAGGATGGGGATTAAAGAATATATTCTTATTCTCTAAAGCATTGGCAACCAAAGAGGGATGGAGGCTAATCTCTATCCATAGTCTTTGGATTGATGTAGTCTTTCAAAAATATATAGCCCTTGATTCGATTATGGACTGGATTTGAAATCCAAATTAAAAAAAAACAATTGTTTCAAACATTTGGAAAGCTCCGATAAATGGTTTTAACCTCGTGAAAGAGAGCCTTGCATGGAAAATTGGTAGAGGGACCAAAGTTCAAATTGGAGCTGATCCATGGTCAAGAAGCAACAATAACCACTTATTGCCTCAAGAACTGATCCAATCCCTACATATCCAAGGAATCATTCACCTGGATTAGATCGTTGACCCATACACTACATCCATATGGAATCAAGATTGGTATGAGGCTCATAGAGTTGGGTTGGTAGGAGACCATGCGGCAACATGGAATTCATATATGATATTACTGAGATCTTCCCATATCTGAATATTTGATCGAGAGGACGAGCTCATCTGGAGGCATGCTTCACACGGGGTATATACACCAAAGCTGGGTTATATTCATCTAGCATTAGAATTGGTGAATGAGGATCCCCAATGGTGGCGGAAAGGGGTTTGGAATTAAAAATGTCCCAAGAAGGCTCATATGTTCATGTGGCTTCCGATTGAGAAAAAAGTTCCTACATGGGACAAAATGTGTCGATGTAAAATTGAAGGTCTCAGACGGTTCTCGTTGTGAAAATTCCAAGAGGAATCGATCCCTCATCTATTTATCTCATGTCCCTTTACTAGCCTGATTTGGAAGGAATGTAGTCGGAAGCTAAATATTAATTGTGTATGTAATGGAACAAGTGTAGAAGATGCATGGAAAGAATCATCCTCAAATGAAACCTTTAAGAAAATAAAATCGCTTCCTCTCATCATAAATTGGGAAGTGTGGATTGCCAGGAATTGCTCCATATTCCATGATAAGCCCTCCATATTTGATCTAATTTCTCTGCAATGCCTAAATATCCTCTCTCACTACCCTTAGGAGAAAAATGCCCCAATTTCCCGTTTCATTCAAGAAGAACAAATAAACAAAGAAATCCCTTGGGATTTATTTGATGGGGCTGCCCAGGATTAGAGATGTCGGGGTGGGTCTGCTCTCTTTTTATTTGACATTTTATACTTTCATATTAAAATGGGTATGGGAAATAGAACCAAAAATTATGCAGAACTGATGGCTTGAAAGTTGTTACTTATTTTTTCCAAAGAAAAAGAATGCAATTCTCTTCAAATATTTGGTGACTCCATGAATGTCATAAATTGGAAAAACAAAGCACATAAATGTCATAGTTTGTTTCTTCTTGCATTAGTGGAGGAAGTTCATCGATTAATGGAAAGATTTGATTGTATTTGTTTGCACCATGTCTACAGGAAGAGGAACATGCTTGCTGACAGATTATAAAAAGAAGGCATGCACCTAAACTTTGGTCAGTGGAAGATTATAGTGACATAGAATCGGACTTTCTATGATTTCTATCACATGCCTTTTATTGAGGAAGGAGATCCTCCTCAATTACTGCAGAACATAGATTAACCGCAGATTTTGAATATGATGTTTATTGACAGTCCTCTACTGTAGAAGATATTGGCAATATATTCAGTGGTATATTCACTCTTTGGGGTGGAAACATATCCAGTTTTGATGAGGCACTCGTTATCAATGCTTTATACTTCACGGGATGATGATTTTCAATCTGCTGCTCTCGTACCTGAACACAGTCGGTTATGCATTTCAAAAATCCTTAGCTGGTTTTTTTTGTGGCAGCCTGTTTCGGCCTAATATGAAGTATATCAATGGTGTAATTTTTTGTTGACGCCTATGCGCTATTTATCTACTTGAAATCCATGTGCTACATGTATTATATTGAATGTAATTTTGTTTTATATTAATTGTTGGAAGTGATTTAATACTGAGAGGGGAGTGAATCAGTATTAGTGCAGTTATCAATAGTTTTTACCTTCTTTAACATATTAGTCTTAGATTAATCTTGATGATTAATTATGCATCCAATATAAACAAAATCATTCATCCATATATGCACCAAGACAAAGAACACAATACACAGGAATTTTGACGTGGAAACCTGGAAGAAAACCACAGAATGCTTCTTTTATAGTGGAAAAAGAATACATTCAAGGAAGCACCAACTTCCTGTATTTACCAACACCAACTGGAAGGAGGCTACAATCTCGTTTCTCCTTGCCCCATCCTACCGCCTAGATATCCAAAATGTAATTCTGACTTACTGAACTTCCTACTCGCGCACACTTCTGATCTTCTGATATTAGTTCTGTTGAGCGCTATCTTCATATGCATACAATTCACTATCACTATGCTGCATACATCACTTGACTTCTCATTTCTCTCAATTCTACACTTCTACCAATGTATTACTTCATGTACTGTGTGCTTGTTGATTCTACAGTCTGCGCCAAGATATGCTTCGTCGATCTGCTATTGCGCAACTGCACTCACCAACTCATACTATGCCTGCAATTGATAGTTTGTTGCTCTGAGATACTGCACCAGTAACAAATGGAATTGCGCACTTACTGATGGGTTTGTTCTGTATAAGTGCCACCGTCTCTTAGACAATCTATGACATGTTGTGCATCAATAGATTCGTCCTTTCGGTTTAACGCACTTGTCTTAGATCATCCTCATCATGACATGCTTACTAGATCCTGCTGCTACTTCGTCGTCACGCATCAGATGAACTACTCAACTTCGCACACTTCACTTCAATCTTCATGCATCAGTCAAACATCTACACATCACTTGATAAACTTCAGTTTTGTTTATGCACTTCTATCTTACAACATCTATGACTATCTGTGTGTTGTATGCAATCTTGCCATTCAATCTTCACGCAGTTGTGTATGCTTCAATGTTTCTTCCTTTCGGTGTTTGTGCAAGTGTCATAGATCTACAACATCATTTTGCGCACCATCAGCTATATCATTACTCTATCTGTGTGCACTCGGATCCTCACTAGATCATGTTGTTCTGTCCTCAAGCCCTTGATGCCCCGAATATAATTCACTAACAAACAGTTGAAGCTCTTCTATATTGCCATTGAGCTTACTTCAAATCTCAAACTTGCATCTCTATTTATACACGTCCTTCACGGATTGTATGTCCACAAGTTGGTTGTGGCTTCCCTTCTTCCATACTTCACGGATTGTGCTTTTTCCACATGTCATCATATGCATTGTTGATGTGTCATCCTTTGTGGGTCTTGCGCATTCATGGTCCATGACTTAGTGAGGCTTGCACCTTAGTGGTGTACTTCTTGCGCTCTTGATGTACCATTTCTTTGAGGTATGTGCGCATCCTTGATATTCAACTTGATGAGTCTTTGGCCTTTGTTGAACCATTCCTTGTGGGTAATGCACACTTGATGTACAAATGCTTTGCAGAATCTATGCATAAACTAACTTCTCTTTGGTGGGACTTTGACCCTTGCAGTATCATCCCTTGTGGCTATTGCGAACTTGATGTATCATCTGCTTTTGGGATTTGTACATAGATATACTTCAAATACTACATCCTTCTTGGAACTTATGCACCTTTTACCAACTAAAAGCATCTTCTGATTTGGAAATACTTGCGCACTTTTAGGACTGTCCTACCATAGGTTGTTTCTTAAAAATTGCGCACTCTTGATCCTTGACCAAGCAATGCTTGCGAATTCTAGAGTCTTCTTTCAATATGCTTGCACACTTGTATATTTTCTTAACCAACTCCTTGGATTGCTTGTGCACATGTACCTTTGTCCTACCAATTCTTTGGCTGCTACCTTGAGTGAGTATGACTTGGTGGATTTAACTTCTGCGCTGGTACCACATGTAATATGATACATTGCTTATGTGCTTCTTTGAACTGGATCTGTATGATGTATCCATGCTTATGTGCTTCTTCATGCTGATCATACATGATATATCCTTAGACACACACCTTCAGACTGGATGCAACTTCTAGATATACTTCTTCACACTGGCATCGATGTCCTTCACCATCTTGTGCATACACTTCTTCAAAGTGGCTTCCATATACTTCTTTGAACTGGCATGGGAATGTTGTATCCACTTTGACTTCATTTCACATCAATGACTCAAACTGAATCAGTTGACATCCTCCTTGACATTAGTTGACATCAATGACAACCAAAGTTCAACATTAATAAAATTACGTTTTTTTCTACGGAAAAAAGGACTATCTTGGTGGGTTGGGAATGGTTCTAATATTTTGGTAAGGATTGACCCCATCATTGAGGAAAATTATAATTATCTTCATATATTTTGGATGATCTTGTAGAGTTGGGCTTCATCACTCTTGCTCGCATCAAATTCCCGCAATGGCTTCAAAGCTTGGATTCTTATTGGATGCTTGCTCTGGACCTCGGTTTGGGTAGTATATGGGCAGAGGAATAGAATCATTACATCTCTTTTCTTAATTCTGATAGCATTAGACTAAATAATAGTGAAGATGAACTGATTTGGACACTAAATCAAGAAAATGGCCAAATTATGGCTAAGTCTACTTACTCAGCAGTTGCTCTTAATGACTCATATATCTTTCCAAAATGATGGTTTACAAAATTTTAGAAGTGGAATATACCTTTGAAAATAAAATGATTCATTTGGCTTACCTTTAAAAAGGTTTGCTGACATTGAACAATTTAGTAGATAGAGGATGGATTGGACCAAATATTTGTGTCCTGTGCAGGATGGATGCTGAAACGGTTGACCATTTATTTGTCTATTGTTAGTACACTGTGCGGGTGTGGAATTAGGGTTGTGACTCTTTGAATATCTCTCAAATTTGGGGAAATAGACCTATTGAAACAATTTTTTAGAATTTGTGCAATAATAGCAAGGAACATAGGACTCTCCCTGCTTTCATTTGCTGGGATATTTGAAAATCCTGGAATTTTGCAATTTTTAATGGGAAGCAATTGAATTCTTATGCCAGTGTTTTAAGAATTATTAGTATGTATAATGAATACAACTTTGTGAACGTCAAATTCAGAAGAACCTTTCAAATTGATGATTTTCCTACTTCACACAAAGATTTTGGTTTTTTCGTTGGTGTAGCTCATGGGGGTATATGTGCAACGGGTATACTTCTTAAAATCAATAAGGATCGTTTTTATATGATGAAAATGAATTGTGGTTTGGGGTCTAATACCAAGGCTGAGTTGATGGCACTATGGTTCCTAACAAAACTCGCCTCTTCATTTGGCATTGACAACATCAAGTTTTATGGGGACTCCTTGGTTGTTGTTAATTGGGCGAACAAGCTATGTAAATTGTAGGTTTTATCTCTTCATCATTGGTGTCAGAGAACTAAGATTCTCCTATATTCCTTTTATGACTGGTCTATAGAACATATCTTTCGGGAGTTGAATTTTGTCACGGATTCTCTGTCAAAAGAGGCTATTAAAAAATATGAAGGCTTCCTCTTATGGGAAGAATGGATGGAGGGATCTGCGATACAAAGTGGATCGGTCTCCTTTATTTCATATTAATTGGGGTTTTATCTCAGCTTGATAATTTATTTTTATCATTTTCTATATGGATAATCCTTATTATATTTCTTGGTATGTTTTTTTGCTGGTGTTTTGCCACTTTAGAACTTGATGTATTTTGGGAGGGAATATTTTGAAGGATGTGGTTCCACTAGTGTTGTTTTTGCTACAGCATATGTTTACATTTTTTTGAACAATTTGGAGATGTAATTTTTTATTCATAATGAATAACAAGAGTACAACTTTTTTATGTTGAAAAAAAACTTGGTTCAAACCTCATTGCCTATGGATTTTATTTTCTTTTACCGAGTTGAAACTTTGTCGCGTAATAAAGGAATACTTTAGAAATAATGGGTTCCCAAGATTTTCTCTCTTTTCCCTCCTCATGAAATGCAATTTGCGGTCCTTATCATCAATGCCATCAAAAGTAATATAATTATTGCTTTTCGCACCTATAGGCTTGACATTTTCAAGAGATGGGCCTTTTCTTGTTTACCTAACTTGACTTAATGTGGAATCACATGCCTCAATCTTTGATATCAAATTGCACACAGAATTGTCAATAAATTCCTCAATTGAGGTAGTCCCCTTATTTGTGTTGCCACGTTTTTTCTTTAGAAGAGTGTTTAGTTACATATTTCCCAAGATTTCATTCGCTTGCATTTAAAGAAGTTCGATGGTTAGTTATGTTGTGACTATTGTGACTATAGTTAGCTTTTCCTTGAGTGCTTGGACCAATAAAAACATGCACTGTATTTGTGTTCTACACTCAATGGCCATAGTTTTAGTTTTCAAGTGATGGTGGAAAAACCAATCAAACAACACACTACCAATGTCGAAAAAGCACAAACCAATATTTGTAGAGAAAGCGGAGGAGTAAAATGAAAAACTCAAGAATCATATTGATAATCTCATATCCCACCAAATTTCCTTTAAAAAATATCCTGAAAAAATCCCAAATATTCAAGGTCGTTTCCTTCCTCATCACCCACTATGCATCCACTCTCACCCTTAGCCAAAACATTAGTGACACCCTGCAACAACCCCTCTAGGATGAGACTGATCTTGAGTTGGCCAAACACATCCTCAAATTATTAGCAGATATCACAATTTATCGTGATATGCCACAAGAGACCACTCAATCAGTAGTAGACATTATGAGAATATACTTAGAATCCCATTGCTATGTTGATGATTTTGTAACTACCCAAATTATTAACTCCATGAATTATATCTATACTCAAATAGGTGTGTTCAGTGAATTGGACGAAGACCTGGCATTGTCTCTTCTATGTACTTATAAAGTAAACATTCGTTGACATAGTATTGAAACAAAAGTGGAGGCTACATTTATTTGTTAATAGCTTGGCCTAAAATAAGTTGTAGTTCCTCAAAATTCCAATTAACTAAAGGGGTAAAAATATCATTTAGATCCATCAACCAATCACAACAATAATGCTATGGTATAAAAACACACAATGACACATGCCTTCTGTTGGCAGGTGGTTTGGTAAGGAAGAATCGCAGCATCACTGATGTTGCGACACGTCAGAAGAGGTCACGGAAGGAAGAAGGTTGCATTATTTTATGTATTTTTTGAGTCGTTTGTACCGCAAAATGCGGGTTTTTGGGTCATTGGACCATATGAGATGTAATTTTGAGCTAATTGTACCGCAGTAGGCAGGTTTTTGGGTCATTTGGACCGTGTCAGTTATATTTTGGGTCATTTGTCCAGGAGTCGGTTAGGAAGTTGTTAGTAAGTGGACAAGCATTGTAAAGGTGGAAGCCTATATATATACAGAAAGTTGTAGGTCGTAGGATATCTTGGAGACGCGGTTTTTGCGTATGTTCTAAGATCAAGAGATATTGTTGAGATCTAGTTTTGCAGAGATGTTGTATCAGGGTTTTTCTGAAGTAATATGACATGATGGAACTGTTTTGGTGAAATTTCCTGTGTACCTTTCGTGTTAATGCCTATTGTGATGATTTCTTGCTGCAGTTAACCTTTTAATGTTATATTCATTTTGTTGTGATGAATGACTCTGTTAAATAATGCTATGAATACAAATGATGTTAATCTTGAATGCATAGATCAGTTTTGGATGCTGCGATAAGTTGAGTAATTGTTGCCACAATCATCCTCCTTCATTTGGCGGAAATATGGTTCCGTCCACTCTCCATTGATCGCCTCGGGTGAGAACTCATCTGCTCTGCAGGTGTTGCTGGGAAGGCTAAAACATGTCTAGGCCGGGTGCTCAGGGAGATCATGGTGGGTTGGTGTCGACAGCGATGGGAACCCTTGTCGACTGGGTTTGAGTCAGCAAATGGTTCCGTTGTTGGGACCGTGTGCGAAGTGAAAGGAGGATATGTTGTGGCACCCGACAAAACCCGAGATCCAGGAATGGTTTGATCGAAAGCTACCGGAATTCGCTGAAGAAGAAAGCCAGAACACTCGACTGACAGTAGATCAGTGGGTAGATAGATATATTCACAACGGTCTGCATGAATGGTTCTTTTGTGAGTTCTTGGTCCTGAAGTTTGAGTGGTTGGCGAAGTTGACCTTTCAGAAGAGGAACTTCCAGGGTGGTGAGCCAATGAACTGGACCCCAGAGTTGATCCAAGAACTACAGGAAGTCGATAATAAAGCATCACGGGCTGTCGAAGTATGGCTTGATAGCATCTTGGAGGGGTATATTACTGAATTCGCGGTCGATACACAAAAGTCCTATAGCGAGGCCGAGAGATATTTTTTTTGCGAACCCGGGGAAGGTTCCTGCTATCGCTCCAACTGTCCATTAATATGCTTATTTGTGAAAAGGGTAAATTGAAGATGCACATAGATCAGTAAGCAGCTTGGTGGGCAGAGGTTGTGGGTATCGCGATAGCAGGGGGGGACGATGCATGGAATGATCAGGGGTAGATGGGTGTGGGTCACGACGGGACTGTGAGTGAAGCCGAGGAAGAGAGTGGTCTTACAAGGGGAGGAGCGAGGTTTCGATAGGAAAAGAGGCAGAGAATAGGAGAAGGTCCTGCTGCGATCGAACCGCAAGTTCACGAAGGAAGACCACACGGGACGAAGTGACCTCACAGTCCGAAAAAGGACGCATAGGCTACGCCTAGGATAGAGGCAGGACCTAACCCCCGTAGCAACGTACCCACACCTCCGCTCACTATCTATCAACTAGTGAGAAACACCACTTCGACCCCACCAGGTCAACAAAACTTGATCGCTATTAGTTCAGTACCTCCAGGAAGGAAGCCCAGGATGGCGGGCGATGATGCTAAGTTATTGTTGTTCCATGGGAGTGAGATAGACAATCCAGAACAGTATTGGTTTTTGTGTGAAGTGGTCTGGACCGTAAAACAGATCACTGATGATGTTGCTAAGAAAGGACAGTTAGCGACAACTCTGCGAGGTCATGCATTAGATTGGTTTATGAAGTTTGTTCTAGTCCCTACAGGAGCCCTAGAGAAGCCACTAGATGAGATCCAGGATGGGTTGACTGCATAATTCAGAAAGCCCAAGTCTGAGGCTCAATATATTACGGAATTGAAAGAAATTAAGCAGTATCCTAATGAGACGGTGTGGGATTTCGACCAGCGGTTCAAGATGCTGATGGCAAGGGTTAGTTTCGATATGAGCAGTGTCCAACATAAAGAGTGGTTCATCGCAGCACTGCTACCACATATTCGGCTACCGTTGATGCAACAAAACATCTTGACGCCCAGTGAAGCTCTGGAGATTGCAATGCGGCTGGAGGCGTCGCCAATTGGAGAAAATGCAGCTGGGATGTCACAAATTTAGACACAGCTAGCTAACTTGACCATACAACTGCAAGATTTGAAGAAGGGCAAGGAGCAACGTGAAGAAGTATGGTGTACGCAATGTCGAGGAGAAGGGCATACGAAGGACAATTGCCCGGACTTCTGCAACTATTTGGTTTCAGGAGCGCCAAAGCTGTTAAATGGTGTTGGCATGCCGTATTTTCAGGTATTTGGGCACCGCCATGAAGAATGTCCATATATGCAGAAGATGGTCACCAAGCCGATGAATCTATATTGCACGTTCTGCAAATCGATGGGACATGATGATAAAGATTGCCGAGCATATGGGTTGCTTCACGAGAGAACGTACGACGCATTCTATGTAAAGGATGACCAGCGTGTCGTACAACAACCACCACTGCAGCAGCAGGTAGCCCAGTTGCTACCTCAACCGCAGGTACAGTTTGTACCGCAGCAACAACAGCAACAGTTTATGCTGCATTATACTCTGATGCAAATGGCTCCACAACAGCCATAGTACGTTCAGCAACTGTAGTATGCACAACAAGGGCAAGACATGATGCAGCAACAGTATAATCAACAACAATACCAACAACAGGGTGGATTCCGTGGAGGGTTCAGGGGTGGACGTGGTGGAGGATTTGGTCACGGAGGAGGACGAGGAGGTTGTGGACTTGTGCATTGCTATCACTATGCGGTCTGGGGACACTATCAGCGAGATTTCCCACTGTTGCAGACGCAGTGTACATTTTGCTTTGTTGTAGACCATACAGTAGAGAACCACCTGGAGTTGATTGCGCGATGATAGGCAGGGAATATTCTACAATTGTAGAACCAGGCTCAACAACCCGTGCATAATCAAGTGCAGCAACCGGTACAACAACCCGTGCAGAACCAGAACCGGTGACCAATTCAGAATGTTAATCAAAATGTGAACCAGTTGGGGAATCCACCGTTGAACCAGAATCAGGGTGTGAATGTTTCAACAATCTCAGTAGAGCCCAGGCCACATGATGCAGCTGTTGTGGTGATCACTCGGGGAGGTGCAAAAACAGGAGAAGACACTTCACATTTGCTGATTTGGTTGGCTGGGCTGAAGAAGGTGTCATTTGACATTAATTCAGAGCGCGATACGTTCCAACAGGCACGACGGGCATTGGACAAAGGCAAGGCTATCGTCTGTGACATGCCCCTTGTCTTTGATGACACATCAGACGCTGGTCCATCAGCGCAGTCTGGAACTTTGCAGAGATTCCTGGAAAGCTATTTGTTATTGGCAAGGGATCCCGCTACGCTTTTCGAGATTGAGGAGTTGTTGCAGCGCTTGCCAAGGGGACGCCAGGAATCCGTGGTGAATTCCTTACAACGGAGGAAGACTGGAAAGGAGATGCGGAGGAATATTCAAATTGGAGACTATGATGTCGATCTGGTTATTCTAGATCTTGGTTTGGATGTCAACATCTTAACCAAGCAGGCATGGAAGAAAATGGGGAGCCCCCCATTGAGCTGGTCCCCTGTCCAGCTCTGGTTAGCTAATCATGCTAAAGTGACACCGATTGGAAGAGTCCATCGGTTAGTAGTGGACATTGAGGGCATGAAGACCTACGCTGACTTCAATGTCATCGAAGTGGTTGAAGGAGGAAGCTCTTATCCTGTGTTGCTGGGGATTGGATGGGCTAACGACAGTGGAGCGGTAATCAACTTCAAGCGACGAATGATGACTTTTGAAAATTGCGATCTCAGAGTTATCGCCCCATTGGATCTTGCTAAAGGACATAGATACCTTGAACCAGTGAAAGATGAAGATCCCAGCAGATGGGACCATGCATTCAATATTTCAGAAGATTACATTCATCCAACTGACAATGGTGAGCTTGGATGGCGCAGTGACAGCTCTACGTCTTCCGACTCTGATGATGCGATAGAACACTGGCAGAACTTCTTGCACGAGGTATCACTCTGTAAGTGTGGATTGATCACGCAGACGCTATGCCGTGTTGCAACTGAAAAGGTCACACTACTAATCTATGAAGGACTGCCTGACTTGCTTGACTTTCTAACGGAGTTTGAGGAAAGAGTTTCAGAACCACAGAGATTGC
The DNA here is from genome assembly GCA_027924585.1 of Larix kaempferi. NCBI lineage: Eukaryota > Viridiplantae > Streptophyta > Pinopsida > Pinales > Pinaceae > Larix > Larix kaempferi. Next base: position 48,434,033 of record BSBM01001229.1, read on the forward strand.
TGGCATTGGACGAAGCACTGAAGGCTGCTCCAGCACGCTGGTGTGCGACACATAAGGCATCAATTGATGGATGATCAAAATGTAGAAGATTGATGATGGTACGCTTCGGCGATACCAAGGTCTACCACGCAAGGAAGTATGATGGTCAGAACGATCCTGACGACCATTTGATGGAGTGTTAGACGTTATGGGCATCGCGACCAAGAGATGAGTGGGTCCACACATTTATCCATACTTTGGATGGTATACAGCCGCTGAATTATGGGGAGAAATCACTACTTGGTTGGATTTGGCCATCTGTTTTACTCATATGTTCAGTTTTGCTGATTCCAATGCGGATGTCCATAATGCTCTGCAGATCATTCGGGATGTGGTGCTAAAGGTTGTTCTCGTAGCATACCCGACGGATGCACATATGTACGACTAGATGCAATCAATTATGGAATGTTACAACATCACTGGTGGGCTCGAAGACGGTGATGATCCACGGAATGTCAATATTCTGGAGTCTAAAGGAAGTCACGATGTGGTACCACCTGGTGCGTCAAGTGATCCGTTCAGTCAGCCCTTGAAGCTTCGCAAGATCAATATTGGGACGGAGGCCACTCCCAAGTTTGCGAATGTGGGAGATTATTGGGATGATGAGATGATGGGAAAGGTCACTGAGTTGTTACATGAGTTCCAAGACCTTTTCCCTATGAAGTTCTCTGAAATGAAAGGAATTTTGGGTGATCTAGGAGAAATGAAGATTCCCTTGAAACCAGATGCGAAACCGATTAGGCAGCGACCGTATTGCCTCAATCCGCAACATAAGGAGAAGGTCAAGGAAGAAATTGATCGCATGTTGGATGCTGGTATCATTGAACTGGTCGAAGAGCCCGAATGGATCAGTCGCATGGTGGTGCAGGACAAGAAGATTGGCGAGGTACGCATTTGTGTTGATTTGCAAAAGTTGAATGACACCTGCATGCATGACCCCTTTCTGACCACGTTTACTGATGAAGTACTTGAGGGAGTAGGTGGCCAGGAGATGTATTCTTTCACGGATGGGTTCTTAGGATATCATCATATCCGTATTGCTAAAGAAGACTGCTACAAGATGACTTTCGTGACCGAATGGGGATGCTTTTCAGTATACCATGATGTCGTTCAGATTGAAGAATGCACCTACGATATTTTCGCGGGTTGTTGTTGCTGCATTCAAGGATTTCATCCAGAAGTTCTTGCAGGTATACATGGATGATTGGACACTTTATGGCTTGATCCGTGATCACCTGGCCAATCTGCAGTTGATGCTAGAACGATGTCGCCAACACCAGATATCACTGAATTTGAAGAAGTGCATTTTTTGTTCCCCGTTTGGGATATTGCTGGGCCACATCGTATGCAAACAAGGGTTGCTAGTCGATCCAACAAATATTGCGCTTATTTTGAGTTTGACACTACCGACCACTGTGAAGTAGCTGAGGGCGACTTTAGGACATACTGGGTATTACCGCAAGTTTATCAGGGGATATGCAGTGATCACCGCCCCTATGGAGAAGCTATTAAAGAAAGATGCAGTATTTCAATGGAGCACTGAATGTCAAGATAGTTTCAAGTAGCTGAAGGCTAAGATGGCTTCGGCACCAATACTAGTATTCCACGATTGGAGTAAAGAATTCCATGTCCATGTTGATGCATAGTCACTTGCACTCGGTGTGGTGCTAGCGCAACCAGGAGAGGGGGATCTTGATCACCCTATTGCTTTCGCCAGTCAGAAGCTATCATGATCCGGATTTTATGAGCAGAACGAAATGAATACAGATTATTATCAGATGCTTAACACAAAATAACAGAGATATAGTAAAACTGGTTTTCTATTCAATAAGGAAATAAGCTAGAACTGTAAAATGCAGCGGAAAACAAGCTTGCTGGAATGGTGGCGGCTTATCTCTGAGAAGAGATGTGACGGCTGCGCTCATTTCGCAAGAAGATGGTTACAATGAGGCTCTCAAGGCCTTTTACAATAAATAGGAATGTCAAAAAACCTAGACATCCAAAAACCTAACCCTAGGAGATGAAGCGCAAAAAGTCATGTGGGCCCCGTTTGGGTAAGTTAGTACATCAACTTCCCGGGGTCGTAACTTTTGCATACGATCTCCGTTTGGGGCGCTCGGTAGCCCGTTGGAAAGGTCTATCCGAGATTTACAACTTTCGACCAGGGCCAAATGTATGCCAGGGGAAAGTATTTGGCCCCCCAAATCTCCAAAAAAGGTCGTTTAGGGCCTCAAAATTGTTGGTGAAAGGTCGTAGGATATCATCCATCATCCTCATAAAAGTTGCTGGAGCATTTGTCAAACCAAAAGGCATGACCAGCCATTCAAAAAGACCTTCTTTTGACTTGAAGGCATCCTTCCATACATTTGTATGTTCTATTGGGACCTGGTGGTAGCCAGACTTCAGATCAATCTTACTGAAGTATTTGGCCCCCGTGAGCTGATCAAGGAGGTCGTCGATTCGGGGAATCGGGTACCGGTTACGGACGGTGATTTTATTCAGGGCCCGGTAATCAATGCAGAGTTGCCAGGTCCCATCTTTCTTCTGCACCAGCACGATTGGGCCCCCACAAGGTGATGAACTGGGACGGATGTGCCCCTTGTGGAGCAATTCTTGGATCTGCCTCTTGATCTCCTCATTTTCCAACAGAGAGCGGTGATAGACTAGCCCATTGGGTAGTGGTGCGCCTGGGGTCAGATCGATGGGATGCTTGACCTGGCAGTGCAGAGGTACCCCAATCGGAGAGGAGAAGATATCTAAGTATCCTTCCACCACCTTATCCACTTGCTTCTGTTGTGTGGATAGATCGGTCGTGGAGGCCTGGGATGTGGCTACGATCTTTCTTTCACTCTGAGAGCGAATCACGAAGAAGACAAATTTCCCGGTCTCAGAGATGACTTTCCTACATTGCTTGGCAGAGATCAAGGAAATAGCACTAGGAGGGACTGCCTCGGGTATCCTGTACAATTTCCTTTTCAAGGAAATAATAACACTACGAGGCCTAGACTCATATACAGCATGACGTTTCCACAAATAAGGTTGGCCCAAAAGAACATCTGAAACTTCGAGATGAGAAACATCACACAATACCTCATCCTTGAAGGGATTGATTCCATATGGCAGTCGACACTGTTGGTTGACGCGGAGATCGCTTCCTTTGCGGAGCCATCCAATGGTGTAGGGTTGTGGGTGCGGCGTTGTCGGCAGGGCCAGGCGCTTGACGACCTCTGCTGAGAAAATATTCTTCTGGCTACCACTATCAACGATGAAGTGCAGTGGGGAGCCTTTTACCCACATCTGTGAATGGAAGAGGCGTTCTCCTTCTTCTGGCTCGTCTGGTTCATCAGGCTGGAGCTTGGTGGTAGCAATGGTGGCACTGGGTTCCGCGTCAATGATCCATCTTCCCCTTTCTAGTTCGGACTCAGATTCAGAACCCGCATCTGATTCAGATGCTTTCACTTCGGCCACCAGCGACTGCTTTGAGCGGCAATCAGTAGTGTTATGCCAAGGGATCTTATGGAAGTCGCACCACTTCCCGTTATCTTTCTTTGTTTTTTCGGTGTACTTCTTTGCTTGCGGCTTGGACTGGTTGTCTTGATACTGTCCATCTTTGCTCTATCCTTTATTCTGTGGGTTGTGGCCGTCCTTTACTGTCTTTTGCTATGAAGGGTTCCCAGGCCCAAATTGCCGCGTATTTTGTTTGAGCTTCTGCTCGATTTTGACGGCATATCGGTAGGCCGCGCCCAAGGAAGAGAGGTCCATAAATTCCATTTCGGTCTAAATGTATCTATGCAAACCACCGCGATACTTGAGCACCAGATGTGGCTTTGAATCTTTGATACGCAGCTTGGTGCGCAAGGTATGGAAGATATTTGTGAACTCTGGCACTACTTGGTCTCTTTCTTGTCGTAGTGTGGTCCATTTGGTATACAAGTCGTCATAACTTCCAACGCGGTAGTGTTGTTCCTTAATAGCATCCCTGAAGAATTCCCAGGTGGCCGTGACTAAAAATAATGAGGCTTCTTCTGTGTCCTTTTGCTCACAGAATGTTTCCCACCAATCTTTGACATGGGGAACGGCTTTGAGGAGCGCAAAAGTAATCTTTTCTTTATTCGAAAAGTTATGGACAGAAAAATACCCTTCTAGTAGATTCAACCACTTATCTACAGCATCTGCGTCTATCTGTCCTTCAAATATAGGAATATCGAAGTTGATTTGTACCTTGAAGGGGGCGGCGCCTCCGCTCAAGGAAGATGCGTCGCTTGTTGGTAGTCGCCGAAGGATTTGCGCGAAATTATCCATCATCTCGTTCCTCTGCTGCGTGAGGGCTTCCTCAAGCAACATTTTGATAGGATCTCCTGTCCCGTCATCTTTCTTTTCTCCTGCCATGAGAGGTCGCTTGGGCATGCGAGAGATTTTGTCCTCAAGAGAAACAAGCTCGAGACCCAATTCTTTGTACCCTGACCTCATTGGAGACATGCATTAAGACGACAAGGAGCAGACCACTCTGATACCACTGATCTGGATTTTATGAGCAGAACGAAATGAATACAGATTATTATCAGATGCTTAACACAAAATAACAGAGATACAGTAAAACTGGTTTTCTATTCAATAAGGAAATAAGCTAGAATTGTAAAATGCAGCGGAAAACAAGCTTGTTGGAATGGTGGCGGCTTATCTCTGAGAAGAGATGTGACGGCTGCGCTCATTTTGCAATAAGATGGTTACAATGAGGCTCTCAAGGCCTTTTATAATAAATAGGAATGTCAAAAACCCTAGACATCAGAAAACCTAACCCTAGGAGATGAAGTGCCAAAAGTCATGTGGGCCCCGTTTGGGTAAGTTAGTACATCAACTTCTCGGGGTCGTAAATTTTGCATACGATCTCTGTTTGGGGTGCTCGGTAGCCCGTTGGAAAGGTCTATCCGAGATTCAAAACTTTCAAATGGGGCCAAATGCATGTTGGGGGCAAGCATTTGGCCCCCCGAATCGCCAAAAGAGGTCTTTTAGGGCCTCAAAATGGCCCTAGAAGTTCAGGACCCGAAAAACTGCTAAAAATAGTACAATACCAAAATTGCCATAAAACTGTTTTGAGCCAGTTGGAAAGGTGGGTGGCCACCAATATCCACCTGGATCAATCCTCCATCCTTAGGAAGCAATTGTCTCCATTGCGTTGAGTTCCCCCATCAGATGAGGAAATTTCTGCTGAATTTGGCCTCGGGTGAGCCACTTGCCTTGGTGCAGGAGCTGCCCTGCTTTGAGAACTCGATAAAGCTGGATCCTTTGATGTCGAGTGCCCTTGATCTGTGTGTCTACAATATGATCATTGGATGCTTGTTGTAGGCAGTTAGGGTTGAGCTCTGTTGGTGTCAACTTCTCTGCTATCTCTGAGGTGTCTAGTAGTGGTGGGAAATATGGCCGAAGGAGAGCCACGTTGAAGACTGGATGGAGACCAAGGAAGGGGGGAATGTTGAGCTCAAAAGCATTGTCACCCACTACCTTGGTGATGGTGTACGACCCATAAAGGAGTGGGCAAAGCTTTCGATGGGGCCCTGTAAGGCATTCTTTCTGTAAATGCAACCAAACTTTGTCGCCCACCTGAAACTTATGTGGCACCCGATGTTGATCATGGCGCTGCTTGTACTTGGCATTAGACTTCTGTAGAATATCCTGAACCTGTTGGCGGATATGCTGGATTCGTTCAATGAACCGGGCGGCTTTGTCAGGTTCTGGGGACGAGTCGGCCGAGGTGGTCGCAAGGGGAAGTGCAACATCCATGGGGCCCAATGGTTGGAATCCCAACCCCACCTGAAAGGGGCTGTGGCCAATTGAGCTATGCAGGGCTCGGTTGTAGCTATGTTGGACATAGGGGAGACTCTCATCCCATGTGCGGGGGTGTGTTGAATTGTACATGCGCAGGATATGTACGACCATCCGATTGACGACCTCCATTTGTCCATCGGTCTAGGGGTGGAAGGCAGTGGATTTGGTGAGCTTGGTATCCAACAGTGACCAGAGGCTTGACCAGAATGAGCTAAGGAACGAACTGTCACAGTCTGAGATAATGGTCTTTGGGATCCCAAAATGTACCCATACTCATTCAAAGAAGAGCTTGGCAGTGGCTTCTGCTGTGATGTTCTTCTTGCAAGCGGCTAGAATCGCCATCTTGGAAAAGTGATCAACAACCACAAAAACACAATCGTTTCCCCTCTTGGTGGACGGGAGGCCCGACATGTAGTCCATTGAGATGGATTCCCATGGCCTGTCAGGAGTAGTCAGAGGGGTGTATAGGCCCTGTTTCTTAGTGGTTGGTTTGGCAATAGTGCAAGCGGTGCAGGACTTGATATACTTACCGACATCCTGTCAAAGTTTCGGCCAGTAGAAATGTTTCTGCAACACTGCCACTATGTTTTCGACGCAAAGTGTCTTGCCACCCGACTGTAGTGAGCTTCCCAAATCAGCTTCACGCGCTTGCTTGATGGAATGCAAAGATGGCCCAGACGACACAACAACCCGTCTTGAAGATGGAAATTAGCAACCACTGAGTTGGTGCCCAACATTTGATAGGTGGCGGAGAAGTCGGGTTCTGTCTCGTAGAGGTGGGGCCATCCGGAGGTCTCGTGGCCGCAAGAGTCTAGCACCATGGTAAGTGCCGTGACTGGAGGTCGACTGAGGAAATCAGCAACTCGGTTGGTACTCCCTGTTTTATATTTGATGTTGAGGTGGAACTGCTGTAAATATGTTGACCACTTCTGATGGCCATCATTCTGCAACTTTCCTTGGGTTTGCATGAACTGTAGTGGCTTGTGATCAGTGTGGATGACTGTCTCCTTCCCAAGAATGTAATGTCTCTACTGGCGGCAGGCTTGTACAATGGAGTACATTTCTTTGTCGTAGGTAGGGTACTTGCGGACAACATCTGATAGTGTCTCACTATGATATGCCACGGGGTGGCCGTGTTGAGTGAGAACGGTGCCCACAGCATAATCTAAAGCATCTGTCTCGATCTCAAAGGGATGTTGTAGTTTCGGTAATGAGAGTACCGACGATGAGCAAAAATGCTTCTTCAAGTCATCGAAGGCTTGTTGTTGGGAAAGGCCCCACACAAATTTTTCCTTACCACCACCCCTGGTCACTTGGCTGAGGGCCCATGCTATATGAGAGAATCCCAGCACGAACCAACGATAGAAATTGGCGAGGCCCAAGAAGCTCTAAAGTTCAGTGAGTGTGGTTGGGGCTGGCCAGTCATGGATGACCTGGATCTTGGCTGGATCCACATGCACACCATGTCAATCAACGATGTAGCCTAAGTAATGGACCCTGTCCATGCCGAAGGAGCATTTTTCCAAGTTTGCATATAGTTTGTGCTTCCGCAGGGTGTGTAGAACCTGCTGAATATGCTGCAAGTGTTCCTTCGAAGTCTTGCTGTAGATGAGGATGTCATCCATATACACCACTACAAAATTGTTGGTGAAAGGTCGTAGGATATCGTCCATCATCCTCATAAAAGTTGCTGGAGCATTTGTCAAACCAAAAGGCATGACCAACCATTCAAAAAGACCTTCTTTTGACTTGAAGGCAGTCTTCCATACATTTGTCTATTCTATTGGGACCTGGTGGTAGCCAGACTTCAGATCAATCTTACTGAAGTATTTGGCCCCCCTGAGCTGATCAAGGAGGTCATAGATTCAGGGAATCGGGTACCGGTTACAGATGGTGATTTTATTCAGGGCCTGATAATCAATGTAGAGTCACCAGGTCCCATGTTTCTTCTGCACCAGCACGATTGGGCTCCCACAAGGTGATGAACTGGGATGGATGTGCCCCTTGTGGAGCAATTCTTGGATCTTCCTCTTGATCTCCTCGTTTTACAACAGAGAGCGGCGATAGACTGGCCCATTGGGTAGCGGTGCGCCTGGGGTCAGATCGATGGGATGCTTGACTTGGTAGTGCAGAGGTACCCCAGTCGGAGAGGAGAAGATATCTAAGTATCCTTCCACCACCTTATCCACTTGCTTCTGTTGTGTGGATAGATCGGTCGTGGAGGCACGGGATGTGGCTGTGATCTTTCTTTCACACTGAGAGCGAATCACAAAGAAGAAAAATTTCCTGGTCTGAGAGTTGACCTTCCTGCATTGCTTGGCAGAGATCAAGGAAATAGCACTAGGAGGGACTGCCTCGGGTATCCTGTACAATTTCCTGTTCAAAGAAATAATAACACTACGAGGCCTAGACTCATATACAGCATGACGTTTCCATAAATAAGGTTCTCCCAAAAGAACATTTGAAACTTCGAAAGGAGAAACATCATACAATACCTCGTCCTTGAAGGGCTTGATGCCGTATGGCAGTCGGCACTGTTGGTTTACGCGGAGATCGCTTCCTTTGCGTAGCCATCCAATGGTGTAGGGTTGTGGGTGCGGCATTATCGACAGGGCTAGGCACTTGATGACCTCTGCTGAGATGAGATTCTTCTGGCTACCATTATCAATGATGAAGTGCAATGGGGTGCCTTTTACCCACATCTGTGAATGGAAGAGGCGTTATCCTTCTTCTGGCTCGTCTGGTTCATCAGGCTGGAGCTTGGTGGTAGCAATGGTGGCACTGGGTTCCGTGTCAATGATCCATCTTCCCCTTTATGATTCGGACTCAGAGTCAGAACCCGCATCTTATTCAGATGCTTTCACTTCGGCCACCAGCGACTGCTTTGAGCGGCAATCAGCGGTGTTATGCCGAGGGCTCTTATGGAAGTCGCACCACTTCCCAATATCTTTTTTTGTTTTTTCGGTGTCCTTCTTTACTTGCGGCTTGGACTGGTTGTCTTGATACTATCCATCTTTGCTCTGTCCTTTATTCTATGGGTTGGTGCTGCCCTTTCCTGTCTTTTGCTGTGAAGGGTTTTGAGGCCCAAATTGCCGCTTCTTTTGTTTGAGCTTCTGCTCGATTTTGACGGCATATCAGTAGGCCGCGCCCAAGGAAGAGATGTCCAGAAATTCCATTTCGGTCTAGATTTATCTATGCAAACCACCGCGATACTTGAGCACCAGATGTTGCTTTGAATCTTTGATACCCAGCTTGGTGCGCAAGGTATGGAAGATATTTGTGAACTCTGGCACTGCTTGGTCTCTTTCTTGTCGCAGTGTGGTCCATTCGGTATACAAGTTGTCATAACTTCCAACAGGGTAGTATTGTTCCTTAATAGCATCCCTGAAGGATTCCCAGGTGGCCGTGACTGAAAATAATGAGGCTTCTTCTGTGTCCTTTTGCTCGCAGAATGTTTCCCACCAATCTTTGACATGGGGAACGGCTTTGAGGAGCGCAAAAGTAATCTTTTCTTTATTCGAAAATTTATGGACAGAAAAATACCCTTCTAATAGATTCAACCACTTATCTACAGCATCTGCGTCTATCTGTCCTTCAAATATAGGAATATCGAAGTTGATTTGTACCTTGAAGGGGGCGACGCCTCTGCTCGAGGAAGATGCGTCGCTTGTTGGTAGTCGCCAAAGGATTTGCGCGAAATTATCCATCATCTCGTTCCTCTGCTGCGTGAGGGATTCCTCAAGCAACATTTCGATAGGATCTCCTATCCCGTCATCTTTCTTTTCTCCTGCCATGAGAGGTCACTTGGGCGTGCGAGAGCTTTTGTCCTCAAGAGAAACAAGCTCGAGACCCAATTCTTTGTACCCTGACCTCGTTGGGGACATGCATTAAGATGACAAGGAGCAGACCGCTCTGATACCACTGATCTGGATTTTATGAGCAGAACGAAATGAATACAGATTATTATCAGATGCTTAACACAAAATAACAGGGATATAGTAAAACTGGTTTTCTATTCAATAAGGAAATAAGCTAGAACTGCAAAATGCAGCGGAAAACAAGCTTGCTGGAATGGTGGCGGCTTATCTCTGAGAAGAGATGTGACGGCTGCGCTCATTTTGCAAGAAGATGGTTACAATGAGACTCTCAAGGCCTTTTACAATAAACAGGAATGTCAAAAACCCTAGACATCCAAAAACCTAACCCTAGGAGATGAAGCGCCAAAAGTCATGTGGGCCCCGTTTGGGTAAGTTAGTACATCAACTTCCCGGGGTCGTAACTTTTGCATACGATCTCCGTTTGGGGCCCTCGGTAGCCCGTTGGAAAGGTCTATCCGAGATTTACAACTTTCAACCAGGGCCAAATGTATTCCATAGGCAATTATTTGGCCCCCCAAATCTCCAAAAAAGGTCATTTAGGGCCTCAAAATGGCCCCAGAAGTTCAGGACCCGAAAAACTGCTAAAAATAGTACAATACCAAAATTGCCATAAAATTGTTTTGAGCCAGTTGGAAAGGTGGGTGGCCACCAATATCCACTTGGATCATATCATCCGCGGAAAGGAACTACACTACTATCGAGCGGGAAGGATTGGCGATGGTCTATGCACTACAAAAGTTTCGACACTACTTATTGGGCAGACATTTTAAGATGTTCACAGACCATTCGGCATTGAAGTACTTGGTCAATAAGCCTATGTTGGGGGGGAAGATATGTCGCTGGTTACTTATCTTTTAGGAGTTCGACTTTGAAGTAATTGTGAAGCCAGGGCGGTTGAACTCTGGTCTTGATCACTTATCACGGATTGACATAGGGGAGGAGCCGACTAATATTGAAGACGGGTTTCCTGATGCGCAACTATTTAGGGTTGAAGTAGTTGATGGATATCTTTAAGAAATCATTCAGTTTCTGGAAACAGGTACCGCACCAGAAGAGCTCACCACTAGTCAGAAGAAGCAGTTGGTGGTTAAATCTGCAGAATTTCAGCTCATTGTAGGAGAGTTATACAAGATGGGTGCAGACGAGGTATTACGACGGTGTGTCTTGCCACACGAGCAAGCGCAGATATTGGCAGAAGCACATGGAGGAGTGGCTGGAGTACACTACAATGGTCGAGCGACTGCCAGGAAGGTGCTTTATGCGGGGCTCTGGTGGCCCACGCTCCATAATGATGCAACCGCCTATGCGCGGTCCTGCGACATCTAGCAGAGAACTGGGAAGCCATCCAGGAGGGACGAGATGCCGCTGATGCCTCAGTTAACATTACAGCTGTTTGACAAATGGGCAGTGGATTTTGTGGGACCAATCAATCTACCAGGTAAGCGCACTGGTGCCAAATATATCATCGCTACGATAGACTATTTGACCAGATGGGCGGAAGCTGCACCAATTATTGATTGTTCCATAGCCACGACTACGCGATTTTTGTTTGATAACATTATCACTCGTTTCGGCTTCCCCATGATACTGTTGAGTGATCAAGGCAGCCACTTTCTCAATCGCATCATCAACGCACTGACGGAGGAGCTGCATATTCAGCATAAGAAGAGCACGCCATATCATCCGTAGGAAAATGGCACGGTGGAAGCTTTCAATAAGATATTGGAACATGTGCTGACAAAGGTGTGCAATGCTAAACGTGATGACTGGGATCTCAAAATCCCAACAGTATTGTGGGCCTATCGCACCACATGTAAAAGGTTGACGGATCAGACACCATTTAAGCTGGTGTATGGACAAGAAGCAATCATGCCCATGGAGTACATTGTTTCAAGTCTGCACGTTGCAGCAATGACACGAATGGATTCTGCAGCAGCATTAGAGGAACGTCTAGCGCAGTTAGTCCAGTTGAAGGAAGATCGCTTTATCGCCAGTTTCCATTAGGGTGTGGAGAAGGATCACTAGAAGGCTTGGAATGATCGCCATATCAAGAACAAACAATTTCAACAAGGTGATTTGGTGTTGTTGTACGACGACAAGTTTATGAAACATCCAGGAAAATTGCAAATGCATTGGCTTGGTCCGTATTGCATCAGTAGCATCACTTCAGGAGGAGCGGTACAGTTGCAGCAGTTGGATGGAGCGATGCTCCCAAATTTGATTAATGGTAGCAGGTTGAAGCCCTATTGGTAGGGCTTGGAGCAGCGCGATGCCTGAGTCGCATCGGGAAAAAAAAAAAGAAAAAAAGAGAAAAAACAAGTGTAGATTGATCGGTGGCAGGGTGGCACACCAACGGGAACGAAATGCGGAAGTAGGGAGGCTTCTGCCGCAAGTTAGGAGCAGTCTGCGACAAGTGGCAGTGTTGCAAATGGGTCACATTAGAAATCATTATGTAGATGGGACTTTTCCCCTTTTGGGCAGATATGATCGTTAGTCGATTCAGATTGTGCCAGAAGAACGCACGGTTGGAATAAGGAATACACCGAGGCAACATGGCCGACGACACTTGGAGTGATGATTTGCATGGTTGGCACGAGGCATCCACCACGACAGCATGGCCAAAGGGTCTAGGGAATGATGCTTCACACGTAGGAAAATAGGCGGACGTATGATTGCTCTGCCCACCTTAGAAGTCCGGCTAATACTCACACGAAGTAGTAGATTATTATGATTACCCTGGAGCGTGAGCAGGTGGTTCTGAGGCAGACAAACGGCTGAAAATGATGTATAAATATAGGAACCCGAGGATAGTAAGAGCACAGAGGTTGTTCTAATTAAGAGGGGTTATGTTACGAGAGGGTCAGGCATCTAGCTGAGTTAGGAATTCCAATGAGGTTGTGGAAATGATCCATTTCATTTCATGTGGTAGCACACCAGGTGCGCTGAGGGCCCGAACAACAAGTGTACATGAGCGGTTGGAGCAAGCCACACCTCAGACACTCAGGGGTTACGAGCATGAAGTATCGTCTAGGATGTTTAGGCAGTTAGTGATGGTTAGAAGTCTTGTGGTCCCTATGGCCACACAGAAGGGGTGGTTGTAGCCCCTGGATCCTTGTAACATATGCTTACTGGTGCGAAACAGATGTGCCAGAACCACTGGCCTATTTTACACCTTGGCGTTGCTCGAAAAATTCCTCTCCATCTACAATCGGTCTCTTGAGACTGGAGGATGAGTTTGCAAGGTCCATGACAGTAAGCTGGGAAAAGTCCACTTTTGGGCAAGAAATACATGACAGCGAGCAGATCATCAGTGTAGTAGAAGGAGCAGGACAACATCGCGCGATCAAGACAACAAGAACAATTGCAGAACTATAATTCAGCCATAATAAAGTGAATACCACAAAATACACCATGTCCAGTTGATGTGGCTCGAGGGCGAGCCACAAGATTGTGTTGGGGGCTTGTCGGTAGGCAGTTTGGTAAGGAAGAATCGCAGCATCGCCGATGCTGCGACACGTCAGAAGAGGTCGCGGAAGGAAGAAGGTTGCATTATTTTATGTATTTTTTGAGTCGTTTGTACCGCAAAATGCGGGTTTTTGGGTCATTGGAGCATATGAGATGTAATTTTGAGCTAATTGTACTGCAGTAGGCAGGTTTTTGGGTCATTTGGATCGTGTCAGTTAGATTTTGGGTCATTTGTCCAGGAGTCGATTAGGAAGTTGTTAGTAAGTGGACAAGCATTGTAAAGGCGGAAGCCTATATATAGACAGAAAGTTGTAGGTTGTAGGATATCTTGGAGACGCAGTTTTTGTGTATGTTCTGAGATCAAGAGATATTGTTGAGATCTAGTTTTGCAGAGATGTTGTATCAGGGTTTTTCTGAAGTAATATGACATGACGAAACTGTTTTGGTGAAATTCCCTGTGTACCTTTCATGTTAATTCCTATTGTGATGATTTCTTGCTGCAGTTAACCTTTTAATTTTATATTCGTTTTGTTGCGATGAATGACTCTATTAAATAATGCTATGAATACAATTGATGTTAATCTTGAATGCATAGATCTGTTTTGGATGCTGCGATAAGTTGAGTAATTGTTGCCGCAATCATCCTCCTTCATTCAGCGGAAACATGGTTCCGTCCACTCTCCCTTGATCGCCTCAGGTGAGACCTCATCTATGCTGCAGGTGTTGCTGGGTAGGCTAAAACCTGTCTGGGCTGGTGCTCAAGGAGATCGCGGTGGGTTGGTGTCGACAGCGATGGGAACACCTGTCGACTGGGTTTGAGTCAACACCTTCAATCATTGGACATTATCTCATACTACCAAAGGTCTAGGCAAAGAGTTCAGGCTTTGATACATATGAGAATAAATTTTAAATCTCCAATGCTTTGCAAAGGTAAATTTCTTAAGGTTGGAAATGGATAACTAAGTTGAGGGGTTTTTCGTAGTCCAACATATGATATATCATTATTTTGTGATTATCTATGTAGTGTAAGTCATTAATCTATGACCCACATCCCATGAGTATAGTCACAACTGACCAATTTCTCATGATTTTGAATAGCCCACTTAGCATTCATTACATCGGGTGATGCTCACAGAAGTGAAGAAGTGGGATTGAGACTAACAAAATGAATCGCATAGAAACAATCATCACTTCCAAGGCTTACACCTAGTAACTAGTACTTTATGGGAGGTCACATGTCCCAATACTCCTTTAGCTCAAGCATTCTTAACTGTCGAGTTTTCCCCACAATCAAGCCCACTTAGCTTGCTACCCCATTTACAAAACATTATCCTTATGAAATATTCAGTTAGAGCTCCCTTGACTCTTTGTATTTAAGTTGAGGGTTTTTTCATAGTCCAACATATGATGGGTGACCTCTTGGGAAGTCCTAGTTACCAGGTGCAAGCCCCAGAAGTGATGATTGATGCTATGTGATTCATTTCGCTAGTCTCAATCCCACTTCTTCAACCCTGTGAGCATCACCCGATGCAATGAGTGCTAAGTGTAATATTCAAAACAATGTAAAATTAGTTAATTGTGACTATACTCATGGGATATGGGTCATATATTAATGACTTACACTATGCAAATAATCCAAAAATAATGATATATCATATGTTGGACTACGACAAATCCCTCAATTTAAATATAAAGATTCAAGGGATCTCTAACTGAATAGTTCATAAGGAAAAATACTTTCTAAAGTTTTGCAAATGGGGTAGCAAGCTAAGTGGGCTTTATTGTGGGGAAAAATCCATAGTCAAGAGCGCTCGAGCCAAAGGATTCTTGTGATGGGTGACCTACTTGAAAGTCCTAGTTACCAGGTGCAATCCTTGGAAGTGATGATTGATGTTATGTGATTCATTTTGCTAGTCTCAATCCCCTTCTTCACCCCTATGAGCATCACCCAAGGCAATGAGTGCTATGTGGACTATTCAAATCCATGGGAAATTGGTCAGTTGTGATTATACTCATGGGATATGGGTCATATATTAATGACTTACACTATGTAGATAATCCCAAAATAATGATATATCATATGTTGGACTGTGGAAAACCACTCAACTTAAATAAAAAGAGTCAAGGGAGCTCTAACTAAATAGTTCATAAGGCACAATACTTCCTAAGGTTTGGGAAATAGGGTAGCAAGCTAAGTGGGCTTGATTGTGGGGAAAAATCCATAGTTAAGCGTGCTTGAGCTAGAGGATATTTGGGATGGGCGACCTCTCGAGAAGTCTAGGTTACTAGGTGTAAGCCTCAGAAGTGATGATTGATGCTATGTGATTCATTTCGCTTGTCTCAATCCCATTTCTTCAACCCTGTGAGCATCACCTGATGTAATGAGTGCTAAGTGGATTATTCAAAATCATGATAAATTGGTCAATTGTGACTATACTCATGGCATATGGGTCATAGATTAATTATTTACACTAGATAGATAATCCCAAAATAATGATATATCATATGTTGGAATGTGAAAAACCCCTCAACTTAAATAAAAATAATCAAGGGTGATATTAATCCCTAAACTTAAATAAAAAGAGTCAAGGGTGCTCTAAACACCTCAACTTAAATAAAAAGAGTCAAGGGTGCTCTAAACACCTCAACTTAAATAAAAAGAGTCAGGGGTGCTCTAACTAAATGGTTCATAAGGAACAATACTTGCTAAGGTTTTGCAAATGAGGTAAAAATCTAAGTGATATTGACTATGGGGAAAACTCCATAGTTAAGTGCGCTTGAGCTAGATGAGTCTTCGGATGGGTGACCTCCCAAGAAGTCCTGGTAACTAGGTGCAAGCCCCGAAAGTGATGATTGAAGTGATGCGATTCATTTCACTATTCTCAATACCAATTCTTCACCCTTGTGAGCATTGCCCAAACCATGAGAAATTGATCATTTGTGACTATACTCATGGGACAAGGTTCATAACTTAATGACCTACACTGCGTAGATAATCCCAAAATAGTGTTGTATCAATGGATAACTAGTCAACCATGTAGCCTAAATACCCAACTGCACATCTAATCCTTCATTCTCACCCTTGTGCTATTGTGAAGCATAGTCAAAACCAATCTGGCTTCTTGAAGAAAACCCTACCTAAACTTTAGAAGTAAAACTTCAAACAAGGGATGGTGGTCTGGGATTAGAAAACTTAAAATTATATAAACATAGTATGAAATAATTTGATTATAAAATGCTATAATTATATTTAATATACAATTTTTTTACAAAATGTTTCCTATTATCACTAAAGCTCAAATGCCAAACAACACCTTGCCCATTTGGAAAATATTACAATGGCTTATAATACTCTTTAGGTGATATTTATTCAACCAAATTCTTCTAGCATGCACCTAGATAGGTGGGATATATTCCTCAAAAAGGTTGAAACCAGTCTTTTAAAAATCTATTATCAATGTGGATCAATTGTCAAACATGACCTTTCCCATTTTGGGAATGTTACAATGTGTGGTAGATTTTTCTTCCTATAGATAGGAGGAAAACCTCATGGACAATAATAAGGCTCCATAAAACCTAGTCCAAGACATAAAGAAACAAATGGTTGCTATATATCCTAGATCTAGCACACATATGTAAGCATACATAGAAGGAAAGTGGATGAAGATAGATGTCTTACCTCATCCAAGATGATTGTCTTTGCTGCTCCTTGTTGACGTAGCCCCTTGCTTGATGATCCAAGTAGGTGAACTTGTAGACAAAGGAAAATAGACAATCTACTTTCCTAGACTAGCATGTTAGGCTAAATCTATTCACTTAATCAAGTAACAAATTGAGACATTTCAATATGAAATACACAATCTGGGAGAATAGGCCAAGTTATCTATTAGAAATCCAAAGAGAAAATAATACAATGTGACATTATACTTGAGCATATTTCAACAACATCTCCTCCAACGCCTTCTAACAAGCCACCTTTGAGAATCTTGAGAACATAAGGACCTTTGCACTAGAAATTATGCAACTATAGTTCAAACTTCGGCTATATCTCTCTAATCCCAAAAACCAGAGAGAAATGGTCTTTATATAGTGAGAGGAAGCTCAACCAACATGGAGAAGGATTTGGATCGTGAGAGGAGGATGTGGATCTAAGTAGAATAAAGTGGATCACATGATATTCATCTTTCCTTGAAGGGAAAAACTAAGTGATACTCAAAAATATGGTGGAATCCTCGAGATAGAAGATCCCTAGATCCATGGCAAAATATCCTCAACAATATTTTCGCGCCCTGAGAACTGAGCAAAGCGCAATTTTTTTTATAATTTTCGCGCCCTAGCAACTGAGCAAAACGTGAAAAAGTTGTCATTTTCGCACCTCCATAACTAAGCAGAGTGTGAAAATCTCTCTTTTGATGGTTTAATGAGGTTTGTGAAGTGGCATTCGACCTAAGGAGGTTTAAGTAACTTCCCCAACTTGGATGGGGAGTAAGTACACCATGTGATGATATGTCTAACACACCTAGGAGGTTGTGAAACTTCATTCTTTCCATGGTGGGAAAGCATGTACAGTCAAAGATGACAAAATGAGGTATAACACAATGGCTTGTGATACTCTATAGCCAGTATCCACTTGACCAAATTTGGTAGGATTACATTTTTCTAGGTGGGAAATAAGGTCAACAAAAGGGGTAATATGCCAATGAAGGAATTTAATATTAATGAGGAAATACCCTTGATTTAACACATCGAGATCAACTGATTCTTCAACATACAATTTCTTGCAAGTGTATTTTGGGCACCTGGACAGTATCATAATGAATGTTGGAACTAAAACTTATTGAAATATGTCTTAGGTACATCCTTAATTGCCTTGGCATTTTGTGTCTAATTTGACTAATATCGATAAAAATGCAAAGATTCACCCAAGTTGATAGATCTCATTAGAATGTTAATTAATCATTAATGATATATTGTGAGTCTCCATGTTTTTAAGTATTTTATAAATTAAAATTATATGAAAAAATAAATTAGCAATTGATTTTAAAGGTACAAAAATATATCATTAAGATGTAAAATGTTTTAAAAAAATTGTGAAGTTTGTAAATCTAAATTTGAAATTTATGTTAAACAAACATAGTGCTAGTTTATGGCTATGTTGACTATTATTTTTTAGAAAATAACCACAAACATTGAGCATTCGTTACTATAATCATACAAAACACTCTTATGATGTTATGGCTTCTTGAGTTATTTATCTTTGTATCAATATTTATATGTATATATCAATATGTTTATGAAACTAAGTGATATTATTTTAGTAGGAGATATGAAGGTTAGGATTTTCATCCCATAGTGTGTTGTTCATAACCCCTTAAAACAACATTGGATTCAACATTAATATTAGAAATTGAGTGTTATTTAATTGATCCAATTATCACAGTTACCATCGTAAATATTTCATCGATTTAAGTGACTCTTATGACACTGCACTCCTTTAATTACTGCCTCTTGAATATAATTGATGGTTTATTATTTTATAGTTCTTGGGCATGGAATTACTTGGAATTTTTGTATGATGATCATTAATGAGTAAATTAGGCTTGTTTCCATGAATAAGTAGGGTATTTCTTTAGCCAATCACACTTAACATGATAATATTAATTTTTTCATCTACATTATATATAAGCACTATCTGTGTTAGGGAACACAACATTCCTAAGGTAATCCTTTTGCATTGGTTTGAGTGTAAGGTTCATGCACCCCTAGAGGCATACCAAGGAATCAATATATTTAAGGATCAGATAGTGGATGAGTGATAAAGAGACCGCACCCTAGTGGATAATTCAGTTGGAGGTATAAGATTTTAAGTTAAGAGTTTCTATATTCATATCCTATATCGTTTGGTTGTAATTTGATGAGTTGTCGAAGGAGTCAAGGCTTATCCCATTCCAATCCGAGTACAATATATGCGTGCAAGTACAAAGAATAAATCAACATCATTAGGAAGTGAAAAAACCTTAGGATAGAGTCAATTAGTGTAGTGACACATAGGGTTCGGGGAAGGGGTACCATATATGTAACATCCCTATCTCTAGTAAAATTATTATTTATGCAATTTTATTTATTTAGATGACCTAAAACCTAAACTAGATTCGGCAATGCAACCTAGAGTGGAAAAACCTCCTTCTGTAATAGCTTCTCTTCTGAGCTGTTTGTTTCAAAACCTTCCTCTTTGAACGTGACCGAGATAACAACCGCGACCTGCATTCCTTCATTAGTCGACGTCCTATGCTTGATACCCATAACTGGAGTGGATGAGGAATTCTTTACCCATACTTTCTTAGTCTTGAGGGGTGCTTTGCTCATTGGACAGTTCTTCTGCAGGTGGCCTACCTTATGGCATGCGAAACAATGAAAAGGCAATTTCCAGTAATCTAAACACTGCGTCCATTTACTACCATGCATTTCAATTACTAATTCTTCTTATAGCCCGTCTCTGGTATCTAACTCCACTAGAATTCTTGCGCAACAACAATCAATTTTAACCTCCCAGTCCTTTTCCAAAGCTATGAACTTGCCAATCTTATTGCCTATGGCTTCCATTATTTGCTCCTGCCAAAAAACCAGAGGTAGACTGGGTAGAATCACCCAGACTTGCTGGAGATTGTGCGGTTCCTTTCTGGGGTTGAAGTCCACCTGCCAATTTTTTAGGACTAGTCCAGATGGACCCCATTGCCATTATCTGTTGAGGAGCTTTGAACCATCCTCCTTCTCCTATAATTTGGTTAGAAACCAGCTTTGTGGGAGTATGTAGAACTCGGGGGTGTAACCCAGACTTTCTGCCCAATTGGACTCCATCCACCGCATAAGCGAATCTCTGCCTGGAGTTTTACCACAAAACCTTCCTATCAGAGCTAAATTCAGATAATCGGGGATTTGTTCTATGAGAATGTCTTTCCCTACTGTGAGCTCGGAAGCAGTGTTCTTCGCCCCGATTCCCTTGGACATACCTGGTTTAACTGTGATGGAAGGTATGTTCGGGGTGGCCGACTTCTCCCTTAATGTTTCATTATGATCGCCCATGCTGACGTGGGGAGAAACATCGTCTAAGTGAGGCGCAGTTAAAACATGGTCCTCCCGATGATCCATAGTACAATGTACCTCTTCTTCAATGCAGAAGATGGATTCGTCCTGGCTGTTAGGTTCATAATCCACCTCATCTGCAAACATCGTGTTAGCTCTGCAAGTGTGCGGGAAGGCTTTTCAACAGTTAAAACCGTTAATGCCTAATCCAACAGCCTGCTGAGTGGGTGACTGAGGGAACGCAACTCCTTTGAAGGTTCGTACCTTCGCACGTGAATACTGGCCTTCACACGTACATTCCTTCGGCTCCTGCTCCGCGACGATAAAAAACCCATGCACCATCCTGAGCTATGAACTAGATGATATTCCCGACCTTCGCATATTCACATTTGTTCAGACCGCCTTGGTCCATCTTCGGAGCCTCCTTTGTATCATTATTGTGTGTATATATATATATAAACAACTATATCAAATCTATAATGAAAGGGCTAACACAAGAAATATTTTCTTAAAGAAAACTTATATATATATGTGTGTGTGAGAATCGACAATGGTTTAATTTTTACTTTTTATAATTTAAGAGTATATAGCTAACAATTTGTAGTTATTAATGTTATATATCTAAAAAATCCAAAATATTTTTTAAGTGTTATTATAATTTAAAAATATATTTAAGAATATGTAATTATTAATGTTCTATATCTACATAAAATCAAAGATTATATTTTAAGAATATATTTTTTTGACACAAGGTGGTCAACAAGCAATGCATACATAATTACACATGATTACTTCTCTACAATGCATACATGAGTACTTTTGCAAGCTAGTTTTGGTGACTGGAATTATTGATTTGTTTTTACATAGAAATCAATATGCCAATAATCATGTTGTTTAAGGTAAAATTTGAAAATATATATTAGTAACAAGCTTTCTTTATACTTGTATTTTAAATAAATACACATTTTTTAAATCCAATAATAAAGTTTTTTATTTTTTTAATAGATAATTATTAATTAATATTAACTTTTACTCTTAATAAATAAAGCATGGACTAAAAGCTTTGTTTTATATAGACAACAAATAATGGAATTGATAAGTTCATTTATACCAGCAAACAATTCTTGACTACCACCAATAACATAATCTACCTAGCTTTGCATTATGTAACCTACCTTTTCACACAAAAATATAACTTACTATTAATACCGCGAAATAGTAAATAGGAATAATACATTTGGTCATCATACCATCAAGGCATGAGTAAAAAAACATGCGGGCGCAAGTGCCCCAAATAACATCACAGCCTACAGGATCCATACCAATATCCAACCAAATATCCGATAGGATGTCCCCATGGAACAAACAAAAACCACCAACAGCATAACCATATGCTAACAGACCTCCAAGAGGCAAAATATCACAATACCAAGACATAAATACATAAATAAGTCCATAAAAAGTCCAAAACAGCCATAGGCCTGGACACAAGCATCAAATGTCATAAAAGGAGCCGAGTAACCTACCTATCTAAACGTTACATCGTACACATAAAAGAGGTAACTTGCTTACCTAAGCATTACTTGTTATCGGAGTGTTACATAATCTGCTATCTAAGCGTTACGTATACCCTACTACGCTCATATATGTTCATTACATGCATTCATTAATTGCCTCAACAATCTCACCATCCTCTATTTGGCGCACAATCTCATCAACATTGCTGAGTTTTGATGCGAGACAATTTATATATGCATATACTATTGCTTGTTCAATACAGGTATATAAAAGATATTTATGGATCAGTGCTTCTTTTGGGTTTGTAAAGTTATATGTAATATCGGTATTGGCCAACACTTTCATTTCATAATAAAAAATATTTTTAATGAGTGTGACATTCTGTTTTTTTTACACTTTCATTTCATAATAAAAAATATTTTTAATGAGTGTGACATTCTTTTTATTAAAAAAAAAGGTTGAATTATGTTTGACTTTATATTTTTAATATTATATAGTTATAAAATTAAATAATAATAATAATTTAATTTTGAAGTTATATTTAATTACTAATATTTTTATATTCTTAATCATTAAACTTATTCAAATTATACATATATCCATGCTATCAATAAATAATATAAATAATAGAGTATGATAGATGTATATCGATTGCTCGCTCTTATATATATTGTCATCGTGATATGTATTAAAAGAGAGATTAGAGATTAATATATAATTGTTTTGGTGCATTTTAATATGTAATTTTATAAAATTTGTATTGTATGTAAGTTGGATATAAAGTATTAAAATGAGGATTATGTTATACGTATTATAATGTATTTATATACAAGATGTGAGATTAAGAATTATGTTATAAATGTTATAAAGTAATTATATATATATATAATAATAAGTAGGAATAATAGTATGTGATGTAGTTATTATATTGATAGGTATTTATATCTTAGAATTTTGGGTGGATTAGTGTTTATGTTTTTATGAGATTATACGAGGATGAGAAAATTGTACTCTTGTTTCAAATTTGAAATAAACAATTATAAAAAAAAATAAAATATATGGTAGTTGATGCATGGATAACGGGTTGTTCATGGTAGATAATGGGTGATTACAACTATGCATGGAGAACAAGTAACAGATAACTTGTTCGTGGCAATTAACTTGTTAGTAACACTTCATTTATTTCCTATCGATATTCACCAACCACAAATTAAATAATTGTGTCATAAATATTATAAAGTAATTATATTGATATACATTTTTTTTCCAACGAAAAAAAACATACTGTTTATATTCATATTGAAATAAAACAAGTACAATGATGGATCTGACACAGATCACTATTCACTCCTTCCACAAGTCTTTACATCTTTATCATTACATCATATCTATTCAAAGATATCAAAAAGCTATAAATATTTTCCTTCCACAATCTAATGACACAAGTGTCCAAAATTGAACAGAAGCTTATAAAAACCATAGAAACTAGTTCATGAAAAAAAGAGATCCCTCATCCTAAATCTCTTCCTCATAAAACTCTTCCCAAATAAGGTATCCATCCTCACCAGACAATGCCTGTTTGGATA
The DNA here is from genome assembly GCA_027924585.1 of Larix kaempferi. NCBI lineage: Eukaryota > Viridiplantae > Streptophyta > Pinopsida > Pinales > Pinaceae > Larix > Larix kaempferi. The sequence goes on from BSBM01001229.1 coordinate 48,457,428, forward strand.
ATGCATCAGCATCTTGATTGTGCTCCCTGAAGATATGTTTGATATCAATATCCTTAATATTTTCCAATTCTGCCCTTGTTCTACTGCACCACTGTGATAAAGATATGACATTAAGCTTATACTCCCCTAAGGCCCATTTTATCATAACTCTGGAGTCTCCGAACAACCTCAATCTTGGGAAACCAAACATATTCGCCATTCTCACAGAAGTCCACAAAGCTAATAGCTCGGCCTTCATATTTGTGCCCACTCCACATCTGAGTTTGAATGTGTAGAAATGTTCCTGGTTTAGAAAAATCTTACGCCCAGCTGCACACTGACCAAGGGCTACAACACCATCAAAAAAGATAATAGGATCATTGAAGGTGAGGTTAAAGTTTCCCACAATCCTCTTCGAGATTGTATCCTTCATCTGTTCATATGGCCTATATTGATATAGAGCTAAAGTAATCACACCATCCAAATTTGCCACATGATCCTCAAATATGCATTTATTCCTCATTCTCCATATTGCCCAGGCAATAAAAACTGGAAGTGTAAGATGTGCCCTACAGTTTTTAGTCCAATATCTTAAGCTGGTTACAAAGTCTCCATGCCTCCATGATGTGTCAATATTCAATAACTTACAAACTTTCCCCCAAATGTATAAAGTAAAAGTGTAGTCCATAAATAAATGATTAGCAGATTCTGACCAATTCATACACAGAATGCATCTATTTGGACAATACCACCCTTTTCTCTCCAGGTTATCCCAAGTTTTCAATCTATCCATAAGTATGAACCAAAGAGAACATTTCAGCGTCAATGGCATATTCCACCTCCAGATGACCTTATACCACCACATTTTTGGGAAAATGCACTTCCGCTTAATGATGGACTTGTACGCAGTGTTTGCAGTTATCTTACCTGTGCTAACATTCCCTTTCCAGATAAGGATATCTTCTTCATTGTTTAACCTACACCCAGTCGAATTTAAAGCACTGACATAACAATCCCATTCAATGGCCAGTTCTCCCCAAAGACCCAAATATTTCCCATTGTACCAGTAACTACCCAAGCCAAGATTCCTCACGCTGTCCAGAGTATAATATCCAACACTGTTTAATATTCTTCTCAGCATATTAGAAAGTATGTACTCTTCCCCTAATCCTATAATAGGATCAGTACCAATGGAGATTTCCTTTTCATTTCCAATTTGCTAGCAGATGTCCAGTGCCAACCACTTATAAACATTTAGAAAACCTCTCCACAGTGGAGAAATCCACCAACAGATTTTCCTCGGAGTTCTGAACCAGTGTGAAATCTTAATTTTTATATATTTACAGTGGACCACTCTTGACCACAATGTGTTTCCAAACAAATCTCTCCACAAACTTTTCAATCTTAGAGCTTCACTAAATGCCTGTAGGTCTTTTATACCCCAGCCACCTGCACTAGTTGGTAATGAAAGCATTTCCCAACCTGCCATAACCAGTCCATCCCGACCTAATTTCCCTGTCCATAGAAAATTGAAGATCAAATTTCTAATCAAATTAATGATGTACTTTGGGACCGGTAATAAAGCAAACCAATATACCGGTATGCTGGATAATACTGCCTTAACCAAAGTCAATTTTCCTCCAATTGACAACAATCTGTAGGCCCAATGTGAGATCCTTTTCTCCATCTTTCTCAATAGCCAATACCAGTCTTTTATAATATAGCCATTTGGTTTGAGAAAAAAACCAAGATATGTCAAACCCTCACAGGCCCACTCCCAATTGTATGGCATAATATTCAATATTTCATTCTTTCTGTTATCATCAACATTGAAGTGAAAGAAAGTGGTCTTCTGAGTACTGATCTTCATACCAGATGCTCTACAGAACATCTCCAAAATGTCCTTAATCACCTTCCATTCAAAAATTGTGTCACATCCTGCTAAAAGGATATCATCAACAAAAAGTAAGTGTGTTATCTGTATCCACTTATTTATCCTGAGCCCTTTTATATGTCCCACTTGTTTAGCATTCTTAAGCATGAGACTTAATCCTTCAATAACCAGCAAGAAAAGGAGTGGGGACAATGAACATCCCTGCCTGATACCTCTGCTGCAACTAAAGAACCCTGAAGACTATCCATTCACCAAAACAGATATATTCATTGTGCTCACACAATCCATGATCCATTTGATAACCCCTGTAGGTACCCCAATCTGAATCAAGATGAGTCTTAGAAAGTCCCAATTGACTCTATCATATGCTTTTTCCAGATCTAGCTTTAACAGAAGAGCCTTCTGTTTCCTTTTCTTAACTGAATGCAACAACTCCTGAGTGATCCCCACCGCATCATGAATCTGCCTCCCTTCTAAAAACCCAAATTGTTCAGGTGAAATTTTGTCTAACAAAATAGATTTTAGTTTTTCTGCAATAATCTTTGAAACAATTTTATATACCAAATTGCACAATGCAATTGGTCTAAACTCACCAAAAGTACTGGGATCACTAACCTTCGGGATGAGTGTAACAAAGGTTGCATTCAAAGCCCCACTAATGTATCTAGTTCTTTTGGTGAATTCCACCATCCTCAGAATATTAGATCCCATAATGTCAAAGAAATGTAAGAACAGTTCTACTGTCCACCCATCAAGCCCGGGCACTTTTCTTTTGCAAAAATTTTTAATGTCGCCTCTATCTCACCAAAGTTACATCCTTGTCCAAAATTGCAACCTCACTCACATTAAAAAATCTTGGATAGTGTTTAGCCACAGATAGTTGAGAAATTAAGTCACATTTCCCATCATCAGAGTAGATCCTCCTGAAAAAATTCTTAGCACTCTGTTGCAATTCCTTTTCTCTTGAGATTTCAACTCCATCTGAATCATCTCCTGTAATAACACCATGCCCGAGCCAGTATTTTTTAAGAGAGTGGAAAGAGCCCTGACCCAAACAACTCTCCCCACCCCACGGATGTTAACTGAGCATATGGACATTAAGAACCATACCTTTGGGGGCATTCTGCTCTAAGGCCCCAAGAATTGTCACCAGCTGAAACCTCCAGCTCTGTATCCCTCAACTGCTCAGACACCAAGAGATATTCATCCTTATCCCGACAAACCCCCTTCTTCTTCTTCCTTAAAGTAACATTTTGATATTTTAACAAGCTGAGAGGTTGAATCTCCCCCTTACCCGAGGGATTCTTCGAATAAATGGGTAAGGGTGATAAAATCCCCGGTTTAATCCCATAATTATATCCCGATTCCCTAAGTAAAATATCCTCTTCTGTCAAGAATAACCCAGGTTCCACTAATCTCTGTCTACCATCCTCATCATCCTCGATAGCTGGTTTCACACCCTCTAAGGAAACCCTTGACCCAACAGAAGTAGACCCAAGCTCCTTACTCTCCCCCAAAAGACCCCTCTTAACAAGTGGATTAGCTAGACACCCACCCGGTTTCTCGACATCCGGAGATACATCATTTAACAGTTTATCCCCATAAGCCAAACTTTTTCTATAAGTCTCTTCAGCACCCTCAACAACAGCCAACTCTTCATCATTTAAAAAAAAATCAGGGGAGATGTTTGTCTTACCTGATAAATGCAAGTTCTCCGGAGGAACATTGGTGCCCACCGCGTTCGAATCATCTCCAATCCCAACCTTTGGTAGCTCCAAGAATTTATCAGACAGTTCCGAAAGAGGTGAGCCAACCAATTCACCATTCGAAGCCAAAGGGGTCTTGTAACCAGAACCAACATTCAAAGGGCAACTGGCCTGCACATGCCCCGTATTATGACAACGAAAGCATCTGAATGGGATCTCAAAGTAATCAAGCCTTTGAATCCACCTCCGATTACCCAAGCAAAGTTCAATTTCAGCCGGCAGGCCTCTGCCCATGTCAAATTCTACCATCACCCGTGCAAATCTCCTTTCGAAGACAAACAGGGAGTGTTTGTCTAATCGAATGAACTTCCCCACTTTGTTAGCAAGCCCAATTAGAATCTGCTCCATCCAGAGTTCTATTGGAAACCCAGGTATCATCATCCATAAGTGTTGCTTCGACATCTTCTCCCTAATTGGATCAAACGCCAAATGCCAGGGTTTAAGAAGTAATGAGCCATCTTTAAACAACCAAGGTCGTCTGAGAATGAGCCCAACATGCTTAGGCTTGGTGAAGATGAACATTAGCCAGCCGTTGATTAGCATATTTACCCTAGGGAAATCGCCTACCACCGGAGTCCAATTCTTTCTCACCCACTCCAGCAGTTCACCCTTTTCACCATTCATGAACTCAAATTTGACAACTATCGCTCTGGTGGATAGCATGGATATCCTGTCTAGATTCGATTCCTGTGCAATGTTATAAGAGTCCAAACCCTCGCGGACCTCAATGCTCTTCTGCCTCTGAGAGTGCCACCTTTTCTTCTTCACACCCGAATGCCCACCTCTATCAGGGTGACCGCCTGACCTAACCTCCAGAGAACCCTTGTGAGCCCCAATAATAGCAAAATCCCCAGAACCTCTCGTCCTGTCCTCCGAACCATCTGAAGCAAAATACGGCGAGAAGGAAGAATGGCATCATTTGTGTGCCATGGCCTACCGGCCGGGCAGGTAAGCCCATCGGATCGGTCTCCAAGAAGTCACAAACCCTCGTCACCAGATGTCTACCTCTTAACCAAACGTCAACATCCCTCTTCAAGACCCCACCTGTCTTTGACACCAGTTCAGCCCCACACTGTCCTAGCTATTGTCTCATTGTGATGTAATATAATATATAATATTATTATATAAGAGTGGATATATATATAAAAGAAAACTTTCCATACTTCTCTTCGAGGTATTAAATATCTTTATATTTTACTATTATTATTTTAAAAATAATAATAACAATATTAAAAAGAAGGCCTTTCATAAAAAAAAGTGGGTGGGGTCTACTTTGAGATTAGATGATACAATAAAGGGTTATATATTCCATCAATATCACCTAGGATCTGTATTTGGCCTCGTCCATTGGGATGCACTACATCTGTATGCTAGCAAGCTCGTTGGCACTTCCTTGTGATCTTGTATGTAAATAAAATACGTGAAGAAAAAGTACATAGACATGTCGCCATGATAACGGTGGTTGTTAAAGTCCAATTCCGGTCCTTATAACCTTTAATCAAAGTCCATTTTACCATAATAAGATGAAGAGTCTTGCCATACCAAACTTAGCTACTTGCTTGTTGATCGTTGTCTACGACTAATGTTTGAAGCTTTTAAAACATATAAGAGGGCTGGCATAATTTCGTTTGGATCTTCCATAACCCATATTTGTGTTCCTGTTCAATCTAACTATTGATTGGAAGATGTGCTTTAAACTTCTTACTTTTCATCTTTATGAAGTACGATAGCCCTTGTTGCAATCTTAAAATTCATTTTCAAAAAATTTACAATCATTATCATGGTTTTATAAATTAACAAATAAAGGATCATTAAGAGGCCTGAACCAAAACATTGAATGTAAAGATTAGACATGTTGATTTTAGAATGGAGATTAATAGTCCGGTGAACATAGAATTATTTGAGAATGGTCATCAATTCAAATCATTGTGGAAGATTTTTATTTTTATTATAAGATGTTTATATCATATCTTTGGTAGATGATGATGATGATGATGATGAAAAATTATTTATTGTTTGTTTTCTCTATAGTATTGATGATGATGATGATGAGTTCATCTTATTTATTGTTCGTTTTCTCTATGGTTAGAAGTCAAATCTTTGTGGAAGATTTTTATTTTTATTATAAGATGTTTATATCATATCTTTGGTATATTTTGACATTATGAGGAGGAGGAGGAGGAGGAGGAGGAGGAGGAGTTCATCTATTAGTGGGTATGTATGATTTATTGTTTGTTTTCTCTATGGTATTGATGATGATGATGATGAGTTCATCTTATTTATTGTTTGTTTTCTCTATGGTTAGAAGTCAAGTAAATCAACTTAACATAAATGAGTATAGCATAATAGATTCATTTGAACATACATATCAATTTTATCTTGAGTATAGATTTTATTAAGGTATGATAGTGAAGTATTAATATTATGATTTTTATCAAAGTTAGTTTGTAGTTTTGAAATCATTCTTGTATGATATGTAATTGGAAGTAGTTAGAAAGTTGAATGTGGAACACATGGTTGGTGTTTTAATTATGGATTGATAAAATAAGGAAATGTTATCTCATGATATAGTAGTTGAATATGATGCTTGATACTATTAGTTTTGTTTATTTCTTTAATACCAATTCTCAACCATCCTATTGAACTACTATATCATCAAGAGAATTGGTATTAAGGAGAATTGATATTTTACTTATCTAAAGTATTTCATGTTGGTTCTTCATGATAAGTAAAACTTTATTTATGAGGCATATCATTCCATGATGATGGGTTATGATACTTTTTATTGCAAAATGTAACATTCTTCATGATCCCATATGATAACCAAGTATAGTGCGTTATTATTCATAATGGATTTTATGAGGAAATTACTACTAATCATGTTTATTTGTGGTGAGTGAAACCTTGTTTTAGGTGATCCAGTCAAAGAGCCTAAATAGGTTAATCATTCTAGGATTTGCGGAGGACCATAACCATGAATGAGAATGGCTACTACAAACACCTTATGGGGTGGGGGACAAACTCAACAATTAACTCTATGCGAACGGTTCTTAACTCTTCTACCATAATTTCATAGATTGAGTTATTTTCACCAGGGGGAGGCATATGGAGATGGACTTTTGATTTTGAGGCTATATACTTAAGGGTGCATATGGAGGGAGTACATACTAGTTTTTCGAGATGCTTAGGGTATAATGATCCTGATATCAGGATTAGAGTACTAGTAACTAGATGTCGGTTAATACCGATGAGGCCTAGATTCTGGTTAATTCCGATGAGTCCCATATTTCAGTTAATTCCGATGAGGCTACACATTTATCGAAAGTGGGAGGGTGGCTAAGCCATGGTAACTCCCTAGGAAACTCTGATGCCTACTGTATGATCCACATATATATTACAGTAGAGGACCCATGCCATGGCGAGTGGGACCATCTAGAGTATTGACGAGGATGATTATTGACGTGGAGGATGGTATGATTCTCAGGGAGAGGGTGAGTAAGGAATAAGGGAGTTTCATGGATGTGGTACTTTATTTATTATTTTTTCAATCTTTGATTGATGCTTGAGTGTGTAATGATATTTATGCATAATTGTATGATTGGTTGCATATTAGACACCTAGGAAATTAATCAAGAGCATGTTGTAACTTAAGGTGCCATAATTGTATTAGTGCAGGTGGAAAATTTATCCATGATGGCCGCACGTATAAATCTCTCGACACCTATCTATATTACCTATTACCTACATAACTGATTGAGTACGTCTTTTTATTGTTGTTATGGGGTTATAACTTCGAGACAAAGTTTCTTGAAGAGGGGAATATGTAACACCCCAACCATAGACTTTAGTATAAATTTATGTAGCATATGGTAGTAATGAAAAAGTCAATTATAAAGTAAAAATAAAAAAGGAATATGTGCATTGTAAAATAATCTAGGTGCATGGATGACGAGTGTGTCTCCCATGCAATAGTTAGGAAATTGAGTAAAATATGAATATTAGGTAATAAAAGGGGGCAATGCCAAGAGGTAGGGGCTCTCTAGTCTTGTTGGTTTTTTTGGGTTATTTCTTGGTTGCTTGTTCTCTATGGTTTCTATGTGCACATGTAGGGAGTGGGAGGCTAGGAAGGAGGAGATTTCTATACATAGGTTGATACATAAAAGAGTCAAGGTAACACCTGGGTCTGGCATAGTGTTAATTGTTGAGGGATCAAAGGCCTCAACTTCAGCTGGGGGTTAGTTGGGTGGAGAGTTGTCCCCCCAACTGTTGTTGTGGATAAGGAGCAAGGATTCAAAGAGGACAAACACTACATGTAAATTGGTTAAGTTGGTCATCGATTAGGTAAATACAGATTCTTCTCCTTGGATTATAATGTCAATTTATGCTAGTCATATGATATTATTCTATTGATGAATATACACTTGATAGACTAGTTCCTTTATGAATATTTTCTCAATAAGATATACATTTAGTTAGCAATGTAATCTATTATTGAATTAGGGTTTTTATAACTAATACCAAACATGTATATAAGTGCGGTGATATCTATGATATTTTCAAGAGCAAGAACTATCCCATTATCCCTATTGAGGACAAATATGACTAGGGAGTATATTAGAACTTCAGGAAATCCGAACTCCATAGAGTAGAATCTAGACAGAACATCTTCCCATGTGTAGAAATAATCTCTTGGATTTTTCCCAGGGTGAATATCAAAGAGCGCTTGTCTTTAGATACTCATTAATCATTATTCAACACCTAAATAGAAATTTTTTTTCTATAGATGACACTCTTGCGAGCACCATCACTAGCATAAGGTGGGAAATACAAATGCTAGAAGAGGTTCAATTCTTTCAGATTATAAGATCCTTGAACCCATAAGTTGATCACTTAGACAATAAATCCTCTAGGCTCCAAGAAGGAATTTACTCCCATATATATCAAGAACACATAGAAATGGCATTTAATCCTACACCTGGTTCAAGGGATCAGACTTAGTCATTGTATAGGATGGTAATTTGGTCTCAACCCTCCCTGCTTTATTTTTCTTTGATTTGCTTGAACACTAGGACTCTCTATGGCATTGGGTAAAATATTTGTGTCGAACTCATTTAACTTGGGTGTGTCGAGGTTCTCTTGCACAACTACCCACATGCAACTTATGTTCCAAGGACTTTGAGATTATTTCAACATGTTATTGCTAGAAATTTGTAGTTTAGGGGGACAAACTCGACCGCTACAGGTAAGTCGACCTTGCCTTCTTTGCTCGATCTGTCATTGAGTTCCATCCACACCTGAAATCATAGTGATAAGGAATGTAAATGGTTTGTGAACATTGTTTGACTTGGGAACTCTTAGACTATCTTGGGAAACCATCCACATGGAGAATCTACTAAAGTGAATTTGTTTTTAAAATTGTACATTGAGGTAATGAAAAGGGGTAGTTCCAACAAGATGCTACTAGGCAATTTGTAAATTGTGTGAACCTATTCCTATTTGGTTTATTTTTATTTGAATTGGTGACTAGGATATTTTGAGTGGCGTTTGTGCAAGTGAAGGGTATTCGTGGATGAGCATTCTTACAATTGTTAGAGAGATATACATGAAATTAGAAGGTTCCATGGAGGCAAGAGGATATAGTAAGTGGCAACTGAACCTCAATATTTTCAATTACCATGAAAGGTTATAAGTTAATAATAACCTGAACCTGAGATCAAGATGCTACTAGGCAATTTGTACATTGTGTGAACTTGTTCCTATTTGGTTTATTTTTATTTGAATTGGTGACTAAGATATTTTGAGTGGCGTCTGTGCAATTGAAGGGTATTCGTGGATGAGAATTCTTACAATTGTTAGAGAGATATACATGAAATTAGAAGGTTCCATGGAGGCAAGAGGATATAGTAAGTGGCAACTGAACCTCAATATTTTCAATTACCATGAAAGGCTATAAGTTAATCATCGACAAATGTCTCAAAAGACCATAATTATGGACATTTTGGTTAAACAAAATATGCAAATTAAATCTCTAGAAGAATAATGCGCCAAGCTCAAAGCCATGGTAATCTCTCTTAGCAAGGATTCAACATCCCTGGCCAACATGGACACTCTAGTCGGGACTTTCCTCATCAACATCAAGGATGAGAAAATTGTTCACTAGCCCTGGGCATGGAGATCAACAAACATGATTCTCTACCCTTGAATCAAGCTAGGGATGTTGCTATGAGAAAGTGTGCTTACTCCTAATCTAGTATCAGTTTATGTTTTGTAAGTTTGTTTTGCTACTTGGCATCTTTTGTAGAATATACTTAGCTAAATGCATTAGGCCTAGGTACACAAGCTTAAAAGGCACAATCTATAGGATTCATAAGGCTTCCTTTTTAGAGAAAAAAAATCTTGAGATATCATGCTATCATTTTGTATTCTATTTAGCTTAGCTGCAACTTTTTTATAATATAGAATTTAAACAATTTTTGTTAAAAAAAATTATTGGTACAAAGAATGACTATATTTAAGTAATGTAAATATCGTGGGGGTTCAATTTATGAGAATAGTTGTGTAGTGATTGATTTCTAAGTGATAAATTTTTTGAAAGATATTCATATATAAATTGATATATGTGTGTGACTACAAATTTAACCGATAATTTGTCATTAACGAGGTAGTTACAAAGCTATCCTGAAAGATGTTAAATAAGGAAGTCAAATCCTATGATTTTTAGAAATCAATCCACAAGTATACATTGACTCCTGATTTAATCATAGATGTTTGACACAAATATGGTCAACTTTGATTCCGTAAAATGCTGTGATTATCAATTTTTCTAACTATAATATTTCACTAAATTGGCAAGATAGTTTGGTGATATGGCATGTATAGTGGAGTGTTGATTTATCAAATGTACCATATGGATCAAATACTCATGTAAGCTCAATGATACTTTGTATATTAGGTACAGGTTATGGTCTAAGAGGTAGGTGCAAACATAATGAGAGGCAAGCACTAGTCACATGTCTCATTGTTAAGAGGGCCCTGCCATAGTCCAATATCCCACTAAGGCACAAATCACACGGAGAATGAAAAAGAACATACCATAGTTTAATGCATACTACTTAGAAGGTTAGAGACTTCAGGAATATCAAAGACACCCAATAATATATTTATACCTACTTGTCATACTTGAGAGGAAGTGGACAATTATATCCATGGATTTTGATTCTGTTCCATGTTGCAAATTTGAGGAAAAGTTAATTAAGCGAGATTCATTAAGTTATGGCACAAAAGTGTAATCTTAGAATAAAGAAAACAAATTAGAGTGTAATAGTGTTTTTACAAATTAAAGTGCAGTAGTGTTTGTATTAAAACGTTATTGATATTGATAGTTACATATCATTGTAAGCTAGAGTATAAGAGAAAGAAAGAAAAACCCAAACAAATTAGAGTGTAATAGTGTTTTTACAAATTAAAGTGCAATAGTGTTTGTATTACAATGTTATTGATAGTTACATATCATTGTAAACCAGAGCATAAAAGAAAGAAAGAAAAACCCAATCAAATTAGAGTGTAATAGTGTTTTTACAAATTAAAGTACATTAGTGTTTGTATTCAAATGTTATTGATATTTACATATCATTGTAAACAAGAGCATAAGAGAAAGAAATAAATTCTATGATATTTTTTATAATACATTCTATGCATAGGAACACATATTTGTTACAAGAAGATAGGCTCGATTGGTGAAGTGATCGAGTGTTGTAATTATTGGTTATGGGCACGGAAGTGTAATCTTAAAATGAAGTGTTTGTATTCAAATGTTATTGATAGTTACATATCATTGTAAACAAGAGCATAAGAGAAAGAAATAAATTTTATGATATTTTTGCAATACGTTCTATGCATAAGAACACATATTTGTTACAAGAAGACATGCTCGATTGGTGAAGTGATCTAGTGTTGTAATTATTGGTTATGGCCACAAAAGTGTAATCTTAAAATGAAGAAATGATAAATAGTGTATAAAGAAAACTAGAGTCTAATAATGTTTGTATTAGTATGTTATTTATTGGTACATTTCTTTGTAAAAGAGAGCATAAAAGAGAAATAAAATTTATAATACATTTTATGTAAAAGAACATATATGTGTTATAAGAAGGTATGCTCGATTGGTAAAGTGATCCAGTGTTGCAATTATGGGTGAAGTTTGTTAATTTTCTAAAGAAAATAGGCATGTTGTGCAAGAGATCATTAAAGTATGGGTGCAACCCGGAGCTTATTTTCCTCTAGGCGAGCACTCCTAGGTTTTGAGAGTCAACGACTTCTGAAATGTTTCAGGTGGATAGGGTTCCTTCCCTAGCTTCCCTCTCTTATTCATCTGAGTGGCAGTTGGTTATGGCTCGATGACAAGGATATCTGGCGGCAGTGGCGGCTCCTTGTTGCAACGATCCTGTGGAGTGGCGGTGGGTGGTCGTGCTATCCATTGATGTGGCGAGGGATCTTGTGGATGGGTAGTTCCATGAGGCTTGGTGATATTAACGTGGCAGGAGAACCATACTGTTGAGGGGCGGTTTCTTATGGCATGGAGATGGATGCGTGGAGGGGTTCCTCCCCTCTTCAATGACAGGGGAAGCAGGGCTACTGCGGATATGTTGGCATAATCAAAGGCGGAAGGGTTTGAGGTAGCTTCGGCAGTGGGGTTTCCAATAGAGTGTTTCCTATGACGACGACTGCTTCCTCCCTGCTTCAAAGGAAGCGAAGATGGGGCTCATGGAGATGGATCCGACGACAGAGAGACTTGTGGAGATGGCTTCGACGATGGCGACGATAATTGTAACGATTAGTGTATAATCCTAAAAATGACAAGAGGGTGGGATTTGATCCACTTATGTGTGTGTGGAAGTGCAATGCAAGTCTCACACATTCGACCACTATCTATAAGTGCACCCATGACAACCTAAGAGATCGGATACCATTTTGAGATTTAAACCTTAAATAACTAAAAATTATTAAAGTGATCCAAAAGAATAAGACTTGTATGAAAGATGTCATTTTTAGTCCCTGCCAAGGTAGGGACTATAATGATCAGTTGGTCATAAACAAGTTTGAATTTTATATCAATACAACAAAAATTATAATATTTTTCAAAGTTTTGTAATATTTTATATTAAACTGAATATTTTGAAAATATAAATTATTTTGTAGAATTTTTAAAATTTGTTATTTCTAGTTTATCATTGGCTAAAAGCTATGAAGTGACAAATTACCCCAGTTGGGGTATGAAATTGTTTAAACAAAATTTTAATTTTAATTTTAAAAATTCAAAAACATTTCCTTGCTTGACAAGTGGTCTTTATCTAGAGGTTTCATTAATGACAATGAATATTATTATTTTTGTACATTGCGTTATTGATAATAAGTACACAAGTGTCCCTCCTTATTATTACATGTCCTCTCATTTTTTAAATACAATGTACTTTGGCTTCTATAGACTTTAAATGCATCTACTAATTACCAATTATTAAAACTTAAAAACTAAACTAATTTTTTTTATTAATATCTAAAAAAGTTTCATGTATGATTACAACAAGCCATAATTAAAAAATAAAAAAATAATTTTAAAATTTAAAACAACTAAAACTAAAAAAATTAGTAATCAATTATTAATTATTAATAAAAATATAAAAAAACCAAAAGCTTATTTTTAAAACTTAAAAAAACTAGTAAGCAATTATTAATTAATTATTTAAAAACTTTAATTATTAATTATTAATTGTTAATTATTAAAAATAAAAAATAAAATTTTAAAAACTATCGAAAAATTAAAAAACTAAAACTTAACTTTTTAAATATCATTATCAACTATACAAAATAATTTATATAATATCATACATCAATTATACAAAATATAACATAATTTTATTTATATAAAACATAACATAATTTATGGCACATACTAGCCACTTTGAAGTCATTACTCTTATTTAATATACATAAAATTAGGAGTGTACAAGGTAAATCGCTCCTGTAGAAGAAGCTATATAGGGGAGACAGGACGATCATTTCAAATAAGGATGAAGGAGCATGGGGATTACATATGGAAAGAAAGGACAAATACTTCCGCACTCGCTGAGCATTCTCTCAAAACAAAACACCATGTTTTCCTAGACAACACTGAGCTGTTCGCAGTAGAAGACCACTAATACAAACGAAGGGTAAAAGAAGCTTTAGAAATCATGAAGCACCCAAATTACCTGAATAGAGATGGGGGACTTGAATTAAGTGAAAGATGACTACCTCTGATCACCAAAAAAAGTAATGGATAAAAACAAAGTATGTTTTGTAGACCCTCCTTCGCATTACCATCATTAATTTTTGGTCACATGAACTATCCCTATTATTATTAATATTAATGAGTAATATTGTGAGATAAATTATAAAAAGGAAAAATTTGATTTATAAATGAATTATAATGTTTCCTTCTCTTCAATTTTGTATATTGACATGAATGATTGAGTTTCATTTTATTATTTTAATTTGAATAATCTTTTAAGCTATTCTTTGTAGTTTGAAATATATTGATTATTAATTATTATGAGTAATAATCATTAATAGAAACCCTATTATTAATAATTGTTAAAGAATAAAATTTTATTATCGTTTGAGTTGAATATTAATTAATATTTATACATTAATATTATTAAAGATTAAAATAAATATTAATTAATATTTATGCATTTTATGCATAATCCATAAGGACGTTTAATGCTCATTTTAGAAGGAATAATCTTATGAGCTATTTGAGCAGAAGTGTGAAATATAATGATTATTAATTTTCTTGGGTAATAATTATCAATAGAAATCCTATTATTATTAAAGAAAAAAAAATTAGCTTCAATAAGATGAATATTAATTAATATTTATACAGTAATATTATTAAAGATTTAAATTTTATTATCATTGAAATGAGATAAATATTAATTAATATTTATGCATTAATAAAGAAGAATTTTTATGGAACCAAGTGTGAAGATGAAGAGTTTTTTTTGTAAGCTAGTACCCATGGGGATTTGAACTTGTGACCTTCCATTTAAAACTTCTCATCTCATTTACTCATTACCAATTGATCTGCCACCTATGGGTAAAGTGAAGATGAAGAGTTAGGATATTATTTGTGATGGAATTGGAAATGTACGGGCATTCTTGATTATTTAGGGGCCTCGAGAGTCGAGAGCAACTCTTCTATCCATCTTTTGTCCTGAGGATGAATTCAGTTAAGGATTCGAAACATGGATAATCAAAATGCCAATCGTGGATTATCCGGAAACCCACTTTTCTAACACTATATACCACGAAAATATGAAATATTTAATCAAATTAGGTGTCAAAACCCACAACCACACTAAAATTAATAAAATTAGTTATCAAATACTAGCAACCACACTATAATTAATAATTAAAATACTAGATTAATAATAATTACTATATACAAACATGAATCCATCATCAATGCAGTAGTAATTAATAAATAAAATACTAGATTAATAATAATTACGCCGAAGACGTATTTTAAGGGGTCAGCTCCTCTAAGGCCATCGTCGTCTGTTGACGGCCTATGAGGAGTCACCCCGTGTCATACCAATACTTTCCTATCATCTCAGTGTAGTATTTGGGAAATCCTCATGGATATTTCTCATTCTGCCTGGATCCCATGAGAGATCGACCCTCACAGCCATTGTTGTTCCTTTGACTGACTTGCACAGGAAGGGTACAAAAGCTCCCATCGTCCATGTTGCTAGCCCAAAGTTACACAACTGCAATAGAAATTGACACAAACAGTATATAACAAGGATATGAACATTATGGGATGTAGAATCCACATCAAATTGCAATAGAAATAGATCTGATCAATACCCAAATCAACTGTTACATTACCTTTTTTTTTTTGGGAGGATAAAAGAATGTTCGAGGGTTTGATACCTATGAAGGACACATTTGTGAGTGTTTTGATGCAAATAATCCACAAACTTGGCAATTCCTACAGCAACTCGAAACCTAGCGTTCGAGGACAGAGATCCTTTCCCTTTCGTTCTCTTTTCTGTATTTACATCAAAACAATAGGAATCAGGCTTCCTCTTTTCAACCCAACAGAAAATAAATTCCCAAAAGAAGAAGAAGAATAACAGATGTAACAGTGCTATGATGATGGTATTCCAAAATTTCACCATCAGTACACTAATTAGACTCCTTTCTTTTCAGTCCAACAAAAAATAAAATGCCCAAAAGAATAATAACAACAGATATAACAATACCATGAAGATGGTACTTCAAGCTTCCACCAGATATGAACTTGTAGACTAGAAAGAGGCCCAGGCGATCAATGAAGTAACCTAACAAAGGAACCACATGTTGATTCTCCAAGTTGCATGCAATGTGAAGTTCTCTGCAGAATGCCTTGTCTGATTCCTTGTCATCACAGTCCAACCTTTTCACAGCAATCAGTTTCCCAAACCTCAACCTGCCTTTGGAAACGCAGTTGTGAGCTCCCCTCCCCAACACTTTATCTATATCCATTTAAAAAATATCACAATCAAGATAACACATTAAGGCCGCCCCTTGGATTGATTCAAGTACTCATTCAACAACTGCTCATCATGTTTCACAACTTTGCTTTTCATAGACGCAGTCTGCCTTCCTCCACGCATCCAGGCACGTGACACTGTAATTTGTGTAATTAAAAGACATCAAGCTTCTCCAACCATGTCAAATCTTCAACACCTTCCACCTCTTCTAGCTCGCATCACCAACGAACGCTTAGCTTCCGCATCTTTGTTAGCATAGCCAGCCCTCGTATGCACTTCAACTTCACACATTCTTGTGCCCACAACTCCTCCAAAGATGTCAATGTTTCCATACTTGGCATCTCTTCTAACTTGTACATCCCAGTAACACTTAGGATTCTAAGCTTTGTAGCATGCTCCAACCCCCATATGCTCTTCAGCTTCACACACCGGTCTGCCCACAAATCCTCCAAAGATGTTAATGGCTCCATACTTGGAAGCTCTTCTAACTCATACAACCCATCAACATCTAGGATTCTAAGCTTTGTCACGTGCTCCAACCCACGTATGTTGTTCAGCTTCACACACCCGTCTGCACACAACTCCTCCAAAGATGTCAATGGCTCCATACTTGGAAGCTCTTCTAACTTGGACATCCCAGCAACATTTTTTGCGTGCTCCAAACGACGTATGTTGTTCAGCTTCACACACCCATTTGCTCACAACTCCTCCAAAGATGTCAATGGCTCCATACTTGGAAGCTATTATAACTCGGACATCCCAGCAACATTTGTTGTGTGCTCCAAGCCATGTATGTTGTTCAACTTCACACACCCGTCTTCCCACAACTCCTCCAAATATGTCAATGGCTCCATACTTGGAAGCTCTTCTAACTCGGACATCCCAACAACATTTGTCGCATGCTCCAAGCCACGTATGTTGTTCAGCTTCACACACCCGTCTGCCTACAACTCCTCCAAATATTTCAATGGATCCATACTTGGTAGCTCTTCTAACTCAGACATCCCATGAACACTTAGGATTCTAAGCTTTGTCGCATGCTCCAAGCCTCGTATGCTCTTCAGCTTCACACACCTGTATTCCCACAACTCCTCCAAACATGTTGGTATTTCACCCGTATGCTCTCAATAAGTTATCAATTTCTAATGACCAAAGATTTGTTTGCAGAATGGATGGTGGCCAATGGACACAGGAAAGCATAAAAGAATACAACTTGTTTGACACCGTTTCCCGTAGCACTACATAGGTGGGAACCATGACTCGTGTTTGTTTCATGCCGAATCAATAAGAAGAATTAATGTATTTAATTTTTTCTTCTCGTTTCAAAACTACGATAAGTGTATTAAACTAATATATTTATATGGGCAGGTTTATTCTCGGTCATGGACAACAATTCGTGTGGCTTTAGACAATGTTGGGATGTGGAATTTGCGGTCAGAGAATTGGACATGTCAATACCTTGGGAAGTAGTTCTACCTTCGAGTCTATTCTCCTGTGGGTTCATTCAGAGATGAATATTCAATCCCTAACAATGCTCTTAAATGTGGTCGGGTTGGCTGAATAGAGACAGATTGGCCTATAGATGAATAATAATTATATATCTGTGTCACCATAATAATTATATATCTGTGTCACCATATGGTGACTCATGAATTGAGTTGAATGCCTCTAATTCTTATAAATAACCTTGTGATCCTCGAGCAGGTGAGCAAGACAAGGAGACAGATCAATGGCTCATTGCCTTTTTCCATTTTTGTGCAAAATATATATCATTGCATTTTCCACTTTTGTGCAAAATATATATCAGCTCAGCTTAAGCTGGCTGTGAGATACGGTATTTTAAATTTATTAATTCAAAGGCAAAGCACCATTTTCATTGTTTTACATCGGAAGTATCAAACTGTTGCATCTATTGGAGTTTTGTTGTGAATATTTTTGGTTACTAGTAAAAACATTTATTTTCTATTTTATTTATGGACTTACATAGGAGATTAGCATTGTCTCTTTTAAGAATAAAAAATGTAGCACTAACCACACATTTTTTTTCTTAAATTTGCAATCGACATAATTACCGTCTGACATGCTGACAAGCTGAGTCATAAGCGGCCTAATCTGCTTGAATGCGAAGAAAGCAGGGTCCAAGGCCCTAGCTTGCAACGGCTATTGACGCTAACAAATTCCCTGTATCAACCAGAGAATCTCCAAAACTATAAATGGCACTGTAACAAGCAGCATAAGCTGTCCATGAAATTTGCAACCACAAAGCTACGACTGCAAAGAATACAATACTAATATTTAAGAACTCCATTACTACAGATATGGTAATACTGTTGTGCAGAATAAAATCGTCGTCACTATCTATGTCGCGAGAGAAAGCAAAATTCAAGGCGAAGGCTTAAGGTGCCTTGAAAAAACAACCATATATATATTGTGGTATGCTTTGCTCTGACTCCATCATAGACACTCAAGTTCCACTATCTCCATAAACCAATTCAGGTTTCAACCTGAGAATAGTTGACATCGATCAGTTAATCCAGGTGTCTCAAATAAACTAAACTATTCATTGATCCATTTTTTGCAACTGCATTTAAAATTGTGCTTTGCTTACAGAAATTCAATTCCAGAGTTTTCAAAATCCACCAGCGGCATCGCAACCATTCTCAATAATACAACGAGTCTGAACCTAAACCAAGAGTGGAGACCCTGCGGCTCAAAATAAACGATTTGGGATTGTGTAATCTCTTTCCTGAACTCCACTTACACATTATAAAGTAAAACTTAGAAAGCACAAAGCAAGATACTCTTTCTACTACTCCCAAGGAACCCACGTCTCCATTATCGTGTAAGCAAAGATAGGGTATCGTTACAAGATTGAATACATCTAATGAAGTTTACAGAGGTAGTGTAGGTGGAAGAAGAATAGCTGCATATAGCGAAGAGGAAGAGGAATATTCCCTGCATGGAGTAGACTTTGACTCTGTTAGGGTTTAGTGAAGAATTCAGGGATAACGCAGTACCCATTGTGAAAAGTCGACGTTTCGAACCTTAATCACGGTTCATCATCAGGACAATGAGTCAATGAGAGGATAGTGTAACCAAAGCATAAATATACATTTAATGTTTGTTTGTTTGAGAGAACTTGAGAACCCGGGAGTGTCGGCCAAACCCTAACCCTAATTTTAGTTAGTTAGTTTTGAAATTTATTTAGATTATAAATGATTTAAAATAATTATTTTCAATTTATATAATTGATTGTTTATAACTAAGTGTTTAATATAGTTTTTGAAATATATAATTAGATAATTAAGGTTTATAATCTAGTGTTAAAGTTTTATAGGTTTTTTATTATAATTCATTAATAATTATAAATTTTTAATTTGGAACAATTTAAATTTTTATAAAAACAATTTTATTCAAAATTTATTATTATTATTATTAGTTAATATAATGCAATAATCAATAATAATTAATTAATTGATAGTTAATTACTAAAATTTATTAATTTGTTTAGTTTAATTTAATTCAATAATAGTTACTTATATAATGTTTAACTATATTAATTAATTGACAAATAATTAATAAAATTAATTAATTTGTTTAGTTGAATAAAAACTATTAATTTAGAAGTAAAGGATTAATTTAATACATTAATTCATTAATAGTTAGTTATTTAAGGTTTACAAATTTTAAATATAAATAGAGGGTACTCACTAATAATTGTTGATTAGTTTTAACCTTAAAAATTAATGTCTAAGACTTATTATCTTTAAGAAAATATGAGAAATATTGAAATCTTCTGAGACCTAATCTTTCTTGATGAGGGGGAGCCAGGTATTACTAATCTCAAGGCCACCATCTCTATTTAGGTTATTAGGGTGCTTGGCTATCTCTAAGGCCTCTCTAACTTTGCGTTTGAAATAATGGTTTTCTTTTGCGAGAATTACTGTGTTTTCAAGACAAATGTGGTGTTTAGTGTTGATGGAGTGTTCAGCTAATGCAGAGGTGCAGGTTCTCTCATGACGGATGTCTGCTTCATGTTCTTTGATTCTGACCTGGAAAGAACATCCTGTCTCACTAATGTAGCAATCTCCACAGGAACAAGGAGCTTTATAAACTCCTTGGTGTTGAAGTTGGTCTATGGGATCTTTTACAGACCCAATTTTGCTTCTAATGGTCATGGTTGGTTTAAATGAGGTTGAAATATTCTTTTTCTTTAGGACTCTTTTAATCTTGTCCGTGACTCCTTCGATGTAAGGGAGGTAGGCTTTCAGAGTGCCTGGTCGATTATGGGGTCTCGATGTGTTTTCTGCCTTTCCTATAGCCCTCCTAATGTCTTTCTTCTTATAACCAATGTTTTGAAAGACTTTGGAGAGGTGGTCTTTTTCTTGTTCAATGTGTTCATTATCGAAAATTCTTATAGCCCTAGTTGATAAAGTGTTGAGTACACCTAGTTTTTGAGAATGGGGATGGTGTGAGTTTTCATGGAGATAACTTTCTGTATGGGTTTTCTTCCTATAGACCTGATGTCCAAGAGTCCTGTCATCCTTTCTGGAAATGAGGACATCAAGAAATGGAATCCTACCATTGTCCTCCACCTCCATTGTGAATTTAATCTCGCTAGATTGGTTGTTAAGATGTCCTAGGAATTTGTTAAGCTCCTCCATTCCATGGGGCCATTTGACGTTTGTGTCATCAACAAATCTTTTCCATCTAATAGGTTTTAAATGGTATGAGTTAAGGGCTTTCTTCTCAAACTTTTCCATAAAGAGGTTTGCGACTATAGGGGAAAGAGGGGATCCCATGGCTACACCACTACCACTCTCAGATCATTTAAATATAGTAGCCCAAAATCCAATGCATGTGGTCACTATTATTCGAATTGCGAGATGCTAAAATGATCAAATGACATTTTTTCATTGAGAAACAACATGTTCCTCCCTCTCTCTTGATGGTATTTAATGCCCGTGTAAGAATGACCAATCATAGGGTCAACATGATGGAATGCCATGTTGATTTGTTGAACACCAATCACATAACATGACAATTCCTTAAAGATACGACCTTTGTGATGTCGTAGTTAGGTGTAGGTTGGGGATATTAGGTTGAATGGTTGGAGTAAACACCATGCTATGCCTTTCACCAATTCATTGAGTTGCATGAGCTTTAGAAACTTCCATAACCTAAGGTAGAGTTGTAAGGTGAGCAACACATTATTAAAAATTGACTAGACTTGACTTGTTACTTCAATGAAGAAAGATCACTATGAGTTTAAATGTATACCTACTACTTAATACAAACAATCAATTTAATTAGTCGGTAATGATTGAATTTCTTCTTGACATTTCATTTCCCAGTTTTGAAGTATGCTAGTTACTATATACAAACATGACTCCATCATCATGGTAGTAGTAGTGGAGAAATTGACCACATCACTATGGACTTCCTCTATAGCCTGATAAGATTGTCATATGATTACCGTACGAAATCAACTAATTATTAGTGTTTTGAAATAAATAAATTCGGAGAGTTATAGACGTACAGGTCAAGGTATACTTGATGGGTTCTATGACTTATCTCCCCATAGAAAGCGACGAAATTCCTCATCAATTAGATAAGCATTATCTTACCAAATGTATATCTTTGTTTGTTTTATTGTTTTATTTTAATAATTGCGTATCTTTGTTTTATTGTTTTAAATAATGAGATAGTGGCGTACTCATAAGTGATTCCATTAATAGGTTTGTGGATAGCATTGCATCCATAGGTAACGAAATGATTTTGAATTGTTTTTCATATGAATGAAAAGTAATAAGTGCTTTCATTAATAGTTTTGTGGATTACATCACATCAGATGTTTATACTAATACTAGTGCCTTCATTCATTGTTCTGTGGATTATATCACATGTTAACGTTAACTCGTAGTCTAAAAGCCTCCTTAAAAATCATATAAAATTCTGGGAAGTGGGTACTGTGCATGGCACTGAATGATGAAGGGAGTTTGACAAACAAGATACAATATAATATTAATTTATGAAATGGCTATCAGAGATCTAAGAATATTTCTTGAAATTGACGTTTCCAAATGAACGGGCATGCATTGCTCACAAAGGAAACGTTAAAGAATAAGAAAATACCTTCTCTTGAACTGTAAAAATTACTGTAGAAATCATGCCCTTACAAGCCCAGCACTGCATAGTAAAAAGTGATATAAAATGCATAGACACATACATGTATATAAACTCAAAATCCTGAATACACTAACCCCAAGATGGTTCTCATGCAGAAATTTGAAACTTAACAAGTTAGACACAAGAAGACGATTCATGAACATTGAGTGCAAGCAATAGAATGTTGCATTCATATAAAATAATAAATCCATCCATTTGTTTATAATTACAGAGATGGTATGGAAAACCTGCTAAAAACAAAGATTGAGCTTCAGAATTACTGCTATCTCCCCTTTGACGACCATATAGAATTCATAAAATATAAATCTTGGAAACAGTTGGAGAAGAGAAATACAAGGAGGCGAATAAAAATGAACATGCAGCCATGAACCAATTCATGATCAGACCATGCTCTAGTTAACTATTGGCAGCGGAAGTTAAATAAAACATAGATCAAATAAGATAGAAACGTAACAATGACAATCACATGAATTTGACACAGATATTTTACATGGTAAAACCCTCGAAAGGGAAACATCCACGAAGCAAATAGTATCAATATTCTTATTTCTCAAAAATGGAGATTACAATAGCCAAAAACAGGCTTACAACCATTCCTCACATTCACTCTTAGAATGATATTTGCCTCTATGGGCTTACATCGATATATAGCACTTCTTACATAGTTACATGAAAATGACCAAATAATTATATATTCTAACTTGAGCTGATTGGTCTCAACTGAAGGAAGAACAATAGGGATCTAGAAGATGCCCAAATCCATATCCGTGGGAATTAGTTGTCACATTATCCAACAATCTCCACCTTGAAAACAATTTACGTAATAGTTTTCCCTTGCTTCATTCATCACCTTTCCTGCAAACCAAGAGAAGCTAAGCACCACCACAACTTCTCTAATGTAACTGGTTTTGTGAACATGTCTGCACAATTCTTTTGATTGTGGAACTTTTCAAGAACCACTCCACCTTCATCAATAACATGTATTACAAAATGGTATTTTACAGGAATATGTTTTGTTTTACTATGATAAGATGAATTTTTAGCCAAATGTATAGCACTTTGACTATCACAAAATATTCTTACATTATTTTGAAACCTTCCAAACTCACCTAGTAAACCTTTCAACCAGATTGCCTCTTTGCAAGCAGATATATATTATGCCTCTATAGTGGATAAAGCAACAATGCTTTGAAGCTTTGACATCCAACTAATAGGACCACCTGCAAGAGTAAAGACATTCTGAAGTGGATCTTCTTTTGTTTAAATCACTTGCAAAATCCGAATAGACATAGCCACATATTTCATCACAACAAACATTAAAGGTGATACAATAATTACTTGTACTTTGAGATATTGAAACACCCATTTCATTGTTGTCTAATGCTCTTTGCCCGGATTTTCCATGAATCTACTGACAACACCAATTGCATGTGAAATGTCTGGTCTAGTACAAACCATCAATTACATCAAACTGCCTACTGCATTAGCATAAGGTACGTGAGACATATACTCACTTTCTTCATCATTAGTAGGACTCAGACGTGAAGAAATCTTAAAATGGGAAGACAAAGGGATATTAGTAGGTTTCACATTATTCATACCGAATCTCCGAAGTATTGTCTCCTCATACTTCATTTGTGATAACCATAACTTACCATTTTCCTGTCTCTATGTATTTCCATGCCCAAGATCTGTTTTGTTTCTCCTAGATCCTTCATATAAAATGTCCTAGCTAGTTGAGCCTTAAACCTATTGATTTCAACCATGCTCTTGCTTTCTACAAGCATATTGCCAACATATAACACCAAAATAATGAATATGCCATTTTCCAACTTTTTAAAGTAAACACAATGATCATACTCACTCCTGGTAAAATTTTGGCTCACCATGAAAGAATCAAACTTCTTGTACCATTTCCTAGGGGATTTCTTCAGGCCATACACTGACTTCCTGAGCTTGCATACAAATCTTCCCTTTTTATTCTCAACAAACCCTTCGGGTTGTTCCATGTAAATGTCTTCATCCAAATCTACATGTATAAAAGTAGTTTTAACATCTAGCTGCTCTATCTCAAGATCAAGTAAAGAAACTAGTGCTGACACTAACTGAATAGAAACAAGCTTAAAAAATGGTGAAAATATCTCATGGAAATTGATACCTTCCTTCTGAGAATACCCTTTTTCATCCAATATTGTATTGTACTTATCAATCATATCATCAACACCCTTTTTCAGCTTGTAGAACTATTAACAACCAACAACTTTTCTGTCCTTTGGAAGTTCCAAAAGGTCCCATGTTTTATTGTCTTCCAATGCATCCATTTATTCTTTCATTGTTAATTTCCATTTAGCATTTTCAGATGCCTCCATTGCTTCCTGATAACAACTAGGATCCCCATCATTAGAAATCAAAGCAATAGATGAAGCATGATCTTCATACCTTTTTGGAAAAGTTATGACCCGTGTAGATCTTTGCAAATTTTATTGTGGTTGTGACATTTCCTTTGTTTCATGGAAATATTCTATAATATCATCTACATTTGCAGGAGCTTCTTCATGGATGTCTTCATGATCCTCCTTTATTGTAGATGGTCGAGTCTGTAATGTCCCCTCCAATCATACCAGCATGATAGAGAGAACGTGATGCTAAAACTGGGCATTTAGCCCCATGAACTTTTAAATAAGCATTCACATAATATAAAAAGACATATGGAAATGTATAATTATAAGTAAACACAACGGAAGTAATTTCAATTACACATCCATCATACACTCAAGATATTCATCAAATAAATAATTGCAAAGTTAACACAAGAGAATACTTATCTTAACAAAGTAGTCCCAAGCAACCAGCTATGCATCTGCAACGTTCCACCCAACCATAGGCCAGTTGTGCTTATCAACCTCTTGATACAACTGCCACCCCCGAGCTAGGCATGATTTCTACAAGGAACCAGGGAACAACAGACTCACACATAGCCAAGCATACACCAAGATGAGCCAAGCCAATCTACAATTGGGTTTATCAGGCTGCTAGGAAATGGAAAGGAAGAATTGCTAAGCTAGTGAGCTCAAGCACAGAGCCCGGGATACCTCTACAAGATCTATCTAGCTTGGCGTCCACAATGCCTACACACCCCACTCAAGGAAGTATTCCCTTCACCAATGCACAGTCCCTCATGCCATACCTTCCAATCTAGAGTGTCTAAGGTGTGCTTAGAAGAGTAGCCAGCCCTCTTGATCTTCTTGAGAGGTTATTTCCCCCCCCCACTAGGTTTATCAAGCCAATTCTGTCCACTACCACTCCAAATCTCTTGCTCACAGATTCAAACCAAAACAAGGATGCACATAACAACAGAACCACAATTATTGGGCATGATAAAACCTTTTTAACAGTGAGATGCCCAAAGATGGGGTTTCTACCAGCCCAGAAAAACATGGGAAGACCCAAAAACGAAATGGTAATTGGGGATTCAACCCTGGAGAGCAAAAACCGTTTTCAGAAAAACGCCCATGGGTATTTTGGGGCAAAAACGACCTCCCTCACAGTCTTAAATCGTGGCCCTCCTCTCCCAACTATTGTACAATGCAAAAACGAGCTCCCCGGCATGGAAAATGTAGGGAAAATGGTGAAAAACATGATGGGGAAAGCCCAACTAGCTCAGACTGCGTGAGTGAGGAAAGACTATGGGTTCAGAATGGCTTTGGGCACCATTTCGTGGGTCTTTTCTTGCCCCAGAAGCAGAAGTATGTTTTTCCAGGTTGATGGCTTGCCCATGCACGAAATTGGCTGCCATACCTCTTCATTCCCAAGGCATTAACTGCCTCAACCAATTTCTGGAAGAATTAAATGATTGGGTCCATAACCCAAAATGGGTAGTTGGTGGTTTATGGGTTTTCTCATTGACACATGGATTAACACCATTGGCTCAAGGGTTTGAATAATTTCCCTCCCTATTCCTTATAGAATCATGCCCCCATCTCTTTGTTGCATTGCATGGCCAGTTGTGGGTTTTTCATTAAAATTCGTATTTACATGATGTCTTAATTTACATTGTGCCTATCTAGCACAAGAACCATAGGCATCTATTTTTAATTGTCGTTACATAAAACGCTAAATAAATGGTGGGGCCTTGGCCTTGAGCTCCTCACCATGATTAAATAACAATATTTACATCATTTACAATTTAATGCAAAGGGGGTCAAAATGGGGACATTATAGAGTCTCCAATTGAATTTTCTGAATCTGTGATTCTTCTTCCTGTTTCATCTCAACATCTACTACATCTGATTCCATGAGTGACGATTCATCAAACAAACATCTCTGTTAATGTAAAATTTTGACTTCAGATCTAATTTAGAACGTTGATTCTTTGGAATTAAAGCATAAGCATCA
The DNA here is from genome assembly GCA_027924585.1 of Larix kaempferi. Classification (NCBI taxonomy): domain Eukaryota; kingdom Viridiplantae; phylum Streptophyta; class Pinopsida; order Pinales; family Pinaceae; genus Larix; species Larix kaempferi. The sequence continues at coordinate 48,484,226 of BSBM01001229.1, forward strand.
CAACCAAAAATCTTAATATTCGAATAATCACAGGGGTGTTATGTCCATACCTATTCCGGAATATTACAGTCTATTGTAGTTGATTTTGATCGATTTACCAGGTAGCATTCTGCAAGAACTGCTTCTCCCCACAACTCATGCTGCAATTTGGAATTACTGAGCATGCACCTTTATCTCTCTAGAAGAGTCATATTCATGCGTTCAGCAACACCATTTTTCCGAGAATTGTAGACTGTGGTTTAATTCCTTTCAATCCCAACTTCTTTGCAATAGTTATCAAACTCCTTAGATGTGAACTCACCTCCATTATATGTTCTAAGACACTTTATTGACCTGTCAGTGCTCTTTTCAGCCAAATCTCTAAACTGCTTAAAAGAATTAAACAAATCAGCCTTTCTTTTCAGTAAGTATATCCAAACCTTTCTAGAGTAATCATCTATAAATGTAAAAAAATATGATGGTCCTCCAACATACCATAGGGGGTGGTCCCCACACATTAGAATGAATGTAATATAGGATACCTTTACTAATAAGATTCACTGTTTTGAACTTCTTTCTAGTCTGTTTTCCGAACATACAGTGCTTGCGTAAATTAAAAATCGGAGATTTTAAGCTAGGAAGTAACTTACGATCAACATGTATCTTCAGCCATTTATCGCTCATATGACCCAAGTGTTGATTACATAAATGAGTAGGGTCACTTGCAGCTTCAAACACAACCGTTGCTTGACTCACCTTAGTTCTTCCTTCTAGATTATAAAGGTTCTCGATCATCCTTTTAGCCTTCATAACAACTAAAACACCCTTTGACACCTTCATCACTCCATCTTGAATTGCAAATTTATAACCAGAAGCATCTAGAACTCCCATGGATATTAGGTTCTTCCTGAGTTCAGGTACATGCCTCACCTATGTTAATGTTCTCATAGTCCCATCATACATTTTAATCTTGATTCTACCAATCCCAATAATTTTACAAGAAAATTCATTTCCCGTAAAGACTACACCATCATTAATTGGTTGGTAGGTGGAGAACCAACTTCTATGAAGACACTCTCATATGGTGAGAGGAACCAGAGTCTAACAACCAATCATGTTGATAATGTGAAACATTAGAAACAGATAGTACCTCATCTATCATACCTGAACTAGTCTCTGATGCATTTGCTTCATTCTTGGAGTGCTCTTTGGATGAATATTCTTTGGCTTTCCTTTTCCAACAATCCTTCTTCAGATGGCCCAATTTGTTACAATACCAACACTTTAGCTTAACCTTCTTAACTCTCGATTTAGATCTGGAAGCATTTCTTGAATTTTCCCTCATTCTCTAGACTGACCTCTAGTGTCCATTGCAACTATTGTTGAATTTTCTGAATTGTTTGTCCTGCACAACTCTTCACATAACAAGGCTCCAACAACATTGTCATATTCAAAATCCTTTGAATTACTAAACCACATAGAGGTGATAAGATGATTCCAGGAATCAGGCAGTGTACAAAGCAAAGTAACTGTTTTGTCTTCATCACTGAATGTTTCACCCAAACTAGTTAACTGACAAATCATATCATTAAAAGTATTTAAATGATCAAGGATCTTCATACCTTCATCCATTCATAGGGAATATAGATTTCTCTTCATAAAGATTCTGTTAGTTAAGGAATTTTTCATGTAGAGGCTTTCAATTATATTCCATAATCCAGCTGATATTTCTTCTCCAACGATATTAAACAAGATTTCATCTATCAAGAATAGACAAATGGTGCTAAGGCATCTACTGTCCATATCGTCCCAATCTTCGTTTGACATGTCCACGGGATTCTTTGATTTTCCCACCAATGCTTTCTGCACTCCTTGATTCACAAGCATATCTCTCATTTTGAGTTTCCAAATCTCAAAATTAATCTTGCTATTAAATTTCTCCACCTCAAATTTTCCACTCTACACCTTCGCCATTATCTCAAACAACCAGATCAAGCTTATAAAACCAAAGCTTTAAACAATGGATCAATTATTACAAGGCTTAATTCCAATGTGAATAAGGTATTTTTTTTTTAATTCCAAACAACAAATATTTTAAAAAACTATTTTATTAAATTTAAAATTCACCTTATATATCCCATGTATTCACTTTATAACTTAAATCCTTTCCATATATTCCTACGTACCCTTATACCTACCACATGAATTTACAACCAAAGTTATAATCCACCATATATATCAAATATATATGCCAAAAAGTTCACAATCCACCCAAAGTTATAAACCAAAAATCTCATACCCTAAATGTCGTTTTTTTCGATTCATAAGTGGACTGTGCCACATGTCGCAATTTTGATGTGTTATGGGTTTTGCAATTCGACAGTGAAAAATGTCGAAAGTTTACCCTATTTTGTCACGCCTTCCAAGAGGTGAGGGTGCGACACTAAATAATTGTCGCTCTAGTTCCTAGCGATAACTTCAGGTTTCTTCAACCTTGGAACTTTGGTTCTCCTCTATGGCCTCGATCTCCAGTAACTTTGCTTTGTTGGCCTCGATATATAGTAACTAGGCTCTGATACCATGTGTTGGAAACGAAAGCTAAATAAAATAGAGATCAAATAAGACAGAAACGAAAAAATGAAAATCACACAAATTTGACACATATATTTTATGTGGGAAACATCCACGGAGCAAATAGTATCGACATTATTATTACTCATAGATGGAGATTACAATAGCCAAAAATAGGCTTACAACCATTCCTCACATTCACTCTCAAAATGATATTTTCCTCTATGGGCTTACATGGATTTATAGCACTTCTTACACAGTTACATGAAACTGACCAATTAATTACACATTCTAACTTGAGTTGATTGGTCTCAAATGAAGGAAGAATAATAGGGATCTAGAGGATGTCCAAATCCATATCCGTGGGAATTAGTTGTCACATTATCCAACATTAACTAGAGTTTTGTGACTTAGATTGGTTTGTGTGGATGTGTCCTAGGTGGAACGTATTCTGCATATAGGCCATAGGAGACCCCAGCTGTTGCATATAAATAGAAGGATTCATGGGTTTCCCAATAATCACTCCATGAGGCCCATAATGTTGGTTGGGAAAATAATAATAAGGGAAATAATTAGCAACACCAGCATTGGAACTACTACTTCCAGCTGAGAGAGAAGATGTAGGGATTCCAAGATTAATAACCTGATCCTCCTTCAACTCACCCCTAGGCACAATATCGACAAGAAAATCGAATATATCAATCCTAGCTATGGCCGCAGCTATATCGTTCTTCTGCAAGGTCCGTCTCTTGTTTTATTCTATGTGAATCCAGGCCCTCATTGTAAGTTCATTGATGAACATCTCGTGGGCCTTGGAAAAAAACCACCGGAGCCTTTGCAGATATCATCCTGACATCCTTGTCTGACTTCATTATATTCTTGATTCTCGCCAAAGGGATGATGTGATTTCTGAAATCGACAGCTTGCTCGATTCCCTACGTCACCTAGTTACTGTTTAATTTCTTCATCGCTCATTCGCAACCCTGGATATCCATCCATCTGAGGAACAAAATATAATCGCCCAAATTAAATACATCTATTTAAACTCTTCCACCTCTCCGCATTGCCCAGGTATCCTTTGTGAGTGAATATTAATCTCACCATAATATCAAATATGAGCTCCACCATAATTGATCTCACTTCCACAGTCGAATCATCATTTTATTTAATTCCCGTCCCTTTCGAATAGGCCACGCACTAACTTTGACAGCCTGGTGTAGCATGCGGAATTAAGTTTGGTGGAATTGGCACAACACCAGAGTTTCCATGGGTATCAACAACTGGGTCAGGTAGAAATAAAAATGGTTTAATGCAAACCAATTTAATGTGGTGTGTGCTTGCCATGGAAGACACACGTCATCTAGTGAGTTTGTACAACATGCAAGTATTGTAGGAGCTTCAAACCTAGAGAAGAACATTGTTAACCCTATGTTGTTCGAAAACATTCCCTGGACCATTTAATTCCATAGAGATTCCAATAAAACCAACTTCTGCCTTGTATCCATGGACTATAGTGCAGTTGGGGTAGATGGCTAGAACATCTATGAGCTTGTAGTCAATAGCATTTAAATTAGCTAAAGCCTTCCCACCGCCGCATGGTGGGAAACACAAAATGAGGCAGACGTCAACATCTGACAACCAATGACAATTTAAAAAAATGTGCTTTTAAAAATTATTTTAATATAAAATCAAAACGCCAATGTTAAAACTATAGTCCAAGGAAAAATCAATCACCTTACTGTTGAACTAATGTCATATACCGAAAATTATATGTCGAGGACATAACAAGTATAAACACAAAAACACGAGAAACCAAACTAAACCTCAATGACAAAGTCATAGGTGTTGTCCCAAGTATGGTTAGAGGCTTACATCAATTGGGTTCTATATTTAAACAACCATCTTGACATAAAAGTTGGAGTAATAGATGGGTTAATGCTAATTCGATGGAGTTATGTAATATCCACATAAGATCAAAAGGGAAGGAATTGTGACAAGATGTACTCATGGTTTTACATAATTTAGGGTTCATTTGGATTTGGTTAAAAATGAAACGAAGGAAAATTATTATAGAGAAATGAAGAGACCAAAGGAATGGTTCTCCTACGACCAGGGTTACCTTAGCCACCAGGCTCTGTTGCCAACCTTGTATGCAAAAACCCATTTACTCACTAAGTCTAGAGTGTAAGGGGATTGTGTGTGGGATAAGCTAGAATTGCTCCAACCATTAGTCATCATATGTAGGATTTGTTGATATTTTCGGTCGAAGACTTCAAGTTAGATTCACACATAGGGGGATTCACAATTTGTGGTTGTGCTAAAGAAACAATCGAGAACAACCACCATTCTAAAATTGAGGCATTAATACCTTGATCAAATCTTTAAACGAAATCAAAAGAAACCATCCATTGCAAAGGATATTTACGAAACGTTTGGAATTTATCCCATCCTCATAACTATGATGAAAATCCTTTATTTAAGTTTAGAAGTGTGCTATGCCTAGGAAAGTTTAAAAACCTTTAGCCTATTCCAAGAGCTATAGAAACATTGGTAGATGAGAAATGGACACCTAAGATGCAAGAACGAGTAGTATTGTATGCATCTAGTTAAGGGCATTTTTGTTGATGTATTTGTAACTTCGGAATGTATTTCATATATGTATATTGTATTCCTATGGAGATGTTATTATTCCTCTATATGGAAGTGTTTGTATTCCTATAGAGATGTTATTATTCCTCTATACGTAAGTGTCGTCATTTATATTGTAAGTGTCGTAACTTATACTTGATGGGTTATTAGACCACCTCGGTGGGGTCGGCCCTATATAAGTCATGTGGGTCAAAGGGTTATTAGACCACCCTATTGGGGGTTGGCCCAGTCAGCATTATGTTATGTTGTTAAGTTAAGGCCGACCTAGTAAAGGTTATTAGGCAAGTCAAGTCAAGTATAAATAGAGTGCGGGAGGCACTCTATTTCATCATTCACTTTCTCACTCATACTCTCATTGGAGAGTGGCGCACTTGTGGAGGAGGAGAAGATGCTGCTAGTAGAAGACTATCTCTTGTACTTGGGTTGTATCATTTCTCTATTTATCTCTGAGGAAGTTGCGGGGTTTTTCACCTTCTTAGTTTTCCCCGATGAAACTCCGTGTCTCTTGTGTGCTTGCATTATTGTGTCCATGATTGATATGCTATACATGTTATTTTCTCAGTTAAGATCCTAGATCAGAATGAAATTTATGAAAAACTAACATGGTATTAGAGCTAGCCTGAAAGAAGTCATGGTATGGCATTTATGACACTTGTTGCACTTGCGAAGCTAGGGCTTGATATAGCAAAAACCAGTCATCGTAGAACTTTCGCTATAAATCAATGTCGGCGTGGTTTCAGGATCCAAAACTCTTACAGGTCAAAGATAATATCCCCATGTACCTTTTTTCCGAAGCACAACTTATAATTTGTTGTAATTTGTGTTTTATGATCTATACAATCTACGGTTTCTACCTCTTCCAGATCTCAGTCATAAACAGGTGACATGGACAAAAATGTCACAACTTGGGCTAGGAAGCTCCAAATGAAATTTCGTAAAAATTGATAGGTAGGGAACGGACTTAAGTTTCTTAGGTAGGGGTTTTAGAGGCCGAAGTTGAACCAGTGACACGTGGCACACCGTACAAGTTTGCTCTCATGTTTTATCCCATAAAAAGGTCATGTTGAGACACTCGGAATAAATCTATCTCAGAGAATCCAATTGAGGTCATACCTATGGGGTTGGAAAGATGACAGGTCGGGCTACCATAGGTCAAAGTTTCAGACCCTGTGGATTCATAATTTCGGAGTTACACCAGAAACAATCAGGTGCATATTTCTGTCAAAACAGAATTGGATTTTGAGCACCTTCATTCATGGCTCCGGGAATTAGGGTTTTGGAGAAAGTTGGTATTTTTGTAATCAGAGACCACAGCTGAATGCTAATCATCAAAATCGAAATTTAGAGAACAAGATCAATTTTTTTGGTTGTGTAGAAGGCCGAGCTTGATCAAACCCTAGTTTGGGACTTTGATCGGAAAAGTGAAAAATTAGGGCTTTTACAAAAATGGGAATTTTTGAAATCTGTGCCCATAGCTGGAAGCTCCTTGGAAAAATCAAGGTTTAGAGCTTTGGATCAAACTATTTGGTTGGGTGAATCTCCGGGAAACTCAAACCCTAATTCAGGGTCCTCCCTAGTGAATCCGGAAATCTAAAAGGCAATTTTGAGGGGTGAAACTTTGCAGTTTTCAAATTCTGAGTATACCAACTTGACCAGCTCAGAAAGATGCATCTTTCTATCCTTTTAGAAGTTTGGAATTCAAAGTTTGAATTTTTAGGGTTTCTCTAACAAACCCTAATCTAGCTCCAGATTCAGTTTCTGCAAATCAAAGTGGATTGGGTTAATCCTACAAGAGAATGGATTAGTCACCTGGATAAGTGAATAAGTTCCTGTTTCAGAGGGAGTTGAGGCTAAGGCCTTACATAAGAAGATTACAAGCAATCTCGACCGGTATGACTTATCGAGGTATGTTTCGAGATTTGTTCATGATTAAGTCTATGGTATGTTTGTTTTCATTAAGGTTAGTACAATATTGATTAACTTTAGACTTGTTGTATCACCTTAATAAATTATGAATGCAGATATTCATTGATTAGGGTTTTGACACTTATGATTGTACTAATGCATTGTGGTGTTGTCTGAGGTTGATGTTGTCTGCTAACATGAAATGTACATCAAGGAAAAAAAATCATGTTCTAGTTCAAGAACATATGACCATGGTGACATGAAGACAAAGATTCATCCATTGTCATGGATCACATAGAAGATCTACTTACAAGGTATGTATAATTTGGTTCTACAATGCTTAACCTATGAGATATGCAGGTTACTGGCATAAGTCATTGAAGAGAACAAGAAGATATTACTAGACATAACTAGAAAATATGATAACCAGGTATGTTTTTCCTATATCAAGTTAGAATCCTACCTTGTGTTAGGATCTTATACTGTTGTATGGTTGATAATGATTATTCACGAAGTTAGAAATGTAAGTAATCAAGGGTTTATGCATATTATGTCTCTTACCTTGATTGATGATATGACTAACCAGAAGAGTCCTATGGTCAAATAAGAACATGCATGAGTAAAAGAAGTATTCCTTGAAACCTTGAATACTAATGTTTATTATCTGTGTTTGAAATGATCATGACCATACATGTTTAAGATTATTGTTTTTTGATTGTATTGAGATTATACTAATGAATGTATGTATCATACCTTGAGGATAACACAATGATGATACCAGTAAGTATGTATAAGTGATCAAGGATGGATATAAGTTCAAGGACAGGTAATCCAGGAAGCAAAGATCAAGAGGGAGCACACTCTAGTAGTTCCTGCAAGGAAGCAAATATTGAGAGGGATTCCACCCTACAACCAAACGAAGATAAGTATTTGAATTGCCATTTCTTGCATACTTGTTTGTTTAAATAATATTGCTCAATGATGTATATGCTTATGTTCCTAGACTTAGGGTGTGTATTATGCATATTAGAATAATTGCATTAATGAACAGTATACTACTAATATGCATGTGATGGGTAAGTGGCCTATGGCACTGTACAACATTCCATTGCTACTTATCTAGAATGAAACCTCTTTGCTGACATGTTTGGAGTTATGCACACTCTTAACAATGTTCTGGTAGAGATTGGAAGGCATCTAGAAAGTTATGGGATATGGATAAATGTTGTATTGAAGCATTGGCTAAAATAATTGCATGACTGTATGACATATTTCTTTATGTGTAAGAATTTGTTCTGAAAACTATGAGATGTTTCTAATAATGCAATTTAACTTGCTTTGTAGGAAAGATTGTATACCATTACCTACAAAAGAAGGACTACAACATTTGTTCCAACAACGAAGTTCAATCTATCTATTGAATATATTGAAGAATCCGAAGTTCCCATGATACAGGATACAGTAAAAGGATGCCATGGTCGAGAAGTACCAATCGATAATGTTTGGAATGTGGTCCCAAGACCTGAAGGGAAGTTTGTTGTGACTTCCAAATGGATCTATAAGATCAAGCATGCTGTAGATGGTAGCATGGAGAAATACAAAGCGAGGTTGTAGCTCGTGGCTTCTACCAGAAAGAGGAATTGACTATGAAGAGAATTTTGCACCTGTAGCTAAGATGCACTTCCATTAGATCAGTACTTGCTCTAGCTGCAGTGATGAAATAGAAGGTACACCAGATGGATGTCAAGACAACTTTCTTGAATGGTGTAGTTGAAGAGGAAGTGTATGTGGAGCAGCCACTTGGTTTTGAGACACATGAAAGAGAGTCATATGTGTGCAAGTTGAAGAAAGCCTTGTATGGCTTGAAGAAAGCTCCTAGGACTTAGTATGGTAGGATAAACAACTTTCTATCCAGTTTGGGCTTTACCAAGAGTAAAGTAGATTCCAACCTTTACTACAAGGTTGAGGAAGGAAATCCAGTGATACTACTATTGTATGTGGATGACCTGTTTGTAACAGGTGATGATAGATTGATTACCGACACGAAAAGGAAGCTTGCTGCCAAGTTTGAGATGAAGGACTTGGGGATGATGCACTATTTTCTAGGCATGGAGGTGTGGCAGAGTGCAGATGGGATCTTCCTTGGACAAGGGAAGTATGCAGTAGAGATCCCGAAGAGATTCAGGATGATGGACTGCAAGGCCATGGCCACACCTTTGGCATCAAACCTGAAGCTTCTGTGTGATGCTTCATTTGAGTCGGTTGATGTCACTATGTATCGTCAGATGATTGGGTCCTCTATGTACCTGATGAACATGAGACCAGATATTTTCTTTGCGGTGAACACATTGAGCCAGTTCCTGATGGATCCGAGAGGTGTTCACCAGGTTGCTGTAAAGCATATTCTGAGGTACCTGAAGGGTACGATGGATTATGGGCTCAAGTATGATGCAAATCAAAAGTTTAACCTGCAGGGTTATGTTGATTCAGATTGGGCAGGTAGTGCTACAGATAGGAAGAGCACTTCTGGGTGTTGCTTCAGTATGGGATCAGGTGTGATCTCTTGGTTTAGCAGGAAGCAGTCCTGTGTAGCACTGAGTACAGCCGAAGCAGAGTATGTTACATCTTGTTCGGCTAGTTATGAGGTAGTATGGCTCTAGAAGCTATTGTCTGAGCTATTTGATTTCCCATTGGAGGCTACTAGTATCTTTTGTGACAAAAGAAGTTGTGTGAAGCTGTTTGAGAACCCGGTGTTCCATGACAGGTCGAAGCACATTGAGATCAAATATCACTATATCAGGGATATGGTGCAGAGAGGAGCAGTGAAGCTCCTGTATGTTGCGACGGATGAGCAGGTTGCGGATGTTTTGACGAAACCACTAGCCAGAGTGAAGTTCGAGTACTTCAAAGAGAGGCTTGGTGTTCTTCAGATTGACGACACTTCAAGGAAGAAGTGATGGTGAGAGGAGGATCCTTCCCATGGCTATGGATGTAAGCACTGGATGATGAGCATCAGGACGATGCTCCAGTTACTGCTCTGTATATGCATCATGTTGGATGCTTGTTATGATCAGTTGGATCATGTATATGTATATGCATCATGTTGGATGCTTGGACCATGTATCTGTATATGTATCAGGTGGATACGATTGTATGATCAGGTAGATCATGTATGTTGATATATATTAGGTGGATACATTGTATGATCATGTGGATCATGTATCTGTGTATGTATCAGGTGGATACATTGTATGATCAGGTGGACCATGTATGATGATATGTATCAAGTAGATACTTGGTATGCATTAGGTGGATGCATTGTATGATTAGGATGATCATAGTTGACAATCTTTAGGATGTTGCTCCAGATGACATGCATCAGGACGATGTAGTGATGATGATCAGGATGATCATGTACATCAGGACGATGTATGGTGAGTATCAGGTTGATAATCTGTGACCATGGACAGGTTGTGCAAGGGTAGCATGTAATAAGTCCTGGAGATCTGGACAGGATGAAAAAGGCCTCAAATGCTCTTTAGAGATCTTGCTTGGAAATACACTCTTTTAAGGTTTTGCTAGACCACATGTAATAAGTCCTGGAGATATGGACAGGATGAAAAAGGCCTCAGATGCTCTTTAGAGATCTTGCTTGGCAAGACACTCTTTTAAGGTTTTGTGGGGGCCACATGTAATAAGTCCTAGAGATCTGGACAAGATGAAAAAGGCCTCAGATGCTCTTTAGAGATCTTGCTTGGAAAGACACTCTTTTAAGGTTTTGTGGTAGGGGTCACATGTAATAAGTCCTGGAGATCTAGACAGGATGAAAAAGGCCTAAGATGCTCTTTAGAGATCTTGCTTGGCAAGACACTCTTTTAAGGTTTTGTGACAGTCACATGTAAAAGATCCTGGGAGATCCGATAAGTTGAGCTGTGTGCTCGTAAAATGCCTAGGATTCTCTTTCAAGGTTTTGTTGACGCACCTAATCAGTCTTGAGGATTCCACAGTGTGGACAATGATGATGAAGACCTACAGGTGGTGGGCTTACATCCAGTAAGAAAAAAGACTGGCTCTGTAGAACTTCCTATGACGAGTAATTCAGAGATTGATTGAGATAGTAGCAGCAGTGATGATGACAATGATTCGATGACGATGATCTAGTGATGATGATCCAGAGAAGAAGACTTGTGCTAGAAGACCTGTGTCAAGAAATACCTTCCTAGTTCAGAGGGAGTGTTGATGTATTTGTAACTTCGGAATGTATTTCATATATGTATATTGTATTCCTATGGAGATGTTATTATTCCTCTATACGGAAGTGTTTGTATTCCTATAGAGATGTTATTATTCCTCTATACAGAAGTGTTGTCATTTATATTGTAAGTGTCGTAACTTATACTTGATGGGTTATTAGAACACCTTGGTGGGGTCGGCCATGTATAAGTCATGTGGGTCAAAGGGATATTAGACCACCCTATTGGGTGTCGGCCCAGTTAGCATTAGGTTATGTGGTTAAGTTAAGGCCGACCTAGCAAAGGTTATTAGGCAAGTCAAGTCAAGTATAAATAGAGTGCGGGAGGCACTCTATTTGATCATTCACTTTCTCACTCATACTCTCATTGGAAAGTGGCGTACTTGTGGAGGAGGAGAAGATGCTACTAGGAGAAGACTATCTCTTGTACTTGGGTTGTATCATTGCTCTATCTATCTCTGAGAAAGTTGCGGGGTTTTTCACCTTCTTGGTTTTCCCCGGTGAAACTCTGTGTCTCTTGTGTGCTTGCATTATTGTGTCCATGATTGATATGCTATACATGTTATTCTCTCAGTTAAGATCCTAGATCAGATTGAAATTTCTGAAAAACTAACAATTTTGTTTTTCTCTTTTCAATAAGGAGGAACACGATTTTATATTTTTCTTTGGACATGTTGCCTCTTATACTCGTTCTTTAGATTTTGAAGATTGACCTAGGTTCTGTAAGGTTCAGGGAACCAACAAAACCCCTTTTCACCGACCCTTTCGGCAACAGTTTGCAAGCAGACTGAGGTCTCACCCGAGGCAAAGTTATGGGGGGTTGCAGAATCAAGTTTCCACAACTAGGTGATGCACGGTTTAAAAGAATGGGGGACTATGCAAAGTTTCACCTACTTCGCAGCTAACACTTATGCTATCGTGCATACAGGTACTGCGCGCTTCGGAATGGCTACTCACAATAGGATAGCGCAACTGAGGACTGTAATGACTCTTAACAATCACACATCTTTGACAAATTTTACTTATTGTAGATTATACATTCAACAAGCATATCGGACGGTGTACTTTATGAACTTATGCAATACAACGAACTACAATGCAATTGCGCACTTCCGGTGCCGCGCTTCGAGGGATTCACACTCACATAGACTTTGCTGACTTAGTGTTACCCAATTAACTCATGCATTCATCATATTCAGGAATACTTGCACCTTTAACATTCACGCATACACATTCAACACTTAACATATCATTCTCATCATTCATTCATATAGTGAATACATATAAAATCACAGATACATCTACTCAGAAGCAAGAACTTAACCATTAATAGAAGCAAACACACATTTACATAAATTTCATCACACAACACAGGATTTGACGTTGTTCACCCCCAGGATGGGAGATACATCCACGAGAATTGTTGATTATATTATATGGGAAGGGATCAACAGTTCTAGTCTTTGCACTCAGCTACATACTCTCTTCTCTCTACAATAGGTCTCTGCACACTCAACTGCAGAGCTTGTTCCTCTCTTCGGCTCTTATTGTTGGGTGGATTAATTGTCTAATTAATTAAATAGCTGAAACTCCCAAACATAAATTATCAACCCGAGGAAGTATTTTATTTCAAAGCTATCGTGAAAGATCTATGCAAGCACAATTTCTACCTGACACTGTTGATCTATTGGTATGAAATCAAAACTCTTTGTAAACTAGGTCACACCTTCTTGAAAATAAATCAAACCTTAAACCTATTCATAAAATCAAACTGTAAATCTAATCACATTTCAAACAAAATCAATTCTTATGAAGCAAGATCTAATTGCCTAATCTAAAAGAAGTGCTATGTTGGCCAACGATCTATCAAACGAATTAACATGAAAGAAACTATGATAAATCTAATCAATGAAAGCATACAACTATGATAAATCTAATGAATGAAAGCATTAACTGAATAATAAACAAACCTACAAAATAACAATAAACACTATCAGTATCTGCTCAGCGAAGAGGGCCCTTCCTCCACTAAGCAGAGCTGGATCTCTATAATGAAAGTCTACAACTCAAGAATTAAGAAACTGCTAGCATGTATTATCAGAATGAAATTGTTACATCAGAGTTTGGATCAAATCCTACAGCATAACATTGCTTTCTCTTCCCCTCAATACATTAGAATGATTACATATTTATACATAAAATGCTCTCACGAGAATGAGAAATCAAATCCCCAACTTGTGATCTGTTTCAACCAATTACTAATTTGTAAAACCGGCCGCAACAGTAAATCTGAGAATTACATGTTCAAAGAACCAGCTATATAGCTCAAACCGTATCTTTGTTTAGCGATTTCCTCGCGAGTCAAGTAAATGAGGCCGTTGCTCACAAAACCCATGTCCCATATTTTTGAGATTCATCTCCAGATTCCTGCAAATCGAGACGCAAATCACTATGTTCTTATCTGGCACACGTTTTTGGTTGGAATGGTTTGAGTATGAGTTGGAGGCTGCCATGTTGGACTTGCGCACGAATTGAAATCACAAATTCACCTAATTAATCATAAGCTAAAACCATGTTGTGAAATATCCATCTAGACGTGTGCTAGCATACCAACTTTGGAGGCTTGAACCATGGCTGCTACTGCTGCTAATATGAAAAATCACTCCATAAACCATCATCAGTAAAATTATGTATAATAGTCTTTAATTCATCAAAGATAAAGGAAAATAATCATTATTAACCACTAAAGCATCAATGGAAGTAATATGGTATTTTACGTGCAGCTACAGCAAATTGATGGAAAATGGAATGATAAATGGATAATAATAGGAATAAGAGGGATGAAATATATGTCGAAAGGTGATGAAAATATGGACAAATCCGTGACCCAAAATCTCCCCCAAACTGAACTTGTTGCATGTCCTCATGCAACCCAATACCTGTGAAGCATCCAAACTAGAAGGACTCATTCAATTGTTGCTTTCATTTTACCATTGGCACATTTGTAGCTGAAATGAGAAATTTAGCAGAAAATTTGGCAGAGTAGCAACTGCGAAAATGGCCAAATTTGGCAGAGTAACAACTGCTGTATGGATAAATTTGCGGAGTAACAGCTCTGAAAATGGCCAAATATGGCGAAGTAACAACTGCTGTATGGATAAATCTGGCGGAGTAACAGCTGCGAAAATGGCCAAATCTGGTGGAGTCACAGCTGTGAGAATTGGCGGAAATGGCCAAAAGTGGTGGAGTCACAGCTGTGCGAAAAATGAAGAATGGGCGAAAAATAGCGGAGTCACAGCTGTGAAAATGGCCAAAAGTGGCGGAGTCACAGCTGTGCGAAAAAAGGCGAAAATGGTCAAAAGTGGAGGAGTCACAAATGCAAAATTTGGCGGAACGTTTAGCGGAGTCACAACCATTTAGCGAAAAATTTAGCGAAAAATTTAGCAAAGTCCCAGCCATTTAGCGGATAATTTGGCGGAGTCACAGCTGCCAGAATAGGGAAATTGACAAAATTGGCGGAGTCATAGCTGGTGTTGCAGCAAACTTCTTGAACTAATATCTCCCAAAATACAAACTGGGTTTGGCTGAAATTTTGCAAGCAAGTTACTACAAGTCCAATGCATCTCCACACCAAAAATCAGAGATACCCACATCACGGATTTTGAGAAAAATGCAAATTGGATGTAGGTGATGATGGCCATTTTTTCTCAATTCGTGAAGTTTTTTTTTGTTTTTGTTTTTATTTTTCTAAAAATTGGTGAGTATCTTCCTCTTACCATAATGCTTCTGCTCCCCAAAGCTCAAATTCATCTGATCCACGGATATCGAGATATAGGCAAAATGGCTGTAGGTGATGGTGGCCATTTTCTCGAAAACCATGCATTGGATTGGGCTGAAACTTACCAGGTTTGTTCATCTTGATATTATGCACTTCCTGTCCAAAAACCACGGGAATCTAGTTTACCAATTGCAAGATATGCTCACTTCAATTTCTGCACTTTTGTAGTTTTGAGAGTTGCCATAAAAAAAATGCTCCACATCTTTCAATGAAAAGGCTAAAAATGCTTTGTAAATGCTCAAAACAGATTTTGATGCTGGACATAATTATTCACTCATCAAAAATTGATTCAACCCTCTACATACCAAGGCTTCCTTCACTGGCTGCTAGAAGAACAATGTTATAAAAATGATGACTGAAAATGTGATTGTTGTAGGATTCATTTTTTTTTATACCACTGAGTGTAGCAACCACTCCTTTCTCCCAAACGAAAGATTTTACCTGCCCTCAGGTAAAGCAAGAGATAGTATGTTATGCCTCTGGTACAAGCTGCCTTAAAACTTCACTTTTTGCTGCACACAAGATTTGCACTACTCCCAACTTATGTATTCATAATTTGATGTACTTGGTGTGAGATCATTTTCCATCCATTTGCAAACTCTTCTCAAATCCCATTTTTCATTAACTTACCTTCCATTCATTGGTTTAACTAGCCATCATAAAATCAAGTAAAATTTGGGAACTTTGTTTTCTTGTATCAACACTAACACTCCCAACATCCAAATTTTTGATATATGTGTTAGCTGGAAACACAGATTTGTCTTACAAAAATGAATGTAGGCTGCTTGAAAATGAAAATTCTTTGTATGCTGATCCAAGGTGCTCCAATATCATCTGACGGTCACATAAATTGCAGACCCTCCAAGTGCCAAAAAGGATATCAGTGATCTTCGCAAGCCAAACTCTACTACATGAATTATGATTTATGAGAAATAAAAGAGTTTTATAACTATTTTTCACATCAAATTCAGAACTCTTCAGAGATATGGCAAATCCCATTGCAATAAACAGTAAATTTCATCCATTCTCATTGCAGCAAGAAATTGAACAACTAATGAAAGATCTTGTTCCATCAATTTATTTCCCAAGCCATTAAACTGATCTTGCTACTACCCAGAATATAATACTGCTTATGTAGTTTGTTGCATTATATCACTGCTAGATCCGTAGTGATTATCATACATATGGAAATCTTATTGATCTTGTAAGCACAAAGGGTAGCTTTAAACAACCATGATGATCTGTATGTGGGGAAAATAATTTTTAAATGTGATTGATCCTTTAATGCTCTTGAGTTTCACAATCAAATGACTTGACAACATGCACATAATGCAGCCCTCAATGAATCTCAGCTTGACTTTTGAAGATGTGAACAATTATATGCACCAAGGAATCATACAAACAAATCAAAAGATATCATATCTCTGTTTTCCATCTTGTTCGTGTGATAGCATACTCTTGAGAAGGAATGGCTTCTACATCAAATTTTTCTGTTGTAGGTTCTTGTGGAGCCTATTCCTCTCTTTCAGTAGTGGCCTTTTCTTGTGCATGTGTATTAGCTGCTTTATTTCTTCTCATTGTTGGTTTGTATGTGGCAGCAAAGCATCTTTTATCACTGTTGGTTCTTGTGTGGCAGCAGCAAGGCATCTTCTTATGCTTGGATGTTGGGAGGGACTTAGATGTTGGGAAGGACTTGAATTGGGTGTGCATGAATTGGAATGATGACGTGTTAGAATTGAGTGGGCAAGGATGGGAATGGATGGTCAGAAAATGTTGTATAGAAAAATGGAAATGGATAATGCTTAGTGGTTCTTCATGACTTTCTCCTAAATCTTTAATAAATCAAAAACTCATGCTATTTTACCTCAAATGTTACCTCCATGGAAGCCTTGGTTGACATGAATGTACTGATGCTGGAGCAGTGTAGCTCGAAGCTGAAACTTATGAAGGCTGAATCTGATCCATGATGAGGAACTGTGTAAGCTGACTGAAAACAAATGCTTCCAACTGAATGAAAAGAGTATTACTGAACTGCTGGAACAATAAAAATATATAGTCTTCACCCAATATCCATGCTTATGTACAAGTTAATCCATGTGAATGAATGTTCTTGAAGTCGAACATGGAGAAACTTCGTTGGATTACCAATCAATAATGAAAATTGTTAACCAACGCGAGACAACTCACCAGTGATGACAATGAGATATCAAGGTACAATAGTACAACCTGTTAGGTACGAATGTATGTGTTGAAGTCGAGTCACCTGCAGGATCTAACAAACAAGAGACATTGATGTATTCCCTTGATCATCAGCGAGGAAATTTACCATTGATGCATGTAAATTCCAAGGTACTATGAATCACTTAAGTCTTGTTGCCCAGATAGTGTGCTGAGGTCGATGGGACAAGACCATTGGAAGGTGTACTTTAATGAATTCCACATCATCCGATATGAGTACAAAACAAATGATTGTGAAGAACTAGAGATGAGAGATTTTCTCCAATAGGTAGGCTTTATTGGTAAAATGAAAAGGATAGGGGGTGACTCAGCATGTAAGAGTGCTCAGAGACATTATTCATGGGTTAGGTGTGAGTGGAGTGGATAGTATGGGAGCGATGAAATTGAGAAAAAGGTAATGGAATGAATGGAATGGTGGAGGCAAGAAGGAAATGTATGGGCAATCATGGTGTTGGTGAATGAGCATGATGGATGAAAGGTCTTTTGGGAGGCTTCTTTAACAGCAATTCATGTAGAAATGGAACTTGACTTATGGAACATTGGTCTTCATATGGTTTGAAAATCAATATCTCCATTTTTTTTATGTGCTCAATCCATTTGCAAATTGATAAAAAGTCTTCAAGAGTCACCCATGCATGCACTCACCTTCTTCTTCCTAAGACCTGCAAAAACCTAGCACTTGCCTGCAATAAAACATGAGATGATGGAAGAAGAGAGATGATTGGTCTCTCTTCACCCAACACTTATGAAAAAAAAAGAGAAACAATTACTTATAAAACAAATCCAAATAAAAATGAACGAAGCAAAATCCACTTTATACCTGCGGGAGAGTGATGGCCATCTAGACTCACCAACAGTATTATGATCATAACTTCTTCGTTCCTTGTCTGATTTGAGTGATTCAAAATCCAAATGAAAGTAAATTCATAGGTATATGTCCATTAGAAACAGGTTTTAAAAATTCTATGCGATGATATTCCAATTTTCTCAGTAGCAACTTGCATGACAAGGTGTTTTTCAAATTCCGGACTAGACCAACAGTCATGGTTTTAGGCATAACTTTTTCGTTTGATAACAAATTGATGTGATTCCAATTGGAGATGAAAGTAGATTCATGTAGGGATATCTAATATAAATATTTTTTGAATCCAATATGAGTGCATGAGTCGAATAGTCCAATGAACAGTCTAGGAAACTGAGTTTTAAAAATGCTGATTTGTGATAGGCAGTCAGTATTTTGGTCATAAAATTTGCGTACGATATCAGAATTGAGTGATTCCAATTGTGTTGTAAACTATATTCATAGGGTAATATACCAATGAAATAGGTTTTCAATATATATCCAATAAGATATCCAAAAAGTGACTGGGCCCCAGCTCTGTTCCTAAGATGCCTGCTAGACACCCTGTTAGTATTTTGACCATAACTTTTTTGTTTGACACCCAATATAAAAAATTAAAATTGTTTTGGAAACTAGATTAAAGGGGATACTTATTATGTAAAAATGTTTTAAAAATAATCCCATTTGATCTCCCAAAAATGGACTGTCCTGACTATGTTTCAGTAAAAATTTCAAGTCAAAATGCCACAAAAATCTAATAAATGAAATTTGACTCCCCAAAAGATACTGGAATAGGTATGAACGTTTTTAATGATGTAAATTTAAATAGAACACACACATACCAAAACGTTCAAGCATTGAGTACCTAGATAGACTTACACAGTGTGTTATAGTTGCAGCTACAACTGCAACTCTTAAAAAATGATATAATGTTGAAATAAAGTCTGTGTATTTTTATGGATGTGTTATATAGAAATAAAAACTAAACACATACCATGATGATCTCATAAGTTTCAAGCTTGAAGGGTTCCAAAATCATTTGGATTATTTTCCCATGGAGTCTTCATTCACCAATGCTTCCTTCCTCTTATCCACTTCCTGAAAAAGAGAGATTAGTAATATGGGGGGCTCTTACTGCACCATGTGTCTAAGAGTTCTTATTCAAAACAAAATGATACTATCTATGCATCCTAGATCTACGTGAGAAAAAAAAACCTCGAATTTTACTTACTTACAATGTCCTACACTAATTGGAAATAACAAATTCTTCTCAAGTGTAGGAGAACTTCCAATGGAGCCACTTTCGAAGAAATGACTCAAGTATTCTCATACTCCTAACAGAAAAATATAACTTTATGAATGCTAGGATATGAGAGGTCAACTTCCCTTGAAATGATGGTTCCAAGAATTGGTGAAGTAAGGAATGATACTGCAGATTGATAACAGTTTGAGACCAAGCTTCAATATAGTCTTTGTTCCCTTGATTTCTCATGGTTGTTACACCATGAATCTCCTTACTAAACTGATCTTCATGATTGCATAAGAGATTCAAATCTAATGATGTGAAGGATGCTTTTGGTTCCAATGTCCGTTCATCAGATTTGTTGATCTTGTTAACTTGTTGATGATCATAAGAAACTTCACTTCCAAGTATTGGATTTAAAACATGTCCAGGCCTCGTATGGAATGGCTGCAACAGTGCATAGTCTTTTTGCAGTGGTGTAGATGAGGTAGAACAAGAGGGAAATGTAGGAAAATTTTGCAGTTCAGCACTGTAAGCATACTGTACTGCTTTATTATGGTTAGGGTGGAGGGTGGGTTGGACAGGAAATTGTGTTGGATACCAAGGAGTTTGATGAGAAGATGGATGTGGTTGATGTAGAGGATTGGTTTGTGAGGATGATCTTGAAGGACCAAGTTGTGTTGCAGCATGAGGGAGAGTGGCCATGTGATCATAAGATAGGCGATTCCAACCTTGTGGATAAGGTAGGTAAGAGCTAAACTAATGATGCAACAACTGCCATGGTGGATGAATATTCAATGATTGAGTATGAGAGTAAGGAAATGGAGGAATAGAGTTTTGAACCAGACATGTAGGCCACGGTTGCCATGATTGTTGCAATGAGTTGGTTGCAACTCCTAGATCTATTTGATATGTTTCTTTCATCCTTGGTAATGAGGGACAACGATCCGTGGAATGATTCAAGTCATACATGCCACAAATTGTCAGACTATCCAAAGGACAATCCATTGCAAGATTTTTCTTCTAGCACCGAGGGAAAACTATTTTTTCAAATTCCTCATGTTTTTCCTTAACCTGCAAAACACTCAATTGTGAATTCAATGAACCATTGATATCAACATTAGAATTTTCAAATAAATTACTAATTTCAGCTCCTATAACTCTTGTTCTTGCAGCATATTTCAAAGATTGAAAAGAAGGATTAGTAGAATTCTCACCAGTCTTGAATTTTCCTCTTGAATACCTTCTACATAACTCACAAATATCATCATATTCTAACTGAAATACATCACCTATTCCCATCATATTTAGTATTTCTAAAGATTCAGCTTGAATTCCTTTAAGTAGGAGTGTTTTAAAGATCTCTTTCCCTAGTTTCCTTTGTTTGGATCTTTGAAGATTGTATTGAAAGCGTTCCATGTAATCCTCCAAACTCTCTTCTTCCGCTTGTGTCATTTCGAAGATATCTTCATTGACCCTGCAATAATCTTGGTACCTTTTCAAGAATACATGTTTCATGTCTTCCCAAGTTTGTATACAATTCCCACCGAGGCTCATTGTAATGTCCCTTGTTAGGAGTTTTATTAAAATGGCAATTTTCCACTTTTTTCCCCTAGTTCGACCTTTGACTAGTTTTGATCTTTAGGTCCCAAATTTGCCCCAAATGATCCCAAATATTCTAAGAAGGTAAATGAATGATATTAGAACATAAATATGTATTTCAGGGATTACCTTGGACCTTTAAAATACTTCTGAAAATCCTATTTCAATTCTGGTCAATGTAGGTAACTTTACTAGTAATTTCCCTTTGACTAGTATTGGTCTCTAGGTCTCAAATTGATTCCAAATGCCTTCAAATATTCAAGGAAGGTGTATTAATGATATTAGGACTTGAATATGATGTTCAGGGATGAAATATGGCCACCAAAATACCTTTTCAAACTCTCTTAATATTATGGACCAAGTATGCAATTTTACTAGTAATTTGGGGTTCAAATCCCCCCTAGGGTAAGTACTGAAAATGGCTTCCCAAATGCCTCCAAACCCACTCAAATTTCTGAAAAGATTTAGGGAATGTATTAAGGATGTTATTAAGGTCTTATGTGCGCCATTAATTGATTATTATATTTGTTCCAACCCTCTCCCATTCAACTGCAAAAATCACCAATTCGACCCTTGGGGAAATGGCACTATTTCTTCTCCCAATGCAATTAAACTGAGTAAAAATACTTCAAATGATCAATTACAGTACATGAAACTTGTAGAATATATCCATGGCAGTATATTGATCACAAATATATCATAGAATCATCCATTCGTTCGAAATCATTAGCATTACATTGATTTAAAACAAGGTACTGGGGAAATGGCACCGTTCTTTCATTAAAATTGAGATTTATACATTTCTACTTGGAATTTAGACCTAAAATTTTTTGGAGATGAATAAAAGAGTATTTAATTCATATTAAAAAATAAATGGGGCATTAGAAGCTCCCCCACAGAGTACAATAGCTCACCAAAAACGCCCTCCCTCAAGGATCAAGAATATGCCATCAAAACTGGAAATGGTTGAAGGACTGAGATGCAATAGAAGAAACCATGAGATTCCCTGTAGCTTACACCTGAAAATAAAGACTCCATTAAATCTCCAAATGAAAGGTCTGAATGGCCTTTCCAATTACCAACTTGGATGGGAATCTTTCACCCTCGAAATTGGCTAAGGCAAGAAACTAGTCATCCACTAGCTCTCCCTCTTCACAAATGCAATTGCAAATTCTACAAATGATCAAAATATGGTTTAATTCTTTGTTATTGACATTTATATAGTTCTAATGTCCTCCATGGGTTGAATTCCTTCCAATATACTCATGCCAACTCAAGTTGGGAAGAGATTCCAATGAACGCCACTTGTACAACAATTCCTAGTCTCCCACTTCCACCAAATCACATGTGGAAGCATCTTAGCTGCCCTAACACCCTTGAGTTCCCTCTTGGAGTCTACTTTTAGCCTGGACATGTCATATATGTCATATGTCAGCATTCAGATCTGATTTGTGTCATAGGTGTCATAGCATCTTCATCATTGTTGTCATAGAGCTAGGGAATCTAGCCCAAGTGTCTCACTAGCTCCAAATTGCCTCTTCCTCTTCCATGGGAGTTACTCTTCCTCTGTATTTAGACCTTGGATGAGTCATGCCATGAATAATACCTTTTGGAATCCCCCAAGTATGTTACCATTCACATTGAATTCGAATTGGTGAGCGAATGATGCCAAGTGTAGTGGGGGAAATCTAGCCATATGTGGGTCCCACTTCCTCCATGTGTCTTCATGATCAAATGCCACTTTTATTTTCACTTGTATATATTTATTTAGCTCCTTTATTAAATATTTATTCCATTCTAATGTTCAAACATCATTTATTATCCCCATTATTCCAAATCCCAAAGCTTCCACCCCAAACATAGGAAACTAGTAATTTTCCTCCTTGGCAATTATTTGACCTTTAGCATCAATTTGACAAACTCTAATGAATAGGGCCAATGTGATTAGGCCATTGTGACCCAATGCCAAATTTGGGACATGACAAATCCTCCCTTCCCAATATTGCTTGTCCTCAAGGAATTTTAAACATGGGTGTTGAAGAACGTGCTTTCTGTATAATTCTTTGAAGTTTCCATTGAATTGCCCAACCTTGAGTCTTTGAGTTTCCTTGAATATTTTAGAGAGGAACCACCATGCTTGCTGTTGCACTACTTTGACAAAAATCACTTTATTAAGTGGGAAATCCATCTCCCATATTGCTTTTTTCCCCAAAAAAATTTGATACCAATGAGATAAAAATTATTCCAGGGTCCCATTGCTTGTATTGCACCCCAACAATTAAGAGTGCTCTCCAACCCACACCATTAGATAAGAGGATTCCTGGATCCCATTTTCTTGTATGCATCCTTCCAAACATCATGAGTACCAAATATATATCATCAAAGTACATAAAAACATAATGAAAATGTACATCAAGGATATGCTTCATCAAAGAGTCATGAAAGTGCTTATACCTCCAAGCAAGTAGACCACCATTTTCCAAGTGCATACAAGCTTCAAGTGACCAATCAAATCTGCTCCAATGACATAGGTGAGGATCCCATGTCCTATAATTCTTCTCCAAAAGGATGTGATATGTATCAAAATATTCAGCCATGTATTCTTTCATCCAAGATGTGAATGAAGAATCTCCACTAAAATCTGAACCAAATAACGAGCAGAAAAAAAAGGAGACTTTAAATGACTCAAAGAAGTCTCACCCATACATCTCTGAATGTGAGAATAATAAAAATATAACAAAGTATGTGGCTTCCAACAAAATTTTTCTCCAATCATAAATCTATTCTCCAAAGTGTTGGATGAAGTTCCTCCAACATCAAATGAATCAAGTGTTGAGCAAGAAAAACCATGAGTCTTCAAGTGACTCAAATGCATATCATAGGTGCATCCATGTAGATGTGCATCATCATAAAGTAACAAAGGATGCTGCTGCAAATGTGAATAAGAATGTGTTCCAACCATGTAATCATAAAAGGTAAATCTAGGAGTTCCATAGTCCTCATGTGGCACCATAAAAAAGAACCCTTTCACCCATACTTCATTGAGACTAATGCTGCAAAACATAAAATTGTAGGATGTAGGAGAATGAACTAACTCACCCAAATGATCAAAAAGTGCAGAAGTTTCATCATGGGAAGGATCCATATGGGTAGTATCATGCATCTCCTTCAAAAGTGTGAAACCTTTGTCATAGATTGGTTCCAATGTGGAGGAATCATGCTCTTCTTTAAAAATTGCATAACCTCCATCAAGAGAAAATTCAAGTTCCTCTTCCACCACATCAAGTGTCTGGATCTCTTCAAGTTCAACTTCAAACACATCAAGAACATTCAAATTTTCACATTACCCATGATCCACCATGTCATGAGAATCCTCCAAACAATCTACCCTTTGACAATCTGAAATATAGGAGGAAAAACAAGTATCTTACAATTTTTCAAGAAGTTGCTCATTTTGAATTGTGAGCTTATGATTATCCTCATTATTATTCAAGTATGCATCATGTAACAATTCATTAATCTCAAACAAATGGTTTCTATCAAAAAGCAAAGACATGAAATTACCTTTGATGTGGCACATTGCTCTTTGAATCTTCTCCATGTCTTCAAGGAAGGATGTTTCCTCCAATGAAGTAGCTCTCCAACAAGAATTTGACACCAATGCTTAAGTGTCATGGAGAATGCCGAGGGACTCTTGGATCTTATTTTCATTCATCTTTAAGGACCCTTCAAGAAAATGAGGCTCTTACAAATGAACCTCCTCGTCTTCTTCAATTTTTCTTGGACCAACTTCATGAAGCTCAAGTGGTGATGGAGAAGTTGAAATTGGTTCTTCTTCAACTGCTACAAGGTCTTCATTATAATGCTTAATGGAACTTGGGCTTGCAGCAACACTTTCAAAAGTGATCTCTATGTCACCAAAATAGAGGTGTGAGCACCCATTAGTAGGTACTCCTTCATAGTTTAAGCATCCATCAGTAGATGCTCTTTGGTTCATGTCTAAGCTAGAAGGTGTCTCGAAATGATCTTCCATATTTTCAATAGAATATTCTTCATGCTCTTGTGATGTATCTTCATTTTTATCCTTCAAGCAAGATGATTCATTTTTCCCCTTGTTTTCCTTATGATCAATATCTTTGGAATCTCGTTTTGAAGAATTCCCAAAAGCTCTCCTCAAGTGGGACATAATTTCATGCACACATATATGATACTCACTCCAAGGTTCTTTACAAGAAGGGCATAAACCTTTCTTTACTAACTCCACATCTTCATTTTTGGGCCTATATTCAAAAACATGTTCAGCATAATACTCAAAAGACATGACATTTTGTGTATTTTTGCTCAAAGCAAGATATTCTTGATATTTTTGATATTGTTGGGGCAAGGTGTTATATGTTGCTTTCCATCTTTGGAACTCACTCATAGAATTATCCTTGGTTGGTGTGACACACTCATATTCATCAGATTTAAAGTCATAAGAATAATCTTCATTTCTCTTGAAATTGTAAGAAGTGTTGCATGATGGCACCTCTTCCTCGTACCATTCACATTCTGCTTCATATTGCTCATAAGCATCTGCATATTCCTCATAAGAATTGTACTCATAGGATTCATCATAATAGTAAGGCATGGATGCCAATTATTCTTGAATGTATGTACCTAATCCACAGGTGCAAGGGCCATGCTCTGATACCACTATAATGTCCCTTGTTAGGAATTTTATTAAAATGGCAATTTTCCACTTTTATTCCCTAGTTCGACCTTTGACTAGTTTTGATCTCTAGGTCCCAAATTTGCCCCAAATGATCCCAAATATTTTGAGAAGGTATATGAATGATATTAGAACATAAATATGTATTTCAGGGATTCCCTTGGACCTTTAAAATACTTCTGCAAATCCTCTTTCAATTCTGGTCAATGTAGGTAACTTTACTAGTAATTTCCCTTTGACTAGTATTGGTCTCTAAGTCTCAAATTGATTCCAAATGCCTTCAAATATTCAAGGAAGGTGTATTAATGATATTATAACTTGAATATTATGTTCAGGGATGAAATATGGCCACCAAAATACCTCTGCAAATTCTCTTAAGATTATGGACCAAGTATGCAATTTTACTAGTAATTTGGGGTTCAAATCCCCCTAGGGTAAGTACTGAAAATGGCTTCCCAAATGCCTCCAAACCCACTCAAATTTCTGAACAGAGTTAGGGAATGTATTAAGGATTTTATTAAGGTCTTATGTTCACCACTAATTTATTATTATATCTGTTCCAACCCTCTCCCATTTAACTGCAAAAATCACCAATTCGACCCTTGGGGAAATGGCACTATTTCTTCTCCCAATGCAATTAAACTGAGTAAAAATAATTCAAATGCTTAAGTACAGTACATGAAACTCGTATAAGACATCAATTTCAGTATATTTATCACAAATATATAAGATAATCATCCATTCATTCGAAATCATCAGCATTACATTGATTTACAACAAGGTAGTGGGGAAATGGCACTGTTCTTTCATTAAAATTGAGATTTATACATTTCTACTTGAAATTTCGACCTGAAAATTTCTGGAGATGAATAGAAGAGTATTTAATTCATATTACAAAATAAATGGGGCATTATAAGCTCCCCCAAAAAGTACAATAGCTCACCAAAAACGCCCTCCCTCAAGGATCAAGAATATGCCATCAAAACTGGAAATGGTTGAAGGAGTGAGCTACAATAGAAGAACCATGAGTTTCCTTGTATCTTACACCTGAAAATAAAGACTCCATTAAATATCCAAATGAAAGGTCTGAATGGACTTTCCAATTACCAACTTGGATGGGAATCCTTCACCCTCAAAATTGGCTAAGGCAAGAAACTAGTCATCCACTAGCTCCCCGTCTTCACAAATGCAATTGCAAATTCTACAATTGATAAAAATCTGGTTTAATTATTTGTTATTGACATTTATAAAGTTCTAATGTCATCCATGGGTCGAATTCCTTCCAAGAGACTCATGCTAACTCAAGTTGGGAAGAGATTCCAAAGAACGCCACTTGTACAACAATTCCTAGTCTCCCACTTCCACCAAATCACATGTGGAAGCATCTTAGCTGCCCTAACACCCTTGAGCGTCCTCTTGGAGTCTATTTTTAGCCCTGGAATGTCATATATGTAATATTTCATCCTTCAGGTCTGATTTGTGTCATAGGTGTCATAGCATTTTCATCATTGTTGTCATAGAGCTAGGGAATCTAGCCCAAGTGTCTCACTAGCTCCAAATTGCCTCTTCCTCTTCCATGGGAGTTACTCTTTCTCTATATTTCAACCTTGGATGAGTCATGCCATTAATAATACCTTTTGGACTCCCCCAAGTATGTTACCATTCACCTTGAATTCGAATTGGTGAGATAATGATGCCAAGTGTAGTGGGGGAAATCTAGCCATATGTGGGTCCCACTTCCTCCATGTGTCTTCATGATCAAATGCCACTTTGATTTTCACTTGTATATATTTATTTATCTCCTTTATTAAATATTTATTCCATTCTAATGTTCAAACATCATTTATTATCCCCATTATTCCAAATCCCAAAGCTTCCACCCCAAACCTAGGAAACTAGTAATTTTCCTCCTTGGCAATTATTTGACCTTTAGCATCAATTTGACAAACTCTAATGAATAGGGCCAATGTGATTAGGCCATTGTGACCCAATGCCAAATTTGAGACATGACAATCATGAACCATCAGAGGGATGTTCCTTTTAGATTAAGGGGAAACACATTCAACTTTTGATCATTAGAACAATAACCATATCCTCTACAAAGTATTTCAAATTGAAATAAAAATACATCAGGGTCTTCATTTTCCAAACCATGAAAATTTGGTAGAACATGTGGGGGAATGCTTTTCGTTGGTGCCACTCCTCCTGAATCTCTGATGGGAAATTCGAAGGTAAGAACTTCTGCATCTTTTTTACCTGCCATCTCTTCATTAGATTCTTCGTGTGTTATCTGGAGGCTCCTCCTTCGAATGTTCCTGTCAACTTGTTAGTATAATGGCTGGTGCTTACAACACCACTAAGGGGAATGATAAGATTTACGCTCCAAAAATTGAAAATGAAATAAAACAAAATGCAAAGAAATGAAAAAACACACTCAAATCAAAATCAATAAACTGAAAAGTAATCATGCAACCTACATGCTCTACTTTAACAATGCATCTGCAAAACAATGTCTGATGTCTTTTGCACTATTGATAACTTCCCCAGAAACGACACCAAAATGTTGGGTGGATTAATTGTTTAATTAATTAAACAGCTGAAACTCGTAAACATAAATTATCAACCCAAGGAAGTCTTTTATTTCAAAGCTATCGTGCAAGATCTATGTAAGCACAATTTCTACCTGACACTGTTGATCTATTGGTATGAAATCAAAACTCTTTGTAAACTAGATCACACCTTCTTGAAAATAAATCAAACCTTAAACCTATTCATAAAATCAAATTGTAAATCTAATCACACTTCAAACAAAATCAATTCTTATGAAGTAAGATCTAATTGCCTACTCTAAAAGAAGTGCTATGTTGACCAATGATCTATCAAACGAATTAACATGAAAGCAACTACGATAAATCTAATTAATGAAAGCATACAACTATGATAAATCTAATGAATGAAAGCATTAACTGAATAATAAACAAACCTACAAAATAACAATCAACACTATCAGCATCTGCTCAGGGAAGAGGGCCCTTCCTCCACTGAGCAAAGCTGGATCTCTACAATGAAAGTCTACAACTCCAAAATTAAGAAACTGCCAGCATGTATTATCAGAATGAAATTGTTACATCAGAGTCTGGATCAAATCCTACAGCATAACATTGCTTTCTCTTCCCCTCAGTACATTAGAATGATTACATATTTATACATAAAATGCTCTCAGGAGAATGAGAAACCGAATCCCCAACTTGTAATCTGTTTCAACGAATTGCTAATTTGTAAAACCGGCCGCAACAGTAAATCTGAGAATTACATGTTCAGAGAACCCGCTGTATAGCTCAAACCGTAGCTTTGTTTGGCAATGTCTCCAAATTTTTGGTCAATGAGGCCATTGCGCACAAAACCCATGTCCCATATTTTTGAGATTAATCTCCATCTACTCGTAAATCGAGACACGAATCACCGTGTTCTTATCTGGCACACGTTTCTGGTTGGAATAGTTTGAGTATGAGCTGGAGGCTACCATGTTGGACTTGGGCATGAATTGAAATCACAAATCCACATAATTAATCATAAGCGAAAACCATGTTGTGAAATATCCATGTGGACGTGTGCTAGCATACCATCTTTGGAGGCTTGAACCATGGTTGCTACTGCTGCTAATATGAAAAATCACTCCATAAACCATCATCAGTAAAATTATGCATAATAGTCTTCAATTAATCAAAGATAAAGGAAAATAATCATTATTAACTACTAAAGCATCAATGGAAGTAATATGGTATTTTACGTGTAGTTACAACAAATGGATGGAAAATGGAATGATAAATGGATAATAATAGGAATAAGAGGGATGAAATATATGTCGAAAGGTGATGAAAATATGGACAAATCCGTGACCCAACTCTTACAATACTTAGATTCTCAAACTACTAGAAGATTAAAGATTAACCCTTCAAAAATCAACCCTTCCCTTACAAAAAATGCCATTTTTATATATCGTGCCCGCAGGTCGCGTCTTTACATTCATGGTGGGATAAAAGAAACCCTAAGGTACCCAAAATAGTGCGGTTACCCCACTAGCCAAATCTATTAGGCTATGATAATGAATTCGTCGTCGTGGCCATCCTTCTGCGTTGTCTCTGGCTTCTGACATCTTCTGACTGCGCGTGGTCACGTCGCTTTCAACCCCTCTTCCAAGCGCATGTCGATAGGTCGCTTTCATCCCAGTGTTCCTTCTCTAATGATTTTGTGCATCCAGTCCGCATAGTGTTGCCTTTGCTCATGCAACCGGTTGCTTTCCTTCTTCGCCACTCCTTACCCACCTCTTAGGAATATCGGAGCATCTTCCCAAAAACCATATCTTTGCGGCACTGGCACTTCATAGCGCTGGAGCTTCACAGCACTGTAACTTTTACTTTGCCGATGCTGTGCTACATTGTAGCTTCGCAGCTCCAAAACTGATTTGTCAAAAAATGTCTTAACTTGGGCCATGCCCAACAGGCCCCTAACACTTACATGTGTCTCGTCCCTGAGCCACTCTCAGTAGGTTCAGTGGATTTCGCTTCTCCTTGCTGAGCTATCTTTGCAGCGAATTATTCATAAGTTGTGCTTAGCTTCTCCACTGTGTCCTTAGATTCCTTCTCAACTGCCTTGACAATTTCTAACACATATGGTGACAGGTCTTCCATATCTTGTTCTTGTACTGTTGTCTCCGATTCGCGAATTTTCTGTAATTTCTCTTCAATCTCTTGCGAGATGGAAAGAGCTTCTTCCTGTAGGGGTTGTGACTTTGCCGTGGTGTCAGCCTCCCTTTCTCTTAAAAATTGGAGTTCACTCTTTAGTTCCTTGACTTCCAGAAATCTTCGGAGTCTCTCTCTCACCGGTAGGGTCTTCATCCTGGCATTTAGAGAATCTAACTCTGCTTGTGTTTGTTGTAAGCTATTTTCGACCTGCAGTAGCTTAGGGTCCTCTTGTAGCATAGTCCATACTCTGGTTGCTTCATCTAGAAAGTTCTGGCACTTAGCTATTTCGTTGGATATATTTTCTGCGACAACCTTCACTTCTACTGCTCTAATCTCTATTTGATTTGGCGGTGTCTTAGGGGGATTTTGTGCTTCCATGTTGGCAAGATTTTCTTTGTATCCGGTCTCCTTTCCGACATTTCATCCTTAAGATCGCTTACCACAGAGTTGATCTTGATGATGGTATCTGCGAGTTCTAATTGCTCATCACACTCCGGTATCTCTGCGCAGACTGAAGCAACAGTCTCCTCTATTCTTCGACAAAGCTCATGTGCACTTTCAAGTTCCTTATCCTTCTGCGCACTCTCTTCTTGCAACTGTTTATAGTTTGCTTCTCAATTCTGGTGTTGGCTCAAAGTCACCATATCTCTGTCGTGGATTTCCTCCACAATCTACAAGTGCAGATTATGTAGACCTTCCAGTGGCAACATCGTGATATGAATATTCACATGTGTTAGGTTCTTCGCGCCTTTAGTTAATTCATTGCTTGGAAAAATTACGCTTAGCGGGTCCATGCGGACGATGCGCGGTCGTGGTGCCATGGTTAGAGTTAAGGGTTTTTTATTTTGCTAAGGTGTGTCACCTAATCTTCCTTCTGAGTCAGATTCTCAAACCAAGTCTCACTGGACTTGTTCAATCTTCGCCGCTATGCCTTGCAAGGTGGTGATATTTTCTTTTAGACTAGCTTGAATCTCCTTGTTTTTTATGTCTTTTAGGGCAAGCGCATCTTCCAGATGTGCACTGACCCTACTCGCGATGATCTCATAATCATCATCATGCAACTGCGCTTACGATGGTATTTTTTTGGTTTTCTACTTCTTTTTCTGCCCTTTCTCTTGTATCGAACTTTCTGGCTCCTTCCTTTTTTCTCCTGGTATAATCTAAGCTTCGCCGGCTCCTTTGTCTTTCTCATCGCCGGTTTCTTCCCTAATCTTTGTTGGGTTTGAAGTACTTTCATCTGATTTTGAGTCGATGACCATCGTCCCTTCGACCTTCCATTCGTCTAACCACTCCTTCATGATCAGATCAATACCAGCTTCGTCAAGCTGATAGTTTCCAGGGAACCATTCTGGATTCTTCTTTTGTACCTTTGGTGAGATATAAATAAAATGCATATAATCTTTAAAATTCAGAGTGCAGATATATTTTGTTGTTACCTCCTTTGAGATGCGCGGTGTGCGAACGATAACATCGCACAAATGTTCATAATATGTGAACAGTACTTCGTTTGAGGCACGATGTTGGTTCGGTTTTAGAGTCACCCAGTGATTTGCGTATCTGGGTCCTCGACAATCCTGGATGAGAGAGGTGAGACTGACATAATGCTTTGGTTTCTTCCATCCTACGAAGGCGATCAACACCATTAGCCAAATGTAATGAAAGGCGGTGCCATTGACTTGCGTGTCGCGGACGTCATCCAAGAATGCGTTCAACAAATATTGAGACTAGTTAAATTTTACTCCTTGTGTTGTCTTCGCAGCGAGGTGAACTGCTCCCACTAGCACTTTTGTTGGTCTGGCCTTCCTTAACACTTTTCCTTTGACTAGCTGCAATACAAACTGTGTGGCATTGTCTTGTAGCTCATCTGTGACGAAACCTCGTTTTCCTTTTGTAATGTTGAATTCCTCCTTCATCTGCGCATCGATCTCTTTGTCCCTGGTTTTCCCCCCAAATAACTTATGAGGGTCGTCACCTCACTTACTTAGTCACGTGATCTTATGGATCAAGTCTATGTTGAGATCAACATTCCTGTCTAGCTAGAGGTAGCCTTGGTGTGTGTGCGATATCAATGTGCACACAACCGCATTGAGTTCCGGACTCCTGTCGAAGTGTGGAATTCGTAGCAAGTTCAGGAGTCCTGATTCCACAAATTTGGAAATCTAACTCTACGCTATGAGCAGATGATTATTTTTTATGTCCATTTTTCGGCACATGTATCTATCCGATTGAAATTGAGGGTATTTGGGCTCGTCACGATCCTTGAGCTTTTGCAGTAAATCATAGTCTTCAAACTTGCAATCTTGGACCTTTCCTAAAAATTTTTCTTGTGGTTTGACATGAGTGGACATCGGTGGAAGTGGTATCTCATATCAGGTTTTTCTAGAAAGCTTTAAGGCTAGTGCATCTGGTGCTCACATAGAGATATACGCTGGTCTTAAGTATATGGGAATCTCTTTGTCTGTTGGTGGGGCTTCTGGTTTCTTAGAGCCCATTACTTTTGGTTTTGTTGTCTCAACTGCAGGTTCATTTCCCTTGTGTTGCATTGATGGAGGATGGCGTGGCGAACGGCATGAACCTTGGCCTCTTTTTGAAATGAGATTCTTGACAGGGGTTCTCATCAACCCTGCAGTCCCAGTTTGTTTGAATTCATGCATCACTTTGTCTAGAGTGGACTCTTTAGACATTCACTTATAGTGCGACTCTGAGCTCAAGAAGGTCTATGAATTCTTTCTAATACTCAAGCTGGAAAATCGTGGTAATCGAATCATTGTGTAAACTGTGGTATTTATAGGAACTTGAATCCTTACCCGCATCCCTTAATGATTATAATAGCATAAAATCTATGACCTTTCTGCCAAATCTCAGTAGAATCCGTGTACTTTCCTTCCTTAACTATGCCTTCAACGGGCGATTCCTCCTTAAATGCCAAAACGGGTAGTTTCCAAAACACTGTATAATGGTCACTTTTCATCTCTAGCAGCTATATTGGTGTGTTGTGTCGAACTGTGTGGATGGGTTGTCACCACTCACGGTTAACTGCGCGGTGTTATATTTCTTCTTACTGATCTTTGCATCCTTCCTGCTTCATTTGATCTGCGTAGCTGCATTTTGAACTTCGCATCTACGCACTTCTACTTTTTTTTGTTTCCTTTTTTCTCTGTGTAGCTTCACTTTGTTGATAGTACTGCACGGTAGATGCATCCTTTCTATCAGGCTTCACATATCAGACCAAAACTGTGTACAGACTCTGTTCAATTTCTAGTTCCCAATTTCAACTGTACTTGACACTTAGAAATTTCCTTCTCTTCTTATCATTGAGGGCTTGGCGAAGTAGGACTATCCATGTAGGGTTTTAGTCTACTTCCATTTATCAGACCTGGTAGGGTTTGTCTGGCTAATGTATCTAACTGAACTGCGCCACCATTAGTAACATGCATAACAATATATGGGCCAAGCCAATGCATTTTAAACTTTCCGGGAAACTTCATAAATTTACTATCATAAAGGAGGACAAGATATCCTACCTGGAAGAATTTGTTCTTGATGTGTCTATCATGCCATGCTTTTTTTCTATTCTTCTGCACTTGTTGGTGAAAGCCTGCAATGAAGTGATATTCCTCCAAGCCAACCAAGTGTAGTAATCTTTCTTGCAATGTTTTGAATCTCTTCATCTTCCATATCTATGAATGCATCAATTCTTAATCTTGGTACTATATACTCCATTGGAATCACAGCTTCTTGTCCATAGGCCAACCTGAAAGGTGTATGGCCTATCAATTTCTTACAAGTTGTTCTATATTCCCATAATACAGCTGGTATGCACAGATCCCAATCATCTATATTTTTGTTACATACTTTGTTCAATGCATTTTCCAACACTTTGTTAAATGCTTCGACAATTCCATTGGTTTGTGGATGGTATGGTGTACTCTTCTGATGATATTTCTGAAATTCTTCAGTCAGTGCTTCAATGGTTCTATTCAAGAAATGAGTTCCTTGATCACTCATTACGATTTTTGGGCATCCAAATCTGGTAAGGATATTCTCAAATATGAACTGCATGGCAGTAACTATGCTACAATCCTTTACTGACTTAGCTTCTGCCCATCTGGTCAGGTAGTCTGTCGCGGTGATAATATATCTTGCATGAGTGCGCTTCCTTGGTGGGTTAATGGGTCCCACAAAATCAATATCCCATTTATCAAATGCTTGCAGTGTCAACTGTGGTCTCAGTGGCATCTCATCTTTGCGAGATGGATTTCCTATTCTTTGGAAAACATCGCAACTTCGACAATGTTCCTTTGAATCTTTATGGAGTGTAGGACACTATAGACCTTCTCTTAAGATCTTTTGCGCAGTATCTTTTCCTGCGTAGTGGCCTCCTGACACTCCTAAGTGTGCCTCGGCCAATATAAATGGATTTTCATGTTCTAGCACACATTTGTGCAGCACTTCATTCGGTCCTAACTTGTATAGTTTTCCTGCGATGATGGTGAAGTCTGTTGCTTTTACTACTAACTGCTTATTTTTCTATGTAGTAAAATCTGTAGGTGCCAACTCTGTAGTCAAGAATTCTACAATGTCTTTGTAATAATCATTTGCGATCTGGATGGAAAATAACTACGTGTCAGGTAGATTGTATTCAAGATTTGTATGTTCTTCTCCTGACTCAATTCTTGAAAGATGGTCAGGTCCTAGGTTCAGTCTTCCTGGATTAACAATAATTTCAAAGTCATACTGCTGAGAGAGTAGCAACCATCTGCATATTCTCCCCACTAACAATGGCTTATTGACCAAGTACATCAGAGCTGGATGGTCACTGTAAATGGAGAAGTGCACACCCAACAAATCGTGCCTGAATTTTTGCAGTGCGTATACCATAGCTAAACCTTCTCTTTCTATGGTGGTGTAATTCTTTTCTCCTAAGGACAACTTTCTGCTTGAAAATGCAATAGGGTGATCAATGCCTCCTTCACTTGGTTGAGTAAGCACAATTCCCAACGCTATAGATGAAGCATCAACATGTACATGAAATGGTTTATTCCAATATGGAAAAATGAGAATTAGCGCAGTGACTATTTTCTCTTTTAATGTATCCAATCCTTTTTGGCAGTCTTCATTCCATATGAACTTCTCTTCTTTCTTCAGAATTTTCTCCATCGGTGCGGTTATCTGCGCATAAGCCTTGATGTAATTTCTGTAGTATCCTATATGTCCTAGTGTAGTGCGAAGTTGCTTTACTGAATTTGGTGCTGGTAGATTCACAATGACTGCGATCTTTGCAGGATCAACCATCAGGCCTTGCTTACACACAATGTGACCTAGTCGTATACCATAGGGTACACAAAAGATACTTTTCTTCAAGTTCAATGAGATTTGATGTTGTCTACACTTTGCTAACATCATTCTGAGGTTTTCGTAATGGTTCTTTAGTAATCCAAATACAGTCCAATCATCAAAGTATACTTCTAGGAACTTATGGATAAAATCCTTGAATGCAACAACAACAACTCTTGAAAATATAGCAAGTGCATTCTTCAAACCAAACGGCATAACTGTATACTGATATGAGCCCCATTTAGTAGAAAATGTAGTTTTATGTCTGCTTGCTAAGTCAATTATGATATGATGGTATCTAGAGAATCTGTCAGTGAAGGAGTAGGCCTCATTTCCTCCAACATTGTCTAGTACTTCATCTGTGAATGGAGTAGGAAATTGGTCGTGTAGAGAGGCATCATTTAGATTCCTGAGGTCTATGCAGATTCTTATTTCCCCTTTTTTTTTCTTATCCTGGATAACCATAGGGATTATCCATTCTGATTCTTCTATTGGTTTGATGATTCCTGCATCAAGCATCTTATTGAGCTCTACCCTCACTCTTTCCTTGTATTTGGGATTCAGTTGGTATGGTCTCTGCTTAATGGGATTCACATATGGCTTGAGAGGTATCTTCATGACTCCCAAGTCACCCAAAATGCCTTTCATTTTGGATTTTGTTGGAAACAAATCCTCATACTCGCACAAAAGGTCTGAAATCTGCGCGACCGCTTCTTCATCCCAGTAAATCCCCAATAGATGCAAAGTTTGGTTCTTCACTTGTACTAATGTTAACTTTTCTTGTTTTGACAGGGCTGCTCAGATATGGAATTTCTAATGGAAGTCCCTCTACATCACACACTCCCTCTGATTCAGGTATATTTATATTGTGCGGGTCTTCATCATCACTTTCCTCTTCTTCTTCTTCCACAACGAAGTTGTAACATTCAAGGGCATCCTCTATCTATCTTTCCCATTCTGGTTGCTGATAAATAGGTATCTGTATGTTTTCGAATATATTCTCTTTGATAATCTACAGAGCCTCATTTATGCTTGGAAATTCATCTTCGAAGCTGAAAGTTCTTTGGAAGTTCGTTGTCATGATAGACTAGTCTGTTGTTCCTCTGCGAAGCTCTGAGTCTGTATACTAGTTCTTTGGGATTTGTTCTAATGTGTGTACAAACAGATGGACCCATTCTGCTTGAGGTCTATGTTTCCATGTTTTTGAAAAAATCTCTATGTGATCTCTTGGATTCGTTTGTCCATTGTACTTTACTAATATCAGCGCAGCTTGCTCTATGAATCTGAGTTCCATCATGTGCTTGCACTGTTCCCATGTTTTTAGATTGTCCTTATGCGCGGCCCACCATCTAGCAGGTGTAGCGCAGTGCTGAATCTAATGCTGACAACTTGCATTCATCTGGAATCACAGTATATTCTTGAAAAAATGCATGAATGCTACTTAAGCCATCATAGGTAGGGATTGGACTTACCTTTGTTCCAACCCAATGCAGTGATCTCGTGAACTGCACGCATCCTCTTGCAGACACTTCATGCATTCTACTTTGCCAATTCTCCAGTCCTGCGTCAGAGTCTGATATGAAAGAGATGTCATAGTGCCAACTAAGCGTTCCATCAGCCGTAGGATTGATGTAGTCATCCTGATTCGAAGTCATCTTGTAGATGCGATCAAGGTCTTGTGCTCTGCATTCTTCTTGTACTGGTTCACTGTATCATGGTCCTTGTGAAGGGTACAAGGGTGCGATGACCCTGATATCTGCCCCTTCAAATATCATATGTTTCTTCTTCAAATTGATGATTGCGAGGTTATCCATGGCCCAATATATCCCCAATAGTGCTGCATAAGGGTTATTGTCGTCAATGATCTCAATAACCTCGAAGTCTGCTGAACTTCTTACTCCATCGATGTCTACAAGTACATTCGAGATTCTTCCAAATGGAATAACTTTCTGCCAATTAACTAGACCCAATTGGATAGGTGACCATGATAACCTTGGTTTCCACATCTGTTCCCATGCCTGCTTGGTATGGACATTCACTTTTGATCCCATGTCAAGAATGATCTGGTCCATTTCATAGTCTCTAATCTATGCACTTAGCCTCATTTCTTGGCCTGTTCTCTTATGACTTTTTATATGGTGAACGACGCTATGAACAATACTTGTGCAACTACATTTTTCATAGTGGTTTAGTAAGTTTTGCAATTCCACTAAGGCATATTCAATTTTCAGTAACTTCATACAGCTCCGTAAGAAATGTGCAACAAAAGTCACTAGTTCTGCTGCAGTACATGTTTTATCATATGCTTCTGGAATATCATTCGTATGTGTTATTTCACTTCGCAGTTTAATGCTTGTTGTTACAGGTTTTGATTCTTTGAAGGTCTCCCTTGATTCTGCGAAGACTTCTTTGTTTCTATCCAGATTGAAAGTAGGTGCTTTCCGAGTTTCTTTTCTTATCCAAGCCCCTTCAGTAGGCTTTTTCTTAGTCTGATGATTCTTAGAAGTCAAAGCTTATACTGTTTGATCTTCACCCATGGTGGCTCCACTTCGCATCACAACATTAATGTTACAACCTGTATTCCTTCTCTTAGTTGCGATCCTCTGTATATTTGGGTTTTGCGCTTCCTGTCTCCTCTCCTGCATATTTGCTTGCAAGACTGGGCATGCCTCAATGACATGATCAAAGGACTTACAATATTTACATGTTGTACAAGCATTTGTGTAGTCTCCAGATAAATGTCCTGGTTGAGCACAGTGATAACATATTATTTGACCTCTTCCTCTTCCTGTTGATGTATATGTAACTTTGGAATGTATTTCATATATGTTGTATGTACTCCTATAGAGATGGTATTATTCCTCTATACGGAAGTGTTGTCATTTATATTGTAAATGTTGTAACTTATACTTGATGGGTTATTAGACCACCTTGTTGGGGTCGGCCCTGTATAAGTCATGTGGGTCAAAGGGTTATTAGACCACCCTATTGGGGGTTGGCCATGTGGGTCAAAGGGTTATTAGACCACCCTATTGGGGGTCGGCCCAGTCAGCATTATGTTATGTGGTTAAGTTCGAGCCTACATGATTTATGTAAAAGGCAATTCAAGTCAAGTATAAATAGAGTGCGGGAGGCACTCTATTTGTTCACTCACTTCTCACTGACGCACTCAAGGAGGAGTGGCGCACTTATGGAGGAGGAGGATCTGCTGCTAGGATATGTCTATCTCTTATGGTTGGGTTGTATCATTGCTCTATCTATCTCTGAGGAAGTTATTGGGGTTTTTCACCTTCATGGTTTTCACCAAGTAAATCTTTGTGTCTCTTGTGTGCTTGCATTATTGTCTCCATGATTGATATGCTGTACATGTTGTTCTATCAGTTAAGATCCTAGATCAGATTGAAGTAAATTCTGAAAATTTAACATGGTATCAGAGCTAGCCTGAAAGAAGGCATGATATGGCATGTATGACACTTGTTGCACTTACGATGCTAGGGATTGATATAGCAAAAACCAGTCATCATATCACTTTCGCTATAAATCCGTTTTGGCGAAGTTTTTGGATCTGAAATATTTACAGGTCAAAGATTAAATCCCCATGTACCTTGTGTCCAAAGGAAAACCTCTAATTCGTTGTACTTTGTGATTTATGATCTGTACAATATAGGGTTTTTTCCTCTTCCAGATCTAAGTCAAAATCAGGTGACCTTGGGAAAAAGGTCATAACTTGGGCTAGGAAGATCCAAATGAAATTTCATAAAAAGTGACAGGTAGTACACAGACTGTAATATCTCAGGAAATTTTTTCAGAGGCCGAAGTTGAACCAGTGACACGTGGCATAGCGTACAAGTTCTCTCTCCTGTATTATCCCATAAACAGGTCACGTTGCGACACTTGGCATAACTCTCTCGCAGAGAGTCCAATTGAGGTCAGACCTGTCAGGATGGAAAGATAACAGGTCAGGATATCTCAAGAAATGTTTTCAGACCCTGTGGATCAAAAAGTTCGGAGTTACACCAGAAACAATCAGGTACATATTTCTATCAAAACAGAATTATTTTTGAGTACCTTCATTCATGGCTTCCGAAATTTAGGGCTTTGGAGAAAGTTGGAATTTTTGTAATCGGAGACCACGGCTGAATGCTACTCATCAAAATAAAAATTTAGAGACCAAGATCAGAATTTTTGGTTGGGCAGAAGGCCGGGCTTGATCAAACCCTAGTTCGGGACTTTGATCAGAAAAGTGGAAAATTAGGGCTTCTGTAAAAATGGGAATTTTTGAAATCTGTGACCACGGCTGGAAGCTCCTCAGAAAAATAGAAGCTTAGAGCTTTGGATCAAACCTTTTGATTGGGAAGAAGAGTGGTCTTCATTAAACCCCAGTTCAGGGTCATGTCCAGTGAATCCGGAAGTTTCAAAGGCAAAATTGAGGAGTGAAACTTTGCAGTTTTCAAATTCTGAATATACCAGTTTGATCAGCTCATCAAGGCGCATATTTCTATCCTTTCAGAAGTTTGAAATTCAAAGTTTGAATTTTTTGGGTTTCTCTGAAAAACCCTAATCCAACTCCAGATCCAGTTCTTGCAAATCAAGTGGATTGGGTTAATCCTAGAAGAAGATGGATTGGTCACCTGCATAAGTGAAGAAGTTCCTGTTTCAGAGGGAGATGAGGCTAAGGCCTTACATAAGAAGATTACAAGCGATCTCGATAGGTATGACTCATCGAGGTATGTTTCGAGATTTGTTCATGATTAAGTTTATGGTATGTTTGTCTTCATGTTATTACGGTTAGTACAATCTCGATTTTAGACTTGCCATATCACCTTAAGAAAATCATGAATGCATGATAGAAAATATTCATTGATTAGGGTGTTGACACTTATGATTGTACTAATGCATTATGGTGTTGTATGAGGTTTATGTTGTCTACTAACATGAAAGGTACACCAAGAAAGACAAATCATGTTCTGGTTCAAGAACATATGATCATGATGACATGAGGACAAAGATTCATCCATTGTCATGGATCTCATAGAAGATCCATTTACAAGGTATGTATAACTTGGTTTTATAATGGTTAACCTATGAGATATACAGGTTACTAGCACAAGTCATTGAAGAAGAACAAGAAGACATCATGTGAGTATGTTAGACATAACTAGCTAGCATGCTAATCCAGGTATGTTTTTCCTATATCAAGATATAATCCTACCTTGTGTTAGGATCTTATACTGTTGTGTTGTTGATAATGATTATTCATGAAGTCATAGGTTTGAATAGTCATGGTTGTATGCATATTGTAATTGATGATATGACTAACCAGAAGAATCATGAAGGTATAGGTTTGAGTAATCACGGATTTTATGCATATTATATCTCTTAT
The DNA here is from genome assembly GCA_027924585.1 of Larix kaempferi. Lineage (NCBI taxonomy): Eukaryota > Viridiplantae > Streptophyta > Pinopsida > Pinales > Pinaceae > Larix > Larix kaempferi. The sequence goes on from BSBM01001229.1 coordinate 48,525,520, forward strand.
CTTGATTGATGATTTAACTAACCAAAAGAGTCCTATGATCAAATAAGAATATGCATGAGTAAAAGTAGACTTCCCTGAAACCTTGAACACTAATGCTTATTATCTGTGTTTGAAATGATCCTGACTATACATGCTTGAGATTATTGTGATTATACTAATGAATGTTTGATTACGTATGAGACCTAGAGAATAACACAATGGTGATACTAACAAGCATGCATAGGGATCGAGAATGAATATAAGTTCAAGGACAAGTAATCCAGGAAGCAAAGATCAAGAGGGAGTACACTCCAGTGGTTTTTGCAAAGATGCAGATATTCAGAGGGAGTTCACCATCTCTCTATATTCCACATCAAAAAGGTGTAGAAGAAGCTACTTCAGATTAGGACTCCAGTAGCTCTTGCAAGGAAGCAAAGACTCAGAGGGAGTCCACCCAACGAACAAACAAAGATAAGTATTTGAATTGTCATTTCTTAAATAATACTGTTCAATAATGTATATACTGATGTTCCTAGAATTAGGTTGTGTATTATGCATATTAGAATAATTGCATTGATGAACAGTATACTACTAATATGCATGGGTAAGTGGCGTATGGCACTATACAACATTCCATTGCTACTTATCTAGAATGAAACATCTTTGCTGACATGTTGGGAGTTGTGCACACTCTTAACAATGTTCTGGTAGAGATTGGAAGGCATCTAGAAAGTTACGGGATATGGATAAATGTTGTATTGAAGCATTGGCTAAGACAATTGCATGACTGTATGACATATTTCTTTATGTGTAAGAATTTGTTCTGAAAACTATGAGATGTTTTCTAATCATGCAATTTAACTTGTTGTGTAGGAAAGATCGTATGCCATCACCTACACAAGAAGAACTACAACATTTGTTCAGCAACAAAATTATCTATTGAAGATATTGAAGTTCCCAGGATACGGGAAGAATGCCATGATCCGTCGATCATGAAGAACGATGTTTGGGATGCAGTCCCAAGAGCTGAAGGGAAGTCTGTTGTGACTTCCAAATGGAACTATCAGATCAAGCATGCTACAGATGGCCGCATAGAGAAATATAAAAGTGATGAAATAGAAGATACACTAGATGGATTTCAAGACAGCTTTCTTGAATGGTGTAGTTGAAGAAGAAGTGTATGTGGAGCAACCACTTGGTTCTGAGACACATGACAGGAAATCATATATGTGCAGAACTTGGTATGGTAGGATAGGTAGCTTTCTATCCAGTTTGGTCTTTACCAAGAGTAAAGCGGGTTCCAACCTTTTCTACAAGGTTGAGGAAGGCAATCCAGTGATACTACTTTTGTATGCGGATAACCTGTTTGTTACAGGTGAAGATAGATTGATTGCCGACACGTAGCGGAAGCTTGCTGCCGAGTTCGAGATGAAGAACTTGGGGATGATGCACTATTTGTTTTTGGCATGGAGGTGTGGCAGAGTGCAGATGGAATCTTCCTCGGACAAGGGAAGTATGCAGTAGAGATCCTGAAGAGGTTCGGGATGATGGATTGCAAGGCCATGGCCACACCTATGGCATCGAATCTGAAGCTTCTTTGTGATGCTTCATCTGAGCCGGTTGACGTCTCTATGCATCGTCATATGATTGGGTCCTTGATGTACCTGACGAACACAAGACCAGGCATTTGCTTTGCTGTGAACACATTGAGTCAGTTCCTGACAGATCCGAGGAGTGTTCACCTGATTGCTGTAAAGCATGTTCTGAGGTACCTGAAGGGTACAGTGGATTATGGGCTCAAGTATGAAGCGAATCAAAAGCTTAACCTGCAGGGTTATGTTGTTTCAGATTGGGCTGGCAATGCTGCAGATAGGAAGAGCACATATGGATGCTGCTTCAATATGGGATCAGGTGTGATCTCTTGGTTTAGCAGGAAGTAGTCTTGCGTAGCACTGAGTACAGCTGAGGCAGAGTATGTTGTAGCCTGTTCAGCTAGTTGTGAGGTAGTATGGCTATGGAAGCTACTGTCTGAGTTATTTAATCTCCCGTTGGACGCTACTGGTATCTTCTGTGATAACCAGAGTTGTGTGAAGCTATCCGAGAATCCAGTGTTTCATGACAAGTCGAAACACATAGAGATCAAATATCACTATATCAGGGATATGGTGCAGAGAGGAGCTGTAAAGCTCCTGTATGTTGCGACGGATGAGCAGATTGCAGATGTGCTGACGAAGCCACTAGCCAGGGTGAAGTTCAAGTACTTCAGAGAGAGGCTTGGTGTTCTTCAGATCGAGGACACTTCGAGGAAGAAGTGATGGACACATTTGTTGAAGCCATTCCAAGCATGTTGGAAGAAGGATCCTTCACATGGTTGTGGATGTAAGCGCTGGATGATGAGCATCAGGATGATGTTCTGGTTTCTGCTTGGATATGATCAGTTGGATCATTTTTATGTATGTATGTATGCATCATGTTGGATGCTGGATATGATCGGTTGGATCACGTGTATGTATTGTGTATAAGCATCATGTTGGATGGTTGGACCATGTATCTGTATATGTATCAGGTGGATACATTGTATGATTAGGTAGATCATGTATATTGATATGTATCAGGTATGATCAGGTAGATCATGTATGTTGATGGATACATTGTGTGGATCATGTATCTATGTATCAGGTGGATACACTATGTATGATATGTATCAGGTAGATACTTGGTGTGCATCAGATGGATGCATTGTATGATTAGGGTGATCGTGGATGACGAGCTTCTCCATATGACCTGCAGCAGGATGTTGTAGTGATGATGATCAGGATGATCATGTGTACATCAGGATGATGTATGGTGAGTATTAGATGATACTTTGTGGCTGTGGATCAGGTTGTGTAGATGAGCATATAATTCGTTCCCCTGGGAGATTTGCAGATAGTCTTTCGAGGTTTTGCCTATGGCATGTAATTCAGTGCCCTGGGATATCTGGCAAATGCTCTTTCGAGGTTTTTCTCTGGGAGGACATATAATTTGGCCTTGGGAGATCTGCAGATAGTCTTTCAAGGTTTTGCCTATGGCATGTAATTCGTTTCCCTGGGATATCTGGCAGATGCTCTTTCGAGGTTTTGTCCTATGGCATGTAATTTGCTCCTGGGAGATCTGGACAGGATGAAAAAAGCCTCAGATGCTTCAGCCAGGTTTTTCCATGACCACATGTAATTTGCTCCTGGGAGATCTGGACAGGATGAAAAAGGCCTCAGATGCTTCAGCCAGGTTTTGTGGTGGACCACATGTAATGTGCTCCTGGGAGATCCGACAGGTAGAGCTGTGTGCTCGTAACATCCTGGGATGCTTCAGCCAGGTTTTGTGGTGAGATCACATGTAATGTGATCCTGGGAGATCCGACAGGTAGAGCCATGTGCTCATAACAGCCTGGGATTCTTCAGCCAGGTTTTGCGATGGGTCACATGTAATGTGATCTTGGGAGATCCTACAGGTAGAGCTGTGTGCTCGTAATAGCCTGGGATGCTGCAGCCAGGTTTTGTGACGCACGTAATAAGTCCCGAGGATTCCACAGTATGGCCAGTGATGACGAAGACCTACAGGTGGTGGGCCTACATCCAGTATGAAAAAGGACTGGCTCTGTAGAACTTCCTATGACGAGTAGATTCAGAGATTGATTGAGATAGCAGCAGCAGTGACGATGATCCAGAGAAGATGATTTGTGCTAGAAGACTTGTGCTAAGAAATACCTTCCTAGTTAAGAGGGAGTGTTGATGTATATGTAACTTCGGAATGTATTTCATATATGTTGTATGTACTCCTATAGAGATGGTATTATTCCTCTATACGGAAGTGTCGTCATTTATATTGTAAATGTCGTAACTTATACTTGATGGTTTATTAGACCACCTTGTTGGGGTCGGCCCTGTATAAGTCATGTGGGTCAAAGGGTTATTAGACCACCCTATTGGGGGTCGGCCATGTGGGTCAAAGGGTTATTAGACCACCCTATTGGGGGTCGGCCCAGTCAACATTATTTTATGTGGTTAAGTTCGAGCCTACATGATTTATGTAAAAGGCAAGTCAAGTCAAGTATAAATAGAGTGCGGGAGGCACTCTATTTGTTCACTCACTTCTCACTGATGCACTCAAGGAGGAGTGGCGCACTTATGGAGGAGGAGGATCTGCTGCTAGGATATGTCTATCTCTTATGGTTGGGTTGTATCATTGCTCTATCTATCTCTGAGGAAGTTATTGTGGTTTTTCACCTTCATGGTTTTCCCCAAGTAAATCTTTGTGTCTCTTGTGTGATTCCATTATTGTCTCCATGATTGATATGCTGTAGATATGCTGTACATGTTGTTCTCTCAGTTAAGATCCTAGATCAGATTGAAGTAAATTTTGAAAATTTAACACTTCCTTGGCCAGTATTTCTTCCTCTTCCTCTGAATCCACCACGTCCTCTGTATGCATGTTGATCATACTGCGCATTATCATTATGATGCAGTGTTTTTTCTTGAACTCTATAGACGTCATGCTTCCTCTCTATCATGAGTTCATATTATCTACAATTGGTATCATGGCCAACTGAATTACAGAATGTGCAATATAGATTCTTAGGGGTTTGCACATATTTCTGAATCAAATAATAATCCTCTGGTCGATGTCCTCTGCATCGACAGATCTCATACCATGGTCCTTGTTGCTGATTCAATGGGTTTGGAGCTCCGTTGTTGATATAGTGGTTAAATACCAGACAATGTTCTTTGGAGTGACCTTCTCCCTTGCACTTTGTACACCAAACCTCTTCTCTGATTTCTTTTCCTTTCTTCATGTCTTGGAGTTCTAATGCCAGGTTTGATAGTTGTGTCTGTATCTGAATCATCCCTTGGTTAGTCTCTCCCATCGGTGAAGCTTCTAGTTTCATTGTAATCTCTAGGGCCTCTATTTGTGAAGCAACCTTCTGTTGCATCAATGGTAGTCTAATGTGTGGCAACAACACGGCTATGAACCATTCTTGGTGCTGTTGCGGTGCTATGTCACAGCTAACTTGATCTAACAGGGCTTTGAACTTCTGGTCAAATTCCCATACTGACTCAGTCGTTTTCTACTTAATCTCTTTGAACTCTGTGATACATTGTGACTCAAACTTAGGTTTCTTGAATTCTCTTAAGAGGGAAGCCTCGATGTCCAATAGGGTCCTATTATGTCCAACATAATATTTCATAAAACAATTAAAGCTCTGTCCCAGAATGTGGTAACTAACTGTGCTTGTCTTATAACATCATCATTGACTTGCTTGACATTCCACATGGATTCACACAGAAACCAGTGTTTTTCAGGGTCTTCTAGACCCATTCCTTTGAATATTGGAAATTTGATATCGTCTGTCATTCTCCCTATAGGAGGTGTAGTAGTTTGTGACGTGTTAGGGATAATATTGCTCGAAATGTTCTGAGTATTCACTCTTGCGGTGTTACTACTACTGATGTTCTGTATTAGCAGTACTGTCAACTAGCGGATTCTGTGGAGTGATGGGATGATAGGTAGCTATTGGAGGTTCTGTCTCGTTATCAGGATCAACTTGTAACTTAGTGTCTATGCGAAGTTCATGTTCATTAGGGTTCTTTTCTGTGCTAGCATTGTATCTTTTACCACTTCTTAATGTATGAATGTCTTCTTTGGTATCTTTGTCTCTATTACCAAACATTACAGACTCAAAACTCCTAGGTATCTTACTTCATTCTTAAGACACATTTCTCTGCTAAAGCATTTTGATATATAGACTCAAATTTTTCAGGTACTTACCTCTGAATCCTTTGAAGAACTCTGCCTCTGCTGCACTGTAGGACTTCAGGGTGTCCACAGTGAACTCTGTAGCATAGCCTTTTAGTATGCTGTCAAGCCAGAAGTCTACTGCTCTTGAGATCGGACTATCCACCGCTTTAAGCCTCTAAATCAATTTTGGAGTCCACACCGTGGGTTCTCCTCCCTGGTAGCATTTTTTGCGTTCTGCTAATCTTGAAAACCATTTATATAGGTCATTGCTGGAAAATGCGAAGAAAAATTCATAAATGTCCACCCACAAGTATCTCTGCAACCATTCTTCATCGGAGAAACGCGGATGTTTGTTCTCCTTTCTTGCAAAATATTTTTCTGTCTTATCTACCCAGTTCTGTATTTCTGTTCTCTCTGGATTCCAATATTCAGAACACATCACCAGTTCAAGCACAGCAATAGAACCATTTGTTGGCTCTTATACTCGTTCTTTAGCTTTTCAAGATTGACCCAGGTTTTGCTCGGTTCAGGGAACCAACAAAACCCCTTTTCACTGGCCCTTTCGGAAACAGTCTGCGAGTAGACTGAGGTCTCACCCGAGGTGAAGTTATGGGGGGGTTGCAGAATCAAGATTCCACAACCGGGTGATGCATGGTTTAACAGAATGGGGGACTGCGCAAAGTTTCACCTACATCGCGGCCAACACTTATGCTATCACGCATACATGGACTGCGCGCTTCGAAATGACTACTCACAATAGGACAACACAACTGAGGAATGCACTACCTCTTAACGATCACACATCTTCGACAGAATTTACTTAGTGTAGATTATACATTCAACAAGCATATCGAACTCTGTACTTTACGAACTTATGCAATACGACGAACTACAATGCAACTACGCACTTCCGGTGCTGTGCTTCGAGGGAATAATACTCACACAGACTTCGCTAAATTAGTGTTACCCAATTAACTCATGCATTCATCATATTCAATAATACTTGCACCTTTAACATTCACACATCCATGTTCAACACTTAACATATCATTCTCATCATTCATTCATATAGAGAATACATATAAAAGCACGGATACATCTACTCATAAGCAAGAACTTAACCATTAACAAAAGAAAACACACATTCACATAAATCTCATCACACAACATGTCATGTCCCAAATTTTGCATTGGGTCACAATGGCCTAAGCCCATTGGCCATATTCATGAGAGTTTGTCAAATTAATGTTAAGGGTCAAATAATTGCCAAGGAGGAAAATTACTAGTGTCCTAGGTTGTGGGTGGAAGCATTGGGATTTGAAATAAGAAGGATAATAAATGATGTGTGGACATTAGAATAGCGTAAATATTTAATAAAGGATATAAATAAATATATACAAGGGAAAATCAAAGTGGCATTTGACCATGAAGACACATGGAGGAAGTGGGACCCAGGCAAGCTAGATTTTCTATGCCACATGGCATCCTCCTCTTGTCATTTTGAATCCATAAGAATCCCAACGGTCTTGGGATGAGTTGGAAGGTCAATATACTTGGCATGAATCAATTAAGGTCTAATTGGAGTGGAAGAGTAAGAGTCATTTTGGAGCTAGTGAGACACTTGGACTAGATCCCCTAGCTCTACGACAACAATGATGAAGATGCTATGACACCTATGACACAAATCAGAACTGAAGGATGACATCTGACATATATGACATGTCAGGGCTAAAAATTGCCTCCAAGAGGGTGCACAAGGGATTTAGGGCAGCTAAGATGCCTCCACATGTGATTTGGTGGAAGTGGGAGACTGAGAATTGTTGTACAAGTGGCATCCTTTGGAATCTCTTCCCAACTTGAGTTGGAATGTATCTCTTGGAAGGAATTCGACCCATAGAGAGATTGGAAACTTTATAAATGTAAAGAACAAAGAATGAAGGCATATTTTCATCATTTTTAGAATTTGCAATTGCATTTGGAGAGAAGAGCTAGTGGAGTGCTATTCTACTTGCCTTAGCACCAATTTTGAGGGTGAAAGATTCCCATCCAAGTTGTTAATTGAAAAAGAATTCGGACCTTTCATTTGGAGATTTAATGGAGTCATTTATTGCAGGTGTAAGCTACAGGGCAGATCATGGTCACTTATAGTTCAGCTTGCTTCTTTAACCATTTCATGTTTTCATGGCATATTCTTGATCCATGAGGGATTGCGCTTTTGGTGAGATGTTGTTCTCTTTGAGGGAGCTTCTATTGCCCCATTATTTTACATTCTGATGTAAATTATCTATATTTCAAGTTCATAAGACTCTCAGGTCGAAATACCAAAATATTTCATGTAAAAATGTTAAACAATGAAGAAACTGTGCCATTTCCCTACTACCTTGTTGTGAACCAATGTAATGTTGATGGATTCAAATGGATAAGTAAAATACTGATGGTTTATTGATGAATGTACTATTATTTATGTATTATATGAGTTTAATTTTCATTACATAAGCATTGGGAGTAATTTTGTTGAGTTTCATAGCATTTGGAGAAGATTGCCTATCATTTCCCCCAAGGTTGAAACTAGTCTTTTTGCATTTGATTTAAGAGAGTTATAGCAGACATTAAAAGTTGAATGGTGATGTATATCATTTCATGTTGATTTCCTTTATATTTCTGTAATGTCCCTTGTTAGGAATTTTATTAAAATTGCAATTTTCCACTTTTTTTCCCTTGTTCGACCTTTGACTAGTTTTGATCTCTAGGTCCCAAATTTGCCCCAAATGATCCCAAATCTTCTGAGAAGGTGTATGAATGATATTAGAACATAAATATGTGTTTCAGGGATGCCTTTGGACCTTTAAAATACTTCTGCAAATCTTCTTTCAATTCTGATCAATGTAGGTAACTTTACTAGTGATTTTCCTTTGACTAGTATTGGTCTCTAGGTCTCAAATTGACTCCAAATGCCTTCAAATCTTCAAGTAAGGTGTATGAATGATATTAGAACTTGAATATGATTTTTATGGATGACATATGGCCACCAAAAGACCTCTGCAAACTCTCTTAATATTCTGGACCAATTATGCAATTTTACTAGTAATTTGGGGTTCAAATCCCCCTGGGGTAAACAATGAAAATGGCTTCCCAAATGCCTCCAAACCCACTCAAATTTATGAACAGAGGTATGTAATGTGTTAAGTATGTTATTAAAGTCTCATATGCACCATTAATGGATTATTACAACTGTTCTCACCCTCTCCCATTCAACTGCAAAAATCCCCAATTCGACCCTTGGGGAAATGGCACTATTTCACCTCCCAATGCAACTAAATTGAGTAAAAATGCTTCAAATGCTCAAGTACAGTACATGAAACTTGTAGAAGACATCCATGGCAGTATATTGATCACAAATATATTAGAGAATCATCCATTCATTCGAAATCATCATCAACACATTGGCTCACAACAAGGTAGTGGGGAAATGGCATTGTTCTTCCATTAAAAATGAGATTTATACATTTCTACTTGGAATTTCGACCTGAAACTTTTTGGAGATGAAGAACAGAGTATTTACTTCATATTACAAAATAAATGGGGCATTAAAAGCTTCCCCAAAGAGTACAATAGCTCACCAAAAACGCCCTCCCTCAAGGATCAAGAATATGCCATCAAAAATGGAAATGGTTGAAGGAGTGAGCTGCAATAGAATAAACCATGAGCTGCCCTGTAGCTTACACCTGCAAATAAAGACTCCATTAAAGCTCCAAATGAAAGGTCTGAATGGCCTTTCCAATTACCAACTTGGATGGGAATCTTTCACCCTCGAAATTGGCTAAGGCAAGAAACTAGTCATCCACTAGCTCTCCCTCTTCACAAATGCAATTGCAAATTCTACAAATGATCAAAAGCTAGTTTCATTCTTTGTTATTGACATTTATAAACTTCTAATGTCCTCCATGGGTCGAATTCATTCCAAGAGACTCATGCCAACTCATGTTGGGAAGAGATTCCAAAGAACGCCACTTGTACAACAATTCCTAGTCTCCCACTTCCACCAAATCACATGTGGAAGCATCTTAGCTGCCCTAACACCCTTGAGCGCCCTCTTGGAGTCTATTTTTAGCCCTGACATGTCATATATGTCATATGTCAGCCTTCAGGTCTGATTTGTGTCATAGGTGTCATAGCATCTTCATCATTGTTGTCATAGAGCTAGGGAATCTAGCCCAAGTGTCTCACTAGCTCCAAATTGCCTCTTCCTCTTCCATGGGAGTTACTCTTCCTCTATATTTCGACCTTGGATGAGTCATGCAATGAATAATACCTTTTGGACTCCCCCAAGTATGTTACCATTCACCTTGAATTCGAATTGGTGAGAGAATGATGCCAAGTGTAGTGGGGAAATCTAGCCATATGTGGGTCCCACTTCCTCCATGTGTCTTCATGATGAAATGCCACTTTGATTTTCACTTGTATATATTTATTTAGCTCCTTTATTAAATATTTATGCCATTCTAATGTTCAAACATCATTTATTATCCCCATTATTCCAAATCCCAAAGCTTCCACCCCAAACCTAGGAAACTAGTAATTTTCCTCCTTGGCAATTATTTGACCTTTAGCATCAATTTGACAAACTCTAATGAATAGGGCCAATGTGATTAGGCCATTGTGACCCAATACCAAATTTGGGACATGACAAATCCTCCCTTCCCAATATTGCTTGTCCTCAAGCAATTTTAAACATGGGTGTTGAAGAACCTGCTTTCTGTATAATTCTTTGAAGTTGCCATTGAATTGCCCAACCTTGAGTCTTTGAGTTTCCATGAAGATTTTAGAGAGGAACCACCATGCTTGCTGCTGCACTACTCTGATAAAAATCACTTTATTAAGTGGGGAAATCCATATCCCATACTGCTTGTTTCCCCAAAAAATTTGAAACCAATGAGATAAAAATTATTCCAGGGTCCCATTGCTTGTATTGCACCCCAATAATTAAGAGTGCTCTCCAACCCACACCATTAGTTAAGAGGATTCCTGGATCCCATTTTCTTGTATGCATCCTTCCAAGCATCATGAGTACCAAATATATATCATCAAAGTACATAACAACATAATGAAAATGTACATCAAGGATATGCTTAATCAAAGAGTCATGAAGGTGCTTATACCTCCAAGCAAGTAGACCACCATTTTCCAAGTGCATACAAGCTTCAAGTGACCAATCAAATCTGCCCCAATGACATAGGTGAGGATCCCATGTCCTATAATGCTGCTCCAAAAGGATGTGATATGCATCAAAATATTCAACCATGTATTCTTTCATCCAAGAAGTGAATGAAGAATCTCCACTAAAATCTGAACCAAATAATGAGCAGAAAAAACGAGACTTCAAATGACTCAAAGAAGTCTCACCCATACATCCATGAATGTGAGAATCATAAAGATGTAACAAAGTATGTGGCTGCCAACAAAAATGTTCTCCCATCATAAATCTATTCACCCAAGTGTTGGATGAAGTTCCTCTAACATAAAATGAACCCAGTGTTGAGCAAGAAAAACCATGAGTCTTCAAGTGACTCAAATCCATATCATAGGTACATCCATGTAGATGTGAATCATCATAAAGTGACAAATGATGCTGCTGCAAATGTGAATAAGAATGTGCTCCAACCATGTCATCATAAAAGTTAAATCTAGGAGTTCCATGCTCCTCATGTGGCACCATCAAAAAGAACCCTTTCACCCATACTTCATTGAGACTAATGTTGCAAAACATGGAATTGTAGGAAGTAGGAGAATGAACTAACTCACCCAAATGATCAAAAAGTGCAGAATTTTCATCATGGGAAGGATCCATATGGGTAGTATCATGCAGCTCCTTCAAAAGTGTGAACTCTTTGTCATATTTTGGTTCCAATGTAGAGGAATCATGCTCTTCTTTAAAAATTGCATAACCTTCATCAAGAGGCAATTCAAATTCCTCTTCCACCACATCAAGTGTTTGGATCTCTTCAAGTTCATCTTCAAACACATCAAGAACATTCAAATTTTCACATTTCTCATGATCCACCATGTCATGAGAATCCTCCAAACAATCTACCATTTGACAATCTGAAACATAGGAGGAAAAACAAGTATCTTGCAACTTTTCAAGAAGTTGCTCATTTTGAATTGTGAGCTTATGAATATCCTCATTATTCTTCAAGTATGCATCATGTAACAATTCATTAAGCTCAAACAAATGGTTTCTATCAAAAATCAAAGACATGAAATTACCTTTGATGTGGCACATTGCTCTTTGAATCTTCTCCATGTCTTCAAGGAAGGATGTTTCCTCCAATGAAGTAGCTCTCCAACAAGAATTTGACACCAATGCTTGAGTGTCATGGAGAATGCCGAGGGACTCTTGGATCTTCTTTTCATTCATCTTTAAGGACCCTTCAAGAAAATGAGGCTCTTGCAAATGAACCTCCTCATCTTCTTCATTTTTTCTTGGACCAACTTCATGAAGCTCAAGTGGTGATGGGGAAGCTGATATTGGTTCTTCTTCAACTGCTACAAGGTATTCATTATCATGCTTAATGGAACTTGGGCTTGCAGCAACACTTTCAAAAGTGATCTCTATGTCACCAACATAGAGGTGTGAGCACCCATCAGTAGGTACTCCTTCATAGTTTAAGCATCCATCAGTAGATGCTCTTTGGTTCATGTCTAAGCTAGAAGGTGTATCAAAATGATCTTCCATATTTTCAATAGAATCTTCTTCATGATCTTGTGATGTCTCTTCCTTTTGCTCCTTCAAGCAAGCTGATGCATTTTTCCCCTTGGTTTCCTTAAAATCAATAATTTTTTCCACAAGTTCGATAGAAAACAATTCGAATCCTTCCTTAAGTTTCTTGGTCATATCTTCAAATATTGTTTTCATAATTTTTATATGCTCCTCACCATCATATGAGGCTCCCTTTTCATCCCTAGTCATAGTTTCCTCAAAAAATTTGCTCTTCTTCTCCTACCTTTTTTTTTTTCTTCAACAAAAGCACTTTTGGTTTCAATATCTAATGGTGGTACCTGAATTATTGTCCTCATGAATATTATACCACATCAGGTGCCAAGATCATGCTCTGATACCACTGTAATGTCCCTTGTTAGGAATTTTATTAAAATTGCAATTTTCCACTTTTTTTCCCTTGTTCGACCTTTGACTAGTTTTGATCTCTAGGTCCCAAATTTGCCCCAAATGATCCCAAATCTTCTGAGAAGGTGTATGAATGATATTAGAACATAAATATGTGTTTCAGGGATGCCTTTGGACCTTTAAAATACTTCTGCAAATCTTCTTTCAATTCTGATCAATGTAGGTAACTTTACTAGTGATTTTCCTTTGACTAGTATTGGTCTCTAGGTCTCAAATTGACTCCAAATGCCTTCAAATCTTCAAGTAAGGTGTATGAATGATATTAGAACTTGAATATGATTTTTATGGATGACATATGGCCACCAAAAGACCTCTGCAAACTCTCTTAATATTCTGGACCAATTATGCAATTTTACTAGTAATTTGGGGTTCAAATCCCCCTGGGGTAAACAATGAAAATGGCTTCCCAAATGCCTCCAAACCCACTCAAATTTATGAACAGAGGTATGTAATGTGTTAAGTATGTTATTAAAGTCTCATATGCACCATTAATGGATTATTACAACTGTTCTCACCCTCTCCCATTCAACTGCAAAAATCCCCAATTCGACCCTTGGGGAAATGGCACTATTTCACCTCCCAATGCAACTAAATTGAGTAAAAATGCTTCAAATGCTCAAGTACAGTACATGAAACTTGTAGAAGACATCCATGGCAGTATATTGATCACAAATATATTAGAGAATCATCCATTCATTCGAAATCATCATCAACACATTGGCTCACAACAAGGTAGTGGGGAAATGGCATTGTTCTTCCATTAAAAATGAGATTTATACATTTCTACTTGGAATTTCGACCTGAAACTTTTTGGAGATGAAGAACAGAGTATTTACTTCATATTACAAAATAAATGGGGCATTAAAAGCTTCCCCAAAGAGTACAATAGCTCACCAAAAACGCCCTCCCTCAAGGATCAAGAATATGCCATCAAAAATGGAAATGGTTGAAGGAGTGAGCTGCAATAGAATAAACCATGAGCTGCCCTGTAGCTTACACCTGCAAATAAAGACTCCATTAAAGCTCCAAATGAAAGGTCTGAATGGCCTTTCCAATTACCAACTTGGATGGGAATCTTTCACCCTCGAAATTGGCTAAGGCAAGAAACTAGTCATCCACTAGCTCTCCCTCTTCACAAATGCAATTGCAAATTCTACAAATGATCAAAAGCTAGTTTCATTCTTTGTTATTGACATTTATAAACTTCTAATGTCCTCCATGGGTCGAATTCATTCCAAGAGACTCATGCCAACTCATGTTGGGAAGAGATTCCAAAGAACGCCACTTGTACAACAATTCCTAGTCTCCCACTTCCACCAAATCACATGTGGAAGCATCTTAGCTGCCCTAACACCCTTGAGCGCCCTCTTGGAGTCTATTTTTAGCCCTGACATGTCATATATGTCATATGTCAGCCTTCAGGTCTGATTTGTGTCATAGGTGTCATAGCATCTTCATCATTGTTGTCATAGAGCTAGGGAATCTAGCCCAAGTGTCTCACTAGCTCCAAATTGCCTCTTCCTCTTCCATGGGAGTTACTCTTCCTCTATATTTCGACCTTGGATGAGTCATGCAATGAATAATACCTTTTGGACTCCCCCAAGTATGTTACCATTCACCTTGAATTCGAATTGGTGAGAGAATGATGCCAAGTGTAGTGGGGAAATCTAGCCATATGTGGGTCCCACTTCCTCCATGTGTCTTCATGATGAAATGCCACTTTGATTTTCACTTGTATATATTTATTTAGCTCCTTTATTAAATATTTATGCCATTCTAATGTTCAAACATCATTTATTATCCCCATTATTCCAAATCCCAAAGCTTCCACCCCAAACCTAGGAAACTAGTAATTTTCCTCCTTGGCAATTATTTGACCTTTAGCATCAATTTGACAAACTCTAATGAATAGGGCCAATGTGATTAGGCCATTGTGACCCAATACCAAATTTGGGACATGACAATTTCCCATGCTTACATTCAGAATTTTGAGTTGGATTGAGTGCATTTGGAAAGTCATTTTCATCATCTACACCTAGGGGATTTGAACCACGATTTGCTAGTAAAACTCCATACATTGACCAGATTGCTCAAGTGAGTTGCAGAAGTCATTTGATGGTTAAAAGAGACCTATAAAAACCATTTTTATGTATTAAAATCATTGATACACCTTCTTGTACAATTTGAGATCATTTGGAGCTATTTAGAGCCATCTACCATTGGGGGTTTGAGCCTCAAAATTACTAGTAAATTCCCTAAGTTCTCTTGGATACCTATTCAACCCAAAAACCACATATAATGATGAAAATATAATTTAATTAATGTATTATAACATAAACAAATCTTATACCAACCATTAGTGGAGGTTTCCAATTGTTTGGAAGACATCTGTTCCAAGACCGATGGGGGGATTTCCACTTCCCAAATTGACTAGTCTTGTCCCAAAAATTCTTCCCTTGCAAATTGCAGACCATGGTTGGGTATATCAGTTGATTATATGTATTATAGATATGTTAATAGGTCCCATCACCCCTCATGGAATTCCTCACCAAGTTTGAGAGTAATTGGAGGAGTTTGGAATCAGTTGTATCCATATACCTAGAGTTGAAATTTGGTGAATTTGAGCACATTGAGAAATTCTTTAAGAAGAGAAATTACACAACATAGGATTTAACGTGGTTCACCCCTAGGATGGGAGCTAGGTACACATGAAATGTTGATTATATTATATGGGAAGGGCTCAACAGTTCCACTCTGCGCACTCAGTAGCAAACTCTCTTCTCTCTACAATAGGTCTCTGCACACTCAGCTGCCGAGCATGTTCCTCTCTTCGGCTCTTACAATAATTAGCTTCTCAGCTAGTAGAAGATTAAAGATTATCCCTTCAAACACCAACCCTTCCCTTACAAAAAATTCCCTTGTTGGTAGGTGGTTTGGATGAGTCAGTTGCACAACATCGCGGGTTCTGCGAAGGGTCAAAGATCACACGCAAGACGGAAAATAGTGCACAAGTCAATAAGTTTATGTATTTTTGGGTCATTTCGAACACAATATGCGGGTTTTGGGTCATCGTTTGTGTAGAGTTTGTTAAGAAATAGTTAGGCGGTTGCCTAAGTGGACCGCAAATGTAAAGGCGCAATCCTATAAATAGACATAGCATTGTAGGTGTTGAGAGATAGAAATAGAAGAGATCAATCGATGAATTGAAGAGACAGTTAAGCACGAATGATTTGCTTGTTGTTGTCTATTAATCTGGGTATGCGACGAAAGAACTATATTGTTGTATCTATGGGTTGATGCGAAGGTTAATATGATATGATTTTGAGCAGAATTACTGTGTCTCTTTCTATTTTCCTACTATAAATGTGATGTGTGATTTGAATACATGAATGATGCAATGTTTCATTGTTCCAAATGATGTTTTACTAGATCTGTTGCGCATTAATGGTTTATTTAGCAATAATATATGTTGAATGATGATGCGGTTCTATCTAAATGCACAAGTTGAAATGTTAGATCTCTTTCCAAATGCTGCGATAAGTTGATAAGTGGATGAACAAGGATCCTTCTTCATTTGACGGAAACATGGTTCTGTCAGCTCTCCCTTGAACAAATCGGGTGAGACTTCATCTTCTCCATAGGTGTTCTTGGACAGGGTAAAACCTATCTGGGCCGGTGCTCAGGGAGATCGCAGTGGTTTGGATGTCGACAAAGTGAGGAACCTCTGTCGACTGGGTTTGTGTCAAAAAATGGTTCCGTTTCCAGGACCATAGCGCGAAGTGAGGGAAGGACATGTTGTGGCATCCGAAAAGATCGGAAATTCAAGATTGGTTCGATCAAAGGTTGCGATAGTTTGCTGAGAAAGAGAATCAGAACCCTGGACTGACGACGGATTGGTGGCTGGCAAAGTACATACATGATGGTCCACACGAATATTTTTTCTGTGAATTCCCGATTATTTTGTATGAATGGTTGGAGCAATTAACCTTTTGCAAGGTAAAATTCCAAGGTGGTGAGCCAACGTCTTGGACCCTGGAGTTGATCCAGGAGTTGCAAGAATTCGACAATAGGGTATCGTGGGCTGTTGAATTTTGGTTCGACAGTATATTGGAGGGCCATATCATTGAGTTTGTGATCGATACGATGAAATCCTATAGCGAAGCTGAAAGAGAATTTTTCAACGGACCAAGAGGCACATTCATGTTATCGCTGCAGTTGTCCATTGAGATGCTCATATGTGAAAAGGGCATGCTGAAGATGAACCTCGATTAGAAGAACCCTAGTGGGAAGAGGCCGTGGATACCGAACATGCAGGGGGGGTGAATGGAATGATACGGGGTAGATGGGTGCAAGTTATGACAAGAATGTGAAGGAAGTCGAGGAAGAGAGTGGTCTTATGAGGGGAGGAGCAATGTTTCGACAAGAAAAGAGGCAGAGGACAGGAGAAGGTTCTGCTGCGATCGAAATGCAACACCACGAAGGAATACCACACGGGATGAAGAAACCTCACAATGTAGACAAGGACAACCAGACTACGCCCAGGATAGATGCAGGACCAACCCCCTGCAGTAACGTACCCACACCTCCACTCACTATCTCACAACCAAGAAGAAATATGACTTTGACACCACCGTGTTCATCGTTTCAACAACACTTAATTACTAGCGGATCAGTGAATACAGGAAGGAAGCCCAAGATGGAAGGAGAAGATGCGAAGTTACCATTGTTCCATGGAAATGGAATTGACAACCCAGAGAAATACTGGTTCTTGAAGCTGTGTGGACTGTTAAGCAGATTATGGATGATGAGGCCAAGAAAGGTCAATTGGCAACAACTCTTCAGGGTTGTGCATTGGAATGGTTCATGAAGTTTGTACAAGTTCTTGCAGGAAGTCCAGAGAAGACATTGGATGAAGTTAGGAAAGGATTAATTGCATAGTTCAGGAAACCAAAGTCTGAAGCACAATATATTACAGAACTGAAGGAGATCAAGCAGTATCCAAATGAAACTATTTGGGACTTTGACCGAAGTTTCAAAACGTTAATGGAAAGAGTCAGCTTTCAGATGAGCGATGTCCAACATAAGGAATGGTTCATCATGAGTTTGCTACTTCATATTCGACTCCCATTGATGCAGCAAAACATTGCGACACCGAGCGAGGCTCTAGAGATTGTGATGCGGTTAGAATCTTTGTCGGTTGGCGAGAATGCAACCGGCATGTCTCAGATTCAGACGCAGTTGGCCAACCTAACAATTGAGTTGCAAGATCTTAAGAAGGGTAAAGAACACCGCGAAGAATCTTGGTGTACACGGTGTCATGCAGAGGGGCATTGGTGAGATCCCAATATGGATTCCTAATGAGGGCAGCCGTACTAAGAGCCTACTTTAATTATCAACCCGGGGGACGTACAAAATTTAGAGGTGCAAGCACTATATGTGCTCTTATAGGATAATCTTTGTTGCGGTTGGGTGTCGGTATCAATGTTTTAAGGGTTGTCTACTCAATACGTAAAACTGTTTATACTAAGGAATTAAATACTGAAAAACAGTAAATCTATTTTAAAGAATTAAAATACTAAAAGCAGTAAATCTATTTTAAAGAATTAAAAATGCTGAAAGTGAAAGAGATATTCCTATGAATTTACCTAATGCGGAATGGTGAATCTAGACTATGAAAGTGAAATGCCATAACAGATCTATTCTAAATTAAAGAAAGCAAAGTCTGTATTTACTTATGCATAAAACTAGAATTCTAATCTAAATCATTTGAATATCAAAACTAAGTTTGAAATGCAATCATCTCATGCTACACATCCATTATTAAGAAATCAAAGCAATCAACCTAAGCAATTAATCATGATGGGAAACATTCATAAACCTTAGATCTAAACCATGATTTTTGAAAGCAATGCTAATACATATGGAATCGTTGTTTAAAATATGCGTTGAAAGAAAGCAGCTACAGGACTACTGAAACCATGTTGCTGAACTACAGAACGTGTTATAAATTACTACAGAATCAAGACATCATTCAAATGCCTCCATATGCGATATAAATTTTCATCACTGTAAAACACATAATCGAAAATACCTGAAAAATGGAAATCCCCTGACTTACGTGTTGGAGGGGCCCTCTCCAACCCCTAATCAGGAGGAAAAGAAACTTATAGACGTTGACTGGGATTTAACATCAATATTCCATTAAAATATAAACTCCATGTCTTCACAAAATTCTGGAACTCAGAAGTATCTCAAGAGTGCAAAAACGTAAAACAATATTTCTCCAAAAATGTCAACAGAGACCTCTCGCTACTCGAGAGGTCCATATTTATATAATTCGTAATGCTAAACTTAACTAAATGTCTAAATGCCGATTCTCCTTGAACAAGAGTGCGTTCTCTACAAATTAGGAAAAAGGCACCGAGATGCATGATCCCTCAGTCTTCTACATGTTTGTCCTTTAATGCCCCTGAACCTACTCAATCATGCTCGATTTCCACAGAATTAGTTTATTAAATACGCATTTTAAACATACAAGAATAATCGTCAAAAACAACTTCATTAAATAATTAAGGTAAAACATTTTTCCCACAAATGAGTGTGTTTCTTCGCCATTGCTTGAGCTTTACTGCGGGAAAAAGGTTATCAAATACTTGAAAATTGGACTCATCAAGAATACCAAGGATAGCTGCCCAGATTTCTGCAACTATTTGGTATCCGGAGTGTTGAACCCATTGAGTGGTGGAGGTATGCCATAGTGCTGCATCTGTCAGGTCTATGGGCATCGACATGAGGAGTGTCAATACATGCAGAAGATGGTCACGAAGTCGATGAATTTGTATTTATACATTCCGCAAGTTTGTTGGGCATGAAGATAAGGATTGTCATGCCTATGGCCTACTTTAGGAAAGAACGTACGATTCATACTAAGTGAAGGACGACCATTGTGCAGTACAACAACTGCAGTTGCATCCATAGGTGGTCCAGCTGCCACCTGAACCGCAGATGCAATTTGTACCGCAGCCGCAACCACAACAGTAGTTTGTGCAACAAATGCAATACAATCAGATGCAGATGGCTCCGTAGCAACCACAGTACATTCATCCAGCGCAGTATGTTCAGCCAGGGCAGTGTGTTCAGCTGCAACCAAACCCCTTGCAGCAACAATTTAATCAATCGCACTATCAACAAAAGGGAGGATTCCGCGGAGGACACGATGGAGGCTTCGGTTGAGGAGGAGGATGAGGTCACAGACCTTTGCAATGTTATAATTGCGGCGTAGTGGGACATTACCAGAGGGATTTCCCATATTTGCAGACACAGTGTATGTATTGTTTTGGTATTGATCACACGGTTGAGAAATGTCCACAGCTGATTGCAAGATGGCAGGTAGGAAATGTTCAGCAGTTGCAGAATCATAATCAGTTGCAGAATCAACAACCAGTGTAGAATAAAAACCAGCCGCAGAACCAAAATCAATGTCCGAATCAGAACATGAATCGACCCGTGAACCAACCGTCGAACTAGCCTCAGGGATCAATTGTGGCGACGATTTAAGCAGAACTGAGGATGCAGGATGTTGCTATTTCTGTTATCACTTGTGGAGGTGTGACAACATGAGAATATGATCTGTATCCACTCATTTGGTTAGCTGGGCAAAAAAGGGTGCAGTTTGATATTGATGTCGAGCGATATACATTCTTTCAAGCACATCATGCGATGGGCATAAATCCTGGTAAGACAATTATTTGCAGCATGCCCCCTGTTTTTTATTCAACTTCAGAAGCAGGCCCATCACAACAGTATGGTACTTTACAGAACTTCTTTGAGAGTTTCTTATCGCTGGCACGCGATCCCAGTGCTCTTGCTGAGATCTAGGGTCTGTTGCATCGACTGACCAAGGGACTGAAAGAGTCCTCGGTGAACTCTTTACAACGGAAGAAGATAGGAAAAGAGATACACATGAATGTCCATATTGGGGACTACGACGTAGATTCAGTCATTCTAGATCTAGGCTCAGATGTCAATATTCTAACGAAGAAGGCATTTCAAAAGACGGGGAGCCCAACGCTGAGCTGGTCTCCCATGCAGCTACGATTGGCTAATCCGGCCAAGGTAACACCAATTGGGAGAGTTCCACCTCTTGTTGTGGATATTGAGGGGATGAAGACATATGTTGATTTTGATTTTATTGAAGTTGTCGATGGGGGAAGCTCCTACCCCACGTTGCTAGGGATTGGCTGGTCCAATGACAGTATGGCAGTCATTAATTTCAAAAAGAGGGTGATGAATTTTGAAAATCAAGACCTCAAAGTTATAGCTCCATTGGATCCGACTGAGGGGTGCAGGTATGTTGAACCAGTGAAGGATGAAGTTATAAGAGGTTGGGATCACGCATAAAACATTTCAGAAGATTACATCCATCCGACTACCGATGGTGAACTCGGGTGGCATAGCTCTAGCTCTGCATCTTCCAATTTTGATGATGCATTAGAGAACTGGCAGAATCACATGCATGAGGTGTCATTCAGGAAGTGTGGTTTTATCACGTAGTCATTGTGCCATGTCGCATCTAAAACTTTTGAGTTGCCTGTATACAAAGGATTACTCGGGTTGTCTAAATTTTTGGTAGCATTTGAAGACAAGATGTTGGAACCACAGCGATTGCTGGCATTCGAGGAGGCACTGAAGGTTGCTCCAGAACGTTGGTGGGAGACACATAAGAAGTCGATTATTGGGTGGTCGCAGTGTCGAATATTTATGATGGTTCGCTTCGGAGACACGGAAGTATACCACACTGGTAAGTATGATGGGTGGAATAACCCTGACAGTCATTTGATGGAATGTCATACTTTGTGGGCATTGTGACCAAAGGATGAATGGGTCCATGCCTTTATCCATACCTTGGATGAAATGCTGCGATCTTGGTATGCCGTAGATGAGTTGCGCGGGGAGATTACCACCTGGTTAGAGTTGACGGTTTGTTTCATTCATACCTTCAGCTTCGCGGTGCCAATCCGGATGTTGACAATGCCCTGCAACTCATTTGTGATGTCATTCTAAAGGTGGTTATGGTCGCCTACCCTGTGGATCTGCATATACAATGCCAGATGCAGTCAATGATGGAATGCTACAATATTACTGGAGGGCCAGAGGATGGTGATAACCCACAGAATATCAATATTCCGGAATCAAAAGGGAGTCGGGATGTCGTAGCACCTGATGCACCGACCAATCCGATCAGTTAGCCGTTGAAGCTTAGGAATGTCAACATTGGGACGGAGGAGAACCCAAAGTTTGTGAATGTTGGGGACTACTGGGATGAAGAAATGATGGCGAAGGTCATAGACTTGTTGTATGAGTTCCAATATTTGTTCGCGAAATTTTTTTCCGAGATGAAGGGAATATTGGGGGATCTAGGGAGATGAAGATTCCATTGAAGCCAGATGCGAAACCGATAAGGCAGCGACCGTATCGACTGAATCCGTGACACAAGGAGAGTGTCAAAGTTGAACTTGAACACATCCTGGATGCTGGAATCATTGAGCCAGTTGAAGAATCATAATGGATTAGTCTTATGGTGGTGCAGGTTAAGAAGACAGGTGAATTTTGGATTTGTGTCGACTTGTGGAAGCTGAATGACGCATGTATGCATGATCCATTTCTAGTGCCCTTCACTGATGAGGTACTAGAAGGGGTGGGAGGTCAAGAAATGTATTCTTTCATGGATGGTTTCTCTGGTTATCACGAGATTAGGATTGCGAAAGAGGATCGCCACAAGATGACATTTGTGACTGAATGGGGTTGTTTCCAGTACACGGTGATGTCGTTTGGGCTTAAGAACGCCTCTGCAGTATTCTACCAAGTTGTTGTTGCTGCATTCAGAGATTTTATTCAGAAGTTTTTGCAAGTTTATATGGATGACTGGACAGTTTTTGGGTTGATCAGCGATCATGTGGAAAATCTGCGACTCATGTTAGAGCTCTGTCGGCAGCATTAGATATCACTAAACTTGGAGAAGTGCATTTTCTGTGCACCATTTGGGATGTTGTTGGGTCACATTGTTTGCAAGCAGGGATTATTGGTTGACCCAGCAAAGATTGCACTCATTTTGAGTTTAACACCGCCTACCAATATAAAGCAGCTGAGAGCGACGCTGGGGCACCTAGGGTACTATTGCAAGTTTATCCAGGGTTATGCAGCGATCACAGTCCATATGGAAAAGTTGTTAAAGAAGGACGCGATATTCTTATGGAGTCCATAATGTCAATTTAGTTTCAATACGTTGAAGGCTAAGATGGCTTCGGAACCGATATTGGTCTTCCCTGACTGGAGCAAGGAATTCCAAGTCCATGTGGATGCATCATCGATTGCACTGGGAGTAGTGCTCGCGCAACCAGGGGAAGGATATCTGGATCACCCAATTTCTTTTGCGAGTCACAAGCTGTTGTCTGCGGAGATAAATTATACGAATACCGAGAGGGAAGGTCTGGCGATGGTGTATGCACTGCAGAAGTTTAGGCATTACTTGTTGGGAGGTCATTTTAAGATGTTCATAGACCATTCTGTTTTGAAATACCTGGTCAATAAGCCTGTGTTGGGGGGGAGATATGTTGCTGGATACTTCTTTTTCAGGAGTTTGATTTTGAGTTAATTGTGAATCCAGGTCGCTTGAATGCGGGGCCAAATCATTTGTCGTGAATTGACATAGGGGAGGAACCAACCAACATTGAGGATAGGTTTCCATATGCACAACTATTTAAAGTCGAGGTGGATGACGACTACTATGAAGAAATCATTCAGTTTTTGGCAACAGGAACCACACTAGAGGGGTTGACCATAAGTCCGAAGAAGTAGTTGGGGGTGAAGGTTGCAGATTTCCAGTTGATTGCTGGACAACAATATAAAATAGGACCGAATGAGATTTTGAGGCGTTGCATCCTGCCTCGTGAGAAAGGGAAGATATTGTCAGAGGCACATGTGGGTGTGGCTGTTGGACACTACGGCGGTCGTGCGACTGCAAGGAAGGTGCTTCGCACAGGGATTTGGTGGCCCACTCTTCACAATGATGCAACAGAGTATGCGCAATATTGCGACATTTGTCAACGGACTGGAAAACCCTCTAGGTTGGATGAGATGCCGCTAATACCTCAAGTGACCTTGCAGCCATTTGATAAATGGGTTGTGGATTTCGTGGGACCTATCAACCCACCTGGGAAGCGCACTGGTGCTCAGTACATAATCACAGCAACAGATTATTTGACAAGATGGGCAGAGGCCGCACCAGTTGTAGATTGCACCGCTGCAACAACAACATGCTTCTTTTTCGACCATATTGTTACTTGGTTTGGATGCCCAAAGATACTGATGAGTGATCAGGGGAGTCACTTCATCAATCGCACAGTCAGCAAATTGATGGAAGAGCTTCATATACAACATAACAAGAGTACGTCGTATCATCCACAAGCAAATGGAACAGTGGAGGCTTTCAACAAAGTGTTGGAGCATGCACTTACAAAGGTTTGTAATGCGAATCGTGATGACTGGGATTTGAATATTCCAGCAGTCTTGTGGGCATACTACACCACCTTCAAAAGATATACGGGACATACACCCTTCAAATTGGTATTTGGGAAAGAGGCGGTTATGCCTATGGAGTACATTGTTCCGAGTCTGCGCATAGTAGAAACAATAGACATGAATGATGAAGTAGCGTTAGTAGAACAACTGGAGCAGCTGGTACAGCTTGAGGAAGATAACTTTATCGCAGGTTTTCACCAGCGTGTGGAAAAGGATCGGCAAAAAGATTGGCATGATCGCCATATAAAAAACAAACAGTTTTTAGCAAGGCGACTTGGTGTTGTTGTATGACAGCAAGTTCATGAAGCATCCAGTGAAGTTACAGATGCATTGGCTTGATCCATATCGCATTAGTTGCATAAATTCAGGAGGCGTAGTACAGCTGCAGTAGTTAGACGGAGTGATGCTATCAAAGGTAGTAAATGGTAGCAGGTTGAAGCCCTACAGGACGGGCTCAGAACAACGCGATGCCTAAACGCATTGTGAAAAAGAAGAAAAATATGCAGGATGGCACACCAGCAGGAACATAATGCGCAAGTGGAAAGGATGATAGCTCGGTTAGGGAGCCATGCTGTGACAACTACAGGTTTGTGACACAGTCAAATCAGCAATCATTATAGATTGTTAGCAGGCGACACTTTTTAACGTGATAGGTCTCTCTGACAGATCTGATCATTAGATGGCCAAGATAGATGACGGAGTCCGACACATTTGGCAGGCATAACAAAAGGTGGCAGCATGGCGGGCGGCACCATGCTTGATGCTTCCCACATTTTGGCACAAATTACAACCAGTGGAAGCATGGTCGTTGCTCTGCATGTAAGAAGTCCAACCTAAGAACGATTGCTATCGATCCAGCTCACCAGGAGACGACGGAATGGTATAATGAAAGGATCAGAGACTTATGTGAACAGATTTGCAAATGATTTCGGAGGCAAGTGTCCAGGATGATGAAAACGCATAAATACAGGCACCAGAGGCTAGTTAAGCAAAGAGGTATCTATCCGACGAGAGGAATCCATGCTGCGAGTGGGTCAGGAATCTAGATAAGTTAGGAATTCCAAGGAGGCTATGGAAATGATCCATTTCATTTCACACGGCAGCACACCAGGTGCGCTGAGGTCCTGAACAATGAGTGTGCATGAATACTTAGAGAAGGAAGTGGGGTAGACACTCGGGAGCAACAGAGACGAAGTCTCATCCAAGATGTCTAAGTATGTGGTGGCAGATTGAAGCTTCGTGGTCCCTGTGACCACTAGAACGACAGGGGCGGTAGCCCCCTGGTCCCGGTAGTAAGTGATCCCTAATGCAAAACAGATGTGCTAGAGCAGTTGGCCTATTTTGCACCTCGGCGTTGTTCATAAACTTTTCCTCAGTCTACACCAGTTTTCTAGAGACTGGAGGACGAGTTTGAGAAGTACATGACAGCAAGCCAGAAGATCATTGTATCAGTTTGAGCAATACACAATAGCGAGCTGGAGACAACAAGAATAGTTGCAGAGGAATAGTTAAGCGACAGATGAGTCCGAGTACACTATGTCCAGCTGACGTGGCTTGAGGGCAAGCCACAAGATTGTGTTAGGGGCTTGTTGGCAGGCGGTTTGGATGAGTCAGCTTCGTAGCATTGCGGGTGTTCCAAAGGGTCAAAGATGTCGCACAAGACGGAAAATAGCGTGCAAGTCAATAAGTTTATGTATTTTTGGGTCATTTGGACTACAATATGTGGGTTTTGGGTCATTTGGACCACAATATGTGGGTTTTGGGTAATCTTTTGTGTAGAGTCTGTTAAGAAGTAGTTAGGTGGTTGTCTAAGTGGACTGCAAATGTAAAGGTGCAAGCCTATAAATAGACATAGCATTGTAGGTGTTTAGAGATAGATATAGAAGAGATCAATCGATGAATTGAAGAGATAGTTGAGCACGAATGATTTTTCTTGTTGTTGTCTGTTAATTTGGGTATGCGACGGAAGAACTATATTGCTGTATCTGTGGGTTGATGCGAAGGTTAATATGATATGATTTTGAGCAGAATTACTTTGTCTCTTTCTGTTTTCCTGCTATAAATGTGATGTGCGATTTGAATACATGAATGATGCAATATTGTTTCATTGTTCCAAATGATGTTTTACTAGATCTGTTGTGCATTAATGGTTTATTTAGCAATAAGATCTGTTGAATGATGATGCAACTCTATCTAAATGCATAAGTTGAAATGTTAGATCACTTTCCAAATGATGTGATAAGTTGATAAGTGGATGCACAAGGATCCTTCCTCATTCAGCAGAAACATGGTTCTGTCAGCTCTCCCTTGAACATCTTGGGTGAGACTTCACTTGCTCTGCAGGTGTTCCTAGATAGGGTAAAACCTGTCTGGTCCGGTGCTCAGGGAGATCGCGGTGGGTTGGATGTCGATAGAGTGAGGAACCCCTGTCGACTGGGTTTGTGTCAACAACCCTTTTTATAGATCGTTTCCGTAGGTCATGTCTTTACAGTCATGGTGGGATAAAGCAAACCCTAAGGTACCCAAAATAGTGTGGCTACCCTGCTAACCAAATCTGTTAGGATATGATAGTGACTTCGTCATTGTGGCCATCCTTTTGCGTTGTCTATGGATTCTGACATCTTCTAACTACTTGTGATCACAATCGCTTTCAAACCCTCTGTCGAGTGCATGCCAAAGGGGTCACTTTCATATCGTTGTTCCTTCTCTAACGGTTTTGCGCATCCGTTCCGCGTAGTGCTTCCTTTGCTCATGCGACTGGTCGCTTTATTTCTTCGCCACTCCCTACCCATCTCCTAGGAATCTCGGAGCATCTTCCCCAAAATAGATCATCGATCGATCTTTCCGGAACTTATATTTTTTTCCATCTAAAATTCTGCCATGCTAGATCTTCACGGAGCTGACACTTCACAACGCTGTAAATTTTACTTTGCCGATGCTACGCTGCGCTGTAGTTTCGTAGCTCCAAAATTTATTTGTCAAAAGATGACTTAAATTGGGCCACACCCAATAGGACCATATTTCATGGGATCCACGGGAATGCATTTATCTCCTCATCCCTTTGATTTCGATCTAGAAGAGGAAATAACAATGACCCATGTGTGAGTTAGGATGCCTCATCTACTTCTAATTTTCTGGGAAGAAAGCACTCTCAAAGATATTGGGAACAAGCTCAATTGATTTTTTATCAAGCATAACCTAAAGGAAACTTGTTCTCTTACATGCAAATATGTGTGGAGGTGGATTTGGAGAAGGGCATCCCTGAAGCTCTCCTAAGCCATTGATAAATCTTAGATTACGAGCAAATTCCTTTCAACTGCAACACACATCATGTTTAAGGGCATGTTGATGCAAAAGATGGAACGCTTGTGCAACAACACTTGGACCTCTCGCGTGGCTAAGCAAGAAGAGGCGAGAATGATCACACAAAGTTTTAGAGTTACTCGAGAAGAACTGAGTGGAGGAAAATGATCACACAACTTAACCCTTTTCCAAATTCAAAGTGACGTAGCATGCAAGAAACAATTATACAACATAAACAATTGACGAAAAATGTAAAATGATATAAAAATAAACTAATTACAAACGCGGCAAGGAGACTGAAAGGATACAGGACCTTGTTTCAAGAACTTGAATGAGATAAACACAATCTCATAATGTACATACAAAGAAAATATTTTACAGATATATGGAAGAAATGAATGCACAATTATTAATGATAATTCAATAATTTAAGTATATATTTATTTATATGCTCCATTTATTCAATCTTTATTTTTTTAATATCGGTTTTCTTTTACTTTTCTCTTATTATAACTTTTTTGCAAATAAATGAATATAAAAAAATACTATGCAAATATACAACAAAACTTTAACAAACATGTGATACGATATAAATAAATATTAAAAAAAATAAAAATAAAGTTTTCAATATGTAATTCTATGTACAATTTTTAAAACTTGAACTATCATTTACATAATAATATACATTTGCACAACTTTTTTCTTTATTTAAGTTTTATATATATATATATATATTGTTAGAATCTTCCTTACTTGTAGGAGTGGCCTTTGGTCTAAGAAATCATGACTCAGGGGTATCTAAGCCATAAAAATCACCTGAGGATCGCACCCGATCTAGGCCAAACCAACCCTCAACTAGTTGGATTTTGGGTGCCTCCTCCCAACTAGCTCACCTCTAAGGTGAACTAAACTCGGGTCACTTTGCTGACGAGATCCACACCTTAACCGAATGAGCTAGCGGGAATTGACAAATGTGTGATGAAGGGAATATTGTTTGTCTTATATTTAAAAGAAATGAAAACCAAATATTTAATAGCAAG
The DNA here is from genome assembly GCA_027924585.1 of Larix kaempferi. Classification (NCBI taxonomy): domain Eukaryota; kingdom Viridiplantae; phylum Streptophyta; class Pinopsida; order Pinales; family Pinaceae; genus Larix; species Larix kaempferi. The sequence goes on from BSBM01001229.1 coordinate 48,554,383, forward strand.
ACAAAGGATGTATGAATAAAATAACTAATTAACTAGCACAACCATATTAATTAATAATATGGTTGACATACACCTATCCATGACATTATTTAAGGTAGGGAAAAATAATAATGTCATTGATCGACGTATGTCAACCATATTATTAATTAATATTGTTGTGCTAGTTGATGGCAGCCTTTGGAGCAATAAAACTATTATATATCTATATATATATATATATATATATAATGAAATATATTATTTATATAATAATATTGAAATAAAGATATATTGAAAAAAATATTAGTTTAAAGAATTAAAATTAATTTATTCTAGAAATTTTAATAGTTTAGTTTAAATATAAACATGTCACTAATTGAAAAGAATGAGGTTGACCATAAAAATAATGACCCATAGTTGACCATAATGGATTAGATATACACAGTTGACCTTGTATGATTATGGTTGATCATGTTTAACATGGTTGATTATTATTGACTTTTTATTACTTTATTTACTTATAACTAGTTATGGTAGACCATGTTTGACCATGGTTGTCCATGTATGAATATGTTTGACCATGCTCGATAATGGTTGAGTATCTTTGACAGTGGTTGGCCATGTTTGGCTTTGAATGACTGTGACCAACTATATTTGACTATGGTTGACCATTTTTTACTATTGTTGACTTTGAATGACTATGGTTAAGTATGAATGATTTTGAGTGGTCATGGTAGAATTTGGAGAATGATAGAATATTATGGTGAGCTATGGTTGACCATGGTAAACCCTTTTTTACCATGAGTAAATATGGTTGACCATGGTTCAATAATGTTGACCATGGTGACCATGTTCATTGGTGGTGAAGATGATTAAAATTGATAAATAGGTTGAATTCAATATTATGCCATGTTGCGAAAATAAGAAGTTGAATTGATAATCGTGTCTCATTACAACATTAAGAGGTTGGATTATGTCAAATTGCTATGGTCGTCAATGGTGATGTCACATTGCAATATTCCTCAAAGGTTAAGTTGTGTTGCAATGATCATCAATTGTTATGTCAAATGCAACATTCATCTTAGTTTACTTATATAAAAATGCTACACCATTGTTGACCATACCTAACCATGGTTGAATTTTGTTAACAAGCATCAAGGTTGAGTTATGTCAAATTGTTATGGTCCTAATGGTTATTTCGCATTATGAAATTTGTGAAGGGATAAGTCACAATGTGATGATCCTTGAAGTTGTTCATGGTCAACTATGGTTGATTATGGATGTTCATGGTTGACCATGGTTGACCATGGTTGGACATGGTTGATTGTGCTTGTCCATGGTTGGACATGGTTAACTATAGTCCCATGCTTGACCATGGTTAACTATGTTTATTCATGGTTGACCATGATTGACCATGATTGTTCATGGTTGACTATGGGTGACATTGGTTGACCATGGTTTACTATGGTTGATGATGGTTAATCTTAATTGTTAGACCATGGTTGACCTTAGTTGGTTGACCATGGTTGTTCATGGTTGATTATGACTGACCATGGTTAAGTCATCTCAGTTTACTTTTATAAAATTATTAGACCATGGTTGAACATGCCTAACCATGGTTGAATTTTGTTAATAATCATGAAGGTTGAGTTATGTCAATTTTTTATGGTCCTAATGGTTATGTCGCATTATGAAATTTGTGAAGGGGTAGGTCACAATGTGATGATCCTTAAGGTTGTTCATGGTCGACTATGGCTGACTATGGTTATTCATGGTTGACCATGGTCAATTATGGCTATTTGTCAACCACGCTTGACCATGGTTGTCCATGGTTGTCCATGGTTGACTGTGTTTGTTCATGGTTGACCATGAATTTTCATGGTTGAACATGGTTGTTCATGGTTTACTATGGTTGACCATGGTCATTCATTGTTGACCATGGTTGACTATGCAGGTTGAACCTAGTTGGTTGACAATGGTTATTCATGGTTGACTACAATTAACCGTGGTTTTTCATACGTAACTATGGTTAACCATGGTTCAATATGGTAGACCCTAGTTAGTTGACCATGGTTGTACATGCTTGACTATAGTTAACCATGGTTGATTATGGTTTATCATAGTTGACTAATGTTAACCCTAGTTGTTTGATTATGGTTTAATATGGTTGACCCTAGTTGCTTGACCATGCTTCTTCATGGTTGACTATAGTTGGTCCTGGTCAACCATGGTTATTTATGGTTTCCCATGGTTATCAATAATAGATAATGGTTGTTCATGATTGACTATGGTTGACCACTATCGACTATGGTAGACCTTGGTTGACCATGGTTGAGTATGGTTAATCATTATGGTTCATGGATGACCATGTTTGATTATGGTTGTTCATGGTTAACCATTGTTATTCATGGTTGACTATGGTTATTCACGATTGACCATGGTTGTTCATGATTGACTATAATAGACCATGGTTGTTCATGATTGACTATAATAGACCATGGTTGCTTAGTTGTGGTTGACTATGATTGACTATTATTGAACCGCGTTGGTTGACCATGTTTGTTCATGGTAGACTATGGTTGAGCATGGTTGTTCATGCTTTACAATGGTTGGCCATCATTGCTTATGGTTGACTGTGGTTGTTCATGCTTGACTATTACTAACCATGGTTATTCATGGTTGACCATGGTTAGATATGGTTTCTCTTGATCAACTATGGTTAACCATACTTAGCCATGGTTGTCCATGGTTAACTCTGTTTGTTTATGGTTGACCATGATTGTTCATGGTTAACCATGGTTGACTATGGTTGTCGATAGTTAACCTTAGTTGGTTAAATATGGTTGAACCTAGTTGGTTGACCATGGTTGTTCATAGTTGACTATGGTTGACCATGGTTGTTCTTACGTAACTATGGTCAACCATGGTTGATTATGCTTGACCCTAATTAGTTGACCATGATTGGTAATGGTTGAGTTTGGTTGACCATGGTTATTCATGCTTGACTATGGTTAACCATGGTTGATTATGGTTTACCATAATTGAGTGAGGTTAACCCTATTTTGTTGACCATTTTCAACTATGGTTGACCTTAGTTTCTTGACCATGGTTCTTCATGGTTGAATATAGTTGTTTGTGGTTGACAATGTTTATTCATGGTTATAAAAAATTGACATTGGTTGTTCATGATTAACTATGGTTGACCATGGTTGTCAATAATTGATAGTGGTTATTCATGATTAGCTATGGTTGATCATGGTCAACTATGGTACACCTTGGTTGACCATGGTTGACTATGGTTGACCATTATTGTTCATGGTTGAACATGGTTATTCATTGGTGACCATGGTTGATTATGGTTGTTTATGGTTAAGCATAATTGTTCATGGTTGACTATGGTTATTCACAGTTGACCATGGTTGCTTGTGATTGACTATAGTTGACCATGGTTCAATTGTGGTTAACTATGATTGACCATGGTTGACTATAGTTGACCATGGTTTTTCATGCTTAACTACAGTTCACCATAGTTGTTCATGCTTGACTATAGTTGACCATGGTTGTTCATGCTTAACTATGGCTAACCATGGTTGTTCATGGTTGATGATGTTTGTTTATGGTTGATTATGTCTAGCCATGGTTATTAATAGTTGACTATGATTAACCATGCTTGGCGATGGTTGACCATGGATTACCATGGTTATTCATGGTTGACCATGGTTGGTCATGGTTGATTATAGTTTACCATGGTTGGTTCATGGTTGACCACGATTGACTATAAGACCATAGATGTTCATGCTTGAATACGGTTGATTTTGGTTAAACATAGTTGGTTAACTATGGTTGACCCTAGTTGCTTGACCATGGTTCTTAATGGTTTACTATAATTGTTCACAGTTGACCATGGTTATTCATGGTTGACCATGGTTTTCAATAATTGACAATAATTGCTCATGATTAACTATGGTTGACCATGGTTGACTATGGTAGACCTTTGTTGGCCATGGTTGATCATTGTTGTTCATTTCCAACCATGGTTATTGTTGAGGTGTAATTACTGTCTTAAAGAATCACCAAAATATTTAATTATCGACTAGGTTTGGTAATCTTAGAGTTGTGGCACAATATATGCTGAGGTAGAATGGCACCTACAGTTTCAGCTCGACAGACGTTATAAATGTTTTAATAAAGAAAAGATCGAAATATCTTTCAAAATGAAAAATCGAGTCAAACTTCTAGAAAATACATCTACTGAACTAGTTAAACCTAACTAAACCAATAGATCAGAATAATATTAAGCTATACTACTCTCCTCTATGGATAATAATTAAAAAAATAGAAACAACAAATATTATTCTAGGAAGTAGGACTTAATAAAAAACAGAACTACTTTAATGAAATTGAAAGCTACTGATTAAAATTCTAAACTAAGAATTAGAAACAATTATAGATGACTTCAGAAACCTATCTATAGATAATTCAACTGACAACTAATTATGAAACAAAGAACTTAAATCAAAACTACAAACGACTAAGTGAATTCAACAACTATTCATACATTTAATTAATATTTCAAGACTACACTAAACTACCTAATTCCATTCTCCTTGAGGATTCTGAGGAAGTGTATCAAATGTAATAGGAATAGGAGCGAATGTATCAAAATGACTTTCAAACGTGACAAGGAAACAAAATGGAATCAAATCTAGTTTAACTTCTACAAACAAATGCAAACAAGAGATTGTCCAACTGCTATTAATTTTAAACATTATGATCTATCTTCTATCCATAAGCAATTGACTTGGAACTAATGAAATCTATAATCAAGTAGAAAAATTAATAAAGATATTTACTTGAACTAAATTTGATTTGGAAGCAAGTAGAAAACTTGATAAAGATATTTTATTTAGAAGCAAGTAGAAAACTTGATAAAGATATTTATTTCTGAACCAAATCGTATTTCATGAACATCATTATTAACTATATGAATGGGAAAGCTGATCCTATGCTTGAACTGAGAAACTATTCAGAGCTGAGATAACTTGGAGAATGAAATTACTAAGTGTAATCCAAAATAAATCTTTAAAAAACATGACATAACTAAACTAAGAATGAAAACTGATGAATTCTAGAACAGTAACATATTAGCAAATCAAACATCAAATACATAACTTGAAAAGTAGTTAAAACATAGTTAAGGAAGATGGAATGGAAACTAATAATGATGATGAAACTAAATTAGAACTCTATGTAGTGTAAAACAAGATCTTAATTACAGTTAAGAATGATAATTAAATGCAAAAAATATTATAGTTTGAAGACCTAAGAAAACTGGATTCTAATTAAGCATAAAAACAATGCAAAAAGTATTAAGGTCCATATGACGATTCGGATGACTTTCCGAATGACAGTCCGGATGGAGGAAAACGATTTAAACTAAGGAAAGAAGCAGTTTGGATGATCTTAACTACTAGCTGGATAATGCATATGACCCTATAGTGCAAGGAAGCAATGAATAGAGTGTTTAGGAGCTAAGATAACAAGACGTAACCTATTATAATCATTGTCTAAGAAATGAACTATTTCTATGGCATAAGAAAACAAAACCGAGATATAAATAAAACTAACCTATAACTACAGGAAAGAAACTGACAGAACTAACTCTAACTACGACTGAACTTGAAATGTTGAACTAACTAAACTCTAGGTATTTGTAAAGAATAGGACTAGAACCAAACTAAGCAAACTAAGCGAACTAAGCATGACCGGTCATCAATTACATTCTGGAAATATCATTAACATGAATAGCAAATAAGATATGAATATCATAAAATAGAGACATCATTTATATAAGTGGCAAAACAACATACATATTACAAGACAAAGATATATACAAAATAACTACATGAATTAAACAAATAACACAACTTATCTGCAGAAGACAAAGAAAAATTATGTACATAGATGGAAGACCACTGGTTGTTGAGGGGCCCTTCTTAGCAATCAGAGGCCGCACCTTAATCAATCAATCGCCATGCACACTACCAAGCTTTCATAAAAACTAGAACAAAGGTATATTAAATTAAAACAGAGTTACACCATTTTTTCATCTATTTGCAGCTGAAAAGACTAAAGACTAAAAGACTCAGTCACGAAGATGTCTATATATATAGAATTACAAATGTGAGAGAGAGTCGACCCTTTAGTGGTCGATTTATCTAATAATAGGAAGTATTAATGCCATAAAACAACTCTACTTAACAAATCATGACAGCACATGGCCAAGGAATGGCCTCATAACAGTTTACGACAGCGCACAGAGCATCTACCAGATTCCACGGCATTGGTTTCCTTGACGCGGCCACTGAGACGTTGATCCTCCTTTGACGTGGGCAGAGAAATGTGCTGTCGAGCCGAGCATGTAGGAAAGATAGAACTTCTGGAGTGTTGATGTGAGCTGCAGGTGTGTTTTCAAGTGAGGCAAGTAGGAGGGAAAATATTCTAGAACAAGGGCTCACCAACCACGTTGCTAACAGAACCCACTTTTTTGTTTCTGCCTTTAATGACCAGAAATATTCCAACCGACGATCTCGCAGGACGAATGAAGGTCTGAACGACGAGATGGATGGGGCTGAACGTTTGCAATGTGAACACGCTTCTGAATGGAGGTTCGTTTGAAACCCATTTCCTGTAGAAAAAAATCTAGTTTCCAAGCAGGTCGAGAAATGTCAAATAAACATCAATAAATCACAATATGACGATTTTTACCCAAAATTCATATGATGTGTGAATATATGCATACCTGATCTGATTGGCGGTCTGAGTGGTAGAAAGAGTAACTTATCATATCAAAAATAGTGAAAATGACACCAATCACAGTGTGTTTGATGATCAAAAGTGGTGACAACATGGACACCAACATTCCCCCAAACTGGAGACATGCCAGGTCCCACTGAGCAAAAAGAAAGAGAATTCAGGAAGAAGGCTGAGCTGCGGTAGCAACTGCCTTCGACTTGGAAGAGGAAGTGGATTTATCTCTAAGCTTATGGAACTGGTCCTTGAAAGTATCATGCTTCAACAAGAAAGAAAGGTTGGAGGTTGTCTTGGCTTCATTTAAATATTCCACACACTTCACCTGGGAACGTAAGTCCTTGTTATCTTGACGAATCCCAGAGATGATCTCGACATACTTCTCGTTATGGCTTCTCAACTATGCTATGTCTTTGGTTAATCTGTCCAATGTATGATGGAGCGGAGAAAATGCTTCTATAAGAGACGTAGGGTCCTTTTGAGGGCTTGATCCCCTTAGGTATGGTTCAGGATTTGCAGATGTAATGTGTGCCTCAGGGGCCTTATCTTCAATATGTGCAGAGGTAGGTTCCAAGACAGGGTCTTCAAGCAAACTAGCCGAGATATTGGCCAGCGCGAGGAGAGGTGATTCAAATATAGGGTCATTGGCTTGGTCGTCAGAGTTGTCTGAATGCATTGGCTGAATGACGGACTGGACGACGGTTTGTTTGACGGATTGGTCATGATTGGCCTTTCTTGACTTTGTGGGTATTGGTGAGAAAAATGGGGGTTCCATGGTTGTGTCATTGTGGACAGGCTCAAGAGATGATGAAGGAACAGGGTGTATTTCTCCCGAGGCACCCTCATTAAATCTTATGGACTTGGTAACCTTTTCTTCTTGGGCAGAGGTTTGGAACAACTCATTTACACTGGTTTTGAAATGATGACGTTTATGAGAGGTAGGGGATTTAACCGTAGGATTCTTTACTAGATGAGGGTTCAGGACTTCAAAGACAAAGCGTTCCCAGGTTTGTCCCTTTTCTTCCAACTGGTGAGTGATCAAGATTTTAATCAAGCAGTGGTAGTATAAGATTCGAGAGGGGTTAGTGGTATTCTTCCCAACCTGGCTAGACATTTTCTCTAGGCTCTTTAGGAAATAGAAGGGAAATTAAGAGCCTAACCATTAACAAAATGTGCCAGTAGCCTAAAGTGGCAAGCTTTGAAAACAGTGTACTTACCCTCACAAGTGATCAAATGGATAATGACAATCAACGGATCGAGATATTCGGGCTTCACCCATTCTCTGTGGAACCCTTTGGTGCCAACAACATGTTGATAGTTGGCTTTAAGAGAAAACTCGAGCTCCGTTCATGGAAGAAAAAGATGTTTGTGCCAACAGGCTCCTTCCCTGGGCAGTTTCGTGGCCGATGCAATGGATTCTTCCGTCATCTTAAAAGTGAGATGGCTGACCTTGGATGTCTTACCATCGAATCCCTTAGCAAACAATAGTGAAATCTCAGCATCATGGCCATCAAGAAGGTGAAGAAATGGACCCCATCCGGCTCGCAAAAATACTTCATGACATGCCTTAAATTTGGGAATGCGGAGGAGGTTCTGGTAACTGCCAAGCTCGTAATGGATTGGCATATTGAACAGAGGTCAAAGGATGCGGATGGATAGATAGGATGCATGAAATTGCAGGGGATGGAGCTTGATAGGTTCAGGGCAAATGGAAAATGAGCAAGATGAAGCAAAACTGACGCAAGGGTCAGTTTAAATTGAGATCCGTTTGAGCGACTGAATGATCATGGGGGAAGATTTGGCACGTTCGAATGATAGGCTATCATTCAGTTACCTTGAGTCATGTATCGTCAAGGAACTATGTGAGTTAGTGAATTTGCATAGCTATGATATGTTCAACCATGTCCAAAGTAAAACTTTGGACAAGTTGAACGTAATCCTCATTATAAAATTATAGACACAATTTACACATAAAAATCATGATGACTTAATAAATGAAACGATAGATCGCATGATAAAACTTGATGGAGGATTAAAATTGTATGATAGCCATATGATGGTCGATTAATTCATTTGATGAGACGAAATGAGTATGCAAAGATGGCATTTAATTTGATCCTTGACATGATTAGTTGATTGGATATATCAGTAAAAATCAAAATTTTAAATATCTTAGCACACTTATTAATATCATTACAAGCTAAGGTTTTATTCAACACTTCATTCAGATCGTTATTCATTTGCCTCATTCGTCACCTCATTTGGATCGTCATTCGACCCTTCATTCAACCCTTCATATAGACCTTTGTACATAAATGTGCTTTGATGGATCTGACTGCTGCTGATTATGCAGAGAATTTTCCTGGGGTTTGTCAGCACACAAGAGATGTTGTAAACCTGCTTTTTTGGAATTTTAGTCGCGTTCTTCTTTATTTTTCATTGATCAGAACGATTTTCCTTCTGCTCTTTGGATTATCCTGAAAAGCACCTATCATTTGTCATAGATAAATGAATTTATAAATATTCAGAAGGTAAAAGCAGTTCCGAGTCTCCCCCTAACCAAAAATATGGCATGTCCTCAAGCCATCACAGAAAAATTGATTAAAATTCAAATATTTCAATTAATGATCTAGGAAATAGCTTCTAAAATGCCGTGATAATTTTCGTAAGAAAATGGAATATTAACTATTAAATGTAGATGATTTAGGTATGTACATTCATAAAAAAGAATACAATAGTGCTTAAGAAGACCACATGCAGAATGACAGTGCAATGGATGTGAAAAATGCCATAGGAAAACTAGCCATCCATGACTCATTTGAAAGATCTCTTGTCATCCAAAGAATATAGACAAAGTTCACCCTAGAGTTTGTGAGATTTCTATAGTTATGGGTCCCATTTCTAGGATAGACATACCCTAGGTATTGTCTTAATTAGATGATAGGGTCCAAGTCCATCTTACATCCATTCTCTAATGACAGTATAAATAATTGGCCTCAACATGTATTCGTATACTCAGGTTTTTTGTGAGCCATGTGCATAGCAATGCATTAACCGAATCTCTTTTACCCGATATTTCCCCGCTGCCAGCAGGTCTGTTCAGTACTCGAATGATTTTATCTTGGTACCATGCAAGCATAGCCCCGCTGCCAGTGAGCCTTTTCAGTACCCCGATGGGTTTACTTGCATTTACCGAGCTTCCTTGTTTAAGATTTTACTTAGCATGGACCTGCTTCCAAGGATCCTGTTCAGTACCTTGGTGGGTTTGCTTCGTATAATGATATTTTTTAGTAAGGAAGCCGGTTGGCACTAGAGTGTTCTAATCCTGTTAAACACATAATTCAAATTTTAGAGTGAACCTTATGAGTAATTTTATTTATAATGGACTAGATTATAGATCATGTCAAAAGATAATAACCTAAAGTTGTTCTTTGACTTCTTAGTACATATTCTTCATGAAAGATCAGTAATGTTCCCCACAAAATAGAAGTATCACTCACTTTTGGGCTACCTTTTTAAAGAATGCTTAAGAGACAAGTTTTGATAATGAGTCTAGGATGAGCTAGTAGTCCATAGGTGTAAGATAGAATATTTTGAGAATCATGAGGATTGAAGTATGTCTTAAGCAATTGTTCTAATGATAAATCAGAAATGTACACATTTGAATCAAATACCATATATAGAATTATAAAAGAAAGTGGTTTGAAATGACATAAAGAACACTTTAACTTTTCACTATCAATTTCAATTTTCAACAATAATCGAAAGAGAAGGATTTAAGATGCATTATAAGTGTTTCTTTTAGAGCACTTCCCTTTTCGGATAATATTGCATGAACTGATTATAATGATAAGGTACTCATAATCAAACTATAGAACCACTTGTTAGATGATTCAATTTTATTCCAAACAAAAACATATGTACAAAGAAAAAGTCATGAAATTTAGGAGAAAGGGGAAAAGAGTCTTCCTGCCTTAATTGACAAAATTTCATAAGCTAATCATAAAAATAAATTTCCTGTACAGATGCAATCAACTGTTAGAGATGACTCTTATTATTGAAAAAAAAATATATTTACATATATACAAATGAAAATAACCCAAATAATTCAAGGACCTGGAGAAGGAAGAATTACTTCCTCTTCTACCAGCTCCATTTCCTTCTATTGTAAGGCATTCTGCACAAAATCTTGTTTATATATTGGTTGATGATAAAGTCTTAAGTCTATGTCCATTTACAACAAAGGAAATTTGAGAATCATCAATTGTCTTAATTTTAACAGATCCATTATCAAAAGCTGTAACAATTTCATATGGACCCATCCATCAAGTAGTTAATTTACCTTTAAATTTTTTGTACCTTGAATCAAAAAGCAATGCCCAGTCTCCAGTTTTGAACTTTTTTTGTTTAATGTATCTATCATGCCACTTTTTACGTTGGTTTTGCATTAAAATTGTGCGTTGAATAACATCTTTCCTAATCTTGTCTAATTCATCTATCTGCGGGATTTGTTGTCTCTGTGCTTCTTCCAGATTCATCCCTAATTGTGAAGCCATACGAAAGGTTTTGACTTGAAATTAAATAGGTAGAAGAACTTGTTTACCATAAACAAGTTCATAAGGTGTGTGTCCAGTGGCATTCCTCCAAGTTATTCTATAAGCCCACAAGGCCTCTGGAATCCTATCTGCCCAGTCTTTGTGGTGTAACTGGATAGTCTTAGTCAGGATGGCTTCTAATACTTTGTTGGTGGAATGTACTTGACCATTGGCTTGTGGGTGATATGGTGAAGATTTACAATGTCTAATACCATATTTGTCAGTAAGCTCTTTCTTCAACTTGGAGGTAAACTGAGATCCTTGATCGGTTACAATTTCCCTAGGTACACCGAATCAAGTAAATATTTCTTCATATATAAACTCTACCACAGATTTCTCTATGGCTTGGAATAAGGCTTTAGATTCTACCCACTTGGTGACATAATCTGTACAAACTAGAATGTACTTCTTGCGAGACATAGGGGAAATTGGCCCAACAAAATCTAGAGCCCATTTCTCAAAAGGCTCAATCATAACTTGGGGTTGTAAAGGCATCTCATCGGATGGCATAGGTCTACCCATTCTTTGGCAACTGTCACACCCCTTGACATACTTGGAAGCATCTTTGAAAATGCTTGGCCAATAATACGTAGAGTGTAACACTTTGTATGTTGTTATTTTGTCAGAAAAATGCCCACCGCAAGGTCCACCATGACATACACGAAGGATCTCTACCATCTCATCCTCTCGTACACATCTTCTAATAATAAGATCAGGACCAGTACGAAACAGATCATTGTCCACCCAAGAATAATTATAACTTTGAACTATGATCCTACGTTTCTTAGGTGGAGAGAGATGGTTTGGTAGCTTTTGAGTTGCTAAATAATTGGCTACGTCTACAAACCATGGGGTTCAAACAGACATAATGAACAAATGTTCATCTGGGAATCTATCATTGACAAGACTATCATTATTGCCAGTTTGAATTCGAGAGAGAAAATATGCTGCCACATTCTCTTGATCGGGACGATCAACAATGGTGATGTTAAATTCTTGTAACAGAAGAAGCCACTGAGTCACTCTGCCATTGGTGATAGGTTTATTAATTAAAAATCTAATGGAAGAGTGGTCAGTGTGTATAAAAATTTCATATCCTGTGATATAATGACGAAACTTGTTGACGGCATAGACTACTGCTAGAAACTCTTTTTCAGTAACAGTGTATTTCGATTCTGTAGGAGTCAAATTTTTACTAGCAAAGTAGATGGCATGTGATGTCTGTCCCTCTTTTTGACCTAAAACTGCCCCTATAGCTATGTCAGAAGCATAAGTGGATATATGGAAGGGAAGGAACCAATTGGGGCCCCTGAGTATTGGTGCTATTGATAGCTTTGCCTTCAAAGTTTCAAAGGCATTTTGACAAGGTTTAGTCCATTGGAATTCTGTGTCTTTCATGAGTAGTTTGAACATAGGTGTGGCTATTTTGGTGAAATTTTCAATAAAATGTCTATAATAGCCTGCGTGGCCAAGAAAACTTCTTACTTCCTTCGGAGTTTTTAGAGGAGGAAGATTAACAATTATTTCTATCTTGGTAGGATCTACCCTGATACCTTGAAGAGAGACATGATGTCCCAGAACTATTCCCTCGGTTAATAGCATCTTACATTTTTCATGACTAAGAGCTAAGTTCATTTCTTCACAGCGAATAAGAACCGTTTCAAGGTTGTCAAGGGCTTCTTGGAAGCTATTACCATAAACCGTAAAATCATCCATATAAACTTCATAGGGTATGGTATATGATCCTAGATGTTCTTCGATTGCGAAGACACAGGGTGTACTTGTAAATGTTGAGAGGCTCATGTTTTCTTGAAATTCATCTCCAAAGATTTGGTCAAGTTGGGAAAAAGACTGAGGAAAGTCTATACATGTTGTGGAAGAGATAAATTGGTTCAACACATTTTTGGTATTTTGTTCTTGAAGTGCCCAAGAGAAATCACTAACAAAGGAAAATTCTTCCAAGTTCTCATCCCCGAAAGGACAATCTAACCAAAATAGGTTTTCAGTTACTGGCTGTGCTGGTGGGTATAAAGCTAGTTTTCTTATAGATAACCCATCAGAGATAATCATCTCTCCATCCCTACATCCTATAAATGCATTGGCAGTAGCCAACCAAGGTCTTCCCAAAATAATGGGATGACTTTTGGAAGGGTCTTTTGATTCTATGACCATGAAGTCCATGGGATATTCCCATGAAGCTACTGATATAGTGATGTCATCTAAGACCCCAGTAGGCTGCACCATAGTGCGATCTGCTAATTCTAGCATTGTTGGGGTAGGGCGAAGGAACTGTCCTAAATGGAGAGTTTCTAAAACTGTGGTAGTCATCAGGTTAATAGTAGCTCCTAGATCAATAAGTGTATTTCCTATGGCAGTGTCATTGATGATAACAGTCACCACAGGGTTTCCTGGGTTTGAATACTTTGGGATTCTAGTTTGGTTTGCTATGCAATCTGACATTTCACCTATTACATGAATCGTCGGAGGGTCTTTTTGTTTTCTCCCTGGTATTTTAATACAGAGTTCCTTTATTACTTTACTATAGATCGGTATATCTTTAATGGATTGTAACAAAGGGATCTTAATACAAATATTTTTCAATTCGTTAATGATATCATACTCTGGATAAGTTACAGGTTTTTCTATTACAAGATGGTCCGGATATGGGGGTGCTTTTTCTCCTGTAATTACTTCTTCATAAGGATGGTTGTGTGTTGAATATTTAGGGATAACCACATCTTCAAGAAAGGCATCATTCAAAACTTCACTAGGTATGTTTTCTACTTCATTCTCTTCTCGGATAACAACTGATGACTTGGGATGATCTTGCAAAACTCTTCCAGACCGCAGTTGAATCTCATGTATTGGTGCGATCGAAATGGCATATGATGGGAGAGGTAACAACCCAATGTTATTAAGAGCTTAGGTTGGTTTGTTGTTAGGATTTGGTATCGGTTGTGCAGGTAATATCGTGGGTCTTGGAGGATTCATATTCTAGAAATGATGAGGTTGATTTGAAATAGGGGGTAATGAAGGAGGTACAAATCCAGGAAATAGTTGTTGGATATTAGGTGGGTAAGTATCGTTAGGCATAGGAGGAGGTGGTTAAGCATAAGCTTGTCCTCTCCATCCATGTGGCCATCGTTGTTGTTGGGCATTCTGAGGAGGGTACTGAGGCGGCCACTTTTTCCAACCTGAAGCATTCCATTGTGGAGGAGGTTGATAAGGATAGTATTAGGGTGGAATTTGTGATGATGGATCTTGATATGATGATTGATCTCTAGGTTGCCAAGGCCTCCTAGATGATTCAACAAAGTTTCCACTCTTATACACAGCTTGCAACCCAGGCAACGATGTACAATTATTAGTCGGATGTTCTTATGTACAAAGGTGACAAACTTAAACATTATTCAATGGACATTCTCATTGGGGATGTTTAGTTCTACACCTAGGACATAAACCACTCATTGTTGTATGCTCTCATCCTGTCTCTTTTTGGCTTGTAATGAATCCAATTGAGAACGCATGGCTCCTAAGATATCTGTTTTGAAATTTTCCAGTAGGTTTCCCAAATCTACCCTTGTAAATCCACCAGGACCGGATGTGTTTCCTTTTAGGTTCCTAGCATAATATTCTCGAAAGTGTCTTCCACTTTTCCCTCTGCTCCTAGAGTAATTCCTACATAGCTCACAAATATGTGAAAAAGGCTTATGAGAGATGTCTCTTGCTGCCATGAGATTAAGGTTTTCTAAGAATTCTTCTGATATTCCCTTGAGGAAGAGTGAACTTACTGCATCCTCCCGAAGATCACTATATTTAGATTTATGTAACACATAGTTAAATCTTTCGAGATAGTCTTCTAGGCTCTCATCTTCAAGCTGTTGTATTTTGAAAATATCATTGTGAGAGTCCTTAGGTTTGTAGTAATCTTGATATTTTCGTAGAAATGCATTCTTCATGTCTTCCCAAGTTCTAATACTAGATTCTCCTAACCCCATGAACCATCGAAGAGAAGAATCTTTTAATGTGGCAGGAAAGAGTTTTAGCTTTTGGTCATCTTGTAGGTAGTTATAAATCCTACACAAAATGTCAAATTCGAATAAGAATGTATTCGGATCCTCACTAATCTTCCCATAAAAGGTTGGTAGTGAGGAAGGAGGGATGCTTTTCATAGTTACATCTTGTGCAGTGTCTAGGATAGGGAATCCAAAAGTACCTTCAGTCCTAACCTCTCCCTCTTCTTCATCTTGTCGGACATGATATTCATTTTCATCCTCCATGAAGATTTGATTGTCAAAGAGAGAATACTTAGGTGGATCCTTTCTTGAAGAATATGGGATATCCCAACGTTCTGTTTCAGGAAGAGTATTTTTATTTTTAGTAGGAGAGTTGCCAGCTATGTGGGAGTCCATCTTTGAAGGTCCTACAGTTGTTTCAATCTGTGAAATAACTATGTTCACAGAACTTTCAAAAAGAGTATCTAATTTTGTAGGATCAATAAAGTCTACTAAGTTTGGACCACCTACTATTGAAAAGGTAGTGTCTTTGGGTTTTTGAACTAATAGAGGGTTGAGAGGTTCTGAAGTGTTATCCTTTCGAATTTCTTCTTGTCTAATTTCGGTCTCAATATGAGCTTGAGGTTATTCTAGTGGAATTTCTTTATGAACAGACTATTCTGATGTCCTTATGGTTTCCCCTAATTGATTTCCAGAAATGGTTTCCTTTGCTTTCCAAGTAGGACTATCCCCTTTAGGTGTCTTCCGATACCTTTTTGTTGAGTTAATAGTTGGTGTGGCATGCCCCCCGTATAGGTTAGTAGGAATTTTAGTAGGGATTCTAGTAGGAGGGATAGTTTTAATAACTCTACCTTTTGAGTCTATAGACCTATTCATGAAAACAAACTATAACTGAAATAGATTCTAACTGCATCACTACTACTGCTGGGTTTTGGGGATGCCTTTTATAACAAATGCGTAGGTTCTTACCTCTCGTCTTACCGCTCACCCGCCACCAGCCTATTTCTAAATTTCAAAGAGGAGAATTCAAATCTATAACTAAGTTTCAAAATACAGTGCTACCTATCTACAACTGAGTTCTACCTATCTATAACTCCCTGGCAGCTGCGCAAAAATGTTGAGGTGTAATTACTGTCTTAAAGAATCACCCAAATATTTAATTATCGACCAGGGTTGGTAATCTTAGAGTTGTGGCACAGTATACGCTGAGGTAGAATGGCACCTACGGTTTCAGCTCGGTAGACCTTAGAAATGTTTTAATAAAGAAAAGACCGAAAGATATTTCAAAATGAAAAACCGAGGTCAAACTTCTAGAAAATACATCTACTGAACTAGTAAACCTAACTAAACCAACAAAACAGAATAGTATTAAGCTATACTACTCTACTCTATGGACAATAATTAAAAAGATAGAAACAACAAATATTATTCTGGGAAGCAGGACTTAATCAAAACCATAACTACTTTAATGAAATTGAAAGCTACTGATTAAAAATTCCAAACTAAGAATTAAAAACAATTGTATATGAGTTCAGAAACCTATCTATGAGATAATTCAACTGAAAACTAATTATGAAACAAAGAACTTAAAGAAAAACTACAAACGACTAAGTGAATTCAACAACTATTCATACATTCAATTAATATTTCAAGACTACACTAAACTAACTAATTCCATTCTCCTTGAGGGGTCTGAGGAAGTGTACCAAATGTAATAGGAATATGAGCGAATGTATCAAAGTGACTTTCAAATGTGACAAGGAAACAAAATGGAAACAAGTCTAGTTTAACTTCTACAAACAAATGCAAACAGAGATTGTCCAACTACTATTAATTTTAAACATTATGATCTATCTTCTATCCATAAGAAATTGAATTGGAACTAATGAAATCTAGAAGTAAGTAGAAAACTTAATAAAGATATTTACTTGAACCGAATTTGATTTGGAAGCAAGTAGAAAACTTGATAAAGATATTTTATTTAGAAGCAAGTAGAAAACTTGATAAAAATATTTATTTCTGAACCAAACCCTATTTCATGAACATCTTTATTAACTGTATGAATGGGAAAGCTGATCCTATGCTTGAATTGAGAAACTATTCAAAATTGAGATAACTTGGAGAATGAAATTACTAAGTCTAATCAGAAATCAATCTTTAAGAAACATGACATAACTAAACTAAGAATGAAAATTGATGAATTCTAGAATAGTAACATATTAGCAAATCAAACATGAAAGACATAACTTGAAAAGTAGTTAAAACACAGTTAAGGAAGATGGAATGGAAACTAAGAATGATGATGAAACTAAATTAGAACTCTATGTAGTGTAAAACAAGATCTTAATTACAGTTAAGAATGCTAATTAAATGCAAGAAATATTATAGTTCGAAGACAAAATAAAACTAGATTCTAATTAAGCATAAAAACAATGCAGAAAGTATTAAGGTCCATATGACGATTCGGATGACTGTCCGAATGACAGTTCGGATGGAGGAAAACGATTTAAACTAAGGAAAGAAGCAGTTTGGATGATCTTAACTACCAGCTAGTTGATGTATATGAAACTACAGTGCAAGGAAGCAATGAATAGAGTGTTTAGGAGCTAAGATAACAAGAATTAACCTATCATAATAATTGTCTAAGAGATGAACTATTTCTATGGCATAAGAAAACAAAACTGAGATATAAATAAAACTAACCTACAGCTACAGGAAAGAAACTGACATAACTAATTCTAACTACGGCTGAACTTGAAATGTTGAACTAACTAAACTCTAGGTATTTGTAAAGAATAGGACTAGAACCAAACTAAGCAAACTAAACAATGTAAGCAAACTAAACGAACTAAGCGTGATCGGTCACCAATTACATTCTGGAAATATCATTAACATGAACAACAAATAAGATATACATATCATAAAACAAAGACATCATTTATATAAGTGGCAAAAAAACATACATATTACAAGACAAAGATATATACAAAATAACTACATGAATTAAACAAATAACACAACTTATCTACAGAAGACAAAGACAAATTATGTACATAGACGGAAGACCACTGGTTGTTGAGGGGCCCTTCTCAGCAATCAGAGGCTGTGCCTTAATCAATCAATCACCACGCACGCTACCAAGCTTTCATAAAAACTAGAATAGAGGTATATTAAATTAAAACAGATTTACAGCGTTTCTGCATCTATTTGTAGCTGAAAAGACTAAAGACTAAAAGACTTAGTCACGAAGACATCTATATATACATAATTACAAATGAGAGATCAAGTCGACCCTTTAGCGGTCGATTGCTCTAATAATAGGCAGTCTTAATGCCAGAAAACGGCTTTGCTTAACAACTCACGACAGCACATGGCCAAGGAACGACCTCATAACAGTTTACGACAGCGCACACAGCATCTACCAGATTCTACGGCATTGGTTTCCTTCACGCGATCACTAAGACGTTGATCCTCCTTTGACGTGGACAGAGAAATGTGCTATTAAGCTGAGTGTGTAGGAAAGACGGAACTTCTGGAGTGTTGATGTGAGCTGCATATGTGTTGTCAAGTGAGGTGAGTAGGAGGGAGAATCTTCTAGAACAAGGGCTCATCAACCACGATAGCCACGTTGCTAACAGAATCCACTTTTTCGTTTCTGCCTTTAATGACCAGAAATATTCCAACCGACGATCTCGCGGGCCGAATGAAGGTCTGAACGGTGGGATGGATGTGGCTGAACGTTTGCAATGTGAACACGCGTCTGAATGGAGGTCTCTTTGAAACCCATTGTCTGCAGAACAAAATCTTGTTGCTAAGCAGGTTGAGAAATGTCAAATAAACATCAATAAATCACAATATGACGATTTTTCCCCAAAATTCATATGATGTGTGAATATATGCATACTTGATCTAATTGACGGTTTGAATGGTAGAAAGAGTAACTTATCATATCAAAAATAGTGAAAATGAAGCCAATTAGAGTGTGTTTGATGATCAAAAGTGGTGACAAAATGGACACCAACAGTTATTCATGGTTGAACATGGTTGTTTATGGCAGCCTGTGGTTGGTTGGTCATGGTTAACTATGCTTGTTCATGGTAGCCTGTGGTTGGTTGGTCATGGTTAACCATGGTTGTTCATGGTTGACTAAGGTTATTCATGGTTGTTCATGATTGAAAATAGTTGACCATGGTTGATTAACCATTGTTGACTATGGTTGACCCTATTTGGATGACCATGGTTGTTCATAGTTAACTATGGTTGACCATGGTTGACCATGGTCATTCATGCTTGAGTATGTCTAATCGTAGTCATTCATGGTTGACCATGGTTAACTATGTTTGACCATTGTTGACTATGGTTGTTCATGGTTGCTTTATGTTGAATTGTGTTGACCATGGTTGTTTATGGTTGACCATAGTTGACCATTGTTGTTCATGCTTTCCTTATGGTTGACATTTATTATGATTGACTTATGTTGGCTATGGTTCCCTTATGTCGAAAGAACTAACATGATAGAGTAATAATGTAGAAATATTATGCAACATAACCACAATTAATTAATGTTAATGTTAATGTTAACATATTAACAATAATGATAATATTAATGTTTCTTAATATTAATATTAGAAGAAATTAATGCTTAATGTTAACATTATTGTTAATATTAATGTTAACATAAATATTATTATTAATTTTATTAATGTTATAAATTATATTATTAATATAATTAATGTCAATATTAATGTTTGTGAATATTAAAATTATATTATTGTTCTTGATGTTAATATTAATGTTGTTAATGTGAATGTTAATATTAGTAATATTGTTTGTGTTATTTTATTTTTTTATTTTTGGGCATTTAAAAATATTTAGATTTGAACTTGTAACCTTTAATTTACAACTTCTCATATCAATTACTCATTACCAATTACTCTACCACCATGGACTATATAAAAATATAACATTAAATAAACATTTAAATTATATATTTTAATTAAAGATGAATTTAAATTAATTTATTAACATTTAGATAATTAATTATACTCTCATTTTCATTCACTTATCCTTCTAAGTTTTGTTACACCATATAAAAGTCAAATCATGTTTATATATTTAATTTAATAATTGTAATATAAATTACTTAAAAACTCTAAATAATTATTTGTAAAATAAATTACTTAAAAACTCTAAATAACATGCATATATATTTATTTTAAGTTTTTTAATTCCATCAAATTATGAAATAATAAAATAAGTAAATTAACAATACTATTCAAATATAATTAATTAAATTTTTTATCTTTCAATAATTTGAGCTTCAAACCAAGTAATTTAATAATGAATTCGAATTAAACAATTTAAAATTTAAAGTAACAATTTAAATAATTTTCTTTATAATTTAAACAGCAATTAATTAAACCATTTAAGTAACAATGAATTAAACGATAAGTAAAGAAAAACGATAAGTAAACAATTTAGACATGGTTTTAATTTTATTGTTTTTATAATGAAAGTTTTGTAATTTTGTTTACAATGGAATTTTACAAACTGTATTAGAATTTCAAGATTTTTCACAATCAAATGTTGTAGCAGAAAGAGATGAATGGTACTCAAACGTTTAAAATCTGTATATTCTATGCAAAGTGCTCCCCGAATATTGATGGATGGGCTCAGCAAGTTTTGCACAAGTGTTTAGTGAATCATGTCTATTTCTGTACTATTAATATATTTTTTGTATTATTGATATAGACCAATGTCATTTAATAAAATTGATTGTGTATTGCGTATCTATTTAGAAAATAATTTTATTATAACAAATTAAAAAACCTAAATTAAAATCCTCCATTGAAGATGAATTGAAACGTTGTATGTATAGTGCTTTCCAGGAAAAGAACACCTTCTGCGTAAACATCAATAAAGCTTTTCATCTTCTCTTTACCTCATATGGAGGTATAGATGAACAATTTCAAAACCCTATTAAAAATTATAGATTATAAGTAAATAGTCCATAGATTTGGTTTAGGATGTGAGTATTACATGCATGTTGACTGAAAGTGACGACGTTGGGCATAAAATCATATTCATATGGGCCATTTTTATATACACACTTAATATATAAGTGAATATGTGATATTATGATTGATGTACATTATCATGTTGGGCTAAAATGATAATTACAAATTCAAATTTCAAATAAATTTTTACTACAAGTCTTAATTCTGGAAAGTCTTTTTAACCTAAATACACATTAAAAGAAAATAATAATAATAATTGTTTGAACAAAAAAACCTTCCTTCATCGGAGCCACTTTCCATGAATGAGCCGCTGTGTTTTCCTCTTCTCAATCTAAACGTGGGCCACAGTTCACAGGAGCCTTTAAAATAAACTTTGATTTCTAGTATCTACAGGTCATTGTCTCACCGTCTTGCTCCATTGTTGCCAAATTCTTCATATACAACATGAATACATAGAGTAGTCCACTCAACAACTTTGAACACTAGCTCTCTATCTGGAATTCAGTAGGTTCCAGGGCGTTGAACAGAGAGCAAAATTAAATTATTGTTTATTCTTCTTTCTCATGAACGTTCAGGTGAATTCACTATTGCCAGGATTCTATTTCCTAAATCCAAACCTCTACAACGTTCAGGTGAATTCACAATTGCCCAGATTCAATTTCCTAAACCTAAACAGACCTCTGCAAAAATTGGAAAACAACAAAATCAACATTTTTTATAATTACAATTTGACCTACCAAAAAATAGTAAAAGAATAAAGAGAATTGAAACTGCTACCCATTTTACCACTTTCTTTGGGGCCAAAAGCCTATCTAAAAGCTCTTTCCAGAGTTTATCATGAAAATGGATTTGTACAGATCTAGACTCTAACAGGTCACTCTTGAATAGCGCACTCCCCAAGATGATCATGCTCCTCAATGATTGAAATACTTGCTCCTGAATATCACAAACCACGCCAAGCTCCTCAATACCAGCTCGGTGTAAACAATGTAGTGGTCAATGGAAATGACTGCCACCCATTGGAATTTGTAAATCAATTCATAAGGTAAGTTAGAAACAGACAACATTACAATTTCCCTGCTGATGATGATCCTACAGTAAGAGGATCGAAACATGCATGTCGAGAACTAACATTACAAAAAGCAGGTTCTCTTTTCTCTTTAAATTAATCATAGTTTGATAATTACATTTATGGTATAACATAAACATTAAATTAATTAATATATGTTGATGTATATGTAACTTCGGAATGTATTTCATCTGTGTATTTTATATATATATTTATTGTACCCTTATAAGAGATGTATTATTCCTCTATAAGGAAGTGTTGTCATGTGGATGGACAAGTGTCCCAAGTGTGTGTATTTGCCGATGGATTATTAGACCACCATGTGGGGTCGGCCCTGATTTATATATAATATAATGTGGATGTATCTAAGTAGACAAGTCGGCCCCATTAGATCGCTGGGCAAAAAGGTGAGTATAAATAGATATAGGAGATCTCTATTTTATTCACTCGGAAAAGTAACTCACTCTCACTCTCAAAAGTGGTGCACTAGTGAGGAGGAGGAGTATTATCTCCTAGGAGACTATCTCAGTGTTATTTGGTTGTATTTTGGTTGAGCCATTGCTCTCTCTATCTCTGAGGAAGTTGTGGGGTTTTTCACCTTAGGTTTTTCCCCATGGAAACTCTGTGTCTCTTGTCTTTATGCTTTTGATTCTTGTGATGCTTGTCATATTATGATTGTCATGCATTGATATACTGTAGATGTTATTCTCTCAGCAAAGATCCTATAGTATTGTGAATTAATACTCAAAATTTAACATGGTATCAGAGCTAACCTGAGAAGAAGACATTTTGCAGTGACGGAAGCTTGAGTTCCTTGTTTATTGGGTTTCTCTCCACAGATTTTTGAAAATCAGTATAGTAGATTGACTCTACTCATCAAAGTGCATCTATCTGTCCAATCAAAACTCAATTTCGAGCATTTTCAGATTTGGCCCTAAAAATTAGGGTTTCCAAAAAAAATAGGAATTTCTGGAATCTGAAGACACAGCTGGAAGCTCCTTGCAAAAATCGAAGTTTAGAGCTTTGGATCGAGATTTTTGGCTGGGTAGATCTCTGAGAAACTCAAACCCTAATTCATGGCTCTCCCGAGTGAACCCGGGAGGACAAAAAGACAATTTTGAAGGGCAAGACTTTGCTGATCTCAAATTCTGAATGTACCAGGCTGATCAGCTCACCAAGGTGCATCTTTCTGCCCTTTCAAAAATTTGAAATTCACATTTTGAATTTTTAGGGTTTCTCTGACAAACCCTAATCCGGGACGAGATCCAGTTTTCAGCACTTCAAGTGGTAAGTCCTAAATCTTTTCTATTTCCATTTGAAGTACTCTTTAAGATGTCTCTCCACACCAAGCTTGAGGATAAGCTTGAAGGGGCTGATAACTTCCGAGCCTGGAAGTATAGGATTGGGTTAATCGTGGAAGAGAATGAGTTGGACTCATATGTGAAAGAAGACATCCCTATCCTAGAGGATGAAGAGGCCAAGGCATTGCATAAGAAGAACTTGGTCAAGGAAAAGAGAATCATTGCTGATTCTATCAAAGACCATCTCATACCCCATGTGTCTTCTCTTAAGACACCCAAGGAGATGTTTGACTCTTTGACCAAGTTGTTTGAAGGGAAGAACATAAATCGGAAGATGACCCTGCGGAACCAATTGAAAGGAGTAAAGTTTCAGAATGGAGAAACCATTCAATCCTATTTTTGAAGGGTCTCCCAGATCAAGGAACAACTAGAAGCAGTGGATGAAATGGTGGAGAATGGTGAAGTGGTGATGACCACTCTAAATGGCCTACCCAGGTCATGGGATTCCTTTATCCAAGGAATTTGTGCAAGGAAGAAGTTGATCTCTTTCAGTAGACTATGGGAAGAATGCTCACAAGAAGAAGCAAGGCTTGTGGCACGAGAAGAAAAGATGGGGAATGAAGATCAAGCTCTCACAGCTCACACCAGGAAAGGAAAGTCCAAGAGAGAGCCATCTCACTCCAAGAGATCTTCACATCACTTCAAAGAAAGAAGAATATGCTTCACCTGTAATGAGAAAGGACATATTGCCATAAATTGTCCCAAGAATAAGAAAGACAATAACATCTACAACAAGAAGAAGAAGGGTAGCAAAAGAAGGTTTCATGCTCATGTTGCCGAAGATGATGAACCCCCAAAGAAGAAGGCTAGGGCAGAAAGTGATAGCAATGATGACTCATCAAGTGAAGAAGAGTATGTTCTGATCTCTGCTCTCACAGGTACCATCTCTCATGGTTGTAATGACTGGTTGATTGATAGTGGGGCTTCCAAACACATGACTGGGTTTAAGGAATCTTTTGTGAATCTATCTGAACATGAATCACCCCATAAGGTGAAACTTGGGGATGATTATCAATACCCAATCAAAGGAAGTGGTGAAGCTTCCTACAACCTAGATTCTGGAAAATCCTTGAAGATGAAAGAAGTACTTTATGTACCTGGGCTCAAGAAGAACTTACTCTCCATTTTTGCATTGGATGCAAAAGGTATGAGGGTTGCATTTGTGGATGGCCAAGTCCTAATGTGGCCAAAGGGAAAGACCATAGATGATGCAGTAGTAATTGGAGAGCAAGAGGGAGGCTTGTATAAATTAAAGGGACAACTTGAACATGCCATGGTGCATGAATCCGTGGAGCCAAGTGAACTTTGGCATAGAAGACTTGTTCACATGCACTATAGAGCACTTCCAATTGCAAGCAAGGCAGTAGAGGGTCTTCCTGAAATCAAGACCAAACATGAAGGTGTTTGCAAAGGATGTGCAAAAGGTAAGAACATTAAGAAGGCTTTCCCAAGCAGTGAAAGCAAGGCAAAAGACATCCTGGAAATCATCCACTCAGATGTATGTGGCCCTATGTCATCCAGTTCCCTGAGTGGGTATGTTTACTATGTCTCATTTATTGATGACTTCTCCAGGAAGACTTGGGTATACTTCTTGAAGGGCAAAGATGAGGTGCTTGATAAATTCAAGGAATTCAAAACCTTGATGGAGAATCAAACTGACAAGAAGATCAAAACATTCAGATCCGACAATGGTGGAGAATTCACCTGAATTGACTTCAAGAAGCTTTGTAGTGATTCAGGGATTAAGAGGGAGTTGACTGCTCCTTATAATCCTCAACAGAATGGTGTTGCAGAAAGGAAGAACATAACTATCATGGAAGCAGCAAGGGCAATGTTGCATGACCAGGATCTTCCTATGCATCTATGGGCCGAAGCAACTAGAACAGCTGTATATGTGCAGAACAGAACATCCCACAAGATATTGGACAACAAGACACCATAAGAGGTCTTTTCTGGTAAGAAACCTGAAGTCAGTCATCTCAGAATATTTGGTTGTCCAGTATATACTCATGTCCCAAAGGAAAAGAGGACTAAACTAGATCCTTCAGGAAAGAAGGGTATCTTTGTGGGTTACAGTGAAAGCTCGAAGGCTTACAGAATATACTTTCCAGGGTTCAAGAAGATTGATGTTAGCAGGGATGTAACATTTGATGAAAACTCATCTTTCATCAAATCAAGGAAGGCACCTACCAAAGTTTATGAAGAACCTAAGGAAACAAGATTTCAGGACACTACCATGACTGAAGCAGTTCCAGAAGTTGTTCGTGAGTTTGAAGATCCACAAGAACCTGTAGATCCACCCCGTGAGGATAACTCTCTCAAGAGGAAACCTGCATGGGCTAGAGAGCTCATTCAAGATACAGAAAGATTTGGTATTCCAGAAGAACATAGAGCAAAGAAGAGAACTAGATCACAAACCAACTATGTTGCTTTACTATGTGACATTATGAATAAAGAGCCTTCCAGTTATGAAGAGGCAGTGGAAAAGAAAGAATGGAAGGATTCCATGGTTGAGGAATACCAATCAATAATGAAGAATGATGTTTGGGATGTTGTCCCAAGACTTAAAGAGAAGTCTGTTGTGACTTTTAAATGGATCTTCAAAATCAAGCATGCTGTAGATGGCAGTGTGGAGAAATACAAAGCAAGATTCGTAGCTCGTGGCTTCTCTCAGAAAGAGGGAATAGATTATGAAGAAACTTTTGCACCTGTAGCCAGGTATACTTCCATCAGAACAGTACTTACCCTGGCTGCAGGTATGAAATGGAAAATACACTAGATGGATGTCAAGACTGCTTTCTTGAATGGTGTAGTTGAAGAGGAAGTATATGTGGAACAGCCACTCGATTTTGAAATACATGACAGGGAGTCATATGTGTGTAGATTGAAGAAAGCCTTGTATGGCTTGAAGCAAGCTCCCAGAACTTGGTATGGTAGGATGGACAGTTTCCTATCTAGCTTGGGATTTACCAAGAGTAAAGCGGATTCCAACCTTTACTACAAGGTTGTGGAAGGGAATCCTGTGATTCTAGTCCTGTATGTGGATGACTTATTTGTAACAGGAGATGACAGACTGATTGCAGATACTAAGAGGAAGCTTGCTGCTGAATTCGATATGAAAGATTTGGGAATGATGCACTATTTCCTAGGTATGGAGGTGTGGCAGAGTGCAGGTGGGATCTTTCTTGGTCAAGGGAAGTACACAGTAGATATCCTGAAGAGATTTGGGATGATGGATTGCAAGGCCATGGCCACACCTATGGCATCGAATCTGAAGCTTCTATGTGATGCTTCATCTGAGCCGGTTGATGTCTCCATGTATCGTCAGATGATTGGGTCCCTGATGTACCTGACGAACACGAGACTGGACATTTGCTTTGCTGTGAACACATTGAGCCAGTTCTTGACGGATCCGAGGAGTGTTCACCTGATTGCTGTAAAGCATGTTCTGAGGTACCTGAAGGGTACAGTGGATTATGGGCTCAAGTATGACACGAATCAAAAGTTTAACCTGTAGGGTTATGTTGATTCAGATTGGGCTGGCAGTGCTGCAGATAGGAAGAGCACATCTGGGTGTTGTTTCAGTATGGGATCAGGTGTGATCTCTTGGTTTAGCAGGAAGCAGTCCTGTGTAGCACTGAGTACAGCTGAGGCAGAGTATGTTGCAGCCTGTTTAGCTAGTTGTGAGGCAGTATGGCTACGAAAGCTACTGTATGAGTTATTTGATCTCCCGTTGGATGCTACTGGTATCTTCTGTGATAACCAGAGTTGTGTGAAGCTGTCCGAGAACCCAGTGTTTCATGACAGGTCGAAACACATAGAGATCAAATAGCACTATATCAGGGATATGGTGCAGAGAGGAGCTGTGAAGCTCATGTATGTTGCGACGGATGAGTAGATTGCAGATGTGCTGACGAAGCCACTAGCCAGGGTGAAGTTTGAGTACTTCAGAGAGAGGCTTGGCGTGCTTCAGATCGAGGACACTTCGAGGAAGAAGTGATGGACACATTTGCTGAAGCCATTCCAAGCATGTTGGAAGGAGGATCCTTCACATGGCTGTGGATGTAAGCGCTGGATGATGAGCATCAGGATGATGTTTTGGTTTCTGCTTGGATATGATCAGTTGGATCATTTATATGTATGTATGCATCATGTTGGATGCTGGATATGATTAGTTGGATCATTTATATGTATGTATGCATCATGTTGGATGCTGGATATGATCAGTTGGATCATTTATATGTATGTACGCATCATGTTGGATGCTGGATATGATCGGTTGGATCATGTGTTTGTATTTTGTATGTACGCATCATGTTGGATGCTGATGGATACATTGTGTGGATCATGTATCTTTGTATGATCAGGTAGATCATGTATGTTGATGGATACATTGTGTGGATCATGTATCTTTGTATGATCAGGTGGATCATGTATGCTGATGGATACATTGTGTGGGTCATGTATCTATGTATGTATCAGGTGGATACTTGGTGTGCATCAAATGGATGCATTGTATGATCAGGATGATTGAGGATGACGAGCTTCTCCAGATGACATGCAGCAGGATGTTGCAGTGATGATGATCAGGATGATCATGTGTACATCAGGATGATGTTTGATGAGTATCAGATGATACTTTGTGGCTGTGGATCAGGTTGTGCAGGTAAGCATGTAATTTGTGCCCTGGGAGATTTGTATATGGTCTTTCGAGGTTTTGCCTACGGCATGTAATTCGGTGCCCTGGGACATCTGGCAAATGCTCTTTCGAGGTTTTGCTTGGAAGGACATGTAATTTGTGCCCTGGGAGGTCTATAGATAGTCTTTCAAGGTTTTGCCTATGGCATGTAATTCAGTGCCCTGGGATATCTGGCAGATGCTCTTGCGAGGTTTTGTCCTATGGCATGTAATTTGCTCCCAGGAGATCTGGATAGGATGAAAAAGGCCTTAGATGCTTCAGCCATGTTTTTCCATGACCACATATAATTTGCTCCTGGGAGATCTGGATAGGATGAAAAAGGCCTCAGATGCTTCAGCTAGGTTTTGTAGTGGACCACATGTAATGTGCTCCTGGGAGATCCGACAGGTAGAGCTGTGTGCTTGTAACAGCCTGGGATGCTTCAGCCAGGTTTTGTGGTGAGATCACATGTAATGTGCTCCTGGGAGATCCGACAGGTAGAGCCGTGTGCTCGTAACAGCCTGGGATGCTTCAGCCAGGTTTTGTGATGGGTCACATGTAATGTGCTCCTGGGAGATCCTACAGGTAGAGCTGTGTGCTCGTAATAGCCTGGGATGCTGCAGCCAGGTTTTGTGATGCACGTAATAAGTCCTGAGGATTCCACAGTATGGCCAGTGATGATGAAGACCTGCAGATGGTGGGCCTACATCCAGTATGAAAAAGGACTGGCTCTGTAGAAATTCCTATGACAAGTAGAGTCAGAGATTGGTTGAGATAGCAGCAGTAGTGACGATGATGACGATGATGCATCGATGACGATGATCCAGAGAAGAAGACTTGTCTAGCAGATCTGTGTCGAGAAATACCTTCCTAGTTAAGAGGGAGTGTTGATGTATATGTAACTTCCGAATGTATTTCATCTATGTATTTTATATATATTTATTGTACCCTTATAACAGATGTATTATTCCTCTATAAGGAAGTATCGTCATGTGGATGGACAAGTGTCGCAAGTGTGTGTACTTGCCGATGGGTTATTAGACCACCATGTGGGGTCAGCCCTGATTTATATATAATATAATGTGGATGTATCTAAGTAGACAAGTCGGCCCCATTAGGTCACTGGGAAAAAAGGTGAGTATAAATAGAGATAGGAGATCTCTATTTTATTCACTCGAAAAAGTAACTCACTCTCACTCTCAAAAGTGGCGCACTAGTGAGGAGGAGGAGTATCATCTGCTAGGAGACTATCTCAGTGTTATTTGGTTGTAT
The DNA here is from genome assembly GCA_027924585.1 of Larix kaempferi. NCBI lineage: Eukaryota > Viridiplantae > Streptophyta > Pinopsida > Pinales > Pinaceae > Larix > Larix kaempferi. The sequence continues at coordinate 48,584,180 of BSBM01001229.1, forward strand.
TTTGGTTGAGCCATTGCTCTCTCTATCTCTGAGGAAGTTGTGGGGTTTTTCACCTTAGGGTTTTCCCCACGGAAACTCCGTGTCTCTTGTCTTTATGCTTTTGATTCTTGTGATGCTTGTCATATTATGATTGTTATGCATTGATATACTGCAGATGTTATTCTCTTAGCAAAGATCCTATAGTATTGTGAATTAATACTCAAAATTTAACAATATAAACTCCATAAAACAAAAAATTCACCTTGAACCTTTGTCATTATTGTTATCTCTTTCTTTAACCACTTCATCAATGAAGTTTAATTAAATTTTAATCAAATGCATTTAAGTATAACAAGATAGGATGATCATAAATGAATCCCGACTATACACATGTTACATTCATGTAAATCAACTCAAGCAAGCCCAAAATCTTGTTAAGAGTTGTAATCTCAATGGTCCTAAGTTAGTTAGTTAGTTGAGTCAATGGTCCTAAGTTAGTTGAGTTAGGTCATTTGTTGACCCATGGTTTATAATTGTCCATAGTATTAGCGAGTGGTTTTGGTCTTATGTGAAACTATATATATGTGTGCTTAATAATGAGAAGGCAATCAATATGCCCGTTTATGTTTATGCTCTATTCTATGTCTCTCCAAACTTTAACATGGTATCATAGCGTATGGCCTAGTCCATACTTGTTGTTATTGGGTAAGCTTTTTCACATAGTGGAAAGCACATAGGTGTAGATCAAGATGGAGAACATCGACGTGGAGGAGTAGCTTCACAGCTTTGGGGCCACATCAATTTTTTTTTTCTTTGGAAGTGCGAAGATCGAATCTTGAAGATGGTGCTAGAAGAGCTATTAGAAGAAGATGTAAGAAATCTATTAACTTCAATAGGTTCATGGCAAACCTTTGATGGAGACAATTATGAAGTATGATCTTTAAAAATAAGGAATTTGTTAAGGTCACAAGATTTATGGCATTTTGTAGCTGAGTGGATCCTAGTTATCTAGAAGCATTTGAAAATTTGACAGAGTATCAAAAGGAAAAAAGGCAAGTTGTTGCCTTAAGTATCATATAAAATGGTATAGATTAATTTCAGAAGCTTCTACTCCCAAAGAAGCATGGGATATATTGAAAGCATATTTTAGTGAAGAGGAATTTGATGTGGAAGAAGATGAGTAAGATGAAGAACACAAAGATGAGGAAGATGAAGAACACGAAGATGAGGAACATAAAGAAGTGTTTGCTCTCCAAGAAGACCTGAAAATCATTGAAAGAAGAGAAGAGGAAGATGTGAATGCCCTCCAAGAAGAGCTAGAAATCATTGAAACGAGAGAAGAGGAAGATGTGAATGCTCTCCAAGAAGAGCTGAAATATATTCATTTTTTCTCTGAGAAATTTTTTGAGTGTGTAGGTAAAATGGACAGCAACATACAATATGTTGAAAGAGAAGAAGAAGAAGAAGACTTGCACTATATTTCAACACCAATGAAAAACAATAAAATTGTTTATTGTCCAAAAGCCAAAGAAGACGTTGAGGAACACCTACTTAGCATCAAGTTCAAGAAGAAAAAGAAGAAGCAATCCAAGTACACACCAAGGAAGAAAGTAAAGCTTAAGTTTATTTGAATGAAATGTATGCCTAGCTGAGACATAGACCAAGAGGAACAATGCCTAAGTGTTGAGGCATTGATAGTGTTGAATATTGTCCCAGTTGAGATTAAGGGGGTATGTTAAGAATTGTAATCTCACCGGTCCACTACTAGTTATTGGTGCATTAATTAGTTGAGTGGTTAGTTAGTTAAGTATGACTAGGACACTTGGATGTCCAATAGTATTTACTGTCCCATGGTATTTATCCGTGGTTTTGGGTGTGATGTAATGCTATATATACTTGTGGTTAATATTGAGAAGGCAAGCCATTGCCCATTGTGTTTCTCCTCTTCTTACTCTATAAGACCAAGTTGAATGAAAAATCAGAGGTAGAAAAGTACAAGGCAAGACTTGTTGCAAGAGGTTTTGCACAACAATATGGTGTAGAATATGAAGAAACATTTGCTCCAGTAGCAAGGATGGACACCATTAGAGCTGTACTTGCAATAGCAGATCAAAACCAGTGGCCTATTTACCAAATGGATGTGAAATCTGCCTTTCTCAATGGCATACTTGAGGAAGAAGTCTATGTAGATTAGCCACCTGGTTATGCTGTCAAAGGTCAAGAACACAAGGTATGTAAGCTGAAAAAGACCTTGTATGGTCTCAAACAAGCTCCACGAGCTTGGTACAGCAGAATTGATTCTTACCTCATCAAAAATGGATTCAACAGAAGCAGCAATGAACACACTCTGTATGTCAAAACAGATCAGGAAGGTAACATTCTACTTGTTTGTCTTTATGTTGATGATATAATCTATACTGGAAATTTGATGCTAGAAGAGTTTAAGACAGTCATGAAAAAGGAGTATGAGATGATTGATCTTGGTCTTATGAAGTTTTTCCTTGATCTAGAAGTTGATCAAAGTGAAAATGAGATCTTCATCTGTCAGCATAAGTATGCTACTGAAATTCTGCAGAGATTCAGAATGGACAAATGTAAACCAACAGAAACCCCCATTGCTACAGGAACCAAGTTAAGCAAGAATGATGATGAACCAACAATAAATTCTACACTTTACAAAAGATTAGTAGGCAGCGTAATGTATTTAATTGCTACTAGACCTGATTTAATGTATGTTGTGAGTCTTATTTTTAGATTCATGGAATCTCCCAAAGACTCTCACTGGAAAGTTGGAAAACGAATACTGATATATGTTGAAGGTACAATTGATTATGGACTTTGGTACACTCATTCACAGGACTGTACTCTCACAGGGTACACAGACAGTGATTTTACAGGCAATATTGATGATAGGAAAAGCACATCTGGTTATGCTTTCCATCTTGGTACCAGCCTTATTTCTTGGGCTTCTCAGAAACAGCCCATTGTGAGCATGTTTTCAGCAGAAGCAGAATATATTGCAACAACTACAGTAGCATGCCATGCAGTTTAGCTCAGAAAACTCTTGAATGACATGGGACATACAGAAATAGAACCAACAACCATCTATTGTGACAACAGTTTTGCTATACAGTTGTCTAAGCATAATGTATTTCATAGGAAGAGTAAACACATTGACACTCGCTATCACTTCATACATGAGTTAGTCAGTGATGGAGAGTTCAGTTTGTTGTTTTTGTGGCTCTAAGGAGCAGCTTGCTGATATGTTTACCAAACCCTTGGGAACATCCACATTTGAGTTTCAGAGGAAGCACTTAGGCATTGATAGTGCTGACCACACCATCCCACTTGAGATTAAGGGGGTGTGTTAAGAGTTGTAATCTCAATGGTCCTAAGTTGGTTAGTTAGTAGAGTCAATGGTCCTAAGTTAATTGAGTTAGGTCATTTGTTGACTCATGGTTTACACTGGCCCATAGTATTAGCCAGTGGTTTTGGTCTTATGTGAAACTATATATATGTATGCTTAATAATGAGAAGGCGATCAATATGCCAGTTTATGTTTCTGCTCTATTCTGTGTCTCTTCAAACTTTAACGAATCTAAAACCCTTATGAACATAATTAAACCTCCATCCTAAATAGTTTTTGATAAACTTGAGGAAGAAAAAAGAGAGTATAGATCCTTAATCACATGATTACATGGCCAAAGATCTCAAATAGAGAAGCCTATCTACATAACAAAGAAGTTGAAACGACTGTTTACATTATTTACATTAAACAAACAATTAAAACAAAATGCGGCTGATCAATGGGATATATAATATGGTAGAAAGATGGAACGTGAGCATATTGCGGTCGATATAAAGGCATATGTCAACACGTGTGGTTTAAAATTTCGATGCATTTTTAAAAAAAATCTGAAACATAACATTTATCCCTATTTACACATATACGTAAAATTGTATATATACAAACGAACCAAATGGATAGAGATAACACAAAACGCTAACCTTATTTACACATATACGTAAAATTGTATATATACAAACCAACTAAATGGACAAACGAACCAAATGGATAGAGATAACACAAAACGCTAACCTTGTTTACACATATACGTAAAATTGTATATATACAAAACAACTAAATGGACAGAGATAAGGAGAAAAGGATAGACTAATTTTATAAAAGAAAAACCAACGAAGGGGATCAGGTAAGAGTTTTTGATCAGGTAAGAGTTTTTATTGCTTCAACGACAATGAAGACTTCATTGAAAAAAGCTCAGTTCGACATGATTTTTCAAATCTCTGCGAAGATTCAGACCAGGTTCAAACTCAAAGACTACAAGGCTGTTTTTATGACCATCAATGCAATCCAAGCGAGCATGAAAAAAAGATGAGCAGGTCGAGCTTGAAGAAATCATCGAGAGTGAGATAAATCTTGTATTGTTGCAAAACCATCACTTGATTAATACCAATAAAAATGATAAAATTAGCGGAAACAAAACAAAACAAAGTCTTGTTAGATAGACTATGGGTAGGCATCTACATGGTATCAGAGTTGAAGTCCCATGTTCAATTCCCATGACAGAGGTGGGTGTTGAAGTATTAATAGCTGTACCTCTTGGAATAAAAAATGTAACAAGATCTTGTGGTTGGTTTCAAATGTTCATCAATATCTGCAGGTTTTGGTGTAATTGCAAACCTTACATGGTATCCTAGCCTACAAGTTGCTAGCAAGGATCATCACCAACACTCTTTTTCCAGTACTGAAGACAGAACAAAGCAGTAAAATGATGGAATTTCCCGCATTGCAATTCTAACGCCATATAATTACTTCGAATGGAAGCCTAGAATTATACTTGTATCTGATAACCATGGCCACATAAGTAGAACCGAATGGAAGCCTAGAATTCTACACTAGCTTCGAAGTAGAGGCTTGTATCGGATAACCATGGCCACATACGTAGAACCCACCTCAGTATTGGAAAAATCCAAGTACTTCAAATGCATGGAAGAGGCTCATGGTCTCCTATGCATGTCTATTTCTACCGATCTATGGTTCCACATAGATGCAAGCAAGACTCCAAATGAGATCTTGAAAACATTGGTTGATCTCTTTGGCAAGCATGATTTAATGAGGGGCCATTTGCTCGAAGTAGAAATGAACTCCTTGGATCCGAAGAACTTTGACAATGTCCAAGGTTTCTTCACCAAACTTAAATCTCTCCTTCGTGAATTAAAAGACTATGGCATCGACAAATCCAAACAAGAAAAGCAACGTATTCTTACTATCATGGAAATCCTTGGATTAGAATATAGTGTATTTGTCTCCACATTTCATTCTAAAAGATTCACCTGAGGATCAACTTGGACCATGCCTTCATTGTCATAATTCATTGAGGCTTTGACACAAGAGTAGGATAAGCTCATTCAGATGGGCATTATCAAGGGCCCCAAGGCACATGCACTTGCTATGCATGATGGGAGAAAATCTCAATATCCTAAATCCAAACCTAAAGGCAAAGGAAAGGTGCATGCAGAGTGGAAGAAGGAAGGGTACTCCAAACCCTTTAATGATTCCTCTGCTTCCAAAGATGGAAAAAGAAAGAAAGGGAAGAAATGTGATTACTGCAATTGTTGGAGCCATCCAGAATTTGAATGCATGAAGAAGAAAATAGATCTTATGCCGCAAATACTTCAGAAAAACAATCTTGGGGACTTCAGTCTTGAGGATGCCAAGAAGAAGACAAAAGATCAAACCCCTAAGCAAGGTAATCCTCATGCATTAATAGCTACTCATTCTTCTCTTGACGCATGGCTTGTAGATTCAGGAACTTCACATCACATGACAACCATAAAGGATATTCTATCTTCTGTAACTGCATGCACATGGCCTCTTATCCTCATGGGGGATGAATCTCCAGTTGAGGTCACTAGAAAAGGGAGAGTGGAACTAGATCATGGAAGCTTTGAGAACCTCTTGTATGTTTCTCAATGTTTAGTGAATATTCTCTCGGTGTACCAGATTTCAGGAAAAAAGGTGGAGTTCACACCAAACTTTGTGTCCATATTTGACATACAAAACAACTCCAAAATTTTTGTCACGGAGGTAAATCATAGATCTTGGTTATATTTTTTTTTGAATTTTATTGAACTTGATTCCTTTGTACTACTTACACATGATGATGACAGTAGTAGATTATGGCATGAGAGGGTAATGTGAAATTCAGGTACATGCAACAACTTAGCAAGAAGGGGATGGTCACTTGGTTACCTAATATCCACTTTTCTGAAGGGGTTTGTGAATGATGTGTCCTTGGAAAGAATCCTCAAGAGAAGTTTGATAAGGGGAAGGCTCGCAGGGCCTCATCTCCATTGGATCTAATTCATAGTGATATTATGAGACCATTCCCACATCCCTCTATCAACAAGGCAAGGTACATGCTTACTTTTCTGGATGATTAATCACATTATACTTGGGTATTTTTTCTCAGATAGAAGTTCGAGGTCCTTGAGCATCTCAAAGAGTTCAAAGCAGTTGCTGAGATTCAATCAGGGATTAAGATCAAAGTCCCCTGTACAAATAATGGGGGGGAATATGTAAACATAAATGTTCAGAATATTTGTCTTGAGGTTGGGATATAGTTGCAGCGCATAGCACCATACAATCTGTAGCAGAATGGAGTTGTTTGGCAGAAAAAAAAATCTCTCAAAGAGAAGGCTAGTTGCATGCTACATGCAAAGGCACTTCCTCCCAAGCTTTGGGTTGAGGCACTTAACTATGCCAATCACATTCAGAATAGATATCCTCACATATATGTTAAGGACTAGATACATTTAAAGGCTTGGAGCAGAAACAAACCGGAAGTCACCCACTTCTGTATCTTTGGATCATGTTCATGGGAACACATTCCCTTATAGAAGAGGAAAGTATTATATCCACAGAGTGGCCCATGCATATTTGTCGGTTATCCTGATGATGTGAAGGGATACAAATTATTTGATCCCCCTACGGACCAACTCTTCATTGAGTGAAATGTCCAATTCGAGGAAAGTCCCTCGCATGCTCCACATAATCCACATGTAGAGGATTTCGTACTTCCACCAGTTGCGGATGATAAGTCCATACATTCAGATCATGCTATAGATCTCAGTTCTGATACAGAGTCAGAGCATTTAGATGCAGAGTTAGTACATGCAGAATTTGATTTAGTCTCCCTTGTGAGAGATCAGAGAACAAGGATATTAAGGGAGATATATGAGAAGTCCACACTTCAGGATGCATGAGACCTTGTTGGGGATTCAACAGATCTAAGGAGGACCATATATCAGCTTGAGGATCCTCCTCATGTACTCACTGCCACTGAACCCATGATGCCTTCACATTGTTATATGGTTCAGTATTTAGACTTGCATACCTATAGAGAGGTTGTAGGGAACCCCTTATTGGAAGCAACCATGCAGCAGGAGTACAACTCTCTCCTCGAGAACCGGACTTGGGATTTGGTTTCGCTTCCTTCAGACAGAAGCTTGTCAGATGCAGATGGATCTATAGGACCAAAAATGAAATAGAAGGACATGTGAGAAAACACAAGGAAAGACCGTTTTCCAAGGGATTCCAACAAATCCATGGGATCAACTAGGATGAGACATTTGCTCCAGTAGAAAATTTGGATTCCATCAAGTTGGACCTTGGCATTGGAGTAGCCAAGGGATGAGAAGTACATCAATGGACGTAAAGAATGTTTTTATTCATGGAGATATCTCAAAGGATATTTATATGGAGCAACCTCATGGATTCATACAAAATTCATCTTTAGTGTGTCAACTTAAAAAGTCTCTCTATGGCCTCAAGTAAGCGCCTAGAGCATGGTACGCAAATATGGACTCCTACCTTATCCGCCCGATACTAATGTCTACATGTTGAGGACTGCTGACTCACTTTTGTTCCTAGTCTTGTACATGTATGACCTTTTGATCACCAATAGCTCAGCTTCAACAACTAATACGGTCAAGGGAACTTTTCATGACATATTTTCGATGACAAACATGGGTCCACTCCACTTCTTTCTTGGTCTCGAGATCAATTAGAATGCTTCAGGCATCAAGCTATCTAAAAATAAGTATGCTTAGGATATCTTGGTAACATTCCACATGACAGACTGCAAGTCTACACCTACACCCTTCTTATCTAGGGTTATACTTGAGGATGGTCAGGACACACCCACAAGGGGTTCACTAGCCAGGAGATATCATATCACGTCCATTCATATTGGGGGTTTGAATACTCCTAAAAACCTAAAAAAAAATATTGCCTCGTATTAGGGGATCAAGGGGGGGTTTTTAATTTGACATAGTAATATAAATATTGGGGGTTATTTTATTTGGGTGGGATGAGGAATAACCTCCAAATCGTGGGATGTATACATACCTTCAAATCGTGGGATCAATTCATACCTCCAAATCATGGGTTGGATTTATCCCAGTGCTATTTTTTGCAAAAGAATAACCTCCAAATCGTGGGCTAGATTCATACCTCCAAATCATGGGATGGATTCATATCAGTCCTAACTACTGATAAGGAATAATCTCCAAATCGTCGGCTGGATTTATGTTAATTTTTTTGATAATTTCATTCAATATTATCTAGGATCACTAAGAGAAAAACATGTACATCATATCAATCAAAAAACACAAGAGACAATAGACACAGAGTTTCCTCGGGGAAAACCAAGAAGGTGAAAAACCCCGCAACTTCCTCAGAGATAGAATAAGCCACAATACAAGATCACAATGATCAAACCCAAAGAGATGTCTCTAGTAGATACTCCTCCTCCACTTGTGCGCAACACTCTCTCTCAACTATGCGAGTTGGATGAGTGAGTGAATGAATAGAATGAGAGACACAACCTCTCTATTTATACACTGACTTGACCTGCCAATAAACTAACCGGGCTGACCTCCTAAAGAAGTCTAATAACCCAACCACTTAATTCAACCAGGGTCGACCCCACACTAGTGGTCTAATAACCCATCAAATATAAGTTGTGACACTTGCAACACTTGCAACACTTACAAATACAAATGACGACATTTATGATTGGAGGAATAAAACATCTCCAACATGAATATAATACAGTACAAGTGTAATACATAGAAGAATATCTTCCGAAGTTACAAATACATCAACACTCCCTCTTAACTAGGAAGGTATTCTCTAGACACAGGTCATCAATACATATCGGCACAAGTCTTCAATTCTGGAGCTGGATCATCGTCACTGGATTACGGAGCATCATCATCATCACTGTTGCTGTACCCGTCATCTCGATCATTGGGATATCTCAGAATTCTTCTCGTCATAGGAAGTTCTACAGAGCCGGGTGTAGGCCTAGCCTCCTGTAGGTCTTCATCATCTGTGCGAACAGTTAGATAGAGGTGGATTCTCAGGACTAATTATGTGTTGATGCAATACCTGACAAGAGCATCCCAGGAACATTTTACGTGCTTAAGCATGACCGAAAAGATCTACCAGGACTGATTACATGCATCCCTTCACAATACCTTTAAAGAGCATCCCAGGATCAGTTTACGTGCCGCAGCACGACCGGAAAGATCTCTAAATAGCATCCCAGGACTTATTATGAGCACACAACTCAACCTATCGGATCTCCAGGACTGATTACATGTGAATAGGAAATACCTTAAAAGATTATCCCATGAACATTTTACGTGCCTAAGCATGACCGAAAAGACATCTAAAGAGCATCCCATGACTTATTACGAGCACACAGCTCAACCTATCGGATCTCCAGGACTGATTACATGCCTCCCTAGCAAAACCTAGAAAGAGAATCCCGGGATTGATTATGAGCACACAGCTCAACCTATCGGATCTCCCAGGATCTTTTACATGCTACTGCACAACCTGCCACATATCATCCATGACCTCGAAGTATCATCCTGATACTCATGATCCAACTGATCATCATCACACAATGCATCAACCTGATGCACATCATCATCACATGATCATCCTGATCATCATCATAGCATCATCTTGATGCATATCATCCAGAGCATCATCCTAATTCTCATCACACATGATCATCCCGATCATTGTCACAACATCATTCTGATGCATATCATCTAGATATTGTCCTGATGCTCATCACATAGTGCTTACATCCACATCCATGGGAGGATCCTCCTACCACCATGCTTGGAATGGATCCTGAAAATGTGTCCCATCACTTCTTCCTCGAAGTATCTTCTATCTGAAGAACACCAAGCCTCTCTCTGAAGTACTCGAACTTCACTCTAGCTAGTGGTTTGGGCACCACATCTGCAATCTGCTCATCCGTCGCAACATACAGGAGCTTCACTGCTCCTCTCTGCACCATATCCATGATATAGTGATATTTGATCTCGATATGTTTCAACCTGTCATGGAACATCGGGTTCTCAGACAACTTCACACAACTTTGGTTGTCACAGAAGATACATATAGCATCCAATGGGAGATCAAATAAATCAGACAATAGCTTCCTAATCCATACTTCCTCACAACTGGTCGAACAAGCTGCGGCATACTCTGCTTCAGCTGTACTCAGTGCTACGCAGGACTGCTTCTTGCTAAACCAAGAGATCACACCTGATCCCATACTGAAGTAGCACCCCGAAGTGCTATTCCTATATGCAACACTGCCTGCCCAATCTAAATCAACATAACCTTCCAGGTTAAACCTTTGATTCGCCTCATACTTGAGCCCATAATCAACTGTACCCTTCAGGTACCTTAGAATATGCTTTACAGCAATCAGGTGAACATGTCTAGGATCTATCAGAAACTAGCTCAAGGTGTTCACTGCAAAGAAAATATCTGGTCTCTTGTTCGTTAGGTACATCAAGGACCCAATCATCTGACGATACACCGTGACATCAACTGGCTCAAATGAAGCATCAAACAATAGATTCAGGTTCGATTCCATAGGTGTGGCCATGGTCTTGCAGTCCATCATCCCGAACCAATTTAGGATCTATATTGCATACTTCCCTTGTCCAAGGAAGATTCCATCTGCACTCTGCCACACCTCCATACCTAGAAAGTAATGCATCATCCCCAAGTCCTTCATCTCGAACTCGGCAGCAAGCTTCCTCTTTGTGTCGACAATCGACCCATCCTCACCTATAACAAACAGGTCATCCACATACAATAGTAGTATCACTAGATTGCCTTCCTCAACCTTGTATTAAAGGTTGGAATCCACTTTACTTTTAGTAAATCCCAAACTACATAGGAAGCTCTCTATCCTACCATACCAAGTCCTAGGAGCTTGCTTCAAGCCATACAAGGATTTCTTCAACCTGCACACATATGACTCCCTGTGTCATGTGTCTCAAAACCGAGTGGCTACTCCACATACACTTCCTCTTCGACTACACCATTCAAGAAAGCTGTCTTGACATCCATCTGGTGTATCTTCCACTTCATCACTGCAGCTAGAGCAAGTACTATTTTGATGGAAGTGTATCTGGCTATAGGAGCAAAAGTCTCTTCATAATCTATTCCCTCTTTCTGAGAGAAGCTACGAGCTACAAACCTCACCTTGTATTTCTCTATGCTACCATCTGCAGCATGCTTGATCTTATAGATCCACTTGGAAGTCACAACAGACTTCCTTTCAGGTTTTGGGACCACATCCCAAACATAATTCTTCATGATCGACTGGTATTCATCGACCATGGCATCCTTCCATTCTTTTTTTTTTTCTACTCTTCATAACTGGAAGGTTTTTTGTTCATAATGTCATAGAGCAAGGCAACATAGCTGGTGTGTGACCTTGTCCTTTTCCTTTCTCTGTGTTCCTCTTTTGGAACACCATACCTTTCTGCATCTTGGATGAGCTCTCTGGCCCATGTAGGTTTCCTCTTGTCACGAGAGTTCTTCTCATGGGGTAGATCTATAGGTTCTTATGGATCTTCAATTTCACAATCTTCTTCTGGAATTGCTTTATTCATAGTGGTGTCTTGAATTCTGGTTACCCTTGGTTCTTCATTGTCTTCAACAGGTGTCTTCCTGGATTTGATGTATGCTGAGTCTTCATCAAAAGTCACATGCCTGCTGATGTCAATCTTCTTGAACCCTGGAAAGTAGATTCTGTAAGCCTTCGAGCTTTCATTGTAACCCACAAAGATGCCCTTCTTTCCTGAAGGATCTAGCTTTGTCCTCTTTTCCTTTGGAATGTGTGTGTATACTGGACAACCAAATATTCTGAGATGGCTAACTTCTGGTTTCTTACTAGAGAAAACTTCTTCGAGTGTTTTGTTGTCAAGTATCTTGTGAGGTGTTTTGTTCTGCACATTTACAGTTGTCCTTGCTTCTTCTGCCTATAGGTGCATAGGCAGATCTTGATCATGCAGCATTGCCCACGCTGCTTCCATGATAGTAGTTCTATTCTTCCTTTCTGCAACACCATTCTATTGTGGATTATAAGGAGTAGTCAACTCCCTCTTAATCCCTGAATCACTGCATAAATTCTTGAAGTCTCCTGAAGTGAATTCTTCGCCATTGTCGGATCTAAAGGTCTTGATCTTCTTATCAGTTTTATTTTCTATCAAGGCTTTGAATTCCTCGAACTTATCAAACACTTCATCTTTATTCTTCAAGAAGTAAACCCAAGTCTTCCTAGAGAAATCATCAATAAAGGAAACATAGTATACATACCCACTCAGAGAACTAGATGACATTGGACCACATACATCAGAGTGGATAATTTCCAAGATTCCTTTTGCTTTGCTTTCACTGCTTGGAAGTGCCTTCTTTGTGTTCTTTCCTTTTGCACACCCTTTGCAAATACCTTCATGCTTTGACTGGATTTAAGGAATACCTTCTACTGCTTTGCTTGCAATTGGTAGTGCCCTATAGTGCACATGAGCAAGCCTTCTATGCCAAATTTCACTTGGCTCCATGGATTCATGTACCATGGCATGTTCAGGTTGTCCCTTCAATTTTTGTACAATCCTCCCTCTTGCTCTCCAATCACCACTGCATCATATATTGTCTTACCCTTTGGCCACATGAGTACTTGGCCATCTATAAATGAAACTCTCACTCCTTTTGCATCCAAAGATGATATGGAGATAAGATTCTTTTTGAGTCTAGGTACATATAGAACATCTTTCATCTTCAAATACTTCCCAGAGTCTAACTTGTAGGAGGATTCACCACTTCCTTTTATAGGATATTGATAGTCATCCCCAAGTTTCACCTATGACTCATGTTCAGATAGGTCTATAAAGGATTCTTTAAATCCCGTCATGTGTTTGGAAGCCCCACTATCAATAAGCCAATCATCACACCCATGTGAGATAGTACCTGTGAGAGTAGAGATCAACACATATTCTTTCTCACTAGAAGAGTCTTCACTTTCTTCCCTATTCTTCTTCTTGGGAGGTTCATCATCCTCAGCAGCATGAGCATGATGCCTCTTCTTGATGTTATTCTTGTTGTTGTTGTTGGTAACTTCTTTTCTTTTCTTGGGACATTCTGAGGCAAAGTGTCCTTTCACATTACAATTGAAGCATCTCAGATCTTTCTTCTCTTTGTAATAAGGATGAGAATATTTCTTGTCGTGAGATGGCTCCCTCTTGAACTTGCTTTTCTTGGTGTGAGCTATGAGAGCTTGATCTTCACTTTCCATCTTTTCTTCTCGGGCCACAATCCTAGCTTCTTCTTGTGAACATTCCTTCCATAGTCTACTGAAAGAGATCAATTTATTTCTTACACAGATTCCTTGGATGAAGGAGTCCCATGACCTAGGTAGGCCATTCAATGTGGTCATTACAATTTCTCCATTCTCCACCACTTCATCCACAACTTTAAGTTGTTCCTTGATTTGAGAGACCTTGGAAAAGTAGGATTGATTGGTCTCTCCATTCTGTATCTTTACCCCTTTCAATTGGTTCCGCAGAGTCATCTTCCGATTTATGTTCTTTCCTTCAAACAACTTAGTGAAAGAGTCAAACATCTCCTTAGGTGTCTTTAGGGAAGACACATGGGGTATGAGATGGTCCTTAATAGAATCAACAATGATTCTCTTGGCTTTGACCAAGTTCTTCTTGTGTAAGGCCTTAGCCTCTTCTCCCTCTAGGACTGGAACCTCTTCACTTATGTAAGTGTCCAACTCATTCTCTTCTAGGATTAATCCAATCATATACTTCCAGGCTCATAAATTATCAGCCCCGTCAAGCTTATCCTCAAGCTTGGTGTGGTGAGACATTGTAATGAGAAACTCAAATGGAAATAAAAGATTTAGGTCTTACCACTTGATTTGCTGAAAACTGGATCTGGAGCTGAATTAGGGTTTGGCAGAGAAACCGTAAAAATTCAAACTTTGAATTTCAAACTTCTGAAAGGATAGAAAGATGTGCCTTGCTGAGCTAGTCAAGCTGGTATACTTTGATTTTGAGGTCTGCAAAATTTGACACCTCAAAATTGTCTTTGAAACTTTCGGATCTATTGGACCAGATCCCGAATTAGGGTTTGATCAAACTCGGTCTTCTGCACAACCAAAAAGTTCGATCTTATGCTCTAAACTTCGATTTTCTTGAGGAGCATCCAACCGTGGATTTAGATTCTAAAAATTCCCACTTTGTCCAAAACCCTAATTTTCCGTAGCAATGACGGGCCAAAAACTGAAAATGCTCAGAATTGAATTCCGTCTTGACAGAAAGATGCTCCCTTGCTAGGAGAGTCAATCTAGCCTCCTGCCTTTTATGATATGTGGAGAGAAACCTAAAAATTAAGAAGCCCTGGCTTCCATAGCTACACAGTGCCTTCTTCTTAGGTCAGCTCTCATACCATGTTAATGTTTTGATAATTTCATTCAATATTATCTAGGATCACTAAGAGAATAACATGTACATCATATCAATCAAAAAACACAAGAGATAATGGACACAAAGTTTCCTCAAGGAAAACCAAGAAGGTGAAAAACCTCGCAACTTCCTCAGAGATAGAATAAGCCACAATACAAGATCACAATGATCAAACCCAAAGAGATGTCTCTAGCAGATACTCCTCCTCCACTTGTGCGCAACTCTCTCTCTCAACTATTGGAGTTGGATGAGTGAGTGAATGAATAGAATGAGAGACACAACCTCTCTATTTACACACTGACTTGACCTGCCAATAAACTAACTGGGCCAACCTCCTAAAGAAGTCTAATAACCCAACCACTTAACTCAACCAGGGCCGACCCCACACTAGTGGTCTAATAACCCATCAAATATAAGTTGCGAAACTTGCAACACTTGCGACACTTACAAATACAAATGATGACACTTATTATTGGAGGAATAAAACATCCCCAACATGAATATAATAAAGCACAAGTGTAATACATAGAAGAATATCTTCCAAAGTTACAAATACATCAACAATTTATACCTCCAAATCATTAAACTTATAAAGTCTTCTTTTTTTAAGAATAATTTTCTTCATGAATGGGATTTATCTAAGCTTTCATTGGCCCCAAGGCCATGAAAATGGGTAGTAAAAAAATCATAAGAAAATAATAAAATTCATAAATGTGATCTTCCCCTTGATGAGATGTGCTCTTAAATTCCTAGTCAACTGTGTCTCCATCCATAAATGTGTTCTATCCTTTTAAATTCCTAGTGTTGTTTGAATAATTTAATGTGATATGTGCCTCCATTCGGTTGTTGAGGTTCACAATGCAAGCAATTTTCTCATCCATATTTTGTCACCCACTGAATTCCTCATGGGGCCTTCATAGTTTGTTATTTATTTTATACCACTTGAATTCCATTTTAGAAGGAAATGTTCAGGAAACTCTTGGCTCCATAGTTTTTTATATTTATATTGAATTATGGTGCTCCTCCATAGATGCGTAAATCAACCTATACAAATTTTATGGGGGTTTAAATTTTCTACTCAGTTATAATGAACTCAACAATTGAAATTATTTTTTCATTTTTGCATGAAGCATGATTTACATTTCCGTGGTTGTTACAAATTAAAAAAGACAAAAAATACAACCATCCTCTAAAAGTGCATCTCCCCAAAAAAAACTTATTTTTATGCACATAAGGGCCAATTCATGTAGAATAAATTAAAAAAGAAAAAGAAAAAAAAAGCATATTCCATCTCTTAGATATATGCATACCTTCCTTTGAATTTGTTCTTAAACATCTATATATACTTTTCGTTTAAAAAAAAAAACAAAAAAAAAGAGGATTGGGATAACTCCAATGCTCAATGGTTGTTTCAATCAAACCTTGCTCCACACAACCAAGAAAAGTGAGATCATACCTTTCTTGGATCGCTGGAACCACTGAAACTTAGATCAATCTTTCTTGACTGATTATTTCATTCAACTTTTTGTATTCTTCTTTAACATTTTCACATTTCGAGTTACAAATAGTTGTTAGATTGAGTTATATTTGGCACATTCATAACTGTAATCTTAATTCTTATATGCAAGGAATCTTTCTTAACATTGTATTGAACTGACATGAACATAGGTGAAAATATAAATCTTTATTTACATACCCTATGTGTTATCGTTACCATGAAATGACATCATATAAGTTTCACCGTCGTTGTATGTTTATAACTATTGCATGCTTGAAACTTAATAATGGATATTTTTCCCTATCCTATAAAGATAAAAAAAAAAAAAAAAACTAGATACAACTCAATAAAATGTAACTAAATTTTGTTAAGTCCATTGCTTGCAAGAATAAATGTATAGGAAGTGGAGGCAATTCATTGAATCTTATGAATGAACCAAATCCAAGCTATGTATATGATCATATGGTGTTATTGGAAAGAAAGAGGAAGTTCTCTATGTTCATTTGGGTTCAAACATCAATGATGTTTGCTTTGATAGGAAGGTAGGGAAGTCCATCCACGAAAGGGTATCAATTTTTAATTTTTATGGAGTTTAGTTTATTAACCTTATAGAAAACATGAGCTCTCTATGTATATACTTGTATTTACATGATATAAAATTGGTAGATTGAAAGGATGTGGTGTGAAACATCTACAATTATCATATTTTCTAAGCATTGCACTGACTATTGGACTATCGGACTTTTACATTCTTTGTTACATTGATATCTTGACTAGGTTTCCTTTACACATTTTTCCTTCCCCATTGTTATTTCATTGGGCCTTCCACTATCCAATGCTACAAATCGATCAGTCGCCCCTACAATCTCGGTGGGATCATTATTAGCATTATACTATTATTTTATTGAACATCTTGTTTGCTTATACTCAAATACGTTAGGGATAATATTTGTTACAAATTGATAGTATGATATAAAGGGGGTATTAAAAATGGGTTGATAAAGATGGATACCTACAATATCTGGTAAAACTAGGGGTTTTCTTAATTGGAAAGGTATATTGGGAGGGGGTTTCAACAATACAATTTTATGAGGGATTTTCCATTATTGAATGAAATTAGGGATATTCTTTAATATTGTGTGAACGATCGTGCTATGTAACAAGTTCACTGGGTGAACCCCCCGTGGACACACCAGTGGTGGACAACACATTGTATCAACAACTTGTGGGGATCCTTTTGTATCTCACCCACACCCGACCTAATCTATCATATGTAGTAGGGGTAGTCTCTAGGTACATGCAGGAGCCGCATGAGTTACACTCGAAGGTTTCCATGCGCACTCAAATACGTTCAGGTCACCATCAGTTATGCGATCCACTATGTAGTAGGTTGCAAGTTGGATCTCATAGGATTCACCAATTCTGACTGGGTTGGCGATGGCATAGATCGCAAGTCTACCTTTGGGTACATGTTGAGTTTGGGATCTGGCCCAATCTATTGGTCAAGCAAAAAGCAACCAACTATTTCTCTATATTCAACAGAGGTTGAGTACAATGGAATAATCAATATCACCATCCACGTAGTGTGGCTATAGAACTTCCTCACCAAGCTTGACATTCAGTTCCACCATTGACCATGACAAAGACAACAGAAAAAACATATCGAGATCCATATGCATTATATCAGGGAGCTGATTCATGACAGTGTCATCGATTTGCAGAACTGCCCTTATGGCGAGCAGACTTCCACCATTGACCGTTACAAAGACAACAAAAAAAATATCAAGATCCATATGCATTATATCAGGGAGCTGATTCATGACATCTTCACTAAGACTTTCATGGAGCAAAAATTTCATAGTTTGTGTAATTGTCTTGGAGTGAAGGATACAGTTGCCTAGCAACTCTCTCTCTTCTTTTGATACACTATACTTGAGGGAGTATTTTTCCCATGAGGTTTTCCCTCTTTCCTCACTTTATTTTAGTATTCATTAGGTGCATTTGTTCATGGGTACCTAACATAGCCTCTGTTTCCGAAACCCATTCATTATGTATGCTCCTTAGTAGTGCTCAGGGGTGTTGGAGATATTAGCTAGAATTTACAATCTAGTAACTACTAGTAGCGTCAATCTCTCTCGAACACTCATACTTCACATGCACATGATGAGTTAGGTGAGGTATATGCATTGTAATTTGCATCAATCTCTGTTTTTACTCCTACTTAGCATGAGCATCAGAGTTAGTTGAGTTACAACATTATATCATTGTATTGTAAGATTTTTTTAATCATTGACACATAACATAAATTCCTTCACATATTTTTGTGTTCGATCTTCATCTCTTGTGTATGTGGCTTCTCTTTTCATTCACCATTGTTGTGTGTGATTAATTGTTAGATATATCCTCGTGCAGGCATCTACATCAACAAATCAAGTTAGACCTGAGCGCAAATTACGTATAAGGAAATAGAGAAAATGCAAAGAAATTATAAACACTCTCTCATTGCTGTCTTTACCATCCTTTGCTGGGTGAGATTATAAATTCTGCCACTCCTCTGTGCTGATGCATTCTCGTTTTTATAAAAGTTCTGGGACAATAGAGTCGATTATGATAGGGAGACGGCTCTAGAATGAAACATTAACCCTAAACCTAAAGCTCATGCTCACTCTCGGTGAGACTAAGGTTTTCCACCGGCCAAGTAAGTCCAAGAAAATCTAAACGAAAGAAAACACTACGATATTTCTCGGCAAATTTTAATCACTTCAGTCATATTTCCACGTGGTTAGTCTTGCTACATTCCACGTAGTCTATCTATCTTCTCTAACTAAATGCTTCATTGCATAAACTATGTATATACTGGATTTTAGGTTGTAGTCATTACTGCTTCAAGAATGCTCCTGCTACCTCAAATAAAAACTTCTAATAAACCTTGAATGAAATGCCCAGTGGGAGCTCTTAGAAATGATTTACTTCTTGGACTAGCGCATTTTATCTCCTTGTGATTGTTGTTTTAGATATTTTTTCAAAATAATTGATCTCGTGCATCGGACAATAAACTATGATTGTTATCATAGAAAGATAGCACCCAAGGCATATAGTACCCAATGCAGATACCTCATTCATCTTGCTCTATCAATTTTTGCTTCTACCATGGTTGCTATACAGTTATCATTGCTATAAATCACAAATAATGCAGAATAAGGGTACAGGTTTGACCACATTCCAAGCCGAAGTAAGGATATAACGATCATCACTAGAAAAACCCACCATCACATTTCCTCTTAAGCTGGTCGTTGTACATAAAGAATGTGCAGGATTTTGTTATAAATCCCACATTTTGATATTCCTGTCAGATGATGAAGCGGCCAACATGTACTTCTCCATCGCAGATCAACTTCTCCATCGGCCACGGCAGATGCTCTCAATGTACTTCCTCGTCTATGAGTACTCTCCCTGCATATTGATGAGGTTCACGGGCAACTAATGCCAGACTCTGTGGAGAGCTTGAGATTTCATTCTCAACAGCTGTTGCAACTACGCCTTCTGATGATGCAGTTTGAGATCCTGATATATATGATTTTAGATACTCTCAAAACATGTTTCCCAACTGTTGCTAATCTATGGCCAGGCGATGCACAAGACCGAAGGTGAACGTAACACGTGTAGCTAAATCGTAGTCGGTGATATCAGCAACGACAGGTGGGGCAACGAGCACCAACTCTTACTAACTACAGTGAATACATCCTAATGCAAGTGCAACTGATCCCTTGTAATTTGAGTTTGAGGCTCCATTAACATCTGGTTTTGATGATTTTGAACGCTTGGCTTTACGCTCCATCATTTGAGTCATCCTTTCTTTTTATGTCTTCTTGTCACCAATATCCCACATTCATTAGCATCAATAGTTTTGGAGAACTTGGTTGCCCCATGTTTGTCCATATTGTCGATCATAAACAAAAAATAATAATGCAAAGTAAAAAGTAAATATGATCGAGATCTTGTATTGTTTGTCGTATTTTTAGATATTGTTGGCCATAAACAGAAAAGAATAATACAAAGTAAAAAAAAAAATAACTTTTGTACCTAACATGTACCATAAACAAAAAAGAATAATACAAAGTAAAAAGTAATAAATATTATGTGGCCATTAAGAAGTAAGGGATTTAAACCTTAATAAAAAAACATGGTTGCATTGATTTCAACAATGCGTAAAAGATAAAGAAGTAAGAAATATTATAATTGACATAAAAAGTAGAAATATAAGAAATAAAATAAAGAAGTAAAAAATATATTATAGTAGACATAAGAAGTAGAAACAAAAGAAATAAAAAAATTACCATAGCCAACATAAAAAATAGAAGGGATTTGAACCTTAATAAAAAAACATGGTTGCATTGATTTCAACAATGCCTAAAAGATAAGTAAAAATATTATAGTTGATATGAAAAGTAGAAATATAAGAAATAAAATAAAGAAGTAAAAAATATATTATAGTACATATAAGAAATAGAAACAAAAGAAATAAAAAGAAATTATTATAGCCGACATAAGAAATAAAAAAAATAGAAGGGATTTGAACTTTAAGTCCAATTATCTCATTACTTACCAATAAACAACAAACAAATGTTCTTAAAAAAGACAAGATGTATGTTGATTTGATTAGTTGCATTGATTTCAACAATACGATGTTTAATAAATCACAAACGAATGTTCTTCAAAAACACAAGATGCATATTAATTTGATTATTTGCATTGATTTTAACAATGCATTGTTTTTTTGTTATTTACATCTATATATTGAATTCTATCAATTTAATAAAAAACATTGTTGCATTGATTTCAACAATGCATTGTTTAATAAATCATAAGCAAATGTTCTTAAAAAACAAAAGATGCATATTGATTTGATTCATTGCATTGATTTCAACAATGTCAGTCATAATAATAATTAGATTTTATAACTAAATATAATCCAAGCAAAAAAGAATTTGAACCTTGGTCTTTAAGTTAACACAAGCCCAATAACCTTACAACTTATCAATTGACCACACACAAATGTTGTTAAATAATACAAGATGTATATTTATTTGATTCGTTGCATTGATTTTAGCAATGCATATTTTGTTTTGTTTTTTACATGTATGTATTGAATTTATTAATTTAATAAAAAGTAAAATAATTTCATTGATTTAAACAATGCATTGTTTTTTGCTATTTACATTTATACATTGAATTTGTCTATTTAATAGAAAAACGATTTGCAATGATTTCAACATATTAAAGTTTTTTTTTTTCTCTATTTTATGGTATATTTTGGACTTCATGATAATATTGCAAATAATGAAGCCAAAAAAGAAAAATACGACAAATGTATAGAAGAGAAAGAGAAAAAAAAATCATCAGAACATATAGAAGAACATAGAAAACACGATCGTGAACTAAAGAGATCATGAAGAAGTCTTATTTGTGCAAAGGGATTTTCAAAAGCATGAATGAGAGATAATTTTAGGGTTATATAGGAATCAGTATATAACTATCAATGAATATGACATATTTGGATACATGGAATGCGATAACAAAGAAAATTGGAACTCGAATTTTGTTGATATGGAAACTTCCAATCGTGCATTACAGTTCATATCTGAAAACCGACAATTGAATGCCATTGTTCATAATAATCGTACTCAAAATGATTCAATTGAAATCTTAGCAGAGAAGCAAAGAAAATCATTTGAGATTATTCTTGAGCATTATAGAGGTGGGAACAATGAACCATGATGCAGGCCCAAGAGCCGAGGCCTGTCCAATCCCAAGGATCCTCCAATCTCTACTATGCTTTAATTTATTTCACACTCTGCCAGCTAAAACTCACTCAAAACTTCCCATTCTCTCTAGGGTGTATCTCCCCTTTTCTACACACTCTTTAAGCCTACACTATGCTTTCCTCTCCTATGCTTGGCACCCAAATCTTCACTTGCATTCGGTGTTCCTTCTTAACATACAAACCCTTCCTCTTTCTCAGACTTAAAAGCCTAGTTCACTTGAAAACAAAATGAATACACCACTCGTCACTTGATTTGCAAAAATATACCTTCACTTAAAAGCTTGACAGGTTTGTAACCATTTATCAATGACTGACTCTCACAACTCTTCACTTGAATCCCATGCAGCTCAACTCCAATGCCAAAAAAATGCCCTCTCATAACCACATACAGTCTTACCATACATCCTAGAGGCTTATTGCTATAACAAAAAATGCTTCACTCGATTCTGACTTTCCACATCATCACTTGGACCATTCATCATTGCCTCCACACCGTTTGATCAAACCAAGAGTGCACAAGAACCATTCGTTTCCTGTCTACAACTCATTTAATTACCTCTACATAGGGATCCAACATTTCTCTGCAACTTCATGAAGATTCCTCTTAAATTCTCTTCTATAACTGTCAGCGACTAATATTCTTTGTTCCCCTTTATCCCCTAGTTAACCCCGCGTTCAAGGTAATCATACATCATTGTTTCTTCACTGGTCCAAAACCTCCAGCTCGTCCCTCTAAGAGTTAGCACTCACTGTTTATCTGCTTAGTGTCAATGAATATACTCAAGCAAACCTACGAATGGCATTCATAACCTGATTTGTCATAGCAATACAACGCATAGCTACCATTGGATTCCTGTGTGTAATTCCTTCGATAATTTCTGCGCAATAACTTAAAATACCTCTGCATTTTTTGTAAGGAAACAATAGGATTCCTTTCAGTCACCTCTTTAACTGTTTCCAGCCTGCCTTCTCGTCTATCAGGTGGCTTCTAATTACTACCCACCATTTTGATGTCGGCGAATGCGCTCGAACAGTCCTGCATATGGAAATCATACTCTGGTTTTCCATTTCTCCAAACCCAGAGTGATGGTTTGGTCTCACTTCCGATCACTAGCATCCTGATTTGATTAGTACATAATCAAATGCTAAATACGATTTCTTTGAACCTCTGCAAAGAAATGAACCTCCTATAAATTATATTCATACCAATTATGGACTGGAATCATATACATTGGTACTACCCAGTCCCACAATAGTTTCAGGTCCATACAGGTACCGAAACCCTGCAAGCCGTACTTTCGCACAGGAAGAGGACTCCATTCACCCATTAGGATACATGTAACAGATAACTAATCACACAGATAAAACCATATTCATTCGTTTACTCAATCACATTACATTCAGATTGTAAAATAGATAAAACGCACACAGTGGGATGAATCTTTTCTTTTTCCTTTCAATCTAAATCTGTACATGCCATCTCAAACCCTCCGCTGCCCTCTCCTGGCTTACAATACTTTCTATTTTTTTAAAACCCTCAAGAAACTCTCTACCTCCCTTTCGAGAGTTACTAATTTTTCTAGGTTACATTCCAAGAGAGCGTTTTCTTTCTAGCTCTTCGACTCCTACAAACTTGTAACTCTTTCCTAGAGTAAAGCGACAACTCTTATTTTAAGAAAGCTACTCTTAACCCAATCTATGACTCATCACACTCAACTAACTTTTCACTACTTAAAAACCTTCCAATTTTAACTTCGAAAATTCTAGCTTTTACATGGCTTTTATAATAAACTCACTTTCTTGGGCAATACTAAGACCCCATGGTCTTGATTAATATTTGAATATTTAAATGAGCAAGGTGCTCCTGCATCAAACCACTACAAATGATAATCCAAGGAACTGCAGATACAAGAAAATCTTACTTGATTGGAGCTATTAGACAAACATTAGAAATTGATTATTTTCCAGATAAGTCACCATTACTTCTTTTGGCCCCAACCAGTGTTGCAACGTTTAATATATCTACATTAACAATGAAAAAAAAAATGG
Source organism: Larix kaempferi (assembly GCA_027924585.1). Taxonomy (NCBI): domain Eukaryota; kingdom Viridiplantae; phylum Streptophyta; class Pinopsida; order Pinales; family Pinaceae; genus Larix; species Larix kaempferi. The sequence continues at coordinate 48,608,410 of BSBM01001229.1, forward strand.
GGATTAACATTGGAGAAGGAAACTATAAATATTTGAAACAAAGAAGAATAAATAAATATTGGAAAAAAAGGAAGAAGAAATGTCAAATTTGATCACATTGTAATATAGTTGTATTTAAACATTATATAGGGTTATATTCTTTGATAACATCAACCAACATGTTGACATATATCATATTTAAACATTATCTTATTTGATCTATATTCATCTGTTGGTTGTGGAGCCTGATCTCCAGATTTTGAGATATTATTATTCAGCCATGTTTGTACCCTAGGTTTGGTTATGATCCCAGCACGGTCCCCAAGGGGTTCGGGGGCATAGCCCCTGAAGAAAATTTTTGGGATGTTTTGTCAACACATTTCGGGCCCATGGTTTTGGGTAACCCGTGGTATTTTCCAATTGTATTTCCCCTTTATAAGAAAGACATTGTAATATGGCTAGGGTTGATGTATTATGTTTTATGCATTGTAAAGATCTCTGAGATCGTGAAGAGACACTGTGAGACAGTGAAGAGGAAGTGCAACAGCTGTGCTGCAGGTTGTGTCCCTTCACCTTGCTGGACGGTATAGTAAAAAGGACTGGCAATTTCAGTGTGGACGTAGCCCATCTTGGGTGAACCACGATATATCTGTGTCTCTCTTGTAATGTGTATGTGTGATTATATTTTCATTTTTGTTTATTGTTATTGCTCTACGATCTTGTTTTTCTAACATCATCTGCATTGTTAAGAATTTTGATGAAATAATCCTCATAATACTTACAGTATGATAATACTCATAATTCTATCTGTGTTTTCAACTTAACCTGTTCCTTACAATGCTGATCAAACTGTAACATAACCTTTTACTGAAAACATTTTATGTTTGAAGAAGACATTGTCTTAGCTTTTATTGTAAAGTTTTATATTTTAACAAGTGTCCAAGGATGACTGTAATTGCACAATATTATTAGTTAAATAAATAAAATAGGAGACACTTACCCAAGGAGAGTTGTTGAAAGAGTGTTTATTGACCCACTAGGTGGAATGGAATCTGGGGTAGAAGGAAATGTACAAGTGGTAGCATCATGAGGCAAGTAACTAGCTGTTGGTATGGGACAACTCCCTTGAATTGTGGTCATAGTGCACTTAAAGATGGGATTGGAGCTTGAGGCTTATTTATTGAAAACTGACCACTAAAGACCTAGGCAATCTTTTTAAGAGCCATCGAATTTTGGACTGAGGTTCATCACTTTTCCTGACGAGGAAACTTACCTTGTGGTTTTGCTGTATGCACACAAGAGATTCGATGAGGGGAATTCTAGGTTTTTGATCATGGTGTAAGTCTGCCTTGTTTAATGCTGAGTGCAGATTCCTTACTGCTGAGTGCAGAGATTAAGATTTTTGGCAAGTCTCTATTGATTGCTAGTCATACAAATTGAGTTCCTTGCTTCTACATAGAGTCTTCTACCTAGTGGTTCAGTAAACAGGCTCGGGGGTCCAAAGGAGGCAAGTAGTTTGGCTGCTTCTTCTGGAGAAGGTTGGGAGGAGAAGGCCTCCTTGGGTGTTTTTCCACCCTATCTACAGTTATAGGTTCTTCTTGATACTTCATCTCTAAGTAGTTAATTTTACTTTTGTAATTGTTGATTTAGTACTCTTTAGCTAATTAAAGATAATACAGAAGTACAAGTGTGATTTTCTGATCTATTTAAGATTCTGTAGACTGTTGAATATATTTATGAATTGATAGAATAAATGCCCTCCCTGCATTTTTCCATGCACTGTTTTTTGTATCGTACTCTAATACAGGGAAGGAATATTAGAATAGATGAATGATAATGAAGTGAGTATGATGAAGGAATAGATAAAATTTATTATATTCCCTTATTTTTTTTGTTATCTTTGCAAATATTAACTATATCATATTTTTCTCAGTCTCAGAGGATTGCAGTTACATATTCGTTATGCAGATAGTAAAAATAGTTTTCTTTTATCATAGAAGAAATAACAAAAATTCAAACAATTCTAGGTTTTAGTTACAAATTAACTATTTCTTCATCGTAGGTATTAATAAACAACAGTTTATCAAATCTTTTAATACATTATAGTTTCCAAGTTGTACTGTCTTATTTCATCAACATTTATAATTTTAATAGCTGAAAAATATACTTTACTAATTACACAGAACTGCTACAAAGTACTCATATCTTTAAACAAAATCGTATCAATTGCAAACAACAGTATTACTGTATAATACCATCTCACCCTCATCACTTCTTTACATTGAAATATATTAACACTATTAAACTAGACAAATAAGGATCGAAACACATAACCTTTAAGAACAACAAAACAAGCATATGGTATGGATAGGGTTCGAAACTAGCTCACTATCAAAGGACTTCACCCTATATTTTCGACAAAGTTTCAAACAAATCTTACCACCCTATACAACAGGTACAGAGTCGAATGCACCAAAAACAAGGCATTTAGCCTATGGCTCACGGCCATATCCAAAACATAACATTACTTAAAGCTAAGTATAAAATTAAATAACGTAGGTTCCTAGAGTAAAGTTCACAGAGTCAATGCATTTCAACCTTATTACAAAAACAATCATAATATTTACATTTAGCACTTTAGCCGAAGGTCGAGTTCTGGAAATAGTTATCATTTCTCTTACATATTATTGAAATCCATACTAAACATTATGATGAGTTCTTGACCCAGCTTACGGTCAAAACCTAAATCCAGCTAAACACTAAATTCATTGCCCATACTTACATTACAGTCACGGTATCAAATGACTCGCATATTGTTTAAACTACAAACAAAAGAACCTTCCTGGTTCTAACATCAAGTAGCTATTAACAAACCTAGTGTAACCATTGACTGCATCATAAACCAAACGATTATGCAAGACTAGGTCTTAGTTTCAAGCCCGACTTCTCAAATATTTCAAAGCTACCTCCTAAACCGAAACGGTTCAGGGTTTGATTTCACAAATCAAGGAATTTAACTCTTAGCCTCTACCAACACAAAACATTTCCATAAACTAGTAGTGAAAAATAGTAATACAGGTCCTGGAAGCATCGATCTCAGACACGGCGAATACCACAACAGTAAATACAAGTAACAAAACCTTCTTATTTCATCAAATGACCGAGGTCTAAAACCCTTCATCAAAATAGTAACGTGTACAATCAAAGTTTGTACAGTAGAAGCGTGGAAAAACCATCGCAGATATAGTTCGAGGGTACCTTCCTCCTCACTCTATAAACCTGTGCCTTACGACTCACTTTTCTTACAGCATTTCTAAACAAAAACAGTAGACCACGAAACCACAACTACAAGAACTAGTAGTCTACTGAGTGGAATCTCTACAAGAACCACTGAGGCTTACCAGGCTTCACAAGAATCCAAACTAGGTTTTGTTCCGTCAACAACCAAGCCGAGGGTGCCTGTCAAAGAAATACAAAAGAATGGTTAAAAACTGAAAGGTCCAGTTCTAAAAACAAACAACAAGAAATTGCAATCTTCATAGTTCAGAGTTCAAGATAGAAAACACATTGTTACCCGGATCGAAAGAAACACCTTCTGAATATTCACTTCTTGCAAACCGACAATAGCATCAAACCCTAATCCATCACTAGTAATGCGACCAAGGAGTAATTCGGCTCTGAGATTCATTCGTAGGAACTATCTAGTAACGGGTCACGAGTTCGAAACTTGGAGGAGGTGCCTCCAGAACCTGCAAACTAACCCTAAACCCCAAACCACTCAATGCACAATGAAAACCTAAGTCATGGCTTCATAAGTGTAAAACACTGAGTAGTTAATGCAACACCATAACCGAGACAAATTCCATGTGAAGAGCTGTCATGGAGGTGCCATTAGACTATCCACCCACGAGCCTTTATTACACTTTAATTCTCCATCGCCATCGTATACTCACTTGTCATCGCATGATAGTATAGTCAGGGTTCCTTGCGTAAAGGTTGCAACATACCATAGTGTGAATAAACCAAAGGCCAAACCACCTTTTGAATCAAGTCTAAACATGAAACCTGCCATTAAGACATAACTTAGGTTAAAGGACCAACATCCTATATAATTACATATTACACATCATACTCCTTGATTAATTTATGCCGAAGGCAAACTTTAATTCCTACCCTTGTTTATATAGTACGTAGATTGCCTTTAACCAAATCTTATTTTTGCACCACGACTATATAGTTTCATCTCTATCCTAATATATAATATATTGTTATTAGATGATATAACTATGGTATTAGAACACCATGGTATAGTATTAGAATATCTATGGTATATTAACAAAGGAAAGCTTCTATAGAACAAGTTTATGACCTTAGACTTTAAACTAAGACACCATAGGTTATGAAAGTAATACACATAGGATCAAAATGATTATAGAATTACAATGTAAGTATTTGAGTAGTAGAAAAAGACCTCTATTTTGTTGTACATGGTAAATGCTTAGATTAGGAATGGTTATCCTAACCATGATAATAAAAAGATATAATATTTCTTCATATTACTATTAATAACATGTTGAGTTTTCAACACTATAGTTAAAATTACCTAAACAACTGAGTAACTGCAAGATCAACGAGAATGGATCTCACCAGAAAAGATTTACAATTTATACTATTTTCTCTTTATAAACTCGAAGGTTTAACTGATGACATTTAGGGTCTTCAAAGTTTACTTTCGAAGTACTAACTTGCTCTTACCTACGATCTGCGAAAAGAACGTTCAGAATGCTTTAGCTAATAGATAAGTAAGCCTCGGGGTGCCCATAGGACCCCTTCGTCATCAAAAGAAGAAAACAAACAGTTAGCGCATGTAAACAAATAGCAAGTAACTATATAGAACATCGACAACATTGTGCCAAGGAAACAATTCATTCACAAAATCATTTGCAGCATGTCATTAAATACAAAAATAAACATTATTATATTTCCGCACGGTTAGAATAAGCAATAAATATTATGTTATTTTTTTTTAAATTTTTGTGAATTTTTGGGATGTTACATGTGATATCAGAGCGCGAGTTCAAACTCTAGGCCTGAAATAGGCTCACGCACGCAAAACAGAAAAGTTAGTTACTGACTTTTATTTAATTTTGTTTCTGTACAGAACAACTTGATATTTAATTTGCAGGTATGGATATACCAGAGGAATCTGCAGAGGATAGATCTCCTCATAATGAGCATAATAACAACACACATAATAATGGTAATGAAGGAATTTATGTAGAGTTAAATAATCAATCTTTTGAACTACTAAGCACTGTAAAAGATTTACAATCTGAAATAAGAACTGTTAAAGAAGAGAATGAACGAATTTTGAAGGCGTAAGAAGAGTTAAATCATATTTTAATGGCAAACTACCAAAATGAGGAAAGATGAAGGAAATCAGAAGTAAATTCTGATTCTGGTACAATGTTCCACAAACATAAGAACAAGAAAGCAAAGAATGGTAAAAGTAATAATTACTCTTCATCTAAATCTGATCGAAGTAACTATAATTTTGATCAGGATAGCAGTGACAGTGATTGCTGTTCTAAGAAGAGGAAGCATAAGCATCATGAACAAATTACTGGAGAATTTAAAAAGATAAAGCCACCAACTTATAATGGCAAAAATGAAAAGGGAGAGGCAGCTGAAGCATGGTTGTCTGGAATGAAGAAGTACTTTCAGATTTATGACTACTTATCACAATTAAAAGCTAAGATGGCCATATACATTCTGACCAGAGGGCAGACATTTGGTGGCAAGATGTTAAAAGAGTTAAAAATATTAAGGATAAAAACATAAAATGGAGAACATTTAAGAATATGTTTAAGAAAAAGTTTTTATTTGAACAGTACTACGAAGATAAGTCAAAAGAATTTTATGGTTTAAAGATGGGTTCAATGACCATGAAGGAGTTATGCTACAAGTTTCTCAATTTGTTAAGGTATGTACCTTACCTAGCTGAAGAAAAACCTAAGATACAAAGGTTTCTAAGCTGTTTACCCTTCCACATAAAGGACAAAATTGAGTACGATAACCCTTCAACTCTTGAAGAAGCCATGAGGAAGGCTAATTTCTGTTTTGAACAGAACAAGAGAAGAGAAGGTGTATCGAATTGGATAATAGCAAGTAACTTCAAATGGAAGCTTACAATTCTGCACTAGCTCTGGTATACATACATTGGCTCAACTGGGCTTTGATTAGAGCATTGATTTGGCATGCCAATTGATGTGAGAATGCATTGTGGTTGAGCATTACTTTTGTTGAGCAATATCGAACATTATAAACAATAGCAACCATCCCTTCTGCACCACAAGAATATGTCATCCTTCATCATAAACAATAGCAACCATATTTGTCATCATTCATTATAAACAATTGCAACCATTCCTTCCTTCATTATAATAGCAACCATATTTTTCATCCTTCATTATAAACAATTGCAACCATTCCTTCCTTCATTATAAACAATAGCAACCATATTTTTCATCCTTCATTATAAACAATTGCAACCATTCCATCCTTCATTATAATAGCAACCATATTTTTCATCCTTCATTATAAGCAATTACAACCATTCCTTTCTTCATTATAAACAATAGAAACCATATTTGTCATCCTTCATTATAAACAATTGCAAACCATTTCTGTGAGGAGGACAGGTGAATGTTACGTCGCTTCTAATTGGAGGGGGGGATCCTATCAACTCTTTGTTGGCCAAATTTCGTTGATGACATAAGGAATTTTTCCAAAAACTACCCTAAAGTTCATGCAGAGCAACCTATCCCAAAAGCAATTATCGAGTACGGAATTTGAATTGAAAATGTTCCTAATAGGCACGAAAATTTGCAGCTTAAGTAGTCATAATGTCCAAATCCATCCCAAGAAGGATTGATCAAATCAAGCAATAGCAAGTGGGTTCTCACACAAAGAATGAGTACCTTTTAGATGCAAAGGATGTTTTGCAAAACATGTTCTTGTTGTAGAATTCAACAACACATACACGTTTATTAAACATACAGATGGGAAATCCCGAGGAAGCCAAGTGGGATGCCACGAAGGCTAGGAGAATAAAATGCCTACGTGTTTTAGATAACCAAAACATGTATGCGTTAAGGGGTGTTAGGGGTCAGATTTATGGAATAAAATATTCTTTACCAAACGCATACACGTTTTGTAAAGAATATTTTATTTCATAAATCCGACCCCTAAAATCCCTCGCCAACCCCCTAACATCCCCTCTCCAACTCCCTAACACCCCCTCCCTAACCCCTTAACACCCCCTCTCAAAATCGCTAACACCACCTACCCCTAATCACCCACACGACGCTCTCCAACTCACTAACACCCACAACCTTGTAACACCGCCCTCAACCCCTAACACCCCCTATCTAACTCCCTAACACCCCTTACCCCTAATCACCCACCCCTGTCTCTCCGTCTGGCCCCTGACACCCCCCCTCTCTCTCACCCCTTTCCTCTTCTCCCTAACCATTACTAACCCCTTATCTCACTCTCTTTCTCCCCTGCTCCACTTGCCCTCAATATCCTAACACCCACCTATGTCTTTACCTCTAACCCCTTAACTACCCCCCTATATCTCTACCTATAACCCCTTACCACCCCACATTCTCTGTTAGGCCTAGCCCAAGTGGGGCATTTTGAGAAAAATAGATTTTGGAACTGCAGAGTGAAGTGCAGTTCAGTTGAAGGATTTTTGGTATAAGTTTTTGGTATGCTGCGAAGTTGCGCACAGCGCAGCGTCGGAAGAGCTACGAAGTTCAATGCTACGAGGAGACAGCGCTACGATGTGTCCAGTCTATGGAGATCCGACAAAGTAGAGTGTTGGACGAAAGACGACACAGATTCCGGTTAGACCATCGATGGTCTATTTTTGGAAAAGATGCTCCATGAGTGCCAAGCAATGGGTAGGAGCAATGCGGAAATAAAGCGACTGGTCGCACATGCGAAAGAGCCACTACCTGAACCAGTCGCACAAGACCGTTAGAGGAAGAACAGATCGGTTAAAATGACCTGTTGGAAGGCGTGCGACAGGAAGGCTGATAGCGACGTGAAGCATGCGTGGAAGACAACCACGATGGAAGATTCGCTACCAGAAGTTAGCAGTTCAGTTAAGGGAAAACAGTGATAGTTTTGTAAACCTAAGGGTTTTTGCCTTCGAATTGTAAAGACATAACCTATGGGTATGATATATAAATAAGGCATATTTTGTATTGGAAAGGGTTGATGGGTTGTTGAATCTCTCATTTTGGGTTGTTGTTAAGTTTGTTACTCTCATTGTTATTGTGTTGAATAGATCTCTGTGGAGAGACATTTTTGTAAAGGCTCTGCAAGCTGTGTGTGCAGAGGCCTATTGAGAGAGGAGAGAGTCTGTAGGTGAGTGCACAGACAAATAACTGTTGTACCCTTCCCAAAGACCAATACAACAACAGTTCTTGTGGATGTAGCCTCCATCCTGCAGGTGAACCACGTTAAATCCTGTGTAGTGTGATTGTCTACGTTTTGCACTTATCTATTTGGTTACAAAGAATGCTTGTATTCTCATTTACCAATTGTTATGCTAATGCTTTTATATCTATTCACCATAGGAGAAAAATGAGAATAATATGTTAAGTATTACATGAATGGACAAATTTTGGATGCACAGTATCCCAAGTTTGTGAAAGTATCAATTTATTGAATAATCACATGGATATGTAAAGTTCGGATTGTATAACTCTTCGACGCACAGCACCGGGTGTGCGCAGTATTGTTTATCTTGTCTGTTTGCATTAGTCTAAGGCTAAATAACTTAAAGCAGTAGATGAATGAATAAGTGTTAAGTGAAGCCTCCATAGTGGTTAATCCTACAGACGAAGCGTATAAATCAGTTGTGCTGTCCTATTATTTGCATCCTATTTGAACTGCGCAGTTTGTAGATGCGTTGGTTGCATAAGTATCTTAGTTTGTAGATGCGAGGACTGCGACGTAGTCTATCGTCATGCAGTCCTCAGTCCACAGCGCGAGCCCCGCACTGTGATGTGCAGTAGATCTATTTAAATAACTTATCACATCACTATGGAAACCTAATTTCGTAGTACCCCCATAGCTACACCTCGGGTGAGACTTTAGCCTGTTCGTAGGTTGTTGCCGAAAGGGCCGGTGAGAAGGGGTTTTGTTGGTTCCTTGAAACCACGAAGAACCTGGGTCTACATTGGAAACCTCTAGAATAGTTTATAAGACAACAAATGGTTCCGTTGCCATGCTAAGAATCCATGATGAGTTGAAGTCGGGATGTGCGAAGTAGAAGAATTTGAGCTGGGTGTTGACTTTTGGTATCTAGACAAGAAAGAAATCTAGGCGTGGTGTGAAAAGATAGAGAGAGACTTCGCAAGAAAGGAAAACATACACCCACATCTCTTTGACATTTAGTGGTTGAATAAGTACCTGTGGAAATACGTTCACGAGATATTTTGGGCATCTTTTGGGAACGAGCTACAAGAGTGGTTGTCAAGGCTCGTAGAACGCATAAATTGTACCCTGTGAGACGTATCGATTGAGTGGACTCCATAGCCTATTGAAAGGCTCAAAGTAGTAGATAGTCCATTTACACGAGCAGTTGACTTCTAGGTTGACAGTACACTACAAAGATTTGTGACGGAGTTCGCTGTGGACATGCTAAATTCCTACAGCGTAGCTGAAAGAGATTTTTTCAAGGGTTTCAGAGGTAAGTACCTGAACAACCTCAGTTTATACATTAAAATGCTTTTAGCTGAGAAAGGTGTTTTTAGAATGTAGTGAATGTTCTGAATCTGTAATGTTCAATAGCATTTATAGTGAGTTTGACGAAGAGACACATAACCTAAAAAGTGGGAAAAGATATAAATATACACCTAAGAAGAATTCTAGTGGATCTGGACTCCGCGTAGGCATTGATTTAGAAGACGAACTTGACAGCCAAATCACACCTCTATCTTCCACCTGTCAGCCTATTACTCCGTAGAATTCACAGGTTGTGAACACCGCGCCTCCCATTGCACAACATCAACTAGTTCAGAACCCCACAGTCATGAATATCCTTAGCACTTAGAACATTCAGCACAGCACCACGTTTATCTTTGCCGCGTAGAACACTACGCAAAACCCTCCACCACCTAGAAGAAGCATGACTGAGGATATTAAACTATCGATATTCAAAGGAACGGGTCTAGAAGACCCTGATCAACATTGGTTTCTATGTGAATCCATCTGGAGTGTAAAGAAAGTGCAGGATGACGCTGTGAAGCAAGCGCAGCTCATTACCACTTTCAGAGATAGAGCCTTGCATTGGTTTATGAAATATTCGCAGGGACATAATAGAACACTCATAGAAATCAAGGCTACACTCTTAGCAGAATTTAAGAAGCTGAAGTCAGAATCGCAGTGTATAACATAATTGAAAGAGATCAAATAGAAACCTATTGAGATAGTCTCAGAATTTGATAAAAAATTTAAGACACTGTTGGACCAAGTAAGCTTCATTATTGCACCGCAACAACACAAGGAATGGTTTATAGCCATGCTGTTGCCCCATATCAGATAGCCATTGATGCAGCAGAAGGTGGCTTCGTAGGAAGAAGCCTTGGAAATCGCGATGAAGTTGGAAGCTTCACCCATTGGATAAAGTAGCACTGGGATGTCTCAGATTCAAAACCAGTGGGCTACCCTGACACTACAACTATAGGATATTAAGAAAGGAAAGAAAGAAAGACAGGAAGTCTGGTGTACAGGTTGTAAGGGAGAAGGACACACTAAGGATCATTGTCCTTTATTCCAAGATTTCCTTAACATGGGTGGACCAAACCCATTAAATCCGAACCCTGGCCATGGTGTGAAATTTACAAAACTAGAGGACACCGGCCAGAAGACTGCCACATGATACATAAGTACGTAAGAACACCTAAAAACCTATATTGTAAATTCTGTAAGTTAGTGGGGCATGGTGAATCCAATTGCCGCACATATGAGATCATGCTAGAAAGAAAGAAAGATATTGAGCATATGTATGGAGGAATGTACAGAGTCCATGAGGAGACTCCACATAAACAAGATAATGCACAGCATGATCAGGGAGCATACCGAGGCCACAGAGGATACCGTGGGAGAGGAAGGAATAACGGCCCAACACAAGGACGAGGATGAGGTCAAGTAATATGTTATAATTGTGGCCAAGCCGACCATGTATCTAGAGATTGTACCAACCCATGCACTACATGTAGTTTTTGTAAATCATTTGATCATGTTATTGAAGACTTCCCAATGTTAGAGGTAGAAATGCAGAAAAGGAAGTGGCCAGAGGTGCCGAACCCAAATTTTCAGTTGATCGCAGCACAAAGGAGACCTACGGATCCAAGTATAAATGTAGTGAAGTGAAGTGGTGCTATGACAGGAAGAGATAGAGGAGCAGAATCTTCGACATCTAGAGACTTTCACACTAACCAATCCCCTCTTGAAACAATATGGATAAGAAAAGCTGCTGGGAAAGCACCTACGTTCGACTTGAAGAAGAACAAGGAAGCATTTATAGAAGTGTGGGATATCCTCAAAGAGTCGGCACCCAAGCCACCAAGAATCCCGCTGGCAGTGAAATACTGCAACTCAGTTTAATAATATTGTACATGTTACTAATGGTGGTGCAACTCAGTTATCCATATTAGCAGGAGATAACTTGCCTGGACTAGTTAATGGGAGGAGACTAAAACCCTATCGGGACAGTCCTGATTTGCAAAACCCTTGATGATCAGAAAGAAGGAAATTTCTAAGTTCCAAGTATAGTTGAAAGTGGGCACTGGAAATGGGAAAGAGTCTGTACGCAATGTATAATGAGGAACATGTATATACCATGCAACACTGTTAATATGTGCCATTGTGCTAAAAAAAGAAGAAGAGAAAACGAAAGAGATTACCCGTCCAGTTGCAATGTTCAAAAGGCAATTGCGAAGATAAAGTTGAAGGAGGAAAGAGGATAAGATCAGAAGCAAGAAATCAGGCACCGCGAAATAACTACACAGGAGTAACGATGACCTGTCACGTAGTTCGATGCAACACTCCTGAAAAGTAGCCGTTACAATGTCGGTCGAAAATATAGCCGTTACACAGTACTTTGCCAGTGACAGCTTGGGAGTTTAATGCACAAATAGTCGTTCTAAATGGGCTTATGAAGGAAACGACCGAAGAATCCATCGGATTTGGCCAACGGATACCACATTCAATGCTTATCTAGCTATTGAGGGGCGCGAAGGGGGTCAGCTGTGCCTATAAATACTTCCACATTCAGACTCGCGGGCGTTACCGAACCCTTAGAATTTTCTTGCGAGCACTACTTTGCAAGTTGTTTTCAGCAAGGTATCCGAAATTCTGTTGATATTTGTCCAGTGAATGTCTGAGAGGTCTTCTATTGAAGAAGATTTCACGGTCCAAGAGACTGTGAAGGTATTCAAATATGGAGGGATCGAAGGGTTAATGAGAACCCCAACCAAGAAGGTCATCATAGAACAGGGTCAAGCGTCCAAAAGATCACCGAGACACTGTCCGACAATGCAGGACAAAAGAAAAGATCCAGTGGGGCCGAGAATGAAGCAACCAAGCATGAGTTCGACAGTGTCGAATCCGCCAATAGTTGATAAGGAGATACCATTGAAAATGACCCCGGATTATATCTCACCACGTGCATTGGACGCACCGGTCTTCAAGCTAATGAAAAATGCCAAATACTAGATACCACTCTCACCGATATCAAAGCATGTCGAGGTGGAAAAAAAATTTCCGGGTAAGACTCCAGAGTGTAAGTGGGAAGACTATGATCTGCTTCAGATGCAGAGGGAGCCTAATGAACCTAGGTTCCCACAGTTCTAGACCGACCAGTACATGTGCTGGAAGAAAGATGTGAAGGGCGACCTCACCTTGGTCGCGGAAAGATGGTTATCTAGAGTAGTCCAGTCAGGACTGCTCAATCTTCTTAGACTTCCGCATTTTGACAGATCGCCAGAGCTGAATGTGGTGGTGCGAACTTTGATGGCGCACAATCACCAGGAATATTTGTGGCTTGACCGCAATGTCGACCTGACTATTGACATTATCCACTGGATCACGGGATTGAGCAAAATAGGCAAAGATCCGAAGCAGTTTTTCCTAGGGAAAAGCAAAGATAAAGAAGTAGCCGCGAAGATGAAGAAAACACAAACTGTCATCAAAGGAACGAGAGGCTTTCAGATGGACGATACAGAGGATAAAGCAACGAAGTTTGTCACGCAACTGTTAGCCGACAAGATTCTTAGAAAATGCAGGCCTTTGGAGGTACCTGCGAGTGCAGTACTACTTGGTGCTGCAGCCATGGAGGGCGAACAATTCAGCTGGTGTCAATAATTAAATGAGTTCCTGGAGGAACTAAATGACACACAACTCAATGGCGAAAATTTCCATTTTACATGGTTAATAGTGTTGATCGCCTTCATAGGGTGGAAGGAGCCAAAGGATTATGTTGGCATAATCACCGACAACAATGACTGCAAAGGAACCCATTATTCAAAACTTTGGGCAAATTTGAATTCACAAAGGCCACACGCGACGACTGAGGTCTTCTACTCCTATTATGACCAGCTGCACGTAGCAATCATGCTCACACCGCGGATAACAAAGCAAGTAACGAGTAGGTATATTCGCACTGTTGATTTTTATGCTGACATGCATTGCATTCACATTTCAGCCAAAGCACAGAAGAAGAACATTGAATGGTTCGTAGGAAAATATCATATGTATGAAGATGATATTGATAATATCATGAAGGAGTGGCCTGCCGAGTTTCGAGTCAAAGTTGTAGATGTCCAAAGAGACTCCGGCGAGGACAACCCCATTCCATGTCCTATTACTGAAGAAAAGGAGATAGGAAAAAGGAAGGAAGCTGAGAGCCCAGCACAGCCAAAGGGGTCGAGGAAGAAGCAGAAGGCCAATAAAAGCCAGTCAAATGTAGTAATCCATGATGAGGATTATGAAACAATCGTGGCAAAGGTCACAGAACAAATGGAAGATCTGATGACTGAGAAGGAGAAAAAAGACAAGGTGATTTAGGAAAGTCTGTAGAAGAATCTAACCACGCTGTAGGGGATTACAGAGAAAATTGAAGAAGTACACAAAATATTACCCTTGTCGCGGGACTCAGAGTCTAAAGGAAAGTCAGGAGGAACTTCGCAGTAGAAGACGCTGCAGCTAACCATGACCGTTCCTGTGAAGTCTCGCATTATCCATCTGGATCCCTTAACAATAACGCTGCCACTACCAGAACAACTAGTGTTGGACACAAAGGATGTAGAGCGTGTGCAGCTCGATATTGCGAAGATACCACTGTCTGGTCTACACTATTTGCATCTGCAGATTGTTGAAGAAATGCATGAGAGAAATATTGACGCGCTGAAAGGACAGGCTGAGCTGCAAGCAACTAATAAGCAGTTGGAGAAATCTAGCTCACAGAGAACTATGGAACTGCAAGATGAGCATGATCGTCGGAAAAGACTAGATTCCATGATCACTGCGGTCGCAGATGATATATCAAAATTTGAAGTATACATAGACCCCACGGATATTGTCGTTAAGATCGATGAACTGCTTAACAATCTTAAGGAGGAGATGTGAGATACGGAGATAATCCACGAAGCTAAGGTTGCTTCCTCGGAGGCATAGATCAACCCAAAGACTGTTAGTTGTGGAGCCAGATATTCCAGTCTCATAGATGATATTGTCCTAGTCGTGCACTTCGAAGGACTGTACACCCATTTTGCATTTTTAGGGGTTCGGGGGCAGCACCCCAGAGAAAAAAATTTGGGGCTGTTTTCGTCAGCTATTTTGCGGGCCCATGGTTTTCGGTATCCCATGGTATTTTTCCCATTGTATTTTCCCTATAAAAGAAAGACATTGTAATACAGATAGGGTTGATGTATTAGGTTTTATGCCTTGTAAAGATCTCTAAGATCAAGACAGAGACTGTGAGACAGTGAATAGGAAGTGCAGCGGCTATGCTGCAGGTTGTATCCCTTCACCTTGCTGGACGGTAATAATAATAAGGACTGGAAAATTCAGTGTGGACGTAGCCCAAGTTGGGGTGAACCACGAAATATCTGTGTCTCTCTTGTAATGTGTGTGTGATTATATTTGCATTTGTGTTTATTGTTATTGCTCTGCGATCATGTTTTTCTAACAAAGACTCCACCAGATCAGCAGCAGTTAATATCAAAGGAAGTGAATGCCGGAGTAGAGAGTACAGCCACTGAGGTGGTTAAGTGCCAAAGTCTATTAGATGAGGCGTCGAAGGCATTCACTGCCCTTGAAGAGGACCCAGGGTTGCTGGAAGTAAAGAATGTTGTGAAAAATAAGCAAGCAACATTAGAATAGTTGGAGGAAGAATTTAAAGCCCTGCTACCAAGAGAAAGACTTCAGAGATACTGGGAAGTCAGCACACTGAAGAAGGAAGTTCAAGCCTTAAGAGAAAAAGAGACTGAAATGGGAAATAAATCGCAACCCTTATTGGAGGCCGCCCACATGATCTCCTGGGAGATCGAGGAGAAGTTATAGGAGTTGCGCGAAGGTCAAGAACAGGTGGAAGGCCAAGTAGATGATGAAATAACACTTGAAATGCTAGAAACCGTGAAAGAGGTTGAGCAAGACACGAAGGAAGCAGTCAAAAAGTTGATTGTCACATACAACGAGTTCGCTGCGAAGCTCACTACGCAACTGGAGGAACAACTAGGGGAAGTCAAAGTTGAAGGTGGCTCGGGGACGAGCCACATGTAAGTGTTAGGGTCCTGGCCCAAGTCGGGCATTTTGAGCAAAAACAATTTTGGAATTGCGAAGCAAAGTGCAGTTCAGTTGAAGGATTTTTGGTATAATTTTTTGGTATGCTACGAAGTTGTGCACAGCGCAGTGTTGGAAGAGCTGCAAAGTTCAGTGCTACGAGGAGACATTGTTGCAAGGAGACAGCGCTGCGATGTGTCCAGTCTATGGAGATATGGCAAAGCAGAGTGTTGGACAGAAGACGACATATGTTTTGGTTAGACCATCGACAGTCTATTTTTGGCAAAGATGCTCCATGAGTGCCAAGTGACGGGTAGGAGCAATGCAAAATGAAAGATACTGGTCGCACATGCGAAAGAACCACTACCCGAACCGGTCGCACAAGACCATTAGAGGAAGAACGACTCGATGAAAGTGACCTGTTGGTGGGTGTGCGATAGGAAGGCCGATAGTGACATGAAGCATGCTTGGATGACGACCATGATGGAAGATTCACTGCCAGAAGCCAGCAATCCTGTTAAGGGAAAACCGTGATAGTTTTGTAAACCTAAGGGTTTTTGCCTTCGAATTGTAAATACATGACCTACAGGCATGATCTATAAATAAGGCATATTTTGTATGGGAAAGGGTTGTTGGGTTGTTGAATCTCTCATTTTGGGTTGTTGTTAAGTTTTTTACTCTCATTTTTATTGTGTTGAATCAATCTCTCTGGGGAGACTTTTTTGTAAAGGCTCTGCAAGCTGTGTGTGCAGAGGCCTATTGAGAGAGGAGAGAGTCTGCAGCTGAGTGCACAGACAAAGAATTGTTGTACTCTTTCCAAATACGAATACAACAATAGTTCTTGTGGACGTATCCTCCATCCTGGGGGTGAACCATGTTAAATCCTATGTAGTGTGATTATTTACGTTTTGCACTTATCTGTTTGGTTACAAATAATGCTTATATTCTCATTTACCAGTTGTTATGTTAATGCTTTTATATGTATTCACCATAGGAGAAAAATGAGAATAATATGTTAAGTATTACGTGAATGGATGAATGTTGGATGCACAATATCCGAAGTTTGTGAAAGTATCAGTTTATGATCCAGATTTTATGAGCATAACGAAATGAATACAAATTATTATCAGATGCTTAACACAAAATAACAAAGATACAGTAAAACTGGTTTTCTATTCAATAAGGAAATAAGCTAGAACTGTAAAATGCAGCGGAAAACAAGCTTGCTGGAATGGTGGCGGCTTATCTCTGAGAAGAGATGTGACGGCTGCGCTCATTTCACAAGAAGATGGTTACAATGAGGCCCTCAAGTAATAAACAGGAATGTCAAAAACCCTAGACATCCAAAAACCTAACCCCAGGAGATGAAGCGCCAAAAGTCATGTGGGCCCCGTTTGGGTAAGTTAGTACATCAACTTCCTAGGGTTGTAACTTTTGCATACAATCTCCATTTGGGACGCTCGGTAGCCCGTTGGAAAGGTCTATCTGAGATTTAAAACTTTCAAATGGGGCCAAATACATGTCAGGGGAAACCATTTGGCCCCCCAAATCGCCAAAAAAGGTCGTTTAGGGCCTCAAAATGGCCCCGAAAGTTCAGGACCCGAAAAACTGCTAAAAATAGTACAATACCAAAATTGACATAAAAATGTTTTGAGCCAATTGGAAAGGTGGGTTGCCACCAATATCCACCTGGATCAATCCTCCCTCCTTCGGAAGCAATGGTCTCCATTGCGTTGAGTTCCCCCATCAAATGAGGAAATTTCTGCTAAATTTGGCCTCGGGTGAGCCACTTGCCTTGGTGCAGGAGCTGCCTTGCTTTGACAACTCGATAAAGCTGGATCCTTTGATGTCGAGTGCCCTTAATCTGTGTGTCTGCAATATGATCACTGGATGCTTGTTGTAGGCAGTCAGGGTTGAGCTCTGTTGGTGTCAACTTCTCTGCTATCTCTGAGGTGTCTAATAGTGGTGGGAAATATGGCCGAAGGAGAGCCACGTTGAAGACTGGATGCAGACCAAGGAAGGGGGGAATGTTGAGCTCAAAAGCATTGTCACCCACTGCCTTGGTGATGGTGTATGACCCATAACGGAGTGGGTGAAGCTTTCGATGGGGCCTTGTAAAGCATTCTTTCTGCAAATGCAACCAAACTTTGTCACCCACCTGAAACTTAGGTGGCACCCGATGTTGATCATGGCGTTGCTTGTACTTGGCATTAGACTTCTGTAGAATATCCTGAACCTGTTGGAGGATATTTTGGATCCATTCAATGAACCGGGCGGCTTTGTCAGCTTCTGGGGACGAGTCGGCCGAGGTGGTCGCAAGGGGAAGTGCAACATCCATGGGGCCCAATGGTTGGAATCCCAACCCCACCTGAAAGGGGTTGTGGCCAGTTGAGCTATGCAGGGCTCGATTGTAGCTATGTTGGACATAGGGCAGACTCTCATCCCATGTGCAGGGGTGTGTTGTTGAATTGTACATGCGCAGGATATGTACGACCATCCGGTTGACGACCTCCATTTGTCCATCAGTCTGGGGGTGGAAGGCAGTGGATTTGGTGAGCTTGGTATCCAGCAGTGACCAGAGGCTTGACCAGAATGAGATGAGGAACCGACTGTCATGGTCTGAGATAATGGTCTGTGGGATCCCAAAATGTACCCATACTCATTCAAACAAGAGCTTGGCAGTGGCTTCTGCTGTGATGTTCTTCTTGCAAGCGGCTAGAATCGCCATCTTGGAAAAGCGATCAACAACCACGAAAACACAGTCGTTTCCCCTCTTAGTGGATGGAAGGCCTGACATGTAGTCCATTGAGATGGATTCCCATGGCCTGTCAAGAGAAGGCAGAGGGGTGTATAGGCCCTGTTTCTTAGTGGTCGGTTTGGCAATAGCGCAAGCGGTGCAGGACCTGATATACTTGCCGACATCCTGTCGAAGTTTCGGCCAGTAGAAATGTTTCTGCAACACTGCCACTGTCTTTTCGACACCAAAGTGTCCTACCACCCGACTATAGTGAGCTTCCCAAATCAGCTTCGCGCACTCGCTTGATGGAACGCAGAGATGGCCCAAACGACACAACAACCCGTCCTGAAGATGGAAATTAGCAACCACTGAGTTGGTGCCCAACATTTGATAGGTGGCGGAGAAGTCAAGGTCTATCTTGTAGAGGTGGGGCCATCCGAAGGTCTCGTGGCCACAAGAGTCTAGCACCGTGGTAAGTGCCGCGACTGGAGGCTGACTGAGGTAGTCAGCAACTCAGTTGGTACTCCCTGTTTAATATTTGATGTTGACGCGGAACTGCTGTAAATATGTTGACCACTTCTGATGGCAGTCATTCTGCAACTTTCCTTGGGTCTGCATGAACTGTAGTGGCTTGTGATCAGTGTGGATGACTATCTCCTTCCCAAGAATGTAATGTCTCCATTGGCGGTAGGATTGTACAATGGAGTACATTTCTTTGTCGTAGGTAGGGTACTTGCGGACAGCATCTGATAGTGTCTCACTATGATATGCCACGGGGTGGCCGTGTTGAGTGAGAACGGCACCCACAACATAATCTGAAGCATCTGTCTCGATATCAAAGGGATGTTGCAGGTTCGGTAATGAGAGTACCAGCGATGAGCACAAACAATTCTTCAAGTCATCGAAAGCTTGTTGTTGGGATAGGCCCCACACAAATTTTGCCTTACCACCACCCCTGGTCACTTGGCTGAGGACCCATGCGATATGAGAGAATCCCAGCACTAACCGTCGATAGAAATTGGCGAGGCCCAAGAAGCTCCAAAGTTCAGTGAGTGTGGTTGGGGCTGGCCAGTCACGGATGACCTCGATCTTGGCTGGATCCACATGCAAACTATGTCGATCAACGATGTAGCCTAAGTAATGGACCCTGTCCATGCCGAAGGAGCATTTTTCCAAGTTTGCATATAGTTTGTGCTTCCGCAGGGTGTGCAGAACCTACTGAATATGCTGCAAGTGTTCCTCCCAAGTCTTGCTGTAGATGAGGATGTCATCTAGATACACCGCTACAAAATTGTTGGTGAAAGGTCGTAGGATATCATCCATCATCCTCATAAAAGTTGCTAGAGCATTTGTCAAACCAAAAGGCATCACCAGCCATTCAAAAAGACCTTCTTTTGACTTGAAGGCAGTCTTCCATACATCTGTCTGTTCTATTGGGACCTGGTGGTAGCCAGACTTCAGATCAATCTTACTGAAGTATTTGGCCCCTGTGAGCTGATCAAGGAGGTCGTCGATTTGGGGAATCAGGTATCGGTTACGGATTGTGATTTTATTCAGGGCCCAGTAATCAATGCAAAGTCGCCAGGTCCCATCTTTCTTCTGCACCAGCACGATTGGGCTCCTACAAGGTGATGAATTGGGACGGATGTGCCCCTTGCGGAGCAATTCTTGGATCTGCCTCTTGATCTCCTCATTTTCCAATAGAGAGCGGAAATAGACTGGCCCATTGGGTAGCGGTGCGCCTGGGGTCAAATCGATGGGATGCTTGACCTGGCAGTGCAGAGGTACCCCGGTCAGAGAGGAGAAGATATCTGAGTATCCTTCCACCACCTTATCCACTTGCTTCTGTTGTGTGGATAGATCGGTCGTGGAGTCCCGGGATGTGGCTGCGATCTTTCTTTCACTCTGAGAGCGAATCATGAAGAAGACAAATTTCCCGGTCTGAGAGATGACCTTCCTGCATTGCTTGGCAGAGATCAAGGAAATAGCACTAGGAGGGACTGCCTCGGGTATCCTGTACAATTTCCTGTTCAAAGAGATAATAACACTACGAGGCCTAGACTCATATATAGCCTGACGTTTCCATAAATAAGGTTGTCCCAAAAGAACATCTGAAACTTTGAGAGGAGCAACATCACACAATACCTCGTCCTTGAAGGGCTTGATGCCATATGGCAGTCGGCACTATTGGCTGACGTGGATATCGCTTCCTTTGCGGAGCCATCCAATGGTGTAGGGTTGTGGGTGCGGTGTTGTTAGCAGGGCCAGGCGCTTGACGACCTCTGCTGAGATGAGATTCTTCTGGCTACTGCTATCAACGATGAAGTGCAGCGGGGTGCCTTTTACCCACATCTGTGAATGGAAGAGGCGTTCTCCTTCTTATGGCTCATCTGGTTCATCAAGATGGAGCTTGGTGGTAGCAATGGTGGCACTAGGTTCCACGTCAATGATCCGTCTTCCCCTTTCTGGTTCGGACTCAGAGTCAGAACTCGCATCTGATTCAGATGCTTTCACTTCGGCCACCAGCGACTGCTTTGAGCGGCAATCAGCAGTGTTATTCCAAGGGCTCTTATGGAAGTCGCACCACTTCCTGGTATCTTTATTTGTTTTTCCGGTGTCCTTCTTTGCTTGCGGCTTGGACTGGTTGTCCTGATGCTATCCATCTTTGCTTTGTCCATTATTATGTGGGTTGGGGCCGCCCTTTCCTGTCTTTTGCTGTGAAGGGTTCCCAGGCCCAAATTGCCGCGTCTTTTGTTTGAGCTTCTGCTCGATTTTGACGGCATATCTATGCAAACCACCGTGATACTTGAGCACCAGATGTCACTCTGAATCTTTGATACCCAGCTTGGTGCGCAAGGTATGGAAGATATTTGTGAACTCTGGCACTGCTTGGTCTCTTTCTTGTCGCAGTGTGGTCCATTTGGTATACAAGTCATCATAACTTCCAACAGGGTAGTATTGTTCCTTAATAGCATCCCTGAAGGATTCCCAGGTGGCCGTGATTGAAAATAATGAGGCTTCTTCTTCTGTGTCCTTTTGCTCGCAGAATTTTTCCCACCAATCTTTGACATGGGGAATGGCTTTGAGGAGCGCAAAAGTAATCTTTTCTTTATTCGAAAAGTTATGGACAGAAAATACCCTTCTAGTAGATTCAACCATTTATCTACAGCATCTGCGTCTATATGTCCTTCAAATATAGGGATATCGAAGTTGATTTGTACCTTGAAGGGGGCGGCGCCTCCGCTCGAGGAAGATGCGTCGCTTGTTGGTAGTCGCCGAAGGATTTGTGCGAAATTATCCATCATCTCGTTCCTCTGCTGCGTGAGGGCTTCCTCAAGCAACATTTTGATAGGATCTCTTGTCCCGTCATCTTTCTTTTCTCCTGCCATGAGAGGTCGCTTGGGCGTGCGAGAGCTTTTGTCCTCAAGAGAAACAAGCTGGAGACCCAATTCTTTGTACCCTGACCTCGTTGGGGACATGCATTAAGACGACAAGGAGCAGACCGCTCTGATACCACTGATCCGGATTTTATGAGCATAATGAAATGAATACAGATTATTATCAGATGCTTAACACAAAATAACAGAGATACAGTAAAACTGGTTTTCTATTCAATAAGGAAATAAGCTAGAACTGTAAAATGCAGCGGAAAACAAGCTTGCTGGAATGGTGGTGGCTTATCTCTGAGAAGAGATGTGATGGCTGCGCTCATTTCGCAAGAAGATGGTTACAATGAGGCTCTCAAGGCCTTTTACAATAAACAGGAATGTCAAAAACCCTAGACATCCAAAAACCTAACCCTAGGAGATGAAGCGCCAAAAGTCATGTGGGCCCCGTTTGGGTAAGTTAGTACATCAACTTCCCAGGGTCGTAACTTTTGCATACAATCTCCGTTTGGGGCGCTCGGTAGCCCGTTGGAAAGGTCTATCCGAGATTTACAACTTTTGAATGGGGCCAAATGCATGTCGGGGGCAACCATTTGGCCTCCCCAAATTTCCAAAACAGGTCGTTTATGGCCTCAAAATGGCCCTGGAAGTTCAGGACCCAAAAAACTGCTAAAAATAGTACAATACCAAAGTTGCCATAAAACTGTTTTGAGCCAGTTGGAAAGGTGGGTGGCCACCAATATCCACCTGGATCAGTTTATTGAATAATCACATGGATATGTAAAGTTCAGATTGTATAACTCTTCGACGCACAACACTGGGTTTGTGCAATATTGTTTATCTCGTATGTTTGCATCAGTCTAAGGCTAAATAACTTAAGCCATTAGATGAATGAATAAGTGTTAAGTGAATCCTTCATAGTGGTTAAGCCTGCAGAGGAAGCGTATAAATCAGTTGCATTGTCCTATTATTTGCATCATGTCTGAACTGCGCAGTCCGTAGATACGTTGGTTGCGTAAGTATCTTAGTTTGTAGATGTGAGGACCGTGACACAGTCTATCGTCGCGCAGTCCTCAGTCCGCAGCGTGATCCCCACACTGCGCTGCACAGTAGATCTGTTTAAATAACTCATCACATCACTATGGAAACTTGATTCCGCAGTACCCCCATAACTACACCTCGGGTGAGACCTCATCCTGTTCGCAGGTTGTTTCCGAAAGGGTCGGTGAGAAGGGGTTTTGTTGGTTCCTTGAAACCATGAAGAACCTAGGTCTACATTGGAAACCTCTAGAACAGTTTATAAGCCAACAATCTCCCTCTCTCTCTCTCTCTCTCTCTCTCTCTCACTCTCTAACCCCAACACCCACACTCCTTACCTATTCCCCCCTTTCTCTCTAATTTACTAACCTCCTTTCTTGCACTCTCTCACTCACGTACTCCTCACGTACACCTAACCCCCACCCCTCTCTCTGTCTCCCCCAACTCCCTAACATACCATTTCCCCATCGGTTCTCTCTCTCTCTCTCTCTATCTGTCTATCTCTCTCTCTCTCTCTCTCTCTCTCTCTCACACACACACACATCCCTATGCCTCCCCCTACTACTAACCCACCTCCTCTCTCTCTCTCTCTAATCCTTACTAACTCCTACTCTCACTCTCTTTCTCCCATGATCCACTTAACCCAACTCTCCTAACAACCCCCTCCTACTACCTCTAACCCCTTAACACCCCCCTCTCCCTCTACCTATAACCCCTTACCACATGCCAATGTCTCTCCATTTACCTCTCTCTCTCTCTCTCACCCGAACACCCACACTCCTCACCTATACCCCCTTTTCTCTCTAATATGCCTACTCCTCCCCAAACCCCTAACCCCTTTGATCTCTCTCTCTCTCTAACCCCAACACCCACACTCCTCACCTATACCCCCCTTTCTCTCTAATCTCCCTACTCCTCCCCAAACCCCTCTCTCTCTCTCTCTCTCCCTGCCCTACTCCTCTCTTTCTCTATTTCTCCCCTTCCCCTAAACCCTTAATAATCTTTAGTGGCATTCTATATACCTAGCCATCCAAATATTTTTCATGTTAAATCATCACCAAGCCAAGTCCAACACATCAAGTCATATTTTCTTTCTTCATGAAATATGTTCATTCTAATACCTAGCCATCACAATATTTTTAATGTTCTCATTTGTTATCATTACCAAGCCAAGTCCCATACTTATACTACTTTCTCACTCTCTATCTCTCCCATACTCCTATACATACCCATAAATCCTAACCCTCTCTAGATATCCCCCAATCCCCTAACACCCCCTTCTCTCTCCCAATCTTACCCAACTACTCCTCTCACTACCTCTCCCCCCCCCACCTCCTCCTCTCTCTCTCTCTCTTTCCCATAACTCTTACTATCTGCCTCTCTCACTCCTCCTTCTCTCTCTCTCTCTCTCACCTCTCCCCCTAACCCTTACCAACCCCCTCTCTCCCTCTCTCTCTCCCCTACTCCTCCACCTACACTTAAACCACACCCCTCTCTCTCTCCCCCATCCCCCTAAAACTTTCCTCTCTCTATAACATTCTTACTACCCCTAACCCATCACTCTCTCCCCATAACCCCCCTTCTACTATCCCTACCCATAACCACCCTCTCTGCCTCTCTCTCTCTCTCTCCCTTCCCTAATCCCCCTCCCACTACAACTTATCATCACCCATCTCTCTCTCTCTCTCTCTCTCTCTCTCTCTCTACCCCCACCCTATACCCGTTGTCTCTTTGGCATCCCTAATCCTCCCTATATCTCTACCCCTCCACCCCCTTGATCGCAATCTCTATCTCTCTAACATTCACACTACCCCTAAAACCCCCCCTCTCTCTCTATCACACACACACACACATACACACACACAAACACACACCCCTCTACTCCTCCATCTACCCCTAACCCCCACATCTCTCTCTCTCTCTCTCAACCACCTAAAACCCCTCTCTCTCTCTCTCAACCACCTAAAACCCCCCCTCTCTCTCTCACACCCCTACTCCTCCCCCTACCAATAAAACCCCTCCCCTCCTCTCTCTCCCTAACCCTTACTAAACCCCTCCCTCACTTTCTCACCCCCTTACTCCCCCCTACCTCTAACACCCCCTCTTCCTCCCCCATCTCTCTCTCTCCCACATATCCCCCCTATCCCTTACTAACCTCTTCTATTGCTCTCTATTTTCCCTAACCCTCCACCTACACCTAAACCCCATCCCTCTCTCTCTCTCCCCAAACCCCCTAACACTCCCTTGCTACTCTCTTTCTCTCTCACACACACACACACACACACCTCCCCCTACCACTGAACCCCCCCTCTCTCTCTCTCTCCCTCCCTCACTAACCCCCTCTCTCATGATTTCTCACCCCTACTCCTCTTACCTCTAATTCCATCTCCTCGCCCTCCTCTCTCTCTCTCTCTCTTCCCCCTAACCCTCACTAATTCCATCTCTCATTGTCTCTCTCCACTACTCCTCCACCTACACCTAACCCCCACTTCTCTCTCTCCCCCCCAAACCCCTAACAACCTCTCAGCCACCTCTCTGCCTCACACACACTCACAACCCCTAACCCCCCTCCTACTCTCCCTACCCATAACCACCCCATCCTCTCTCTCTCTCTCTCCACCTACCCATAAACCCATGTCTCTTTATCTCTTCTAATTATGCTCTTTATACCACTTACCACACCTCGCCTCTCTCTCTCTCTCTCTTCCCCCACCCTATACCTCCCTTCTCTCAAAAGTCCCTAATCCTCCCTAAACCACTATCCCCCCTAACCCCGATATGTATCTCTTTATCTCCCCCAACCCCACTCCTCCCCTCCACACCTCCCCCCACCATGATATTTATCTCTTTGTCTCCCCAACCTCCCTCCTGTCCCTAACCCTAATCACCCACACCCTCAACCCCTAGGCTCTCTCTCTCTCTCTCTAATCCTCCACATACTTGTATCCCCTACCCATATCTCTCACCATTAACCCCCTAACACCCTCCCATGCCCTCTCTCTCTATGATATAGATAACCCCTCTCCTCTCTCTCTCTCTCATCTCCATAATCCTTACTAACTCCCTCTCTAACTCTCTCACCACCATACTCCTCCCCATAGCTTTAACCACCATCCTCATCTATGTCTCCCTCCCCTCTCTTCCCCCTAACCCTTACTAATCCCATCTCTCACTCTTTCTCTCCCTTACTCCTCCACCTACACCTTACCCCCACCCCTCTCTCTCTCCCCCAACACCCTAACACCATCGCCTCTCTCTCTCTCTCTCAGAGTCTCATTACCCCTAACCCACCCTCTCTCTCCCTAACCCCCTTCCTACTCTCCCTACCCATAACCACACCATCCACCCCTCTCTTTCTCTCTCCTACTTCCCCTAACCCTACCCCTCTCTCTATATATATCCTACTCCCCCTACCCCTACCCCTCTCACTCTCTGTCTCTCCTAATCGCCCTCCCCCTACCACTTACCATCCTTCCATCTCCCTCTCTACCCCAATCCCATACACATTCTTCCCTCTAACTACCCTAATCCTCCCTAAACCCATACCCCCCAATCCCCCTCCTCTCCCTGTTAGGAACCCGTGTCAACCCTTCTCTTTACTTTGTTAGTATAGTGTTGTTGGACACATATGCATTGTAAGTCGTACCGTAGTATTGGTTGATCCATAGTTTATATTAGCCCATGGTATTAACCCATAGTATTGGATGCATATGCTTTGTAAGTCGTCCCATAGTATTACATGTCCCATGGTTTTGACTCATAGTATTGGGCATAGACTTAGAATATAAGTGTGTGTTGAGGTCATTGAAGGCACCATGAAGTTAATTGTATTGAGCTTGCTCAAAGGAGCTTGCCCCCTCGAAATGGCCTGTGATCAATATAAAAGTGATTCTGAGTTCTTTTATTTATGATATCTTGTGTATTTGCATTAATTAATTATTGCAGGTTCATCACATCTGGTATCAGAGCACTTTCTTGGGCTCGCTGGGTGAAATTTCTGCCAAATTTTTTTTTTCGCATCTGTTGCCGGTTCGGATTTGGAAATAATCCCTATCTGCTTAACTGTGGGAAGTACTTGGGCATAAGCCCTAAAACTCATTGTGAGGAGTACCACAGGAACCCCGAAGTAGCTGGCCCATTGAGAGGACCTGCCAGCAAAAATGGCAACGACTCCTACCTGATTGACTAGTTCCCACCCGTGAGGTAAACCAAGAGCTGTCATTTGTGGCAAAGTGGTTATCAGTTTTACCTGAGCCATGGAGTGAGGGGTACTACCCCAACACGCAAGCTGTCAGACAGCATTGGTGGCCGAGTGAAACCCCTGAACTGTTAGGAAGCCACACATACCTGGGGTCCATATCTATTTTTAGCTGAACTATTGCCGATCACTGCTGCATTGTTTCGGATCTATTTTAGATATAGCTGTTCAGATCCATTCTGAAAGCCATTCCAGATCCAGCCATTTCAGATCTATTTCAGATCCATTCATTTTCAATCCATTCGACGCCATTTTAGATTCCTCTGTTTCTGCTCACTTCCGGGCCGTTGCAAATCTATCTGTTTCAGATCTCTTTCGAGCCGTAGCCGCTCCATTCAAAAAAAAAAAAAAAATTCTCCATCTCCCAAAAATCACTTTTTTCTCCATATCTCCCTTGTTTTCACTCTGTTTGCCTTGAAATTTCATGAGAATGCCTGTACTCCCATTCTGCATATTTCATTCCTGAGGACCCTACCCCCAATTCCACTTCCCAAAGCCTGAAATCCCACATTTGTCTATTTTTAGGGTTTGCCATAACTTCCTCGAATTTCACCCAATCACCTTCAAATTTTACCACAGAGTTCCTTTCCTAATTCTGCTTCTTTGTCCCTCTTTGCTAAATTTTCCCTTTCTTTCACCTCGCTTTTGAAATCCCCATTTCTTGCCTCCTGGTCCATCAGAAAGTGTCCAAATCTTAGTCAAACCCCAATTACCAATCCGAGTTTTTCCCAAATCCAAATTTTCCTTTACAAAATAAGCTTTTGTTTTTGTTTTTCTATCCATTGCCCTCCCCCCCCCCCCAAAAAAAAAAAAAACTCCTGGTTGTGGTTGTCACCCGTGCAGGAGCAAAAACCATGGAAGAAGCACTTGCAGCCATCCAAACCAAACTCCAAGATCTGGATGAAAAATTTCTCAGCCTCCATCTTCAACATTCAGCCATGAACAATAACCGACAGCCGAAATCTTTTGCAGCCACCGGGTTCTCTTCTTCTAGCAATTTTCGTGGGTTGAAGCTTGATTTCCCCCGCTTCAATGGTACTGATCTGACTGGATGGATATGCCGAGCAGAACAATATTTCAGTCTGCATAATACTTTTGATGTCCAGAAAGTTTCACTTGCATCCTTTCATTTGGAACAAGAAGCCCTTCAATGGTACCATTGGTACATCAAAGCTCATCCCGAGCCAAACTGGACAGATTTTTGCCAACTCCTTTTGTCACAATTTGGTCCTAGTGCTTTTAACGACTTCACAGGAGCACTCACTAAACTTCACCAAACTGGCACAGTGAGAGAGTATCAGACGGAATTTGAGAAACTAGCCAATCACACAGAAGGATTGTCTGATGAATTCTACACGAGTTGTTTTATCAGTGGTCTCAAGGATGAAATCCGCTCAGAGGTCAAAATGTTCTGTCCCAACACAATGATGGAAGTCCTAGGGTTGGCTAAGCTATTCGAGGACAAGATCGCAGCTCAACAACGCTCCAAACCCACCTTTGTTCCCTTCAGAAATATGGGTTCCCAACGACCTCCCATAACGCCTGCTCCTCAACCAACTCCTATCAAGCATTTGTCTGAAACAGAGATGCAGGCACACCAAGAAAAAGAGCTTTGTTATAATTGTGATGAGAAATTCACTCGGGGACATAGATGTGTTCAACAAAAGCTCTATCTCTTGGATGTGGATTCTCTGCCTGCCTCTAAACTTGGTGAAGAAGCTCTAGATACAGTAGATGATTAGGTTGACATTCAGCACCTGCCTGTTGACACCTCATCTCAGGACCACCCCACAAACAATGCAGGTCAGGGGATACTTCAAGAAGCTCCCTCTTACCATA
This sequence comes from Larix kaempferi, assembly GCA_027924585.1. Classification (NCBI taxonomy): domain Eukaryota; kingdom Viridiplantae; phylum Streptophyta; class Pinopsida; order Pinales; family Pinaceae; genus Larix; species Larix kaempferi. Next base: position 48,637,508 of record BSBM01001229.1, read on the forward strand.
CTCATTGATTCTGGTAGCACTCATAACTTCATTGACCCTCGGATTGCCAAACAAGCTGATTTTTTTGTCCATCCTTGCTCCCACTTTGAAGTCATGGTTGCCAATGGGGGCACCTTACCTTGCAAGGGGAAGTGTCACAATGTGCATATCTCTATGGAAGATTATAACTTGCGCTCTAACATGTTTTCCTTGTCCTTAGGCGGATGTGATGTGGTTTTGGGTGTTCAATGGTTACACACACTTGGCCCCATCATATGGGATTTTGCTGAACTTTGGATGCAGTTTTCAGTCAATGGGGCACAACACAAATTTATGGGCATACAACTAGGGTCTCTCTGCATCATTAGTTCACATTGCCTGGAAAAAATCCTTAAGAAGAATTCACATGGTGTCATCGCTCAGCTCCATTCCATTCAGATGCACCCATCAACAGTCTCCACTACTTCCTTGGATAGATATGCAGGTGTCTTTGCTAAACCAATGAGCTTGCTGCCTTCAAGAGACCTTTCCGGTAAGAATTTAGCCGCATCTACCTCTAAACAGGAAATGATGGCTATTTTGCATGCAGTACAGAAGTGGCAGCCATACCTATTAGGGAATTATTTCTACATCAAGACTGATCTCTAGGGTCTGGAAAATTTCCTGGAACAATGGGTCTCCTCCCCAACACACCTGAAATGGGTTATCCCTATGCGATCACTTACAATAAGGGTTAGGAAAATATGGTGGCAGATGCTCCTTCTCGCACAATTGATGACCCAGTTTCTCTTACAACTATTTCTTTGCTTGTTCCAAATTGGTTGCAATATGTTCACCAGGGCTATCTCTTCTATGAACTCGATGCTTCTTCATCAGCAAGGCGCTCTGGTTCCTCAAAACGTATGACTGGGAACAATGTAACTTCTTTTGGCTATCTCTTCTTTTCCCCAACAGTGATCCCCAAAAACCCTAACCACTGACATGGCTAGGTGTACTGTAGACGCCTCTTGCAGTCCCGTCGCAGCTTCCTGCATACTCCATGATTTTTGGCGCAGATCGCGGGTATGGGCGCCGCTTCATCATTCTTTGTTCCTTGTCCTTTTCCTTCAATGCTTCATCCCGTTGCTCTTCCTTGGTCCGAGCAACCATAACTCCTGTACTTTGCCTTAATGAGGGTAGCTGAGCCCTCTATTCGGTCGCTTCATTTATTGTGGTGGTTGAGCTTTCTACTCGGCCACATTTACTCTTCTTTGGCTTGTGCGCGTGAGCTCTGCGATTTTTGGCCCGCACTCTGCGGTAAGCTTGTCCATATGGCAACGTACCGCGCACTGTTCATTTCCGCCAAAAATGGTGCTTTTCCTCAAAATTAGCACTTTTCCTTCAAACTTAGTGCTTTTTCCCAAAACTTGGCAGCTTTACCATAGCTGCGGCCTATGCTCCAACAGGCCCCTAACACTTACTTGTGGCTCATCCCCGAGCCACTCGCACTAGCTTGCAGTCGTTTCAGTTGTGCATCTGACTTGGCTTGGGTCACAGCGAAGGCTTGCTTCCACTGCGCAATAGCGGTATCCATGTCTTGCACGCATTCCATGGCTGTCTGCACCAGGTCTGAAGTGGCTTCTTCTCCTTCTACAGCATCAACCAACTCTTGAAACTTAGCAAATGCTTTGACCTTGGCCTCTGCTCGGGTAGCAAGTTCAGCATACTCATCCATAAATGGCTGAATGATGTTGGCGAGAGTAGCATCTTTGTTTCTGAGCCTGTGCAGTTCTTGCTGAACTTTGCGGAGTTTGCTCATCTTTCTCATTTTGGCTAAGCCTTCCAAGGACTTAGCTTCTTCACTCAGAATAGTTAGGGACTGTTCTGCTGCTTCCACCTGTTACACAAGGGCAACTTTAGAAGGGAGCTTCTAGAGCTCCGCCCAAGCCTCCATAGCTTGTGTCATTAACTGCTGGGCTTCCTCTGTTCTGCTCTTCATTTGGGTAGAAGCTATGCGCAGTGCTTCAAGTCGTTCTTGCGTCTCATCTACGGGAGGCACTGCGACACGAGCTTCCAACTTGGTGAGATTCTTTCTATGGTCCTCAGCCATAGCAACTACTTGCTATTCTAGGGCTTGTGCCCTTCTACCAATGCGTTGCACTTTCTCAACTAATGGAAGGTTTGGTTGAATCTGGAAGGATGGCAGCTCCTGGGCAATTTCATCGATGGCATCCCTTAGCCCAGTGTCTTGCACTTCATGAAGTTCAAGCTGCGCAGAGATCTCCTTATAGCCTGCCCTTAGCTCTGCTTCTTGTGTCTGCAATCTTTGATTGGCATGGAATGTGGAGAGCTCCCTAGCTCTCAGCTCAGTAGAAACCTGCTCCTGAACCAAATGGAGAGTTTCCAACGGAATAAGTGACAAATTTATTTCAACAGGGCCAACCATGCTTACCTGCAGTGCAGCCAAAGGATCTGGGAGTGTCATGCTTGCAGGAGGGATGTGGAAAATAGTGTGCCTTTCTATAGGTACTTCAACCCGCTCAGTGCTTATAGATGGTTGCGGCGCCTGTGAGCTGGATGTTGGAGCATGGGTCTGCGCAACTCGTCCTGCGAGACCTTTCAACTCCACGAGATGTAGGTCCAGAGCACTTCTGATATTGGCCTAAGAGGTACGCAGCTCATGAAATTGCTCCTTCAAGTACTGGCTGAGCCCCGCGGCAAGTGTCTTAGAGGGATCTCCAGTTGCTTCTGCAGGGTGCGACAGCTTCTGCTTCTTTGTAGCCGGTCCTGACGGACCTTCATCATTCTTTTGTGCGACCTTTTCCTTTCCTTTATCTTTCTCTGGCGCGTCAGGGGGGTGGCATCATGGCAGTGATGTCAGTGGCCTGCTTCCATTCATCCGGCCAGGACTTCATAGTATCCTCCACATCCTGGGTAGTCATTCGGTAGAGCCCTACGACCCATTCTTTCAACTGAATTCAACGAGGGCGGAAATATATTTCATGCAAGTTGGAAGAAAAGACCAACTTCGCTCCATAGAGTTCTGCCATCTCCTCAGTAAGCCTCGGCATCTGTAGGATGGTATCCTTGAGGAGATGGTAATACTCAAAAAACAAAGCACAGTTCATCTTGCGCTTCACGGGATTATTAGAATCCCAGAGGTTAACATAGCGCATCCCTGTAACCTCTCCTGAACGGCGTGGAAGAAACTGAGTGTTGGGCGGTTCCTTCCACCCGACAAAGGCACACAAGATCAAGAGCCAAGAGAAATGGAACAATTGATTGGCGGTGTCCTGAACGTTGCAGCAATCATCCAAGAATGTATTCAGGAGGAAGAGAGACCAGTTATACTACTCTCCCTCCACAGCTGCAACTGCGAGCTCTACAACAGCTCCAGGAACTTCTTTAGGTCGGCACTTCATTAAAAGTCTTCCTGCGAGCAGACTACCTTTGAATCTTAGTGCTTCATCTTCAACTGCAGTGAGGTCATAAGCCCGACCTCCTCTCGACAATTTGTATTTCTGCACCACCTGTGCAGCCAGCTTTCGGTCCTTGTCTTTACCAATGAAATGGACGTTAGGGTCCTTACCAACCTTAGATAGGCCGGTAATTCGATGAATCAGGTCCACATTCAGATCAATTGGCCCCTCTAGCCAAAGATAACCACCATGAACACAGGATAACAGAACCTTGACAACCGCATTAACTTCATTGCTACGCCCGAAGTGTAGTAGCTTCAACAGGTTCAACAATCCAGGCCTCTCTAGATTTACTGCAAATTCCTGTGGGACGAATTCGTCAACTTTCTTAACAGGGTTATGGACCATTGTCAGATAATGATCCGGCGCGAACTGCGGATACGTTCTATAATCTCCCAAGTTATAGTCAGAAAACTTAACCAGCGGGAGATGTCCAAGCAAAGATCCTTCTTCCTGCACGATTTCCGCCATTGGTGGCAGCGGAATCGAATACTATGCGTTCTTGGGAATACATACCTCGGGTGCATCATCTGGGAACGGAGGAATATAATTAACCAGAGTGGCCAAGGGCTCTGGAACGGGTTCCTCCGACTGCTGCTGTTGCTGCTGCTGTTGTTGAGACGCCCGCGTGCCCGGCGACTGTCTGGGATCAGGAAGCTCGACGATCTTGATCGGGGTACCCATACCGAAATCTAATCCTCTACATCGGAATTGACGGACGAATTCTTCAGTTGACAGGTTCTTCATCATGAACTTGCATACACAACAAACACTGAACAGAAGGGTGGAATAGCGTAGGATGCGAACTCTACAAACGGGAAAGCAGTCTGCACGACACGGCTCTGAAAACAATGACTTAGAATCTCAAACAGGACAACTATACAACGCACTAGCAAGGAAAAGTAACCCAAACATATACGAATGAGGGGTATTTATAGCTAAAAGCGGTAGTAGATGCAGACAAGTGGCACTAATAATCGTTGGCGCCTAAACGAATGAGTTGACAACCCCCCTACCCCCGCGCCTCTGTGGTGCATTAAATGCGATGGATGGGCTCTGACAGCCTTTCGGGAGATAAGCTAAGGCCTTCGGCTCCTTAATTAAATGCGGATCTTAGGGAAATCAAGCCGAATCTGTCAGAGGAAATACAATTAAATGGCGGTCTCATCCTTCATTAAGACTCAGACGTGGCTACAGAACTACCGCAATTCAAATTTTCAAATTTTCGGTGGGTAACTTCAGCATGGGTAACTGTGCATATGGAGGGGTCCACAGCGAGGACTCCATAAGAGCAAAACAAAATTAGACAACAGGGAACTCCGCAAGAGAGAAAGCTCGACAACCCAGGGGATTTCGCAAGAGCGAAAATAGACTTACTCAGAACAGGCTTTATTACTTGCGCGGATGGTTCGAGGAACTACACGGGAAGCCAGAGACTGAAAATGTCTCGCGACTTCCATGTAGACTACGATAAGTGCGATGCCTCTTTCAACTACACTGGACATCTACACGACTTTAGGAATTGATTAGGTTGACAGGGCGGAGTGGCCGTCGCGGTAAAGCTTGAGCCGACTCCCGTTGATCATTGTGGGTAGCAACTCTCCATTAAGCTTCGCAAGCTGAACTGCTCCACCTTCGGTTATCTTCATCACTTGAAAAGGGCCTAACCAATGTACACGAAACTTGCCTGGAAACTTGATGAATTTACTATCATAGAGGAGTACCAAGTCTCCTTCCTGAAAGACTTTATTCTTAATATGCCTGTCATGCCAAGCCCTCTGTCTCGCCTTCTACACTTGTTGATGGAATCCAACTAAAAGTCTGTCTTCTTCTAAGGCAACCAATTGTGACAGCCTTTCACTCATAGTATCAGTATCTGCCATTTCTGTAATTTGAGCAATTCTGAGACTCGAAACAATGTATTCCGTGGGCATAACTGCTTCTTGTCCATACACCAAACTGAAAGGTGTGTGACCTATTAATTTTTTGCATGTGGTTCTGTAAGCCCATAACACAGCTGTGACTCTAAGGTCCCAATCATCTCTTTGTTGATTACAGATCTTGGTCAGGGCATTCTCTAGAATCTTATTGAATGCCTCCACCATACCATTAGCTTAAGGGTGGTAGGGTGTACTCTTATGGTGACTAATGTGGAATTCTTCAGTAAGGGCCTCTATAGTCTCATTCAGGAAGTGTGTGCCCTGATCACTCATTAGAATCAGTGGACATCCAAATCTAGTGATAATATTCTCAAAAATGAACTACGCGGCAGTGACAGCGTCGTAATTCTTAACTGGCTTTGCCTCATCCCATCTGGTGAGGTATTCTGTAGTTGTGATTATGTATCTTGCACCGGTTCTCTTTCCTGGTGGGTTAATAGGTCCCACAAAATCAATGGCCCACTTATCAAAAGCACGCACTGTTATCTGGGGTCTTAGCGGCATTTCATCTCTTCTTGAAGGTTTTCCTGTTCGTTGGCACACATCGCAACACTTGCAGAATTCCTTAGTATCCTTGTGCAATGTTGGCCACCAAAGACCTGCAACTAAGATGTTCTGCGCAGTCGTCTTTCCTGCGAAATGGCCTCCTGGGATTCCTGAGTGCGCTTCTACGATTATGGAGTTCTTCTCATGCGGTAAAATGCATCTGCGCAAAACTTCATTAGGGCCCAACTTATAGAGCTGGCCTGCTATCAAAGTGAAGTCTGCGGCTTTGACAACAAGTTGTTTCTTCTGTTGTATTGTGAACTCAACTGGCGCTTGTCGTGTAGTGAGAAACTCAAGAATATCGGAATAATATCCATCTGCTGCTTGAATAGAAAACAGCTGCGCATCAGGCAGATTGTCCTCCAAATTTGTAGGTTCCTCCCCTGACGCTATCCTAGATAAATGGTCAAGTCCTGCATTCATTCTACCTGGCTTCACAATAATCTCAAAATCATACTCCTGGAAGAGGAGTAGCCATCTGCAAATTCTTCCCCCTAACACTGGCTTGTTGACCAAGTACTTCAAAGCAGAATGGTCAGTATACATTTTAAAATGAGCACCCAATAGATAGTGTCTGAACTTCTGTAGGGCATACACCATAGCTAGTCCTTCTCTTTCGGTAGTGGTGTAGTTCTTCTCAGCTGTAGACAGCTTTCTGCTAGAGTAAGCAATGGGGTGGTCAATACCTCCTTCTCCCGGTTGTGTGAGTACAACCCCCAATGCTATGGAAGAAGCATCTACATGAACATGAAAGGGTTTTCTCCAGTCTGGGAAAACTAGAATAGGCGTTGTGATCATCTTTTCTTTAAGTGTGTCCAAGCTCTGTTGGCATTCTTCTGTCCATTGGAATTTCGAATCCTTTTTCAGCAGTCTTTCCATAGGTGCAGTGATCTTTGCATAACCCTTGATATATTTCCTGTAGTATCCTGTATGTCCCAATGTAGTGCGCAATTGTTTGACTGAGTTGGGCATAGGCAAGTTAGCAATGATGGAAACCTTCGCAGGATCCATCATGAGTCCTTGTCTGCACACAATGTGACCCAACAAAATACCAAAAGGAGCACAGAAGATACATTTTTTCAAGTTAAGGGAGATCTGATACTGTCTACATTTTTCTAACATCATTCTTAGATTCCCTTGATCCAGGTGGATATCGGTGGTGGCCCACCTCTTCCAACTGGCTCAAAACAATCTTCTGGCAATTTCGGTAAATTACTATTTTTAGCATTTTTTCGGGTCCTAAACTTCCGGAGCCATTTTGAGGCCCTAAATGACATTTTTTGGCGATTTGGGGGACCAGATGGCTGCCATCGGCACACATTTGGGCCCAATCAAAAGTTGTAAATCTCAGTTAGACCTTTCCAACGGGCTACTGAGCGCCCTAAACGGAGATCGTATGCAAACGTTATGACCCCAGGAAGTTGACTGTTCAACTAACCACCTTGGGGCCGCAAACTTTATGACAGTTCATCTTCTAGGGTTAGGTTTTTGGATGATTGGGGTTCTTTCCCTCATGCTTATGATAAATAGGCCCTTTCGGCCTCTCTTTGTATTCATCTTCGCACGAATGAGCATAGTGGCCACATCTCTTCTCAGAGATAGCTACCACCATTCTAGCTATTGTATTTTACAATCTGTTCTATTTCCGCTATTTACTAGAATATGTGTTTACTGTATCACTGTGTTATTTGCAATATATCTCTGTAGATGATTCTGTATATGCTATCTTTTGTTTCGTTTCCACATAAATCCGGATCATCCCTATATGGTTCTTTAGTAAACCAAACACAGTCCAGTCATCAAAATAGACTTCTAGGAACTTATGAATGAATTCTTTGAAAACATCAACGACGACTCTAGAGAAGATAGCAGGAGCGTTTTTAAGACCAAAGGGAATTACCGTATACTGGAATGAGCCCCATTCAGTCGCAAAAGTGGTCTTATGGCGGTCCTCTGGTTGGATTCTGATCTGATGGTATCCTAAAAAGCCATCAGTGAAGGAGTAAGCCTCTTGTCCTCCAACATTGTCAAGCACTTCGTCTGTAAAGGGCGTAGGAAATGGATCATGCGCTGATGCATCGTTGAGCTTGCGCAGGTCCACGCAGATTCTTATTTCACCTTTTGTCTTTTTCTCTTGTACCACCATAGGACTGATCCAATCACTTTCCTCTACTGGCTCAATGATACCAGCTATGAGCATCTTATCAATTTCTTCTCTGACCTTTTCTTTATATCGCGGGTTCAACCTGTATGGGCGTTGTTTTACTGGCTTAGCATCTGCTTTCAAAGGTATGCACATAACTCCTAAGTCTCCTAGGATGCCTTTCATTTCTGTAAACTTGGTAGGAAAGATATCATGGTACTCATGTAGTAAATCTGCAATATGGCCAACAGTTTCGTCATCCCAATAATCTCCTATAGAGGCAACCTTGGGTTCGGCTTCTGTACCAATGTTAATCTTCTTGAGCTTGATGTGTTCTGTAATGGCAGGGATATCAAGCTGAGGGCCTTCGACTTTGCGCGTCCCTTCTGAATCTGGAATATTGATGTTGCGAGGATCATCATCCTCTTCTCCAGTGGTGAAGTTATAGCATTCCAGGGCATGTTCCATCTGGACAGCCCAATCTGGTTGAGAATACTCTGGTAAAGGACATTGTCCAAATACCTTTTTTCTAATAGACTTTAAAGCCTGATCTATGCTTGGATGTTCTGACTCAAAGCTGAAAGTGAGTTGAAAACTTTCGATCATGAGAGGCCAAGTGATAGTGCCTCTCCACAATTCTGTTTCAGTGTACCAGTTCCTTGGAACTATATCCAATGTGTGGATGAATAGGTGAGCCCACTCATCCTCTGGAATATCTGACCATTGTTGAATACATGCTTCCACATGTGACCTGGGGTCACTCTGTCCATCATATTTGCGTAAAAATCCTGTTGTAGTCTCTTGAAATCTACGCAGTATCAACCTGCGATAGTCTTGCCATGTGTCGATATTTTCTTTATGTGCACCCCACCATCTTACGGGTGTAGCGCGCAGTGCTACCTCCAATGCTTGTATGCGCTGCTCATCTGGGATTTCTTGTTCATATGCATGTATGAATTCACTTACTCTAGTTAAACCATCAAAGATTGGAGTGCTATTCAATTCTGTGCCAATCCATCGAATGGATTTAGTCATCATGGCGCAACGCCTTGCAGAAACCTCATGTAAGCAATTCTGCCAGTTTTCCAATCCTACTTCCGAATTTGATGCGCACGAGCTATCGCATCGCCAGCTGATATGGCCATCCGCTGTGGGATTGACATAATCATTATGACTAGCATTCATCTGATACAAACTTTCCATGTGGCGCACTTCTTCTTTTGCTCGAATGGGTTCAATATACCGTGGTCCTTGAAGGGGATCAAGCGGTGCAATGACCCTAGTCTGCTCATCCTCAAAGGTCATCTATCTTTTCTTCAAATTAATGACAGCCAAATTATCAAATGCCCAGTCTATGCCTAAAAGTGCTGGGTAAGATCTACTGTCATCCAAAATTTTGATTACTTCGAAGTCTGCAGAACTTCTTACTCCCTCAATATCAATGGGTACATTGGGTAATCTGCCCAATGGAGAAACTCTATGCTGATTTGCAAGTCTTAGCTGGATAGGAGATCTGATAAGCTGAGGGCTACCCATCTGTTCCCATGTCTGCATGGTGAGAACATTAACTTCTGAGCCTAAATCCAAAATGACTTCGTCCATTTCAAATGCTCCAATCTGTGCTGTGAGTCTCATCTCTCTTCCAGTTCTAGTATGACTCCTGATTTGATGAACAGCACGCTGCGGTGTATTCATCAAAGCCGATTGTTGGCACTGATCCAACAGCTGTTGGAGTTCTATAGTTGCTTTTTCATTGCGCAACAACTTTAAGCAACTTCTCAGGAAAGCATGAACACTGCCTAGTGTATCCTCCTTATCATGCCTTCCAGATGTAGTGGCTTGCTCTTGTACCAAGTTCTCTTGACGTGGCACATGCGGTCTGATATCATTATGTGGAATTGCGACAGAGCTTGAAGCTCGTGGATCTGAGAAATACTCTTGAGCTTGCTTGAATGCTTCTTTTTGCTTCTATAGGTCCAGCGGTGATGGTTTAATATTAGCGCGGTGCACCCATTGTGTCGCTGGCTTTCCAATTCCCGACTCTGGAGCACCAGTGGTTGCTCCACTGCACGTCACTATATTAACTGTAGGATCTGGTTCTGTTTTTTCTGCTCCAATCAACTGGATATTCTGGTTAACCTGTGGCTTCTTTTCTTGCATCTTGGCCATCAACTGAGGGCATTCTTCAATGACATGATCATAATATTTACAGTATCTACAGATGGTTGTAGGATTTTGGCAATCCCTTGCATAATGGCCTTGAGCTCCGTAGTTATAACAAGTGATCTGTCCTCTTCCACGAACAAAACTTGCTGCGCGTCCGCGGCCCCTGTAATTTCCTCCTCGGCCTTCTCGAGCTGGGTCATACTGTGGACCTGCTGTGGGTCCCTGTGGTTTTGACTGTACTCTATAAACATCATGTTTTCTTTCTATCATAAGTTCATATGCTATGCAATTGTTCTCATCATGGCCTACTAATTTACAGAAATTGCAATATAGATTCTTTGGAGTTTGTACATATTTCTGTAACAAGTGACACTCTTGTGGTTTGTGGCCTCTAGTTCTACAGATTTCACACCAAGGCCCCTGAGCCTATGGTAAAGGGTTAGGTGCTCCAGTTGCAATATAATCTATGAAAACAGGACAATGGTCCTTTGAATTTCCTTTTTCTCTACACTTTGTACACCAAATTTCTTCTTTAACATCCTTTCCTTTCTTAATATCATGCACTTGCAAGGTTAGGTTTGCTATTTGGTTCTGCAACTGCGCAACATCGTTGCTTGTTCCAGCAATTGGTGAAGCTTCTAGTTTCATAGCCATCTCTAGAGCTTGTTCTTGTGTAGTGAGATTCTATTACATAAGAGGAAGTCTAATATGAGGAAGTAGCGCAGCAATGAACCATTCCTTATGCTGTTGCGGTGCAAACTCAAAGCTTACTTGATCTATCAAGGCTTTGAACTTCTGGTCAAAGTCCCATACTGATTCTGTAGGTAACTGTTTTATGTCTTTGAGTTCTGTTATGCACTGTGATTCTGATTTAGGTTTCTTAAATTCTTTAATCATAGCACTTCTTACATCAGCAAGCATCCTATTCTGTGCTGCTGAGTATTTCATAAACCAGGTTAAGGCTCTCTCTCTTAGTGTGGTTGCTAACTGAACCAGCTTAACATCATCATCATTAATTTGCTTAATCATCCAAATGGCTTCACATAGAAACTAGTGTTGCTCAGGGTCTTCTAGCCCTGTTCCTCTAAAGGTTGGTAGCTTCATGTCATCACCCATTCTTCTTGCACTAGGTTGATGTGGAGGTGCTTTGGCACTGCCTCCAGGATGGTTAAACAAAGGTGTGGCTACGGTACTAGGAGTACCGTGCGGGCTACTAGAGGGCGTTACTACGGGGTTATGCTGAGCCCCGTCTGGCTTTTGCGGTGTAAAAGGGTGATAAGGGATATGAGCACTCCCTTGTCTCTCTATATGGATCGCCCTACGAGCTCGACTATCTTCTGAGCTAGACTCACAAGAATGCTAGTCGAGGCCTACTTTATACCATTTTCCACTACGAGTGCAACCAATAACTTCAAGATCACTATCAGAATCTGCAGACATTACTTGTCTATGCTATTCATCGGAAGCTATATATAGTTTTCCTTTTTCATATAAGAGCATTTTAATCCACAAGTTCAGAGAATTTAAGAACTTACCCCTGTATGCTTTGAAGAAGCTCCTCTCAGCCTCACTGAAGCTCTTTCTCGTATGTACTGCAAACTCAGTGATGAAGCCTTCCAGCAGACTGTTCAACCAAAAGTCTACTGCACGGGATACAGGATTATCTACCCGCTTCAGAATGCTAACTAGCTCAGGTGTCCAAACGATAGGTTGATCAACATGCACAGTGGGTTCAGTATCTGCTAGCTTGGATACCCACTCATGCAACTCGAGTGCAAATGTTACAAAGAAGATTTTGTGAAGGTCAGTATAAATATGCTTTTGCAACCAGTCTTCTATCTGAAGCCTAGAGCTTCTATTTTCACATTCAGTGAACTCTCTAGCATTTAAATCAAACCACTCTTGAATTTCTTTAGCTGTAGGATTCCAGCACCACATTGCCTTCAAAATAATAGGGTTAAATCCGGCAATGGAACCATTTGTTGACTCCCTTTTTCTCTAGGTTTTGCATCAATCCCGTACATCGCTGGCATAACAAGTCTCAAGGAAACGGAACCATTTGTTGACTGCTTTTTGGACAGACCCAGGTTTTCAGAAGGCGCAGCAACAAACACCCCTTTGGCGCACTGGCCCTTTCGACGACGAGCTGCACAGCAGCCTGAAGTCTCACCCGAAGTGGCTATGGGGGGGCTAAGGAATCAGGTTTCCTTAACCGAGGTGGCGTGGAACCTACAGTTTTCTCTCTTACCTTCTTTTAGGTAACCCCTGAACAGAGTGCCTTACTCTTTCACAGGTCTCATAGTGCTACAGCACTGGAACTCACTCTTCTCAGCCTAGCTGCGCGGTATCCCCGCACCTGCGCACAAGGCTTTTACCCGCTACGCCGATACACTATGTATCGTCTCTGGCCTTGAGCCATGACGCAGCAACACACTCCTTAAGCGTTGTGGCAATAACGCTCTTATAGGCTCCTTCGACACTGCATGAGTATAACTTATAAGGGAGCTTCAAGGACTTACTTTACATACTCATTCATAAAGATAGCGAAAAGTTCATGTAAACATAGATAGTAAAACATAGACATGCAATCACATAAAAATCACCATAACAACTAGAATTATATGGTTCACCTCCACGGGGAAATCACATCAACGGGAACTGTATTTTATATTAACTTGAGATGGGAGTTACACAGTTCCGCTGCGCACACAGCTATAGCCTTAGATCTTTTTGGGAAACTCCACGCACACAGCTGGGATCCCTTCTCTTAGATCTATTCTCTTCTCCTACAGATATTACAATGACTCAGACATCAACTTAGACTGTCTATAAACTCAATGACTAGCTCTCCAGCTATCCAATTCTCTAACTCCTTAACCCTTCTAACCCTTTTCCTTTTATAATTACACATATATATAGGTGGCCCTGAGGGTCGCACCTTTACAAAACTGTGGGCCTTTCCCCAACAGTGATCCCCAAAAACCCTAACCACTGATACGGCTAGGTGTACTGCAGGTGCCTCTTGCAGTCCTGTCGCAGCTTCCTGCAAACTCCGCGATTTTCGGCGTAGATCGCGGGTATGGGCACAGCTTCATCATTCTTTGTTCCTTGTCCTTTACCTTCAATGCTTCGTCCCATTGCTCTTCCTTGGTCCGATCAACCATAACTCCTGTACTTTGCCTTAATGAGGGTAGCTGAGCCCTCTATTCCGTCGCTTCATTTATTGTGGTGGTTGAGCTTTCTACTCGGCCACATTTACTCTTCTTTGGCTTGTGCGCGCGAGCTCCACGATTTCCGGCCCGCACTCTGCGGTGAGCTCATCCATCTGGAAACGTACCGCGCACTATTCATTTCCGCCAAAAATGGTGCTTTTCCTCAAAATTAGCACTTTTCCTTCAAACTTAGTGCTTTTTCCCAAAACTTGGCAGCTTTACCATAGCTACGGCCTATGCTCCAATAGAGAACAATGTAACTTCTTTTGGAAGGGACTGAAAATGACAATTCAACAGATGGTGGCTGACTGTGATACTTTCCAGGTCAACAAGGGTGAAACGACACTCCCTTCGGGACTGCTCAAACCCTTGCCCATCCCTACACAGATTTGGCCAACTATTTCTATGGATTTCTTAGAAGCGCTCTGGTGGTACAATACCACATCTACAAGGACACCATATGAAGCAGTCTATGGACAGACACCGCCGATTCATCTTCCATACACCCTTAGCAGCTCCAGTTCAAGCAATTGACTCGGTTCTTCGAAACCGCAATCAGATTCTTCTCATTCTGTAGGACAATCTTCACATGGCCAGAATTCGACTGCAACAACAAGCCGTTCAGCACCATTCTAAGTGCACTTTTCACACAGCTGATATGGTTCTTCTTCGTCTACAGCCTTCCAAGCAATCCTCCCTGAAACTCCACAGGCATCAGTGGCCCGAAATGCAACCCGAGGATGCTACCGAGGAACCATTCATTCAGATTCTGCATCAATTTTCCCAACCAAAGCTTTGAGGAAAAAGCTTTTTCTAAGGGAGAGGGGATGTTAGGAACCCATTTCAACCCTTCTCTTTACTTTTTTAGTATATTGTTGTTGGACGCATATGCTTTGTAAGTCGTCCCGTAGTATTTGTTGATCCATAGTTTATATTAGCCCATGGTATTGACCCATAGTATTGGACGCATATGCTTTGTAAGTCGTCCCATAGTATTATATGTCCCATGGTTTTGACTCATTGTATTGGGCATAGACTTAGTATATAAGTGTGTGTTGAGGTCATTGAAGGCACCGTGAAGTTAATTGTATTGAGCTTGCTCAAAGGAGGTTGCCCCCTCGAAGTGGCCTGTGATCAATATAAAAGTGATTCTGAGTTCTGTTATTTTTGATATCTTGTGTATTTGCATTAATTAATTATTGCAGGTTCATCACACCCCCTTACCCCTAAGGTAAATTTATTTTTTACCAAAACGTGTGCATGTTTTAGCTCTGCAAAACGCGCACCCCTCCTCCCCCTTACCCGTAAGGTAAATTTGATTTTTACCAAAATGCGTGCACATTTTAGCTCTGCAAAATGCCCATGCATTTTGTAGAGATAAAATGCACATGCATTTTGCAGAGCTAAAATGCACACACATTTTGTAGAGCTAAAACGCACACATTTTTTGGTTTTCATGGCACCCAGATAGGCGGGAAAGGAAAATTGGAATTTAAAAGTAACACACTGACGTTTCTTATCACTAAGGCCGAGCCTTGTCACCTGTCTGGGTGTCATCACTCTTCCTATGTGTCTGCTTCGGGCTTAGCTTCGGGTTAACCAAAACTATGGAATGGAATATGGTAAACCATAGCTAATTAGACATCTCACCATTTTTCTCAATATGCATGTGTTTAGCCGCTGGTTAGAGTATGCTGCACACCATAATTTTTTATGAAATTTTAGACACGGATAGAATTTTTTCTGCAATTTCCAAATATGTGATTTTAAAAGGAATATATATTTTTCTATATTTTTCTTGTGTCATGAATCCTTAACTAAAAAAACACATTGTTAGTGTTCCATCCATAACTCTTTTGTTTCTCAACCATTTTGAAAAATAATTGTATGGTGCACTAAAGGACACCGACCTCTACATGCTATTAAAAAACCTTTTTGAAATAATTGCATTAAGACCTTCAAAGGTTGCACCCGCACTTGGGATATTGTTTTTTAGGTGATTATTATTTTTGCAGAAATAGTGGTGCACCAGTACTAGATGTTCTCTATATGTCTACCAATTTTTCGTAACTTGATTCCATCATTTAGGCACTCAAAGGTTGCACCCACAAAAACATATACCTTATAATTTGTCCTAAAAATAGAAGGTGTATGTTAAAAAAGATCAAACTTTAGATAGTTAAGAACATTTTCAATAGAAAAAATTTATATATTCAGAAACATCAATTTCCTATGTTTCATCTTTTTTACTCATCACAAGATTCACTGTGTATGTGTCTCAAAATATCCATGTAATTTGATGGATGACTGTTTTTTCATTTTTCTATTGCATCTAATGTGTCAAAAGAGACCCTCATTAGCTTGCACACACCCAAGTTTGAAGTTCTTAAAAATTAAGAAGAGTCGAAGAAGGCGAACAAAGGGGAAGTGAAACCACTAAAATATCCCAAGGTTTGAACAAATCCTATAGGTGGTGTGGATCCACCCAAGTCCCATGTGGATCAAGATATCTCTGACTCAATAGGGACAAAAGAGGAGGAAGTAGCAAAAGAACAAGAGAAAGATAAGGAAGTCGAGGAAGTAATGGACGATGTGTGGGAGTCATAGGAGGAAGAGGAGGAAGCATAGGAAAAAGAACAAGAAAAGGGAATCAAAGTTCTCGTTGACCCACCTTTAGTGTAGCATGCTCATTTGAATAAAATAATTGAAACTTTTCTTTCATCGAAGTCTTGGAGAAATACACCCACCCCACTCCTCCCCTCACATGGTAAAGTAAATTAAGTTGGGATTGTAGAGAAAATTATGTATTGTTTATGTTTTTTTCCATATTCAATTTGTAAGAATTCATTCTTTTACAAAAGACTTGCCAGAAAGAGTATGATTAGGGACAATCATCAGCTTCACTCCTCTCAGTGCTTTAATGGGACAAGGAAGTATTGACAAGGCTTGTTCTTCTTTTTAGATTTGTATTATCTCACTAGACGATCTTGTCATGGACTTATTTTAATACAAAAATACATGTATTTGTTAAAAAGAATAAGTAAATGGAGGAAAATAGATAGTTTAAAAAGAATTAAAAGATATTGTAGATAGTCAAAATTTATAATTAAAACTGACTTTCTATTAGGAATTAATGGTTGAAAGCATTGCAATGCATGTATTAATACATAGTGGTTAGAATAGTGGTAAAGTATCTCTTAGCATACATCTGATTTCAATGCTCATTTACAAAATACCTTATCTAGAAGGAGGAAATTTCATTTATTACAATACTAAGTAGAAAACATATAGGGGACAAATCCTAAAGAATAAACCCTAAACCTAGGAGCCACTGAGGTGACAATTGAAGGGTGGGCCATAAAAAATTTGAGTTGAAATGTCATCTTCCTTCGGCCATAAAAGTTTCATACAAACCCAAGCTCCTTAATGTGATACATTGTTATAAATACCTTGATAACCACTAATCTTGGAAATGCTTCCGAAGAACCATTTTCATACCCAAAAATGTTGGAAAGAGACCGAAAATTGCATCAAAATCTTAAGACCCAAAAAATATCAAAATAGATACCATTCATCAAAAGACCTCGAAAAGACACTTGGATCATCCATACCCCTCTGGGAAGCATTGGTCCCCATTGCATTAACTTCTTGGATCAAATAAGGGAACTTTTACTCTATCTCATTTCTAGTGAATCACTTGCCTTAGTGAAGAATTTCAAACACCGTCTAAACTCCTTCACCGCATGTTGACCAATGATAACCATTGTCGTATATTAGAATTAGCTAGCATTAGTGCATCTAATATAGTATTAGATTGTAAGATTTGGACTCTATATTTTGGTGGTTCCAAGTTACGCAAAGGAGATAGGGAAGGTTGTATTCTTATTGATCCACATAAGAAATGGACTCCAATTTCTTGCATACTTGAATTGACCAACAACACAACTAAGTGCGAGGCCTTGATTCAAGGCCTAAGAAAATATATTGATCTAAAGGTAAAATGTTTGAATTTTTTTGGTGACTCAGAGATAATCATCTGAAAGGTAAATAATTCCATACATTGTCTTTCTCCACACTTGAAAAGCTATCAATCAAAGGTTTACAAGTTAATCAATAATTTTTATGCATTTAATATTAATTCTATTCCTTGTTCCAATAATGCAAATGGTGATACTATAGCTAATTTTGCTTCTAGGTTCACTTCTTAAATGACTATATCTTGATTGAACTATTTTTCAAGCCCTTAATTCTAGATAATATAACCAACTAGAGGATGTTTAATGTTGATGAGAAGATCATCAAATTTGTCACCAATAGGGATACAGTAAAAAATGTGGTAATAGATGATGAAGAACAAGATAAATCCCTATAGAATTATAAGGATAGAACAAGATGAAAGGATATTCAATACCCAAATGGGTTCTAAATCTTAAGAATTTGTTTGATATGCAAACCAGATTCAAGAAAATAATGAATATTAAAAAAATAATATCTTCTATGAGTTATGAGTTGATCAATCCAGGCACTGAAGATAACTCAAAAAACATCAACTTGGGGACATGCTTATAAAAAAAAAGAACGAGGCATATATTCAGTTGTTTAGGAAGTACAAGGATGTCTTTGCTTGGACCTATGAAGAATTTAAAACTTAGGATATGGAGATAATACAACATGTAATTCCATAGAAATAACATGTTAAGCCTTTTCAACAAAAATTACGTAAGGTACATCCAAGTCTTGAACCTATCATACAAAAAGAATTGAAGAAACTATTAGATGCAAAGATCATATTCAAGGTCCATTATTCTGCCTAGGTTGTGGATTTAGTACCAGTTTGGAAAAAATTAGGAGAAGTTAGACAATGTGTGAATTTTCAAAATCTAAATAAATCATATGATAAAGACAACTACCCTATCCCTTCTATGGAACATATATTATAGTTTGTATCTGGCATTGAAATGTTCTCATTACTAGACTAGTTTTTTTGCTACAATCGAGTTCAAGTTGCCAATTATTATTGGTTAAAAGACACTTTTGGCATGAAGTGGGGCATGTATGCCTATTGAATAATGCCCTTTGATTTAACTAATGTTTCTAATCCAATGAAAAAAGGACATAGATTTCATAGGGTTAATGGATCAAAGTATTGTGGTTTACCTTTATGATGTCATGGTATACTTCAAGAAAAGGTCATACCACTTACTGTTAAAGAAATGTAACTACGGAAGACATTCTAAATGTATTTGTCTATTGTATTATTGTATTCCTCCTTCGAGTGATGTCATTGATGTAATTAATAATGTAAGAGTCATTGAAAGAGTCAATGTAAACGCTAACTGATTAGGTCGGCCTGGAAAGATCTAGAAAAATAATATTTTATTGTAAAAAGTACAAGTCGACCCAGTTAGGTGAGTCAAGCCGACCTAGTTAGTGAAAAGGTAAAGTCAAATGTAAAGTATAAATAGTAGATTGAGTTGCTCATTTGCAAGACTCATCTCACTCACTCAATTTCTTATAGGAGAGAGAGAGAAGTTTGCGCAAGAGAAGGAGAGAAGATTATTTTTTCTTGGGGTTTTATATTGTACTTGTGAATTCTATATTGAGGAAGTTTTGCCAGGGTTTTCTCCCTTCTGGTTTTCCCAAGAGAAATATTGTGTTCTTTTTGTTTTTTGTGCTTGTATTTCTTTCAGTGATTATATTTTTTAATGTTATTATGATAAACAAGTAGAAAAACTAACATGGTTTCAGAGCAGGCCTGAAAGAAAACATTGTAAAACCCTGAAAGAAAACATTGTAAAACCTTCGGAAGTGTAGAAACTGGGGCTTCTTATTCCCGGAGCTCTCTCCACAGATCAGCTGAAAAAGAGGGTGCATCTAAATGGCCTCACTAGGGAGCATCTTTCTGTCAAAGAATAATTAAATTATGAGAATTTTCATTTTTGGGTCCCCCACTACAGCCCGAAGAAACTAGCGCATCAAGTTTTTGAATCATCTGCTCACAGAATCGGGAGGAGTACTTTGCTCAACTCGCCTTGAGGAGGGACATATTTTCATCCAATTAGTTTTCCAAAATTCTGAAGTTGGAAAATTAGGGTTTCTCTATCAAACCCTAGGTCAAGGTAGAAGTAGTTTTCAGAAGGAAAATTTGTTGGTAAGTCCTACATATATTCTATTTCCATTTGAGGTTCTCATTATATCAAAATGACAAACAGTACCAAGCTTGATGAAAATATTGAAGGAGCTGAGAACTTCAGGGCATGGAAATATAGAGCCATGCTCATTCTTGAATAACATGACCTAGAATGTCTTATAAAAGAGGGACTTATAGAACTAGAAGGAGATGAGGCCAAAGCAATAAAAAAGACGAAAATGATCAAGGATAAGAGGATCATAGCTAATTCTATCAAAGATCACTTGATTCCTTAAGTATCCACAAAGAATACTTCGAAATAAATGTTTGATGCGTTGACCAGCCTATTTGAAGGAAATAATATTATCAAGAAGATGACCTTGAGAAATAAACTCAAGGGTGTGAAGATACAGAAGTCTAATACTATGCAATCATACTTCTCTAGAGTGTCCCAGATCAAAGATCAATTAGAAGCTATTAGAAATATGGTAGAAGATGTCGAATTTGTAATGACCACTCTGAATGGTCTTCCTAGAGATTGGGAACCCTTTTTTATGGCATATGTGCTAGGAAGAAACTAATCCAGTTCAGAAAACTATGGGAAGAGTGTGTACAAGAGGAAGAAAGAATAACAGTAAGAGAGGAAAAACTGAATGACAATGAATATCAAGCTTTGGAAACTCATGCCAAAGGTGGAAGGAAAAGAAAGAATGATGTACGTACCAGTGACCACTCTCCCAGAAGATCTCAAATATCTCAAAGGAACAAGAGGTTCAAGAGATACCTCTCCTCAATTGAATGTTACTCTTGTCACAAGACATGACACCTAGCAAGAATTTTTCCATCCAAATATGGACAAACTAAGAAGCAAAAGAAAATATTTCGTGCTCATGTAGCCAAAGATAGTGAGTATGATGATGAAGTCAAAACCAAAGAAGATGAGGACTCCAGTGAAGAATATGTACTAATATTATCCCTCACTGGTTCATTATCTTATGGAAGTGATACTTGGATAGTGGACAGTGGAACCTCAAAACACATGACGGGATATAAGGATTCTCTTTCACATCTCATGCAGAAAGACTCTCCACACAAAGTAAAGCTTGGAGATGATTATCAATACCCTATCAAAGGGATGGGAGAAGCCTCTTACAAGTTGGACTCTGGAAAGTCCATGAATATGAAGGAAGTGATATATGTTCCAGCTTTGAAAAAGAACCTTCTATCTATTTCAAAATTAGATAAGAAAGGTCTTAGAATTGCATTTGTAGATGGAAAAGTTCTTATGTGGATAAAGGGGAAGACTATTAATGATGAAATTGTCATTGGAGTAGAAGGAGGAGGAATTTATAAACTTAAGGGTCATGTAGATTCAGAACTGATGACTAGTACCATGAGCCCCTATGAATTATGGCATAGAATACTATCCCATGTACACTACAAAGCCTTACCAATAGTAAGCAAGTTGGTGACTGGATTACCAAAAATCCAGGTTGATCATGAAGGAGTGTGCAAAGGATGTGCACAAGGAAAAAGTATGAAGAAACCATTTCCAAGCAGTGATAGCAAAGCTAAAGAAATATTGGACATTATTCATTCCAACATTTGTGGACCTATGTCTACCACTTCATTAAGTGGGTATGTTTACTATGCTTCTTTTATTGATGATTAATCCCACAAAACATGGATTTATTTTCTAAAGAGTAAAGATGAAGTTTTTGGAAAGTTTAAAGAGTTCAAGGATCTTGTGGAAAACCTCTCTGAAAAGAGGATCAATATTCTAAGGAGAGATAATGGAGGAGAATACACTTCAGGTGATTTCAAATATTTTTGTAAACAAGCAAGGATTAAGAGGGAGATTACCATTCCCTATAATCTGTAGTAGAATGGTGTAGCTGAAAGAAAGAACAGAACTATCATGGAAGCAGCAAAGGCCATGATCCATGATCAAGAACTACTCATGCACTTATGGGATGAAGCAACTAGAACCATAGTCTATGTTCAGAATAGAATCTCTCATAGTGATCTTGGAAACAAGACCCCGGAAGAGATGTTTACTGGTACAAAGATTGAAGTCAGTCATCTAAATATGTTTGGATGTCTAATATTTATTCACATTCCAAAAGAGATGGAACGCATCTAGAAAGTTACCGTATGAATACGGGATATGGATAAATGTTGTGTTGAAGCATTAGCTAAAATAGTTGCATGACTATGTGAATTTGTCATTATTAATATGTTTTGGAAACTATGAAATGTTTATAACCATGCAACTGAATTTGACTTGTAGGAAATATCGTGAACGATCACCTACAAACGAAGAATGATGAGATTTGTTTCATCGAACAAGACTAGTGAAAACAAGTATACTACAGAAGTACAAAGCAATGGTTCTCTCAGAAAGAGGGAGTCGACTATGACGAGATGTTGCTCTAGTGGCTAGATATATGGTGTAATCGAAGTAGAAGAAGATATCAAGCAACCTCTAGGACTCATGACTCTCTACAAAGAACCAAATGTGTGCATATTGAAGAAGACTTTGTACGGGATCAGAAGGTACCGATGGAATAGCATGATCACCTGGAGTGATGATGAGGATTGGAGGTCCTTCGAAAGAAAGAGTGGGGTCCTAAAGGACCTCCATCGAAAGAGGGAGTGATGATGATGATTGGAGCTCCTTCGAAAGAAGCAGTGGGGTCCTAAAGAACCACCCTTGAAAAAGGGAGTGATGATGATAGAGATGCCAGTCCTTGTTGACTAAAGATCATTACTTGCTAACTAATAGAGATGTCATTCCTTGGTGACTGAATATCAGTACTTGCTGATTGATAGAGATTCAAGTCCTTGGTGACTGGAGATTAGTACTTGCTGACTGATGCCAATCCTTGGTGATTGAAGATCGGTACTTTCTGACTGATAGATATGCCAGTCCTTGGAGACTGAAGATCAGTACTTGCTGACTGATAGAGATGCCATGTCATGGTGATTGAATATCATTACTTGCTTACTGATAGAGATGTCATTCCTTGGTGACTGATGATCAGTACTTGCTGACTGATAGAGATGCCAGTTCTTGGTGACTGAAGATCAGTACTTGCTGACTGATAGAGATGTGAGTCCTTCGTGATTGAAGATCAGTACTTGCTGAATGATAGAGATTCCAGTCCTTGCCTACTGAAGATCAATACTTGCCAAATGATAGTTTTTGTTTACTGATGATTGATGTTGTTGTTTACTGATGAATGTTTTTGTTCCAGTATTTGTTTACTTATGATTGGTGTTGTTGTTGTTGTTCCAGTATTTACTTACTGATGATTGTTGTTCCAGTACTTGTTGACTAATGATTGATGTTGCTACAGTGTTCAAACACTGATGATAATGTTGATGGTGATATTCCAGTAGAAGATGATGATGATGTTGATGATATTCTAGTAGGCAATGATGATGTTGATGGTGATATTCCAAAAGAAGATGATGATCATGCTGATGATATTCTAGCATATAATGATGGTGATGGTGGTGATATTCCAGTAGAAGATGATGATGATGATGATATTCCAGCAGACGACGATGATGCTGATGGTTATATTCCGGCAGAAGATGATGATGATGATATTCCAGCAAATGATGATGATGTTGATAGGTGATATTCCAGCAGAATATGATGATTCCAACAGACGATGATGATGTTGATGGTGATATTTCAGTAGACGATGATGATGTTGATGATGATGTTCCAACAGACGATGATGATGCTAATGATAATGTTCCAACATATGATGTGATTCCCCAAACATATGATGATTCAAAAAATTCCTATGACATGTAGAGATTCATAAGTCAGTTGGACAGTTGTTGATGTTGTTGATATTGCCCGCATAATACCTTCCTAGTTAAGAGGGAGTGTTAAAGAAATGTAACTGCGGAAGATATTCTAAATGTATTTTTCTATTGTATTAGTGTATTCCTCCTTCGGGAGATGTCATTGATGTAATTAATAATGCAAGAGTTGATGTAAACCCTAATTGATTAGGTCGGCCTGGAAAGATCTAGAAAATAATATTGTATTATAAAAAGTACAGGTCAGCCTAGTTAGGTGAGTCAAGCCGACCTATTTAGTGAAAAGGTCAAGTCAAATGTAAAGTATAAATAGGATATCGATTTTCTCATTTGCAACACTCATCTCAGTCACTCAAGTTCGCATAGGAGATAGAGAAGTTCGCACAAGAGAAGGAGAGAAATTGATTTTGTCTTGGGGTTTTATCTTGTACTTGTAAATTCTATATTGAGGAAGTTTTGCCGGGTTTTTCTCCATGGTGGTTTCCCCGAGAGAAATATTGTGTTCTTTGTGTTTGTTGTGCTTGTATTTATTTCAGTGATTAGATAGCTTAATGTTATTATGCTAAACAAGTAGAAAAAATAACACTTACAACACCTTAAGCATATTTTCGAAACATGCTGAAAATATGGTATTTCCCTCAACCCAAATAAGAGCATCTTTTCTTTTCAGAAAGAATTTACTAGTGAATCATGTCAAAAGACGATATATCAATGTAATTGAAGCAAACCAAGGCTATCTTGCAAATTCCAATTCCCAATAGAAACAAGTAAATGAAATCCTTCTTTGGTAAGATTAATTTTGTCTATTTGTTTGTGGCCAAATTTTATGATATTTTCAAACTTTTGTAGAAAATGATTAAGAAGGACACCAAATTCAAATGGGCTCTAATTTAGAAGGAAGCTTTCAAAAAAATAAAGGTTGAAATAGTTGTTTCCCTATCATTACACAGTCTAAACTTTAGTGAGGATTTCTTATTATAAAAATTTGCATCTAATCATTCCCTTGAAACAATGCTCACTTAGAAATATGATCAAGGGGACGAGTGTCTTATTCCAATTACAAGCATCAGTCTATAGGGAGATGAACTAAACTACTTGATGATCGTCAAATAAGCATTTGTTTTTTACAAAGAAAACAAATAGTTCATACCCTATATCCTAAAGAACCACACTAAAGTGATTGTACTTCTCCCCGATGTGAGATATTTATTCATGCAGAAGGAACTTGGTGAACAAAGAGGAAACCATATCACAACCATCCAAGAATATGGCTTAGAATTCAATCATGCAACCATTTTCAAAGGCCAAGGTTTGTGCAAACCAGTAGCTAAAGCATTAGATCCAACAAATCTATTAGAAGAAATCTCAAAGAATGATATATATATTTATGCTTAGGAAGTTTTTTACATTCCTAAGACACAAGCTCTTAGTATAGTGAACTAAACAAATACTTGCAACATGGTATTTATCCTAGTCATTTAACTTCAAAATAGAAAAGAACATTGAGATTAAAATATTCTCAGGACCAACTTTTTATTGGAATTTTATTTTGAAGAAACTATGATGGAGTAATTATGAGATGTCTTCAAAAACAATTGCTAAGGTTCTCGCATAACTATATGATGGGCCCATTAGCAGAAACTTCACAACTCAAACAATAACCCATAAAATTCTGAAAGTTAGGTATCACTAGCCAATTATATTTAGGGATGCACACTAATACATCCAAAAGTTCCAGTTTTGTGAAAAGTGACGTGGGAGATAGAAGAAGTCGGTTGTGCAACTACAATTGATAAAAATCGAAGAACCTTTCAACTAGTGGGTCTTGGATGTCATAGGGGAAATCAATCCAAACTATTTTAAGCAATATATGTACATATTTACAACCACATATTACTTCACACAATTTACTGAATTTGTGCCACTGGTCAACAAAGTAGAAACCATTCAGCTTTTGGAGCAGCGTATGATCACTAGGTTTGGTGTTCCATCAACACTTTTTTTTTATAATGGTACTTATTTTTCTAATTTGAAGCCAATTAATTTTTCTCTAGATAAATGGATTAGTGTATGATATTCATCTAATTATTTCCTATAATCCAATGGTGTATTAAAACCCTTAAATTAAAACATGATTTGTATTCTGAATAAAATTATAGTTGACGATTAGAGAAATTGGCATAACACTTTAACCAATTCCATGTGGGTTGACTAAGTAACTCTAAAGGATGCACTAGGAACATCTATTTATTTCTTGGTTTATAGGAAAGATGCCATCCTTTTCCAAACATATTGTGTCCATCCCTTCAAATTTCCTAGTCCTCATGAGGGAAAAGATGCCAAGCCATTCAGAATCGAATTGATACTCTACTGAAATTGGAGAAATAAAGAGAGAAGGATAAGAAAAAAATTGTCATTCATCAGCAAATAGTCTAGAGACAGTTTGATAAATTATCTACAGGAGATAAAAAAGGTTGGTAATCTTGTATTAAAATAGGACAAGCCACATGAATAAAAGGGAAAACACACTAAATTCCAATAGTTATGGCTTGGAAATTTTTAATTGGTTGAGAAGCTTGGCCTATGTATGTACAAATTGCAAAATAGGAATGGGAAATACACCTCCTTTCTATGAATGACTAGATTCTAAAGCATTATTTCACTTAGTTTCCCCCAGGGTAGTCAACTTGTACATAAGTAGGTTTTCCTTATCCTTTACAATTTTAATTTGATGCTTTGCTTTATTTACCTTTTAACATCCTCAATTTTGATTTACTAATGGTGCTTGGATTTCCTAAATTTTTTTCTTCTTCTATTCAATTTTGTTATTTCAATTTATCTAGAAAATATTTCCATTTGTGGTTTTTCCCTTAATCATGACAAGTTTACATTGAAGGATATCATAACTACTATGAGGTTTTTAAGCACAACCATGTAAAATATGGAACTCACTCGAAGGTTGTTTGAGGAACTGGCCCATGAAACTTCTAATAAGATATTTCATGAAGGCCATTAGAATTTTCAGTACAATGGTGGAACACAAGTTGATTGGATGATTTGCCATGAGAAACTCAAAACTCAAAGTATTGAGTGACTTGCTATTTATATTTGAGGTTCCACCCACTCACAATAATGGTGAATGATATTTAGAAGACAATGCGGTACTCAGATACTCAGGGGTATACTTCTATCAGTCAGGAAAACTTAACTAGTTTTTAGATAATAGGTATCATCCCTCATGCCTTTCAAGGGTTAATGAGATTCCCCATCTACCTGTTTCTCAAAGTAAAATTAAGAGGTAAAATCTTGGGAGAGGATTTTAAGATGATATGATAAATGTAGGTATCTTATTCGAGGCTATTCACACCCTCTAGCAACGTAGCAAGTCCTATGATATTGGGGTAGATGTATCAGGGCTATGGACACTCATAGGTAGTATAGCAACACAAAGAAAAAAAAATACATAACTTGAAAAAATATTTAGTTTCCCTAATCTATGTAAACTCAATAGTATCATTATAGAATTTCTATACAAATTAAAGTGAATCAAAGAACTAAATCCATAAATCAAACCCTGCAATCCCAACTAGCAAGTGACTCAAGCATGACTTGGCTCATTTATATAGTTGGTTTGAATGATAAGTTCTAGTGGGAGCCCATGACTAAGTCAAGAATCTTCAAGAAAGATAATTTGTGTATCCTTAGGGAGTTTTTGTTTTAATAGCTAATCTGTAGAGACTCATGATTTCACCCATCATGTCACCACCCATCATGTCACCAATTGTTGAGCCAACAACAATTTCCCCAAATTTTTCCTTTATTTGTTGACTTAAGAAAAAATCGGTACCCCTCCCATTCTTTTCTTTGATCTTTCAAAATCTAGATTTGTTCATATTTTGACTTGATAAAATTTATGTGCTTCTTATCTTTAATAGGATCTTTTAGCAAGTTTGTTTGAGTCCACCCTAGCCTTGTTCATGACTTAAATACATTTTTTATGAATCTCTCAAATTTTTGGATTTCTCTCACAACCATTAACTTTGCAATTTTTTAAAGTTTCACTAGAATACAAAGTTTTCTTTCTTTTAACACATTGCAGAAGGATCAACTTATAAAATCAAAAGGTCGCCACACATCAAAACTTCGATACACGTGACATATGATGAAATGGAAAATTTTCTAAGTTGTGATAAAGGAGATCATGGCCATGCATAAGAGGTATCAAGATGTGACACATTACACATTTTAATTCAGAGAAAAATCCTAAGTTACAATAGAGAAAAGACATCACAAAATTAAAATATATGATCATGCGACACATCACAATTTTAAAAAGCATGATCACGTGAGAAGTCACAAACTTGAAGATTGTGATCATGCAACACATCACAATTGAAAACATATGAAAGACATGACATGTTGCATTCTAAAAAATTCTCCAAAAGTTCAAATGGAGTGATAAAGTGGACATATCGCACTCCTCAGAAGTTTTTAAAATTGCAACATATTGTGCCCAGACAAGTTTTCAAACAATATGGGAATGTGCTAAAGGAATATTAAAAGGTGAAAAATTTGCAAAAAAACAAAAACAAAAAAAAGGCACTTGATACTTTATTAAAGGCCACTATGCAATTTTTGTTCTTTCACCAATACTTGGAACAGGTAATAGTGACCAAAATCAAAGGGTTTTTACTAATATTTTCTCACTTCTAAATGTGGAAAATGGAAAGGTGGAACGTTAGCAATATTTATACCTATCCATCATCATATCACCACACTATAAGGAAAAGACCTTTTAGCAGAGGTTTTTTATAGATAATCTTCTAAAAAGATTCCAAATATCTGTTTATAGTGGAGGTCACTAGCAAAGGCGAACACACTAAGGTTTTAGCAAATGTTTTTTTTGGTGTGTTTGTATACAGAAAACACACCGATGTGTATAAGAAAAGGGTGCACCAGTGTTGATATAAATCATGTGGCACCACAGTCACAAACACTAATAAGCAAAAACTAAAAAAACTAAAAAATTTCAGCTGGTGCGTTTAAAAAACTAAAGCACATCAATAATTGTACATAAACGCACCAAAGCAACATACATTCGGAAGCACCACTCGAGGTTTAAAAAAATTCAAAATTAAAAGCCACGGATTATACTAAATTTTTATTTTTTATTTTTTATCTACGGTGCAGTTGTGCTACAAAACAACACTGATTTGTTTTTTTATCGAGCGCACCGCAATAGGTTTAAATAAAAAAAATCACCGAAATAAAAATCCTATCACATTAATTTTTTATTTTTAATTCCCAATGTTGTTTCAGTTGTTGTAGATAAACACACTGGTGATGTATAGATTTAAGAGCTTCACTCTAGGGTTAAGAAAACTTGAAATTAAAAATTGCGTATTATATTAATTTTTATATGTGGTGTGGTTGTTCAAGAAAACAACATTAGTAAGTTTTGGAATCGAGTGCACTGCTTTAGGGTTTAATAAAAAAATTACATAAATAAAAACCATATCACATTCTTTCTTTCTTTTTTAATTTCCATTTCTAGTGCAGTTGTTGTAGATAAATGCATCGGTGTTGTATAGCTTCAGAAGCACCACTCTAGGTTTAAAAAAAATCAAAATTAAAAACCACAGATTATATTAATTTTTATTTGCAATGCATTTTAGCTACAAAACAACACTAGTGCATTTGGCTATCGAGCACACAAGAGTAGGGTTAAATAAAAAAAATCACCGAATTCAAAAAACCATTTTTACCATCTCTATAGTGCTTTTGACACCCCTAAGCACTAGCGTCATACCTTCCCTGCTTAGACACCCTACCATCCTTTCTCCATGTGGTTGCATTGTTGGATTTCATTGCTTGTTGAGTGGATTTTGAATTTTGTGAAACTGTGGGCAAAATTTGAAATTTGGTGTACATCTCTGTCATGCCTCCTTGATGCACAAGGGACCAGGTAAACTCTTTGTGACCTCCTAATTTAAATTTTTAGTGGATTAAAATTTCAAATTGAGTTTTATTTTGTAATACCTTGGTTGTTAAGCCTCATACTTATGGTCTTTAATTTGACTATGGACTTGTGTTCTATTTGTTAATGTGACTATGGACTTATGATCATTTGTTTGATGATGTGATTATGGACTTTGGCATTATTATTAATGTTATTGTTGTTATCATTGAATGTTGTTGTTATTAATTAAATAAACAATTGTCTCAACAAAGGCAACTAAACGAGTACGGGAGACCATGGATTCCACAGTGTGAGGGCACATCCCTAGGACCTTAGAACTTGTTGTTGGATTGAGTTTGTCCATCCTAGTTCATTTTGTGCCTTGGTGACATTAGTAGTGTTGGTCACCCAAACATTGTACAACAGACCGTATTTTTTATTTTTATGGACCATGGAGTTACTATTGCACCTTATGCATACCTTAGTGGGACCATTTTTCCTAGTGCATGCTCCTTGGGAGAGATTCCATCCTATTTATGTGTTTTTTTTTCATTTATGAGCTCTCTCCCTAGATTCTAGGAGTTGTAAGCTAGAATTTAGCTTCCACCTCCTTGATTTGTGCCTCCACCTCCATAAGTGTGCCCCACTCCTTCATTCATCCCTTCTTTTGTGCTTCCATGATATTTATGACCCTATTGGATCCTCTCTCTCTCACACACATAATGCGCCCTCCTTCATGTTTTGTAACCCCCTTATACATTAGTGCACCTCCTTGTGCTTTTCATGGCTCCACTCCTTGGGTTTTGGTAACTCCTTCTGATGGTGCTAATATAGGAAGGGGAATATCCCAAACTAATCTAACACTCCACCAATTTGATTTAAGTCCCTGTGATGAAGATCAACCTTACCTCTCTCTAATTTGAGTTTATCCCCTATGGTTAGAGTTGGCCTCCTTGTGTTATAAATTCATATGCCCTCTCCTTTTTGAAGCTAATCCTGAGCTTTGGATCACTTGAATTATCTCATCTCATTGCAATGTGAGTGTTGAAAGTATTGAGATTGTGTTGAGACCTACATTTATGGTAGGATCCTATTAGAGAGTTATTCTAGTTGGATGTTTCTCTTGCTTCCTTGATTTCACTCTACTATTCCAGGATCTCGAGCAGGAATCTAGGAAATGGGATGGTGATATCCCGAGGGATGAGTTAGGTGAAGGGAGTCTTCTCCCATAGGAAGTGGAGATGGACATGAAATTAGTAGTGGGAATCATTGTGGTTCTCGGAAGAGGTAGTTCTAAGAGTTTCTATACTGAGTGTGCCTTTTCCTGTGGATCCATGGTCTTATCTTGGGGGTGACATGTTCAATTAAGTTAGACTTGACTATGTCTACAACTGGGAGGAAAGTTTCCCTGCTAAAGCCAGTTTCCCATTGAAGATAAGTATTTGTTCATATGTTCATTTATATTATTTTATAATATTTATGTGCCATGGAGGTTGAATTGTGTCCTAGTTATGTTTATGGCTTATGTGTCGAGATTTTTATGCAGGATGGATGGATTTATTACATTGAAACTTTGCTTTTCTATGAGCTTCTTCTACCATCTATTCTTTCTCTTATCCTTTGTGGTTTACCATTGTGGCTCCCATAGTAATGAGAGGGACGCAACCTTATGTTATGGTTCTCCCATTTTTTCTCATTTTTGAGCTATAATACTCGTCCCATTGCATCCATAGTGACGTTTCTAGTAAGGAACACCTTTTATTTCACTGTAAAATCTTTCTGTATGACCAAGTTATGATTGTTTTCACTGGCAGTGTTTCCAGTGCTGAAAGGAACGCACCATGTCTTCTGATTGAGAGAAACTTTGAATGTAGATATGTTCTATTGTTGTACATCTGGTTATAATGTTGTATATATGATTATATTAGTATAGATATGATTTGTATTGATGATTGGTGGCTAGAGGGAAGGAAACCATACAATCTAAATCATAACTAGTGAAAGATGGTTGTAAGGGAAAACCATATTTTATTTTGGAGGCTGTGGTTGGAATCCTATGTTTTTTTTTGCTATGGTTTGGTGTGGTTGTATTTGATGTTATTCTTACTACTTAACCATGCTATCATCACACACATCACATAACTGGTAAATAATCCTCATATGAAATATAATTTTTATGCAAGCAACTAAATACTCACTACTCATGTTCTCAACAACTTTACAATCTGATATTTACTATCAAGTACCTGAATTAATTGTATTCTCATATTCATGCTAGATATTCTCATTACCATGCCTTATTCATGTACGCATTACGAATTGCATTACAATTATGTTTATTAATAGGCACGTTGGGAAATATCATGTTTGTTTTCTATGCATTTCACAAGCCTATAAGTTTTAATTTCGTGATTGTATGGCATGTTGGGATAACCTTAGAACAATTAATTCCACTATGTAATATTAATTTATCCATTTTCGTAGGTATCCAAGTGCCTTTGGACTTGTTTAAAGGCTAGGGACACACCAAATTTTCCCTTTAATTTAAATAAATTGAAAAAATGTGTGCAGTGCGTTCGAGTCATTTGGCTTGCACCACTCGTTGATACACCCTAGAAATTTGCAAGGAGCACCATTGAAGGTGCATTTTTATTTGTAGCACACCGCACACATTGTGTTCTTTATTGTGCATAATGCACTGCTAAACCAAATTTAAAAAAAAACAATGTTAATCGGTGCACATTCAAAACATGAATGCACCATAGAGGCAGTGTCTTAATGTGTAATAGGTGTACTGTTATCTCAAATTTTTTTACAAAAATCACAAAGGGATGCACCTACTACGGGATCTCCATTAATATATGTGCATCTCTTCTAGTGGGATAGTGTGTCCTCGATGCACTGGTGCTTCCTATTGATGGATGCACCACCAAACTAAACATATTAAAAAAGCACCATGTTAACAGATGCACATTGTAAACAAGAATTCACTATATAGACGATGCGTTAATGTGTAATAGGTGCACCGTCATCTCAAGAAATTATAAAATTGACAAATTTCTTCTCCTTTCACAGTGCGCTCTATTAACACTTCTGCATCGTTTCCAATGCAATGAGGTATTTAGAATGCATCGGTGCCTCTTAATGATGGATGTGTCACAAGACTTAACTTATGAAAAAAAACCACGTTATCTAGTGTACATTGTAAACAAGAACACATTGGGTTGACAGTGCACTCACGTGTAACAAGCGCATTGTTATCACAAAAAAATTATAAAACTCACAAAGATCTACTCCTATTACAGTCCACTCTATTAATACTTGCACACTATTTCTAGTGCGATAACATGTTTAGAATGCAATGATGCTTCCTATTGATAGAATAACTACCACACTTAACATAGTTAAAAAAACACCATATTAGACGATGGACTTTGATAAGATTTATGCATCGATTTTTCGGTGTGCTGACATGTAACAGGTGCATCGTTATCCTCAAAAGAAATATAAAAATCTGCAAAGAGTTGCACCTACTATAGTGCACTCATTAAGATGTGTGCATAATGTACGATGCGATCACATGTATACAATACATCAGTGCTTCCTATTGATGGATGCTCTGGTAAATGAAACATAATTAAAAATATTACCATGCTCACCAATGTGCTTGTGTATTCAAGCACACTATTTATGGTGCTATTTTTTTCCAAAAGCACCGACCATGGTGCACAATTGTAATTTAAGAGCACCACTAGTCAAATTCATTTATTTTTAGAAAAAAAAAATTATTTAGTAAATAACATGCTTATTTAATGAAATATTTAAAGTTTTTTATGTCTATTTATGAGATTGATCGATGTTATATATGTATTGGAGACGTCAATGGAAAGAGGCGGCTCAGCAGCAGTAGGCACAAGTTGACCCATACAACTTCACGCATGAGTGGGAGGTCAGAGAGAGGGAGAGAGAATTGTACCCTCACCCCATCATCAATCATACACAACACCTCTTGGTTTTTGTAGGACTCTTGAAGTTCTATCAGGAGGCTATATCCCTCAAGGGGAAATCTACTTTGTTTCCATAGTTGATCCATCATTGGGATCATAGGAGATAGGCATTTCACAATGGCCCTGGTCAGTGGCTCCAACCCACTTAGGAGGACATTTATTTCATAATTGGGATATCTAGGAGAGGGGAGGATTTTCATCAGTTCCCTGATGTCCCAACAGGTGTCTTAGCAGAGAGTCAGCTCACTTACTGTCAGATATATATTGGTTCCCACATCCTCAATCCTATTGATTTTCAGATGCACAGTGGATAGATTTAGATTGGTGCTTTCAATGCAAAGTAGGTTAGGTGCCTCTCACTGTTGGTTATGAGAATCATGCACGTTACCAATGATGGGAAAAAGCATTACTTTCCCTCTTTTATATTATGTATATTCTTTAGTGTGGACACCTATATCCATTAGGTCATATGGCATTTTTTTACAGCAGTTTTTTTTCTTCTCTGGATCGATTCCATGTAGTGTTTGATGGGAGGGCCAACTTCCCTTTTGGTTCAGATATTTTTTGTTTATTTTTTGATAGGATTCCAACCACATGGCCATCATTTGACCACTGCCCTCCTAGGCCGATGATTGAGGTTCATATGCACATGTGGGGATGGATGATGCCCAAGAGGTGCCAGTTCGATTTCCCAGCTAGGATCACACTAGAGGTGTTGTAGATGCTAGCCAGCAAGGAGGACCATGCATTAGACCTTCTTCCATATCCGTACGCGGGATTGGACTGGAGAGCATGTCCCCACATATTTTTCACCCGGGCTGAGCCACTGCATGAGAGAGTTAATATTAGCATTATGTTTAAATTAATCTAGTTGCATTGTATTGTCTTATTTAATGCAAATGAAAAATCTTTCAACATTTTCTTTAAATTCTGTTATTAAATAGTTTAAGGAAATTGTTTGATTATAGTTTTTGTTTACTATATATTTTGCAGATATTGGCACATTCGATGGGGAGGTGCATCCTCCTGTTCATTATTATGAGGATATGCATGAGGCTAAGGTTCCTGCATTACCTAGACCCAGCCTATGATGTAGCCCGGATGAGAGGTTTCAACAGGATACGATGGGCATGTTCTCCACATTGTTGGGTCAACGAGGAGTCTAGCCTGTACAAGCCTCATATATCATGCAAGGCCCAAATATCACAGAGTTATGGAGTATGCTTCCTCGTGATATGATATTGTTGTTGCAGTATGTAGTTGACATATCCATGCTTTTAGATTCTTGGAGGATAAAGCATCAGTCTATGTCATCTAATAAGGATAGTGATCCTCGTCCTTGTCCACCTCCTCCTTCTCTTCCTCACCATGATGCGAAAGCAATGTCATATCATGCTCCACCTCCTCCTCCTTCTCCTCACCATGATCATGATTGACCAATATTTACTCCTCCACACCTAGTCAACTCACCAACATATTCGATCCCTCCAGTCATCCAACCAACCACTCCACCATCTCCTACTCCACTCACCCCATCTCCCCCATCTCTAGATGGGATGGTTACAGCATGTGATATTCGTCTTGATGGAGATATATATGCTGCTCTCTGATATACTTTTTTCCTGATAGAGGTACTAATGCCTCTTTTGGTGGGTATGCCAATGCCTCTAGATCTGTTGGCAGAAGTAGTGATGCCTCTGGTTCTAAAGGTAGATAAGGATATCTTATAGTAGTTATTGAACTGGAGATGGGTGAAAACGCGAAGCTGGGAAACAATTCCGTGACAACGGAGTGAAAAAAAAAGAGGATGTCGGATGAACAGGGGAAAAAAAGTCAACCTCAAACTCTCGGCCTAGAGTTTTTTAAACTCTAGGCCGAGAGTTTTGAGAGTTCAAACTATAGGCCGAGAGTTTGAACCAAACTACACGCTATATTTTTAAAAAACTCTCGGATGAGAGTTTGAACTAAACTCTCCGCCAAGAGTTTGGAAGACATTTTCTCGCCCGAGAGTTTTTGGTCAACAATTCCAACACCATTTCTGTAGAATTCAGAAATGTGTCACTTTAACAAGGTCGTACCACTACAAAACCTGAGAATTACATGTCAGAGTTTATACTAGTAGATTCATCATTCAATCTACTTTCTAGTAATATAAGTTTTTTTCAATTTCATTTAGGATTACTATTTTATTCTATTTTTTTACTAAACTTTATCATTAAAAAATTAAGTGACTGAAAAATTGGTCAGAATGAAAATTCAATATCATCACAAAGACGAAGCCAAAAAAATTTAAAAAAATACAAGTATGTTCCTTGAAGTTTCCTCTTCAATGGGTTGGTTTTATTTTGTTTGATAAGAGTAACATTTGAAAGAAAATGTGAAGACAAAAACATGTGTTGATAATGCACCATTTTCTGAACATACGTTGTTTCGATAAATAATAAAAAATAGTTCCCAAGTCTTAAAAAACTCGAAATATAGTCCAGGATCAATTTTAGTGTGTGTAGATTATGAGCATAAATTTTTTTTCCATAAAATGAATAACCATCTATCAAAAAACCGTCGTCAACACAGGTCACTCATCCATACCTAAAAGTTTCAAGTATATGCCGTTGGTTGACAACAAATTTGTCCCACGATATGTCCATAAAAAAAATTAAAAAAAAATACGAGTAGAAAGATAATTCAATTCTCTAAAAACTTTGTGTTTAATTCAAGTTGAAATTCCTAAGGGAGATATGGGTTTGAAGAGGTCGAAGTTGAAAAACATAAAACTTAGCAGTTTTTTTTGTGAAAAACAAGCCAAAATTGTTTGCCAACTTCATGTTTTCACCCAGATGTATATTTGGCATGTATCATGAGTTTGATATTATTGTTCATATATCAACTACATTTTTCATGTCGATGTCTATGTTCATATTGATGTTTATTTATATGTTGATGGTGATGTGTATGTTAGGTTAGGTTAGATATGTTTTATAGGCATTCTTGATAGATGTGTATGTTATATGGTGTTATTTAGATGTGTGCATGATGGTTATGTTAGATAATGTAGCTTGTGTTTTGTTAGATGTTCTTATTATATTTTTGTGTTAAATTATGTTTAAATATGTTAAATTTATATGTTAGATGATGGTAGATAATGTTTACATGTGTATGTTAGCTGATTTTTTATGTGTATGTTAGATTATGATAGTTATTTTTTTATGTGTTTGTAATATGGTGCTTATGTTTGATAAGTGATGATAGATGTGTATGACATTACATGATGATTGCCATACATGTGTGATGGTTATGTTAGATGATGTTTATTTTTAGTAGGTGGTCATGATGATTATGATGAAGGTACCTTACATGTGTTAGGTGATGGTGATGGTGACCATTGATTTGGTGATCACATTGTAATATTTTTTTATTGCTATGTACATATATATGGGATTTTTTTTTATGAACTCAATGGACTGTCAAATTATTTTCTAATATTTATCTTCATGCATACGATGTATTTTGTTTATGTCAATGAGTGTGATTCATGTGTGTGATGAAATTTTATTTATTCATTTATGCCAGAGTCTTTTATATTAGCTATAATTATCATTACAAATTGTGCACAATCACAGTTATAATTGCAAGTTACAATCTCATCTATAATTACAATTTTCAATCATTATTACAATTTCACAACTGTAAATTACAATAACAATTATAACTACAATAAGAAATTACTAATTAGATTTACAAGGTACAAATTACAAATTGGACAATTACAACTACAAATTTACAATTGTAAATTGCAGTTGCAGTTACAATTACAACTTTGTAATTACATTTACAAATTATCAAATTATTTATAAAATATATTACAAAATTGCAATAATTTTAGTCATCTTATCAATTAATTATGGGGTGGTCAACTATAAAATATTTAATTGATAAACCAACGATTATAAGTCTTTTACGGGATGTCATGCATTATATGTCCAAGATTCATATTTTCTTAATACTAATATTTATATTTTACTACACAAATAAGTTGCAAATAATTCTAGAATTGAAATTGTAGTTACTCTAGCTATAAATCATAATTTCATCTATATATCATAATTATAAACTCTATGATATTAACAAGGTAAACAATGCGAAATCACTATTATATATTGAACAAAAGAACACTTTCAACAAATTGAATATAACCACAAAATGGTATGATTATGTCTATTTAACAATAAAATAATAAATTAATATTAATATTAATTTATTATAATTAAAGACTATCTAAAGTCAATAGTCATGCCCTTTTACAAAAAGGTGCATGACGGGCTTATATAAAGCCCAAACCTATGTAACTATTACTCATCTATCATACATTACATTTTTACATTACTATTGATCCATTTATGGACCACTTACGTTACGTACATTGGGTTTTCCCGTAAGAACAGTATTTTACTGTTCCAGTGGTATCAGAGCTTGTTGTTTCTGGCTTGCGGCCAAATTGTCAAAGTTTCTTTGAGATTTAGGTTTTTAACCTTACATTAGGCTTTTAGCCATCCTTATTGGAGAAAAAAAAAATTATTAGAAGAGAGGAAAAAAAAAAAAAAGAAGGGATTAAAAGAGAAGTTAAAAAGAGAGAGAGAGAACAAGAAAAAAGACCGCATAAAAAAGGAGAAGAATAAAACCACACATTGCCTTGGTTTTATAAAGAAACCATTATTTATAACAACTCATACCTTAATTAAGATGAGTTTAGTTATTATATAACTATAGTAATAATAATACATATTATTATTATTATTTCAAAGGATTGACCTATTCGTAATCCAACAAAAAAATTAGTTTTTTGGAAATATATATATATATATAGTTTATAAAACATTAATACAATACTATTATTAATTAATTAATTAATTAATAATTATTATTATATTAAAAGAAAAATTATTATTTTATTAAATTAATAATTATTTGTGAAAAAAAAAAGTTAGTTGACCAAATAAAAACGAGTCAAGGAAAGTTCTTTCCAAGATAGACATATTGGGAATTATTACATCTTTTTAATCCACCCTTTTCAAAGAAATCGAAGATCAATTAAAGATCATCTATAGTCCAGAACAAGCATAAAAATCATCTATAGTCGAGAACAAGCATCTAAGATCGAAGAAATCAGAGAACATGGAAGTCGGTTTGCGACTACACATAGAGAAAATAGAAACCAAGTTAAAGTGCTATCAAAGAGACAATGAAGATTTACACGACAGGAATACAAAATTTGAAGCAGTAATTACAATACGTAAGCTACAACAAAAGTTCGATGAACAAAAAATCTCCGACTAGGAAAGTCATATAGAAAAATTGTATGTGCAAATTGATGAATTAAGAGTCGAAAATGAACTCAATTAGAGGCTAGAAGATCAAGATATAAAGAATGAAATAATTAAATACGAAGCAAAAATAAAACGCTTGAACAAGATCCTTAATGACAAGGATGAAGATATGAAGAAGATACGACATAAATTAGGAGATCAAGAATCAAAGGTCGGCCAATGTCGACAACAAATACAAGATATTCAAACAAAAAATGATGGACTCTAAAAAGGCACACAAATCGGAGATCGCAAATAATAATTAAGCATTATCCAACAATGTTGAAAAAATTTTCAGACTAAGAAATCATAACAAGATACTAGTCACAAAAATTAAGAAATTGAAAAATAACCGAAAGATAGAACAATTTACGGAGGACATTGAAGGGAAACTTCTAGACAAGTAGGAAGAAAATAGTTGCATTAGAAGTCATAATGAGGATCTTAAAGAACAACTTAAGAAGCCAGAAGAAGTTAGGAAATCACAAGTAGAAGTGATTAAGAAGTTTCAAAAGGATAAGATACAGTTAGAGAACAAGTTGGAAGAAATACAAGACGAAACCTTAAAACCTCAAGGGATGAAAATACAACTTCCAACTCAGAGCAGTGATCAAAAGATGACTTTCGTAAAAGAAATTTACAGTGTGAAAATTCCCTATTGACACCCTAACCATAAAAACCGATACCCTAAAAAGGTGGAAATGTCGGAAGATAAAGGTACTAAGGTGATCAAAACTCTCGATGACATATCAGTTCGGAATCCCGACAATCATCAACAAATCAACTTGGTATGGATTGATCCCTCCACATATCAGAAGTTATGCTCAACACTTAAAAGTTTGTATCGACATGTGTCGTCAACTATGACACCACAAAAAGCAATACATAAAAATTATAAGGCTTTGAGGACAAAGCCTTTCTAAGAGAGAGGCAATGTAACAATAAAATAATAAATTAATATTAATATTAATTTATTATAATTAAAGACTATCTAAAGTCAATAGTCATGCCCTTTTACGAAAAGGTGCATGACGGGCTTATATAAAGCCCAAACCTATGTAACTATTAATCATCTACCATACATTACATTTTAACATTACTATTGATCCATTTATGGACCACTTACGTTACTTACATTGGGTTTTCCTATAAGAACAGTATTTTACTGTTCCAGTCTACTGATAAAGATAAAACAATCAAAATTGGTGTACAAATTAACCATTCATAGAATATAACCACACAATGGTATAATTATGTCTGAAATTGGTGCACCGATGCACCATTCATAGATATCAACATTGGAAATCTAATTCTATAATAGTTCACTTAGATGTCTAAACATGAAAATAGAAGAGGATACCTCCATCAATCATATTTCAAAAAGGATTTTTAATAGTATAGGTTTTTTTCTATGTTCACAAATAAATCTGTGTACAACTACCATTAATGTAATTTTTAGTAAATGCATAAGGCTATGTTACAAATGGAGAAACAACAAGCCCAATACCAAAACGATGCACTAAGGATGAAAATAATAATTAATAATAAATAATAAACCATTCTATGATTAGAATGTTTCCTCTAATCAAATGTTACAATTATTTAATTAATGATTAGTTAGAGAACATACTGCATGAAGTTCAATTTGACATTAATAATTAATTATCCCGTCCACATAATCCACATGTAACCTCAATGATGGGAGCAATTAATATCTCTCTCTCTCTCTCTCTCTCTCACACACACACACACAAAATAGAAAATAGAAGATAAATATGTCCAAGGACAACTAATGAGGACATGATTATAAATCCACTTCCCAACAATTGTTTTACCTACAACCAAGTGTGCCTCTCTAGAAAGAGTCATGTTAAATAACCAAAATTCATTTAATAGTGCTTGGATTTACCTACATTTTTTCCAACAACTATTATCATTATTTTTTAAAGTAGCGAAAATTTATATAGATAAATAAACCTATTGATGGCTTAACCCATACAACCGTAATACAATGGACCCAATTAAATTCAAAAGATATTTTAAAATCAGGCTTTCTCACCATTGCCAAATAGGATAGGATTGGGTCAAGTGTTTTTATTTTCATACAAAAAAATTATTTATCCTCATGAGCAAGGTAGATCTTTACAAACTAATTATATAGAAACACACATAAACATCACATTGATTGACCTTGTAATTATTTTTAAATTTCTTATTTGTTCACTAAATAAAATCCTTGGTGTTTTTCTAGAACAAAGTGCATGGCACATGGATAGGAGTACATATTTGTACCCTACTGAATTCTCCTCACTAATTCCAATAGCTTTAGATTTTAATTTTTCCTTCTGCATCCAATTCAGATCCTTCATTTTTGAAGGGTCTATCATGTCCCTAGATTGCTCCTCCTCTAAAATTTGGGTTCCCTCCAAAGGGGAGGGGATCAAATTTTCAATGTAGAGTGATACAGCCTTTTCTTGTTTTACATATGGGCATCTTATTTAAAATCCAGGTGAACAATCTCCACTACAACTTCAAATTCCACCAAGTATGCTAATGGAAGTTTCACCTTTTAGTGAGTGACTTTACAAAATTTTGATGTTCCTTCTTAATTTCATTTTTTAATTTAAGGAAAATCATTATTATGTCTTCAAATCAAGATGTACACTAGAAAGAAATATTCTCATAACCTATGTTTTTACACATAGTTAATGGATTCTAACAACATGTCCTATGGTAGTCCTTTAGAAGGTTAATTTCTACACATATCCTCATATAGGTAGTAATATGTATTTTTCAACAACGTTAAGAATAAGAAAAACTTAGTGTACTTCAAAGATACTCATTTTTGTAATCCACCAACATTAAGAATAAGTAAAACTTAGTGTACTTCAAATATTTCTTTTCGAAAGAAATTACATAATATTAGCAAATCTTTCAATCAAAAGTGATGGAAAGGAAATTGTTGAACATGAAAAATACAATGGGAGGAAATCATTGTATCCTTGAAATATTTCTTATATCTAACAACTTCCTCCACTTCTAGAACTATTGGGCCCAATATGTTCAATAGAGAGATGCAAACCAAGGAGGAAGAAAAGCATCATGACTTGAAGAAGGAACCTTCACACTAATGAGGGAAGACCCATCTACATAGATACACTTCCCTATCTTGGATAAATTAAAATATTTCTTTGAAGGATGATTGAAATGTTGAGCAGGAGATTCGAGCTAGTGACAACTAGGGTAGAACCTAGCTACACAAAAAGTTCGAGTTCAAGATCTCAATTATCATATTATGAAATTATAGCTATAAAAACTATTATAATTATTATAAGTTATCATATATCTCTATTATTATTATCTTCTCT
This sequence comes from Larix kaempferi, assembly GCA_027924585.1. Classification (NCBI taxonomy): domain Eukaryota; kingdom Viridiplantae; phylum Streptophyta; class Pinopsida; order Pinales; family Pinaceae; genus Larix; species Larix kaempferi. Next base: position 48,679,619 of record BSBM01001229.1, read on the forward strand.
TACAACAAAAATATTCCATTTTTTATGGTTTGTGAAAACATATAAATGTGGGGATTAAAATTCTCAACCAAATCAAGTGAAACAAATACCTCCCGCCCATCCCTCAGCCTTAAAATACAACCAATTATGTTGATTCTGAAAATTTTAATGGTGATGGATGGTGAAGGATGAACCTAAATAGGAAATTTCAATTTTCCCTTTAATGACATTCTTATTTTCAGGCTTTAATGACATTCAAACCATGATTAGTGTGATTCGGGAATTTTTGCAAGAACTTTCACAAACAAAAATATTCGACGAACGATATTTTACTGATGATTATATGCATGTGAAGATGAGCCATTATCATTGTGCATATTTAAACAACACCAACCATACGACAATACAATAGAAATTCAAGCACATAAATGAACACCCATGTGATAACATAGTTCACCATACCTCATGGTTACGTCTCTTGGCCTACTCTAAAAGAGTGACCGATCCATAAATATGATGAATGAAATGCATACAAGCTTTTTACATTACAAATGGATTTCAACTATGTAATACCCCATTTTGACCCTTAGGGTATTCTGGTTTTTAATATAAATAATGTATACATGTGATGTATGTTTTCCTAGCGTGGAGCTCAGGGCCAAGGCCCTGCTAGTGAATGCTCAGATTTTTATTTTAAGGGGAAAATATTTGATATTTTAATAGCCATGTGCCATTAAGCCATGGAAATTGTAAGAATTTTGCAAATAAAGAAATATAATGCAATAAAAATACAAGAAAACTGGCTATGGGAGCAACCAACAAGAGGGGGCCACGTGTATCCACTAGGGAGAGGTGAGGGGGTTGTGGGATCGCGGGACAACAAGAATCGGTTTCATGCGTACACAACACCAACAGTGAAGGAAGATGAAGAATTGTGATTCTAGAAGAGCCATGATGACAGAGGAATGCAAAAATGCCAAAGAAACTGGAGGTGGAAAGGAAAATTGAAGGGGGGGACCCTCAAATAAAAAACGCAGAGGGAGGAAGGTGTCGGGGCTTTTGGAAAAAAGAGAACAGAGAGAGGGCCGAGCATAAAATAAAGGAGACAAATCATGACTCTATGTAAGTCGTGAACTGTAGAGCTGAGAATGCATGTGAAACCATGCACAGGAATTAAAATAGGATGGAAATCCATGGACCAAACCTTGGGGTAAATTCTAGAGCGTAAGATGCTTAGAAATCCGTGAAGAATACCCTGTGTTGGTGGTTGAGAAACCAGTTGCGGGATAGAGTTGTTTGGCCATAGAAAGTGAAGAAAAACCTAAGTTAAAAGAACATAGAAAGGATAGGACAAAGGGTAGGATTGCTTGATAAACCCAGTGAAGGATAAAGTCTTAAAGATCCAGAATTTTGGACCTTTCTATGCCTACCCTGAAGAGCACTAGAGGGAAGGTATGGCTTGAGGGACCGTGCAACAGCGAGGGAAATACTTCCTTGTGTTGGGTGTGGTAGGTATTGTGGGTTCCAAGACTGTCTAAATGTGACTTGAGAGGCCTGCAACTCTGAGGTTGAGCTCACTGGCTTAGCATCATCCTCTATTATTCCTTGAATGCTTGATAAACACAACTGTGAGTGTTGGCTTAGCATGGGTGTTTGGGAGAAGCCTTGAGTGTGAGAGAGCCTATTTATCCCTCCTTAGTGGATACACATCCCAGCTCGGGGGTGGTCTCTCAGCTGAAAGTGTATAGGTTGGACAGAGACCTATGGTTGGGTGGAAATTTTCTCACTTATCCAGTTTCTTGGGCAACTTCATTTCCAAGATAAATGCTTTCTGTGGTGCAAAATGATGTTAATTTCCTTATGTTATGTTATGCTTCTATGTTCAATTTATTGAATGAATGATTGTATGAAATTGATCAATAGGGAACTATGCAAAATCCTTAGTATGAGGCTGAGTTCATGTTTGAATTCTTCATCAATTGCATGAGTTTAATGCAATGTTAACCCTACAGGTTGTAGATGCATTGACTAGTTGTAGTTCCATAACATTTGTTTAGTTATGCATTGCATTCACCTTTATGAGGGACTGCTTGAATTCATCTAGACTTGGCGAAAGGAAGTAGACAACCCTCTCTTGTGTTTAATGATCTCTGTGGGTCAGGTGAAGGGATAAGCCATGGCAGAGAACTAACAGAGCTCCTCGCAGAAGGTTAATGATGCATTGAGTGAGTTTTAGGAAATATTGAAGTTGGAAAAATGACAAGGTTAGAATACTCATATTTGGTGGGGAATCACTCCAGTGGATAGAGATCTCTAAGAGCTTTCCAACGGTACCGGCCTTGTCCAATTTGGTCCAAGGATAGAGGAGTTATCACCCTAAGAAGTTTGCAAGTGAATTTGTTGGTGCAACGGTATGTGGTCCCGACCTTTCGCAATGCAGGTTGCGGATTGCGGAGGTTGGGGACCAACTGTTGGAATGGTGTGGTTAGCCTTCCAAATTTCTGCATCCGCAAGGCAGATTGTGGATTGTAGTAATCGGAAGGTGATTTCTACAGGGATTGGCGCGTTGGATTTTTGAATTTCTGCATCTACAACGCGGGTTGCGGATTGTGGAATTGCAGAGGATTAATTTCACCGTAACAGAGATTGGAGGATTCTAACTTCTGAGTTACTTAGAGAACACTAATTGTATGCAAAGCTAAGCAAGTGTGAATTCTATCAAAAGAAGGTACAATATTTGGGTCATGTCATCTCAAAAGAAGGAACTGCAGTAGATCTAGAAAAGATTGAAGCCATAATGGATTGGCCTACTCCAAGAATGTTTCAGATATTAGATATTTTATGGGTATTGCAGGCTATTATATAAGGTTCATTGAAGGATTCTCCAAAATAGCTCACCCAATTACATCATTGCAGAGGAAGAATATCAAGTTTGTATGGTGTAAAAAATGTGAGAGAATCTTTCAGCAATTAAAGAAGTTGCTTACCAGTGCTCCTGTTTTGAATATTGCAGATCCAAAGAAAGATTTTGTAGAGTGCACTGATGCTTGCATTGAAGGGATGGGTGGAGTGTTCATGCAAGAAGGATTTGTGATTTGTTATGAGTCAAGAAGATTAAAGGAACATGAAAAGAACTATGCCACACGTGATTTAGAGCTGGCATACATAGTTCATTCTCTCAAGATATGGAGACATTACCTGTTGGGGAGAAGATTTTAGCTCAGGACAGACCACATGAGATTGAAATATTTGTTTGACTAGCCAAACTTGAATGCTAGGAAATAAAGGTGGATGCAATTAGGCATGTGAAAGGAAAAGAGAATAAGGTTGTAGATTCTTTCAGCAGAAAGTTTCATGTTGCAACAGTAAGTGTGTGCAAATCAGATTTGAAGGAAAGAATTCTTGAAGCCCAAACCAGTGATGGAACTTACCTTCGTATTAAAGAGAATTTGCAGCAGGGAAATATGGATGAAAAATGTGCAGGATATTAGCTTGGTGATGATGATGTTCTCTTTTACCAAGGTACTATAATGTATATTCTAGATTGTGCAGAATTGAAGAATCTTGTGATGGATTACATACATCAAATGCCATACTCTAGACATACAGGATATCATAAGACTATAACAGCAGTAAGAAAGCAGTACGTTTGGCATGGAATGAAGAAGGATATAGTAGAGTACATATCTAGGTGTCAAAAGTGCCCAAAATTCAAGGCAGAACATCAACTTCCAACAGGATTGTTGCAGCCCTTGCCCATTCCAGAATGGAAATGGGAAGTAATTTCCATGGATTTTATAATAGGTCTGCCAATGATAGTTAGGAAGCATGATTCAATCATGGTAGTGGTGGACAAGCTATCAAAGGAAACTCACTTTATCCCAGTCAAGTACACTCATAATACCAATGACATAGTAGATATCTTCATGAAGGAGATATTCAGATTGCATGGATTTCCCAATGCAATAATTTCAAACCAAGATGTGAAATTCACATCCAATTTTTGGAAGGGATTGTTTCAAGAGTTAGGAACTCAGCTGAATTTTAGTACAACATATCATCCTCAAGTAGATGGTCATATTGAGAGGTTGAATCAGGTTCTTGAATACATGTTAAGAATGTATGTGATGGATAAACCATCCAAGTGGGAGGACTACCTACACTTGATAGAATTTGCATACAATAATGGACATCATGCATCATTGGGGATGAGTCCTTTTGAAGTATTGTATGGAAAAGGATGCATGAATCCAGTGAATTGGGACAGCCTCGTGAAAAGGGTAGTGCTTGGACCAGAGATGATCAAGGAAATGGAGCAAGAGATTGTTAAGATCAGGCATAATTTGAAGGCAGCACAGGACAGGAAGAAGAGTTATGCATATTTGAAAAGGGTGCATAAGGAATTTGATATTGAGGATCATGTTTATCTAAGAGTGAAACCAAGGAAAAGTTCCCTAAATTTGGGGATTTGTGCCAAGATGGCACCAAGATATTGTGGGCCATTTGAATTCCTTGATAGGATAGGACCAGTTGCATATAGAATTGCATTGCCTGCTAACATGAGAGTTCATAATATTTTCCATGCTTCTTTGCTTAAGAAATATGTACATGATCCTAATCACATAATTAATTGGAATGTGATACATGTGGAACAATAGGGAGAGTTCCAAGTGGATCCTATGTGCATCCTCAATAGGAATTTAACATTGCTCTGGAACCGAGCCATCAGACATGTAAAGGTGAAACGGAGGCACCTTAGTCCCGAGGAGGCTACATGGGAACTAGAGGATGCCATGAGAGAGGCATTCCCATTTTTGTTCAGTTCTGAGAACACCGAGGACGGTGTTTTTCTAAGGAGGAGGGGATTGTAGTACCCCATTTTGAACGTTAAGGTATTCTGGCTTTTAATAAAAATAATGTATACATGTGATGTATGTTTTCCTAGCGTGGAGCTCAAGGATAAGGCCCCGCTAGTGAATGCTCAAATTTTTATTTTAAGGGGCAATTATTTGATATTTTATTAGACATGTGCCATTAAGCCATGGAAATTGTAAGAATGCTGCAAATAAATAAATATAATGCAATAAAAATACAATAAAACTGGCTATGGGATCAACCAACAAGAGGCGAGCACGTGTATCCACTAGGGAGACGTGAGGGGGTTGTGGGATCGTGGGACAAAAAGAATCAGTTTCATGCGTACAAAACACCAGCAGTGAAGGAAGATGAAGAATCGTGGTTTTGGAAGAGCCACACTGACAGAGGAATCAAAAAATGCCTAAGAAACTAGAGGTGGAAAGGAAAACCGAACAGGGGGATTGTTAATAAAAATGTAGAGGGAGGAATATGCCGGGAGTTTCAGAAAAACGAGAACAGAGAGAGGGCTGAGCAGAAAAGAAAGGAGACAAATTGCGACTCTGTGTAAGTCATGAATTGCAGAGCCGAGAATGCACGTGAAACCATGTACGAGAATTAGAATAGAATGGAAATCCATGGCCCAAACCTTGGAGTAAATTCCAGAGCGTACGATGCTCAAAAAGCCGTGAAGAAGACCCTATTTCAGTGGCAGAGAACCCAGCTGTGGGATAGAGTTGTTTGGTTATAGAAAGTGAAGAAAAAACTAAGTGAAAAGAACAAAGAAAGGATAGGATAGAGGGTAGGGTTTCTTGATAAACCCAATGAAGGCTAGAGTCTCAAATATCCAGAAGTTTGGACCTTTCTATGCCCACCCTGAAGAGCACTGGAGGGAAGGTATGGCCTCATGGACTGTGCAACAGTGAAGGAAATACTTCCCTGTGTTCAATGTGGTAGGTATTGTGGGTGCCAAGACTTTATGATTGTGATTTGATAGACCTATAGCTTTGAGGTTGAGCTCATTGGCTTATCATCCTCCTCTACTATTCCTTGAATGATTGATAAACCCAATTATGAGTGTTGGCTTAGCATGAGTGTTTGGGAGAAGCCTTGACTGTGAGAGATCCTATTTGTTCGGATATTCATCATCTATTTCGGGATACATATCTATTTCAGGATCATCTATTTCGGGATACATATCTACTTCAGGATCTTGCATGATCTATTTCAGGATATGTAGTCCAGTCACCAGTTTGATGCCTCCATCACCTTATCCACCTTCTTCTAGCACCCGGGAGCCACTTTCCACAGAGTTTTAGCCCTCCTAAGCTGAAAGGCGCCCTCTTCTCACCTACTGACTGAGAAGGGCGTACTTGTTCACCTACCACTGCAGATTCACTCCAGTTACATTCAGTTAGCTCCGATTCTGATTGATTTCACTCCGATTTCACTCCTGACTGACTGTTTCACCTCCGATTGACCTCTTGTTCGATTAGGTGACTTGCTCTGACTCCAGTTAGCCTCCCATGCGCCCCCAATGAGCCTCCAGATCCTATATCAGTGCTACACACTTCAGTTACATTTATTATGATCAGTTAGACTCAGCTTGACACCTGGATGACTGGTTGTTGTGATTGATGAGCAACACCGATGATTGATGAGGACTCCTAGATTGAGTCAAGCTACTCCATTCAGTGATTCGAATGACCTCCTTAGGCAATTCGAATTGCTCTGTTCATTGTAACAGTTTGTATTGTAATTCATTCACCCTTTCTGGGATAGAGAGCACTGCTGCATGTTTTGCACAGTTTTGCACCATATCTTCTATGTTCATCTGTTGTGACTGATTTATTTGTTCATTAGATCTGCTGTGACTAACTTTACATGGTATCAGAGCCATTGCAGGGACAAGATCTCTTTTCTACAGGTGTTTATACAAGAAGATTTGACTGAATTGCTAAAAATTGCAAAAAGTTTGGCATGAGATATCTCAAGGGCATTCGCTCCTGTGCATGCAAAGCTTGAAAAATACTCCAATACCACTCCAGAAGCTTGAGTTACCACATAATTCCTGGATCTGATACATTGGACCTATTCAACATTGCTTGAAATCCAATCCCAGGTGTGATGCAACTCTCAAAGGGTGGATTGTTCGACCTTATTGTGATTGTTCTTATGTGATTTGCAGGTTAATTATCTCCTCCAAGTGCACTCGCTACATTCTGCATGCAAGCTTCCCTACAGCATTTCCATTCGCTATAGTCTGCATGCAAGCTTCTTCTTCATCATTTGACTCGCTCCTAGCAATGGAATACTCTTCTTCAAAGCCTATCCTCACCCCATTCAATTATTTTGATTGGAAAGATGATATGGAGATCATATTACGTTCAAAAGGATACTACCGAGTCACTCTTGGTCTTGAATTGGAGCCAAACAATGTGGCAGAAAGAACCAAACACTACAATAAGCTTGATGAAGCTTACGGTCTTCTTTGTCTCTCCATCTCCAAGGATCTTCACTTCCATCTCAGCGGATTGAAGACTCCAAAAGCCATATGGGAGCAACTTGAGACACTATTCGGCAAGCAGGATGAGCTTAGGGCTTTTCAATTAGAGAATGAATTGATTGGCCTTAATCCTGAGAATTTCGAGACCATCAATGAATTCTTCACAAAATTCAAGAACTTGAACTTGCAATTGAAGAACAGTGGTGTTATCAAAGAGGATAAACAGTTGATCCTCTCCATTCTAAGCAAGCTTGGGAAATATTATTCGGTATTTGTCTCCACTTTCAATTCCGGTCGGCTAACTACCCCGAATTGGAAGATGCCTACCTTGAATGCCTTCATTGAGTCCGTTACGAAAGAGCATGACAAGTTGATTCAAATGGGGTCCATAAGCTCCAAAGATTCAGCCCTATTTGTTCAAGGACCCAAGATCTCGAATGGTAAAGGAAAGCTAAAGAAGGAGAAGCCCAAATTCGAGCCTCACAAGCAAAAAGACAAAGGCAAGCAAACGGATGCACCATCCAGTTCGAAATCCAAGCAAAAGGGCAAAGAAGGTAACCAAAAATCTAAATGTACTTATTGTAACCGTGGCTTTCATCCCGAAAGTTCATGTATGAAGAAGACTATAGATCAAATGGCCCTCCTTTTGGAAAAGAACAACATAACCCTTCCTGACGGTGCAAGGAAGAAGGATCGGAATGACGATCATGAAAGAGGACAAGCACTCATGGCAACGGTTTCGAATCCCACTCTCTTGATAGATTCGGGTGCATCAAATCATATGGCTGCAAATATTGATTCTTTTTCCTCATTCGATCCAAACAGCTCCATCCCCATCCATTTGGGAGATGACTCAAAAATTTCTTCAAAGGGCAAAGGTACGATTCATGTAGATCATGGATGCTTTCAGAATGTTCTCTATGTGCCTTCCTTAGCTTCGAATCTCCTTTCTGTGTATCAAATGACACATACTGGTGATCCAAAGAAAGTCACATTCAGCCCTAATACAGTTGAAATTTCTGATATCAAAAGTGGAAGACTAGTTGCGGTTGGAAAGGCAAACCACACTGCTAAATGTTATGAGTTTTCGCACTTTATTCCGCTTGCAAAGCCCACTGCTCTTCGCACACATGGTAATGAGGTTAGTAGGCTTTGGCATGAAAGATTTGGACATCTAAATTATAAGTATTTTCTGCTGCTATCAAATAAATCCATGGTTGATGGGCTTCCACAACTCCGTTCCTCGAAGGGAATATGCTCCGGTTGCATTATTGGGAAGCACCCCGAGCACAGATTCGACCGCGGCAAGGCTAGCAGAGCCTCTACTATTTTGGGATTGATCCATTCTGATATCAGCGGTCCGCTGCCCCATATTTCATTAAATGGTTCAAGGTATGTTTTGACATTTATTGATGATTATTCTCGCTTTACATGGGTATTCTTTCTCAAAAACAAGTCAGAAGTGCTTGGAAAATTCAAGGATTTTAAGGCTTCTGTTGAGACCACCACTGAGAGCAAGATCAAAGCTCTTAGATCTGATAATGGTGGGGAATATATCAAGTCCGAGTTGCTGCAACTTTGTGCCCAAAGCGGAATCAAGATCCAACATACAGTTCCCTACACACCCCAGCAGAACGGTGTAGCGGAAAGGAAAAACCAGTCACTGAAAGAGATGGCTACATGCATGATTGAATCTAAAGGTTTGGCTGCAAATCTTTGGGATGAAGCAATCAATGTTGCTGCATATATATAGAACCGAGTTCCACATTCATCCGTGAAAGGTATGACTCCTTTCGAAGCATTCTTTGGTCACAAACCGGATGTGTCAAATTTGAGAGTTTTTGGCTCTACTGCATGGGCTAGAATTCCTTCTGAGAAGAGACGAGCTTTGGATCCACAAAGTATCGAGTGCATATTGATAGGATATGGGGAAGAATCAAAAGCATATAAACTCATGGATATCAGATCTAAAAAGATATTCATAGAGCGCAGTGTGCAGTTTGAAGAACCGCTTCAAGAATTGCAACTAGTTGAGGAGAAAACTGCCGATTCACCGCCTTCACCAGAAGAAGATTCGAGCAGCGATAATGAAGGTATGAGTTCTGATATTTCTGATATTGTAGCAGCATATGATGATCATGACATATCAGGTTCGGAATCCGACCATTCAGATCCCCCTCAGTTACCAAAGTGGGCCCAAAATACTCTACAATCTGCTGGTTCGAATCTTGGAAATCCTGCTGATCCGAGACGAACAAGAGGAGACTTTCAAAGGGCAGGTATGGCTCTTTCTATTGCTGATCCATTTCTTCCTGAGATTTGTTATTTGATGGCTGGTTCAGATCCCCAATCATATTATTCAGCCCATCGAGATCCGAGATGGAAAGATGCCATGGATGAAGAGTACAGTTCTCTTCAAAAGAACAATACATGGGAGCTAGTTTCTCTTCCACCTGGAAGAAAATTAGTGAAGTGTAAATGGGTCTACCGTACTAAAGTTGCTGCTGATGGCACTATCAGCAAATATAAAGCAAGGTTGGTGGCAAAAGGTTTTTCCCAAGTCCAAGGAGTGGACTACACAGAGACCTTTGCACCGGTTGCAAAGATGGATTCCATCCGCCTTGTTTTAGCTATTGCCGCATCCAAGCACTGGGAGGTGCATCACATGGATGTGAAGAGTGCATTTTTACATGGAGACCTTGCTGAAGAGGTCTATATGCAGCAGCCAGAGGGTTATACATCAGATCCATCATTGGTTTGTAGATTGAAGAAGTCTTTGTACGGGTTAAAACAGGCCCCAAGAGCTTGGTACGCAAAGATGGACTCCTTCCTTCTTTCTCAGAATTTCCAAAGATGCAAATCTGATCCGAATGTCTATCTTCAGCGAGTTAAAGGTAATTTGTTGGTTATTGTACTTTATGTTGATGATCTGCTTATTACTGGTAGCACACTTACTTCAATAAACAAGCTAAAAACTGCCCTAAATCTAGCTTTTGACATGAGCGATTTGGGCTTGCTGAGTCACTTTTTGGGCTTGGAGATAGATCAAAATTTCGATGGGATCACTATATCTCAGCAAAAATATGCTTCCGACCTGTTATTGAAGTTTAATATGGCTGAATGTAAGGCAGCCCCGTTCCCATTCCTCTCAGGAATCAGTCTTGAGGAGGGAGATTCCACACCGCTTGCAGATTGCAGTATGTATCGACAGTTGATTGGTTCACTACTTTATTTGACACATTCACGGCCTGATATCTCATATGCCGTGAGTGCCGTGTCAAGATATATGCAGCAGCCACATGAGCTTCATTGGCGAGCAGCCAAGCGGATCTTGCAGTATGTGCAAGGTACGAGACAGTTTGGCATACATTATGCTGCAGATTCTGAGCTAGATTTCATTGGTTTTACTGATTCAGATTGGGCAGGTGATAGCATTGATCGGAAGTCCACTTCCGGTTATGTTTTCATGATTGGTCATGGTGCTATTTGCTGGTCCAGCAAAAAGCAAGCAGCCATTGCACTTTCTTCAGCAGAGGCAGAGTATCGAGGGGCAGTCAATGCCTGCATTCAGGCAGTTTGGTTGCAGGGTATTCTTTCCGAGTTTGGTTTTGGTGGCACTACTTCGACTGTCCTATTTTGTGACAATCAAAGTGCTATCAAGATCTCCACAGATCCAGTTCAGCGGCAGAGGACCAAGCACATTGAGATTCATATGCATTACATTCGACAGTTGGTGCATGACCGCACCATCATTCTGCAATATTGCCCTACTGATGAGCAAATTGCAGACATCTTCACCAAGAGCTTCACTGAGAAGAAGTTCTCTTACCTCCGTTCACTGTTGGGGGTGAGTTCCATCATGGTGGAGACAGATTGATTCATTATTATGCTTTAGACTTGAGGGGGGGCTTTCTTCCCACTGGGTTTTCCCTCTTTCCTCACTTAGTTTATTTTTCAGCATTTTTTGGATTATTGTATTGGGGTGACCTTTGGTCTTAGTTACCAGGGCCCCACATTATTTTAGTTGGCACATCATAGTCTAGCTTGAGGGGGGGTGTTCGGATATTCATCATCTATTTCAGGATACATATCTATTTCAGGATCATCTATTTCGGGATACATATCTACTTCAGGATCTTGCATGATCTATTTCAGGATATGCAGTCCAGTCACCAGTTTGATGCCTCCAGCACCTTATCCACCTTCTTCTAGCACCCGGGAGCCACTTTCCACAGAGTTTTAGCCCTCCTAAGCTGAAAGGCGCCCTCTTCTCACCTACTGACTGAGAAGGGCGCATTTGTTCACCTACCACTGCAGATTCACTCCAGTTACATTCAGTTAGCTCCGATTCTGATTGATTTCACTCCGATTTCACTCCTGACTGACTGTTTCACCTCCGATTGACCTCCAGTTCGATTAGGTGACTTGCTCTGACTCCAGTTAGCCTCCCATGCGCCCCCACTGAGCCTCCAGATCCTATATCAGTGCTACACACTTCAGTTACATTTATTATGATCAGTTAGACTCAGCTTGACACCTGGATGACTGGTTGTTGTGATTGATGAGCAACACCGATGATTGATGAGGACTCCTAGATTGAGTCAAGCTACTCCATTCAGTGATTCGAATGACCTCCTTAGGCAATTCGAATTGCTCTGTTCATTGTAACAGTTTGTATTGTAATTCATTCACCCTTTCTGGGATAGAGAGCACTGCTGCATGTTTTGCACAGTTTTGCACCATATCTTCTATGTTCATCTGTTGTGACTGATTTATTTGTTCATTAGATCTGCTGTGACTAACTTTACACTATTTATCCCTCCTTAGTGGATACATAGCTCAGATCGGGGGTGTTCTCTCAGCTAAAAAGAGTATAGGTTGGAAAGTGACCTATGGTTGGGTGGAAAGTTGCTCTCACTTAGCCAATTGCTTGGGCAGCTTCATTTCCAAGAAAAGTTCTTTCTGTGGTGCAAAATGATTCTAATTTCCTTATGTTATATTATGCTTCTATGTTCAAGTTATTGAATGAATGATTGTAGGAAGTTGATCAATAGGGAACTATATATAAGCCTGAGTATGAGGTTGAGTTCATGTTTGAATGATTCATCAATTGCATGAGTTTAATGTAATGATAACCTTGCAGTTTGTAGATGCATTGACTAGTTTTAGTTCCATAACATTTGTTTAGCTAGCATTGCATTCACCTTTATGAGGGACTGCTTGACTTCATTTGGACTTGGGTAAAGGAAGTAGACAAACCTATGCTATGTTTAATGACCTCTTTGGGTCAGGTGAAGGGAGAAGCCATGGCATAGAACTAACAGAGCTCCTTTTAGAAGGTTAATGATGCATTGAGGGAGTTTTAGGAAAGATTTCAGTGGGGAAAATGAAAAGGTTATAGTACTCAAATGTGGTGAGGAATCACACCAGTGGATAGAGATATCCAATATATTTACAACAGTATCAGCCTTGTCCAATTTGGTCCAAGGATGGAGGAGTTATCACCAGGTAAGAATTTTGCAGGTGAAGTTGTTGGTGCAGGGGTATGTGGTCCCAACCTTATGCATCCACAATGCATATTGTGGATTGTGGAGGTAGGGGAACGACCATTGGAATGGCATGATTATCCTTCCGAATTTCCGCATCCGCAAGGTGTATTTCAGATTGCGAGAATCAGAAGGTGATTTATATGGGGATTGGCGTGTTGTATTTCTAAATTTCCACATCTGCAACGCGGGTTATGGATTGCGGAATTGCGGAGGATTAATTTCACCAGAATGACGATTGGAGGATTTCGACTTCTGATTTCTACATGCGGATTGCGGAACTGCGGAAGCCAAACAAGTATTTTTTCGAGTTGTTAAATTTTCAGAATTTACTTCAATCTGATCTAGGATCTTAACTGAGAGAACAACATGTACAACAAATCTACAGCATATCAATCATGGACACAATAATGCAAGCACACAAGAGACACAGAGTTTACTTGGGGAAAACCATAAAGGTGAAAAACCCCAATAACTTCCTCAGAGATAGATAGAGCAAAGATACAACCAGAATACAAGAGATAGTCTTCTCCTAGTAGCAGAGCCTCCTCCTCATAAGTGCACCACTTTCCAAATGAGAGAAGTGTGTGAATGAATGATCAAATAGAGATCTCCTGATGTCTATTTATACTTGTCATGTCCTTCCCAATAAACTAATGGGGCCTACATGTCTAGCTTAACCCATGGTTAACTTAATCTGGGCCGACCCCACACTTGGTGGTCTAATAACCCTTTTACCCACATGACTCATACAGGGCCGACCCCATCAAGGTGGTCTAATAACCCATCGGCAAGTTAACACACTTGCGACACTTGGCAATACAGATGACGACACTTCCTTATAGAGGAATAATACATCTCTATAAGGGTACAATAAATATATATATGAAATACATGGGTGAAATACTTTTCGAAGTTACATATACATCAACACGAGGTTGTGCATTGAATCCGACTTCCGGCTTCCGCATTGCGGATTGCGAAAGTTGCTAGCGCGATTTTGTCGGAGAGGCAGATTTGGAAATCTGATTTCCGAATTTTGACTGGGAATTGCGGGAAGGATATTGAGGATTGAGGATCAGAGGCCATTGCGGCCTTGTGTAAAATCATAGATAAGTGTTAAAAAAAATGTATCAGTGTGTCTCCCATCGCCTCTGAGGGGCACCAAGGGGTTTTGGGGATGTGACAACCTATAAGAATTATTTACCAACTACTCACTTCCTGAACTGCATAACAAGTGCTTCTGTAAGACCACATTCTCTTCAATATCCTTAACCTTTTTTCTTTGGACCAACAATGTTGAAGGAAAACATCTATATCAATATGAAAATCTATAACTGCTTCTTCTGCACAACAATTATATCTAAAAATACACAATCTCCTTCAAGTCCTTCACCTTTGTTCTTTGGACGGAGATTTTCAAAGGCCGACAGTTGTACAAATGTTTATAGTTGTAGTTTCTAATCACATGATCACAAGACTGCAGGATTCAAGCACGTTAATACTTGCCTCATTGTCCTAAAATATATTTATGAAACTCAAACAAGTTTATGAAGTTTCCCAACATAGGATTTAGGCAAAACAATGCCTCTCACAATAAGTGGCTACAATCCCATTACAATCATGGAAACATAAATCTTTAGATTTGCAATGCAAACAAGTGCATGAGTAGTTTAGACACTATGGTCTCAAACCCGCTGCAAAATATTGTGGCTCACGCATAAAAAACAATGCCTCTCACTCTCTTAATAATTTAAGAGTGGCCAAAATAATCTTTTACGATATGGAAACATTAATATTTAAGTTACAATGCAAATAAAATGCACTAGTGATGGACTCTATGGTCATAAAATCACTATACAAAGTGCATATGCCAACTCCAAAAATTCCCCTTTTGTTTGCCAACATATATGGCATCATTACAATACAATGGGTTTTTAATAGTTTTAAGACATAAAAACTATAATATAAATCCCATGTAATAAAGGGGGAATAAAAAGCACTCCATAAATGGCATATTAGAATAGTTTTATTTTTGAAACAAAATATAATATAAAATAACCATAAAAATGCCCCATGTAAATAAATAATTTAAATCAAAGTTTTGTTACCTATTTCATGGCAATCACTTGGGAGTCTCCATGTCCTTGGATCCTATGCCTTTGGCCTTGGTACTGATGGCTTGGTTTCAAGTGGCTTGTCCGTCGAATGACTTGTCCCTTGGCACAATGATGAGGGTATTTATATAGGTCATGGTGGTCCTTACCAACCTCCACCCAAATGTGTGAAATCAAAACCAACGCCAACTTAACATGGGATATTGTTCCAAATACCACTAGATATAACATATGTTCTATAATTAAATTTTGTTAAGTCTGACCATTCTCCAACCATATGCCAACAATAATAATGTTGCACCAAATTTAAAACAAGCCCCAATGGCATGGTGCATTGGCAGAGTTAGTTGGTTAAAAACTTAAGAGTCCCAAGGTCAAACCCGTGGGCTCTAGGTCCATTGGTTGTAGGTTTCCCATGCCGGAAAAAACACGGGCCTAGCCCTCGAGCCTCCCCCATTTTCCACCATAATATAATTGCAAATTTAAATACAATGTTTACCACATGGCTTAAAAGAAACATACGGTGGTGCAATAGTGAAGTGCTTGGTTGGTGGGCGAGAGGTCACGGGTTTGATCCATGTAGCCATAACAAAAATTTTACTGAACAAAATTGAAATTAGATAGTGAGAGTTTTCCATGTGGAATCCTCTCATTGGGCCACCTGTCAATAATGCCACATCTCAACCACAGAGTGGTCCACCTGTCCACCACATCATCGGAGCCATACTACCAAATCAGAAACGTACTGCCACTTGTC
Organism: Larix kaempferi; assembly: GCA_027924585.1. Classification (NCBI taxonomy): domain Eukaryota; kingdom Viridiplantae; phylum Streptophyta; class Pinopsida; order Pinales; family Pinaceae; genus Larix; species Larix kaempferi. The sequence goes on from BSBM01001229.1 coordinate 48,695,378, forward strand.
AAGATTTTATGCTTCCACATCGGCTATGTACAAACCATGTGTCACCATATCATTGGTGTCACATGGCACCCTTTTTTCCATTTTCCCATTGTTTTTCTGAGACTTCAGAACTTAATATATGGGTCATTCGGAGTCTGTATGAAGTGAAATGAATGTCATCGAAAATCTCTCATTGAGCCCTTCACAATGGTGCCACTTTCATCGATGTTGCAGACTTTTAAATTTTCAGTGAATCTGGAACATAATGTAACAAAAAATGCACAATACCTACATTTATAAACAATACACACTTCAATTTCAAGAGGGTATTGACCTATTTTGATGGCAGAAGAGTGTGTGTTGGCCTCCATTGTTTGAAGCTCACAAATTGTAACTCTCAAACGCACCCGGCCTAGTTCTCCTCAAACTGAAACTCTGGATTCTAATATTCGATCCAAAAACTAACTAGGATACATTCCACCCTCCCCTTGAAGCATTCTCTTCCAGCACACTCCTTTGGGCTAAGAGCCATGACCTGATCGCATTCACCAAAGATTGAGGGGGCGTTCGGACTACGAGGCCATAATATCCAATGGAATCCCGACCCAACTAGAAAACCATTCATCATCAGGGTACTTCACGGCCTTGCCTTGGGTCTGTTGGTCTCATGCATTGCATGACTGCGATTTTCAATGGAGGTCGTGGATCGTGGACTCCTCCACAATGTTGTAATCATCACCGTGCAACAACCCACTTGCTACTCTGTACCTGCAATCAAATAAGGAACACACACAGTCTCTAATTATATTAATAGAAAGTCTATAAAGAGATTCATCAAACACGGATGAGTAATCCAGGAAACATTCAACGCCTTCACATAGAGTTTTTTTCTCAAATCTCCTCAAAATTCCAATTCTTGGTTCTTTTTTTTCTCTTTGCATTCGATTATAGTTACTCCTCTCTCCCACTACGTAGGGAATCCCCCCGCCTCCATCGAACTCTCCCTCTCTGTCCCTCATTCTTTTTTTTTAGTTACAACCAAGAGAATCCTAACCTAACAACCTCATGCACCATTTCAGGAATCTTACTAAATTTAGTTTAACTAACGCATACAAATCTGTAACGGCCCAGCCTCCTCACAGGGAGCTGTAGATAGCCACTTATTTCCTCTTCAAACTCATTAACTGACAACACACTACTGTCTTCATAATTAAATTTTTATAAACCTTCAATAAACTGTTCTCTGACCCTTAAGATTTCTCAGCTCAATCTCAGGCCACAACATGTGACAAAACAATCACATTGTTGGCCTTAATTAGATGCCCCTGCATTAGACTCCCAAGGTGAAAAGTAAGGAACCCCTGTTCATAAGATCATCAACAAAAAATCCTTTGGCTTCTAATGCTGCTGCACTCATCCAAGTGGCATCCTCTACATGATGTGCTTTCCACTTTACCAAATACTCCAGATAATTCCTCTGCCTGGTACTCTTTGCAACTCTACTGTCCAAGACCCCTTCAGCCTCTAATGGATGTGCTACTGGAATTTGTTTCAGCCATGGAAAATGGTCATCAGGATCCTTGTCTCCCGTATTTTTCCCTGTATCATCTGCTACAAAGGGATATATATCACCAACATTAAAAATAGGAGGTATGCCAATCCCCATTGTCATTTCCAGTTCATAAGCATTGGCAGAAAAATTTCTGAGTATTTTGCATGGCCCAATCTTCTTCATTTTCAGTTTGTTGTACTCTCCTTTAGGAAATCTTTCCTTTCTCAGATGGGCTAACACTAGGTCCACTACCTCATAATTATTTTCTCTTCTTTTAGAATCATCTCTTGCTTTGTAATTTGCATTACTTTTCTGTAGCCTCTCCTTAACTTCCTCTTGTAGCTCACTGATTCTAGCTGCAAAATCTTCTCCATCTGCACTCCTCTTTTCCAATTGTCCCAAATCTCGTAGTTCATACACCCCTCTAGGATGCATACCATACAGAATTCTAAATGGGCTCATCCCTATGCTTTTGTTAGGTGAGTCATTATAAGCAAATTCTACTTGTGCCAATACTTTATCCCACTATTTTGGATTCTCTCCAACCAAGATTCTTAACATTTTTCCTAGACTCCTATTAACCACTTCAGTCTACCCACCAGACTGTGGATGATAAGCTGAACTGAAGTTCAACTTAGTTCCTAACTTCTTCCACAATGTCCTCCAGAAGTGACCTGTGAACCTCACATCCCTGTCAGAGACAATACTTTTTGGCAGACCATGCAGTTTCACCACTTCATTAAAGAACAAATTTGCTATATGAGTGGCATCACTTGTCTTAAAATAGGGAATAAAATGTGCCATTTTTGTAAACCTATCAACCACTACAAAGATGGAATCATTTCCTTTCCAAGTCTTTGGAAATCCTAAAATAAATTCCATACTCATATAATCCCAAGGTCTGGTAAGAATAGGAAATGGTGTATATAAGCCTGTGGTTTGGCTCCTCCCTTTGGCATGTTGACAGATTCCACATCTACTCACAAACTTCTCAACCTCAGACCTCATCTTAGGCCAGATGTAAAAATGACTTAGCTGTCCATAAGTCTTGTCGCTTCCAAAATGACCATCCATTCCACCATTGTGCTTCTCTTGAATCATATTTTCCCTCATGGAGCAACTTGCGATACATAGCTTACTGTCTTTGAAGAGTAATCCATCCTGCAACATATATTCAACCCACAATTCTCTTCCAACTTCTACAGGGTTCGTACAAGCTTCGTATGTATTCTGCAAATCATTATCAGTCTCATACAAATCTCGAAGAAATTCAAATCCTAAGACTTGTACAATTAAGGTTCTCTTGCTTAATGCATCAGCTACACGGTTTGACTGTCCACTAATATGCTTCAGTATAAAAGTGAAACTCTGCAGGAGCTCTACCCATTTGGCATGTTTCTGATTCAACTTAGGTTGTTGCATTATGTATTGTAAAGCATGATTTTCAGAATACAATACAAATTCCTTAGGCATCAAATAATGCCGCCAATGTTTCAGGGCTTGGACTATAGCATAGAACTCCTTGTCATACGAGGAATATTTCCTTTTTGCATCATTTGGTTTTTAACTAAAATAGGCCACTGGTTTATCTTCTTGACTGAGCACAGCCCCAATGGCTACTCCACTAGCATCACATGTAACTTGGAATGGTTTTCTAAAGTCTGGTAACCCCAACACGGGCTGCTCAATAATCTTTTTCCTTAATAGCTGAAAGTTATTTTCATCTCCTGCTGTCCATTTGAAGGGCTGCTTGTCCTTTCTAATAGTCTCAACAACTGGAGAACAAATGCCACTAAAGTTCTTTATGAATTTCCTATAAAAGCTTGCTAAGCCATGGAATCTTCTTACCTCGAATATGCTTTGAGGGGAAGGCCAATCCAAAATTGCTTGTACCTTCTATGGATCCATCTTCAAACCATCCTTCGAAACCACAAATCCCAAATACACTAACTCATATTTTAGGAATGAACATTTATTAATGTTCACTAATAAATTCTACGCTTGCAACCTTTCCAAGACATATCTCAGATGCCTCAGATGCTCCTCCTTTGATTGAATGAAAATTAGTATATCATCCAAGTAGACTATCACAAATTTGCCTATGAAGTCTCTCAAGACTTCATTCATAAATCTCATAAAAGTACTTGAGGCATTTGATAACCCGAATGGCATAACCAGCCACTCATACAGCCCTTCATTAGTTTTCAATCTTGTCTTCCACTCATCCCCCTCTCTAATTTTGATATGGTGATATCCACTTTTCAGATCTATCTTAGGAAAGTATGCTTCCCCACTCAGACAGTCCATTATGTCATCCATCCTGGGCAAAGGAAACCTATATCTAATGGTTATTTTATTAATGGCTCTTGAATCTGTGCACATCCTCCACTAACCATCCCTCTTTGGACTCAACACTGTTGATACTGCACATGGGCTCAAAATTTTCTTAATCAGCCCCTTGTCCAACAGACCTTGCACTTGTTTTCTGATCTCTTCATTCTCCTGCGGTGTCAACCTATAGGCTTCCTTGTTGGGTAAGCTAGCTCCCAGAATGAAGTCGATGTGATGGCTGATATCTCTCTTTGGTGGCAGCTCATTGGGTAAATAATCCACTACTATGTCACCAAATTCAGCCAACATTCTCTGAATCTCTTTAGGTAGATCTGAAATAGTAGTCTTCATCATCACTACCTTGGTCTTGCATATCACAACATAGTTCACTTCCTCCTCCTCAAATTGTTGTAAATACTTTTTTCCGGTCAACATCAAGACTTTTGTTGCTTGTTGTTCTATTATACTATCTTCTTGCAAAGGAATTAAGACATGTCTCATTCCATCCTTCTCAAAGCTATAGCAGTTCCTCCTACCATCGTGCACTGCTTTCTGGTCAAACTATCAAGGTCTCCCCAAAAGAACATGACAGACATCCATGGGCATAACATCACATATTATTTTGTCTTTATATGTACCTACTTGCAAATCAAATTCACATTGTTCGCTTACTAGGATTTGATGTCCTTTGTGCAACCAAGATACCTTGTAGGGAACTAGATGTTTGCTCTTCTTCAAGCTTAGCTTCTCCACCATCTCTGTGGAAACTAGATTGTTAGTACTTCCATTGTCAATCACAATCTTGTAGCATTTTCCTTTGACCTTGCACATAGTTCTGAACAAGGCTTTCCTCTGAGCAGGTTCTTCACTTTCTTTCTCAGGCTTCAACAAGACTTTTTTTATCATCAAGGCCTCTCCAGTATTAGGTAAATTTTCAGCCACTAGAAATTGCTCTCGCTGCTGCTCATTCTGAGCTATATAGGCCCCTCTCTTCGCTATGTTTTCCCTCTCCAGGCATTCAAAAGATATGTGACCCAGTTTTTTTCACTTATAACATCGAAAGACTGTTTCTTTGCCTCTCCCTCTACCTCTACCTCCTTGGTAGGGTCTTCTTCCTCTAGAGTCATTGCTTCTGTCTTGCTGCTCTTGCTGATTTGAGTTGTTGGACTCTCCCTTTTGGGTTGCAAACTTCTTCCTTCGAGTTGTTTTCCCTCTTCCTTTGGTTGAACCTCTTCCTCCATTGAAGTTTTGCTTCCTTAATATCTTCTCTTCTACTCTCAAGGCACATTGGTAGACCTCTTCCACTGTCCTAGGTGATATCATACTGATCTCATCCTGGATCTCCATCCTCAAGCCATTTACATACCTAGAAGCCTTCTCAGCTGATTCCTCCACATACCCAGCTCTCAAATTTACTTTGTAAAAATCCTCAGTGTATTCTCTCACAGTCAGCAATCTTTGCCTCAAATTCTGCATTTGCCTATACAGAGTCAGCTGGTAATCCTTGGGAAAGAATTTGGCTCTCATCTTGGCCGCCATCCAATCCCAGCTCTTGATTAATGTCTTATTATTTCTTCTCCTCTCATCTTGCACACTATCCCACCATAGAGATGCATGCCCCTTCAACCGTATCACTTCCATTCTGACCTTCTTGTTCTCCTCAATCTCATCATACTCAAAGTATTTGTCTAGCTCACTGATCCAGTCAATAAGGTGTTCATCAGTGAGGCTTCCCTCATAGGTGGGAAAATCAGGCTTTGGCCTTGATGTGGTTCCTAAAATGGATCAAAGACATCTCATTTCAGGTGTCTCTGCCATAGGAGCTTACTCCTCTTCATGTTCCTCCTCTTCAGGCTTGCTCACATCTCCTGCCACTGGGTCTCTCTGTCTTCCCAACTCCATAGCTTCCATACGTGCTCTCAGCTCTCTCATCTCATCCATAACCTCTGCATTTGATGCTGATGTTCCTCTGCCACGACCCCGATCTCTACCAACATGAACAACCATGTCTTTTTTTTCCTGTTATACTGAGAAAACTCTGGCTTTGATACCAAAATTAATGGCAGAAGAGTGTGTGTTGGCCTCCACTGATTGAAGCTCACAAATTGTAACTCTCAAACGCACCCAGCCTAGTTCTCCTCAAACTGAAACCCTGGCTTCTAATATTTGATCTAAACACTAACTAGCAGACATTCCACCCTTCCCCTGAAGCGTTCTCTTCCAACACATGCCTACGGGTTAAAAGCCACGCCCTGATCGCATTCACCAAAGATTGAGTGGGAATTCGGACTATGGGGCCATAATATCCAATGGGATCCTGACCCAATTGGAAAACCATTCATCATTAGGGTACTTCATGGACTTTCCTTGGGTCTGTTGGTCTCATGCATTGCATGACTGCGATTTTCGATGGAGGCCGTGGATCGTGGAATCCTCCATAATGCTGTAATCACCACCGTGCAACAACCCACTTGCTACTCTATACCTGCAATCAAATAAGTAACACACAGTCTCTAATTATATTAATAGCAAGCCTGTAAAGAGATTCATCAAACATGGATGAGTAATCCATGCAACATTCAATGCCTTCACACAGAGTTGTTTTCTCAAATCTCCTCAAAATTCCAATTCTTGGTTCTTTTTTCTTTTCTCTTCATTGCATTCAATTATAGTTACTCCTATATCCCACTACGCAAGGAAGCCCCCCGCCTCCATTGAGCTCTCCCTCTCTGTCCCTTATTCTTTTTTTCTTTTTTTTTTTTCAGTTACAACCAAGAGAATCCTAACCTAACAACCTCATGCGCCATTTCAGGAATCTTACTAAATTTAGTTTAACTAATGCCTACAAATCTGTAATGGCCCATCCTCCTCATAGGGAGTTGTAGATAGCCACTTATTTCCTATTCAAACTCATTAGCTGACAACACACTACTGTCTTCATAATTAAAGTTTTATAAACCTTCAATAAACTTTTCTCTGACCCTTAAGATTTCTCAGCTCAGTCTCAGGCCAAAACATGTGACAAAACGATCACATTGCTAGCCTTAATTAGATGCCCCTACATCATATTTTCTTTATTAAAGTATCAGCAAAATAACAAAGTTTTGTGCTTAAACAATTTAGCTCTCTAACAAACTTAGTTCCAATAGTTTGTGTTCCTTAAATATTAATTGAATTGTCCCCATTCTTTGAAATTCTCGTACATTTTATTTCACATGCCATCAAAGGACTCTTGGATGTTCTCAAGGGACTAAATTCAACTATAATTATTTATAATGTCCAACATAGGTGGTTGAGTCAAATATGTGATTAAGGGCCATTGGGGACACAAATCGTGATTAAAGAATACCACTAGCAAAAAGGGGGTATGAAGTACTATCCAACATTAACTTAATATTGCATTTTTTTCTCGATATGATGGTTCTTTGATTTGTGCAAACTTTCATTTGCATATTATTGTTCATGTCCAAAATTTTGATATGGGAAAAGTGAATTTTAATATTATTATTCATGTCCAAACTATTAATATGGAAGAGGTTCATTTGTATTAGTTGTTGGAGTTTTAGGGTGAGTGCCATGGACCATGAGTAGGGAGCCCCCTACTATCTTGTTGACCCACTCTCTATACTTTTAGAGATTTGAAGGTAGGCCCCAACATAGTGTTTTTTGAGTAATGAGAACAACGAGAGGCACCCATAGCGTCAACAACAAAATGACAAATCCCCTCAACAACCTTTAATATCTCTGAGGAAGAGAAGGCTCCAAGCCATAGAAAGGAAATTATGGGTGGAACTCTGTGGCATATCCCCTATTTGGAGTGATTTTCGAGAAGCATAATACCATGCCTAAATATTGTTTGACATGAAGAATTACTTTACAATTTTTCTTCAAATTTTTACACTTTATTATTGTTAATATTGTGTGCCGCCTAGAGATGCTACCACAAACTTAACTTTAGCAATAAATTTATTTAGGTTTATGTTGAAATATCAAATTTTAACTCAAATTATTCATCATAGTTTCTAAAGTATATTTATGAAACAAAAAATCTCATGTGTGTGTGTCTGTATTCAACCACTATGATGAAATATCAAATTAGCACAAAAATCCATTCAGCTGGAAAGGAGTACGAATTAAGAGAAATTCCATATCCTAGAAATGACAGATGTCATTAAATACTGCAGCTATTATCAATGATTTACTCAATGTTGGAAATCATAATAACAACCCATTTATTTTAAACACATCCTACATCCCACGGTTCTTCCCGTCGCTCATTATATTTCCTATTTTTCTTGAGAATGAACCGTGATCGCAAAGTTTGAGCTTTATAACTATGGAATAATATCTACTTTGAGCTTCCTAAATAAGGAATAAAATATTACAATAGAGATATTTAATTAATTCGGTGCGCCATAATAATAACACCACACTTGTCTGTCCTGTGTAAATAGACGCATTAGTGCTACTAAACCACATACGCGGCATTCTAGAACATCTGCAAAATATCCCACAAAACATATGTACCGGGGTGTTCATGTATTTTTGGCACACAGTTATTCCATAATTTTTTTAAAAATATATATTCTGGGTGGGTTTCATGTTATGATGCACTAGTACTTCTCTATAAATAGTACACCGATGTCTTGGAAAGAAAAAATAAAAATTCGCAAGAATTATTTTCCCATAAACTGAAAAAGGAGCATGAATTTCAATTTCAAAAACTAATTCTACAAGGTATTAAAAAAAAACTAATCATTATTTCATTACTTTACCGAAATTCAAGGGGAGATTTTTGAAAGAGAGAGTTATTGGGGAGGAATTTGGAGAAACAAAATTATTCTAAAGATTGAAATTTGTAAGATATGTTGAATCAAATAAAACCCTGCATAATAGAAATTTCTAGTATGTAAATTATTACTATTGATCTCAATGCATGGTTTATTTATTTTCCTATTTAGATTTTCTTATTGCTTCCTTTCATTTTATGTGGCTACAAAATTTTATATTACAGTTTCAATCCTTTTATTGTTTCATAATTAGGATTTTTCTTTTTAGGGATTTTGGATTTAATGGGTTTATAGTTTTTTATATAATTCATTGGGTATGATGGGACCACTTCTTGGATCGAATCTGAAACCTAATTGGCGTTGTCGGTTTTTTTGTATTTAAAAAAATCACTTACGCAATTTTCAGTGCATTTGAGTTGTTTAAACACACTAGTACATTTATAGTAATAGTACATAGGTAATGTCGGACCTATTATTTTTTTATTTTTTATTTTTAAATGCTTACGCATTTGTTGGTGTGTTCGACTTGTGCTAACGTATCGATGCGTTAATTGTGAAAGAGCACGGTTTTGATTCTCGGTGATTTATAATAAATAAATCACACCGATAAATGTGTATATGACTATTCCTATTTTTTGTGGTTAATGGTGCATTCAAGTATCACGCTCCAGTGGGATCATGTATGAGAAGCATCGATGTGTTTCGTATACTGAAACACACTGAAATGGAAGACTGGTTTTTTAAGATATGCAATTTTTTGTATAATATACTTTTTAGTTTCTCAATTTAATGGTCCAGGTTGTTTGTTGATAGAAAATGCATGATAAGTGTTCAATGAACAACAATTCTATTTTACATTATGGGAGGACATCCAAAGTCGTGAAGAAGGCAAGTTCTTTGTAATTTATGTATCAAATTAATATGTTTAAATTATTTGTATATTTAACTAATATGTATTGGTTAAGGTGTGACATGCAGATCCACAAAATGAGGAATATCGATAAGATTCTTTGCAATCTAAGTGCAGAAGAGCGTAAAACCTTGATGGAAAAGTTGCAGAGGAATGAGTCAAGTGAATAAAAAATAAATCAATATGTTTTTTTTCTTGAATTTTGAGTAATATTTTACTTAAGAATATTTATGTTTCAAACAATCGAATTCACATATGTTGAATGATATGAAGGGATTGGCAGCAATGAAATGGAGTGTTAGCGTAAGAAAAAACAAATTATGGAAGATGTAAATGATGATGAATTGGTGCTTAGCTCATCTGGAGTGGTGTTGGAAGTTAATGAAATGGAGGGGGACATTTATAAAACTATGAGGGATGTAGTGAAAAGAACGTATAGATGTAATTTCCACTTACAGTATAGAAATCAATCCAATGAGTCCAAAAATCAGATTATATCTAAACTACAGGAGGTGTTTCTAGAGCAATGGTCAATAAGACCTATCAGAATTGCAATAGAAAAAGCATAAAACAACAAAAACAAATCATTCAAAAAGTAATATTCTTGAACATGTTTTTATAGAATATGTATATGTACTATTACAAAGCATTCCTTTATTAATATTAATTATGTTATATTTATTTTTCTTATCAGGATAAAAATATTTTAATGTCATTTTACATTTTCAGGAAGATTGTGAAAATCCAAAAGGATGAATGAGGTGATATCTTAAATATGCCAATAGGGATGTCCAAAAAAGTGTACAAGGAGATGGTCTAGGAAATGGACATAATTGCATCGCATGAGGATCCATCTCAACAACAACATGCTTCAAATGTATTAAATCATTGGATTTTTCTATTATGTACATCTAATTAATTAATTTAGCATTAAATATTAATTTTCAATTGTTTTATTGCAGAAAAGAAAACAAAATGGAACCCATTCAACACATAAGATAGGACAACAAGGAAAAAAGGGGTTGATAGCAAATTTTATGAGTAGTTGTGATTTCCTTCTAACATACTAAGCTTTCATATTGGTTGTGATCTTTATATATATATATATATATATATTTTAAATCGGCCATCCTTGGATGTCTTCAAACATGTGCTAAAATACAAAGAAGAGTCATCCAAAGAATTGATTGACATTGGGTTAGGTAAAGGTTGTGATTATATGTTGGCGTATCAAAATTTAATTATGTAATTTGTAAGCATCTATGTTGTTTTGCTTCTCTCATTTTATAATTAATAGAACAACAAAAAGCATTTATATTAAATCTATGATTTGTTACGGGGTCTAAAATTTATATAAAACAAAGTATAAAGTGCATCCAATAGAAAAATTGTTGAAACAAGGTATGAGATGTGGTTTTGAATGTATGTGTATCATTCAAAACTCAATTATTGCTATGGTACGTTGCTTTTCAATTTACATTCATATGTATTATCTATTTTTATTGTCATTATTCCCAACAATATTGTAGATACACTCATTACACTTTATTTTTATGTTTGTAGGTGGAAGTTTGAAGAAGAGGAAAGCAATTGATGCAGTCAACAAAACATTCATCCAAATAACACAAGTCATGAAAGTGGCTTGAGCATTGACAACAGTTCCAACAAAGAATGATGATCCATATATTTTGGATGTTAATGGAAGTTGTTGTATATTTTGAAATAATTGTCTGTGAAAATCAAACATTTTGTATAATGTATTAGACATAGTGTCACAATTGAAAGACAACATGTTACAATGTAACAATTATGTGCATGTTGACATTTTGATTATTGTGGACTTTATGTTGTCCCATTTTGTATGACAAAGGGCCTCTTATTGATATATAATAAAAAGAAGTTTTTTATTTATTGCATTCTCCAGTGTCGTGAAATGTTACATCGATAATTAAATATTACAATAGATGCAAAAATTTATGATATAAGAAATTAATCCAAACATAATATCCAAACACAATAATAAAAATTCAAATAAATGATACTATAAAAAAATATTTCAATTTCTGATGAATAATAGAATTATATATATATATTCCAGTGTGATGTCAGCAGTCACTACTCACCAAATAGAAAATAATCACCGATGCATCTCATCGTATTAATTGCACTGGTGCTTTTCGGACAACGTAGCACTGGTTTGTTTAAGAGAGTGCCACATTGGTGCGCTTATAAGAACATAGTGTTGGTGCAACAAAATACCCATTGCATGCCTTGGGGATTTTTCTATTTTCATTCCTTGATGCGCTAATGTATATTAACCACACCATTAATTTTAAAAATATAGCAGTTCAGTCATCATCCCAATCAACTTTACCAGTGTGTTTTCCTTCAGTTATCGGACTGATGCTTTTAAATAGATCATAAGCACTGGTGATTTTTAATAGTTCATAGGGATCGGTGCGACATTTGATGCAAATAACCGTTTCTTATATTGTTATAAGGTACTAGTGTGTTTTAATAGTTCATGAGCATCAGTGCTACAATTAATATAAAGCACTGGTGCATATATTTTTATAAAGCGTCAGTGCGTTTTAATAGTTTGTAAGTGCCAATGATACATTTAGTATAAAGCATTGGTGCATATAATATTGTTATAAAGCACTGGTTTCGATTAAAATTTTGGTGCACACTAGTACTATATGTATTTTCAAGCACCGGTGCACAAATTTGCATGAGCATTGGTGCATGTATTGGTTTAAAACGCATCAGTGTGTTTTCTTCAATAAAACACACCGAAAATAAAACCTCTACAAAATCCTCTAGACACCAATTTTTTTGTTATAGTACATTTCCGTAAAATCCTTCACTAAAACATCTGATACCATTTGTAGAGGTTGTAGCGAGTGTTTTTTTGAGAATTTTGACCAATCTTGTAAGACGAAAAATATTTTCTATAACCTCTACTACAGGGCCTTTTCTATGTAGCGCCAATCGAATAGGTAGGAATTTTTACCACATCTTCATTTAAACTATTTCCCTAATATTATCTTTTTCTAGTGGTTGATTCAAACCTTCCTCCTCCCCCCACTTTCTACAAGGTATTTTTTTCAATCCTAATGCTCATGGTCACTCTTTTCCATCAAATACCCTCTTGCATGTGCAATATGACAACCCCCACCTTCACGAGTCTTACCATTGAAAGCATCTATTCTAACCTTTTATTTGTACCAACAATGCTAAGAAAGGAAAAATAAGCGACACCTACACCCTTCACAAACTTTTCATATATTTATGTTACCTAGTCTCATTACCCTCTAAAGACCTTGAGATCACTCAATATTTCAATCTCAACTTTTATTACCAATCTCAGCTTGTATGAGACAACGAGAAGAGTAAACCTCGATCAATTATGCCTATTACCGAAGGAAATTTCGGTATCACCCTGTCACTCGATGTGTATTTCCCTTCAACCTTGCACCAAATCCACTCAACTAAGCTCTTTGACTCTTGTGTAATTAATTTTGAGCTTGGTAATTCCACCTCCGGCAAACCTTCTCCTCTTTCTTTTAAGAGGATATATTCATCAACGAGAGGAAAACCATCCTAGAGATGTGCATTCTACATTCATTTTTTCTAACCATGATAATGTGATTTTTTGTTAACATGAATGAATTGTAAGTCCATGAGCTGGCCTCTAGAAGGTAGAAGAAGCAGAAGGAAGTAATTTTCAAAGTAATCCTAGATAGAGAAGAATTGACCATGCTATATATCTAGGGGAGGATAATATGGGGTACGTAGGGAGGTATCCAAGGGGAATAAATGATGTAATGAGTACCCAAACGGGAATAATATATGTAATGTGTACCCAATTGGAATAATTATTGTAATGTGGACACACATAATGGAATATAGTCCACTAGGTGGTTGGGGTTAGTTAGAGAAAATAATATAATGATATGGCATAATCCCCTAAGGAATACTCATGTGATCCATATTTAAACCTAGGTACCCATTGTTTGTTCTATAGAGGTACACAACATATGATAGATGATGAGACCAATTATCAATGGGGAGAAATATATCAAATGTTCATATAAGAAACATATCCATAGTTACCTCTTGCACTTGGTGAAGTGAATCTCAATGAAGAGTATATAAAATGATTAGGAAATCAGGCCTTCATAAAGTGGAAACCATACCTACAATGCTACCATGAGTTGAATGTATATCTCAATTGATTAGTCATATAGACATTGATAACATATTGATTAGAGATGTGACAAGGAAGGCCATTGCCTCTTTCCAATTGTGCTTCTTGGACATTTATTATAAGTTCCTTGGTCCCCTTATGGACTTTACCAAAGAATGGGTATTGCATATCACCCTCAACTATCATGATCTCCTTAAAATTTGGTGGATTAACAGAAAAATCATTCAAAATTAGGAGATTAGCCTATGTAGCCTACAAAGCATGCATCTTAGGACTCCTTACATGATTATTGTGGCATTGATAAGCAAACTATATGAGGAATAATATGCTTCACAATTCAAGGAATCTTGAGTCCCACTCATTTTTTAGGTCACCTAGGTCGGGATGATATTCTATTGGGCATCTATATTATCATCCTCCATGAATCAAAACAACTCCAACGCTCAATATGCAATAACTAGAATTTGTCCTGTATTCTACATGTCATCATACTTGTTGGATGTGGCATGTGTTTCAAATATATTTCTAGAGATGGGGTGGTACTAGCAACCAAATGAAGTGCATGTTCACGCGTGTTTCCAAATCCTTTGGGAACACAATTTAGGATACATAATACAGTTATTTGTGAGCACTTTATGGAATCCATGTAGCTGATATTATGCAAGCCCACCTATTGCAAGTTAGAAAAAGGCAATGAAATCAATAATTGATTTTGGAGAGTAGCATATCATTAAGAGGGAAAGATACATCAAAGTTTCGGAGCTACCAAAGGCCCACAACTATTACCCAAATTCATCCCTTGCAAGTTGGTTCTTCAAGATGTAGCATATTAGAGCTTTGTGAATAGTGTAGGAGTATCCCTCTCTCGTGAAAAAAGGCATTGTAGACCCCTTGACCTCTTTTAATAGTTGCATATGGTATAACAAGTGTAAAAGACACTATAGAAGAAGCAAATTATCTCATTTTCTTTCATTTTGGAGAGGAAATATTTAGGATACATGATCCACTTGCTGTGTTGGTACACCATTGTCATGCCTACAAATATGGTGGCCTTATCAAAATGAGGTCCAACAAGAAGAAGAGCTCTACTAAAAAGTTGAATCATTGGATGAGGTGGCACTAAGAATGGCAAGTAAGGGAAAAGAAGGTTCTGACAAAAGAAAAGAGCAGTTAGAAAAAGGAAGGGTAGAAAGATAGAGAAAAGAGAGTGAACCAACACCAACAACAGTTGAAGAAGCCAAAATAAAGCTAGAAAGAGAAAAAAGAGAAGGAAACCATTGAAGCACAAACCCAGGTAGAAAAAAGACACAAGAGGCTAAAGATCAAAAGGCCATGGAAATACAAGTAGAAGAAAAAGTGAAGCAAGAAATAGAAAAGAAACTAGCAAAAGAAGTCGAGGTAAAGGCTAGGGAGGAAGTTGAGAAGAGGAAGAAGAATGAAGAGTCTGGAAAAACAAAGCACATAGATGTCAAAACCTTTAATCCTGATGCATCCTTTGACTCTTCCATGTTATCCATCATTGGTGGGAATTTTCCATTGTATGAGTTAGGATTGAGAAAATTCACTCCTTCTAATACTAATGTTGTCGCTTCCTTGGACTCTTTTGTGTTCGAAAAGGAAAATAAACATGTTGTAAAACAAACCCAAAAGAAGCCCAAGCTATCTAGAATCGTGGAATTCACAGTGATTATAGAGACACTAAAGGTCACATAAGCATAGGACAACCCTACAACCATCATCCCAACATGAGTTTCGTTCTCTCAAGCTAACGAATTTAATATTTAAAAAATGATCAAAGAAATGGGATGCTACAAGAGGAGGATCACCACCCTAGAGGAAGAGGTAGCTCACTATAAAGCATATATGAACATAATGGTAGGATTCAGCATGCACTTGCAAGTTACGTGATGAACTAAATGTTGCACAAAGACTGATGTACAATTAGCTACAATAATTTCATAAATATGCTTCATATTTTTTCATGTTCTCGTATAGAATCAAATATAAGAGAGTGATACTGGATATATTTCAATTAGTCCTACAAGACATACAAAAATGGAAAATAGAAGAGAAAGATGCACTTGAAGAGTTTCCTCGGATGAGTGAATGGGAGAGTCAATTCATTTTTACCGCATTATCAAAATGTCCTAGTAGCCTTTTAGAAAAGGACATCATTGTCTTAGTGAATAAATACAAGCGCTTGCACCTAGAAGTAGAAAAGGTGATTGAATGATGCCATTTACCCCCAATAGAGGAAATAAGTGTGCCAAGGACATCAAAATATATTTAAAATGATTTAGAAGAAGTTGTGAGTTACACATTGGAATCACTTCATGACTTATGACTTATTCTAGAGATCAATTCATATCTCAGCACACTCAAAAGGGGTATGGGTCCCATGCTAAAGGAGTTAGCTAACAATGAGGTCACCTTAGAGAAATTAATTTTTATATGTGTTATGAGGATATCCTCTCAACATGAAGTATGGGCAATTTATTTTGGTGATAAATCTCATGGTCAATTATAACCCAAAAATGATAGTTTACTAAATATTTTTTTGTTAAGACAAAGGAAAGAATTGAAGGGTCATAACTGCCAAGAAAGCAACTCAAACAACCCAAGGTAGTTATGAGAAGAGACGATAAAATGTAATTGCTTAGAAGAATTAAAGATTTTTGCAACTTGAACATTTTGTAAACTCTTTTATGAAAGTTTAATAAGGAGAAGTCTTAAAGGACAATATGGTAGGAGAATTTTGATTCTGACATTGTAAGTATTGAACTATTTCAATTGCTTGTCATCTTCCAGAATTGGTGTAAGACTATATTACTTCCACTATAGACTTTTCTATGTCATGGCTTATTTTCTACTTTATTTTCTTGTCATGTTTTCTATGAGATGATGAATGCAATTTTACTACAATGATTTAGTGATAGACTTTTCTAAATTCCCTTGTTGTGTATTTTGAGATATTTACATTTGAAGTAGTCTATTTATTCTATGTTTTGGAATTTTCAGTGGTTTTTGGTCAGGATCTAATAATTTTTTTTGGTAAAATCTAAATTTGGAATTGTTGAAATTGTGCTTTTGAATGCACAAATGGATTCAACACCCTCAAATACCCCTATGGAACTCATATCATGCAATTTATATAACTAATATATGTGACTAAGATTTTTTGAAATTTCCAATCGAAGTTCGAAAAACAAAAATCAAACATTATACTCAGAAAAGGTAGAAAACGTGGAATATTTAGACTACTCCTTTACATTTTCGTCTTCACTTCTCGAATAACTTTATGTTCCATAAATAAGTGTAGAGTATGTAAGAGCATTCTTGTGTTCACGTATTAATTATGCTTTCTGAGGTAGGATAGGTAGAATAGCTTTGCATCCAAGTATATTAATAACATTTTGTGTTAACATTTCATCTTCAATTTCATTAAAAACAATAATGACTACCTAACCAAAATCTTGATAAATTCATTAAAAACAATGACGACTACCTAGACCCTACCGTTGAGCCAGGCATTTTTCCCATATCAACAAAAAGGAAAGACAAACTCATCTTCAACCAACACTCAAGCGTTATTAATAACCAACTATCTCCAACCATTAATAAGCGAATTGCACCAAAGAGCAACCATATTTTTATGTATACATATGTTTTATGGTCACATGCAACGGTTGGGCAATTCCAGTACTAAAGAAATTACAACAAAGACTGCATATAAAGCTATCATTCAGTTTAGAAATTATGGTCCTCATCAATGGTGGTCTAAAAAACTTTGGAGGTGGAAGCTGCCATTAAAATACAAATGTTTTGGTTGGTTTGCATTAAAAGGAAAATTGAAGACTTGGGACAATTTAGTTCAAATGGGTTGGTCGGGCCCTAACTGGTGTTCCTTATGTAACAATGTTGCTGAATCCACAAACCACCTACTTGTGAACTGTATTTTTACTAGAGAAGTATGGAGACTGATTTGCTATGTTTTAAATATTTCTCGGGTTGGGGGGGATGAATTTTTCGATCCCTCACTTCTTAAATGGTACAGGGAATACAAAACCCACACAATGTTACCCATAATTGTTTCCTGGTTTATCTGGCACACCAGGAATAAGGTTATTTTTGAAGATCTAAATCCTTGTGCTGAGAGGATGGTTGGTCAAATTCTGAATGCTTATAAATCCATCTATAGGGAGCAGGAGTCTTTAAGTCATTAAAAAAATTGGGGCTTTCCATCGGCAGTTCAATCGGCCTATTCTATTTTTTGATGGTGCTGCTCAAGATGGAATTTGAGCTGCTGGAGGAGCTATTTTCTTAAATGATTCTCACTGCTTTTCATTAAGGCTAAACTGTGGAAATGGAACAAACATGAAGGCAGAGCTCCTTGCCTTATGGTGTGTTTTAACTATGGCTAGCAGCTTTGGTATTGACGATCTGAATATTTTCAGGGACTCTAGGGTCACCATCAAATGGGCGCAAGATGAATATAACTTGAAGGTATTATCCCTTGTTCATTGGTGTAACAGGATAAAGGAAGTTATCCGTCTTTTGAGAAACATTTCGCTAGAACACATTTATAGGAAACACAATCAATTGGCAGATAAAATTTCTAAACAAGCCTTATGTGGTGACTTTGGTATTTTAATATGGGAGGAAATCCATTATTCACAGGTTCTGAACTTTGGATTTCTGAAAATGTTTGAGTAATGCTAGTCACAAGACATTCTATGTCATGTAATTTTGGGTTGATGATGTATTTTGGTAGTTTTTGTTTATCCATCGCGGAGGCTAGTTATAGCTCCTTTTTTGCTTATTTTGGAATACGCAGGCTGGTGTTTTTATGCCCCTGCACAGTTATGTCTTTTTACAGACTTGCTAAATCATGTACCTTTTGATTCTATATGAATAACACTGGTACGCTTTTTTCTGCTGGAAAAAAGGACCAAAGAAATACATACACCATTCGAGAAGAATTTGAAGACGCTTGTGCCTCATGCATTGGATGCATGTTTCTTTTCCCTATTCAATGCACATGGTGTCTCGTCATTAACTTTTAAAAGTGTGTTCTAAGTTCTATGAATGTGTCTTTCCAAATAGAGCAAGGGAAGTAGGGATAGTTTATACATGTTTAAGGTTTTTTTATGAGGTAGAATTAAGTCTTCAAAAATTTTATTATTTTAAATTAATTTAAAGAATCTCATATGTGAAAAATAATCAAAATTCGAAATTAATTACAACTTTAAATTATAATATAACTTTGTTAAAAGAAGAAAAATTAATTTTATTTTTTTATAGTCATATAAATCTATTTACAATTAACAATGGGTGGGTATATACAATGCTTATCTAATCCTTTTTCGTCAAGCTTCTGAAAGCAGAAATAAAATTAGAATGTACAATAAGGTCCAATTCTTTGACATATTTTATTAAAAGAGCTTCTTGACTAATGATTGATGGTGAACCTCATCTTCCTAAAAGCAATAAGGACAAAAATAGAATTTCTTTCTTCATCAAATACATACTTACACATGAGTTTCCAAAACACAAATAAAACAAATATCCATAAACAACACCACATCATCTATTTTATATGTATTTGTTTTTTTTCCACACAGTAGAAGGCTATACTTGATATTCATAGAGACTCATTTTTGTTTCAGTAACATGCATAATCATCTAGAGAAATAATACACCTCCAAAAGAGGACTGAAAAAAAATCATGGTGATTTTCTCTTTCCACCAAGAGAGATTCAAGACATCCAAGCGACCATTGTTCTTTTCCCACTCCATAATAATGTTTGAATGTCCCAGAGTATGCAGTGTGGATATGTTATTTGATCATGCAAAGAAAAGTAGCCCCGCTAGTGCAATGAGTTCACTGCAGGTATTTGTACCCTTCCCGCAACATAATCGGAGTTTGAAACTAGGGTTCTGATCTAAGGAAAGGGTCATCCCTACTCCATAAATGCTCCCCGCATCCTGTGACGCACCATCAAAGAAACCAAACTACGTAGACAGATCGATCACAAGATCCTTTAGGGAGCACCCTTTTGAGCTATGGACCAGATCATTGGATTCCCGAAAGGAAACTAATGCCTTCACAACCACCCAAAAAGAGTATATCTTGGAAAATTACAACATTCCTTTGAATCCAAATTGACCAAGCCACATACATTGGTAGAACAACCAGCTCATTTGCAGATTGGATCCAATGGTGTATGCACTATTTGTAAGGTCTTGAAATCCAACTCGCGGAGCAATTTAGGAGGTTTTGCACCTCTTTCCGGATCTGTTTGGTAACATTGCATTCAAACATCAAGTGGTTACTAGATTCTTCCTCCTGCTTACAAAGGACACAAAGCCCCAATCCATTCCATCCCTTTTTTTAAAAATTTCCAATGTCAGTATCTTCCCTTCTAGTACGAGCAAACTGAAACATTTCAATTTAAGTGGACAGTTCCACATACAGAGGAGATTATACCACCATTTTACATCGTCATCCCATTTACCTTCTCGAATTGCTTCGTACGCTGCTTCGTATCTCTTTTATTTTATCATAATTATGATTATTATCTTTTACATGAGAGCTACAAGGATGGAAATATTAAAAGTTAGTCTCACTTCATGGTAAGCGTTTTATCAAAGTTTGATATAAGTCTTAATCGCCATGGTACAACATTAAACGTAATTCTCACAAACTTATAATGTCTCTTAAATATTATTCATTTTCTAAAGTTTGAACAACGAAGTAGGCATATTTGAATGGTAATCGCTCTATCAAAGTTTGATATAAGTCTCAATCACCATGGTACAACTTTAATTGTAATTCACACGCATTATAATGTTTGTCAAATATTCTTCTTCTTTATAGTTTGAACAATGAGTAAGTTGGACAATTTTCACATGCTTTTATTATATTTTACCATAATTTTATTATTATATTTTCCTCGTGTAGATATATTGTAATAGAATCAATCTATTTTGACTTTCAATTTGTTATCAAATTAAAACTATGTTGTGAATGTTTAATTTTATAATTAAAAATTTTAATTTTTAACTATATTAAAAATATTTATCATTAAAAAGTATAATATTATTTTTTATTCGTTAGTGTTGAATTAAAAAGAAAAATAAAAGTATTAATTATAATATAGATTGTAGAAGTGGCCGGTGTGGCGGTCTTTTTAAACCTAGGAAGAAAAATGGTAATAACCTTTACATGGGGTATTGGAATAGCAACGTGCAACCAAACTAAGGTTTTGGCTCTTTGGAAAGGTTTAACAAAAGCAAAGGAATTAGGGATCTCCACTCTTACCATCATTGAAGATTCTTTGGCTATAATCAATATGTTAGGAAAAAGAGAATTCCAAGTGATGCCCATTTGAAAAGGAGCATGCAAAGGATCCAAAATGTTATTAGAGGCCTCCAACAAGTCTATGTTTATCATGTCCTAAGATATCTAAATAGTTAAGTAGATATTCAAGCAAAAGAAGATTCCAACCTGAAACAAAGTGAATAAAAGCAAAATCGGGGGGGGTTAGCTATGGAAGGTTGAATTTTTAACTTAGCAGTATAGTTTTAATCTCTTTAAAATTTATTTCATAATTCATTTCATCTCACAATTATGCTTGAAAGAAATGTCACCATTCATTTGCAGCGGAAATAAAAACAAGGATCACTGAAAGATAACCATGCACAAGAGACAAAAATATTTATCCTGGGAAACCCAATAGGGAGAAAACCCAACAAACTTTTATTAAAATAAATCAATCTAATTCAAGTACAATACCAATCATAAATATGAACCCTAGCACATAAGAGTGTGCCATTCTTACACAAGAGACCTTAGCGAGCTTCTAGGGAGAAATGGTGAGATTCAAAGAATAGATAAGAACACAAAAAGTTTGCTCCTTCATATTTGCTATGCCCAGCTAAAAGGTGTGCACTTGGAGAGAGAATATATGTAATTGTGATATGTGTAAATAAAGTGTGTGAACACTTCATTTATATTCTTCATTTGACTTGACTTTTTCACTCTTGAGGTCGACTTGTACTTTTGGTGTTCTAGGGCCAATTTACCCCTTTTACTAGGCTAGTTTGCTCTTTCTTGTCTTCATCTTTCTCTAGGACTTCTTCAATGTTATATGCGACTTGTTCAATGGTTTGCCTTGACTTCTTGGTTATTTATTCATCATAGAAAAGTTATCTTATTGATGTCCATCTCTTCACATGTAGATCAAAATTCACACATAGAGCTCTAATGTTTATTTGACCATACTCTAAGAAGTCCAAGACACTTCTTGGAGCCAATGCCAAATGCAACATTAGATTAGACTTTGTGTATTGAAAAGGGGATAAAATCCCCTATATTAATACAAGTCAACTCATTCTAATCAAAATAGATCACTCTCATTATGGGGCACTCCCTCACGGAGTGATGCATGTGACCACTAGCTCCCACTAGTACAAAATGAGAGATAAGTGACTAGGCGGCTAAAAAAATTAGTCACCACTGTGTTTTCAAGGGATAAACGACTAAAATTGAGCAATTTTAAATAAGACAACAAAAAACGACTACGATAAACGACTAATTTAGTCACGGGATAAAATATATGACTAGATAAAAAGTGACTAAAATAAAAATGACTAACATAAATGACTAATTTAGTCACGGGAATATAAATATGACAAGACTAGCTAGTCACGAGAAAATTGCAATTAGTTACTAGCTACTAGTATAATATATATCATTTTTTAGTTTTACTTTTACCATAAAAATATGAAACCACCTCTCAATTTGTTGTCCCATGTCCTCTCTCTTCATCGTGAAAATATTCTTCTTAATTAGGTATTCATATTTACTATGTATTTTATTTCCTAACACTTTCCTAGTATTTATATAAAAATAGAAAGCGTATACATGTGTATTGAACTCCCTGAAGATATGCATGATAGAGACATCAAGAAAGGCATTGAGCAGAAGATTAACATGAGCCATCCAATATGAGAGCTCCATCACCTTTAAAGAGAACAAACCTTTATCCCAATCAACTATAAGTTTAGAGCCACCAAAAATATGGTGTAAATTAGAAATATGCCTATTAAAATTGGCAAAAGAGAGGACATCCCAGAGCACCAATAGCTCTCCTCTCATTTTGGTCCCCGATCAACAACAATTAACCATAAATTAAATTTCTCTACATAAACCACTTTCCACAAAATCGTTCGAACTCCCACAAAACCCTTTGACCTTGAAATTGCACCACTACATGCCAATACACACATTATCAAACATATAACAAAGTAACATACCCTTTCTCATCACATTCATGCAAAGCACTGATATTATTCTCTTCTCCACCATTTATGATAGCAAGTTCACCATGAATCGACAAAAAATCCACAAGTTAAAGTGAAAGTCGACAATATTCCTCTGTACCCTCCACTACTCAAAATTTGAATTGAAGATTCCATAACCCAATAGATTATGATACTCTGAGTACAATTACAACAATTTATTAAAGCTACCATGCACGCAATAGACTATCAGAATATCTATCTTAACCCATATCAAATCTTCCATAAAAATAAATATTAACACCTACAACTTGAATTCCTTATTTTTCTTTTTAAGTTCATCACCATGCTACACGAACAAACAACCTACCCACCTCAAAAAATGAAGTATACAAAAAAAAAACAACCAAACCACCTCAAAAATTAAGTGTGCCAAAACATGAATGTGCCATGAATTTTGTTTTCGTTAACACAACTAAATACCATTCATTTGTGCTTATTCACAATTAAAAAAACCACCTATTTTTTTTAAAAATAAATGCACAATACACTTTAATTTATAATATGTTAATAAGACCAATATACCTCTGTCTATCCTCTTCTAGGGTTTTCGATTATCCTTCCTTAGCTTGGAATTGTAGGGCATGAAGCGGCAGGCATTACAAAAACCTATTTTTTCGAAAACCTCACATTTCCATGCCCACGGTCCAAGAAGGATATGTCGAGTTCAATCCCTGACTAGGAGTGTTGAAGGATCGAATGCATCAAACAATGGGGGGCGCTTGAATTCCAAGTTCCAAGCATTTTATTCACATATTTACATCTTTGCAATTTTTGTATTTTTTATCGATTCAAACATGATATATGTTGTTGAAAAGGAAAACCTCGTGAAAACCATACTTTAAATGCCGAAAAACCCATTAAATACAATAATAATAACATACAGGGATGTCATCCTTTAGAGTTGGAGGAAATCTGGGGGAATGATCTTCCCTGGTTGATTTTGTTCATATTTTTCATTTTGTAGCAGAGCCCCCATTATTTCATCTAATGTTCATGGGCGGGGGCCTATTCCCATGCCCCTTCATCATCTGCATTTGTTGAATGTAGGTTCATCATTGTTTTTCCCATGAGCCTTCCTAAAATATCTGCGATGCAATATCTTATGCTTTCTAACTTTATCGGTGTCAAATAGCCATGAACGTTTGTACTAGAAGGCTCTACGACTCTTTAATCCCAAGGCTCAGACGTAGTGGAGAACTCAATTGGCATTTAAGAAAAAGAAACAGAAGACTGCCAAAGGAAGGAAAACCTTGCAAATTATGAGGAATGCGGGGAAAACCCTTGGAAATACAAATGCACATATTGTGTCTTGTGGTCATGTGGACTTCCCTGCATGAAGGCTCACAAAGAGTGCACTCAATGCAGCACATGGAAGCGAAAATAATCTCTGTTTGTTCCCCTTTCCCAATTTGATGAAAATTGGCTAGTATCAGGTCTCATCCTTTCAGCCAATCCTCAATTATTGTTACATTGCATGTCAGTTCATACATACAGGTCTAACTGTTATCTGAATAGGATGCATTTTTTTTCTTTAAAAATAAATAAATTAGATTACAACCTGTTGGAGGAACCTTTGAGGATGATTGATGCTGCCAACTGGAGCCGAGCTCCTTTGGGTGACAACGGGCATTTCCTGAGTAGATCCATAAAAGCTCTTAAAACCTAGGTCAAGAATCACAAGACAAACATTTTATTTCTTCCAGACGGAATGTCCAAGAATCAAACCAATTGGTATCATTATCATACAATTAACCAAGGCATCTTTCCCACTCCATCCCCTACCAAACAATAATATCTTTCCCACTACATCCTTTCATATACAATACGAATGTTGTCTATGTTGAAGTGGCGACATATGTATCTAGTTCATTCAAGACAAATAAAAACCAAGGTAATTTTTTAATTGTAATGGCCATGTTCTTCATTAATATCTTGTATGATACATTGAGTTGAGTTTTAAGCCTCCAACTTGTTAAAGTATAGGATCTCAAGGATTAGGAATGACACATAAACCCTATATTAATATGTTCCTCGTTGAATTTCAGTAAGGCTTCCTTACCAACTTTGAAGTAAGTTAAGATCTATAAATTCTCGTGTGGATTTATAGAAATCACTAGGGGATCTATTAATGCTTCGGGACTTATTGTCAACCATCTCCCTTAAGGTCAAATTTATCTTGTCAAGAGCATTCTTGATCATGCGCCTCTCATGATCTTGCAATAGTTTATGTGGGACCATGTCTAAACATAGTTGCATGGATACCTTCCTCTTACTAATGAGGCACTGGGTTTCAAAGAAATTCCTATATTGAGTTTTGAACTCCTTTTCAATCTCTTGTGAAATTTTGATGCAACATATTGTGCATTTTATGGTCACTATATTTAGACATGCTTTTTTAATAGCCAAAGTTTTAAAAACTTCCTTGGTTTCCCTATGCCCAAACTTTGGCGAAAGCAAATGGGCACAGATTTGAGCTCCTCTGGCACATCTCATTTCATTGATCTTAAGAAAGTGATTGAGTTTGGTAGTTTGAACTCACAACTCATAACAAGGTGAAGAATATAGATTTTAATTTAGTTCATATAACTTGTCTTTAATTTCCTTATGATGAGTTTTCCTCACAACTACAATATGTTGTCCATAGCCCCTAAAGCAGGCAACTAATTAATGGCATCACTTCATTGGATAATCAAACCTTTAGTTACTTTGGACCTATGGGGAAGACTCCATATTTTTTTGAATCATATTGATGTAATTATAGTTATAATAATAATGTAGCATATATAATATTAATATAATATAATATAACTATTTTATTCTAATATAAATATTTAAAAAAAATATATAATATAGTTATTCAACTTTATATTTCCATTTGTAAATACTAATATAGTTATATATATAAACCAAATCAACCATATATATATATACACACACCAAACAATATAAATCAATTAATTTTTTAGAAGCAATTAATCATACTATACAACTAATTACTTTGAACTCTAGGATAAGGGTTTTGGCTGTTAAATTTTCTGAATTTACTTCAATCTGATCTAGGATCTTAACTGAGAGAACAACATGTACAGCAAATATACAGCATATCAATCATGGACACAATAATGCAAGCACACAAGAGACACAGAGTTTACTTGGGGAAAACCATAAAGGTGAAAAACCCCGATAACTTTCTCAGAGATAGATAGAGCAATGATACAACCAGAATCCAAGAGATAGTCTTCTCCTAGCAACAGAGCCTCCTCCTCCACAAGTGCTCCACTCTCCCAAGTGTGAGTGAGAGAATAGAATGTGTAAAATGAGAGAGACACACTCTCTATTTATACACTAACTTGACTTGACCTTTACTCAACTAGGTCGGCCTCAACTTAACCACTTAACATAATGCTGACTGGGCCAACCCCCACTAGGGTGGTCTAATAACCCTTTGACCCACATGGCCGACCCCCAATAGGGTGGTCTAATAACCCTTTGACCCACATGGCCGACCCCCAATAGGGTGGTCTAATAACCCTTTGACCCACATGACTTATACAGGGCCGACCCCAACAAGGTGGTCTAATAACCCATCAAGTATAAGTTAAGGACACTTACAATAAAAATGATGACACTTCCGTATAGAGGAATAATAAAATCTCTATAGGAATACAATATACATATATGTGAAGTACATTCCGAAGCTACATATACATCAACACTCCCTCTTAACTAGGAAGGTATTTCTCAACACAGGTCTTCTAGCACAAGTCATCTTCTCTGGATCATTGTCACTGCTGCTGCTATCTCAATCAATCTCTGAATCTACCTGTCATAGGAAGTTCTACAGAGCCAGTCCTTTTTCATACTAGATGTAGGCCCACCACCTGTAGGTCTTCGTCATCACTGGCCATACTGTGGAAATCTGAGGACTTATTACATGTGACCCCACCACAAAACCTCGAAAGAGAATCCCAAGACTGATTATGAGCACAAGGCTCAACCTATCGGATCTCCCAGGGCACAAATTACATGTGGTCACCACAAAACCTCGAAAGAGCATCCCAGGACTGATTACGAGCACAAGGCTCAACCTATTGGATCTCCCAGGGCACAAATTACATGTGGTCATGGAAAAACCTCGAAAGAGCATCCCAGGACTGATTACAAGCACACGGATCAACCTATCGGATCTCCCAGGGCACAAATTACATGCCATGGGACAAAACCTTGAAAGAGCATCTGCTAGATATCCCAGGGCACAAATTACATGCCATTGGAAAAACCTCGAAAGACTATCTGCAGATCTCCCAGGGCCAAATTATATGCTCATCTGCACAACCTGATCCACGACCATAGAGTATCAAACTGATACTCACCATACATCATCCTGATGTATACATGATCATCATCACTGCAACATCCTGCTGCATGTCATCTGGAGCAACATCCTGAAGCTCGTCATCCATGATCATCCTGATCATATAATGCATCTACCTTATGCATACCAAGTATCTACCTGATACATATCAACATACATGATCTACCTGATCATACATAGTATCCACCTGATACATATACAGATACATGGTCCAAGCATCCAACATGATGCATATACAAAACATATACAAATGATCCTACTGATCATATCCAGCATCCAACATGATTCATACATACATATAAATGATCCAACTGATCATATCCAGCATCTAACATGATGCGTACATACATATACATATAAATGATCCAACTGATCATATCCAGCATCCTCCTGATGCATATACAGAGCAGTAACTGGAGCATCGTCCTGATGCTCATCATCCAGCGCTTACATCCACAGCCATGTGAAGGATCCTCCTTCCAACATGCTTGGAATGGATTTTGCAAATGTGTCCATCACTTCTTCCTCAAAGTGTCATCAATCCGAAGAACACCAAGCCTCTCTCTGAAGTACTTGAACTTCACTCTGGCTAGTGGTTTCATCAGTACATTTGCAATCTACTCGTTCATCGCAACATACAGGAGCTTCATAGCTCCTCTCTGCACCATATCCCTAATATAGTGATATTTGATCTCTATGTGTTTCTACCTGTCATGAAATACTGGGTTCTCAGACAGCTTCACACAACTCTGGTTATCACAGAAGATACCAGTAGCATCCAATGGGAGATCAAATAACTCATACAGTAGCTTCCGAAGCCATACTTCCTCACAACTAGTTGAACAGGCTGCAACATACTCTGCCTCAGCTGTACTTAGTGCTACGTAGGACTGCTTCCTACTAAACCAAGAGATCACACCTGATCCCATACTAAAGCAACATCTAGATGTGCTCTTCCTATGTGCAGCACTGCCATCCCAATCTGAATCAACATAACCCTGCAAGTTAAACTTTTGATTTGCTTCATACTTGAGCCCATAATCTACTATACCCTTCAAGTACCTCAGAACATGCTTTACAACAATCAGATGAACACTCCTCGGATATGTCAGGAACTGACTCAATGTGTTCATAGCAAAGCAAATATCTGGTCTTATGTTCGTCAGGTACATCAAGGACCCAATCATATGAAAATACATGGAGATATCAACTGGCTCAGATGAAGCATCACATAGAAGCTTCAGGTTCGATGCCATAGGTGTGGCCATGGCCTTGCAATCCATCATCCCGAATCTCTTCAGGATATCTATTGTGTACTTCCCTTGTCCAAGGAAGATTCCATCTGCACTCTGCCACACCTCCTATGCCAAAAACAAATAGTGCATCATCCCCAAGTCATTCATCTCGAACTTGGCAGTAAGCTTCTGCTGTGTGTCGGCAATCAATCCTGTAATAAATAGGTCATCCATATACAAAAGTAGTATCACTGGATTTCCTTCCTCAACCTTGTAGAAAAGGTTGGAATCCTCTTTACTCTTGGTAAAGCCCAAACTAGATAGAAAGCTGTCTATCCTACTATACCAAGTTCTGCACATATATGAATCCATGTCATGTGTCTCAAAACCAAGTAGCTTCTCCACATACACTTCTTCTTCAACTACACCATTCAAGAAGGTTGTCTTGAAATCCATCTGGTGTATCTTCCCTTTCATCACTGCAGCTAGAGCAAGTACGGATCTAATGGAAGTGAATATGTCTACATGAGCAAAAGTCTCTATGCTACCACCTGCATCATGCTTGATCTTGTAGATCCTATTGGAAGTCACTACAGACTACCCTTTGGGACTGCATCCCAAACATCTTCATGATCGATTGATACTCCTCGATCATGGCATTCTTCCCAGATCCTGGGAAGTTCAAGATCTTCAATATTTTCAATAGATAACTTTGTTCCTTGGACAAATGTTGTAGTCCTTCTTTTATAGGTGATGGTATATGATCTTTCCTACACAACAAGTTAAATTGCATGATTAGAAAACATCTCATAGTTTTCAGAACAAATTCTTACACATAAAGAAATATGTCATACAATCATGCAATTATCTTAGCCAATGCTTCAATACAACATTTATCCATATTCCATAACTTTCTAGATGCCTTCCAATCTCTACCAGAACATTGTTAAGAGTGTGTACAACTTCTAACATGTCAGTAAAGAGGTTTCATTCTAGATAAGTAGCAATGGAATGTTGTACAGTGCCATAGGCCACTTACCCATGTATATTAGTAGTATACTGTTCATCAATGCAACTATTCTAATATGCATAATACACAACCTAATTTTAGGAACATAAGCATATACATCATTGAATAACATTATGTAAGAAATGACAATTCAAATACTTATCTTTGTTTGGTTGCTAGGTGGACTCCCTCTAAATCTTTGCAACTCCATTCTGATGTGGATTGTGAGAAGTGGTCAACTCCCTCTGAATATCTGCATCCTTGTAGAAACTACTGAAGTGTGCTCCTTTGCTTTCTTGCAGGAACAACTGGAGTGTGCTCCCTCTTGATCTTTGCTTCCTGGATTACCTATCCTTGAACTTACATCCATCCTTAATCACTATGCATGCTCGTTAGTATCATTATTGTGTTATCCTAGATTAGCATGCTAGCTAGTTATGTCTAACATACCCGCATAATGTCTTCTGGTTCTCTTCAGTGACTTGTGCTAGTAACCTGCATGTCTCATAGGTTAACCATTGTAGGACCAAGTTATACATACCTCGAAAGTAGATCTTCTATGTGATCCATGACAATGGATGAATCTTTGTCTTCATGTCACCATGATCATATGTTCTTGAAGTAGAAAATGATTTGTCTTTCTTGGTGTACCTTTTATGTTAGCAAATAACACAAACCTCATACAACATCACAATGCATTAGTACATTCATAAGTGTCAAAACCTTAATCAATGAATATCTTCTATTAAGGTGGTACGACAAGTCTAGTAATTAATCAAGATTGTACTGTAATGATATGAAGACAAACATATGATAAAATTAACCATGAAACATACCTGTCAAGATTGCTTGTAATCTTCTTATGGAAGGCCTTAGCCTCATCACTCTCTAAGACAGGAATTTCTTCACTTATGCAGGTGACCAATCCATCTTCTTCTAGGATTAACCCAATCCACTTGATTTGCAAGAACTTGACCTGGAGCTGGATTAGGGTTTGTCAAAGAAACCCCAAAAATTCAAACTTTGAATTTCAAACTTCTGAAAGGATAGAAATATGCGCCTTGATGAGCTGATCAAGTTGGTATATTCATAATTTGAAAACTGCAAAGTTTCACCCCTCGAAATTGCCTTTTATATTTCTGGATTCACTAGGGAGGACCCTGAATTAGGGTTTGAGTTTCCCAGAGCTTCACCCAACCAAAATATTTGATTCAAAGCTCTAAGCTTCGATTTTTCTGAGGAGCTTCCAGCCGTGGTCACAGATTTCCAAAATTCCAATTTTTGCAAAAGCCCTAATTTTCCATCTTTCCGATCAAAGTCCCGAACTGGGGTTTGATCAAGCCCGACCTTCTGCCCAACCAAAAAATATGATCTTGGTCTCTAAATTTCGATTTTGATGAGTAGCATCCAGCCGTGGCCTCCGATTACAAAAATTCCAACTTTCTCTGAAGCCCTAAATTCCGGAAGCCATGAATGAAGGTGCTAAAAAATAATTATGTTTTGACATAAATATGTACCTGATTGTTTCTAGTGTAACTCCAAACTCTTTGATCCACAGGGTCTGAAAATTTTTCTTGAGGTAGCCCGACCTGTTATCTTTCCATCCTGACATTTCTAACCTCAATTGGATTCTCTGAGAGAGAGTTATTCCAAGTGTCGCAACATGACCTATTTATGGGATAATACAGGAGAGAGAACTTGTACAGCATGCCACGTGTCACTATTTCAACTTTGGCCTCTGAAACATTTTTCTAAGATATCCTGACCTGTTATATTTCCATCCCGATAGGTCTTCCCTCAATTGGATTCTCTGAGAGAGAGTTATGCCAAGTGTCGCAACGTGACCTGTTTATGGGATAATACAGGAGAGCGAACTTGTACGGCGTGCTGTGTGTCACTGGTTAAACTTCGGCCTCTAAAAATGTTTCTTGAGATATTATAGTATGTGTACTACCTGTCACTTTTTAGGAAATTTCATTTGGAGCTTCCTATCCCAAGTTATGACCTTTTTCCCAAGGTCACCTGATGTTGAGTCAGACCTGGAAGAGGCAGAAACCCTATATTGTACAGATCATAAATCACAAAGTACAACGAATGAGAGGTTGTCCTTTCGACACAAGGTACATGGGGATATGAGCTTCGAGTTGTAAATGTTTCAGATCCGAAAACTTCTCCAAAATGGATTTATAGCGAAAGTGCTACGATGACTGGTTTTTGCTATATCAATCCCTAGCATCGTAAGTGTAACAAGTGTCATACATGCCATATCATGCCTTCTTTCAGGCTAGCTCTGATACCATGTTAAATTTTCTGAATTTACTTCAATATGATCTAGGATATTAACTGAGAGAATAACATGTACAGCAAATATACAGCATATCAATCATGGACACAATAATGCAAGCACACAAGAGACACAGAGTTTACTTGGGGAAAACCATAAAGGTGAAAAACCCCAATAACTTCCTCAGAGATAGATAGAGAAATGATACAATTAGAATCCAAGAGATAGTCTTCTCCTAGTAGCAGAGCCTCCTCCTCCACAAGTGCTCCACTCTCCCAAGTGTGAGTGAGAGAATAGAATGTGTAAAATGAGAGAGACACACTCTCTATTTATACACTAACTTGACTTGACCTTTACTCAACTAGGTCGGCCTCAACTTAACCACTTAACATAATGCTGACTGGACCGACCCCCACTAGGGTGGTCTAATAACCCTTTGACCCACATGGACGACCCCTAATAGGGTGGTCTAATAACCCTTTGACCCACATGACTTATACAGGGCCGACCCCAACAAGGTGGTCTAATAACCCATCAAGTATAAGTTAAGACACTTACAATATAAATGACGACACTTTTGTATAGAGGAATAATAACATCTCTATAGGAATACAATATATATATATGTGAAATACATTCCGAAGTTACATATACATCAACATTGGTGCCACAAATTTTAGCATTGTGTGGAGAATGATTTTTTCAAATTTTTGGCACCATGAATAGGTTTTTTATCCCGCCTTCCAAAGAGTTCTTATGGAACATAAACATCCATTCCATTGATCAAACTAGGGCATTCATTAAGGTGGCTAGGGTATTGAGCTCTGCAACAACAAGAAGGTTTTGACATTCATTTAAGGAAACCTTCAGTTGGCTAGGGTTCCTACCCTAGTCGCCATAACCACCCACCTTAATCC
The DNA here is from genome assembly GCA_027924585.1 of Larix kaempferi. Classification (NCBI taxonomy): domain Eukaryota; kingdom Viridiplantae; phylum Streptophyta; class Pinopsida; order Pinales; family Pinaceae; genus Larix; species Larix kaempferi. The sequence continues at coordinate 48,728,336 of BSBM01001229.1, forward strand.
TTTCGTTTCTTCTGCGAGTTTTGTGGGCTCCTGAGGCGAGCATTCTTCTTCAGCGTTGAGGTTTGGAGGTGGAAACATGCCTTTCTTGGAAGCAATGGTGGCATCCCTTTCTTGACAGCTCCAGCAGATCATACATGGAAGCGGTGGTGTTAGGGATACACAACGGTGTATTGGTGTGGAGAAGGTGGAAGATCTTCTTTGTAAGTGGAGGCGGTGGTTGTTTTTACGCATTGGTATCTCTTGAAGGAAGCGAAGGTGGCGGACCTTAGGATTCGATATCGAGGTTTCGACCTATGCTTGAATGGTATATATTCATTTCCTTTTGTTTATCAATATATGCATATGGATCTAAATAACTAATCTCTTCCTCCCTATCCTCTTCCCTATAACAACGAACATCTGGCTCTTCATCTTGATCTATAATAATACCATAGCTAGGATGCATTATTATATGGTGCCCGGGGGAGGTGAAGCCAGAATCTACCTAGGGATGTACCAGCTCAGAATAGCGAATTCACTATGAATCAGGTTACACAGAATCACATTAAATTCCAGCTTGGCGTAACACAGTTACATTTATGATGCACTAAACCTACTCTTCTGCACATACCTTTTAACACATTAGCTTATTTCCTATCAATGTAATATTCTTAATGTTTATTAAATTGTTTTACTTACAGCTAGTTGATATCCTGGAAACTGATTTAGTCTCAACCCACCCATTATGCTAAAAAACCTGTGGGTAGATCCCACTCGATCGTCCGGTGGACCCCTTGGGACCTGAAACTCAGCCTTTTAAAAAGCCTCCCATAGCCTTTGGTTGTTGCTCCTTGGTTTATTGCTTGTGAGCCCTATATATTATTATAGCAGTAGTGTGCACATTGTATGCAATTGAATATTAGGAGGAGTATTTATGTCAAGCCTATAACAATATACGTTGGTATGGCTGCGTTTATCATCGGGTTCCATTGTTTAAGTGGCGTGTTTGGAAATAAGACCCACACCAACACACTAGTGATCCTATTTCAAGTGGGATAAAAGCCTAAGATCCATTTACCAGTGAAGGGGCCTTCTTTCCTAGTGACTTGGGCAGATAATTTAATTTCACTATAGTAGTTTTTATCCCCTATAAAAGTTGGGCCTTCCATTCCACATTCATTTTTCCATTCCCTATACTTGTTTTCACTGCAACTAAACGATGCACAAACTTGTATCTCTCCTTTCTCTCTAGTGTAAGAGGTTTATGTAGTTTTTCCTTTACAGTTAGAGATTCTAGCGGCCAAGCTGCTTCAATATATGGTGGAAGAACCCAACGATTTGCACAACCAATTCTTACAGGTTATTTAAGTACAGGAGCAAAGGGAATTACTGTGTAACAAGTCCAATCAATATCGAGACACGAAGAAAACCTTTTACGGGAAATCCAGAGACAGGGCATTTAATGAAGGGGTCCTGGTCCTTCTATGGGACTAGAGGCATGCATAGCAAAAAAAACATGGGAAGTGCAATTACCCATGGCTGGGCCCTCACATCATTCATTCAGCTAAAAGCAAGAATTATGTTGGGCTGTCTGAGTTGGGTGGAAAAATGTTGGATATGCTTGATAATGGGTAGCACTTAAAAAATTTAATGGAGTAAGATCAAGTCATAAAGTGACCATTGTACATACTATAGTAGGTTCATTTAAATTCTGTAAGTTTTCCCTAAGCTTGCTTTGTATACATGTTTCTTTTTATGTTTAAGTTCTGGGGAACCCAGGATCTTGTGCGTAATAATAAAGGAAAAAATATAAGGATCATATTTTCTTAAATTGTAGTGGTGCACTTAACATAGTAGCTTCTATCTATGAAGAAATACCATCAATGCCAGCGCATATATATATATATATATATATATATATATATATATATATATATATATATATATATTACCACTTATCCATTTACCGAAAACCCATATCGCTTAATGACTGCATTAAGAGGAAAGACAATAGTTGGTTCCATAAAACTTATTGCTCTTCAAGGGTGAAAGCTGATGCAAGTCAAGCAGGACCCACTCCATTGATAAAGTGATAGTGCCAGAGGAACAGTGGCAAGCTCAGGTAGAACTATATACGTCGCTATGAGAGTTCGAGGCATGGACCCTCGTAGCAAAATATACATTTGCATTCCGAGCGAAACCCGAAGACCCTTCAATGATCTTACCAGTGGTAACTGCATGTACTGTGCGCACCCATATTGGAATGGCACGTATAACGCTTGCCCGGGCATCTAGGCCCAACTGACTTTTATCGTACCCTTCTGCATCTGTTGGACCACCCCCCCTGCCGAGATTACTTCACCTTCCCCTGACTGTGCTCCTACCTTTTCCCCTAACGTTGGGACCCGGGTCAACTAACTCTTGCCTGTATGTACCATATATGTTTATGGTAGAACTCTTAAGCATATTATTGCTGAGAAGATTTTAAAGAGCTTGATAACCTCCTTTTCCAGATCGTTAAATGACTGCATGGATTTTTGACATTTGGAAGAGATGGATGATGATGACCTTGTAATCCTCACATTAGTGAATGTCTCTATAAAGGTGTTGAGATAGGATGTTGCGCTATATTATAAAAACTATTAGATCTGCAACCTATTGGCGTGTGTCTTAACATCTCCAGTTGGAGGCTTGTAGTAAAGGTGAATGAACTTTGGAGGGTTTGCAAATGCTGCAGCCACTCCTAAATATGATCCCATTTTCAACTCTTCACATTGCTCCACATCTAATGTGAGCAAAAGCAATGTTGGATGCTTCATTTGCAAGTGCACCTGTACAACAACTGCAGTCATATTAGATAACTAACATCTACATAATTCTAATGAGATATAACTTCTCCATATTCACCAATGGCCATCAAATCTATAACTTTGTAGTTGGTTTACCTTTTAATACATCCTCCTGCAACTAGCAGTAATGAAATTTTTTTTCTTCTTAAAGTTAATAGTAAAACTTGAAACTAGTCAAAACTTTAGATATAATTTTAAACAAGTAATAAATCTAAGTTTTAATGTGATCCATTTTAACTAGATATATGTTCTTTCTATGGAAAATCAATATGCTTCTAGTAGAATTTATTTGTTATTTGTTTGCAAGAGAGTTATGGAACTCAAGATTATTTTTTGTTCTTTTCCTTAAAAAATATGTATATATGTTTTTTAGAATCCTTTATTCATAGAAACTACTTAATTAAATGATATGCTGAATTTTACTTTTTAATTAGTATTTCTTTATTTTATTTTATTTTTATATATAATATCTAAGTAGTAAAAATAAATGAAATATAAACAATATTATGTAAAAAATTATATGAAAATTATAAATTATTTATTTGAATATATTCGAATGAATAATAAACTATTGTCTTAGAGATGAAAACTTTATAAAAAATAGAATATATTCAAACGAAATTATAAATCCAAAATAGCAAAAAACATTCTCTTGAATCAATAATATACAAAAAATGCAACTTTCTTCATTGAGTTTTGGACCCAAAAAAGAAAGAACCTGAGGAAATGTATTCAGAAATTAATCAATTGCAATAGACATATTCAGATGACCCTGAAACACCAATTTGTCTAACTTTTACCATTGAATTTGAAATGTCTTACATGTAAATGTTACCCCTATGTAAGGCCGTAAGACTGAAAAGTAAATATGTAAGAAAAAGATGAACTTACTAGGAGTAATTACGTTTGAAGGTGCATTTACAAGTTGCCTAGTTAGGATAACACCAATACAAGCTTGTTGGATATACTTAAACTTCTGTTCAAACTCAGGAACACTTCTGAGGCCAACAAAATCCAAGCTCTTCAGGAAAGGCTTCTTTTCCTCTGACTTGAAACGAGTGTCCTCATAAATACCCAAAAGTAACCTTGGAATGGCATTAGATGCAAATGTTAGACTCCTAAGACAATTCAATTCACATCCAAATAAAATTTTAGGTTTTCAACTGAGAAACACCAATACACTGTGGAAGAATATGGATATTAATTATTGCAAAAACTTTTAAGTGTATGGCACTGTACTAGAAATCAACCAACTAATGAAATCATTAACATTTATTATCATTCTTAGAATAACCAAGTAGGGTTTATGGGACTCCATGAAAAACACGGTACATAAGATTTATACAGTTCCATATACAAAATATATATTACAATTTACATTGTACATCAATAAATTTAGTTAAATTTTCGCCAATGCTAGAAAGAACTTTTCATATATTCTAATAAGTAATAACTCTTTGAGAAATCTTCCTGCATGTTTGGTTGTTGGGAAACATGAGATTCCCTAATAAGGGCACATGTCATTTTTGTGGGTGTCCAACACACAGACACAAAGGACACACTTGACACATATGTCAGACACACACCAATAGTTTTTACATTATTTGCAAACACTTTCCACATGCCACTTGTGGATTAGAGAGAACATGGGAGGCCCAAAACTGAGATATGAGGTTGTTTAATGCCCTTTCCGTCCACAAATTTCCCAGAATTGGAGACCATTTCCCGCTTTCACCCACATAACTGCTTCTTTTCATTTTTTATGTTGTTTTTACCCATAGGCATGCTCAAAACTCCCACTTTATTGATGTATGAGGGTGAAATAAAGTCCAAGAATGGCCAAAAGTAGAACAAAGGATTTTGGGTTGTTGTTCATGTCATGCTACAGCATGACCTAGAATGTGCCCACTGCTCAGATTTAAAATAATCCTCATCACTGATGTTTTAATGCTCAAACATTCCCAAAATTAGTAATTGGGGTTGTTACTACTGTTTACTACTGATAGAAGGATGAAGTATGCCCAAACTTGCTGCTTATCCACTTAGGTATCAAATAATTTGGCTTAGTGTTGTTTTTATTCAAATATTTGTTGTTCATTGAATGTAATTATCTGTCCTCTATCCATGTACATGGGTGAAAGAGAGAGACTTACATTTTCCCCTCCATGGTTATGTAGTTGTACAAATGAAAATTTAAGCACATTAAGGTTCACAAAGTGAGAAAAAGGCATACAAAAAAAAGCAATTGTGAATGAGGAAACTGAGGATGATGTGAACATTTTGCGTGAATAGATATGACAACTAAGGTATTTTATGTTTATGATTATTTGGTCATTATACATGGTATTTGATATGTTTGAGTTGTTAATATAGACTGTTTGATTTTCTCACAATAGGATAAACTTGTGAAGATGAATTCCAATGACAATGGTAAGGTTGCTAGCAGTGGTGGTGGCCAGTAATGTTAAATGCTGAGTAGCTGTTTATTGTTGGTATCCTTGGTATACTCCATTATTTATTTAAATTTATGGCTTTATAATGATATTTTTCTTCTGTTGGCAGGTTGTTTATGATGTTACTGATCGGGAGAGTTTCAATAATGTGAAACAATGGTTGAATGAGATTGATCGCTATGCGAGTGAGAATGTCAACAAGTTGCTTGTTTGAAACAAATGTGATTTGACTTCTAATAAAGTTGTTGATTATGATATAGCCAAGGTAATGTTAAATGCTGAGTAGCTTTGGCATCATTGGAACTGCTATTTGTTTCACTATATGCACCATCGTCTTTGACTTGATGGATTTAAAAATGAGTGTGCCTTGAAGTTGTTGGTGCTCTGTTTTTTGTTAATTGCAACACTATGGCAGTTTGTGGTCTTATGTTTGTTGACTTGGCTTGTAGATTCTTTTTTTAAGGGTTAGTTTTTTTGTCACTTTTCAGTCTACATTTTTCTTGACATGCTTCGTGTATTTTGTTCTTCAAGGAATTTGCTGATGAGATTGGCATTCCATTTTTGGAGACAAGTGCAAAGAATGCAACAAATGTGGAGCAGGATTTCATGACCATGGTTGCTGAGATAAAGAACAGGTGCGCTTTTTTGCTATGATGTTTTCCAACCTTTAACAAGCGCCTGTATTATACAATTGTGATGTTAAATGTTTGTTTGACTCCTTAATTTTAATTGTGTGTAATGGTGTAAACTTGTGCCGGCAAATCCTAATGAATCTAATTGAGATTCTACTTTTTCTACGATCCTGCTGTTTTATGATAAAGTTAAGTGGTAATACATAATTCAAATTACATGTTGCGACTATTGGTAATCTTGTTTGTTTGAGACACGTTCCTATTGTCTATTTTATTGGGCATAGTTGATATAACATTGGGAAAATACTGGTTTTTTCAGGTCGTGATAGAGTGTTGTAACTATATACCTTGTCCATTCATTGCTTTGAAATCAACACTGTAGATGAACTCGCAAATTTTTATGGCCAAGCGAATTGTATATAGAAGTTTGTATTTTTCAAGCATATAAATACTCATGCCTATCATGTATTTATTTGAAAATTTTGTTGCATATGTATCAAACCTTCATCTATATGCTATTATTCTTGAATATGTTTGACATTCATTTTGTTCCCATGCAAAATTTGTTTGAATATCATCATTGTCAAGCAATAACAACTTCTTAAAGGGTGCTAGCTCAATGGTAGAGCACCTGCCTAATTATAGGTAGGAGATTGGTGGTTTGATTCCTCCATACCCTATCATAAATTAGTGACTAATAAAATGACTAAATTCGCATGTATACGACTATTAGTAGCTAATTTCCAGTATCTTATAGCGCGACTAGCATTTAGTTGTATTTAGCTTAGTCATTAATATGTTATCATCTAGTAGTTTATTTAGTCATATATTTGGTCATTAATTGTGACAATCAATGACTAAATCAGTGAGTATCAATGATTAAATCAATGACTAAATCAGTGACTAAATCAGTGAGTATCAATGACTTAATCTGTGACTATCAATGACTAATAAGTCAACCAATTAATGACTAGTGAAATATGACTAGAGATAAGATAGTGGAAATCGGATACTATTAGTCACCGACTCAAAAATAGTCATTTATAGTCGACTTTTAGTCATTAATTTCTTGTTTTGTACTAGTGTCCAATCACACTTATCCATCTCGCATAACTAAGCAAGGATAAGAATCTCGAGCCTTATATACACATAGCCACTTCACGTGACTAATAAAGGCTAACTCGGGGCCATCCTCCACTAGCCATTAACCACCTCGCGTAGCCTGTATGGGAGAATGTATGTAGAATGTTCCCCGATGCTACAATCCATGGAGAAACATCAACATGGAATTCATCCCCTAAGTAACTAGTTTGATCCTCCTCTATAATTATTTATTAGTTTGATGTGTGATCATGAGTCTTGAAGCACGTGGGATTAAATCCACACGCCCTCATTCTCCACTTCCTCTAAAGGTAATAATCTACTTAAGTGGAGAGTGTGGTTATTCTCCCCTGCCAAATGTGGTATTTCTCTTCAACCTGTAGTTCCTCTATTTTATATGGCACTTTCTAGTTCGAGTATGTCATTGTTATGCATCATCTCTGTGGTTTCTTCAAGTCGAAATTTGATTCCTAATTGTGAGTATTTAAGAAAAATAAAGAATACTATCAGGCCTTCTGTACAATTAGCTCTATTGGTCTGTGGTTTCTCTAGCTTGTGGCTCGTGAGGTGCACAAAAGTTTGTTTGTTTCATGGGGCAAGGTCCCATTGGCACCTTGGTTTGTTAGGATATTTAATGCTCCATCCTTTTCCTACTTAGCATTATTTTCATTTACCTAGCATTTGATGATGTCATTTTCCCCCTAGTGGTGTGCAGTTGTCATCTAGGACCCATTAGCCACCTAATGCGCCCTGCATGCATCATTTTAGGACCACATGAGTCAATTCCCTACATTTTAGGGTCCAACTAAGTGTTCTAGTTCAATCCACCTGAGTTAGTTGACTCTTGTGGGGAGTTTATGCTCTGATTGTCACTATTTGTGGCCTCATGCGCCCTTTTCTTAGTGATTTGCATGACAAAATCACTAATGAGCCCCTTTTGGTCATTTAACTGACTATGTATTCATTTAACTAGGTTTTGGTTTAGTTGAGTTGAGTTTGGGTCTTCCAGAGCACTCCAGTGGTGACAATTCCTATGCTAGATAGACTGAGACTCGAATTCTCCTAGGAGATTCGAATTCTCTCCATTGTAACATCATTGTTGAATATACTGATTATTGAATGATTACACACTATTTTGTTCCTATCTGAGTTCTCATGCATGATTAATTTTCTGCTCATTTTTACTACAATTTTCACTATAATTCATCTTTTCTGCTCATTCTTTCTCTATGAGGTATACTCAGCTCCATGATCTACTGTGATTTAGAATTTCGCATGGTATCAGAGCTTAGTGAGCGTAGGTTGAGAGGATACTTTCAGTAGTGCACCAGAAGCCTCTAGATTTCCATAGCAAATCCTAGTGCTATTACATTGAATTCATTGGACAAATCCTTTGAGGCTTAGCAGTAGTCTATCTCCAAAAATTGAGAGTTGTTTTGCAAGATATTGAAGGTTTTTCAGGGCAGCAATAAAAGAAGTTTAGTTTGTATTCGCTCCAGCAATTCATATGGATAATTCGAATTTTCCTTTGTCTCTGAGGATACGGTGACACCCTTCAATTATCTTGATTGGAGGGATGATATGTAGATGGTATTGTGCAACAAGTCAATGTATAGGGTCACAATGGGCAAGGAGGTCGAACCTCAAGTAGTTGTTGAGAAGGCCAAGTATCTGATTTGATTGGATGAAGCATTTGGTTTTATATGTATTCATATTTCCAGATATCTACTCTTCCACCTCAATGGATTGAAGACTCCAAGAGAGGTTTGGTTGAAGCTAGAGACCCTGTTTGGAAAACAAGATGAGATGAGGGGCCATATTTTGGAGAATGAGTTAATTGATATTCAACCCAGCATGTTCAAAACTATACAACAATTCTTTTCTAAATTCAAATATTTGGTCATGCAATGCAAACAATGTGGCATTGAGAATAAGGATGAGAAGCTAGTGCTATCAATTCTAAGCAAGCTTGGTTCGGATTTTTCCATCTTTGTTTCTACCTTCCATTTAGGGAGATTGTCAATCCCTGGTTGGAAAATGCCATCCTTAGATGTATTCACTAAATCTCTCATCCAAGAACAAGACAAATTGATTCAGATGGACGCCTTGAAAGCCTCCAAAAGTCAATATCTTATGGCTGGAGAGTCAAAAAGTGCGAATGCAAAATGGAATCAAAAGGGAAAGGAGAAGAAGCAATTTGAACCCAAGCAGAATGCAAAGTGTAGTTTGTCAAAAGGAGCCTCCTGCTCCAAGAAGGAAAAGGAAAATAAATTTGAGAAATCCAAGTGTACATACTACAAGAAGGGTAACGATCCTGAGAGTTCTTGTATGAAGAAGACCATAGATCAAATGGAAAAACTCCTTGAACAACACAACATTTCCCTCCTAGAAGGCGCAATGAAGACTGATCTAGGTAGCAAGTCAGAAAATCATGAGAGAAGCCATGCATTAAAGGCTAGATTCTCACAATCCCAATATTTTCTTATTTATTCTGGAGCCTCCAACCACATGGTTGCCTCCAGAGAGCCATTTTCTTCATTAGATCTCACTGATGGCCCTAGCATACACATGAGAGATGACTCTCAAATCTTTGATGAAGAGAAGGGCACAATATAGCTTAAGCATGGAAAGTTCAACAATGTTCTATATGTGCCTTTCCTAACATCTAGTTTGTTGTATGTTTATCAAATGACACACACAGGTTCACCAAATAAAGTAGTATTTGGACCTGACACAATTGAGGTTGTAAATATCTCATCTGGGAAGCTGATAGCCAAAGGAGTTGCAAACCATGCCTCCAAGGAATATGAGTTATCCTGCTTCTTTCCATATTCACATCAAAGTGATCTCTTGACTCATGCAAATGAGACAAGCCAACTCTAGCATGAAATATTCAGACACCTAAACTTCAAGTACCTTCAACAGTTGCATAAGGAATAGATGGTTGAAGGTTTTTGTTGGCTGCTTTTCTAGGCAGACCCGGGTTTTAATGAAGCGCAGCAACAAAACCCCTTGGCGCACTGGCCCTCTCGGCAACGAGCTGCGCGACAGCTCGAGGTCTCACCCGAAGTGGCTATGGGGGGTTAAGGAATCAGCTTTCCTTAACCGTGGTGACGCTGAGATTGTTCTATATATCTCCCTTCTTCCTCTTATATCGGCGGTCGGACTTTCCCGCAGGCCGCTCGGCGCAGCTGCGTGGATTCCTTCCTTGGCAGGCCTACTGCGCAGTTTCTCCTCTCTAACGCAGCAGGCAACTATCCCTTGCGTCGACGCGCTAAATACTTCCTCGCCCTTCACATCCAGCGCAGTAACGCAGTCTGCTCTCGCAGCAGCGACCGCGCGTTACTACTTCTTCAGTACTTAACACTTATAGCTATCAAGGGATCTTTCCAACTCGCTCAAACAGTCACAAAGATAAGACAGGAGTCTTGCATACACGAATAATGAACTCTAAATAGTTATCATTCACGCAAACATTATAACAAGAAGATATATGTGAAGCTCATCTCCTCGAGGAAAACCGCGTCCACGGGAGTGTTATATTAACCAGAAAATGATAGAGTTATACAATATGCTGCGCACACAGCTGCAGCCTTAGATCTTTCCAGGAAACTCCACGCACACAGCTGGGAGCCCTTCTCTCAATCTAGTCTCCTCTCTATGGAGATTACAAAGGCACAGACGTCGACTCAGACTGTCTGGCAACTCAGGGAATAGCTCCTCGGCTATCCGATTTCCTCTCTAGTTCTACACACTGGGTAGGAAATACAGTGAAGGATAATCAACACATGATCTATCCTTTAGACTGGCTATCTAACAGTCTATCTAACTCTCTCTAACTCTCCAACCGTCTACCCATTACAATTATTCATATATATAGGTGGCCATGACGGTCACACCTTTACAAAACTGTGGGCCTTTCCCAACAGTGATTCCCAAAAACCCTAACCACGCACATGGCTAGGTGTACTGTAGGCGCCGCTTGCAGTCACGTCGCCGCTTCCTGCAGGCTCCATGAATTTCGGCGCAGATTGTGGGTATGGGCGATCCTCCTTCGCCTTCAATGCTCTGGTCCGTTGCTCCTCCTTGATCCGAGCAACCATAACTTCTGTACTGAGCCTTTAAATGAGGGTAGCTGAGCCCTCTACTCCATCGCCTTATTTATTATGGTAGCTGAGCCACCTTCATTCTTTGATGACGTGCGCGCGGGCTCCGCAATTTCCGGTCTGTGATCTGCGCTGAGATCATCCATCTGGCACCGTACTGCGCACCGTCTCCTTCTTACCCAAAACTTAGTGCTTGTCCCAAAATTAGCACTTTCCTTCCATACTCGTGCTTTTTCCCAAAATTCGCAGCTTTTACTATAGCTGCGACCTTGGCCCCAACAGGCCCCCAACACTCACTTGTGGCTCGCCCTTGAGCCACTCGCACTAGCGCGTGGTCGTTTGATTTGCGCATCTGCTTTTGCTTGAATCTCCGCGAATGTTTTCTGCCATTTCGCAATAGCGGAGTCCAATTCCTCAATACACTCATCAGCTGTTTGCACCGTTTCTGCGGTCGCTTCGTCTTTAGTGAGTGTATCAATGATCTCTTGAGACTCGGCAATCTCTTTGATTTTTGTCTCAATCTGGCCAATGATTTCAGCATACTCATCCATGAATGGCTGAATGCTGTTGGTGAGCTTCTCATCTTCAGTTCTGAGCTTGTGCAGTTGCTGCTGCATTTTGCGCACTTCGCCCATTTTCTTCATTTTTGGTAGGCCTGTTAGGGCCTTAGCTTCTTCATTGAGAACAGTGAGAGACTGTTCTGCAGCTTGCACCTGTTCTGACAGTCCCACTTTAAAAGGGAGGTTCACAAGCTCTGTCCAAGCTTCCATAGCCTGGTTCATCAGGTTCTTGGCTTCCTGTACTCGATCTTTCATCCGTGTGGAAGCTCTGCTCAGTGCTTCAAATTGTACCTGCGCATCATCCGTAAGATGCGCAGCAACGCGAGCTTCTAGCTCAGCAATCTGGGTTCTATGGCCTTCTACCATAGCAACTATTTCTTGCTCCAGGGTTTTCGCCCTTTCGCCAATAATTTGAACTTTTGCAACCAGAGGGAGGTCTGGTTGAATCTCGCAAGCCGGCAGTTCCTGGGCAATCTCTTCTATTGCGTTTCTGATGCCGGTGTCTTGCGCCTCATAGAGTGCAAGCTTCGCAGAGATATTCTTATGACTTTCTTTCAGCTCTATCTCCTGCGATTGCAGTCGTTGGTTTGCCTGGAAAGTAGAGAGCTCTCTAGCTCTCAACTCAAGAGAAACTTTCTCCTGTACAAGCTGTAGAGTTTCTATAGGGATCAAAGACAAATTTATTTCTACAGGTCCAACTGTGCTTACCTGTAATTCAGCTAGAGGATCTGGAAGTGTCATGCTGGTAGGCGGGATATGCACGACAGTGTGCCTTTTTGTGAGTTCTTCAACTCGCGCATCACTTGGAATTTCTTGTGGCGCCTGCGAAGTAGATGCTGGCGCATGGGTCTGCGCAATCCTTCCTGCGAGACCTTTCAATTCTACAAACTGTAAGTCTAGAGCACTTCGGATGTGAGCATGCGTGTTCCTCATCTCACGAAATTGCTCTTTCAAGTATTTGTCGATCTCCGAGGGAAGCGCCTCGGTGGGATGCGACACTTTCTGCTTCTTGGTGGCTGGTTCTGTTGAGCCTTCATCGCTTCTTTGCTCAGGGGCTTCCTTGCCCTTATCCTTCTCTTGCGCAGCAGCGGGTGGCATCGCAGATGCGATGTCGGCTGCTGCTCTCCATTCGTCCGACCATGACTTAATGGTTTCTTCGACATCTTCTGTGGTCATCCTGTAAAGACCTAGCGCCCAGTCGCCTGGAATGTCGCAAGGCCGAAGGTAAAGTTGATGGATGTCGGCAGTAAAAGCCAACTTCCCTTCATACAATGTGGCTGTCTCCTCACTCAGCCTTGGCATATCTTGTATGGTATCTCGGAGGAGATAGTAGTACTCACAAAAGACAGCGCGATTCATCTTGCGCTTCGCGGGATTAGGGGAATCCCAGAGGTTGATGTAGCGCATGCCGGCAACCTCTCCTGCGCGGCGCGGAAGGAACTGAGTATTCGGGGGCTCCTTCCACCCGACGAGAGCGCATAAAATTAAAAGCCACGAAAAATGGAATGATTGGGCTGCATTGTCCTGCACATTCAGGCAATCAGCCAAAAAAGAATTCAGCAGGAAGAGAGACCAGTTGTACTGTTCTCCCTCCGCAGCTGCGATAGCGAGCTCCACGACAGCTCCAATAAATTCTTTTGGTCGGCACTTTGTGAGAAGTCTGCCTGCAAGCAGACTTCCTGTGAAGCGAAGTGCCTCATCTTCTACTGTCGTGAGGTCATAAGCCCGACCTCCTCTTGTCAAGTTATATTTTTGGACCAGCTTTGCAGCCAATTTTCGGTCCTTTTCCTTTCCCACAAAATGGATATTGGGATCCTTACCAACCTTAGATAGACCGGTGATACGGTGTATCAAATCAACATTTAGATCAATTGGCCTCCCGAGCCAAAGGTAACCTCCATGAACGCAGGATAGCAGTGTTTTAACGACTGCGTTCACTTCATTGCTACGCCCAAAGTGCGGTAGCTTCAACAAATTCAAGAGTCCAGGGCGCTCAAGATTTGCTGCAAATCCCTTCGGGATAAACTCGTCAACTTTTCTGGTGGGATTATGCACTAGATCCAGATATCGGTCCAACTGGAACTGAGGATATGTCTTATAGTCTCCAAGGTTAAAATCAGAGAATTTAACCAATGGAATGTTTCCCAATAGTTGGCCTTCTACCCGCACACTAGCCGGTAGTGGCGGTAGCGGAATTGGATACTTTGCATTCTTTGGAATCTGTACATCCGGCGCATCATCTGGACGCGGCGGAATATAGTTCACCATAGACGCGAGCGGCTCTGGAACAGGTTCCTCCGGCTGCTGCTGAGATGCTCTTGTGCCTGGAGATGTTCTGGGATCAGTAGCACCAGGGTGTACGTAGGTCGAAGGCGTCATCGGAGTGGCCATGCCGAAATCTAAGCCTCGGCGTAGAAATTGACAAACAACTTCTTCAGTCGATAAATTCTCCGTCGTGAACCAATGTAAATAACAAAACTCTGGATAGCAAATGGCAGACCTGCGTAGGGTATGGATGCTGAAAACAAGGGAAAATACTCTGCACACTCGGCTCTGAAAACAATAATTTAGATCTTGAAACACAACTATGCAACTCGAGACAGTAACCCGAAAATGATACAAGTGTGAGGTATTTATAGCCAGCGGGGATAGTAAATGCGACCAAGTGGGGTAACGTAGCTATAGGCGGCTACAGATGAGTTGACAACACGCTATCCTCCTTGCCGTAGCGGTGCATTTAGTGTGATTGACGGGTTCTGACAGCCTTCCGGGAGAAGCTAATGCTTTCGGCGCCTGAGTTAAATGCAAATATTTCGGAGATTAAGCCGAATCCGTCAGAACGGCTAGACTTAAATAGCGGCCTTATCCTTCATTTATTCAAACGCGGCTACATAACTGCTGTAATTCAAAATTTCCGGCAGGTCATTTCAACTTAGGAAACTGTGCCTCTATGGGTCCACAACAAAACTTTTTCAAGCGGTAATTTATCAAAGGGAACTCCGCAAGAGCGATAGTTCAACGGTCCAAAAACAAAACTTCGCCATAGCGCACCGATAAGCTCTCTTTAAGCAATTTTTATTCAGGATGCGCGGATATTTCAAGGAACTGCGCAGGAAGCTGGAAACTGAGGGTGTGTCGCAGCTTCCGTGTAGACTGAATGCGATGTCTCTTTCAACTACACCGGACATCTGCACTCTTGAGCAATATATTATGTCGACAGGGCGGAGTGGCCGTCGCAATAAAGCTTAAGCCGACTCCCGTTTATCATTGTAGGTAGGAATTCTCCATCCAGCTTCGCAAGCTGAACTGCACCTCCGTCTGTTACTTTTATCACCTGAAAAGGGCCTAACCAATGCACGCGAAACTTGCCTGGAAACTTGATGAATTTACTATCATAAAGGAGTACCAAGTCTCCTTCTTCAAAGTGCTTATGCTTAATGTGCCTGTCATGCCAAGCTTTCTGTCTTTCCTTCTGTACCTGTTGATGAAATCCGGCCAAAAGTCTGTCTTCTTCTAAGGCAAGCAGCTGCGAAAGTCTTTCATTCATAGTATCAAGATCTGCCATTTCTGTAATTTGCGCAATTCGGAGACTGGGAACAATGTATTCCATGGGCATAACTGCTTCTTGTCCATACACCAAGCTGAAAGGTGTGTGACCTGTTAGTTTCTTGCAAGTGGTTCTGTAAGCCCATAATACAGCTGTGACTCTAAGGTCCCAATCATCTCTTTGTTGATTACAGATCTTCGTCAGGGCATTCTCAAGAATCTTATTGAATGCTTCCACCGTACCATTAGCTTGAGGATGGTAGGGTGTACTCTTATGGTGATTTATTTGGAATTCTTCAGTGAGGGCCTCTATAGTCTCATTGACGAAATGTGTACCTTGATCACTCATTAGGATCACTGGGCATCCAAACCGAGTGATAATGTTCTCGAAAATGAACTGCGCGGCAGTAGCAGCGTCGCAGTTCTTAACTGGCTTCGCCTCAGCCCATCTGGTGAGGTATTCAGTAGCTGTAATGATATATCTTGCGCCAGTTCTTTTTCCTGGTGGGTTAATAGGTCCTACAAAGTCAATGGCCCATTTATCAAAAGCACGCAGTGTGATCTGGGGTCTTAGCGGCATTTCATCTCTCCTTGAGGGTTTTCCTGTGCGCTGGCACACATCGCAACATTTACAGAATTCCTTAGTATCCTTGTGCAATGTCGGCCACCAAAGACCTGCGGCTAATATCTTTTGCGCGGTCGGCTTTCCTGCGAAATGGCCTCCTGCGGTACCTGAATGCGCTTCTGCGATGATAGAGCTCTTTTCATGTGGTAAGATACATCTGCGCAAAATTTCGTCAGGGCCCAACTTATAAAGCTGGCCTGCTATGAAAGTGAAGTCTGCGGCTCTAACAACAAGTTGCTTCTTTTGCTGGATTGTAAACTCAGCCGGCGCTTGTCCGGTAGTGAGAAACTCAAGAATATCAGAATAATATTCGTCTGCTGCTTGGATAGAAAACAACTGTGCGTCAGGCAGATTGTCCTCCAGACTCGTAGGTTCCTCTCCTGACTCTATTCTGGATAGATGGTCAGGCCCTGCATTCAATCTGCCTGGCTTTACAATAACCTCAAAATCATACTCTTGAAAGAGCAGTAGCCATCTGCAAATTCTTCCTCCTAAAACTGGTTTATTGACCAAATATTTCAGAGCAGAATGGTCAGTATACATTTTAAAGTGAGCTCCTAACAGGTAGTGTCTGAATTTCTGTAGGGCATACACCATAGCTAATCCTTCCCTTTCTGTAGTGGTGTAATTCTTCTCAGCTGTAGATAGCTTTCTGCTGGAGTAAGCAATTGGGTGGTCAATACTTCCTTCTCCAGACTGTGTAAGCACGATTCCTAATGCTATGGAAGAAGCATCAACATGAACATGAAAAGGTTTTCTCCAGTCCGGGAAAACTAGAATAGGCGCTGTGATCATCTTTTCTTTAAGTGTGTCCAAGCTCTGTTGGCATTCTTCTGTCCAGTGGAACTTCGAATCCTTCTTCAGCAATCTTTCCATAGGTGCTGTGATCCTTGCATATCCTTTGATGAATTTTCTGTAGTATCCTGTATGTCCCAATGTAGTGCGCAATTGCTTAACTGAGTTGGGCGCCGGTAAATTAGCAATGATGGCAACCTTCACAGGATCCATCAGAAGTCCTTGTCTGCATACAATATGTCCCAACAAAATACCAAAGGGCGCACAAAATATACATTTTTTCAAGTTAAGGGAAATCTGATGCTGTCTACATTTTTCTAGCATCATGCGCAGATTCGCAATATGGTTCTTTAGTAAACCAAATACAGTCCAGTCATCAAAATAGACTTCTAAAAACTTGTGGATAAATTCTTTAAAAACAGCAACAACAACTCTAGAGAAGATAGCAGGTGCGTTTTTAAGACCAAAGGGCATTACCGTATACTGGAATGAGCCCCATTCAGTTGCAAAAGTAGTCTTGTGGCGGTCGTCCGGATGGATTCTGATCTGATGATATCCCGAGAAACCATCAGTGAAGGAGTAAGCCTCTTGTCCTCCAACATTATCAAGTACTTCATCTGTGAAAGGAGTGGGAAATGGATCGTGCGCTGATGCATCATTGAGTTTGCGCAAGTCGACACAAATTCTTATTTCACCTTTCGTTTTCTTTTCTTGGACCACCATAGGACTAATCCAATCGCTTTCCTCTACTGGCTCAATAATACCTGCTGCAAGCATCTTATCAATTTCTTCTTTGACTTTTTCTTTGTAGCGCGGGTTCAACCTGTATGGGCGCTGCTTTACTGGCTTGGCATCTGGTTTCAGAGGTATGCGCATCACTCCTAAGTCTCCTAGGATGCCTTTCATTTCTGTGAACTTGGCAGGAAGATATCCTGGTAGTCACGTAATAAATCTGAAACATGCGCAACAGTTTCATCATCCCAATAATCTCCTATAGAAGCAAACTTTGGGTCAGCTTCTGTGCCAATGTTAACTTTCTTGAGCTTGACGTGTTCTGTGATGGCAAGAATATCAAGCTCAGGACCTTCAATATTGCGCGTCTCTTCTGATTCTGGGATATTGACGTTGCGAGGATCGTCCTCCTCATCTTCAGCGGTGAAGTTATAACATTCCAGGGCATGTTCTATCTGGACAGCCCAATCTGGTTGGGAATATTCTGTTACTGGATAGTGTTCAAATACCTTCTTTCTAATACACTTCAAAGCCTGATCAATGCTTGGATGTTCTGACTCAAAGCTGAAGGTAAGTTGAAAGCTTTCTATCATAAGAGCCCAAGTAAGAGTGCCTTTCCGCAATTCTGTTTCAGTATACCAATTCCTTGGAATTGTATCCAATGTGTGAATGAATTGGTGAACCCATTCATCTTCCGGAATATCTGACCATTGCTGAATACATGCTTCAATGTGTGACCTGGGGTCACTCTGTCCTTCATATTTGCGTAGCGCTTCGGCTGTGGTGTCCTGAAATCTGCGCAGTATCAATCTGCGACAGTCTTTCCATGTATGAATATTCTCCCTGTGCGCAATCCACCATCTTGCGGGTGTAGCGCGCAATGCTACATCCAGTGCCTGTATGCGCTGCGGTTCTGGAAGCTTTTGTTCATATTCCTGTATGAATTTAGTTACTTCGGTTAGACCATCAAAAGTTGGAGTGTCAGTTAATTCTGTGCCAATCCATCGAATGGATTTAGTTATCATGGCGCAACGTCTTGCAGAAACCTCATGTAGACGATTCTGCCAGTTTTCCAATCCTGCATCTGAATCTGATGTGCACGAGCTATCACATCTCCAGCTGATATGGCCGTCTGCTGTGGGGTTGACATAGTCACTGTGGTTAGTGGTCATCTGGTACAAACTTTCCATGTGGCGCGCTTCCTCTTCTGCGCGAATGGGTTCTATATATCTTGGTCCTTGAATAGGATCAAGAGGTGCGATGACCCTGATCTGGTCATCCTCAAAGGTCATCTGTCTTTTCTTCAGGTTAATGACAGCCAAATTATCAAATGCCCAGTCTATTCCTAACAGCGCTGGGTATGGTCTACTATCATCCATAATTTTGATTACTTCAAAATCTGCAGAGCTTCTTACTCCTTCAATATCAATAGGTACATTGGGTAATCTGCCCAATGGAGAGACTCGTTGCTGATTTGCGAGTCTTAGCTGGATAGGGGATCTTGTAAGCTGAGGGCTTCCCATCTGTTCCCATGTCTGCATAGAGAGAACATTGGCTTCGGAGCCCAAATCTAACATGACTTCATCCATTTCAAATGCTCCAATCTGCGCTGTAAGCCTCATCTCTTTTCCAGTTCTAATGTGACTCCTGATCTGGTGAACAGCACACTGCGGTGTGTTCGTCGAAGCAGAGTGTTGGCACTGATCCAACAGGTGTTGGAGTTCTAGAGTTGCCTTTTCATTGCGCAACAGTTTTAAACATTGTCGCAGGAACACATGAACACTGCCTAGTGCATGCTCCTCATCATCATCAGGCCTTCCAGCTGTAGTGGCTTGTTCTTGTACCAGGTTGTCTTGTCTTAGCACTTGCGATCTACTAATGTTCTGCGGAATTGCGGCAGAACTTGAAGCTCTCGGATCTGAGAAATACTCTTGAGCTTGCTTAAATGCTTCTTTTTGCTTCTGTAGGTTAAGTGGGGCTGGTTTAATGTTAGCGCGGCGCACCCATTGCATCGCTTGCTTTCCCGTTCCCATCTCTTGCGCACCAGTGGTTGCTCCACTGCGTGTCACTATATTAACTGTAGGGTCTGGTTCTCTTTTTTCTGCTCCAATCAACTGGATATTCTGATTGACCTGTGGTGTCTTTGCTTGCATCTTAGCCTGTAACTGAGGGCATTCTTCAATGATATGGTCAGAAGATTTACAATACCTGCAGAGGGTTGTAGGATTTTGGCAATCCCTAGCAAAATGACCTTGTGTTCCGCAATTATAACAAGTGATCTGTCCTCTTCCGCGACCAAAGTTTGTTGTGCGTCCGCGTCCTCTGTAATTTGCTGCTCGGGCGTCCCGAGTTTGGTCGTAAGGTGGACCTGCTGTGGGTCCTTGTGTCTCTGCTTGTACCCTATAAACATCATGCTTTCTTTCTATCATAAGATCATATGCTCTACAATTGTTCTCGTCATGACCTATTGATTTACAGAAATTACAATATAGATTCTTTGGGGTTTGCACATATTTCTGGAGTAAGTGACATTCTTGTGGTCTATGACCTCTAGTTCTACAGATTTCACACCAAGGCCCTTGTGCCTGTGGTAAAGGATTAGGTGCTCCAGTTGCAATATAGTCTATGAAAACGGGACAATGGTCCTTTGAATGACCTTGGGCTTTACATTTTGTACACCAAATTTCTTCCTTAATCTCCTTGCCTTTCTTAATATCATGCACTTGCAAGGTTAAGTTTGCTAATTGGTTCTGTAAATGCGCAACATCATTGCTTGTTCCTGCAATTGGCGAAGCTTCTAGTTTCATAGCCATCTCTAGAGCTTGTTCCTGAGTATTGAGATTCTGTTGCATAAGAGGAAGTCTAATGTGTGGGAGCAGCGCAGCAATGAACCATTCTTTATGTTGCTGTGGTGCAAACTCGAAGCTTACTTGATCTATCAAGGATTTGAACTTCTGGTCAAAGTCCCATACTGATTCTGTAGGTAACTGTTTGATGTCTTTGAGCTCTGTTATACACTGTGATTCTGATTTAGGTTTCTTAAATTCCCGAATCATAGCATTTCTTACCTCAGCAAGCGTCCTATTCTGTGCTGCTGAGTATTTCATGAACCAAGTCAAGGCTCTTTCTCTTAGTGTGGTTGCTAACTGAACCAGTTTAACAGCATCGTCATTAATTTGCTTAATTGTCCAAATGGCTTCACATAAGAACCAGTGCTGCTCAGGGTCTTCTATCCCTGTTCCTCTAAAAGTTGGTAGCTTCATGTCATCACCCATCCTTCTTGCGCGGGTTTGAGGTGGAGGTACTGTAGCAGTGCCTCCGGGATGGTTAAACAAAGGTGGTACAGAGGTGCTAGAAGTACCGTGTGGGCTACTAGAAGGTGTTACTGTAGGATTATACTGAGCTCCGTCTGGTTTTTGCGGTGTAAAGGGGTAATAAGGGATATGAGCACTCCCTTGTCTTTCTATATGGCTTGCTCTAGGGACTTGGCTATCGTCTGGGCTAGACTCAAAAGAATATTGGTCAAGGCCTACTTTATATCGTTTTCCACTACGAGTGCAACCAATAACTTCAGGATCACTATCAGAATCTACGGACATTACTTGTCTATGCTATTCATCAGAAGCAATACATAGCTTTCCTTTTTCATACAGAAGCATTTTAATCCATAAGTTCAGAGAATTTAAGAACTTACCTCTGTGTACTTGGAAGAAACTCCTCTCAGCTTCACTGAAACTCTTTCTTGTATCGACTGCAAATTCGGTAATGAAACCTTCCAGTAGACTATTCAACCAAAAGTCTACTGCGCGGGAAACAGAATTGTCGATCCGCTTCACAATACTGACTAGCTCAGGCGTCCATGTGACGGGTCGATCAACATGCAGCGTAGGTCTAGAATCTGCTAACTTGGCTATCCAAGCGTGTAACTCCAATGCAAACGTAACAAAGAAAATTTCGTAAAGGTCAGCATAAATATACTTCTGTAACCAGTCTTCTGTTTGAAACGTAAGGCTTCTATTTTCTTGTTCAGCGAACTCTTTAGCCTTTAAATCAAACCAATCTCCAATTTCTTTAGCTGTAGGATTCCAGTAACACATTTGTTAACTGAGCAAGTCTCAGTGTAACAGAACCTTATGTTGTCTTCAGCAACAATCTCAGATGTCGCGTAACTAGTAAGTCTTACAGCAACAAGTCGCAAGGCAAAGGAATCATTTGTTGGCTCAATCAACAGGGTTCAAAGCCATGGAAGTAATGTGATCAAAAAGTCATAAGGCAACGGAACCATTTGTTGGCTCCTCAATCTCGCGCGTCGCCAAAATAACAAGTCTCACAACAGCAAGTCGCAAGGCAACGGAACCATTTGTTGGCTCCTCAATCTCGCGCGTCGCCAAAATAACAAGTCTCACAACAGCAAGTCGCAAGGCAACGGAACCATTTGTTGGCTGCTTTTCTGGTCAGACCCGGGTTTTAATGAAGCGCAGCAACAAAACCCCTTGGCGCACTGGCCCTCTCGGCAACGAGCTGCGCGGCAGCTCGAGGTCTCACCCGAAGTGGCTATGGGGGGTTAAGGAATCATCTTTCCTTAACCGTGGTGACGCTGAGATTGTTCTATATATCTCCCTTCTTCCTCTTATATCGGCGGTCGGACTTTCCCGCAGGCCGCTCGGCGCAGCTGCGTGGATTCCTTCCTTGGCAGGCCTACTACGCAGTTTCTCCTCTCTAACGCAGCAGGCAACTATCCCTTGCGTCGACGCGCTAAATACTTCCTCTCCCTTCACATCCAGCGCAGTAACGCAGTCTGCTCTCGCAGCAGCGACCGCGCGTTACTACTTCTTCAGTACTTAACACTTATAGCTATCAAGGGATCTTTCCAACTCGCTCAAACAGTCACAAAGATAAGACAGGAGTCTTGCATACACGAATAATGAACTCTAAATAGTTATCATTCACGCAAACATTATAACAAGAAGATATATGTGAAGCTCATCTCCTCGAGGAAAACCGCGTCCACGGGAGTGTTATATTAACCAGAAAATGATAGAGTTATACAATATGCTGCGCACACAGCTGCAGCCTTAGATCTTTCCAGGAAACTCCACGCACACAGCTGGGAGCCCTTCTCTCAATCTAGTCTCCTCTCTATGGAGATTACAAAGGCACAGACGTCGACTCAGACTGTCTGGCAACTCAGGGAATAGCTCCTCGGCTATCCGATTTCCTCTCTAGTTCTACACACTGGGTAGGAAATACAGTGAAGGATAATCAACACATGATCTATCCTTTAGACTGGTTATCTAACAGTCTATCTAACTCTCTCTAACTCTCCAACCGTCTACCCATTACAATTATTCATATATATAGGTGGCCATGACGGTCACACCTTTACAAAACTGTGGGACTTTCCCAACAGTGATTCCCAAAAACCCTAACCACGCACATGGCTAGGTGTACTGTAGGCGCCGCTTGCAGTCACGTCGCCGCTTCCTGCAGGCTCCATGAATTCCAGCGCAGATTGTGGGTATGGGCGATCGTCCTTCGCCTTCAATGCTCTGGTCCGTTGCTCCTCCTTGATCCGAGCAACCATAACTTCTGTACTGAGCCTTTAAATGAGGGTAGCTGAGCCCTCTACTCCATCGCCTTATTTATTATGGTAGCTGAGCCACCTTCATTCTTTGATGACGTGCGCGCGGGCTCCGCAATTTCCGGTCCGTGATCTGCGCTGAGATCATCCATCTGGCACCGTACTGCGCACCGTCTCCTTCTTACCCAAAACTTAGTGCTTGTCCCAAAATTAGCACTTTCCTTCCATACTCGTGCTTTTTCCCAAAATTCGCAGCTTTTACTATAGCTGCGACCTTGGCCCCAACAGTTTTCCCGACATAAAGTTCTCTCAAGGAATCTACAAAGGTTGCTTGGTAGGGAAGCACCCAGACTGAAAGTATGATGTTGGGAAGGCAAAGAGAGCTTCCTCCATACTTGAACTTATTCATAGTGATGTTTCAAGACCGATGCTCACTGCTTCAATGAATGGATCTAGATACCTTCTGACCTTCATTGATGACTACTCTATGTTCTGTTGGATCTACTTTCTCAAACATAAATATGAGGTATTCAAAATCTTCAAATCTTTCAAATACTTAGTTGAGAACACCGCTGGAAGGAATATTAAGGCACTCAAATCAGATAATGGAGGGGATTACATCAAGAAGGAGTTGCAGTAGCTATGTGCTTCTAAAGGTATTCAAATGAAACATTATGTCCCATACACACCACAACAAAATGGTGTAGCAGAGAGGAAGAATATGTTATTTAAAGAGATGGTTACCTGCTTGCTTGAAGCAAGAGATATCTCATCAAATATATAGGAAGAAGAAGTGAATTGTGCCACATACATTCATAATAGGGTACCCCACAAATCTGTTGATGGGGTCACTTCATTCGAAGAATTGAAGGGATGCAAACTGATCTCTCTCACCTGAGGGTTTTTGGATCCAAGGCATGGGCCAGAATCCCCTCCGACAAGAGGAAAGCACTTCAACCTCAAAGTAGCGAATGCATCTTTCTTGGATATGCAGAAGATGCAAAATCTTACAAACTGATGGATATAGCAACCAAAAGATGCTTCATTGAGAGAAGTGTCAAGTTTGATGAAGATCCATTGAATGATCTACAACCAGTTAAAGAACAAGGTATAACTGATTTACCCACTCCATTTTCTCCTAATGATGTTTCTATAGGTGATCCACATTCAGATTCTAAAGAAGAAGACCAATATGATTCAGATATAGATATTGAGTATGAATATCTAGCAGATCCAGATCCAGATCCAACACCTACTCCTAATCCAAATCCTAAATGGGATAAAAAACTTATTAAGGAACATAGGAACATTGTTGGAGATCCATCTTACTACAAAAGAACAATATCTCAATACCAAGATGCAAACATTACACTTTTCCATACAGATCTACTTATCTCTGAGAGGTGCTACATGATGGTGGGGTCTAATCCACAGTCTTACAGAGAGGCTTTCCATGATCCGAGATGGAAAGCAGCCATGGATGAAGAATATGAGTCACTGCAGAACAATGAGACATGGGATATTGTCTCTCTTCCCCCAGGGAGGAAACTAGTTCAGTGAAAATGGATCTACAAAAAAAAGCTTGCATTAGATGGACCTAAACCAAGTACAAGCCTCAGTTGGTTGCAAAGGGGTACTCACAAGTTCAAGGATTGGACTACATTTAGACATTCTCTCTAGTAGCAAGAATGGATTCAATAAGGCTTGTTTTGGGCATAGCAGCTTCAAATCTGTGGGAGATACATCACATGGATGTCAAGAGTTCCTTCCTAAATGGTGACTTACAAGAAGAGATATATATGAAACATCCTTAGGGGTAAACTGATGATCCATCCTTAATATGTAGACTGAGGAGATCACTATATGGGATCAATCAAGCCCCAACGATATGGTATGCCAAGATGGATTCATTCTTACTGTCACAAAAGTTCGAGAGGTGCAAATTTGACTGCAATGTCTACATGCAGCAGAAGGGATGTTTCCTACTATTGATTGTTTTGTATGTGGATGACTTTCTCATCACCGGTGGTTCATCTACTGGGTTTTGGAACATCAATTCTGCTTTGAGTAAATACTTCTCCATGACATATCTAGGGATATTGAAACAGTTCATTGGTCTTGAAGTAACTCAAAATTATTTAGGGATCATGATTTCACAGTCTAGGTATGCATCTGACTTGATCCAAAAGTTCCACATGACTGATTGCAAAGTTGAAACCTTTCCTTTTCTATCTGGAATCATATTGGAAGAAGGTAGTTCTACTCCTTTAGTAGATAGCACTCTTTACCGACAGTTGATTGGTATCTTCTTATACTTGACACATTCGAGACCAGATCTATCATATGTTGTTAGTGTTGTGGCTAGGTCATGCAGGAGCCACATGAGCTGCATTGGAAAGAAACAAAGAGGATATTTCACTATGTGCAAGGTACGAGAGAGTTTGGCATTCATTATTCTGCTGGTGCTCAACTAGATCTGGTTGGTTTTATTGAATCAGACTGGGCTAGAGACATTACTAATAGGAAATATACTTCAGGGTACGTATTCATGTTGGGATCAATACCAATCTATTGGTCAAGTAAGAAGCAAGCAACACTCGCACTTTCTTCAGCAGAGACAGAGTACAGAAGGGATATGAATGCAACTATCCAAGCAGTTTGGTTGCATGGGATATTGACAGAGTTTGGAATTCGCAATTCTCCTTCAGTAGACATTTTTTGTGATATTAAATCAAAGTGCCATCAAGATCTCCAGTGACTCAATTCAGAAGCAAAGGAACAAAAATATTGAGGTTCACATGCACTACATTAGGGAGCTAGTGCACAACAGGACCATCTCACTACATTATTATTCTACAGAGGAGATGATTGCAAACATATTCACTAATTTTTTCACTCAGAAGAGATTATCTTATCTCAGATCTCTACTTGGTTTGAAAGTTGTTTGAGCTTCCTATTGTCCTATTTTTTAGGGGGGGGGGGTTCCCATGAGGTTTTCCCCATTTCCTTCTTTCATGGACAATTATTTTTCTTTTTATCATTTATTTGATTATATGGGTGACCTTTGGTCTTAGTAACCAGGGCCCAGTATGTCCAAGTTTGGATTACGGGGGGGGTGTTAGGATATTTAATACTCCATCCTTGTCCTACTTAGCATTATTTTCATTTACCTAGCAGTTGATGATGTCATTTCCCCCCTAGTGGTGTACAGATGTCATATAGGACCCATTAGCGACCTAATGTGCCCTGCATGCATCATTTTAAGACCACATGAGTTAGTTCCCTACATTTTAGGAGCCAACTCAGTGTTCTAGTTTAGTCCACCTGGGTTAGCCGACTCTTGTGGGGGGTTTATGCTCCGATTGCCACTTTTTGTGGCCTTATACGCCCTTTTCTGAGTGATTTGCATGACAAAATCACTAATGCACCCCTTTTGGTCAGTTAACTGAGTTTTGGTTCAGTTGAGTTGAGTTTGGGTCTTCCAGACTACTCCAGTGGTGACAATTCCTATACTAGACAAACTAACACTCGAATTCTCCTAGGAGATTCGAATTCTATCCATTGTAATATCATTGTTGAATATACTGATTATTGAATGATTACACACTATTATGTTCCTATTTGAGTTCTCATGCATGATTAATTGTCTGCTCATTTTTATTGCAATTCACCTTTTTCTGCTCATTCTTTCTCTATGAGGTATACTCAGCTCCATGATCTGCTGCGATTTAGAATTTCACAGGTTTGTGGTTAGTGGCATGTGGATTGTGCGGTGCACAATGGGACCTCACCTTGCACAACTTCAATCCTCATCTTTCTCATCTTTGTTGATGCCCAAAAAATCCTATCATCGACAGTAGGGATTCTCCCCAATGAATAATCCCAATTAGATCATCCATTGTTTGGTATGGGGAATCTGTTTGGTTAATGTTCCTGCTACCGTAGGTACATTTCTTTAAATTATTTACCGGTTGTAGCCCAACCCACTGTTTATATTTTATGTTTAAGGGTATGCGTATGCAATTTCTTTTAATCTAACTAATGCATTTAACCTATAATTGATAGGAAGAAGCCTCACAAGTGATGCGTAGGTTCTTACCTCCCATCTTATCACTTCCACCTTATCAATTAGCTAACTCTATTCTAAACTAACTAACCTATCCTTGTAAGGAGCGAGTTTAAATAAGAGTAATAATATGAGAATGCTTATACAGATATAACATATAGCTATTAAGATAAAGTATGAACACTCACAACATAAAATTACAAAGATAGCTTTGATTGCAATTAAACCAATTTATTACTATGTTATCGTACAGACATTTGCATAATAAGTAAAATCATTTACCACCATTGAAATAGTTCAACAAAGTTAGAAAGATCTCACTGCATGAACATTAACATAAGAATAAATAGTTCTGATCTATTAGTCACAACATTCCATGCAAAAATCTGCGCAAGCTTTTCCCAAAAAATAGGTCCTTCCTCATTAGCAAAAAAAGAATTCTCTTACACATTGTTTCCAGTCTCTATTTCACTAGCAAAAGTCCCTTATCTAGTACCCTTCCCCCCATATTTATATTACAAGAGAATTTATCTTTACATGACTTATCACTTTGGCTTCCTCCACGTCCTTTGGATTACCAATTTTTCTTTTGTATTTGTCGCTTCTTCTACTTGCAACCTTAGGAAAAAAATAAATAAATGTATAAGAATAATTCATTGTTCACACAATTCTTCCAAGCAAAGTGATAATGAACATAATATAAATTGCAGAGGTATGATTTATCAACATTGTTTACAAAACAAAAGATTCATACTTCCATGGTCTTGTTTCGGCATGAAAATGATAACTAACGTGAAGGAGGAAAGTCGGAAAAGGTTTTCAAAATTGACCAAAATCATCCTTCTACAATCTGCAATCCGCAATGCGGGAATGTGGGAATGCGGGAGTGCGGATTACAATTTCAAAAAGTTAGAATTGACATCCGTAATCCGCAATCCGCAATCAAAACTGCAGGATTCGAAACTACAGAAATGCAGGAGACAATTTCAAAAGTCAGAAATACAGCCCGCAATCTGCAGTCACAATCGGAAATGCGGGATGCGGAACTGTAGAATGAGGAATTGTAGGATTGCAGAAACAATTTCATAAAGTCGGAAATACAATCTGCAATCCGCAATCTGCAATTGGAAATGTGGGAAATGCAAGACGCGAAACTGCGGAAAAACGAGATTGCGGACATGCGGGATTGCGGAAACCATTTCTGAAGGTCGAAAAAACTAAGTGTCAAAGGTAAGTATGTCCAGGATGTAACAAACTCTAAGTAAAATATAAAAAAAAGGAGGGGCCCTACAATTTTATAAAAAATTTGGGGATTAGGTTGCAACTTCAACAAGCTTCTTTAGGTTTTCACTCTAAAATGTTTCCTAAGCTCACACCTCTCCCCGGGTCTAAGTATTATCTCATGATTCTTCATTTTCAAACATGGCTTGTGTTGCGTTCCTTTAGGTTATCTGTTTTTTTAATCCTAGATTGGTTGTGCTCCCTGGTGTGTCTTGGATTATCTAGGAGGATTATGGTCATGATTGGTCTTTATATTCTTTGGAAGAGTGGTTATCCCCCTTAACACAAACATTATGCTTTGTCCTTTGGTCTATGTAAATTCCCTTTTACTTACATTTCTCCCACCCTTTGAGCACCATGCCTCCTCTTAGGGCTCATTCTGTCCCTGGAAATTTGAAAATAGCCCTTTATGTGTATAAGACCTCTCCCTATCACTACTAGTCTATGTCCCCTATTCATAACCCATTCCCGAGATGTAACTCCATGTGTGAAAAGAAATCAACTTTGGTATAAGAAGAAAACATATATAAAGGAAGCTTGTGGTTATCGGGTTATCGAGAATCAAAATATTGGCATTTTCGTCAAAGCAAAGAGCAAGCCTACAACCAGGGGTTAAATTTGACGGGCACCCTTACCCATCAACAAATTTTTTTTTGACGGTTTTGTTCCCAAAACTGCCCAGCATATAACTTTTAATAAAAAAAATTACCCTTCAATTGAAATTTATTCCTGAGCAGCGAAAAAGTTGTGAAATTGGGAACTCCTATTAAGAATTTTGGGAACTTAGATATAATGCTCTCTTTTTTGGGAACTCGTTTACTGCAGAAATATCAACTTTTACTAGTTTTTTGTTAGATATTGATATTTTCTTAAGTCCAAAATTGTCTTCGCAAACAGTTGATTCATTACATCATGTAGATGGAAAGCAAATCTGCTCATTCTATCCACTTGGGATTGTTGTTTTCCAAGAGATTCCATGATGCTTTGCAGTGTTTCCAAGCCTTTGGCCACACTACACACGATCCGTTGTAGCAAGCAACATCACTAAATACAAACATCATAAGAACTAAAATAAGTCCAACCTAGATATGTCAATATGTGCCAAATCATTATTCAAATGGAGAAGTAATCGTTTTTCCATTTTTTAACATTACAATAAAAGATTTAGCATGGGAACAGCAAGGAGTTACCTCAAAAATCCCAAAAACTTCCCCAAATTTGGCAGGGAATGGGGTAGGTACAGCTAGAAAGTTCCCGAATCCCGCTCGTTTTGGCAAATTTCCTCATAGTACAAAAGGGCCCAAAATGCCAGAACACTGGTTTTAAAGGCGGGAAAGGGTCTCGTGCAACATAGAACTCAAGTTCTTTGAAAACCTCACTAAAAAATTGATCTTTCGGTACCCACCCAAATTGTTTTTATTTTGAGCATATTGTGAATAAAAAACATAAACATGGACAGAACTTTTAGATAACTACAGGTAACAAAAACTCTATCTGGAAGATAACCCCTTTTTTAAAAACAAACTTTCAAGGTCACCCCTATTGAATTTTAAGATTATTGAAATCCTTCTGATTGAAATTTCTCTCTTTGAGTACCCCAATTTATTTATTTTTCTTTTGATATTGTAAAACATAAACATCAACGAAGATATGCGAAACCCGAAGCTCGGACTGATCATGATTTCAATTTAAAATACAGACTTTCCGGGTTCCCTCTTACTTTGAAAAACTCAAAACATAAATTTCCACTCTTTTGGGCACCACCAAAATTTATATTTTCAAATTTCACATTAAAAAAACAGAACATATGTCAAACCCTGTAACCTCCATACCCTAATGAGGTGGGTTATTTGACCAGAAATGGATGAATTCAACATACCCTCTTGTCGACAGTAGTAGAGTGCCCTTGCTGGAGGAACTGTTGCGCCGCCTGCATCCCTTCTCTTCTTTTGCAGATTATCTTCCCTTTTACTTTTCCTGATTTCTATCAGATTATCCTCTCTTTTGCGGCGGGCTTCGTCTGCATCGACAAACGACTTGTAGTTCTTCTTTCGGACCTCGGTCCGGGAATTGGGTCGGAGTGACATGGATGGAAAGGAAAACAATTGCAGAGATGAAAACCCCTGGAAATTGACAAATGAAACCCTATAAATCGATAAATAAAATCCTACAGAGAGGTTTCCTCGAATCAGTGTCACATTCAAAATCCGAGAACTGGGTTTTACAAAGATCAGATCTAAAGCTGAATCTGAATCGTATTCGGATGTGTGAGCAATCAGACACTATAAGTGTTCGAGAAGAAATGTATGTTGATTGACGGAAATGTGGGTTCCCATCAAATTGAAGTGGGTTTCAAGATTTTCTATGAATTAATGTTGATGTAACGTAAATCAAGTTTTTATCAGACATGTGAGTTGCAACAGTCCACTTATAGTCATGGAGTCCAACGATGGCACTTTAAGTTTTGCATCTACGATGGCACTGGGCATTAAATGATACCCAACAACTCTATTTCCGGGATCATCTAACAACCACCGATTTAGAGGGTAGTCTCCCAAGGGACCATGCTTGTTTGCCAATGCTAAGACGACTCTCACTCTTATATATAAATTTATAATAATATAAAATTTACATACGGTTAATTTTTTAGAACGCCCGTCAAATTGACGGCTCCCAAAATAAACTAAACTTCACCGATGACGTGTATATTCCAAGTGGACCTGTATTTTACGGGGAAAAAACTCAAAAACGGGTATACGGGCGTCAATTTTAACCCCTGCCTACAACAGCTATGCATAAATTGGAGAATCTAAATTTTGATGTTTTGTAAAACATTTTTAATTCTAGGCATATTAGAAAATGAGACAATTGTATAGTGTTATAATATGCCATATGCAACTATAGAACTTATTTGGACAATCTGCAACTCTTTTTTGTAATTTTTTCTCAGGAAACTGTATGGTTCGGCTGCAGTACTTCCTTTTTGAAGTAATACAATTATCCGTTACTGTGACAATAAATAATAATACATATTGTACAACTAACATCAAGTTGATTGTAATGTTTTGGCCCCAACTAATTTGTCGGAAGACGTAATCGATCATAATTTTGAATCCAAAAACTGATCTAGAAGTTTTCTTGGATATTGTGATGATCTCTGACACAAAAAAAATCTTCCTCATTGGTTGTAAAACTACACTTTGCTATAGTATTGGGTATAATGTTTTAAGATCATAAAACAACTTTAACATGTTCATATAATAGACCAATTAAATTAAGGTTAGGATAGAATTTTATGATTAGTATAAGGCATATTTCCTTAATAGGTATAGGCTAGAATATTAGGATTTTTAGGTGCAAAGCATATTTCCTTCTGATCTAACGCAATGGCTAGGATCTTTGTGGAGACTAATTAGTCAAAGCCGATTAAATTAATCTTATCTCTCTTGAAGTTTCAGATGAATCACTTTTACTAAAAAAATTCTTAGTGATTATTGTAAGGATAAAAGTTAAATGTATTTTATTATTCATTTTGAGACAATATTTTTATATTTTTTAAAAATCAATTAAGGTTGACTAATTATTACTGTAAAATATATTTTTTAAATTAATTAAGCTTGATATATCAAAAGATTACATTGATCTGTAATTAATAGTAGCCTTATGCATTTACCAACATAGTTCTAATATTGCCAAAAGAAATTAAAAAGCACTTTTTCAACAAAATATTAAGATCCACAAAGAAATTAAAACAATTTCCTAACGAAACAATAGTACACTATGAAATGTTGTAATCGTATACTAAATGTATTTTTCATTTAAAATTTTAGAAAATAATATTTAGTACTATGTTATGAGTCCATTTTCTACTCACCAAGATCATTCACATCTTATGGAGACACAAATACGTGGCTTTAACCCACAAATAAAGGTGCTCTAAACCCCCCAAATCAAAGTGCCTTGAATCCCCTACCCCTCCATTAAACTATTTCAATTTTATCAAAATTTTAAAAATTATTATAAGTATAAATTCATTTTAATTTTTTTTAGAAAATATTAGAGATATAAAAATATCTATCGGTAATCAAGATCAACTCCCTAATTAGAATCCAAATTTTGGATTTTCTCCTACTCCACTCCATCCAAATGAGAACTATAAGAAATGATACCAAATGGCATAGCTAGACTCTCCTTTGAAAGAGAATCAACACATTGATTATGCTCATGAAAAACATGGGTAATCTCGAAGAATTGAATTGCACAAGAAATCGATACCAAATGCGCATCGATATTCTGCAACATAATATCTGATAACTATAAGTCCCCTCTCATCTAGTTCACCACCATCGTCGAGTCACCATAAACCTAAAATTCTCGAACTCCCTCATCCCATGCAAGCTTTAATATAGATCGTAAACCTTGAAGCTCCTCAAGTTTGTTTGTACCTGGGCCAATATTGGCTAAAATAAATCATTTTTGTATCCAGGAAATATAATAGACCTCTTATGCCACATAGCCACTTTGAGCCATTGCACGATCCATCAAAGAACCTCAACACAAAGACATATCGATTTGAAGGTCACTGATCACATGGGGAATATGAGAACCCAAACCATCCTTAAATAAATGTAGAGGCAAAAAGATCAGTGCAACCATCTGAAAATTAGGTGCATCCTTCTCTTCGAAAAGTATGAAATTTTGGGAATCCAAATTCCCCTAATAACTAGGAGAGGGATGCAGTAGAGAGGTTTTAATTCTCGACACTCGACCTAGTATTTTAGGCACTTGTTGATATTATCCCCTTCCCATAAATGTTGGGGTTTGATTCTATATTACATAACTCGTATCCTTCCATATCTATCTAGACTATGCACATTCAAGAAACAAATTATGTTCAACTAACTTCCTCACCACTCTACACATATAGCAGAATCTCAGTACTTCTAATTTTTGTTTCAGAAAAAAATTCCCATGTTGCCACCTTTTTCATCATTACAAGACATAAAAAGAGACGTCATTTCAAAGGCATGTGCATCTTCCAAATGTGTGACCACAACTATTGAGATTGATTTTAGTTATCCTCCATTTGTACCAAGTACACTTCCCCTATTGGATTGCTAACACACACCAGAGTATCCTTCTCATATTTGATATGAATATGGGCATGTCTCAATTTTGAGATGTCAAAATACCATTAGATTTATCCCATTCAATCGTCAACTACAAAGACCAATAACTCCTCCACCCTGTTTCCATAAGTTTGATTGAGCATCATCTACAACATTGGAGAGAACCCACAAGTATCGCATCTACAAACAATTAATTAAATCAGGACGAAGAAATACCGCCCAACCGCAACTCATAATGGCATCTTCTTTGATGTGCACCAAGTTTCCATCACCTACCTTCCATGCCAAATAAGTATTTATCACCAACAAATGTGACACTGTAGCTTTCCAATGCATGGATCCACTGTTGTAAAAATTTTATCGTGTTGAAGCTAGTCAATGAGGTCATCATGCTCCATATATATCTTCCGGAGAATATTTTTCCACATACCCTCATTAGTAATAAGGTTCCAAATTTATTTGGAAACAAGCACATGGTCGAATATATCTATGACTCTCAACCCCTAACGTCCTTCACCTTTGGGATTAGCAATAGAGCAACAATTTGTCCAATGAAGTCAGGTGATTTTCTTCCTTCGCCATAAAAAAATGTAACTTAAGCTCTGAATCCTTTCAATGAAACCTTTCAAAATATGAACCATGGTATGACAGTAAACTAGAATGGCCTCTATGACTAATTTTATCAATGTTAGTCTACCACCACACAAAAGCAACCTGTAGCACCAAAGATTAATTTTACTATTACATCACTCGATCAAGCATCCCCAATCCCTCTTGCAAAAGCCATTTGTCTTGATATGGAATTCTAAATACTTAATCCCCTTAGAAATATCATAGGAATTGAAAGTAAAGGACTCCTATAAAATCCACTAAAATATAAAGCAAGCTTACTAGCATTAGGCTCCATGATTCGTTGCTCTACATAATAGAGCTAAAATATAGAATACCTCTGTCATGATTTCGCAGCGGCCCTCTCTTCTTCCATTAACAAGTTCTCCATCAAAGTCTCGAGTAAAAATAATAATAGAAAACTCAACCCATGGTGTGATAATGAATGCAAAAACGCCAGAAGAGCCATCAAGGAAGCGACTGAAGGGTCTCTAAAAATTGACAAGATAAATAGTTACAAAACCCTAATTAAAACAAAAAAATGCATTATATCAAAAAAAGCAAGAAAACCTTTTACACCTCTCTAGGGTGGCTCCTAAAAAATTATGGAGACAAATTCTAACTAGTAAAACTAAAGAGAATAATAAGATTGCTTTAAAAGATTGGGATTCATATATTAAAAAGATCTATGAATCCCCGAATGCCATTAATAACACTCAAAACCATTTTGCAATGAAAGAAGTTTTCTTGTTACAAGAAATTGACTTTGGGGTTAAGCACATAGCAAATGGGAAAGCTAACGACATTGAAGGATATCAATTAGAAATCCTAAAAATTGGAGGAATTGTTTTCATCCCTCACATCCACAAACTTTTCAATCTAGCGGTCATGCAAGGTTTCCCTAATTCTTGGACTCAAAGCCTCATCGTTCCTATCTTTAAAACCACAAACTTTTCAATCTAGCGATTATGCAAGGTTTCCCTAATTCTTGGACTCAGAGCCTCATCGTTCATATCTTTAAAAGTGAGGATAAGAATAACCCCTCTAACTGTCAAAACATTATGATTAGCCCTCTCTTAGCCAAGCTATACGGTATCATTTTAGAAAATAAAATCAGCAGATGGATTGAAAATGAAGGTAAGTGCGCTAAAGGTTAGGCGAGATTTAGAAGACATCACTCTACCACTTACCACCTCATTATGCATAGGATCATTACGAACGAATGTCGTAATATTAAATCCAATCTCTTCTACTGTTTTGTGTACTTCAAGAAAGCTTTCAATTCGGTGCCTAGAAATAACTTGTGGAATATATTAGAAGGGATAAAGGTTCCTTTAGAATTGATAGTTGTCATGATAAGGTTTTACGAAAAATTCATTGCCAAATTTAAGATCACCGAGGGGTGGTCGAAATATATTAATTGTAATATTGTATTTAAACAAGGATGCCCCCTCTCCCCTACCCTTTTCAGCATATACATCGATAAGCTAGGAATTTGTTTCGAAGAAGTAAGTTGTTGATGAGTCCAAGATACAGGTATCTAATAGCCTTCCCCCACAACAAAAACACAAGAAAGGGTGAAGAAATACACTTGTTTTGTGGGAGAAATGATTTACCTTGATTATTTAATGAAGTTGTTTCAAAAATTATTCTTGTATCTTTAAATGCATGTTCAATAAACTAATTATGTGAAAATCGAGTATGATTGAACAGGTCTAGGTACACTAAAGGACAAACACGCAGATCAAGTAGAGGACTGAAAGATCATGCAAAGCTCAGCGCCTTTTTTCTGATTTCTAGAGAGAACACCTGTTCAAACAGAATCGAAAATTAGACACAGAAGTTAGGTTAAGCATTAGAGGATATATATATGGGCCTCTCGGCTAGCGATAGGATCCTGTTGCCATTTTTTAGAATCATTAATTACGTTTTTTATACTGTTGAGATACTTTGAGTTATAGACTTTTGTCAAACTACGAAGCTGCTATTTTAATTAAAGGTTTGATGTTGCTTTCAATTTGGCGTCTATAAGTTTCCTTCACTTCTGAGTATGGGTTGGAGAGGGCCCCTCCAACACGTAAGTCAGGAGATCTTACTGTTCAGGTATTTTTCATTATGTGTGTTACATTGACTAAAATCTATATTACATATGAAAGCATTCGAATGGCGTTAATTAGTAGGATTTGATTTTTGTAGTAATGCAACTAGTCTAATTCTGTAGTAGTTTATAACGCACTTTGTAGTGCGGTAACACTGTTTCAGTAGTCCTGTAGCAGCCTTCTTCCAAAGCATATTTTAAGCATCTATATCCTTATGTACTCGCATTGCTTTTGAAACAATGACCCAGATCTTAAAGCTTAGGCACTCTCCCATTATTATGGTTTCTCATAGAGATTGCTTACTTTCAATACGGTGGTTAATTAATGATATTCACTTCTTGAAATTCTGATTACTTCATAGCATTAGATAATGGTATTCTGAACTTGGTTTTGGCAATTGAATAGGTTAGATCAGACTTTTAGTTTTATGCATTTTATTTGCAGTTATTGTTTCTTAGATTAAAGATCCAGCTTTCATTTAGAATAGATCTGCTATGTTTTCAATATTCACTTCCATAGTCTAAATTCTCTATCTTTCAGCAAGTCAATTCTTAGGAACATATTTATTGTTTTGAGCATTTAAATTCTTTAATATAGATTTGTTGTCCTTAGTACTTGAACTTCTTAGCATAGGTATCTTTCAGCCATAGATTATGCAATCCTTTTCCAGGTTATTTGATTTCTTTTAGGCAAACTTTAAACACTGATACCAACACCCAAGCACGACAAAGACTATCCTATAAGAGCACATATAGTGCCTACACCTCTAAATTTTGTACATCCCACGGGTTGATAATTAAAGTAAGCTCCTAGTCTAGATTCCCTCATCAGGAATCCATTCTGAGAGCTCACCACTTTTCGGCATCATTGCCAGGGAGGTGCTAAATATTTTAGGAGACATCTTCACTAAACATATAAAAAAGAAAAAAATCACATAAAAAAACAACAACATAAAGATTTTACCAATGAATGCCTCGTCAGCAAAGGGATAGGTTTGGACGCTTTCTTCCTAAGCGTCCCATGAGCAACAACGGTAACAACAGTTCTGACCACTATCAGCTTGAATTTCTAAACTCTGAAAATGAAACTGACTCCACATACAATCCAAAAGGAGACAACTTCTCTACTAGTTCCAGCTCAAACACCACTATGGCAGATGAAGAAGAGGAACCTAGGGAGTTGTTCACCTTCCCCATTAGCATACCTCTTGGAGATGCTAGGATGAATAACATCAACCCTAACAATTTTCCAAACTTCCATGGATTGACTTCAGAATATCCCGACACATTCCTGTTTGAATTTGAGGTAGTTCGTAGATCCTTTGATTACACTACGGATGCACAAAAGTTGAGACTTTTTCCCTCCACACTGAAAGATTTATCACTTAGGTGGTTCATGAGTTTAGAAGGAAATAGTATTTTCAGTTGGGACCAGATGAAACAGGCATTCCTATAAAAATATAGGGACTTCTGCAAAGCAAAGGATATAAGGGATGGAATATTTAGGATGCAGTAGGGAGACTGTGAATCCTTAGAAGACTATGCCCAGCGTTTTCAGCTCAGCGATAAATGAGCTAACCATTGCACCCTAGACCCTGAATCGTTGAAACTTGTCCTTCTTAGAGGGATCAAAGAAGATAATTTTGAGATCTTAAACCTCTTAGGAGATGGAGACATATTTCAGAAGGCCTATGACCAAATACTACAGATCTTCAAGAACAATTCTAGGTCTAGGAAAAGCAAGAATGGGACAATAAATACACATCTACCCATAGGACCCTCATCATCTTCGGGACCCAATCTTACAAAACATGATTTAGGAAACCTGCTAGATGACATGAAGACCGACATCTTACAATATCTGGCCATGCAACTTGATGCACTTCAGATAAAAAAGAAGCATGATGAAATTAACCAAGCCTTGGCAGTATTCTGTCCTCGTTGTAGAAAGAAACATGAGAAGGGGCAGTGCACTTTGAACACCATAGAAATATGTGGTCTCTGCACTGATGACCACTCCATTGATAAATGTCCCCTCTTACCCTCATGTAAGGCTGCTATCCAAGATCTCGCAGCTGATGGAGCAATAGAACAGATCTGTTTTATAAATCAAAGGAGGAGTAATTTTGTTAGACCATACCAACCTAGCAATCAAGCCTACTATAATCAGCGCCAATAGAATTGGAATTCTGCACCAACTTCATGGCAAGCACAACCAAATCCAAACCAATGGCAGCAAAATCAACAGACTTATCAGCAAAATCAACAAAATTATCAACCATCCTATCAACAATCTTATTACCCACTATCTTACCCTCAATACCCCCCACCTTTTCCACCATCAACCACAAATTATGCAAATCAATACCCCCATCCATCAAATTGGAGAGACCCATTACAATAGCCACTTATTATGCCATCCCCACAAACTCAACCACCCCCCCAACCCCCACTAATTCCATCCCAACCCATCCCAAACCCTAATAATAACCGACCTCCACAATAGCAACAGACTTATAACACTGACATCACACAATTTCCTACCTATGTCCTAGACACCATGGAAATAAACAAAATAAACCTCAGATCTGGAAAAACGTTGCAAAATACATCCACACATAATATACAACAACCTGAAGCTCAAGAAAAAACAACACAACCCTATGTTCAGCATCCGGATGAACCAAGCCCTCAAGAAGAAGAAACTCAAACACTCCAACGAAACATAAATCCTCCATTTCCAGAAAAAACTTATACGCAGTACAAAAGAGGAAGAAGAAAATGCAACCTTAAATGAATTAAAGCACTTAAACATCCAGATTCCGATTTTACAATCAATAAGGGATGTGCCCATATGTAACAAATTTATTAGAGAAAATTGTCTCAAGAAACCAAGGAGGAGGAAGCGTGATCCTCCAACCATAAATGTAGTAGGACAATTGGATGATTTGATGCTGGGTATCATTATTAACCCTAAATATCTTGATCCAGGTAGTCTTGTAGTGAACATCACCATCAATAACAAACAAATGAATAGAAGTTTAATCTATTTGGGAGATGCTATCAACGTGATGACTAAGGAAACCATGATATACCTAGGACCAATCAATGGTCAGACCAACAACTACAGTACTCCAGCTAGTTGACACATCCATTGTGAAACCTGAAGGGATGCTCGAAGACATTATGATCAATATTGAATCCTGGGAATACCCAGTTGATTTCATAATCATTGAAGTCAAAAGTAAACTTAGTGGTTATCCAATCATACTAGGTAGACCGTGGTTGGCGACTGCAGACGCTTATATAGGTTTCCGATCAGGAAACATGACTATCACCAGTGGACATGCCAGGAAGAAAATCACGATTTACCCACCAGCAAGGAAATCTTCAAACTTAGAATACCAAAATTGGACTGATGATTATAACGACACACCAAATCAAAACCTACGACCTGTCCTAACAATTGATGTTGCACTATCATTAAAAGCAATAGATGAAGATGGTCATATAGATAGGTTCATACAAAATGCATATTCAACAATGTTGGTCTTGAAAGATTTTTTGACACAGAGCAACAACAAGAAGGCGAAAGTTCAACCTGGAACTTAAATAAAATGTGGACAGAAGTGCTATCTCTACAAGAACAATTAGAGAAATCAAAGACAATGGAAATTATGCCCGGAAAGATGGTCAACATCAATTCCAATCTCAAGCAAGAGCAAGAAGCAAAGTTAATGAAAGTATTATCACAACAACATAAAGCTTTTGCATGGACACATGCAGACATGAAAGGTATACATCCTGATATTTGCAAACATTACATTTACATCAAAGAAGGTTCTATCCCTATCAGGAAACCACAAAGCAGGTTGAACCCAGCATTAAAGGACATTGTCAAAATAGAACTACAGAAGTTATTAGACATTGGGTTCATATATCCCATCTCTGACAGCGAATGGGTCTCGCCACTAGTTATAGTCCCTAAAAAAGGAGGCAAATGGAGAATTTGTGTGGACTACAGAGAGCTAAATAAAGCAACCTATAAAGATCACTTTCCACTGCCATTTATAGATCAGGTACTGGACACATTAGCTGGGAACAAGTATTTTTCATTTTTGGATGGTTTCAGTGGTTACAACCAAATTTTAATACACCCAGCTGATCAAGATAAGACAACGTTTACATGCCCCTGGGGTACTTATGCATACAGAGTTCTACCCTTTAGGTTATGTAACACTCTAGCAACATTCCAAAGGGCCATACTAAGTATATTCTCTGAATTCATAAATGATCAAATGGAAGTCTTCATGGATGACTTCACACCCTATGGACAAAACTTTGACCAAGCATTGACCCATCTTGAATTGGTATTAAAAAAATTGTATTGATATGACCTTATGTCTAAGCAATGACAAATGCATAATGTTAATGTAAGAAGGCATCGTTCTAGGACATCATATATGATCACAAAGGAGGATAGAGGTTGATCAAGTAAAAGTCTCAGTAATCAAAACGCTGCCACCACCTATTAAACAAAGGGATGTGAGAAGTTTCCTTGGGCAAATAGGGTACTACAGGAGGTTTATTGAAAATTATAGCAGAATTGCTTCCCCAATGTTTGCACTTCTTGTTAGGATATTCCTATACTCCATCCTAGTCCCACCAGTATTTTGATCATTTACATTTTCAGTCATGCATGCACCTTTAGGGTTTGCATGCATTCTAGGGTTTGCATGCATCCCAGTCATCAGTCCAGCACCTAGCCCTCAATTAGCTAGCCACCAAGAGATTCTCACTATTCAGTATTAGCCCTCCAGTTGCTTAATGCACCCTCCTTCCTTGATTTTAGCGAGCAACTCGCCCTTCTTCACCTACCAGTCCAGTTGTCACTCAGTTACAGTCAGTTACATTCAGTTACACTCAGTTACACTCAGTTACACTTAATTACAGTCAGTTACAGTCAATTACACTCAATTACACTGAGTTACATTGAGTTACACTCAGTTACACCTACCAGAGTTAGTTTGACTGATGGTTGACAGTTACTTGAACATTGATGACTCCACTGATGATGATGAAGACTTCCAGTTGCGCTCCGATGATCATGAGGACACCTAGTTGTGCTCCGATGACACTCTATTGATCTTATGATCACTCTGAGAGGCTAATTCGAATTGCCACCTTAGGCATTCGAATCCTCTCTACCATTGTACTATTTATTTGTCCATACTGTGATTAATTAATTAGTGTGTGTGAAGTATTATTGCTTCTATCCGACTTCTACTGTACCATATTATTTTGTTGCTCATTATACTGTATTGTTCACTCTTCTATTTTCCTGCTTAATCATAATTACTCCTGTGAGGTATACATCATCTCTTAGATCTGCTGTGAGGATTTTCACATGGTATCAGAGCATGTTGAGAGTATTGTTTATCTCCATTCTTGAGAGTTTTTTGCAGGTTATTACCAAGATTTCAAGTGCAGCAGTTGCAACAATTTCTGCATTTTTGCAGCAGTAGTAGTTGCAGTTATTCTATATTGTTTTTGCAGGTCCTCTACAGCTTCAATGTATTCATCAGGAATTACTCCTCTTGATCCACTCAACTATGATGAATGGAAACCAAGAATGATGGCAGACTTAAATATCCATGATCTTTTTTATTGTTATTTTGAAAGAGAGTTTGAATCCCCTGAAGAGAAGATTGATTGGTTAAATAAAAGTGACATGCACTTTGCAGCAATAATGTTTTCTTTTTTTGCATGCCAGAGATTCCAATTCAAATACCGTAATGGTGTTGAAACTCCAAAGGAGTTATGGACTCCAAAAGAGATATGGGCTCACCTGGAGGAAAAATTTGGCAGAAAGAATGAAGGACTTGGTCCTAACCCATTCGAAAGCAAGCAAAGTGATGCATTAGCTCCTCTTGATGGTCTCTCAGATCATGAACCAGTATCATCTCATATTGAAATTGTTGACAAAGAACTTGCAGATTCTCCACTCATGCTCAAACTTTCTTCTCTTTCTGTGCCAGCTCACACTCTAGATATTGCAGAAGGTCCTAAATCCTCTCTTGCACCAGAGTCTATTGGTTTGCATCATGATCACATGATTATTTGGGAGGTCAAAACAGTTTTTGAAGGTAATGCATTCGCTCCTCTCCAGCTAAATCCTCTTTTATACTACTATATGATCATAATTCCATGCTTTCAGAAGGTCATTGAAGAATATGGACATTGTCATTCGCATGGGATAATTTCTCATGCATCTACTGGTTTTGATCTCAC
Source organism: Larix kaempferi (assembly GCA_027924585.1). NCBI lineage: Eukaryota > Viridiplantae > Streptophyta > Pinopsida > Pinales > Pinaceae > Larix > Larix kaempferi. The sequence goes on from BSBM01001229.1 coordinate 48,770,769, forward strand.
CTCTCATGGTTCAAAGGAGATCTCAAGAAACCATGATTCAAGTCTTGGATCTAATTTGGATTCTAAGCAATTACTGCTTGGGATAATTTCTCATGCATATGATAGTTTTGATCTCACCCCTGCTGGTTCAAAGGAGATCTCAAGAAACTGTTTTTTAAGTCTTAAATCTGATTTTGATTTCAAGCAAACATGTAATAGTTATTTTTGGCATAATCTCACCCATGGTGGTTCGAAGGAGAAGACAAAAGACTATATGCACTTTCACAGATTTGATCCTACCTCAGCTGATTCGAATCACAGGTTCAAGGATCATTCTCATACTGTTGGATTTGTTCTCATCACATTCGATCTGAAGAGCAAGTACAAGCACATGCTTTTTGAGCATGATCCACTTCTTCCCAAGAAGAAGATACCTCCAGACATATGACCAAGCATCACACATGATTGAGTTTGTAGCATTTATTTTTATGTGTGCCTTATAGTCTATTTTTTGAGGAGGGGGTATGTTTCCCATGAAATTTTCCCACTTCCTTGGTTTATTGATTGTTATTATTCATTGTATTGGGTGACCTTTGGTCTTAGTTACCAGGGCCCAGGATGGATTAAGGGGGGGTGTTAGGATATTCCTATACTCCATCCTAGTCCCACCAGTATTTTGATCATTTAAATTTTCAGTCATGCATGCACCTTTAGGGTTTGCATGCATCCCAGTCATCAGTCCAGCACCTAGCCCTCAGTTAGCTAGCCCCCAGGAGATTCTCACTATTCAGTATTATCCCTCCAGTTACTTAATGCGCCCTTCTTCCTTGATTTTAGGGAGCAACTCTCCCTTCTTCACCTACCAGTCCAGTTGTCACTCAGTTACAGTCAGTTACACTTAGTTATAGTCAGTTACAGTCAGTTACAGTCAATTACACTCAATTACACTTAGTTACATTGAGTTACACTTAGTTACACCTACCAGAGTTGGTTTGACTGATGGTTGACAGTTACTTGAGCATTGATGACTCCACTAATGATGATGAAGACTTCCAGTTGCGCTCCGATGATCATGAGGACACCTAGTTGTGCTCCGATGACACTCTATTGATCTTATGATCACTTTGAGAGGCTAATTCGAATTGCCACCTTAGGAATTTGAATCCTCTCTACCATTGTACTATTTATTTGTCCATACTGTGATTAATTAATTAGTGTGTGTGAAGTATTATTGCTTCTATCCAAGTTCTACTATACCATATTATTCTCTTGCTCATTATACTGTATTGTTCACTCTTCTTCTATTTTCCTGCTTAATCATAATTACTCTTGTGAGGTATACATCATCTCTTAGATCTGCTGTGAGCATTTTCACACTTCTCACAAAAGACACTGAGATCATATGGACAAACGAATGCATGACATCATTTGATAACCTTAAGGAGAAAAAAATTACAGCTCTAGTACTCTAAGGACCAGACTGGGCACTTCCATTCCACATCAACTCTGATGCATCAAACAAGCCAATTCGGTTTGTCCTTGGACAAGAAAAAGAGAAGAATCCCTATGCAATATATTATATAAGTAAAAATTTAGTAGGGGCAGAGTTAAATTATACTGTCACCGAGAAGGAATTTTTGGCTGTCATACATGCCATTAATAAATTCAGGAACTATATCACTGGCTACGAAGTCTTTGTTCATGCAAACCATTCAGCCATAAGATATCTAATGAACAAACCCAACACAGGTGCTCAAGTCATTAGATGGCTGCTACTACTCCAAGAGTTCGACATCACGATTTTAGACAAGCCAGGTAAACACAATGTAGTGGCTAACTTTCTATCTAAGCTGACACATGGACAAGACAATGAAGTAATCAATGACAGTTTTCCAGATGAGCACCTTTTTTCCATATCCACAAGAAGCCCATGGTTTGATGACATAGAAAACTATTTAGTTTTTGGGAAGTTTCCAGAACATTACAGTTATAAAGAAAACACAAAATTAATAAGGCAAAGTGCCACATACACGTGGATAGAAGGCATGCTCTTCAAACAAGGACCAGATCAAATACTCAGAAGGTGCATTAGAGAAGATGAAGTGCATGACATAATGCATGCCACTCTCAATGAACCATGTGGAGGACACTATGCTGCAAAGAGGATAGCCTACAATATTTTACAAATAGGGTACTATTGGTCAACACTCCACAAAGATGCTTACGAATATGTTTCACACTGTGATGACTGCCAAAGGATGGGAAAACCAACAAAAAAAGAAGAAATGCCACTCCATCCACAGATCTCCTTGGAGGTAATCGAAAAATGGGGATTTGATTTCGTTGGTCCAATCAACCCACAGTCAAATCAGAAAAGCTACATCCTAGTATGCACTAACTACCTCACAAAGTGGACTGAGGTAGCAGCACTAGCTGCAGCCAATGAAACCAACGTGGCAAAATTCTTCACTGAGAAAATATTTCACAGGTTTGGAGTACCAAGAGAACTAGTTTCTGATCAAGGCCCACAATTTACATCAAATTTAATATAAGACTTGCTTAAAAGAAACAATGTCAAGCACAGATAGTCCTCCTCCTATCACCCTCAAGAAAATGGTCAAGCTGAGGTCATCAACGGAGAATTAGAAAGGATTCTGGCAAAGATAGTCCAACTCCACAAAAGAGATTGGGTTGATAGACTGAGTGAGGCAGTTTGGGCCTATAATACCACATGGAAGACAACAACATGATTCACACCTTACGAACTAGTATATGGAAAGAAAGTCATGCCACCAATTGAATTTGAAATAAAAACATTAAGAATTGCAACAAAGTTGAATATGGAACTATCATAAATACAACAAGAACGCATGCTACAATTGAATCAACTGGATTAGCAACGCCAGCAAACACTTTCCCACACTAAAATCATCCAACAACAAAGAAAGAGGTGGCATGATAAACACCTAAAGGATAAAAAGTTCAAAGAAGGTAACTGGGAACTACTTTATGACTCCAGGTTTCACACATTCAAGGGAAAGCTAACAACCAGATGGATGGGACCTTACATTATTAAAAAAATCTATGACAATGGAGCTGTAAGGATCATTACAATTGATGAAGAAGAATTCCCCATGATAGTAAATGGACATCGGCTCAAAATTTACAAAAAGCCACAGTCAAAGGAGGAGTTTACACAGGTACTCTACCATCAACAACTGATGCTGATAGAGAGCATGGAAAATCAATGAAATTAAGTTCATAAAAAATAAAAGGAAAAAGAAACAAGAAAAATGATAAAAAAAAAACATGAGAAACAGATAGGAAAAATGCCAAATAGAAAACTACAGAAATGATAAGGTAAAACTACAGGGAATCATACATCCCCATGAAGGCACAGCATGCAAACTGTAGAAAATCAACAAACAAGCCAGCCAGTCATATATTAAAGTCAGCAGCAAAGATATCATACTATAGAATTCAATCAAGCGAGCCTGATATTATTCAAAACCTACTACTATTCAAGCGAGCATGTCATCAAAATACGAATGAGCCAAAAATCTAATCAAGTGAGCCCGATTATTTTCAACCATTAAAGCAATCAAGAAAGCCATCCACGTCTACAAATAAAGACAACAAAGGTATCAACTAAACTACAGAATTTATTTCTAGCAAACAAAGATATCAAATCACATCTATTATTTTACATGAGCCTGCCATCTATTCAAGAGAGCCAGCATAGATTACAACAATACAATAAACAATCTGAAACCCAATGCAAAAGCATCATCACAAAGTTGAATCAGAAAAAGGCACAAAATTCAAAAGCGGCCAATACAACAAATTCAAATGAGCGCAAGGAAAAAGCAACAAGCACACGTAACTACTGACATGCCAAATTTTACTATAGACATTGCCAAATCTACTACAGAATCCGCCACGCATAAACATAGGGAAAGATCATCAAATCATGTACGCTAAAACATTACAAGGTAATCTATAAACATATTTGTTTTATTTTTAAGGCCAAATCATTATCTCGCAAGACATTTGTTTTCTGAAGCCGAGGACAGCTTCAATCTTCATTCAGCGGCACGGTTCAATTCAGAAGGCCTCAATAAATCATGATTGCTACCTAAATCATATCAGCCTCAATGAATCATGATTACTTCCTTTGTCATGTCAGCTAATGATAAACCCACATCTAGCCGCCATACTTCCAAATAATCAGAGAAAATGGAGCATGATACAATCATGAAATGAAAAGCAAGGCTCGATCAAGCAGAAGGTACAATAAGTGCTAATAAGGATAAGTGCGGAAACACAGTTAAGTAAGGCTGCAGGATCTTCCAAAAAGCCAGTTTTGCATATATGAAACCTCTCAGAACTCTCCAGAAGCAAGAAATTGGAAGCTAGGGTAGTCACACAGACAACAATCTAGCCCTCGAACCGGTGATCAACCTTGACCATTTGAGCAAAGATAGACACACTCCAAGTGTTGATTTACTGTTACAGTAAAGGATTTGAGGATGACAAAAGGTTTGAAGAAAAGCGAACTAGAGGAACACAGTGTTATTTATCAGAACCTGCGAATCCTACCAATCATCTGCAACACGGGTTGGATGCCTTTCATCTTAGGATTCAGAGGATACAATGCAGGGGTGGCTCTGGAGTTTGCAAGAAATTTAAAACATATCAAGGATGAACAGTTTGTCACCTGTGTGAAAGGGTTACATATAAAGTTGGATGATGAAGTGATTGCCAAATTCACTTGTCTACCAATGGACCTGCATTGGAGCAGGGATGACTGGGAGGAGAACCATGAAGCAAAGGCAGCATTTTTTGAGCGAGGAGAGGTCTACGACGAAGATAAAAATGGATTCAAAAGACTCTCCATGCCGGCACCATGGGAGGAAATGGTTGTAATCGTCCAGAAGTACATTACATGCACTTATAGGTTAACTTATGTCCCCATTTTTCATTTTCGAATTCTAGAACTTTTGAGGCACAAGGCCCATCATCCACCGAACAACAACATTAGTATTCCATACTACCTGCTCCAATCTCTAGTAGAAATGAGAAAGAAAGTGATTAAGGGAAAGGAGGATGCTTTAGCCCATCATGGGTTGATCAAATTAATCGTTTGTGAGGAATTAAAAGTGCAGACACCAGAGCTTTTTTGGGAAGAATTCGTGTTGGTATCTGCGGAAGATGTTCAAAGAATGAAGGGAACACCCACACTTGGTGTACCCCTACCTCCTAGGTCAATGAAAAAGACCGCCTCTACATCAGGGACAAAGAGGAAAATCGACCTGGACAGTGTGGCTGATACCCTGGTGAAGATAAAGCATTCACGAGATGACTCCCCCAAAACGAACCCAGGGATTTCTGCGAGTAATCAAGGGCCGAAAAGACGAAGTAAAAGATTCACACAAGCATCTAGAATCCGAATTACCAAGGAAGAGAGAAGGGAACCTAGTCCCATAGTTCAAAATGTGTCTGATGAGGACGATGATCTTTGGGTAGATCAGGAGGATCCCACTACACCAGAAGAGCAGGATGAACAAGAAGAGCGGGTTGCAGAAGAGGAGTGGGATGAACAAGAAATGCAGGATTAACAGGAAATGCAGTATGAGCAAGAAGAACAGGATGCATAAGAAGAACATAATGAACAAGAAGAGCAAGACAACTTCCAGGGGAACCCTCCTGAGCACAATGAAAACCCTGGGGTTGTCAACCAACTCGCTAAGGCACCGACGGAGTTAGAAAAGCTAAGAAAGGAGTTGGAAACATTGAGAATTGAATCAAGAAGCCAACCCACATCACCCCCGTTTTCATTTGAAAAGGCACAAATTTTGAAAATGCATCATGCAGGGGAGCTAAGACTAGCTGAACAGAAAAATTCAGCACTTAAAGAGAAATTGGCTGAGACACAATGGGAGCTAGCAAAAAAGGACCAGGAGATTGTTCAATTGAGGGACGTTTTGGCTACTACCACTAAACTATATGATACACTACTGGACCTCAGGCTACCATCAACAATTTATGCAGTTTATCTAAGGTAGAAGTGGGGCAAATTCCAGCTCCAAAGGTTAAAACAGGGACTCTCGATAGAGATAAAATCCCCCAAAGAATTTATGTATGCATCTCTAAATTCCACAGAGTTGGAGAAGGACCAGTTAAGTGAATTTTTCTTGCACAATTTTGTAGTTCCTACCTCGCCCAACTGGTCACCAAACCCTTACATGGGCGATTTCCAGTTGAGAGCACTATGTTCATGGATGAATCACGAAATTGAGCGAGCTCAAGACTACCATATTTACGTTGCAACAAAATGGAAAACCCCATTAATGGTTAAGGCAGAGGCAACTCACCCTGAAAGAATAATTTACAACCATAGGATCCTCACCCAGGATGAGGAGTTGATCCCCATTCTCCTTGCAAAGCAGCAGGAGGTTGTGGCTCATTTTGATGTTACTCTCCAAGGCACACACAAAGAGGTTCATGAGTCCATTAAGGAAATATTGCGCAAAGTAGCAAATGATCTAAAAAGAAGAGAGCTCCACTCCCCTCTCAGACTTGAAGATGCTCTTTTCAAAGCCAAAATCTATAGGGAATCCCTGATAAGGAATCAACTCATATGGATGGGAATGAGGCTGAATCCCCCATTCTTCCTTCCCCTGGTTATTAACGAATAGGTCAATGAAGAAGAAGAGAGGAGAGCATGGGTTAAGAGGATCAAACCTTGGGCTATCACAGGCAGGCAGGGACCCCCAGGGTAGTAGCATGGGACATCATAGAGGTCATCAACGAACTGAATCTATCACCCAAGGATGGGTGAATCCTTCAAGTATGGGGGAGAATGAAGTCCAAGATACAGGTATCTGATAGTCTTTCCCCACAGCAAAAACACAAGAAAGGGTGAAGAAATACACTTGTTTTGTGGGAGAAATGATTTACCTTGATTATTTAATGAAGTTGTTTTAAAGATTATTCTTGTATTTTTAAATGCGTGTTCAATAAAATAATTATGTGAAAATTGAGTATGATTGAGTAGGTCTAGGTACACTAAAGGACAAACACGCAGATCAAGCAGAGGTCTGAAAGATCATGCAAAGCTTAGCGCCTTTTTCCTGATTTCTAGAGAGAACACCTGTTTAAACAGAATCGGCAATTAGACATAGAAGTTAGGTTAAGCATTAGAGGATATATATATACGGGCCTCTCGGCTAGTGAGAGGATCCTATTGCCATTTTTTAGAATCATTATTTACATTTTTTATACTATCGAGATACTCTGAGTTATAGACTTTTGTCAAACTACGAAGCTGCTATTTTAATTAAAGGTTTGATGTTGCTTTCAATTCAGCGTCTATAAGTTTCCTTCACTCCTGAGTATGGGTTGGAGAGGGCCCCTCCAACACGTAAGTCAGGATATCTTACTGTTAAGGTATTTTTCATTATGTGTGTTACATTGACTGAAATTTATATTACATATGAAAGCATTTGAATGGCGTTAATTAGTATTATTTGATTTCTGTAGTAATGCGACCAGTCTAATTCTGTAGTAGTTTACAACACACTCTGTAGTGCGGTAACACTGTTTCAGTAGTCCTGTAGCAGCATATTTTAAGCATCTATATCCTTATGTACTTGCATTTCTTTTGAAACAATGACCCAGATCTTAAAGCTTAGGCACTCTCCCATTATTATGGTTGCTCATAAAGATTGCTTACTTTCAATACGGTGGTTAATTAATGATATTCACTTCTTGAAATTTTGATTACTTCGTAGCATTAGATAATGGTATTCTGAAATTGGTTTTGGAAATTGAATAGGTTAGACCAGACTTCTAGTTTTATGCATTTGATTTGCAGTAATTGTTTCTTATATTAAAGATCCAGCTTTCATTTAGAATAGATCTGCTCTGTTTTCAGTATTCACTTCCATAGTCTAAATTCTCTATATTTCAGCAAGTCAATTCTTAGGAACATATTTATTGTTTTCAACATTTAAATTTTTTAATATAGATTTACTGTCCTCGGTACTTGAACTTCTTAGCATAGGTATCTTTCAGCCATAGATTGGGCAATCCTTTTCCAGGTTATTTGATTTCTTTTAGGCAAACTTTAAACACTGATACCAACACCCAACCACGACAAAGACTATCATATAAGAGCACATATAGTGCCTGCACCTCTAAATTTTGTACGTCCCCCGGGTTGATAATTAAAGTAAGCTCCTAGTCTAGTTGCCCTCATTAGGAATCCATTCTGAGAGCTCACCAGTTGTGCTGGAATGACCTTATATGGAATCATTGTCATCCTCCTTCTTTATGTTGATGATATTATTCTTATGGAAAGGTGCCCCTCTGACCTCGATAAACAATTAAGGATTCTCAAGGATTTTTTCTCTAACATGGCTATGTCTATTAATACCGACAAAACTAAAGTTATGGTTATCAATTCCAAGAAAGACACTTACACTAATTTTGAATATGACAATAACAACTTGGAGGAAGCGTCCTCTTACAAGTATCTTAGAATTGATTCCATCACAAGATCAATTGGAACTATACATTGAGAAAAGGATTAACAGAGGGTGGAAAGCTTATTTTGGTCTAGAAAATCATTGTAAATCAACAAACCTTGTGATGCAGGATAAAAATAAGTTCATTTTTGCAACTCTCGTCACACTCGCTATCTTGTACAGTTGTGAAGTTTGGGGTTGCAGCATCTCTCAAGAATCCTGGAGAAAGATTTAGCAAATTCAAAAGAGTTTTATCACGTATAACCTCAAAATTAAAAGCAATACTCTCTATCCTATTCTCCTTATAAAAGTGGGTCTTCCCCCCATCGAAAGCATTGCTATGACTAGGTACTTGATGTACAAGAGCATGATAAATAACATGGAAGACTAGATACTCCCTAAAATTGCTTTAAATTCCAGTTAAGACCATCTATGGCTCAAGAGAGTATGGTATAAATACATCATGACTTGGTGAAACCATTAGGGGATTGAAACGTATTCCAATTTGCAAATTATCAATAGCATAAAAAATACTATTACATCTAAGTTTAAAGAGAAAATGTGGGATGAGAAATATTTAGAGGTTAAAAGAAAATTAAGATACTACAAGGAGGTCATCAACCCTAATCTGGAAGACCAAAAGTATCTCTCTATCTTAACCAATTCAAAGAAGAAAAATAATATAACCAAGATAAGAATGAATTCCCATGAGATTCGTAGCGAAACAGGGTGCTGGACCATTCCCAAAACACCATGGGTGAAAAGGATTTCCTAGCTTTGTTAGTCTATGAGCATTGAGGACAAATGTCATTTTCTCCTAGAGTGCCCTACGTACTCCCACATTCGATCACAATTTCCTAATATTTGTTGTCACGCCCCCTCCCATCATTCCAAACCATAGAGGGAACATGACTAACATTCAAGGGCTTATTTGACAATCTCAGCCCCATACATTACTCAGAAATTCATGATAAACAAAAACTTCTATGTGCAAATTCATACTCAATATAAACACGGCGGAATTAAATCATATTTGCACACACACAAACAGAAATGCACCAGCATATCTATCACAGGCATATGATGAATCAACATCCGGAGAATTCAATCTCGTTCTCATGCTATGCACAGTCTTCATTTCAATTTCATTAATATAATGATTTCATTCCATTAACATGGACAATTAACATTCATAATAGAACACATAATGATCACAATTTTAACCACAGAGACTACTTATCTTTGAGATGAAGTTGTCCAAACAACTGGATATGTGAGAGAAGCGTTCCACCCAACCATAGACCTCTGTCCAGCCTATATTCTTCCAGTTGAGAGATCACCCCCGAGCTGGGTTGTGTATCTACTAAGGAGGAACTAAATGGGCTCACTCACAACCATGGTTTCACTCAATAGCTATGCTAAGCCAACACACAGTTAGGTTTATCAAGCATACAAAATACAAAGGAGGGAAATGCTAAGCCAGTGAGCTCAACCACAAAGCTACAGGCATCCCAACATAAAATCAACAGTCATGGCACCCACAATACCTACCACACCCAACACAAGGAAGGCCCCCTTCTCTGCTGCATAGTCCCTCAGGTGTCCCTTCCCTCCAATGCTCTTCAAGGTGGGCATAGAAATGTCCAGTTGCTAATTCCTTGAGATTCCATCCCTCACTGGGTTTATCAAGCAAACCCAACCTTTGTTCAATCAGTCACACTTGGATTTCTCACAATTCTATCATCCAATAACTCAATCCCGTCACTTCTTTTCTGGGCTGTAAAAAATGGGTTTTTCAATGGATTTCGAGGTATCTAATACTCTCAATTTCGCCCCAAGGTTCATATATATAGATCCCCCATTGGATTTCATTGTCAATAGCAAATTCTGGGTGTTTTTGGCTCTTCAAAACGTGGGTTCTTGCAAAGTTGCGATTTCTAGATTTTTTCACTGCTGGGAATTCGTAAGGGATAAAAACTAATGCTTAGATGTTCCACAATGGAATGGGAATGAGGAAGAAACAATTCCAATGAGGTAGGGTGACTTGTGGTACAAGAAAAACAGATCCCATACCTACCATACGAATTTCTGGGCTACCCATGCTCCATTGAAGCCATGGACTGAATTCTTCAACAACTTCCTTACAACAGAATTAAATGTCAGCAAGGAAAGTTAAATGGGTTCTCACAATGACATTTGGCAGCATATGGTTCATCTCCACAACCCCCTCACCACTCCCTAGTGGAATACACATGGCCCCTTCTCATTTGTTGCTTCCATAGCATGTTTTTGTATTTTATTGAAATATTAATATTTACATCAAATTACAATATTCCATGGCTTAATAGCACATGGGTAACAAAATATCAAATGCTTATCCATTTTAAATAAAATCCGAACATACACTAGCGGGGCCTTGGCCTTTAGGTCCATGCTAGGGAAACATCGATCACATGTATACAATATTTACATTAAAAGCCAATATTTCATAAGGGTCAAAATTGGGGTAGTACATTCCCCTCTCCCTTAGAACAATGCCGTCCTCGGTATTCTCAAAACTAAACAAAAATGGGAACGCCTCTCTCATGGAATCCTCCATCTCCCATGTAGCCTAATCAGGACAAAGGTGTTACCATTGGAACTTTACCTGCCTGATGGCTCTGTTCCAGAGCAAAGTGACCTTCTTGTCGAGGATGCACATAGGCTCTACTTGGAACTCTCCCTTGGGTTCCACCTGTATCACATTCCAATCAATCATATGATGAGGATCATGTACATACTTCTTAAGCAAAGATACATGGAAAACATTATGAGCTCTTATGTTAGCAGGAAATGCAACTCTATATGCAACTGGTCCTATCCTATCTAGGACTTCAAATGGCCCATAATATCTTGGTGACAACTTGGCACAAATCCCCAACTTGAGAGAACTCTTCCTTGGTTTCACTCTCAAATAAACATGATCCCCAATCTGAAATTCCTTATGCACTCTTTTCAAATCTACATAAATCCTTTTCCTATCTTGAGCTGCCTTTAAATTTTGCTTGATCTTAGCAAATTCTTGTTCCATTTCCTTTATCATCTCTGGTCCAAGTACTACCCTGTTCAATGAGTTGTTCCAATTTACTGGAGTCCTATATCTCTTTCCATACAATGCCTCAAATGGACTCATCCCCAAGGATGCATGATGTCCATTATTGTATGAAAATTCTACCAAGTGTAGGTAATCTTCCCACTTGGATGGTTTATCCATCACATACATTCTCAGCATGTCTTCAAGAACCTGATTCACCCTCTCAGATTGGCCATCTGTTTCAGGATGATATGTTGTACTGAAATTCAATCTAGTCCCCAATTCCTGAAATAATCCCTTCCAGAAATTGGAAGTGAACTTTGTATCACGATCAGAAATTATTGCCTTGGGAAATCCATGCAATTTGAATATCTCTCTCATGAAGATATTTGCAATGTCATTAGTCTTGTGAGTGGACTTGACTAGAATAAAGTGGGCTACCTTTGATAGCTTATCCACCACAACCATGAGCCATTGCATCATCCATCAAAGAACCTCAACACAAAGACATGTCGATCTGAAGGTCACTGATCACATGGGGAATATGAGAACCCAAACCATCTTTAAATAAATGTAGAGGCGAAAAGATCAGTGCAACCATCTGAAAATTACGTGCATCCTTCTCTTCGAAAAGTATGAAATTTTGGGAATCCAAATTCCCCTAATAACTAGGAGAGGGATGCAGCAGAGAGGTTTTAATTCTCGACACTCGGCCTAGTATTTTAGGCACTTGTTGATATTATCCCCTTCCCATAAATGTTGGGGTTTGATTCTGTAGTACATAACTCATATCCGTCCATATCTATCTAGAGTATGCACATTCAAGAAACAAATTATGTTCAACTAACTCCCTCACCACTCTACACATATAGCAGAATCTCAGTACTTCTAATTTTTGTTTCAGAAAAAATTCCCATGTTGCCACCTTTTTCATCATTACAAGACACAAAAAGAGACGTCATTTCAAAGGCATGTGCATCTTCCAAATGTGTGACCACAACTATTGAGATTGATTTTAGTTATCCTCCATTTGCACCAAGTACACTTCCCCTATTGGATTGCTAACACACACCAGAGTATCCTTCTCATATTTGATATGAATATGGGCATGTCTCAATTTTGAGATGTCAGAATACCATTAGATTTATCCCATTCAATCGTCAACTACAAAGACCAATAACTCCTCCACCCCGTTTCCATAAGTTTGATTGAGCATCATCTACAACATTGGAGAGAACCCACAAGTATCACATCTCCAATCGATTAATTAAATCAGGACAAAAAATACCGCCCAACCACAACTCATAATGGCATCTTCTTTGATGTGCACCAAGTTTCCATCACCTACCTTCCATGCCAAATAAGTATTTAACACCAAAAAATATGACACCGTAGCTTTCCAATGCATGGATCCACCTTTGTAAGACTTTTATCGTGTTGAAGCTAGTCAATGAGGTCATCATGCTCCATTAATATCTTTCAGAGAATATTTTTCCACATACCCTCATTAGTAATAAGGTTCCAAATTTATTTGGAAACAAGCACATGGTCGAATATATCTATGACTCTCAACCCCTAACCTCCTTCACCTTTGGGATTAGCAATAGAGTGCCAATTTGTCCAATGAAGTCAAGTGATTTTCTTCCTTTGCCATAAAAAATTATAACTTAAGTTCTGAATCCTTTCAATGAAACCTTTCAAAATATGAACCATGGTATGACAGTAAACTAGAATGGCCTCTATGACTAATTTTATCAATGTTAGTCTACCACCACACAAAAGCAACCTGTAGCACCAAAGATTAATTTTACTATTACATCACTGGATGAAGCATCCCCAATCCATCTTGCAAAAGCCATTTGTCTTGATATGGAATTCTAAATACTTAATCCCCTTAGAAATATCATAGGAATTGAAAGTAAAAGACTCCTATAAAATCCACTAAAATATAAAGCAAACTTACTATCATTAGGCTCCATGATTCGTTGCTCTACATAATAGAGCTAAAATATAGAATACCTCTGTCATAATTTCGCAACGGCCCTCTCTTCTTTCATTAACAAGTTCTCCATCGAAGTCTCGATTAAAAATAATAATAGAAAACCCAACCCCTAGTATGATAATGAATGCAAAAACGTAAGAAGAGCCATCAATGAAGCGACTGAAGGGTCTCTAAAAATTGACAAGATAAATAGTTACAAAAACCTAATTAAAACAAAAAATATGCATTATATCAATAAAAAGTAGGAAAACCTTTTACACCTCTCAAGGGTGGCTCCTAAAAAATTATGGAGACAAATTCTAACTAGTAAAACTAAAGAGAATAATAAGATTGCTTTAAAAGATTGGGATTCATATATTAAAAAGATCTATGAATCCCCGAATTCCATTAATAACACTCAAAACCATTTTGCAATGAAAGAAGTTCTCTTGTTAGAGGAAATTGACTTTGGGGTTAAGCACATAGCAAATGGGAAAGCTAAAGACATTGAAGGATATCAATTAGAAATCCTAAAAATTGGAGGAATTGTTCTCATCCCTCACATCCACAAACTTTTCAATCTAGCGGTCATGCAAGGTTTCCCTTATTCTTTAACTCAAAGCCTCATCGTTCATATCTTTAAAACCACAAACTTTTCAATCTAGCGGTCGTGCGAGGTTTCCCTAATTCTTGGACTTAGAGCCTCATCATTCATATCTTTAAAAGTAAGGATAAGAATAACCCCTCTAACTATCAAACCATTATGATCAGCCGTCTCTTAGCCAAGTTATACGGTATCATTTTAGAAAATAAAATTAGCGTATGGATTGAAAGTGAAGGTAAGTGCACTAAAGGTTAGGCAGGATTTAGAAGACATCACTCTACCACTTACCAACTCATTACGCTTAGGATCATTACGGACGAATGTCATAATATTAAATCCAATCTCTTCTACTGTTTTGTGTACTTAAGGAAAGCTTTCAATACGGTGCCTAGAAAAAACTTGTGGAATTTATTAGAAGGGATAAAGGTTCCTTTAGAATTGATAGTTGTCATGATAAGGTTGTACGAAAAATTCTTTGCCAAATTGAAGAGCACTGAGGGGTGGTCGAAATATATTAATTGTAATATCATATTTAAACAAGGATGCCCCCTCTCCCCTACCCTTTTCGGCATATACATCGATAAGCTAGGAATTTGTTTCGAAGAAGTAAGTTGTTGATGAGTCCAAGATACAGGTATCTGATAGCCTTCCCCCACAACAAAAACACAAGATAGGGTGAAGAAATACACTTGTTTTGTGGGAGAAATGATTTACCTTGATTATTTAATGAAGTTGTTTAAAAAATTATTCTTGTATGTTTAAATGCGTGTTCAATAAACTAATTATGTGAAAATCGAGTATGATTGAGTAGGTCCAGGTACACTAAAGGACAAACACGCAGATCAAGTAGAGGACTGAAAGATCATGCAAAGCTCAGCGCCTTTTTCCTGATTTCTACAAAGAACACCTGTTCAAACATAATCGACAATTAGACATAGAAGTTAGGTTAAGCATTAGAGGATATATATACGGCCCTCTCGGCTAGTGAGAGGATCCTGTTGCCATTTTTTAGAATCATTATTTACGTTTTTTATACTGTCGAGATACTCTGAGTTACAGACTTTTGTCAAACTACGAAGCTGCTATTTTAATTAAAGGTTTGATGTTTCTTTCAATTTAGCGTCTATAAGTTTCCTTCATTCCTGAGTGCGGGTTGGAGAGGGCCCCTCCAACACGTAAGTCAGGAGATCTTACTGTTCAGGTATTTTTCATTATGTGCGCTACATTGACTGAAATCTATATTACATATGAAAGCATTTGAATGGAGTTAATTAGTAGGATTTGATTTCTGTAGTAATGCGACCAGTCTGATTCTGTAGTAGTTTATAACGCACTCTGTAGTGCAGTAACACTGTTTCAGTAGTCCTGTAGCAGCCTTCTTCTAAAGCATATTTTAAGCATCTTGTAGCTAGGGTTTTCACCCTAACTTGTGCAAATGAGCACCTACTAAGGATAAGGGACTCCTTAGTAGCAGTTCAGAAAATAGTAAATAAAAGCAGTAAAACAGTATGAAATTTAACCTAGGATGAGCATTGACATAAATAATAAAACATGAAAATATGGTAAAAGATTTCTCTTTTTGTATTAAAAGTTACCTCAGGTGTAGAGGTTGATGAAGCCCTTGCAGCAGTCCAAGAGGGTTGCTTCCAAGCTCCAGTGTTGTTCCTTTCTCCTTCTCCAAAGGGTTTTGGAAATGGGCCAAAGGGGCACTCAAATGTGAAAATAGCTCAAAAGGGTGAGCTAGGGTTTCAGGAGTGATTTTGGCAGAGTAAGGATATGGATGATTGTGGATGAAAAATGGGGAGCCTCCATCACCTATTTATAGGTTTTTAGTGGTGAAGGGCTTACCCATGGTTTTGGGCACCATATGGTTTAGGTCAGCTGTATAGGGTTTTTGCTTCATTTTTTTCCTATTTTTCCTCTTTTTGTATTTTTTATTCCCTTTTTAGAGGGTTTTTGCTATTTTTGGAGGAATTTAACTTATTTTGGGGGAAAAAGGGGGGTTTTGGCCTTTTAGAGGCCTTTTTAATGGTTTTTTGGCCTTTTTGGAGGCTTTTTAATGGTTTTTTGGCTTTTTGGAGGCTTTTTAATGGCTTTTTAAGGTTTTGGAGGCAAATATGGTAGGAAATATGGACAAATGAGTCATGTAATGAGGGAGATGAGGTAGGAGCACTTTTTGGGTGTTAACAGATTGCCTCCTGATGTCTTAGGGCAGGAGCTCATCGTATGGCCGATAGACATCATAAGTCCTTCATGGTTTTCCTGGGATGTGGAGAGGAGAAGAAATGAACTAGAGTCCGGAACAACGGTCCTGAACAAACTGCAAAAACTGAAATTACATGACCTCAATAATGAATGAAGAATAATCTAAACATATGGACGAGGCGGGCATTCCCATGCTCGTATCAAGATATAGAACAATAACAAGGGGGTCCAAAAGATGGGGACCTGAAATATACATGGCCTCGAATGAGGAAGAATCTCAATATATGGACAAGGAGGGAATACCCATGGTCGTATCTAGATATATATAAAAAATAACAATGAGGCCCAAAAATGGGGGCCTGAAGGATACATGGAGAACCACGGTGTACATCATAAGGGTCCAGAGGGGACACAAATCTGGGACATACTGCTGGGCTGACCATGTCTGAGCTGAAGAACTGATACACTGGAATAACAACAGTGCTGCTGAGTGTGGTACCAGAGGAACTAATGAGCTGCTGGATCATAGTGATGGGGAGTCATACCCTCAATGGTACATTGAATTGGAACTGAACTGGGTACTCAAGGAAGCATATAACTGGATGGCTTCCGAATATAATCGCCAACACAACCCGGACATCCACGGGAACATATAACTAGGTGTTCCGAGGGGACTCACCAATGTGATAGAGTCGAGGGAGATCCGGGGTCTTCGACCAATAATTGAAGGGATATATACCCTGCGCGATTCTCAACGATGAGATCAAGGTGTTGAAGTCGAGCATGTGAGAAACAACCACTCGGAGAGGCAATGATGACTCCTCTCAAAATGGTCTGTAGGCACGCACCACAGATGGTGATGATTCCAAGGCACAGGGACCTCTGGGTTTATCCTCTGGAATAGATGGGCTGTCATCGACAGAGGGAGACCTGCAATTAGCAAGGCAATGATGTTTCCTTGATAGGAGCACGAGGTGGAGAACCGAAGTGTGAGAGTACTGATGGTAGGACTATCATACTGTGGGGGGTGGGGGGTAACTAGGCAAGTAGAGTGGGTGGACTCAAACTTCCTTTGTTCAGAGTATGATGACGAGGGATGATCGGGAAGCATATAAAACTGACTGGTGGGAAAGGGATCATAGATGTAATGGATCAAGGATAGTGACTGGGATGAGTGATACTCAAGGTGGTGTAAGATGGCAGGAGACTGCAAAATACTCTGAACAAAGGAGACCTGATTGGGGGTGCTGCCGATATGATCGATCATAGTGCCGAGAGGCACGGGTGGACTTCTTAACGGGTTAAGGAACGAGAAGAAGTGTGTTCAAAATGGTACTGTCATGTGGATTTATACGAGCCCAGGACAGTTCATGCTCGTGATTGCTTTCAATTTTAAGGAGTCTGAAAGCGATAAGAAGACTCCGAAATGATGGAATGGTACTGTCGTGTGGATTTGTACGAGCCCAGGACAGTTCATGCTTGTGGTTGCTTTCACTTTTAGAGAGTCTGAAAGCAATAAGAAGACTCCAGCGGGTTGCTTTTTCATGTGTTAGTCTCCAAGGCCCGAAGAAGCATAAAAGGATGCAATGAAGAACTCTTCTATCCGGTGTGACTAGAGTATTCCTTTTTCGTAATTAGTCTACTAGGTCCGGAAAAGGGTTAAACTTATACTAGATAGATGCCCTTTCAGGTACTTTAACGAGCATGAAAGGAAGAAAGATTGCTCGACGATCTTTTCATTATTTTAGGAGTCAGAAAAGAGCTTAATAGAAACTCCCTAAGTGCCTTTTTCGTAAAGGACTTGTCCGGCCCGAAAAAGGGATAAAATTATACTGAACAAAAGGAATGGTCAAGCAAGGAGGAAGTGCTCAATCAAGGAACATTGATGATGACCAAGAACAAGGGTAGGGGGGAACACTAGTGGGCCTCCTTGCAGGATAATGAATGGAAAAATAACGAAATAATTGCAGTATGAAAGGAGTGAATGGCTCATGTAAAAATGTGGAACAATCTGATGGCGGCCGATGTGGTGCGTAAACCGAGGCAGCAATGTGTCGAGACAAAATGTTGAAATTGTAACTACTGAGAGCAAGAAATGATCTCAAGCATCATCATGAGATCGAAAAACTAGATCCAACAATATAAAAAGTGTCAAAAATGGATAACGACCGATGTGGCGCACAAACCGAGGCGATAGGGGGCGTTTTGGAAAAAATACCCAAAAAATATGGGGGTGAGAGCGAGAAATGATCTCAAGCATCATCACAGGCTCGAAAAAATGAATCCGATGAAAAATATATAAAAAATGGAGAGCAGCTAAAGTGGCATGCAAATCGAGGCGACTAGGGGTGTCTAGAAAAATGCTCAAAAAATGATGCAAAAAAATAAGAAAACGAATCAACCATCATGACGGTCTCGTCGTGCTGGTTCCAGTGGTGGAAACGATTTCAAAAATGGACTCCGTATGGGTTCAGAATGGCCAAAACAAGAAAAAGTCAACGGACTATAAATAGTAAGTGGGTCCAACATGACAAGTGTCATTTGGACTTGTTGACTTTGACTAGAGATCAGAGTGGACCAGAGCTTAGGTGGTGTTTCTGGATGATCCGATCGACCGTTTTGAGATCCGGGAGTTACAGGTATTCCGATAAACTCATACCTGCATTTTTCATTGGGTTCGGAGGGGGGGGGGGTAGTGGGTCCCAGGGGGTTTTTTGTACGGTCCACGTGGGGTGGACTGTGGGTTTGTGGGGTATAACAGTGGTCAGGGACTGCGGGTTCCGGGTCTGAGCACACAGCCGGGGACCGCGAGTTCTGTGTCGGAACACGCGGGCCTGGACCGTGAGTTCTGAGGCTAGACTTGTGGTTTGGGACCACGAGTTTGGATCCTATAAGCGCAGTCCCGGACCGCAACTGTATTCCTGACAGCCACAGTCTGAGACCACAGCAAGGGGTCCTAAAGCCGCGATTGGGATCGAGCTTTAGGGTTTTCCCGAGGGGGGGGAAGGGTTATTTCTTTGACATGAGTCTGATGAGTGTGCATTGTGTGATTGACAGGATGCCATTGATGTTGTGGCAAGAGAGAGAGGTCCCGGATGATATAGTGGATATCATCCGGAGGGATCGGCATGTGCGGTCTACTTTGGGGTTGTGTGGGCTGCTGAAGTTTGCACAGGTGCCCATGATGCGTTCAATAGGGCTACTGGTGAACAGGTTAGTGAGATTTTGGGAGCCCGACATACATGCCTTCAGGGTGCAGGGAGATAGAGTGGATCTCACCCTCGCAGATGTATATTTCTTGATAGGGTTTCCCTGTCTAGGTAGGGTGGCTGATCCACAGCCACGAGTATCTGCAGACGTGGATATCAAGGATATGTTGGAGCATTATTGCGTTCTGGAGGCTAGAGTGCAGAGGAATGCACTCCAGATTATGGACCTGTGGGAGCCATCAGTACAGGCGATCGCGGCATGCGTGGTTCGGGTTTTGGGGTCCCAGTCGCCCGTGCGGGTGTCGGGGGACCAGATGCAGCTAGTGGAGCGAGTGTTGGATGGCATGTACTATGACTGGGGCCAGATGTTCCTCACTTGTGTTCAGCGGCAGTTGACCTCAGTGAAGGAATCTGGCAAAGGGTTCTGTTATGGATCCTTTCTGTGTGCCTTCTTCATGGAGAGGGTACCTACACTATGGCCGCGGGTGCTGATCAGGGCAGCAGGACCTATGGAGCTGCGCATCGTGTGGTGGGGAGAGATGATGTGACGATGAGGTGGTGGTGAGGTTGGTAGGTACTTCACCCAGGAGCTCTACCTATAGTGGTTGTAGATGCCGCTGACGCTGGATGATTATCCATACAGAGAGATGGACTACATAGGCGATCCAGAGGCACCATGACAGCCAAGGCAGGCGTGGGGACCAGATGGTATGTATTGAGTTACTTGATTGTTGTTGATGTTAGATTTGGTGTATTATAGGTTTGAGATATTGACATGTTGTTACTGACTGATGGATGATCTGCAGATGTTGGCTTGAGACCACCACCAGGACATGTAGATTGCAGGGGGCATGTGGCGATACCAACCCTGCCGGGCCGAGGGGAGGCGCATCGATGGGACGCTGAGGGGACTCTGGAGTCCATACGGGTGCTGCTCAATCGTTTGCTAGTTGGAGTGACTGATGATGGGTGGCGGGACTTGGATCTGGAGGTGATTCAGGACTGTCTGAGGGCGCCACAGGATTTCCGATCGATCGCGATCCGGGTAGCCCTTTTGGTGGATAGGGGTCGAGAACAAGAGCTTGCAGGAGATGAGGAGCTGCCGGAGGAGGAGAGGGTGAGGACTCGGAGGTAGCTGATGTAGGAAGTGACGGAGGGTATGACTCTCAGTAGGGACTACAGAGGACTCCCCCCTGATTTTGTAGCTATGACATGTTTCTATGAGGCTTATTGATGTATAGATATTTTTTGTATAGTTGAATACGGGGGTACTCAGGACATTTGTAGCACATTCACGTTTATTTTTTGATATATATATATGCACATGGATGCACCTTTTTGATAGGATGTTTTAGTGTATGCACATGGATGCGCTTATGGTTTGTTATATGTTTGTACTGCACGTGGATGCAAGTAGTGTAGAATGATGGGCACGTGGATGCCCCTTGTGTATTTTATGTTATGTATTGCACATGGATGCAACATTATGTGATGATAGGATAGGCACGTGGATGCCCCTGTATAGTAATGTGTTTTATGGTATTGCACATGGATGCAAATATGTATGTGATGATAGGCACGTGGATGCCCCTTGTGGGAAATGCAATCTTTTTGGGTTTTTATATATTTTTTATGAGATGATATGGGATGATGATGCATGATGTATGTTTTACATAGTGTGATTGATATGCCAATCTAGGATGTTGTTAGCCATTTGATCTGCGACACTATTTTGCGCTCTTGGGACATGGGTGAATGTTATGGATTCAAATTGTCGGCTGAGTTGTTTTGTGCGCAGGAATTTTCTAAAGAGGTAGGGATCGCACACCTGGTAGCATTTGTTGAGCTGGGAGACAAGTAACTAGGAGTCAAGGAACACATGAAGGTGACATATGCCCATCTAAAGGGCAGCAGTCAGGAGACTGGTCAAAGCATCATACTCTGCCTGGTTATTGGTAGCATCACCTATACATATTCCGTCAAGGTGAATCAACTCATGTGAAGGGGAATATAAGGCCCACGCTGCAGAAGCTAGGTTTGGAGACCAGCGGCTTGCTCCATCAGCGAAGCCAATGTAATGATGTGGAAGATGGTCCATATGTGATCATGCAAAAAATGATGAATGTAAGGCTGCGGTAAAAAAGGTGAAAAACAAAAAGAAAGCAAACTGTACAATACGGACCAATGGGGCCACGGGTTTGTTTAAGGATAAAAGTGTTTAAGATACAACCCATTACGGGGGTTGTGCAAAGGGTGACCTTCTGAGTCAGTTAAAATGTATGCCCCATTTCCGAGGTAGGTCTACACGATGTAAGGGCCTTGCCACATGGATTCAAACTTTCCTTTACAAGTGTTGTCGTGGGCTTGGTCATAGGCAAGAACGAGGTCTCCTTCACGAAAAGTTTGTGGGTGGACATGTTTGTTGTAACCAGCTTTGGAACGGTTCTTGGTGACATCAATGATTTGGAGGGTGGCATGACGGTCTTCGTCAGCTTGCTCCAGTGATAGCAGACGTTGCTCGAGTGGGGAGGTGTCTGGGAGAAGCTCGATGGCAATGTGTAAGGAAGGTATCTGACACTCGATGGGGAGGACAGACTCTACACCATGAACTAAATGAAACAGGGTAAAACCGGTGGCGGTCTTAGTTGATGTACGGTAAGCCCATAATGTAGGGAACAGCATGTGATGCCAATTGGACTTATGCCAGTCAACAGTGCATTGGAGGATGGTTTTTAAAATTTTGTTAATGGCCTCTACTTGGTCGTTCCCTTGGGGGTAGTAAGTAGAGGAATACTGATGTTCAAACTTCAGTAGGGTAGTTAACTCGCGCCAAATGGTATCTTCAAAATGTGAACCATGGTCTGAGACCAGCTGTTTGGGGACCCCGAATCGTGTGATAACATGGTTAAAAAAGGGCAGTGGTGTCAGCTGTACAATTGAAGGTGGGCATGGATTCAATCCCATTTGGTGAAGTAGTCGACGGCGACAATGATGTACTTATGGCCATTGGCGGACGAGGGTTGACATTCCATGAAGTCGATGGCCCATTACAAAACGAACCAACGGTGATGATTGGGTGTAATGGATGTGGGTGGTGCCTGAGCCTTAGGGGCAAAAAGTTGGCAATTATGGCAATGTTTTGACCGCTGTGATGCAGTTGGTAAAGAGTGTGGGCCAGAAGTATCCAGCGCGGATGACCTTTTGGGCGGTGGCCATTCCAGAGAAATGTCCGCCGCAGGCACCGCTATTGACAGTCATTGAGGACTTGTTCAGCTTCCTTGTGTGTAAGACATCGACGGAGAATCGTGTCAACCCCTCGCTAGTAAAGGACATCGCCCAAGAGGAGATATCGAGAGGCCTGGTGATGGATATGATGACGTCCATCACGAGTTATGTTGGGTCAAAACTTCTGTGTGTGAAGGTATAACAAAATATCACCGTACCATGGGTCATCAAATGAGATGAATGAACAAGTGATTGTCAGGTAACTCATCGGAGATTTGTGGGGATGGAAAAAGGGATGGGAGATCGGTGATGAGCTGGGTAAGTGCAAGGGATTTAGTGCTCTTAGGGGTTGTGAAAGTGAGGTCATATTCTTGGAGGATAATTACCCACTTAGCAACGCGACCTTGTAGGAGGCGTCGGTTCAAGAGATAAACCATGGGGTTGGAGTCAGCAACAACTGTGGTATGACTAAGTAAAATTTAATGTCACAATTTTTGGACGGAAAAGACCACAACAAGGGCTAGTCTTTCCTCATACGGGTAACGTAGGGGTGGTCCAGACAAGGTCTGGCTAACGTATTAAATGACATGCTCCTGGCGAGCAGCGTCTTCTTGAACAAGGACTCTGGAGACGGCATGATCGGATGCCGAGACGTAAAGGATGAAGTCTTGAGAGAAATCCGGAGGGGAGATCAGAGGGGCTTGCGTGAGAGATTTCTTAAGGGCTTCGAATGCAGCTTGCTCTTGGTCATCCCAAACAAAGGGTATGTGAGTACGAAGCAGGCGTAAGAAACCATGAACTGTGGTGGCATAATCAAGAACGAAGCAACGGAGGAAATTAGATCTCCCCTACAGACTCTGGAGCTGTTGAAGCATGTGAGGAGCAGGAAGGTCTATGATGGCTTGGACTTTTAGGGGATCAACATTGATTCCTTTATGGGAAACAATGAAACCCAACAACTGGCTTGCCGGAATGCAAAAGACACACTTGTGAGGGTTCAAGCGAACTTGATATTTGCGACAACGCAGAAATATTTTCCGGAGGTTGTTAAGGTGGTATGATCGTTTCCGGGAACGAGCTGTAAGGTCGTCGAGATAGACTAATAGGATATGAACCAAGTCGTGAAAACAGAAGTTCATGGCCCGCTGGAAGGTGGCACCAGAATTTTTGAGGCCGAAAGGCATGACGCGATAGGAAAAGGTTCCCCAGGGGGTGGTAAAGGGAGTCTTGTATTGATCCTCTTTGCAGATCTGAATCTGGTTATATCCAGAAAAAAACCGTCCATGAAAGATAGGACTTCATGCCCCGCACCTGCATCAATGAGTTGGTCAATAAATGGCGTGGGGAAGTTGTCTTTGGGACAAGCTCGGTTTAAATCGTGGAAGTCAGTACATACTCTGATGGTGCCTTGTTTCTTGTTAACAGGGACGAGGTTAGAAACCCAAGTGGTATATGCAATAGGATAAATGAATCCTACTTTGCGAAGTTTCTCAATCTCTGCTTTAATGACGAGGAGCTTTGAGGGATGAATGGGGCGCTGTTTCTGGCGAACGGGGGGTACATCTGGCCATGTATCAATGTGGTGTTCTATAAGAGCGGGGTCAAGACCAGGCATTTCGGTATAGGACTAGGCAAAGACATCACATAATTTTGGAAAAGTTTTTTGTACTCTCCGATCTCATACCCACTGCAGGAGGCGCCTAATGTAATGATTTCAACAGCACCGGGTGGGTTAGAGATATCGATGTGGATGACGGGTGAGATGTTGGCCATGTTACCTTCCTCAAAGGCATCAGGAGTGGGAATGGGATCCTTAAACCAATCAACTTTGGTGGGGAGGAAATCTTTGGACTCAACCGCAAATTTGGTGGCTGTGGTGGAGGAGGACTCTTCTAGGAGGAAGTAAGAACGATGGTGCATGTCTTCCCAGGAGTAATCCAGGGCAGTGAGAGCCTCTAGAATCTCCTCATCATTGCAAAAACTTTGAGTTGTCAAATCGGTTGACGAGGGAGTGGTAGTAGAAGAGATCATATAGATGGTATTAATCTCACCGGATGAGGGGGATACTGGGGGGTGGATCGCCTCAATTGTGGGGGGCGCCGTCTCAAGGTCCAAATTATTCATGTCGTAGAGAGCTGCTCTATAATCTGGGAGATCAGGACAGTGATGTGAGTAATGGCCGTAAACACCACATATTGCACAAGGGTGGTTGGTACGCAGTGATTTATCATGAGGCTTAGGGGTTGGATCGAGTTGGACAACCGGGATGTTGGGGTCGTCATTAAGCATTTGCATGTGCTCTTGTAATGCAGGTAATTGTGGACATTGATGGGTAGGATGGCCTAACTCATCACACAAAGAGAATTTGGGAGGAGCACGAAACACGGGGGGTTTTTAACTGTTTTGGGTGGGGTACAACAGTGTATGGTTATGGGCCTCTGCCCCAGTGTGCTTGATAAGAGGGGGTGGATTCGTAGATGACAAAGGGGGTAGTGACACCGGGAGGTGGTTGACTAGTAGTGGCGATGGGTTGCACCGGTTGAAGGATGACATTTGGTGTCGGTGGGGGTATGGGAGGCGAAATATACCACATGGTTAGTCCTAAGTTTAACACGGGGAGGCTAAGAGTAGCCATAACCGGGGCGCTTACTACTCCCGAGGGAGAGAATAGGAAGGGGATTGTGTGGATGGGTGTAACACCAATATGACTAGGTACCAATGGTGGTTTGGGTAACAAGGGTGGTTGATTGTTGGGTGTTTGTGCATTGTGGGAAAGGGTACATAGGTCAGATATTTTGGTCGGTGGTGACGGGGGTGGAATGGATTGGAATGTTGAGGTCATCGGCGTATCTGAGTAAAATCCAAGTCCCACGGAGGAAACCAACAAGGTAGTTGTGCCACAAACAAGTTCTTCAACCATGGGGAGAACATTTTCGGGTGCAGCAGGGGCATTGGGATCGTAACAGGTGAGTTGATCGACCTTGACCACGCGTCCGTCATGGGGGAACATCATGGTACGAAAAACGGATGAGGAAACCACCCGCATGGCATACATGTAACTGTGGCCAAGTAAGAGGTTATAGTCAAGTTGGGCGTTGATGACCTCTATGTCAATGAGCACTGTTTTACCAGCCAAATGGATGGGGACATTAGCTAAGAGACCTTGGGGTTGAGCCGAACAGCCGTCGTAGGCTCGCAACGCAGTGGTGGACTGCTGGAGAGTAGGGGATCCCAACTTCTTCCAAATGAATGTGGACATAACGCATGTAGAGGCACCTTCATCGATAATGCACCGATGGATGACAAGAATCTGAACAAAGACAGAAACTTGGAATGCTAAAGTGGAAGGCAGGCGTGGTTCGGATTGGTCCAAATCAAAGGCCATCAATCGTGAATCATTTGGGTCAATAGCACCAATGGCAGAGAGCAAAGTCTTGCGCTGTGAAGGATAGTTTTTTAAGACCTCTAATGCAGACATGGCTGCGGCGGACTGGGCTAAGTCATCTACAATGTTGTAATTAGACGCAGCATGACCATTGGGATTATTGTTGATGCAATCAATTGGGAAGCGAGGTGCTTTGGAGGCGCTATCTAGTGGAGCCAGAGGTATACGTAACGACTAATCAGTGGGATGAGCATTAGTGTTTTTGTCAGCGGGAGGGGCTTCAGGGGTGGAGCCATATGAAAGCATTTGAATGGCGTTAATTAGTAGGATTTGATTTCTGTAGTAATGCGACCAGTCTGATTCTGTAGTAGTTTATAACGCACTCTGTAGTGCAGTAACACTGTTTCAGTAGTCCTGTAGCAGCCTTCTTCTAAAGCATATTTTAAGCGTCTTGTAGCTAGGGTTTTCACCCTAACTTGTGCAAATGAGCACCTACTAAGGATAAGGGACTCCTTAGTAGCAGTTCAAAAAATAGTAAATAAAAGCAGTAAAACAGTATGAAATTTAACCTAGGATGAGCATTGACATAAATAATAAAACATGAAAATATGGTAAAAGATTTCTCTTTTTGTATTAAAAGTTACCTCAGGTGTAGAGGTTGATGAAGCCCTTGCAGCAGTCCAAGAGGGTTGCTTCCAAGCTCCAGTGTTGTTCCTTTCTCCTTCTCCAAAGGGTTTTGGAAATGGGCCAAAGGGGCACTCAAATGTGAAAATAGCTCAAAAGGGTGAGCTAGGGTTTCAGGAGTGATTTTGGCAGAGTAAGGATATGGATGATTGTGGATGAAAAATGGGGAGCCTCCATCACCTATTTATAGGTTTTTAGTGGTGAAGGGCTTACCCATGGTTTTGGGCACCATATGGTTTAGGTCAGCTGTATAGGGTTTTTGCTTCATTTTTTTCCTATTTTTCCTCTTTTTGTATTTTTTATTCCCTTTTTAGAGGGTTTTTGCTATTTTTGGAGGAATTTAACTTATTTTGGGGGGAAAAAGGGGGGTTTTGGCCTTTTAGAGGCCTTTTTAATGGTTTTTTGGCCTTTTTGGAGGCTTTTTAATGGTTTTTTGGCTTTTTGGAGGCTTTTTAATGGCTTTTTAAGGTTTTGGAGGCAAATATGGTAGGAAATATGGACAAATGAGTCATGTAATGAGGGAGATGAGGTAGGAGCACTTTTTGGGTGTTAACAGATTGCCTCCTGATGTCTTAGGGCAGGATCTCATCGTATGGCCGATAGACATCATAAGTCCTTCATGGTTTTCCTGGGATGTGGAGAGGAGAAGAAATGAACTAGAGTCCGGAACAACGGTCCTGAACAAACTGCAAAAACTGAAATTACATGACCTCAATAATGAATGAAGAATAATCTAAACATATGGACGAGGCGGGCATTCCCATGCTCGTATCAAGATATAGAACAATAACAAGGGGGTCCAAAAGATGGGGACCTGAAATATACATGGCCTCGAATGAGGAAGAATCTCATATATGGACAAGGAGGGAATACCCATGGTCGTATCTAGATATATATAAAAAATAACAATGAGGCCCAAAAATGGGGGCCTGAAGGATACATGGAGAACCACGGTGTACATCATAAGGGTCCAGAGGGGACACAAATCTGGGACATACTGCTGGGCTGACCATGTCTGAGCTGAAGAACTGATACACTGGAATAACAACAGTGCTGCTGAGTGTGGTACCAGAGGAACTAATGAGCTGCTGGATCATAGTGATGGGAGTCATACCCTCAATGGTACATTGAATTGGAACTGAACTGGGTACTCAAGGAAGCATATAACTGGATGGCTTCCGAATATAATCACCAACACAACCCGGACATCCACGGGAACATATAACTAGGCGTTCCGAGGGGACTCACCAATGTGATAGAGTCGAGGGAGATCCGGGGTCTTCGACCAATAATTGAAGGGATATATACCCTGCGCGATTCTCAACGATGAGATCAAGGTGTTGAAGTCGAGCATGTGAGAAACAACCACTCGGAGAGGCAATGATGACTCCTCTCAAAATGGTCTGTAGGCACGCACCACAGATGGTGATGAGTCCAAGGCACAGGGACCTCTGGGTTTATCCTCTGGAATAGATGGGCTGTCATCGACAGAGGGAGACCTGCAATTAGCAAGGCAATGATGTTTCCTTGATAGGAGCACGAGGTGGAGAACCGAAGTGTGAGAGTACTGATGGTAGGACTATCATACTGTGGGGGTGGGGGGTAACTAGGCAAGTAGAGTGGGTGGACTCAAACTTCCTTTGTTCAGAGTATGATGACGAGGGATGATCGGAAGCATATAAAACTGACTGGTGGGAAAGGGATCATAGTTGTAATGGATCAAGGATAGTGACTGGGATGAGTGATACTCAAGGTGGTGTAGATGGCAGGAGACTGCAAAATACTCTGAACAAAGGAGACCTGATTGGGGGTGCTGCCGATATGATCGATCATAGTGCCGAGAGGCACGGGTGGACTTCTTAACGGGTTAAGGAACGAGAAGAAGTGTGTTCAAAATGGTACTGTCATGTGGATTTATACGAGCCCAGGACAGTTCATGCTCGTGATTGCTTTCAATTTTAAGGAGTCTGAAAGCGATAAGAAGACTCCGAAATGATGGAATGGTACTGTCGTGTGGATTTGTACGAGCCCAGGACAGTTCATGCTTGTGGTTGCTTTCACTTTTAGAGAGTCTGAAAGCAATAAGAAGACTCCAGCGGGTTGCTTTTTCATGTGTTAGTCTCCAAGGCCCGAAGAAGCATAAAAGGATGCAATGAAGAACTCTTCTATCCGGTGTGACTAGAGTATTCCTTTTTCGTAATTAGTCTACTAGGTCCGGAAAGGGTTAAACTTATACTAGATAGATGCCCTTTCAGGTACTTTAACGAGCATGAAAGGAAGAAAGATTGCTCGACGATCTTTTCATTATTTTAGGAGTCAGAAAAGAGCTTAATAGAAACTCCCTAAGTGCCTTTTTCGTAAAGGACTTGTCCGGCCCGAAAAAGGGATAAAATTATACTGAACAAAAGGAATGGTCAAGCAAGGAGGAAGTGCTCAATCAAGGAACATTGATGATGACCAAGAACAAGGGTAGGGGGGGAACACTAGTGGGCCTCCTTGCAGGATAATGAATGGAAAAATAACGAAATAATTGCAGTATGAAAGGAGTGAATGGCTCATGTAAAAATGTGGAACAATCTGATGGCGGCCGATGTGGTGCGTAAACCGAGGCAGCAATGTGTCGAGACAAAATGTTGAAATTGTAACTACTGAGAGCAAGAAATGATCTCAAGCATCATCATGAGATCGGAAAACTAGATCCAACAATATAAAAAGTGTCAAAAATGGATAACGACCGATGTGGCGCACAAACCGAGGCGATAGGGGGCGTTTTGGAAAAAATACCCAAAAAATATGGGGGTGAGAGCGAGAAATGATCTCAAGCATCATCACAGGCTCGAAAAAATGAATCCGATGAAAAATATATAAAAAATGGAGAGCAGCTAAAGTGGCATGCAAATCGAGGTGACTAGGGGTGTCTAGAAAAATGCTCAAAAAATGATGCAAAAAAATAAGAAAACGAATCAACCATCATGACGGTCTCGTCGTGCTGGTTCCAGTGGTGGAAACGATTTCAAAAATGGACTCCGTATGGGTTCAGAATGGCCAAAACAAGAAAAAGTCAACGGACTATAAATAGTAAGTGGGTCCAACATGACAAGTGTCATTTGGACTTGTTGACTTTGACTAGAGATCAGAGTGGACCAGAGCTTAGGTGGTGTTTCTGGATGATCCGATCGACCGTTTTGAGATCCGGGAGTTACAGGTATTCCGATAAACTCATACCTGCATTTTTCATTGGGTTCGGAGGGGGGGGGGGGTAGTGGGTCCCAGGGGGTTTTTTGTACGGTCCACGTGGGGTGGACTGTGGGTTTGTGGGGTATAACAGTGGTCAGGGACTGCGGGTTCCGGGTCTGAGCACACAGCCGGGGACCGCGCGTTCTGTGTCGGAACATGCGGGCCTGGACCGTGAGTTCTGAGGCTAGACTTGTGGTTTGGGACCACGAGTTTGGAACCTATAAGCGCAGTCCCGGACCGCAACTATATTCCTGACAGCCACAGTCTGAGACCACAGCAAGGGGTCCTAAAGCCGCGATTGGGATCGAGCTTTAGGGTTTTCCCGAGGGGGGGGAAGGGTTATTTCTTTGACATGAGTCTGATGAGTGTGCATTGTGTGATTGACAGGATGCCATTGATGTTGTGGCAAGAGAGAGAGGTCCCGGATGATATAGTGGATATCATCCGGAGGGATCGGCATGTGCGGTCTACTTTGGGGTTGTGTGGGCTGCTGAAGTTTGCACAGGTGCCCATGATGCGTTCAACAGGGCTACTGGTGAACAGGTTAGTGAGATTTTGGGAGCCCGACATACATGCCTTCAGGGTGCAGGGAGATAGAGTGGATCTCACCTCGCAGATGTATATTTCTTGATAGGGTTTCCCTGTCTAGGTAGGGTGGCTGATCCACAGCCACGAGTATCTGCAGACGTGGATATCAAGGATATGTTGGAGCATTATTGCGTTCTGGAGGCTAGAGTGCAGAGGAATGCACTCCAGATTATGGACCTGTGGGAGCCATCAGTACAGGCGATCGCGGCATGCGTGGTTCGGGTTTTGGGGTCCCAGTCGCCCGTGCGGGTGTCGGGGGACCAGATGCAGCTAGTGGAGCGAGTGTTGGATGGCATGTACTATGACTGGGGCCAGATGTTCCTCACTTGTGTTCAGCGGCAGTTGACCTCAGTGAAGGAATCTGGCAAAGGGTTCTGTTATGGATCCTTTCTGTGTGCCTTCTTCATGGAGAGGGTACCTACACTATGGCCGCGGGTGCTGATCAGGGCAGCAGGACCTATGGAGCTGCGCATCGTGTGGTGGGGAGAGATGATGTGACGATGAGGTGGTGGTGAGGTTGGTAGGTACTTCACCCAGGAGCTCTACCTATAGTGGTTGTAGATGCCGCTGACGCTGGATGATTATCCATACAGAGAGATGGACTACATAGGCGATCCAGAGGCACCATGACAGCCAAGGCAGGCGTGGGGACCAGATGGTATGTATTGAGTTACTTGATTGTTGTTGATGTTAGATTTGGTGTATTATAGGTTTGAGATATTGACATGTTGTTACTGACTGATGGATGATCTGCAGATGTTGGCTTGAGACCACCACCAGGACATGTAGATTGCAGGGGGCATGTGGCGATACCAACCCTGCCGGGCCGAGGGGAGGCGCATCGATGGGACGCTGAGGGGACTCTGGAGTCCATACGGGTGCTGCTCAATCGTTTGCTAGTTGGAGTGACTGATGATGGGTGGCGGGACTTGGATCCGGAGGTGATTCAGGACTGTCTGAGGGCGCCACAGGATTTCCGATCGATCGCGATCCGGGTAGCCCTTTTGGTGGATAGGGGTCGAGAACAAGAGCTTGCAGGAGATGAGGAGCTGCCGGAGGAGGAGAGGGTGAGGACTCGGAGGTAGCTGATGTAGGCAGTGACGGAGGGTATGACTCTCAGTAGGGACTACAGAGGACTCCCCCCTGATTTTGTAGCTATGACATGTTTCTATGAGGCTTATTGATGTATAGATATTTTTTGTATAGTTGAATACGGGGGTACTCAGGACATTTGTAGCACATTCACGTTTATTTTTTGATATATATATGCACATGGATGCACCTTTTTGATAGGATGTTTTAGTGTATGCACATGGATGCGCTTATGGTTTGTTATATGTTTGTACTGCACGTGGATGCAAGTAGTGTAGAATGATGGGCACGTGGATGCCCCTTGTGTATTTTATGTTATGTATTGCACATGGATGCAACATTATGTGATGATAGGATAGGCACGTGGATTCCCCTGTATAGTAATGTGTTTTATGGTATTGCACATGGATGCAAATATGTATGTGATGATAGGCACGTGGATGCCCCTTGTGGGAAATGCAATCTTTTTGGGTTTTTATATATTTTTTATGAGATGATATGGGATGATGATGCATGATGTATGTTTTACATAGTGTGATTGATATGCCAATCTAGGATGTTGTTAGCCATTTGATCTGCGACACTATTTTGCGCTCTTGGGACATGGGTGAATGTTATGGATTCAAATTGTCGGCTGAGTTGTTTTGTGCGCAGGAATTTTCTAAAGAGGTAGGGATCGCACACCTGGTAGCATTTGTTGAGCTGGGAGACAAGTAACTAGGAGTCAAGGAACACATGAAGGTGACATATGCCCATCTAAAGGGCAGCAGTCAGGAGACTGGTCAAAGCATCATACTCTGCCTGGTTATTGGTAGCATCACCTATACATATTCCGTCAAGGTGAATCAACTCATGTGAAGGGGAATATAAGGCCCACGCTGCAGAAGCTAGGTTTGGAGACCAGCGGCTTGCTCCATCAGCGAAGCCAATGTAATGATGTGGAAGATGGTCCATATGTGATCATGCAAAAAATGATGAATGTAAGGCTGCGGTAAAAAAGGTGAAAAACAAAAAGAAAGCAAACTGTACAATACGGACCAATGGGGCCACGGGTTTGTTTAAGGATAAAAGTGTTTAAGATACAACCCATTACGGGGGTTGTGCAAAGGGTGACCTTCTGAGTCAGTTAAAATGTATGCCCCATTTCCGAGGTAGGTCTACACGATGTAAGGGCCTTGCCACATGGATTCAAACTTTCCTTTACAAGTGTTGTCGTGGGCTTGGTCATAGGCAAGAACGAGGTCTCCTTCACGAAAAGTTTGTGGGTGGACATGTTTGTTGTAACCATCTTTGGAACGGTTCTTGGTGACATCAATGATTTGGAGGGTGGCATGACGGTCTTCGTCAGCTTGCTCCAGTGATAGCAGACGTTGCTCGAGTGGGGAGGTGTCTGGGAGAAGCTCGATGGCAATGTGTAAGGAAGGTATCTGACACTCGATGGGGAGGACAGACTCTACACCATGAACTAAATGAAACAGGGTAAAACCGGGTGGCGGTCTTAGTTGATGTACGGTAAGCCCATAATGTAGGGAACAGCATGTGATGCCAATTGGACTTATGCCAGTCAACAGTGCATTGGAGGATGGTTTTTAAAATTTTGTTAATGGCCTCTACTTGGTCGTTCCCTTGGGGGTAGTAAGTAGAGGAATACTGATGTTCAAACTTCAGTAGGGTAGATAACTCGCGCCAAATGGTATCTTCAAAATGTGAACCATGGTCTGAGACCAGCTGTTTGGGGACCCCGAATCGTGTGATAACATGGTTAAAAAAGGGCAGTGGTGTCAGCTGTACAATTGAAGGTGGGCATGGATTCAGCCCATTTGGTGAAGTAGTCGACGGCGACAATGATGTACTTATGGCCATTGGCGGACGAGGGTTGACATTCCATGAAGTCGATGGCCCATTTACAAAACGAACCAACGGTGATGATTGGGTGTAATGGAGTGGGTGGTGCCTGAGCCTTAGGGGCAAAAAGTTGGCAATTATGGCAATGTTTGACCGCTGTGATGCAGTTGGTAAAGAGTGTGGGCCAGAAGTATCCAGCGCGGATGACCTTTTGGGCGGTGGCCATTCCAGAGAAATGTCCTCCGCAGGCACCGCTATGACAGTCATTGAGGACTTGTTCAGCTTCCTTGTGTGTAAGACATCGACGGAGAATCGTGTCAACCCCTCGCTAGTAAAGGACATCGCCCAAGAGGAGATATCGAGAGGCCTGGTGACGGATATGATGACGTCCATCACGAGTTATGTTGGGTCAAAACTTCTGTGTGTGAAGGTATAACAAAATATCACCGTACCATGGGTCATCAAATGAGATGATGAACAAGTGATTGTCAGGTAACTCATCGGAGATTTGTGGGGATGGAAAAAGGGATGGGAGATCGGTGATGAGCTGGGTAAGTGCAAGGGATTTAGTGCTCTTAGGGGTTGTGAAAGTGAGGTCATATTCTTGGAGGATAATTACCCACTTAGCAACGCGACCTTGTAGGAGGCGTCGGTTCAAGAGATAAACCATGGGGTTGGAGTCAGCGACAACTGTGGTATGACTAAGTAAAATTTAATGTCACAATTTTTGGACGGAAAAGACCACAACAAGGGCTAGTCTTTCCTCATACGGGTAACGTAGGGGTGGTCCAGACAAGGTCTGGCTAACGTATTAAATGACATGCTCCTGGCGAGCAGCGTCTTCTTGAACAAGGACTCTGGAGACGGCATGATCGGATGCCGAGACGTAAAGGATGAAGTCTTGAGAGAAATCCGGAGGGGAGATCAGAGGGGCTTGCGTGAGAGATTTCTTAAGGGCTTCGAATGCAGCTTGCTCTTGGTCATCCCAAACAAAGGGTATGTGAGTACGAAGCAGGCGTAAGAAACCATGAACTGTGGTGGCATAATCAAGAACGAAGCAACGGAGGAAATTAGATCTCCCCTACAGACTCTGGAGCTGTTGAAGCATGTGAGGAGCAGGAAGGTCTATGATGGCTTGGACTTTTAGGGGATCAACATTGATTCCTTTATGGGAAACAATGAAACCCAACAACCGGCTTGCCGGAATGCAAAAGACACACTTGTGAGGGTTCAAGCGAACTTGATATTTGCGACAACGCAGAAATATTTTCCGGAGGTTGTTAAGGTGGTATGATCGTTTCCGGGAACGAGCTGTAAGGTCGTCGAGATAGACTAATAGGATATGAACCAAGTCGTGAAAACAGAAGTTCATGGCCCGCTGGAAGGTGGCACCAGAATTTTTGAGGCCGAAAGGCATGACGCGATAGGAAAAGGTTCCCCAGGGGGTGGTAAAGGGAGTCTTGTATTGATCCTCTTTGCAGATCTGAATCTGGTTATATCCAGAAAAACCGTCCATGAAAGATAGGACTTCATGCCCCGCACCTGCATCAATGAGTTGGTCAATAAATGGCGTGGGGAAGTTGTCTTTGGGACAAGCTCGGTTTAAATCGTGGAAGTCAGTACATACTCTGATGGTGCCTTGTTTCTTGTTAACAGGGACGAGGTTAGAAACCCAAGTGGTATATGCAATAGGATAAATGAATCCTACTTTGCGAAGTTTCTCAATCTCTGCTTTAATGACGAGGAGCTTTGAGGGATGAATGGGGCGCTGTTTCTGGCGAACGGGGGGTACATCTGGCCATGTATCAATGTGGTGTTCTATAAGAGCGGGGTCAAGACCAGGCATTTCGGTATAGGACTAGGCAAAGACATCACATAATTTTTGGAAAAGTTTTTTGTACTCTCCGATCTCATACTCACTGCAGGAGGCGCCTAATGTAATGATTTCAACAGCACCGGGTGGGTTAGAGATATCGATGTGGATGACGGGTGAGATGTTGGCCATGTTACCTTCCTCAAAGGCATCAGGAGTGGGAATGGGATCCTTAAACCAATCAACTTTGGTGGGGAGGAAATCTTTGGACTCAACCGCAAATTTGGTGGCTGTGGTGGAGGAGGACTCTTCTAGGAGGAAGTAAGAACGATGGTGCATGTCTTCCCAGGAGTAATCCAGGGCAGTGAGAGCCTCTAGAATCTCCTCATCATTGCAAAAACTTTGAGTTGTCAAATCGGTTGACGAGGGAGTGGTAGTAGAAGAGATCATATAGATGGTATTAATCTCACCGGATGAGGGGGATACTGGGGGGTGGATCGCCTCAATTGTGGGGGGCGCCGTCTCAAGGTCCAAATTATTCATGTCGTAGAGAGCTGCTCTATAATCTGGGAGATCAGGACAGTGATGTGAGTAATGGCCGTAAACACCACATATTGCACAAGGGTGGTTGGTACGCAGTGATTTATCATGAGGCTTAGGGGTTGGATCGAGTTGGACAACCGGGATGTTGGGGTCGTCATTAAGCATTTGCATGTGCTCTTGTAATGCAGGTAATTGTGGACATTGATGGGTAGGATGGCCTAACTCATCACACAAAGAGAATTTGGGAGGAGCACGAAACACGGGGGGTTTTTAACTGTTTTGGGTGGGGGTACAACAGTGTATGGTTATGGGCCTCTGCCCCCAGTGTGCTTGATAAGAGGGGGTGGATTCGTAGATGACAAAGGGGTAGTGACACCGGGAGGTGGTTGACTAGTAGTGGCGATGGGTTGCACCGGTTGAAGGATGACATTTGGTGTCGGTGGGGGTATGGGAGGCGAAATATACCACATGGTTAGTCCTAAGTTTAACACGGGGAGGCTAAGAGTAGCCATAACCGGGGCGCTTACTACTCCCGAGGGAGAGAATAGGAAGGGGATTGTGTGGATGGGTGTAACACCAATATGACTAGGTACCAATGGTGGTTTGGGTAACAAGGGTGGTTGATTGTTGGGTGTTTGTGCATTGTGGGAAAGGGTACATAGGTCAGATATTTTGGTCGGTGGTGACGGGGGTGGAATGGATTGGAATGTTGAGGTCATCGGCGTATCTGAGTAAAATCCAAGTCCCACGGAGGAAACCAACAAGGTAGTTGTGCCACAAACAAGTTCTTCAACCATGGGGAGAACATTTTCGGGTGCAGCAGGGGCATTGGGATCGTAACAGGTGAGTTGATCGACCTTGACCACGCGTCCGTCATGGGGGAACATCATGGTACGAAAAACGGATGAGGAAACCACCCGCATGGCATACATGTAACTGTGGCCAAGTAAGAGGTTATAGTCAAGTTGGGCGTTGATGACCTCTATGTCAATGAGCACTGTTTTACCAGCCAAATGGATGGGGACATTAGCTAAGAGACCTTGGGGTTGAGCCGAACAACCGTCGTAGGCTCGCAACGCAGTGGTGGACTGCTGGAGAGTAGGGGATCCCAACTTCTTCCAAATGAATGTGGACATAACGCATGTAGAGGCACCTTCATCGATAATGCACCGATGGATGACAAGAATCTGAACAAAGACAGAAACTTGGAATGCTAAAGTGGAAGGCAGGCGTGGTTCGGATTGGTCCAAATCAAAGGCCATCAATCGTGAATCATTTGGGTCAATAGCACCAATGGCAGAGAGCAAAGTCTTGCGCTGTGAAGGATAGTTTTTTAAGACCTCTAATGCAGACATGGCTGCGGCGGACTGGGCTAAGTCATCTACAATGTTGTAATTAGACGCAGCATGACCATTGGGATTATTGTTGATGCAATCAATTGGGAAGCGAGGTGCTTTGGAGGCGCTATCTAGTGGAGCCAGAGGTATACGTAACGACTAATCAGTGGGATGAGCATTAGTGTTTTTGTCAGCGGGAGGGGCTTCAGGGGTGGAGCCATATGAAAGCATTTGAATGGCGTTAATTAGTAGGATTTGATTTCTGTAGTAATGCGACCAGTCTGATTCTGTAGTAGTTTATAACGCACTCTGTAGTGCAGTAACACTGTTTCAGTAGTCCTGTAGCAGCCTTCTTCTAAAGCATATTTTAAGCGTCTTGTAGCTAGGGTTTTCACCCTAACTTGTGCAAATGAGCACCTACTAAGGATAAGGGACTCCTTAGTAGCAGTTCAAAAAATAGTAAATAAAAGCAGTAAAACAGTATGAAATTTAACCTAGGATGAGCATTGACATAAATAATAAAACATGAAAATATGGTAAAAGATTTCTCTTTTTGTATTAAAAGTTACCTCAGGTGTAGAGGTTGATGAAGCCCTTGCAGCAGTCCAAGAGGGTTGCTTCCAAGCTCCAGTGTTGTTCCTTTCTCCTTCTCCAAAGGGTTTTGGAAATGGGCCAAAGGGGCACTCAAATGTGAAAATAGCTCAAAAGGGTGAGCTAGGGTTTCAGGAGTGATTTTGGCAGAGTAAGGATATGGATGATTGTGGATGAAAAATGGGGAGCCTCCATCACCTATTTATAGGTTTTTAGTGGTGAAGGGCTTACCCATGGTTTTGGGCACCATATGGTTTAGGTCAGCTGTATAGGGTTTTTGCTTCATTTTTTTCCTATTTTTCCTCTTTTTGTATTTTTTATTCCCTTTTTAGAGGGTTTTTGCTATTTTTGGAGGAATTTAACTTATTTTGGGGGAAAAAGGGGGGTTTTGGCCTTTTAGAGGCCTTTTT
Source organism: Larix kaempferi (assembly GCA_027924585.1). Classification (NCBI taxonomy): domain Eukaryota; kingdom Viridiplantae; phylum Streptophyta; class Pinopsida; order Pinales; family Pinaceae; genus Larix; species Larix kaempferi. The sequence continues at coordinate 48,809,098 of BSBM01001229.1, forward strand.
AATGGTTTTTTGGCCCTTTTGGAGGCTTTTTAATGGTTTTTTGGCTTTTTGGAGGCTTTTTAATGGCTTTTTAAGGTTTTGGAGGCAAATATGGTAGGAAATATGGACAAATGAGTCATGTAATGAGGGAGATGAGGTAGGAGCACTTTTTGGGTGTTAACAGATTGCCTCCTGATGTCTTAGGGCAGGAGCTCATCGTATGGCCGATAGACATCATAAGTCCTTCATGGTTTTCCTGGGATGTGGAGAGGAGAAGAAATGAACTAGAGTCCGGAACAACGGTCCTGAACAAACTGCGAAAACTGAAATTACATGACCTCAATAATGAATGAAGAATAATCTAAACATATGGACGAGGCGGGCATTCCCATGCTCGTATCAAGATATAGAACAATAACAAGGGGGTCCAAAAGATGGGGACCTGAAATATACATGGCCTCAAATGAGGAAGAATCTCAATATATGGACAAGGAGGGAATACCCATGGTCGTATCTAGATATATATAAAAAATAACAATGAGGCCCAAAAATGGGGGCCTGAAGGATACATGGAGAACCACGGTGTACATCATAAGGGTCCAGAGGGGACACAAATCTGGGACATACTGCTGGGCTGACCATGTCTGAGCTGAAGAACTGATACACTGGAATAACAACAGTGCTGCTGAGTGTGGTACCAGAGGAACTAATGAGCTGCTGGATCATAGTGATGGGGAGTCATACCCTCAATGGTACATTGAATTGGAACTGAACTGGGTACTCAAGGAAGCATATAACTGGATGGCTTCCGAATATAATCGCCAACACAACCCGGACATCCACGGGAACATATAACTAGGCGTTCCGAGGGGACTCACCAATGTGATAGAGTCGAGGGAGATCCGGGGTCTTCGACCAATAATTGAAGGGATATATACCCTGCGCGATTCTCAACGATGAGATCAAGGTGTTGAAGTCGAGCATGTGAGAAACAACCACTCGGAGAGGCAATGATGACTCCTCTCAAAATGGTCTGTAGGCACGCACCACAGATGGTGATGAGTCCAAGGCACAGGGACCTCTGGGTTTATCCTCTGGAATAGATGGGCTGTCATCGACAGAGGGAGACCTGCAATTAGCAAGGCAATGATGTTTCCTTGATAGGAGCACGAGGTGGAGAACCGAAGTGTGAGAGTACTGATGGTAGGACTATCATACTGTGGGGGTGGGGGGTAACTAGGCAAGTAGAGTGGGTGGACTCAAACTTCCTTTGTTCAGAGTATGATGACGAGGGATGATCGGGAAGCATATAAAACTGACTGGTGGGAAAGGGATCATAGTTGTAATGGATCAAGGATAGTGACTGGGATGAGTGATACTCAAGGTGGTGTAAGATGGCAGGAGACTGCAAAATACTCTGAACAAAGGAGACCTGATTGGGGGTGCTGCCGATATGATCGATCATAGTGCCGAGAGGCACGGGTGGACTTCTTAACGGGTTAAGGAACGAGAAGAAGTGTGTTCAAAATGGTACTGTCATGTGGATTTATACGAGCCCAGGACAGTTCATGCTCGTGATTGCTTTCAATTTTAAGGAGTCTGAAAGCGATAAGAAGACTCCGAAATGATGGAATGGTACTGTCGTGTGGATTTGTACGAGCCCAGGACAGTTCATGCTTGTGGTTGCTTTCACTTTTAGAGAGTCTGAAAGCAATAAGAAGACTCCAGCGGGTTGCTTTTTCATGTGTTAGTCTCCAAGGCCCGAAGAAGCATAAAAGGATGCAATGAAGAACTCTTCTATCCGGTGTGACTAGAGTATTCCTTTTTCGTAATTAGTCTACTAGGTCCGGAAAAGGGTTAAACTTATACTAGATAGATGCCCTTTCAGGTACTTTAACGAGCATGAAAGGAAGAAAGATTGCTCGACGATCTTTTCATTATTTTAGGAGTCAGAAAAGAGCTTAATAGAAACTCCCTAAGTGCCTTTTTCGTAAAGGACTTGTCCGGCCCGAAAAAGGGATAAAATTATACTGAACAAAAGGAATGGTCAAGCAAGGAGGAAGTGCTCAATCAAGGAACATTGATGATGACCAAGAACAAGGGTAGGGGGGAACACTAGTGGGCCTCCTTGCAGGATAATGAATGGAAAAATAACGAAATAATTGCAGTATGAAAGGAGTGAATGGCTCATGTAAAAATGTGGAACAATCTGATGGCGGCCGATGTGGTGCGTAAACCGAGGCAGCAATGTGTCGAGACAAAATGTTGAAATTGTAACTACTGAGAGCAAGAAATGATCTCAAGCATCATCATGAGATCGGAAAACTAGATCCAACGATATAAAAAGTGTCAAAAATGGATAACGACCGATGTGGCGCACAAACCGAGGCGATAGGGGGCGTTTTGGAAAAAATACCCAAAAAATATGGGGGTGAGAGCGAGAAATGATCTCAAGCATCATCACAGGCTCGAAAAAATGAATCCGATGAAAAATATATAAAAAATGGAGAGCAGCTAAAGTGGCATGCAAATCGAGGCGACTAGGGGTGGCTAGAAAAATGCTCAAAAAATGATGCAAAAAAATAAGAAAACGAATCAACCATCATGACGGTCTCGTCGTGCTGGTTCCAGTGGTGGAAACGATTTCAAAAATGGACTCCGTATGGGTTCAGAATGGCCAAAACAAGAAAAAGTCAACGGACTATAAATAGTAAGTGGGTCCAACATGACAAGTGTCATTTGGACTTGTTGACTTTGACTAGAGATCAGAGTGGACCAGAGCTTAGGTGGTGTTTCTGGATGATCCGATCGACCGTTTTGAGATCCGGGAGTTACAGGTATTCCGATAAACTCATACCTGCATTTTTCATTGGGTTCGGAGGGGGGGGGGTAGTGGGTCCCAGGGGGTTTTTTGTACGGTCCACGTGGGGTGGACTGTGGGTTTGTGGGGTATAACAGTGGTCAGGGACTGCGGGTTCCGGGTCTGAGCACACAGCCGGGGACCGCGAGTTCTGTGTCGGAACACGCGGGCCTGGACCGTGAGTTCTGAGGCTAGACTTGTGGTTTGGGACCACGAGTTTGGATCCTATAAGCGCAGTCCCGGACCGCAACTGTATTCCTGACAGCCACAGTCTGAGACCACAGCAAGGGGTCCTAAAGCCGCGATTGGGATCGAGCTTTAGGGTTTTCCCGAGGGGTACATAGGTCAGATATTTTGGTCGGTGGTGACGGGGGTGGAATGGATTGGAATGTTGAGGTCATCGGCGTATCTGAGTAAAATCCAAGTCCCACGGAGGAAACCAACAAGGTAGTTGTGCCACAAACAAGTTCTTCAACCATGGGGAGAACATTTTCGGGTGCAGCAGGGGCATTGGGATCGTAACAGGTGAGTTGATCGACCTTGACCACGCGTCCGTCATGGGGGAACATCATGGTACGAAAAACGGATGAGGAAACCACCCGCATGGCATACATGTAACTGTGGCCAAGTAAGAGGTTATAGTCAAGTTGGGCGTTGATGACCTCTATGTCAATGAGCACTGTTTTACCAGCCAAATGGATGGGGACATTAGCTAAGAGACCTTGGGGTTGAGCCGAACAACCGTCGTAGGCTCGCAACGCAGTGGTGGACTGCTGGAGAGTAGGGGATCCCAACTTCTTCCAAATGAATGTGGACATAACGCATGTAGAGGCACCTTCATCGATAATGCACCGATGGATGACAAGAATCTGAACAAAGACAGAAACTTGGAATGCTAAAGTGGAAGGCAGGCGTGGTTCGGATTGGTCCAAATCAAAGGCCATCAATCGTGAATCATTTGGGTCAATAGCACCAATGGCAGAGAGCAAAGTCTTGCGCTGTGAAGGATAGTTTTTTAAGACCTCTAATGCAGACATGGCTGCGGCGGACTGGGCTAAGTCATCTACAATGTTGTAATTAGACGCAGCATGACCATTGGGATTATTGTTGATGCAATCAATTGGGAAGCGAGGTGCTTTGGAGGCGCTATCTAGTGGAGCCAGAGGTATACGTAACGACTAATCAGTGGGATGAGCATTAGTGTTTTTGTCAGCGGGAGGGGCTTCAGGGGTGGAGCCATATTGGTTCCGACGGGTTTAAAGGTTGACATCGGTGAATGACATCATTAACAAGTGGTGTGTACCTGAGTCTAACATGGGTTGATCAGGAGCAGCATAAGTGATTTGATATTGTGGTGACGCATTTCCTTGAGGGGGAGCCAATGGCTAAGTGTTCACTATGCCTTGGGTTGGTAAAGGGTTTTGTAGAACCAAGGGTGGATTCTGAGGTGGTGGGGGGTTGGGTGGTGCCTGAGGAGTCGCGTTCCCTTGGCGGTGGGCATCATCATTCCAAAGTTGCTGAGCTCGCTCCAAATGTGGGAAAGCATGTGTGTAGTGGCCATAGACCCCGCAAATAGAACAAGGATGGTTTGTTCACAAATTAGGATTTTTGTCTTGTTTGGGCGGCCGATCAGGGTTCTGGTTGGCAGGTGCCGTGTTATTGTTGTTTGGGGGATTAGGAGGTTGACCGCCTTGGTCGGGAGGGGGGTTGTTCCCACGATTACGGCCTTTGTCTTGGTTTTGCTGGCCCTGTTGGCACTGGTTATTTTTGTTCTGCTACGGATTCTGTTGGGCATACACTTTCCCTTGGGCAGCAGGTGGGTTCTAGGGTTGTGCAGGTGTGGGAGCAGGCTGCAGTGGATAATAAGTAGGTGGAGGTGGTGCAGCAGCTGAACCTTGTGGGGGTTGCTGATATGTCTGCGGAACGGGTTGTGGGTTTGCTACGGGGGTTGCCTGTGGTGGATAATAAACAGGTTGGGCTTGAGAGGACACAGGAGCTGGTGTAGCCTATGGTCGGTAATATGGCTGAGGTGCGACCGGGGGGGCGTAAGCAGGGGATGCATGACCAAAGCACTGAGGTGGACATGAGGGTCCGTGGGAATGGTGATGATGTGTCATGGGAGCATACGAATTGGTTGCTCTGGAATGGGATGTAGCTTGCAAAAGGTCGGGGCTAGGGCTAGGATGTGCTATGAAAAAGGGCTGGTTATGTGAGGCTATACGACCAATGATGCCATCTGCGGCATGGGATGCCCCCATCGCATCGTGTCGGGAGGAATCACCGCAGGGGGTGTCAGGTATGATGGAATATAGATAACTAGATTGAGCGTAAATAAGGTCAAATTGTTGGGCTTTGAGGATGGCCTCTTCTTCGGACTGGGGTCGTTTGGATGCCACATCCTTGGCAATGACAGGAAGGAGAGATTTTAGAAACCAATCTAAGAAGATACAGTTGTCTAACTTGATTTTACAGAGGCTACGACGTCTATGCCACTCATGAATGTGGTCAGTGATGTGGGTAGCCATGTTCTGTCTGCAAGACAGTAGGATCTCAACTCCTGCGTCATAGCGGACATGTAACTAAAACAACTACAGGAAATTCGAGGCAAGGGAAGTAAAGGTGGCATGGGTCCCATGGGGTTGCTCGATGTACCACTTAGTTGCAGAGCCAGTGAGGGTGCGCTGTAACAGACGGAGGCAGACAGAGTCGTCCACTATGGAGTTGGAGGAACACCATAGATGGAAGGACATAATATGGTTCTGGGGGTCCTCACCTGCCTTTCCCTCAAACTTAGGGATGTCGGAGGGGAGCTTGGTGGGCATGTGAGGCCACGCAGGGTCATGTCTGATGGGATCGTTAGTCAGTCTGGCCAGGTCAGGAAGGTTGAGACTAGCTATGAATGGAAAACTAGTAGAAGGATGTGACATACTAGTGGTTGTGACCATGTTGGGGCCAATGCCCCCGAGTGGAGGGGCTGGGTTTGGGATGTTGCCCCCAGGTGGAGGAACAAAAGTGGTATGGGATGGTCCTGCACCGCCAAGGGTAGTGTGAGTCACTGATAGAGTTGGGATGGGTATGCTAGCTACTGGAATGGGTACAGTAATTGGAATGGTAGATGTGGGCCCCATCAAGGGCATACCCAAAGAAGGTGTGGTAGCTGGTGTGGTGGTGGATGCTCCACCAATGGTCCCTACAAAGAAAGGGTTGGACATCATGCTAGCCATGGGGTTGGTTGGTGCAGTGTAAGTGGGATTCTTGGACTCTGCCTCAAAATCAGAGGTAAAATAAGGGGCACCTAGATCGGGTGACGGATTTCTATGTCGTTGACTCAAGATCTATGATGAGTGGTATCAAATGATGAAGATCTACATCTATGACGGGTGATGTGAAGTGAACCGTGTTGCAGGGGCTCGCCCCAGAGGCACCAAGAATGTCTTGGGGACTCAATGGTGACAAATGGTGTCAAGTATCTGGGGGTTGTGTTGAGTGAAAAACAGCTCAAAAACCCTAATGCAACCGAGTGTGTAGAAGGAGAGCATAAAAAATATGGCACTCAAGCCAACAACCAACTCAAAACACTTACTGTAACAGCTGTGCTACAATAAGTGGAGTATCAACAAAAATGGTCAGAATACCAACAAGCAGTAGGTTTCCAAAAAACAAAATGGACTCACTAGACCAAAGGGAGGTAAGGGAGCATGCAAACACCTAGCTAAATAGTATTCTGACTCAACCAGACATATCCTCTACAATGTGATGAAATCCAATTCAGACAATATGGATAGTAGAGCCAAGTGGCTAAAGATATACCCCTACCGGGAGGGACATCGGGTAGTCAATCCTAGAAGAAAGGAAACTAAGATACCTCGTTCATGACACATCCAGAAAAGGTGAATCTGCAGTTTGGTTATATCGCCATTGTCCCCATACGAGTGATACACCAAGAACTACGAAAGGTATCCTTCAGTTACTGAATGGAGTGCGGTATTCCACTCAGGCCTACGGAACCAGTCTGGCTACTTCAACTCTCCTAGGGGAGAGGCCCTCTGATAAACTGATTGTGACCATGCCAAAAAGTACTAGGGGATTTTGGTTCCCTAATGGACAACAACTATGTCTCAAGTGTAAGCAACCGAGGGGTGTTATTTGGATGCTTATCCCCCCGATCCTACCTAACTACAAGATTCTTATGTGTTCCCCAAGTGGGGTTAGAATGTTGGTTGTGTTAAGTAGTATTTTAGGGCTCACTTGAATTAGGTGACAGAGTGTGTGCGTGTGAGATGATGAACCCAAGTAAAAGTGCCACGGGGTGGGAAACTTTCTAACTAAAAATAACAATGCAGAAATTAAACTTTGAAATGCAAAATTTTCTCTTTTCAATTAAAATGCTGAAATTTAAAAATAATTCTGTAAATGGAACATAAATAATACTGCAGAAAAAAGGCTGTAGGGAAGTATGGTTGTAGATAGGACAGATGGTTGTGCAGGTGCATAAAATATTGCAGCAAAGTGCTGGGTTCAAACAGGTAAAAAATGCAGAAAATAGACCGCGGGTCTATGGCAAATCTGCATAGTCGGATCATGGGAAACAGGTTGATAGTCGCGGGTAGATTGCGAGAATTTGGCTGAAAGACGTAGGCGAACCGCAGGAAAAAGGCCGAAAGTCACAGGCGGATAGCAGAAAAATGGCTGAAAGTCGCAGGTGGACCGCGGGAAAAGGGCCGAAAGTCGTAGACGGATAGCAGAAAAATGGCTAAAAGCCGCATGTGGACCGCAAGAAAAGGGCCGAAAGTCGCAGGCGGATAGCAGGAAAATGGCTGAGAGCCGTAGGTGGGCCGTGGGAAAAGGGACGAAAGTCATAGGCGGATAGTAGAAAAATGGCTGAAAGTCGTAGGCGGACCGCAGGGAAAGGGCTGAAAGTCGCAGGTTGATAGCAGGAAAATGGCTGAGAGCCGCAGGCAGCTCGCGGGAAAATGGGTGAACAGCCACGATCGGACCGCACGAAATAGGCTGAGAGTCACGGTCAGATTGCAGGTAATAGACTGAAAGATGCAGTCGGATCGCAACTGTGGGGACGAAAGACGCGGTTTACGGCAGCCGAAAGGAAAAAACAGAAAAATATTGCGGAAAATTAAAAACGTTTAAAACTATAACCAGAAATTCAAAGGAACACTAGGGGAGTCTCCAAAACTGTAGCTAGGGTTTTCACCCTAGGTTGTGCAAATGAGCAACTACTAAGGAGAAGGGACTCCTTAGTAGCAGTTCAGAAAACAGTAAATAAAAGCAGTAAAACAGTATGAAATTTAACCTAGGATGAGCATTGACATAAATAATAAAACATGAAAATATGGCAAAAGATTTCTCTTTTTGTATTAAAAGTTACCTTGGGTGTAGAGGTTGCTATGAATATTAAAAATTGTATCAAATTAATCATTAAATTATTAATTAGTTAAATTGAAGGGACGTAACCCTTCTTAAAGAAATGCTCCAACCTTATAAAAGGCGAGCTCTTGTAAAGTGTTAAGCATCTTATCAATTTAATAATATATATCTTATTCAATATGGATCTCGCGTCCTAGTTTTCACCGCATTTGGCATCAGAGCCAGGCTTATAGCCAACAATCTAGGATCTTGTCCAAAACGGCCCAAAGAAGTAAAAAAGAAAAAAAAAAAAGAGAAAGAAATAAAAAGGAAAAAGTAAAAGAAAATAAAAAGAAGAAAATAAAGACAAGTAAAAAAGAAGAAAATAGAATATAGAAATAAATAAAAAACAAGTGAGAAGAAGTGAAAAGGAAAAAAAAAAGGTAAAAGTAAAGTTTAGAAGTGAGTAAAAGTAAAAAGTAAAAGTAAGAAGTGAAACCGCACATGGTTTTAAGGTGCACGTGGGTTTGTGAGAAGTGGGTTTGGTTTTATTCCCTAAGAACAAACCAAAAGTGAGATTTGAACTTGGGTGGGGAAGGTAACAATCATTCTTCCCAACCACCTAATCTACACACAATCCACAAAGAAATTAATCTAAAGCAAAATGTTAACCAACGTGGAGATTAATTAATATTAGTCCATAATTGTAAAATATTACAATTGTTTGGGAAATATATGATATTAAAATAATATTATTATTACATTTAAATAATAATAATTATTATAAGGTCAAAGCAATTATTGTTAAAAAAAAAAAAAAATATCCCCCTCTACAAGACCTATGGCGTCATTCAATGAAGAATTGATCAAGCTTTTTGAACAAATCAGTAAGGGTATAATTGAAATAAAAAATTCTATTAACAATTTAACACTTACAGAAAATGAAGATGTATGTGAAAATTCCGTAGAAGAAGTCACTAAAACTAAGGTAAAAGAAGAAGATGTAGTAGACCATTATGTCAACCATGATGAAAGTAATGGCATTGATCAAGATAATATGCAAGACAAATATACCACACATCCAATTAATGAAGAAACCAACAACGAAATATTTGATAAGGAGGAAGATACAAAAAACTATTATGTCAACCAAGAAGAGAGTATGGATCTTGATCAAAATTGCAGCAAGAAGCAAGTCAATTATGCAGTCAAGTATCTGAAGGAAGTTGTATGCACAAAGGAAGAAAATACAAAAGAACTTTTGATAAAGACTAAAGAAAAGGGTAGTAATGAAGATCAATACATCAACAAGAATGTCACATACATAAACACACGAAGAGAAGATGTCATCATAAGGACCGCTATTAAGAACATTAATAAGAACAACTATAAGGTTAATTGGAATAACAACATGAAAATAGTTATTATGGGAAAGTTGATCGAGTCTGTTCAATTAAGAACAAAAATAGTTAAAAGTAACAACCAAGCAAGCAGTAAAAACATAAACAAAACTTCACCAAATATAGATTTAATACAGATTCTGAAGCAAAAGAAACAAAAGGAAGCAATGGTCGTAATCAAAATCGCACCTCTCAGGTCATCAGTGCGACATAGAGCCAGAATAAAAGACGATATTAGGAAAATACTCAAGCTTTGAGGACAGAGCTTTCCTAAGGGGAAGGCAATGCTATGAATATTTAATTAATATTATTAATTATAAATTAATAGTTTATTAGGTTACTAGTGAAAAGGCGTAACCCTTCACTATGTTTCTTCAAGCCTTATAAAGGCCATCTTATTGTAATATTTTATCCTATCATCTAATATATTATTCTTATCTTATCCAATATGAGAGTCGGATTCGACTATTAATCTAGTGAAGCGTTAAGCATCTTATCAATTTAATAATATATATCTTATTCAATATGGATCTCGCGTCCTAGTTTTTTGCCGCAGAGGTTGATGAAGCCCTTGCAGCTGTCCAAGACGGTTGCTTCCAAGCTCCAGTGTTGTTCCTTTCTCCTTCTCCAAAGGGTTTTGGAAATGGGCCAAAGGGGCACTCAAATGTGAAAATAGCTCAAAAGGGTGAGCTAGGGTTTCAGGAGTGATTTTGGCAGAGTAAGGATATGGATGATTGTGGATGAAAAATGGGGAGCCTCCATCACCTATTTATAGGTTTTAAGGATATGGATGATTGTGGATGAAAAATGGGGAGCCTCCATCACCTATTTATAGGTTTTTAGTGGTGGAGTGCTGACCCATGGTTTTGGGCACCATATGGTTTAGGTCAGCTGTATAGGGCTTTTGCTTCATTTTTTCCCTATTTTTCCTCCTTTTGTATTTTTTGTTCCCTTTTTACAGGGTTTTTGCTATTTGTGGAGGAATTTAACTTATTTTGGGGGAAAAGGGGGGGTTTTGGCCTTTTGGAGGCTTTTTTAATGGTTTTTTGTCCTTTTGGAGGCTTTTTAATGGCTTTTTGGCCTTTTGGAGGCTTTTTAATGGGTTTTTAAGGTTTTGGAGGCAAATATGGTAGGAAACATGGACAAATGAGTCATGTAATGAGGGAGATGAGGTAGTGAGCACTTTTTGGGTGTTAACACATCTATATCCTAATGTACTCGCATTGATTTTGAAACAATGACCCGGATCTTAAAGCTTAGGCACTCTCCCATTATTATGGTTGCTCATAAAGATTGCTTACTTTCAATACGGTGGTTAATTAATGATATTCACTTCTTGAAATTCTGATTACTTCATAGCATTAGATAATGGTATTCTGAACTTGGTTTTGGCAATTAAATAGGTTAGACCAAACTTCTCATTTTATGCATTTGATTTGCAGTTATTGTTTCTTAGATTAAAGATCCAACTTTCATTTAGAATAGATATGCTATGTTTTCAGTATTCACTTCCATAGTCTTAATTCTCTATCTTTCAACAAGTCAATTCTTAGGAACATATTTATTGTTTTGAGCATTTAAATTCTTTAATATAGATTTGTTGTCCTCAGTACTTGAACTTCTTAGCATAGGTATCTTTCAGCCATAGATTAGGCAATCATTTTCCATCTTATTTGATTTCTTTTAGGCAAACTTTAAACACTGATACCAACACCCAACCACGACAAAGACTATCCTATAAGAGCACATATAGTGCCTGCACCTCTAAAGTTTGTACGTCCCCCGGGTTGATAATTAAAGTAAGCTCCTAGTTTAGCTTCCCTCATTAGGCATCCATTCTGAGAGCTCACCAATTTTTGGCATCGTTGCCAGGGAGGTGCTAAATCTTTTAGGAGACATCTTCACTAAACATAACAAAAAGAAAAAAATCACATAAAAAAAACAACAACATAAAGATTTTACCAATGAATGCCTCGTCAACAAAGGGATAAGTTTGGACGCTTAATTCCTAAGTGTCCCATGATCAACAATGGTAACAACAGTTCTGACAACTATCAGTTTGAATTTCTAAACTCTGAAAACGAAACTGACTCCACATATGATCCAAACATAGACAACTTCTCTACTAGTTCCAGCTCAAACACCACTATGGCAAATGAAGAAGAGGAACCTAGGGAGCTATTCACCTTCCCCGTTAGCATACCTCTTGGAGATGCTAGGATGAAGAATATCAACCCTAACAATTTTCCAAACTTCCATGGATTGACTTCAGAAGATCCCGACACATTCCTATTTGAATTTGAGGTAGTTTGCAGATCCTTTGATTACACTATGAATGCACAAAAGCTGAGACTTTTTCCTTCCACACTGAAAGATTTATCATTTAGGTGGTTCATGAGTTAAGAAGGAAATAGTATTTTCAGTTGGGACCAGATGAAACAGGCATTCCTAGAAAAAGATAGGGACTTCTGCAAAGCAAAGGATACAAGGGATGAAATATTTAGGATGCAGTAGGGAGACCGTGAATCCTTAGAAGACTATGCTCAGTGTTTTCAGCTCAGCTACAAATGAGCTAACCATTGCAACCTAGACCCTGAATCACTGAAACTTGTCCTTCTTAGAGGGATCAAAGAAGAGAATTTTCAGATCTTAAACCTCTTAGAAGAGGGAGACATATTTCAGAAGACCTATGACTAGATACTATAGATCTTCAAGAACCATTCTAGGTCTAGGAAAATCAAGAATGGGACAAGAGATACACATCTACCCATAGGACCCTCATCATCTTCAGGACCCAATCTTACAAATTAAATCTGATTTAGGAAACCTGCTAGATGACATGAAGATCGACATCATACAATCTCTGGCCATGCAACTTGATGCACTTCAGATAAAAAAGAAGCATGATGAAATTAACCAAGCCTTGGCAGTATTTTGTCCTCGTTGTAGAAAGAAACATGAGAAGGGGCAGTGCACTTTAAACACCATAGAAACATGTGGTCTCTGCACTGACGACCACTCCACTGATAAATGTCCCCTCTTACCCTCATGTAAGGCTGCTATCCAAGATCCCACAGAAGATGGAGCAATAGAAAAACTCTGTTTTATAAATCAAAGGAGGAGTAATTTTGTTAGACCATACCAACCTAGAAATCAAGCCTACTATAATAAGGGTCAACAGAATTGGAATTTTGCACCAACTCCATGGAAAGCACAGCCAAATCCAAACCAATGGTAGTAAAATCAACAGACTTATCAGCATAATCAACAAACTTATCAACCATCCTATCAACAATCTTATTACCCACCATCTTACCCTCAATACCCCCCACCTTTCCTCCATCAACCATGAATTATGCAAATCAATACCCCCATCCATCAAATTGGAGAGACCCATTACAACAGCCACTTATTATGCCATCCCAACAAACTCAACCACCCCCCAAACCCCCACCAATTCCATCCCAACCCATCCCAAACCCTAATAATAACAGACCTCCACAACAACAATAGACTTATAATGCTGACATCACACAATTCCCTACCTATGTCCTATACACCATGGAAATAAACAAAATAAACCTCAGATCTAAAAAAAAGTTGCAAAATACATCCACACATAATATCCAACAACCTAAGCTCAAGAACAAACAACACAACCCTATGTTCAGCATCCGGATGAACCAAGTCCTCAAGAAGAAGAAACTCAAACACTCCAATGAAACAGAAATCCTCCATTTCAAGAAAAAACTTATACGTTGTACAAAAGAGGAAGAAGAAAATGCAACCTTAAACGAATTAAAGCACTTAAACATCCAGATTCCGATTTTACAATCAATAAGGGATGTGCCCATATGTAACAAATTTATTAGATAAATGTGTCTAAAGAAACCAGGGAGGAGAAAGCGTGATCCTCCAACCATAAATGTAGTAAGACAATTGGCTAATTTGATGTTGGGTATCATTATTAACCCTAAATACCTTGATCCAGGTAGTCCTGTTGTGAACATCACCATCAATAACAAACAAATGAATAGAAGCTTAATCTATTTGGGAGCTTCTATCAACGTGATGACTAAGAAAACCATGATATACCTAGGACCAATCAATGGTCAGACGAACAACTACAATACTCCAGCTAGCTGACACATCCACTGTGAAACCTGAAGGGATGCTCGAATACAGTATGATCAATATTGAATCCTGGGAATACCCAGTTGATTTCATAATCATTGAAGTCAAAAGTAAACTAAGTGGTTATCCAATCATGCTAGGTAGACTGTGGTTGGCAACTGCAGACGCTTATATAGGTTTCCGATCAGGAAACATGACTATCACCAGTGGACATCCCAGGAAGAAAATCACGATTTACCTACCAGGAAGGAAATCTTCAAACTTAGAATACCAAAATTGGACTGATGATTATAACGACACACAAAATCAAAACCTACGACCTGTCCTAACAATTGATGTTGCACTATCATTAAAAGCAATAGATGAAGATGGTCGTATAGATAGGTTCATACAAAATGCATATTCTAACAATGTTGGTCTTGAAATATTTTTTGACACAGAGCAGCAACAAGAAGGCGAAATTTCAACCCCGAACTTAAATAAAATGTGGACAGAAGTGTTATATCTATAAGAACAATCAGAGAAATCAAAGACAATGGAAATTATGCCCGAAAATATGGTCAACATCAATTCCAATCTCAAGCAAGAGCAAGAAGCAAAGTTAATGAAAGTATTATCACAACAACATAAAGCTTTTGCATGGACATATGCAGACATGAAAGGTATACATCCAGATATTTGCAAACATTACATTTACATCAAAGAAATTTCTATCCCTATCAGGAAACCACAAAGGAGGTTGAACCCAGCATTAATGGACATTGTCAAAATAGAACTACAAAAGTTATTAGATGCTGGGTTCATATATCCCATCTCTGATAGCGAATGGGTCTCACCACTGGTTATAGTCCCTAAAAAAGGAGGCAAATGGAGAATATGTGTGGACTACAGAGAGCTAAATAAAGCAACCAAGAAAGATCACTTTCCACTGCCATTTATAGATCAGGTACTGGACACATTACCTGGGAACAAGTATTTTTCATTTTTGGATGGTTTCAGTGGTTACAACCAAATTTTAATACACCCAGCAGATCAATATAACACAACATTTACATGCCCTTGGGGTACTTATGCATACATAGTTCTACCCTTTAGGTTATGTAACGCTCCAGCAACATTCCAAAGGGACATACTAAGTATATTCTCTGAATTCACAAATGATCAAATGGAAGTCTTCATGGATGACTTCACACCCTATGGACAAAACTTTGACCAAGCATTGACCCATCTTGAATTGGTATTAAAAAAATGTATTGATATGAGCCTATGTCTGAGCAACGACAAATGCAGAATGTTAATGCAAGAAGGCATCGTTCAAGGACATCATATATGATCACAAAGGGGGATAGAGGCTGATCAAGCAAAAGTCTGAGTAATTAAAACGCTGCCACCACCTATTAAACAAAGGGATGTGAGAAGTTTCCTTGGGCAAAAAGGGTACTACATGAGTTTTATTGAAAATTATAGCAGAATTGCTTCCCCAATTTTTGCACTTTTCCCAAAAGACACTGAGTTCATATGGACAAACCAATGCATGACAACATTTGATAACCTTAAGGAGAAAAAAATTACAGCTCCAGTACTCTAAGGACCAGACTGGGCACTTCCATTCCACATCCACTCTGATGCATCAGACAAGGAAATAGGGTCTGTCCTCGAACAAGAAAAAGAGAAGAAGCCCTATGCAATATGTTATATAAGTAAAATTTTAGCAGTGGCAGAGTTAAATTATACTATCACCGAGAAGGAATTTTTGGTTGTCATACATGCCATTAATAAATTCAGGCACTATATCACTGGCTACAAAGTCTTTGTTCATACAGACCCTTCAGCCATAAGATATCTAATGAACAAACCCAACACAAGTGCTCGAGTCATTAGATGGCTGCTACTACTCCACGAGTTTGACATCAGGATTTTAGACAAGCCAGGTAAACACAATGTAGTGGTTGACTTTCTATCTAGGTTGACACATGGACAAGACAGTGAAGTAATCAATGACAGTTTTCTAGATGAGCACCTTTTTTCCATATCCACAAGAAGCCCATGGTTTGATGACATAGAAAACTATTTAGTGTTTGGGAAGTTTCCGGAACATTACAGTTATAAAGAAAAAACAAAATTAATAAGGAAAAGTGCCACATACATGTGGATAGAAGGCATGCTCTTCAAACAAGGACTAGATCAAATACTCAGAAGGTGCATTAGAGAAGATGAAGTGCATGACATAATGCATGCCACTCACAATGAATCATGTGGAGGACACTATGCTGCAAAGAGGACAGCCTACAAAATTTTACAAACAGGGTACTATTGGTCAACACTCCACAAAGATGCTTACAAATATGTTTCACACTGTGATGACTGCCAAAGGATGGGCAAACCAACACAAAAAGAAGAAATGCCACTCCATCCACAGATCTCCTTGGAGGCAATCAAAAAATGGGGATTTGATTTTGTTGGTCCAATCAACTCACAGTCAAATCATAAAAAATACATCCTAGTATGCACTGACCACCTCACAAAGTGGACTGAGGTAGCAGCACTAGCTACAGCCAATGAAACCAACGTGGAAAAATTCCTCACTGAGCAAATATTTCATAGGTTTGGATTACTAATAGAACTAAAATGATCCAAAAGTAAAGAAAGAGGTGGCATGAAAAACACCTAAAGGATAAAAAGTTCAAAGAAGGTAACTGGGAACTACTCTATGACTCCAGGTTTCACACATTCAAGGGAAAGCTAACAACCAGATGGCTAGGACCTTACATTATTCAAAAAATCTATGACAATGGAGCTGTAAGGATCATTACAATTGATGAGGAAGAATTCCCCATGATAGTAAATGGACATCGGCTCAAACTTTATAAAAAGCCACAGTCAAAGGAGGTGTTTACACAGGTACCCTACCAGCAACAACTGATGCTGATAGAGAGCATGGAAAATCAATGAAATTAAGTTCATAAAAAATAAAAGGAAAAAGAAACAAGAAAAATGATTAAAAAAAAACATGAGAAACAGGATAGGAAAAATGCCAAATAGAAAACTACGGAAATGATAAGGTAAAACTACAGGGCATCATACATCCCCACTAAGTCACAGCATGCAAACTACAGAAAATCAACAAACAAGCTAGCCAGTCATATATTAAAGTCAGCAGCAAAGATATCATACTATAGAATTCAATCAAGCGAGCCTGCTATTATTCAAAACCTACTACTATTCAAGTGAGCCTGTCATCAATATACAAACGAGCCAGAAATCTAATCAAGTGAGCCCAATTATTTTCAACCATTAAAGCAATCAAGCAAGCCATCCACGTCTACAAACAAAGACAACAAAGGTATCAACTAAACTACATAATTTATTTCTAGCAAACAAAGATATCAAATCACATATATTATTTCACTCGAGCCTGCCATCTATTCAAGAGAGCCAGCATAGATTACAACAACACAATGAACAATCTGAAACCCAATGCAAAAGCATCATCACAAAGTCGAATCAGTAAAAGGCACAAAATTCAAAAGCAACCAATACAGCAGATTCAAATGAATGCAAGGAAAAAGCAACAAGCGCAAGTAACTACTGACATGCCAAAACTTACTACAGACATTGCAAAATCTACTACAGAATCTGCCACGCATAAAAATAGGGCAAGATCATCAAATCATGTACGCTAAAACATTACAAGGTAATCTATAAACATATTTGTTTTATTTTTAAGGTGAAATCATTATCCCACAAGACATTTGTTTTCTGAAGCCGAGGACAACTTCAATCTTCATTCGGTGGCATAGTTCAGTTCAGAAGGCCTCAATAAATCATGATTGCTACCTAAGTCACATCAACCTCAATGAATCATGATTACTTCCTTTGTCATGTCAGCAAATGATAAACCCGCATCTAGCCGCCATACTTCCAAATAATAAGAGAAAATGGAGCAAGATACAATCATGAAATGAAAAGCAAGGCTCGATCAAGCAGAAGGTACAACAAATGCTAATAAGGATAAGTGCGGGAAGACAATTAGGTAAGGCTGCATGATCTTCCAAAAAGCCAGTTTTGCATATACGAAACCTCTCAGAACTCTCCGGAAGTAAGAAATTGGAAGCTAGGGTAGTCACACAGATAGCAATCCATCCCTCGAATCGGTGATCAACCTTGACCATTTGAGGAAAGATAGACACGCTCCAAGTGTTGATTCACTGTTACAGTAAAGGATTTCAGGATTACAAAAGGTTTCAAGAAAAGCGAACCAGAGGAACACAGTGTTATTTATCAGAACCCGCGAATCCTACCAATCATCTGTAACACGGGTTGGATGCCTTTCATCTTAGGATTGAGACGATACAATGCAGGGGTGGCTCTGGAGTTTGCAATAAATTTAAAACATATCAAGGATGAACAGTTCGTCACTCGAGTGAAGGGGTTACGTATAAAGTTGGATGATGAAGTGATTGCCAAGTTCACTGGTCTACCAATGGGCCTGCATTGGAGCAGGGATGAATGGGAGGAAAACCATGAAGCAAAGGCAGCATTTTTCGAGCGAGGAGAGGTCTACGACGAAGATAAAAATGGATTCAAAAGACTCTCCATGCCAGCACCATGGGAGGAAATGGTTGCAATCGTCTAGAAGTACATTACATGCACTTGTAGGTTAAGTTATGTCCCCATTTTTCATTATTGAATTCTAGAACTGTTGATGCACAGGGCCCATCATCCACCGAACAACAACATTAGTATTCCATACTACCTGCTCCAATCTCTAGTAGAAATGAGCAAGAAATTGATTAAGGGAAAGGAGGATGCTTTATCCCATCATGGGTTTATCAAATTAATCGTTTCTGAGGAATTAAAAGCACAGATACCAGAGCTTTCTTGGGAAGAATTTGTGTTGGTATCTGCTGAAGATGTTCAAAGAATGAAGGGAACACCCACACTTTTTGTACCCCTACCGCCTCTACATCAGGGATGAAGAGGAAAATCGACCTGGACAGTGTGGATGATACCCTGGTGAAGATAAAGCATTCACGAGATGACGCCCCCAAAACTAACCCAGGGATTTCTGCTAGTAATCAAGGGCAGAAAAGATGAAGTAAAAGATTCACACAAGCATCTAGAATCCAAATTACCAAGGAAGAGAGAAGGGAATCTAGTCCCATAGTTCAAAATGTGTCTGATGAGGACGATGATATTTGGGTAGATCAGGAGGATCCCACTACACCAGAAGAGCAAGATGAATAGGAATAGTGGGATGCAGAAGAGGAGCAGGATGAACAAGAAATGCAGGATGAGCAAGAAGAACATGATGCAGAAGAAGAACATAATGAACAAGAAGAGCAAGACAACTTCCAGGGGAACCCTCCTGAGCACAATGAAAACCCTGGGGTCGTCAACCAACTCACTGAGGCATGGGAGGAATTAGAAAATCTCAGAAAGGAGTTGGAAACATGGAGAAGTGGATCAGGAAGCCAGCCCAAATCACCCATGTTTTCATCTGAAAAGACACAAATTCTTAACATGCTTCATGCAGGGGAGCTAAGACTGGCTGAACACAAAAATTCAACACTTAAAGAGAAATTGGCTAAGGAACAAGGGGAGCTAGCCAAAAAGGACCAGGAGATTGTTCAATTAAGGGACGTTTTGGCTACTACCACTAAAATATATGATACACTACTGGACCTCAGGCCGCCATCAACAATTTATGCAATTTATCTACAGGAGAAGTGGGGCAAATTCCAGCTCCAAAGGTTAAAACAGGGACTCCCGATATAGATAAACTCCCCCAAAGAATTTATGTATGCATCTCTAAATTCCACAGAGTTGGAGATGGACCAGTTAAGTGAATTTTTCTTGCACAATTTTGTAGTTCCTAGCTCGCCCAACTGGTCTCTAAACCCTTACATGGGTGATTTCCAGCTGAAAGCACTATGTTCATGAATGAATCACGAAATTGAGTGAGCTCAGGACTACCATATTTATGTTGCAGCAAAATGGAAAACCCCATTAATGGTCAGGGTAGAGGAAACTCACCCTAAAAGAATAATTTACAACCATAGGATCCTCACCCAGGATGAGGAGCTGATCTCCATTCTCCTTGCAAAGCAGCAGGAGGTTGTGGCTCATTTTGATGTTACTCTCCAAGGCATACACAAAGAGGTTCATGATTCCATCAAGGAAATATGGCGCAAAGTAGCAAATGATCTAAAAAGAAGAGAGCTCCACTCCCCTCTCAGACTTGAAGATGCTCTTTTCAAAGCCAAAATCTACAGGGAATCCCTAATAAGGAATCAACTCAGATGGATGGGAATGAGGCTAAATCCCCCATTCTTCCTTCCCTTGGTTATTAAGGAATAGGTCAATGAAGAAGAAGAGAGGAGGGCATGGGTCAAGGAGGATCAAACCTTGGGATATCACAGGCAGGAAGGGACCCCCAGGGTAGTAGCATGGGACATCAGAGAGGTCATCGAAGAACTGAATCTATCACCCAAGGATGGGTGAATCCTTCAAGTATGGGGGAGAATGATGAGTCCAAGATACAGGTATCTGATAGTCTTTCCCCACGGCAAAAACACAAGAAAGGGTGAAGAAATACACTTGTTTTGTGGGAGAAATGATTTACCTTGATTATTTAATGAAGTTGTTTTAAAGATTATTCTTGTATGTTTAAATGCGTGTTCAATAAAATAATTATGTGAAAATCGAGTATGATAGAGTAGGTCTACGTACACTAAAGGACAAACATGCAGATCAAGCAGAGGTCTGAAAGATCATACAAAGCTTAGCACCTTTTTCCTAATTTCTACAGAGAACACCTGTTCAAACAGAATTGGCAATTAGACATAGAAGTTAGGTTAAGCATTAGAGGATATCTATATATGGGCCTCTCGGCTAGCGAGAGGATCCTGTTGCCATTTTTGAGAATCATTATTTACATTTTTTATATTGTCGAGATACTCTGATTTATTGACTTTTGTCAAACTACGAAGCTGCTATTTTAATTAAAGGTTTGATGTTGCTTTCAATTCGGCGTCTATAAGTTTTTTTCACTCCTGAGTACGGGTTGGAGAGGACCCCTCCAACACGTAAGTCAGGATATCATATTGTTAAGGTATTTTTCATTATGTGTGTTACATTGACTGAAATCTATATTACATATGAAAGCATTTGAATGGCGTTAATTAGTACGATTTGATTTCTGTAGTAATGCGACCACTCTGATTCTATAGTAGTTTATAACGCACTCTGTAGTGTGGTAACACTGTTTCAGTAGTTCTGTAGCAGCATTCTTCCAAAGCATATTTTAAGCATCTATATCCTTATGTACTCGCATTTCTTTTGAAACAATGACCCAGATCTTAAAGCTTAGGCACTCTCCCATTATTATGGTTGCTCATAAAGATTGCTTACTTTCAATACGGTGGTTAATTAATGATATTCACTTCTTGAAATTCTGATTACTTCGTAGCATTAAATAATGGTATTCTGAACTTGGTTTTGGCAGTTGAATAGGTTAGACCAAACTTCTAGTTTTATGCATTTGATGTGCAGTAATTGTTTCTTAGATTAAAGATCCAGCTTTCATTTAGAATAGATATGCTATGTTTTCAGTATTTACTTCCATAGTCTAAATTCTCTATATTTCAGCAAGTCAATTCTTAGGAACATATTTATTGTTTTCAACTTTTAAATTCTTTAATATAGATTTACTGTCCTCAGTACTTGAACTTCTTAGCATAGGTATCTTTCAACCATAGATTAAGCAATCATTTTCCAACTTATTTGATTTCTTTTAGGCAAACTTTAAACACTGATACCAACACCCAACCACGATAAATACTATCCTATAAGAGCGCATATAGTGCCTGCACCTCTAAAGTTTGTACGTCCCCCGGGTTGATAATTAAAGTAAGCTCCTAGTCTAGCTACCCTCATTAGGCATCCATTCTGAGAGCTCACCAGTTGTTCTGGAATGATCTTAGATGGAATCATTGTCATCCTCCTTCTTTATGTTGATGATATTGTTCTTATGGAAAGGTGCCCCTCCGACCTCGATAAACAATTAAGGATTCTCAAAGATTTTTTCTCTAACATGGGTATGTCTATTAATACCTACAAAAATAAAGTTATGGTTATCAATTCCAAGAAAGACACTTACACTAATTTTGAATATGACAATAACAACTTGGAGGAAGCGTCCTCTTACAAGTATCTTAGAATTGATTCCATCACAAGATCAATTGGAACTATACATTGAGAAAAGGATTAACGGAGGGTGGAAAGCTTACTTTGGTCTAGAAAATCATTGTAAATCAACAAACCTTGTGATGTGGGATAAAAATAAGTTCCTTTTTGCAACTCTCGTCACACTCGCTATCTTGTACAGTTGTGAAGTTTGGGGTTGCAGCATCTCTCAAGAATCCTAGAGAAAGATTTAGCAAATTCAAAAGAGTTTTATCACGTATAACCTCAAAATTAAAAGCAATACGCTCTATCCAATTCTCCTTATAAAAGTGGGTCTTCTCCCCATAGAAAGCATTGCTATGACTAGGTACTTGATGTACAAGAGCATGATAAATAACATGGAAGCATTGCTTTGTTAGTCTATGATCATTGAGGACAAATGTCATTTTCTCCTAGAGTGCCCTACGTACTCCCACATTTGATCACAATTTCCTAATATTTGTTGTCACGCCCCCTCCCGTCATTCCAAACCATAGAGGGAACATGACTGACATTCAAGGGCTTATTTGACAATGTCATCCCCATACATTACTCAGAAATTCATGATAAATAAAAACTTCTGTGTGCAAATTCATACTCAATATAAACACGGCGGAATTAAATCATATTTGCACACACACAAACAGAAATGCATCAGCATATCTATCATGGGAATATGATGAATCAACATGCAGAGAATTCAATCTCGTTCTCATGCTATGCACAGTCTTCATGTCATTTTCATTATTATAATAATTTCATTCCATTAACATGGACAATTAACATTCAGAATAGAACACATAATGATCACAATTTTAACCACAGAGACTACTTATCTTTGAGATGAAGCTATCCAAACAACTGGATATGTTAGAGCAACATTCAACCCAACCATAGATCTTTGTCCAACCTATATTCTTCCAGTTGAGAGATCACCCCCAAGCTGGGTTGTGTATCCACTAAGGAGGAACTAGATGGGTTCACTAGGAACCATGGTTTCACTCAACAGCTATGCTAAGCCAACACATAGTTGGGTTTATCAAGCATACAAAATACAAAGAAGGGAAATGCTAAGACAATGAGCTCAACCACAGAGCTACAGGCATCCCAACATAAAATCAACAGTCATGGAACCCACAATACCTACCACACCCAACACAAGGAAGGTCCCCTTCTCTGCTACACAGTCCCTCAGGTGTCCCTTCCCTCCAGTGCTCTTCAGGGTGGGCATAGAAATGTCCAGCTGCTAATTCCTTGAGATTCTAGCCCTCACTGGGTTTATCAAGCAAACCCAACCTCTGTTCAATCAGTCACACTTGGATTTCTCACAATTCTGTCATCCAATAGCTCAATCCCGTCACTTGATTTCTGGGTTGTAAAAAATGGGTTTTCCAATGGATTTCGAGGTAACTAATACTCTCAATTTCGCCCCAAGGTTCATATATATAGATCCCCCATTGGATTTCATTGTCAATAGCAAATTTTGGGCATTTTTGGCTCTTCAAAACGTGGGTTCTTGCAAAGTTGCGATTTCTGGTTTTTCTCGCTGCTGGGAATTCAAAATGGATAAAAACTGATGCTCGAATGTTCCACAATGGAATGGTAATGAGGAAGAAACAATTCCCATGAGGTAGGGTGACTTGTGGTACAAGAAAAACAGATCCCATACCTACCATACGAATATCTGGGCTACCCATGCTCCATTGAAGCCATGGACTGAATTTTTCAACAACTTCCTTACAACAGAATTGAATATCAGCAAGGAAAGTTAAATGGGTTCTCACAATGAAATTTGGAAGCATATGGTTCATCCCCACAACCCCCTCACCACTCCCTCGTGCAATACACAGGGCCCCTTCTCATTCGTTGCTTCCATAGCATGTTTTTGTATTTTATTGAAATATTAATATTTACATCAAATTACAATATTCCATGGCTTAATAGCACATGGATAACAAAATATCAAATGCTTATTCATTTTAAATAAAATCCGAACATACACTAGCGGGGCCTTGGCCTTTAGGTCCACGCTAGGGAAACATACATCGCATGTATACAATATTTACATTAAAAGCCAATATTTCATAAGGGTCAAAATTGGGGTCATACATTCCCCTTCCCCTTAAAACAACACCGTCCTCGGTATTCTCAAAACTGAACAAAAATGGGAACGCCTCTCTCATGGCATCCTCCAGCTCCCCTGTAGCCTCATCAGGACTAAGGTGCTACCATTGGAACTTTACCTACCCGATGGCTCTGTTCCGAAGCAAAGTGACCTTCTTGTCGAGGATGCGCATAGGCTCTACTTGGAAATATCCCTTGGATTCCACCTATATCACATTCCAATCAATCATATGATTATGATCATGTACATACTTCCTAAGTAAAGATACATGGAAAACATTATGAGCTCTTATGTTAGTGGGCAATGCAACTCTATATGTAACTGGTCCTATCCTATCTAGGACTTCAAATGGCCCACAATATCTTGGTGACAACTTGGCACAACTCCCCAACTTGAGAGAACTCTTCCTTGGTTTCACTCTCAAATAAACATGATCCCCAATCTGAAATTCCTTATGCACTCTTTTCAAATCTGCATAACTCATTTGCCTATCTTGAGCTGCCTTTAAATTCTGCTTGATCTTAGCAACTTCTTGTTCCATTTCCTTTATCATCTATGGTCCAAGTACTACCCTGTTCACTGGGCTATTTCAATTCACTGGAGTCCTACATCCCTTGCCATACAATGCCTCAAATGGACTCATCCCCAAGGATGCATGATGTCTATTATTGTATGAAAATTCTACCAAGTGTAGGTAATCTTCCCACTTGGATGGTTTATCCATCACATACATTCTCAGCATGTCTTCAAGAACTTGATTCATCCTCTCAGATTGGCCAACTGTTTCAGGATGATATGTTGTACTGAAATTCAATCTAGTCCCCAATTCCTGAAATAATCCCTTCAAGAAATTGGAAGTGAACTTTGTATCACGATCATAAATTATTGCCTTGGGAAATCCATGCAAGCTAAATATCTCTCGTGAAGATATTTGCAATGTCATTATCCTTATGAGTGGACTTGACTGGAATAAAGTGGGCTACCTTTGATAGCTTATCCACCACAACCATGATTGATTCATGCGTCTTCACTGTCATGGGCAGACCTGTTATAAAATCCATAGAGATCACTTCCCACTTCCATTCTGGAATGGGTAAGGGCTGCAACAATCCTACTAGATGTTGGTGCTCTACCTTGACTTGTTGGCACTTATGACACCTAGAAATGTACTCAGCAATGTCCTTCTTCATACCATGCCAAAAGTATTGATTTCTTGCTGCTATTATAGTCTTCTGATATCCTGGGTGTCCAGAATATGACATTTGATGTATTCCATCCATCACAAGCTTCTTTAAATCTGCACTATTTGGAAAGTACAGTCTTGTACCATGAAAAATGAGAACATCATCATCACCTAGCTGATATCTTGCACATGCTTCATCTCTATTACTCTGTTGCAACTTCTCTTTAATTTGAATGCAAGTTTCATCACCATTTTGGGCTTCAAGAACTCTTGTCTTCAAATCTAATTTACACACATTTAATGCTACAACATGAAATTTTCTGCTAAGAGCATTTGCAACCTTATTCTCTTTCCCTTTTACATGCTTAATTTCAAAATCAAATTCACAAAGAAACTCCATCCATCCAGCTTGCCTAGCATTCAAGTTTGGTTGGTTAGACAAATACTTCAAGATCATGTGGTATGTTCTAAGCTCGAATCTTCTTCCCAACAAATAATGTCTCCACATCTTGAGAGCATGTACTATGGCTATTAATTCTAAATCATGTGTGGCATAATTCTTTTCATGCTATTTTAATTTTCTTGACTCATAGCAAATCACAACTCCTTCTTGCATGAGCACTCCACCTAGCCCTTCAATGCAAGCATCTATGCACACTACAAAATCCTCCTTTGGATCTGCTATATTCAAAATAGGAGCGCTGGTAAGTAACTCCTTTAACTATTGAAAACTTATCTCACATTTTTCAGACCATACAAACTTGATATTCTTTCTTTGCAATGAAGTGATTGGATGAGCTATCTTGGAGAAGCTTTCAATAAACCTTATGTAGTAACCAGCAAGGCCCATAAAATATCTAACATTTGAAACATTCTTGGGAGTAGACCAATCCATGATGTTTGGATGCACTTCATCTACTTTTGGTCAGAGTTTGCATTCCGGTGAGCATATTTTCTTCAAGCCCTTCTTTGTTTTGGGTTATAAATTTTGAATGCTCTTGTTAATGATTGGAATTCCATATTTGTGATTCCATTTCTTGTTTACTTCTGATCTAATACAGTAGAGTTAACATTAGATAGGACATAGATTCTCCTGTCATCTTCTTTCATATGTTAGTTCTCACAATTACTTCGGTGAGAGACATTCAAACAAAGTATTCTTGGGCATCCACTTTTTTGCATCCCCCAAGAGATAAAAATATATATTGGTTGATGGTTTAAGACCATGATCTCCCCCAAGACCTGGGTTTTCCTATCTCCATGACAATCAAAATATATTGCTATTCAAATAGCACAGCTTGGTCAAGTGTTTTCAGGAGTCTTTCATTGCCCCACCAAGAGTTGTACTAGTTAAACCATAAATCGAATGACTCCTTTTGAGTTGTTGGGGTCATACAACCTCAGCCTAGAATTAAGGGCATATCAAATTTTTTTATCACCAAAGGGCATTCTGATGGACAAGATGCCTTTTTTGTCTTTTGATCATCCACCATGTTAAAAGCCCCCAAACAGGCCAGTGGGATTCAGGGTGGTTGTCTGCAATATATTTCTAGAAATGGTTTCTCTCTTTGGCATCATTGGGTGCTAATTGTTAACCAGACTCAATATGTTTCCATCCATATTTAAACATAATCCACACCAACCTCTCAGAGGAATCGATACCCCTACCCTTGAAAAAATATCAGAGCATTCTATAACATAAACCTAGAATTTTTCACTTCCTGTAGACACAAGATATCGAAATTATGAAACATGTTACTATTCTTACAGACCATGATAACATACACAGCAAAATTTTGTGAAAGCATGTGAACATTTAGACAATTTACTTGTTAGTTGCTATTAGAGTCTTTTCTACTAACTGATACCTATAATTACTCTTCTCTTGTTCATGTCTACCTTGATTGAGAAAAAATTGTATGTGCCTGCATATGCAGACGTGCAGACTATTAAGATTTAATATGCTAAGACATAAAATATCAGCATTACATTGCAATACACAATAATAGCATATACAGGATCACTGAAGAAACAACAAGCACAGCATAAACACAAGAGACACAAATTTATCCTGGGAAACCCTCATGGGGTAGAAAACCCAGCAAAGCTTCCTCAATATAGATGACCAGCAATATACAAAGATGCAAACCAAAGACATGATCTCCTCCTCCACCATAGCAGACCTCTCCTCCACAAGTGCGCTACATTCTGAGTGAGGGAAGTGTGTGTATAATGAGGAACACACCTCCTCTATTTATACACATCTCCGACTTGTACTTTATATTAACTAGGTTGGCCCCAACTTTACCACTGGGTTAAACACCCCACTACAACTGACTGGGCCGACCCCACTAGGGTGGTCTAACAACCCTTTGACCCACATAACACATACAGGGCCGACCCCCACTAGGGAAGTCTAATAACCCAAGTTACCACATTCCGATGGAGGAATAAACATCTCCGAATATACAATAAGATCTTCATGGAGGAATGAAACATCTCTGGAATAATAAAGTACAAATATAATATTCTTTGAAGTTACAATATATCAACACTCCCCCTTAACGAGAAGGATATTATAACAGCATCTGCACGAGCAAGGAGTCATAAACATCATACATGATACATCTATAAATCATTGGAAGCTTTCTCAACATCATTAGTAACTCAAGCAGTTACTGGAACATCTTCAATACTGGAACATCAACATCTTCAGTACTGAGTCTCTATCGTCTGCAGCACTCAAACAGCTACAGCAATATCATCATCTGGATCCTCATGATCAATAGAATCATCGTGACACGATCATCAGCATTGTCATCACATGATCATCAGCATCGTCATCACGATCATCAGCATCGTCATCACATGATCATCAGCATCGTCATCACACGATCATTAGCATCGTCATCTAGATCATCACGATCAGTAGCATCATCATCACACGATCATCAGCATTGTCATCACACGATCATCAGCATCGTCATCTAGATCATCATGATCAACAACATCGTCATCTAGATCATCAACATCGTCATCACACGATCATCAGCATTAGTATCCACACCAATACAAGTATACACATCATCAATACAAGTATCAATACATCAATACAAGTATCCTCATCAATACAAGTATCCTCATCACTCAAGTATACACAATAGCAGCATACTCTGCAATACACATGATCCTTCCTTTCGGAATTACGGGATCATGGACAATCCTTCCTTTCAGAATTATGGGATTCTAGTCCATCAACACTGGTGATCCTTCCTTTCGGAATTACGAGATCAATCTTATCACAATCATGTTTAAGACAATCCTTCCTTTCGAAATTACAAGATTTACGGTCTAAGGATGATTAATCCCACTCAATCTCTTTTAAGACAATCCTTCCTTTCGGAATTACGAGATTTACAATCTAAGGATGATTAGTCCCACTCAATATCTTTTAAGACAATCCTTCCTTTCGGAATTACGGGATTTACGGTCTAAGGATGATTAGTCCCACTCAATCCCTTTTAAGACAATCCTTCCTTTCAGAATTACGGGATTTACGGTCTAAGGATGATTAGTCCCATTCAATCTCTTTTAAGACAATCCTTCCTTTCGGAATTACAGGATTTACGGTTTAAAGATGATTAGTCGCACTCAATCTATTTTAAGACAATCCTTCCTTTCAAAATTACGGGATTTACGGTCTAAGGATGATTAGTCCCACTCAATCTCTTTTAAGACAATCCTTCCTTTCGGAATTACAGGATTTACGGTCTAAGGATGATTAGTCCCATTCAATCTCTTTCAATACAATCCTTCCTTTCGGAATTACGAGATTTATGGTCTAAGGATGATTAGTCCCCACATGTCCACTAAGGACTTCATTCTCGGAGACCATACATCTACGGATCAATTCAAGGTACCGAAGTCCAGGGACGATACAATCCCCACCTGTCCACTAAGGACTTCATTCTCGGAGACCATACGTCTACGGATCAATTCAAGGGACCAAAGTCCGGGGACGATACAATCCCCACCTGTCCATTAAGGACTTCATTCTCAGAGACATATGTCTACGGCTCACTTTAGGACTGAAGTCCAGGGATGATCCAATCCCCACCTATCCACTAAGGACTTCATTCTCGGAGACATATGTCTACGGCTCACTTTAGGACTGAAGTCCAGGGATGATCCAATCCCCACATGTCCACTAAGGACTTCATTCTCGGAGACATATGTCTACGGCTCACTTTAGGACTGAAGTCCAGGGATGATCCAATCCCCACCTATCCACTAAGGACTTCATTCTCGGAGACACATGTCTACGGATCAATTCAAGGGACCGAAGTCCGACGACGATACAATCCCTCTTCTTTCTCGGAGACATATGTCTACGAATCCTTTTAGAACATGTGTTCAAGGATGATGCAATCCCGCTTCTTTCTCGGAGACACTTGTCTACGGCTCCTTTTAGAACATGTGTTCAAGGATGATGCAATCCCTCTTCTTTCTCAGAGACACCTGTCTATGGCTCCTTTTAGAACATGTGTTCAAGGATGATGCAATCCCTCTTCTTTCTCGGAGACACCTGTCTATGACTCCTTTTAGAACATGTGTTCAAGGATGATGCAATCCCCTTGTCACCTTAGACCATGTCTAAGGACCATCCACCAACCTTTCTGTCGGCATCACCAATATAGGTATCCACATCATCTACCTCACTGTCGATGCAGGCAATCTCATCATAAGTGATCACATCACTCCCCCGTTTGAGGAGGGTCCTACCAAGCTTGTCTTGGAAAATACTCAAACTTTACTTGAGGTAGAGGTTTGGTTAGTACATTGGTAACTTGTTCACTTGAGGTAGAGGTTTGGTTAGTACATCGGTAACTTGTTCACTTGAGGTAGAGGTTTGGTTAGTACATCGGCAACTTGTTACGAATTCAAACTTTATAGTTCCTTTCTACGCCATATCATGGAACACTGGATTCTCTGCCATCTTGATACGACTCTGTTTGTCACATAGGATCACAGTTGGGTCTATCTCTAAGTCAAACAATCCAGAAGCCATACTGCTTCACAACTAGCAGAGAAACCAGCCATATATTCCGCTTGTGCTGAGAGCCACACTAGACTGCTTCCAGCTAAACCACGAGATAATGGCTGATCCCAGACAATAACATCCTCTCGATGTGTTCTTCATGTCTGATACACTTTCTGCCCAATCAACATCTGTGTAGCCATCCGAATTCATGATCTCCAAGATAGCATAGATCAAAGTCTATCTTATCCTTTAGGTACCTCATCACATGCTTTGCAACTATCAGGTGAACACATCTAGTTTCCACTAGATGCTGACTCAAGGTGTTCACAGAAAAGCATATATCTGACCTAGTATTTGTTAGATACATCAATGACCTAATAATTTGTCTGTATAGAGTTATATTCACTAACTCTGATGAGTCATCTGCTAACAGCTTCAAGTTGGAATCCATGAGAGTGACCATTCCAACATATCAAGTCCTTTTAATATTTCTTGGCATACTTTCCCTAGTTGAGAAAGATTCCTTCTGAGCCTTGCCATACTTCCAGACCTAGGAAGTAATGCATCAATCTAAGATCTTTCATTTTCATTTCTGCAGCCATCTATTTGTGCCATCTCTCGTCAGATGGGCCTACTGATATGAGCCTCAATATCATTCGAACTCTGTGGTGGGTTCCTTCTTGCATCCATGTCATTTGTGTATAGAAACCATATTCAACCTTGTAGCAAGGGTTGAGATCCACATCACCCATGGTGATCATTAACGATCCTGGGTACCCGAACAGAGCTTTTGTCAATTACATTATTAAGATAATGGTCTTATCTAGCCACTTGGAGCAAACATCTCATCATGATTCTCTTCCTCTTTCTAAGAGAATCTTCTAGCCATGAGCCTTCTATAGTGTGTTTGATTTGTAAATCCTTTTGTTGAACATCCATCGCTTGTTCAGTGTTCATCATTCGTCATGATCTTTCCTACAAATCAAAATTAAGTACATGATTAGTAATACTTCATAATCATCAAATCATATTGACATGATAACCTATTATGCATACATATATCATTTACATAGTTATGCAACTATTTTGACCAATACTTTGGCACAACACTTTCCCATATCCTGTATGCATACAGTGGCTATCTAGATGCCTTCCATCTCTACCAGAACATACTATCGAGAGTGTGCATAGCTATAAGCATGTCAGCAAAGAGGTTTCATTCTAGACAAGCAACAATGGAATGTTTGTCCAACTTACCGATCATATGCATATAGGTAGTATACTGTTCAATGCTCTATGAATGTTTACACTTAGCATGATATATTCTAGGAATACAAATATGCATACAACCTATTACAAGCAATATCATTTACTATTTCAAATAACAACTCAAATACTTATCTTTTATGTTTGTGTGGTTGCCTCCCGCTTGATCTTCTATATATCTTTTGAACTTCTATTCATTTTGTACCACTGTGCATGCTCAAGTGTGCACTAGTGTCATCCTCATGATCTCATACACAAACATACATTCATTAGTATATTATAATCTTGAATATGTATAGTCATGATCATAGATAATAAACAGTAGTATTCAAGGTTTCGGGAAAGTCTTCTTTTACTCATGCATATTCTTGTTTGATCATAGGACTCTTTTAGTTAGTTAAATCATCAATCAAGATAAGAGACATAACATGCATAAACCCTTGATTACTAGCTTTATGAATAAGCATAACCAATCATACCAAGTATACTTATATAAGGGATCCTAACACAAGGTAAGATTCTAACTTGTCATAGGAAAACATACATGTATTAGTATACCTTCTTAGTTATGTCTAACATACCTAATCAATATCTTCTTTGTTCTCCTCAATGATTTAGAGATTCTGTGCTGGAACCTGCATATCTCATAATAGAACAAAATCATACATACCTCATAAGTAGAACAAAGATTATGGAGGAGTCTTTGTCTCCATGTTGTCATGGTCATGGAGCTTGATTTGTCTTTCGTGATGTACCTGTATCTTGTTAGCAGATAACATCAACCTCATACAACACCACAGTGCATTAGTACAATCATATAGACCTAATCAATGAATGTCTTCTATCATTCACATGCATTCATACTGTTACTAGGGTGATAAGACAATTCTAACATTAATCAAGATTGTACTAATAAATAATATGAAGATAAACATATTATGAACTTAATCAGGAATCAGATTTCAAGACATACCTGAACCTCCTTAAGTCATACCTGTCAAGACTTCTTGTAGTCTTCTTATGTAAGGCCTTAGCCTCAACTCCCCTTGAAACTTGATCTGGAGCTTGATTAGGGTTTGCTAGAGAAACCCTAAAAATTCAATCTTTGACTTTCACACTTCTGAATGGATGGAAGGATGTGTCTTGCTGAGCTGATCAAACTAGCATACTTCAATTTTGAACTCTCCAAAATTTGACCCCTCAAAATTGCCTTCAAAACTTTTGGGTCTTCTAGACAGGATCCTGAACTAGGGTTTGATGAATCCCACCCTTCTACCCAATCAAAAGGTTCGATTCAAGGCTCTAAACTCTTATTTTTCTGAGGATCTTCCAGCCGTGGTCACAGACTTCAAAAATTCCAACTTTTGCTAAAGCCCTAATTTTCCATCTTTCCGATCAAAATCCCGAACTGGGGTTTGATCAAGCCCGGTCTACTACCCAACCAAAAAATTCGATCTTGGTCTCTAAATTTTGATTTTCATGAGTATAATTCAGCCGTGGACTCCGATTCCAAAAATTATAACTTTCTCCGAAACCCTAAATTCCGGAAGCCATGAATGAAGGTGCTCCAAAAATAATTCTGTTTTGACATAAATATGTACCTGATTGTTTCTGCTGTAACTCCAAACTTTTTAATCCACAGGGTCTAAAAAACTTTTCTGTGGTATCCTGACCTGTCATCTTTCTATAACGACAATTCTGACCTCAATTGGATTTTCTGAGAGAGATTTATGCCAAGTGTCGCAACGTGACTTGTTTATGGGATAAAACGGGAGAGTGAACTTGTACGGCGTGCCACGTATCACTGGTTCAACTTTAGCCTCTTAAAAGGTTTCTTGAGATAGTACAGTCTGTGTACTACCTATCACTTTTTACGAAATTTCATTTGGATCTTCCTAGCCCAAGTTATGACCTTTTTTCCTAGGTCACCTGATTTTGACTGAGATATGGAAGAGGCAGACGCCCTAACTTGTACTAATCATAACTCACAAAGTACAACGAATATGAGGGTTTCCTTTGGACACAAGGTACTTGGGGATTTTTTCTATGAACTGTAAAGGTTTCAGATACTGAACCTTCTCCAAAATGGATTTATAGCGAAAGTTCCACGATGACTAGCTTTTGCTATACAAAACCCTAACCTTCAAATTGTCGCAAGTGAAGCAAGTGTCGTAAGTGCCATACATTTCCTTCCTTCAGGATAGCTCTGATACCATGTTAATATTTAATATGCTAAGATAGAAAAATAGTAGCATTACATTGCAATACACAATAATAGAATATATAGGATCACTGAAGAAACAATAAGCACAACATAAACACAAGAGACACAGATTTATCCTGGGAAACCCTCATGGGGTAGAAAATCCAGCAAAGCTTCCTCAATATAGATGAACAGCAATATACAAAGATGCAAACCAAAGACATGATCGCCTCCTCCACCATAACATACCTCTCCTCCACAAGTGCGCTACATTCTGAGTGAGGGAAGTGTGTGTATAATGAGGAACACGCCTCCTCTATTTATACACATCTCCGACTTGTACTTTATATTAACTAGGTTGGCCCCAACTTTACCACTGGGTTAAACACCCCACTACAACTGACTGGGCTGACCCCACTAGGGTGGTCTAACAAGCCTTTGACCCACATAACACATACAGGGCCAACCCCCACTAGGGAAATCTAATAACCCAAGTTACCACATTCCGACGGAGGAATAAACATCTCCGGATATACAATAAGATCTTCACGGAGGAATGAAACATCTCTGGAATAATAAAGTACAAATATAATATTCTTTGAAGTTACAATATCTCAACACAAACGTGTGTGAAGGAACAAGATCTAAATTAAAAACCCTAAACAAGACAAAAAAAATAGGAAGAATACTGAATTATTTTTTTAGTTATTGATTGATTGCCATTCCTAACCTAACTAGTACTGCAGAGAAATGCTTGTGCTGCTCTTACAACAATCATGAATGCAAGTCTCCATCATTATATAGTTGTTGCAGAGTCGCCTCACCTGGTATGCAACTTTAGCTATTTATGCAATTGATCCTTGCTCATGTCTAGTGATTTTTGTCATTTTTTTGCAACTGATATTGGACTGCTATTCTCAAATTTCAAGGTACATTACTTGCCAGTCTTGTTATTGTTCTCGACTTCTAATCTACCATTTCTTTTAGATGGAAATAATTTTGCAATGCCTTGAAAATCAGGATGGAGATAAGGGGCATCAAATTAATGTTGTAGCTGTAGTAATTGTTTTGGCACATCGGTAATAACTAGAGCTTCTTATATACAATCCATGGAAATAAGTATAGAGACCCATCAAAACTCTATGGATTACTTACAAATTCTTTAATTGTATCAAATAGCTCAGCTTAGGCTCTGAATCACGTATATTTTTTACTATCAATGATAAGATCTACCTTCACCATATTTATAAGAGGCAAGGTCTCAAGATGTTATGTATATAACATGTCAACTCATTATAGTAGTCAACTTTTATGTAAATGTTTAGGTCTGTTTCTCAAAAAACAATTATCAACTAGCTATCTCGCAACCAAAAACCTAAGAACTATTAGGTTGCCTAGTTGTTAAATAGCATATACATTAACATGCTACTGAAAGCTCCTGTTGGTAGTTGTTGATCCCATCTAGGTTGTTGTCACACCTCTCCTCAACTGGCTGCCATTATCTGTAATTGCAAATGTATTGCTATCCTCCCGGTGTCAGGCACCGGTTCTCATCATAGCTCCAATGATAGAAACCAGTCCATATCATGCCCTTTAGTCATAGTGTACATCTTAAATACATATCCATCCAACATTAAGCAACAAATAACCCTTAACCACTAACAATAACTACTTCGACTTATTAAACCCTGCTGCAGTAACCATAGTGATCATTGATAAAGATATGCACCTCTAGAGTTAGGTTTAAAACTTCTAACTCTCATCTCCATCTACATGTTCAGCTCAAACACGAGAAACGTAGTTTGATAATAGCTCAAACAAAAAGAAATCAATCGGATGGTCTCATAAACAAAGATAATAGCTAGAGATGTTCACCTGCAATTTCCCTACACATTCTGACAATTGGAGGAGCATAAGCAAAAGTGAATCAAAGATAGATTTGGAAAACTTGCAAGGGGACTAGAAAAAATAATTTACAAGTAATACTAAGCAACATTATAATTCATTCACATTTACAAACAGTGAACCTACTTTAACAGGCTTCCATTTCTCTCGAGTCTCGGTGTAAATTTGTACATGGATTCAAAAGAAAGAGACGGAGCAAAGCATAAAGCACTAGATCTGATCTTTACCTGATACAAAATACAAAGAAAAACCTAGTATCAGGGGGAGGAATAGAGAAATCAACTCCAATATGATCTATACCTTAATACATTGTTGACCAATAAAAACAGCTTGTCCC
Source organism: Larix kaempferi (assembly GCA_027924585.1). Classification (NCBI taxonomy): domain Eukaryota; kingdom Viridiplantae; phylum Streptophyta; class Pinopsida; order Pinales; family Pinaceae; genus Larix; species Larix kaempferi. The sequence goes on from BSBM01001229.1 coordinate 48,845,118, forward strand.
CATAATTGCTGTAATAAAAATAAAAGTAAGGCACAACTAAAAATTAAAAATTAAAGAGAACTCAAATAACAATGGTGTCGGGGTGCTCTGCATGTTCCATCTGGACATGTGTACTACCAATATTGAGTGACTATTATAAAGCATATGGAAAAATCACTAGTAAATATTAGTGCATATATGCTACTGTGACACATCACACTTTCTTTCAAGCTACACACATAACCATTGTTTCTTAAAAATTGATATTTACTACTATTTACAATCATATTTTATTCAGTCCATCGCCAAACTATGTACAACTTACAAGAAACATACCTGAAAATCAGAACTAGTTATGGGCTTAGATGGCAACTTGTCATAACCAACTGGCCAACCCTCTGAGGAACACAATTGTTGATGATTCGGTCACCATTCATTGGAGACCAACTAAATTATGGACTGCATGTTGTCAATGGAAACTCCCTTGATGAAGGGACTTCTAGTTAATGCACCAATGCATAAATGTGACTCAAACATCTTGTTGCACCGAGAGGAGCAAGGTGCTCTACAGCCCAGTATGGGGGAGATGTTGTAAAGTTCGTACCTAACAAAATAATTTAAAAAATTCATGTTGGCTCATAAAATACTACACTTCAAGAAATTGGATCCCTCTCGGTGCTTGATAGATCCGGATTTAAGATGGATTTATGCTGGTTTACTATCAATGATATGATCTACCTTCGCCATATTTAGAAGAGGCAAGGTCTCAAGATGTTATGTATATAACATGTCAACTCATTATAGTAGTCAACTTTTATGTAAATGTTTAGGTCTATTTCTCTGTTCAATTAAGATACTCTTGTTTATGTTTTCTAAGTTTTTATGATGTAGGTGGATGTATGCTACTTTGACAAAATTGGCACTCTTACAACATATGACATGCTATTGTCTTGTTTTATTTTTGTCATTTATAGTGATGTTGATAATTTGCTTTTATCAACTCTAACTTGATGGTGTTTCATCGAATTCTGTTAGGAGTTTCAAGGATTTGTTGGTCTGGATGGCAGCTTGAATTTAGAAATAGACAAAAATAAAGTTCCATAGCATACTATGGAAGTCTTGTCTCCATGCCATGCTCGTGTTTCTGGATAACAAACTGGTATGTTCCTCTTAGTTACCTGTTATGCATTCAACAACTTTACGTATTTAAAAACATTTTTAAATTGACATGTAAAAAGAAAACTTCGCTAGTATCTACCTTTTTTTCTACAATATGCCAATCTACTAAAATGTCCATGATTATATTGTAGGTTGGTGATCCTCTGGAAAAGACAACAATCAAAGGAATTTATTGGATATATACTTCTGATGAAAAATCCATGCCTGGGAAGTAAGTACATGATGCATGAACCACATATTTGTGACTCGTAGAGATAGGCTGTCATTTGTTTCTCTTTTATTTTATATGTTTCAACAGAGCCATAGCCATTGGTTTGCGATTTTGTCATTAATTATTTCTTTTGAAAAGTTGATCAGTTTTGTCCTGGATCAATATTTTGGATTTTTAAAATACTTTTAATAATCGCAATTTCCAGCAAGTCTTTGGAGTAGGAATCCATTTTACTTTAGTTTTGTTGCTTCTTAGTCATTCTGGCATGTGGTTTGAACTTTGATTTCTATTAAAGTGAGTTAATTCATTTGGCAAGTCGAAGAATTTAGTGTGTGAATTTATTTGTTGATATTATCTTCTAGCAGCCAAATTTTGCATAATGCCAATGCCATCAGCCCTTGATTATGATACAGCCAAGGTAATGTTAAATGTTGTGTAGCTTTGGCATCATGTGCACTGCTATGTGTTTCACTGTATGCACCATCGTCTTTCACTTGATGAGGATTTAAATATGAGTGTGCCTTGAAGTTGTTGGTGCTCTGTTTTTTGTTAATTGCAACACCATGGCAGTTTGTTGACTTGGCTTGTAGATTCTTTTTTTTATTAATCTCAAGGGTTAGTTTTTTTTGTCACTTTTCAATCTACATTTTTCTTGACATGCTTTGTGTATTTTGTTCTTCAAGGCATTTGTTGATGAGATTGGCATTCCATTTTTGGAGACAAGTATGAAGAATGCAACAAATGTGGAGCAGGCTTTCATGACCATGGCTGCTGAGATAAAGAACAGGTGCACTTTTTTGTTATGATGTTTTCCAACTTTTTTGTTATGATGTTTTGATAGAGTCCTCATTGTGACATCTTGCTTTTAAGGAGATTATATTTTCTATTTTCTATGAAATACTATTGACTTAACTCCATTTATTTTGTATTTCAGATGGCAAGTCAGCCTACCATGAATAGTAGCAGACCTACTACTGTACAAATGAAAGGGCAGCCTATTGTTCAAAAAAGTGGTTATTGCTCATAAAACAATTCCTAGAATAATTTTTACTACAACCGGTTTTGAAGAAGTGAAGTTGAAGATAATTGTATGTATTTTGGATCTCAGACAGGAAAACGTCTATAGCTGTCGAGAGATCAACAATTGATAGACAATTAAAACAAATTTATTGCAAGTTGGATCTTGTATTCTTTTCTGTCTCTGAAGGGTTGCAGCTTGCTTTTGTTTCTGATAATTTGTACAGCCATGGATTATTGTACTCATGTGTAGTTTGTAAGATCATTCTTCTTTGAATTTTCATCATTGTCACAGTTGAACTGCTATATCTTAGAGTTCTTTTAGTACTTGAAGCATTATTCTTGAATATGTTTAACAATCATTTTGTTCCCATGCAAAATTTGTTTGAATATCATCAATGTCAAGCAATAACAACTTCTTAAAGGGTGTTATCTCAATGGTAGAGCACCTGCCTAATTATAGGCATGAGATTGGTGGTTCGATTCCCCCGTACCCTATCATAAATTAGTGACTAAGAAAATGACTAAATTCACATATATATGACTATTAGCAGCTAATTTCCAGTATCTTATAGTGTGACTAATGTGACAATCAATGACTAAATCAGTGAGTATCAATGACTAAATCAATGAATTTGACTTAATCAGTGACTATCAATGACTAATAAGTCAACCAATTAATGACTAGTGAAATACGACTAGAGATAAGATAGTGGAAATTGGATACTATTAGTCACTGACTCAAAAATAGTCGTTTATAGTCGAATTTTAGTCATTAATTTCTCATTTTGTACTAGTGATCAATGATCAATCCCAGTAAGAAATCAGTGGAAACATATGTGCTGGAGTCATGCACACCCACCGCAAATTTAATGGTTATGACAGGCTCAATGATGGGATGCTCTAAAGACTGGGCATACTCCTCCATGACCAAGGTTTTGACACCCTAGCTTTAGATTTCCTTTGCAGTGGGATAGTATTTCTTGTCCTCTGCAAGAACCATGGTCTTGACATATATTTCCTCTGCAGTGGGACATTATATTTTGTCTTCAAATGTTGCATTAAAGGCGTCATATGTATGAATGGATTCCATTTGTTTGGTGCTCTATTTTTTTTATTTTTTATTTCCCCCTTAACAAAGGAAAGGAAATCATGTGGTCTATATAGATGGGAAAAGAGAGAGCCCTTACAAAATCATATGTCTTCCATCGAGAAAATCCTGCAATTATCTTTAAGACGCATGTTTCAATCATCTTCAAATCTCACTCATCGGAATAGTTTTTTGTAAGTACAATATTTAATATCCCCCACAAAAAATATATATATGATTCAGTTGGATGGTTCTTACCTTTGATTTTTTTTTCAATTATGATCATCATTTTTCTATTCAATCTTAATTTATCTTCATCGTATGGGTTGCCATAAAGGCACCTTCAACAACTAGGGGCACTTTAGAAAATAGCATTCCACAACAAACATCGATGAAGAAAACATCATAACAAAGGTTGGTGTGGCACTTGAAACCCACAACAAAAGAGAACCATCACTTCAAGCACACTCTAATCTCTAATTTGTATTAGAGTGACAATTTCAATCCAAATAATGAGCATGGTAGAATTAAATGATTAAAGGACCTGCCCAAGAAAGCGACCTACAACACCAACCAAGCTTCCACAAAAGAAATATAGAAATAGATGAGATATTTTCTAGTTAACTCTAGTGTCTTCTTTAGAGGCAATGGTTTTGTTTGTTTCTATAATCCTGTAACTCTGTAAATTCCTACAGACATAGCAACAGGAATCTATATCAAAAAACATAAGATCATCACTTCAAATGTATCAGAATTAGGCTGATATAAATACCAAATATGTCCAAGATTGCATGAATAAGCTAAAAATGTAAGTTGCCTATAGTAGGTTGAGAACCCAGTATTTTATAAAGCATGTCGTTGATATAGCCTGAAAGTGGATTAAAATAGAGTTATATTCATTAAGATGTGAAAAAAATATAATGTTGATCGAACATTTGTAGAAGACGGATTTGATTCCTCCATTATATGAAAACACACAAAAAAATATTAATTGTATTAACTAATGTTTGAAACCAAATATTAAATTATATACTGCACTTGTATCTTTGTTTAGAATAAACTTTAGGAGAAACCTTACCTTCATAATCTACAATACCAAGAATGCAACCATATAAACACAAGTATTCCCAATTCCTTCCAATGTAGATTTAACCAAATTGTGTTCTATGAGGAATATAATGTAATGGCATGGATGATCATGGGAGTAAGTTATTATTGTGTACATGTTTCTTAATATTTACTTTTGGAGGATTTCATAATACATGCTCTATTTTATGTTTAAATTAATGTTATTTCTCTCTGGAAGGCACTAATTCTATTTGTTATTATTTATAAATCGTGATCATCAATAACATTGTTTGAAATTGATGTAGACCCTCATGTTGCTGAAAATACTAAGAACGTTGAATTTGATGATGATGATGATAAAAAATAATGTAGAGTAGAATGACCTCATGAAATCAAGGACTCAGATCATCAAAGTAATTTGACCAGGGATAGCGGTCCTTCTGGCAAGCTAGAAACAAACAAAGAGAGGGAGGAATTGAAAAGGAATGCTTAAATTCAAGTTGGCAAAGATTTCCAAGGAGATAGGATGAGCAACTCAAGTCATATAATTATTGGTTCTGGCCATGGGAGACCTCCATTAAGTTCAAAATATAAAGGATATCAAGACAATGTGTAGTAACTAACAGATTTGAGTACAAATAAGACATAGCCTAACTCCTTTGCTCTCCAAAAAGTGTGCAAGTTGGGATGTAAACACTAAATTGAAGATAAACTTGTGGATGATCCACTATCAACAGAACATCCCTCTTTTTTAGATCTTATTTAACATATTTTTTTTGTCTATTTGAAAAATACTATTAATCTACAACCTTTTCCCAAAAAAATAATGAGGCAAAATATTTATGTTCCTACTAGCTATTGTTGGATGGAGCTTGTAGCAAGACAACATACTTTTTATTATTTGGAGATTATTTTAATATAAGAACATGTTTGTAAACTACAATTTGTGTATTTATACAACAGAAATTAGAATCTCCAGACGATGCATTATTAAAATGAAAGTTTGAAGCAACTAAAAGCAAGCTTCAGGAAGGATATCAACAAGTAGAAAATGGTTTGTTATGTTGTTGCATTTTATTTTTTATTCAAATATGTTCTTGTAATAGTGTTAAATTATGAAGTGGATATTATCTCATGAACTTGGTAACTAATGGAGTAGTGTTGGATCAAACAATCACATAACACAATATGCAACAGAAGCAATTAAAACAAGAAAGCAAATAATGACACACATAAATGTACATAGAGATTTAATGTGGTAAAACCCTCGAGAGGGAAACATCCACGGGGCAATGGTATCAGTCTTCTTATTATTCAGAATATGAAGATTACAAGAGCTTCAAATCACTCTATGCTTCTCTATGAGAATACAAGAAATATATACATTTCTTACACGGTTACTCATAACTGACCATACTCGGTTAGACAGTTACATATTCACCGAGAGATCGGTTGTCACCCGTTTCCAACAAGTAGTGATGTTGTTTGCATCCAAGAAGCAGCACATGTTTAAGTAATGGATTTGCAAGACCTACCTAAATAGGGACCTAAACCATTTCTTGGTATGCTAGTGTCACAACATCATCGTTAATGGATGAATAACCAAATATAGTGACACCATGTTAAAAAGTCAAGTAATCAAGAGGAAACCATAGGAGTGTAAAACAATATGATGATGAGAAAGTAACCATCATGTGGGATAGCCTTATTTCCATTGTATAGTTTCTAATTGATCTGGATCTATTGGAAAATTTATTCTAGATTAGTTAGAACTCTCACATTAGGAGCTTAGAGATTGAGAGTACAAAATTTAATTTTTTGGGGATTCTTTCCTCTCCCATTTTTGTTGCTTTGAGGTCTTTGTCCTATGTGGATAGCCTAAGATTTTTGCACATCATAAAGTAAGGAAGCAGAAAATTCATTTCATGTTATGATGTGTTATTTGTATCTAGACATAGACATATGGCATTGGCAGCTTTGGAAGCGATTTTGGATCTTCTTAGTTTCATTGCTTGACAAGATGTAGATGTTGCCAAACTAACTTTCTAATAAATATTGGAGGTTTTATTTACACTGACTCTAATGTATGACGTGCAAGGATACAAACTATATACAATGATTATCTCTCAACATTTCTATGTTGGGATGATGTTGAGGATTGTATTCCTCGTAGATAGCATTGTAGTTGTACTAGTTTAAACAACTTATTAGGTTGTGGACAAGTTACGCTGAGATAGTAAGACTCAAATTTGCCTCAACATAAAGCATGTATAGTACGCACTACAAAAAAAACTATTTACTCTTAAGAAGCTTCTAAACAAGTTTGGATTTTTTAGGATTGAAAGGACTGAGAAACTGTCGAAGAATCTGAGAGGGTGGAAATCTTTGGTATATCCTATTATAACTCGGTTTGGCTATTTCTCCTTTTTCCTTTTCTTTTCTAGTCTCTAACGTTTTCAAGATCCTTGTAGACTCCATAATATATAAATTTGTTTTCAATACAAGCCAGAATATTATTGAATGGTGGCATTATGTTTAGTACTATATGCTTAGGGCACTATCCTATTTCTATGGTTACCATCCTCAATATAAGATTTTAGGTGGGTTCCAATTTCCCTGTTGTATACTTGCACTTACCTCGTGGTTACTTAGCCACATTTAACAAAAATGTGGGCCTTCCTTGGATCGAATCTTAAAAATTCTACATGTACAACTGTTGCTTACCTTGGGGGTCTCACAAGTAATCTAGGTAATCTTTGCATATATGGTGGTAAGGCCAAAGGGTTATTATTTTTAGATTATGTCTTTTGTTTGGTTTTTTAAATGTTAATTCTCTTCTCTCTTTTTTAGCATTTTGAAATAGTTGAGTTTTAAATGCATAAAAAAATTATGCTTACTAATGTATTTTTTTCTTTCTTGAGACTGATTGGTTATATAATTATAAGGTCAAAACCTACTTTTTTACCTTTTGAATATATTGACAATATTTTGTTTACTTTTGCCTTAATTCTACTAGGAATTTTTTTTATCTTCAACTGTCATGTACACTTTCTAAAATTTAAAAATGATTTTTTCTCATATTCAACCACAAACAAGTTTACAAATCTCTGTTAAAATCTTCAAATTTTCAATTTCTTCACCTGCTTTTGCCTTGATTATAGTGAGAATGTTTCTCTCTTTCATCTATCATGTACACTTTTCATTGGATTTTTAAGTTTGTAAATGTTTTTTTCTTTTGTTAAACCACAAATAAGTTTACAAATATTTGTTCAAATCTCCCAGTTTTCAATTTCTTCATCTAATTTTTAGAGCATTTTTATAATTTGCAAAACTTTCAACTTTGGTATTTGAATGTTGAAGTTCCAAAACATTTATTGGTGAGATTTTCCAAGTCTTGGCGATTCCTACCAAGACTTGGCAAATTTTATCGAGCCCTGATGAGTTTGACCAAGGCCCGTGTTTGACCAATTTGACTATTGTACACATTTGATTAACAAGTTTGACTAAGTAAGTTTGATCAGAAGGTTTGACTAAGATGTGAGTTTGACTAAATATGTTGGTCCATAAGTTTGACTTAGTGGGTTTGATCAAAATGTTTGACTAAGTCACAAGTTTAATTGAGTGAGTTGGTCCATATGTTTTCCTATGATCTAAATCTGAGTAAATAAGTTTGATCAAGTTTGACTTGAGTAAGTTTGATAAATTTAGTGAATTTGACTGTTTGACCCTTTTGATACTTGAAAATTATTAATTTTATTTTTAATTCGCCGAGTGCAATGTGAGTATTTTTTTAGGTATTTGAGTCTTTTCAACTTATTGGGTGGTTCTTGAGTGTGAGTTGTGTCACTCAAGCCATTATTACATTGTTGGATTTTCAATACAATTTTATGCTCAAATTTTAAACTTCAATAGATATATGTTTTTAGTAATCATCAAACAACAAAGTTGGTGTAAACGCTACATTTAATTCAACAAGGACATTAAACCCTGAAATTGCTAGACATTCATTGATTGAAGAAACTCTCACAATGTTATTGTGACAAATCAAAGGAAATAATTCAAGGGAATTCGTGTTGTGTACACCTTTTTTGGTTTCTAATATAATCAATGTCATTCTTAACCTACAAACCCAATTATTTTAAAGTGCAATGTATTGCTTACCATGTCTCAAATTTCAAGTCCATTATGTTTTTTGTCGATTATTACAACATGCCTGAAACCAATAATACTTTTATTGTTTTGATTAATCATAGCAATTTGCTTGTTGGACATTGATAATTACAACTTCAATGGCACCAAAATCCAGATTTGAAAATTTGAGCAACGTTTAAGTTTATATATCATTTTTATTTTTATATTGATATTTTTATATTATTAATCAAAAAATTATAAATATTGTTGACGGATTAGTTCTCACGTGCGGACACAAGTGAACCTCCCTAGTTCGAATGAATCGAATCTAGAACAAAACGAGACAATACATGCACACCTTCACCTAGACCAATTGAATATTCACAAGAGATGAAGTAGAGAAAGCTTACCTTTGATATGAAGTTCGTCCTTGCTATCTTCAAGCTGCCAAGAAACAAATCCATTGAACTAGAAACAATGGATATGGAAGAACCTGTTACAAATCCAACACAAACAAGTAGCAAATAGATTGAACTAGAAACAATATGAATTATCTAAGCAAATGACCAAGGAGATTCACTATACATGAGAATAAAAATCAAGTATGGGAAGGAACTGCATCATTGTATTAAATATGATAGAAATAAATACAATCATAAGCCTTGGTGTCGTAGTTTCCTTTTGGTAGATTCCTCCTATTCCAACATGTCACCCTTGTCTTCAAAGGAAGCACATCAAGAGTCTAATGCTTCTGGGATAATTTCTCTAGCAATTCCTTGCTACCAATTCCTCCTCCTCACACCCATGCCCAAAGGTCTCTTTTATAGGACACTAAGGATAAGAGAGGGCTGAGAAGATTGTATAAAGTGGATGAGATATGATCCCAGCAGTTGTGGAAGTTGAGAAAGATACAAACAAATAGGAGGGAAAGTTGATCCAACTATATCTCACTCTAGAAACCTCTTGAAGACCTAATTTTATTCTCGTACAAAGGTCAACACATTTTGTAGTGGAGCAACGTGCGTCTATCATGGTCGACGTGGTTTGTTGTAAATGCAAGACACACCAACAACGCGTGTTGCAGTGAGACACGCTGCGTCAAGAGGGTTTCAACGCATGTAGCTAGGAGAGTAAAGCGCGTTGAGGTTGAAAAATAGGTGATTTACAGGCCAAAGAAAAAAGGGGTATTTCTCCAAAATACTCTCTTCAGGGATTGTAACAATACCAGGCTACGGGATTCACGATACTGATGAAAATTTTGTTTAACAGATTCCCCCCCAAAGTACGAAGCTAGAGAGAAGTAATAGGTGATGTACTTTGATGTGACTGTCTGTTGGCTGCTTTTCTGGGCAGACCCGGGTTTTAATGAAGCGCAGCAACAAAACCCCTTGGCGCACTGGCCCTCTCGGCAACGAGCTGCGCGGCAGCTCGAGGTCTCACCCGAAGTGGCTATGGGGGGGTTAAGGAATCAGGTTTCCTTAACCGGGGTGACGCGGAGATGGCTCTTCCTTGAATGGTTCCTGTGAAATCGGCGGTCGGACCTTCCCGCAGGCCGCTCGCCGCAGCTGCGTGGGTCCCTTCCTTGGCAGGTCTACTGCGCAGTTTCTTCTCTCTAACGCAGCAGGCAACTATCCCTTGGGTCGACGCGCTGAACACTTCCTCGCCCTTCACATCTAGCGCAGTAACGCAGTCTGCTCTCGCCGCAGCGACCGTGCGTTACTACCTCTTTAGTACTTAAGACACTTCTAGTTATCAAAGGATCTTTCCAACTTGCTCAAACAGTCACAAGGATAAGACAGAAGTCTTGCATACACAAATAATGAACTCTAAATAGTTATCATTCACGCAAACATTATAACAAGAAGACATAAGTGAAGCTCATCCCCTCGAGGAAAACCACATCCACGGGAGCGTTATATTAACCAGAAAATGATAGAGTCATACAATATGCTGCGCACACAGCTGCAGCCTTAGATCTTACAGGAAACTCCACGCACACAGCTGGGAGCCCTTCTCTCAAGCTTGTCTCCTCTCTATGGAGATTACAAAGGCACAGACGTCGACTCAGACTGTCTGGCAACTCAGGGATTAGCTCCTCGGCTATCCGATTTCCTCTCTCTAGTTCTACACACCGGGTAGAAATTACAGTGAAGGATAATCAACACATGATCTATCCTTTAGACTGGCTCTCTAACAGTCTAGTGTCCAACTCTCTAACTCTCCAAAAGGAAGGAACTGAAGGAAGGGAGGAAGAACCCTCTACCCATTACAATGATTCATCTATATAGGTAGCCATGACGGTCACACCTTTACAAAACTGTGGGCCTTTCCCAACAGTGATTCCCAAAAACCCTAACCACGCACATGGCTAGGTGTACTGTAGGCGCCGCTTGCAGTCACGTCGCCGCTTCCTGCAGGCTCCGTGAATTCCGGCGCAGATTGTGGGTATGGGCGATCGTCCTTCGCCTTCAATGCTCTGGTCCGTTGCTCCTCCTTGATCCGAGCAACCATAACTTCTGTACTAAGCCTTTAAATGAGGGTAGCTAAGCCCTCTACTCCATCGCCTTTATTTATTATGGTAGCTGAGCCACCTTCATTCTTTGATGACGTGCGCGCGATCTCCGCAATTTCCGGTCCATGATCTGCGCTGAGATCATCCATCTGGCACCGTACTGCGCACCGTCTCCTTCTTACCCAAAACTTAGTGCTTGTCCCAAAATTAGCACTTTCCTTCCATACTCGTGATTTTTCCCAAAATTCGCAGCTTTTACTATAGCTGCGACCTTGGCCCCAACAGGCCCCCAACACTCACTTGTGGCTCGCCCTCGAGCCACTCGCACTAGCGCGTGGTCTTTGGATTTGCGCCTCTGTGTTTGCTTGAATCTCCGCGAATGTTTTCTGCCACTTCGCAATAGCGGAGTCCAATTCCTCAATACACTGATCAGCTGTCTGTACTGTTTCTGCGGTTGTTTCATCTTTAGTGAGTGTATCAATGATCTCTTGAGACTCGGCAATCTCTTTGATTTTTGTCTCAATCTGGCCAACGATTTCAGCATACTCATCCATGAATGGCTGAATGCTGTTGGTGAGCTTCTCATCTTCAGTTCTGAGCTTGTGCAGTTGCTGCTGCATTTTGCGCACTTCGCCCATTTTCTTCATCTTTGGCAAGCCTGTTAAGGACTTGGCTTCTTCATTCAGAACAGTGAGAGACTGTTCTGCAGCTTGCACCTGTTCTGATAGTCCTACTTTAAAAGGGAGGTTCACAAGCTCTGACCATGCTTCCATAGCCTGGTCCATCAGGTTCTTGGCTTCCTGTACTCGACCTTTCATTCGTGTGGAAGCTCTGCTCAATGCTTCAAATTGTACCTGCGCATCATCCGTAAGATGCGCAGCGACGCGAGCTTCTAGCTCAGCAATCTGGGTTTTATGGCCTTCTGCCATAGCAGCTATTTCTTGCTCCAGGGTTTTCGCCCTTTCGCCAATAATTTGAACTTTTGCAACCAGAGGGAGGTCTGGTTGAATCTCGCAAGCCGGCAATTCCTGTGCAATCTCTTCTATTGCGTTTCTGATGCCGGTGTCTTGCGCCTCATAGAGTGCAAGCTTCGCAGAGATATTCTTATGACTTTCCTTCAGCTCTATCTCCTGCGATTGCAGTCGTTGGTTTGCCTGGAAAGTAGAGAGCTCTCTAGCTCTCAACTCAAGAGAAACTTTCTCCTGTACTAGCTGTAGAGTTTCTATAGGAATCATAGACAAATTAATTTCTACAGGTCCAACTGTGCTTACCTGCAGTTCAGCTAGGGGATCTGGAAGTGTCATGCTGGTAGGCGGAATATGCACGACAGTGTGCCTTTCTGTGAGTTCTTCAACTCGCTCACCAGTTGGAATTTCTTGTGGCGCCTGCGAAGTAGATGCTGGCGCATGGGTCTGCGCAATCCTTCCTGCGAGACCTTTTAGTTCTACAAATTGTAAGTCTAGAGCACCTCGGATGTGAGCATGCATGTTCCTCATCTCACGAAATTGGTCTTTCAAATATTTGTCGATCTCCGAGGGAATGGCCTCAGTGGGATGCGACACTTTCTGCTTCTTTGTGGCTGCTTCTGTTGAGCCTTCATCGCTTCTTTGCTCAGGGGCTTCCTTGCCCTTATTTTTTTCTTGCGCAGCGGCGGGTGGCATCGCAGGTGCGATGTCAGCTGCTGCTCTCCATTCATCGGACCACGACTTAATGGTTTCTTCGACATCTTCTGTGGTCATCCTGTAAAGACCTAGCGCCCAGTCACCTGGAATGTCGCAAGGCCGAAGGTAGAGTTGATGGATGTCAGCAGTAAAAGCCAACTTCCCGTCATACAATGTGGCTGTCTCCTCGCTCAGCCTTGGCATATCTTGTATGGTCTCTCGGAGGAGATAGTAATACTCACAAAAAACAGCGCGATTCATCTTGCGCTTCGCGGGATTAGGGGAATCCCAGAGGTTGATGTAGCGCATGTCGGCAACCTCTCCTGCGCGGCGTGGACGGAACTGAGTATTCGGGGGCTCCTTCCACCCGACGAGAGCACATAGAATTAGAAGCCACGAAAAATGGAATGATTGGCCTGCATTGTCCTGCACATTCAGGCAATCAGCCAAAAAAGAATTCAGCAGGAAGAGAGACCAATTGTACTGTTCTCCCTCCGCAGCTGCGATAGCGAGCTCTACGACAGCTCCAGTAACTTCTTTTGGTCGGCACTTGGTGAGAAGTCTGCCTGCAAGCAGACTTCCTGTGAAGCGAAGTGCCTCATCTTCAACTGTGGTGAGGTCATAAGCCCGACCTCCTCTTGTCAAGTTATATTTCTGGACCAGCTTTGCAGCTAATTTTCGGTCCTTCTCCTTTCCCGCAAAATGGATATTGGGATCCTTCCCGACCTTAGATAGGCCGGTGATACGGTGTATCAAATCAACATTTAGATCAATTGGCCTCCCGAGCCAAAGGTAACCTCCATGAACGCAGGATAGCAGTGTTTTAACGACTGCGTTCACTTCATTGCTACGCCCAAAGTGCGGTAGCTTCAACAAATTCAAGAGTCCAGGGCGCTCAAGATTTGCTGCAAATCCCTTCGGGATAAACTCATCAACGTTTCTGGTGGGATTATGGACGATATCCAAATATCGGTCCAACTGAAACTGAGGATATGTCTTATAGTCTCCAAGGTTAAAATCAGAGAATTTAACCAATGGAATGTTTCCCAATAGTTGGCCCTCTACCCGCACACTAGCCGGTAGTGGCGGTAGCGGAATTGGATACTTTGCATTCTTCGGAATCTGTACATCCGGCGCATCATCTGGACGCGGCGGAAGGTAGTTCACCATAGACGCGAGCGGCTCTGGAACAGGTTCCTCCTGCTGCTGCTGAGATGCTCTTGTGCCTGGAGATGTTCTGGGATCAGTAGCACCGGGGTGTACGTAGGTCGAAGCCGTCACCGGAGTGGCCATGCCGAAATCTAAGCCTCGGCGTAGAAATTGACGAACAACTTCTTCAGTCGATAAATTCTCCGTTGTGAACCAATGTAAATAACAAAAATCTGGACAGCAAATGGCGGAACTGCGTAGGGTATAGACTCTGAAAACAAGGGAAAATAGTCTGCACACTCGGCTCTGAAAACAATAATGCAGATCTTCAAACACAACTTATGCAACTCGAGACAGTAACCCGAAATTGATACAAGTGTGAGGTATGTATAGCCAGCGGGGTTAGTAAATGCGACCAAGTGGGGTTACGTAGCTATAGGCGGCTACAGATGAGTTGACAACACGCTATCCTCCTTGCCGTAGCGGTGCATTTAGTGTGATTGACGGGTTCTGACAGCCTTCCGGGAGAAGCTAATGCTTTCGGCGCCTGAGTTAAATGCAAATCTTTCGGAGATTAAGCCGAATCCGTCAGAACGGGTAGAATTAAATAGCGGCCTTATCCTTCATTTATTCAAACGCGGCTACATAACTGCTGTAATTCAAAATTTCCGGTGGGTCATTTCAACTTAGGAAACCGTGCCTCTATGGGTCCACAACAAAACTCTTTTCAGCGGCAAATTATGAAAGGGGACTTCGCAAGAGCGATAGTCCCATGGTCCACAAAGCAAAACTTCGCCAGAGCGGACTGCTAAGCTTTGCTCAAGCAATTTTTATTCAGGATGCGCGGATATTTCAAGGAACTGCGCAGGAAGCTAGAAACTGAGGGTGTGTCGCAGCTTCCGTGTAGACTAAAATGCGATGTCTCTTTCAACTACACTGGGCATCTGCATTCCTGAGTAATATATTATGTCGACAGGGCGGAGTGGCCGTCGCAATAAAGCTTAAGCCGACTCCCGTTTATCATTGTAGGTAGTAGTTCTCCATTCAGCTTCTCAAGCTGAACTGCGCCTCCGTCTGTTATTTTTAGTACCTGAAAAGGACCTAACCAATGCACACGAAACTTGCCTGGAAACTTGATGAATTTACTATCGTAAAGGAGTACCAAGTCTCCTTCTTCAAAGTGCTTATGCTTAATGTGCCTGTCATGCCAAGCTTTCTGTCTTGCCTTCTGTACCTGTTGATGAAATCCGGCCATAAGTCTGTCTTCTTCTAAAGAAAGCAGTTGCGAAAGTCTTTCATTCATAGTGTCAGGATCTGCCATTTCTGTAATTTGCGCAATCCGGAGACTGGGAACAATGTATTCCATGGGCATAACTGCTTCTTGTCCATACACCAAGCTGAAAGGTGTGTGACCTGTTAATTTCTTGCAAGTGGTTCTGTAAGCCCATAATACAGCTGTGACTCTAAGGTCCCAATCATCTCTTTGTTGATTACAGATCTTCGTCAGGGCATTCTCAAGGATCTTATTGAATGCTTCCACCGTACCATTAGCTTGAGGATGGTAGGGTGTACTCTTATGGTGATTAATTTGAAATTCTTCAGTAAGGGCCTCTATAGTCTCATTGAGGAAATGTGTACCTTGATCACTCATGAGGATCACTGGGCATCCAAACCTAGTGATAATGTTCTCGAAAATGAACTGCGCGGCAGTAGCAGCGTCGCAGTTCTTAACTGGCTTCGCCTCAGCCCATCGGGTGAGGTACTCAGTAGCTGTAATGATATATCTTGCGCCAGTTCTTTTTCCTGGTGGGTTAATAGGTCCTACAAAGTCAATGGCCCATTTATCAAAAGCACGCAGTGTGATCTGGGGTCTTAGCGGCATTTCATCTCTCCTTGAGGGTTTTCCTGTGCGCTGGCACACATCGCAACATTTACAGAATTCCTTAGTATCCTTGTGCAATGTCGGCCACCAAAGTCCTGCGGCTAATATCTTCTGCGCAGTCGGCTTTCCTGCGAAATGGCCTCCTGCGGTACCTGAATGCGCTTCTGCGATGATAGAGCTCTTTTCATGTGGTAAGATACATCTGCGCAAAATTTCGTCAGGGCCCAACTTATAAAGCTGGCCTGCTATCAAAGTGAAGTCTGCGGCTCTGACAACAAGTTGCTTCTTCTGCTGGATTGTAAACTCAGCCGGCGCTTGTCCGGTAGTGAGAAACTTAAGAATATCAGAGTAATATTCGTCTGCTGCTTGGATATAAAACAACTGTGCGTCAGGCAGATTGTCCTCCAGACTCGTAGGTTCCTCTCCTGACTCTATTCTGGATAGATGGTCAGGCCCTGCATTCAATCTGCCTGGCTTTACAATAACCTCAAAATCATACTCTTGAAAGAGCAATAGCCATCTGCAAATTCTGCCTCCTAAAACTGGTTTATTGACCAAATATTTCAAAGCAGAATGATCAGTATACATTTTAAAGTGAGCTCCTAACAGGTAGTGTCTGAATTTCTGTAAGGCATACACCATAGCTAGTCCTTCCCGTTCTGTAGTGGTGTAGTTCTTCTCAGCTGTAGAGAGCTTTCTGCTGGAGTAAGCAATTGGGTGATCAATACTTCCTTCTCCAGACTGTGTAAGCACGATTCCTAATGCTATGGAAGAAGCATCAACATGAACATGAAAAGGTTTTCTCCAATCCGGGAAAACTAGAATAGGCGCTGTGATCATCTTTTCTTTAAGTGTGTCCAAGCTCTGTTGGCATTCCTCTGTCCATTGGAACTTCGAATCCTTCTTCAGCAATCTTTCCATAGGCGCTGTGATCCTTGCATATCCTTTGATGAATTTTCTGTAGTATCCTGTATGTCCCAATGTAGTGCGCAATTGCTTAACTGAGTTGGGCGCAGGTAACTTAGCAATGATGGCAACCTTCGCAGGATCCATCAAGAGTCCTTGTCTGCATACAATATGTCCCAACAAAATACCAAAGGGGGCACAGAATATACATTTTTTCAAGTTAAGGGAAATCTGATGCTGTCTACATTTTTCTAGCATCATGCGCAGATTCGCAATATGGTTCTTGAGTAAACCAAATACAGTCCAGTCATCAAAATAGACTTCTAAAAACTTGTGGATAAATTCTTTAAAAACAGCAACAACAACTCTAGAGAAAATAGCAGGTGCGTTTTTAAGACCAAAGGGCATTACCGTATACTGGAATGAGCCCCATTCAGTTGCAAAAGTAGTCTTGTGGCGGTCATCCGGATGGATTCTAATCTGATGATATCCCGAAAATCCATCAGTGAAAGAGTAAGCCTCTTGTCCTCCAACATTATCAAGTACTTCATCTGTGAAAGGAGTGGGAAATGGGTCGTGCGCTGATGCATCATTGAGTTTGCGCAAGTCGACACAAATTCTTATTTCACATTTCGTTTTCTTTTCTTGGACCACCATAGGACTAATCCAATCGCTTTCCTCTACTGGCTCAATAATACCTGCTGCAAGCATCTTATCAATTTCTTCTTTGACTTTTTCTTTGTAGCGCGGGTTCAACCTGTATGGGCGCTGCTTTACTGGCTTGGCGTCGGGTTTCAGAGGTATGCGCATCACTCCTAAGTCTCCTAGGATGCCTTTCATTTCTGTGAACTTGGTAGGAAAGATATCCTGGTAATCACGTAATAAATCTGAAACATGCGCAACGGTTTCATCATCCCAATAATCTCCTATAGAAGCAAACTTTGGGTCAGCTTCTGTACCAATGTTAACTTTCTTGAGCTTGACGTGTTCTGCGATGGCAGGAATGTCAAGCTCAGGACCTTCAATATTGCGCGTCCCTTCTGATTCTGGGATATTGATGTTGCGAGGATCGTCCTCCTCATCTTCAGCGGTGAAGTTATAGCATTCCAGGGCATGTTCTATCTGGACAGCCCAATCTGGTTGGGAATATTCTGTTACTAGACCTGGTTCAAATACCTTCTTTTTAATACACTTCAGAGCCTGATCAATGCTTGGATGCTCTGACTCAAAGCTGAATGTAAGTTGAAAACTTTCTATCATAAGAGCCCAAGTAAGAGTGCCTTTGCGCAATTCTATTTCAGTATACCAATTCCTTGGAATTGTATCTAATGTGTGGATGAATTGGTGAACCCATTCATCTTCCGGAATATCTGACCATTGCTGAATACATGCTTCAATGTGTGACCTGGGGTCACTCTGTCCTTCATATTTGCGTAGCGCTTCGGCTGTGGTGTCCTGAAATATGCGCAGTATCAATCTGCGACAGTCTTTCCATGTATGAATATTCTCCTTGTGCGCAATCCACCATCTTGCGGGTGTAGCGCGCAATGCTATATCCAGTGCCTGGATGCGCTGCGGTTCTGGAAGCTTTTGTTCATATTCCTGTATGAATTTAGTTACTTCAGTTAAGCCATCAAAAGTTGGAGTATCAATTAATTCTGTGCCAATCCATCGGATGGATTTAGTCATCATGGCGCAACGTCTTGCAGAAACCTCATGTAGACGATTCTGCCAGTTTTCCAATCCTGCATCTGAATCTGATGTGCACGAGCTATCACATCGCCAGCTGATATGGCCGTCTGCTGTGGGGTTGACATAGTCACTGTGGTTAGTGGTCATCTGATACAAGCTTTCCATGTGGCGCGCTTCCTCTTCTGCGCGAATGGGTTCTATATATCTTGGTCCTTGAATAGGATCAAGAGGTGCGATGACCCTGATCTGGTCATCCTCAAAGGTCATCTGTCTTTTCTTCAGGTTAATGACAGCCAAATTATCAAGTGCCCAGTCTATTCCTAACAGCGCTGGGTATGGTCTACTATCATCCATAATTTTGATTACTTCAAAATCTGCAGAGCTTCTTACTCCTTCAATATCAATAGGTACATTGGGTAATCTGCCCAATGGAGAGACTCGTTGCTGATTTGCGAGTCTTAGCTGGATAGGGGATCTTGTAAGCTGAGGGCTTCCCATCTGTTCCCATGTCTGCATAGTGAGAACATTGGCTTCTGAGCCCAAGTCTAACATGACTTCGTCCATTTCAAATGCTCCAATCTGCGCTGTAAGCCTCATCTCTTTTCCAGTTCTAGTGTGACTCCTAATCTGGTGAACAGCACGCTGTGGTGTGTTCGTCGAAGCAGAGTGTTGGCACTGATCCAACAGGTGTTGGAGTTCTAGAGTTGCTTGTTCATTGCGCAACAATTTTAAACATTGTCGCAGGAACGCATGAACACTGCCTAGTGCATGCTCCTTATCGTCATCAGGTCTTCTAGCTGTAGTGGCCCGTTCTTGTACCAGGTTGTCTTGTCTTAGCACTTGCGATCTACTATTGTTCTGCGGAATTGCGGCAGAACTTGAAGCTCTCGGATCTGAGAAATACTCTTGAGCTTGCTTAAATGCTTCTTTTTGCTTCTGTAGGTTAAGTGGGGCTGGTTTAATGTTAGCGCGGCGCACCCATTGCGTCGCTTGCTTTCCCGTTCCCATCTCTTGCGCACCAGTGGTAGCTCCACTGCGTGTCACTATATTAACTGTAGGGTCTGGTTCTCTTTTTTCTGCTCCAATCAACTGGATATTCTGATTGACCTGTGGTGTCTTTGCTTGCATCTTAGCCTGTAACTGAGGGCATTCTTCAATGATATGGTCAGAAGATTTACAATACCTGCAGAGGGTTGTAGGATTTTGGCAATCCCTAGCAAAATGACCTTGTTCTCCGCAATTATAACAAGTGATCTGTCCTCTTCCACGACCAAAGTTTGTTGTGCGTCCGCGTCCTCTGTAATTTGCTGCTCGGGCGTCCCGAGGTTGGTCATAAGGTGGACCTGCTGTGGGTCCTTGTGTCTCTGCTTGTACCCTATAAACATCATGCTTTCTTTCTATCATAAGATCATATGCTCTACAGTTGTTCTCATCATGACCTACTGATTTACAGAAATTACAATATAGATTCTTTGGAGTTTGTACATATTTCTGAAGTAAGTGGCATTCTTGTGGTCTATGACCTCTAGTTCTGCAGATTTCACACCAAGGCCCTTGTGCCTGTGGTAAAGGATTAGGTGCTCCAGTTGCAATATAGTCTATGAAAACAGGACAATGGTCCTTTGAATGACCTTGGGCTTTACATTTTGTACACCAAATTTCTTCCTTAATCTCCTTGCCTTTCTTAATATCATGCACTTGCAAGGTTAAGTTTGCTAATTGGTTCTGTAAATGCGCAACATCGTTGCTTGTTCCTGCAATTGGCGAAGCTTCTAGTTTCATAGCCATTTCTAGAGCTTGTTCCTGAGTATTGAGATTCTGTTGCATAAGAGGAAGTCTAATGTGTGGAAGCAGTGCAGCAATGAACCATTCTTTATGTTGCTGTGGTGCAAACTCGAAGCTTACTTGATCTATCAAGGCTTTGAACTTCTGGTCAAAGTCCCATACTGATTCTGTAGGTAACTGTTTGATGTCTTTGAGCTCTGTTATACACTGTGATTCTGACTTAGGTTTCTTGAATTCTCTAATCATGGCATTTCTTACCTCAGCAAGCGTCCTATTCTGTGCTGCTGAGTATTTCATGAACCAAGTCAAGGCTCTTTCTCTTAGTGTGGTTGCTAACTGAACCAGTTTAACAGCATCATCATTAATTTGCTTAATTGTCCAAATGGCTTCACATAAGAACCAGTGCTGCTCAGGGTCCTCTATCCCTGTTCCTCTAAAAGTTGGTAGTTTCATGTCATCACCCATCCTTCTTGCACGGGTTTGAGATGGAGGTACTGTAGCAGTGCCTCCGGGATGGTTAAACAAAGGTGGTACAGAGGTACTAGAAGTAGCGTGTGGGCTACTAGAAGGTGTTACTGTAGGATTATACTGAGCTCCGTCTGGTTTTTGCGGTGTAAAGGGGTAATACGGGATATGAGCACTCCCTTGTCTTTCTATATGGCTTGCTCTAGGAACTTGGCTATCGTTTGGGATAGACTCAAAAGGATATTGGTCAAGGCCTACTTTATATCGTTTTCCACTACGAGTGCAACCAATAACTTCAGGATCACTATCAGAATCTACGGACATTACTTGACTATGCTATTCATCAGAAGCAATACATAGCTTTCCTTTTTCATACAGAAGCATTTTAATCCATAAGTTCAGAGAATTTAAGAACTTACCTCTGTGTACTTGGAAGAAACTCCTCTCAGCTTCACTGAAACTCTTTCTTGTATCGACTGCAAATTCGGTAATAAAACCTTCCAGTAGACTATTCAACCAAAAGTCTACTGCGTGGGACACAGGATTGTCTATCCGCTTCACAATACTAACTAGCTCAGGCGTCCACGTGACGGGTCGATCAACATGCAGCGTAGGTCTAGATTCTGCTAACTTGGCTATCCAAGCGTGTAACTCCAATGCAAACGTAACAAAGAAAATTTCGTAGAGGTCAGCATAAATATACTTCTGTAACCAATCTTCTGTTTGAAGCGTAGGGCTTCTATTTTCTTGTTCAGCAAACTCTTTAGCCTTTAAATCAAACCAATCTCCAATTTCCTTAGCTGTAGGATTCCAGTAACACATTTGTTAGCTGAGCAAGTCTCAGTGTAACAGAACCTTATGTTGTCTTCAGCAACAGTCTCAGATGTCGCGTGACTAGTAAGTCTTACAGCAACAAGTCGCAAGGCAAAGGAATCATTTGTTGGCTCAATCAACAGGGTTCAAAGCCATGGAAGTAATGTGATCAAAAAGTCATAAGGCAACAGAACCATTTGTTGGTCACTAGGCAACGGAACCATTTGTTGACTCTTCTATCTCGCGCGTCGCCAAAATAACAAGTCTCATTCGCGCGGCAACGGAACCATTTGTTGGCTCTTCTATCTTGCGCGTCGCCAAAATAACAAGTCTCATTCGCGCGGCAACGGAACCATTTGTTGGCTCTTCTATCTTGCGCGTCGCCAAAATAACAAGTCTCATTCGCGCGGCAACGGAACCATTTGTTGGCTGCTTTTCTGGGCAGACCCGGGTTTTAATGAAGCGCAGCAACAAAACCCCTTGGCGCACTGGCCCTCTCGGCAACGAGCTGCGCGGCAGCTCGAGGTCTCACCCGAAGTGGCTATGGGGGGGTTAAGGAATCAGGTTTCCTTAACCGGGGTGACGCGGAGATGGCTCTTCCTTGAATGGTTCCTGTGAAATCGGCGGTCGGACCTTCCCGCAGGCCGCTCGCCGCAGCTGCGTGGGTCCCTTCCTTGGCAGGTCTACTGCGCAGTTTCTTCTCTCTAACGCAGCAGGCAACTATCCCTTGGGTCGACGCGCTGAACACTTCCTCGCCCTTCACATCTAGCGCAGTAACGCAGTCTGCTCTCGCCGCAGCGACCGTGCGTTACTACCTCTTTAGTACTTAAGACACTTCTAGTTATCAAAGGATCTTTCCAACTTGCTCAAACAGTCACAAGGATAAGACAGAAGTCTTGCATACACAAATAATGAACTCTAAATAGTTATCATTCACGCAAACATTATAACAAGAAGACATAAGTGAAGCTCATCCCCTCGAGGAAAACCACATCCACGGGAGCGTTATATTAACCAGAAAATGATAGAGTCATACAATATGCTGCGCACACAGCTGCAGCCTTAGATCTTACAGGAAACTCCACGCACACAGCTGGGAGCCCTTCTCTCAAGCTTGTCTCCTCTCTATGGAGATTACAAAGGCACAGACGTCGACTCAGACTGTCTGGCAACTCAGGGATTAGCTCCTCGGCTATCCGATTTCCTCTCTCTAGTTCTACACACCGGGTAGAAATTACAGTGAAGGATAATCAACACATGATCTATCCTTTAGACTGGCTCTCTAACAGTCTAGTGTCCAACTCTCTAACTCTCCAAAAGGAAGGAACTGAAGGAAGGGAGGAAGAACCCTCTACCCATTACAATGATTCATCTATATAGGTAGCCATGACGGTCACACCTTTACAAAACTGTGGGCCTTTCCCAACAGTGATTCCCAAAAACCCTAACCACGCACATGGCTAGGTGTACTGTAGGCGCCGCTTGCAGTCACGTCGCCGCTTCCTGCAGGCTCCGTGAATTCCGGCGCAGATTGTGGGTATGGGCGATCGTCCTTCGCCTTCAATGCTCTGGTCCGTTGCTCCTCCTTGATCCGAGCAACCATAACTTCTGTACTAAGCCTTTAAATGAGGGTAGCTAAGCCCTCTACTCCATCGCCTTTATTTATTATGGTAGCTGAGCCACCTTCATTCTTTGATGACGTGCGCGCGATCTCCGCAATTTCCGGTCCATGATCTGCGCTGAGATCATCCATCTGGCACCGTACTGCGCACCGTCTCCTTCTTACCCAAAACTTAGTGCTTGTCCCAAAATTAGCACTTTCCTTCCATACTCGTGATTTTTCCCAAAATTCGCAGCTTTTACTATAGCTGCGACCTTGGCCCCAACACTGTCACAGCAAGGAACCATCGATTCGATAACTGTTCACAACAACCAAGGACTTTGCAATATAAGATCTAACATCTCTGAGCTAGACATTTCAATGACTCAAAGCATGGTTGTCGACCAATACATTGCAGATCCATGCACAAATTGGAGGTGGATATGGCCACTGAAGATACAATCGTAGATCCATATCATCAAAACAAGATGTAAATCGTAGCCATCGACCAATACTGCATGGATCTACGAAATAGACATAACATAGCCACCGACCAATACATTATGGATCTATGTGACACAATATCCACATGATGCTCATGTAGGAAGTTACTCGAACAATCTCCATCGCAACCTAGGTAAGGTATGCAACAAAGGTACCCCAGGGCCTTCAAACCAATCCCGAAACTAATACAATCCTAACCATGTGAATAAAAGGAGCTGAAATCGAACATGGTAGGAATCACTTGATTACCGGTCAATGAGGTGAATCGTTAACAAGTGTGAGGGGAATCACCAGTAATGACAATGATTCCCAAGGTATCTTAGTACATTCTGACGAATGCGAATGAATGAGCCAGAGTCGAACATTCACGGAATCATTCGAGCAGAGGTCAATGATGTAAACCTACTGTCGAAGGTGAGAAGACTTGCCATTGAGGCATGCCGGATTCAAGGTACTCAATGGTCTCTAAATCTAATCCGTGTATGATGTGTTGGTGTCGACAGGGATAGATTCATTGAAGGAGGGCCATGATGTATCCCACATCATCGACACGAAACCAATATAGGAGGATGATTTTGGATGGTAGATCAAATAAGTATGGACAAACACAAGGTGTATGGATAAGTGCTACTGAGAGATTGCTTCAAGGATGATCGACACGATGGAGGGCTTGACAACTGCAAAGTTTGACTCAAATGGAGGACTTCCCTTGAGCATTTTATGGCACGAAAAATGACTTGGAATCATTGACTCAGTGAGATAGAGATCAAGACTTAATGCTACATGAATGGAGCATTCTTCGAATGACCCAAATGATTAAAGAGACTCATAGACTCGACACGAATCGAAGACAAGCTGATTACCCAAATATTTGGATGAAATACAAACAGGTTCCATGTTCAAGGGTGACAATAAGTTGCCATAAATATAGATTTAGATGCATTTCCCTTCCCTTATTCCCCATCATGATTGACGAGTACCTCTTTATTTATTAATGATCTTGAGGAGTATAACAGATGCTCGGTATAGCTCGTCCTTTGGACGAGTCCAATCTCACATATTTTATAAACCTGAGAAAGGAGGGGTTCGGTCCCAAAAGGGTCATTCCATGTATAATTTTACAAGTCCAAAGAAGGTAAACTCGGCGATGTTTCATATTTAGAGAGTCTAAAATGGTCAAAACAAAACTCTAGGGTGAAATTTTTTGTAAAGTTAGTCCCTTAGGCCCGAAAAAGTGTAAAATAATGCCTAGAAGAACTCTCCTAGTCAATGGTTGACTAAGGTATTCCTTTTTCATAAATAGTCTAAACGGTCTAAAAAAGGGGTAAACTATCACTACATAGATGACCTTTCAAACACTTTTACAAGCATGAAAGAGACAAGCTCGCTTGGTAATATTTTCTTATTTCGAGAGTATGAAAAGAGCTTAAATACAACTCCAGGGGGGTTCCTTCTTCGTAAAGGTTTTACGATCCCAAAAAAACGATAAAAGTGTACTGGAAACCTTTTTACTTAGTTTTTAATGAGCACGACCATGGTATCAAAAGCGCTTGAAATATTTTTCATGTTTGAATACAGAGCACGAAAAATGAAAAAGTAAGCTGAAATCACTTTTCATGTTTTTGACCAGAGCACGAAAAAGTGAAAAGCAAGCTCGACACCATCTTACTATTTTTAACGAGATCGAAGATAGGTTGGAAGAATTCTCATGGTACCTACTTCATTTTTTAACGATATTGGAACAAAAAATGAACTATGCTCGGGATGAATTTCATGGTTTAGCAAGCTCGAAACCAAAAAGAAAGCATGCTCGAAAATATTCCCATTGGCAGATGTTTTCCCAACATGATACTCGGAGGTTGGTACATGCCCCCAGCATGATTCCTAGAACTAAACGACTTAATTCCAACATTGTGTGGAGAGGCTATTGAGTTGACTTCAAGGTGATGTCCATAGGTTGATGACATGCCCCCCAAGTTTTGTTTTGTTTTCCTAATCTACTTCTCCACTCAATTAAACTCCTCGCTACTAATAGGAAAAGGTTCATCAGAGGGGTAGGAAGAATGAGGATCAACTGACACAAGTAGATGAAATGAAGGTTCAAGTCCTAAATCTAGTGGGACGCTCGACTCAATGGGAGAGGAATATGTTTCATTTTTTAACGAGATCGAAATGGAAATGGAATTATGCTTGTGGTCATTTGTTTCACTTTTTTAATGAGCTTGACAAAGGAAAATAAATCTTCTCATGGGGATTTGTTCCTACCCAACATGATATCTAGAGGTTAGTATACCCCCCAGGATAAGAAGCTAGGGGAATAACTCCAGGATTATGTCAAGAGGCTGGAGACATACCCCCCATACCTAAGGAGAAGAAACCACTAAAACATGAGGAAAATTCAGGGAAGTCTGATGACTGGCATTCATGTGGTGATTAGGTTTAACAAAGGAAAGTTGATCAATGGTCACAATCCTCCTGTCATGGAGAAAATATATCACTCGAAAGAGTGAGGACACAACAGCTTTCATTGCATAAGCATAATCTCGTCCAAGGAGCATATTAAAATCTGAGGTACCTTGGACTACAATAACATCAATGCAGACAGTTTTACCTCCTAAGGTAATAGGTAACCAAGGAAGGATCCATAACAGTCAGTAGTACTCTATTAAAGTCCAGTATTTGATCGATGACTGGCACAAGATGAGGAGAACTTATAGCTTGCCAAGCAGTTGATTATAAAACACTAATAGAAGCTCCTTCATAAATTATCATGCGAAAGATTTCCTTATCGGAAGATCCTACAGATATCTAGAAAGGAACACCCAAAGGAAGACGAGATTCTGTTAGACTATTCCAATCAAAGGAAATGACCTCAGTACTTGGAGGGGGTCTCGTGGAAATGGACAAGATTTCCCCTTTCCTAGAACAATTTGAAATGACTAAGAAAACATCAATGGTTTTTGGTTCACTCTCAACTGGAAGAGTAGAATGAGACGAAGATTGTGTCATGGTGACTACTTCAGTCTTAGCATTATCCAATGAAAGAGTGGGATCAAGCGGAGATGGCATTGACTCGACAACTTCAACTTAACTTTTCAAAGGAAGAGTGGGATGAACTACTTGTTCTTCACTCTTTGAGGAAAGAGTGGGATCGACCAAGGATGGAGCTGGATCAACTACTTCATCAACTAATGGGGGGTCAAGAGACAACTTAGGATATCATGTTGGAAAGTGTTTCTAAGATACAGTATTGTCTCCAACAATTGTGAAGCTTCATCCATGCGAGGACAAAGGTAAGTAAGGTGCATGTCCTTGCATAAAAATCAAGGATTCTTGACTTTACCTTTCTGACCCTTAACCATAGAGTCACTGGCCGATGGGGTATCATTAGTATGATGTCCAGAGGTTGATGATATAGGCTGTTTGGAGGCTTTAGACCACTCTTCTAACACTTTGGAAATATCAGGACAATCCTTAAGAAGGTGATCACCCCTGCAAATCTTGCAAGGGAAATTGGGTCTACGAGGTGTTTGAATAGAATGAGTGCCATCAAAGGAAATTGGATGATGCTTGGTCTAATTCTTATCCTTCTTCTTAATATTCCTTTCCTTCTTCTTCTTATCCTCCTGATTACTAGCACCATTTCTTTTATCAGGTTAGGAAGAAGAAACAGAAGAAGATACATCCGATGAAGAAGGGGAAGGATCAGTTTGGGATTGATACTCTTGTGGTGGAGAGTTAACATTTGAAACATTGGGTATAGCTGGAATCACCAGATTGAATAACCATATCGGTAACCCTATGGTTAATCCAGGAACATTTAAAGTGGAAATAAAGGGAGAACCAATATCTCCAACTAGAGGAAAAAAAATGTACCCCTTGAAAAGGGGTCTCTTGATTGGTAGTCCCAAAAGGTGGCCATATCTAAACTCTCTAAGGCCTTTTAAATATCACGCACAACAAACACTACTCAAACTAAAAGCAACAGACAAACTTGTGAATAGGTGGGATGTAAAAGTTGGATTCTCACAAGTGTGTCAAGCTATCACAACTCACGATATACTGTAGGGTCCAACAGTTATGCTTGGCCCAATTTTTTAGAGCACTAACCAAGGACGATTGGGACCGTACCCTTGGTCCTATAACCCGACTACCTGGCAGTACATGCATAGTAATCTCCCTGAGTGTTGTTCTCGGTGTATTGCGACAACAAGATGGCCAGAAGGTTACTCAGTTGGCCTCAGGATCCTAATGGTGTCTCCCGATATACACAAGGTACATGGGAGCTCAAATCCATATTAGTGTTATCTAATGCACAACCGTTCGAAATGGGCCTTCCTATATACCATCGAGTACATGAATGAACTTTTCTATATATTGTGAAGGATGTGAAAGGTCATTATATATACCAACTAGTACATGGAAGAACCACACATTACTCGGGATGCAGTGCATGGAAATAACAATAGCTCCTACACTTAAATACATTGGAACATGTCTCTAACCTATCACTCAAATTACTAAAATATTTTAACTTAACTAGTGCTTGATTTTATCTTATGTGGTTAAGTGGAAAAATGAAATTTGGGCCTGACTCAAAATGATGCAAGTATGAGATGCAAATATTCTTTTCAATGAAGTCCTACTTAAGAAGGAGAAAGAGATAGTTTTTCTTCCCAAATGCACAACCCTATGCAAATGGAATTCTGGCTTTCTCAAAATGATAGAAAGAAGTAAAAATTCAAAATCATGCACCCAAAACTATCCTAAAGTGAAAAAAGAGATCTTTCTATGAACACCAAATGCAAGAACTCTAATTCGATTCCTATATTTTTACACTTGAAAAAGACACATCTAAGCTATGGAAGTAAGGATTCCACAAACGTTTTCAATCAAATGCAAGACAAAGAAAAACACTCAACAATCTTGTCTAACTCAATTGCACACAAATATGAAACAAACATTTCTTCTTCTTATGAGTGTAAGACTAAGAATGTGAAATGATCAAACTAAGGCAAGAACGATATTTATGTTTTCCAAGTTTGTGAATCTAGCAAAAGAGGGACAAAATTAAGCTTCCATTTGAACTAAAGCGGAGACAAAGAATCAATATTTTCCAAAAATAAATAGATAGCTCAGTATGTAAAGGAAACAAGATGCACAACCCAAGAAAATGAGGCTAAAAAAGACATGGATATCCCACATTTTAAAAACATGCCAATCCACACTAAACCAAAAATTATTTTGAAACCTCAATATGGGTCAAAGAGATTGTAGGATACACGGGAATTTTTTTCAAAAATGAAATTCATTTCGCT
The DNA here is from genome assembly GCA_027924585.1 of Larix kaempferi. Classification (NCBI taxonomy): domain Eukaryota; kingdom Viridiplantae; phylum Streptophyta; class Pinopsida; order Pinales; family Pinaceae; genus Larix; species Larix kaempferi. The sequence continues at coordinate 48,874,080 of BSBM01001229.1, forward strand.
TAAAAATTCAAGAAAAGCACTAGTTTTCAAAGAGACATCAAAGCTATGGAAAGAAGGATTCCACAAACGTTTTCAATCAAATGCAAGACAAAGAAAAACACTCAACAATCTTGTCTAACTCAAATGCACATAAATACCAGCCTTGATCCAAATCCTAAGGCTCTATCAAGTGCCGAGAGGGATCAAATCTCCTGAGGTGCAAACCTCTCCTCGAAAATCTCCTTGAGTGCAATACCTGAGAAGAGGTTTGCACCTTGGGAGATTTGATCCCTCTCGACGCTTGATAGAGCCTTAGGATTTGGATCTAGGCCGGTTTCAGTCATGGGCGGTGACACAAAACTGGAGTTTCATCAGCATGGTAAGGAACAGGTTAAGTTGAAAACACAGATATGAGTATCATCATAATGTGAGTAATAAGTATTAAGGATTGACTAAATTGTTAAAGTGGAAAATAGAGACAATAATTTTGCAAGGATTAAATGAATGAATATATGGTTCACGTCATGATGATTCTCAATCTATCTTCTTCATCTTTTCTTATCTTCACACCTAGTAGTTTTGACATCTTCTCATATCGATCATATGAGAATGGAGGTTGAAATCGTAGACCTGCCAATTCTTTAACTCGAGATATTGATGTAAATGTCATACCCTGCCTCTCTTGCTTTCCAATACTAATAGTAGCTTTCTCCAATGTCAATCCTTGTGACTTATGGATTGTTAAACCCCAAGCGAGTTTCAATGGAAGTTGTTTTTTATTACCTCTTTCGATAGGTGTAATATGAACAACTTGAGGAAACGATTCATCCCATGGTCCCCCCACATAATTATCAAATTTTATCAAAACATACGTGGGTGGTTGTGGAGGCGAACTTCCAAGGTTATATACAATTTGTTGTATAACCCCAAGAGCACCATTGACGAATCCTGCATCAGTCCAGAGGTTTGATGTCAGCATTACCCTTGCTCCTATGGCTATAAGTAATTCAACTTCCAACCCTTCTTCATCTCCTTCCATAGAATAGTTGCTTCTTACAGATGTAGCAATACTGGTCGCAATGGGACAGTTTAGGCTTCTTAATAAGCGCTTGTTATGGCAATTTACATCATCATTTGTCGCAAACAAATGTATTGCCTTATCGAAGGAATTTTTCATTGTAGCATGTAAGGAAGTATCTGTACGAGTCATCAATAATTTCCAATCCTCTATTGTTGGAATTGCATCTCTAATATTCATTAACACATTACGAAAAGATATTTGTTCATGCTTTGTCCATTCTGTCGAAACACAGTATCGAGGGTCACAACTATTGTGAATGTGTTCCACAATTCTTTTGCAATAACCCCCCGATGCATATACAGGCTTATCCATGACAGGCGGAAATTGTCCCAAATCACTGACTAATATAATTGATCGTCCACCAAAAGGTATATTAGCATATTCTGGGAAGGCTTGGTGAAGTCTTGAATCTATTTTGTTTAATAGATGTTTTCCAATAAAACTCATTTCATCAATCAAAATATATCTAACATTCCTCAACTCTTCTTGTAAGTTAATTAAAGTTGATCCTCGTAAAGGATTGATTTCTTTGATCGGTATATGAAGTGCAGAATGAATTGTTCTTACGGATATGTTGAAATCTTCCACCCCCGTAGGAGCTAGAAGAAGTAATGGACTTTTCCCTGGATGAGATAGATTTTCAAGTGTACTTTTAATGGCTCCAATCAAATATGACTTTCCGGCTGCTGCAGTTCCTTGGATTATCATGCGTAGTGGATCAACACCCGTTCTATAATGCTCAAGGATAGAATCGTATGCTATTCTTTGCTTGTCCCCCAAACTATCAATTGAGTAAGACTTTGCATGTTGATTAGTAGAAATCGTTTTCAATTTTCGCATATCAGAGATGAAATGAATTGCACGATTGGAGGTCTCTTCATCTAGAAAAGCAGTGTTCCAGTCATGCATATGATCAAGATCCCTATGTCCAAGCATCTCAAACTCATTATAATTTATAAATTGATTTTTATATAATCCACATATGATCTCCCATTCATGCTGCCTGGAATCTCTCTGTGGAATTGGATGTTCTTCCTCTTCATTGGATTCATCTCAACCATCTGTAGGCACAGGTTGGCGATCAACATGCCAAGGTACATATTGCAAATTTTTCCAATTGTGTACTATTTCATCAGATGTATGGCCTATATCTCTTTGAAAGTCACGAAATGTCTTGTACAAAACCAAATCAGACCAACAGAATTCGACAAACTTCTCATCTTTTTGATCAGGAATAGAGTTAAATCTAGGAAACACACATACAATAGATGCATTACTTCGTGGTAACCATTTTCCCCCCCGTCGATGTTTGTCATATGACCAATATTTTGCAACATCTATCAATGTAAGGTGCTCCATATTGTATGGTTGCTTAATATATGCATCAATCAGAGAATTATCATTGTCAGCATTATATGTTTCAACTTGTACTTGTTTGAAAACCTTCATACTGACATTTATAACCACAAAAGGATGGCTACATTCTGAAAGAGGAAGCTCTAGAAGCATATGGCATGTCTCCCATGCACCAATGTCCCTATCCACAATGGATTCACACAACAAACTTTTATATGCATGTGGTGCTGGTTCGTTCGGATTCTGGATAGAAGAGACTCGCATCAACATATTGTGGAAAGTTTCAGATCCCTTTTATGATTTGGAAGCATATTTTGCTATGTAATTAGTAACAACGCGCTTGGAAAGTACAGGCTGCCAATCTATATTAGCCCTCCAGATCATTAGTGTTTCACGATTGTGTGTATTTCCCTCCCTTCTTTCGAAGACAACTTCTCTCATTGCAAGTAATATGAAGCTCAACACAGTTAAGAAGTTCTTCATATTCAGTCATTGGATCAGATTGAAATATTTGTTCTGTGCCTTTTACACAAGGATGATCATCTACATTATCTGCAATTTGAATCTTTCGTTGTTGTCCCTCAGGTGGATTTATTGCATGCACACAATTGTCGAAATAATTTTTTGCAGATATAACTTCTCTAGGATCATCCCAATTAAGAGTGTCCATGTTGGGAGCATTTTTTAACCAAAGAAACCCATGGACATGAGGAGATTCACGATGTTGCCATTCGTAGTGACTCCAATAATCTATGGCTTGATGAAAATGTTAGAAAACCTCTTCTCGAAACATAGTATGTCTCAAGTGCATATAATGTGCCACGATGTGAGGATTATCAATTACATTTTGACGTCGCCATTTTCTCGCTTCACGTGGATCTGTAGGACTTGTGCCTCGCATTAATTTATGCAAATCAGGCCACTGCATATCCACTGCACTTAGTGTGAAGAATATTGTTGGACAACCTATCTGTTGAATCAAGTCATATAAATCTTGGTGACACTTGCTCCAAAAACTATTGAGGAAGCTTGAGCACAATGTCTCATTATGATATTCAGTAAAAAAATATCTAAAGTGAGGGTGCCTTCCAAATCTGTTATCATGATATCTGAGAAGATGTTTTGCATACTCATGTATATGGACATTTCACATTCGCGGTTGTAACCAATCTGCGTCTCCTTTAGGGAACAATGTGGGAATTGCCATATCAAATAATCCAACAGTGTTATACTCGTTAATCGGAGATGACCCAATGCCAGGCCAGTTAAGCACTTCAATCGATTCATCATTTGTGTTATTTTCATCCGTATTAGGATTATTTTCCCATGCTCTAATAATTTCTATCTCTCCTGGTGCACTTGGAAGCCTTGATGCAAAAGAAGTTGTTTGTAAACCGTCTAACATGTCATCAACTCCTAGTATCCCTTCCAACATTGCAAATTCTGTGTCGTCGTCAATATCGGGAAGAGTAACAGAATTAAGCATATGTGAAATATCTGTGGCATTTTCAGGTAACACTTCTACTGCATCATAATCAACTCGAACATCTCGATAACAGGGATCATTCTGAATGTTATATAATAATGCATCCATAACTTTTTTTTTCTAATAGTGAAATCATAACTAGATCCGTGTCGTCCTTTTTTTCACACAATGACCATTAAGTCCAAGTTGTTAATATGACGTGGCAATGTCTTAGCAACATCTTTTTATCTCTTGCGGAAAACTAATGGTGTGTCCTCGATATTTGTATTGTCCACCTATTGAATGCATCACCTGCAAAATTGGACTTGCACATGCTATCAACATCTCTTCAACTTGTGTGAGATCTTCAAGGACATGCAAACATGACACATTTCCACTTTTGCTAATCGATCAAATCGTTCACAAAAATTGCGATGTATAGTATACATTTATTCAGATGGTACCGATATATTAGTGTCAATTTCAATCTCCTTATCTTGGACCGTTACACGTTGAGCATCTCTAGCTGTTACACATTGAGCATCTCCCACAGTTGGTTCTATGGGTAAATTGGTTGAATATTGTCCTTGTCGTTCCCCAAAGCGATTCCTTTGTTCTTCCACTTGCTTCAACTTTATCTCTTGATACGCTCTTTGTCAGTCCAGGTTTCATTTTCTTCGTTGTTCTCATTCTTCTACTATCATTTCATCCAACTTTCTTTTTCGATGTTCTTTTTGTCGAAGTGCATTCTGTTTTTTTCGTTCTTCTCGCTCTTCTGCTGTCATTTTATTGCGATATTGTTTCTGTTGTTTTGCTCTTCATTTCAACTCTCCTTCTCATTCTTTTGGTGTCATTTCTTTAGATGGTACCACGATATTAGTGTCAATCTCAATCGCCGTATCCTATTCTACATCTTGATTTATTTGTTGTTCCGCAAATTGATTTTTTCGTTCTTCCAGATGATTCAACTTTTTCTCTCGATTCGCTCTTTGTCGTTCAGCGTTTCATTTTTTTTGTTCCTCTTGCTCTTCTGCTATTAATTTGTCTAACTTTCTTTTTCGATATTCTTTCTATAATTTGAGTGTTTCATTTTCTTCACTCTTCTCGTTCTTCTGCTTTCATTTCATACACCTTTCATCTCACGTCTTCTGCTTTCCGTTTCAAGTCTTCTTGTCGTTCTTTTGTTGCCAATTTATTGAGATATTGTTTTTGTTGTTCTGCTCTTTATTTCAACTCTCCTTCTTGTTCTTTTGGTATCATTTCTTTAGATGGTACCACGATATTAGCGTCAATCTCAATCGCCATATCCTGTTCTACATCTTGATTTATTTTTTGTTCCGCAAATTGATTACTTTGTTCTTCCAGATGATTCAACCTTTTCTCTCGATTCGTTCTTTGTCATTCAGCGTTTCGTTTTTTTTTGTTCCTCTTACTCTTTTGTTGTCAATTTGTCTAACTTTCTTTTTCGATATTATTTCTATCGTTCAACGTTTCATTTTCTTCGCTCTTCTCGTTCTTCTGCTGTCATTTCATACACCTTTCATCTCACGTCTTCTGCTTTTTGTTTCAAGTCTTCTTGTCGTTCTTTTGCTGTCATTTGCTTAGATTTTTGTTCTTCTTCTATTTGTCTCGTAGCATCTTCCGCATGCACATCTTCCATTTCTAGTGTAGAATCTATATCAAAAATGTCAACAATTAATATATACACTGAAATTAATGCATATTTGTAATCCACACTGAAATCAATTCTTGACATCCAATATATACAATTTTAAAAAATAACACACTAAAAACTATGCAATTTATTTTAATAATACACTGAAATCTATGCAAGTGTAAAATTCAATATAGTTTAAAAACTCAAAATATTTTCCAAAAAAATAATTGCTTTGGGAGAATTGAACCTTGGACCTCACACCCATTATCCACACACCCTTACCACTATACCACAGGTAGTTCTTATTATAAATAGTATAAATATTCTATATAAACTTCAAAATGGGGGAAGGGTGGATCAACGGGATTTGACACCGTGACCTACCCATGACCACCACAATGTGTTACGAATGGGGTACACCCAATTGTCTATGAGTTTAACTATATAATATATTTATATATTTCGATCGAGAGATTTAAGATTTTAAATTTAATCCTAATCATTATTTTCTAGCTTTCGTTCGGGATATTAAGTTGAAATTTAATATAAATTTTGCTTTATATTTTAATTCAAATTATAAAATTATATTTTAATTCAAATTAAAATTAAACTTATATTTAAATGTAATTTTAAATATAAATTATTTTTATTTTTATTTTTAAATTACAATATAATTATAGTTAAAATTATAATTATATTTAAATGTACTTTTAAATATAAATTATATTTATATTTATATTTGAAAATAAATATAAATATAATTTATATTTAAAATTACATTTAAATATAAGTTTAATTTTAATTTTAATTAAAATATAATTTTATAATTAGAATTAAAATATAATTTATATTGTAATTCTAATTTAAATATTTTAATTCTAATATTTGTAATTCTAATTTCAATTACATTGTATACTTGTGGCCATTCTCCTAGTGCTGCCATTCTCTTACGGCCATTCTAATTTAAATATTGTAATTCTATTTCTAATTACATTGAAATGTAATTGTAATTTTTAATTTAATATATATTTATTAAATATATTTTGGTGCAGGTTACTATTGCAGGCAGTGGTGGGAGTGGAGGACGATGGCGGCGGGAGGGGAGGAGGGTGGTGGCAGGGAATGTAGCACGTGGCGGGAGGGGAGGAGAATAGTGGGAGGGTGGCCGCAGGAGGATGGGGGAGGTGACAGGAGGGAAGGAGGATGGAGGGAGGGTGGCCACAGGAGGATGGGGGATGTGGATGGAGGGGAGGAGAATGGTGGCGAATGTAGCAGGCGGAGAGAGGGGAGGAGAATGGAGGGAGGGTGGCCACAAGACGATGGGAGAGGCGGACGGGAGGGGAGGAGGATGGAGGGAGGGTGGCCGCAGGAAGATGGCGGATGGAGACGGAGGGGAGAAGAATGGCGGCGAATGTAGCAGGCGGCGGGAGGGGCAGAGAATGGCGGGAGGGTGGCCGCAAGAGGATGGGGGAGGCGGACAGGAGGGGAGGAGGAGGGAGGGAGGGTGGCCGTAGGAGGATGGGGGATGTGGATGGAGAGGAGGAGAATGGTGGCTAATGTAGCAGGCGACGGGAGGGGAGGAGAATGGCAGGAGGGTGGCCGCAGGAGGATGGGGGAGGCGGATGGAAGGGGAGGAGGAGGGAGGGAGGGTGGCCATAGGAGGATGGGGGATGAGGGAGGAGGTGCGTCGAGGTGCATGTGAGGAGAAGGGTGGCTGTAGGAGGATGGGGGAGGCAGATGAAGCTGCATGGAGGTGCATGCGAGGAGAAGGATGGCCGCAGGATGATGGAGGTTCATGTGAGGAGGAGGACGACAAATGGAGGGCACTGAATTTTGATAAGAGGATGATATGATCCAGTTGATATTTCATATGGATAATCGCCTTCCGATTTCATAAAAACCAAATCCTATTTATGTAGGTGCACGCAAATGGTGCAGCGGACATTAAAAATTCAAATTATATTACCTTTTCTCTTTGCTACTTTGATGGCTGATTCACTTCTCTTTATGGCTTCTCTTTGCCTCTTGTTTTATCATTTTTTTATGTTTCTTTTTTTTTATATAGGCATTTTTTTCAATCGTGTTTTTCAATCAAAAATACACATCCCTTTTAATGGCCGACAAAATATTAATTAGATGTAAAGCTACATTTTTACGGTTTATTAGATGTAATGCTACATTTTTTACGGTTTATTAGATGTAACGCTACATCACACACGTTAGAAGATCTCCCCCATACTGGGCTGTAGAGCACCTCTCGGTGCAATGAAACAATCATTTCTTCTTCTTATGAGTGTAAGACCAAGAATGTCAAATGATCAAACTAAGGAAAGAAAAATAAATTTATGTTTTCCAAGTTTGGCGTTCTAGCAAAAGAGGGACAAAACGGGACAATACATGTGGACACAAGTGAACCTCCCTAGTTTGAATGAGTCGAATCTAGAACAAAATGGGATAATACATGCACACCTTCACCTATACCAATTGAATATTCACAAGAGATGAAGTAGAGAAAGCTTACCTATGATATGAAGTTCGTCCTTGCTATCTTCAAGTTGCTGCAATCCAACTTCGTGTATGGAATAACTTGTTACAGATCCAACACAAACAAGTAGCAAACATATTGAACTAGAAACAATATGAATTATCTAAGCAAATGACCAAGGAGATTTGCTATACATAAGAATAAAAATCAAGTATGGGAAGGAAGTGCAGCATTGTATTAAATATGATAGAAATAAATACAACCGTAAGCGTTGGTGTCGTAGTTTCCTTCTGGTAGATTCCTCCTATTCCAACATGTCACCCTTGTCTTCAAAGGAAGCACATCAAGAGTCTAATGCTTTTGGGATAATTTCTCTAGCAATTCCTTGCTACCAATTCCTCCTCCTCACACCCATGCCCAAAGGTTTCTTTTATAGGACACTAAGGATAAGAGAGGGGTGAGAAGATTGTAGAAAGTGGATGAGATATGATCCCAACAGTTGTGGAAGTCAAGCAAGATCCACACAAATAGGAGGGAAAGTTGATCCAACTAGATCTTGCTCTAGAAACCTCTCAAAGACCTAATTTTCTTCCTATACAGAGGTCGGTGTGTTTTGCATTGGAGCAACATGCATCTATCATGGTCGACGCGGTTTGTTATAAATGCAAGGCGCACCAACGACGTGTGTTGCAGTGAGACACACTGCGTCGAGAGGGTTTCGGCACAAGTTTCTAGGAGAGCAAAGCACGTCGAGGTTGAAAAATAGGTGATTTACAGGCCATGGAAAAAAGGGTTCCTTCTCCATAATACTCTCTTCAGGGATTGTGACAATACCAGGCTACGTGATTCACGATACTGACGAAAATTCTGTGTAACAAAAAATATATAAGTGTAACCATGAAATTATGAGATGAATAAACCTAAAGCCATGTACTCATAAATGAATTATATGTTAAAATAGATTTTTAAATTAAATTATATGTTTTCGGCTAATCATTGAGATTTTTATGTTATTAACAAAGCTCGTACTTAATATAAAAAATAAGAACATAACATGTTACATATGTTATAACAAATGATTCCACAATATTTCACATTAAGTTATTTGGTTCTTTTTTAACAACAATTTCATTTTTTATATACTCATCTATGTAATGTATTTGCATTCTAGTTTTATTTATATTTTTATCAATTGTTGATATATATTTCTATCTTGTCACCATAAAATTATCATTACACAAATGAATGGCTTATGTAGCATTGTTATACGTTGTTAGTTTGAAAAAATATATTGTAGAAAATTTTGACTAAATACCTACTTTTGACATTAAATGAATTTTATAGTATTTTTTTCATTTCTTTCTTTTGATCGATAGAAATAGATATGAAATACCTCTCCATGCTATGCAATTCTTGTCCACAAATACAAGAAATGCAAGAAACTATATGGGACATAGAAATTATATCTCAATTAAAAGTACTTATAAAATGCATGATTCATATCCATAAAAAAGACACAATGAGACTAATAAGACAATATTTCCTACACCAAAATAAACATCTTCTTCCAAACCTTGATCTTAAATGGAGTTGTCAATGCCATAAATAATTACGTCTATATGAATAACATGAACTATCTTTCTATACTCATCAAAATTACTTTCAATATTTCATTGTACATATGGTGTTTACTTGCATGCCCATAAATACTTGTTTAAATCCCTCAACATTCAACGAGCTCATGGTCATGTTCTTCTCACTTAAAAGGACAAGCAAAGCCATCATTTATATGCTTCTTACATTGCAAGTATAACTTGCATATAACTATGATAATATACTCTAATTTCATCTGCATGTTGCACAAGTTGTGTCATACTTTATTTTTAATCGGCATACCATCCATACTTTCTTGGCACTTTGATTTAAAGGAGATTGGGTATGCTTGCGTGGAACTGTTAGATTGTTGCTCCTATTGACATTACTTTGCACCTTTTGGGGCTTTGCTAGTTATTTAAACTATAATGTATATAAAGTTTAATTAACCTTTGTAAGTGGTCAATTGTCACAAATATACATTTATGACTTTTGATCTCTAAGGGTTAGATCAAGTGGTCATGAATACATACTACACATTCAATACCTTCAAATGACAATAGCATTTTCTTATCTACTTGTTATTTCTTATTTACTTTCTATCAAAATTTCATTAAGAGGTAGTCACTATGTAGCTTTGTTTCCAATCCCACTTGTTATGTAAAATGTTATGATTAGTTTATTATAATTTAGTGGATTTATGGTTTGGGAAAAAACCAACCTAGATCCAAATCCTAGGCTCTATCAAGCGTCGAGAGGGATCAAATCTCCGCTCAAGTATTGCACTCAAGTTGCTATTCAAGGAGAGCTAGTAAAAAGAAATTACTATAGCCAACATAAGAAATAGAAGTTACAAGATCTCCCTCATATTTACTTTTAACTTTGTATTATTCTTTTTTGTTTATGGCCGACATAATATTTATTACTTTTTACTTTGTATTATTCTTTTTTGTTTACTTTGTGTTATTTTGTTACTCGACAAACACACACATGTTACAAGATCTCCCTCATACTGGGCTGTAGAGCGCCTCTCGGCGGAATAATTTATTTTTTTATACTAGACTTTCATCACTTTTGTTATTTTATATAAATGTAAGGTTTGCGATTGAAATTGAAACATTTATAAATAATTATCGAGAAGAATTGAACAAATCAAAAAGCATCTTATTAATTATAATTTAGAATTAAAAGCAATATGCCCTATCATATCCTCATCATACAAGTTGATCATTTCCATATTGAAAGTGTGACTATGACGAAGTACCTAATTTATAAGCACAAAAATTTAATATGAAAGATAAGAGGCTTCCTAACATTGCTTAAACTCTAGTGAAAGTCACAAGTAGTTCAAAATGAGTTGGCATAAAGATGCTAATTCTTGTTTAAATTATTGGAGAAAAGAGGAGTAGGTCAATGTGTAGAATATTGATACCATTCAAAAGACAATTACATTTATACGAACCGTTACACCAAAACCTCGAGATGTTAGTGAAGGCCACCCACTAGGATCTTAACATCCCACCACACTCCGCAGTCCAGACTCTGGGCTGGATGTGCGCTCGTACGGTGGTGTCCCCTTTGAGCCGTACGAGCCCCGGGTGAACACTGCAATACCGACATTGCCACTCGCTCTATGACTTGAACCTGGGTGGAGGCTTTGATACCAAATGATACGAACCATTACACCAAAACCTCGATATGTTAGTGAAGGCCACCCACTAAGATCTTAACATACATCTAAATTTAGAAAGAAATTGAGATATGATAAAACATTAGTGGATAAAAGAAAATTAAGATACTATAAAGCAGTTATTAACCCCAATTTAGAAAATCAAATATCATTTTGTTATATCTAGTTTAAAGAAAAAAATCAACATTGTTCAAATAAGAATGAATTCTCATGAGCTCGATAGTGAAACAAGGCATTAGACAATTCCTAAAACGTTGTGAGATGAAGGAAATTGTCATCAATGTGGTATTAAGAAAAAACATGTTGAGAAACAAGTTTTTTTAAATGTTCTCTGTCCACCCACATTAAATCTCAATTTCAAAATATTTGCAAGACCTTCTTAACCTTTTAACTCATCTAAGACTATGGAAAATTGAGAAAGCTTCTCTATCATCTTTTTTAATATAAAATAAAATTATAAAACAAACCACATTCCTTACTACTTTTTCTTACAAACCAATAAGTCAAAGTTTATTTCAATATATATTAGCAATCATCATCATTAAAAAAAGCATTTTTAATAATTTATTTATTTTAAAAAAAATCAAAACAATAATACTTTTTCTTACAAACCAATAAATCAAAGTTTATTTCAATATACATTAACAATCATCATCATTAAAAAAAACCATTTTTAATAATTTATTTATTTTAAAAAAAAATCAAAACAATAATAAAATATTATGAAAATTTATTTTCCTATCTAGATTTTTCCAAAACAATTTTTGTGCAACATGTTTATTGTGCACTTCACATGTTTCACTACTTCTTGAATATTTTTGTATAATTTCCTATCTATATTTTTCAAAAAAAAAACAATTTTTGTGCAGCATGTTTATTGTGCACCTCACATGTTTCACTGCTTCCTGAATATTTTTGTAAAAATCAATTATAGTGGACCTCACATGTTTCACTACTTCATGAATATTTTTCTTAAAAAACAATTTCTACAACATGTTTATTCTACACCTCACATATTTCACTACTTCCTCAATATTTTAAAAGCAAATACTTCACATACTTTTTGCACAAACCTATTTTTATCATATGCAAAACAAATATTTCAAATAAAACAACTTTAAATATAAACATTCTCAATGTAGATTATTAACAAGATATTTATTTAATTTATTTAAAAAAAATAACCACACATATTTTATTATTCAGTGGTTTATTAGAATATATTTTATTATTTAGTAGTTTATTTAATGTACAGCTTGAGTGGGCCTAATGGTTAAGAACATGTGCTCCCTCCTAGGAGGTCATAGGTTCAAATCCAGAGGGGGTAGGGTATGTACACCTATGTAGACTTTAGCAATTAAATCGTTGCGCAGAGGGGGGTCCCTTGTCCCATAAACAAGGGGGTCTCATACACCAAATTGGTGTCTCGCTTGGCGGTGACCTTCAAAATAGATTATTATTATTATTATTAGAAATTAAGGTATTCAACTTATGTCACAATCATTATAAATTTTGAGTTTTCACTTAATTTATTGTAAATAAATAAATAAAAACATGGAATAGTTTATTAGAAATGACTAGTTTAATAAAAATTAAGGTGTTCAATTTATATCACCACTCTTATACATTTTCCATTCTTAAATACCATTGAAAAACTAAAATTTCCAACTATCAAACATTGAACGGATTGCTCTGATCCATCGACTTTATTTAACAAGCATATCCACTTAACGTGTGATTGGTGAACATCAATTGATTTGTTAAAGAACTCTCTGTTATCCATGCATTAATTATTAGTTATCCATCATAGCTATCAGTTATTTTTTATATTCTTTTTTTTATAATTGTTTATTTCAAATTTCTAATGACTACCACAAAATCAATATGAAGAGTAAACTTGTCTCATCTAGGAAAATCATAAACTATAGTCCACCCTAAATTCTAAAATAACAACACTTATCAATGTAAACTATGCTAAAATATTAAGTAAAAACCTTTTTACACTTATTATAATTACGCCAAAGGAGTTTTTCAAGGGGACGGTTCTTGTGGAGATTTCGTTGTCTATCCAGCTCCTATCAGGAACTGCCCCGTGTCCACTTACTATCCACTGAAAAATTATAGCATTTCAATTATGAATTGGAATCCGCAAAAATACGCTTGTTTAGCAGAGTAACAATCGAACCTTCGTCTCTGTAGTCTTTTCACCATGACACGACAAGCACTCAGCTACATTTCCATTTTCCTTTTAATTATTTAAACCGGCTATTTTGAATGCATAGCAATGTGAGGCAGTACAATCTGTACGGTATTTTGATTGCACACCGGTCGTGGTCTATGGTAGTCTGGAGGGCCGAATTTATTAAAGAATTGCTTCAGTTTGGAAATGAAATTCTCCTTTAGTCCATACCTGTAATGTGTATGGAATTTTCTTTAATATTTGATCCTATGTTCGGGATCAGAATTTAACTGTAATGTCTCTGAATAGTTGCGTCGATGCTTATGCAAAGAGTCAGAAGGAAAGCGGTGCTCCGGCAAGGGCAGGGGGCGGCAGTGGGAGCAGAATGTCATAGAAAGAAATCACTAGCAGGGCAAAGAATAGCAGTCTCAGTGTTTTGGGTGGAAGCGAGGATAAATTCCATTTACTAGTGCCGAATCTACAACATTTGGGCAACTATGTTCTTTGTTTTCTCGTAGTCACCCTTAACAAAGGCATCTTCCAGTATCACCTGTCACTGCTACATAACGAGAAGTCTTCAGGTCGTTAAATCCTCGAAATACATCATGTTTTAATAGCACAGATGTAATAGTTGAGTGATCTATCGAGTTCCCCTAATACGTGGATCTTGTGTGCCGATAATTTATGTTTTGTATGCTTGAGATACATATCCCACATTCGAGAGAAATATTATACTTTAGTCATTATTTGACACAAGTTTCACAGCTTGTTGATGTGCAATACTCAATTCTCATGGCATGTTCTGCGTTGAGCGCTCAGTGTTTACATTGATGCACACTTTGACACACATGCATTGATGCACTTTGACCTATAGAATTCGATAATACTTGTTGGTGTGCACTTTGACACATCGTCCAAATGGTTTTATTTCACAGAAGGACTACAATATGAAGCAAATCCAAATGACAATTTGATAATTTGATAATACCTTCATCAAATCGATATTCAGGTGTATTTAGACATCATTTACAATGGCCTTAAAAGTATTTACGTGTATTTAGACATCATTTACAATGCCCTTAAAAGTATCGACTTAAGTTACAATTAATCAAAATGAGATCATAAAACAAATATTCTTAAGTTACAATTCATCAAAATGAGATCATAAATCAAATATTCAATACATAGTTTAATAAAAAACTATGATTTAATATTTTTAAAATGACATCATTAATTAAATATTCAATAAATAGTTTGATAAAAAGTTACGATGTAAAACTTTAACTTGGCATAAAAACATATTACAATTTCGAATAGTTGTAAGCATCATATTAAATGTAATTTCTAAGAATTTCCCACAGTATTTACGATGTAAGATTTCCCATGGTATTTCCTTCTCATTAATTCCTTTAGACTTGAAACTTTGAAAGTTCTCTCCATTATTAATGCCTCTTGCCAATAATAATAGATTTTGAACTTTCTTAGAGATTATCTTATTGAAACGTGAACTTTGTTAAAGTATATTTTGCTTCCATTAATGATAGCAAACACAAAGAGATGCGGTTGAGAGTCAAGCCGCTAATGGTGACCTCATACACATTGTTGAGACTCGACACCTTCATAGGTGTAAGTCTTCCGAGCAAGTTTGAAATAAAATCAAACTCATTAACGAGTAACATTAGTGATTATTATCCACCAACAAGTTTGAAATGGGATAATGAACGAGATTCCCATTAATAATTCAAGCTATCATTATCGTTAGGTAATGGATATAAACATTTATTATAAATCAACATATGGATATTAGGGCATTTCGTTCTTACCTTGTTTGTCGACTCGGCTTGTCCATTGGCTCTTGGACAATTTAACCCATTTTTTTAATATAACTATTATAAATCATAAAATGATTTTCAAACTAATGTATTTTTTCTTTTAAAATTTCCGTGTTTTGGATAAAATAAAACAAAGGTTAACATGGATTTTCTCATAAAAGGATAGACCTTAACTCATGAAATTTTAGAATGCAAAATTTCACCAAATCCAAAAATTAGAGTGATTGGAAACTTTGCGGAGTGCAATGCAAAATTTTTTAAGGTGACGACAAACTTAGCAAAGTTTGTGCAAACTCAGCAAAAAGGATAAAAATTCGACAAGGTCTTTTTAGTGACAAGGTATTATAAAAAATAAATATAAAATATGAATTAAATTATCCAGGAATATTATAAAATAAGAAGATGTCAAATGACGACTCTCAAAAGTACTCCAAACAGGTCATAAGCCATTTCTTGTAATAAATCTCCATTGCAAGATTCTTGGAAAACAATGATTTACGAAACTGACGTTTATGTTGCCCCTCCACCTATCGCTTAATGATGCACAAGTTGTGTTCTCTACCTTGAGACCATACAAAGGATAACACCCTGAGGCAGCAAGAAATCGATGCCTTGGCACAACCATTGAGATTGCCCTTGCCCTTACTCAAGGCCCCTCAAGAGAGATGCCTCAAGGCATGGTGAGAAGGTCTGGAGGCAATAGTTGAATTATGGTTTGTGCAAGGGGCCTAACAACTTTGGGATTGGAGTCGTTCCTTATTCATTAAGCCATCCAAACTATGCTTATACGGAAAAGAAGGCCATCAAATGGATGGATCATCTGGGTCGTGAAGATCGTCATCATGACACTATTGTGGATCATCACATGTCCAATGCATATTCCAATTTTGCAGCTGTTTCAAAATCTTCAGGTGGTGTGCTAATTCTTTATGATGACTTTGGAGAGGCATTTGGAGTTAACTTGCAAAGGGCCACAAGGAGAGTTGTGGGGTCTCGTGGCATCTTTGAAATTGGTTGTTATGATGGAATTTATGTGAGTCCATTCATAGGACCAGTTGAAGCGGCTCACTTGGATGCTCGTGGGACCTTCAAAATTTATATTTCCATTTCTATTGATATGATAAGTATGGAAGACATTCGGAGATTTGATGTCTCCATGGAACAAAAGAGGGACATCAAGGAAAATCATGTCTTCTTTCAGTTTGTAGCTCGTTATACAAATGATTATCAAGCAAATATTTCAAGGGTTATCACAATCATATTGCTAACTACAGATAACCTATCAGCCTATCTTGAAAGTATTGAAGGTGAGGTTTTAGAGTTTTCTTCAGTTCATTATGGTTTGTGTCTTATGAAACTACACTGAATATTGCATTTTGAGTGGTTCAAAGTTAGAAAGTGGGTAAAACTAAGAATTTATTATTTTGTTAGGTTTATAAATATCAATAGGAATGTCAGACAAAGTAAAAATTATCAAAGTGATCAAAATATTAAATATTATTTGTTAATGTAAAACATATAAGTTATGGAAGTTGGTTCCATAAAATGTTGTTTTCATAATCTTTTTGCCTGTTACTAAACTGGAAAATATTAAATTGCACATTATCAAGCATTTATTGCTTTTTTTTACAAAGAATACTACTGACATTTCTTTTTCAAAGTTGTTTTTTGGTGGATTCTTTTTTTTTAAATCAAAGTATGATCTAAGCTTAGTTGCACATTATCAAGTGTCTATTGCTTTTTTTCCGAGAAGAAAAACCAAAAAGATATCATACACAAACATGTAAACCAGTAGCAAAGCATAAATATTTATATTGAGAAGAAAGCAAGATGTGGTTGGCGAAGGCAATGCAAATCGAAATCCCCAATAGAAGAACGTAGTTTTAAATCAAAGTAGGATCCAAGCTTAGTTTTGCATATTTATGCTATTGGATAAGAAAATCAATAATTACACAGAATTTCATAAACTAATAAACAAGGGATATGGAGTATTCTTCTCAACCCTATCGTCATAATGAGCCAATGTTATAGGGAGAGTTGGTCTATATGGTAATAATGTCGTAAGATCAATATGCACTCCTAAGGATTATAATGACTCATTGCTATGGGGTTAAGAAGGTAATCATCAGGTTCTACAAAAAAAATTCTATGAAAAAATGTTTAACATTTAGATTCATGTAGTATTAGGAGATAAAATTTTAAAAAAATCTACTATTTAATTGCATCTTGATTTAAGGCATGTGAAGCAATTTCATCATCAATTAACAATCAAATGTCCAGTAAATCAAAACAAAGTTCAATGACTATTATAAACACTACAACATACAAATGAGGAGAAGATCCCTAAGCTAATATTACAAAAAGAAATATTGCTATGTGTGGGGCAACAAGTAATTCTAACTACTAAGGAATGTGAATTGCACCATTGTTCTTGCAAAGATAAAAGACACTTCATATGTCACACTTCGAAAAAAGGAAGAGGCACGCCTTCATACTCTGTCTCTTTCACACTTACAATTGCAATCCTCGATCCTTGCACTCCCTCTACCAAATGCAACTACCGATGTTGATTTCCAATATATTTAGAGTCAAACTTGATCACTACTTAGCTCTTTATTGTTTTACTCACATATGTATACCTTTTTCGTATGAAAAATTAATGTACAACTCATTTTACTTGCCATCGATTACATGGGTTTCTATTTATTGCTTATTAGTACTTGCAATAGAGTTTTCTTTTCAATTTCATCGACTACTATCCCTACCATAAATAAGCTAGACTTTCCTTCAACCACATAAAATTATATTGTCTATGTACACACAAATTTCTCTCATTTTACAACATATTGAAGTTTTTCTCGACGTTTCATTTCCCCGCTTTGAAGGTATGATAGTATTTATTTTATTTCTGGTTCAATGATTAGTATGAAGAAATGAAAAGCAAAGAGTAAAGTCAATGTATAATAAAGTACTACCGATGTCAAAGTGCAAGTACTACCGCACCGAGGTAATCATGACGACATGAGATGTTACATCTAATGTCAAAAGTGGCAAGTACTACCAATCTTGGGTAATTACGTTGTTTTATTTTTATTATTTTATTAACAAATATATAATATACTGGAGCCGAATACTCCGGTTTATATTATTCTTCTCGGCATTTCGAGCCCTTGGCTTCATCGTCGCGTCGCGAGTGAATGGTCGCTCATGGTTATCAACATTCTCGATAATTATTTTGAAGAAGATAGATCACGGGTGTTTAATTGTCAACGAATTTAGGCTTTTTTCTATTTACATTTTTTTTAATTTTTCTTTTTACACAATGTTTTATCATAGAAATTATTTGTTTTTTCAACTATACATGTGAATCAATTTATTATCAACATAAATTTATTTTAATGTGAGATTTATCATGAAGTAATAAACATAAATTTATGACAGGGTTGGCAGGTGCGGGGGGTAAGTTTTTACTACAAGGGGAACAAGCAGAGAGAGTTTGCTTGGGGTATCAGAAGAAAGACCAACAACGGAGTGGAATGGATCGGCCTCATCAAAGGGCTGGAGATTGCTATAAACCTGGGAATTAAGAACTTGATGGTTCTTGGGGATTCCTTAATTGTCATTAGAGAATCCAGAAGCATCGTCGCCAACAGGAAAGACACAAAAATGCACCATCTCTTATTCAGCATTAGTAAAGACTTCCAAGAAATCACCTTCCTTCATATTCTGAGAGGACTAAACGGGAAAGCTGATGGTATGGCTAACAATGGAATCAGGCTCTCTTATGGCTCACTAAACTGCAACAATGTCATTTATGAAAACTCTTGTATTCCCTAGCCTATGGTTCCTCCAAAAAGCCTGGGCTCTTCCTTTTCCTTTTTGGACCCTTCATATTTTTTTGGTTCATAACTATAGAAACTTAAAAATTCATTTTTTGGGAAATGCTCCAAGGCATTTTGACGGCCACCCTGATCCTCGGGGGATCCCCACTCTTGCTCGCATTAATGCCATCCGGCCAGTATGCCAGTTGGTCGGCATGCAAGCTATTGGCTTTGGTTTAAAGCAAGGCAGGAGGTTTCATTTCAGCATCCATTCCTTTGTTGGTTTTAGTTGCTCAAATTTGTTGGTTTATGTTTCTTGTATTTGTTTTGACAGTCATTGTGTTGGGAGACATATGGAACATCACATTGATGGGCGTTCTCAGGGAGGAGGCGATGTGCTCATGAAGTGTGAAAGATGCGGCAAGCTTGTTAGAGGCCGTAAGGGTGGTTGTAGCTGGGGTATTTTGTCGGTGGATGAAATGATGGGCGACTCAGTGGGCAAGGAGGGTAGCAATTTCCCTGGGCTCGGTCCCTGTCGAAGGCATGTTGGGGTTGGTAATTCTCAAGGGCACATCGGGAATCACGACATTACAAAGTTTCAAGTTGAATTTTTGGACCGTCTGTAGGAGCTGGAGCTACAAGTTCGGATAATATGTCGTGAAAATATGGAGTATAAGAATGTTATGTCATGTCTCTATACTCTAGCGTCTGCAACTCACTTTGAGGTAAAAACTCAGAACAGTAAAGTGGCAGAGAAAATTGAACACCTTGAAGAGACCCTGGGGTTTGCCTATCCTCATAAAGCTCGAAATTCTAAGGCCACTAACAACGAATTGGAAGACATTGGCAGGAAAATAGAAAAACTACAGAAGTTTATGGCTCATGCTGGGAATTTTGTGGAACTCAACTCTGAAAAGAATGTGGCAGCGGACTCTACAGGTGTTGTTATGGACATGGGACTTCAGTAGAAGCTCGTCGGTTGGCATCTTTTTGTTTTGGTTCTATTATGTTTACAATATTGTTTTTAAGTTATATGCATAGAGTCTCTGAAACTCATAAAACAGGAATCATCTACAGACTTGGCAATTCTCCAGAATGCTTCATTTCTCAGATTTTGTATAAGGTAGTTCAGTAGTAATGTTTTATTTTTGTATAAACCTTCTAGGATAGTTCCTAAGGTGTTATGGTTTCCATAGAATAGGAAGATACCATGCTAGCTATAAGTTTGAAAAGGATGAACTTGGAGTGATGGATGATTTCCTATCATGGGAGCAATCTGTCCACTTTTGCTATGAAATATCCTCTTTTTTATATAATCAAAGTTGATTAACCGTTTGTGTTAAAAAATAAATAAATAAATATAAATTTACGCAAATTAAAGTGGGTGCTTTGAAAAATAGAATTGAGTTTGATAATATTTTATTATATAATTTTTTTAATATTATATGTTCATTATTGTATCAAAAGTAATAATTTTTTTCTAGACGTATAAAAAAATTAAGATTAAAAAAAAATTATACCTCAGGAAATTGGATCCCTTTTATACTTGATAGATCACGGTTTAAGATGAATCTATGATAGTTTATTTACATTTAATAATAAATATTTAATTTATCAACATTCGTTTTATTCACATTTTATTTCATTTTTATATTTTTGGTCACTTTATTTTTATATTTTGTTCTTATTTTAATCAAATTCATTTGATTTGCATTTTATTATCTAATGTTTTTTGGTATTTCTATTTCGCGTAATCTAATAGTTGGACGATTTCTAACGCAAATTTTTCAAAACACTGATTATAACTATCAAACTCTTGAATTTTGGGTGCCTCATGGGTTTTTTTATGGTGTTGAATATGTTTCTACCATAAAAAAAATGTCATTAAAACACATCTAAATTCATATTTTGCAAAATAAAAAATGTTGAATTTCTGTAAAAATCCTACGTCAAATATTTAGACCGCTTCTTTAACATACTAATATAATACCTTCACTTAATAGTTGCTTAAATTGATGCAACTTTTTTCATTTTGAAGTTTAATTAAAAATTAATAAATCAAATTATTTTTTATTTTTCAGTGTATTGTTAAAGTCAATGTAAATCACTCTCCTTTAACATTCTAATATAATACCTTCACTTAATAGTTACTTAAATTGATGCATTTTTTCATTTTGAAGTGTAATTAAAAATTAATTAATCAAATTATTTTTCAGTTTATTGTTAAAATCAATGTACCCAATCATTTTGTATTACATTATTATTAATTATTATTAATATTGGTATATTATATAAAGTCAATATTGAAATGTCAATTGGGTTTTACTTTAATGGTAGAGAGGAGTGATATCCTCTCAATCCAGGTTTGATTCCAATTATTGACATGTTTAGCACTTAATTATTAGTATATTGTTGTATCAAGGTAGGTTTGAGCTCTATGTTAACAAAGTTATAGCTTTGCGGAATTTGTTTCTGGACATAATAAGAATATTTTTACTTTCAGTTACTATATATAAAGTTGATATTGAAATATTTTATGTATGGTCGACATTGAATTTTTTTTGTTATCAATATATTTACACATCTCCCTCATATTAAGATGTAGAAAGCACCTCTTAGCCTCATATTAAGATATAAAAAGCACCTTTTAGCACAAAAAGCATTTTTTTTTATACTACATATCAACTTGATGTTAAGTAGGGGAAGAATTACACATTTACCTCCTATGAAATTGTAGAAAGCGATCTCTTCATAGCATTAGAATTGATCTCTTTATTTAATTTAATGGTACATAACATCTACATTATGCTCATTCATTCTTATTTGAAATTATCTACCATTTGCTTCGATATAACTTCACACACAAACTAGAGATGGCATAGATCCCTTTATACGTTTGCTAAATCCATCATACCTGTGATTATGATTGGGGAGAAGGTGACATTTATGTTGCCTTTTTTAAGGATGGTCCTCCTAGACTACATATCAACTTGATGTTAAGTAAAGAAAGAATTACAAATTTCCCTCTCATATTAAATTGTAGAAAGCGATATGATCTCTTGATAGCATTAAAATTGATCTCTTTATTTAATTTACTTGTGCATAACATCTACATTATGCTCATTCATTCTTATTTGAAATTATCCACCATTTCTTCGATATAACTTCACACACAAACTAGAGATGGCATAGACCCCTTTACACGTTTGATGAATCCACCATACCTGTGATTATGATTGGGGAGAAGCTGACATTTATGTTGCCTTGTTTAAAGATGGTCCTCTTAGACTTGTCCCTTCTTCCTTGTCTTGTCGTCTCTAACAAGATCTCTAGTTTTATTGAATGTTTTTTCATCATGACAAGATCTCTAGTTTTATTGAATGTTTTTTCATCATAGCCCATTATTTTTTAATGCTTTAGTAAATATCCCATTTCTCAATCCACATACATGGGTTTTGATAGAGATTTTAATGGGACCAATGACCATAGTATTAATGACACCTAAGTTTAAGTCGAATGACCATAGTATTAATGACTAAGTTTTGTGCATGATAGTGATGCGAGTTAGCATACAAGTCTTTATGAGAATGCGTTTTGTTTCTATAAAGAGCCATCGTCACTCTTACGAAGAAAACATCAAAGAAAATAGTACTTTGTTGTATTCTACCTCAATTGTAAATTTGATGTTATTATTATTTTAGATATTTAAATGTTCGAAAAATCATTTAGATTATCCCTTGAATTAGCTCAATTGATGTTGGTGTCATCTACATATATGCTTATATCATTTTGGTTGAAAACGAAACGAATATATTGCTTCGTTCTCAAAGTCTTCGACGCATAAGTTCACAATGACATGTGATAATGGAGATCCCAATGAAATCCCTTCTATATTTTTGTAATGTACTCCTCCAAAGCTTGGATAAGTGGATTTCAAGTAGATCTTTACCAATTCTTGTGTCTCATCATTTGATAAATCTCCAATGAGATTTATGGATTCATCATTGAGGAACTTGGTACACGAAGAAACTAAGTTCAAACTCAATTGAATGTTGTTTGTTAAAAAGGTTGCAATCAAAACCATACATCAAAGAGATACATAACCATGTATGTTTATCTTCAACAAAATCCTAAATTCCACAAAAAAGTACAAGTTTTCAAAAAAAACAATGTGGAGGCCTATATAGCTCTTCAAACTAAAAAGGTTTACAACTATGCTACTTAATAATTGTTCTAATAACAACACTATTCGACAACAACATTCAAAGAATTATTTGAAGAAGAAAAACTAAGGATCAATGCCCATCAAGGGCTTTAGTAAAAAATTCACCAGATCGCTAAATCTTCATTTTCAATGGTCATGGGGCTAGAACCAATATTAATAGCCACACCAAAATTTGTGGCATCAACAACGTGTGGGGATGACTCTCCACCCAACCAACCCCTAAGTGAGACACTGAGAGCCCCCCGAGCCCCTCCCCCCCCCCAAAAAAAAAACCAATGCTTTTACTTATTATTAGTGCGTTTTGGTTTTGAATGAAAATACCCTAGAGAATATAACGCAATTTAGTGTCTGGTGAATGCATTTGGAATGATTTTCAAAGATCAAGCTATTTGAAGAAGTCTAATATTGCCAAAATATATGCTTCTTCAAAGCTCGAGAATGACAAAAAAAAATCTTACCAGATCCTAAGTAAAGGTTTCAATAATTTGATCGGGTACATCAAAAGAGGGACTACAACAGTAGATGATAGTGACTAATGTCAAAATAAGACGACTAGATTGTTAATATGTCTCAGATTTGTAACATTAGCACTCGATGGATAAGTGACTCACACTAGTAGATTTGAACCCAAAATCCGACGAGCAAATCCGATGACCTCCGACGAAATGGACTATGTCGTCGGATTTTTCTTTGAAAATTACTTTTTTTTTTTTTTTTTTAAATCTCTAGAAATATCCATCGGATATCCGACGTCTGTTTGAATATCCAACGAGGCTAGCAGGATATCCGATGGATATGCTAATATCCGACGCCTATTCGGATATCCGACGCTTTGGATGTCGGATAATCGACGTCATTTTGAACCCGAAGAGGTCGGATATCCAATGGACGTTTTCCCAATGGTCACAAGATTAGCGTCGTCGGATATACGACGTAGGGTTGACTTTTTGACTTTTACGATTTATAAATATCAAACCATTCCGACATGTTTGCCATACCAGCGACGGTTTGCGGATGTTTTTTTTGTTCAGCGAACTGTTTTTCGTTGTTTTTGTTATACAAGTGAGCAAAGTACTCTGGAGCTTCATTTTCTAAGATCGATAATCTTCATTTAAGCTCTTTACGAGAAAATGTCAACTATGAATATTCCTGATCCAGACGAACAAAATCGACAATTGCTTGTTAGATTGTGGGAAGGAGTTGAAAGAAGGGGTGATGGTAAATGCTATTTTCCATGAAATCAATGCAGAGGCTTTAAGAGGAGAAGAATTTTGATTACAACATCCACAAAACATTGTAGGGAGCATGGGCACGCCGAGGGGGGACATGAATACTATCCATTTGTAAGTTTGCATTATATATGTTTTTATTTTGATTGCTTTTGTAAATTTATGTATTATTATAATATTTCTTATTTTTGACCAACAGTACAATTGGTCGTTGTTCTTTGTAACTTTTATCTATTGATTGTTTCATGTAATTATAAAGGAAAGACATCCTACGGCATATCATCCGGATCAGCAAGTGCTTCTAGAACAAGTACAGGAGGAACATGGAGCTATGAATATTAATGGAGAACAAGTTAATGATCACATTGAAGAAGATGATCATATTGATAACATAGTTGAAGATGATGTTACAAATACTTTGATGCATGATTCATTTAATGTTGGAATGGATGATGATGATGATCATGAAAATGATGAACATTTTGATGATATTCATGATATACCTCTTCTTGACAAGGCATACGAACCCCTTTATGACGGCTCCAAGACAAATCTTCTCTCTGCTATATTGTTGGTAATGAACTTGAAGGTTATGAATGGTCTTTCAAACATATCAGTCACACGGATGTTAAGGTGTGTAATATATTCCATTACAAAATATATATGATTGTCATGTATTTTATTGTTAATTCTTATATAAGTCAAATTACTACGGATGAAATTTGTTTCATTAATATTATTTCTATATTATATTAACTAGATTTTTATTTTAATTTGTTGTAGCATGATAGGTGAATATTTGTTACCACCTTCAAATATTTTACCTCGCACATATCGAGATTTATCTACCATCATGAAAGAAATTGGAATACAGTATGAAGTAATTCATGCATGCCCCGATGATCATGTTCTTTATTACAACCAACATGAATTTGCAATAGAATGTCCTGAATGTCATATCAGTAGATATCGCATAGATCAAGTAACTAAAAAGGTGCCTCGCAATGTTCTAAGTTATATTCCCATTATTCCCCGTTTGCAACGACTGTTCAGGTGCAAAAACATAACGCAGTTTATGGATTACCATGTACGGAACAGAAGTCAAGATGACATTATTCGGATGCTTGCAGATGGGTCTGCATTTAGAGATATGGAGGGAAAATGGCCTCACTTTAAAGACGAACCTCGTAATCTTAGGATTTCTTTGGCAGCAGATGGTGTCAATCCTTTTGCAGAGATGAGATCTGTTTACTCGGTGTGGCCTATTTTTGTTATCAACAACAACATTCCTCCATGGTTGACAATAAAGAGGGAGCACATAATGTTGTCGATGATTATTCCAGGTACAAACACTGCAGTTTTTTTTTATTGCAGTGGTATATTCTCATTTGTCGTTTTTTGTCTCATAATGTTATATATATATACATATTTAAAGTTTTTCTATTGTGAAATATGGTTTATATATCTAAACGGTACGTCTCATAATCAAAATATTTATTTTATATGTTCAAATCAATCATCTAAAGAATTCCATAAAGAAAACATAAAGTATTGGAGGAGAGAAATTCCTCGTCTCATGTGTGAAATGCAGAAGCATCTACCTTCAGCATTTTTCAATGCACAAGAACACTACCTCATACACCAAGTTGAGGAGATTGAACTGTGTGGACCTGCGCACTCAAGGTCCATGTGGATGGTTGAGAGGCACTTGAAATTTATGAAGGGTTTGGTCAGACAACGAGCATATGTTGAGGGTTCTATGATGGAGGGATATATGGTATACCAAAACATGTTGTACATTAGTGAATATCTTCCTATATTGGCGTCAAAGCTCAATTTACGTCGCATTTGTGATCCAGAATCCAAAAACGATTTCGAAGGGGAGTACCCAAAGGGGAAAGGTAAATCGAGGAAGGTGAAAGGTAATATAACACATTTCACTAGTGATTTTTATGTTTATATATCATACATATATATTCTATTTTTTTATTTAGTATTTTGCATCATTCTATATTGTAATTATATACATTTTTAAGTGACTAATATACATTTTCATTGAATTTAAATTTTATTGTCATCAAACAGTTGGTCGAGAGTGGGATGTGATTCATTTATACATCGTAAACAATCTTGACTAGATGAAGGAATGGATCGAAAAATGTGAACAATCTGGTCATGGAATATCATGGGAAGGTGTGGCTTCATTGGTTAAAGCTGCACATCACAATGGAGACTCCAATGTAACACAAAGGGAAATCGATTTAGCAAGAGGTTTAAAAGATAAGCAAGTAAGCATATTAATCAATAGCACTATTTATTTATTTCTTTAAATATTGTCGTTATACGTCACGCTGGTTATTTTCCTTTTATGGCATTATAATAAACATGCACCACTTTATCATAAATATGGTGTTATCATTATGTAATCTTTTCCTATATGGCTTATTGTACTAGGTAAAACACCATAAGGCTATGTGGTGCAATGGATGTAGATATCGCATCAAAAAGTTGGATGAAACAAAGAAAACATCTGATTATGGGATATCTACAGTCTTTGAGGTGACCAATGTTTCTTCTAGAAGTGACAGACATCGAGAACTATCTGAAAATCGATACTATGGGTATCTGGAAGACATTCTTCAGTGTGACTTTAACTCCTTCAAGGTATTTCTGTTCGTTGTCAAATGGTACAGGTGTAGATTGAATCAACATGATCCCGATAGAACAATTATTGAACATGATAATGGTTTTACCATGGTAAATACAAGGTTGTTTGAGGAGCCCTATGTTCTTCCAACCCAATGTGAACAGGTATTTTACTCTGAGGTTCCAGGTAGAGCGGGTTGGTCATTTGCTGTCAAACATGATCCAAGGGGAAGGCCGGTAAAGTATAACGTTGATGAAGGTAATGAAGACGTTCTCGAAGAAGAAGACGTCGCAGAAGATGATCATGATCAACATGAGTTAGATGATCATGGTCCAGAAGAAGATGTCGAAGAACTTATTGAATCAGATGATGTACTATCAGACAATGTCCATGAAGATGATATCGACGATGACATGTTGATCGTAACTGGCATCGATGACGAGGATGATATGGCCAATCCTTACAATGTTGAATCTGGATCATCGGATGATAGTACAGATGATGACCCAGATGATGAAGACCATTGAAGTTTACGAGGTATGCAGTAATAATAAATTAATTGTTTCGTAGTGAGTTTCCATTTTCCTATATAATATAATTAGAAACATTGCTTGTTTTAGAGTATGTCAAAAAACACATTTAAATTTTCTAGTGTACATAGATATTTTTGTCGGGTTATGGGGAATTGAGAGTGATGTGAGGGGGGGGAGGGGCCATAAGATCTTCCACCTTCACGTGGTTGGCCCTGTTTAGTAGAGAATATTAAATTATTCTTGAAATAGAGAGAAGCTTCGTAAGGAAATGCGCAATTATCAAGACTCAAACATCATCATCATCAGCAGCATTGTCGTCGTCATCGTGATCATCTTCATCATCATCATCATCATCATCATCGTTGTCATCATCATCTTCATCATCATCGTCGTCATCATCATCTTCATCATCATCTTCATCATCATCGCCATCGTCATCATCTTCATCATTATCATCTTCATCATCATAGTCATCATCATCATCATCATCGATCGTCTTCATCGTCATCATCGATCGTCATCATCATCGTCGTCATCATCATCGTCGTCATCATCGATCATCTTCATCATCATTGTCTTCATCATCGATCGTCTTCATCATCATCGTCATCTTCATCATCGTCATCATCATCATCATGATCTTCATCATTCTCATCATCATCATCATCATCAGCATCATGTTTATCGTCGTCGTCACGGCCACCATCATCACCATCATCATCATCATCATCATCATCATCATCATCATCATCATCATCATCACCGTCATCATCCTCACCATCATCATCATCATCATCATCATCTTCCTCATCATTATCAGCAATATCTTCATCATCATCGTCATCATCGATCATCTTCATCGTCATCATCGATCGTCATCATCATCATCATCATCGTCATCATCGATTGTCTTCATCATCATCGTCATCATCATAGATCGTCTTCATCATCATCGTCATCTTCATCATCCTCATCATCATCATCATGATATTCATCATTCTCATCATCATCAACAGCAGCAGCAGCATGTTTATCGTCATTGTCACGGCCACCACCATCATCATCATCATCATTGTGATCAGCATCATCATCATCATCCTCACCATCATCATCATCATCATCTTCCTCATCATCAACAGCAATATCTTCATCATCATCGTCATCATCATCGTCATCATCGATCGTCTTCATCATCATCATCATCATCGATCGTCTTCATCATCATCGTCATCGGCATCATCGTCATCGTCATCGTCATCAACATCATCATCAACAGCATCAATATCATCATCATCATCATCATCGTCGTCGTCGTCGTCATCGTCATCGTCATCGTCATCTTCATCATCGTCGTCATCATCATCGTCATCATCGTCATATAGTTTAATTAATGTGCTATACGGGGCCAACGTTGAAATTTTTTAAATTTGTGCTTGCTTGGACTGAAATCTGGCATGGTTAGACAAGACACATGCATCGATGATGTGGGAGGGTTTCCAGACTCAAACATAACTGAAACTAACAATTTGAGCATCATTTGGAGCATCAAAAACCATACCTATAGATTAATTAATGTGCTACACAGGGCCAACGTTGAATGTGCTACCCGAGGCCAACGTTGAATTTTTTTAAATTTGGACTAATGACCACAATTCAAACAAGCAAACACACAAAACTATTGATGACAACTTCTTTTGGTAATCAACCAATGTATTTTAAAGAGCTTGTAATATTCAACATGAGGATTTATATTTATTATCATACTGTATTGTGAAGGGTTGACACAACATAACATTGAACCAAATTTTTCACTGGTAAATTAATGACTTCCCCATGTCATGTAATAGTGGTAAGACTGAACATACTAAGATAAAACTCATTAACTTACAATACTTCATTCAGACTAGAACATTAGACAATAATACTTCATTTTAAAACATTTCTTAAAAAAAAGCAATTCATGACCAATGGATCCATTTCATTACATACTTTCTCCAATAAATTTAAATATTTTCACTTAACTTGTATTTTAACAAAATACTTACATAACATTTTTTCCATCTATACTTTTTGCATATTCTTTGATACTTAGTGGTGGACTACATAATTACAATGATATAATTGTTCACTTTAATTATCAATCTGGATGTGTTAAGCTTCAAGGTATGCAACCACAAGGTTCATAATTATTGAGATGTTAATGATCCCTAAATGCTATATGATTTATACTGCAACTACTAAAATTGATAACTACTTTTAAATATTAAGAGTCAACATAGTTACTGATTACATTGATTCAAACATTCATTTAATAGTAATCCTTAAAAGTAATTAACCTAGAACCACTAAAAATTCCTTGCATTGCTTCCCATATGACCATGGTTAACACCGTAAGATCCATCCTAGGTGGACAAGATCTCCTAATGGTGGCTATATCTCACTTAGTGGCTAAAGATATCCTCTAAAGGGAATATGTGGTGGCTCAAGACCTCATTTTGTCCCATAATCCCTAGAAGCTATATTTAGGTTATGCGTCCATTTTCTTCCTTACTCGACCATGGTCAAGACCCCAATATCTATTCCTTATAATTCAAAACCTCCTATTGGCTTTCATACCCCACACAAAGATCAAAGATACCTTTTATATCATGGCCTATGTGATTCTTTGAGACCACATTCATGGGATAGATCCTTAAAAGAGTTATATAGAACTTAATTTTTTTTCATTTCCTCTCCTTACCATGGTTAAGACACCATGACCCATTCTTGGTACAAAACAATTCCTAATGGCACCTATATCCCAATTATCAAAGATCAAATATCTTCTTTAAAGGGCCTAATGATAACACATTGCATTAAAATATATTAAAATATTAAATATATATATTATAATAAAAATATAAATTAAAAACAATATTAACACACATATATAAAAAAAAAAATATTAAAATATATATATAAAAAATATTATAACACATTATAAAAAATAATAAATAAATAAAAAATTATAAAAAAATAATAAATAATAATAAACTTATATTATTATTAAAAACATAAATTAAAAACAAAATGAAACAAACCTGATCACCCTGTCCAAATAGCGCACTCATTCTGCACGAACTTGTCTCCTCCGCAACCCCTGTCCAAGCGATCCCTGTCTAGGGTGGAAGCCATCACCATCTAGTCGCTAGCCCGTCAAAGGAGATTGACATCGCAGCGAATTGGAGGCCCAATCTGTCCAAGGAGATTGACGTTGGCGCAGCAAAGGAGCCCCACGACCCACAATGACATCAGTAAGTAAAACCCTTCCTCATATAGGTAGAAAACAAACTGAGAACATCTCTGAGTTTGGGGTTTGAATCTAGTAAAAGGATTTTCATTTGGGGTTTGAATTTACTACACAGAAAAAAAAAAAAAATCGAGGCATTTTACCAGTTATTTTCTTGGACATATTGTGCTCTAATTTGTGAAATTTGGACCTGCAAACTTGTTAAATTCATGCATATTGGTCGCATGGAGGTAGTTGACTAAGTATCGACTGGATACGCTACAGGGTTTCTACTTGGTGTGGGATAAATTTCTGTCGACGAATCCTTAACCACATCCTTCGATCCGTGAGGGATTTACCCCCCCAACCACTTTCGCTATCTTGTCTTTTCTCTATTGTATCGAAACTAGGGTTCCAGCCATCGGTATTTACCCAATAACTAAATTTTCCCACTAAAGTCGTGGCGAACAGGCTAATGACCTCCTCCATACCCACATATTGGCCATAAAAAACACTTGTCTTCTAAGAGGGTTTCATTGCTAATTCAATCTACATTGGGGTATTTTTATCTTATTGCATCTACTTTTTTTTAGTTTTATGGGTGAATTGGGGGGGCGGGGGCTATTACTAATGACCCCGATTTGTGATTAAGTAATTTATTGGAGGTTGAAATCAGATTTGGGTTATAGAGAAAATTCAACAATACTTACCTTTGAGTGGGTAGGTAATCAACATATTTTTCAACTATTTTTCATGTATCAATCAGTAGAGAACATAATTGCATTATATTGATGCATAGGCCTAATCCACTTAAGTAGGAAGTGCAACATCAAGGGTACTAGAAACAATGACTCTGCCAATGGCCCAAGGCCCAATTTTCTTTCTTGTTTGGCCATGTTCGTGCCATGTTCATGAGAAAATGAACTCACAAATCCCATGTTCAATGCCTTCTAAGCATTTATTAGTACCAGAGTGTAACGCGGAGTGAGCATGAATGCTAATCACTTGTTTCAGGACTCAATTCTTTTGAGAGAGATTCTTTGCTGCAATATCAAAATAAATATCTTATTATGCAACGCTTTTGCAGGGATAGAGACAATTTTGTAACCGAGAATCTTTTATAGATGTATTGCTACATGGTTATCACCCAATTTTTCACAGGGGTTTAAGCAACTCATAGTTGATTGTTCCTCCAAAGGCATATTTGAGGTTCAAGTTTTCTGATTTATATAGATTGGATGTATTGTTGCATGGTTATCACACAATTTTTCACAAGGGTTTAAGCAGCTCATAGTTGATTGTTCCTCTAAAGGCATATTTGAGGCTCAAATTTTCTGATTTATATAGCTTGGATGTATTGTTGCATGGTTATCACCATTTTTCACATGGGTATAAGCAACTCACATTTGATTGTTCCTCTAAAGGAATATTTGAGGCTCAAGTTTACAGAGTTATATAGATTGGATGTTCTTAGTAGATTATCATTTCTATTTTGCAAGTGCTTGGAAGTTGGAATGATTTGGTTTGGAGCCTTTGAGAGGAAACAAAGCTCCAAAGGAAAAACTTGAATGATAATTTGACAAAGGAAATGCATATAATGCATGGAGGTATCCCTGCACACATTGTTATGTATTTATACAGCCAATTTAGTAAATCTCCAGTATCTTGAACCACAGTTATCTCTTGAAATCCTTTTCCTTTTACAACTTGATGAAGGAATTACAGGTCTTCTGCTCCTATGGCATTTCATTAATGGGGAAGAAGGTAAAACCATGCAAAGAAACATTTCCAGTATTTTGGGGTTAACTAAATCAGTGCACCTTGTGCGGAATACTTGGAAGAGTCAAGAACCTCATAAGGGCTTCAATGCCCTTTTACTCAACAAATATTCTACAAGTTTCGGGATTTTCCTTTGCCAGATGCACAAACACCACGGCATGTAAAATGATTAATTTTAGAAAAAGTTCATTACTCATATTTTCAAGAGACAATCCACTAGTTCCAACCCCGACATTATGCTTATCATCAGAATCAGTATCCATAGGAACAGGATTATCTAAACTGTCTTTGGCCTCTACTCTGAGCCTATGGGCCTTGCTAGGGCATACGTTGTTGATCCCTGGTGGCTGTCAGCTATTGCAGAAAGGGTTTATTGAAACATATATCTAATTATAAGGAATGTCTAAACCAGCATTACTGATGCTAGTTGTTAGTGTTGTTTAACTTGTTCATTACTTTATTAATGTTGTTGTTATTTATTGTCCTTGTCTACTTCAACTTTAACACAGGGACCTTTGGGAGTGTTAAAGTTGAAAGAGATGAAAATTATGTTTAAATTTATATTACCTTGTCACAACTATACTATTTTGTTTCTAGCATTGATTTAGGAATTTATTTATGCATTAAAGTATAAATATTTTAATTTTCTGCTCCAAACCCTAACCTAACCCAATTTTCAACTCATATAACAAGTTGTAGCCTCTCCTGAGCAAACCTCAGTCCCAAAACAGTCCCCAAGTAGTAATTTTTGTAAACTAAAATCACCATATGAAATTTCCTCAAGTCTTGGCATGGAAGTAGCCTCCATCTCCGATTTTGAAATGAATGCCTCATCCTCCACCAAATTAAATGAATGCCACAAAAATTTCTTGTGAATTGGAGGGATGTTAAGTTAACCAACCAAACCGTGAATGCAAAAAGCAAGACTTAAGGCCACCTCGACGGAAAACAGAACTTCGATTTTGCTTACCCATTTTTGTTGTTCTGGTTTAGGAAGTATTTCAGGCTATTATGGTTTGTTTTAAAGTCTTCATCTTCTTAAAATTGGCTTTCATTGTATCATTGATCAGGGTTAGTAAATTCATAAAAGGTAAGCATGCATCATCATACTTCAAACTTCAATGAAACCATCATGACTTGGATTGTGGCAATTTTAGTCTTCGACTAGGGTAGTACTGTAGCAGCTTTAACACTTAGAATATAGTACCTTGGGGGAATTCATGTCAAGGTACTCAATGCAAGTTAAAGGGAAAATGATTAGTATTTCTCATGATGTAAAAGTAAAGGATGTATTGCTCATGATTAGGATACTCTTGTATTTATAGTCATAAAAAAACAAGTTGCGGTATAGCTTCCCCAGTTGTGGTTACTGTTTTTTTATTAAGCTCATGAAGATTTATATGCAGTTTATTGTTTCTACTATCCCTGTGTTTTTGTGAAGAATGATTGAAGAATGTTATAAGTGTTCCTAGAGAATTATGAACATGGATATGTACAATTTCTTATATTTATTATCACTTTGTTTTGTGTGATGAATTCATTTGCATGACTTGAGTATATCTAAAGCTCTCCTTGAGGTCCCATGAATGAACTTGAACACTTGTTGCATTCATTTAATTTGAAAGAGTAGTTATAGTTTAAAAGAACTCTCTCCTTACCTTAGCTAGCATTCATTGAAAGGAAAGGCTTATTTTATTCATATGCATTTGCATGGTTTGAGTCAGTCATCACACCACAAGTTTCACTTCCATCACCCGATTGAGTAATACAACCACTAAAATTTACACCCCCTAACTAAACACACCATAACCTCACTTGAGGAAATCAAAAGAATTTGGTAGTTAGGTAGGACACCGAGGATAGGCATCCAAATAATTCCCCCTTGTCATTATCATCTGAGACATAGTTGTTGTCCTCTAGGGAACCAAAATCCTTTAGTATTTGTTGACACGGTCATACACTAGTTTGTGGAGGGGCCTCCTATTGTTTCAGGGGTTAAACCGCTGCGAGATCGAGAACCGGACGGACTATGTGGAATGTCGCACTCTACTTAGCCCAAGGAAACATCGATCATTGTCTTCCTTGTATTCTCCGGCCACCATACTGGTGATACAAGGGTGATAAGGCAGAAGTGCCGAAAACCTTTTCCGACGTGTCATGAACAAGGTAGCTTAGTGACTTTTCTACTAGGGCTCTTTTACCCAGGATCCCTTTCGGTAGAGGGATATCCTTCAAATTCGGTCTTTCACTTCGTATTGTTCAACTTGGATTTCATCACCTTGCGAAGGATACGATTTGTCGAGGTCTCCAGCTCCTAGTTAGGAAGTTTGCTTGCATTTTCACCTTTTTAGAGGGTCTTTTTCTTTTTAGTGCTATTTGTTGGCATTCTGGCTACTTTTGTTTCAGCTCGCTTACTGTGACATCAGTCCCAGTATAGTTTTTTTAGCTTGTTTTTTTGGCCTGCGAGCCTTGTCTTTTCATAGCTCCCCTTTTGCACGCTCGGTTACTTTAGGGTTTTTGAGTTCATACACGGTAGTTACCAATACTTATTTGATGATGTGTGATGTCCTCTTCTCCTAGGTCTTCGAGATGGTTGAGTTAGATGGTATTATGAAGGGACTGAACACCCCTTCATGGAGCCACTAATGCTTGACCGTAGGAGTAGTCTAGAGGACCACATGATCACATCACCCGTCTGGACTTTTCCATTTACTATGATGATGGTCTTTCAAGTTATATGGACAATGGTACATTTGAGAGAGAGATGAATGGTTGTACCCCACCTTGGTCGATTGTCTTATGGTCCTTTCATTTTGTCGATAATATTTTTGTGGTACCTTGCCTTTTACCTTTTGGGTGTTTTATTGATATTGGGATATCATTTGATTTGTACCACCTTTTATGTTTTACATCTTGTGGGTACTATGGTAGTTTTTCCACATTTGAGGTACACCCACTTTCTCCCCGTGTGGACTTTTCCATTTACTGTGATGATGGTCTTTCAAGTTATATGGATAATGGTACATTTGAGAGAGAGATGAATGGTTGTACCCCACCTTGGTCGATTGTCTTATGGTCCTTTCATTTTGTCGATAATATTTTTGTGGTACCTTGCCTTTTACCTTTTGGGTGTTTTATTGATATTGGGATATCATTTGATTTGTACCACCTTTTATGTTTTACATCTTGTGGGTACTATGGTAGTTTGTCCACATTTGAGGTACACCCACTTTCTCCAAATTGTTATGTGTCTTTATACCCACTTCGTACCACCCTCCTGACCTTAGTTTGGAAGATTGCATGCTATCATACCTTTTGGTGGTACTATTTGAGTTTCAAGAGGTAGTTATAAGGAGCTATTGCATATATGAGGTAGTTACAAGGAGATATTGCATATATAAGGTAGTTACAAGGAGATATTGCATATATTGATTTGGACCGCCTTTTATGTTTTTGGTCTTGTGGTTATAACTATGGTAGTTTGTCCACGTTTGAGGTAGTGTACACCCCCTTAGTCCCAAGGGTTGTGAGTCTTTATACCCATTCTTCTTCTTTTTTACTTGTACCTTACTGGATACCACCCTCCTGACCTTAGTTTGGAAGATTGCATGCTATCATACCTTTTGGTGGTACTATTTGAGTTTCAAGAGGTAGTTACAAGGAGCTATTGCATAT
Source organism: Larix kaempferi (assembly GCA_027924585.1). Taxonomy (NCBI): domain Eukaryota; kingdom Viridiplantae; phylum Streptophyta; class Pinopsida; order Pinales; family Pinaceae; genus Larix; species Larix kaempferi. The sequence continues at coordinate 48,910,574 of BSBM01001229.1, forward strand.
ATGAGGTAGTTAAAAGGAGATATTGCATATATTGATTTGGACCACCTTTTATGTTTTTGGTCTTGTGGTTATAACTATGGTAGTTTGTCCACGTTTGAGGTAGTGTACACCCCCTTAGTTCCAAGGGTTGTGAGTCTTTATACCCATTCTTTTTTTTTTTACTTGTACCTTACTGGTTGGTCTTTGTACTGAGCCTTTTTGCTGTCACTGAATTTCTTTGATTAACCGTACCATAGCCCAGTCGTCTCTCTCTCTCTGGTTTGTACTAGCCCTATCATAGGGTCACTTGGTTCCTAGAGTTGACTGGCCTCTAAGAGGCACAGTCATTTCTGAAAGTAACTCTTCTAAGTATATTATAGGAAACGTCTACACTAAGGTAATCAAATATGTGGTAAATAGTTTTCGTTAAGTAGACAGGACTTGTAGCATTAGAGGAGATCTTGTAACGTGTATGTGTAGTGTTTCATGTGTGCTACTTGTGTGTTACGTGTGTGATGTAGCGTTAAATCAAATAGTAAAAAACAACTCATAAATATTGCATGACTTTCTACTCTTAAGAAAGATAAATTGGTCGTCTTCCGATCATCACTTGAATGCCTACATGTTGACAAAGGGAATGAGGATCAAGTAAAATTACAAAAGGCGATACACGTCAAATTTTAAGAGGCGCTATGCCTTGCGGTCGAATCTAAACTTTTTTCCAATGGTGCAGGTAGAACCAAACAGGTATTTGTCTGATCTGTCCTCCTTGAGCGAGGGGAGTTTAGGAAGGCTAGAGGAAAGTGAGACATCCAATAGGTCTAGAAGAATTGTATCAACTAGATGTCAAAAAACCAAAAGAAGATTCCATAGACACAATGAATTTTTTCACGGTCAAGGTGGGGCATGTTCCTATGGTGATGAGACAAAAGACGATGAAGATGTGCCCTTGAGGTACAGACATTTAGTGAAACAATTGGTACCGAAGGATCTTCCTCCACCGAACACTGATTTTTGTGTGAATGAGAGGAGATATCGAATTGCACCATCATCGATACATGGTTTCGGGTTGTTTTCCATGGATTGCATCTTGGTCGGTTACGGGATATGTACAGAATTGATGGAGTATGTTGGACCCATATACAACTATAACGATTGGATGCGCCTTGTCCGATATACAAAAAGTATGCATAGCTATGGATTGTCAACGAACTATTTACAATTGAAAGACAAAAATCAAAATAAAGGAGGAACGTTGTACATGGACGGAAGGCCAAAGGCCACAGGGAATATTGCGGGGTTTATAAACAGTACACAACCAGGGTCTACAATTAAGCAACCAAACTGCAAATTTGAGGGGCGTGAAGGAAACCGTGTTTTTGTAGTTGCTATTAAAACAATATCTGCAGGGGACGAGTTGCTTATTAATTACCTTGTCAACCGAGTAGATACAAAGAAGGTTACTATATAACATTTTACCCAACCTAGTAATAAATTAAACATCATAAGGATTTTTTGTTAGTTTATTTCGTTTAAATTTCCCATATTTACTCGCAAGCCAGTGATCGGGATAAATCCCTGCCAACAAATGGTCGAAGGAGAACTTCTTCCTCGATGGAGCAGGTATACATCTTTCTAATAGTACAAATATAATAAGAGAAAAGAGTTTTTATTTGCTTTGTTTTTCCATTATTAATAACTTGGTTTGTTTTATATGATGAAATTTATATTTGATGCAGAATGTTGATCGGGAAATACACCCGTCGAATGTTGATCAGACGACAACACCGTCGGGGCAACAGGTAGACCTGATTTGAATTGTACAGTTAAAATATGTCAAAATGTTTTAGCATTATATTAATGTTTCAATGAATATTTTGGTTTCGTTTACGTAATTTTCTAGTCTATGTTTTTGATGCAGGCTGGTTCTGTAAGGTCGGCCACACCAGGGTCCGCGCAACGGGTATACATCTTTGTAATATTAAAAATATAATATGAATAATAATTTTTTTGATGTGTTTTCTCATGAATAGTTTTGGAATCGTTTAGGTGACTTTCACTATGTTTTTTTATTAGCGTGTTGTTAGGGGCAGCTCCCAGATATTAGCAAATCGGGGCAAGTCGCCTATGACCATTGATCCAATGAGTGGATCATGATCCTCGAGGTCACAGGTATAATTCATTTCAATTGCACCAATATAATACGTAGCATAATGTTAATTTTGTTATGTATTTTTCGTGTGATATACTAGTTTCGTTGTGATAATGTAAACCGTGTTGTAATTTTACGAATCTATCATGATAGATGTGTTATATACGTTAATATAAAATATGGAATCTATCAGTAGAGAACTCAGTAGTGCTTTATATATGTTTGTTGCATCCCACTAGTGAATTGCAGTATGAATCAGCATCGCAAGATTTTCCGTTAGAACCTGAAGTTGTAGAGGTGCTTCACAATTGCGAAAAAATTGGTGAAGCCGCACACCCGCTAAAGATGGCAGAGAAATTGTTGAATAGATATACTGCGAAAATCCTTTCTCTAATAATCCAAGTTCTGCAGACAAGCACAATTAAAGAAAGGATTGCATTGTTGGAACATAGATATAATAACTTGCGAGTAAGTTGAGGAATCTCGAATCATAGAATAATTCGTTTAAATATTTATAATGTTCTCTTTTATATGATAGTATTGAACATATAAGACATGGTGTGTATTTATAGAATTAGAAGGGACCACACAATATTGGTGAAGGTGGTGTTGGCCCTAGTGAGGCTCGTGGAGAGACTTCGCATCACGACCAAACGACTCCACGTAGTTCGAATCCTTCGCCATTGTTGTCAACCAAACAGTCGCAACACGTTCTGAAACAACACGGACCCCTGCTGTGAGAGCAATAGCCGCTACTGACCAACACACAACGAATCCTCCACAAGAAGGGGTCGACACCGAGTCCCCTATCAATTTTGATGTCGAACAAGCTACATTTCCAGGATCTTCCCGTGTCAAAAGCACAGGAACACTGGAGACAACATTTTTGGTGGACGAAGATCTCGTCCCAATAAAGATACCAACGATCCCAGGTAATTAATCATAGTTGATCAGGTTAATTAGTGTTTATAATTTCATTGTAATATACCGATACAACGTTTTTTATCAACTAATTATGATCATGGTATGATCGTTGTGCAGGAAAAAATGTTTTCTATAAACATATGAATGAATTTTGCTTGGAGATATTCGGGCCCACCATCCGATCAAGGTGGGATAGACAATTGAAACATTTAAAACATGAACTCACTAATCGGTTGGTTGGCCTGTTCGGGGAGAAAACCTTTAGTCATGCCAATGTCTTGAAAAAGGCTTTTCAACATGTGAAGGTTGTCCGAGACCAATATAGGACACACCTCGAAAGAAACCATAGGTATGAGCGCCCACCAATGATTCCAGTAATGGAGTGGAGAGCTCTAGTGGAAGATGGAAAGGAGAAGGCTCTGAAAAGAGAAGGCAAGCTAACACCAGGCACTTGAAGGTATGCAATAATTTCCGCAATGTAATTCTAAACCTTATTATCCTTGATTTCTATATCGAACTTGGAACATCTAACATATTTCAACACTTGCATAGGATACTAGACACATCAAAGGCCACAAAGGAAAGACTAGAAAAAGTAGGTCAACACAAGCTTGGCCCTGGTGTTTATTCGAATTTGGTGGCACGGTTTGTAAGTTTCAAGAAACCAACAATGAATACAAATAATAAATTGAAAATTATTTTTCGTTTTATTGCACCGTAAAATGTTAAATAACGACGATAAGCAAATATGCAGGCCAATCGATTCAATGAAGTACCCACAGAGGAATACATGAAGCTTGGCTTCTAGGAAGGCTTTGGAGCTGTTGTTGAACGTAGAAGAAGCTTATCTGGGCAGACACAGTCTTGTGGTACCAATCCATCCGATGCACAGGTATATAGAATCTATATAGTTTAATGAATATTTGTCGCTTGTGGAATCTTTTCGTTCCAAATACTTGATGTAAAATATTGACTATGTTTTTAACAGGAAAGTAATGATCCCATTACTGTCGAGGAGGGACAACAACAAATCGATGATCAAGCTTCAAATCCTAGTAATGAATTTATTCATATGCTACAATTTTATGTATTGCATTGCAAATGGTGACCATTAATTGTAGTTCACCGTATTTCAACTGCAGAGCATGTAGAGGGTGAAACTGTACAGGTTGAGACTGGACAAGCACATCAACAACATGATTTGGTCACACCTGGTAAAAAAACACCTTCGTAATGAATTTTTTTAAATGAAAAACTTGTCATTACAATAGCAAAATATAACGATGTAACATTTTCACATCGTTGCAGCAAATCCGAACCCCTTGCCGCAAAATCCAGGTCTAGAACAACAATCAGCTAGGATATTGCAAACATCACCAAAAGTGCCTGCTAAAGAACTAAGAACTGGAAGAAAAAAGTCCAGATGATGTAGATGGTCCTCTCATAGATTATATACCACTGAAGAGAAGAAAAACTTATAAAAGGAAGGACGGGAAAAACAGCGTCTAAATATTTTTGATAACAATATATCGTCCACTATTTTTGGTATAATGAATGAATGTTCTAATGTTTTAATGATTCAGTGTAGTAAACTATTACCTTCATTGAATTTCAACTTTTATTGAATGAATGTGTTGACTAAATGATTAATGAATGGTGTATTGAATGTTATCTTTTATTGAATGAATGTGTTGATCGACTGAAACGATGGTTTAGTGAATGTTAGCATTTATTGAATGAATAATGGATGAAAGTTCATGATGAAATATGGATGAATTTGCACATATTTTTTTTTTCAAGTACATGCATTGGGTATGGGGAATTGAGAGTGATGTGAGGGGGGGGGCATAAGAGCTTCCACCTTCACATGGTTGGCCCTGTTCAGTAAAGAATATGAAATTATTCTCGAAATAGAGAGGAGCTCAATGAATATTCTGACAACGGTGACGATTCATTCTATATTTACGTTTCCCTTAAGCTGCAATATGGCAAACTCATAGTTCACTATCAAGATTTCTTTGACCATCAGCTTTGTCAGACAAACCTTAATAGTGAACTATGAGTTTGTCATTTGCAGTCGAAGGGAAACGTAATACCATGAATCGTCAACCGTTGCCAGGCTGAAACTAAAGACCATGGAAACTCATTGGATGGCGGAAATTCATTGAATGGTTTAATGAATTTTCTAATGTTTTAATGATTCGGTGTAGTAAACTGTTACCTTTATTGAATTTCAACTTTTATTGAATGAATGTGTTGACTAAATGATTAATGAATGGTTTATTGAATGTTATCTTTTATTGAATGAATGTGTGTATCGACAGAAACAATGGTTTAGTGAATGTTAGCATTTATTGAATGAATAATGGATGAAAGTTCATGATAAAATATGGATGAATTTACACATATTTGTTTTTTTCAAGTGCATGCATTGCGTATGGGGAATTGAGAGTGATGTGAGGGGCGTGGAGGGGCCATAAGAGCTTCCACCTTCACGTGGTTGGCCCTATTCAGTAGAGAATATGAAATTATTCTCGAAACAGAGAGGAGCTCAATGAATGGCTACGATGTTGGCTTTCTACAACCCACACGCGTGTTGTTTAAATTTTGACAATTTCTTGGAGCTTGTTGTGATTTTTTGTTGCTCCTCATAACCAATTTCAAGTTTCCATAACTTCAAAGGTTGAGTAAATGATGCACTGGAATCAATATCCTTAACCTTCTCTTTAATTTCCTTGGAATCAATATCCAGCTTAACCTCAAATAAATATAAGTGAACAAAAGAAAATGCAAGAAAGATATTAAACTTGCAAAATATAACACTTGTATTAATAAATTCAAAAAGAGAGAGTATTATTCATGGGCCTCTTGGAGAGGATGAGATCCTTTGAGCAAAGCTTCAATACAATACCAATCTTTGACAAAACAATATACATCCTTCTAGCGCTATAAATAGTTTCTTAATAACTACCAAAACCCTAACTACATGCAATCTCAAAATTAATGACTACCAACCATCTATTGGTTCTTATTTAATAAAAATGAGTCTTTTACATTAAGTAACTACCCATTAACTATCTAATGAGCCTTATTCAAAGAATATGATCTTATACATGAATATACAAACTCCTCAGTATACCAAATTAGAGAATTTAGGTAAGAGTACCTTGACACAATGGAAGCACACTACCATATCTTTGTGACAAATATGCCACAATGTTACATAACTTCCCAGTCCTGTTATTTTGCTACGTGGAAAGCCTGTAGTCCATAAAGTAAGTTCCATAGACACTAGCACTTGAGACTTAGAGTATAGTCTTTTGTGCCACCTTAATAGGCACCCACTAGCCTATAGGTCCACTTGAATAATGATTGACTCCGCCCCTTAATACAATGACTCTAATACAATGGCTTTATTACAACGGCTCTATTCCCTTAGGCTACTCCGCTGCTAATACAATGGGAAGAGCATAATGGGGTTCTTAGTTATATATATATGTAATTATTCTACATATTTCCACAATAGAGATAGAATATATTGATTTCCTGTAGTATGAAAAATTTTATTTGAAAAATGCTATTTTTTTTTTAAAATGTAATGGGTAGTCGCTTAACCGACGCTCTAATCCGACGAAAGTATGGTAATATCCAATCGTTTTGAAATACTACCGACGGCTCGGACGATCGGATTCCTTTTTTTTGTATGGCATACACATCGCTTAACCAACGACCCAATCCGATGACCGTATGGTAATATCCGATGGTTTTGCAATACGGCCGACGGCTCGGAAAGTCGGATTCTATTTTTTTTTGTATGGCATACACGTCGCTTAACCAACGACATAATCCGACATTTTTATGGCAAACACGTCGCTTAACCGACGCATAATCGATGGCGAAAGGATGGTAATCCGACTACCTGTGAAGCCGGAGGAAGTCGGTTAACCAACGTGTTTTCTAGTCGAATATCCAACGTCTTGAACTATGTCAGATTTTAGCCGATATCCCATCGACGATAAAAAAAGAATGGAATTGTCGGATAGTCGACCATAAGTTGTAGCAAATTCGACTTTTCAGCCGTCGGATTTTGGGTCAAAAAAACTTAGTGTTACAAAGGTGGTGACAAATGTATCAGACAAACATATACTGAATCTGAAATACTTTGAGAATTATTTCGATTTAGGGTTGGTTTCAAATTGGTAACTTAAAAAAAAAAATTGGATCTTTATTCTCATTTTATAATCAAGAAATGTAAAGTGATACTTCTAGGCAATTCTTAACTGAGATTCATGTCAGCAAAGCTATAATAGTAACAATGATTTTGGATTCAATGGATAATTTTCCAAACTCTATTTGGAAAAATGATTTTATTTACTTGTCTAGCAATTCAGCAGGGACACACACACACACACACACACAATCTAGCATAAATCTATAAAGATCAATCCAATACATGAAGGGTGCATGGGTCCTAGGGTTAGAAACCTAGGCCCTGATACCAAATTTAAGGCTATGCAGGGCCTTAAGAGAAAATTTATTAGAAAAAAAATAATAAATAAGAATTATTTATGAACTAATTCATTTACATGAACATAATAAATCTAAAACATTTCAGAGCTATTGTTACAGCATATTTTTCCACCGTGTGAGCATTTATACTCTTTGGCTTCCCTCACCTACTTATAGACTCAAAACCAAACTTGTGGTTCCCAATGAACCCTATTTTTCCCTATTTTTCCTCCTGTACGAGAGCTACTTCATTACACCTCGTGTATACGCTTGCTGCTCCACTATAGCTAACGTACATCAAATTTTTGGTAAATAATAGTAAACACTCTATTTTTCACTTCCAAAAAGCGGCTATGTGACCTTTGGACCTCGATGCATCTCGAAACGACTCAATTTGACCTTTCACCTACCTTTTGGAGGGTTATATATTGAGCTCTTATGGTGCATGGAAGGAGGAGAAAGAGAGAGCATCGAAACTCTATTGGATTTTTTCCATAACTTGAGTCTACATCCATTGATCCTAGTTGTTGTGAACCTTCTATGTTCACCTACCAAACTCTTCCATATCTTGTGAAGGTCCCTATCCTTTACTTGTGAGTTTTCCATTGCATGGGGGATTGAAGTGGTGGAGGCACAAGTGGAGGGACCTAGTTTTTGGTTCAGATGAGTTGCCGACAAGAGGTTGTATCATGTACTTCTTGTTCATATTAATAGAAATACTCATTTTCTCGTCCAATTGATCTTGTGAATGATTGTTTAATTAACATTGGGTAACATTTTCTTATTATATCATGGACTATGCTATTGTTTATGCTAACATCTTTCATATATTATATGCACTTGCTTGTGTTTATTGTTGAGACTAAGTTGCAGGTTCAAGTGTAGAAATTGGAAAGCTCAACGGGGATCTACATCAAACATCTGGTTGAAGGTTGGTCTTTTATTCCACATCTTAGCATTTACATTTATATAGCATGCATTGGGAATTGAGTTGATTTCTGGTAGTCATCTTTTTGTTGTGGTCTTCCCCGAGCCATAGGAAGTTTTTCTCCGTAACAGAAATGGCAACTCCGCTGGGGAGGAACCTCCATTTTGGGGGTTTTGGGAATTTTTTCTTATTTTGAGTCTCTGTTCTATCGAGTTTCTGTGTCGTTGATTGGCTGTTAGGATCTGCATAGAAAATATTTATTTTTCTTAGCTGTTTGATTCATTTTCGATCCACCTACTCTGCCCTGTACGTGAGTTTTCCTTGAGTTACTCGCATGTACCTGCTACTGTTAGTACTATAGCTTGCATATATACGTTGTTGTTCTTTGAACAGTTGCGTACAGGTCCAGCTTTACCTTGTTTATGATCTTTGGTTGTTGTTGGGTGAGTTCCGGGTGTTCTTGAGTCTTATTAGGCCTATTTCCTGACTGTTCCATGCCCTTTTACTAACTAGAAACTCCTCTTTCTTTAGTTTTTTGAGCTTTTGGTTTTCAACCATTTTTTTTTTTATATAGCTCATTAGCCTAGCCGAGTCTTGATTTTTGGGATTTGCTGGGTTGTCTACTTTGCATGCTCTGCATTTTTTCTAAAGAGTTCTGATTCTGCTTGCATTTTTCATTCATCTATATTGAAAATTACAAAAAATTATTTGCATTTCCATTTCATTTATAGTGAAAATACAAAAAAAATGCTTTATGTTATTGCATTTTGCATTAGAGTGCTTGTGCTTTCATTAGGACCTGCTTGTGCATGAAAATATAAAGATATTGCATATTTTTTTTCAAAAAACGAAACGTTGGTTTGACTGTCATTGTAGTGGAATATTTTTTCATTGGTAGATGAGTCTAGTGTTTTTCGAGTGTGCATTTCATTGAGTCTATTCACATCACTAGTTTCACGACCACATCCTTTTGAGTAATCACAACCATTAAAATTAACGCTTAATCTAAAAATTGATTAGAACGATTTTCTCTTTTCTAGGGTGCACCAACTAGTATAGGTTTAGAGTCTTGGAATAGATCACTATTCAATAAACGATCCAAAAATATTAAACAAACATTATGTGTCTGACTAGGGAGTGGTGAAACCCATGGTATACATCGGTGTTCTCAGGATGCTCTACTCAAACAAGAGTTAAGCACAAGGTCACGGGAGGTTGGTTGCGGAGATATCCCTCCAATACTTGCTGAATGTGGGAGATATATCCAGGATTTGTTCGTATCTGGGGATTTGGGGGATTTGACCCTCTTGAGTTTTAGGCTTAGCTACCCTTCCCATACGACGGATCCCACCTACAACTGTTCTCCTGAGCATTGGTTATACGTGGTGGCCATATTTGCTTTACCTAGGTATCACATAGGGAATTTGCATCGGTTATTCTGCGATTGTCCTGAGCCAGATAGGGGTCAGACAGCACAATTGTGTTCGCACAATGAATACCGAGGGCCCTTCTAACTGATTATGTTACCTCCGGTTATAGTTTGGGAGTCTCAAGCCTCTCCTAGGCGAGACATATCGGCTGTAGAGTCGGGAGGTCCCTTGAGCCAATCCTGTTGTGTGCATTTGGTTGTATTTTCTTTAGGTGTATTCTCTGTGACGTTCTAGTTGGCCGTTAGGAGACGTTTATATTTGTTGACTTTTTGGAGTCATCTTGGGTCAATATATGCCTCTCCGTCGATCTCGTTGGTTGGCTGGTTTACCAGCTATAGATCCTTCATAGTCTCTTTGAAAGAGATGTCGGAGGACTATTGTTGGTCCATTATTCACATCTCACGAGCTTCAGAGAGATCCTATTATGAGTTCCACATCTGGCATGACGAGAGTCCCCGCAACTCCATCTGGTGTCATCACAGGAAACTCTCCTCTGTGTACTCCTAGGAGTGGATGGGGGGGAGATTCACCACACATCACTCCTCCTGGGTTTGGGACACCCCAACCCACTAGTACGAACCCATTTGATGAGACATGGTCATTAGGTTATTTATATGGTTCATCCTTGGGGATGCCAGGTTTTGGTTCTACGTCCGTCTCTACGACCTCGAATCCTTTTTCATTAGGTATGCCCGGTTTTATGCTGACTGTTACTTCTAATATGTCTACTAGTCATGCTAGCTCTAGCATTGGGATCGGGGGAACTAGACCCCCGTTTACTGCACATCGGTTTTATGGAGGTCACATTCCTCCATCTACTCTGAATGTTGGAGGAGGGCCACTTCCTTCATCATCTCCTAGTGTTAGTGTGAACCCTTTCTCTAGTGGAGGTTTCACGGTAGGCATCGGATCTATGGCTTACATGCCATCCATTAACCCGTATTCCTCTATACATATGCCCGTGCCCACGAATGCTTTTATGATTCTAAATCTTCGTCCTAATACCTCGGTTTTTGGGAGTGGGAACATACCTTTCTCTTATGGCCCTCATTCGGCTTCTCCTTCCACGTCAAGTGGTTATATACCCCATTCTTATGGTGGTAACTTTTATAATTATTCAGTCGGTTTTGTCCCTTATTCCAATCCCCCCTATGGATCCTATTACACGCATATGCCTGTGTATCCTAACATAGGTTATTTTGGAGGAACTTATCAACCTTATGGTCACAGTCATGGTTTTTATTAGAGTTCATCGGCACCTCAGGTGTCGACTTCGATGTTTATAGTCCCACCTTTAGGTTCACAAGGTCAGTCTCTTTTGGGAGCTTATAATCAAGCTTCGCAGCCACAACTCCTGTTTCTAACTTTCTTGCTAGGTTAAATTTACCCGATCTTTCGAAGCTCACGAATGATCTGGTGTGTCATGACTATACATGGCCCCTAGTCCCTACCAAACTCCCTTCCAACGTTCCAAAGTTTGAAGGGAAGAAGGGTGAGGATCTAGGTGATCACGTCACCACTTTTCATTTATGGTGCTCCTCGAATTCCTTGAACCGCGACTCTATCCGTTTAAGGCTATTTCAACGCACCCTCACGGGAGCAGTTGCGAAATGGTATGTCGAGTTGCCTGGGGGCAGATATAGGAGTTTCAACGATTTGGCCTTAGTTTTCTTAGATCACTTCTAGTTTCCAGTTCGTTACGATATTGGTATTGATATCTTATCCACCTTCCGTTGGGACAAAGCCACACATATCTATGATCATATCCAAGAGTGGCACCGACGAAAGAGGCTAGTGAAAGCTAATATTCCTCCATAGTTTCTATTGGAATGGTTCCTTAAGTATTTACTCCCTTACATTTCAAAGGACGTCTCATTGTCCAGTATTATGACTGAGGAACATGCCATTTTTAAATCCCAGCAGCTAGACCTAGTTTATGCTCAATATGGCATTTTGTACAACATTATACTTGACGCGTCGAGATCACGACATGAGACCAAGCCCGTTCTTGGACCACATGCCAATGGCATTGTTGGTTCCAAAAGCACTCGTCCCGTAAATTTGGTTACGAATCAGATGCACAATCTGTCTATTAGCCAATCTACCCCTAGAAAGGCTCATGCCTCGTTCGTTTCCACCCAATCATTCGATGTTCACTCTATACAATCGGCGAACCCATCTGGTAACCAACAACCTAGTGGGAAGAATAAGGGGAGAAATAACCGTAGGGGTGGAAATAATGGGAACAATAGGAATAACCCTAAGAAAGAAAACGTTAACCCTCCTCGGGATGGCGGAAATGCTGGTGGGGACCGCAAACCTAAATGTAAAGTGAAATTTCCTTGTAAGCTTTGCTCAAAAGATCACCTTACACATTTGTGTCCTCATATCGAGAAAGCATCGAAGCATCTTGAACAGAGCCTAGATGTGTTGAAAGATCCCATTCCACATCATCAAAATATGGCTTCAAGTGCTTCTGTCGCCGGTAATGGGACTAATGAAGCTTCGACGTCCTCTACCCATGCCGGTAGATTTGGATGCATTAACATGGTTAAATCGAAGGTTAGTGTTGCTACTCGCTCACATGACTATGGAGCACCACAACCTTCGTTGGGGAATGAATCCTATCCTCCTGATTCTCCATTGCATATCAAGAAGCCTAACTCTATGCCACGGATACCGAAAGGTGTTCTTAAGCATTCGATGCATAATCCCAATGCCGGAGCCACCCAAAACTACTCAATTGTAGAAGATTTGGGCCAAACTTTGTGTGCAATGTCGGCTCTTGAAGTTCTCCAGGAATGTACTTCACAAAGGAACACCCTTCTATGTGCTTTGGGAGTTTAGGATAAGGGTAGCCCTAATGCTATAAAGTTCGACACTAATGATGTCCAGCCTCGCTTGCCTTATCATGTGGCTTTCCAAGTCCATGTTAGGTGCCTACAAATGGTCGTTAAACATACTGTGGTTGACGAAGGTGCTTCCACTTTAGTAATGTCGTTAGCTTGTTGGAAAGCTCTTGGCTCTCCTCCCTTTTTGAAGTCTATGACCATGCTTACTACATTCGATGGTCGTTCATTTAGACCACATGGAATTCTCCCTTCCCTTGAGGTCCACTTGGGTGGGAAATCTGTGCCTATTGAAGTCGAGGTGGTTGATGCACCCATCGACGACAACCTTTTATTGGGTCGGAATTGGATCTACGCGATGAGAGCGATCGTGTCCTCTATTTTTAGAGTTATTTTCTTTCCCCATGAAGGCAAGATTGTGACAGTCGATCAGCTAGATTTTACTAGCTCCAATATCGTAGCATCACCAGGAACTGTTGTTCCTCAAATCGAAAATTCTCAGCCGATAACTGGGAATGTTGGTGTAGGATTGTATTCCTCTTTGATGGGATATTTTGACTTTGTTGCAGCAATCTCCATCATTGGAACCATTTTCGATAATGCTCCTTCCTCATTGAATATCGTTTGTCTTCCACTGCCTGCTGTCTCCACTGAGAGCTTTGCCGCTTCTCCATTCTCTGGTGACTTTGTGAACAACACCATGACCCGCAAGTGAGGCACCTCCAAGTGGGGTTCCAGTCATAGCGCTGGAAAAGATGCCAATTCTGTTGAGAAGGAAAAGATGGCCAAAATTGGCTTTGATGACAATGTTTCAGTTCCTGTCCGTCAATTGGTGGATGACTGGGAATCCCGTGGTGTTGCAGATATTCTGGCTTTTGGAAACCAAGGAAACTAGGTCAATCACTACTGGCTTATGAAAAACATGTTGGGCACCTTGGTGGAGGAAAAGCTCACCAATTGGAATTTGGCCAAGGTGGCAATTACAGACACCAGGGCTCATATGGCTCACCTGGATAGAATGTTGGTTGCACTAGAAGCCAATTTGACTAGACATTGGTACTCTCTGTTTCCCCATCCGACTCCACCCTGTGAGTTTGGACTTGCGACTCATTCGGAAGGTATGGCGGACAGTCCCACTATGCAGGATGAAGGTGTGGCTATGGCCACTAATTTTCATGTTCTAGGTAGCTCCCAACCCAACTCTCTCGGTGTTACTGCCGCAGTGGACGTCATGACTCCTGTTCCTACCCCCTTCTCTGGCTCGAGCTCTCCTATATGGCTAGGATGGTGCAGGGGACTTCGTTCCCGACACCCTCAAAAATTGATGCCCTACACTACAAGAGGTTCCAAAAATATGAGGTTGACGCTACTGCACCACGCAAAACTGAACCCCAACCCATCAAGCTCCCTCTCCATAATTGGGAAGAAGACTTATTTGGTAGCTGTCTGATTATTGAGGACAATCCTGATTCGTAGAATGCAGACGCTAGCACATAGTTATGCTCTGTGTGAGCCTTGCTCCGATTTTGTTGTGGTTAGCGTTATCCTTTTCCTTCTGTTTTAGCTCTATGGTCTACTGTCAAGCTACTCTAGATCTTCCTACCAGTCTAGTTTGGTCTATGTTTTTATTGATCGGTTGTAATAATGTTGATAGTGCTCAGCCCAATCATGGGCAAGACTTATGGTCCTTCTGGTTCTCTCTGCTCCATGAGAAGCTTCTGAAAGATCATGCATCTACAGAGTCTCATGTGATTGTAATATTTTTTGTACTTTAATATATTTTCCCTTATGCTGCTTACAAAAAAAAAATAAGACAATATTTCCTGCGCCAAAATAAACATATTCTTCCAAACCTTAATCTTAAATGGAGTTGTCAATGCCATAAATAATTATGTCTATATGAATAAAATGGACTATCTTGCTATACTCATCAAAATTACTTTAAATATTTCATTGTACATATGTTGTTTACTTGCATGCCCATAAATACCTATTTAAATCCCTCAACATTCAATGAGCTCATGTTTTTCTCACTTAAAAGGACAAGCAAAGCCATCATTTATATGCTTCTTACATTGCAAGTATAACTTGAATATAACTATGATAATATAATCTAAGTTCTTTTGCATATTGCACAACTTGTGTCATACTTTATTTTTAATCGGCATACCATCCATACTTTCTTGGCACTTTGATTTAAAGGAGATTGGGTATGCTTGCATGAAACTTTTAGATTGTTGCTCCTATCGACGTTACTTTGAACCTTTTGGGGCTTTTGCTAGTTATTTAAACTATATTATGTATATAAAGTTTAATTAACCTTTGTAAGTGATCAATTGTCACAAATATACATATATGACTTTTGATCTCTAAGGGTTAGTTCAAGTGGTCATGAGTACATACTACACATTCAATACTTTCAAATGACAATAGCATTTTCTTATCTACTTGTTATTTCTTATTTACTTTCTATCAAACTTTTATTAAGCGGTAGGTACTATGTAGCTTTGTTCTCAATTCCACTTGTTATGTAAAATGTTATGATTATTTTATTATAAATTAGTGGATTTATGGTTTGAAAAGAAATAATTTATTTTTTTATAATAGACTTTTATCACTTTTGTTATTTTATATAAATGTAAGGTTTGTGATTGAAATTGAAACATTTATAAATAATTATGGAGAAGAATTGAACAAATCGAAAAGCATCTTATAAATTATAATTTAGAATTAAAACCAAGATGCCCTATCATATCCTCATCATACAAGTTGATCATTTCCATATTGAAAGTGTGGCTATGACAAAGTACCTAATTTATAAGCACAAAAAAATTAATATGAAAGATAAGAGGCTTCCTAACATTGCTTAAACTCTAGTGAAAGTCACAAGTAGTTCAGAAGTAGTTGGCATAAAGATGCTAATTTTTGTTTAAATTATTGGAGAATAGAGGAGTAGGTCAATGTGTAGAATATTGATACCATTCAAAAGACAATTACATCTAAATTTAGAAAGAAATTGAGATATGATAAAGCATTAGTGGATAAGAGAAAATTAAGATACTATAAAGCAGTTATTAACCCCAATTAAGGAAATCAAAGATCGTTTTGTTATATCTAGTTTAAAGAAAAAAATCAACATTGTTCAAATAAGAATGAATTCTCAAGAGCTCGATAGTGAAACAAGGTATTAGACAATTCCTAAAACATTGTGAGATGAAGGAAATTGTCATCAATGTGGTATTAAGAAAGTAAATGATGAGAAACAAGGTTTTTTAAATATCCTCTATCCACATACATTAAATCTCAATTTCAAAATATTTGCAAGACCTTCCAAACCTTTTAACTCATCTAAGACTATGGAAAATTGAGAAAGCTTCTCTCTAATCTTTTTTAATATAAAATAAAAGTATAGAACAAACCAAATTCGTTACTACTTTTTCTTACAAATCAATAAGTCAAAATTTAAATTTTAATAATTTGTTTATTTAAAAAATAAATCAAAAATCAAAACAATAATAAAATATTATGCAAATTTATTTTCATATCTAAATTTTTCAAAAAAAAAAAAAAAAATTAGACAACATGTTTATTATGCACCTCACATGTTTCACTACTTCATGAATATTTTCCCTAAAAAACCATTTTTGCAACATGTTTATTCTGCACCTCGCATATTTCACTACGTCCTCAATATTTTAAATGCAAATACTTCACGTACTTGTTTTGCAAAAAACTATTTTTATCATATGCAAAACAAATATTTCAAATAAAACAACTTTAAATATAAACATTCTCAATGTAGATTATTAACAAGATATTTATTTAAATAATTTAAAAAAAATAACCACACATATTTTGTTATTTAGTAGTTTATTAGAAATTAAGGTATTAGGTAGCCATCACAAGGTTTTTTTCCTTAATTTATTAAAAATAAATAAAAATAATCATGTACTAGAATTAGAAATTAAGTTTACTGAGAGAAATGCTAACAGCACTTGATATTAAGGACTAGAATTAGAGACTCAATATTTGGATATCTCACAAAAAAGGTGTAGGAGGGAAGGTGCGACAGTGATGAGAGAACAGTCTAACTGAACCATAGGTTTCAACAATCAAAACCTGGATCCGGCACCCCTGGAGGGGCGGGTGGATTACCATGGAAGTGCAAGGGAAGGGGGTACCTCGGCCCCCAGATCCTGGAGTATTGGATAGCAGAGGAAAAGGAATTTTAGAAGAACCCAAGAACCTGGAAGGTCAGGACAATGCAAGCCACAGTGGAGTAAGAGAAGAAAACAAACAAGCCCATGAGCCACGAAAACCAGGGCAATGTATGCCAAAAGCAAGAAAGATTCCAAAACTGCAAATAAAGTCTGAGCGGATAAGGGAGGATATCCAGTATATGAAAGAGCACGCTCTGGTGCGAAAATTTGTGGGAATTTGGCCATCTGAGAAGCATTATTATGGTGGATAAACACAACATGGAAACCCCAGGGCCATTTCGATATCCAACTTGCAGCTAAGGGATTCTTTACAGTAGTATTCTTTAACGAAGCAGACTGAACAAGAATTTTCGATAACGACCCATGCTTCTTTCATTAAGCAGGCTTATATCTACGACCCTGGAAGGAACGCTTTAATCCGGACAAGGAGAATCTAACTATTGCACCAATATGGATATGTCTGTATTCCCTCCCAACAAAATACTGGAAAGAGGAAATCCTCACAGAAATCGGAAATATGCTGGGGGTATTTGTAAAGGTATCAGAACAAACTAAACCGATGAGATATACCTCATATGCTAGGATATGTCTGTATATGGACATTTCTCAAGATCTTCCCAAAGGCATCGACATCTCATGGGATGATGAGGAATGGTTCCAGCCCATTGATTACGAGCAAATACCTTTCGAATGCAGAAGGTGTCACGAACATGGTCATCTATTCCGGGATTGCCCTATTAATAAGAATCCAAGTAAGACTAGTAACCTGGAGAAGAAACAAGAAGATGGATTTACCAAAGTAGTAACACAGAAAAGATCAACTAAGAAGATAGGCGGACCAGAGGTGAACAAAAAAGCACTAACCCATAACAGATTTGCGGTACTGCAGAATGGAAAGGAAAATGTAGACCCACAAGGTGATTAGAAGTCAAAAAACCCGGGAACCAAAGTAGATATACCTCAAGAAATAGTTCCAGAGGAAGAAATGGAGGAAGGAGAGCAAAAAGAGGAAGAACGAGAGGAAATGATTTTTGAAGGACTAGATCTAGAATCTCTAGAGGCAATAGTCTCAGCCAAGACTCCAAACCCACTCATGCAAAATCAAATCTCCTTGTTAGAAAAGGCGATACTCAAAACCAAGCAACACAAAGGATTGGGAGTCATGATGGATCCTATGAAAGAATCGGAAGGAGGTAGAAAGAAAGGAAAGAAGGATAAAAGAGGAAGACACAGCAATGCGCAGAGGATTCAGCTTCTTGGATCGCAGCTGGTGAACTCAGGTCAGTATCCTACCATAGTCACAGCTTTAGCGACGATTCCTAAAATTGTTTAATAATGCGGATCACAACCTGGAATATAAGAGGCTGCAAGAGTCCTCTCAAAATCCGGCTTCTGGAAAGGAAAATAGAGATGGAGAAACCCATAATAGTATTTCTCCAAGAAACCAAGTGTTCGATAGAGGAACTAAAGGAAATAGGCAGGAAGGTTTGGCGCAATTGTGAAGTTATGGTGTCAGGAGCAAGAGGATCAGCAGGAGGCATCAGGATCCTTTGGAACCCTGGGAAGGTGGCGTTGTCTGGGTTCTTTTCCTCTTTGTTCTATCTCACGGCTGAGTTTCAGGTCTTGGGCACAAATACCAGGGGCTTCCTCTCTAATGTGTATGGCCCCTCTACTTTAAATTTGAAGCAAGCTTTCTTGATTTCTTTGCAATCCCTTAAAGATCAGGTGGGACCTTCACCCTGGATCTTGGAAGGTGACTTCAACCTGATCTGTCATTTGGACGAGAAAAAAGGTGGTTTAATTCAGCTGAGTCCCATCAATGAACATTTCAATAATACTATTGAATCCATGGGGCTGGTGGATATCAGAACCTCGAATGGTACTTTCACTTGGAATAATAGGAGAACATGGGACAGGAGCATAGCTTGTCGGTTAGACCGGTTCCTGGTCATCGAATCGATCATGTTGGCTGTGGGGGATATAACAATGACGATTCTTCCGTCGGCGGGCTCTGATCATTGGCTAGTCAGTCTGGAATGGTCGCACATCGAGGAAAATATTCGCAGACCCTTCAGATTCGAGCAATTCTGGTCGCTCAATAAGGAATTCCCAGACAAGCTCAAACAGTGGTGGCTGGACAGTCCGGCCTTTGAGGGTACGTTGATGTACAAATTCCAACAAAAGCTGAAAGCTCTGAAAAGTAATATAAAATGCTGGAACTGGGAATCCTTTGGGAACATTCTCCAAGAAAAAATGCGTATTAATATAAAAATGAAAGAAGTTCAGATGAAAGGTATTTCCCGGGGTTTTTTGAAGGAAGTTAAACAAGAAGAACAATTGCTTCTCCAAGAATTCAATGATAGGGAGAGACAAGAAGAACTCCTGTGGAAGTAAAAATCCAGGAACCGTTGGTTGAAGGAAGGGTATCGGAACACCAAATTCTTTCACAGAGCAGCCATTCAACATCGTCATTCGAACAGGGTGATGCGTCTCAAAAGAAGGAATGGAACGATTGTGGAAACTTAGGAAGAGCTAGAAGAAACTCTGAATGAGTTCTTCGAAGACCTTCTGGATGAACCAAATATCACTCGGGGAGAGGCCCAAGCCCAAATCCTACAGGTCATCCCCAGGGTGATTAATGAAGATCACAATGTACTGCTTATGAAACCTATTGGGATGGAAGAGCTAGAGGAATCAATGAAACAAATGGCAGAGGATAAATCCCCTGGCCCAGATGGGTTCACCACTAATTTCTTTCATGTCTGCTAGTCTTGGATTAAGGAGGAAGTTTAAGCACTAGTGGAGAATTCCAGAAAGTTGAAGACTATCCTTAAAGCACTCAATGCTACCCACCTGTCTCTCATTCCAAAGGAGTCTGGATCGGAAGACCCGGGGAAATTCAGACCGATAGCTCTCTACAATGTTATCTACAAGATTATATCAAAAGTAATAATGAATAGATTACGACCGCTTCTCCAGCTAGTCATTTCCCCAAAGCAAGCAAGCTTTGTGGAAGGCTACCAAATAACGGATGGGATAATCCTAATACATGAGATTATCCACTCCCTCAAAACTGAGAAAATCCCTGGTATGTTACTCAAATTTGACCTCTCCAAAGCTTATGATAGAATGAATTGGTTATTTCTTGAAAAAATTCTGAGGAAATTTGGGTTCAGTAAGGACTGGACTAGCTGGGTTATGAGCTTGGTATCCTCGGCCTTTTTTTCTATTCTGGTTAACAGAACCCCTTCCAGGACCTTCAAGGCCTCAAGAGGAATTAGGCAGGGGGACCCCCTCTCTCTTCTCTTATTTATCATTGTGGTCAAAGGATTGGGCCGATGGCTGAAGCATTTGAAAGAGAGAAACAGAATCAAGGGTCTGACACTTTGTGAAGGTCTGGATCCTCAAACCCACCAGCAGTTTGTGGACAACACGATGCTTATGGGACCCCCCACTGTTCAAGAAGCTAGTGGGATTAAAGAGGGGCTGGATTTATTTCTGCTAGCGAGTGGTTTGGAAATTAACAAGGATAAGTCGCAAGTTTACTTTTTTAACACCCCCTAGAATAACCAGAAGGAATGTTATTCGGATTCTGGAATTTTCGGAAGGGTCCTTACCCTCCAAGTACCTGGGAGCTCCTCTGGCAGAATCCACCATCAGGAAGATCTCATGGAAAGATCTTTTGGACAAAATGAAAGCTAAATTGGAGCAATGGACCTTCCGTTTGTTGAACCTTGTGAGCCGTACTACCTTGGTGAAGTCTGTTCTCCAGCCCATTCCTTTTTACCTGTTCTCGGTGTTGGCAGCTCTGAAGTCGGTTCTTAAGCAAATTTGTAACTGTCAAAGAACATTTCTCTAGGGAGGATCTGAGAATCAGAGGAAATGGGCCCTGATAGACTGGGAAACCCTGTGTAAACTGAAATTAAATGGAGGTCTAGGCCTTAGGGACCCAGTTAATTCTAACAAGATCATGGGAAGCAAAATCTGGTGGAAATGGGTAAACCACATAGAGGAACCTTGGGGAAGATTATGGCATATGAAATACGCTTCACAATGGGATAGGACCCAACTTATCCGTTTCAACACTGAAGGTCAGGGATCAAGTATATGGAAAGCAACGCTGGAAAACAAAGACATCGTCAAGAAACATAGTTTTTGGGAGATTAAAGATGAGGCTATAGCCCAGTTTAAGGAAGATGCATGGCAACAGATGCCGAGTCTCGAAAGTACAATAATGGACTCAAACCTCAATCTTATTCTGGAGGCTAACCAGCCGAAGATGGTGCGAGAATTCTGGGTAACGCAGAATGAAGATGACCATTTCCGAGTATGGAAGAACAAGGATTGGTGGCAAGCTCTAGTGCAGGAAATGAACATGGAGGAATTTTATATTGAGCTAACGAAACGTAAAATTCCTATCCAGGAGGGTAATGACAAGATTAGATGGGGGTATTCGTCATCTGGGAATTTTAATGTAAAAGAAGCCTCGAAGATCTCGTTGGGTATCCACCTAATGAATGAAGAAGAAAGATGGAAGAAAATATGGAAAGGAAAACTATGGCCAAAAGTGGAAACTTTTTGCTGGCTCCTATTGCACTGAAGGATTCTAACATGGGATAATCTGATAAGAAGGGGTTTCGTTGGACCTTCTATATGCCCATTATGCAAGAAAAATCCTGAAACTATCAATCACCTGCTAGATTCTTGCCGGTTTGATTCATTTTTATGGGACAAAGGAAAGGAACGGTTCGGGAAGACAGCCAAGGTAAATGACCGTCCAGATTTATCAGTGGTAAATTGGTCGGCCAAAGTCTATAAAAATGAGATTTTGAATCGGTTGTGGGATTTATTCCCGGGGTTTGTGGTATGGACAACATGGTAGGAACGTAATAAAAGAATCTTCAAAGGCAAGCAAATACGCCAATGGAAGTCTGGAAAATTTTGGTAAGTTATCTCCAGGAATCCCTCACCTTGACACATTGGAACCAGGAAGTCATGAGTAACGACGTGTAGGAAAGAATTATTTTGAATGCGTGGGGAATTGCAAGTATACCTGTGTGTATAAACAATCCATGTCTTTCGTCCTCGCAGCCTGTCAGTCCAGAACGATGGATTCAACCTCCAGCCAGAGTGTTCAGACTCAACTTTGATGGGGTGGCTAAGGGAAACCCGAGAGATGCAGGTTTTGGGGGGGTGGTTCGTGACAGTGATGGAAATATTCTCGGTGTCTTCTGGGGAGACCTGGGGGAAAATACAAACAATGTGGCGGAGTTAGAAGCTTTAATCAGTGGTTGCAGATGGGCGATCCAGAAGGGGTGGCTACCACTGGAAGTAGAGGGAGATTCTCTTATCATTATGGCCATGGCGAAGAGGGTGCAATGTGGATCAGCAATGGAGAAAATGGTGCAGAACTAGAGGTGGGAGAGTCACCTAAGTATTTTTTGATTGATGGTGCACAGGAGCTCGGCTCTACAATTTCTGCACGTAAGAAGAAACGGCAACAAAGTGGCGGACGCCTTAGCTAACAAAGGGGTGAAGGCTGGAAGTTCTTTTTGCGGGCGCTCTTTACCGGAGTTAGAAGACTGGGAGTTTAGGGAGAAGTGCCTCAGGCTTACTGTGGAAGATATAAGACACATGGTGGAGAGACATGGTGGTAGTACTAGCCATGTGGACGGCAGCATGGACGAGGGACTTGGTCACAGTCTCGAAAGTAGGATAATGGACCCGACCCTCAAGCTTATTCTGGAGGCTAACCAGCCAAAGATGGTGCGAGAATTCTGGGAAACACAGAATGAAGATGACCATTTCCGGGTATGGAAGAACAAGCATTGGTGGCAAGCTCTAGTGCAGGAAATGAACATGGAGGAATTTTATATTGAGTTAACGAAACGTAAAATTCCTATCCAGGATGGTAATGACAAGATTAGATGGGGGTATTCGTCGTCTGGGAATTTTAATGTAAAAGAAGCCTTGAAAATCTCGTTGGGTATCCACCTAATGAATGAAGAAGAAAGATGGAATAAAATATGGAAAGGGCAACTATGGCCAAAAGTGGAAACTTTCTGCTGGCTCCTGTTGCACCGAAGGATTCTAACGTGGGATAATCTGATAAGAAGGGGTTTCGTTGGACCTTCTATATGCCCATTATGCAAGCAAAATCCTGAAACTATCAATCACCTGCTAGATTCTTGCCGGTTTGCTTCAATTTTATGGGATAAAGCAAAGGAACGGTTCGGGAAGACAGCCAAGGTAAATGACCGACCAGATTTATCAGTGGCAAACTGGCCGGCCAAAGTCTATAAAAATGAGATTTTGAATCGATTGTGGGAGTTATTCCCGGGGTTTGTGGTATGGACAACATGGAATGAACGTAATAAAAGAATCTTCGAAGGAAAGCAAAATACGCCAATGGATGTCTGGAAAAATTTGGTAAGTTATCTCCAAGAATCCCTCACCCTAACACATTGGAACCAGGAAGTCATGAGTAACGATGTGCAGGAAAGAATTGTGGGGAATACTAACTATACCTGTGTGTATAAACAATCCACATCTTTCGTCCTCGCAGTCTGTCAGTCCATAACGGTGGATTCAGCCTCCAGCCAAAGTGTTTAGACTCAACTTTGACGGGGTGGCTAAGGGAAACCAGGGAGATGCAGGTTTCGGGGGGTGGTTCGCATGGAAATATTCTCGGTGTCTTCTGGGGAGACCTGGGGGAAAATACAAATAATGTAGCGGAGTTAGAAGGTTTAATCAGTGGTTGCATATGGGCGATCCAGAAGGGGTGGCTTCCACTGGAAGTAGAGGGAGATTCTCTTATCATTATGGCCATGGCGAAGAGGGTGCAATGTGGATCAACAATGAATAAAATGGTGTAGAACTGGAGGTGGGAGAGTCACCTAAGTATTTTGTGATTGATGGTGCACAGGATATCGGCTCTGCAATTTCTGCACGTAAGAAGAAATGACAACAAGGTGGCGGACGCCTTAGCTAACAAAGGGGTGAAGGCCGGAAGTTCTTTTTGCGGGCACTCTTTACCGGAGTTAGAAGACTGGGAGTTTAGGGAGAAGTGCCTCAGGCTTGCCGTGGAAGATAGAAGACACATGGTGGAGAGACGTGGTGGTAGTACTAGCCATGTGGAGGGCACCATGGACGAGGGACTTGGTCACAGTACGGGCCATGTGGACCGCCGATCTCTACAGGTTCAGAATGTCACCTCGCATAATGATCCTGCCATAATGAGGATCGTCACTCTGAAAATTTGTGGGAATTTGGCCATCTAAGAAATCATTATTATGGTGGATAAACACAACATGGAAACCCCAGGGCCATTTCGATCTCCAGCTTGGAGCAAAGGGATTCTTTACGGTAGTATTCTTTAACGAAGCCGACCGAACAAGAATTTTCGATAATGGCCCATACTTCTTTCATTTAGTAGGCTTATATCTACGACCCTGGAAGGAAAACTTTAATCCGGACAAGGAGAATCTAACTATTGCACCAATATGGATACGTCTGTATTCCCTCCCAATGGAATACTGGAAAGGGGAAATCCTCATAGAAATCGAAAATATGTTGGGGGTATTCATAAAGGTATTAGAACAAACTAAACTGACTAGATATACCTCATATGCTAGGATATGTCTGTGTATGGACATTTCTCAAGGTCTTCCTGAAGGCATCGACATCTCATGGGATGATGAGGAATGGTTCCAGCCCATTGATTACGAGCAAATACCTTTCAGATGCAGAAGGTGTCATGAACATGGTCACCTATTCCGGGATTGCCCTCTTAATAAGAATCCAAGTAAGACTAGTAACTAGGAGAAGAAACAAGAAGATGGATTTACCAAAGTAGTAACCAAGAAAAGATCAGCCAAGAAGATAGGCGGACCAGAGGTGAACAAAAAAGCACTAACCCATAACAGATTTGCAGTACTGCGGAATGAATAGGAAAATGTAGACCCACAAGGCGATCAGAAGTCAGAAAAATTGGGAACCAAAGTAGATATACCTCAAGAAATAGTTCCGGAGGTAGAAATGGAGGAACGAGAGCAAAAAGAGGAAGGAGAGGAAATGATTTTTGAAGGACTAGATTTGGAATCTCTAGAGGTAGTAGTCTCGGCCAAGACTCCAAACCCACTCACGCAAAATCAAATCTCCTTGTTAGAAAAGGTGATACTCAAAACCAAGCAACACAAAGGATTGGGAGTCATGATGGATCCTATGAAAGAATCGGAAGGAGGTAGAAACAAAGGAAAGAAGGATAAAAGAGGAAGACACAGCAATGCGCAGAGGATTTAGCTTCGTGGATCGCAACTGGTGAACTCAGGTTAGTATCCTACCATAGTCGCAGCTTTAGCAATGATTCCTAAAATTGTTTAATAATGTGGATCACAACCTGGAATATAAGAGGCTGCAAGAGTGCTCTCAAAATCCGGCTTTTGAAAAGGAAAATAAAGATGGAGAAACCCATAATAGTATTTCTCCAAGAAACCAAGTGTTCGACAGAGGAACTAAAGGAAATAGGCAGGAAGGTTTGGCGCAATTGTGAAGTTATGGCATCTAGAGCAAGAGGATCAGTAGGAGGCATCGGGATCCTTTGGAACCCTGGGAAGGTGGCGTTGTTTGGGTTATTTGCCTCTTTATTCTATCTCACGGCTGAGTTTGAGGTCTTGGGCACAAATACCAGGGGCTTCCTCTCTAATGTGTATGGCCCCTCTACTTTAAATTTGAAGCAAGCTTTCTTGATTTCTTTGCAATCCCTTAAAGATCAGGTGGGACCTTCACCATGGATCTTGGGAGGTGACTTCAACCTGATCGGTCATTTGGACGAGAAAAAAGGTGGTTTACGTCAGCTGAGTCCCATCAACAAACATTTCAATAATACTATTGAAGCCATGGGGCTGGTGGATATCAGAACCTCGAATGGTACTTTCACTTGCAATAATAGGAGAACAGGGGACAAGACCATAGCTTGTCGGTTAGACCCGTTCCTGGTCATTGAATTGATCATGTTGGCTGGGGGGAATATAACAGTGGTGATTCTTCCGTCGGTGGGCTCTGATCATTGTCCAGTCAGTCTGGAATGGTCGGGCATCGGGGAAAATCTTCGCAGACCCTTCAGATTCGAGCAGTTCTGGTTGCTCAATAAGGAATTCCTGGACAAGCTCAAACAGTGGTGGTTGGACAGTCCGGCCTTTGAGGGTATGTTGATGTACAAATTCCAGCAAAAGATGAAATCTCTGAAAAGTAATATAAAACGCTGGAACCGTGAATCCTTTGGGAACATTTTCCAAGAAAAAATGCGTATTGATATAAAAATGAAAGAAGTTCATATGAAAGGTATTTCCCGGGGTTTTTCAAAGGAAGTTAAATAGGAAGAACAATTGCTTCTCCATGAATTCAATGATAGGGAGAGACAAGAGGAACTCCTATGGAAGTAAAAATCCAGGAACCATTGGTTGAAGGAAGGGGATCGGAACACCAAATTCTCTCACAAAGAGGCCATTCAACATCGTCATTCGAACAGGGTGATGCGTCTCAAAATAAGGAATGGAACGATTGTGGAAACTTAGGAAGAGCTAGAAGAAACTCTAAACGAGTTCTTCGGAGACCTTCCGGATGAACCGGATATCGCTCGGGGAGAGTCCCAAGCCCAAATCCTATAGGTTATCCCCAGGGTGATTAATGAAGATCACAATGTACTGCTTATGAAACCTATTGGGATGGAAGATCTATAGGAATCAGTGAAATAGATGGCAGAGGATAAAGCCCTTGGCCGGGATGGGTTCACCACTAATTTCTTTCATGTCTGCTAGTCTTGGATAAAGGAGGAAGTTTTAGCACTAGTGGAGAATTCAAGAAAGTCGAAGACTATCCTTAAAGCCCTCAATGCTACCCACCTGTCTCTCATTCCAAAGGAGTCTGGATCGAAAGACCCAGGTAAATTCAGACCGATAGCTCTCTGCAATGTTATCTACAAGATTATATCGAAAGTAATAGCAAATAGATTACAACCGCTTCTCCAGCTAGTCATTTCCCCAAAGCAAGCAGGCTTTGTGGAAGGCTGCCAAATAACGGATGGGATAATCCTAATACATGAGATTATCCACTCCCTCAAAACTGAGAAAATCCCTGGTATGTTACTCAAACTTGACCTCTCCAAAGCTTATGATAGAGTGAATTGGTTATTTCTTGAAACAATTCTGAGGAAATTTGGGTTCAGTAAGGCCTGGACAAGCTGGGTTATGAACTTGGTATCCTCGGCCTTTTTTTCTATTCTGGTTAACGGAACCCCTTCCAAGACCTTCAAGGCCTCAAGAGGAATTAGGCAGGGGGACCCCCTCTCTCCTCTCTTATTTATCATTGTGTTCAAAGGATTGGGCCGATAGCTGAAGCATTTGAAAGAGAGAAACATAATCAGGGGTCTGACACTTTGTGAAGGTCTGGATCCTCAAACCCACCAGCAGTTTGTTGATGACACGATGCTTATGGGACCCCCCACTGTTCAAGAAGCTAGTGGGATTAAAGAGGGGCTGGATTTATTTCTGCTAGCGAGTGGTTTGGAAATTAACAAGGATAAGTCACAAGTTTACTTTTTTAACACCCCTAGAATAACCAGAAGGAATGTTATTCGGATTCTGGAATTTTTGCAAGGGTCCTTACCCTCCAAGTACTTGGGAGCTCCTCTGTTGGAATCCACCATCAGGAAGATCTCATGGAAAGATCTTTTGGACAAAATGAAAGCTAAATTGGAGCAATGGACCTTCCGTTCGTTGAACCTTCCGAGCCGTACTACCTTGGTGAAGTCTGTTCTCCAGGCCATGCCTGTTTACCTGTTCTCAGTGTTGGCAGCTCCGAAGTCGGTTCTTAAGCAAATTTGTAACTGTCAAAGAACATTTCTCTAGTGAGGATCTGAGAATCAAAGGAAATGGGCCCTGATAGACTGGGAAACCCTGTGTAGACCGAAATTAAATGGAGGTCTAGGCCTTAGGGACCCAGTTAATTCTAACAAGATCATGGGAAGCAAAATCTGGTGGAAATGGGTAAACCACACGGAGGAACCTTGGGGAAGATTATGGCATATGAAATACGCTTTACAATGGGATAAGACCCAACTTATCCGTTTCAACACTAAAGGTCTGGGATCAATTATATGGAAAGCAGCGTTGGAAAACAGAGACACCGTCCAGAAACATAGTTTTGGGGAGATTAAAGATGGGGCTATAGCCCGGTTTAAGGAAGATGCATGGCAGCAGATGCCGAGCCTCAAAAGTACGATAATGGACCCAACCCTCAAGCTTATTCTGGAGGCTAACCAGCCGAAGATGGTGCGAGAATTCTGGGAAACGCAGAATGAAGATGACCATTTTTGAGTATGGAAGAACAAGGATTGGTGGCAAGCTCTAGTGTCGGAAATGAACATGGAGGAATTTTATATTGAGCTAACGAAACATAAAATTCCTATCTAGGAGGGTAATGACAAGATTAGATGGGGGTATTCGTCGTCTGGGAATTTTAATGTAAAAGAAACCTTGAAAATCTCGTTGGGTATCCACCTAATGAATGAAGAAGAAAGATGGAAGAAAATATGGAAAGGGCAACTATGGCCAAAAGTGGAAACTTTCTGCTGGCTCCTGTTGCACCGAAGGATTCTAACGTGGGATAATCTGGTAAGAAGGGGTTTCGTCGGACCTTCTATATGCTCATTATGCAAGCAAAATCCTGAAACTATCAATCACCTGCTAGATTCTTGCCGGTTTGCTTCATTTTTATGGGATAAAGGAAAGGAACGGTTCGGGAAGACAGCGAGGGTAAATGACCGGCCAGATTTATCAGTGGTAAATTGGCCTGCCAAAGTCTATAAAAATGAGATTTTGAATCGATTGTGGGAGTTATTCCCGGGGTTTGTGGTATGGACAACATGGAAGGAACATAATAAAAGAATCTTCGAAGGAAACCAAAATACACCAATGGAAGTCTGGAAAATTTTGGTAAGTTATCTCTAGGAATCCCTCACCCTGACACACTGGAACCAGGAAGTCATGAGTAACGATGTGCAGGAAAGAATTGTGGGGAATTGTAAGTATACCTGTGTGTATAAACAATCCATGTCTTTCGTCCTCACAGCATGTCAGTCCAAAACAGTGGATTCAGCCTCCAGCCGGAGTGTTCAGACTCAACTTTGACGGGGCGGCTAAGGGAAACCCGGGAGATGCAGGTTTCGGGGGGTGGTTCATGACAGTGATGGAAATATTCTCGGTGTCTTCTGGGGAGACCTGGGGGAAAATAAAAACAATGTAGCGGAGTTAGAAGGTTTAATTAGTGGTTGCAGATGGGCGATCCAGAAGGGGTGGCTGCCACTGGAAGTAGAGGGAGATTCTCTTATCATTATAGCCATGGCGAAGAGGGTGCAATGTGGATCAGCAATGGATAAAATGGTGCAGAACTGGAGGTGGGAGAGTCGCCTAAGTATTTTTTGATTGATGGTGCATAGGACCTCGGCTCTGCAATTTCTGCACGTAAGAAGAAACGGCAACAAGGTGGCAGACGCCTTAGCTAACAAAGGGGTGAAGGCGGAAAGTTCTTTTTGCGGGCGCTCTTTACCAGAGTTAGAAGACTGGGAGTTTAGGGAGAAGTGCCTCAGGCTTGCCGTGGAATATAGAAGACACATGGTGGAGAGATGTGGTGGTAGTACTAGCCATGTGGAGGGTAGCATGGACGAGGGACTTGGTCATAGTACGGGCCATGTGGACCGCCGATCTCTGCAGGCTCAGAATATCACCTCGCATAATGATCCTGCCATAATGAGGATCGTCACTCCCGATGGCTCACGTCATAGATGGTCAGGAGTGTGTCAGGAGGGAAGTGATCCTGAGAGTGGGAGAAGCATGGTGGAACGATCTGAGTAGGACACGTCTCTTCCTTCTCGTCGGTGATAACCGAAATTTGTTTGGCGAGGACGAACTTGATCTCAAGGGGCAATTTGTCGGCGGTTTGGGGCAAGCCAATGCATCGTGGTAGCTGTCTGCAGCATGATTGACAGGTGTAGGGATGAGTGCACATCAGGTGTAATCTCCTCCCGTACCCTGGGCAGATGGTGGAGCATCCCCTTGAATATATGGAGGGAGGATATGTGGAGATTGAGGTTACGGTGTAGTACTTCCAGCGGTGATTTCGTGGTATGTTTGAGGTACGAGAGTATGAAGAGACCTGTAATGGCCTTCAATGAAGGAAAGGCTATGAATCATTTGGCTGGATGGGCAGTTAATGAGCCACCCGGGAGGATGGGTATAAGAGTGGTTCGACGAACCAGTTTTATTGGAATCCCCTTCTGGTACTGTTGGCTTTGAGGTATTTCTAGTAACTTTCCTGGGTTGCCTCCTCTGTGGGTCTTGAGTGCAAATTGGGTTTGTTTGATTTCTGCAAGTGAGTTCATGGCTATGCACAAGAGAGCGTGTAGCCGTAGATGGACAAATCGGGGTGGGGTGTCTGGTCGCCCGGGTGGTGAGGATCTGGAAGCTGGGTCGTCATCGGCCCAGCGGCACTCTAAAAATTGGGACCCGTTGAACCCCCAGCCGTTTAACTGGAGTGCAATGTATCTGGATGAAGCTTTGTCCAGTGTGAATTCCAAAATTCCGTATAAAGAAATTGAGTTGGTGAATGAAGTGGAGGCAAGACTTGGTCGCAAGGTGGCGGAAAGCCCTTTCTGGACGGCCAGAATTCTGTTGGTAAGGGAAATTCAAGCTCGTACCCAGCTAATGCAGAATATTCGTGAAGCCCTGAATGTTATGAAAGGTGACTGGCAGGCCAATTCTTCAGGGCTCCGTTTGATGAAGAAAGTTCTGAAGGAAGCTATGGAATCTCCTTAGGATAATTTCTTAGAAGAGTCGTACTTACCTGCCGGGGGAGTTCCAGGCCCCTAGAAGCAGTTGCAGCAATGGTGGGTCTTCTGATGGCCCTGGTTTTTGGTGGTTTTTGGTTAGTCGGCCTCCTAGCATTATCAGGAGCTCTCGAATGTGCAGAGTTTGGTCGGTGCTTGTGTAGATTACGTAGCTGGAATCGCAGACATTCAACGGTGTTGTAAGTAAGTCTAGTGGCTCACTTGATTTGTGCTAGTCTGCTCGCAGGCGAAGCAATCTTTTTGTATTTTGGGTTATGGCTGTCTCTGTGGCTCGGACTCAGGAGGGTTTTTGTTCTGTCTGTAGAATTGGCCTTCCCTTTATGTTAAGTTGGAAAAGAAGGCGGATATATGTTTCATCTTTGTATCTGGGTTCAGACTCTTAATGTATGTATTTGAAGTTTGTAGGTTTTTGAAGCAAGTTTTGTTGGCCATGCCCAGTCTCTTAGGGTGGCTCGAGCCAGAGTAGCTCGTTGTAACTTTTTGTATCATATTTGGTTACCCCATTAATAGAAGGTTTCAAGCGTATTCACAAAAAAAAAGGACTAGAATTAGAAATTAAGTCCACCCAAAGAAATGCCAATAACACATGTTATTCTAGGACTAGAATTAAAAATTAAGGTGTTCAATTTATTTCGCCATCATAATAAATTTTGAGTTTTTACTTAATTTATTATAAATAAAAATAAATAAACATAGAATAGTTTCTTAGAAATGACTAGTTTAATAAAAATTAAGGTGTTCAATTTATATCACCACCCTTATACATTTTCGATTCATAAATATCATTGAAAAACTAAAATCTCCAACTAACAAACGCTCAACGGATTGCCCCCGTCGACTTTATTTAACTAGCATAGCCACTACTTTATTTAACTAGCATAGCTACTTAACTTGTGATTCGTGAACACAAATTGGTTTGTTAAAGAACTCTCTGTTATCCATGATTAGTTATCAGTTATCCATCATTGCTCTTAGTTATTTTTTATATTCCTTTTTTTACAATTGTTTATTTCAAATTTCTAACGACTACCACAAAATCGATCTCAAAAATAAATTTGAAGTATAAATTCTAGTCCAAATTCTAAAATAACAACACATATCAAATTAAACTATGCTAAAATCTTAAATAAAACCTTTTTACACTTATTATAATATCTATTTTATTTCTTGTTAAATGATTAGTATGAAGAAATGAAAAGAAAGAGTAAAGTCGATGTATAATAAAGTACTAATGATGTCAAAGTGCAAGTACTACCGTTCCGAGGTAATCATGACGACATGAGATGTTACATCTAATGTCAAAAGTTGCAAGTACTAGTAATTGTTTTTTATTTTTTATTAGCAAATATATAATATACTGGAGCCGAATACTCCGTATTATATTATTCTTCTCCGTATTTCGAGCCCTTGGCTTCATCGTCACGAGTGAATGGTCGCTCATGGTTATTAACATTCTCCATAATTCTTTTGGAGAATATGGATCACGGGTGTTTAATTGTCAACGAATTTAGGTATTTTTTCTATTTACATTTTTTTTTAATCTTTCTTTTTAATGTTTTATCATACAAATTATTTGGTGTTTTCAACTATACCCGTGAAACAATTTATTATCTAACATATTTATTTTAATGTCAGAGTTATCATTAAGTAATAAATATAAATTTATGCAAATCAGAGTGGGTTGAGTTTGATAATATTTCATGTTTTTAATGTTATTACGATTTAAGATGAATTTATGGTAGTATATTTATATTTAATAATAAATATTTAATTTATAACATTCTTTTTATTCACATTTTATTTTATTTTTATTTTTATAGTTATTTTATTTTTATATTTTGTTTTTATTTTAATCACATTCATTTGATTTGCATTTTATTATCTAATGTTTTTTGGTATTTCTATTTCTTGTAGTCTAAAAGTTTGACCATTTTGAACATAAAATTTTTATTTTCCTGTCATGATTTTGAAAAAATTCAACAGAGATTTTTCAAAATCCCAATTACAAATTTGCAATTGTCAAACACTAAAATTTTGGGTGCTCCGTGGATTTTTGATGGTGTTGAATATGTTTCTACCATACAAAAATGTCATTAAAACACAGCTAAATTCATTATTATTTCATTATATAATTTTTTTAATATTATATGTTCATTATTGTATCGAGAGTAACAAATTTTTCCTAGACGTGTAAAAAAATTAAGATTAAAAAAAAATTATACCTCAAGAAATTGGATCCCTCTTATACTTTAGATCACGGTTTAAGATGAATCTATGGTAGTATATTTACATTTAATAATAAATATTTAACTGATCAGCATTCATTTTATTCATATTTTATTTTATTTTTATATTTGTGGTCACTTAATTTTTATATTTTGTTCTTATTTAATCCCATTCATATGATTTGCATTTTATTATCTAATGTTTTTTGGTATTTCTATTTGGTGTAGTCTAAAAGTTCAATGATTTTGAATGGAAAATTTAGATTTTCCTGGCATGATTTTGAAAAAAAAATCGATAGAATTTTTTCAAAATCTTAATTACAACTGTCAAACTTTGAAATTTTGGGTGCCCCAGGGGTTTTTGATGTTGTTGAATATGTTTTTACCATAAAAAATGTCATTAAAACACAACTAAATTCAGATTTTGCGAAATAAAAAATGTTGGATTCCCGTGAAAAACCCGGCCAAATAGTCATAATGGCTTCTTTCTATTTGCATTTTGTTCCACATTTTTTCATCTAAATATGTATGTAAATCACTCTCATTTAGCATACTAATATAATACCTTCACTTAATAGTTGCTTAAATTGATGCAATTTTTTTCATTTTAAAGTGTAATTAAAAATTAATGAATCAAATTATTCTTCATTTTTCAGTGTATTGTTAAAATCAATGTAAATCACTCTCCTTTAACATTCTAATATAATACTTTCACTTAATAGTTACTTAGATTGATGCATTTTTTTCATTTTGAAGTGTAATTAAAAATTAATTAATCAAATTATTTTTCAATTTATTGTTAAAATCAATGTACCCAATCATTTTGTATTGCATTGTTATTAATATTGGTATCTTATATAAAGTCAATATTGAAATGTCAATTTGGTTTTACTTTAATGGTAGAGGAGTGATATCCTCTCTATCCAGGTTTGATTCCCATGATTGACATGTTTAGTGTTTAATTATTAGTATATTGTTATATCAGGGTAGGATTGAGCCCTATGTTAACAAAGTTTGAGCTTTGTGGAATTTGTTTCTGGACACAATAAGAATATTTTTATTTTCAGTTACTATATATAAAGTTGATATTGAAATATTTTATGTATGGTCTACATTGAATTTTTTTTGTTATCAATATATTTACACATCTTCCTAATATTAGGTTATAGAAAACACCTCTTCGCACAATAATCATTTTTTTTTACTTTCAATTATTTAATTTATGTCTTTTTTTTATACAAATTTGATATTAAAATATTTTATTTAAAATAAATATTCAAATATTTTAATTATAACTTACATTGATTTTTTTTTATACCACGTATCAACATTAAAAAAAATTACACATTTCCCTCGTATTAAATTATAGAAAGCGATCTCTTAATAACAGAATTCATCTATTTATTTAATTTAATTGTACATAACATCCACATTATGCTCATTCATTCTTATTTGAAATTACCTACCATTTTCTTCGATATAACTTCACACACAAATTAGAGATGGCATACACCCCTTTATACGTTTGTTGAATCCACCATACGTGTGATTATGATTGGGAGAAGGTGACATTTATGTTGCCTTTTTAAGGATGGTCCTCCTAGACTTGTCCTTGTCTTGTCGTCTCGGACAAGATCTCTAGTTTTATTGAATGTTTTTTCATCATAGCCCATTATTTTAGATCTCTAGTTTTATTGAATGTTTTTTCATCATAGCCCATTATTTTTTAATGCTTTAGTAAATATCCCATTTTCTCAATCCAAATGGGTTTTATTAGAGATTTTAATGGCACCAATGACTATAGTATTAATAACACCTAAGTTTAATGGCACGAATGACCATAGTATTAATGACTAAGTTTTGTGCATGATAGTGATGCTAGTTAGCATACAAGTATTTATTAGAATGTGTTTTGTTTCGATGAAGAAAACATCAAAGAAAATAAAACTTTGTTGTATTCTACCTCAATTGTAAATTTGATGTTATTATTTTAGATATTTAAATGTTTGAAAAATCATTTAGATTATCCTTTGAATTAGGCCAATTGATGTTGGTGTCATCTACATATATGCTTCTATCATTTTGGTTGCAAAGGAAACGAATATATTGCTTTGCTCTCAAAGTCTTCAACGCATAAGTTCACAATGACATGGGATAATGGAGATCCCAATGAAAACCCTTTTAAATTTTTGTAAAGTACTCCTCCAAAGCTCAGATAAGTAGATTTCAAGTAGATATTTATCAATTCTTTTGTCTCATCATTTGATAAATTTCCAATTTGTGGCTTCATCATTGAGGAACATGGTACACGAAGAAACTAAGTTGAAACTCAATTGAATGTTGTTAGTTCAAAAGGTTGTAATCAAACTATACATCAAAGAGATACATAACCATATATGTTTATCATCAACAAAATCTTAAATTCCACAAAAAGGTATAGGTTTAAAAAAAAAAACAATGTGGAGGTTTATCTAGCTCTTCAAACTAAAAAGGTTTGTAGCTATACTACTTAATAATTGTTCTAATAACAATATTATTCGACAAAAACATTCAGAGAATTATTTGAAGAAGAAAAACTAATGATCAATGCCCGCCAAGGGCTTTAGTAACAAATCCACCAGATCTTTAGATCTTCATTTTCAATGGCCATGGGGCCAGAACCAATATTAATAGCCACACCAAAATTTGCGGGATCAACAACGTGTGGGCATGACTCTCCAGCCAACCAACACCTGAGTGAGACACTGAGAGCCCCTTGAGGCCCCCCCAAAAAAATAAAAAACAATGGTTTTACTTATTATTAGTGCATTTTGGTTTTGAATGAAAATACCCTAGAGAATAGAACACAATTTAGTGTCTGGTGAGTGCATTTGGAACAATTTTCAGAGATCAAGCTATTTGCAGAAGTATAATATTGCCAAAATATATGCTTCTTCAAAGCTCAAGAATGACAAAAAAAAAATCTTACCAGATCCTCAGTAAAGGTTTCAATAATCCGATCGGGTACATCAAAAGAGGGACTACAACAGTAGATGATAGTGACTAATGTCAAAATAAGATGACCAGATTGTTAATATGTCTCAGATCTGTAACATTAGTACTCGATGGATAAGTGAACAGAGGTGGTGACAAATGCATCAGACAAACATATATTGAATCTTAAATACTCTGGGAATTATTTCAATTTAGGGTTGGTTTCAAATTTGCAACTAAAAAAAAAACATTTGGATCTTTATTCTCATTTTATAATCAAGAAATGTAAAGAGATACAAGTAGCTCACATTAATATTTCAAACAATTCTTAACCGAGATTCATGTGAGCAAAACCATAATAGTAACAACGATTTTGGATTCAATGGGTAATTTGCCAAGCTCTATTCAGAAAAATGATTTTATTTACTGGTCTAGCAATTCACCAAGGATACACGTGTGCACGCACACACATACTAGATCTACTAGATCTACCATAAATCTATAAAGATCAATCAAATACAGGAAGGGTACATGGGTCGTAGGGTTAGAAACCTAGGCTCTGATACCAAATGTAAGGCTCCGAAGGGCCTTGAGAACAAATTTATTAGAAAAATAATAATTCATAAGAATTATTAATGAACTAATTCATTTCCATGAACATAATAAATATAAAACATTTCAGAGCTATCATAACAACAATCTAAATGAAATCAAGAGAAAACATACATGTAATTTCCGATGAGTTATTGAAGTTGTTACTTCTATATCTCCTCAAGATATGAGAAAAAACAATGTGTGGGGACGACTCTCCACCCAACCGGCCCCTCATTGAGACACTAAGAGCCCTCAAGCCCCCAAACAATAAACCGTAGCCAAATTTGTTCTCTTCCCCTCCATAACCATACCTATCTTCCTTCAAAGCTACAAAGAATGAATGCCCTTCTCCTCCAATCCCCCTCATTTGTATGGTTTTTCTTCTTTTTTCTTTGGTATTTGAACTAAGTATATTTTCTTAGTTTTAATAATAAATTATTTTGTATTTATTCATTTATTTGTTATTTTAATAGTATTAGTCATAATTATCCTATTATTGATGGTGACAATTGTTTCTTTAATATTATGTTTAATCATATTAAATATTTAATTAATTAATTTATTATTTTAACATTTAATTTAATTTTCCTATGTTTTTATTTATAGTTAAATTAATAGTATTTTTGGGTTGTTACAATGATGGAGACCATTTCCAACTTCTTTCACCTAAGAATCGATATGGTGGCTTGGGATTCAATCTCCCAATCCCTCAAACTAAGCAATCGGCTTCCCATTTCTAAGAAAATTGGTTCCTAGCCCAATTGTTGGGTGAATTATTTGCCTCGAATCCATATTTCCACTTTGTCTATTGTGACACTAAGGATGTCATAATTCCTTGAGTTATTTCTACCACTCTCTCATGATGGCAAACTCCCTTCCTTAAACCTTTAAACTTGCAAAGGACACAACAACCATTATAGCAATGCTAGTGCACCATGGCACTTCTCAATACAAGGCTATTAAACTAGCCAACACTAGAAGATTAGGGAGGATTGAAAACACTTAAACCATCTTATGAGAACAAATAATGTCATCCCAATGAACCCCCTAATCTATTATCCATATCTTTAAGGTTGTGGCCAATGTTTGAAGAGAAAGCATTAAATCATAAATAGACCAATTAATTTTACATGCATGATCCATGGCCACCAGGGTATAGTTATCCAAAGAGAAAGGAGAGAATACATACATATGTACAAAGCTTTGTTGGGTTCATTTAAAACCCTACCTCTATGTCATCCCCAAGACTTGATAGGTGACAAGAGAGATCCCTAATTCTTATACCTTGACACATTATAGAAGGGGGAGTTTGGAGATGAATCTTCTCATCCCCTCATTTTACCATAGACTTGCTTCTTGTACATGGACCCCATGATTTTATTAGTGGTCCACTACAAGGTATAACACTTCCAATACCTAGTATTAGGATATTTGAGTGAATCCAAGTTCTATTGATGTAGCTCTTTTACATATTCTATCAAGTTTTAGATTGGTGAGAGACTTTTCTGTTAGGAGGGATCTAATTATTACCATTGAGTCTCTAATCACAAACACTATTCAAACCCCTTTGTTGTTCAAACATTGAGTCTTTGAAGGATCACTAACAATCTCACTTAATTGTTAGTTGTTATTCCTAGCCCCCATGTGAATTTAAGGACTTTATGTCCTTTGGGGTCATAGGCAATCCCAACCCCCCACCTCTCACATCTACCACCTCTAAAGAATATGGCATATTTTATTGGTAATTCTTGGGTGAATAGTGTATGCATTTTATGATAGTTTGTCCATCTCACATTTAGTATTTAGACATACCAACCCTAGAATTGGTTTTATGAAAACCTTGTTGCATCTTGAATTGTTGAGATGTATTTGATTACTTGAAGAAGATCTTATCAATGGCCTCTATTGTAGCACTACTCTAAAAATAGTTTCTCATCAATGGATTTTGTTTTGACACTATTCTTGTAAGGTGTTGAAATTGTTATCTTAGAGAACCTATCAAGAAGCATAAAAAAATGACCCTCCTTGGTCAAGGGTGTACCTGGCATAAAATCCATGGAGGACTATCAAGGCTTATCTAGAGTGGGGAGAGGAATATACAATGGCTACTTTTCAATTGTATATTTAACAATGGAACATATACTGAACAATCTTATATATTTGTCAATGTGATCTGAAGCTATGGACAATAAAAGTACTCTTGCAAAATTGTAATTGTCTTCTCCATTCTGAAATGACTTGCCACCCTTCTGTAACATGCATATTTATCATATTATGTTCTTCAAAAGGAATATAAATATGGCATAGATAGCATAGAATTCCATTTTGAAGCTGAAATTCTTAAACTTGTTTTCTAGTGACCAATGTCTAATATGTAGCAAAAAAGTCAAGATTTTTACCATAAACTAGGGCCCAGTTTAAAGTCTTGTGTCCACAAGAATTAAGGATTGTGGTCAATGTCACAACTAAATTTTAGGTACTGTCCAACTAGATTTAGGTCATACTTTTTGTACTTGATATTCAAATGCAATTGTTAGCACTTATTATGGTTCCCATTTGCAACTTTCCTTGTGTTAGCATAGATTGTAGAAGCCTATGGTCAGTGTGGAAGATTAAGTCTTGTTATGAACCAAATCCTTAGAATAGCATAATAAATCTGAGTACACACCATGTACAACAATATAAACATGGAGAACAACTCCAAGATAGATAATAGAGACTAGTTACAAAATAACTCCTTAAATAATAGGAGAACCTCTTCCAAATACCCCAAGACATCCATACATCCAATTCACATGTTCCCTTGGGTCATAACATGGTACCCTCCTTTAAAAACCTTTTTCCTCAAAGCTTTGTAATAAGGGATTTTCATGTAATAGAACAAAGTAATAGGATCTCCATATAATAATTCTTTCTTGTTACCATTGACGATGATCCATCCATCTGAAAATGATTATATTTTGTCTTAATCCTTGATATCTCTGATACCAAATGTTATGAACCAAAGCCTTAGAATAACATAATAAATCAAAGTACACACGATGTACAACGGTGTAAAATATATGGAGAAAAACTCCAAGATAGATAATATAGATGAGTTACACAATAACTCTTTAAAGAATAGGAGAACCTCCTCCAAATTTTCCAAGACATTCATATATCCAATTTACATGTTCCCTTCAACAATGACTACATTACCTCTCTCTCTATATATATACCTATTCACTCTTTTCACATGTGGGCCCTTCATTCAACTGACCACTATACATATACATTTACTCCATTACATATACATTTAACCCCGTATATTCTCCCCTTGGGTCATCACAAGGCCCTTCCCATAATATAATTCTATCATTGCTGACAGACATGGACAATGGAGTAAAGTTCCTTGTCAAAGGTGGGGTATCTATAAACCATGTTAGGAAGTGTCTCATTGTGGTAGGCCATGAGGTGTCCATGCAAAATGAGGATTTCATTGACAACATAATCTAAAGAATTTTCCTCAATTCTGAAAGGTTTTTGTAGACCTGACATAACAAGGGTTAGTAGTGAGTATATGTGATAATTTAGATCTTCTTTGTTATGCCTCCACTCAAGCAAACTTGTCCTTGGATCCATCATTGGTCACCTAGATCAAAGGCTTGGAAATATGATAGAACATCAACATAAGCCTATGGTGATAGTTGAGAAGGCCTAAGAAGTTGTGGAGATCCAGTAGGGTCTTTGGGGTTAAAACATTGTGAATAACTTAGATCTTGTATGGATCCACATGCACACAATGCTCATCCATGATATAGTACCCTAGATATTGAATGCTTTACATGCCAAATGAGCACTTCTCAAGGTTGGAATACAACTTGTGTTTCTACAAGGTTCTTAGTTCTTGTTGGATGTGCTTTAGATGCTCTTCTAAAGTTCTATTGAAGATGAAGATGTCATCCAGGTATACAACCAAAATTAATTGGTGAACTGTCACAAAATATAATCCATCATCTTCATGAATATTTTTGGTGCATTAATCAAGCAGAAAGGAATGACCAACCACTTAAACAGACCTTCCCTTGCTTCAAGGTTGTATTCCACACATTAGTGGGCTCAATTGGAACCCAGTGATAGCCTAAATTAAGTTCAATATTGCAAAAAAAACTTGATACCTTTGTGTTGATTGGGAAAATCATCAATTCAGGGATTGGCTACAAGTTCTTAACTTCAATTTTTATTTAGATTTTGTAGTCAATACATAGTCTCCATGTCCCATATTTTTTCTAATCCAACACAATAAAGCTTATGTGGGGTGAGGAGCTTGGATAACTATGGCCCTTTTGTATTAGCTTCTAAATTTGGCATTTAATCGCCTCATTCTCCATAAGAGAGTGTTTATATACAAGGCCATTGGGTACAAGGGAGCCCATTTCTAAAATAAATTGCATACTTCACTTGAGAGTAAAAAGGTCTTGCTATATGCAAGGTGAATATATCTTTGTATTCATCCACTAGTTGATCTACCTATCTCTATTGCATAAAGGGGTCCCTTGTAGAGGCCTTAACAGTTGTGGTGATTTTATTTTCTCCTTTTGATAAAACCATGAAGATTATAAATATCCTTGTATGAGAGATAATCTACATGCACTACTTAGTAGTGATAAAATGGATTGTGGTATTATAGGCTACCACCGGTACCCTATAGAGATGATCTTCCTAGGTGATAAAAACACTATAGGGCCTACACTAGTAAAAAATGGCATTGCCACATATATGGTTGTCCTAAAAGAACATAATCAGCTTCTGTTGGACCTGGCCCAAGTGGGGCAATTTTGAACAAGGAACCTTTTTGGAACATCGAAGTTGAGCGCGGCTCAGCCTAAATATTTCCTTTCTTTTGTATAAGTTTTGGGGATGCTGTGAAGTTGCACGCAACATAGTGTTGGATAGCTGCGAAGCTCGGTGCTGCGAGGATGCAATACCGAAGTGCCCAGTCTACAAGGATCTAGCAGGGTAGAGTGCTGGACGGGGAAGATGGCATGTGTTCCGAATAGACCAGCAACGGTCTAATTTTGGTAAAGATGCTCCAGGAATGCCAAGTGGTGGGCAGGAGCGGATCAAGAAGAAAGCAACTAGTCGGACATGCAAAAGATGCCACCACCTATACCAGTCGCACGAAGCCGTTAGAAGAAGAGCGGTTCGGCGAAAGCGACCTGTTGGCATGCGCGACAGGAAGGATGATAGTGACATGGGTATACACGAAGGGCGGGCCATTATGGAAGATCCACTACCAGGTGTCAGCTAGCTCAATGAGCTGGAAACTATAACCGTTTTTGGTAAACCTAAGGGTTTTTGGCCTGCGCATTGTAAAGACATGACCTATGGGCATGATCTATAAATAAGGCATGATTTTGTAAGGGAAGGGTTACTCTTCAGTTTTGATTAAGTACTGATTATTGTGGAATCTTAAGCTTGGAAGCCATTGTAAAGGCTCTGCAGCTGAGTGCGCAGAGACCTATCTGAGAGAGAAGAGAGTCTGCAGCTGAGTGCGCAGACTAAGAACGATTGTACCCTTCCCATAAAGATCAATATTAACAACCGTTCTTGTGGACATAGCCTCCATCCGAGGGGTGAACCATGTTAATTCCTGTGTTATGTGATTGTTGTGTGTTTATGATTGTTCATTTGCTTAGTATGAAGGTTAATACCGTAGTTATCTTTTATGTGATTGCTTTTGTATGTATTCGCTACAGAGAATGGGAATAATATGTTAAGTGATACATGTATGGGTTAATGTTAGGTATTCAACAAGTATAAGTCTATGAATGAATGAGCATGCCGACTAATCACACAGTGGAACACTGAACTTAAACGCAGCATTTGGGCGCGTAGTTTGCATGATTTACTCATTTGCATACGCCGTAATGATAAACCCCTTAAGTAATTTGAATGCATAAAGAATGGTAGCTTGGTTAAAGTTGGATGACCCCGAATAGCCACGCAATCACGTAGACGCGCCGTTCCAAATCCATGCTGCGAGGTAAGCTGTCAATAACTTACCTGCGTCAGGCAAGATATAGTCCATACTGCGCAGTCCTTGTGAGCGCTGGTCGTGCAAGTTCCAAAGCCCGATGAAGCATCCGGCGTAGGACAGAGACTTCGTGCGGTTTCCTATCCACAGTAGTCTGCAAGATATTGCGCTGCTTATCCTTCTCCCCACTCTCGCATCACCAGGATGCGGAAACTTGATTCCACATCCACCCCCTTAGCTTAGCCTCGGGTGAGACCTCAGGCTGCATGAAATCTGTTGTCGAAAGGGATGGTGAATAGAGGTTTTGTTGGTTCCTTGAACTGCGAATTACCTTGGTCTACACTGGAAACCTCAAGAAGGTGATATACAACCAACAAATGGTTTCGTTGCTCAGCTAAGACCAGTGATACGATAGAGTGTTGGAAAGTAATGTGTGAAGAAGAATACCAGTTCCCATTGGGTTCAGACAATTGGCATCCTGAAAAGAAAGAGATATGGGATTGGTGTGACAAGATCGAAAGAGATTTTGCAAAGAAAGAGAACAAACATCCACGTCTCTCTGATGTAGAGTGGCTGAATAGATATTTGTGGAGAGAGATTCATGAGATTTTTTGGGCTTCATTTGGAAATGAGTTGCACGAGTGGATATCGCAATTCGCGGAAAATAAAACCTATTTTCAAGGAGTACGTACAGAGTGGACTCTAGAGCT
Organism: Larix kaempferi; assembly: GCA_027924585.1. Lineage (NCBI taxonomy): Eukaryota > Viridiplantae > Streptophyta > Pinopsida > Pinales > Pinaceae > Larix > Larix kaempferi. Next base: position 48,953,986 of record BSBM01001229.1, read on the forward strand.
CACAGCATAGCTCAAAGAAATAGACAGTCCATTAACGTGAGTAGTCGACTTCTGGGTTGATAGTATACTTGAGGGATTTGTGACCGAGTTTTCCATAGACACACTGAAGTCCTACAGTCAAGCCGAAGCATACTTTTTCGAAGGATTCAGAGGTAAGTTCCTGAACAATCTCAGTCTATACATTAAAATGCTTTTAGCTGAGAAAGGTGTCTTAAGAGTGCAGTAATATCTTTGATTATGTCATTGTCAATAGCATTTTTAGTGATTTTGACGAAGAAACCCATAATCTGAGAAGTGGAAAGAGATATAAGTTTAATAAAGAAAAAAATCCTGGAGGCCCTGGACTCCGTGTTGATACCGAAATCCCATGTGACCTTAATAATCAGACCTTTCCGTCACCAGCTACCATCCATCCTATCACACCTCAGAATCCACCGGTTGCTGAAACTGCGCCACCTCTAGATCAGAACCCACCCGCTGCGAGTGTAGCGCAGCCCACCCCACAAAACATTGCTACTGCTAGCAACGCAAAAACAGGTGCTCAGACCATCCCGACTCAGGCTAGTCCAGTGCAGAAAACCTAGTCTCCGAACATTCCCTTTATTTTTTTCGATCAAAACCCTCCGCAGACGCACAACACTCCTAAGGGTGGTGCACAACCAACACGAAGAATGATAGATAACGATATAAAACTGTCGATATTCAAAGGAACGGGTCTGGAAGACCCTGATCAGCACTGGTTTCTATGTGAAGCCATATGGAGTTTAAAGCAAATCCAGGATGATGTTGTGAAAAGAGCATAACTCATCACTACTTTCAGAGACCGCATGTTGCATTGGTTTATGAAATATTCTCAGGCCTAGCTGAGAACCCTAACAGAAATTCAGGCTGCACTTGTCACAGAGTTTAAGAAACCGAAGTCAGAATCGCAGTGCATAACAGAATTAAAGGAAATCAAGCAGAATCCTACTGATTCGGTCTAGGAATTTGACCAAAAATTTAAAACATTGTTAGATCAAGTGAGCTTTGTGATAGCTCCGCAACAGCACCAGTAATGGTTCATCGCTGCGTTGTTGCCTCACATCAAACAACCATTGATGCAGCAAAAGGTTGCGTTGCAGGCAGAGGCCCTAGAGATCACAATGAAGTTGGAGGATTCACCGATTGGTGCGAGTAGTACTAGGATGTCACAGATTCAGAACCAGCTGACTACCCTAATGTTAGAATTACAAGGTATGAAGAATGGAAAAAAAATATATATGAACACAGACGTGAAGTTTGGTGCACCGGATGCAAAGGGGAGGGCCATACCAGAGAACATTGCCCTCTATTTCAAGATTATCTTGACAGTGGCGCATCGAATCCCATAAATATGAACCATAATCAGGCGCCATGGTGTGACATCTACAGAAGCAGAGGACATAGGCCTGAGGATTGTTATCTCATACAGAAATATGTAAGAACACCTAAGAGCTTGTATTGTAATTTCTGTAAATCAGTGGGACATGACGAATCCAACTGTCGAGCATATGAGCTAATGAATGAAAGAAAGCGCGATATGGAAATGATGCGAGGTGCTGGAATGTACCGCGTCCAAGAATAAAATCAGTCGAAACAAGACAACACCCAATATGATCAAGGAGGATATAGGGGCCATGGTGGTGGATACCGCAGAAGAGGAAGAAATGCTGACCCGGTGCAAGGAAGAGGCAGCGACCAGGTAATCTGTTATAACTGTGGCCAGCTAGGTCACGTTTCTAGAGACTATACCAACCCATGCATATGTAACTACTGTAAATCATTTGAGCATGTTATTGAAGATTGTCCTCTGCTAGAGGTAGAAATGCAGAAACGAAGGAGGACATAACCACCGAATCCCAACATTCACTTGATCGCAGCAGAGAACAGAACTGCGGATCCAAGTGTGAACTTCGTAACGCGAAGTGGCGCTGATACAGGAAGGAACGGAGGCACGGAAGCTTCGACCTCTGGAACGCGTGTCCCTAGGAAGAATCCTGGAGATCCGATATGGATTAGAAAAGCTCCTGGGAAAATGCCAGGTCTGGACTTACAAAAGAATAAGGGAGCATTCAAGGAAGCGCGGGACATGTTCAGAGCACTGCCACCTAGCTCCCCGAGAACACAGTTGCACAGTGAAGTACCACAAGGAGAGAATATGTCAATGGCATACGAGCAGACAAGCCCCGCAACATATACAGGGACCTCTGTTGCGCAGTTCTTACGCAGTTGCATGAAATTACTAAAGAGTGCAGATGCTTATACGGAGTTTGAAAAGCTACTGAGGCAGTATGAGCCAAACAGTGAGAAGGGGGATGCCAATGGCGCAATCCATAATATTAGGAGTCCTTAAAGAACAGGAAGGTAAATGAGACTCACTGCACAGATTGGGGACTATGAAATGGATGAGATCATTCTTGATCTTGGATTCGAAGTAAATGTCTTGAACAAACAAACATGGCATCAGATGGGTAAACCAAACTTACAGTGGTCACCTCTACAGTTAAGAATGGCTAACCAAGGGATAGTTATACCCTTGGGGAGACTACCAAACATAATTGTTGACATTGATGGAGTGTGCAGCTATGCCGATTTTGAAGTAATTGAAATCATAGATGACAACCATCCATATGCAGCACTGCTGGGTATCGATTGGGAAATGACTAACTCTGCCATTATTGATTTAAAGACCATGAAAATTATATTTGAAGGCAATGATATTAGGGTCATCGCGCCATTGGACCCTTCGCAGGGCGAACAATATGTTGAGCCGATTCAAGAGGAATCTAGAGCTCAAGACTTGGACCGTATGTACAAGATGACAACCAATAATGTTGATTACATTAATCCAACTGCGGATGGCACACTCAGTTGGTGCTATGACAGCTCTTGCGTTTCAGATTCTGATGCAGGACTGGAAAACTGGCAAAGCAGGTTACACGAAGTATCTGCCAAGAAATGCGCAAGGATCACGAAGTCACTTCGCTGGATTGGGAAAGAGGTAACTCCAATCCCTACCTTTGATGGTTTATCTAATGTTTATTTTTTCATCAAAGAATATTCTGCAGCAGTTCCGGATGAATACTGTGTCTCAGCACTAGACATGGCACTACGTGGCATACCTGCCATATGGTGGGTTGCACATAAGAAGACATTGACCACATGGGATCAATGCAGAATTAAGATGCAAATTCGGTTTGCTGATAAGGTTACCCTATCATTTGAGAAATACAATGGACAGACGGATCCAAGAGAGCATATTCGGGTATGTTCATAAGCATGGAGAGAAAGACCACAGACAGAATGGGTACACCTGTTTGTACACACATTGGAGGAACCAATTCCAAAGAAGTGGTACCTAGACCTGGAGTTACGCAGAGACACAGTGGATTGGTCTATCCTAACTGCGAGATTCCAGCAAGATTTCAGTTTCAAAGATGAACATCCGAGTATTAATGACGCGCTACAAGTTATTAAGAAAAAAATATTCAGTCCAGATTGTACACAAGGAAACATGACACTGGAAGAATTTTTTGGCGCAGAAAGCATACCTGCGTGCCTACAACCTGAATGGGAGGAGCAACTAGAACACGCTCTCAATTGTTATCACATCGATGGTGAAACTGAGGATAAAGTGCATACTGATGAGGAAGACCCACGCAATATACAGATACCTGAGTCAGAGGGATCACGTGAGGTAGAAGGACCTCCAATGGAAATTCCAGATATGAGTGGACCCGTGAAAACAGGGAAAGTGAACATTGGCACCAACAAAAAGCCAAGGTTCGCAGCTATTGGAGATTATTGGGATGAAGATATGGTTGAGGAGGTCGCGGGTATATTACAGGAATATCAAGAACTATTCCCGACTAAATTCACAGAAATGAAAGGTATCTTGGGAGACTTAGGAGTGATGAAAATTCCTCTTAGACCTAGCGCGAAGCCTGTCAAACAAAGACCATAGAGGCTGAACCCGCGCTACAAAGAACAAGTTAAGGCATAACTCGATAAGATGCTCGATGCAGGGATCACTGAGCCAGTTGATGAATCTGAGTGGATAAGTCCGATGGTTATCCAGGATAAGAAAACAAAGGGTGAAATCAGGATCTGTCTGGACCTAGGAAAGCTGAATGATGCTTCGATGCACGACCCATTTCCTACACCCTTTACAGATGAAGTGCTAGACAATGTCGGAGGAAATGAAGCATATTCTTTCATTGATGGATTCTCTGGATATCACCAGATCAGGATTGATCCAGTAGATAGACATAAGACTACTTTTGCTACAGAATGGGGGTCATTCCAGTACACAGTGATGCCGTTTGGTATGAAGAATGCACCCGCCATAATTTCTCAAGTGGTCATCGCAGCATTTAAGTATTTTATACATAAGTTTCTATAGGTTTACTTTGATGATTGGACCATTTTTGGTCTATTGAAGAACCATGCTGCGAACCTCATAATGATGCTGGAAAAGTGCAGACAGCATCAAATCTCACTAAATCTAAAAAAGTGTGTCTTCTGTGTGCCCTATGGAATTCTGTTGGGACACATTGTGTGTAAACAGGGCTTGATGGTAGAGCCTGCTAAGATCGCGGTCATTGTAAATTTGCCCACACCAAATTCAGTTAAGCAGCTGCGCACTACACTGGGGCATATCGGTTATTACAGGAAGTTCATAAAAGGATATGCGTAGATAACCACCGCTATGGAAAAGCTATTGAAGAAAGATGTGCCATTCAATTGGAATGAGGACTGTGAGAAAGGCTTTGACACATTGAAAGAGAAAATGGTCACTGCGCCAATCCTAGTTTTTTCGGACTGGGAGAAGCCATTTCACATCCATGTCGATGCTTCATGTATCGCATTGGGCGTTGTTCTTGCTCAGCCAGGAGAGGGAGGTATTGATCATCCCATTTCCTTTTCCAGTAGGAAGCTATCATCCGCTGAGAAAAACTATACCACTACTGAAAGAGAAGGACTCGCAATGGTATATGCGTTACAGAAGTTCAGGCACTACTTGCTTGGTGCGCACTTCTCTATGTTTACTGACCACTCTGCTTTGAAATACCTGGTTAATAAGCCAGTGTTAGGGGGGCGCATATGCAGATGGTTACTTCTATTTCAGGAGTATGACTTTGAAATTGTGGTCAATACAGGAAGGTTGAATTTGGGACCTGATCATCTGTCAAGAATCGAGTCGAGAGAAGAACCTACGAGTCTAGAGGACAATCTGCCTGATGCACAGTTGTTTTCTATGCAAGTTGCAAATGAGTACTATCAGGACATCATTGACTTCTTAACCACGGGATTTGCACCTACAGATTTCACTACGCAGTAGAAGAAGCAACTGGTAGTGCGCGCCACAGACTTCACCATTATTGCAGGCCAACTATACAAGTTGGGACCATACGAAGTACTGCGCAGATGTTTACTAGAGCATGAGAAACCATTCATATTGGCTGATGCACATTCAGGAATCGCAGGAGGCCATTATGCAGGCAAAGCTATTGCGCAGAAGATATTGTGCAGGGCTATGGTGGCCTACAATTCACAAAGATTTGAAGGAACACTACCAGAGTTGCGATGTCTGTCAGAGGACAAGGAAGCCATCGCGCAGGGATGAAATGCCCTTGAACAGCTAACATTGCAAGCCTTTGAAAAATGGGCTATTGATTTTGTGGTTCCTATTAACCCACCAGGAAAAAGAAATGGTGCCAGATATATCACTACTGCTACCGATTACCTCACCAGATGGGCAGAAGCAAAGCCAGTAAAAGACTGTAGTGCAACTACAGCCGCAGAGTTTATATATGAAAATATCCTTACAAGATTTGTATGCCCAAAGATATTGATGAGTGATCAAGGCACTCATTTTTTGAATAAGACCATTGCAGCTTTGGCAGAAGAGTTCCACGTTGATCATCAGCACAACACGCCTTATCATCCGCAGGAGAATAGAACTGTTGAAGCATTTAACAAAGTGTTGGAAAATGCGCTAACCAAGATATGCAACGTCAATCGGGATGATTGGGACCTGTGCATCCCATCTGTACTATGGGCATACAGGACTACCTGCAAGAAACTAACTGGCCATACACCTTTCAGGTTGGCCTATGGGTAAGAAGAAATAATGCCAATGGAGTACATTGTTCCCAGTTTGAGAATCGCAGCATTTACAGGCATGGCAGACCGCGACGCGTTGGAAGAGAGAATTTTACACTTGGTTGGTCTGGAAGAGGATTGCTTCATTGCAAGCTTTCACCAACAAGTGCAAAAGGAAAGGGAAAAAGCATGGCATGATCATCACATCAAGAACAATTATTTCCAGGTAGGTGATCTAGTCCTCTTGTATGATATTAAGTTCATAAAATTTCCTGGGAAGTTTAAAATGCATTGGCTGGGTCCATATACTGTATTGCACGTTACTAATATTGGCACAGTTTAGTTAGCCACATTAGCAAGGGATACCTTGCCTAATTTGATCAATGGAAGCAGACTAAAACCTTACCAGGATAGTTCTGCTTCGCAGAACCCGTGATGATCACCAACCAAAGAATTCTAAGTGCCAAGGACAGTTGAAATTGGGCATTAGAAAGCTGAGTGAATCTGTACGCGATGTATATTATGGAGTATGTATATACTTCACAGCACAGTCACAAGGTGATATTGTGGAAAATATATATATATAGAGAGAGAGAGAGAGGGAGAAGAAAAAGGAAAGAAGAACAACACAGTTGCGAAGCTAAAAAATGCAACTGTGAGGAGAAAATCACATGAGGCTGAGACTTAATTCAAAAGGCCGAGTTCCAATACCGCGAAGTCACTACGTAGGACCAAGAATAAGCTACCACGTAGTTTGACGTGGAATTCAGAAAAATAGCCGTTATAGTGTCGGTGCAGAAAAATCGCTATTATATAGTCGTTGCTAGCAGCTACTTGGACAATTAAAGCAAAAATAGCCGTTCTAAACCAAATTTTGAAGGACAAGACCAAAGGATCTGCCGGATTTGGCCAACGGATATAGCCATTAATGCTCACCTAGCTGTTGAGGGGTGCGGAGGGGATCCGCTGCGCCTATAAATAATGTTGCACATTGCCTCGCAGGCATTACCAAACACTTCGAATTTTCTGCGCATACTTCTATCTGAGCTACTTACAGTACACCATCTCGAAACCTTGTGAGTTGTAGCCAGTGCATGTCTGAGAGGTTGTATATTCAAGAAGAATTCATAGTTCAAGAGATAGTCAGGATTTTTGAGCACGAAGGGATAGAAGGGTTAATGAGAACCTCAGCTAAAAACATTACCCTCGAACCAAGACAAGCATCAAGAAGGTCACCAAGACATGGCCCAGTTATGGAAGATAAAGGAAAGAATCCAAAGGCACCAAGAACGAAAGTTCCTAAGATGGGTTCCACAGGGCAAAGACCACCAGTAGCAGATAAACAGATACCACTGACTATGACCCCGAACTACATCTCATCGCGTGCACTAGACGCACCAGTCTTCAAGATGCTGAAAAACACCAAGTATGAGATCCCATTATCACTGATATCAAAGCATGTGCAGTTAGAAAAGAATCTACTGGGAAAAATCCAAGACTGCAAGTGGGAGGATTATGACCTGCTGGCCATACAAAAGGAGGAGCCCCATGACCCAAAGTTACCACAGTTCCAGCCCAATTAGTACATGTGCTGGAAGAAAGATGCAAAGGGTCAGCTTCACTTGGTCGCCGAGAGCTAGCTGGCAGGGGTAGCCCAGTCTGGGCTACTCAATCTACTCAAGCTCCCGCACTTTGATAGAACCCCGGAACTGAACGTTGTAGTAAGAACGTTGACGGCACGAATGCATCAAGGCTACTTATGGTTGGACCGTAATGTGGACCTCAACATTGACCTAATCCACCGTATTACAGGATTGAGTAAGAGGGGTAAAGATCCCAAAAATTACTTTCAAGGGAAGAGCAAGGATAAAGAAGAGGTGGCCATGATGAAGAAAACCCAACCTATCGTCAAAGGGAAGAGGGGTTTTTCGACAGAAGAAATTGACAATAGGGCGACGAGGTTCGTCACGTAGCTACTAGCAGGAAAGATCCTCAGAAAATGTAGGCATCTAGAGGTAAGTGCGGCCGCAGTACTTCTTGGCGCCGCGACAACAGAAGGGGAACAATTTAACTGGTCGCAATACCTGTTGAACGAGTTCATGGAGGAACTCAACGACACGCAGCTCAATGGAGGCAATTTCCACTATACGTGGCTTATAGTGTTGATCACTTTTGTGGGATGGAAGGAACCAAAGGATTACGTTGGAGTAATCACTGATGCCAATGAATGCAGAGGGCCCCGTTACTCAAACCTATGGGCAAATATGAATTCGTAGAGGCAGCATGTGACCGCTGAAGTATTCTACCAGTACTATAGCCAGCTGCGTGATGCGATTATGGTGACTGCCAGGATTACAAAGCAGGTAACTAGCAAATATATTCACATCGTCGATTTTTATGATAACATGTGCAGTATCCATATTTCACCAAAAGTGCAGCAGAAGAAGGCAAAATGGTATGCAGCAAACTACCACATGTATGAGGACGACATTGACAACATAATGGAAGAATGGCCTGTTGAGTTTCGTGTTGAGGTTGTTGATGTCCCCAGCAATTCTGAGGAGGAGGAACCCATTCCGCGACTGTGCCCGATAGTAGAAGAAAAGGAAGCAGGAAAAAGGAAGGAGCCGGAGAGCCCCGGCCAGAAAAAGGGAGAACGCAAGAAGCAGAAAGCTGATAAAGGCCAATTAGATACAGTCCTCAAGGAGGATGATTATGACATGATCGCAGTAAAATTCACGGAGTAGATGGAAGATCTCATGACTGAGAAGGAGAAAAAAGATAAAGAAATACGAGATACTCTAGCCAAGAATCTGGTCTTGTTGGAGGGGATTACACTAAAGATTGATGAAGTACAGAAGCGGTTACCCCCGCCGTGTGACTCAGAATCCGAAGGGAAGTCTGGAGGGACTTCACAGCAGCAGCTGACTATGGCCATCCCTGCGAGGTCACGTATCATTCATCTGGATACGAACACTGTCAATTTTCCTATGACAGAGCAACTAATGCTAGACATGAAGGATGTTGAGCGGTTAGAGATTGACTTAGCCAAAATACCACTGCCAAGCCTACACTTTTTACACTTGCAGTGTGTGGAGGAAATGCATAAAAGAACCGTTGACGTGTTCAAAGGACAAGCTGAGTTGCAGGCAACCAACAGGCAGCTGGAGGAAGATAGCTTGCACAGAGATATGCAGCTGCAAGACATAGAGGATCGTCGGCTAAGACTAGAAGCAACGATCATCGCGGTCGCCGTTGGCATAGATGAATTTGAAGTACAAGTGGAACCAGTGGATATAGTTTCCAAGATTGGCGAACTGGTTACAAATCTTAAGACAGAAATGCAAGACATGGAGATTGTCCATGAGGCTAAGGTTGTTTCCTTGAAGGAACAAGTTAACCCTCAGACCCCACCAAATGAGCAGCAGTTAAGAGCAAAGGAAGTGAAAGCCTATGCAGAGACCATTGCAACAGAAGTGGCTAAGTTTCAAGGGTTGTTGGAAGCGGCATTAGTAGCATTCACGACCCTCGAAGAGGACCCAACACTACAGAAGGTAAAGGATCCCGTAAAGGAAAAGCAAGTTTCACTGGAGCAGCTGGATGCACAAGTAAAAGTTCTTGTACTAAGGGACAAGCTGCCAAAGTACCGATAAATCAACGCGTTGAAAAAGGAAGTGCAGGCGTTGAGGGAAAAAGAAAGTGAGCTGGGAGATAAGTCACAAGCTTTGTTGGAGGATTCCAGCACGATCTCGCAAGAGATTGAGGATAAGATAAAGGAGCTACGCTCCAATCAAGCACAGGTGGAAGATCAGGTCAACGAAGAAATTACACTTGAAATAATGGACACAGTCCGACAAGTCGAGCAGGACACAAAACAAGTGGTCGACAAGTTGTTCGGTATGTACAATGAGTTCGCTGCGAAGTTAGCTCCTCAACAGGAGGAACAACTTGGTAGGGTTGCAAGTGGCTCAGGGGCGAGCCACATGTAAGTGTTAGGGGCCTGTTGGGCTTGGCCCAAGTGGGGCAATTTTGAACAAGGAACCTTTTTGGAACTTCGAAGCTGAGCACAACTTGGCCTAAATATTTCCTTTATTTTGTATAAGTTTTGGGGATGCTGCGAAGTTGCGTGCAACATAGTGTTGGATAGCTGGGAAGCTCAGTGCTGCGAGGATGCAATACCACGAAGTGTCCAGTCTACAAGGATCAAGCAGGGCAGAGTGCTGGACGGGGAATATGGCACATGTTCCGGATAGACCAGCAGCGGTCTAATTCTGGTAAAGATGCTCCAGGAATGCCAAGCGGTGGGCAAGAGCGGATCAGGAAGAAAGTGACTGGTCACACATGAAAAAGATGCCACCACCTGTACCAGTCGCACGAAGCCGTTAGAAGAAGAGTAGCTTGGAGAAAGCGACCTGTTAGCACGCATGTGACAGGAAGGCCGATAGCGACATGGGCATACGCGAAGGGCAGGCCATGATGGAAGATTCACTACCAGGTGCCAGCTAGGTTGATGAGCTGGACACTATAATTGTTTTTGGTGAACCTAAGGGTTTTTGGCCTGCGCATTGTAAAGACATGACCTACGGGCTGATCTATAAATAAGGCATGATTTTGTAAGTGAAGGGTTACTCTTCAGTTTTGATTAAGTACTGATTATTGTGGAATCTTAAGCTTGGAAGCCATTGTAAAGGCTCTGCATCTGAGTGCGCAAAGACCTATTTGAGAGAGAAGAGAGTCTACAGCTGAGTGCGCAGACTAAGAACGGTTGTACCCTTCCCATAAAGATCAATATTAATAACCATTCTTGTGGATGTAGCCTCCATCCGGGGGGTGAACCACGTTAATTCCTATGTTATGTGATTGTTGTGTGTTTATGATTGTTCATTTGCTTAGTATGAAGGTTAATACCACAGTTATCTGTTATGTGCTTGCTTTTGTATGTATTCTCCGCAGAGAATGGGAATAATATGTTAAGTGATACATGTATGGGTGAATGTTAGGTATTCAACAAGTATAAGTATATGAATGAATGAGTATGTCGACTAATCACACAATGGAACACTGAACTTAAGCGCAGCGTTTGGGCGCGTAGTTTGCATGATTTACTGATTTGCATACGCTGTAACAATAAACCCCTTAAGTAATTTGAATGCATAAATAATGGTAGCTTGGTTAAAGTTGGACGGCCCCGAATAGCCGCGCAGTCCCGCAGACGTGCCATTCCAAATCCGTGCTGCGAGGTAAGCTGTCAATAACTTACCTGCGCCAGGCAGGAGATAGTCCATACCGTGCAGTCCTTGGGCGCGCTGGTCGTGCAAGTTCCAAAGCCCGATAAAGCATCCGACGCGGGACAGATACTTCGCGTGGTTTCCTATCCGTAGTAGTCTGCAAGATATTGCGTTGCTTATCCTTCTTCCCACTCTCGCATCACCAGGCTGCAGAATCTTGATTCCACATACACCCACTCAGCTTCGCCTCGGGTGAGACCTCAGGTTGCGTGCACTCTGTTGCCGAAAGGGCCGGTGAATAGAGTTTTTGTTGGTTCCTTGAACCGCGAATTACTTAGGTCTACACTGGAAACCTCAAGAAGGTTATATACATCCAACAGCTTCAAGTGTGATAATCTAACATAACACCTCATCTTTGAAGGGATTGATGTTGCATTGCAAGAGTTATTGCTAACCAACATGGATATCTCACTCTTGGCTTAGTTAATTGATGGTGCATGGATGGGGGCGTGGCATCATTGGTAAATTCATATTCTTAATTATTTCTTATGATATCATGTTCTTTTTGGTTTCATTATTATTAATGAAATATAATAGTGTCCCCTTAACCCACATTTGTGAGTGGAAGACGTTCTCACTTTCATAAGGATTTATTGGCTCCTTTGACTAGACCTTTACAACGACAATGATAACATTGTGTTCAATGTCAATGAATTCCCCCCCATCCACAATATTTGGAGGTTTAAGGGATGAATCGAAGTCCAATAATTTTTTCTCTACCAATAATGATTGTCTATCATGACATTCATCATTGTTGTGTGAAGGCAATTTATGGGTGTCATACTATTTGTATGTGTCCCTTTGACATCCCATTCTTTTTATTTTCATGTGAATTTGATTGGTTGAAGTGATGTTGGTTATATTTATTTTTCCTTTGTTCTAAGAGTTAGGGTTTCATTTACCCTTCTTTTACTATTGTTGATTTCTAACCCCAAACTATTTCTTACCCTTATGCTAATTTTTTTCTCAACCTTGAGGACATTACAATAAATAAATCCTAGTGAAGAGATGTCCAAAAAATCCATTTTCCTTTCGATGTAGCTATGTTGGAATTTCAATATTTGAGAACCAAGTTCCACTCAAATTCCTTGATATCTAAGTTTGCATTCAAGGCATGGAAGGTGTTGGTGTACTCTATCATAATATGGCATTTAGTGTGACTCAAGTTTGTACATCTCATGTATTGATTGCCATAGCATAGTTTACAATAGGGTAATACTTATCCTCTAGTTCATTGAAAATCCCCTCCTCCAAGACCACCCCCCCCCGCCAAAGTGGGTTTCAACACATACGTTTCATCATCATTGATGAGCTCAGAATATAGGTACTCCATGGACTCCTTTTATTCCACACATAAGGAAAGAAAGGATAAGAAAGCACCTCTTTTTGTATGGGAGAATGCATTTTGGTTGATGATTAAATAAAGTAATTTAGAGATTATATTTTCTTATGTTTTAGTGTTTCTAATTACTAATCATACGAATAAAGACATGTGTGATAGGGCGCAGGTGACATGGAAGACTAACAAGTGATCAAGCTCCAAACTGAAGATCATATGAGACACGACGATCTCATTTCCTCCTGATTTATAGGAAAGAATCCTGTTAAATAGGATCGTTATTTTCTATGTAGAGCTAGGTTAGAAGTAATGATAAATAGGGACCTCTTGGGTAGTAGGGGGTCTGGAGACATTTTCTGAAAAACAATCTTCAGCATTTTTGCAGTTAAGACATTTTCGTTTTACATTTTTTGTAACATGGATTTATGAATTGATAATGAAAGACCAGCATTCTATTAATCTCGTGAGTTCATAAGTTTATTTTCCTCATGAAATATGTGTTGGGGAGGCCCCCCTCAATACGTAGATCATGAGTTTTGTGTTTCATTTCAAGTATTTCTCATGCATTCTATTAATCAGTTCCATTATCATTGTGCGTGGATTAACTTCCGCATTTATTTAAATATCATATTTCGATTTCAGCACAAGTATTTTTATTCCGTAGTTCAATAACACTGCGTCTGTAGTTTCATAACACACTGTCTGTAGTCTTGTACATGCCATCCGCACAGGCGCATTTCATATCTGAATTTCCACGTTTTTATAGCATTTCCAGAAAAAGATCAGATCTATGTTTTCATGCTTCTAAGATAATAATTTGTGATTACTGATAGAATGGATCTCTACCTTTTTATATTAGATTCAAGTTTTTTAAATCAGAGTTATGCATGCTTCTCTTTCTTGATTTGATATAATAGATTTACCAGTTTTCAGCATTCAATTTGATAGAATAGATTTACCAATTTTCAGCATTCAATTTGATAGAATAGATTTATTTGTTTTCAGCATTTCAATTGGTAAAATAGGATTTGATTGTTTTCAACATTCAATTTGATAAACATAGGATTTATTTGCTTTCAGCATTCAATTTAATAGAACAGGATTTAATTGTTTTTTAGCATTCAATTTGATAACATAGGATTTACATGCTTTTGTGTGCTGCATACATAGAATAGAATTTCTACAGCTTTCTTTGAGCATTCCCTTATTTTCTTGTTTTCATAGATCAAATACTTCAAACTGTCTTAGGATAGTCTTTAGGACACTTGGAAATGACAAAAGATCCTCTCATAGTGCACATATAGTGCTGAGTACCTCTCAAGTTTGTACGCTCCCTGGTCGATAATTAAAGTATACTTCTGGTATAGCTACCCAAAATAGGTACCCATTCCTGGAGTCCACTAATCATCTTTGAAATTTTGCACATAGTAAGCATCTCACCAATGTTTTATATCTAGAAGGAACTTATGGAGTGTGAAGGTATTCTTATCATTGTTGAAAATTTTGAGAATGAATAAATAACCCTCTAGTTGATCTAATCATCTATTTAAGTCTTTTGCAAATATATTTCCATCAAACACAAGGATATCAATATTAACTTGTACCTTGAAAGGTGTCTTTCATTCAAAATGACTTCTTATTGAAGGTGGCTTCATCCATGTTCTGAGTCATTGAAGGATCTAGGTGAAACAATCCATCATCTCACTCCTTTGTCACTCGAAGTTGTCCTAAATAAATAGTTGGTTATGATCCCATTAATTCTTTGTTATATTTATTTACTCTATCATCCATGTGAGGTCACTTGGTCCCACGAGGAAGATTTTAACTAGGCTTTATTAGCTCAATGCCCAACTTCATGTACCCTGGATTTATAGGGGACATGTGTGGAAAAACAATAGAGATTAAATTGCTTTGATACCACTGATCCAGACTAGATTGAGAATGAAATGAAAGATATCATTAACAGGAAGGTAACATAGAGATACAATGTGTTAGTGCCCAACTTTGGACCTTGCATTTTCAAGCCCCATATTCCATAGAAACTATTACGAGATAGGCTCCTTTTCCTTTGTGGTAATGATGAAAAGAAGGCATGTACATTGAAATTTAACTTCATTAGAATTATAGACACTAGAGTAATATCAAATTCATGGGACACTATAACTTGTCCTTCATCATTGAAATAAAAAAATGAACGACATAATGATTTCAATACCTATGGTGGGATCACTCTTTTTAAGCAAATCACGGTCTAGGGACACCCTACCAAGAAAAGTGTTGAGAAGAAAAAACATGCAATTGACTAAGAAGAAAAAACATGCAATTGACTAGGTATAAGGTATTAAGCAAATAATATTTTCTTGGTGCCTTTCTTGTTGAATTTTCAGGCCATGCACTTTCTAAATAGAACAAAACAATACTCTTCAATGCACTGAGCAAAGGGGATAATCTATCATCGAGCAGGAGTGAGACGAACCTTTCAAGCATGAAGAGCCAAAAAGTCACGAATTTGTCTTGGTAAATTACCATTGATCAAATTACTATATGCATAGTGGCCATGTGCTCGAAGAGAGAAGAATATAGGCTTATCTTAGGTTACCAAACAAAGGAGGTTCCTTCTCATACAAGAAAAGCATGCTTAGGTTACAACATCGAGACTTTCAAAGATTTGGCAAAAAACAAGTGCTCAGCAAATATTCTTTGCTTAACACCCTTTCCTTTTGAAGTATGAACATGCAATGCTTGGGATATAGAAATGGGAGTTGATTCAAATGTTTTCAAGCAAAGAAATTATATAGAATTTTAAGTAAAATATAAGATTGGGTTGAGCAAGGTTGGGAACAACATGAACATAATTCTATTAAGTATGCTCCCATCAAGCAAAGAATTTTTCACTTGTGGTTGTTAGAGGAGTTATGTTAAAACATGGATAGTTAAATGGAATGTTTGAGTAGTGAGAATACGAATTAGAAGAACAATTATCAAGGAACCATTTTCTAAAGAGATGTACTTGACAACAATAGGAGGACTCTTTTTCAAAGAATAGAAAAGCAAAGATACATCCCATGCATCTAGAAAGGACATACAATGAATATTGAGCAAAAGTAGGAAACCATGGAAATTATTGTTGCGTAGAGCATACACTCAATGATGAACCCAAAATGCATGCTCATACTGCATTAAGGTAAAGGGGGAATCTAGTTATGGACTTGTGACCTTCCCACCCACTCTTCACTTCATTTTACATACATAGATATCCACCTACTAAACAACTTATCCCATTAATCAAATACTAGAATTTTAAAGAGACATACTAAGATATGAACATGGGAATACATATAATCAGTAAACATCAAGCTACCTAACTATTGAGCACAAAAAGAACTATCTACCGATCTTCAATACATGTGGCTACACTAGTAGATTTATGTATTTGATGACCCTAGATGAGTTAGGAGGTTTTGTTGTGGGTTAGGTAAGATTATAACAAATTTAGGTTCGTGTGATGAGGATAAGGGAGAATTTATACTAGATTGTATTTATCTATTTCCTGAATGGTCAAGCATAATATTGAATAAGCCAGAGGTGAAGTCATGATATATATGCATGTGGCTTGCAAAATATTTTATGTGGATCATGAAGGTTTAATTAGGAATTCTAAAAACATGGAAATGAATCTAAGAGATGGATAACCTAAACAATCAAACCGAACCAAATCAACTTCCTGGAGAGATCATCCTTGACTCTCTCAATATGATCAAATCATAAAGGGTCTTTAAGGGATTTGTGACTTAACTCCACCAAAGTGTTGTTGATGAACTTTTTCTCTAGGATAAAAGCATTGTTAATCATTGTTACCATATTATTAATAGATATTGAAGATATCTCACTGAATAATTCCCTTACATATAAAACACCTTTGTATTATTTGCAAACTATTTTTTGATATATAAATGGTTTTCCATCCTTCCTTTAATGGTTTTAAGAGCTTTAATACATTTTGTCACTTCTTTTTTTGCTAGGAATATGAAGGAGTCCTTGCTTGGAATATTTCTCATATTTAAACTAGTGTAAACATGCTTGAATTTGAGCCCCCTTTCTATAAAGACTTATTTAGCTTTGAGAAAGTATCTCAGCTTGGCTACATTTGATTGGATTTGTTCATTAAAAGGGTCAACTGAAAGCTACCTTGATACATGCTCTAGCTCCTTTGTTATAGCCATGTGTTTTCTTCATCTAAAGGCCACTAGTTCCTCTCATATATTCACATGAAGAAAATGTCTACCCTATAGCATATTCCCACCAATATATATAACCTTTGTATCCATTGGTGTGAGATATGAAACTCCAAATATGTTTATAAAGGATGGATGCTTTATGTGAGAAACATTCAAAATGAATATTGTATTTTGAATATTTAGCTTATCTTGGTCATAAGAAATGGAAAAGGTAATGGGTTTGTGATTAAAAAAGGGCGATATCACCCAGAACTTGCATTGACCTTATAACCTCATGGTTAAACAAGAAACAACTATGCTCTAACAACATGAATTTATTTACCCTTCTCAAAAATCTTTCAGTCTGTTTCTAAAAATTAGATCAAGTGAACCACAACTCAGGTGAGTTCTTGTGTTGGAATTTGTTGGGATCATACAAGTAGAGCTAGCCTTAAGGTCATTCCACACCATTATTCCCTTGATGGCATGCAAGAATGTGACATGCCTTATTTATCTACTTGGGTTTTAACATTATTAAAATCTCCACACAAAGGCTAGGTGCCTTTAAGAATCTCCCCGGCCAACTATTTCCTTAGGATCACTCTTTTGTTCACATCATTTGAGGTATAAAGATTAGTGAGGAGAACACATGACCTTTGAAAACAAATAATATCCATACATGATCATTGTTGTGGTTATCTTTGTGTTGGATGACTATTATGACGGAATTTGAGGATATTGGGGTTGTGAATCCACGTTTACCTTCAACATGGTTGGAAAAAAACACAATCTAGTTCATCCAAATTACATGAAGGAACAACTTAAGCATAACAACAACTACTTTAACTTCTTGCAAGCACAAAACCTTAAAATTAGAAACTATATTTCTAATTCTCAAGACTGCGACTTTGCGTTAGGGGTCCATAAGGCCCCAAATATTCCATGAAACTACCTTCATAGTGATTTTTCAACATGGAAGTCCATCATGTCATGATTATATTCTAATCCCACCATAGAGTTGAAAGGACTTGGAGAGGTCACATTCTACATCTTGGGTAAGAACCAACCATTTAGGGTTCTATTCCTTGGTTTCTTATAGGAATATTCCATATCATGCATAAATTGGGTTGAATTTAAATGTGGGAGTGGACATCAAGCCTCATTGCCTAACCCCCTTGTGGGGAAATGGGATAGGAATCACCAACATAATCTCTACCCTTTATGGGGTTCACATGCTTTTTTTGATGTAGTATAGGAAAAAATTGAGGGGTTGACTCGAGATGTTAAACCCGAGTATGTTTTCCCTTCTTTACAACATTTACATATCCTTATTTGTCAATTTGGGGTGAGGTCTGTGCGTCCTAACCTTATACATCAATAAATTTATTGTTTGTATTCACTTTTTTTTCCAAAAGACGGCAGTGCTTAATACCATGATGCAATATTTGACACTTTAAGTAAATTTGGGAGGTTCATGTACTAGACTAGTTATCAAATGACTCTTACCCCTCAAGATATGCACAAACTATGTATTATTCTTAAAGCCAAAAATTCATACAAAAGATAGACAAATACAAGAGAGGATGGATGAGATAGATAGCTATGTTCACTTGCCTCTTCAAGGGGGAAACCTCCAAGATAAAATCTCCAAATACAATGACAATTCTTGACTAACCATTACATGTCTTACTACTCTATATATAGTGCTTCAATAACCAAAGTCCTAACTACTTGTGGTCCCACTATTAATGATGGTACGCCACCTAGGGACCTTTACTTAATAAAGAGGGACTTTTTACAACAAGTCATTATCCACTAACTATCTAATGGGCCTTATAGCCTTGTACATTGATAAATTAGAGGGGTTAGGGTATGACCCTAACATTCCCTCCCCCTTCAAAAGCAACATTGTCCTCAAGGTTGGAGATGGGGAAACTACTGCAAAATGGCTAATGGTTCCCAAGTAGCATCTTCTGGTGAGGTGTCCTTCCATTGAATCAAAATTTCATTGATAGTGCATTGACATAGTTGACGTTTCCAAGTGTCCAAAACTACTTTTGGTTGGATCCAAACAAATCCTTCTTCATCTAGTAATAGTATTGTAGTTTGAGCTTGGAAATTCTAACCCTATACCTTCTTCAAATAGGAAACATGAAATAATGGGTGGATATTGAAGTGAGGCTAGAAGCACTAATTTGTTGGCCACTTATCCAATGCGTTGAATAATATGATATGGGCCATAAAACTTTGGTGCAAGCTTATTATGAACTTTAACTTTGAGAAAATTCCACTTATAAGGTTGGAGACAATAGAACAATTGATCACCTTCTACAAATGAACACTTTGAGTGGTGTTGGTCTACTTGTTGCTTCATGTGACTTTGAGCCATATCTGAATTTTCCTTAAGTGTGCAAGGAGTGACATCTCGATTATGAAGAATACCATTGACTACATGTACTCTGGAATTACCTAGTAGATAAGAAACCATGGAGGGTGGTTGTTGGCCATAGAATACTTCATATGTTTCATTTTTTTAGCGTCATGATAAGTGGTATTATACCCACTCTACCAAAGGTAACCATTGTTCCCACTAGTGTTTCTTTTTGGATACAAAACATCTCAAATAGGTTCCAATACACTTGTTGACTGCTTTAGTTTGGCCGTCTATTTGAGGATGATAAGAGGTACTCATTTACAATTGGGTACCCTAGTGTCACGTCCCCTCCCGTCGACCCAATGCAAAGAAGGGAACATGGCACTAAAATCTGGGATTTTAAAACAACTTAGCCAAATTCATCATGAATAAAGGATATGGCATTGCAGTAAAATGCATATGTGTGCAGATGTAAATCAATTGAACACGCACAGCGGAATAAAACATCATCCACACACATTTCATACTCATCCAGCATATCAAAATAGCCATCAAATTAAACATTGCAGAAGTAAACACAATAAAATACTCATCTTGATGTAATGTTGTCCCAAGCAACTAGCTATGTTGCTGCAACGTTCCACCCAACCATAGGTCTCTGCTCAGCCTGTATTATTTCAGCACTCAGAGACCACCCCTAAGTTGGGCATGATATCTACAAGGAAATTGGGTCTCTCAAGCTCAGCTCAACCAAAGCAATGGATACCCATCTCAACCCCAACGTTCTCTTACACACAAAACTCAGATATGGGCTTGGAAACACATTTTCAGCAATGGGACTTAGAAACTAGATGGACATGGGTTTTCCCCAAAATGTGGGCACACCAAAAACGGATTTGTGAGAGGGAAAATCGACCATAGGGAAGAAAACTATTTCTCCCATAGATATACAAGCAATCAGTGAGCCAAAACAACCTCTATTGTCCCCAAATCGATTTCCATTTCTTCCCCACTATTATACAATACAAAAATGCCCTTCCTAGCTAGGAGAATGAAGGAAGACACAACAAAACCATGAAGGAAAACGCCTAGGTAGCTCCAAACTCGTGAGAGAGAAAAAATGATGGGTGAATAATGGATTGGGGAGCAATTCATGGCTCTTTTCTTGCCCAAGAATCCAAACATGATTTTCCATGAAGGGTGGCTTTCCCATACCCGAATTTGGACAGCCATACCTCTCCATTCCTCAAGGCATTAACTACTTCAACCAGCTCTTGGGAGAGTAAATGATTGGGTACAAAAGTCAGCATGGGTAGTTGAGGGTTGATGGGTTCTCTCATGACACTTGGCTTGACTTGATTGGCTCAAAGGCTTGAATATTTCCCTCCCAATTCCTTGTAAACATCATGCCCCCATCTCTTGTTGCATTGCATATCTATTTGTGGGAATTTATATTAAAATGCATATTTACAATTCCCATGGTTCACTAGCACATGGCTAGCATAATATCCAATACTTGCCTCTTCAAGGTAGAGCGTTCACTAGCGGAGCCTTGGCCTTGAGCTCCACACTAGGAATCATACATAATATGCATACAATATTTACATTATAGCCCAAAATATTATAAGGGTCAAAATGGGGACATTACATTCCCCTCCCCTTGGAATAACACCGTCCTCAGTGTTCCATTACTTAGGAATACATACATGCTTTATACATGTCCAAAATCCACAAAATATGGCAGGTCTGTCCTGCATTTCATTAATTGGATATGTCAAGGTGAGGTTCTTGAACCCCTGCACATTGCTCCTGCTGGCCATTGCTTTTCTTGTTACCCCTTGCTGGACATTCGCGGAGGAGGTGACTTCCTCCACATCCCCAACATTCTATTGGAGGTAACTGCCTCTATTTTCCTTTGTCAATGTTCTTGCTCTCTTCCAGCCTTGGGCATTTCTTGATGGGGTGATTTGACTTTCCTTTCCCTTAATGATTACTCCCAGAATATGTTTTACCTCTTTTTGTATACGGATAGAGTCCTGCAAAACCTTATGGTTCATCACATTCTACTACTTCTGTAGCTTGAGCATCTCTCCAATATTCTCTTGGGTCTTGGAAATTATTTGGAGAAGACTTTCAGCCAAGTCCAATAGCCCTTGGTCTGCTTCCGTGGTCAATGCGCACAACTTCCCTCACTTGCTTGCTAACACCACTTGTTTGTTTTTGTAACGGCTGCAACCAATTGCGTTCAATTTCTCACTTGTGAAATTCATTATTGCAATTCTTTGTTAGGCCAAGCATAACATAAACATTAAAATTAGTCAATTAATTTCCCAATTGACATGGAACGTCCATGCTTTATTCATGAGACTTCCACACTTTTCATGCTTTCCCATCATACATATGAACTCATTCATGTTCATTCTTTCACAGGGAATTAGCTTTTTCAACATTCACAATTTATTCAAGCAAATAAACACAACCAACTTTCAATCATGACATGCATTCAACAATTTTCTGTTTCTAAGATGCATCAGTCAAAAAGGAAAGAGAAGAGTAAGAGTTTCCCCCTCTTATTCTTGTTCCAATCCGGAGCCACACCATCACTGTGGTTCTATGCTCCTAGCCTCTTTCACTTCAATGTGAATGCTCGACTTGCCCTTTCACGGCTATGACACTTAGTGTCTAAGGTCTGTCTAAGGTTTTCCTCCATTAGGGAATTCTTCCCCATTGTTGCCTACAGAACCTTTGGCTGCTAGGACCCCCTCCCCCCACATGTCCACTAGCATCATTCTTATCATTGTTGCTCATGCTAATCTTTCTAGGACAGTCATGTGTCCAAATGAATCCCTAGGATTCCTTCAAGGATTCTTACTTTCCTGCAAAGACCAAAGTTTCCAACAAGGAAACAACAGTGTCTCAGCTTGACTGTCATAAGACTTGTTCATGAAATTTTCATTATAAAAAAATGAATGAAAATCAAATACTTATCTGTATTGGGCAGTTCCTTACTACTCCACAGGTTTCCTTCTCTGCTTTACAATCCTTGGATCACCTGTGGGGTGGATGTTTAATTCCCAACTAGTACACCTTCACGTTGACTGGGTTTACCAATCATTTTTGGTGCCCAACTAGTCCCATACCTGGTTGGCCCTCTCCATTGTCGAGCCAGCACATCCGTCTGGGTCATCGACCAATGGAAGGAAACTGTGCCACCGACCATTATAGGTCAAAGCTCTACTACGGAGCCATAGGCATACAACAACCTTTCACTAATACCTCCATAAGAGCTAAGTAATTAATTCCAAACCAGTACACCGACTGGCTTTATTAGGCATACAAGAACCCTTCATCAATACCTCCACAACATCCAATAAAATAATGCAAAACCAGTGCACCGATTGGGTTTATTAGGCATGCAACAACCCTTCATAACATCCTTCACAACACCCACAACATCCAACTAAATAATGCCAAACTAGTGCACCGACTGGGTTTATTAGGCATGCAATAACCCTTCATAACAACCTTCCATTATGCTTCTTCTGTGTGCAGCCCCAAATTGCATCTGTTTTAGATGACAACACAAGATGGATAAGAAATCTCATCAGTATTGTTGCTCTAAAATTGAAGCATAATTCATAACATTCGCTATCAAGTATTGAAACACCAGGAATGCGTCCATTCCCTTAGGGTGTAGTCAATATTGAAAACCCTATCATAACCCAACACCCGAAAGGTGTGCACCCCTTTCCGATGTGAACCATGTAGGTCCTACTCATACTCAAGCAATTTGAAATAATATAAATAAGATGGAACATGCTCTGTATATTAAACCTAATTATTAGACATGCATGTTCTTAGCTAGGTTTACAGAATACTTATCCCTTTTCAGATGTATTCTCTCTCCATTGTGAAGAATGGGGGCTCCCTTCTCTGAGTCAACAGTCCTTCAGTTTTCCACCCCAATATTTTCACGTTCCATAACCCACACAAGCCTCCTTGGCATGGCTTCACCATCTCACTCATATGGTTTCCCAACATGTAGTGCAGTTGGGATATTATCAAAATTTACTATGGCGTTTCACCCGAAACCCATTTCCAAAGCATGGGGTCCTTCCCATGGAGTTTAGCTTCTGCAGGCTATCACACATGGTCTTCCTACAACGTGTCTTCAAACAATCAACAACATTTAACAATAAAATTCAAATTTGATTGTCTCATAGCCAATCAATGGCATTAAGAATTAAATT
The DNA here is from genome assembly GCA_027924585.1 of Larix kaempferi. NCBI lineage: Eukaryota > Viridiplantae > Streptophyta > Pinopsida > Pinales > Pinaceae > Larix > Larix kaempferi. Next base: position 48,977,577 of record BSBM01001229.1, read on the forward strand.
CAATCATGAATTTGCAATTATGTCTACTACAGAAATTGACTTGCTTAGTCATGAGGTTATCCTCATATTGCTTGTCCCTTGCAAGTGGCACCCATCTTCCCGTTAGGGTTTTACACTTTCTACTATAACATGAACGTCCACTTGCAACACATCCTCCTGACACAGTTCTATGCAAGCCAACGATGATTAGCAATTATAAGCAAATTCTCAAATCTGAAATATACAAGTCCAAAATTGACAACATGTTCTGCACATAAACTACTTTTACAACCATGAGACCCTTCTCATGAGGATTGGCTCTAGCACATGGTATATTCCAATCTTCATCATGGACTTATCCACATTGCCATGCCCAAAAAAATCTACCTGGAATCTGGAACTTCAATCGTCTAAACACTTTGTAAGTCTCTATGCATATAATATTCCATTGCTGCAACAATCACTGAAGCATTTTCAGAATTATAACACTCCATAATTCAAACATTTCCAGCTGTTAACATCTCAATATCACCAAAACTCATTTACTTCATATGAATCGTTACTATACTAGAGTTTCAAGGGTACTGTCACATCATTTATGAAATTTAGATGAAAATTTAGATACTCATTACTTCATAGCCATATCATTTTATGCAACTATGTCCTTTCAACAAAGCACTCTTGGTATCCCATCAACATGTCTACCTTCTTCATGCAATCATTATCCTGCATTCACAACTCTTGAAATGCTCTTAGGATTGAAAATAGTTCCCCATTCATCGATTGTCTATTTTCAATGAAACATACACTGCAATCATGCATTCACACAATGCATCTCAACATGTTCACCCATACCTATGCCAATACACATTTACAACATTTACCTTATCTTTTCATGTGCATTCACTCAATGCATAACCACAAGTTTGTACAAAATATTTTTAATGCACATCCCTTCAATGCAACCTTGCATTAATTCATGCATAATATGCATTCAAACATATTATGGCCTAACCATGACTTCCTCACATAGCGTGCACTACCATGATAGGACCATAAGTCCTCACTTGCTTTGGTTGTTAACTCACAACCAACATACACAAATGGCATGATATAATCTCATGTGAATGCATTCTAGCATTTAAAACAGTCACATGGTAGAGGGTTCCTTGCCCTTACTACCCCATACCTCACCATACCATGGTAGTATGGCATTCATATAAATGCATTCAACCTTTCCTACATACCATTCTACGATTACAAAATATTTTTCAAAGGGGTTCTTATCCGATCTCCTTTTGTACTTGGGAAATCATAATTAAACCCTTACCTGCATGGCTCCCATCAACATCTTTGATGTTACCTGATCAGTTGGTATCCTACAAAGGATCACACCATCCTTCCACCCACCCCATGATCATGGATTTGATCCCCCCCCAACCTTTCTTCATAAGGTTGTGGGTCACATGCAACTTCATCATGTACATCTTTAGCCATGCTTTGGTTGTCTTTGGTCCTACAACCAATGCGAACCAACTAATTGTTAGCAACCACAATGATTCTCTTAGTGGCTCATTGCATATGTAAAGCCTCACTATTTTTCCAATATGCGATATTATATACATGCACAAACATTTTCACATGCACTGTGCAATGTTTATTAATATTCCATCTAGTGCATATTCATTTCATCTATTTAATCTCTTGCATCTTCAGGCATGCTTCCATGGCCTGATTCCTACAATCAATATCAACAACATTAATTGTCATCAACCATAGACAATACCATTAATGGGCTCCTGCATGTGTAACTTTGCTACCTTATCCTATATGCAACATCATGCTCATGCATAATCAATCCTCATGCACTATGCAATGACTCTTTAATCATGCCCGCTAATTTATATTTAATCTGCTATTCTCTTGCATTTTAGCATTCCTATGCCATAATTTATATGGACGACCACTTCAGAATTATAAATACAATATCAATAGGGTAGTGGAGGAATTATCCCTTCCAATTCCTCATTGTAGCATGTAATTTCCTCTTCCACATCATAGCTGATCCAATGTCATGGGCTCTCTACCATGCACACAAGCAATTATTAGCTATGATCTTCTCACAAAGTAGAAATTCAATATATGTATGCACGTGTATAACATTCATTCTTGATACTTTCCAAGCATACAATTATTATGTTATAAACATAAATAGTTTAAGGTGAGAGATTTCCCTTTCATCAACGTTGCCTTACTGCTCCCATTTCTTTTCCGCAATGCATATTACAACCAATTACTCTTAATAAGTCTTCCACAAACCTTCCATGCAATCCCTGCTTCTCATTCCAAGCATAGAGAATGCATTTTACACTTTCAACGAATGTCTCCAGGGGATGACGGGGGTCAAGGGAGCTCAGGGTGGGTTGAGGGCAGCACTCTTGTTTTTTTTTTGTAAATCCTTCGATTTCGTGCAATCTGGCGCATAAGTTCCATGGCATTTTTCAACTTTTGGCACCTGAAAAATCTCCCTAGAAAACAACTGAAATTCCCTATTTTAGTGGACTTGTGAATTCTCATCCGACCTGTTTCGGAGCAACTCATCGAGTTCTGCCGATCGGTGAACTCGTCCATCTCCTCTGACCCATTTCGGATCAACTCATTGAGTTCTGTCGATTGGTGAACACGTCTATCTCCTCCAACCCATTTCAGATCAACTCACTGAGTTCTGTCGATCGGTGAACTCGTCTATCTCCTTCGACCCGTTTCGGAGCAACTCACCGAGTTTTTTCGATCGGTGAACTCATCTATCTCCTCCGACCCATTTTGGAGCAACTCACAGAGTTCTGCCGATCAGTGAACTTGTCTATCCCCTCCGACTCGTTTCGGAGCAACTCATCGAGTTCTATCGATCAGTTCGTTGGAATATACTCTTTGCCACCAGAAAACACTTAGAAAATTTTTGGAATTTTTCTTTGAAATTTTTCTTCCTTTCCCCGGGAACTTCCGCGACTTCGTCGGTGCAACTCAGCCAAATTCACCGACCGTGTTGGCTCCACTCAGCGAGTTTTGCCGAAACATATCGCACGATTTTGCAAAACTTCGCCGGTCCATTTCAGCGAACTTCTATAGCTGTGTCGAAACGGGTTTTCGGCAGTCTTTTCAATGTTCCATTGAAACACATCGACAACCCTTCAAATTATTCGCCGATAGTTTCGGCACCCTTCTCAATTCTTCGCCAAAACAGTTAGGCAAAACTCAAACAAAAACAATTAGAAAATTTTTGAAAATTTGAAAATTTTCTTAATGGTTTGTGATGAGCAGGAAGCATACTTACCCCTACAAGTTCTTGATTTGGCCCATTAGGCCCAATGTTGCAACCATCGCTTTGATACCATCTATCACGTCCCCTCCCATCGACCCAATGCAAGGAAGGGAACATGGCACTAAAATATGGGCTTTTAGAACAACTTAGCCAAATTCATCATGAATAAAGGATATGGCATTGTAGTAAAATTCATATGTGTGCAGATGTAAATCAATTGAACATGCACATCGGAATAAAACATCATCCACACACATTTCATACTCATCCAGCGTATCAAAATAGCCATCAAATTAAACATTGCAGGATTAAACACAATAAAATACTCATCTTGATGTAATGTTGTCCCAAGCAACTAGCTATGTTGCTGCAACATTCCACCCAACCATAGGTCTCTGCTCAGCCTGTATTATTTCAGCACTCAGAGACCACCCCCGAGCCGGGCATGATATCTACAAGGAAATTGGGTCTCTCAAGCTCAGCTCAACCAAAGCAATGGATACCCATCTCAACCCCAACATTATCTTACACACAAAACTCAGATATGGGCTTGGAAACACATTTTCAGTAATGGGACTTAGAAACTAGATGGACATGGGTTTTCCCCAAAATGTGGGCTCACCAAAAATGGATTTGTGAGAGGGAAAATCGACAATAGGGAAGAAAACTATTTCTCCCACAGATATACAAGCAATCAATGAGACAAAACAACCTCTATTGTCCCCAAATCGATTTCCCTTTCTTCCCCACTATTATACAACACAAAAACGCCCTTCCCAGCTAGGAGAATGAACAAAGACACAGCAAAACCATGGAGGAAAACGCCCATGTAACTCCAAACTCATGAGAGAGAAAAAATGATGGGTGAATAATGGATTGGGGAGCAATTCATGGCTCTTTTCTTGCCCAAGAAGCCAAACACGATTTTCCATGAAGGCTGGATTTCCCATACCCGAATTTGGACAGCCATACCTCTCCATTCCCCAAGGCATTAACTACCTCAACCAACTCTTGGTAGAGTAAATGATTGGGTACATAAGTCAGCATGGGTAGTTGAGGGTTGATGGGTTCTCTCATTGACACTTGGTTTGACTTGATTGGCTCAAAGGTTTGAATATTTCTCTCCCGATTCCTTGTAAACATCATGCCCCCATCTCTTGTTGCATTGCATAGCTAGTTGTGGGAATTTATATTAAAATGCATATTTACAATTCCCATGGTTCACTAGCACATGGGTAGCATAATATCCAATACTTGCCTCTTCAAGGTAGAGCGTTCACTAGTGGGGCCTTGGCCTTGATCTCCACGCTAGGAATCATACATAATATGCATACAATATTTACATTATAGCCCAAAATTTTATAAGGGTCAAAATGGGGACATTACACCTAGAGTCTAAAACGTTCTTGCCAAAATTTGCTGGTGAATGTGGGATCATGATCTGACCCAATGGAGGTAGGATTGCCATGGAGTTTGAAAATATGGTCTAAAACAATTTGGGCAACCATTGCTAGGGTAAATGGGTGTTATAGAGCACAAAAATGAGCATATTCGGAAATTCAATCAACTAACACCATGATTACTGATTTGTTACTTGTTGAGATTGGCAATGGTTTCAATGTACCAGGAGCCTTTATTGTCTCACCATTTTTCCTTTGGCAAGTGTCACATTCTGCTACAAAAGTAAGTATATCCTTTTTCATGACTTCCTAAAATAAGGAGCGCCTAACACATGCATAATTTTTTTGAAATCTCGAGTGACCTGTGAGAGGAGACAAATGCAACTCTATTAATATTGTATGTTTTAAAGCAAAGTTAGGTACTTGAAAAAATTGACCTTTATATCATAATTGTTGCCAAGCGCAACCCTGGGGAGGATTAGGATCCTTCAGGAGGCACTTTATGAGATGAGATGTAATATCATTGATTAATCATTCTTGTCATGCTTCCTCTAACCATTTAGGTATTGGATAGGATAGGGAAAAGAGTGACCCCTCTTCCTCATGTTTCCTTGACAAGGAATCTAACATAGCATTGCCTTTCCCTTTCTTGTAGATGTTCTCATAATCATAGGAAAGCATTTTGGTGACTCATTTATGCTACTCTTTAGATGAAAACCTTTGCTCAAAAAAATAATTTAAGTTGTGGTGGTTCCTCTTGATCTAGAAGTCCCACCCTATGAGATACGGACGCCATGTGGCAACTGCATGTAGGATGGCCATCATTTCTTTCTCAATATAGGTATACTTTCTCAAATTCCTATCACACAATTGTTTACTTGTGAAAGCTAAGCACATTCGTTCTTGCATTAGAACTGCACCCAAGCCTTTTCTAGGGGCATTGCATTCCAATTCAAAAGTCTTAGTAAAATCAAGCACAACTCAGACCGGTGTGGTGCACATGACTTTCTTTAAAATTGAGAATGCTTGTTTTGTTGTTTCTTTCCATGCAAAGGAATTTTTCTTGAGTAGGGTTGTCATTGGGGCTACTATTTTACCATAGTTCTTCACAAACTCCTATAGTATCTTGTAAGGCCTAAAAACATATATAATATCTTCAAGGTTTTAAGGCAAGTCCATTCTTACATTTCTACAATCTTCTTGGGGTCTACTCTCACCCCATATTGTCCAACAATGTGACCCTAGTATTCAACCTATGAGATCCCAAAAGCACATTTGGAGCATTTGACAAAAAAACGATGGTCTCGAAGGAGTTGCAAGGCTTTATCAAGATGTTGTACCTGGGAATCCCAAGTTTTAATGTAAACCAAAATGTCATCAAAGAAAACCAACACAAAATTACAAAGATATGGCCTTAAAAATTTATTCATGAGGTTTTGAAAAGTAGAGGGGGCATTACAAAGTCCAAAGGATGTTACCAAAAACTCATAGTGGCCTTCATTTGTCTGGAAATATGTCTTGGAATATCACCATTTGCATTCTAATTTGGTGGTATCCTGAATGAAGGTTGAATTTGGTGAAAAATTTATCGCCATGGAGCTCATCCTAAATATCATCAATGATTGGGATGGGAAATTTATCTTTGATGGTCACATATTGAGGGCACGAAAATTAAGATGCATGCCCCAGTTTCCTTCTTTATTTAAAACCATGACCACTGGGGATGAGTATGTGTCAATGTCAGGATGAATGACTCTTGCCACAAGTAGCTACCGAATGATCTTTTCAATTTCATTCTTTTTTTAAAATGGGTGCCTATATGGCTATGCATTTGGTGGTTGATTGCCCATAATCAAGGGAATACAATGATCACACTCTCCTGTAGATGGGGGTAAACTCTTTGGTGTCTCAAAGACCTATTCAAATGTTTGTCCAAAACCCTTTGTAAGTCTAGATGTATTTTAGGTGTGGTGCTATCCAAAGCTTGGATGGCATGGAGGAAAGCAATAATTCCAAAGTGGCCTTTCTTCAATAATTTTTCCATGCAATGAGAAATTATGATTTCAAGGGAGATTGCTTAGAGCGCTTTGAGGGTGTGAGTATAAGACTCTGTAGTAAATCTCAAGTATAATTCCTTGAATTCAATGGTAATTGGCCCCAATGTGCATAGCCATTCTACCCTTAAAACTATATCACAACCACCCATATCTATAGCCAACATATGAGTTTTAAGATGATGATCACCCAATTAGAATTTCATATTTTCACAATGCCCCCTGCATTTCATCATCTCACCATTGTCTATTACAATTTGAAAGTTGGGAATTGAGTGTACATAACAATGGAGTTCTTTAGCCAATCATCAATGAATAAAGTTGTGGGTGCTACCACTATCAACCAAGACTACCACTTTGTGATTCTTAACGTAACCCAGAAGTTTCAAGGTTTGTGGGGTTGAATACCAGATAAAGCATGAAGAGAGATGATTGGTTCAAGTTCTTGATGGACTTCTGTTGAAATTTGGTGTTGTCATTGATGTCAAAGATATTGTTGGACTTGGTGATGACATTGAAGGCTTAAAGCTAGTTTGAAGAAGTATATAGAAAATATGTGTGCAAGGCTCTACAAGTCAAAGGAAGTCTTAAAACCAAGTTACAGAACAATTTTGTCTGCGCATGGCACTCTAATCCCACCTAGTCATGACACTCCAGTGCACAAGCCCCACCAAACTATGGAACTAGTGTGTGCAAGACCCACAAAGTTATGACACTTCATCCGCGCAAGATAAGACAAGTGGCAGATGTTTGGGTAAGCTTGAACGTAAATAAAGGAAGAAGGGGTTTTACCGATTTAGAGAAGCCCCAACTTGTGGACACATCAATTGAGCAAGTTGAGTATAAATAAGAGTTAGGTTGATGAACAAGAAGTAAGCTTTAAGAAAAAATGGAGTAACATTCTATATTTTCAAGCCTCAGTTTAGATGAAATGCTCAAGGGAATCATAGGAAATATGAATTAAAGAAGTGTGCGAGGTTACAAGACATGCAGAAGAATAAGGAGCAGTCAAACAGATATAAGGAGCATTTGTGAAAAATTCCAAAGAGTAGGTGAATGAGTATGTGTGCAGAACCATAGCAGCACGCAGGACTAAAGTAGAGTACACAATAAGAGAGTTTGTAAGAAAAATTGAAGCAGAACACGTCAATAGTACACGCAGCAGGAAGTGAAGCAAAGCACGTCAATAGTACACGCTGCAAGAAGTGAAGCAAAGCACGTCAATAGTACACACAACAGGAAGTGAAGCAGAGCACATAACATAGTGAGAAATATGCATGCAGATTTGAAGACAATGTGACATAAGTATAGCAACATCTTTATCTCAGGGTGGTAGGACTGGGCAAGGAAAGGATATTGCAGTCTCCTCTCAGGTTGGTTCATGAACACAGGGAGTCGGTGTTTGCACAGAGAATTGATGTCCTCATAGGTTGAAGCTTGCATCAGCAAGTTGGTTCTTGCGCAAAGGATTGGTATCATCACAGGTTGAATCCTGTAGTCTGCGAGTTGGTGCTTGCATGTGGGATTGGTGTCCCAATCAGATTAGTTTATGAGTGAATTGGTGCTCACATCATTGGAGATTGGTGTCCCCATCTATCTATGTAATTTAATTTTCATACATATATATATATATATAAGTTTCTTCAAACATTCTGCACATAATTCGTTTTTATTGATGTGTTTTTAAATAACAATTGGTGCATGTTTTTAAAAGTGAAAAATTGTTTAATCTACGCATGATACTGATTTAGCCCCCTCTTAGTATCATTAAGAATTCCAAAAACTTAAGCTTCCACTTCTTCTTGCATGGGAAGAGTTTGGTCAGTAGCCTCAAAAGTAAGGGTATCTTCCATAATGATGTCTTCAGAATGGGTAGGAGCGGTCACATCAATTTGAAAATACTTTTGTTCTTTACATTTATGACTTGGAGTATGCTTTTCATCACAATTATAGTGAAGTCCTCGTCTTTGTTGATCTACCACTTCTTACGGAAACAACCTCTATACTTTCAAGGGAGGAGAAGGAATTGTTATTTACAAAATAACCTATGTAGGACATGAGAGAGGAATGAAAGAGGGTTTATTGATTTGTGCATTGATCATTGTCTTTGCTTCTAGAGCCCTTTGTGATAAATCCAACCAAGTAGCAGGATGTTGCATTCTAACTTGTGCTTGAATTGCCTTCCTGAGGCCACTAATGAAACATTCTTTATAGAAATAATTGGTTAATTTATTTGTATAGATGACTAATTGCTCAAAGGTTGAGATAAATTATAGAACTAATCCAGTTTGGCGTAACTTGGTAAGTCACCCCAAATAGTGAGTATCTCACTCATAATGGGAATGGAGAGATTTAACAAATATACTCCAAGTGATGAATTTCCCATAGGAGTTTTATGCCACTACCACCATTGCCATCATTCTGGATCTAGATACAAGACCCCCAACTTAAGTTTGATCATGTCAACGATAATGGCATGAAGGGAAAAGTAATGTTCCATTTGCATGATCCATCGTGATGAGTTAGAACCATCAATTTTTTCCAAGTCCACTTTAGGAAAAAAATTCCAGGTGTTATTATCCATGGAGAGTGGTTTATGGATGTGAGGATTTAGCTAATGGATAAATAGTCCAGAGTGAGATGTTTCTTCCTAGTGTGTCTCACTCTATTGTGTATTCCAAGGGATTTCTTCATAAGGTGATATTAGAGCTAGTATACAATCCAACTTCTGATCCAACTTTTGGTCTAGGTTTCTTATTCCCCCCTATAATTTTTGAATCCCTAGGTTGCTTACTTCCTCTCAAAGTTTTTGAATCTCTTCCATATATTAGTCATAATTTTCCTAGATTGTGGTCTAAATATTATTGTATTGTTCATATAGTGCATCAATATTTGTGACATTATAGCAACTATTAATGTTGTATGGGGTCTTGCAAGGTGTTCTATAAGGAGGAGGACTATCCAACATGGTATGGTTGGTGGATAGTAAGGTTTATAGGGTCTTGAAGATGAGGGAGTGATAGGTGTTATAGATATATGATATATGTGTGGGGTCCAATAGTGGAACTCAACTCAATATCTCAGGGCACTAACTAAGGAGTCTAGACCACGTCCTTAACCGTACTACTCTACTACCAAGGTACTAGAGACTGATCTCCCCGAGTGTTGTTCTTGGTGTACTATAGCAACAAGATGGTCGATTAGTTTATCTAAGGATGGTTCCAAGTACACCTATGGTACTTTCTATATACTTGAGGTCACGTGGAAGTAAAATTTCTTAAACAGGTGTTGTTTGATGCAATACTACTCGAAGGGTTAGCAACAGAGGTTACAAGGGTGCACAAGAATGTGGCTTAAGTACCCTTATATGCGTGTATGCTTCCCCAACCATAGTTTTAATCATTGAATGAAATGTATTTATGTTATTTAAAGATGTTGGAACATGTCTCTAAAAGAAAAAATTAAAAATTGAGCTTGCTAACCCCAAAAAGAGCTCTACAATTATTGGAAAATAACTTACTTTTCAAGGCAAGTCAAAATTAAGAAATAAGCACAACTCCTTGTAAACCTCGATTTGGAGATGGTATGGAATATTATGTACTCTCAAATGTCTATACCTATGATTTTAAAATTTTTCTTTGTAATAGTTTGATATGTCCACTCTACAATGCCACATGTTTTACTAAATTCTAATATGCCATGCAAAAATTAGGGTAATTTTCCGAAGACTTCTTGATTTTGTACTTATTAGAAGAGTGAACTTATATGGCTTGCCACATGTCTAATTTTCTAGGTCCAAATCTGAAATTGTTACCAAAAATATTATAGTCCATCTTCTTTCCAATACAACTAGTATCACTCAATTTGGAGTTTTAAAACTTTGTATATAACAATTTTACCTAGAACACTTGTTTAAGGCTAGTTTTGGGGCCATTCAATATGCCAAAATCACAAAGAGTGTACCTCCAAAATTATAGTGACCCAGAAGCTGAAATTTGAATATAATTTACCTACCTACGACCTTTGTGTACCCAACATTTTTCAGACCCTGAAACTTCACTGAAAAAAGTTGGTGTGAAAATCCCATGATTACTCATTTGAAAGAGCCAAACCCTACGAAAAAATCCCTTAACTTTCACAGTGTATATCTCCAAAAGTATGAAGACCCAACAACTAAAATTCAGATACAAGCTACCTCCATATGTCTTCTCTATAGATTGTGAATTTCAGATCTTAAAACGACATAGAAAAAAATGTTGTAGCAAAAATGCGAAGATGAATTGTTTGAAAGAGCCAAACCCTTGAAAATTCTTCCTTTTCGGATGAAGAAAGAGCTCTTATACCACAAGTGTAACATACTTAAACCCAAAAATTCGTAGAAAAGATAGAAAAATACAAGAGAGAATAGATGAAATAGATAGATATGTTCACTTGCATCTTCAAGGAGGAAACCTCCAAGAGCAAAGCTACAAATACAATGACAATTCTTGATTAAACATTACATATCATACTACTCTATATATAGTGCTTCAATATCCAAATTCCTAACTACTTGTGGTCCTACTACAACCTAGGGGCCTTTATTTAATAAAGAGGGCCCTTTTACATTAATTCACTATTCACTAACTATGTAATGGTCCTTATGACCTTTTTTTTTAATCATGGGAACAATTAGAAACCTCCCAAGGGTATATGCAACATCCCGCAAGCCATATATACCAATAACTTATGACTTAGTAGGGGTTGATACGTCCTGAAGTCCATTTGGGTGAGCCTCTATCCCAGCGGTTACCTACCCTTCGAGCCTTGTCACAACGGGCTAATGAGGAACCCTACCCCCTGTCGGTTTTGAACTTGTGACCTCCACAGAGATAATGCATGTTCTTAACCATTAGGCCCACTCATGTGCTCATAATGGGCCTTATTACCTTGTACATTGATAAAGTAGGAGGGTTAGGGTAGGACCCTTTTGCGGTCTTTGGAAATATTTATCTTGAGAACACCCTTTTAGGGGTCTAAGGTTTAACAATCGTATAGTTCATGGAATATAAACTCGTTGGATGGGAAGAGTTACACTCCAAGAAGTCTTGGAGTTATATGGGTAACCCATGGAAATTTACCCTCGTCAATCAATACAATTGAGAAGCTTCTTCGAACAAAAATTGTTTGTGCCATTCAACAAGGATAACTAGGGTGTTTCAACACATGCATGGACCATGAGATATCAATTCAAGCAATGGATTTATTCAAAAACAGTAAATTAAAAGAATTCTTTAGTATGGTTACATATGGTTATGCAAATCAAATCACAAGGATCCTTTTCCTCTTTGTTCCAGGATTTCATCATGCTTAAGGTAGGATGCAACCCATGAAATACCCTAATAATGTGCCTTTTGAAATGATTAAAACAATATGTTCAAAATGTTAAATATTAACAGAAAAAACAACGGGTGAAACTGCATTGCATTGCATTGTAGATCTATAGGATGAGCTTCATGGGGTCTTTGGCATTGCCATCCTAGATAGCTCATTGCATAAATGATCCTTGCATAAATGATCCTTACATGATCACAAAAATGGAAAGAATGGGATAAGGTAGTACACCCAAATAAGTGAGTATTACAAAGCAACCACCTTGATATGATTAGTGCTATATACCCATAGAGTGTATACATTTTTTATTAGTATCGCAATGTATGGAGTGTTTATAGTTTTTATTAGTATCATAATATACATTCATAGTTATTTTATTTACCCCACGGTGGGTGCTTAAGGTGGTCGAGCATGACGATATTTAAACGACCCCCCATATTGTAATGGATTCGGACGACGAGGCCGCTAAGGCCCCCCCTTCTTGAATTTTATGTTATGATAGGATATCAGTCGTTTTGGTTAGGGTCTCTAAAGAGTAGCTCTATGCATACCGGTTGTATGGCTCTAATATCCAGTATTATCATAGTTTCTGTTAGCTCTATTTATACTAGTTACAATATTCGCCGGAACAACTTAGTTTACAATTACAATCTTTCCAAAATAGTTATAGAATTGCCATGTTTTGGATAATGAACATGTCCACTCCGTGGACTCTCGGCTGGGATTATGGTTAATTACTCATCAATCAGAACTCAACGTGGGTTTATCCTCCACTCTGGAGGATCCTCTTGAGTTTATAATTGTATCATTTTGTATATTATAATTAATGAAAGGCAGTTTTCTCTTACTTACAAAACAAAAAAATTTATTTGATTTTTATTATAAAGTTATTTGAATTATGATTATATAAATTTGTGTTAAATAATGTAATACATATTGAATGTGTGAAAATGCATCTTTACATATTTCTCAAACTAAATAAGTGTAAAAGAGAAATTCACAACATGTGATATTATAAAACACACACACGCGCACACACACATGCATGCACACATTATTATTATTATTACGTTGAAGACATTATTTAAGGGATCGATTCCTTCGTGGCTTTCTCGTCTGTCGATAGCCTATGAGGAGTCGCCCCCTGTCATCAATAAATTAAAAAAAAGATCTTCGCATATATATACACTGTACAACGGTGTTGATAGGAAGATGTTAGAAAAAGTAAAAATCAATAGTGTCCTCTCGGCAGCCACGTCTATTACGATAGCAAAGCAGATGTCTCAACAAGCGTTGTTTTCAACTAGATCTCAATGTTAGCCTCATGCTTCCCCATTTAGATGGCGTTTTCCCTGGGCACATTTATTATTTTATTGAATAAAAAAATGCACTTGATGTCAATAGTACGTCGGTCGTTCCAATTTCCAGATAGGACAAAGAGGTCAAACTCATTTGTGAATATTGTATTTATATACAAAATCATTTGTGAATATTGTATTTATATATTAAATTAATTGTTATTGGATATTATTTTTATTTTTATTATAACTTATTTATTAATTGTCTTAAAATGTGAGGATGTTATATAAGGTGTATTTTTATTTTTTATTTAAATGTTTTGGTTTTATTAGCTATATTGTTGGCATTCGTCATAAATGTCAGAAGTAGATAATGTCCAACATAAGATTTTTCATGTTTATAGTTTTTAATTTAATTTAAATATTTACGTTATTTACATCAAAGTTGATAAATAATGTAAAGATGAGAATTCCATTGGACGTAGCTTGGGTGGTTGGGAAGTATGGCTATCATCCTCCCCACCTAGGTTCAATCATTGTAAGTGACATGTTGGAGCCCTTAATGGGCATATATGATCCTCTTGTTGAGCCACCTTCATAGTGACAATATCCGTCCTTCCTTCCAGGGGTTTTTCATTAAGGTAGTTGTGACTAAAGTGTTGCATTACATTATGTCCAACAGCCTAATGTTTCTACTATTGTTGAGAAAATAGATGCATGGCATGTTGTTCAATAGCCAACTATTCCAAATGCTAAGCCAACAAATGATGATATATGACAAAATATGATCGTCATTTGGATGCAAGTCTAATCCCAAGGACAATGCTTTATGGTTGTTATGTTTTCATGCTAAGTGGATTTTAAGGAATTTTTATTCTTTATAGTATGTCAAAGTGACATTTTTGATAGGTTGTATTCTTGTGTATAATCTTGATAGTATTTATTAGACTTTTTAAGCTAATCTTTATTAGCTAGTGTTACCCAGTGTTTTTATACAAAATGCCTATTATGTACATAACCAAATTTATCATTAGTTAAATGAAACATTTTATACAAATATGTATAGGAAAAAGGCTTCATCTCATCATCTTAAATGTCTATTTTTAAAACTCAACTTGCACCAATGCATCATGTTGGCATCCATCTCAAAGCATTAAATATTCTTATTATTTACATACTATGTTGATTCAACACATATATAGAGGACCACATCCATAACCAATGCATCATGTTAGCCTCCATTTCAAAGCATTACATATTTTCAATGTGCTACTTATTCTTTACTTACTATGTTCATTCAACATTGACCAGTGATCCCATCATTCTTTGATGCCCAATAAAATATGTCATATGAAGGATATAACAAGGACATATTGAGTTTCCATCACATAATGAAATTCTAGGGAATAAACAATTTGTCAAATTCATTTATGATATTACACAAGGACATTAGTTCCTACAATAGTTTGTAGTTGAATAAAAAATTACAAAATTACCCATCCTCATATGCCAACCGTCATTTGCACTCAGAAGCAATTGTTGACCAAGACAATAGTGCCCAAGAAACTTTCCATATGTTGCAAAAATTATCCCTTGTCATATGCAGTGGGTCCTTCACCAAACTATATGTTGTTCGCCCAATATTTTGTCGATCTCTCGACTCAGTTGATTGCTTATTTGGCTCCAATTTTATAGATTCCTACTTGCAACACCCTCCAACTTTGGACCCTTTTTGTGTTATAAACCTTGCACAACAATGGTCATATAACCAAGGACGAAAAACTAAAAAGTGGAAGAAGAGAATTGTCCTTGCAATCGTCCATGTCTGGCTATGCTTTACTTTAATTCCAGCCAAAGATTCCAATTCCTTTCTTGAATTATATTGGAGTGATTTGCTTTTATACGATCCCTTTCATTCCTTGACTAAAGACACAAGCCGTACAAACCATGACATTATGTCAAACTGGGAGCACATACGAAATGTCTACTATGCACGGCATGTTGATCGCATTCTTGCACCCACTCATGATGAGACACCATCTGAAGATGAGGATGCCAATAATAAGATACATGTCGACATGGAGATGAATATTGACTATCCATAAATCCCAAGGATTGGCATTAACAAGGTCAACCATTGACATTGGTAACACTGAATTTCAAGGCTTGACCTTCATGACAATGTCACACACTACAACATTAGAAGGAATGTGAATTGCACCATCGTTCTCCTTCGACCTCTATGCAAAGATGAAAGATCGCACTTCACAAAAAGGAAGAGGCACGCCTTCATTCTCTTTCCCTTTCACACTTAAAATTGCATCTCTCGATCCTTGCACTCCATGTACCAAATGAAAATACCAATGTTGCTTACCAATATAATTAGAGTCAAACTTGATAACTCTAATTTTATTACATATGTATACTTTCTCTTATGACAAATTAATGGACATTTTATTTTACTTTCCATCGATTACATTGGTATCAATTTATTGCATGGGTTCCTATTTATTGCTTATTAGTATTTGCACTATAATTTCCATAGATTCACTATACTTGCTTTCAACACATAAACTTACATTATCTACATACACACAACTTTCTATCATTTAAGACATACCAAAGTTCTTTTTGGCATTTCATTTACCTCGCTTCGGGGTTATGCTAGTTATTACATTTAAAATTAATTGTCAATAAACACTTAGGGAACTGACTTGTAGGTGCGGGGATCATAAAGTGGGTGGACTCAAACTTCCTTTGTTCAGAGTATGATGACATGGTTAACCTGGCAGCGTAGGGAACTGACTTGTAGGTGCGGGGATCATAGCTTATAAGGACTGAAGGGTATGTATTGACTCTGGGGGGACAAGCTGATGGGTGTTGTCGAGGGATTCTCAGGGTGATATACTGCAGAATACTCTGAACAAAGACGACCAAAAATGGGGAAGCTTCCATATGAGTAGACATGATCTGTTGTGGCGCCGAGAAGCACCATTGGGTCCTTCTTCGTAGTTTTAATGAGCTCCAAGAAGGGATAAAAGTGTGCTCTAAAATGGTACTGTCCTGTGGATTTTGTGAGCCCAAGACTGTTCGTGCTCATGGGTGCTTTCATTTTTAAGGAGTCTGAAAACGATAAGAAGACTCTGCAGTGGTTGCGAGTACCGTCCTGTGGGTTTTTACGAGCCCAGAATGGTGATTGCTCATGGTTGCTTTCATGTTTAGAGAGTCTGAAAGCGGTAAGTGGACTCCATTGGTGTTCTTTTTTCGTAAGTTAGTCTCCAAGGCCCGAAAAAGCATAAAATGATGTAAATGGAGAACTCTTCTAGCCGATGTGACTAGAGTATTCCTTTTTCGTAATTAGTCTACAAGGTCCAGAAAAGGGGTAAACTTATACCAGGTAGATGCCCTTTCAAATACGTTTAGCGAGCATGAAAGGAAGAAAGGTTGCTCGGCGATCTTTTCATTGTTTTAGGAGTCAGAAAACAGCTTAACAGAAACTCCCTAAGTGCCTTTTTTGTAAAAGGGATTGCTCGGCCCGAAAAAAGGGGGAAAACTATACCGAACAAAAAGGTATTGATGAGAGCGAGAAAAGGTCTTAAGCATCGTCATGAGTGTGGAATACTGAATCTGACGATATCAAACTTGTCAAAAACGGACTACGGCCGATGTGGCACGCAAACCGAGGGGACGAGGGGGCATGGAAAAAATGCCCAAAAATATGGAGGTGAGAGCGAGAAATGATCTCAAGCGTCATCATGAGCGCGGAAAAATGAATCCAACAATATAAGACACGTCAGAAATGGACGACGGTCCATGTGGCACGCAAACCGAGGCAACGAGGGGGCATGGGAAAAATGCCCAAAAAATCTGGAGGTGAGAGCTAGAAATGATTTCAAGCATCATCATGAGCACGGAAAACTGAATACAGCAATATAAGACACGTAAAAAATGGACGACGACCGATGTGGCACGCCAACCGAGGCAACGAGGGGGCATGGAAAAAATGCCCAAAAAATCTAGGCATGAGAGCGAGAAATGATCTCAAGCATCATCACGAGCGCGAAAAATTGAATCCGGCGATATAAGACTCATAAAAAATGGAGAACGCCCGAAGTGGCACGTAAACTGAGGCGACGAGGGCGTGAAAAAATGGTAAAAAATGGACCTGGTGAAAAAGGTAAAAGGAAAGGACTATCATGAAGTTCTCGCTGTGCTAATTCCAATGATACCAATGGTTTGAGGAATGGACGTCATATGATACCGCAATGGTTGTTTGAAAAATGGTCAAATCTCTATAAATAGGGTGTGGGGCCAATATGACATGTCATTGTTACGTGCAAGTTTGGCAGAGCAATCAGAGCTCTTTCTTGATTTCTGGGAGATTTGACTGTTGGTTTTCGATTCTGCAAGTTCCAAGTAACCCTATTTGCCTTAGCCTTTTTAATTATGTCTTTTTTGGTTAGCTGCGGGCCCCTGAAGGCCGCGAAATTCCTTGTTGGCCTTCCAACGTGGAATATCGCGGGTTTCACGTCCTTTTCCGTGATGAACATCGCGGGTTTGGGGTCGACAGTCATGATATTCATCGTGGCTGTCGAGTTGAAAGTCGTGATGTTCATCGCGACTGCGGGGCTGATAGTCGCGATGTTCATCGCGACTATGGGGTCAATACCCGTGATGTTCATCCCAGGTTCATGGATGAAAGCCGCGATGAAATTTTTTGAAAAAAATTTATGTTTCTAAAAAATTTTCTTGTTTTATTTTTGACAGGATGTTGAGGAGACCACGTGTTTCATGGCGAGAGTGAGAGATGGAGGAGGACCTAACGATTCGTATTCGGACTGATCAGGGGGTCCGACAGACTCTGGCTGTGAGCGGACTCCTGAAGTTCACTCAGATTCCACCGATGCGTTCAGTAGCACCACTGCTGAACAAATTGGTGGGTCTCTGGGTCCCTGCAAAGGGTGCTTTTATTGTTGGGGGTGAGAGGTTAGAGATCACCCTCACTGATGTTTATTTTCTTACCGGGTTGCCTCGCTTAGGGGAGGTAGGGGATCTTCTGCCGAGGATCCCGGTAGGTTTGGATATCAAGGATCTGCTGGAGACCTTCTGTGTTCCGGGGGCTATCGTGCAGAACATCGCATTGAGCCTGAGATCTCTGCGGGAGTGGGATATGCGGGCTGTTGGGTCTTGTGTTCTGCAGGTGTTGGGTGTCGCGGCGCCACATCGTTTGTCTGGGGGACAAACAATGATGGTGGATTCTGTGCTGAGGGGGACCTACTACGTGTGGGGTCAGATGTTTTTAGCTGGTGTCCAGAGAGATCTGGACAAGGTCAGTCGGGAGGGGGGAGAGTTCTGCTATGCCTCTTTCCTGTGTTGTTTCTTCTTTGAGCGAGTACCGACCTTGCAGCCACGGGTGCTGGTACGAGACGGGTTGGTGAGCGAGCCGCGCATGGTGCGGTGGGGGCAGATGATGCCTTGCGGTGGTGGTGGTATCCGCGGGTTCTTTTCACAGGATATGTATGAGCAGTGGGAGCAGATCCCCCTACTGATTGATGACTATCCATATGCCGGTATGGATTATCGAGGAGATCCGGAGATGCCTCGAGCCCAGGGATAGGCCTCGGGTTTAGATGGTATGTTTTTGTGTTTGGTTCTCTACTATATCATGTGTTTTTTAGATTTTTTTTTATGAGTATAGTTAGAGATATTTATGTGATGGTTCACTTGCATGTTTGTTCAGATGTTGGTCCTATACCACCAGCCGATCATGTGGTTCGTAGGAGACGAGCGATGGTGGTCATTCCGCCTCCTCATGCTCGAGGAGTTGGGCCTCGCGGTTGAGGAGCTGGGCCTCGAGATGATGCCGTGGAGGGCGTACCAAAGACACTAGACATGATCCTAGCAAGATTTCCAGAGGATGGGTGGAGGGATTTGGATCAGGACATCGTCGAGCGTTGTTTCGATGCGCCTCGTGAGTGGCACTCTATCCTGCTCAGAGCAACATTGTTGGCGGCTGAGTGGAGGGATGGGGCTCGGCATGATCCGGCGGGACCAGCGGAGGTGGTGCCAGAGGAGCCTGGAGACCATGATGATTAGATGATCTTGTATCTGCCCCCAAATGCTGATGAGCATATGGGGGAGTACCTTTTTGTACGGCTTATGTATTTTTGTATATTGGGTGCTGAGGGAACCTATGACATGTTTGACTATATGATGATGATGATGATATATATATATATATATATATATATATGTTTTGGTATATAGTCGTGTATGCACATGGATGCATTTATTGTCTATTTGTTTGCCCGTGGAGGCACATTTTGTATTTACTACATTGTGTGATTGGTGTGCCAATCCAGAATGTTGTTGGCCATATGGTCTGCTATACTGTTGAGATTCCTTGGGACATGTGTGAATGAAATGGATTCAAACTGTAGAACCATTTGTTTAGTGCGTAGGAATTTTCTGAAAAGACAAGGATCGCGTACCTGGTAATCTTGTTGAGCTGCGAAACAAGGAGTTGTGAGTCCAAGAAAACGTTAAGGTGACTTATGCTCATTTGGAGAGAAGTGGCCAGGAGACCGGTCATGGCATCGTATTCAGCTTGGTTGTTGGTGGCAGCACCTATGCACACTCTGTCGATGTGGATAAACTCATGTGAAGGGGAATATATTACCCAAGCTGCAGAGGTGAGATTGGGGGACCAACAGCTTGCACCATCAACGAAACCAACATAGCAAAGTGGAACAGGATCCATTTGTGGTCATGCAGGAAAAATAAATTTTTAGGTTTTTGTATTTTTTTTTGTAAAAAACAAAATAAGACTGTACAATTATGGACGGTGGTGTCCATCATATTTTCTATGGGTAAAATCACTTGAGGTACAACCTGTTACATGGCTTGCGTAGGGGGTTTCCTTCTGAATCGGTCAGAATGTATGCCCCATGTCTGAGGCAGGTATGTATAATGTATGGGCCTTGCCACATGGACACAAACTTTCCTTTTCCAGTTTTGTCATGAGCTTGATCATAGGCGAGGACAAGGTCCCCTTCAGTAAAGGTTCTTGGGTGGACATGTTTGTCGTAACTCAGTTTGGATCAGTTCTTGGCTGCTTCCATGGTTTGAAGGGCTGTGCGGCGATCTTCATCGGCTTGCTCCAAAAGTAGTAAGCGTTGCTCAATTGGGGAAGTGTTCGGTAGGAGTTCAACGGCCATATGTAGGGCTAGAATCTGGCACTCAATGGGGAGGACGGATTCGACACCATGAACTAGATGGAAAGGGGTAAAACCGATGGCGGTTTTGGTTGACATGCGGTATGCCCATAGTGTCGGAAAGAGCATGTGATGCCAATTTGATTTGTGTTTATCAACAGTGCGTTGGAGGATGGTCTTCAAAATTTTGTTAATCGCTTCAACTTGGCCATTCCCTTGGGGGTAGTAGGCGGAGGAGAAATGGTGTTCAAATTTCAATAGGGTTGATAATTCTCTCCAAACGGCATTTTCAAAGTGAGAGCCGTGGTCTGAGACAAGTTGCTTTGGCACTCCAAAACGAGTGATAACATGGTTGAGGAAAAAACATGTTGCGGTGTCGGCTTTGCAATTGTAAGTTGGCATGGCTTCCGCCCATTTGGTGAAATAATCTACGGCCACAATGGACCAATGGATGAGACAAATGATGTCGGTGCAATTTGAACGGTTTGTTCAATCATTGGTAGCACATTTCGAGGGGCTGCGGGGCGTTAGGATCATAATATGTGAGTTGATCAATCTTGATAACGCGTCCTTCATGTGGGAACATCATGAGGTGGAACAAAGATGAAGCGACGGCTTTCATTTTGTACATATAGCTACATCCACAAAGGAGGTTGTAGTCGAGTTGGGAATTGATCACTTCGATGTCGATGAGAACTAATTTGTCGCCTAGTTCTACGGGTACGTTCGCTAAGAGGCCTTGTGGTTGAGGTGAGCGCCCGTCGTAAGCTCATAATGCTATGGTGGATGGTTGTAAAGCGGGGGAGCCAAGTTTCTGCCACACAAGAGTGGACATAACGTAGGTTGAAGCTCCTTCATCGATGATGCATCGATGCACAACAAGGTTTTGAATGTTTACTGATACTTGGAAGGACAAATTTGATGCAATCGAGGTTCGGCTTGGTCTAAGTTGAAAGCCATCATGTCTGTATTGTCAAGGTCTACTCCTCCGATGGCGGATAGTAGTAGTTTTCGTTGTGCAGGGCATGTTTTCAGTACCTCTAAAGCATACATAGCAGCGGGGGATTGTGCTAAATCTTCCACGACGTTATAATTGGATGCCGTGGAGCATTAGGATTGTTGTTAATTATTCGCAAAGGGATGCGAGGGATTTTAGGTCCTCCGTCCAACAGCATATTTGGTATGCATAGTGGTTGATCTGGTGGAAGGGAGGTGGATGCATGAATGGGAGGAGTTTCTGAGGGTGGTTCGTACTAATTCCTTCAAGTCTGGAGGTTAATGTCATTGGATGACATCATTAATAAATGGTGTGTGCCTGAATCCGTATGCTGATAATCAGTTGCAGCATAGGTGATTTGTTGCTGAGGTGCAACAGGTCCTTGTGGAAGATCCCTTGGGCGAGCATTTACTACTCCCTGTTTTGGTAATGGGTTTTGCAATATCACAAGTTCAGGGTTGCGGTTGATTAAGTGGAGCTCGTTGTCCAGTGTGGCCCTGGCGTTGGGCATCGTCAACCCAAAGTTTACATGCTTTCTCTAAATGGGGGCAGTTGTGAGTGTAGTGGCCATAGACTCCACATATAGAATATGGATGGTTTGTTTTGAGGTTATTTTTTTCGCCTGCTTGGGATGACGATCAGGATTCTAGTTGGGGGGAGCAGCGTTGTTATTATTTGGATGATTGGGAGGTGGTGGACCTTGATTATGTTGTTGGTTGTTGCCGTCATTACGTCCTCTTCCGTGGTTTTGTTGTCCGCATTGATTTCGTTGGTTGTTTTGGTGTTGGGGTTGATTGTGTTGTGTGTACACTTGCCCTTGAGTAGTGGGAGGATTTTGGGGTGCCACAAGTGCAGGAGTAGGTTGCGGTGGATAATAAGTTGGTGGGGCTGGAGGAGGTCCAGTTTCCTGTTGGGGTTGTTGGTAACCCTGAGCTATTGGAAGTGTTCGGTTAGCTGGTGTAGCTTGCTGGGGGTAATACATTGGTTGGGCCAGTAAATGAATTGGGTTTTGGGTGGTCGGTTGGTTATAGTATGTGGTGGTACATATGTTGACAGTGCTTTCCCATAGCAATGTTGTGGACAAGAGGGTCCATGAGTGTGATGAGTCTGATTTGTTGGAGCATACGAAGTCGTCGCTCCAGAATTAGATGTAGCCCTAGAGAGGTCTGGGGCATTTATGGTGCTCACCATGCTAAAAGGTTTATTTTGTGCTGTAACTTGGCTGATAATACCATCAACGGCATGTGATTCCCCCAGAGCGTCACCACGTGAAGAATCACCTCGTGGGGCGTCTGGTATGATGGTGTAGAGATAGCCTGACTGGGTATAAATCAAGTCGAATTGTTGAGCTTTTAAGATAGCTTCTTCTTCTGACTGGGGTCATTCGGAAGCTACGTCTTTGGCTATGAGGGGTAGGAGTGATTTAAGAAACCAGTCCAAAAATATACGGTCATCCAGTTTTATCTTGCAGAGGCTATGACGCTTGCGCCACTCATGGATATGGTCGGTGATGTGGATAGCTATGTTTTGTCTGCAAGACAACAGTATTTCAACTCCTGCATCATAGCGTACAAGTAGCTGAAAAAATTGAATGAAAGTGGAGGTGAGGGATGTAAATGTATGGTGGGTCCCATGTGGTTGTTCAATGTACCACTTGGTTGCAGAGCCAGTGAACGTTCGTTGCAATAGTCTTAGTCTAATGGAGTAATCCACTATGGAGTTAGATGAACACCATAGGTGAAATGACATTATGTGGTTTTGGGGGTCCTCCCCAGGTTTTCCTTCAATCTTGGGGATGTCCGAGGGGAGCTTTGTAGGCATGGGTGGCCATGTAGGGTTGTGCCTGATAGGATTGTTGGTTAACCTGGCTAGGTCTGGTAGGTTCATACTAGCCATGTATGGTAAACTAGCAGATGGGTGTGGCGTAGCGACTGGGACATAACTGTTAATGTTGGCATTATGTAGTGGTCCAGTGGCTCCTAAGGGTATGCTAGGGATTGAAGGTATGTGTTCTCCAACCATTGTGGTGTGGGATGGGCCAGCGCTCCCAAGTGTAACATGGGTTACAGACGGGTTAGGAATAGTGCCAGGAATTCCTGGGATCCAGGTTGTGGTAATGAGAGGGGATGTGATTCCTATGTTGGGCATACCCATAATAGGAGGTAGTCCTGTGTTGGGGATACCTAAAGGTGGAGTGGCCCCTATATTAGGCATGTCTAAAGGGGTTGTTGTTACCATGGGTGGTACGGTAGTAGAAGGGTTTGTCGATGTATCTCCAATAACACTGGTGAAGAGGGGGTCGTATTGTGATCCAGCCATGGGGTTGGTTGGTGATATTTCAGTAGGGTTTTCGGATTCAGCCTCAGAATCAGATGTGAAGTGAGGCATGTCAAAATCGGATGACTGTGTTCTTGGTCGATGACATGTCGAGTCAAGGGATAAGGCTCGACATCTATGACATGTAGAGCCAAGTGTACCGAACTGAGGGGGTTCACCCTGAAGACGGCGAGATTGTCTTAAATTCTCAATGGTGAGAAATATTTAAAAATTTCGGTGATGTAAAAAACTCGAAACCTTAGTGCAATTATGAGTGCAAGAGGGGAGTGAAAAAATAAAGGCTCTCAGACCAACAACCACCCTCAAAAGCACTTATTATAACAGTTGTGCTATAATAAGTGGAGGGATGCAACAAAATTGGTCAAAATACTAAAAGTCAAACAGTTCCTAGAAAAAGGTGGTGTTACTAGACCAAAGGTGAGTATTGTATCATGCAAACACCTAACTAGAAGTATTGTGAGTCAACAAACGATATTCTCTGCCAGGTGATGAAATCCAAGTCAAACAATATAGAGTGTTGAATCAACGGCTAGATATCCCGCTACCGGGAGGGACACCGAGTAGACAATCCTAAAGAGTGGCAACTAGGATACCCCGTTCATGACACGTTCGGTTGGGTCAATCTACAGTTTGGTTCTATCGTCGTTGTACCCCCATTCGGGTGTACACCGAGAACTTCGAAAGGTATCCTTCGGTTACTGAATGGATTGCGGTATTCCACTCAGACTTCCGGAACCAGTCTGGCTACTTCAACCCTCCTAAGGGAGAGGCCTTCCCAATAAATTGGTTGATAACCGTGTCAAAATTATAAGGGATTTTTGGACCCTAAAGACAACCACTATGTCTCAGATGTAAATAATTGAGGGGTGTTTTTGGTACACCTATCTCCTCAATTCTACCTAACTACAAGATTCTTTTAAGTGCTCCCCAAGTGGGGTTAAAAGTTTGTTGAGTTAAGGTAAATTTTAAGGCTCAGTTTAAATTATGTGGTAGAGTGGGTGCAAGTGTGATATTTAAACTGAAATTGATTTGACTCTTGGGCGATTGATTACAAATGAAATAAAAGACGCTTCCAGTTTGCAAAAAAAAAAAAAGGCGTTTTAGGAAATGTAAATGCTTGAAAAAAACTATTCAAAAATAATGGATCTTTGAAATAATTTAAAAGGAAGCAAATAACATAAATATTTCAAGAAATAAACGGATCTCTTAGAAAATTGCTTGGGCAAACTATTGAGCATATAAACAGTAAAACCTTTGATCTAAATAGAATGCAGAAAATCTTTCTTTCAATTATTGAAAATTTTCAAAAAGACTTTTAATGGAGCATATATAAATAGAAAAAGATTTAGTATGGTTGTAAGAATGCAGAAAAAATAATGCTGTAAAATAGGCTAAATGGGCAAAAAATACAGCAAAAAATTTTCAAAAAATTGGCCGAATTCAAATTAACTGCATCGCAGGTTTTGGTGAAACAACCGCGATGTGCAGCGCGGGTTTCGGCCTCGCAGTCGCGATGTGCAGCGCGGAAAATGGCCGCGAAGCCGCGATATGCAGCGCAGGTTTCGGTCACATAGTCGCGATGTGCAGCGCAGAAAATGGCCGCGAAGCCGCGATGTGCAGCACGTAAAATGGCCGCAAAGCCGCGGCACGCCGCGCGAAAAAGGGACGCGAGGTCGCGATGAGCCGCGCGACTGTCGGGTGAAAAACTGCGAGGCAAAAGCCAAAAACAGACGCCGAAAAATGAACCCGAAAATGAAAATTTCAAGCTGTTAATGGCAATAAAAATGGCCAAGATCTAGAACAGCAATGGATCTGCTGTCTAGGATGGCAGATCTATGAATTAAAATGAATAAAACTAACAAAAACTAAGATCTAAAGCAAAAAACCAAGATCCAAAAATTCAAAGCTAGCGGAGTCACTAAAAACTGTTGGCTTGGTTTTGCAACCAAGCTTTGTGCAATGAGCACCTATCAGCAATGTGATAGCAGTTTCAATATAGAAAGCAAAAACGATTATGAATTAAATCTAAATCTAAACTAACGTATGCATATAACAAATAAATTTAAAAACGATTCATGGAAAGAACAAGAAATAAAAGAATAGATATTTTGTATTAAGATACCTCAAATGGTGAGGATTTGTGTTGAGCAACTCCAAGGGTGAGTAGCTTCAAGCTCCAATGGTCTCTTCTCCAAGATGCTGAAAATGGCCAAAAGTCTCATGAGAGATTTTGACAGCATGAGGATAGGATGATGGATGGATGGAAAGTGAGGAGCCCCTACCACCTTTGTATAGTTTTTGGTGGTGGGGAATACCATTATGGTTTTGAGGAAACCAATGGTATTGACCAACATGGTTTAGGTACATTTTTTCCTCATTTTTCCTTTTTTGAATATTTTTAATATTTGTATTCCCTTTTAATATTTTTAGGAATTCTGGACCCTTTTTGAGGGTTTTTTATGCTTTTTGAGGAAAAATATTCATTTTGAGGGGAAAAAGGGGTGTATTATGGTCTTTTGGTGACCTTTTGATGGCTTTAGAGGCTCAAATGGTGGAAAAGTGGACAAATGGGTCATGTGAATAAAGAAATGAGCTAGTGAGCACTTTTTTGGTGTTAACAAGGAGACACCCAAAAATCCAACCAATTGAGAGTTGGTTTGATCTAAGCCGAGTGCGATCCTTGGGTGATTTTGACAGCTTAGATACCCCTGGGTCATAGTTTCTTAAACCAAAAACCACTCCCACAAGTCAAAAAAAATCTAGCAAACAAAAACAAAAAAAAATATAATTATCACATTTATTAAAATTCAAATCTCTCAATAACATGCTTACATTTGTACTCAACCTTATATCTCATTGTATTTGTGAAAATGAGTAAAGCCAAATACAAATCCGGTGGAATCAATACCCTATTCATAATTTCTAATTGAAATCAACTTTAGTAATATGATGAGACATTTTTATCCTAACTTTCAATAATAAATACTAATAAAAATTTATTTTTTCAAAAAAAACATAAACATAAACATGCATCATGACCTCTAAATCATAATCAAATTGATAATCATGCACGGACCAATTGACTTTTTATTTAATAGTGCATCTTGACATTATTAAACGGTTGACTTACGGCTAAAAATTATATATACATTT
This sequence comes from Larix kaempferi, assembly GCA_027924585.1. Lineage (NCBI taxonomy): Eukaryota > Viridiplantae > Streptophyta > Pinopsida > Pinales > Pinaceae > Larix > Larix kaempferi. Next base: position 49,004,704 of record BSBM01001229.1, read on the forward strand.
AATTTGTATATTATATTTAATCTTAATAATCTGTCTTTTTGTTCATTCCTTACCATATTTTATCCATTTTAAATGGGTTTATTATTATTTTTTATTTTTTATTAAATATTAGTTTAGATGGTTTGTTATTATTTACTATTTTTATATTTAAATATTTAATAGTTTTTATATAGTTTTAAAGTGAATTTTTAAAAATTAAAAATTAAGTGTGCTTAAGTCAGAGAAGTCTTGGCATGGGTGACCTCCCTAGAAGTCGTGGTTATAGGGTGCAAGTCTCGGAAGTGATGATTGATGCTATGTGATTCATTTTGCTAGTCTCAATCTCACTTCTTTACCCATGCGAGCATCACCCAATACAATCAAGGCTAAGTGGACTATTCAAAACCATGAAAAATTGGTCAACTGTGACTATACTCCTGGGATATGGGTCATAGATTAATGGCTTACACTACGCAGATGATCCCAATGATATATCATATGTTGGAATGCAAAAACCCCCATACTTAAATAAAAGGAGTCAAAGGAGCTCTGACTAAATAGTTCATAAGGCACAACACTTGCTAAGGTTTTGCAAATGGGTAGCAAGCTAAGTGAGCTTGATTGTGGGGAAACATCCATAGTTAAACGCATTTGAGCCAGAAGAGTCTTGGGATGGGTGACCTCTTGGGAAGTCCTGGTTACCGAGCACAAGCCCTGGAAATGATGATTGATGCTATGTGATTCATTTTGTTAGTCTCAATCCCACTTCTTCACCCTTGTGACCATCACCCAATGCAATGAGTACTAATTGAAATATTCAACCAAAAGAAATTAATCAATTACAACTCTACTCATAAAATATGAGTCATAGATTAATAACTTATGCTACGCAAATAATCTGAAAATAATATATCAATTAAAAAATATTTTATAATTTTTAAAATTTGATAAATCAAAATTAATTTTAATAATCGTTATCATCAATAATAACACAAAATCACTAAACATAATTTATCATTAAATAATTTAATAAATTATAATAAAAAAAAAAAATCTATTAATATAATATTTTAATATCTCATCTAATGTAATATGAGATACAATCGGAGTCAACAACTAATTATAAATGTTAAACTAAATAAAACACCAAAGTTGTACAATATCCACATACCAATTGAGGAGAATCCCATTCTATATGTCCTTACACATAGCAATTGAGGAGAATCCCTTTCAATATGTCCTTCCTTATACATGGTTATCTTTTTCATGTTCATTTCACATGGTGTCCAAACATCAGCTTGCTAATGCTTGATGGGTTCGTTGACATTATCTTCCCACTGAATTGAAAGCAAGGGGATAAGCATTATTTAGTATATGTATCTAAATAAATAATGAAAATGGTCAATGAAGGTGATATGAGTAATAAGTATTTCCATTATGTTATTAAGACGACAATAATATGATTATTCTCCTTTTGGATAATTAATTTTGTGTGTGAAGATGAATGTTGAGGAGTTATGGACCTCTCAAGAGTTTATTTATTTTAAGATTTTTTAATTTCAAACATTTATATAAATAATAAATATTGAAGTTTATTATGTAATTGTATTGAGAGAAGCAAGGTGTTCTCATTTCAGTATGGGGGAGATGTTGTCATGTTACATTACGTAACGTTCCAAAAAATAAAAACTAATTAAAAAAATTCACACCAGCTCATAACTCATCAATAAAAACTAATTAAAAAAATTCATGTCACTCATCGAAAATAAAAATTAATTAAAAAATTTGATGTCGGCTCATAAAACAAATAAAAATAAAGCTAGCATAGATTTATCTTAAACCCGGATTTATCAAGGACCCATAGGGATGTGTAATTTTTTTTATCTTAAATTTTTTACACATTAAGAAAAAAATTACACCTCAAGAAATTGGATCCTTCTCGGTACTTAATAGATATGGGTTTAAGATGGTTCTATGCTAGTTTAATCAAATAAATCTTAAAATTTAAATAACTAAAATATTGCATGGTTAAGAGAGAAAATATCATTTTTGGAAATTCAAAAAAGTTTATAATTTAATTATGTTAAAGGCATTTTTTTCAGCATGAAAAAATCATACTTTTGTTATTCTAGATGAATCAAAAAGTACAACAAAGTCTCTTACAGTCAGTGTTAACCTGACTTTGTTTTCAAAAGAGAATCAAAATTTCCAAAATCTATCAATCCCCAGCAAAACATATAAACTTGACAATAGTTGTTCAAACAACCTAAAAATCATAACAAAGATACAACCAACATCTCTCATGTGATTATATCAAAAATAGATTCATTGATCCCTTATCCAAAATAGAATTCTCCAAAAATTCCTCCCAAAAAAGTATCCCTTCATCACTAGTTAAGGCCAATTTTGACAATGAGTATGCTTCCTGATTATGCTCCATATATATATATGAGTAAAATCTATAAAAGTGAAATGTTTCAATAATTCTTTGATCTGGTTGCACCAATGATATAAGGATACCACTTGCAGATTGAATTCACCAAAAGCCCATTTGATGATTACCTTTGAGTCCCCATGAAAAGCTAAAGTAGCAATACCAAAAATAGAAGCCATCCTGCAAAGACACCAGAGAGCTAGAAGTTATGCCTTCATATTTGAACATGTACCACAAATTAGTTTAAATTTGAAACTATGATTATCATTTAAGTATAAAACAACGCCTGCCACACAAAAGCCATCCTTTGCAGCACCATCAAAATATACAACTACTACCTGAACCTATTGAATATCCTTCATAATTATGGGCTTATGATCTTTAAATTCCACTGAAGGATACTCTTTGAACATTCTGGTGATTTCCAAGCTCATCACATCTATTTCCTGGTTTTTATCCTAAAAAATCACAGAGTTCCTAACTCTCCAAATGCTCCAGGAAATAAAAGTAGGAAGAGTATGATAACTTCTGCAAGTTTTATACCAGCTATAAAAGTTTTGTTCAAAATTTGAACTCCCCCAGGTTTGTCTGATATTAAGTAAAGAACAAACAGATTCCCAAATCTGTAAAGAAAAATGGCACCTTACCAATAAGTGGTCCACCAACTCTGAATCTTTTTTACATAAAAAAGCATATTTTAGGCCCACACCAGCCTCTTCTCAACAAATTATCCCAAGTTTTTATACTATTTTCAAATGCAAACCACAAGAAACATTTGATTTTTAAGGGAATGTTCCATCCCCATAGTAATTTAAACCACCATCTATGGACTGTGCAAATATGTTCCTGTGCAATAACTTGATACGCAACTTCTGCAGTAATAATGCCTGTAGAGGGATTCAATGACCAAATAAGAGTATCTTTGCTATCCATCAGTCTACATCCTGTAGAGTTTAGTTTTGAAATATAGTTCTCCCATTCAACAACCCAACCATAACCAAGACCCAAATTTGAAGTTGTGAGCCAATAAGAATCGACATGTGGAATTAGGCCTCTTGACATGCGAAAGAGTGAAAAATCCTACTTCTGCAAGATATTCCATAATATATGGAGATAATTGGAATTTTTCCTCCATGCCAATTATAGGGTCGATGCCAATCAACACATATTTACCATCTCGCACTTTCCAAGTAATCCCTCCACCTAACCAATGATAGATTTTGAGGAACCCAAACCAGAAAGGAGAGGAATTCCTTGCATTTTTTGATGGATTCCTAATTCAATTAAGAAAATTATTTTTAATATATTTTCCGTAAAGCACAATAGTCTAGAGTCCATTTCCAAAAATTCCACGCCAAAAAACTTTCAATCTTAAAGCAATACTGAACCAATATAGATTTTTGATGCCCCAACCTCCCCATTATTTTGGCTTAGAGAGCCTTTCCCATCTAGCCATTATTAAATTTCCTTTTTTGGCACTCTTGGACCAAAGAAAATTAAATAGAATTTTTCGTAGCCAATTTATAATTGTCAAAGGAACCTCAGCTAATGAAAGCCAATAAACTGGAATGTTAACTAACACAAATTTGATGAGTGTTAATCTTCCACCAATTGAAAGTATCATGTAATTCCAATGCTTGATTCTCTTCTCAAATTTATCCACAAGCCATAACCAGTCTTCGACCCTGTAACCAACATGTTTAAGATAATAACCCAGGTATTTGAAACCTTCCTCTAGTTTACATACTTTATAAGGCAACAAAGATGTTATAGACTCCATAGAATCATATTTCATCTTGTATTGATATAAACAAGATTTTTGAAAACTCACCTCCATCCCTAAAGCATCACAAAATACTTTGATGATATCCATATAGAAGTTCCTTTCCTCCACAGAGCCATTCCCAAAAATCATGACATCATCAACAAATAGCAAATGTGTAATGAAGACAGCAGCAGAAATTTTAATTCCTTTTACTTTCCCTTCCAATTTTTCATTTGTAATTAACCTACTAAGACCTTCAATAATGAGCAAGAATAAAAGTGGGGATAGTGGAAATCCCTGACAGATACCTCTAGAGCTCTTGAATAACTCAGTTGAAGCACCATTTACCAGGACAACAAATTGAGTAGATGTCACACATGTCATGATCCAATTTGTCGCCAATAAGGGGAGACCAATTTGTAATAAAATAAGTCTCAGATATACCCAATCAAATATGTCATATGTCTTCACTAGGTCTATTTTCATAAGAATAGCCTTCAAACTCTTATGTTTAAAGATGTGGACAACTTCCTAAGAAATACCAATTGCATCCAAGATTTGACAGTCATGTAAAAAAACAAATTGCTCTAATGACATATGCTTAGACAAGAATGGCTTTATTTGGTTGGAGATTATTTTTTGTAATGATTTTAAAGATTACACAATGCAATCGATAGGAAATTAATAAATGAGTTGGGTTTGTTGCATTTAGGAACCAAAGTAAGGAAGGTGGAATTTAGTGCCCCTGAGACATAACCTTCCTTCCTGGAAAATTCAACCATAGACAATAGATCATCTCCCACAATATCAAAGAAATGTAGAAAGAGTTCTACAGTCCAACCATCAGGACTTGGACTTTTTTCTCTAGCAAACCGTTTTAATGCCTCCTCAATCTCACTCAAAGATACCGACTTACCAATAAACACCCCCTCATCATCATTGGTTTTTTTGGAAAATGTATGATAATTTTCATATGTGCTTCTAAAGAACAAGTACCATACCCTTGAATATATCCCCAAAATATTTTTTTTCCATCCATTGCAACTCTGATTGACCTTTTACGTGTTCACCATTTTCATCCATCAGTTCCCATATGCAATTAATGTTCCTTCTATGGGAAGCATAATTATGGGAAAAACTATTGTTATTATCCCCAAGACCAATCCACAATGCACGACTTTTAAGTCTCCACTCCATTTCCTCTATGGGTAAGACATTTTTCATATTCGTCTAACAAATTAGTTAAACAATGAGATTTGTTATTATCATCTATATTCATTTTGTGCTAACAACAATTATCTTGTCGATGGTGGATAAAGGCCTCTAGGAAAAATCATGGATAAGTGTTTGGGGTTTGCATTGAGTTTGTATCCATAGCAAATTGTCACATACCCAAACTCTAGACATTTTATGTCATGATGAAAACATTATGTTTTATTTTTATTGTAAATTTTTATGACTATTGACTAAGTGGGGTCAAGGATGACTATAATTAATTACTTTTAATATTTTATTATGAATAAATAATAGTGGAGACAAATATCCAAAGGAGACTATTGAATGAGTGTTCACTGGCCCACTAGGAGGAATGGACTAGGGTGGAGAGCAAACTGACACTTGGCACCATCCTCAACTCACTTCTAACTATTGCAGGGGGCAACTTCCCTACTTTTATGTTCATGTTCCCCAAGAAAGTGGAACTAAGCAGGTGGCTCATTTACTAAATAAACTGACCAAAGACCTAGGCATGCTACTTATCTACCCATCGAATTCAGCAGGAGGCTGTTCATTCTCACCTTATGATAATTTCTGAGCACAAGAGATTTGATGAGGGGAAAGTTAGAAGTGATTGAGTGAACTAAGACTGCATTCTGGACTAGTGTAGCCACATTGTTGAGTTCAATATTGCTAAAGGCGGGAAGTACTACTGCTAAGTGCTACTACTGAGTTGCAAAGGAATTTATTCCATTACTCCACATAGCATCTTCGTCCTGGTGGTTCAGTGAACAGGATCGGGGGTCCTAAGACAAGTAACTTGGCTGTCTTCAAGAGACGATTGGGTGGAACGGGATCCCTTGGCTGTTTGTCTCTTCCACAGTTACCAGGTTCCATTTGTGTTATCTTATTTAACTTCTGTTAAGATTATTACTAAAAATCTGATATTATTATGTTATCAGTTTTCTATTTCATCTTAGATATTCTGATTTGTCAACAAATGTTTCATTTTTGCAAATTATCTATGCTGAAAGACTTTACAGCTGTTAGGTTTATTTTAATAAATGAATAGTTAAGAATTTGTTAAATGAGTGATAGAATAAAATTTATTCCCTGCATTTTTCCACACATTGTTTTAAAATGTCGTACTCTAGTATAGGGAAGATAGAATTATATTAGATTCGGATGATAATACTGTAAACAGATTTGAAGTACTGAAAGCTTAAACAACTCTACTTCATTCTTTTCTTTACAAGCATACTATTATTCAGATAATTTATTGCAGAAATTAACTAAGATACATAAGTATTTATCATGCATAGGTTTAGCAGTAAAATCCTTGATTTTCATCCACAATAGTTTAATATACTAAGTATTTTCCATTATGGATACCAAACCACAATAAAAGCATTTTTTTTATAATCAAATAATCTGCACACAAATAAAGCGAAATATTTTAGATACCAACTTACTAATTATATATATTAGTAACATTATAATCATAGATTATTTTCTTGAAACAGTATAGAGAGGATCATCATAGTCTAAAAACAATGACTTGCAAACCCTAAATAGGATCGAAACACATAGCATAAGTTTTCCTAAATAAACTTGAAGTGGTAAAGTAGGTCGATACTAGATAGCTATTATACCATGCCATTAATATAAAATAATATCAAATAAGAGTTTTTTTAACTTTAAATTGTTCCAAACTATAAATATTAAGAGTCGAATAGTAACTATTCCATCGAACGAATGTCCAGGGTACAAACCCTGTCGATAGCTATACTTTTGATAAACATTTCATTTATTAAAACCATTTGAAGGAGTGTTACAATACCAGGGTTCGACATCCTAAGGGTTTTCCCAACCTTACGGCCTTTAAATACAAAAAGGTTAAAGCAAAACAAGCACTCATCTACTATCATCGAAGGGCCTTGCCCTGATTTTATAACACGATTATGGCAACAAATCTTTAAATATTACTGCAGGATAGGGTCGAGGGTTCGATCCTCAGCAAAACCATAAACCACATATAAAAAGAAAATGCAGTAATCTTTATAGTAGGATTTTTAACACCCAGGCTCACGGCCATCCATGTTACAAACAGTTTTAAACAAAAACATTATTGTATCACACCATTAATATCGGGCCATGCCCTAAACACATGAAGTGTTAAGAACCAAACCGAAACCATACTCACTTTTGTATTGGAGAACATTTCTCCAAACATAAATTATTTTATATACAGTTAGCAGTACAAAGGAAATCGTTGGAAACCAACGAGATCTTTACAGCTCGGGAGCGAAAACCCTCCCAGTCAAAACCTTACCCTTTGGCATATTAATATACAACAATACCAATAGTAAACTTTGCTTAGAAAAAATTTTGAACTGTAAAATACTAAAGGATTGCAAACTGGCAGCAATGCCTTAACGTTCACCATTTCATCACTTTACAGAGTCTCAGATTTGAGAGCCAAGGAGGAACCATCGAGGCTTACCGTGGTAAATACGCAGCAGGGTATCCTCCCACGAAAGCTCTGTCAGGAGACAACAGGTCCACCTTGCAACCAAATCCACAACAGTGGAAGTTAGTACATTCTGTAAAAAATACGATGCTAAAACATTGATAAAATGAAACTGTGTTGTTACCATTTATTTCCCTGCTAGGTTGAGGCTCTTAACTTCGAACCACTCCAGCCAAAAATCACTGCAACGCAAATCTTCACCCCAAACCAGCAAAGGAGAATCGCAACATTGTATACCAATAATCGAATGATTCAAAAACCAAACCCGTAAACTCTGTAAAGAATCTTAGGCTATAATATTTTGTAGGTACAGGGTCTCAGCATCAAAACCCCGAGAGAAACTGGAGCCATGCTCCCAAACCCAAAAAAAAACGCAGAGCTTGTCGGCCTTACCCTTCAAACTCGCAAATGAACTGATACACGAAGGTGATGGGATTATCAATGTTAGGTTAGGGTTTATCCCAAAACACAAGACATCAACAAGATCAACGGTTTAGATCTAGCCACAAGGGCATGCCAACTTTACAATCACCCAACTCTAATAAATAGCATTAAAAACAACAGTTACTCCTGCCAACGCATATTTCCATTACAAGTTTAGTATCGTATTACATGCCATTTAATATATGGTTCAAAGCTTGCAATGATAAGACTATAGTTCATACCTTCGCATAGTTATTTCATTGTAATTACATGCATAGAGGATGTTTGCACATAGGTTAAACCTATGGTTACAAATTGTATAAGGTATACCTCGTAACATTCAAATGTTAATACAATCACGATGGGTGCAAACGAAAAACATATAATACATTTGCATATTAGATCAACGTTTATAAACATATGGTGCACGCTATTTTTGCGTTTAGACTATATCATTGTTAACTTGGATAAACAATATAAAGCACATATAATTTGTATGCCTAGGGTATAAACATTCACATTATAATGAATAGAATGGGTAAATAAACTGCTATCTTTGGATAATGCAAAAGCACAGGTTAAGATAGTGGTATAACAAACCATTGTTGGTTTTTAATCAAACCATCAATTTATACAACTCACTTATAATTAACATGTGAGAACAATGTTAAAATCATAAAATAAGTATGGTAATTGTATAGTACCTCTTTGGAATTGGATGTAAATGTAAGCAGAAAGACACACGCCAAGGACTGATATTCAAATGATTAAAACTCTGAGTATGATACTCTTAGCTAGGATAGGTATTACCTGAGTATAGGTTAAGAATCTTCTTATATACATAATTAACATTAAGGGTGAATTAAGGTACAACTATTTTCCAAATTGAAGTATTTATGATATGCTTCAGTTAATTTTCCTTCTTACCTGTAATCTGCATGTAGAATTTGAAGAGCGTTAGCTATCAACAACTAAGTAAGCCTCGAGGCGTGCTTAAGGGCCCTTTCATTGCATTAAGACAAGCAGTTAGTCTCTAAAATCGAATGAATGATCCAGAACCATTAATGACGATGTGCACATAGAACAAAGAATCAATTCAAGTACAAACAACATTATACTTATTGAAAACATTGCGATAGTAAAACCTTCTGACAAATGAATCACATTACAGCATCTAAGAAACCATCTTACATAAAATAAGTTAAACAACAGTTACAACAATCGTCGTCACTTTAAGTGCCGTAAGACTTAAAAACACCGACGTCACATTATAGAAGTTGTCATCATTAAAAATTAATTAAGCAGTGTTTAGTTTTGTTAAAGTTAACACTATTAATACTTCCGCACAATAGATATAAAATTTTTAATTTTAGTGAAAATTGGGGATGTTACAAAAATTGACTAGAAGCCCTATATTGGGGTTCTCTCATTAGGTCCAACGGTCTTGCATTCTAATTGCCTCATCAAAAACTCAATGGTATTCACATGGTGAAGTGGAGGGTAACATCTAGTGTGCTACAGTAATTGTTTTTTGAATCTTTTATGGGTTGCTGCTCTACTCAATTATTTTGTATTCTCTTCGTGTCGTAAAGAAACTTAAAAATGATTGTCTAGAGGTATATAATATGCAATTAGTTGAGTTGAAAAAAATAAAGGTAAAAATATATGTAAGTATATCAAGCTTCACCTCTATGTTATTCCCCTTTATGTGGAATTATTGCCTGCTTTCGAGAAAAAAAGACTCTTTAGACTCAACATGTTGCTCTAGTATTCTTTAAAATCAAAGTGCAAAAACAACTATTGTACTCATACAATACATATGCTTAAGAAGTTAAACTATGCATCTTATTCACCATTACATAATGTGTTATGAATCGAATTACAATTATATTTTTTACCAATGTTGTAACACCCCTAGTTTGAAAACCCTAATCTGATGATGGTCATATGTAACTATGGTTTATGAATTCCTACACGTCTGAACATATTGTATTTTTGTAATTATTAATATTAAAATCCACAAATAGTTGTGCTGAGGTGGTACACGGAAGAGATCGAGGACTCATGTATTCACCAGAGGCAGTAAGCGGTTAGAATGTCTTATAGGGGGGAAACCATGTTTTGACCCTATTAGATATTTAAGTCCCTAAATTTTATCCTAATTCATGACTTAAGCCAAAATTATTTTTTTATTAAATTTAAAATTATTTAATGGCATGATGGAATTAAGTGTGATTAAGGAAGTATTTAGTGTTAATTAAAAAAAGAGAAAGGTGGCTCATGGGAGAGTCGACGTTGGGCAGAGTATTAACATGCAAAAGAAGAATTTGAATTTTCCAAAGGTCAATGTGTGGGAGGTCTGAGCGAATAGGGGAGGTAATTTATTGTCTAAGAATGAAATCTTTATGAATCCCTGAACCCATGAACCAAATTGCTGGAGAATTTATGTTGAATCTCTGTCCATTTTGCCTTTGGTCATTCCAATGAAGTGAAAATGGTGTATCTAGTTTTGTTGATGGAGTTCTGAGCAGAGATGGCAGTAATGTGTTTCATTGTTGTGCAGTTAGAAGGAAATCAAGGAAGTGATATCCATTGTTTGGCATGGAATTGGACTTAAGTCAATTTTCCTTATTGACAAGTGTTTAAATCCTGAGAAATTATGGCGCTGGTGAGATGTATGTCTAGTGAATGTATGAGTCTCATCTCAGTGATGGCGTTTTGCTGAGATATTAATGAAAAAAATTGTGTACGGTTGGGTGGAGCATACCTCACACAGAGCCAATTGCCCATTCAATTGAAATATCATATGAGTATTGGTTAAAAAAAATTATGAAATTTTCTTGTTATTTAATAATTTATGGGAAATTCAATGATGAATGGAATTCAATGAATTATTTGTTTGAATTATTGATGTGGATGCTGGGTTGGTTATGCATACCAAGTTTTATCTAAAATTATAATGGCAATGACAAAAATTCCAAGTCCGGAAATGTATTTCTAGGCATTTAATTTTTCATAAGTGAAAAAGTTGTAAATTCTGGAAGTGTAAATGAATTATGGGAAATTATTGTTTTTGTTGTTATGAATACACACACTCAGGGGCGTTTTTGCACCCCGGGGACTTATGTGTCATTCCATAAAACGTTTTTGGTCAATCCCAACAATTTTACACTTTGCCAAAAGACATTTATATGCTCAAAAGTTGTAAATCTACTCATGAGTCAATGTTTGAGTGTTACTGAATCTCTATTTTAAATGACATAATAAATTCTTATTCATGGTTGAAATTGCATGTATAAGGAACAACACAGAAAATTTTAAGGATCCATAATTGCGTCGAAGAGGCGCATTCTATAACCTAGTAGGGGGATGTGTAACTCCTTCCATGCTCATTGTGGAGATGACACGTGTATTTTATTAAAATAATAAAATATTATAAAAAATAACATGTCGGCTCAAATTAGAATTAAAATATTTATAAATAAAATTACACAAATTAGATAAATTAAAACCATGAACATCACATTATACACTTGCTCTAAAAAGTGTAAATGTTGAGGAAGGGTTTGCATCTTGAGATTTGATCCCTCTCGGTGCTTGGTAGATCCCCTTTTAAGATGAATCTATGTTGGTTTTATCAAAGTGTAGAAACCTTAGTGAATCGTACAAATTCTTAAATTTTCAACCATAAAATGTTTAGCTATTGTTTTGTAAAAATATTCACATTTCTAAGGACTTTATATAGTTTTTGGCTCATTTTGGATATTTTTACAGTAAAAAAAAATTATCCCATGGAAGTTGGGCAAATCAGCTTTGAAAAAAGGTACATTGGCGAATATTTTTTTGGAAAAAGGGATCTAAAAATAGCCCATGGGCTAAATTTCACCCATTAAGTTTTCCCTGATGAACAATTAATAAGTCATTAAATGATAGAAGGTTGTGATATTCGTTCTCAAGCTTAGTGTATTTGAGGATTTATGTATGCAGTTGTAACTATCCTTTTGATTCAGTAAATTATAGTTAATTAGTTCATTGCAACTAAGTTTCACTGTGGAGAACAATGCTTGTGTCAAAGGTCTTGTGTCATAGCTCTTGTGTCACAGTTATTATAATAGATCTTGTGTCACAGGTCTTGTGCAATAGTATTATAATAGTGCTTGTGTCATAGGTCTTGTGTCATAGTTATTATAACAATTCTTGTGTCACGGCTCTCATGTCATAGCTCTTGTGTCACGACTCTTATGTCACAACTCTTGTGTCGCATCTCTTATGTCAGCTCTTGTGTCACAGCTAATCCGTGTCATAGTTACTTGGTGTCTCAATTAAGAAATAATTTATTATGTTTAAAACTATACTAAATCAAATTCTGTTGTGAAATATGGTTTGGTATGGTGTAATGTATGTTGATCCATTATGTTGATCTACTATGCTTCTACTAAAATATTGTCTATTGTGCATTTGTTATGCATTATTTTCCATTGGTTATAAGATTGCACACAAGCATTATGTATGTAATATTTTAGGGAAAAAAATTTATTAATGTGTTTTAAGTCTAGTGTAATGTGGGGTGTGTTACAAATTGGTATCAGAGTTGAGGTTAAAACTCTTGAACCTTAGGGGCATTTGTTTGATTTTTGAAAGAAAGTGAATGCACAAATGTATCTATTGTATTATCGAATGAGATAATTAATAGTTCATGCAGTCAAAGACTAGTTGAGGTTATAGCTCTCATCTTATTGAGTTGCAAAGTAAAGGCAAACCTTGTATGGTTATCTTGCATGGGAAAGGATGGATTAACTTAGTTTCCATCTGGTTAATCTTGGTGAGTCAAGATGTTTGAATAATCTGAGAACTTCATCATTAGTTTTGTTTGAAGTTTAAGATCTTTTCTATATTATGTTTCTAGATAGAAATATAATTTCTGAGTTTTTGAAATTATGAGAGAAGATTTTGTACGAAGAAACCAAACAAGAGTTTGTCACCTTGCTATAATGTTATGTAAATTCCTAGCTTATCTATTCAATATATAAATAGCTTATGATGGTTAATGTTTGTACATGTTACCATATGATGGAATTTTTAATTGTAAATGTAGGATTGTTTGTCTCCTTAAGAGTGTGAAGCTTTGGAGCTATCTATGACTAGCAAGATGATTTTCTCAAGTGAGAGATTGTTGCTTGATGTTGTATGTTTTTGAATAACAGTATAACAATGTCTGCATAAGGAATTTATCTTTAAATCCTAAATTGTATGGAACTATGTTGTTGCATGGAGTCTCTAGTGGACCCTTTTCTTGGGTTGTTCATGGTGAGGGATCTTTGCCTTATTGTTCCTTGGTTAAATTCGATAGTGATCTATAATTATTATGTAGGGTCATTGAATTTGTGAATTGTTTCTAGGTGTCCTTGTAACCCTATTCTTGAACCAATAAATTTGTTTTCTACTAGATGTTGGCTATTGTTGTCAAAAGCAGGGTTATTGGCCGGTGATATGACAAATGGTGAATGCACCACCCCAAATGGAATTCCCGAGCACTGGAAAATAGTGATGTGTCTCACTGTTGTGCTGCTAGAAGCAAACCAAGGAAGGGAAATACATTGTTTTGGTGTGAATTTGCTTGTAGCCGATTCCCTGACATGTTGAGTAGCATGCGTCTCTTGTATTTACCTATCTTCATAGTTGAATAACTTAGATCGGTGTGGTATGCATAGATTGCATAACTTGTGGAGTCACGTTTAAATGTTGGGTAGTTACAATTAAATGCATAAGAAGGATGATTGGTTTGTCTGTTTGAGGCATGTTAACATAGCCTTATTTTTATGTGCATTGTTTGTATTTATTGTCCTTGCATTCCCTCAAGTCTCCAACCGGTAGTAGGTTGGGGACATGTCAAATGATTTTCAATGACTAGTTGAATGCTTGATAGCTAGCCGGTGTGTGTGTTTGGAATTCTTTGGATCATATTGATGCATGAGTGTGTTAAGCATGTTGATACTTGTTTCTATTATGCCATGTTGTAGTCAGGAAAAAAAAACTTGAGCTAGATGATCATGGATATTTATCCTAATCAATTGTAGTGATTAAGGTGTATGAATATGCATATTTGGTGATGGATTGGTTGCATTTGTTATTGGATTTTGAAATGTATTGCCTGAAGTGAATGATTCAATAGCATAGTTACACATGATTGGTCTACTCGTGAACTCTATTTCATAGGAGTGTCAGAGTAGCGCAGCGGGTCCGGCAGGTGTTGAAAAATGCATAAGTTGTATATTCATGCGCTGCATGAACTTTACATTTATTATTAAATAATTGTTTTTATGTTATTATGCTCCGTTAGGATAATTATTCTGGTTGAGTATGGATTGCAGAGTGATGAATTTAGCTTATTTATTTTTTCTAGTGTCACTAGGCATGGATTACCGAATAGTACCTTGATTATAGATTGGTATCTACTGATCTATATGACGGAGTGGACATGTCTTGTGAATTATTAATGAATACTATGAATAGTAAGGTTGTGTTAATTAATAAAAGTAGACAATGGTTTGGTTTGAGCCTGTAAACACCTTAGTGAAGGCTGAGACCTCCAGAGAGGTTAGAGGGGTCTGGAATACCCTTTTCCGCCACACTGAATAACACTTGGAGTGAGGTAACTCCCAAGGGACTGATTGTATAGAGAAGGAGAACCTCCTTGATGTTGTATGTGGAATTTGTTAAATATACAGCATCAGGAGACATTCTCCAAACCAATATTTTGTATTCAAGATTGATCCTCTCGTATAGAGGTGAGCACTTTGATTTCCTTCCATGTAAAGGTTATTCAAATGCAACATTTTTTCCCATACACACCATAGCAAAATGGTGTAGAAGAGAGGAAGAATAGGTCAATGAAAAAGATGGCTACCTGCTTTCTTGAAGCAAGAGATCTCCCATCAAATCTCTGGGCAGAAGCAGTGAACGGTTCCACATACATTCAGAATAGGGTACCCCACAAATCTGTTGATGGGATCACTCCATTCGAAGCATTGAAGGAACACAAAATTGAGTTCTCTCACCTAAGGGTTTTTGGATCCAAGGAATGGGCCAGAATCCCCTCCGACAAGAGGAAAGCACTTCAACCTCAAAGTATTGAATGAATTCTTCTTGGATATGTAGAAGATGCAAAAGCTTACAAACTAATGGAGATTGCAACAAAGAGATGCTTCATTGAAAGAAGTGTTCAATTCAATGAGGATCCATTGCATGATATACAACCAGTTAAAGAACAAGGTATAATTGATTTACCTATTCCATTTGCTCCTAATGATGTTTGTACAAGTGATCCACATTCATATTCTGAATAAGAAAATCAATATTATTCAGATCTAGATATTGAGTATGAAGATCTAGTAGATCCAGATCCAGATCCAGCACCTATTCCCAATCCAAAGCGTAAATGGGCTCAAAAGCTTATTGAGGAGAAGGGGACATTATTGGAGATCCATCTGACTACACAAGAACAATATCTCAATACCAAGATGCAAACATTGCACTTTTCCATACAAATCCACTTCTCCCTAAGAGGTGCTTCATGATGGTGGGGTATGATCCACAGTCTTATAGAGATGCTTTCCATGATACGATATGGAAAGTAGCCATGGATGAAGAATATGAGTCACTGCAGAATAAAGAGACATGGGATCTTGTCTCTCTTCCCCCAAGGGGGAAACTAGTTCAGTGCAAATGGATCTACAAAACAAAGCTTGCATCTGATGGATATACAACCAAATACAAGGCTCGTTTGGTTGCAAAAGGGTACTCACAAGTTCAAGTTTTGGACTACAACGATACATTCTATCCTATAGCAATAATGGATTCAGTAAGGTTTGTTTTGGCCATTGCAGCTTCGAATGCATGGGAGGTACATGACATGGATGTAAAGAGTGCCTTCTTGCATGGTGACTTAGAAGAAGAGATCTACATGAAACATCATGAGGGGTACACTAATGATCCTTCCTTGGTATGTAGACTAAGGAGATCATTGTATGGGCTCAAGCAAGCCTCAAGGGCATGGTATGCAAATATGGATTCCATCTTACTGTCACAAAATTTTGAAAGATGCAAATCTGATTGCAATGTTTACATGCAACAGAAGGGAGGATGTCTATTATTGATTGTTTTGTATGTGGATGACTTTCTCATCACTAGTGGATCTTCTAATGGGTTGAAGCAAATCAAGTCTTCCTTGAACAAAGCATTCGATATAACAGATTTAGGACTGTTAAAACAATTCATTGGTCTTGGAGTAACTCAAAATGCTTTAGGGATCCTGATTTCATAGTCAAGGTATGCATCTGATTTACTGAAAAATTTCCATATGGTTGATTGCAAAGCCACATATTTTCCCTTCCTATCTAGCATTAGATTGGAAGAAGGTGGTTCTACTCCCTTGGTTGATAGCACTCTTTATAGACAGTTGATTGGTATCTTGTTGTATTTGACACATTCGAGAATATATCTATCATATGTGGTTGGTGTTGTGGCTAGGTACATGGAGGAGCCACATGAGCTGCATTGGAAAGTAGCTAAGAGGAATTTTCAATATGTGTAAGGTACGAGAGAGTTTGGTATTCATTATTCTACTGGTTCTCAGCTAGATCTGGTTGGTTTTACTTACTCATACTGGGATGGAGAAAATATTGATAGGAAATCTACTTCAGGGTACGTATTCATGTTGGGATTAGGACCAATATGTTGGTCAAGCAAGAAGCAAGCAACAATCACACTTTCTTCAGCAGAGGAAGAGTACAAAGGGGTTGTGAATGTAGCTATCTAGGCAGTTTGGTTGAATGGTATATTGATAGAGTTTGGCATTTGCACTTCTCCTTCAATAGACCTTTTTTGTGATAATCAAAGTGCCATAAAGATCTCCAATGACTCAGTTCAAAAGCAAAGGACCAAACATATTGAGGTTCACATGCAATACATCACGGAGCTAGTGCACAACAGGACCATCTCACTGCATTATTGTCCTACAGAGGAGATGATTGCAGACATATTCACTAAGTTTTTAACTCAAAATAGATTTGTTTATCTCAGATATCTACTTGGTGTGAAATTTGTTTGAGCTCCCTACTATCCTATTTGAGGGGGGGGCGTTTCCCATGAGATTTTCCCCATTTCCTTGGTTCATGGACAGTTATTTTATTTTCATCATTTATTTGATTGTATGGTGTGAAATTCTAAATCACAACAGATCATGGAGCTGAGTATACCTCATGGAGAAAGAATAAGCAGAGAAATTGAGTTATAGTGAAAATTGCAGTAAAAAATGAGCAGACAATTGAACATGCATGAGAACTCAGATAGGAACAGAATAATGTCACATGATCCAATAATCAGTATATTCAACAATGATGTTACAATGGATATAATTCGAATCAATTGGGAGAATTCGAGTCTCGGTCTGTCTAACATAGGAATTGTCATCACTGGAGTGCTCCAGAAGACCCAAACTCAACACAACTGAACCTAAACTCGGTTAACTGAAGACACAATCAAGTAACTAACCAAGGAGGGCGCATTAGTGTTTTTTTCATGCAAATAACTCAAAAAAGGGAACATGAGGCCACAATCAATGGAAATAGAAGCATAAACCCCCCACAAGAGTCATCTAACTTAGGTGGAATGAACTGGAACACTTAGTTGGCTCCTAAAATATAGGGAGCTGACTTAAGTGGTCCTAAAATGATGCATGTAGGGCATATTAGGTGGCTGATGGATCCTATATGAAATATGCACACCACTAGGGGGGAAATGGCATCATCAACTACTAGGAAAAAAGAAATAATGCTAAGTAGGACAAGGATGGAGTATTAATTATCCTAACACCCACCCCTTAATCCAAACTTGTGTATCATGGGCCCTAGTTACTAAGACCAAAGGGAACCCATACAATCAAATAAATGATGAAAATAAAATAACTGTCCGCAAACTAAGGAAATGGGGAAAACCTCATGGGAAATCGCCCCTCAAAATAGGACAACAGGGAGCTCAAACAAATTTCACACCAAGTAGAGGTCTAAGATAAACAAATCTCTTCTGAGTGAAAAACTTAAGGAATATGTTTGCAATCATCTCCTATGTAGGACAATAATGTAGTGAGATGGTCATGTTGTGCACTAGCTCCCTGATGTAGTGCATGTGAACCTCAATATGTTTGGTCCTTTCCCTCTCAACTGAGCGACTAGATATCCTGATGGCACTTTGACTATCACAAAAAATTTCTATTGAAGGAGAAGTGTGAATGCCAAACTCTGTCAATATACCATGCAACCAAACTTCTCGGATAGCTTCATTCATATCCCCTCTGTACTCTACCTCTGCTGAAGAAAGTGCTAGTGTTGCTTGCTTCTTGCCTGACTAGAAGATTGGTCCTGATCCCAACATGAATACATACCCTAAAGTATATTTCCTATCAGTATTGTCTCCAGCCCAGTCTGAGTCAATGAAACCAACCAAATCTAGTTGAGCACCAGCAAAATAATGAATACCAAACTCTCTCGTACATTGCACATAGTGCAAGATCCTCTTAGTTTCTTTCCAATGTAGCTCATGTGGCTCCTGTATGTACCTAGCCACAACACCAACAACATATGATAGATCTGGTCTCGAATGTGTCAAATACAACAAGATACCAATCAGTTGTATGTAAAGAGTGCTATCAACCAAGGAAGTGGAACCACCTTCTTCCAATCTAATGTCAGATAGGAAGGGAAAAGATGTGGCTTTGCAATCATCCATATGAAACTTTGTCAGTAAATCAAATGCATACCTTGACTATGAAATCATGATCCATAAATGATTTTGAGTTACTTCAAGACCAATGAATTGTTTTAACAGTCCTATATTTGTCAAATCCAATGATTTGTTCAAGGAAGACTTGATGTGATTCAACCCAATAGCAGATCCATCGGTGATGAGCAATTCATCCGCATACAAAACAATCAACAGAAGACATCCTCCCTTTTGTTGCATGTAAACATTGTAATCAGATTTGCATTTTTCAAACTTTTGTGATAGTAAGAAAGAATCCATCTTGGCATACCATTCCCTTGGGGCTTGCTTGAGCCCATACAGTGATCTCCTCAATCTGCATACCAATTAAGTATCATTAGTGTACCCCTCAGGTTGTTTCATGTAGATCTCTTATTCTAAGTCACCATGCAGGAAGGCACTCTTTACATCCATGTGATGTACCTCGCATGCATTTGAAGTTGCAATGGAAAAAACAACCCTTACTGAATCCATTCTTTCTACAGGAGCGAATGTCTCATTGTATTCCAAACCTTGAACTTGTGAGTACCCCTTTGCAACCAATCGAGCCTCATACTTGGTTTTAGATCCATCATATGCAATATTTGTTTTGTAGATCCATTTTCACTGAACTAGTTTCCTCCCCGGGGGAAGAGAGATAAGATCCCATGTCTCATTGTTCTGTAGTGATTCATATTCTTCATCCATGGTTGTTTTCCATATCGGATCATGGAAGCCCTCTTTGTAATACTTTGGATCATACCCTACCATCATGAAGCACCTCTCAGGGAGAAGTGGATCTATATGGAAAAGTGCAATGTTTTCATCTTGGTATTGAGATCTTGTTCTTCTACAGTCATATGGATGTCTAGCAATGTCCCCAGCTGCCTCAAAAATGTTTTGAGCCCATTTAGGCTTTGTATTAGGAGTAGGTTTTGGATCTAGATCTGGATTTTCTATATCTTCATACTCAATATCTAGATCTGAATCATATTGATCTTCTTCTTTGGAATTTGAATGTGGATCACCTGTAGAAACATCATTAGGAGAAAATGGAAGAGGTAGATTAGTTATACCTCCTTTTTCAACTGGTTGTAGATCATGCAATGGATCCTAATTGAATTGAACACTTCTTTCAATAAATCATATCTTGGTTGAAATCTCCATCGATTTGTAAGATTTTGTATCTTCTACATATCCAATAAGAATGCATTCGCTACTTTTAGGTTGAAATGATTTCCTCTTGTCAGAGGGGATTATGGTCCATGTCTTGGATCGAAAAACCCTCAGATGAGAGGCATCAGGTTTGTGTCCCTTCAATGCTTCAAATGGAGTGACCCCATCAATAGATTTGTGGGGTACCCTATTCTGAATGTATGTGGCACGGTTCACTGCTTCTGCCCAGAGATTTGATGGGATATCTATTGCTTCAAGCAAGCAGGTAACCATCTCTTTCAATGACCTATTCTTCCTCTCTGCTACACCATTTTGTTGTGGTGTGTATGGGACAGAATGTTGCATTTGAATACCTTTGGAAGCACATTGTTGTTGCAACTCCTTCTTGATGTACTCCCATCCATTATCTGATCTGAGTGCCTTGATCTTCCTTTCAACAGTGTTCTCAAATAAGGATTTGAAAACTTTGAAGCTTTAGAATACCTCATATTTCTATTTGAGAAAGTAGATCCAGCAGAACCTAGAGTAGTCATCAATGAAGGTCAGAAGGTATCTGGATCCATTCATTGAAGCAGTGGGAATTGACCCTGAAACATAATTATGAATTATATCTAGTATGTAGGAAGCTCTCTTCGCCTTCCCTACATCATACTTTCGCTCTGGGTGCTTCCCTACCAAGCAACCTTTGCAGATTCCTTGAGAGAACTTTATGTTTGTCAAACCTTCAACCATCTCTTCCTTGTGCAACTGATGTAGGTATTTGAAGTTTAGGTGTCCGAATATTTCATGCTAGAGTTTGCTTGTCTCATTTGCATGAGTCAAGAGAGCACTTTGATGTGAGTATGGAAAGAAGCAAGAGAACTCATATGCCTTGGAGGCATGGTTTGCAACTCCTTTGGCTATTAGATTCCCAGATGAGATCTCTGCAACCTCAACTGTTTTAGGTCTTTGGTGAACCTGTGTGTGTCATCTGATAAACAAACAACAAATTAGCTACTAGAGAAGGCACATACAACACATTGTTGAACTTTCCATTCTCAAGCTGTATAGTGCTTTTACCTTTAGCAAAGATTTGAGAGTAATCTAGCATGTGTATGCTAGGTCCATCGGTGAAATCTAATGAAGAAAATGGCTCTATGGAGGCAAACATGTGGTTAGAGGCTCCAGAATCAATAAGAAAAGCTTGGGATTATGAGATTCCATCCTTCAATGCATGGCATCTCTCATGATCTTCTAACTTGCCACTTGGATCAGTATTCCTTGCATATTCATGGAGGGCAATGTTATGTTGTTCGAGAATTTTTTCCATTTGATCTAAGGTCTTCTTCATACAAGAACTCTCAGGATGGTTACCCTTCTTGCAGTATGTACACTTGGATTTCTCAAATTTCTTATGCTTGTCCTTCTTGGAGCTGGAGGCTCCTTCCGATGGACTAGACTTGGAATTTTGCTTGGGTTCAAATTGTTTCTACTCTTTTCCCTTTTGCGTCCCTTTTGAATTCGCACTTTTTGACTCTCCAGCCATAAGAGATTGATTTTTGGAGGCCTTAAAGGCACCCATCTAAATCAATGTCTTTTTCTTGAATGAGAGATTCAGTGAAAACCTCTAAGGATGGCATTTTCAACCAGGGATTGACAATCTCCCTGAATGGTAGGTAGAAACAAAGATGGAGAACTCAGGACCAAGCTTGCTTAGAATGGATAGCACCAACTGCTCATCCTTATTCTCAATGCCACACTGCTTGCATTACATGACCAAAGATTTGAATTTGGAAAAGAATTGTTGGATGGATTCAAAATTGCTGGGTTGAAGAGAAATCAACCCATTCTCAGGAATATGGCCCCTTAGCTCATCTTGTTTGTCAGAGAGGGTCTCCAACTTCAACCAAACCTCTTTTGGAGTCTTCAATCCATCGAGGTGGAAGAGTAGATCTCTATAAATATGAATACACATGAAACCAAATGCTTCATCCAATCTATTAAGATACTTGTCCTTCTCAACAGTTGCTTGAGGTTTGACCTCCTTTCACATTGTTACCCTGTACAGTGACTTGTTGTGCAACACCATATACATATCATCCCTCCAATCAAGATAATTTAAGGGTGTCAAGATCTTGGGAGAGAGAGGAGCATTTGAATTCTCCATTAGAATTGCTGGAGTGAATATGCTAGTGGTACTGTTGCACTGAAAAAAATCTCAATTTTGGAGATAGACTACTACTGAGCATTTCTTTAAGACAATAGGCACATTTTTTCGGATCCTTCACACATGGATAGATCTCAAAGGATTTCTCCAATGAATCCAATGCAATGGCACCAAGATTTGTTGTGGAAATCCATAGGCTTCTAGTGCTCTACTGAAAGCATTTGATCAACCTACACTCATTTAGTTATGATACCACGTGAAATTCTAAATCATGATAGATCATGGAGCTGAGTATACCTCACAAAGAAAGAATGAGTAGATAAATTGAGTTACAATGAAAATTGAAGTAAAAATGAGCAGACAATTGAACATGCATGAGAACTCAGATAAGAACAGAATAATTTCACGTTAGCCAATAATCGGTATATTCAAAACTGATGTTACAATGCAGAGAATTTGAATCACTTGGGAGAATTCGAGTCTCGGGTATGTCTAGCATAGGAATTGTCACCACTGGAGTGCTCCGAAAGACCCAAACTCAACTCAACTGAACCTAACTCAGTTAACTGAAGACACAATCAGTTAACTGACCAAGGCGGGTGCCTTAGTGATTTTGTCATGAAAATCACTCAGAAAAGGGCGCATGAGGCCACAATCAGTGGCAATCAGAGCATAAACCCCCATAACAGTCAATTAACTCAGGTGCACTGAACTGGAAAATTGAGTTGGCTCCTAAAATATAGGGAACTGACTTAAGTGGTCCTAAAATGATGCATCCATGGCGCATTAGGTGGCTAATGGATCCTAGATGACATCTTCACACCAGTATGGGGAAAATGAAATCATCAACTACTAGAAAAAAATAAATAATGTTAGGTAGGACAAGGATGGAGTATCATTAAACTAACATATGGGTGACCTTTGGTCTTAGTAACCAGGGCCCAAGATGCACAAGTTTGGATTAAGGGGGGGTGTTAAGATAATTAATAATCCATCCTTGTCCTACCTAGAATTGTTTCTTTTTCCTAGTAGTTGATGATGCCATTTTCGCCCTAGTGGTGTGTAGATGTCATCTAGGATCCATCAGCCACCTAATGCACCCTGTATGCATTATTTTAGGACCACTAGAGTTAGTTCCCTATATTTTAGGATGCAAATCAGTATTTCAGTTTAGTCCACTTGAGTTAGCTGACTCTTGTGGGGGGTTTATGCTCTAATTGCCACTGATTGTGGCCTCATGCGCCCTTTTCTGAGTGATTTGCATGACAAACTCACTAATTCGCCCTCCTTGGTCCGTTAACTAACTATGTCCTTAGTTAACTAAGTTTTGGTTCAGTTGAGTTGAGTTTGGGTCTTTCGGAGCACTCTAGTGGCAATAATTCCTATGCTAGACAGACTAAGACTCGAATTATTCTAGGTGATTCAAATTCTCTCCATTGTAACATCATTGTTGACTATACTGATTATTGGATCATGTGACATTATTCTATTCCTATCCGATTTCTCATGCATGATTAATTGTCTGCTCATTTTTACCGCAATTTTCACTGTAATTCATTTTTTCTGCTCATTCTTTCTATGTGAGGTATACCCAGCTCCATTATCTGTTGTGATTTATAATTTCACAGGAATGACAGACTTTCTATTTATGCGAGCACTAGTAAAAAAATGGGTAATTAGTGACCAAGCGACCAAAAACGTTGGTCACCATGGGTAATTAATGACTAAACCACCAAAAAAGTTGGTCACCGCAGTGTTTTTAAGTGAAATGCTACCAAATTTGACCAATTTTAAGTGACCAAGACTAAAAATGACGAAAATGAATGACTAATTTAGTCTAGGGATAAAAAATACAACTAAATAACAACTACATGATTATGTGATGATGGTGATGACACCAATGATGATGATATGATTATGTGATAATGGTGATGACAATGGAAATGATGGTGATGCTGGTGATGATGATGACAATGACGATGATGAGAATGATCATAGTGATGATGATGAATGACAATGACATTGATGACTATAGTGATCATCCTAACAATGATGAAAATGGTGTTGACTATAGTGATCATCAAGACGATGATGGAAATGAGGATGATTATCATCACCATCACCATCATTTGCATGATCATCATCTGCCCAAAGAGGAGGACTCCACATAAGCCTTTCAGCTCAAAGAAATATCTTTTTCATGACAAGATCACCACCACATGTGTGTGTTATAATTTATATAGTATATAATGCGTCAATAATATATATAGTTAATATTTAGTCCATTGTAGTTGATTTATAGTATTATAATATTTTAATATATAGATAATATGTAAATACATTATGTAATATTAATATAATATACTTATTATAGATAATATATTAATATTAACAAATTAAAAATAAATAAATAAATAAGAATACAAATAACAAAACAAATAGAATGAACATTTTGGCAGGAAAGCTTCCACATTTTAGAAAAATTCTAATTTAATTAAAAAATAAAAAGGAGAACAAGAGAGAAAATAAACAAGAAGAGGGAAAAATTGTTGCATTAAAAAGAGAACAAAAGGGGAAAAAAAAGAAGAAGGAAACAAGTTGTTCCATTCACTAAATCCATCTTGTGGAGCCTTAAGTCTTTGATCAATTGTATAAGTGGTCTCATGGATGGTGATAATTGAAGAAGCCTTGGGCGTGCGGAAGAAGCCTTGGAATTATTTGACCAACATGCATATAGCTTCTTTATTCTACAATTTAAATTAGGGCATTGTAAACAATGCAAACACAAATCACTTCCATCCACCCTAGGTTGTGTACCCAAAACTAAATAATTTTACCAAGGCATGTCTATGTTGTGTTCTCTGATTTATTGATTAGTTCCTCGAATTGTCATTATTGGTAAATATGTATGTGAACAGATGAGAATTTCATATTCCACGTTTCAAATTCTTTCTTTCCTCTTTTGAAACAACCTTTTATATACATATTCAATATTAGCATAAGGTTGCAAATTATCAAATGTTTTGCAGGATTGGCAACGCATAAGAGTACCACCACCTGTCTCTTTATATTGCTTTGAAACAACTCCTTAATGATGGGATATTAGTAAATAGGAAAAATAATATATAAATTTATATTAAAATATTCTAGAAGTTCTTTGATGAGGATGAGTGAAAAGATTTAATATCCAGTATAACATTTAAAACAAGGTTTATACCTTATGAGCTATGCCCACTTTCTATAAACTTGTGCATGTTCATCAACAAGGAAGAAATGTAAATGGTTGATTGTCGATGAAAATGTCACCATTGTTATAATAGAAAAATTATTCTGGTTTTTTTATTGCATTTGGGTAACCATTCAATATATCTTGACATAATGTGTTGCAATTGAGTTAATACTGAGAGGGGGGTGAATCAGTATTAGCGCAGTTATTAGCAGATTTTACCTTTTTTAACAGATTAAAATTTACTTAATCATTCATCATCTAGTATGCATAAGTAAATAAACATTCACATGTACAAGAACCATATCATCAACACGTAACACAAAAAATTTACGTGGAAACACAAACGAGAGAAAACCACATAATGTTTCTTTATAATTAGAAAAAATACATTCAAGGAAGCACAAACTTCATGTGTTTACCAACACCAATTGGAAGGAGGCTCCAACCCCCTAAGTTTTCTCCAACACCAACTGTAAGGAGGCACTAACCCGCTATCGCTTTGTTTTACTGGCACCGACCTGAAGGAAGTTGCAACTACCTATCTCCTTGTTGTTTGACAGGCACCAACCTAAGGAAGCTTCAAATCCCTGTCTCCTTGCCCCGTTCAACTGCCCTGATGTCTGATATATCATGTTGCCTTATTGTTCTTTAACTCTGCATACTTCTTCAGGTCTTCTAATGATGATTCTGGTGTGCACGACCTCTGTATGCAGACTGTATTCTGTCACTGCTCTGCATACATCACTTGACTTATCTTTCTTCTCAAACTCACACTTCTGCTGATGACTTACTTGATGGATTGTGTGCTCTGCTGAGGTTGTAGTCTGCGCTTGTGGTTCAACGTTCTTATTTACATGATTGCAATGATCAACTAATACTGTGCTTTCAATTGATGATTTGTTGTACTGAAATGAAGCACTAGTAATAGAGATAATTGCGCACTTTATGATGTGTCTGTTCCAATTAAGTGCTATCACTAGTACTCGTAGAACCAATATACAGTACAGGAGTAGGTAGGTCAAAAGTTCCCGTCAACGATGACTACATTCCTACTCCTAATCTCTCACTAGGCCGGTGAGCTCGATCAATCCAGGGGATGTTAGAATCCAAATAAGTCGTGTTGTTCTTACGAGTGAAGGATAGTTGATCAACAATGATGATCTTACCTTCGTGCGGGAACATGAGTACTCGAAAGATGGACGAGGGGATAGCTTGCATAGCATACGTCTAGCTTCTTCCCAAAAACAAATTGTAGACAAGAGAAGCATCCACAAATTCTACCTCTATAGACACTACTTTGCCGGCAAGTTGAATCTCGAAATCTAACAAGACTCCATACAGACGGCTAGATTTTCCGTCAAACACGATAAGTAGTGTGATCGACGAGGCTAACTCGGGAAATCCCAAGGCTTTCCAACAGGATATGGACATTACACACGTCGACGCGCCTTCATCTATGATTGTTCATCCAATGGTATTTGAACCATGGACTACTTCAATCTGGAAAGCTACATGGTACGGAAACCGTGGTTTGATATTGGACATGTCAAACCTAGCAAGCATACTGGATGAGTCCATACTTCCTATTGCCGCTAGAAGTGCATTCCATTGTGACGGGAAGCTTTGCAAAACTTCTAATGCATACATAGCACAAGCTGTTTGAGCTAGGTCCTCCACAACATAGTAGTTGGGAGCAGCTCGCGCGTTAGGGTTGTGCATAACCTGTTTGTAGACACCCTTACGTATCTTCAGCAAAGGATCTACTGGCCTCTCGATGTGGAGAGGAGAATATGACTTGGGAATCTCCTTATCTTTATGTTGTGTTTCTGAATTATAGTTCCTGGCTCTTGTTTGCAAAAGAGTGTGCAAGTTAACCATGTTGATATATGACTGATCGGCTTATGTGGCACAATTAGTGCCCCCAGTATTAGAGGTGCCAGAAGCTTAACCTTGTCCCTTGGGAAAAGGATCCTTTAGAACAATGGTTTTCTCTCACTTAATAGCTTTTGGGATTCGTTCATAAGAGGACACTGATGGGTAAGGTGATCGTCTCCACAAAGCTTGCAGGGAATCTTCTCCTTCTTCTTATCTTTTTTTCCCTCCTCGACATTTTCAGATTTTTTGGGCTTTTGGTGGTTACCATCCCCTTTCTTACCCTTCTTTTTGTTGTTGGGTTGTCGAGGGCCCTTTTGGTTTGCCTGCACCTATTGTATAGATTTCGTTTGTCAGAGGGATGGTGCAACAGTAATTGCTTCCGCAACTGAATGCTTCATGGAAAGTGCATGCACTTGTTTCATCAAAGCCTCCAGTACGAATGAGTTTACTAAACCAACGATGCCATCAGCATGAGGTCCAGGTTTGGGCTTACCAAGATCAATATTAGATCTTGTTACATCAGGTGTAATCTCATAGAGAATCCCAGATTGAGCATAGACTAAGTCAAGCTACTGGGTCCTCAAGATTGCTTCCTCTTCAGTTGTTACCCCAGAAGTCAAAACATCTTTAGAGACGTAGGGGAGAAGTGATTTCAAATACCACTCCAAAAGGAACTCTAGGGGAATTTCATCCTTGATGAGCCTCTTCCGTCTTCGTCACTCCTGAATGTGATCATAAAGGTGAGTGGATTTGTTTTGCCTAAATGTAGACAAAAGATCTGTGTCGGCATCATATCGGACGGGGAGTTGGAAGTGATTCAAAAAGATAGTTGCTAAATCCAAAAAGTTATCGTATGTTGCAGTAGGAAATTCGATGTACCATTTTGCTGCTACACTCGTTAAGGTTCTCCAAAAGAGCCTTAATTGAATTGAGTCGTCGTTTAGGGATTTCGAGGAGCACCAGAGATGAAAAGTTGTCACATGATCTCCAGGATCTTCACCAGTCTTACCTTCGAATTTTGCAATGTCCGAAGGTAGCTTGGTTGGGACCGGAGGCCAAGTGAGGTTGTGACGCATCGGATCGTTCATGAGTTTCGAAATATATGGAAAATTCAAAGTTTCCAGAAACGGAAAGCGAGGTCGCGTCGATGGCATATGATGTGGAGGAGTTCGGTAAGGGGAACCACCTGAAACCTGGCTCTTATAGTGTTGGTTAGGGTTTCCCCCAGCCACTGGTTGTGAAGAAGGAACGTTCTAAAAGTTGCTCCAGTCGAAGGCTAATGGATTACTTCCTCGGGGTGTTGTCCATTGCGGTTGGGTATTGGCACCCCCGAAATGTGGGTTAGTGTTATGCCCATTCCACCAAACAATGAAAAAGGAGTACTCCCTACAGGTACATGAGATGTTTGCACATTGGATGAATGTGCATTAAATCCTGTGAAGGGGTTGTAACCTAGCATAGATGCAGTAGACGAGGTAGGCATTGAGCCCACAAACGGAATAGAAGGAGCTATGTGTCCTCCAAGCTAAGGAAATCCCTGATTAAACGGAGCAGAAGTAGGGTTCACTTGGAATTGCTGAACAAAGGGAGAGGATGTGAAAGACACCGAAGGTATTCCTGAAAATGGAACACTGGATGGACCAACAGAGGATCCAAAAGGCATAGATGTTGTTGTACCTTGAGTACTAGACAAGCCTGGGGAACCAACATTGAAACTGAAAGGAGTGCTTGAAGCAGAACTAAACTACAACGAGCTCGGCGTGGATGTGTTAAAATGAGTAGGAGATACTCCTCCTGACACTATAGTTGCAGTGGGAGTATGAGGCACTCCCGATCCTTCTCATATGTTATCCATACCAAAACCAGGTGTAAACCTGTACACACTTAACCCTGGAATCCCGAGAGAAACTACTCTTTCCAACAAGGGATCGTTGGGTCCAGTTAAAGGAGGCTTGAAGGGTGTATTAACCTCTTCAGAAGTCAAGTCTTCAACCTCTACAGTTTCTTGAACCGGTTGACCTTGAGAGATCAGGTGAGGTTCTCTAGAGGGATCACTTGTTCCCGTGAGTTCGTATGAACCACGAGAGTCAGTTCGGCGTCGCTGAGGTGGAGTTGGAGGCTCCACTGTAAATGGAGGAAGGTTTTGCAACCTTCATGACCTACGAAGAGGGTATCCCTCCACACTTGCAAAAATATAAACTAAGTATTAAACCTAGTGGCCACTACAACAGCAAAGAACAAACAGCACACCACTAAAAATTTCCTAAAGTAGTCAAGACCAAGCAAACAAAGGTAACTCTCAAAAGTAAGTCTGGGATGATAAGGGCCTAGAAAAAACTAGTAGAATATCGAAGAACAGCTACCCGGGGTCCACATACAGGCTTTCTGGGTGCAAGCACTTGAGTCACCAAACCGCCTTCCCAAATCGATGCAGAGGGTTTCCAACCACGTCTATCCTAGGTACAGCAGAAATATCCTTTTTCCATCACCTGTGTAGAGCCCTAAAAGTCAAGATACTAAAGGCTACCAAAATTGCAGAAAGGATCTGGGGGGACAGTCGCAGGTCTAGCCGAGACGCATGGGAAGGGTAACAAAGCCCAAAATCCAAGAGTGCTCAAGGCACTAATGGATCCCCATACGCGAATTAGCCCTAGTGTATGCTCAAAATAAAAGTGGGGGTGTATCCCCAACAGTCCAATCTCGCACAACCTCGTGCTTAACTCTTGTTTTAGTAGAGCTTCTCGGACACCTCCACAACCGTGGATTTACCTAAAAGACAGTCTCACTATGATTTGAGATTTCAAATGGTTTCAGAAATTTAAAGGTGTTCTGTTCCGAAACCCTATCCTAAGCTAGTTGGTTTTGTGTGTAACCCTAAAAAAGAAAATGTTTCTAATAAGTTTTATTAATGGTTCTTTTTAAAGGTTGTTACTTACTCAAAGGATAGTGCTTTGTGTGGTGATGGTTGCAACTGAAAGAAAATGTGTATTTAAAATGTAACAACTTCACAAATTTTCAAGCTTGCTTTATCTTTCCAAAAATGAAATGCAAAGTAAACCTAAACATATAAAAAAATTTGTATTTTTCAATGATGAAAAGCGTAAATTACTTTTAACTACTTCGAAAAGAAAAATGACAACTCTTGCTATAAAGGGAAAGTTCTTTTTTAATTTGATCTTTTCTTTAATTATGAAAGAAATACAAATAAATATGAACAAACAAAACTTATCAAACAGTGCGATTAAAAAGAAGATGACCCAAACTAAAGCAAATAGACCTTATGCAAGACCGACAAAGACCAACCCAACTAGTTGCTTTGGAAAGTACCTAGGTTTTGGAAACCAAAATGACTGATATGTAAGACGGAAAAACAAAGACTCTTATGCAGAGATCCGTCTACTCCTGAACACCATTGATCGAAGAGGATGAAAATCCAAGCACTTTCCAAAACACAAAATGGGCTAGAAAGCAAGGGTAACTTCACAAGCAAAGTAAAACAAAGGAGAATTCCTAAAGAGGCTGCAAACAGACTCAGAATGCACTGAACAATGTCCAGAGAGTATCATATCAGCAAAATACTTCCAAATCCACAGACAAACTACCCTAAGACCAAAACCTAATTAAAAATAAAAAGCCTCAGGAAAAACCCGCAACTGTAATATGCAGCAGCGCGCGGTTGACCCATGGGTACATATACCAACAACTAGCAAGTAGGGCAGAAAAGTCGCGAATGTATGTATATGCAGGTCCCAAGTGAGCCTTGAAAAGACTAAAAAGACCTAAAAACTTACTGAATCAAGCATAAAATCCAAAAAAGATCTTTAAGAGTGACTGTAAAAGAGACTCAGATCAACACCCAAAGGCATTAAAAAGGTGTCAGACTAATCAAGCAAACTTCCAAATCCAAAAGGTAACCCTAAGACCGAACCCCAAGATGAAAAAGAACAAGTCTCAATATATATTCGCGACTGTCACACGCAGAAGCATGCGGGTGCAACTGAATAACCGCGAGTACCTATATAGGCAACTTGCAAGTGTAACTAATGAACCGCGCCTGTGTGTACAGGAAACTCGTGGGTGGGATCTGAAAAGTATTAAAAAAGAAAGAAGTTTGGAGATCAAAACAGAAATGAGTCAAGCAGTAGGGTTAAGGATACCCTAGGCACTTCTACAGAGATCAAACAAGTTATGAAAGACTAGAAAAACTCAACAAGAGTCCCCAAAGCAGAAAAAACAGATGGTGCTCCCCGCCAGAGTCGCATGTTCTGTTGTTAGGAAAATTACTCTTATAGTTGGGGAAATACTACCAACATACTAGGGTTATCAAATGAACATATAAGGTTTTTCAACATCATTATTAAGCAAATAGAGTTAGGGTTAGGACAAGTGTATACCTTATTTATGAAGGTTGATCCAAGCTTTTCTCCCTTTGTTCTCCACTGCAACAATCTTGCAAAACAAACACTAGAACTTCCTCAAACCAGTTTGACCACAAATAAGATATTGATATTAATAAAACAAAGTAACATCAACTTGTAATCAAATTGCAATAGATATACAAAAATATATGGGAAGGAAAGCATTTCCAAATCTTTATTGACAAAATGCAAAAAATACATAAGCTATACCTGTCCTGCACCGGCACCATTGTAACCAGACCTTGGGCTCCTGCTCCTCTCTCTTAGCTATGAATTTCTCCAACATAACTTTCTCCAATGAACATAAGGTCCCTTTCTCAATCCTCTCCCTTGTATTTATAGCAAGGAAAGGAGAGTAGGTTCGAAAGGTGGTTGAGTTGGGAAGTTGGGGTAGTTTTGGTACCTGCAACAACTAATCCCAATTCGTGTTTCTAATATATTTTTTTACTTTTTCTTAAGAAACCTACGACTATGGCATATGAAAACTAGCAAGTGACTCGCTACTATCACAACGTGCAAATGAAAGGTACATTTTTTTATTGATACTCGCAAGTTTTCAATATGGACACTCGCGGCTAACTCGTTGGTTTACAAGTATAGGAGTCGCGGTTATGTGTAAAAATAGTCAGAAAAAGGTGTTGGTTTTTCAGAATTTCAATCTGATCTAGGATCTTAACTGAAAGAATAACATGTACAGCATATCTACAACATATCAAACATGGACACAATAATGCAAGCACACAAGAGACACCGAGTTTCACCGGGGAAAACCAAGAAGGTGAAAAAACCCGCAACTTCCTCAGAGATAGATAGAGCAATGATACAAACCAAGTACAAGAGATAGTCTTCTCCTAGCAGCAGCTTCTCCTCCTCCACAAGTGTGCCACTCTCCAATGAGTGTGTGAGTGAGAAAGTGAAATTATGAAATAGAGTGCCTCCTACACTCTATTTATACTTGACTTCACTTGCCTAATAACCTTTACTAGGTTGGCCTTAACTTAACCACATAACATAATGCTGACAGGGCCGACCCCCACTAGGGTGGTCTAATAACCCTTTTACCCACATGACTTATACGGGGCTGACCCCATCAAGGTGGTCTAATAACCCATCAAGTATAAGTTACGACACTTACAATATAAATGACGACACTTCCGTATAAAGGAATAATAACATCTCTATAGGAATACAAACACTTACGTATAGAGGAATAATAACATCTCTATAGGAATACAATATACATAGGTGAAATACATTCCAAAGTTACAATTACATCAACACTCCCTCTTAACTAGGAAGGTATTTCTCGACACAGGACTTCTCGCACAAGTCTTCTTCTCTGGATCATCGTCACTGGATCATCGACATCGAATCATCGTCATCGTCACTGCTGCTGCTATCTCAATCAATCTCCGAACTACTCGTCATAGGAAGTTCTACAAAGCCAGTCCTTTTTCATACTAGATGTAGGCCCACCACCTATAGGTCTTCATCATCATTGGCCATACTGTGGAATCCTCAGGACTGATTACGTGAGTCAACAAAACCTCGAAAGAGCATCCTAGACATTTTACGAGCACACAGCTCAACCTATCGGATCTCCCAGGATCTTTTACATGTGACTGTCACAAAACCTTAAAGGAGTGTCTTGCCTAGCAAGATCTCTAAAGAGCATCTGAGGCCTTTTACATGTCTAGCACAACCTGTCCGGATCTCCAGGACTTATTACATGTGACCCCTACCACAAAACCTTAAAAGAGTGTCTTGCCAAGCAAGATCTCTAAAGAGCATCTGAGGCCTTTTTCATCCTATCCAGATCTCCAAGACTTATTACATGTGGTCCCCACAAAACCTTAAAAGAGTGTCTTGCCAAGCAATATCTCTAAAGAGCATCTGAGGCATTTTTCATCCTGTCCAAATCTTCATGACTTATTACATGTGGTCTAGCAAAACCTTAAAAGAGTGTCTTGCCAAGAAAGATCTCTAAAGATCATCTGAGGCCTTGTTCATCCTGTCCAGATCTCCAAGACTTATTACATGCTACCCTTGCACAACCTGTCCACGGAAACAAAGTATCAACCTGATACTCACCATACATCATCCTGATCATCATCATTGCATCGTCCTGATGCATGTCATATGGAGCAACATCCTAAAGCTCTTCATCCATGATCATCCTGATCATAGAATGCATCCACCTAATGCATACCAAGTATCTACCTGATACATATCATCATACATGATCCACCTGATCATACAATGTATCCACCTAGTATATATCAACATACATGATCTACCTAATCATACAATGTATCCACCTGATACATATAAAGATACATGGTCCAAACATCCAACATGATTCATATACATATACATGATCCAACTGATCATAACAAGCATTCAACATGACGCATATACATATACATGATCCAACTGATCATAACAAGCATCCAACATGATGCATATACATATACATGATCCAACTGATCATAGCAAGCATCCAACATGATGCATATATAGAGCAGTAACTGTAGCATCGTCCTGATGCTCACCATCCAGCACTTACATCCACAGCCATGGGAAGGATCCTCCTCTCACCATGCTTGGAATGGCTTCCAGCAAATGTGTCCATCACTTCTTCCTCGAAGTGTCGTCAATCTGAAGAACACCAAGCCTCTCCCTGAAGTACTCAAACTTCACTCTCACTGGTGGTTTCGTCAACACATCTACAACCTGCTCATCCGTCGCAACATACAGGAGCTTTACTGCTCCTCTCTGCACCATATCTCTGATATAGTGATATTTGATCTCAATGTGTTTCGACCTATCATGGAACATTGGGTTCTCAAACAGCTTCACACAACTCTGGTTGTCACAAAAGATACCAGTAGCCTCCAGCGGGAGATCAAATAACTCAGACAGTAGCTTCCGAAGCCATACTGCCTCACAACTAGCCGAACAAGCTGCAACATACTCTGCTTCGGCTATACCCAGTGCTACGCATGACTGCTTCCTGCTAAACCAAGAGAACACACCTGATCCCATACTGAAGCAGCACCCAGATGTGCTCTTCCTATCTGTAGCACTACCTGCCCAATATGAATCAACATAATCTTGCAGGTTAAACTTTTGATTCGCATCATACTTGAGCCCATAATCAATCGTACCCTTCAGGTACCTCAGAATGTGATTTACAGCAACAAGGTGAACACCTCTGGGATCCATCGGGAACTGGCTCAATGTGTTCACCACAAAGCAAATATCTTGTCTCGTATTCAT
The DNA here is from genome assembly GCA_027924585.1 of Larix kaempferi. NCBI lineage: Eukaryota > Viridiplantae > Streptophyta > Pinopsida > Pinales > Pinaceae > Larix > Larix kaempferi. The sequence continues at coordinate 49,039,970 of BSBM01001229.1, forward strand.
CAAGTACATCAAGGACCCAATCATCTGACGATACACAGTAACATCAACCAGATCAGATGAAGCATCACACATAAGCTTCAAGTTCGATGCCATAGGTGTGGCCATGGCCTAGCAGTCCATCATCCCGAACCTCTTCAGGATCTCTACTGCATACTTCCCTTGTCCAAGGAAGATTCCATCTGTACTCTGCCACACCTCCATGCCTAGAAAATAGTGCATCATCCCCAAGTCCTTCATCTTGAACTCGGCAGCAAGCTTCCTCTTGGTATCGGCAATTAATCCATCCTCACCTGTTGCAAACAAGTCATCCACATACAAAAGTAGTATCACAGGATTGTCTTCCTCAACCTTGTAGTAAAGGTTGGAATCCGCTTTACTCTTGGTAAAGCCCAAACTGGATTGAAAGCTGTCTATCCTACCATACCAAGTCCTAGGAGCTTGCTTCAAGCCATACAAGGCTTTCTTCAACTTGCACACATATGACACTCTGTCATGTGTCACAAAACCAAGTGGCTGCACCACATACACTTCCTCCTCAACTACACCTTTCAAGAAAGCTGTCTTGACATCCATCTGGTGTATCTTCCATTTCATCACTGCATCCAGAGAAAGTACTGATCTAATGGAAGTGTATCTGGATACAGGAGCAAAAGTCTCTTCATAGTCTATCCCCTCTTTCTGAGAGAAGCCACGAGCTACAATCCTCGCTTTGTATTTTCTATGCTACCATCTGTAGCATGCTTGATCTTATAGATCCACTTGGAAGTAACAACAGACTTCCCTTCAGGTCTTGGGACTGCATCCCAAACATCATTCTTCATGATCGACTGGTACTCCTTGATCATGGCATTCTTTTCGAATCCTGGGAACTTCAATATCTTCAATAGATAACTTTCTTGCTGAACAAATGTTGTAGTCCTTCTTTTGTAGGTGATGGTATATGATCTTTCCTACAAAACAAGTTAAATTGCATGATTAGAAACATCTCATAGTTTTCAGAACAAATTCTTACACATAAATAAATATGTCATTCAGTCATGCAATTATCTTAGCCAATGCTTTAATACAACATTTATCCATATCCCGTAACTTTCTAGATGCCTTCCAATCTCTACCAGAACATTGTTAAGAGTGTGCACAACTCCCAACATTTCAGCAAAGAGGTTTCATTCTAGATAAGTAGCGATGGAATGTTGTACAGTGCCATAGGCCACTTACCCATCACATGCATATTAGTAGTACACTATTCATTAATGCAATTATTCTAATATGCATAATACACACCCTAAGTATAGGAACATAAGCATATACGTCATTGAACAATATTATTTAAACAAACAAATATGCAAGAAATGACAATTCAAATACTTATCTTTGTTTGGTTGTAGGGTGGACTCCCTCTTAATATTTGCTTCCTTGCAGGAACTATTGGAGTGTGCTCCCTCTTGATCTTTGCTTCCTGGATTACCTGTCTTTGAACTTATATCCATCCTTGATCACTATGCATACTTACTAGTATCATCATTGTGTTATCCTCGAGGTCTCATACATACATTCATTAGTATAATCTCAATACTATCAAAACACAATAATCTTAAACATGTATAGTCATGATCATTTAAAACACAGATAATAAGCATTAGCATTCAATGTTTTAGGGAAGACTTCTCTTACTCATGCATATTCATATTTGACCATAGAACTCTTATGGTTATTCATGTCATCAATCAAGGTAAGAGACATAATATGCATAAACCCTAGATTACTTAAATTTTTAACTTCATAAATAATCATTATTAATCATGCCATGTATACTTATATAAGAGATCCTAACACAAGGTAGGATTCTAACTTGATATAGGAAAAACATACCTGGATTAATATGTTAGATGGTTATGTCTAACATACCCACATGATGTCTTCTTGTTCTCTTAAATGACTTGTGCTAGTAACCTGCATATCTCATAGGTTAAGCATTGTAGAACCAAATTATACATACCTTGTAAGTAGAGCTTCTATGTGATCCATGACAATGGATGAATCTTTGTATTCATGTATGTTAAGATATTCCTATACTCCATCCTATTCCTCCTAGCATTTCTATCATTTTCATTTTCAGTCATGCATGCAAAATTAGGGTTTGCATGCATCCTAGTCATCAGTACCAGCACCTAGCCCTCAACAAACTAGCCCCCGGAGCTTCTTTCAGATCAGTTTCAGCTCTCCTAGATCTTAGTGCGCCCTCCTTTCACCTACTACATGAGAAGGGTGCCTTTCTTCACCTACCAGTCCAGTTTAGTTCAGTTATCTTCAATTCTTTCCTTGATTTAAGGATTAACTGACTCCTAACTGGCCTTACCACTCCGATGGACCTCCAGTGTGACTAGACAGCCTGTTCTGACTCCAGTTAGCTTCATCTGCGCCCTCCAATGAGCCTCCTTCACTACATTAGTGCCTCCATGTGCCAGTTACACCAACCACACTCAGTTAGACTTAGTTTGACTCCTGGTTGACCATTACTTGTGCATTGATGACTTCACTGATGAGAAGGTGGACTCCTAGTTATGCATTGATGACTCTCCACTGATTATGGATCTGTGCATGAAGGCTAATTCAAATTCCACCTAGTGAATTTGAATCTGCATACTCAGCATTGTATATTTACCAGTTTATTATTCAATTTAATGTAACATGTGTAAATATTCTGCCTCTGTCAGAGCTCCTTTGGATCTATGTTCTATTGCTTGTCTCTTCTTCTATTATTCCTAAATTCTTTCATTGTGAGGTTTACATCATCTCTTTGGATCTTATGTGGGCAATTTCACATGGTATCAGAGCCATTTGAGAGTATATTCTACCTCCATTCTTGAGAATTTTTTGCAAGTATTTCGAAGTTTCAGCAGTTGCAACAGCAGTTTCTATTTTCACTTGTTCCAGCAATCAAAGATGAGCAATTCGAATGCTTCTCCTTCTCTTTCTCCCATGATCCTCACTCCCTTCAATTACTTCGAATGGAAGGGTGAGATGAAGATTCACTTGATGAACAAAGGGCTTCAAAGATTGGTTTATGAAAGAGATGCCATACCACATACAGCTGTAGAGAGAATCAAGCATCTAAACAAATTGGATGAAGCTTTTGGATTCATATGCCTTCATATGTCCAAAGATCTATTGTTCCATGTTGAAGGATTGAAGTCTCCAAATGAGTTATGGACCAAATTGGAGAGTCTTTTTGGAAAACAATATGGGCTAAGAGGCTACATTCTTGAAAATGAATTGGTTGCCCTACAACCTAGCAATTTCGAGAGCATTCAAACATTCTTCTCAAAATTTAAAAATTTGGTTGTACAATGCAAGCATTGTGGCATCACTAAGAGTGATGAGCAATTGGTGCTTTCCATTTTGAGCAAACTTGGATCTCAATTTTCTGTCTTTGTATCTACTTTCCACTCTGGGCGAATGTCAATCCCTGGATGGAAGTTTCCTACCTTAGAAGCCTTCACTCAAGCCCTCATTCAAGAAGAGGACAAATTGTTTCAAATGGATGCCATCAAAACCTCCAAAGATCTAGCTCTTTTAGCTAGTGAAGCAAGTCGAGCGAATGCAAAAGCGAGGAAAAAAGACAAAGGCAAGAAGCCATCAAGATCCAAGAATGACAAACAAAAGAGACCAAATTGTTCCTACTGCAAGAGAGGAAACCATCCTAAGAATGCTTGCAAGCACAAGAAGATTGATCTTCTAACCAAGCTTCTTTAACAAAACAAAATTGTTGTTCCAAAAGAAGCAAAGATGTCTGATTCTGGAAGTGGATCTGATGATTGCCATGCATTGATGGCTGGTTTTTCAAAGACAAAAGCCCTCCTCATAGATTTTGGAGCCTCCAACCACATGATTGCATCTAAAGAATCCTTCTCCTCTTTAGATCTCCAAGATGGGCCTACCATTCACATGGGAGACAACTCTCAAATTTCTGCCAAAGGATTGGGTACAGTTCATATGGAGCATGGTAAGTTCAAAAATGTCTTATTTGTTCCTTCTCTTACATCTAATTCGTTGTCAGTATATCAAATGACTCATATAGGATCACCAAAACAAGTAATTTTTGGTCCAAACACAGTAGAGATTACAGAAATCTCCACTAGAAAGGTTATAGCGAATGGGATTGCCAATCATGCCTCAAAGGCATATGAGTTCTCACACTTCATGCCTTTCTCTCCAACTATTCCTTCAGATTCTGATGAAGATCACAGTGACTCCTCTTCTAATGAAGAAGAAGATCAAGATTTTGATGTTGAGATCATGGTTCAAGAAGATTCAAATCTAGAACCAACACCTATTCTCAGTCCAGATTCAAGGTCAACATGGGCTCACACAGTCCTTGCTACTACTGAGAACGCAGTTGATGATTTATCTATTCACAGAACTACTAGACTTCAGCATTATGCCAACCTTGCATTATCCCATCCACCTCTCCATGAGAGATGCAGCATGATGATGGGGTTCTCTCTTCCATATTTTGGGAAGACTCCTCATGTTCCATTCGCTCCAGATACAGAAAGAGTTCCTAAAAGACTTGCTTCCTCCAACACATTCTCCACACAGTGGGAGACCTTCCTACAGGGGATCAACTTGCCAAGTCATTTGTAAAAGTTTTCACTGATGAAAGCTTCTTTATTTTCTGCACAGTATGATGGTTCTTTGAGTTATTTACTGTTCTTTTGAGGGGGGGTATTTTTCCCATGAGGTTTTCCCCATTTCCTCAGTTTATGGACAGTTCTTTATTTTTCTATCATTTCATTTGATTGTATGGGTGACCTTTGGTCCTAGTTACCAGGGCCCAGGATGGATTAAGGGGGGGTGTTAGAATATTCCTATACTCCATCCTAGTCCTCCTAGCATTTCTGTCATTTTCATTTTCAGTCATGCATGCAAAATTAAGGTTTGCATGCATCCTAGTCATCGGTACCAGCACCTAGCCCTCAGCAAACTAGCCCCCGGAGCTTCTTTCAAATCAGTTTCAACTCTCCTAGAGCTTAGCGCGCCCTCGTTTCACCTACTGCATGAGAAGGGTGCCTTTCTTCACCTACCAGTCCAGTTTAGTTCAGTTATCTTCAGTTCTTTCCTTGATTTAAGGATTAAATGACTCCTAACTGACCTTACCACTCCGATGGACCTCCAGTGTGACTAGACAACCTGTTCTGACTCCAGTTAGCTCCATCTGCGCCCTCCACTGAGCCTCCTTCACTACATTAGTGCTTCCATGTGCCAGTTACACCAACCACACTCAGTTAGACTCAGTTTGACTCCCGGTTGACCATTACTTGTGCATTGATGACTTCACTGATGAGAAGGTGGACTCCTAGTTATGCATTGATGACTCTCCACTAATTATGGATCTGTGCATGAAGGCTAATTCGAATTCCACCTAGTGAATTCGAATCCTCATACTCAACATTGTATATTTACCAGTTTATTATTCAGTTTAATGTAACATGTGTAATTATTCTGCCTCTATCAGAGATCCTTTGGATCTATGTTCTATTGCTTGTCTCTTCTTCTATTATTCCTAAATTCTTTCATTGTGAGGTTTACATCATCTCTTTGGATCTTATGTGGGCAATTTCACAATGTCACCATGGTCATATGTTCTTGAGCTAGAACATGATTTGTCTTTCTTGATGTACCTTTCATGTTAGCAAACAACATCAACCTCATACAACACCACAATGCATTAGTACAATCATAAGTGTCAAAACCCTAATCAATGAATATCTGCATTCATAATTTTATTAAGGTGATACGACAAGTCTAAAGTTAATCAAGATTGTACTAACCTTAGTGAAGACAAACATACCATAAACTTAATAATGAACAAATCTCGAAACATACCTGGATAAGTCATACCTGTCGAGTTTGCTTGTAATCTTATTATGTAAGGCCTTAGCCTCATCTCCCTCTAAAACATGAACTTCTTCACTTATGCAGGTGACCAGTCCATTCTCTTTGAGGATTAAACCAATCCACTTGAATTGCAGAAACTGGATTAGGGTTTGTCAGGAAAACCCTAAAAATTCAAACTTTGAATTTCAAACTTTTGAAAGGATAGAAAGATGCGCCTTGATGAGCTGATCAACCTGGTATGCTCAGAATTTGAAAACTGCAAAGTTTCACCCCTCAAATTTGCTTTTCAATCTTTCGGATTCACTAGGGAGGACCCTGAATTAGGGTTTGAGTTTCTCGGAGCTTCACCCAACCAAATAGTTTGATCCAAAGCTATAAACTTCTATTTTTCCAAGGAGCTTCCAGCTATGGTCACGGATTTTAAAAATTCCCATTTTTACAGAAGCCCTAATTTTTCACCTTTCCGATCAAAGTCCCGAACAAGGGTTTGATCAAGCCCGGCCTTCTACCCAACCAAAAAATTCGATCTTGGTCTCTAAATTTCGATTTTTATGAGGAGCATCCAGCCGTGTTCTCCGATACAAAAATTCCAACATTCTCTGAAACCCTAACTTCCCAGAGCCATGAATGAAGGTGCTCAAAATCCAATTATGTTTTGACAGAAATATGCACCTGATTGTTTCTGGTGTAACTCTGAAATTTCAGATATACAGGGTCTAAAAATTCTTCCTGTGGTATCCCGACCTGTTATCTTTCCAACCCCATAGTTCTGACCTCAAATGGATTCTCTGAGAGAGATTTATTCCAAGTGTCGCAACGTGACCTATTTATGGGATAAAACAGGAGAGAGAACTTGTACAGAGTGCCACGTGTCACTGGTTCAGTTTCGGCCCTTGAAAAATTTACCTGAGAAAGTAAATTCCGTGACCTACTTGTCACTTTTTATGAAATTTCATTTGGAGCTTCCTAGCCCAAGTTATGACCTTTTTTCCTAGGTCACCTGTTTATGACTCAGATCTGGAAGAGGTAGAAACCCCATGTTGTACATATCATAAATCACAAAGTACAACGAATTAGAGGTTGTCGTTTGGACAAAAGGTACATGGGGATCTTATCTTCGACCTATAATATTTTCAGATCCTGAACCCTCTCCGAAATGTATTTATAGCGAAAGTGCTACGATGACTGGTTTTTTCCATATCAAGCCCTAGCTTCGCAAGAGCAACAAGTGTCATAAATGCCATACCATGCCTTCTTTCAGGCTTGCTCTGATACCATGTTAGTTTTTCAGAATTTCAATCTGATATAGGATCTTAACTGAAATAATAACATGTACATCATATCTACAGCATATCAAACATGGACACAATAATGCAAGCACACAAGAGACACAGAGTTTCACCGGGGAAAACCAAGAAGGTGAAAAACCCCGCAACTTCCTCAGAGATAGATAGAGAAATGATACAAACCAAGTAAAAGAGATAGTATTCTCCTAGAAGCAGCTTCTCCTCCTCCACAAGTGTGCCACTCTCCAATGAGTGTGTGAGTGAGAAAGTGAAATGATGAAATAGAGTGCCTCCCGCACTCTATTTATACTTGACTTGACTTGCCTAATAACCTTTACTAGGTTGGCCTTAACTTAACCACATAACATAATGCTGACAGGGCCGACCCCATCAAGGTGGTCTAATAGACACTTACGACACTTACAATATAAATGATGACACTTCCATATAGAGGAATAATAACATCTCTATAGGAATACAAACACTTCCGTATATAGGAATAATAACATCTCTATAGGAATACAATATACATAGGTGAAATACATTCCGAAGTTACAATTACATCAACAAAAGGTGCTTCTGAGGAAAGGATTGCAAGATTCTTCTCTAGGTCATCTAGGGTCAAGGTAAGCTTTTCCATCCATAGTGTCATTTTGTGTGACCGATAGGGCAATGTGGTCACGGACGAAGAAGTGCTAATTTGACCGATAACATATAGTACTAAGAAAATCACCATTAAAGACATTAACATTGTAAGATATAGCTATAAACATTGTGGGTTATAGAAACACCATGAGAGAGCATTGTGCATAAGGGTTTTTTAATTGTGGTTCATAATATGGGCTAAATAAGTGTGGAGACATAATCCTCATTGGATAAATGCCATTAACGAGGCAACATGCCATTTGTAGCATATGTATACGCAATGACAATAATTAATAACTAATTAAACTAGAAAATGTACTACTAAAATGGTGGCAGCTAAGGACCAAATAAATGACTAAATGTACTACCAAATAACGACAATTAATGACCAAATATAACAATAATTAATGACCAGATGATGAAGCAATTCAAGCAAATAACAACTAAGTGATAAACAACTAATTTGGTCGGGTGATAAGAGACTACTAATTTGTTACCAGTGGTCACCACCTCAATGATTAGTCATTTATTCCCAAATTTTAGTCAATTTTTTAGTCACTAATTACCCATTTTGTACTAGTGTCGAGGTCATCCAATTGTTGATGTATATTGTCCAAGTTGTCTTTGAGCTTACCAATTGTGTAGAGAATCCTTGGTTGTATTTTCTCTCTATCCATCAAAACTCTCCTAAGAAGATTCTTTACAATCTAGTAAGGGTCGATTCCTTCCTACCCATCCCAATCTTGCCCCTAGTCCTTAAGAGACTAGGATTCCATTTCTTCAATGGTATGTTCAACGTGATAAGGTATTTCCATGCAGAAGAATTGTCTATCATCCTAAGTATCTCTTTCATCCTGTGTATGTTTGTCATCCATAGGATGTCTCCTTCCCCTTCTCTATCAACTATGTGCACGTTGACTGGGTGTCATGATAACTAAAATGTGAACCAAACTAGGCATTGGGAAGACTTGGCTTTGTCCCTAACTCCCCTCGACAAATGATATGTGAGATTTAGTTTTTCCTTCCCTTCCTTCACGACTTTGTATGGGCGTTGACTCCTCTTTAAGTGCCATTCCCTCTAAAGTTGGATATCTTGTACCTGGGGTTGCATTGATCCACTGTCACCACCATCAACTAATCTTATCGTACTCCTGCAGATCCTCCATAAATCCGTTGCATTCCTTGGAATTCTTTCTGCCTGTAGAGCTTGGGGTTGACATTAAATCTAGCACACTCCGTACATTACCTCCCATGCCACCTGCCATCCTCATACTCATTAGTTAGGAACCTTCTTTAGTTTTTCATCACCTGCATCGAGGTGTATATGTTCTCATATTATATTCACTCTCACTTTCATTTATTAGAGTGATTGTTATGTGATGCAATTTCATTTATTTGAATATGAATAATTAAATAGTTGAATTTCAATAGTAAATACTATGTAGCCATGACAATTATGATGTCCATGATCTCCACATCATGTTGCTCTCAATTATTAGAATTTCTTTTGATTTTCTATTACAAATTATCATTATCTGAACAAAAATGGAATATTGCTTAGTCAAATTGTACATGTGGACTAGGCAATAATTTTATATAGCTTCATGGAACCTGTTAATGCTTGAATTTTGCACACATGCGACATTTTGGCTAATCATGCAGAAAGACACCATCAACATACAACATGTAAATCACAAAAGACGTCCTTATTAGGTCCAAAAGAGAAATTGAGCCATAGAATGACAAAGGTGGTCTGTATGGAAAACCACACGACTATTTGCACCAGACCTCTGCGCTATTCAACGCAACTCTTTGTTCAGGGACCAACGCGTAACCACGTGACTTTTCCTTCGAAAGTTGCACGACTGTCAAAACGACGGGACCACTTATTTCCGTGGTGCATTCAAGGATCATAATGGTTCCCTTAGATCCAAAATTCGAACTGGACTTCTCACATGCTTGGGAGAATTCAATAACCCCCTTCATGTACTTGAAGAACTGGTTCAAGAGCAAGGGTGTTCACATTTGTATCTAAATGTTTATTGGCCTCCATTTGGCCTATAAAAGGAATCCATGGACATGCATTCTATAGAAGAAAATCAGAGCAAATTTATGCTGCAAGAATTGAATTGAGAGCCAACCTTTCAATCCACTTCTTACCTCAACTTGGCATGTGAAATCTCCCTTGCTCTCTTCCTCTAAGAAGCAAGTGTTTCTCCATTTTTTTATGCTATTTATCTTGCAATTGTAGGCATAAACGCTTTTATATGTAATGATACTTGTACTAATAAAGATAAATCTATATTGGTTGTGGCTTATTCTATTATCATATTGCTAAATTAACTCAAAAATATATATACAATTTATTTGATTTTTTCTCTCTTTTATGCATTGTGTAATGCAAGTGTATATGAAGATGTATATGTATTTTTCTTCCCACCCATTATTATACCTATCGTGAGGCAGTATATATTGGTTTTGATTTTCGGTCAACCACTATTAGTTTTTATTTTGACTAAAAAATTATCAAATATTTCCTAACTCTTACATTAGAGATTGCATTTTTTTATTTTCATCCATTATTATAAATTCATTTATCTAACATGTCATTGGATTTTCAATTCGGGGTCTTATTGCTGGAGACATGCTTGTTTATACTAAGTTTTTTAATAGTTGGGGTCGTATTGCCAGAGACATGCTTGTTGTAGAGATGGCAAAATGCTTGGTAGCGATTGTTAGTAACAAAAAATGCGAGAGAGAAATAAAATATAAAGAAAAGCAAACACCAATAGAAACACAAGATTTATCCTGGAAAACCTCGTAGGGAAAAACCAGCCATCAATAATAGATCTATTATTGGCCCCTGGCCAAACTAGGCCAAGGAAGCCAAGAGCATCTCTCTTGCTCAAATTGGCACCATACAATGGAGGAATCCAACCCTAGCTAGAAACCACGAGCTACCTAAACCGTGTGCCCAAAACCACTTACATCCTTGCTCATTCCCGAGTCAAGGTTAACCCTAACAATCCCCCCTTTAAACTTGACTGAAATTGCTTCGGATCTAACCCGGCCAAAAACAACTAGAGTACTCAGGAATCCCATTTACATGTAGATTACACATTGTCATCTCCATTTAAAAAAAAAATTAATTAATTGTTGCTATAACCATTGCTTCTTTCAACTCTCATTTCTCTTGCCTTGATTTTCCCTTCATGTGCTGCACTTCCACAAGCCTTTTTAACCTACAAAGAATTCATCATTGATGTCCATATAAAAAGGAATCCATCTACCAGAATATATGGGTGCTCAGCCGCTGTAACCACCAGCTCTCTAGGGATCCTTTTCTCCTACATGGTTCATCAACACATTAAACTCTTCCTTGAGCATAACCTGGTCCCAACACTCTAAGATAAATCCATATCACATTCCCCCATTTAATTGAAGACTCATCATCTTCGATTCCACATCAAGCTAAGCTACGAGTACACTTGCCACCCTGGTACCTACCCAAGTGGTTCATTCCACAACTTGATGCCACATCCTCTTCTACACATAAGAGGGATACACCTACTCCAATACATGTAGGCCTAAATACATGGGGAAATCAAACATTAACTCGGAACCAAAAAAAACTCTAGTGTGTCAAGTACCACTAATCATGCACCCCTACAACACATGCTCAACCTAAGTACAAAGACATTCAATGATTTTCTTGCAAATTGCTTCAACTAATGACTGCTTCCTTCATCGCACTGCTACCTTTTCATATGTTGATCCGATTTAGGATCTAAAAAACCTTCCCTCTTACAAAAACGCCCTCAAATATACTTTCTTTTTCATATCTGAAATAATACCCTTTCGAAAGTAAGTACACAAATAAAGCCTTTTATATTCATGCCATTCCAAATAAAAGCCATTAAAATAATCCCCATTTTTCATATCACCTCCATTTAAATTTTGATAATAAAAAAAGTATACCTTAATAATGATTGGTTTAATTTTTCTTTGACGTGAATGACATAAAAATTCCTTTATTTAAACCCATCCTCTGGACATAAAACTTACGGGCATTCTTCCTTAAAAAATATTTGTTGTTATTGTTTTTACCTATGGATTTGGGCATATAAATATTCACAGACCTTTTCTTGGCTTTCTAGAGCAGTTTATTTACCAATGGCCGCCTGCACACTTCCTTCACCATATGCTCTATGTCATCATAGTGAAGCGTTGGGCAAGCAATCTGTTGCCTGCATAGAAATTGTGCCCGCACTGGAGCATCACCGGAACCTTATTCTCCCTATGCATCCTCACACCTGCAATTCACAGCATGGATCGCCCACTCGAATTTCATGGCTCGACTTCCTCTTCAAGTGTGAAATATCCATGTAATCGTGACCTTTTCCATGCGAGAAGTAACATGGATCTACAACTCGATGCTCTTTGTGCTTCATCACACCTCAGATATGGTCGCTCTTCACTGTGGGGGTCTTCACTTGAGAGATGTGTCTACGGCCTCCAATGTGACTATGAGTGGTCATTTTCAACATGAAAATTCTTTGGGCAGCAACGATCTCACACAATTGCTCCTTTTTCCACACAGACCTAATCTTACCAGATCCACAACCATCTACCTCTGCACACTTGATCATTCAACGAGCACAATATATGCCAAACCATGGCTCTGGTTTGATAGATCCTAAGACCGTAATGAACAGATCTACACTTTAACCCGTTGATCTGCATTTTCTCCTTGTAGATACAAGTGTCCTAGCAACAAATCTACCATCTCCTATCATGTACCTGCAAGTAGTCTCATCTATTTTTCGAGCAATAAAAATACATCATGCCAAGCTCTGATACCACTATTAGCAACAAAAAAAGCGAGAGAGAAATAAAATATAAATACAAGCAAACACCAATAACAACACAATATTTATCCTGGAAAACCCCGTAGGGAAAAACCAGCCATCAATAATAGATCTATTATTGGTCCCTAGCCAAACTAGGCCAAGGCAGCCAAGAGCATCTCTCTTGCTCAAATTGGCACCATACAATGGAGGAATCCAACCCTATAAATAGGGTTCTTTATATGCAAATAAAACTATCAAGAAACCACGGGCTACCTAAACCGTATGCCCGAAACCACTTACATCCTTGCTCATTCCTGAGTCAAGATTAACCCTAAAAGCGATGCCTGAGATTGAATGCCTATTGAATTCTCTCTCTCTCTCTCTCTCTCTCTCTCTATATATATATATATATATATATATATATATCTTCGATATTGTTGCACCTCCTACCTACAGTGCAGGGTTGCATTGCCTTCCTACATCATGCCACCTTCACCGCCTTCTTGCAGTTTTTTGCACTACTTCATTGCTTTCCTAGACTGCACTTCCACTGCTTCATCTAACCACCTCCACCACCAGTTGCCTCTGCTTTGCCAGGATAAATTCCTTTGCATCATTATTGTAATACCCCCATTTTGACCCTTCGGATGTATTGGATTTTAATGTAAATGTCGTAGATATGTGATGTATGATTCCTAGTGTGGAGCTCAAGGCCAAGGCCATGCTAGTGAATGCTCATCCTTGAAGGTTTGGTGTTTTATGTTGTACTATCCATGTGCTAGTAAGCCATGGGGAAATTGTAAAAATGATGTAAATAATGGTAATGCAAATAAAATACCAAGGGGGTGGATATAGATGCAGCTAAAATGAGGGGGCTATGTGTATCCACTAGGGAGAGGTGAGGGGGTTGTGGGATTGAACCCTAGGATGCCATATGTCACCTTGGGAACCCCCTTTGACTGTCCTAGATGTCATTTAATGTTGTTGTAATGAAGTACTTTAGAAATATGCTCATGAGGTTGATGGAGTATGGGAAACCCCTAAAAATTCGTGAGGCAGGGTATGGACTCTGTTTTGCTTGTACCATAAGTCACTCCACCTATGGGGAGGACGTTTTCCTCATTTCCCATTCCATGGTGGGGGGGTAAGAATCAGTTTGGAGGGAGGATGCATGCACAACAGTGGGAGGAACCAGAAATCGCGACTTGGAATGAAGCCACGATTTGCAGAGCCAAAAATGCCAAAAAATTTGCATGGGAAGTGAAATCCGTTGGGGAATCCATAGACCTGAACCTTGGGTTGATATTGAGAGGGTTGGATGCCTAGAAATCTATTGGGAGACTCGGATTTGATATCTGAAAACCTAGTTGCAGAGAAGAACCTTTCAGCAGCAACCTTGAGGAAGATCCAAGAGCGGATCGCAGTGGGAGAGAGACCGGGGGGTTAGAATTCATGGTAGAGCCAGTGAGGGCTCATTTAACCTTGGTTTAGAAGTCAGGACCATCCATACCTTCCCAGGTCAGCCTTGAGGGAAGGGGCGCCTAAGGGACTGTGTAGCAGAGAAGGGGACCTTACTTAGGCTGAGAGTGGAGGTGATGGGGGTGCATGGATTGTCTGAAGGCAATTGGATATGCATGTAGCTCGGCGGTTGACCTCATTGGCTTAGGAAACTTCTTCCATGTCTCCCCATTTGCTTGACAAAGCCATCTATGTGCTGGATGACCCTGAATGACTGTGTCTAAGGGTGTGAGTGAGCCTGTTAGTTCCTCCTTAATGGATACATAGCCCCAGCTCGGGGGTGGTCTCTAAGTGTTGAAAGAATACATGATGGGCAGAGACCTATGGTTGGGTTGGAACGTTGCATTCCATAGCTAGTTGCTTGGAGATTTCAATGAAAAGATAAGTGTTCTCTATGATTTATATCATGTTCATTCTGTGTTCTGAATGCTTAATTGTTCATGTTAATGGGAATAAAATGATTATCATAATTTATTCATCATAAGCTTGTGCGTAACATGAGAAGAGGACTAATTCCCTATAGGTTGTTTCAGCATTCTTCCTAGGATAAATGTGCTAATGCATTCCGTTATATGTGTGTGGACAATGTTTCATTCCACTGTGTTTAATTGAGTATGCATATGCAGACCTTTGTTTGTATTTATATGAATCTGTTCATTGATGAATAGGGCTAAGTCTTCTGAAGGCCCAGAAATCCCAGACTGCTAGTCATGGCCTTGGGGGAGAAATAGACACCCCCCTGTTGTGTCCATGTTCCCTCTGTGGGTCATATGAAGGGAGGGGCCATGATAGAGTGGATTAGAGATCTTTACAGAGTGGTAAAGAGGTATGGATGATTTTTGGGGCAACATTTTGGTTGGATGAAGGACAAATTCAGAGTTCTTAGGTGTGGCATAGGATCACACCATTGCATAGGTCTCTCCGATAGATTTCCAACGGTACTAGGTTTTCCAAAAAACAACTCAAGATGAGGAAGTTATCAGCCTGAGAAGTTGGCAGTAACAGGGGTATGTGGCCAACTTCTGACATTCTCAACCCGCATTGCGGAAATCAGAGGCGTAAATATCTGGAGTTGCACAGTGTGGTTCGAATTCGGAGGTGTATTTCTTCAACGTTGTATATTTGGTGTTCTGACTTCCGATTCTTGTACTGCGGATTACGGAAGTCGGGGGCGTATTTATTTGACGATGTATATTTGGTGTTCCTACTTCCAACTCCTAGATTGTGGATTGTGGACTGTGTAAGTCAGAGGCATATTTCTTCGATGCTGTGTATTTGGAGTTTCGAATTTCAACTTCCAACTTACGGCTTGTGGATTGTAGATTGCGGACTGAAGTTGTTGCAGCTGTGTAAAAGTGCAGAGTTGCGGAATCTTTGAACAAAAAAAATTAGCAGGTTGTTTCTAAGGAGCTCCCCCATCACCTCTAAAGGGCACCGAGGAGATCAAGGACATTACCGAGTGGTATCAGAGCCCAAGGTTGTAGCACTGGGCTGCTTGGGCCAAAGTATGAGTTTACAGGTAGGTAACCAGAATTTGAATGAGGTGCAAGGGCATATAATGTGCCTTGAAGGACTCCATATGGAGTTGGAATTGAACAGATTGCAGTGCTAATAAGTGCACGGAAGTTAAGAAATATCAAGTTGAACTTGGCCATAATTTCTGAAAGCAATTGGAGTAGTAAGGTAATGTTGATAAAAAGGGAAATTTCTCACCTTAAACTATTTATGTTTATAGCATAAGAATTGCATGCTTGGAAGGTAGCAAGTAAGAATGTTATACATGAGTATGTGTATTGAATTGTTGCTTGGTGAGAAAATCATAGCTAATGATTCCTTGTGTGCTTGCTAGAGCGGCCATGAAATTGGATCAGCTATGAATTGGAAGAGGGATTTCATGCTATGATGAGGGATTGGAAAGGGAGAATTCCTTAACCCCTATCTTGCTCTTGTATTTATATTTTATGATCTTTATATACAAAAAAATATGGCATAGGAATGTTGAAAATGTAAGAGATTAGATGGATAAAGTGAATGTGCACTAATTGGCATATTGCTAGACATTGCATAGTGCATGAGAAGATGTTTCTGCATGTATATGATGTTACATGTTGGTAAAGCTAGTGAAGTTTTACGTATGCAGTGAGCCACTTAAGTTAATTATTGTGGTTGATAATCACTATTGGTGTCGGTATTGGTTGTAGACCAAAGACAACAGAAGCATGGCTAAACATGTTGATGATGTTGTTGCATGTGACCAGCAACCTTATGAAGAAAGGTTGGTGCAACAAATTTGTGATCATGAGGTTGGTGGAAGGATAGTGTAATCCTCTGTAGGAGACCAACTGATTAGATAACATCAAAGATGTTAATGGGCTCCATGCAGGTAATGGTTTATTTATGATTGCATACAAAAAGGGGATTAAGTAAGAATCCCTTGAGCCATATTTAATAATCGTAAATTGGTATGTATGTGATGTTGAAAGCATTTATGCAAACATTATCCCATTGGGTATGGTGAGGTATGTCGTATTAAGGGAAGGGATCCTTATACCATCTAGTTGTTTTGAATTGTAAATGCATTCTTATGAAAATACATCATGCCATTTTTATATGTTGGTCATGAGTTTAATAACCAAAGCAAGTGAAGACTTATGGTCCTGTTGTGGTAGTGCATGCCATATGAGATAGTCATGGTTAAGGCCATACTGTGGTTGGAATGGTAATGCTATGGTGCTACACAAGTATCCCATGAACTCCCTATTGGTGTTAATTTGGGATGAAACCTCTTTTCCAACAACCAAGGAGTGAGAAAAATCCTGATGTGTTGTTCGGATAGAGAAGGAAGGCACCCAAATAAGTTAACCAAGTGATTGGGGAGATGGTTGGGTGATGTGTTGAGGCAATGGCCATACTTTCCAAAACATCATGGTGGAATGCATGACATGACGTTATGGTATTCATGAATCAATGCAAGGTGGCATTGATTGGATGCACATAAAAAAGTTTATGTAAACTTTGTGATTGTTGTTCGGATATCCATCATCTATTTCGGGATACATATCTATTTCAGGATCATCTATTTCAGGATACATATCTACTTCAGGATCTTGCATGATCTATTTCAGGATATGCAGTCCAGTCATCAGT
The DNA here is from genome assembly GCA_027924585.1 of Larix kaempferi. NCBI lineage: Eukaryota > Viridiplantae > Streptophyta > Pinopsida > Pinales > Pinaceae > Larix > Larix kaempferi. Next base: position 49,057,317 of record BSBM01001229.1, read on the forward strand.
TTGATGCCTCCAGCACCTTATCCACCTTCTTCTAGCACCCGGGAGCCACTTTCCATAGAGTTTTATCCCTCCTAAGCTGAAAGGCTCCCTCTTCTCACCTACTGACAGAGAAGGGCGCACTTGTTCACCTACCACTGCAGATTCACTCCAGTTACATTCAGTTAGCTCCGATTCTGATTGATTTCACTCCTATTTCACTCCTGACTGACTGTTTCACCTCCGATTGACCTCCAGTTCGATTAGGTGACTTGTTCTGACTCCAGTTAGCCTCCCATGCGCCCCCACTGAGCCTCCAGATCCTATATCAGTGCTACACACTTCAGTTACATTTATTACACTCAGTTAGACTCAGTTTGACACCTGGATGACTGGTTATTGTGATTGATGAGCACCACCGATGATTGATGAGGACTCCTAGATAGAGTCAAGCTACTCTATTCAGTGATTCGAATGGCCTACTTAGTCAATTCGAATTGCTCATTGACAGATATTGTATTCTATTGTAATTCATTCACCCTTTCTGGGATAGAGAGCACTGCTGCATGTTTTGCACAGTTTTGCACCATATTTTCTATGTTCATCTGTTGTGATTGATTTACTTGTTCATTAGATCTGCTGTGACTAATTTTACATGGTATCAGAGCCATTGCAGGGACAAGATCTCTTTTCTACAGGTGTTTATACAAGAAGATTTGACTGAATTGCTAAAAATTGCAAAAAGTTTGGCATGAGATATCTCAAGGGCATTCGCTCCTGTGCATGCAAAGCTTGAAAAATATTCCAATACCACTCCAGAAGCTTGAGTTACCACATAATTCCTGGATCTGATACATTGGACCTATTCAACATTGCTTGAAATCCAATCCCAGGTGTGATGCAACTCTCAAAGGGTGGATTGTTCGACCTTATTGTGGTTGTTTTTATGTGATTTGCAGGTTTCTTACTTCCTCCATGTGCATTCGCTAATGCAAAGATGGAGACTTCTTCTTCACAAAATATTCTTACTCCATTCAACTATGATGAATGGAAACCAAAGATGATTGCATTCTTGAAGAGACAATGTCTTTTTGATATGTGCATTGGTAATACAAGAGATTTTGATTCCGATGAAGAGAAGAATGATTGGCTCAATGATTGTGATAGAGCTTTTGGAGCAATATGTCTTGCTATGTCTCCTTGTATGCGCTACCTCATTAAGCTTGCTGAAAATCCAAGTGATCTATGGGTCCAACTTGACAGAGAATTTGGAAAGCAGGAAGAAGAGGATCATGCTAGTCTTTTGGGGAACAAGCTCAGTGAGATCTCCTTATGTGTTCTTTCCGATCATGTGTTGGCCTCAACAATTGTTCAAGATGAAGAAGAAACTGTAGATTCAACACTCATTCTCTCAAAGTCTTCTATTTCGAATTCTGAGCAAGATAAACAAGCTCATACTCTAGATTCCGAAGAGGTTCTTGAATCCTCTCTTTCACATGAGTTTGTCGGCATGCGGAATAATGATCTACTTGATGTTTTGGAGGTAAAATCTGATTTTGGAGGTGAAGCATTCGCCCTCCTTGATTGCATGCCTTCTATAAACTTATGTTCTATCATTTGCAAAGTTTCTCAGAGTTTTAATGAAGATGAAGAGCACTACCATTCGCTTGAGTTCAATTCTCATGCACTTTTTGCTGATTTTGGTTTTGATCTCACCCTTGTTGGTTCAAAGGAGATCTCAAGAAACCATTCATCTATTTTTGGAGCTGATTTAACTTCTATTGATAAGAAGTTCAAGTTTCAAGATCTATTTGATCCGATTGGAGCTATTCCTACCTCACTTGGTTCGAATCACAGGTTCCAGGATCATCCTCATATTTTCAGATTTGTTCTCACCATTTTCGGTATGAAGAGCAAGTTCATAAAGTCTCCACATTCGCTTGCATCCACTGATGGAGAATTCAAGCACATGTTTTTGGAGCATAATCCATTTACTCCCAAGAGTAAGATACCTCCAGAGATATCTATTTGAGTTTGGAGTAGTTAAAACTTTTGGTGTGTTACAGTTCATTTTGAGGGGGGGTATTTTTCCCATGAGGTTTTCCCCATTTCCTTGGTTTATTTACTGTTATTAGTTTGGATTATTATTGTATTGGGGTGACCTTTGGTCTTAGTTACCAGGGCCCCACATTATTTTAGTTGGCACATCATAGTCTAGCTTGAGGGGGGGTGTTCGGATATCCATCATCTATTTCGGGATACATATCTATTTCAGGATCATCTATTTCAGGATACATATCTACTTCAGGATCTTGCATGATCTATTTCAGGATATGCAGTCCAGTCATCAGTTTGATGCCTCCAGCACCTTATCCACCTTCTTCTAGCACCCGGGAGCCACTTTCCACAGAGTTTTAGCCCTCCTAAGCTGAAAGGCTCCCTCTTCTCACCTACTGACAGAGAAGGGCGCACTTGTTCACCTACCACTGCAGATTCACTCCAGTTACATTCAGTTAGCTCTGATTCTGATTGATTTCACTCCGATTTCACTCCTGACTGACTGTTTCACCTCCGATTGACCTCCAGTTCGATTAGGTGACTTGTTCTGACTCCAGTTAGCCTCCCATGCGCCCCCACTGAGCCTCCAGATCCTATATCAGTGCTACACACTTCAGTTACATTTATTACACTCAGTTAGACTCAGTTTGACACCTGGATGACTGGTTATTGTGATTGATGAGCACCACCGATGATTGATGAGGACTCCTAGATAGAGTCAAGCTACTCTATTCAGTGATTCGAATGGCCTACTTAGTCAATTCGAATTGCTCATTGACAGATATTGTATTCTATTGTAATTCATTCACCCTTTCTGGGATAGAGAGCACTGCTGCATGTTTTGCACAGTTTTGCACCATATTTTCTATGTTCATCTGTTGTGATTGATTTACTTGTTCATTAGATCTGCTGTGACTAATTTTACAATTGTTTCTACATATGTGTGGGTACATATGTTGAGAGACATGGTGTGAATACATGGTTGTGGCATATATTTCATTGCAATTCATTAATAACTGAAATGATAGAATTCTTGGCAATTATGAGATCATTTCATGAGCTTCCATGGATGCAGGAAAATGATTGCATGAAGAAGGTAGTCATGTTTGATGGGCTACCAGGATGCTTTGTTGGAAGGACAAAGTTGCATGAAATGATATGATTTTGTAATCATGAATATCGAAAGTTTTATTTGAATTCATATAAATGTGATTGTATCTTGCAATTTTATTGCAACGATGATGCATATAAAGTAAATATATTTCATTGCATTTGAGATATTAATAGATGACAGTGTTTGAATTATTGAGTATTATAATTCTGAGATCACTTCAATGACTGTTGTAACATTTACAACAAAAATGGTATATGCATGGATACCCACAAAGTGTTTGGCTGTTGAAATTTTCAGATTTCAGGTAGAAATGTCTTGGGTATGGCAATGTGGGTAAGTCCATAATAAAGATTGGAATCTACCATGTGCAAAATCCAAAAAACAAATTGTGAGAAGGATCTCAAGGTTCTCAAATATGATTTTTATATGAAACAGATTTGTAAATTTCAGATTCCAGATTTTACTAATAATTACTAATAGTTGTTTGGCCTCTCTAGAATTGAGTCAAGAGGATGTATTGTAGGTGGATGTTCATGTTATGGTAGCAAGTGTAAAACCATAATGGGCATATTTCTACCACTTACAAGAGCCAAACAATATGAGGATGGCCTCAAGGTTAAATAAATCAAATTTATATAGGAGACAGAATTGTAAATTCGTATTTGAATTTGATTATTAATACCATTGACTGGTTATGGAAATCATATTTGAATTTGATTGCTAATGTTGCTGACTGTTTGGCTATTTGAGAAGTGTGTCATGAAGACAGATTGAAAGACGACCATGTGCTATGGCCTACAGAAGCCAAACTCCATGGGAAGGATCCCATGCTTTGAAAATGGGTTTCGGGTGAAACTCCATTGTAAATTTTGATAATGTCTCATCTGAATTGCATGTTGGTAAAAAACGCAGGTGAGATGGTAAAATTATGCCAATAGGGCAAGTGTTGTTTATGAAATGTGAAAGGGATTGGCATAACAAACCCAAGGATCTGTTAACTTAGAGAAGGGAGCCCCATTCCTCACGAAAGGAAGAGAAAATACATCTGCAAAACAGATAAGTATTTTGTAACCCTTGCTGAAAATATGCATGTCTAATTATTGGAATTAATATGTAGAGCATGTTTTTATTTTAGACTGCTTGAGTTGTGATTATGGCCTACATGGCTCACATCGGAGAGGAGTGCACACCTCTCGGGTGTTGTGTTGTGTTGTGTTATGGTTGTCAATATTGACTACACCCTAAGGGAATCGACGCATTCCCAGTGTTCCAATATTAATTTTTATGAAAAATGTTTACAATTTTATATCAATGATACTAATGAGCTTGCCTACCCATCTTTTGTTGTCAGGTATTACACATGTAGTTTGTGATGCATACTAAAGAAGCAAAGTAAAGAAGGGATACCATCCTTATGTGTGTGAGTGGTTGTTCCATTTCCTAATAAATCCAATCAGTATGATGGTTGGGCATTGTGACTTGGAATGTGGCGATATTTGTAAAGGCATAAAATCTCTATTCGTTCAGCAGTAAGGACCTTCTGCAACTACCCAGGACAGCGCTGAGGGAAGGGGTGCCCAAGGGACTATGCAGCAGAGAAGGGGACCTTACTCTGGCTGTGAGTGGAGGTGAGGTGGGTGTCGAGACTGGTTGGAACCCATTGAGATGCCTATGGCTCCGTAGTAGATCCCTTGATTTGGAAATGGTTATGGTGCAATTTCCTTCCATTGGCCTGTGGACCCAGACGGAAGTGTTGGCTTGGCAATGGAGAGGGGAAAACCAGGTATGGGACTAGTTTGGCACCATAAATGCTTAGTAAATATAGTTGATGCATTGGTTGGGCATTGAATGTTGTGGAGTAGCATGCATGTTGGCCAAACGTTCATTAAACGCTTGGTAAATCCAATCGGTGCAATGGTTGGGAATTGAGATGCCTATGGATCTGTAGTAGAACCCTTGATTTGGAAATGGTTATGGTGCAGTTTCCTTCCATTGGCCTGTTGACCGAGACAAAAATGTTGGCTTGGAAATGGAGAGGGAAAACCAAGTATGGGACTGTTTTTGACACCATAAATGCTTGGTAAATCCAGTCAGTGCACTGGTTGAGCATTGAATGTTGTCGAGTAGCCTGCGTGTTGGACAAACATTGGTTAAACGCTTGGTAAATCCAGTTGGTTCACTGGTTGGGCATTGAATGTTGTGGAGAAGCCTGCGCGTTGGCCAAACATTTGTTATTGTATCCACAGGTAATACAAGGCTTGTAAATCAAAGAAAGAGCTTGTGGAATAACGTGAAGACATCCAATACACATAAGTATTTTTAATTATCATCTATTTCTTATTTCGAATAATGAAAAATTTCGTGTACAAGTCTTATAACAACCAAGATGATACATTGTTGTCTCTTTGTTGAAACCCAGGTAATTGTGGGAAGCAAGAACCTTGAAGGCATCCTAAGGATGCATTTGGACATGTGATTGTCCTATAAAGCTATAGCTAGGGTTTTACCCCTAGCTTGTGCAAATGAGCACCTACTAAGGAGAATGGACTCCTTAGTAGCAGTTCAGTAAATGTAAATAATTAAGCTAAAACAGAAATAGAAACTACTCTAAAACATGTGCATGAAAAATAAACAACAATTTGTAAACAAGGGTTTTGTATTAATATTACCTTCAATGTGAAGGTTGATGAAGCTCCTTGCAATGTCCAAGAGGGTTGCTCCAAGCTCCAATGTGCTCCTTCTCTTTCTCCAATGGTGGGAATGGGCCAAAAGAGGCTCTCAAGGTGAAAGTAGTTCAATGGTGAACTAGGGTTTCGAGAGAGATTTTGGCAGAGTAAGGGTATACTTGATTGTGGATATGGAATAAGGGATCTCCATCACCTATTTATAGTTTTTTGGTGGTGGAGTGCTGACCCATGGTTTTGGGAAACACATGGTTTAGGGCAGCTGTATAGGGTTTTTTCCTCCTTTTCCTCATCATTTTATATTTTTTATTCATTTTTAGGGGATTTTTGCTATTTTGGGAGGAAAAGGGGGTTTTTAGCCTTTTTGAGGCTATTTTGATGGTTTTGTGGCCTTTTGGAGGCATTTTAGGCCCTTTGGAGGCTTTTTAATGGGATTTTTTGGGATTTTAAGGGAAATATGGTAGGAAAATGGACGAATGAGTCATATAATGTGGTAGATGAGGTAGTGAACACTTTTTGGGTGTTAACAAAAGCTCAGTATGAGTAGAAATGGAAAATGGTGCTAGTGGACTTGTGTGTGTCCTAGCAGCCAAAGGTTCTGTAGGAAAACCATGGGGAGGGGCTCCATGGTTGAGAAGCCTTGGACAAACGTTAAACACCAAGTGTCATCGCCAAAACAAGGAAAATGCGAGTCAAGCATTCACATTTGAAGTGAAAGAGACCAAGGAGCATGGAACCACAGTTGTGATGGGGCTCCAAATTGGAACAAGATTAAGAGGGGGAAACTCTTACTCTTCTCTTTCCTTTTTTATTGATGCATTTTAGAGACAAAAAATTATTGAATGCATATTATGGCTGAAGTTGATTGTGTTTATTTTGCTTGAAATAAATAGTGAATGTTGAATTATTTAATTCCCTGTGAAAGGATGAACATGAATGAGTTCATTTGTATGTTGGACAAGCATGAAATGTGTGGAAGTCTCATCGATAAAGCATGAAATTTCCATGTCAATTGGGCAAGTAATTGACTGATCTTAATGCTTATGTTATGCTTGGCCTAACAAGATTTGCAATGATGAATTTCACAGGTGAAAATTAAACCAATTGCTTGCAACTATTACAAGGCAAGTGTTGCTAGTAAGAAAAGTGTGGGAAGCTGTGCACATTGACCATGGAAGCAGACCAAACGCTATTTGATTTGGCTGAAAATTTTCTTCAAACTATTACGAAGACCCAAGAAAATCTTGAGGAAGTGCTCAAGCTATAAAAGCAACAAAATGAGATAAACCACAAGGTTTTACAGGACTCTATTTGTTTGCAAAATGAGTTAAAAGGAATTCTGGAAGCTATTAGCAGTGGAAAGGACAGTGGGTCAATGAAGATGCATTCATCCAATAAACCCATTAAGAAACGCTCAAGGCTGGAAGACTCAAAGGAAATTGAGTAGGTAAATAAAAAACAGCCACTGAAATGTTGGAAATGTGGAGGAAATCACTGCTTCCGTAACTTCCCAACAAAGGATAGCAAGAAAGATAATAGCCATAAAGTTTCCAGACTTGTGGATCAGCTGGAAGGTAAAGAAAAGGAAGGGATGTGGAGCTGGAAGGTCAAATCCAGTAGGAGTAGCTTGTAGAAGCCAAGGGACTTGGTCCTGAAACCCCAGAGTAAAAGATTAAATGCAGGTCATACCTATTACATTTTTGTGAATTTTGGACATGTGTAAACTGTGTAAGTATTCCTTGTTAGAATTTTGATAATTTCATTCAAATATTATCTAGGATCCTACTAAGAGAATAGCATGCACAACATAACAATCATAGACACAAGAGACACAAGGTTTTCATCGGGGAAAACCATAAAGGTGAAAAACCCCGAAACTTCCTCAGAGATAGAATAAGCACCAATACAAAGATCACAAAGATGAAACCCCAAAAGATAAATGTCTCCAACATCTACTCCTACTGCACCTATGTGCACTCCTCTCTCTCAACTATGTGAGTTGGATGTGTGAGTGAATGAGCAAATAGAGTGGTGCAACCACTCTATTTATACTTTAACTTGACCTGCCTTTTACCCTAACTGGGCCGACCCCTTAGGGGAGTCTAATAACCCTTCCACTTGACTCATACTGGGCCGACCCCTCTAAGGAGTTCTAATAACCCATCAAATATAAGTTACGACACTTACAATATAACTTGCAACACTTGCAAATACAAGTTACGACACTTCCAACCGGAGGAATAAGAACATCTCCGTCGGGGATACAATAAAGTACAAATGTAATACATACAATATACAAGTGAATATCTTCCGAAGTTGCAAATACATCAACACTCCCTCTTAACTAGGAAGGTATTCTCTTGACACAGGCATCAATACATATAGGCACAAGTCTTCAATACTGGAGCTGGATCATCAACACTGGATCACTGGAGCATCATCGTCACTGCTGTTGTACTTGTCATCTTGATCACTGGTGCTATCTCTCAATTCTACTCATCATAGGATGTTATACATAGCCAACCCTTGTTCATGTTGGATGTAGGCCTAGCCTTCATGTAGGTCTTCATCATTTCTGCGAGCGAGCCATTCGGTGGAATCTCAGGACTGATTATGTGCCGAGCACAACCTCTAAGATATCCATGGCCATGGAGCATCATCTGGATTCTCATGATCATATGGATCATTGTCATACGGAGCATCATATGGATGCTCATGATCATACGGATCATCATCATATGGATGCTCATGATCATACGGAGCATCATACAGATGCTCATGATCATATGGATGCTCATGATCATACGGATCATCATCATATGGAGCATCATACGGATGCTCATGATCATACAGATCATAGTCATACGGAACATCATACGGATGTTCATGATGGAGCATCGTCCATATGCTCATCACACAGCACTTACATCCACAGCCATGGGGACGACCCGCCTACCACCAAGCTTGGAAGGGCTCCTGCATCTATGTCTCGTCACTTCCTCCTGGAAGTATCTTCGATCTAAAGAACACCAAGCCTCTCTCTGAAGTACCCGAAATTCACCCTGGCTAGTGGCTTGGTCAACACATCTGCTATATGCTCATCCATCGCAACATATAGGAGATTCACTGCTCCTCTCTGCACCATATCCCTGATATAGTGATACTTGATCTCTATATGCTTTGACTTTTCATGGAACACCGGGTTCTTAGACAACTTCACGCAACTCTAGTTGTCACAAAAGATACAAGTAGCATCCAACTGGATATCAAATAAATCTGACAGTAGCTTCCTTAACCATACTGCCTCACAACTAGCCGAACAAGCTGCGACATACTCTACTTCGGTTGTACTCAGTGCTACGTGGGTCTACTTCCTGCTAAACCAAGAGATCACCCTTGATCCCATACTAAAGCAGCACTACGAAGTGCTCTTCCTATCTGCAACACTGCCTGCCCAATCTGAATCAACATAACCCTCCAGGTTAACCTTTTGATTTGCATCATACTTGAGCCCATAATCAAATGTACCCTTCAAGTACCTCAGAATATGCTTTGCAGCAATCAAGTGAACATGTCTAGGATCTGTCAGGAACTGGCTCAATGTGTTCACATCAAAGCAAATATCTAATCTCGTGTTCGTCAGGTACATCAAGGACCCAATCATCCGACGATAAATCGTGGCATCAACCGACTGTGATGAGGCATCACTCAATAGCTTCAGGTTCGATTCCATAGGTGTGGCCATGGCCTTGGAGTCCATCATCCCAAAATGCTTCAGGATCTCTACTGCATACTTCCCTTGTCCAAGGAAGATTCCATCTGCACTCTGCCACACCTCCATGCCTAGAAAGTAATGCATCATACCCAAGGCCTTCATCTCGAACTCGAAAACAAGCTTCCTCTTCATATCAGCAATCAACCCATCCTCACTTGTCACAAACAGGTCATCTACATACAGTAGGAGTATCATTGGATTGCCTTCCTCAACCTTGTAGTAAAGGTTGGAATTCGTTTTACTCTTGGTAAAGCCCAAACTAGTCAAGAAGCTGTCAATTATGTCGTACCACATCCTGGGTGCTTGTTTCAAACTGTACAAGGCCTTCTTCATATTGCACACATGTGACTCTCTCTCATGTGTCTCAAAACCGAGTGGTTGCTCCACATACACTTCTTCTTCGACTACACCATTCAAGAAAGTTGTCTTGACATCCATCTGGTGTATCTTCCACTTCATCACTGCAGCCAGAGGAAGCACTATTCTAATGGAAGTGTATCTGGCTACAAGTGCAAACGTTTTTTCATAATCTATCCCTTCTTTTTGGGAGAATACACGAGCCACAAACCTTGCCTTGTATTTCTCTATGCTACCATCTGCATCATGCTTGATCTTGTAGATCCACTTGGAAGTCACAACAGACTTCCCTTCTGGTCTTGGGACCACATCCCATACATCATTCTTCATGATCGACTAGTATTCTTCGACCATGGCCTCTGTAGCTAGGGTTTTCACCCTATCCTGTGCAAATGAGCACCTACTAAGGAGAAGGGACTCCTTAGCAGCAGTTCAGTAAAATGATGAAATAAGACAGTAAATAAAAACAGTAAACTACTCTAAGCATGTGCATGAAAAGGAAATGACAAGATAATAAAAATTTGTTTTGTATTAAGTTACCTCAAATGTGAAGTTGGTGGAGCCTTTGTAGTAGTCCAGGGGCTGCTCCAATGCTCCAGTGTTGTTCCTTTTCCTTCTTCCAAGGTGTTTTGGATATGGGCCAAAGGGGTTCTCAAGTGGGAAATTAGCTCCAAGTGGAGAGCTAGGGTTTCAAGAGAATTTTTGGCAGCATAAGGATGGGAGAAATTGTGGATATGAAATGGGGAGCCTCCATCACCTATTTATAGGTTTTTAGTGGTGGAGTGTTGACCCATGGTTTTCGGAACCATATGGTTTAGGTCAATTGTATAGGGTTTTTGCTTCCTTTTTTTTCTCTTTTTCCTCTTTTTTGTATTTTTTATTCCCTTTTATTTGATTTTTGGGAATTTAGGGCCCTTTCAGAGGGTTTTTGGTATTTTTGGAGGAAATTTAAATTATTTTGGGGGAAAAGGGGGGTTTTTTGGCCTTTTGGTGGCTTTTTAATGGTTTTTTAAGGTTTTGGAGGCAAATATGGTAGGAAATATGGACAAATGAGTCATGTAATGAGGGAGATGAGGTAGTGAGCACTTTTTGGGTGTTAACAGATTGCCCCCTGATGTGTGAGGGCAGGAGCTCATCGTATGGCCGATAGACATCGTAAGTATTTTATGGTTTTCCTGGGATGTGGAGAGGAGAAGAAACAAACTAGAGCCCGGAACAACGGTCCCGGACAAACTGCAAAAAATGAAAGTACATGACCTCAATAGTGAATGAGGAATAATCTCAACATATGGACGAGGTGGGCATACCCATGCTCATATCAAGATCTATAAGAATAACAATGAGGTCCAAAAAATGGGGACCTGAAAGATACATGGCCTCAAATAAGGAATGAGGAAGAATCTCAATATATGGACGAGGCAGGCATACCCATGCTCGTATCAAGATATATATAAAAAATAATAGTGAGGCCCAAAAAATGGGGACCTAAAAGATACATGGAGAACCACTGTGTACATCATAAGGGTCCAGAGGGGACACAGAATCTGGGACATACTGCTGGGATGACCATGTCTGAGCTGAAGAACTGATACACTGGAATAATCAATAGTGCTACTAAGTGTGGTACCGGAGGAACTAATGAGAGACAGGATCACAGGAACAAAGAGTCATACCCTCAATGGTACACTGGACTTGAGCTGAACTGGGTACTCAAGGAAGCATATAAGTGGATGGCTTCCGAATACAATTGCCAACGCAACCCAGATATCCATGGGAACATATAACTAGGTGTTCTGAAGTGACTCACCAATGTGCTAGAGTCGGGGGAAAGCCGGGGTCTTCGACCAATAACTAAAGGGATATATACCCTACACGATTCTCAACGATGCAATTAAGGTGTTGAAGTCAAGCATGTGAGAAACAACCATTCGAAAAGGCACTGATGACTCCTCTCAAAATGGTCCGTAGGCACTCACCACAGATGGTGATGAGTCCAAGGCACAGGGACCTCTGGGTCTATCCTCTGGAATAGATAGGTTGGCGTCGACAGAGGGAGACCTGCAACTAGCAAGGCAATGATGTTTCCTTGATAGGAGCACGAGGTGGAGAACCGAAGTGTGAGAGTACTGATGGTAGGACTGACATACTGTGGGGGGTAGGGAATAACTGGGCAAGTAGAGTGGGTGGACTCAAACTTCCTTTGTTCAGAGTATGATGACGGGGATGATCGGGCAGCATATGAAACTGACTGGTGGGAAAGGGATCATAGCTGTAATGGATCAAGGATGGTGACTGGGATGAGTGATACTCAAGCTGGTGTAAGATGGCAGGAGACTGCAGAATACTCTGAACAAAGGTGACCTTATTGGGGGTGCTGCCGAGGTGATCAATCATAGTGCCGAGAGGCACGAGGGAACTTCTTTATGGTGTAAGGAGATGGGAGAAGTGTGCTCAAAGTGGTACTGTCGTGTGGATTTATACAAGCCCAGGACAGTTCGTGCTCGTGATTGCTTTCAATGTTAAGGAGTCAGAAAGCGATAATAAGACTCTGAAATAATGGAATGGTACCGTCGTGTGGATTTGTACGAGCCCAGGACGGTGCATGCTCATGGTTGATTTCGATTTTAGAGAGTCTGAAAACAATAAGAAGACTCCAGGGGGGTTCTTTTTCGTGTGTTAGTCTCCAAGGCTCGAAAAAGCTTATAAGGATGCAATGAAGAACTCTTCTAGCCGGTGTGACTAGAGTATTCCTTTTTCGTAATTAGTCTACCAGGTCCGGAAAAGGGTTAAACTTATACTAGATATACACCCTTTCAGGTACTTTAATGAGCATGAAAGGAAGCAAGATTGCTCGGCAATCTTTTCATTTTTTTAGGAGTCAGAAAAAAGCTTAACAGAAACTCCCTAAGTGCCTTTTTCGTAAAGGACTTGTCCGGCCCGAAAAAGGGATAAAATTATACCGAACAAAAGGAATGGCCAAGCAAGGAGGAAGTGCTCAATCAAGGATCATCGATGAGGACCAAGAACGAGGGTGGGGGCGAACACTGGTGGGCCTCCTTGCAGGATGATGAATGGTGGCAAAATAACGAAATAATTGCAGTATGAATGGAGTGAATGGCTCATGTAAAAATGTGTAACAATCCGATGGCGGCCAATGTGGCGCACAAACTGAGGCAGCAAGGTGTCGGGACACAATGTTGATATTGGTCCTGGTGAGAGTGAGAAATGATCTCAAGCATCATCACAAGCTCGGAAAACTGAATCCGACGATATAAAAAATGTCAAAAACGGATAACGGCCGAAGTGGCACGCAAACCGAGGCGATGGGGGGCGTTTTGGAAAAAATACCTAAAAAATATTGGGGTGAGAGCGAGAAATGATCTCAAGCATCATCACGAGCTCGGAAAAATGAATTCGATGATATAAAGTATATCAAAAATGGGCTACGGTCTATGTGGCAGGCAAACCGAGGTGACAAGAGGTGTCTAGAAAAAATGCTCAAAAAATGGTGCGGAAAAAATAAGAAAATGAGTCAACCATCATGACAGTCTCATCGTGCTGATTCCAATGGCGGAAATGGTTTGAAGAATGGAATCCATATGGATTCAGAACGGTCGAAACAAGAAAAAGTCAACCGGCTATAAATAGTAAGTGGGCCCAACATGACAAGTGTCAATTGGACTGTTGACTTAAACAGGAGATCATAGTGGACCAAAGCTTAGGTGGTGTTTCTGGACGATTCGACCGGCCGATTTTAGATCTGTGAGTTGCAGGTATTTCCTTAAACTCATACCTGTAATTTTTTGCTGAGTTCAGGGGGGTTTGTACGGCCCATGAGGGCGTGGATCGCGGGTTTCCGGGGTGGAATCGCGGTCTTGGATCGCAAGTTCCGGGGATGAATACGCGATCTTGGATCGTGAGTTCGGAGGTTGAACATGCGATCCTGAATCACAAGTTCGACTCCCACAGTCGCAGTCCGAGATCGCCACTCAGATCAGGAAATATGCGATTCGCAATTGTAGCCCTGACAGTCGCGATTTTGGATCACAACTCAAAGCCCGAGAGCTGAGATCTGAGATCGCGGCAAGGGGCCCTAAAGCCGCGATATGGATCGTGCTTTAGGGTTATCCCTTGGGGTGGGAATGGTTATTTATTTGACGTGGGTCTAAAGAGTGTTCATTGTTTGATTGACAGGATGTCGATCGTGCTATGGCGGGAGCAGGAGATCCCCGATGACCTGATGGAGTTCATCCGGGAGGATCGGCATGTTCAGTCGACCTTGGGGTTGTGCGGGCTTCTGAAGTTCGCACAGGTACCTATGATGCATTCAGAAAAGCTATTGCTGAACAGGTTAGTAGGGTTTTGGGACCCAGATATACAGGCGTTCATGGTACAGGGAGAGAGGGTAGATCTCACCCTAACGGATGTCTACTTCTTGACGGGACTGCCCTGTTTGGGCTGGGTGGCAGATACACAGCCACAGGTGTCTGCAGACGTAGACGTAGAGGAGATGTTGGAGCAGTACTATGTTCTGGAGGCTGAAGTGCATAGGAATGCACTTCGTATTGTGGACCTGCAGGAGCTAGCAGTGCGAGCGATCGCGGCGTGTGTGGTTCGGGTGTTGGGGTCTCAGGCGCCTGAGCGGGTGTCAGGGGGCCAGATGTAGTTAGTGGAGTGAGTGTTGGATGGCACATACTTCGCTTGGGGCCAGATGTTCCTCACCTGCATTCAGCGGCAGCTGACCACGGTGAAGGAATCTGGCAAGGGATTCTGCTATGGATCCTTCTTGTGTGCCTTCTTTATGGAGCAGGTACCGACACTGCAGTCGCGGGTTCCGATTAGGGCAGGAGGGCTGAGGGAGCTGCGCATGGTGCGGGTGGCGACAAATGATGCGCCGACGGGGTGGTAGAGAGGTCGACAGATACTTCACGGGGGAGATCTACCTTCAGTGGCTATAGATGTCGTTGACTTTGGACGATTATCCATACAGGTATATGGATTACACAGGAGATCCGGAGGCGCCACAACCTTCAGGGTAGGCATGGGGGCCAGATGGTATGTATTTACCTGTGTGATTGTTTTATGTCAGTTTTTGTACATGTTTAGGGTTGATAGATGTATATGCTGGTACTGACTATGTATGTTTGCAGATGTTGGACCGAGGCCGCCACCAGGACACATAGACCGCAGGGGACATGTGGCTTTACCAGCCCTGCCGGACCGAGGGGAGGTGCATCGACAGGACGCTGAGGGGACTTTGGAGTCCCTACGGGTTCTCTTAGATCGTCTATTGGTTGGGGTGACTGATGAGGGGTGGTGGGACCTGTATCGGGAGGTGATCGAGGACTGCCTCGAGGCTCCACGGGACTTCCGATCGATTGTGATTCGAGTGGCCGTACTGGCGGAGAGGAGTAGGGCGCAGGATCTCGCAGGGGATGAGGAGTGGGGTGAGGAATCGGAGGCGGCCGATACAGGCAGTGATGGCGGGTACGACTCTCATTAGGGAGTATAGAGGACTCCCCCCCCCCCCCCCCCCCCGATGTGTAGGGACACTCAGGGTTTTTTGTAGCGACGGCATGTATTTTATGAGGCTGTGTTATGTATATATTTTTTGTATAGATGGGTACTGAGGTACTCAGGACATGTGTATAACATTGATGGTTATTATATCGATATGTACATGGATGCATTTTTTTCCATTATGATTATTGTACGCACGTGGATGCGCTTGCGGTTTCTTGTATGTGTGTATTGCATGTGGATGCAAATGGTGTATGATGATAGGCACGTGGATGCCCCTTGTTTATTTTGTATGATTTATTTCACATGGATGCAACAGTATGTGTGTAGGATAGGCACGTGGATGCCCCTGTATAGTTGTGTGTTTATGTTATTGCACATGGATGCAAATATTATTTGATGATAGGCACGTGGATGCCCCTCGTTGTAAATGCAGTCTTTTTGGGATTTTTTTTATGTCTTATGATGTGATGATATGGTATGATGATGCATGATGGATGGGTTACATGGTGTGATTTATATGCCAATCTAGGATGTTGTTAGCCATTTGATCTGCGACACTATTCTGAGCTCTTGGTACATGGGTGAATGTTATGGATTCAAACTGCCGGCTGAGCTGTTTTGTGCGCAGGAACTTTCGAAAGAGGCAAGGATCACGCACCTAGTAGCAGTTGTTGAGCTGGGAGACAAGTAGCTGGGAATCAAGGAACACATGAAGGTGACATATGCCCATTTGAAGGGTAGCAGTCAGGAGACCGGTCACAGCATCATACTCTACCTGGTTATTGGTAGCAACGTCTATGCACATTCCATCAAGGTGGATCAACTCATGTGAAGGGGAATATAAGACCCATGCTGCAGAGGCCAGATTTGGAGACCAACGGCTTGCTCCATCGGCGAAGCCAATGTAATGAGGTGGAAGATTGTCCATCTCAAATGTGAGGTTGGTGGAGCCTTTGCAGTAGTCCAGGGGCTACTCCAATGCTCCAGTATTGTTCCTTCTCCTTCTTCCAAGGTGTTTTGGATATGGGCCAAAGGGGTTCTCAAGTGGGAAATTAGCTCCAAGTGGAGAGCTAGGGTTTCAAGAGAATTTTTGGCAGCATAAGGATGGGAGAAATTGTGGATGTGGAATGGGGAGCCTCCATCACCTATTTATAGGTTTTTAGTGGTGGAGTGTTGACCCATGGTTTTTGGCACCATATGGTTTAGGTCAATTGTATAGGGTTTTTGCTTCTTTTTTTCCTCTTTTTCCTCTTTTTTGTACTTTTTATTCCCTTTTTAGAGGGTTTTTGCTATTTTTGGAGAAAATTTAAATTATTTTGGGGGAAACAAGGGGTTTTTTGGCCTTTTGGTGGCTTTTTAATGGTTTTTTAAGGTTTTGGAGGCAAATATGGTAGGAAATATGGACAAATGAGTCATGTAATGAGGGAGATGAGGTAGTGAGCATTTTTTGGGGTTTAACAGCCTCCTTCCATTCTTTCTTTTATGCCGCTTCTTCATAACTGGAAGGTTCTTTGTCCATTATGTCACATAGCAAGGCTACATAGCTGGTATGTGACCTTGTCCTTTTTCTTTCTCTATGTTCTTCCTCTAGAAAACCATACCTCTTTGTATCTTGGATGAGCTCTCTTTCCCATGTTGGTTTCCTCTTGTAAGAGTTCTTCTCACGGGGTGGATCTACAGGCTCTTATGGATCTTCCATCTCACAATCCTCTTATGGAATTGCTTCGTTCATGGTGGTGTCTTGTATTCTGGATACTCTTGGTTCTTCATTGTATTCAACAGGTGGCTTCCTGGATTTGATGTATGTTGAGTCTTCATCAAAGTTCACATCCCTGTTGATGTCAATCTTCTTGAACCTTGGAAAGTAGATTCTATATGCTTTCGAGTTTTCACTGTAACCCACAAATATACCCTTGTTTCCTGAAGGATCTAGCTATGTCTTCTTTTCTCTTGGAATATGTGTGTATAGTGGACAACCAAATATCCCGAGGTGGCTAACTTCTGGTTTCTCACTGGAGAAAGCTTCTTCTGGTGTCTTGTTGTTAAGTATCTTGTGTGGTGTTCTGTTCTGTACATATACAATTGTCCTTGCTGCTTCTGCCCATAGGTGCATAGGAAGATCTTGGTCATGAAGCATTACCCGTGCTGCTTCCATGATTGTTCTATTCTTCCTTTCTGCAACTCCATTCTGTTGTGGATTGTAAGGAGTGGTCAACTCCCTCTTAATCCCTGACACACTGCATAACTTCTTGAAATCTTATGAAGTGAATTCTCCACCATTGTCGGATCTAAAATTCTTGATCTTCTTTTCAGTGTGGTTTTCTATCAAGTCTTTGAATTCCTTGAATTTGCTAAATACTTCATCTTTGTTCTTCAAAAAATAAATCCATCTTCCTAAAGAAATCATCAATGATAGAAACATAATACACATACCCACTCAGAGAATTGGATGACATCGGACCGCATACATCGGAGTGGAAAATTTCCAAGATTCCTCTTGCCTTGCTTTCACTGCTTGGAAATGCCTTCTTTGTGTTCTTTCCTTTTCCACATCCTTTGCAAACACCTTCACAATTTGACTGGATTTCAGGAAGACCTTCTACTACTTTGCTTACAATTGGTAGTGCTCTATAGTGCACATGTGTGATCCGTCTGTGCCAAAGTTCACTTGGATCCATGGATTCATGTACCATGGCTTGTTTAGGTTGTCCCTTCAATTTGTACAATCCTCCCTCTTGCTCTCCAATCACTACTACATCATCTATGGTCTTACCTTTTGGCCACATAAGTACTTGGCCATCCACAAATGAAACTCTCATTCGCTTTGCATCCAAAGATGATATGGAGAGAAGATTCTTCTTGAGTCCAGGTACATATAGAACTTCCTTCATCTTCAAAGACTTCCCAGAGTCTAACTTGTAGGAGGCTTCACCACTTCCTTTTATAGCGTATTGATAGTCATCCCCAAGTTTCACCTTATGAGGTGACTCATGTTTAGATAGGTCCATGAAATATTCTTTAAATCCTATCATGTATTTGGAAGCCCCACTATCAATAAGCCAATCATTACACCCATGTGTAATAGTACTTGTGAGAGCAGAGATTAGAACATACTCTTTGTCACTTGAAGAGTCTTCACTTTCTGCCTTAGTCTTTTTCCTGGGAGGTTCACCATCCTCTGCAGCATGAGCATGATATCTCTTCTTGTTGTTCTTCTTCTTATTGTTGTTGAAGCCTTTTCTTTTCCTAGGACAGTCTCGGGCAAAGTGTCCCTTTTCATCACATGTGAAGCATCTAATGTCAGGGTAATATTTCTTAATGTTCTCCTTTTGATGATGGTGAAAATATCTCTTGTGATGAGGTTGCTCCCTCTTGAAGTTACTTCTCTTGGTGTGTGTTGTGAGAGCTTGGTCTTCACTTCCCATCTTTTCTTCTCGGGCCACAAGTCTAGCTTCTTCTTGTGAGCATTCCTCCCATAGTCTACTGAAAGAAATCAATTTCTTTCTTGCATAAATTCCTTGGATGAAGGAGTCCCATGACCTAGGTAGGCCATTCAAAGTGGTCATCAAAATTTCTCCATTCTACACTAATTCATCCATAGCTTCAATTTGTTCTTTGATTTGAGAGACCCTAGTAACGTAGGATTGGGTGGTCTCTCCATTCTGGATCTTTACACTCTTCAATTGGTTCCACAATGTCATCTTCTGATTTATATTCTTTCCTTCAAACAACTTGGTCAAGGAATCAGACATATCCTTAGGTGTCTTTAGAGAATACACATGTTGTATGAGATGGTCTTTGATAGAATCTGCAATGATTCTCTTGGCCTTGACCAATTTCTTCTTATGTAAGGCCTTAGCCTCATCTCCCTCTGGAACTGGAATCTCTTCACTTATGTAAGTGTCCAATTCATTCTCTTCTAGGATTAACCCAATCCTATACTTCCATGCTCAGAAGTTATCAGCCCCTTCAAGCTTATCCTCAAGCTTGGTGTGGTGAGACATATTAATGAGAAACTCAAATGGAAATAAAATATTTAGGTCTTACCACTTGATTTGCTGAAACTGGATCTGGAGCTGGCTAAGGTTTGACAGAGAAACCCTAAAAATCCATACTTGGAATTTCAAACTTCTGTCCAGAAAGGGAGATGCAATTGACTGAGGCGAGCAAGCTGGTGTGCTCATATTTTGAAAACTCCAAAAATTGACCCCTCAAAAATGATCTGCGAAATTCGGATCTGCAACTTCTGTCAAAATTTGGTTTTCTAGTTTTTTGGATTTTCTAGTCCAAAAGTCAAATTAGGGTTTGACTTTCCTGGAGATTATCCCAACCAAAAAGTTTGATCTTGGTCTCTAAATTTCGATTTTGCTGAGGAGAGCAATCCTATGCTGAGAGCACTCCAAAATTCCACTTATGTCAAAAGCCCTAATTTCCCGCAGCAGTGACAGGCCAAAAACTAAAAATGCTCAGAATCAAACTATGTTTCGACAGACAGATGCGCCATCCTTAGGAGAGTGATCCTAGCCTCCTTCCTTTGATGACCTGTGGAGAGAAACCCAAAAATCAAGAATCCCTAGCTTCCACAACTGCACAATGTCTTCTTCTTAGTTCCGCTCTAATACCATGTTAGAATTTTGATAATTTCATTCAAATATTATCTAGGATCCTACTAAGAGAATAACATGCACAGCATAACAATCATAAACACAAGAGACACCATGTTTTCATCGGGGAAAACCATAAAGGTGAAAATCCCACAACTTCCTAAGAGATAGAATCAGCACCAATACAAAGATCACAAAGATGAAACCCCAAAAGCTAAATGTCTCCAGCAACTACTCCTCCTCCACTTGTGCGCACTCCTCTCTCTCAACTATGCGAGTTGGATGTGTGAGTAAATGAGCAAATAGAGTGGTGAAACCACTCTATTTATACTTTAACTTGACCTGCCTTTTACCCTAACTGGGCCGACCCCTTAGGGGAGTCTAATAACCCTTCAACTTGACTCATATTGGGCCGACCCCTCTAAGGAGTTCTAATAACCCATCAAATATAAGTTATGACACTTACAATATAACTTACGACACTTGCAAATACAAGTTATGACACTTCCAACCAGAGGAATAAGAACATCTCCGTCGGGGATACAATAAAGTACAAATGTAATACATACAATATACAAGTGAATATCTTCCGAATTTGCAAATACATCAACACTCCCTCTTAACTAGAAAGGTATTCTCTTGACACAGGCATCAATACATATAGGCACAAGTCTTCAATACTGGAGCTGGATCATCAACACTGGATCACTGGAGCATCATCATCACTACTGTTGTAGTCCTCATCTCGATCACTGGTGCTATCTCTCAATTCTACTCATCATAGGAAGTTATACATAGCCAACCCTTGCTCATGCTGGATGTAGGCCTAGCCTTCATGTAGGTCTTCATCATTTCTGCGAGCGAGCCATTCGGTGGAATCTCAGGACTGATTATGTGCCGAGCACAACCTGTAAGATATCCATGGCCACGGAGCATAATCTGGATTCTCATGATCATATGGATCATTGTCATATGGATCATCATACGGATGCTCATGATCATACGGATCATCCTCATACGGAGCATCATAAAGATGCTCATGATCATACGGATCATCCTCATACGGAGCATCATATGAATGCTGATGATCATACAGATCATCATCATACGGAGCATCATGCAGATGTTCATGATCATACAAATCATTGCCATATGAAACATCATACGGATGTTCATGATGGAGCATCGTCCGGATGCTCATCACACAGCACTTACATCCACATCCATGGGGAGGACCCGCCTTCCACCAGGCTTGGAAGGGATCTTGCATCTTTGTCTCGTCACTTCCTCCTGGAAGTATCTTCGATCTGAAGAACACCAAGCCTATCTCTGAAGTACTCGAACTTCACCCTGGCTAGTGGCTTGGTCAACACATCTGCTATCTTCTCATCTGGCACAACATACACGAGCTTCACTGCTCCTCTCTGCACCATATCCCTGATATAGTGATACTTGATCTCGATATGCTTCAAATTTTCATGGAACACCGGGTTCTTAGACAACTTCACACAACTCTGGTTGTCACAAAAGATACAAGTAGCATCCAACTGGAGATCAAATAAATCTGACAGTAGCTTCCTTAGCCATACTCCCTCACAAATGGCCGAACAAGCTGTGACATACTCTACTTCAGCTGTACTTAGTGCTACGCAGGGCTGCTTCTTGCTAAACCAAGAGATCACCCCTGATCCCACACTAAAACAGCACCCCGAAGTGCTCTTCCTATCTGCAGCACTACCTTCCCAATCTGAATCAACATAACCCTCCAGGTTAACCTTTTGATTTGCATTATACTTGAGCCCATAGTCAACCGTACCCTTTAGGTCACTCAGAATATGCTTTGCAGCAATCAAGTGAACATGTCTAGGATCTATTAGGAACTGGCTCAATGTGTTCACATCAAAGCAAATATCTAATCTCGTGTTCTTCAGGTACATCAAGGACCCAATCATCTGACGATACATCGTGGCATCAACCGACTCTAATGAGGCATCACTCAATAAATTCAGGTTCGATTCCATAGGTGTGGCCATGGCCTTGCAGTCCATCATCCCAAAACGCTTCAGGAGCTCTACTGCATACTTCCCTTTTCCAAGAAATATTCCATCTACACTCTGCCACACCTCCATGCCTAGAAATTAATTCATCATACCCAAGACCTTCATCTCAAACTCGGCAACAAGCTTCCTCTTCGTATGAGCAATCAACCCATCCTCACCTATCATAAACAGGTCATCTACATACAGTATGAGTATCACTGGATTTCCTTCCTCAACCTTGTAGTAAAGGTTGGAATCCGCTTTACTCTTGGTAAATCCCAAACTAGTCAGGAAGCTATTTATCCTACCATACCACATCCTAGGTGCTTTTTTCAAACCGTACAAGGCCTTCTTCAATTTGCACACATGTGACTCTCTGTCATGTGTCTCAAAACCGAGTGGATTCTCTACATACACTTCTTCTTCGACTACACCATTCAAGAAAGTTGTCTTGACATCCATCTAATGTATCTTCCACTTCATCACTACATCCGGAGCAAGTACTATTCTGATCGAACTGTATCTGGCTACAGGTGCAAAGGTTTCTTCATAATCTATCCCTTCTTTCTGGGAGAAACCACGAGCCACAAACCTTGCCTTGTATTTCTCTATGCTGCCATCTGCATCATGCTTGATCTTGTAGATCCACTTGGAAGTCACAACAAACTTCCCTTCTGGTCTTGGGACCACATCTCATACATCATTCTTCATGATCGACTGGTATTCTTCGACCATGGCCTCCTTCCATTCTTTCTTTTATGTCGCTTCTTCATAACTGGAAGGTTCTTTGTCCATTATGTCACATAGAAAGGCTACATAGCTGGTATGTGACCTTGTCATTTTTCTTTCTCTATGTTCTTCCTCTGGAACACCATACCTCTCTGCATATTGGATGAGCTCTCTTTCCCATGTTGGTTTCCTCTTGTAAGATTTCTTCTCACGGGGTGGATCTACAGGCTCTTGTGGATCTTCCATCTCACAATCCTCTTCTGGAATTGCTTCGTTCATGGTGGTGTCTTGTATTCTGGGTACTCTTGGTTCTTCATTGTATTCAACAGGTGGCTTCCTGGATTTGATGTATGTTGAGTCTTCATCAAAGGTCACATCCCTGCTAATGTCAATCTTCTTGAACCCTGGAAAGTAGATTCTGTATGCTTTCGAGTTTTCACTATAACCCACAAATACACCTTATTTCCTGAAGGATCTAGCTTTGTCCTCTTTTCTCTTGGAATATGTGTGTATACTGGACAGCCAAATATCCTGAGGTGGCTAACTTTTGGTTTCTCACTAGAGAAAGCTTCTTCTGGTGTCTTGTTGTCAAGTATCTTGTGTGGTGTTCTGTTCTGTACATATACAGTTGTCCTTGTTGTTTCTGCCCATAGGTGCATAGGAAGTTCTTGGTCATGAAGCATTTCCCGTGCTGCTTCCATGATTGTTCTATTCTTCCTTTCTGCAACTCCATTATGTTGTAGATTGTAAGGAGTGGTCAACTCCCTATTAATCCCTGACACACTGCATAACTTCTTGAAGTCTTCTGAAGTGAATTCTCCACCATTGTCGGATCTAAAAGTCTTGATCTTCTTTTTAGTGATCTTGCTAAATACTTCATCTTTGTTCTTCAAAAAATAAATCCATGTCTTCTTATAGAAATTATCAATGAAAGAAACATAATATACATACCCACTCAGAGAACTGGATGAAATCAGACCGCATGCATCAGAGTGGATAATTTCCAAGATTCCTTTTGCCTTGCTTTCACTGCTTGGAAATGTCTTCTTTGTGTTCTTTCCTTTTGCACATCCTTTGCAAACACCTTCATGCTTTGACTGGATTTCGGGAATACCTTCTACTACTTTGCTTGCAATTGGTAGTGCTCTATAGTGCACATGTGCAATCCTTCTGTGCCAAAGTTCACTTGGAACCATGGATTCATGTACCATGGCTTGTTCAAGCTGTCCCTTCAATTTGTACAATCCTCCCTCTTGCTCTCCATTCACTACTGCATCATCTATGGTCTTACCTTTTGGCCACATAAGTACTTGGCCATCCACAAATGCAACTCTCATTCCCTTTGCATCTAAATATGATATGGAGAGAAGATTCTTCTTGAGTTCAGGTACATATAGAACTTCCTTCATCTTCAAAGACTTCCTAGAGTCTAACTTATAGGAGGCTTCACCACTTCCTTTTATAGGATATTGATAGTCATCCCCAAGTTTCACCTTATGAGGTGACTCATGTTCAGATAGGTCCATGAAAGATTCTTTAAATCCTCTCATTTGTTTGGAAGCCCCACTGTCAATAAGCCAATCATTACGCCCATGTGTAACAGTGCCTGTGAGAGCAGAGATTAGAACATACTCTTCGTCACTTGAAGAGTCTTCACTTTCTGCCTTAGTCTTTTTCCTGGGAGGTTCATCATCCTCTGCAACATAAGCATGATATCTCTTCTTGTTGTTCTTCTTCTTATTGTTGTTGAAGCCTTTTCTTTTCCTGGGCCAGTCTCGGGCAAAGTGTCCCTTTTCATCACATGTGAAGCATCTAATGTGAGGGTAATCTTTATTAATGTTCTCCTTTTGATGATGGTGATAAGATCTCTTGTGATGAGGTTTCTCCCCCTTGAACTTACTTCTCTTGGTGTATGCTGTGAGAGCTTGGTCTTCACTTCCCATCTTTTCTTCTCAGGCCACAAGTCTAGTTTCTTCTTGTGAGCATTCTTCCCATAGTCTACTGAAAGAAATCAATTTATTTCTTGCACAAATTCTTTGGATAAAGGAGTCCCATGACCTAGGTAGGCCATTCAAAGTGGTCATCACAATTTCTCCATTCTCCACTACTTCATCCACAGCTTCAAGTTGTTTTTTGATTTGAGAGACCCTAGTGAATTAGGATTGGATGGTCTCTCCATTCTAGATCTTTACACTCTTCAATTGGTTCCGCAATGTCATCTTCTGATTTATATTCTTTCCTCAAACAGCTTGGTCAAGGAATCAAACATCTCCTTGGGTGTCTTTAGAGAATACACATGTGGTATGACATGGTCTTTGATAGAATCTGCAATGATTCTCTTGGCCTTGACCAAGTTCTTCTTATGTATGGCCTTAGCCTCATCTCCCTTGGGAACTAGAATCTCTTCAGTCATGTAGGTGTCCAATTCATTCTCTTCTAGGATTAACCCAATCCTATACTTCCATGCTCGGAAGTTATCAGCCCCTTCAAGCTTATCCTCAAGCTTGGTGTGGTGAGACATCTTAATGAGAAACTCAAATGGAAATAAACGATTTAGGTCTTACCACTTGATTTGTTGAAACTGGATCTGGAGCTGGCTAGGGTTTGACAGAGAAACCCTAAAAATCAAAAGTTGGAATTTCAAACTTCTGTTTGGATAGGGAGATGTAATTGACTAAGGCGAGTAGGCTGGTGTGCTCAGATTTTGAAAACTCAAAAAAATGACCTGTGAAATTTGGATCTGCAACTTCTGTCAAAATCTGGTTTTCTAGTTTTTTGGATTTTCTGGTCCAAAAGTCAAATTAGGGTTTGACTTTCCTAGAGATTCATCCAACCAAAAAGTTCGTTCTTGGTCTCTAAATTTCAATTTTGCTGAGGAGAGCAATCCTATGCTGAGAGCACTCCAAAATTCCACTTCTGTCAAAAGCCCTAATTTCCCGCAGCAATGATAGGCCAAAAACTGAAAATGCTCAGAATCAAATTATGTTTCGACAGAAAGATGTGCCTTCCTTAGGAGAGTCAGCCTAGCCTCCTTCCTTTGATGATCTATGAAGAGAAACCCAAAAATCAATAATCCCTAACTTCCGCAGCTGCACATCGTCTTCTTCTTAGTTCCGCTCTGATACCATGTTAGAATTTTGATAATTTCATTCAAATATTATCTAGGATCCTACTAAGAGAGTAACATGCATAGCATAACAATCATAAACACAAGAGACACAATGTTTTCATCGAGGAAAACCATAAAAGTGAAAAACCCCGCAACTTCCTCAGAGATAGAATAAGCACCAATACAAAGATCACAAAGATGAAACCCCAAAAGATAAATGTCTCCAGCAGCTACTCCTCCTCCACTTGTGCGCACTCCTCTCTCTCAACTATGCGAGTTGGATGTATTAGTAAATGAGCAAATAGAGTGGTGCAACCACTCTATTTATACTTTAACTTGACCTGCCTTTTACCCTAACTGGGCTGACCCCTTAGGGGAGTCTAATAACCCTTCCACCCCTCTAAGGAGGTCTAATAACCCATCAAATATAAGTTACGGCACTTACAATATAACTTGCGACACTTGCAAATACAAGTTACGACACTTCTGATCGGAGGAATAAGAACATCTTCATCGAGGATACAATAAAGTACAAATGTAATACATACAATATATAAGTGAATATCTTCCGAAGTTACAAATACCTCAACATTCGTAAGTATTGGAACACCGAGGACGGTGTTATTCTCAGGGGGAGGGGATTGTAATACCCCCATTTTGACCCTTCGGATGTATTGGCGTTTAATGTAAATGTCGTATATATGTGATGTATGATTCCTAGCGTGGAGCTCAAGGCCAAGGTCCCACTAGTGAATGCTCATCCTTGAAGGGTTGGTATTTATGTTGTGTTATCCATGTGCTAGTAAGCCATGGGGAAATTGTAAAATGATGTAAATAATTGTAATGCAAATAAAATACCAAGGGGCTGGCTATGGATGCAACTAAAATGAGGGGGCTATGTGTATCCACTAGGGAGAGGTGAGGGGGTTGTGGGATTGAACCCTAGGGAGCCATATGTCACCTTAGGAACCCCCTTTGACTGTCCTAGCTGTCATTTAATGTTGTTGTAAGAAAGCACTTCATAAATATGCTCATGAGGTTGATGGAGTATGGGAAGCCCCTGAAAATTCGTTAGGCAGGGTATGGGCTCTGTTTTGTTTGTCCCATAAGTCACTCCACCTCTGGGGAGGACGTTGTCCTCATTTCCCATTCCATGGTGGGGGGGGGTAAGCATCATTTTGGAGGGAGGATGCATTCCCATCAGTGGGAGGAACCAGAAATCGTGACTTGGAATGAAGCCATAATTTGCAGAGCCAAAAACACCCAGAAATGTGCGTGGGAAGTGAAATTTATTGGGGAATCCATAGACCCGAACCTTGGGGTGATATTGAGAGGGTTGGATACCCAGAAATATATTAAGAGACCCGGATTTGATATCCGAAAACCCAGTTGCGGGACAAAACCTTTTGACCTCAACCTTGAGGAAGATCCAAGAGCAGATCGCAGTGGGAGAGAGATCGGGGGGGTTAGACTTCATGGTAGAGCCAGCAAGGGCTTATTTAACCTTGGTTTTGAAGTTGGGACCAGCCATACCTACCCAGGTCAGTGCTGAGGAAGGGGGCGCTTGAGGGACTGTGTAGCAGAGAAGGGGACCTTACTTAGGCTGAGAGTGAAAGTGATGGGGGTTCCTAGACTGTCTGAAGCCAATTGGATATGCCTGTAGCTCGGTGGTTGAGCTCATTGGCTTAGGAAAATTATTCCCTGTCTCTCCACTTGCTTGATAGAGTCAGATGTGTGTTGGATGGCCCTAAATGACTATGTCTAAGGCTGTGAGTGAACCTGTTAGTTCCTCCTTAGTGGATATATAACCCCAGCTCGGGGGTGGTCTCTGAGTGCTGAAAGAATACAGGCTGGGCAGATACCTATGTTTGGGTTGGAATGTTGTAT
This sequence comes from Larix kaempferi, assembly GCA_027924585.1. NCBI lineage: Eukaryota > Viridiplantae > Streptophyta > Pinopsida > Pinales > Pinaceae > Larix > Larix kaempferi. Next base: position 49,085,172 of record BSBM01001229.1, read on the forward strand.
TTCATACCCAGTTGCTTGGAGATTTCAATGAAAAGATAAGTGTTCTCCGTGATTTATATCATGTTCATTCTGTGTTCTGGATGCTTAATTGTTCGTGTTAATGGGAATGGAATGATTATCTTAAGTTAGTCAGCATAACACTGTGCGTAGCATGAGAAGAAGAATAATTCCTTGTAGGTTGTTTCATCATTCTGCCCAGGAGAAATGTGTTTATGCATTCCCTTATATGTGTGTGGACAATGTTTCATTCCATTGTGTTTAATTGAGTATGCATTTGCACACCTGTGTTTATATTTATATGAATTTGTTCATTGATGAATAGGGATAAGTCTTGTGAAGGCCTAGACTGCTAATCATGGCCTTGGTGGAGAAACATACACCCCCCCTATTGTGTCCATGTTCTCTCTGTGGGTCGAATGAAGGGAGGGGCATGACAGAGTGGATCAGAGCTCTTTACAGAGTGGTAAAGAGGTATGGATGAGGTTTGGGGCAACATTTTGGTTGGATGAAGGAAAAAGTCAGAGTTCTAAAGTGTGGCAGAGGATCACACCGTTGCATAGAGCTCGCTGAGAGCTTTCCAACGGTACCATGTTTTCCAAAAATGGACTTAGGATGAGGAAGTTATCATCCTGAGAAGTTGGCAGTAACAGGGGCATGTGACCGATTTTCGACTTTCTGAACCTGCATTGTGGAAGTCGGAGGTGTAAATATTCGGAGTTGCACGTTGTGGTTCTGACTTTCTGACTCTCACAAGGCGGATTCTGTATTGCGGAAGTCAGAGGCGTATTTCTTTGACGGTGTATATTTGGTGTTCCGACTTCCAATTCCCGCACTACGAATTGTGGATTGTGAAAGTCAGAGGCGTATTTATTCGACGATGTATATTTGGTGTTCCGACTTTTGACTCCCGCACTGCGGATTGCAGATTGCGGATTTCGGAGGCATATTTCTTCGACGTTGTGTATTTGGAGTTCTAACTTCTGACTCGCGGATTATGGATTGCGGACTAAAGTTGTTGCAGCTGTGTAAAAGTGTAGAGTTGCAGATTCTTTGAAAAGAAAATTAGCGGGTTTTTTCTAGAAGCTCCCCCATCACCTCTAAAGGACACTGAGGGGATCGGGGACATTACAATTATTAAGAAGCTGAATTGAAGTTGTAACATAAAAAAATCCCACAAAATAGTTTAGCATTCTATGCAAAAGGAAGTAATATCATACCTTAACATAAGATAGTGGGCATAATACTTGAAGGTTTTGTGGTCTCTATTCTTAATGCAATTGAAGGTTGACTAGCTCCTCTAACCAGCACTATGCTCCTCCTCTTCAAATCCATCCTACAAGCAGATACGCTACCATTTCTTGTGAAATTTGTGAAGTAACTCTTTTTTAGATTCAACAACTCAATATGTAACTTTATTGTCTTATGCTTGGTCTCAGTCTCCAAGTTGCTAAGGGACCGGTTCTATAGCAATTGCATAGACATATACATCTACCTTTGTTATATGCAACCGATTATGAAACTAGGTGAAGGAGGACCAAGGGACGAATCTATGGCTAGAGGATTTGCATCTGGAACAACAATTGTGGAACACTTCGGCTAGACCATTTGCTTCCTCTATTGTTTTTGGGTCTACTGCATATATATAAAAAAAACCATCGTTGCTTCTCCTGCCTTAGCCTTTGTTGGCTCTGCCTAAGCTACTTTCTTTGCGAGGTACTAGCTCCTCTATGTCAGATGCTTCCTTTGTACCGATACTAGTTGTGCCCCTGCCTTTCCCACGAGGGCACCCTTGCTTCTATCTCTGTAGGTGCTTCTACTCTCTATGTTGCCCCTTTGTAGGTATTCAACTAAATGTAGTCTCTCTGGATAAGGAGCTGATGGATCTGGCTTTCAATATCTACTATGAGCATCAACATCGTGACCACAAAATCCATGATCTGGTGGAACACATTATGGATCTTCACCAAGTCCTCCGCCGCCTATGCTTTATCTGCTCGTGGCTAGACTTGCTTTGCTTCCATAGCTTCTTATGAAATTCGGTTAGTTGGATCAACACTGTAGCTCACTAAAGCATGGATTTTTCTACTCTCGGTATAACAGGGATTGGATTCCACAATGCAGAAGTCGAAGGATGGTTTAGCTTTGCTGTGTCGGAGGAAATTATTTCGTCTGAAAATGATGGATGTCCCAAAAAACTTGAAGGAATCCTCGAAGTTGATGGAGATTCTTGTTATGGTCATGTCCTCTCAGAACGTGCTAAGCCAGTGAGTTCCCATTGATATTTGATAATGGATGGCTTCCTGTCAATTTCGCCAGCTCTACCACTACGACCTGTTTTCAACGGACCGTGTGGATACATCAAGCAGACTGCCATTAATGGCTTGCCGCCTGGCAATGGCATACAATATTTTGTAAGTATTTTCCTCAATCATCTGGAGGATTTAACGCAATACCGAAAACTTCAGCGACCAAGGGGACCATGTCATACCTCCCTGGTCCAGTTCCGAATCTGTCGCTGCAATCCGGAGGAAGGTTCTTGTCATGCATAAGAAAAATTGGTAGCATGGGTAGTGCCATTATGTATGAAGTGCTAAGTGGCAGCGTAGACGTGTTAATTTTCCAATGCACCTGGCATTCAACACGCGGTCTCATTAGGGCTGGATCCAATTTGATTTTGCACACATCTTTATGTGTTCAACTGTCGATGTACCTTTAAATTCTATGACCTTATGTATAATTGAATGCCAATGGAAACAGAATGTTCTTTGTTTATGTGTGTTATAATGTGCAACTCTTGCAAGTTATTTTTATGTTAAGAAGTTCAAGGTTGAAGCAGCGCATATCAATCAACAGGATCAATGAACTTGACCTTTAGAGAGCGCTTATGGTGGCATAGTTGTGCTAATGTGAACACTGCTAGTTTATATTTTTCTACCTAAAAATCCTTGATTATAAAAACATATTTGAAATCCAATAAAGCATCAATTTTCTTTGTGAAATTTATTCCATTTGGACTGACAAAAGTATGGCATACTTACTACTCGACATATTGTTTATTTACAAATTAAAGGCACGTCCCCAATAGGAAAGTTGATGCCTCCATTGTAGTAGCCACTTGCTTATATTTGATCATTTCCTATATTTTTTTATAGGAATGCATTTGCTTCATTGTTTACTTTATGACTTGGATACACAAGAAGTGATAAATTTTGGTATTATTGTTTATTTAAAATTTAACTCCCCATGTAGACTCAACTAGTCTATCTTCAATTTATCTCACATAACATACAATTGAATCACAATTAACTTCCAAATAAGCATTTCATTCACAATGATATACGATTGAATCACCATTATTCTTCGTATAAACATTTCATTCACATTATAATGTTTAAACTCTTGTGAGTGGAGCAACCAACCATATTTGAGTAGATGATAACATCTTGTAATAAAACTTGCTTATGAATGGTACAATAGTTTTTTGCCACTGCAAACAAAACCAAAAAGCAATGGAAAGCAAAAGAAATTGGCATGACCAACCTACATAGAAAATTAAAATACACTGTGTTGATTTGACATAAACAATCTTTATAGGCTATGAAATGAAGAGAATGTTGAGAATGAAATAAGAAGCAATTGATTTGTGTGCAGGTTATGTTAAATTTTCAGTATTAAATTACAATACTATAGGATCTTTGCTGAGAGAATAACATCTACAGTATATCAATGCATGACAATCATAATATGACAAGCATCACAAGCATCACAAGAATCAAAAGCATAGAGACAAGAGACACAGAGTTTCCGTGGGGAAAACCCTAAGGTGAAAAACCCCACAACTTCCTCAGAGATAGAGAGAGCAATGGCTCAACCAAAATACAACCAAATAATACAGAGATAGTCTCCTAGCAGATGATCCTCCTCCTCCTCACTAGTGCGCCACTTTTCAGAGAGAGAGATAGATACTTTTTCGAGTGAGTAAAATAGAGATCTCCTATCTCTATTTATACTCACCTTTTTGCCCAGTGACCTACTGGGGCCGACTTGTCTACTTGAGTACATCCACATTATATTATATATTAATTAGGGCCGACCCCATAAGGTGGTCTAATAACCCATCGGCAAGTACACACACTTGCGACACTTGTCAATCCACATGACGACACTTCCTTATAGAGGAATAACACATCTCTTATAAGGGTACAATAAATATATATATAATACACAGATGAAATACATTCTGAAGTTACATATACATCAACACTCCCTCTTAACTAGGAAGGTATTTCTCGACACAGATCTGCTAGACAAGTCTTCTTCTCTGGATCATCGTCATCGGTGCATCGTCGTCATCATCGTCACTGCTGCTGCTATCTCATCCAATCTCTGTCTCTACTCGTCATAGGAAGTTCTACAGAGCCAGTCCTTTTTCATACTGGATGTAGGCCCACCACCTGCAGGTCTTCGTCATCACTGGCCATACTGTGGAATCCTCAGGACTTTTACGTGCGTCACAAAACCTCGCAAGAGCATCCCAGGCTGTTACGAGCACACAGCTCTACCTATAGGATCTCCCAGGGCAACGAATTACATGTGACCTCACCACAAAACCTCGCAAGAGCATCCCAGGCTGTTACGAGCACACAGCTCTACCTATAGGATCTCCCAGGGCAACGAATTACATGTGGTCATGGCAAAACCTCGCAAGAGCATCCCAGGACTGATTACGGGCACACAGCCCAACCTATCGGATCTCCCAGGGAAACGAATTACATGCCATAGGACAAAACCTCGCAAGAGCATCTGCCAGATATCCCAGGGCAATGAATTACATGCCATAGGAAAAACCTCGCAAGACTATCTGCAGATCTCCCAGGGCAATGAATTACATGTCCTCCCAGAGAAAAACCTCGAAAGAGCATTTGCCAGATGTCCCAGGGCAACGAATTACATGCCATAGGCAAAACCTCGCAAGACCATCTGCAAATCTCCCAGGGAAACGAATTACATGCTCATCTGCACAACCTGATCCACGGCCACAGAGTATCAACCTGATACTCACCATACATCATCCTGATGTATCCATGATCATCCTGATCATCATCACTGCAACGTCCTGCTGCATGTCATCTGGAGCAACATCCTGAAGCTCGTCATCTATGATCATCCTGATCATCACTGCAACATCCTGCTGCATGTCATCTGGAGCAACATCCTGAAGCTCGTCATCTATGATCATCCTGATCATCACTGCAACATCCTGCTGCATGTCATCTGGAGCAACATCCTGAAGCTCGTCATCTATGATCATCCTGATCATCACTGCAACATCCTGCTGCATGTCATCTGGAGCAACATCCTGAAGCTCGTCATCTACGATCATCCTGATCATCAATGCAACATCTTGCTGCATACCAAGTATCTACCTGATACATATCATCATACATGATCCTCCTGATCATCAATGCAACATCCTGCTGCATGCCAAGTATCTACCTGATACATATCATCATACATGATCCTCCTGATCATCAATGCAACATCCTGCTGCATACCAAGTATCTACCTGATACATATCATCATACATGATCCTCCTGATCATCAATGCAACATCCTGCTGCATGCCAAGTATCTACCTGATACATATCATCATACATGATCCTCCTGATCATCAATGTATCCACCTGATACAAATACAAAACATATGATATATATCACCATACATGATCCACCTGATCATACAATGTATCCACCTGATACATATACAGATACATGGTCCAAGCATCCAACATGATGCATATAAAATACATACACATGATCCAACTGATCATATCCAGCATCCAACATGATGCGTACATACATACATAAAATGATCCAACTGATCATATCCAGCATCCAACATGATGCGTACATACATACATAAAATGATCCAACTGATCATATCCAGCATCCAACATGATGCGTACATACATACATAAAATGATCCAACTGATCATATCAAGCAGAAACTAGAACATCATCCTGATGTTCATCATCCAGCGCTTACATCCACAGCCATGTGAAGGATCCTCCTTCCAACATGCTTGGAATGGCTTCAGCAAATGTGTCCATCACTTCTTCCTCGAAGTGTCCTCGATCTGAATAACGCCAAGCCTCTCTCTGAAGTACTCGAACTTCACCCTGGCTAGTGGCTTCGTCAGCACATCTGCAATCTGCTCGTCCGTCGCAACATACAGGAGCTTCACAGCTCCTCTCTGCACCATATCCCTGATATAGTGGTATTTGATCTCTATGTGTTTCGACCTGTCATGAAACACTGGGTTCTCGGACAGCTTCACACAACTCTGGTTATCACAGAAGATACCAGTAGCTTCCAACGGGAGATCAAATAACTCAGACAGTAGCTTCCGTAGCCATACTGCCTCACAACTAGCTGAACAGGCTGCAACATACTCTGCCTCAGCTGTACTCAGTGCTACGCAGGATTGCTTCCTGCTAAACCAAGAGATCACACCTGATCCCATACTGAAGCAACACCCAGATGTGCTCTTCCTATCTGCAGCACTGCCAGCCCAATCTGAATCAACATAACCCTGCAGGTTAAAATTTTGATTCGCCTCATATCTGAGCCCATAATCCACTGTACCCTTCAGGTACCTCAGAACATGCTTTACAGCAACCAGGTGAACACTCCTCAGATCCGTCAGGAACTGGCTCAATGTGTTCACAGCAAAGCAAATATCTGGTCTCGTGTTCGTCAGGTACATCAAGGACCCAATAATCTGACGATACATAGAAACATCAACTGGCTCAGATGAAGTATCACAAAGAAGCTTCAGATTCGATGCCATAGGTGTGGCCATGGCTTTGCAATCCATCATCCCAAATCTCTTCAGGATATCTACTGTGTACTTCCCTTGACCAAGGAAGATCCCACCTGCATTCTGCCACACCTCCATACCTAGGAAATAGTGTATCATTCCCAAATCTTTCATATCGAATTCAGCTGCAAGCTTCCTCTTGGTATCTGCAATCATTCTATCATCTCCTGTCACAAATAGGTCATCCACATATAGTAGTAGAATCACAGGATTCCCTTCCTCAACCTTGTAGTAAAGGTTGGAATCTGCTTTACTCTTGGTAAAGCCCAAACTAGATAGGAAACTGCCCATCCTACCATACCAGGTTCTGGGGGCTTGCTTCAAGCCATACAAGGCTTTCTTCAATCTGCATACATAAGATTCCCTGTCATGTATTTCAAAGCCGAGTGGCTGTTCCACATATACTTCCTCTTCTACTACACCGTTCAGGAAAGCAGTCTTGACATCCATCTGGTGTATCTTCCATTTCATTGCTGCAACCAGGGCAAGTACTGTTCTGATGGAAGTATATCTGGCTACAGGTGCAAAGGTTTCTTCATAGTCTATTCCTTCCTTCTGAGAGAAACCACGAGCTACGAATCTTGCTTTATATTTTTCCACACTGCCATCTGCAGCATGCTTGATTTTGTAGATCCACTTGGAAGTCACAACAGACTTCTCTTTAGGTCTTGGGACAACATCCCAAACATCATTCTTCATAATTGATTGATATTCCTCAACCATAGCATCCTTCCATTCTTTCTTTTCTGTTGCCTCTTCATAACTGGAAGGCTCTTTGTTCATGATGTCACAGAGTAAAGCAACATAACTGGTGTGTGATCTGGTTCTCTTCTTTGCTCTATGTTCTTCTTCTGGAATGCCAAATCTTTCTGCATCATGAATGAGCTCTCTAGCCCATACAGGTTTCCTTTTGTGAGAGTTATCCTCACGGGGTGGATCTACAGGTTCTTGTGGATCTTCAAACTCACGAGAAGTTTCTGGAACTGCTTCAGTCATGGTAGTGTCCTGAAATCTTGTTTCCTTAGGTTCTTCATAAACTTCGGTAGGTGCCTTTCTTGATTTGATGAATGCTGAATTCTCATCAAATGTTACATCCCTGCTGACATCAATCTTCTTGAACCCTGGAAAATATATTCTGTAAGCCTTCGAGCTTTCACTATAACCCACAAAGATGCCCTTCTTTCCTGAAGGATCTAGTTTAGTCCTCTTCTCCTTTGGGACATGAGTGTATACTGGACAACCAAATATTCTGAGGTGGCTGACTTCAGGTTTCTTACCAGAAAAGACTTCTTCTGGTGTCTTGTTGTCCAAAATCTTGTGGGGTGTTCTATTCTGCACATATACAGCTGTTCTAGCTGCTTCTGCCCATAGATGCATAGGAAGATCCTGGTCATGCAACATTGCCCTTGCTGCTTCCATGATAGTTCTGTTCTTCCTTTCTGCAACTCCATTCTGTTGAGGATTATAAGGAGCAGTCAACTCCCTCTTAATCCCGGAATCACTGCAAAGCTTCTTGAAGTCATTTGAGGTGAATTCTCCACCATTGTCAGATCTGAATGTCTTGATTTTCTTGTCAGTTTGATTCTCCATCAAGGTTTTGAATTCCTTGAATTTATCAAATACCTCATCTTTGCACTTCAAGAAGTATACCCAAGTCTTCCTGGAGAAGTCATCAATAAATGATACATAGTAAACATACCCACTTAGGGAACTGGATGACATGGGGCCACATACATCTGAGTGGATGATTTTCAGGATGTCTTTTGCCTTGCTTTCACTGCTTGGGAAAGCCTTCTTAATGTTCTTACCTTTTGCACATCCTTTGCAAACACCTTCATGTTTGGTCTTGATTTCAGGAAGACCTTCTACAGCCTTGCTTGCAATTGGAAGTGCTCTATAGTGCATGTGAGCAAGTCTCCTATGCCAAAGTTCACTGGGCTCCATGGATTCATGTACCATGGCATGTTCAGGTTGACCCTTTAATTTATACAAGCCTCCCTCTTGCTCTCCAATCACTACTGCATCATCAATAGTCTTTCCCTTTGGCCACATTAGAACTTGGCCATCAACAAATGCAACCCTCATACCTTTTGCATCTAAAGCAGAGATGGAGAGTAAGTTTTTCTTGAGCCCAGGTACATAGAGGACTTCCTTCATCTTCAGAGATTTTCCAGAATCTAGGTTGTAAGAGGCTTCACCACTTCCTTTGATTGGGTATTGATAATCATCCCCAAGTTTCACCTTATGGGGTGATTCATGTTCAGAAAGGTTCACAAAATATTCCTTGAACCCAGTCATGTGTTTGGAAGCCCCACTATCAATCAACCAATCATTACAACCATGGGAGATGGTACCAGTGAGTGCAGAGATCAGAACATACTCTTCTTCACTTGATGAATCATCATCACTACTACTTTCTGCCTTAGCCATCTTCTTTGGGGGTTCATCATCTTCAGCAGCATGAGCATGAAACCTTCTTTTGATGGGACCTATTGAGGCGAGAGGGATCCTTCTTGATTTTGCTTCTTTTGGTGTGAGCTGCAAGAGCTTGATCTTCTCCTCCCATCTTTTCCTCACGAGCTATAAGTCTAGCTTCTTCTTGAGAGTATTCTTCCCGAAGTCTACTGAAGGAGATCAACTTCTTCCTTGCACAAATTCCTTGAATAAAGGAATCCCATGACCTGGGTAGGCCATTTAGAGTAGTCATCACCACCTCACCATTCTCCACCATTTCATCTACTGCTTCTAATTGTTCCTTGATCTGAGAGACCCTTGAAAAGTAAGATTGAATGGTTTCTCCATTCTGAAACTTTACTGCTTTCAATTGGTTCCGCAGGGTCATCTTCCGATTTATGTTCTTTCCTTCAAATAGCTTGGTCAAAGATTCAAACATCTCTTTGGGTGTCTTGAGAGAAGACACATGGGGTATAAGATGGTCTTTGATAGAATCAGCAATGATTCTCTTTGCCTTGACCAAGTTCTTCTTGTACAATGCCTTGGCCTCTTCATCCTCTGGGATAGGGATGTCTTCTTTCACATATGAGTCCAACTCATTCTCTTCCAGGATTAGCCCAATCCTATACTTCCAGGCTCGGAAGTTATCAGCCCCTTCAAGCTTATCCTCAAGCTTGGTGTGAAGAGACATCTTTAAGAGTACTTCAAATGGAAATAGAAAAGATTTAGAACTTACCACTTGAAGTGCTGAAAACTGGATCTGGTCCCGGATTAGGGTTTGTCAGAGAAACCCTAAAAATTCAAAATGTGAATTTCAAAATTCCGAAAGGATAGAAAGATGCGCCTTGGAGAGCTGATCAGCCTAGTACATTCAGAATTTGAGATCAGCACAGTCTTGCCCTTCAGAATTGCCTTTTTGTCCTCCCGGGTTCACTGGGGAGAGCCCTAAATTAGGGTTTGAGTTTCCCGGAGATCTACCCAGCCAAAAATCTCGATCCAAAGCTCAAACCTTCGATTTTTGCAAGGAGCTTCCAGCTGTACCTTCAGTTTCCAGAAATTCCTATTTTTGTGGAAACCCTAATTTTTAGGGCCAAAACTGAAAATGCTCGGAACTGAAATCTGATTGGACAAGAAGATGCGCCTTGATGAGTAGATCCAATCTACTATACTGAATTTCAAAAATCTTTGGAGAGAAACCCAATAAACAAGGAATACAAGCTTCCGTCACTGCAAAATGTCTTCTTCTCAGTTAAGCTCTGATACCATGTTAAATTTTCAGTATTAAATTACAATACTATAGGATCTTTGCTGAGAGAATAACATCTACAGTATATCAATGCATGACAATCATAATATGACAAGCATCACAAGCATCACAAGAATCAAAAGCATAGAGACAAGAGACACAGAGTTTCCGTGGGGAAAACCCTAAGGTGAAAAACCCCACAACTTCCTCAAAGATAGAGAGAGCAATGGCTCAACCAAATAATACAGAGATAGTCTCCTAGCAGATGATCCTCCTCCTCCTCACTAGTGCGCCACTTTTTAGAGAGAGAGATAGATACTTTTTCGAGTGAGTAAAATAGAGATCTCCTATCTCTATTTATACTCACCTTTTTGCCCAGTGACCTACTGGGGCCGACTTGTCTACTTGAGTACATCCACATTATATTATATATTAATTAGGGCCGACCCCATAAGGTGGTCTAATAACCCATCGGCAAGTACACACACTTGCGACACTTGTCAATCCACATGACGACACTTCCTTATAGAGGAATAACACATCTCTTATAAGGGTACAATAAATATATATATAATACACAGATGAAATACATTCCGAAGTTACATATACATCAACAGGTTACAGGTCGTTCATCCAAGACGCAAAAAAAAATCATGAACAATAAGCCATTTCAAATATCTGGATTAGGGTTTGATCCATTTCAAATATGTTTTTTTTTTTTTTTTTAACAGAAATGCGAAAATAGATTTGTGTTAAACAGAGGCTAAGATACAAAATTCCCTTCCTTGAAGGGTAAACCATAGCTTGGATATTGAGTGGTCCAGTATTGAAAAATTCAGCTTTTCAGCCCTGACAATTTTTCTTTTTAACTGTTCATATCTACTGCCTTTTATCGAGTAAATCCTGACATATTGATTACATATATAAGCACAAAAAAACATTTAACAAAGCAAAATGGAGGAACGCTTCAACATTCCTGGAATTAAGCAGGTGGGATTCCTTCATGAGTCTGCGAGTCATCTTCCATCAAAGAACTATCTTCACGTTGGTTTCCTAGTTCCGTAGGTTCAGAATGCTTCTCGAATTCATCCCTCAAGTCACTCAAGGACACTTCCAGTTGAGCCAGGCGATCCTCAATCCTTTCATTACCATTTTGCAAGATTTCAAACAACTGCCCCTTCAGAGAAAACATAAATTGTTTGAGGCCTTCGAAGTTGGCATGTTGATAATATTTCATGCCTTTAACATCCTTCTGCAGTTCCTCAAGCTCACCAACATGAACATAGGCATTGGTTTCCACATCCTCAATTCGCAACTCCATCCGGATAATGTCTTGACCGATGAGTCTGCTCTCATCCAAAGCAGTCTTAGAAACTTCAAAAGCATTGCGAGCATTCTTCTTGATGTCCTGATGGACCGCCTTAATTTCCCGAAGCTCCTTCACCATGTTCTCCATATTCATCCTCATGTAAGTTGTGGTAGACCAGGGAAGAGTTCACAGGCCAGCCGTGAAAACCCCACCGTCGCAAGTGAGAGCTTCAATACCCAACACCACCAAATGAAATGCAGTACCAACTCCGTGTAAAGGATCGTGCGAAAGAGGACCTCAAGAATTCGACATTATTTCACATGCTTCCATATTATCGCCACACCAACCTTCTTTAATGCGAGGAGAGGCTCGAGAGCGGTCTTTAAAGCTCAAACTGTGGTGGACACCACTTGTCCAAGAAAGGAGAGGGGAGCTTTGCATGCACACCCCCATTAGGTAGTTAGAGGTTAAAAGCATGGAGACCATTTGGTGTGGGGAGGGTCGTGATTCAAAACTATAATCCCTTCTTTTAACTTTGCACCTTGGTTAGCCATGGTGTCAGCCTCCACATTGTTGTGCCTTAGGATGTGAAAGAACTGAATCCGAGAGATGTCGCTAATGGTTGAGACAATTCGTTTTTGAATTCTATTCATATGCTTATCATGGTATCTTTGGATATTTATCATTTTATGTATTACAATCTTGGAGTCTCCGAGGATGCAGTAATGGTCTATATGAAGGGAGATCACTGTTTCAACCCCTTGGAGGAGAGCCACCCATTCAGTTTGATTGTTTGTTCTCCTTCCTAGTCCCCATGCATATTGAAATAAATTTTTACCTCCGGGATTGTAAACGACCCCTCCCGCACCTACCACCCCTGCAAATATGTTTTCTTTATACAAATAGAAACAAAAATCATTAAAATTGAGTGATTTGAATGCATTTTATCAATGACACAACTTCTTGTTTGACCTTCCAATACTGTAACAAAAACATGAAAATCTTATTAGAGAGCACCCATTATTAACGCTTCTTATTACAATGCATCCATGATCAACACTTGCTTATAACAAGTTTTTAGTGTTTGCATATATACGTTGCAATGCAACGCTTCTTATTACAATGCATCCCTTATTAACACTTGCTTATGACAAGTTTTTAATGTCAACAAGTATGCATTGCAACACAACCTTGTTTTCAAGTTGTGTGTTGTATGTGTACATATACTTAAAAGTTAATAAAAAATCCTCATCCTTGTGTATTTTACTTTAATTAGTTACGTTAATTAATTGATGGAACATGTAAATAAAAATATAAAAATTCTTACATTCCATAAAAGTAATGAAGATGAGTCCAAAGTAGCTATAACCTCTATTACTAACATGTTAGAAGATGATTCCAAAGTAGTTATAACCTCTATTACTAACTTGTTAGGTAGATTGTGATTATATGCGTTTAGCTCAACCTGTCCCCGTACTTTGTAGATTGTGTGTGGTAGAAATCATAACCTCTTTCATAAATAAAACATTTGAAAGAACATTATATCGACTTTGATGTTACGTTCATTCCATTTAGTTCCATTCATAAATTTAGTACCGTTTATCTTCCCACATAAAGCAAGGGAATCCCATAGAGTAGAAAAATATTATCTACAACACGTATATGTCTCCTATATTATTATTATTTTAGTAATGCCAAGAGCCAATGACTATCAAGAGTTAATGATTGAATCTTTACATTAAAAAACAAAAACATCTACTTTTAACTATCAACATACGATATAAAATGAAAGGGTTGATTATTTTAATCCATTGTTTGAATTAGTAAACTAGAAAAAATATTGTGATTGTACTTTGACTAAGCCTTATGTGTTAGTTAAGGAAATTAAAAGGTGTTGGTGATCCTTCTCCCACTATGTATCGTGTAATATTTGTTAATTTAAAGTGTAAACTTTAGCTTTGTTTATATAAATTTATTATTTTTTGTTATAAACAAAATTAATGTGATTAATCCAAATAAAACAAAAAAAGACCAAGGTCAATGTGTACCCTATGTAACACCCTTGTTCCGCTCAAATGCCCATTGTTATTTTGATTAAACATTTGTTACAATGCTCACTGTGAATATGTTTGTTATTTGTTTTTTTTTTCTATTTTATTGTGTAAAATATTTTAAAAAATTATCTCTAACGAAATAATATATATATTTTATTTAAAAATAATATTTTTTTATTCAGTTGTATATATTTAAAATCTATGTAATTTATAATATTTTTATGATAGATATTTTTTTATTGCTAGATCACGTCTAAAGTTAATTTGGCCTAACACGAGTGTTTGTGGGATGGAGTGTTATCCCCCTATTTAGGTTTCATTTCCCTTAGTGACATGTTGAGTTCATATTGAATATATTGTTGACTTGGCCTTATGCCTTGAAAAATCTAGGGTTTACCCTGGGTACCATCCTTGAAATGAGGGGAAGTGATAGGGTATTTGCCCTAGAGTATTTACCCAAAAAAGAAAGAGAAAAAGGTACCATCCTTGAAATGATTGGAAGTGCCAAAGGGTTTGCCCTGAGATATTTTTCTCGGAAAAAGAAGAAGGTGTCGTCCTTGAAATGAGGAAAGTGCTTGGGGGTTTTCCTTGAGATATTTACCTAGTTTTGAAACTATGAATGTCGAGGATTAAAAGCACTTCCTCTTAGATTTCCCTGTGTACACGCACATAAGATCTTAGTTTCAAAATTTTTGTTACAATATGAACTTGCCCAGCCTTCTATCTCATCAAAATTATAGTAATTTAGGAATGCTCATCTCCAAGATTTTTAAGCACATAAATAACTCTAAAGCAAACCAAGTAGTTCCTTACTTTTCTTTCTTAAGGTCTGATGGACCAAAATTGGTCTAAGCGGACGTTAACCATCATCATCATTATCATCGTCGTCGTCCTCGTCCTCGTCGTCGTCATCATCATCATCATCATCGTCATCATCATCATCATTCCAATTTAATATAAACATATACTTGTAACACCCCTATTCATTAATGGATGTTGTTAACTATTATCATCTAACTAATTATTGTTACAACATTATTTGTGATTTCATGATTATGCATATAAAATTTATTTGCTTTCTAACAATAGAGTTTTGATGTTTCTAAGTACAATATCCATAGTTCCATTTCTAATTCTCTCAATTTATCTTGCAACCATAAATATTAATAATAATAATAAACGATTTTTAAGGTCACAGCCAAGCTAGACACCAATTTGGTGTATGGGACCTCCTTGTTTGTGGGACAAGGGATCCCCCTCCGTACAACTATTTGATTGCTAAAGTCTGCGGAGGTGTACATACCTTACCCCCCTCAGAATTTGAACCTATGACCTCCTAGGAGGAAATACATGTACTTAACTATTAGGCACACTCAAGTTGTACAACATAATCAATTGTAAAAATTTTAGCAATGTAATTGAAACAACTTAATCCAAGCAAGTGATGGTAAAACACCTCTAAAAACTATTTGATCTTGTAGTCTAATTCCTTAGTAGTCCAGCTCTTGATAGTCCTTTAGTAGTCTGTAACTCCTTAGCAGCTTGTGGAATCAATAAGTGTTTCCTAAAATTGGATTAATCCTCCCAACTAACTAGCACTTTATCCAACTATCTAGCTCTAGGAAACTTGTGGGTTTCCTAGCCATCTGTGCTCGTGTCTCTAACAACAACAATAATGACTAGTAACTTTGTAGAACCCTTTAGAAAAATTCCCAAGTTCCAAGTTCAAAGCTCAAGGTTCAACAATTCATTTCTCCCCCACTCAATTTTTTCCCTTCATAACCTTAATTCCCTTCAAATATTGAATCCCTAATCCTTCTCCCAAACTTTCCTTTACCCCTTCCCCCACAACCTTCCTAGCCTTGGGAGAAGAGTCCTAGGAATGTCACAAAATAATAAAATAATACCTCACCTACCCACCATTAATAATACTACTCACCTACCCACCATTAATAATACTAACATTTCCCTAGGTAGATCAAATCAAATTCAATCCTCAATAAGATTTATGAAATTAGTCTTTTAATGAAGTGAAATTAAATCCTAAATGAAATACAATTTCATTCTATAATAAATGTAAATTAATTCTAAATGAAAGGCAAATTAATCCAAATGAAAGTTAAATTACAAGCATACAAAATGTAACCTCCTGCAACACTCTTCATTCATCAACCATTAATGATAATATTTTAATAGCTAAAACATTTTTAGAACAATACTAGTGTATGTGTGTAGGGTATGTACGTGTATCTAGCAGAAACATAGCTTACGCGTATTCTATATTAACAATCACTACCTCCAATGCATAGTTCCTATATGCTCACAACCAACCATGCAAGACAATAAATTAAGTAAACACAACATTTGGTAATCTTACTAACTAATCCACAATAGCGTATTATGAATTGGCATCACACAAAGATGATCATAAATTAATTAAGCAATCATTTAAACACATAAGGAACCAAGTAAGGAATCTAGTTGGCATATCTAATCCCCAAACAACATCCTTAACTAATCTGAATCACTCTTTCTCCCTAACCTACTTCCATCTTCCACATCCTATCATTTCCTCTACTGGAATATGCTAGAGCCTCATCTATATTGACCTAAGCCTAGATATAACTCGTAATTGGAAGTGTTGACTATATCGACCTAAATTTTCCAATACGAAACTGGTCATCCCTATCGCACATCTTGGGGAGCGTGGATTAACATGACCCTCCCACAACTCCAAGTTTCAGAGTAACATTTGTAATACCCCCACCCCTCCTAATGGAACTAGGGTCAACACCCTATTATTAACCATACTATGTTGTTGTTATTGTTCCTAGAGCCACGCCATCAAATGACCAGTTTGGGCAACCATTTTTCTTGTAAAAGGTGCACTATCCCATTCATCATAGCAATGTATCAAACCAATAATTAAATCATGAACTGATGCTTCATACTATACCATTTCTCTTTGATTGGAAATGACATCATGGTCCTTTAGTAGTATTGTTATCCCTAAAGTTTGCACCAGATTGCTAGGGCACCTTAGTGTTATAGCATAATTTTCCACCTTGTGAGCATCAGCATTGATTGGCCTTCATGATCCATTTCATTGACTCAGATTCATCATTTTGTCCTCCAGGAACACACAATTCCTTATTTTTGTTCCTGTACGCTAGCTATTCCACTATAGCCAGCGTACACGCGGGTTGTTCCACTATAGCCCGCGGACACCAAGTAAAATGGTAAAAATCATTGGAAAATTACTTTTTAGTCCCAAAAAGCGGTCTCAAGGTGACCTTTGGCCCTCCATATGCCCCAAAACATCTCGATGTGTCTTGTCACTTACCTTTGGAAGGCTATATATTAAACTCTTATGGTGTATGGAAGGGAGGAGAAAGAGAGAGCAAGATAACTCTAGTGGATTTTTGCCATGACTTGAGTCTACACTGATTGATCCTTGTTGTTGTGAACTCCTTATGTTCACCTACCAAACTCCTTTCATAGTTTGAGTTTGCAATTGCATGGGGGATTGAAGTGGTGGAGGCACAAGTGGAGAAACCCAGTTCTTGGTTCAGATTGGTTGCCAGCAAGAGGTCGTACATTGTACTTCTTGTTATTCATTAATGGAAATACTCATTTTCTCGTCCAATTGATGTTGTGAATATTGTTAAATTACATTGGGTTATATTTGCTTATGATATCATGGATCATGCTATTGATTATGCTAATGTATTTCACATGTTATATGCACTTGCTTGTACTTGTTGTTGAGACTAATCTGCAGGTTCAAGTGTAGAAGTTGAAAGCTCAATGGGGATCTACTTCGAACATCCAATTGAAGGTTGGTCTTTTCTCCATTATCTTAGCATTGTCACTTATATAGCATTGCATTGGGAATTGAGTTATTTTCCGGTAGTCAGTTGTTTGTTGTGGTCTACCCCAAGCCATAGGAAGTTTTCTCCGTAACACTTAGTTGTTGTAATGGTTTAGGTTTAGGTCTATCTCAAGTAGGTCATATAGGTGATTTATTTGGAATTGAATATCAAGCACATACTAGTTCCGATAATCAATACACCATAGTTTCACAGACATGCATTTCGAGGAATTAAACTTCCTATCAATAGTAAACATAGGAATTAGAAGAAAGATGCAAATGTAAAAGTTAACCAACAACTCAACTCATACATCTAAAAGGCAGGTATTCGAACTCGGAACAATGTCCTAAATCAAAATCAAGATATTTAAACACAGATTACAAGTCACAAGAAATTCACAATAAAGACTTATTGCAATTAGATTTGCAACTAGCCTAACAATAAATGCAATGCAAACATTATCTCTGCTTTCAAATAAGAAGAGGCAAATAAAATTTAAGAAATACACGGTCTAACCCACAAAATCATAGATCTTTGAGCATGAAGTATTGTTGATATTAAAACTGTATGTACAATACACAATTTACATTCTGGACTCAACCTTCTATAACTTTGCCATTCGAACCCCTTCTCTCCCAAAGGGAAGAAGAACCACCTCTTCATTCATAATTCTTACTTAATTAAAAATTACAATGCTTAATTGAAAGTAACCAATTCAAGCTGAGATCCTCAACAAAGGGATCTAATCCTAATCTATAACACAAAATCAGGATCTGATCTCCATGTCGATTTAATGAGGTGGCTGATTAACTGGGTGTTTTTTTAGGATATCGAAATTTGCGAAATCTGCAAAGATCTACCTCATAGATCCACCCGTAGCTCCTAAACCATTCACTTTTTCGAGAAACTATCCGTGTTGCACATAATTAGGCCCATTCTGCAAAACCCAAGTTTTAGTTTTTTGAGATTCATCTTTGTTTGGTCGAAAAATGTGCTGGAAGATGACCTGCAAAACAATCATGTACAGGAAATTATGTAGTGTTTTTGTAGATTTTGTGTGATAGGCACTACAAAATTTATGAATTTCCTGTAGCGTTATTGTAACTTGCATCCAAACTTAAGTTGATTTTTCAGTAGCTTTTTAGCTTCAAAACAACATAAATTTGCCGTAGAAACATGTCTTGTATCAAAATTTGGTAGCATTCATGAAATGACCATATAAAACCCTTTTATGCCCCGACCATTAAATCTATAGTGTAGTCTATCAAACTTGTAACACTACTTATTCCAGTAGATTCAACCTGTTATTTGCTTGGCTTCACGCATAAATGGAACCAACTTGCCTCTTTGAACTTGTTTTCACAATCAAGGTAAGCCTCAAGAAGTTTTGCTCCCTCCGATTCATAACGAACTACGTGGCCTCCTTAGTGCAAATTTATACTTCTGTAGTTTGGAGGTTGTGTAGGCTCTACTATAGAATCATTGCTTCCGTGTTTTGGAGAATAGGTGAACTTTGTTGCAGAATACTACTTCAAAAACTTTGGTTAACACAACAAACATTTTGAATAGAAACTGGAAGAGATACGCAGAAACGAGTTACCCTATAGTGAACTGATATGATCACCAATCCTATGGAAACTTATCATTTCACGTTGTTTACCTGCATGATTATGCGATATTTGGATGCCCTTTGAAGTATGCTTGATTTGACATAAGGTCGATCTCATCGGTCATCACTTACCGACACATTTGAAATTCTATAGCACCTTTATAACATGGCAGTTAGGTTTGCGCTACCGAAATTGTTGGAATTTAGTAGCGCACTCTTTAATACAAATGACTCATTTCGCTACAAAATGTCAAGGCTTTCAATAATGAACGAGTCAAACCTCTCATTGAATTTTGTAATCCTGCAGAGGGTCATGCTATGCAAAATGCTCTATAATAAGTCTGTGTAACCCTTTAAAATCCTATTTACCAAGAACTTATTGAAACAAATAAAATCCAAACAAAGCATTAATAACACACAATGAATAGATCAAGCAATAATCTAGATAAGGTTTGCAGATTATGGAGCTTGAAAAAGGGCTACCAAAACTAGTTTAGGCTTAGGAGAATGAAATTTTTGAATAGCAGGTTTTGGTGCTAACAAGTACCATAAAGTATACGACTATCACTTCGCCCATTTAACCTTTAGGTTAGTTTACTAAAACACAATATCATACATAAATGTATCACTTTTTTCAAGTGATTGCCGAGTTACCAATCGATAAATGATGCAAACAAGCTAATTTATTTATCATGTGCATGGCACACATTTATTTATTCAAATATAATTCAAATTGGTATCCACATAATGCTATAAACAATAAACTTATACATAACTTCCTCATATGATATGTCCAAAAATATAGCTACATTGATCAAAATAAATTAAACAAATAATAAGAAAAAAAGACAAAATAAGCTATAGTGTAGTTTAGCGACATCAAGTGAAGCACTTAAAATTCGCATAAATAGCAAGCCAAGAAACTAGACCTATTAACTTCCTACTTGCAACTCATAATACTCAACCACTTAAACTAACCCACCAAACTTAAAAAATGTTAATTAAATTATACAAACAACCTTAATATTTCTTCACTTTAAAAATCTTCTAAATCACATTCGTTATTCCAAACACATTTTCTTTCAATCCAAACTGAAAATCACATTCATTGTTACAAACACATCTTTCAATCCAAAGTGGCTATGAACAATTATGCATATTTTCATAATAAATATGATTTGACCGATGCCAACATTTAATATTTAATATGTTACCATCCTTGATCGACAATCTCTCATTAAAAATGCCAATAAAGATTTGAAATGGATGTTCTTTATTTCTCACAAGTTGCAAGGACTTCTTTGTCACAACATCATACAACGATTTTTAATAATCTTCATAATTTTTAGGTGCACTTTAGGATAATATTCTCGCCACAAGTGAGATGGAAACCAGCACCACATTTTTGGTCAGTTGTAGCACAATCAAAACAACCGTGTGTTTTTTTGTTGTTCTTGAACTTCCAGTGTAAATACCTTTTAACCTTCTTTGATAATGGCTTGGGATTTTTATAAATATGGAATAGTTTCCAAAAACTGAAGAAAGCATGCTTTTCATCTGGAACATAGTTTTGAAATATACAAGCGTTTCTCGATTTCCATATTGTCCACGCAACCATACTTGGGAGATTCTTTAGATGAACAAACTGTTGATTCCACCTCCTATAAAAACCATCAAATTAAGAGTTCGACAGCGTCACAAAGATATTTAGAGCACTACAAATAATATTCCAAAGCTTTTTGGAGAAGTTGCAATGAAAAAACAAATGATCAACAGATTCTTCATTATTTTTACACAGAATGAAATATTGGGGCCTATCTTCCCTCTGCATTGTAGATTATCCCACGTTAGTATCTTATTATTGAAGCAAATCCAAAGGAAACATTGAATTTTAACAGACAACTTCCACTTCCATAATGGCCCATACCGCCATGCCCTGTCACCCTGATGATTTCCTTCTGTAATTGTTTGATATGCATAGCTTGTTGTTACCTACCCAGAGATCATATTTTTTGACCAAATTAATGAATCGTTTTCCTCATTCAGTTGGATTCCATTTAATTGAAGCATATTTATATAATGGTTCCATTCATTGGCCCATCTGCCAGCCAGACCCCAATCCTTAATCGTCAACCAATACAAAGGATCAGGAATAAGAAACTTGGACCTTTTGAATTGGTTTAGTGCAAGTAAACCATACTCATTAAATAAGTTTCTTAGATCACTGGACAATTTATAGCTTGTTTCCATCCCCACAATGGGATCAATTTCGACTACAATGTCTTCACCATTTCCAAACTGCCAAGATAGGAATCTACAAATCCAAGGAATAACATTCATGAAACCTTTCCAGATATATGAATCATTATGATAGCTTCCAGAAGGATCCATGAACCATTTGTATATATCCATTTTGATATATTTAACATGCAATAATCTTGACCATAAACTGTCCCCCATAAGACCCCTCCAACAAATCTTAAGAAGTAAAGTAGAATTGAACCAGAATATCTGTTTAATGTTCCATCCACCCCAATTCTTTGGAAGGGATAAGGATTCCCAGTTTTTCAGGTGGTAGTGACCTCCATCGCCATTACCGGACCATAAGAACCTGAACATCAAACTTCTTAGATTATGCAATACTTTATATGGTAATTTTGCTAACATCGCATAGTATACCGGAAGGCTACATAAAACAGACTTCAATAACACGAGTCTACCACCCAATGAAAGGAACCTCATACACCAGATATTAATTTTCTTTTCAAACCTATGAATCAGCCACCTCCAATCGTTTGTACCATAGTTTTTAGGTTTTATATGATAACCTAAATATTTGAAACCATCATCTAGAATAGAACATTTATATGGCAGAATGTTCAGAAGTTGATTGTCCAATGTGTTCTCCGCCTAGTTGATAACAAGTGTCGATTTGTTCATATTAAATTGCATCCCCATGGCATTATAGAAGGTGTTAATGAATGCCGAGAGAGTTTTCTATTCCTCCAATACTGCCAACCCAAAAAGGATATCATCATCGACGAAAAGAATATGAGAAATGGATAGAGACTTACCAAAAGAGATTCCTTTGATTTTACCTTCATTTTTTGCATTGTTTATCAATCTACTGAGTCCATTTATCACCGGCAAAAACAATATGGGGACAATGGGAATCCCTGTCTTAAGCCCCTATAAATTTTGAAGAATTTGGTTGGATTTCCATTTATTAAGACAGAGAAGTTGGTAGTATGAACACATACCATAATCCATCTGACAACCATCCATAGTAAGCCAATTTGAAGTAGAACAAACTAAAGGAAATCCCAATTGACCTGATCATAGGATTTTACAAGATCGATGTTGAGAATTAGAGCTTTTTGTTTTCTGATTTTGATCGAATGAGCTACTTCTTGTGTGATGCCCACAACATCCAAAATTTGTCTGTTGTCTAAAAAACCAAATTGTTCTCGCGATAAGCACTCAAAAAGTTTCAGTTTGATTCTATTTGCAATTATCTTTGCAACAAGCTTATAGACCAAATTACACAGTGCAATAGGACAAAACTCATTAAAAGACAGGTTTGTTGGATTTTCGTATAAGAGTTTAAAAATTCGCATTCAAACCACCCGACATCCAACCCTCCGATCTCGAAAATTCAACCATTTAAAGAAGAAATAATACTTTTTATTAAGTTGTATATATTTAAAATCTATGTAATTTATAATATTTTTATGATGGAATTTATTTATTGCTAAATCACATCCAAAGTTAATTTGGCCTATCACTAGTGCTTGTGGGATGGAGTGTTATCCCCCCCTACTTAGGTTTCATTTCTCTTAGTGACATGCTGAGTTCATATTGAATATATTGTTGACTTGGGATTATGCCTTGAAAAATATAGGGTTTACCTTGGGTACCATCCTTGAAATGAGGGGAAGTGCCAGGTATTTTCCCTGGAATATTTACTTGAAAAAGAAAAAGGTACCATCCTTAAAATGATTGGAAGTGCCTAAGGGTTTGCTCTGAGATATTTTTCCTAGAAAAAGGAAGAAGGTGTCATCCTTGAAATGAGGAAAGTGCTTGGGGGTTTTCCCTGAGATATTTACCTAGGAAAAAAAAACCTCTCATTCCTAGTTTTGAAACTATGAGTGTTGAGGATGAAAAGCACTTCCTCTTAGATTTCCCTGTGTACACCCACATAAGATCTTAGTTTCAAAATTTTTGTTACAATATGAACTTGCCCAACCTTCTATCTCATCAAAATTATAGTAATTTAGGAATGCTCATCTCCAAGCATTTTGAGCACATAAATAAAACTCTAAAGCAAACCAAGTAGTTCCTTACTTTTCTTTCTTAAGGTCGGATGGACCAAAATTGGTCTAAGTGGGCGTTAGCCATCATCATCATTATCATCGTCGTCATTGTCGTCATCGTCATCATCACCATCACCATCACCATCACCGCCATCGTCGTCATCATCATCATCATCATCATCATCATCATAATCATCATTCCAATTTAATATAAACACATACTTGTAACACCCCTATTCATTAATGAATGTTGTTAACTATTATCATCTAACTAATTATTGTTACAACATTATTTGTGATTTCATATTATGCATATAAAATTTATTTGCTTTCTAACAACAGAGTTTCTAAGTTTCTAAGTACAATATCCATAGTTCCATTTCTAATTCTCTCAATTTATCTTACAACCATAAATAATAATAATAATAATAAACGATTTTTAAGGTCACAGCCAAGCCAAACACCAATTTGGTGTATGGTACCTCCTTGTTTGTGGGACAAGGGATCCCCCTCCATGCAGCTATTTGACTAGCAAAGTCTATGGAGGTGTACATACCTTACCCCCCTCCAAATTTGAACCTATGACCTCCTAGGAGGAAACACATGTACTTAACTATTAGGTCCACTCAAGTTGTACAGCATAATCAATTATACAAATTTTAGCAATGTAATTGAAACAACTTAATCCAAGAAAGCGATGGTAAACACCTCTAAAAACTATTTGATCTATAGTCTAATTCCTTAGTAGTCCATATCTTGATAGTCCTTTAGTAGTATGTAACTCCTTAGCAGCTTGTGGAATCAATAAGTGTTTCCTAAACTTGGATTAATCCTCCCAACCAACTAGTACTTTATCCAACTATCTAGCTCTAGGAAACTTGTGGGTTTCCTAGCCCTCTATGCTTGTATCTCTGACAACGACAATAATAACCGATAACTTTGTAAAACCCTTCAGAAAAATTCCCAAGCTCAAAGTTCAAAGCTCAAGGTTCAACAATTCATTTCTCCCCCACTCAATTTTTCCCCTTCATAACCTTAATTCCCTTCATATATTCAACCCCTAATCCTTCTCCCAAACTTTCCTTTACCTCTTCCCCCACAACCTTCATAGCCTTGGGAGAAGAATCCTAGGAAGGTCACAAAATAATAAAATAATACCTCACCTACCCACCATTAATAATACTAACATTTCCCTAGTTAGATCAAATCAAATCCAATCCTCAATAAGATTTACGAAATCAGTCTTTTAATGAAGTGAAATTAAATCCTAAATGAAATACAATTTCATCCTATAATAAATGTAAATTAATTCTAAATGAAAGGCAAATTAATCCAAATGAAAGTTAAACTACAAGCATACAAAATGTAACCTCTTGCAACACTCTTCATGCATCAACCATTAATGATAATATTTTAATAGCTAAAACATTTTTAGAACAATACTAGTGTATGTGTGTAGGGTATGTACGTGTAGCTAGAAGGAACATAGCTTACGCGTATACTATATTAACAATCACTACCTCCAATGCATAGTTCCTATATGCTCACAACCAACCATGCAAGACAATAAATTAAGTAAACACAACATTTGGTAATCTTACTAACTAATCCACAATAGCTTATTATGAATTGGCATCACACAAAGATGATCATAATTTAATTAAGCAATCATTTAAACACATAAGGAACCAAGTAAGGAATCTAGTTAGCATATCTAATCCCCAAACAACATCCTTAACTACTCTGAATCACTCTTTCTCCCTAACCTACTTACATCTTCCACATCCTATCATTTCCTCTACTGGAATATGCTAGAGCATCATCTATATTGACCTAAGCCTAGATATAACTCGTAATTGGAAGTGTTGACTATATCGACCTAACTTTTCCAATACGAAACTGGTCATCCCTATCACACATCTTGGGGAGAGTGGCTTAACATGACCTTCCCACAACTCCAAGTTTCAGAGTAATAGTTGTAATACCCCCACCCCTCCTTATGGAACTAGGGTCAACACCCTATTATTAACCATACTATGTTGTTGTTATTGTTCTTAGAGCCACGCCATCAAATGATCAGTTTGGGCAACCATTTTTCTTGTAAAAGGTGCACTAGCCCATTCGTCATAGCAATGTATCAAACCAATAATTAAATCATGAACTGATGCTTCATACTATTCCATTTATCTTTCATTGGCAATGACATCATGGTCCTTTAGTACTTTTATCCCTAAAGTTTGCACCAAACTCCTATGGCACAAAGCTAGGGCACCTCAGTTGTTGTAATGGTTTAGGTTTAGGTCTGTCTCAAGTAGGTCATATAGGTGAGTTGTTTGGAATTGAATATCAGGCACATACTAGTTCCGATAAGTAATACAGCATAGTTTCATAGGCATGCATTTCGAGGAATTAAACTTTCTATCAATAGTAAACATAGGAATTAGAAGAAAGATGCAAATGTAAAAGTTAAACAATAACTCAACTCATACATCTACAAGGCAGGTATTCGAACTCGGAACAATGTCCTAAATCAAAATCAAGATATTTAAACACAGATTACAAGTCACAAGAAATTCACAATAAAGACTTATTGCAATTAGATTTGCAACTAGCTCAACAATAAATGCAATGCAAACATGATCTTTGCTTTCAAATAAGAAGAGGCAAACACAATTTAAGACATGCATGGTCTAACCCACGGGATCATAGATCTATGAGCATGAAGTATTGTAGATATTAAAATTGTCTGTTGTAATGTCCCCACCTGCTGACCACTGCTAGGCAAGGAACATACTACCAATCGATGGGGCTCTTTAATCAAAATTCAGCCCACTCATTTCATTAAAAGAAATAAGATATGAATGTGCAGATGCAACACAAGAAAATTATGCACAGCGGAAACAACAACATTCACACACTCTTCATATGCATTCACATATCAATAATCAGTCATTAATTAAACATTGCAGGAGTAATTACATAGGCTGAAACACTTATCTCCATTGCAATTGCCCCAAGCAACTAGCTATGTCGCTGCAACGTTCCACCCAGCCATAGGCTCTTCGACAGCTTATACTGAGTCCATCCGAAGGCCACCCCCGAGTTGGGCATGATTCTCACAAGGAAAAAGGGGACATTCACGCTCCCACACAGTCCATTAACCAATTCGTTTTAGCCAAGCCAGTCCAACTGGGTTTATCAAGCTACAATTGAACCCTGGAGGCTTACACTCAAACTCAAGCCATGGATACCCATACCCAACACACTTTTCATTCACACAGTAAACACAAACAGGGGCAGGGATACTCATTTTAAACAATGGGAATTACAAATAAAATGGCCATGGGTTTTCCCAGAAACGTTCCCAACAAAAACGGATTGTGGGATGAGGCAAACAACCCCCAGGAGGAAATACGATTTCCTTCCCCAATATCTTCGCCTTCAGCAGCCCAAAACGGTCTCTATTGGACCCCCATTCGTTTTCCCCTCTTCCCCACTGGTATACCACATAGAAATACGCCCTTCTCTGTTGGGGAAATGAAGAAAACGTTTTTCCACATACCTGGAAAACGCCCCGGTAGTTCTGAACTCGTGTGGGAGGAAGATTGGTCATGGATTATGGCTTAGGGAGCAATTTCGTGGCTCTCTTCTTGCCCAAAAAGACCCACACGTTTTTCCATGAAGGGTGGCTTGCCCATACCCTATTTTGGACAGCCATACCTTCCCATTCCCAGGGCAATAACTTCCCCAACCAACTCTTGGGAGAAATCAATGGTTGGGTACAAAAGTCAACATGGGTAGTTGAGGGTTTGATGGGTTCCCTCATTGACACTTGGCTTGACTCTATTGGCTCAAGGGTTTGAATGTTTTCCCTCCCAATTCCTTGTGAAATCATGCCCCATCTCTTTGTTGCATTGCATAGCTAGTTGTGGGTATTTTTATTAAAATGCATATTACATGATATTTGAATTTCCAATGTGCATTGCTAGCACGCAACCCGTATGCATCACTAAATCGATGGCGGGGCCTTGGCTTTGAGCTCCTCACCATGATTTCACAACAATATTACATCATTTATAATGTAAATGCCATGGGGCCAAACTGGGGACATTACATTCCCCTCCCCTTGGAATAACACCGTCCTCGGTGTTTCAACACTTCGGACTATATACCCACTTTACACATGATTCATAATTCATAGATGGTGGCAGGTCTGTCCTGCAATTCGTCTCTTTACTTTTGACCTTTCACGATCAAGTCCCATAGCTTCCACAAGTTCCTCCTGCTAGCTTTGGTCTTCCAGCTCTACAGGTGGGCATTGCTCCAGAGCAATCCCTTCCGTTTGTTTATCTTCCAGCTGATCTACAAGTCTGGAATTTCATGGATGCCATCTTTCTTGTTGTCCCGGCAACTATCTGTGAGACTTATCATGGCAATTCCTGTTAGGACAAGCATAACACAATAATAAAATTAGTCAATTATTTTTCCTAATTGACTTGGAACGTCCATGCTTTATTCATGGGACTTCCATACTTTCATGCATTCCCAACATACACATGAATTCATTCATATTCATCCTTTCACAGGAAAATTTACTATTTCAGCATTCACATTTCATCTCAAGGAATTCAGCACAATCTATTTTCAGCCATGATATGCACTCAACAATCTTTTGTTTCTAAGATGCGTTAGTCAAAAAAGGAAAGAGAAGAGTAAGAGTTTTCCCCTCTTAATCTGGTTCCAATCCGAAGCCACACCATCACTGGTGGTTCCATGCTCCTTGGCCTCTTTCCACTTCAATGTGAATGCTTGACTTGCCCTTTCTTGGCTATGACACTTTAGTGTCTAAGGTCTGTCTAATGGCTTTCAACCAGGGAACCCTTCCCCATTTTCGCTTACAGAACCTTTGGCTGCTAGGACCCACACAGTTCCACTAGCACCATCTTTCATTACTGCTCATATTGAGCTCTTTTAGGACAGTCATATGCCCACATGCATCCTTCAGATGCTTTCATAGTCCTTGCTTCCAGCAATACCTACACTCAAACATTGAGTCAATTCACATGTTTAGTGTATTTTCATAGTGTTTATATGCAAATGAGAAATTTAAGAAATCATAATTAACTCATACGTATCTTCATAAGCAAGAGTTGCAAGATAACCAAATACTTATCTTTATTGGATGTCTTCACTTTATCCTACAGGATCCTTCTTCGCTTTCCAAGCATTGGATTTCCCGTGGATACAACAATGAATGTTGGGCTAGCACGCAGGCTACTCCACCACCATTCGAATAGGCAAGGCCAGGCCAGTATGCTGACCGGTTTTATCCATTGTTTAAGGGAATGTTTGGTCAGCACATCAGCTGCTCCACAACATCGAGTGGTTAATGTTCCCACCAATTATTCTCTGAATTTACCAAGAATTTTATAGCTCCAACCAGTTACTCTCTGGCTTTAACAAGTATTTATAGCTCTTTCAGGGTTCTTGTTTCTTGTAATGGCCAAGGTTTCCAACAAGAAACAACAGTGTATTAGCTTGGTTGCAATAAGACTTGGATCTGAAATCCTCCTTATTCAAAACAAGAATTAAATGAAAATGAATACTTATCTGTATTGTGCGTTTCCTCGCTACTCCACAGGTTTCCTTCTCTGCTTTACAAGCCTTGGATCACCTGTGGGGTGGATGCTTGGCCAGCACACATGCTGCTCCACCACATCATCTGAATAGGCAATGCCAAGCCAGTGCGCCGACTGGGTTTATCAGGCATCCCAAAAATCAGTATGCTAAGCCAGTACGCCGACTGGGTTTATCAAGCATTTCGAAACCAGTATGCTAAGCCAGTACGCCGACTGGGTTTATCAAGCATACAATAACCATTTCCAAGCCAGTTCTTCGACTGGGTTTGTCAGGAAATATCACCCAAATAACCAGTACCTCCACAACATGCAAATATCCAATGCCAAGCCAGTACACCGACTGGGTTTGTCAGGCATTAATTTAACAACATGCCAAGCCAGTACACCGATTGGGTTTATCAGGCATCCAACAACCTTTCGCCACAACTCCCAAATAACCAATGCCAAGCCAGTACGCCGACTGGGTTTATCAGGCATACAACAACCATTGCCGAGCCAGTACATCGACTGGGTTTCTCAGGCAATAAGAACAACATAATATGATTACGTGGCTCCCTCTCTTGTGCAACTAGTGGTTCCCTCCAGGAACTCCATAGGTGACTCACTTGACTGCAGGCTAGCATGGCCCCACAATACCCACTCACACTACACAAGGATGATACCCCTTTTCTGCAACACAGCTCCCCAGGCCTATCCATCCCTTCTAGTGTCCTTTAGTGTGAGCGTAGAAAGGTTACCACTGCCCATACAGTCCTCTTGAGCACCCTTTCTTCACTTTGCCTCTTTCGTGCAACACCAAGTTGCATTTGTGTAAGCTGTTAGCACAAGAAGGATAAGCAGGCTCATCAGTATTGTTGCCCAAAAATTGTAATCATATTTCATATCATTCGCTATCAAGTATTGAAACACCAGGAATGCGTCCATTCCCTTAGGGTGTAGTCAATATTGAAAACCCTATCATGACCCAGCACCAGAAAAGGTGTGCACCCCCTTTCCGATGTGCGCCATGTAGGCCCTAATCATACTCAAGCAGTCTGTAATGATATAAATAAGATAGAGCATGCTAGTAATTTAGACATGAATGTTCTTGTCTAGGGTCACAGAATACTCATTCATTTTGCAGATGTGTCTCTCATGCCTTCTGGCATAGCTTTACCATCTCACTTTCATGGTTTACCGTCATGCGGTTTGGCCGAGACATTATCAATGGCGTTTCACCCGAAACCCATTTCCAAAGCATGGGATCCTTCCCATCTAGTTTGGCTTCTGCAGGCCATCACACATGGTCTTCTTGCAATGTGTCATCCTAGCACACCTTATCAATAGCCAAACAGTCAGCAACATTTAGCAATCAACTTCAAATATGATTGTTTCATAACCGATCAATAACATTAATAATTAAATTCAACATGAATTTTACAATTCTGTCTCCTACAGAAATTGATTGCTTAACAATGAGGCTCTCCTCATATTGTTTGGCTCTTGTAAGTGGTATCACTCTGCCCATTATGGTTTCACCCTTGCTACCATACCTGAACAGCCACATACAGCATGTCCTCCCGACACAATTCTATACAAGCCAAACAGTCATTAGCAATTATTAGCAAAATTTCAAATCCGAAACATTTACAAATCTGAGTTTTACAACTGTCAGAACTTAGAGCTCTCAACCATGAGATTCCTTCTCATAATCTCTAGATCAAACTTTAAAATCCGTTTCTCACAGAAAATTGATTTGCAATTGTGATATTATTCTCATAGTCATATCATTCATACAACTCTGTCCTTCCACAGAGCATTCTAGCAGCCCATCGATCATGATTGGGCTCTTCATGCACTTACTATTCTGCATTAATAACAGCCCATGATATGATCCTAGAATTATCATCATCAATTCATCATTTCATTCATTATTTATTTTGCAATAACATATGCATCATCCCTATGCATTCCTACAATGTAGCACAATATTTATAAGATCTCTTAATGCACATCTACTCAATGCTACTTTGCATTGTTTCATGAGTACTATGCATTCAAGCATATTATGATCGAAACATGACTATCTCATATAACTTGCACTACCATAATCAGGACCACCAGTCCTCACTTGCTTTGGTTATCAAGCACATAACCAACATACACATGGCATGATATAAATTCATATGAATGCATTGAGATTTCTAAATAGTCATAGGGTGTAAGGACCATTCCCTTCACTTACCCACACCTTACCAAGCTGGGTAGGTTAACAGTCCCAATATCACATGCAATTTAACTCAACATAACTCAAACATAGT
The DNA here is from genome assembly GCA_027924585.1 of Larix kaempferi. Lineage (NCBI taxonomy): Eukaryota > Viridiplantae > Streptophyta > Pinopsida > Pinales > Pinaceae > Larix > Larix kaempferi. Next base: position 49,116,849 of record BSBM01001229.1, read on the forward strand.
TGAAGAGATCTTAACTCAAACATAGTTGAAGAGATCTTACCAAATCCCCTTTCAACATTCATGCAATTTGGCATCAATACTCATTACCTGCATGGTTATCATTAACATCGCCTGATGTCACCTGATCCGTTGGCCTCTTACCAAGGCTGCTAAGTCCTTTTCCAACTTTATGGTCATAGATTTGTTGCACCATCCTTTCTGCATAAGGTTGTTGGCTTCGTGCAACAACATCCTCAGCACATTTAACCATGCCCTTTGTTATCTTTGGTCCTACAACCAATACCGACATCAATAGTGATTATCAACCACAATATTCTCCATCAGTGGTTGATTGCATATACAGACTTCATTACTCTACCAATATACAATATCCTATTTATGCACAAGCATTTCCATATGCATTATGCACTGTTTGTTAAGATGCCATCTAGTGCATATACATCTATGTAATCCTTTACATTTTTAACATTGTTATGCCATACGTCAATTTCATAATTATAAGTATGATAACAAACAGAGGTTTAAGAAAATCTTCCCTTTTCGATTCCCCATCGTAACATGGAATTCCTCTTCCATATCATGCAATTGTAGAAATTGCCCATATTGACAACAAAATTTGTTTGTCAAGACCGCCGCTGGCACTCTTCTGCACTAAATATCCATGATAGATGTAGACCTCATTCAAACTCTGTTCATGTATCATTGTTCCCTACTGGACAAGCTTTCCAATGCCTGTCCTCATGCTCCATTCTGACATCAGGTGCGGAAACTGCATCTCTTCAAAAATGACAACTTTTACTACAATTCTGCCCATTTTGCACAGCTGCATTTTGGTCCAGAATGCCAACTTTAGGCACCTGTGGAAGAAAATCTATGAGGAATCATAGAAACTTATCTATCGGGCGAAGTTATTCCATATAACAAGGAACACTCAGCAATTCACGGATTTCAATTCCGATGCACCATTCATCTTCTATGAATTTCTGGATTTTGCTACTTCTCATTTTTTCACATTTTTCCAAAATTCCAAATTTTGGGCCAAAAACGGCTATCTCCCAAACGGTGCATTTCTGGAAAATCTTCGTCTAACGGAAGTTGTCCGTCTTAATGAGAATATGAAATGTCTAGTTCAGTAAAATTTATGATTCCCACATCTAGGGTCACTTTTACTGCCCACAAGCTTTTCAAAATCCCGAAAAAGTGGCCCGGAACAGTGCTTTTTGGCCTTCTTGCTCACCCCGACTCCACATCCCTTGGATTTTGGCTCCAAGATTCGGAACTTAACATTGTGCCTGCTTCATGACTGCCTCGTATCAATTTCAGCTCAAACCGGCCTTCTGTCAAGCCTCGGGACTCTGTCCTTCAGAAGTCACTATTATCCAATTTCTGTCAAATCGGGGTGTAATGGGCTAGGGGTCTTCATTGGTCTTTTCATGGCCCTCGCCAATGGCCTCCGAGCCCCACAGGAATCATCGCATTCTGAGTTCGGATGCTCCTGCTATCCAAAAATCGAGTTTTAGTCACTTTACTCTTTTTTTTTTTTAAATTTTTATTTTATTTTTTTTTTTATTTTATTTTTATTTTTTCGGTTCGGGCGCGCGGGCCGGTTCTCCGAACGCTTCCGCAATGCGGAGCAGTTCGGCGAACGCTTCCGCAATGGCGGAGCGATTCGCTGAACTCTCCCGCACTACGGAGCCATTCGGCGAATGCTCCCGCAACTGCGGAGCCATTCGGCGAAGGCTTCCGTTGCGGAGCCATTCGGCGAATGCTCCCGCAACTGCGGAGCCATTCGGCGAATGCTCCCGCAACTGCGGAGCCATTCGGCGAAGGCTTCCGTTGCGGAGCCATTCGGCGAATGCTCCCGCAACTGCGGAGCCATTCGGTGAATGCTCCCGCAACTGCGGAGCCATTCGGCGAATGCTACCGCAACTGCGGAGCCATTCGGCGAAGGCTTCCGTTGCGGAGCCATTCGGCGAATGCTCCCGCAATTGCGGAGCCATTCGGCGAAGGCTTCCGCCGTTTCGGAAGACTTTCCCGAAGCCTCCCGCGATTTCGGAGTCCTTCGCGGAATCCTTCCGCTGTTTCGGAAAGCTTTCTCGAACCCTTCCGCAATTTCGGAACCGTTCGCGGAATCCTTCCGCAGTTTCGGAAGACTTTCCCGAACTCTTCCGCAGTTTCGGAACCGTTCGCAGTTTCGGAAGACTTTCCCGAACTCCTTCCGAAACAAACTTTAAACAAAATTTTCGAAGACACTTAGAAAAATTTTCTTCTTTTCGGAGCATTTTGCCGATTTTTTTTTTTTTTTTTTTTTTTTTTTTTTTTTTTTTTTTTTTTTTTTTTTTTTTTTTTTTTTTTTTTTTCGCGTTGCGGGACAACTCGCGGAATCCTTCCGCAAATTTCGGAAGAGAATTCCTTCCGCAATTTCGGAAGGGAATTCCTTCCGCAAATTTCGGGCGACTTCCCGAACTCTTCCGCGTTGCGGAAAAAAACTCGCGGAATGCTTCCGCAGTTTTGGAGCAATTCGCCGAATGCTTCCGCAACTGCGGAAGTCATTCGGGAATTCTTTCCGAAACAGACTTAAACGGATTTTCAAAAACACTTAGGAAATTTTAACAAACAGAGATCATTATTTTTGCAACAACACAGTATTCCAAGAAACGAAAATTGCACTTCTTTAAGCATGAAACAACAATTCAAAACAGTATAAGATGGCAGAGGTTGCCCATGTTCCTTTCTCTATTTCATAGAATGCACTCAATGCAATCAAATGCAAGCAATTTGCAAAAATCCCCAACAGTGATGCGATCTTAAGGTTTTTCTAATGCATTTTTGTTTCAAATACGAAATGCATGTACACACACAATGACTTAAATTTCTGTGAAGGGCCCAACAGTCGTAGTGTTGAACCTAGGGCTCTGATACCACAATGTAATGTCCCCACCTGCTGACCACTGCTAGGCAAGGAACATACTACCAATCGATGGGGCTCTTTAATCAAAATTCAGCCCACTCATTTCATTAAAAGAAATAAGATATGAATGTGCAGATGCAACACAAGAAAATTATGCATAGCGGAAACAACAACATTCACACACTCTTCATATGCATTCACATATCAATAATCAGTCATTAATTAAACATTGCAGGAGTAATTACATAGGCTGAAACACTTATCTCCATTGCAATTGCCCCAAGCAACTAGCTATGTCGCTGCAACGTTCCACCCAGCCATAGGCTCTTCGACAGCTTATACTGAGTCCATCCGAAGGCCACCCCCGAGCTGGGCATGATTCTCACAAGGAAAAAGGGGACATTCACGCTCCCACACAGTCCATTAACCAATTCGTTTTAGCCAAGCCAGTCCAACTGGGTTTATCAAGCTACAATTGAACCCTGGAGGCTTACACTCAAACTCAAGCCATGAATACCCATACCCAACACACTTTTCATTCACACAGTAAACACAAACAGGGGCAGGGATACTCATTTTAAACAATGGGAATTACAAATAAAATGGCCATGGGTTTTCCCAGAAACGTTCCCAACAAAAACGGATTGTGGGATGAGGCAAACAACCCCCAGGAGGAAATACGATTTCCTTCCCCAATATCTTCGCCTTCAGCAGCCCAAAACGGTCTCTATTGGACCCCCATTCGTTTTCCCCTCTTCCCCACTGGTATACCACACAGAAATACGCCCTTCTCTGTTGGGGAAATGAAGAAAACGTTTTTCCACATACCTGGAAAACGCCCCGGTAGTTCTGAACTCGTGTGGGAGGAAGATTGGTCATGGATTATGGCTTAGGGAGCAATTTCGTGGCTCTCTTCTTGCCCAAAAAGACCCACACGTTTTTCCATGAAGGGTGGCTTGCCCATACCCGATTTTGGACAGCCATACCTTCCCATTCCCAAGGCAATAACTTCCCCAACCAACTCTTGGGAGAAATCAATGGTTGGGTACAAAAGTCAACATGGGTAGTTGAGGGTTTGATGGGTTCCCTCATTGACACTTGGCTTGACTCTATTGGCTCAAGGGTTTGAATGTTTTCCCTCCCAATTCCTTGTGAAATCATGCCCCATCTCTTTGTTGCATTGCATAGCTAGTTGTGGGTATTTTTATTAAAATGCATATTACATGATATTTGAATTTCCAATGTGCATTGCTAGCACGCAACCCGTATGCATCACTAAATCGATGGCGGGGCCTTGGCTTTGAGCTCCTCACCATGATTTCACAACAATATTACATCATTTATAATGTAAATGCCATGGGGCCAAACTGGGGACATTACATCTGTACAATACACAATTTACATTATGGACTCAACCTTCTATAACTCTGCCATTCAAACCCCTTCTCTCCCAAAAGGAAGAAGAGCCACCTCTTCATTCACAATTCTTACTTAAATAAAAATTACATTGCTTATATGAAAGTAACCAATTCAAGCTGAGATCCTAAACAAAGGGATCTAATCCTAATCTATAGCACAAAATCAGGATTTGATCTCCATGTCGATTTAATGAGGTGGCTGATTGACTGGGCGATTTTTTAGGAAATCGAAATTTGTGAAATCTGCAAAGATCTACCTCAAAGATCCACCCATATCTCCTAAACCATTCACTTTTTTCAGGAAACTGTCTGGGTTGCACATTATTAGGCCCATTATGCAAAACCCAAGTTTTAGTTTTTTGAGATTCATCTTCGTTTGGTTGAAAAATGTGTTGGAAGATGACCTGCAAAATAGTCATGTACAGGAAATTCTGTAGTGTTTTTGCAGATTTTGTGTGACAGGCGTTACATAATTTCTGTATTTCCTGTAGCGGTCTTGTAACTTGTGTCCAAACTTAAGTTGATTTTCAATAGCTTTTCAACTTCAAAACAACATAGATTTATTGTATCAAATTTGTAGCATTCATGAAATGACCATATACAACCCTTTTATGCCTTGACCATTAAATATGTAGTTTAGTCTATCAAACTTGTAACACTACTTATGCCAATAGATTCAACCTATTATTTGCTTGGCTTCACGCATAAATGGAACCAACTTGCCTCTCTGAACTTGTTGTCACAATCAGGGTAAGCGTCAAGAAGTTTTTCTCCCTCCAGTTCATAACGAACTATGTGGCCTCCTTAGTGCAAAGTTATATTTCTATAGTTTGGAGGTTGTGTAGGCTCTACTATAGAATCATTGCTTATGTGTTTTGGAGAATAGGTGAACTTTGTTGTAGAATACTACTTCAAAAACCTTGGTTAACACAATGAACATTTTGAATAGAAACTGGAAGAGATATGCAGAAATGACTCACCCTATAGCAAGCTGATATGGTCACCAATCCTGTGGAAACCTATCATTTCACGTTGTTTACCTACATGATTATGCAATATTTGGATGGCCTTTGAAGTATGTTTGATTTGACAGAAGGTCGATCTCATTGGTCATCACTTACATACACATTTGACATTCTATAGCACCTTTATAACATGGAACTCAGGTTTGCACTACCGAAACTGTTGGAATTTAGTAGTGCACCCTTAATACAAATGACTCATTTCGCTATAGAATGTCAAGGATTTCAATAATGAACGAGTCAAACCTCTCATTGAATTATGTAATCCTGCAGAGGGTCATGCTATGCAAAATGCTCTATAATAAGACTATGTAACCCTTTAAAATCCTATTTACTAAGAACTTATTGAAACAAAGAAAATCCAAGCAAAGCATTAATAGCACACAATGAATAGATCAAGCAATAATCTAGACAAGGTTTGCAGATTACGGAGCTTGTAAAAGGGCTACCAAAACTAGTTTAGGCTTAGGAGAATGAAGAAAATTTTTGAATAACAAGTTTTGGTGCTAACAAATAACATAAAGTATACAACTATCACTTCACAAATTTAATATTTAGGTTAGTTTACTAAAACACAATATCATACATAACTGTATCACCTTTTTCAAGTGATTGCCGAGTTACCAATCGATAAACAATGCAAACAAGCTAATTTATTTATCATGTGCATGGCACACATTTATTCATTCAAATATAATTCAAATTGGTATCCACATAATGGTATAAACAATAAAATTATACATAACTTTTGCATATAATATGTCCAAAAGTATAGCTACATTGATCAAAATAAATTAAACAAATAATAAGAAAAAATACAAAATAAGCTATAGTGTAGTTTAGCGACAAATAGGTAATGGTAAGATCTTAAGAGTAGGAGAAGACACGTGGTTTGCAAGTGGGTCTAATAGTAATCTTCTTGTTCCAATGATTCAACATCTCAGATCGCAAGGCCTTTACAGGCTTCATCATGTGGCAAACTGTAGGATGTCTACTTCCTTTGTTCAAAGTTGGTATTCAGCAGAGGCTCTTGAGTTTCGAGGGGAACAAGCTATAATTTGGACATGTTTCATCAATCTTTTAAAGATTCATCATATCCATTTAACAGCTGAGGCAGATCAGCTGGTTTGGGGTATTGATCTGTTTGGTAAGTATTCTCCAAAAAGAGGTTATGAAAGCTTGGTTGATCAGGGGGATGCAGATATTAGTTGGTGGTGGCGGCCTATATGGAAGTTAAATTGCCCACCAAAGAAAAAAATGTTAACCTGGTTTTTTCTCAATGGGAAAGCCTTTTCATGGGATCAATTACAATGTCGAGGACGGGAAGGACTAGGAAGGTGTGCGCTTTGCAGATTGGCCGAAGAAACTAACCTTCACCTTTCAGTTTCATGCCCTTTCTTGATTCAAGTTTGGAAAGAATTAGAGGTGTTACTAAAACATATGTTTGTTTGGGAGGGCACTTCAGCGCAAGTTTGTTTACTGAATTGGCTCTCCGATCAAAGAAATGAAAATTACAAAAGCCTGCCTCTTATCATTCTGTGGCAGAGACGGACCGCTAGAAAGTCTTCTATTTTTGAATATGTGAATCCAGGTCCTCCACGTACAGCCAGATTAGCCGCGGCTATCTTTTCACATTTTGCTCAAGGTGGAAAATTAAAAGTTATCAGACCTTCAGCTTCGGTAGCAATAAATCTTGAGGAGCCTTGGTCTTTCTTTGATGGTGATTCGAATCATAACAGAGCTGGGGCAGGGGGCCTTCTTTTTATAAACCAGAATTTATCTTTTAAGTTCCAAGTAGGTTTAGGGGTGGGTTTGAATAACTTTGCTAAGCTTAACGTGTTACATCTTTTGCTAAAACTAGCAAAAAAGGAAGATGTAAAGTGCCTGCAAGTCTTTGGTGGTTCATAGCTTGTTATAGACTAGGAAAATGATCGCAAGGTCCATCACAACCTAGGGTTAAGACCAATATTAGCTGAGATTAAGACTCTCAAAGCAGACATGGAATCGATCTCCTTTTATCACATTCCTCGGGAAAATAACGCAGAAGCCGATATACAATCCAAAGTGGGTTTGGACTTGAGAAGTGGTCAATGGATCATCGAAAGGGTGATCGATGGAAGCTTTTCTGGTATCCAACATGTTACTCTATGGGATCTAGTCATCAAGAGGTTCTGAGCTTATTAGTTCTACAAGTCTCGAGTTTTTGATTCCATAGTTTTGATCATCTTTTGATAGCATCAAAGAGTGAAGCAGTTGGATTACAGGTTTTTATTTTGATTTTGCTTGAAGTGCCAAGTCATGCAGATATTTTGTATTGATTTAATGATTCTAAGCAGGCTTTGCGTTTATCTACTGACTTTTGTGGACAGTAGATCAGACTCAATTAAATGAACAATACTTTGTTTTTTGTGTGGCTACGGTTTAGCTAGTCTTTGTAGAATGTAACCTTTGTTTTTTGATAAATAAAAGGTTATGAGTTTTGTTCTAGGGAAAAAAGTGACATCGAATGAAGCACTTAAAATTCACATAAATAACAAACCAAGAAACTAAACCTCTTAACTTCCTACTTACAACTCATAATACTCAACCACTTAAACTATCCCACCAAACTTAAAAAATGTTAATTAAATTATACAAACAACCTTAATATTTCTTTACTTTAAAAATCTTCTAAATCACATTAATTATTCCAAACCCATTCTCTTTCAATCCAAACTGAAAATCACATTCATTGTTCCAAACACATCTTTCAATTCAAAGTGGATATGAAATATTATACATATTTTTATACTAAATATGATTTGACCGATGCCAACATTTAATATTTAATATGTTACAACCCTTCATCGACAATCTCTCATTAAAAATGCCAATGAAGATTTGAAATGAATGTTCTTTATTTCTCACAAGTTGCAACTTGCAAGGACTTCTTTGTCACAACATCCTACAACGATTTTTAATAATCTTCATAATTTTTAGGTGCACTTCTTTGTCACAACATCATACAACGATTTTTAATATCTTCATAATTTTTAGGTGCACATGTAACTCAATAGAGTGGGATAGTGAAATCTCTATGACCCATCTTTTAATGAGAGTCACTCATTATGAAGGGAGGGTTATTTATGCAAATTTTTTGGTAAGCATATGGTATGTGCAACATAGTTATATAGTTATAGTTTTTTTTTTTTTTTTTCATTCATTTTGTTTATATATTTTCTATTTAAAGAAAGTAATATTTATGATTTTATATTTATCATATTATATATAAGATCAATATAGATTTATTTTTAAACCTGGATTTATTAAGCATCGAGAAGGATCTAATTTTTTGAGGTGTAATTTGTTTTTAATCTTAAATTCAAGAAAGTTGATTCCTCTCTTGCTTGATAGATCCGAGTTTAAGTTTTTTATTTATAGACAGACATGGATGCTTTTAATTACTCTTTTATAAATTTTTATTTTATGAGCGACATGGATTTTTTAATTACTTTTTTTATTTTTTGTAATGTTATGTTATGTTATACGTGATAACACCTCCCCCCATACTGGACTGTAGAGCACCTCGCTCCTCTCAGTGCAATAATCAAACTTTTAGAGAGAATTTAGTTTGTAAATATTTTATTGGTAAACATATTCAATATAATTGTAATAAGTGGAATGCCAAATATTTTATATTTTGATAATGTAAATAAAAATAGTTTAAACATTTTAAGTTTTGATTTTTGATTTTTTTTCAATGTTTTTACTTAAAAATCTGATTTCAATTAAAGATAAGAGTTACTAAAATTGTACAATTCTATTATAAGATATTTAAAAGTATTAAATCTATTTTTATAAAAAAAATAAAAATTTTAAAAAATGAAAATTTGACTAAAAATTAAATATATTTTAGGAAGAAAAATTCAAATATAAAAAATTTAAACAACTTCAAATAAATATGTTAAATTCACAAACAAAATTAAAATTTTCTATTCTCAAATTTTAATTATATATATATATCTCTAGATGAAATCACTCTAAATTAATGTACATGTGGTAAAGGAGTCCATTTTTGAAAATCCGAAGGTTGATAAATTAATTTTAAAGGGAAGGTCCCTATCTTTGGTGAGTCACACATCTTACTTTCTTAGTGTGCTTTGTTATATTTATATATAATATATAAAAAAACATAGAAGAAAACAAAAGAAACCAAACAAAACGTGGATGATAAAGTCAGGTTGCCACAATTATGGTCGGTGGCTTATACGATTTGTTTCTATTTCTAAACCACTTTGGCATAATATTTGGAGTTATTAGTGGGTTTGGTAAACCCCAAAAACCAAATCAAAAGTTTTGTAAAATCCACCTCGGGGTCCTTACACATAGCTTATCCTAAAGTTCGTTTGCATAATTATACTTTTGATTGTCAATTCTTGTGGTAGCTAGGGCAGGTTTACGTGGTGTGAAAATCTTTATCGGTTATAAAATGGAGCGCAATTATAATAATTTTGGTAAATGATTTTTATACTGTTACATTTAGATACATGGATAAATATATTTTATTAGATTGAATGATTAATGAAGTTTATTTTGGTTTTGGAATAACATTTAAAATTATTAGAATGTTTATTAGATTGAATGATTAATAAAGTTTATTTTGGTTTTGGAATAAGATTTAAAATTGTTTTTAATTGGTTAAGAGTTAGTTTTTATTGGACATAAGGAAACATGTTAATGGTCCCAGATCTAAAGAAATTTGGTAGGAGTGAAAGTCTGCCCCCTTACAAACCAACAATAGGTTATTTTAGGTGGTGTGGTTTTCATTGAATTAATAGTGACGAGTCAAATCACATTTGCAAATAGCAACCGGTCATGGTTATCCTCATTTGCCAATTTGACAATTGAGTTATGATAAGTTTTTCCATCTTCGGAAAGAAAAGAAAGTTAACATTTTTTACGACATTGAAAAAATGAAAACAATACATTATAATAACAAGAGATAGTGATGCAACAACAAGATCTAAATCATAGACTTTGTCTATTTTATTGGCTTTGGAGCCATTTACTTTACATCAAGGGATCATTACCCCATTAACTTTACTTTCAACTATTTGCTTCTTGTCTGCATTGTTTCTCAACCAACCTTGTTGTACTTCTCATTATATCCTCTTGAAACAAATAATTCCTCGTCTTTGATACAAAAATTCACTTTTTCTCGATTTGTGAGCATGTTGCACAACACAAGACAAAGTGTTGCTCAGTGTTTATCTTGATGATTGACCAATCGATAACCTAGTCCAAAACATCAATTCAAAAGCAAATGCGATGAATCCATAAGAGAAGCTTGACGCTGAAAATAACCTTTCTTCTTATGACTCCTTGGTTTGTTCCCATCTTTCTGTTATACATCTAAACTTGTGTGAGTTGGTTCTTAGGTGTGCTATTACTTGCTTTTCAATGCATGGGATGTTGAGTTTCAGGTAGTTTTGCACTTTTTTTTTTATTGTTTGTTGAAATAGTGTAGTAGTATTATTGTTTTTTTGACTTGTTTTCTCTATTTCCATTGTGCACTTTTCTTCTTTTATATCGCCCTCTTCAACTCATTTTCTGCATTGTGAGTTCCATGATTTCTTCCTCAATTTCATCACATTTTAGTTGATTTTTTATATCTTTTTAATTGAATTTTCTTTTATATCGCCTTCTTCAACTCATTTTCTGCATTGTGAGTTTCATGATTTCTTCCTCAATTTCATCACATTTTAGTTGATTTTTTATATCTTTTTAATTGATTTTATATATCTTGCTCATCATTGCACCGAGTGAAACGAGGTGCTCTATAGTTCAGTATGGGGAAGATGTTGTAACGCTTGTGATGTAACAAAATAATTAAAAAAATTCATGTCGGCTCATAAAATAAAAAATTATGGAAAATATTTGAAAAAAATCAATGTTGATTCATAAAATAAAATATTATGAAAAGTAATTAAAAAATAGATGTTCGTTTATAAAATAAAAACGTAAAACTTAAACCTTCTATCAATGAAGAGAGATCAAATTTCTTGAGTTTAAATTTAAAAAAAGAAATACATCTCAAGAAATTGGATCCCTTTCGATACTTGATAAATAGGGTTTAAGATGCATCTATGCTGGTTCTATGCTCAGGTGAAATTAAACTTCATAAAAGCACAAAAATCCTCACATACCATAAAGCTTATGCTAGCTAAGATGGTTGGACAATAATCATGACACCTTGTACCAATTGATAGCTGGATTTGTTATATGATGTATATGCCTTCTTTTTCCTACTCATTTGTGGATTATGTAATATGTGTATATAAACAAATTAAAAACTATGTGTGAATGTCAAATACTATAATAGGTGGATTTACACTAAATAACCTAAAATATTGCTAAGGAAGGTGGATTTACAATAAATAACCTAAAATATTGCTAAATTGGTCAGTAGATGTCTCTATCTCTTTACTCAACTACCTTCCCCTCTTCCGTGTGATACCCCACTGTGCGTGGGTTATGTGGGAAGGGTATCGTGAGTTTGAGAAAAGGCTCCTTAAAGGCCCGCGGTGTCTCAAGTGTAAATTTTAGTTCGCAAGGCAAAAGAAAAAGAAAAACAGAAAGGGAGAATCTTTGATAAAAAGGTTTGAAAAATGGCAGTATCTTTGATGTTGATGTTGCCACCGCAGCCGTTCAATTGATGGTGAATACACGAAACAAGTCGAGAACCTTTTTTATAAAATACCACTTTAGAAAGGCGTGTTGTGGGCGACCTAACATTAAACGGTGGATTAAAAAACCTTCAAACATTTCTTGAACACCATCAGCGTTTTATTTTATTATAAAGAAACACTAAAATTCAAAGAGAATGGGTATTTAAACCCTCGGGGTTATCGGAGAGGATTTGAGTTAGATTAAAGTATCCATGAGGGGAACAGAAAATTCAGTTTCCTAAAAGAAAGGATTTAAAAGAAATGGTGGATCCAGCGAGAAAAGAGGGACTCGGGAGATATAATCGGTGTTAGGTAGTGATGGTGGTAATGCTATAGCCACGCGGACTGCCGGCATTAAAGTTGTAGTTAAAACGTCCGTGCACTAGTCCTCCACCACACGGGTCCATTAATAGTGTTATCATCATTCATTTATTAATTTATTGGTATTAATAATAATGTGCTTTTCCATGCTCTGCCTCTGCCCCTGCCCCTGCCTGCCTGCCTGCCTGCTAACCAGACTCAGACTCTGGCTGTTGCGCTTTCGTTTGCTCTGTACACTGTTTTCTTTGTTTGTTTCTATTGTGCAAGTCTGTCTCTGTCAAAGAGCAAGGTTGTATTGGATGGGATTGGATTCTCGAAGTTGCGAGGTTCGAACTTATCTCTCCTGGTCAACAACAACAACAACATTCATTCCATTGTCTGTCAGTTTGTTGGATGGTCTCATAAGTAGTAGGTAATTAGTTGACGCGGGTTTTGATCAAATGTCTAGCGGCCATTGATGATCGAGTGGAGGAGCGAGGAGAAGTGAAGAAAGAAAGACGAAAGCTTTCGTGGTGGAGTGTTTATTGGAGATCATCAGGGCCCTGAGAATGGGGTCCTGTCTTTCTACAGATGGAAGTTCATCGTATGGGTGCTGCAGTATTCCCTGTGCGCACTCCAGTAATAAGAGAAGGGACAAGAAGAACAAAACTTCCCTGCAAACCGCGGCTGCTGAGGCTCAAACCGATGCCCATTTGGCCAGGATTCCTGGCAGGATGTTTATGAATGGTTCAAGTAATATTGCTTGTATGTTCACTCAGCAAGGTAGAAAGGGAACTAATCAGGATGCTATGCTTGTTTGGGAGGTTCGAACTCAAGACTTTCTTATTGTTCAAGCTATAATATCTGATGGATCCGATGGATCTTGCTTATGTTTTATAACTTCTTTTTAACGATTTTGTAGGAATTTGGGTCGAACAATGACACTGTTTTCTGCGGAGTATTCGATGGGCATGGGCCTTATGGTCACTTGGTGGCGAAAAGAGTCAGGGACTCGCTGCCCTCGAAGCTGTGTTCCCATTGGGAAGCCATAACGAGAGGCGATGAAGGCAATAACAATATTCGAGAATCTGGTAACGCTGTAGGAAGCCTCAATTCGGATGAAACTGCTTCCATAACCATGGACGAGGAATGGAAAGAGGCCGAAGGAGAAGACACAGAGGACCTTGCGGGGAAAGCCCCTGACATACTCACTGCCTGGAAAGAATCCTTTCTTAAAGCCTTCAAGGTCATGGATAAGGAGCTCAGGTTTCATCCCACCATCGATTGCTTCTGCAGCGGAACCACGGCTGTGACTCTTTTAAAACAGGTATAGATTATAGATTTAATTTTGATTTCTCTGGTTGATGTGATTGCATCCGAACTCAGTCCTGTACTATCATGGCCTAGGTGGTGGTTATTTATTAATGTCTACAATACCAATTATACCATTTGGCATATCCCTAGAAAACTATATTGGCATATCCCTCCCCTTAAAGCGGAGGAAAGAAATAACCTAGTTGTTTTCCCAAGCCATTCTTGTAATTCAAGATTTGGGATTTCCTTAGAGCAGCCACTCTATGGTGTATCCTAACGGTTGATGTAGGTGACTGGTGAGGGTTTTCCCAAGCCATTCCTGTAATTCAAGATTTGGGATTTCCTTAGAGCAGCCACTCTATGGTGTATCCTAACGGTTGATGTAGGTGAGGGTGAGTATGATTGGTTTATTCTATTGGCATAATGGTTGATTGGATTGGTTGCACAATATAGTGGTAGTAGTGTACTAGCATATGGGCATATGGTTTGGGCATATAAATTGATTGGTTGCTGGGTGAGGGTGGTTATGAGTATGAGCGGTATGTCCTACTAGCAATGGTTATGATATTATGCTGATATTATCTCAATGGGCGAGAGGTGAGTATTCTTGCTTATGGCCTTCCCCTCTCTGTGTTCTGTTATGTAGGGGAAAGCGAGAAGCTAGTTATACATGTCATCTTGTCGAGCCATTTTTGTAATCCAGAATTCGGGACTTCCTCCCATATTATTGCTCTCTCGTCCACATTCTCGTCCACATTATTGCTGTCCTCTCCTAATATGTAATTCAGAATTTGGGATTTCCTTTCACATTATTGCCCTCTCATCCATATTATTGCTCTTCTCTCCTTATATGGAGTTCTCTCCTTATAATTGTTCATTGATTGAAGGGTGGGGCTGAATAGTGGTTCATTAGTTGCAGGATGAGGGGTGAATATGTTGCTTCCCCTTAGTCCTTTGTGGGAGGGACATGTTGTTCAGGTGAAACAACAGTCGGATACAGGATACACATATCTTTTGGTCTCTTTTTGCAATTGTTTCTACTAATATAAAATCTCCTCTCTTCTCTTTATTGTATTGGATTATATGGTTCGATTCACTGCACTTCAGTCTTCAGCAGTTTTGTATTCTTCGGGGTTGAATATATGTTAGTCATATTTTCTTTTAATTCCAGGGAGAAGACCTGGTAATGGGTAACGTAGGAGACTCGCGAGCAGTTCTGGGCACAAGAGCTGATGACAGTTCTTTGATAGCAGTGCAGTTGACTGTGGATTTGAAGCCCAATCTACCAAGTAGGTCCCCATATTCTTTACTGCTCTGTTCATGTGTTATTCCTTTTTCATTACTGAATGAGATATGGAAAGAGAACATGTCTTGGCAGGTGTTTATTGGCGAATAAGAAGATATGGCAAAATCCTTTTCTGATCTGATATATGCACAGAGAAGATCTTTTTTTGGTCTTAAATAAATTTATTTGTTTGTTGTCTGTGTTGTCCGTTCAGAGGAAGCTGAGAGGATTAAGCAATTCAAAGGGCGGGTTTTTGCACTGCAAGATGAGCCTGACGTGGCACGGGTGTGGTTACCCCATGACGACTCTCCTGGTCTGGCAATGGCAAGAGCATTTGGAGATTTTTGTCTCAAGGATTTCGGTCTCATTGCTGTGCCTGATATCTCGTATCGTCGTCTTACACAAAGGGACGAGTTTATTGTGCTGGCTACTGATGGGGTGGGTATATGATATTCGTTCCTCCCTCCCCAGGCATTTATTTTTCTGTTCATTTTCTTGAATACTATGACTAGTAAACGAGAATCACCGGAGATGACCATCGCTTCAATGAGCAAAAGTTGCCCTTGACGGTCTATTCAACCAAAGTTAATCTAATTATAATAAAATAGAATAAAATATCTTTTATTTAGTTCCTCTGAAAACCCTGTAGGATCTATGGGGCGGAGTAAAATGTCTCGGTAAAATTTCTACAAGAGATTTCTGCAGCTTGGCTGACAATACCTCAAGCTCCATGTATATGGCGCTGAGTAAAAGTCTATAATAAAATCTGTAAAAAGAAATCCTGCAGCTTTGCTACTGTTTACCTCAAGTTCTGTATACCATCGATACTCCATGTTTTGATGTTCCCACTTGTTTAGAGGGCAAACTCAACAGGCATTCACGCCTCATCTCACACCTCATTTTCAACTTCTCCTGCTTTGCAACTTTCCAAGCAAATATAGAATTGCTAAAAGGGAATATGTAACTAAAATACTTCGGTTATTGTATTACCTAAGCCAACAACCCAAAATTTTAATAAAAGCTTATAAACGTTACGGACTTTTACCATGCACCTGTGACCTTTGCAGGCATTGAATTTGGACTTATAAACATTGCAGACTTTTACATCTCACATATTCCCCTTGCAGCCATTGAAATTTGGCATATAAACATTACATACTTCTTTCCATTCACTTCATACATGTGCCGTTTGCAGGCATTGAATTTTGTTTCAGCTGGCTTCTGATGTTTGTTCTTGTCGTCGTGTTTTGTATAATAGGTATGGGATGTGCTGTCTAACAAGGAAGTAGTAGACATTGTGGCATCGGCTCCCACTCAAGCAACTGCAGCCAGATCTCTAGTTGAATTCGCTGTTCGAGCATGGAGACTGAAATACCCAACTTCCAAAGTGGATGATTGTGCAGTAGTATGCCTTTTTCTCAGTGCCCTTCCTCTAATTTCTGAGGCAAAAGCAAGCAAGGATATGATGATGTTAAAAGAACCACCTTTCTCAAACGAGGCCAGTCCAGCGCCAGGAACAATAACAACAGATGAGTGCCCTGCAGATGGAGAGGCAAGTAGTCCTAGATTAGGCCGTTTAAACACTGTAAGAATTAATGTCAGTGATGTTAAAAATCGCTCAGAAGCAGTTCCAGAAATAGTTGAAACATCCACAACAGATTTACTGAAGCAGCCAGAGAGGTCTCAATCCCGTAGAAGCCTGGCTGATTGTCTGTCTGTGGCTGATGAAGATGAATGGTCCGCACTAGAAGGTGTTAGTAGAGTGAACTCCCTTCTTAATCTTCCACGGTTTTTGACGGGAGACAGAATGTCTGGAGGTCTGAGGAAGCGGCATTGATTGATTAGTCACGTCTTTCAGCTTCAACTGTTGCAACAATTTGTTATATTACATTATTTCAAGCTCCAGCCTCCTGCCTGATAGAGCGGAATACCTGGGAGTGAGGTATTTTGTAACAATATGTTTGTTTGCTGAAGGTATACATGTGATGTCTAAGACTTGGGCCCAAAAGTTCTATTCCTTTAATTATGAAGGAAAGAACTGGGTGTGTGGATTCCTGTCATGTTGTCACTCTCACATAGAAAGCAAATGTAAATGGACGATTTAAGCAGAAGACCTTTGAGGACAGGACAACCAGATTTGTCTTCTCTGGTTTACAGAAAGTGGTAAGCCCATTGGTGTAGCAGAGTGAGTAAAATATATCTTGGGCTAATTTTTGGAGTTGAGCCTATTGTGGTAGTAGCAAATTCAGTTTAAAAAATGTCTTGGGCTAAATTTTGGTGTTGAATTTTCCCATTGTGCTGCAGAGCTAAACAGTCGGTGAGTTTCCAGATCTTTGCTTCTTGGCATTGTCACCTATCTGGTCAAAAGGTTTTGTTTTAATTATCAAAAGTTCTAACTGTTTCTGTACTTTTATGTTGAATGGCATAATATTGAGATAATGGGTATATATCCTGTGTAAAACGCTTTGTACATATGCTATTTACAAACTAATTGCCATGCCCGTGGGCCTTTTGCTTCAACTAGGTTTTGTTGGAGAAAATGTCAGGCAAGACCAAATCTAATTTCTTGGTTAGTTAATTTGACAATTGATGTTAATCACTCACCTGCCTTCTAATGATTGGGAGCTATCAATGGATCCTATCCTATTTTACAATCCCCTGCATGCATTATTAAAGTGTGCCAGCACTAAATTCTTAGCATTTTCCCTCAAATTTGCTATTCATGGGCTGGTGGAAATATTGAGTGGCACTTTTAAAGTGGGTCCCAAAGGCCCAGTGTGATCCAATATCCATGTGTAAAGGTTTCGAGTTTAATGTCCCCCACTGTATGATTGTTTTGTGCACCTAAAGATCTCTTTTTTCCTGAAACAACGGAAGCCATCTAGCAAATTAACCATGATTCCCTGGCTGTTGGCATGCCTAGGAATGCGACAATGGCTATTTTCAGGCCTGGATATTTGCAACTGAAAACTGGCACCTGGAGGTTGGGTATTAATTCTTCAAACACAAAGATTGAGTAGAACGTGCAACAGATTTTCCAAATTGGATTGTTGGTCATGATGTTCTTACACTTGTGCCCATTTGACACACTCTCTGAATGGGAGAGAGAGCGCATCATGATGAAACAAGATGCCCTAAAGTACTGTAATAATTTGTTGTCATAATTTCTTATAACTCATTGATGCTGTACTTTCTTGGAATAAAGAGAGACGTCTCTGATATTTTAGGTAGAGTCTTGGCATAAAAAATGGTAAATTAGAAATTACTAATGGGTTTACTGGATGTTTATATGGGTGGCATGACGTTCGATTCAGTATAGAATACCCTGATCGTTCTTTCAACTATTTTGTTTTCCATCTGTTACCTATCCATTTTCATCAAGAATAGCTCCATTTTCAACCTTCTCAGTTCTCACTCATAACATTACCATTTCCTTTTTAATTACTACTGTCGGTGATATTTCATTAACACTGTCGGTTAATTTTACCGTGCACATAAATATCTCACCATTTTTTACGTCATTAATAATGACTTTTTACTACCAAACGAAGTGGATTAAGGTAGTTACAAACAATAACGTTTGTTGCTACGCCTACTCTTCCTATAAGAGTTATTTTGATGCCTAAAATATCAGGTATTCTTTATATCATTGATGTCCATTCTTAATTGCAATGGTTGTTAATTATTTATTTTTCTGCTATTTTATGTCAATTTTTAGTTCTTGATTGCAAGTGTATGTTGGCTTTTGTTTTCCTCCACTTTATCCATTTTAGGTTTTTGATTGCACTGTGTGTTTTTTTTTGTCCTCCATTTAATGCCAATTTTTTATTGTAATGGGTTTTCAATTCTCGACTGCAATGGATGTTGGCTATTTTCTACTCCAGATCATGTCAATTCTGGATAATAATGACGCTATTTTTGTTTTTTATATCTATTTTATGTAAATTTCGGATTATAATGGACGTTGTTATTTTTATCATTTGATGTAATATTTTGTTTGCAATTTTGTGTACTTCAATTCAGTTTTATGGCCAGTTGCAGAGAATTAAAATGAAAAAAGTCGAGGTTCCTAATGTAAAAGTGAAAAAAACTCACCCTGACAAGGAATAACATAAAATAATTCAGCAATATTATCTCGTGTTCTTGTTGATCCAGAGGTAGGTAAGCTTGCGAGAGTCCTTCTGAAGGTAAGCAAAGAAAGCAATATACTTAATTAGTGATCCCTTCCCTTGCCCTGAAGGTAAGCTTGCGAGAGTCCTCCATATGCATAAAAACTGAATCCAAAAGGTTCGAAAGTATTGCTTTCTTCCATGTACCAAGGCAAAACACAATTCAACTGTGGACTTGATGGCATGTATTGCCTTCTTCCATGCCCCAACGCAAACACAATTCAACTGTGGACTTGATGTCAAATCTTGCCACAAGCTTAAGTGAAAGAACACGGTTAATGGGGAGTCTAGCTTTCAATTCATCCCATAAATGGAGTCACACTATATCAGTTGCATAACCACCACTTATTCGTGGTGATAAGGGCAAGTCATTCCTCTAAGACAAGCTTGTTTTAATTATTAGGTACTTTGCAAATAACAGGAAATTGTGAGAATATGGGCTTTCGATCCCATAGCCCCGTGAATTTAATTATCAGGATCATGATGGAGGATCAAATTTGTGTTAGTGTCGGTTTAGGAAGGGGGAGAATTTCGGTCTCAAGGGGAGATACTCAATCTTTGGTAAGTTGTCTTATTTCCCTCTTCATTCCTATTGGATTTTGCCCTGAATCCAACTCGTTTTGGGGTTCTTTTCATCATATTTTTAGGAAAGTGGAAGGTGAGCTCTGTCAGCCTAGAGGCATTAGCAAGAATTTTTGGGTATTATGGTATCTTGGACTCTGGAGCTACGAGCCTTTCTTCTCGAGTTCGGTAGTTATGAGGGGTTTCATTGCCTTGTTTGGAGCTCTCTTCCTTTGTCTTTTATTTGAAATTCTATTGAGAAAGGAAAGGCCAGAAGGAATTCAGGACTTTTCCTTGAGTTTGTTGTCCCCTTAGATCGTTTCTTCCCCTGCATCTGGGAATTCTGATAGGGTTGTTCTTGTGCTTTTTACTTCCATCCCAGAGGCAAATTAATATGGAGTGTAAGCATTCCCATTTGGGATGGGATCTCTTTTGTGATTTCTTAGAATTTCGAAAAGGTTTTTAGGAGGCACGAAGAACTCATTTCAGGGAATGGTACTTCAATTTTGTCAGCGGCCAGCGAAGTGCATACATAGGGAGAAGTTCACACTAATACTCGTGCAATGGTAAAGGAAACAATTATGTACCAGAGGAGGCAGATATAGGTACTGTAAAACAAGTGCAGTCTTCTTCGAAGAATGGTTAGTAATCTAAACAGGGTCTGCTTTTCTTCAATGTTCAATTCCAGGGGAGTAGGCTTAATGGATAACAAAGGAGAAGCTATTTTGGAAATAGAGATGGACTGGGATGGAGGGGAACATATTGAAGCCATCCAAGCAGTAGGAAGACAAGAGGAAGCTAGTAGTAAAAATGGACATGTTTTAGATCTCTGATATGTTTTGTAAAACTTGTCTATGTTTAGGCATCTTTTCACTAGTATTTACAATTAAGAAGAATCAGTGTATGGTAGATATTTTTGATACTGATGCACCATGGTTCAGGAATTTAGTGGATCTTAATCTAGACAAATAGATCATGTAAGACTGCATTTTTGTACTTCTATGCTAACCATTGTGGCTGCAACACTTTATAAATACAAAAAATACTAGTCACTGTTTTTAAAATTGTAGTTGGGACCGACTTTGTGTCACCATGCAAACAACCTAGATTCAAACCTCTTTAGTTAATTTCCTTTCTTAACAAAGTGCTTAACCAATTATGACATGTCAAATTGGTTTAAGTGGATATTAATATGATATTTATCTATCTTAACCCTGATTTCTAAACTTTGAGAAGTTTGTGTCTTGCTCAATGCTTAATAGATTGATGATTATGTGTAATAGTTGATGCAGTTGAAAGATAAATTTTGTACATCACCTCACAATAATACCAAAGATACAAAATGATATCAAAAAATGAAGTTTGATTGTTTTTTTCTGAACATAAACAATTATATTTTGTATTAACAAAATGCTGCAGCCAACTTGGTCTCTGAAAATACAAAAATGAGAATGTCTAGTTTGCCAAAATTCAGCAAAACCAAAGTTTCAAAACTATGACAATAATACGCATTCAGATAAATTTTGTACACCACCTCACAATAATACCAAAGATACAAAATGATATCAAAAAATGAAGTTTGGTTGATTTTTTCTCAACATAAACAATTATATTTTGTATTAACAAAATGCTGCAGCCAACTTGGTCTGAAAATACAAAAATGAGAATGTCTAGTTTGCCAAAATTCAGCAAAACCTAAGTTTCAAAACTATGACAATAATATGCATTCCATCATTCACAAAGGATTTTCTAAAATCTTTACTTGTATAAAGCCTATAAAAGAGGTCTAAGATGAAACTAGATTTACATAATGGAGAAATAAAAAGCTTTTATGGAAAAACAATGCTTGCTAAGAGCTTCATCCCAATTGATGTAGGTGCCTTGATGTCCCTTTTGGTCCAGCTCCATGTTGTCTCTCTTTTGAATGATCATCTCCTTCCTCTCAGAGATCTCAAGGAGTAGAATCCATGCAATTTCTAGGGTTGGATGTTGAGGAGTGATCTCCTTTATTGAGATTGCATATCATAATCCTTAATATTAAGGTTTTTGCCTCTAGAATTTGAATTTGTTGCTGTTGTACTAAAATTTCCATTATTGAGGTGCTTTGAGAAGTGCAAATATGTTCACTGTTGTGAACCTTTGTGGTCACTAAGAAGATAGATATGCCTTAATAAGGTCTTCATGTCGACTTAGCACCCTATGAATATCCTAAATGTCTTTGCTCACATTTGCCATGCACCCTGAACAATCCATATTCCCACAAGTAAATGAGGTGTCACCAGTGTCATTGAAAGCTAATATCAAGGCTGAAATCACCAAGAGAGCATGAACCAACGATAGGGATTACTTGGCAACTTGATGAATGCTTATATTCCTCTTCCAAAACCACTATGTGAATTTCTACTTGAACTATCGAGACCTAGAAGTTCACAGAAACTTGTGCCCAATTAATAAGGGTTACCATAAAGTTCAAATGCCTCCTGAGCATAAGCAAGGAGCTATTGATATCCTCTAGCATAATACTATTTTCAACTTTAAGGTAGAGGTCCAATAAACAAAAATAGAGAATTAAGCTTAAGAAATTTTCTCAAGGTTGATTTTACCAAGAGAGCACGATACGTTGACAATCCTCTTCCAAACCCGAAGTCCCTATTTTGTTTATCCCAACTTCATCCCACATAATCATTTCCATTTCTTCAATATGCCAAACATAGGTTAATCAAGGGATGGAGAAATTTGTGTGATATTTACTACCTGCATTTGACCTTGTTTGATGCGCTACAACCCTTATTGATTTGGCATTTAATTGAATGGTAGATGGTGACTATCCACTTTGCTCCCACAACAAACCTATGGAATGTGGAAGTGTAATATAACTCCATTTTTTTGAGTTCTCCCATTTTCAATCATGAAGCGTTATTAGCATGATGATCCGCTACATGATTGTTGGCTCTTAGGACACTGTAAAATGTAAAATGATCAAAAGTTGGTATTCTTCTTTGTTCCTAACTTTTATAAACTTCCTAAGGCTTCCCCAATTCGAATTCCATCCATTAGATTCATGCCAACTCAATTTGGAAAGAGATTCCCAAGTATGGCACTTGTCCTTCCAATTCTAGCCTCCTCCTTCACCAAATTCGAATTGGTGTCTCTTTGGCTTCCCTAACTCACTTGGGCACCTTCTTGGAGGCTATTTTTAGCCCTGACATGTCATATATGCGAGATGTCAACATTCAGGTCTGATTTGTTTCATAGTTGTCATAGCATCTTCATCATTGTTGTCATAGAGCTAGGGAATTTAGTCCAAGTGTCCCACTAGTTCCAAAATGCCTCTACCTCTTCCATGGGAGTTACTCTTCCACTCCAATTCGACCTTCATTGAGTCATGCCAAGTATATTGACCTTCCAACTCCCCAAGATCATTAGACTCCACCTTGGATTCGAATGGGTGAGAATAGAATTCCATGTGGCATGAGGAATCTAGCTTTGTGTGGGTCTTACACCACCAATGTGTCTTCATGACCAAGTGCCAACTTATTTTCCTATCATAAATATTTATTTAACCCTTTTTAATATATTTATGTCAATCTAATGTCCATTTGGGTTTATTATCTACCTTATTCAAAATCCCAATGTTTCCACCCCAACCTAGGAAACTAGTGGATTGGTGGAATTTCCTCTTTTGAAATTTATTTGAATGGAGACATTACATAAACAATAACATACTTTAGCTAGTAAACTAGAATTTGCAGATTTTTAGACTAGGAAACTAGCATTTGCACATAGATCAATACATGAGGTAAATGTTGTACATTTTCATTAAATATTGAACATTATTTGAGTTTACATTAGAGTCTTCTATATCAGCAACAAAATATAGAAACGATCTGCTACAATGAAAAGAAAAGACTACCCTGAAACCAATAATGAAGATAAGGGAGAATGTTGCTCCAAAGATGAAATCTGCTTCACCAAGTGCGCTCTCCAAGGCCCAAATTTGAACCCAATTAGTAAATCCACCTCCTACAGTGTGCCCTCGGTCCAAGATCTAAGTTATGTAGCCTCCAGGACCTTCCCCAAGAAATATCTCCAACAATGGGTGCACCCTCCTTAAGCACGAACCATCAACCCAAATCCAACACCTCGACAAAACACCACAGATCTTTGCTGCTACCAAATGGATTTCCAAACACCCAAAGATGAAATCGAACCAACAAATGGATAGGTATGAATCTCCCACAACTAAATCTCACTTGAGAAATTTGAGTGGTTCCTCCTCTAAAAGCTAGCTAGGGTGAAATATTTCATCACTAAAATGATGCAATAGCAAGGGGCACATCTCCCAAGCTTGAGAAGTTCAATAGCTCTCCAATTCCAATTGTAAATTGATCAAAATACCCTTCACATGGGATTGCACTATTTTTATAAACTCCAAGAAGCATTCCCCCCCCTTCTAAATATTTTCTTCCAAAATTAATAATAAGATTTGAATTACATGAGAGTGAACATTTACAACAATTTAACTTGCTTCCTAATGTCATTTGGCACCCATTATTACCTTAGTCTTCGCAAAATTCGACTTGGTGATGCTTGGCCTTCCTTGTGGCTCCCCCTTTTCCACTCAAGCGCCCTCATATGCTAAATTTAGGACTTGCGTTTGTCATAGAATCTGTCATAAGTTGTCATAGGTGTCATAGATTATGTCAAAACTTGTCATAGGTTACTTTGGGGGTTACACTTCTCTAATGTGCCCTCCTTGGCTATTTTTATCCTGCTGCCACTTCATGATAATCTTTGGGAGTTACTCTTCCCCTAGTGTGCCCTCCCTTTGCTAATTTTAGCATGAGGGGTTACAACTCAAGAGATGCTTTCATGATTGGATTCCTTCCACCTATCTTGGGGGTTACACTTCTATGTGGCTCATTCTTCATTCTTATGTGCCCTCTTTGGCTGATTGAGCCAATTCCACATCTTTTATTAATTATTTGGCCATAGTTATTGCAAATTTACAACCCACACCACTCCTTAAATTAATTTTAATTTCCATAGTGACTATATGCCAATTTTAATTTCCTAGTCAATTTAACTTCCACCCTAACCTATGGGAATTGGATAGGTTAGTGGAACGACCTTAGTGAGCTTAGCGAGGGGACATTACAATCCTCTCCACCCAATATTGCTTGTCCTCAAGAATTTGCAAACCTGAGTGCTGCAATACCTGTTCACCTTCCCATGTAGCATCTTCACTTGGTAGATATTTCCATTTAACAACGTATTCTTGAATGGTCCTATTTCTCAACTTTCTTTCTCTTACTTGCAAAATTCTTTTTGAAACCAAGATCAATTTTCCTTCATCATCCAAAGGCGAAAGCTCTGTTGATACTTTCACTTGTTGGCCAACTGCTTTCTTGAGACATGGAACACATTGTGTATCTTGTTTCCTTCCGGAAGATCCAACTCATACGTTTCTTCTCCGACTCTCCTCAAAATTTTATAGGGTCCATAGAACCTTGACTTCAATTTTTAGCCCCCTTTACCTTTAATGATGACTACTTGTATCGCTGCAACCTAATGTATACCAAATTATCCACTTGGAAACTGTGATATATGCTATGCCTATTTGCATATAAATTATGTTGATTTTGATCTGCTTGCAAATTATCTTTAAGTGCGTTCAGGATGTCTTGGTTTTCTTGAATCCAATCTCTAGCTTTAGAGGTTCTACATTTTCCAAAAAATTGGTCAACAATGCTAGGAGCTTCATAACCATCAATGCTTTAAATGGAGACATTCCAATAGATAAGTGGTAAGTTATATTGTAGCAGAATTATCCCAAATGCAACCATCTAACCCAATCTTTTCGCTATCCTGTCACACAATTTCTTAAGTATCCTTCTAGCCATTGGTTGAATCTCTCCATTTCACAGTTAGTTTGGGGGTGGTAGCTAGTGCTAAGGGCCAAATTTGTTCTTGCCAATTTAAACAATTCTTTTCTAAAATGCACCAGTAAATTTGCTATCTCTATCACTAACAATAGTTTTTGGCAACCTATGCAATATGAAATATTCTCTAAAAAACAAATCAGCCACTTGGTCAGACGTATAAGTGGATGGGACAACAAAGACATGAGCAAATTTAGTGAGTATATCCACTACTACATATATGCAATCTCTACCTTGTACCTTGGGTAATCTGGTGATGAATTCCATTGAGATGCTTTCCCATTTTTGTTCCGGAATGGGTAGAGGGTGTAGTAGACTAGTAGGATGTTTATGCTCTATTTTATTTTGTTGACATGTGTTTCATTCCCTCACATACTTCAAGACATAATTTTTCAGCATCTTCTATGTGAATCTTTCTCTTATTTGCCTACATGTCTTCAAGTATCCTGGATGACCTGCTAATGGGGAATTGTGAGTTGCTTCCAAAACCTTCTTCTTCAAGGCTGATTCATGGACCAAATAGATTCTATCTTTATATAGATGAACTCATTGATGACTTTGTACTGGTCATCTTTTACCAACCCATCTAACAATTCACTGGCAAACTTATTTTTTGAATATTCTACCAAGAGTTGAGTTTTCTAATCCGCTGAGATTTCCATTAAAGAGAGGGTTGGTTTTCAAGAAAGTGCATCTGCAACAACATTTCTTTTGTCTTTCATGTACTCTATATCAAAATCATAGGCTTGGACCTTGCTTACCCACTTTTGTTTCCCGTCATTCAGCTCATTTTAAGTCAGAAAATGCTTCAAGCTATTGTGATCTATTTTGACCACAAATTTGCTTCCCACTAAATATTGTTGGAATTTGGCCAAGGCATGCAAAATGACCAACATTTCTTTGTCATATATAGTATAATGGTGCTCATGGGGCTGCAAATTCCTTCTTTCAAAAGCAATGGGGTGCTAATTTTGCATTAAAACTGCTCCAATGCCTTCTCCAGAAGCATCACACTCAAGCATAAATGGTTGAGTGAAATATGGTAAATCAAGTACTAGAAAAATACTCATCACTTCCTTCATCTTGTTGAATTTTTTTTCATCCTCCTTTGACCAACCAAAGGCTCCCTTCTTGGTAAGATCAGAGAAAGGCACTGCCAACTGTGAGAATCCTTTGACAATTTTTTTGTAGTATGTGCAAATCCAAATGAATCCTCTCAATTCTATTACATTTTTGGGGGTTGGCCAATCAAGAATGGATTGAATTTTCTCCATGTAGAATTTAACTCCATCTTGTCCAATCACATGACCAAGATACAACATATTATTCAATCCAAATTCACATTTGGACAGGGTTGCTTATAAGGATTGGTTTTCCAAAATGGTTAGTACAACTACCAAATGATGCAAATGTTCTTCCCAAGTCTTGCTATAAATCAAAATATCATAAAAAATACTAAAACAAACTTATGGAGCTGCTTGTTGAAGATTCTGTTAATACAAGATTGGAATGTAGCAAGTGCATTAGTCAAGCCAAAAGGCATGACTAGGAACTCAAAGTGGCCCTAGTGACAATAGAAGGCTGTCTTATGTATGTCTTCTTCTCTCATTCTGAATTGGCGGTAGCCAAAATGAAGATCAATCTTGGAAAATAACTTGGCCCCATGTAGTTTATCCATCAACTCATTAATTCGAGGGATGGGATACCGGTTCTTAACGGTATTCTTGTTTAAGGCTCTGTAGTTTATGCACATTCTCATCATTCCATCCTTCTTATTCAATAGGATCATTGAAGATGCAAAGGGACTCAAACTTGGCCTGATAAGTCCCAAATCAAGAAGTTCATTTATGGCTTTTTCAATTTCATCTTTGAACCGCTTGGGGTGTTTGTATAGATGAATCATGATGGGTTGAGTTCCCACCTCCATTTCTATAGTGTGTTCCAACCCTCTGTTTGGTGGCCTACCAAGAGGAAGGTCTCCAAAAACCTTCTTGTGCTTCTGTAGTAGCTTCCCTATGTCTTCTGGATACTGTGAGGTGTCTACTGTAGGCTTATTAGCTGTAACCAAGCATTTTGCAATCCACTCTATGTCTCCATGCCTTAGGAAAAATCTCATATTATGTGCATAAACCACCTTATTAGGATAAGTGTTCATTCCCCTCAAGGTTATTTGCTTCCCATCAGCTCCCTTAAAGCTCATTTCGGGCACCCTATAGTTCATGGAATGCTCACCAATGGAAAACAACCATTGTACCCCCAAAAATATGTTTGTATCAACAACATTCACAACATAAAAAATATTTGTTATAGTATAGTTACCTATGGTAAGCTGAAGTTTGGGAATCCACCTGCAAAAATTCATACAATTGTTACCTAGAATAATTACAATGAATCCATTAAATGTTTTAGTAGGAAGGTTCCTCCTTTCCACCAATGTAGCATCAATGAAATTGTGAGTGGCTCCTCCATCAACCAACACTGTGACTCTTTGGCCTTGCACCACTCCCTTATATATGAGAGTGTGATAACGAGGGACCCCTAACAAAACAACAATAACACCTTTTCCTGACTCAGGTTGGGGCTGATCCTCTTCTACTGTCTCATATCCATCTCCTTGAATTAGCTCATGCTCTTCAACATGTTCTTCCTCTCCTTCACTTTCGGGAAAAAAATTCTATATAGTGGGCCTTCCCTTTTGCACACTTATGACCTGGAACCCAAGGATCTTGTCATATGAAACATAGCTTCTTCCTCCTTAGCTCATCTTGGATATTGCCATATCTCTTGTATTTCCATGATGTATCTTTTTGTAAAGGATTCTTGTCTTTGAACTTAGCTGGAAAGTTTGTTTTTGGGGGAAATATATGGTCTTGGGAATTGCATCTTGAAGGTCTCGAGTTCTACTAATGGCATCCAACAATGTTGCAGGCTTGTAAGCCTTCACTAATCCCCTCAATTTCTCTACTAACTCTTCTGTAAACAAAAGTACTAAATAGGCCTCTAAGATATCTCTGGCCATCACTGCAAGTTTTTGAAATTCTGAAACATAAGCCTCCGGTGTGCCTACCTGCTTCAATTGTGCCAACTCTCTAAAAGGCATCTATGGATCCTTTCTATCAAACCTATTAATGAGTCTCCTTGTGAATTCTTCATAGGATGTGATATTGGCATGACCCAAGGTTATCATGCCATGGTACCACCAGTCATTTTCTTATCCTTCAAGATGTAGGGTGTCCATTTTGATGGCATCTATTTCTTCCATGGGATTTAGTTGGAAATATGTATCAAGTTTCTACACCCATGCTCTCGCAGTGCACTTAGAAGACTTGTCAAAACTTGGAAGGGTGACTTTCCCCAGGGTGTGTTGCAATTCAAAATTTTGAATACTCATTCTGTCGAATCCCTTAGGTCTATTTAGACCTTTGAAGTTGCAGTACTCGTAGAAAGACATGGATGCCTTTAAATATTCACTCATAACCATGTACTCATCAAAATAATCCTCCAAAGACTCATCTTTCACATTTGGCATAGCTTCTCCCATTGTTTGTGGTTCTAGGAATTTTGGCATTGAAGGTCTGGGTGATTCTTTGAACTCATGAGATCTGTTATGTGTGTTAGTATGAGATAAATTGTTTTCCCAATGGGTTCCATGGTCTCCTTGCTTAAGCTAATAAATGAGAATTTGTAGATTTTTAGACTAGGAAATTGGCGCTTGCACATAGATCAATATATGATGTAAATGCTATATATTTTTATTAAATATTGAACATTATTTGAGTCTACATTAGAGGCTGATATAGCAGCAAAAAAATTGAGAATATATTTGCTACAATAAAAGGAAAAGACTACCCCAAAACCAACAATGAAGATAAGAGAGAATGCTGCTCCAAAGATGAAATCTGCTTCACCAAGTCCACTCTCCAAATCCGAAATTCAACCCCAATCAGTAAAGACGCCTCCTATATTTATCCATCATTGCAAGATATGATTTATGTATCCTACAATACATTCTCTAGAAAAGAACTCCAACAATGGGTGCACCCTCCCCAAGCACGAACCATTAACCCAAATCCAACTCCTCGACAAAACACCATAGATCTCTGCCGCTACCAAATGGATTTACAAACACTTGAAGA
The DNA here is from genome assembly GCA_027924585.1 of Larix kaempferi. NCBI lineage: Eukaryota > Viridiplantae > Streptophyta > Pinopsida > Pinales > Pinaceae > Larix > Larix kaempferi. The sequence goes on from BSBM01001229.1 coordinate 49,146,614, forward strand.
TGAAATATAACCAGAAAATGGATAGGTCTAAATCTCCCACAACTGAATATCACTTGATATATCTAAGTGATTCCTCCTCTAAAGGCTAGCTAGGGTGAAATATTTCATCACCAAAACTAGATGCAATAGAAATGGGCACATATCCCAAGCTTGAGAAGCTCAATATCTCTCTAATTCCAATTTTAAATTAACTTAAGTTTCCTTCTCATGGGCTGCACTCTTTTTATAAACTCCAAGAAGCATTCCCCCCCTCATTCTAGAGTTTTTCTCCCAAAATTAATAATAAAATTTGGATTACATGAGAGAGTGGAAATTTACAACAATTTAACTTGCTTCCTAATGCCATTTGGCACCCATTATTACCTTAGCCTTCATGAAATTTGACTTGGTGATGCTTGGACTTCATTGTGCCCCCCTCTTCTCCACTCAAGCGCCCTCATATGCTAAATTTAGGACCTTCTCTGGTCATAGATGTCATAGAATCTATCATAAGTTGTTATAGGTGTCATGGATTTTGTCATAACTTGTTATAGGTTCATTTGGGGGTTACACTTCTCTAATGCACCCTCCTTGGCTATTTTTAGCCTACTGCCACTTCATGAGAAACTTTGGGAGTAATTCTTCCCCTATTGCGCCCTCCCTTTTCTAATTTTATCCCGAGGGGTTACAACTCAAGAGATTCCTTCAAGTTGGATTCCTTCCACCAAGCTTGGGGGTTACACTTCCGTGTGGCCCATTCTTCATCCTTGTGAGCCCTCTTTGGATGATTGGGACTATTCCAAATCATTTATTAATTATTTGGCCATTATTATTGCAAATTTATGACTGACACCACTCCTCCTTAAATTAATTTTAATCTCCACAGTGACTATAGGCCAATTTTAATTCCCTAGTCAATTTAACTTCCAACCTAACCTATGGGAATTTGATAGGTTAATGGAACTACCTTAGTGAGATTAGTGAGGGTACATTACATAAGTGCATTCAAATAAGACGTGTCTATGATATTCTTCTCTCTTGATAAAGAATAAAAGAATACATTGAGAAGGTCCTTGGATTCCCCTTCTCTAAAAAATTACAATGTCAAAAGTTTAGCATGAATCATTATTCAACAAAAGGCATTCACCTTGGGAAGACAATCTCCTTTCCAAACAGTTTTATAGATGTTGGCATGTTGAGGGAGAGGAAAATATGAAATGTCCTCCATTCTAAGGTTGATAATGTCGATATTGCATCCCCACCCTTTGAGTGTAGGGAGGAGTTGGGAAAGGAGTCCTCAATTGCGGTGCATCCAGAGAGAGCAACAAATATAATGATAACTAAAGTAAGGAGATTAGAGGGTGGCGTTACAGGAGACCAACCATTCCATTGAGCCCCATTGATTGATTGAAGAACCATATTTTCAACCAATCCCCGTCTCTCCACCCATTCCTTGAGTGGTTGGATATTGATGTTACTCTTAATAGGAGTCTTTCCCATTATACTATCTTGTCATATTTTGATGTCCTTATCATTTCTTAGAGTTTGGTTGAATTGATAATTTTAAATTATGGAATAGTTGGAATAATTAATACATGTAGAGATATTTAATAAATTCACTTCGAAATTTTCTTCAAAATCATAGAAGTATTTTCAAAATTTGAATATTAGAACAAACACACCCCTAGTATGTCCTAGAGTATGTTCAACTTTTTTGTTGGTCAATTTTAATGTTGCTTAATTAACCTCAATTTAATTATCAACCGGGCAATCGTAAACTTTGAGCTGCTACACTATATGTGCAGGCAAGATAGTTTTAAAACAACCCTAATATTTCAGAGAAATTCCACCTACAACAATGCTTCAAAAGAACAATCTACTGATAATTAAACAAACCCTACAACAATCCCTTAAACACTCAACAATCCACACTCAGCTACAGTGCTGATAATCTATTCTACAAATGAAAGAGCTTAATAAGTTTCACAATAACTATGATCTATTGACTTGAAAACTCCACTATAATCCTACGAGATCTAATGCTTCACTCCACACTAATACTTCTAAAATTATTGCCAGAGTAACACCTATGATCTCTTGACTTTAAATGGTCAACACACAGCCTATTATAATGAAGCTTGGCTGGTTATTGTTATTTAAATATACTCTGTTTTATTTATGCACACTAATGCACACAGGAAAGTACCAAGGCCATTCAAACAATACTCATTAATTATTATTAGGCTGTGTGAGAAATATTTGCTAAGTTTGGTTTGCATATGCACACTGTGGAGCTGATGTTGCTTCAAGAAAGCAATATTATAAACTAGGGTCTTCTCCAAACTCAAACAGCCTGATTTCTTCCTATTTAATTACTTGTTTAAAAGATTATCAAAACCCTATGTGCTCTATAAATTCCAATCTTCAATCCTTTTACAAAATATCACAAGTGCTGTGCAATTTTAACAAGATACCCTACAGCTCTGCAAATTTGAAAATGAAAAGGATGAGCTGTTCATTAACTATTTCCACGCTGTAACAAAAAGGGTCTTCAACAGATAAAATCAATTTCATTAGCCAAATTACCAATACCACGCTGAAACCAAAAAGGAAATCAAATGAAAACTGTTCCTGAGTCTATTCAACAAAATAAACCAGCTGCAATTAACTAAGAATCTGCAATCATTCATATGAGAAACATTATCAGCATTCTATATAACAATATCAAAGAATAGAGACATTAACCTGTGATTACAAAACACACAAGGCAAAATACCAAGGTTGGTGCTGAAGGGGGCCCTCCCTCAATGCCTTCCAACTTTAAATCAAAACCTTAATGGAGATAAACGCTGATTTTATTGATGAAATAAAGTGTTACGATCCTCTCCTCGAGTATCCTCTCCTTAAGCTTTATTTATACATGAATAGATGGACAGGATCCATCCCAGAATGCAGAGATTTGAGCAACTAACCAGAAAACGCCCAACACAAAATCTGGCAAAACCACGTCTGTTCTGGAAGCGATTTCTCCACATCCGTTCAGAAATTCTGAAAACTGCTCGCGGTTAGGGGTAAATGGGGCCATTTGTGAAGTGGGTTTCGAACCGTTTTGAAAAATTCCCAACCGTTTGTTCAGAAATTGAGCCCGAAATTAGGGTCCCGATCAATGACAGAAATGACATTGCCAGATTGCTTGAGATCCATACACTGCTAAAAATGGAGGATAACAGCTGCTTGATCAAAGATCATCTCCAAAACAGCACCTGGAAAATCTGCATAGATATCTAGAAGACAATGGAAGTTCAAAAGACACCCCAAATGTGGATCGAAGCCCCTGAATCGCTGGTGTAGCTAGCATGAACCTACCCTGGAGCACCGAAACCCCTGCACAAAGGAAACAATTACCCATCAGTTGACCGGATATTCATATGGAGATTTAAAAACCCAATGTATGCATAAAACAATGTAAAGTAAGAAATAAATAACCAAAAATCACTTACCAAACCTTTGTCCACGTTGGTCTCCATAAAAGCATGACCATACACAAATAAACATTAATAAAACTAATTTATCATGTGGTCTTATAGGTTTTATGCTGGAAAATAATGTATTGGACAGCCAATAATAGGAGACCAACATTTTTAAGACAACCTGAAGATTGGGGTTAGTATTTTTTTATGTCTTTTACTAGGTAGTTGTGTCATTGGTACAAATTAACTACTTTATTTAATAATATTAAATTCTTAATTTATTAGTTACTTGTATGAATGTGGCTTTTATATTAGTCATAAATTCTTAATTTATGAAAAAATATTTTTTAAGCAACTTTTTTTCTATATAGATATGGAATATGCAATATATAAAAAATCCAAAAATGAGATAAAATATAGAAAAAACATAAGAGATAATAGATAAAACTGGAAAAAGATCTCTTGTGCGAAAGATAAAATAGAGAGCTATGTTCATTTGCCTTTCCAAGGGGGCAACCACTAAGAGCAAAGCTTCAAATACAATAACAATTCTTCACAAAACATTACATAGCTTACTAGTTTCTATATGGTGCTTCATTAATCAAAGCACTAACTACTTGTGGTCTTGCTATTAATGAGGGTCATCCTCCCAAGGGAATTTATTCAAGAAAGATGACCCTTATGACCCTTTTACATTAAGTCAATACCCACTTAACTATCTAATGGGTCTTATGCTCTTGCACATTGATAAAATAAGCGAGTTAGGGCAAGATTTTAACATGTCATCCCCTTCTAAATAAACATTATCCTTAAGGCTAGAGATGGGGAAATTGTTGCAAAATGACTAATGGTTCCCAAGTAGCATCTTTTGGTGAGGTATCCTTCCACTGAATCAAAACTTCACAGATAGTGCGTTGACATAGCTAACACTTTTTGGTGTCCAAATTGCTTTTGGTTGAAGGCAAATGGATCATTCTTTATCCATTTTTGGTAATGTAGTTGGAACTCGACAATTCCAACCTGCAACCTTATTTCAATAAGAAACATGAAATACTGGGTGGATCTTGGAGTGTGCCGTGAGTGTTAATTTGCAGGCCACCTAACTAGTCAATTGAACAATATGGTATGGGCCATAACAATTTGGTGTGAGTTTTTAAGGGCCTTTAACCTTGAGAGATATCTTCCTATACGGTTGGAGAAGGAACACTTGGTCACCTTATAGAAATAAATGTTCCAGGCAATGCTTGTCTACATGTTGCTTCATGTGATTTTGAGTCATTGCCAATTTTTCCCGAAGCGTGCAAAGAATGACAACACAATTATGAACTAGATTATCGACTGTATGTACTTTGGAAATACCTAGTATATAAGAAACCATAAAGGGTGGTTGTTGGCCATATATTGCTATGTATGGTGTCATTTTTGTAGCTTCATGATAAGTGGTATTATAGCACCATTTTCCAATAGGTAACCACTACGTCCATTGGTGCTGCTTTTTAGATGCAAAATATTACAAATAGGTTTCAAGACAATTGTTGACTATTTATGTTTGATCATCTTCTTTAGGATGATAAGGGGGTGCTCATTTGCAATTATGTGCCCTGTAGTCTAAATAGTTATGGCCAAAATTTGCTGGTAAATATGGGATCAAGATATGACACAATGGAGGTAGGCATGCCATGAAGTTTGAAAATATGGTCTAAATTTTTTCGGGAAACCATTGATGAGGTAAATGGTGTTGGAGAGCACACAAATAATCATATTTGGAAAGTCGATCAACTACTACCATGATCACTGATTTGTTACCTACTTTCGAAAGATCAACAATAAAATCCATGGAAATGTTGGTCCAAATAGTGGCTGGTATTGGAAATGGTTACTGTTGGAGTCTAATTCTCAGGGAGACCAAGAGTCACCCGGGATTCCAAGAGTCCACTTGGGAATATGAAAACCAAGGGACATTTCTCATCGTATTTATATGTACAGTTGGTTAATGAGAAATACATTGAGATTTCATGCTTATTCTGTTTGTGCATCTTCTTATATTTGGTTGTGTTAGCCAATCTCTCTCTATTTTCCCCAAGGGGCTTCTAAGAGTGGTATCAGAGCATTTATGAACCTCTGGTTTGTGCACTCAGAATTATGGCCTCACATTCTGCTTGTGCGTTTCCTCTTTTCCTCCTTCTCCCTGACAGCTTGCGATTTGCATTATATTCTCTACAGAGAGCGTTTCTTCTTTCCTTTTGAGTGAGTATTAAAAATTATCCACCGCGGAGTTCCTGCATATGTTATTGCTGTGTTAATACTCTTCAGGCTGGTATGGGATTGCTGCGTATTGATATCTGCTGGAGTTACTGAGACCTCTCTCTATTAAGCGTTTGATATAATTCTTTGATCTCTGCAAATGATGTGCGCTGGAGTCACCACCATGAGTTGTACGCCATTGTGAATCCCATTCTCTATAAATGACGAACTACATGGATACTTTAATCACCTTGTGAAACTGTGGCGTTTCCACCTCTGCGTGAGTTCCTGAGACTCGAGCTATATCCTACCTGCGTCAAGCTTCCTGGAGCAAGCACTGTAGAGACCAATATTAAAATTGGTGCCGCGTTGAAATCAATTGAAGACCGCTACTGGGATTGGAATGGGCTTTGGAATGCGTTGGACCCTCTTCAAGACCGCTGATTCCACTACAACGATTGTCCATTGATTGAGAGCCTCCTTTAAAAGGAAATGGATTTCTCAGTATTTATATATATCATCGTGAAGGAGGAATTTGCAATGGAGATTGGAGCGGACACCCTCCAGTTACCTGCGGTTTTCTAGGGTTCTGTTTCTCCTCCAAATGAACGCCTCTCTACGTTCATAGTATTGCCTTTGAGGAGCCGTGACCTGAAGTTTGAGATGCTACTTGGAAAGTGCTACCGGAATCTATCCCTCTACCTATGCAACTGGTTTGTGGATTCTATAAGAGATAAGATCGTGGGATCTCTCCAAGTGATGCGTGAGCTGAGAGCTTAACACTGCGTTGAATTGTCCAAGATTGTGAAGCTGCTGCATTCTCTTTCAATGGAGCTAGAAACTTTTAATGCTTGGAGCTTGTTGGAGGTAAATATTTCTCTGCGTGTTTGATGAAGTAGTTAGACTATTGTTGCATGCTATGATTTGTACTGCCTATATTGGAGTGAACACATGTGTTAAGAGACCACCGAGGTTTGTTGATCTCCCTTGGTTACTATGTGAACGCCCCACATCTCAAATACATAAAACAAGCCTACCATGAAGACTGGTGCATAAAGCCTATTTTTCCTTCATATTGTGAAGCTGCGATAGTATGTATAGAAGGCTGCATTAAATATTTGTGCAAGAAAATACATGCATCTAGCTGTGCGTGGATTTTTGTGAATACGCTGTTGCATTTTTATGTGGAGAACTTATTGGATCGAGCATATGTTGATTCAGAGAGGAATCGAACTGAAAAGTTGAAGTTCTATTCATAATCCAGCCTTGATTCAAATCCTAGGCTCTATCAAGCATCAAGAGGGATCAAATTTCCCGAGGTGCAAACCTCTCATTGAGTGCAATACCTGAGCCATCTAATCCTAAGCTCTAAAGTCTCTAGTTTAAGTCTCATATTTACTTTTTACTTTGTATCATTCTTTTTTGTTTATGGCCGACATAATATTTATTACTTTTTACTTTGTATTATTTTGTTACTCGACAAACACTCACTCGATGTTAAGTTTTAAACCAAATAGACTAGCAAGATCAGTGAAAGAAACATAATCACAAGATAGACACAGAATTTACCCTGAGAAACCCTCATGGGGTAGAAAACCCAACAAAACTTTCCTCAATAAGATGATCAACCAAAATACAAGATGTGCTCCAAGACTTGTCCTTCTTCTCTACCTCACATGCAGACCTCCCAGACACAAGTGCGCTACTTTCTGAGTTGTGGAAGTGTGTCAAATGAGGAGCTCCTCTCCTCTACTTTACTAGATCCCGACTGACCAAAAACCCTAATGGGGCCGACCTCTATTGGAGAAGTCTAATAACCCCTAAAATATAAACTCAGAGCCGACCCCCACATGGTGGGTCTAATAACCCTAGTTACCACAAACCATCAGAGGAATAAACATCTCCGGATACATAATAGAATTGCCTCGGAGGGATGAAACATCTCCGGAATAATAATGTACAAATATAATATTCTTAGAAGTTACAATATTCAACACTCGACAAGCTGGACAAACACTCTAAAGTCTCATATTTACTTTTTACTTTGTATTAAAAGTAAAAAGTAAAGTCTCTGGTTTAAGTCTCATATTTATTTTTTACTTTGTATTATTTTTTTTTGTTTATGGCTGACATAATATTTACCACCTAATCCTAAGCTCTAAAGTCTCTAGTTTAAGTTTCATATTTACTTTTTAGTTTGTATTATTCTTTTTTGTTTATGGGGGACATAATATTTACCACCTAATCCTAAGTTCTAAAGTCTCTAGTTTAAGTATCATATTTACTTTTTACTTTGTATTATTCTTTTTTGTTTACTTTGTATTATTTTGTTACTCGATAAACTCGACAAACACTCACATGTTACAAGATCTCCCTCATACTGGGCTGTAGAGCGCCTCTAGGCGAAATAATTTGCATCCAAAAGTGCTGGAACCTTGCTGCATATTGAAGATTGTAGACTGCTGTGACCTGTGTGGTAAAATATTGTCATTAAATTGTTGCATGGCAACTTGTCCGAGGGGGTTTTTGTTGCATGCTTCCATATTATTTTGGTGGATATGCAGGCTGTTTTATTACATAGACATCTTTCTCTTCAAGAGCTGCAATCTTGATGATTATGCATTGAAGCTAAGAAACCGAAGCTGCATATTGACCTCTGCATGTGAGAGCCATTGTTGGAGTAACTACCTAGGTGCCTACACGTGGATATTCCATGTTTTGCACGTATCAAATGACATCGATGAGTAAATGGGAGTATTGTTCGTGTATACTGGGAGCAGTTGGTAGCAGATTTGTGTACAGAGGCCTATGTGTTTATGTGGCCTAGACTTCACCACAATGCATCATCAACTCAAGTAAACCAGTGAGTTTATTTTTTCAGAATTGTAACCGGCAAACAATCCCTTATGTACTGGGGTGCATTCTCGGCTGAGACCGACACCCTTCATTCTTTTAAGGTTGAGTCTTGTTGTAAGAGGGCAGAATTGCAAGAAGCCATTTTGTATTTGAGTGAGTTTTCAATGGCAAGATTAAATGGGCTTGTAGAGTTACTGAACACTCTACTTCTTTCCTCTGTCGACAACACTGTCATGATCGACAAGAGCACTCTCATTCACATTAGAGATTGTGTAAAAGATTCACAAGACACTCTTGATTTTCTACAACTTGAGTTGCAGCTTCAACAAGAAGAAATATATTCTGAACCTATTCATGTTCAGAAGAATCCCCTTCATGATTCTACTCAACATCCTACACATAATGATGCCACTTCATAAGCACATGATAAAATCAGTGGCACGCCATCATAAGTGAAAGAAAATGAAGATAAAGACATGCATGTAGAGGTTTTGTTTGCTCCTTCCAATCCCATCATCAGACCATGGGAAGAGATCAACCATAAAAAGCACAAAACCGACCTTGGATATGACAAGGAAGTGATAGTTCACATTCCTGACTTCTCCAAGCCCATTCAGTTTCAGAGTGCTGGATTCATTAATGAGAATCCATCTTCATCCACATCAGTTCAGATTTCTACATGCCAACATTGTGATCAAGTTGGCCACATGAAAGATCATTGTTTTGATATTCACCCTTGTAAGCAATGTGGAAAACATACGCACACATCAGACAAATGCTTTAGTTTGAAGAAACCTGCAAGAGAGAAGATTCACTCTGGGTGGATCACTTCTTGGAAATGGTTGTCAACAACTAAGAAGATTTATAAGTCACACCGGAGATTTCAATCACGAGTATTGACACATCTTGTAGTTGATACATCTTCCTCTCCTCACTTTGTACTTGACAGGGGGGAACATGATGTCAGACATCAAGTTTTGAAGCCTCCATCTAACAAAAAGCATCCATGACCCTCTACAAGTGAGATCAAACAAGCATGATTCACATCCAGTTTCAGAGGCTAGATTCAGTGATGTAGACACTCAGACAGAATAGAACCATGACATAGAGTACTCATGTGTTTTATGTCTAGTTGTGACACCATGAGACTCTCCTCTCCTCACATTGTTCCTGACAGGGGGGAATGAAGACCATTAGTAACAAGTGAGCGAGTGCAAGTGATCCGGAACAAGTGAGCCTATGAAGAGCTATGTTTGACTGAGCTCTAGAGTTGGTGGTCATCCTAAAACCACTGGTATCGAGAGCACCTTATATTAGCAGAAGCAGGTGCAAGCTTCTAGCTAACTTGGAAAACAATTGTCAATATGGAAATGTTCAGCAAGTTGCAGTTGTTCACTTCCAATTTTCAGCTCTCCAGTTGGTTTGGTGTCAGCCCATCCCAACCATTCCAAACAGAACCTTTGAGCCTTCGAGCCAAGTTCCAGAGAACCTATGAGAGATTGTTATCACCAAGTTTGAGAGTTTGTGGTCCGCATTGAACCACACACATAGTATAATATTTCAGCCTTCTGCTAGCCCATTTGCGGTTGATGTTCAGCAAGTTGCAGTTGTTCACTTCCTATTTTCAGCTCTCCAGTTGGTTTGGTGTCAGCCCATCCCAACCATTCCAAACAGAACCTTTGAGCCTTCGAGCCAAGTTCCAGAGAACCTATGAGAGATTGTTATCGCCAAGTTTGAGAGTTTGTGGTCCGCATTGAACCACACACATAGTATAATATTTCAGCCTTCTGCTAGCCCATTTGCGGTTGATGCTCAGCCTGAAAACCATCCCTTCAGAGATCCATTGTATTTAGCAAAAGCATGTGCAAGCTTCTAGCTAACCTTCTTGGTAAAGCATGGAAATGTTTAGCTAGTGGTAGCTGTCCACTTCCACTTATTAAGCTCTCTTCTTTTTCTTGGACTCATATACACCCTTCAGATTAAGGGGGGATTTGTTGGAGTCTAATCCTCAGGGAGACCAAGAGTCACTCAGGAGTCTAAGAGTCCGCTTGGGAATATGAAACCCAATGGAAATTTCTCATTGTATTTATATGTACAGTTGGTTAATGAGAAATACATTGAGCTTTCATGCTTATTCTGTTTGTGCATCTTCTTGTATTTGGTTGTGTGTTAGCCAATCTCTCTATTTTCCCTAAGGGGCTTATAACAATTACAATGCCTTGTGAGTCTTTACTATCTCACCCTTATTCCTTTGGCAAGCCTCACACTCTTCTACAAAAGTAAGGATATAATTTTTCATGTCTTCCTAGAAGGAGCATATGTTTTCTCAAAGCTCGAGTGACCTACGAGAGGAGATGAATGCAACTATGATAATATTGTTAGTTTTGAAGAAGAGTTAGGTATCATAAAAATGTGACCTTTACATCACAATATCTTACTTCCAAGTGTAACCTTGGGGAGGGTTTGGATTTTCATAGTCACTTGATGAGATGAGATGCAACAACATTAGTTAGCCATTATTCTCATGCTTCATCTAACCATTCAAGTACTAGAGAGGATTAGGAAAATAAGATCTCTCTTCCTCATGTTTTGTAATGTGCCCATTCATAAATTATGAATATTATTTCCAAGGTTCCAACTTTAAATATGTTGATTTTCAATTTTTTTCCAAACAATGGCTTATGAAGGCTTATGATATGTTCTCGTTCAACAACAGTGGAGTGCATGTATATTTATGATGTCCATTAAAGGTGTGCAGCTCATCAAAGTGTTTATATTTCACTGATATGTGTCCCAAATCAAATCTGATATAAAATTGGAGATGGTAAAGAAAATAGGAACACTAGTTCAATTTTGGCTATGCTGACCACCAAAACCAATTAGGTGGACAATCATGTACCATGCACATGTTCAATGTGCCTTGAAGATGAGAAAGAAGTACCTAATGAAAATTTTCAAGCGAGGCAACTCTTCTTCTTATCTTCTCTCCATGAAGTTTTCGCACCCCTGCAGGGGATTTTGTAATGATATGTCAACATGAGGGTCAATTTTTATGTAACTTAGTTTCCTATGAATTTATCATTAGGGAAGTCCTTTCATCGAGTGTTTTTTCACTTGGATAATTAAAATTCATTTTTAGTAATTTAACTATTTGAGTTTTTCACTCAAAAATACCTCCAGAGTGGTGAAAGACGTTCTAATGATCGAGTTCATGGGGTGATTTGGGCCTAAGAATGTTCTATACTATTAATATTCTAGACATTATCGAGAGTCTTGCAGAATTTCATTAAGTTTTACTTAGGTTTTTTTAATTTTTGGTAATTAAAAAATGTCCCTCAGCATAAAAATTTTCCTTTATAATTTTGTATAGGGGTATGGGTACTTAAGATAAATGGCATGAGACCCCCTACACCCTTGGACCATGTTTGAAGTCATTCAGATAAGTCTTGCTAAGGTTTTTGACATATTTCCCTAAGTCAGTCCAAGAAATAAAGAAAATTAACAAATAATTACTAAGACAAATTTTGAAAAAGTGTCTAAAGTTAGTTGGGGTGGCCAAGTTAAGTTTTTAAAGTTTATATTATGTGTCTAAGGTAAAATTAAAGGCCAAAGGACCCCCCCCAAGCAAGTGTTTTTCAATTTTGAAGCTTCTCCCTAAGGGGGAAACTCTCTCTCACCATGGGAAATGAGATAAATTGAAATAAGCCAAAATGAGGGGTCCCACCTTCATGATTCTCTCCCCTTGGCCTAGCAATGAAATATAAAACATGAGTGGGGGGTTCCTCCCCCCTCATTGTTTGTTATTTTTAACCCATGGAAGTGCACCCCCCTCCATGGGCCCCATTTCTCTCCAAGTGACAAATGGCATTCATGCAAAGGAACTCTCCCCTCTCTCTTTTCTTATTTAAGGATGCTCCTCCTCCTCATTTGGGTTACAATCTCTCATGATTTTTCTCTCTTGATATTTTCTCACTCTCTCTTGCTTCCATTTTGCTCCCATTTGGGCCATTGTAATTTTCATCCATTTGGATTAGTTATTAAAATTCTTTGGAGGAGATCTTGTGTTGGTTTCTCTATGGTGGTTTGCATCTACACTTAATATCTACTCAAGATTAGGGAGGCCAAACAAACAATTTTTTTTTCTTTGGTAATATTTGTGGTATTTTTGCCATAGATTTTATGATTTTTCTGTTTTGTAGTTAAGAACTTCATACGTTTCTTGGTCTAAGTTTATGATTTCTTAGCTCATCATTAGGATCTCACATTTTCTTTAGTTGTGTAGAAAATATCTTATAAGTTGCAGGTTACTTGGATTGAAGAGTGGACTTCCTTGGTCGGATACCCCACTACTTCAAGCATTGGAAGAGCAAAGAGCAAAATCTCTTCCATTCTCTTTTAATTTCTGCACATTTTCCATATAAAAATCATATTTCAAATCTAATTTACATGCTCTTATCTTGTGCAAATTTACTTATAAAAATTTCATAAATTTTTGTAATATTTTGTATGATATAACTAACATTGCCCAATAGTGATTTTAAGTATTTTCTATAACATTTTGCTTGTTGGTTTTTAGCAGCTCTGTACATTAGTGATGAGAGGAAATCTGCAGATGAATTTTTAAATTCGACAGTTTCGAACCTTTTACGCAGGTTCATCCTCAAGATAAGCAAATCTCACTCTTTTTAGCACGGGGAAATGAAGTATAAAGATTGTTTGTTTAGTTTTTAGGGTTAGGGTTTAACATAGTTGTTTTAGTCTTAACTGGAACATGTCGGTTAAAGAGTCCCTCATAAACAATGGTTATAAAGGTAAAGATATTGATAAAGTCTTTCGCAACAGAAAAAAGAAGAACAAAAATAAAATCAATAAAAAAGAAGTTGATATAAACTGCCCTAGAATTACTCTTCCATATATACATAGCACCACTAACAAGATTGCGAGTGTTCTAAAAAAGAATAACATTATAGTGTCATTTACTCCTCCCAGTTCCTTGAGAACCATGATTGACAAAGCCAAGGACCCCATCGATCCCAAAAACCAAAAAGGTGTATACAAAACACCATGCTCATGTGGCGAAGCCTACATAGGTGAGACTGGTAGATCAATCGCAATTAGATTAAAGGAACATAGCACAGACCTACGACATGAAAGAATAAAAAACTTAGCCATGGTTGAACATGCTCACAACATGAAACATCATATTTGCTTAGAATACTCTAAGGTCTTAGCCATTGTTCCTCAATATCACAGAAGAAAAACTCGCGAAGCCATATAAATTGAGAAATGTAGAAGGAATTTCAACCGGGATGATGGCTTCAAACGAAAAGAAGCATGGAAACATGTTATTCATAAACTTAAAACAAGTTAAGTTGGATAAATCTAACAAGACATATACAATTATGAAACAATTAAGAGCAACTTAAATTAATAAACATTGGAATAGGATGGATGAATAATAAACACTTATTTCTAAATACAATTTAATATGCCATTGAATTTATTAATAATCCTAACACTATACTAAAAACTAATAGTCAAATTATTTAATATAACTACACACCTTTAATTTATAAATTAATATTATTAATAACTTTTCAACTTATTAATAATTTTATACTATACTAAATTTTTTATTAAAATACTATACCAGCTTATAAAACGAAAAGTTATTAAAAAATTTCAAATAATAGTTATACTTTATAGAAAAACATAAACATAAACTATTCTAATACACTAATAAATTTGTTACATTAAAAACACATTAGATTTTAACACTATAAAAAAAAATTATTTAAACAATATTCTACTTATGTTAACTTAACTTAAATAAATATAAATAATAAAATGTTTTAACAACTATGATAAACCCTAACCCTAAAAACTAAACCGACATGTTCCAGTTAAGACTAAAACAACTATGCTAAACCCTACCAACTAAACAAACAATATTTATACTTCATTTCCCCGTGCTAAAAAGAGTGAGATTTTCTTCTCCTGAGGATGAACTTGCTTAAAAGGTTCGAAACTGTCGAATTTAAAAATTCATCCGCAGATTTCCTCTCATCACTAGTTACAGAACTGTGGGGTAAAGATGAACAACCAGGTTTGTACATTTTAAAGGTGTTATGCTACCCAAATTTGGCCATCATCAAGCATAAAGGGCATCCACAAGCTACTATTTTGGCCACTTGCAAGAAAACGGTCAAAATTACTCTTTTCCTTCTCATTTTTTCTCAAATACTAAGTGCTGAAATCTATATCATTGCAACAAGCCCAAGAGAGTCTCTTGGGATTGATTTTTTGTATTTGTTTCAAGTTCAAGTTCTTGGTTTTCTTTGCCATCCATTGCATGCAAGTGAGGAAGCATTTCCACCATTGCATTGTAATTGTTGAGTGGATTGGGTTTAGCATAATTTTGTTTGTTTTAATTTACTTTGCCCGCACCTTACAAGTGAGAAGGTTTTGCCTCCCTTGTAAAATCGCGTTGACCTGAATTTTATTCCCACACCTTGCATGATAAGAGGCTCTTCCCATCCATGCAAAATCGTGCTGGCTGGTAGTTTACTTTCTAACTCTTTTTGCTTTAAGTTATTTTTCCTTCACCTTACAAGTGAGAAGGATTTGGATACCTTGTAAAATCGCGTTGGCTTGTGTTTTATTTTCCCGCAACTTACAAGTGAGAAGGATTTTCCTCCCTTGTAAAATCACATTGGCTTGCATTTCACTTTGGTTTTTTCTTATTCATTAAAGGTTAAAAATAAAGTGCGACCCGATTCTTGCCTAGTATTCACTCCCCTTGCCGGTTCGATCGATCCTGGGTGAAAAGAAAGGGCAAGGATTTGTGTTGGCTAGAATAATATGCACTTGGAAATTAATCTCAACTAGATACTGAAAAAAATTAACTTGACCTGTGGAGATAATGGGGTATAGGATGTTGGGAGCCTCGTGGCACTTTGTGTCCTCTAGTTGAGCACCCAACAAGTTTTGGGGTTAACCCGTGGAGCTAGTTGAGAACTTTGTGTTCTCTTGTTGAGCACTCGACAATCTCTCTCAAATTGAAAGAGATAATTTCTTGGGGTAGACACATAGAGTAGCATTAGTTTTCTTTCACCAAACCTTAATCCCCCAAGTTAAAGAGAGACTAAAAATCATATTAAAATTTATAGGACCATTCACAAAACACTACTATTGTTATTTTGCTTACAATACTTTACTTTGAAAGCATTTCATTTTTGGCTCAATCTTGTTGCAAGCATCTAACATTAATATGTTCATTTACTGTAAGTCAATGTTTAATGTGATATTTTGTTAAGTGAATGATTTAATGCTATTGGAGAATCTTTGGTAATCTTGTTTTATTTTGTGACTCCATAACCCAAGTAGGCACTAGTCTTGTTAATTAACTATTTATTTTCTCTCTTGCATTATAATTGGTTTATTGTTTAAAAGGTTTGCTTGTCATTTGAAACTATTACGTCTATGCATGTTTGCTTTTCATTTGAAACATTGAATAGTTTACAGCTCTTAAAAGAAACTTAGTAAGTACGAACAACCCCCCTTGACCTTTAGAAGTTGTGGTCTAAACGGAGGAGTTTAGGATCGAGGTGACATTGGGTTCTACACTCATAGTTTCCCTCAAAAACACACATAGCGGTTGAGAGACTTACATGTGGTCAAGTGTGTTTTAGGCAACAACATTTTTGGTGCAGTTGCTGGGGATAAGTCATTTTATTCTCAGAGTATGACTTTTGTTTTTACCTTGTTGTTTTTGCTTTATTTGATGAATGATTAGAGTAGGTCTTTATTTTTCATTTAGCGACTCCACTGAACTTTTGTATTTTACAAACAAAAGCAAAAAATAAGTTTTAGGTGAGAGATTTATAATGATTTTTTTTCTTTTTTCTTGGTCACATGGCAACTCCACTGAAGGGATAAAACCCCGTTACTCATAAAAAATTGTTGAGAATAGTTGTGTGTAGACATGAGCCCATGCAATACAGTAAAATATTTAAAGCTCTTTATAAAAATGGATCACCTGATTCAGCACAAGGCATATTTCATGGTTATATCAAATGCATGCTGAATGAATTATGATATGGACAAGTTAAGGGTACCATCTGGTGCTCAAATTTCTAGACAGTTTCATCCTATTGACTTTTCAAGCATACCTGGTTTTCCTAATATTGTTCGTGGCAGTGGGGATGCGTATAAATGGCTTCCAATATTTCATGGAAATGGTGACTCAACCATCTGGCACATCAAGTCTTTCCTCCAGTTTGTGGCTAGCTTCAACATTAGTTGTGAAGATAATATGATGCAGATGTTTGCTAGTACTCTTCAGGGAGATGCTTGTTACTGGTTTTTCTGTAGCCTCCCTAACAAATGTATTTCCTCCTTTTCAAGTATGCTTCACATATTTTTGAGCAATGACATAATGATGGGGGTAGTATGAAAGGTATGGAAAGGCCACTTAAAACAATGTTTACCCACTACTTGCCAAAGATAGAGTATCATGAGTATCCTCTTTATATTACCATGGTTAGAAATATTGAAGATTGGAAGCTACTTCTAGAATACTTCCGTAAAGAAGATGACATGTGAACTTCTGCTATGCATTATGAAGAAGCACATGAGGAGCCCTTGATTGGAGATACTGTTGAATACCCTCCTTTTGTTGAAATTAATTAAGATTTGAATGAGCCTCAAGGTTATTTCATTAAAATCGATGACATTTATATGCCAAATCTCCCTCAAGAAGAAACCATTACAAAATCTTATAATGAAACATATGATGAAATTTGCAATGTGCATAATGACATTCCTTCCTGTTCTCCGTGTAATGATGATAGTTTGAAAGGTCTTCTGCCTTGTGACATTTTTTCTAAATAATATGGTAGTGAGCATGAGGATGACAGTTATAGATAGGGGTATGAGACCAACGATGAAGATTCTCTTGCATCTGATGATGATGAAAATGATAAATATTGGAATTTCTTTGAGAATCCAATATATGAATCTTTTGAAATTCTTTTTGAGAATCCCATCTATGATGTGTCTTGTGAAGAGAGTTTTTTGGAGACCTCTGAAGGTCCCATATTTGATATACCCAAAGAAGGGAGCGTGGACATGATCATTCCCACCTTTTATGGATTTCTAGCTTAGGCATCACCTTCACTTTCCCCATCCATCTGTTATCTCTCCCCTTTTGGTTTCCACCCTGACTTACACCTCATCCTGTGATATGGAGGACCTACCCACTTTTTCCTCTATGTTGGATAGCATCCCTGTTAGTTTGTGTCTCGGCTCTGAGTTGACAACATAACTTATCGAAGCCTTGATCCTTCTAGTCTAGGAGTATCTGCTGGTTTTGGTTCCCGAGCTTAGGTGAGTTGTATTTGATACCTTGATCACTCTAGTCGGTTGCCTCGATGTTTGGTCCTGATTGTGGATGACCCCCCTAGTTGCTTGAGTCGTGTTGGCTAAAACCTGAAGCAAATTGTACTATCATCATTACATGCATATGGAAACTATTATACTATCTTTTGTGCAAGCCCATGGAAAAAAATAAAACTGTGCTTCTCAGCACAATAAAAGAGGGCTATGGAAACTGAAATGTTGAAGCACCCTGGATGCAAGCTGTGATTAGTTATGCTTCTAAGTACATGCAAAATCTAAAGGGTCTTGTTATCACACAACTTGTAGTTGTCCTAAAAGGTGATCCTATGCAAGATGGTAGAGGTGTTGGACAACTAAAGAGGTGACCTAATAGAGCCACAATTCCCAAGGATTGTTGGTTGTCACACTAATCAAGGCGCTCTTCACATTAGATCAAGACAAAGAAATACCAAGGGGGATACCCTAGCTAACTAATGAAGGCTAGCAAACCAACTCAAGACCTTCTAGGGAAATGTGAAAGTGAAATGAGAGAGATCAAGAGTGAATGGATCTATATCTAGGGAATATAAGTGGACAAATGGAGTTAGGGCTTGGTTGATGAGGCTTATAGAATGGAAAAATGCTCAACCATACATTAGATATGCCACTTATGAGTTTAATTGAATAGATCTAGATAGATCTAATGCCAATTAAAAAAAAGACATGTTATCACCAGAATTGTAGTTGGCCCTAATGATGGATCCAAAAGGATGGTAGAGGGGATAGGAAACCAAAGAGGTGAACCACGAGAGCCTCGATTCCTAAAAGGATTGGTTGTCACACCAATCGAGGCACCCTTCGCTTTATGCTATCAAAGACAAGATAACAAAGGGGGAGACCCTGATCTACTCCTGAAAGGAGAGATCTAACCAGATCACTAGATCAAGCTATAACAATAGGGTACGTAAGGTGACAGGTATGGAACCCTAGAGTTAAGGAATTAGGGTCACTGTGGAGGCTTAAGAAATATAAGATTTGGATTATGGTGGTTAGGCACAGTGACACTGTGATTACAAGTGATTCCAGGATTCAAGTGGTAGTATATATGATCAAATTCAGCTGCCTTGGGAAACGTGACTCCTAAAACAGGGAAAGTGTCCCAAAGAGTGGATCTAAGAATTAGGGCTTTCTAGCACTTCTTGACAAAAGGATATGACAGTGTTAAAACAGACAAGCTTGCAAACTGGGAACAAACGATAGGAAAACCAACGACTCAAGAAATGTGTGAGGGTTAGGAGATCTAGTGCCTTGGGAATTGGGCCATAAGGAGTCCTCCAACCATGACATCTGGGAGAACCCACCTAGGGTTTGGCCAAAGTAAGAATACCCAGAAATGGTTTTGCGGTAAACCAAGTCGTTTGAGTCAGGGAATTTTCCTAAGGAATCTAATGAGGGTTTTAACTGTAAATGAAGATGGCTAATGGATTGGAACCTAGAGTGAAACAAAAGTAGATCTTACCCAGATAATCTTGCTGGTGCCTTGATACGGATGATCTATGCCTTCCTGATCAATTTGAAGTAGTTTGAGTGAGTGTCCAAGTGAAATCGATTTTCCCCAAGAAGCCAATGCACCTTCCTCTCATGCACAACGAACTACCTAACTTAGATTCGAAGCATCAAGATAAACGACTAATGAAACAAGAGACATATCAAGATGAATTCAAATATCACAATGAAGCTATTGAAAACCCCCTGATAAAAGAAAACCCAAGTGAGATGAGTTGAGGAGCCCACTGCAAAAACGCCCAAGTGAAGTTGCCATCTTGTAGACAAAACAATATTTCCACAAAATATTTTGGATTCACCACAAAACTCCAAATGCTAGGTGACAATAGAATTTACAATCAATATCTAAAAGCATCACATCAAATAAGTTCCGAAAGTATCTGCAAATAATTTCTTTATTATCAAATTCCAAGAGCCAAAGGTCCCTTTACAATGGGAGGCTCTCTCGTATATATAGCTATGAGAGAGACCAAAACCCTAAACACCTTTTTAATGAGTGGCTAATATTAAAAGATACAATAGTTATAATCTACGGTTGAGATGAGTTCAACAAATAAATTACATGGATCAACTCTAAAACATAAAGATCCCACTAGTCAAATTGCCCTAGGGAGGATGTCCTCATAAAGTGACTATGAAAATATAGCATAAAGCTCATGGTGGGTCTAGGGGGTGATATAATTCCTCCCTAGTGTGTCCCCATGGCACAATAACATCAAAGTGTAAAATCATGCCCACTAGGAAAAGTCGTGAGCCTCCAAAGGCACCATTAAACCATAAAAATGTGTCGGAGAAAGATGCGAGGGACCCACTAACTGCTGTAACTGCTCTGGAGGATGTGGGATACATCAGACACATCATCAAAACCATTCCTATTCCATTTCCTTGCCTCCATATCCCAAATTGAATTCCTCTGTAGCCAATTTTACCATTTTTTATGCCTCTGTAAATCACCTATAAAATATAAAAATGCCTATAACTCTCTTCCTGATCACCCGAGGCCAAATTTGACTGCACCAACATGTCTGGGAGTATGGAAATATAGTAAAATCAAGTTGCTGAACCCCATACTCCCTCTGTAGCGCCCTAGGTGAACCAATCAAATCATGACACTGCTCTGACAAACCATTTTTAATGGAAAATCTGCACTGAAGTAATGAACTGAGACATATACCAACTGAAACTGCCCGAAAATGAAAACTGCCTATCCCAATGGACTCAGAGAGCCAAAATGCTCTAGATATGCATACTCATACACCATATGGATGAATGCATAATCATATAATATCAATACCATGCCCGGTCATAATAAAAATAATAATAATCTACAAATGATCAAAATCATTAAAATACCACAGATCACTATATGAGCCTGTAAACACTGCATGGAACCATATGGTGACCCATAATAGACCACATATAATCAATAACCATCATCCCGGGTCTAACTCATCTCGTGTCCTGTGGTTGACTTTGGTCAAACTAGGTTTGACCAAGTCAAACTGACCCATAATATGATCCAAGCAAAAATATCAAAGTGTTGCAAGTGTAATTGGTTAAGGCATGCTTCATAAATCATTCCAATAGCAATATAAACATAAGTAATCATTTCACTGGCGATCTAAAACAAGATATTTTAATATTTTCCAATAATAATAATGGCTCAGGCTAGAACCTCAAGGCTATACTCACTTCATGGCTGTGATCAATTTTCTAGTTAGGGGTGAAGGTGGATAGATGTAAGGTTAGGCTAAGGGACGACTGCACTAACTCAACACTGTGATACTTTGTAAGTGGGAAGGGGGATACACACTAAAGCATATGCTGGACAAGCAATACCATAGGGGATGGCGGTGTCTCACAAATGGGTAAGCTGTTTGGGAAGTGGTTATTCAACCTTGACAGATGCCTACAACTCACATCCAAGCTGATACAACTCCGTGAGGATCGTTTCTAGAGCCACCATGACTAGGTGTTCGACAAACCGTAACTCAGGACTCTAGGGGACACTTAGAATAAGCTGTCCCTTGCTCCATCTCATATCATAACCAACAGGATAATGAGGAATAATCATTACATGTATATAAGGTCAACAATCATTAAGTATAGCATTTGTTAAACCATTGCTTTAATTATACCTTTTCATTTCCATAGCCTTTGTCTGTGTGTGTTGAAAAACACATTCTTGGATTTACATTTCATTAGGCTTTTTGATCCGTGTGTGTTAAGAAATACATTCTTGGATTTACATTTCACATGCCTTTCATTCACGTGTGTTGAAAAACACATTGTAGAATGGGATTTCATTAAGATATACAATAAAGTTTCCAGATACAATGTAATGATAGTAGCACTATCTGTTTTAGGTCTATCCAACACAACTTAGGCAACTCAGAGCTGAGACACAAGTTAAACAGGGAAGCTCATCCAACAAAGAGGCTAGAGTGGGGGAAAGTCCTCCATATCACAAGATAAATAGTAAGTCAAGGTAAAGACAATATTTGGAAGGTAACAGATGAATGGAGATAGTGAAGATGATGCCAAAAATAGCAAGCCGAATTGGTGGGAATGATCACCTCCATTCTCCTAAGGAGGGTAAAACCAATGAGTATAGACAAGAACTTCTAAAACCTGAGCAGGACACTAGATAGATACATAATAACAACCAGGTCCAATACTATATATATGATCATGAGATCATGACACTAAATGCTAGAATATGCCACTAGAATGACTATAAAATCAACATAACCAAGAACGCAAGATAATACCCGCTGGATCATATACTTATGCAATACATATGAATCATCATCTGTCCACTGAGAACCTGCTGCTACAACTCTGGGCACTGCATACTGCTATGTAATGGAAAACTACTACATTGGTCATCAAATCTGAGTTCCCTGAGACTCATTCATGGCAAAGGAATATACTGCTGCTCATCATTATAAGAGTGATCCAAAAATAGATGCTCATCTCAAGAATCTTAGTGTAAAGTACTGGCTGAAAAATATACTGGAATCTGGAATAAAGATATGGTAGCCCCAGCTACTATAGATGTGATAACAAGACCCAAGTGGGGCCCACCCTTAAATTATGGAAAACGAGTGAAATGTGTCACACAAGGTGAAATTGAAAGAGGAATGGCACTAGAAGTGTGGCTAAACTATAGATCTGATGTTTCGATGAGGAATTAGCAACACCCAGATGATAGATTTGGAAAAATCCCACTCACCCACAAGTGTGACCTCCCTTGGAGATGCCCAGTGCCTTAGATCTAGGGTAAATGGATTCAAATTCCCACCAAATTTGTCTCCAAGGTTTATTAATGATTTATGAGGTGGTTTTTAATTATTAACCCCAGATAATCGCCATATCTATTAGATCTAAAAATGAGGGTTGTAAGATATGAGGGTTTGAAATGACCAATGGGTAAAATGCATGAAAATAGATACGTACCTTGTAGATCTTACCTCGAAATCTTGCGGCTACCTTGAAAATTGATAATCCTTCCCAACTGAGGAAATCAAGAGTGAGATCCAGCTTCCCCAAGTGAAATTGCTATCCCTCCAGAGTGACAAGTGTGCCCTTCCCTTCCAAAAGCGATCTATGTGAGAATCGATCAAGCATGAAAATGACTATACGGAAGAAACAATGAAACAAGTAGCATCAAATATGTCACGAAGATACAATATTGATACTCCCTAAGACAAAGATCGATCCAAGAGTAATGTGTTGGAGAAAAATTCCTATGGCTTGGGGCAGACCACAACAGACAACTGACTATCAGAAATTAACTCAATTCTCAATGCTACGCTATATAAATGACAATGCTAATATAATGAAGAATATAACCAACCTCCATCCAAACGTTTGATGTAGATCCTCGTTGGATCTTCTCAACCCATGCACTTGAACCTGCAAATTAGTCTTGACAGCCAATATACAACAAGCGCATATAATATATAAACGACATTAACATCATCAATAGCAATGGTCCATGATATTATAAGTAAATGCAACCCAATGTAATATAAACAACATTCACAACATTAATGGATGAGAATATGAGTATTTCTATTAATAAATAACAATAAGTACAATGTGCTACGACCTCTTGTCAACAACCAATCTGAACCAAGATCTGGGTCTCTCCACTTGTGCCTCCACCACTTCAATCCTCCATAGAATGGAAAACTCAAACTATGATATGAGTTTGGAAGGTGAACATAAAGGGTTCACAACTACACAGATCAATGAGTGTAGACTCAAGATAGGGAAAAAATCCACTAGAGTTCTCTTGCTCTCCTTTATCCTCCTGTCCATAAGCCATATGTACTTAATATATAGTCCTCTCAAAGGTAAGTGAAAGGACACATCGAGGCGCTTTGGGGAAAATGGAGGGCCAAAGGTCACCCTATGACTGCTTTTTGGAAGTAAAAAGTAATTAACTAGTGATTTTAACCATTTTACATGTTACCTGTGGGCTATAGTGATGCAACTCGCGGGTACGGCCATTGTAGTGTTGCAGCTAGCGTACAGGAGAAAAAATAAGGAAATAATGTTTCTGAACGATATAAAGTGGATCTGAGTCAGTAAAATGGATCTTGTAGGCCAAAGAGTGATAATGATCACCAGGTGGAAGATTACGTTATAACAGATGCCCCCTCATGTGTGAGGTCAGAGACTGATGCTACGATGGCCGAAATACATTATAAATCTCAGAAGTGGAGTGATGGAGACACAAGTGGAAGGAGCAGCTCACTCGTCATAATACAATAGTATACCTGAGTACATGTCGGTGTGGTACAACAATCTGATACAATGGTAGTACATAGTGAATAAATGTCATAAGTGATCATAGCCATGATCTCTCTATAGTAAGATATGGTCTCCTGTTGAAAAAGGAAACAACTGGTGCAAACTGGAGTTACAAACTGCTGATATCTGAGAGGTGATATCTTAGATGTAAAGTCATAATCATAAGTAGCATACTGAATGCCACTATCACCTGGGGTCTTCTACACAAGACTTCGACAGTGCAAGTCCCATCAAGTGAATAAAGGAGTTGAGGTCGAACCTGATGTGACATAGTCTGATTATCGGTCAATGATGAATACCATTAACAGATGCGAGACAACCCACCAATAATGAAAATGGGCATCAAGGCACAGAGCACAATCATCAAAGTGCGAATAGATGTGTTGAAGTCGAACACTAAGATGAATCCATCGATCAGGGGACATTGATGTATTCCCAAAAATGTCAATGGCGAGAGAACCTGCCACTAATTACTGCAAGCCTCAAGGTACTTAACTGAACTCTAAGCCTCAAGTTCCAGAATAAATGGGTTGAATTCGACGAAATGAGACTCATTGGAAGGAGGGCATTAAGGCATCCCCCATCAACCAGGAAAAGGTACCAGCTACGCTGAAAGATTTGGAAGAACTCAGGTGAAACGGACTGACTCAATAAGGATGGCCGACATGCAATAGTCAAGAGATTTGAAGAATGGCTGACTCTGGTTTCAGGACTTCCTTTGAACAAGAGCATGAGCAGATGGATAGACTCAGGAAGCATAGACTCAATATAAACTGTGCGATGTAGGAGGCACCACAAAGGGCTCCATAATGACTGGAAACTTAACCAATCGGTGGAGTAAACTGAGAAACAATTACAACTCCTAAGGTCACTATAGTCTCGACTCATAATGTAGGGAGTGGAATGAATGCTCTATTCAAAGGCGACACAACAGCTGCCAACTCGAAGTAGTAACCATAATCCCGTTCGGCTTTTTGGAATATTTGATTTTTTTGGTCTTTTTCATATTTGGAAAAGCTTGAAAAAGAATAAAATTGCTTATAGTACAACAAGTGAGGGAACGAGTGTCAAATAGCTAGCAGACTAGTCCCAAGCAGTGGAACATACCTATGATCAATGCAAGAAAGCGTGTGCAAGGTGTGGACACTTGGGGGGGTGTTCCCTCAGGGTCAAAATGTCATCAAATTGTGAAAGGCAAATGTAAGCTCTGTAGGGCTTGACAGGGAAAGTTCTTAGGCACCAGGCTAACAACTGAGTAAGCGGGAGCCGGCACAAGGCTCAAGCGGCAAGCAGGATGACGTAATGTAATCACAACTTGATATAAATGGGGGAGTCCTTATGGGAGATGGCTAGCATAAGACAAAGTAGAGTATGAGTCTTTATCGCAACGTCATGGCGTAACTACAAAGGACTCCCAATCCTAAGGACAAACAACGGCATTGGCACCAAAATGCAAAAGGGGGTTCTAACTAGGGTACCCATGTTCGGAAAGTCCCTACCACCACATAACGACACTTCTATAGCAGTGTGAAGGTTCCGTGCCAGTTAAGAAGCGGGGTCGCACCTAGGGTTTATGAAAATGGTCAAAAGGTCAAATGCATAATGCATGTGAAAATGACATCTAACCTATATGCAAGGTGTGAAATATACCTGTCGTAGGCACAAAACGATAAAAAACAAGTCTCGCCGAAGAAATCTTGTCAAAAAATGCTACTCCAAGACATTATATTAGTCCAAAACAACATATAATGGTGAAAACTATAGACAAGTGGGTTTTGAAAATTATAAATAGTAACAAAAAATTACAATTTACAATTCATTTTTACTATTCACCCATTTGGAGTTTTGTGGTTAGTTTTCACCTTGAAGTTCAACAGCTGATTCTGGGAGCTACGGGCGTCTGATCATCGAACCGTTAGGAGCAGGTTGGTAGTCTCATCCATACCTTCCATTTCAATGCTTTTATTTTGATTTTCATCGGTTGGATTTTTTGTTTGGCCAAGCCCTAAATGGTCTTGGTGCTACTAGCGATCTATAACTATGTGGGTCGCGGGTAGGGCAAGGTACTCGCAGTCAATGCATGCATTGACCGTGGGTACCCGCCTCTGTAAGCAAAATTGCCCACGGGTATGGCCATGAATCTAGTTTTTAAAATGAAATTGACTAAACTCTTTGGTTTTTCTCCCTCCAGGATGGTTCTAGAGTGGAGAGAGAGGGAACATGACCATGTGGATGAGACTGTTCGCAATGATGTGCATGCACAACAAGCGTTACAAGCATGTGGGATATACAAATTTTGGAACATAGGGGGTTTGAGGGCCCAAAACCTATTGCTCCACCTTTTGATAGATTACTGGGACATCGATGCATAGAACTTAAACCTAGACGGGAAAATACTCTCTCTGGAAGTGGAAGACATCTACTTCATTACTAGTTTGTCCCGCCGAGGTGAGGTGGAAAGCCTTCAATCTCGTCCTGTGGGTGGTGGGATCACCATCCTCGACTATATAGAGCAGTATTGTGTTCCAAATACTCGGGCAGTGGGGAGTTAGGTTCCCATCAGAGCCATAGTCAACCTGAGCATGAAGGTTATAGTGGCTACCTTAGTGCTAATTACTGGTTCACCAGGCATCCAGGCCAGTGATGTTCTATGCGTTGCAGTGTATGCAGCCCATGATATTTGACTGGTGCACCACTCTACTGGGGTCCATGAAGACCCAATTGACAGAGTGCAAGCAAGGGGAGGCAAAAAAATTTGGATATGGTAGTATCTTGTGCAGCTTCTTCTTTGAGCTAGTTTCGGGGCTCGGTCCGAGGGTTGAAGTCCCTCCTCATAGTCTCCGTGACCCAGCCCTGACTCGGTGGGCAGAGGTCTTGACGTGACAGGGTGGTGGCCGTTAGGCATCACCATACATGGAGGAGTTCTTTCACTGGTGGGACCGACAGGTCATAGCTATAGAGGAATACCCCTATGCAGGGATAGACTTCCGCCAGGATTGTGACATGCCGCTTCCACTAGATGCAACATTTGGAGACATTGGTGAGTACTCTTTTTAGGTTTTTGTGTATTAAATTTTTATGGATTTTTGATTATAGATGTAAATGAAAAAATATTTTGGGGGCAACATCATACATTAATGTTTCACTGTTTGATTGCAGACAAGGGCCTAGTGAGACCCGAGGGCTTCCTGAGACATTGTCGCCGGGGCAGGGGTGATGAGGTAGTGGGTGATGCAGTAGAGCGTACATTACAGACTCTGCGGGTCAACCTATCATGGATGACCACCAGGGTACCACAGGTAGAGGTAGCGCAGCTACCAGAGGATATGCAGTGCCATGTATTGGGGGTATCAGGTAACTGGGTACGACTACTGCAACGTATAGCGAATGCAGTACAATATTACTATTAGACACATCCTGTCGGGGCAGAAGCTAGGCCTCCTCGTAGGGGTTAGACATGTCAGAGTCCCATTTTTGTATCGATACGTATATTTTTGAGGGCTACGGGCTCCAGTTTTGTATTATGACATTACCATTTTGGAGATGTTATTTATAAAAAAACTTTGGTTCTCCGGTTCTACTATATGTGTGTATGTACAAATGTATGAATGTATCTCTTATTTGTGTGCTTCATTGTGAATGTGACAAATGCCAATCTAATACATAGTTAGCGTATGCATCGGATATATGATTAAAACTTCTCGGAACATGAATGTATGTAATTGAAACAAAATGTCGTTCCAAGAGTCTTACCCTTCAGAATTTCCGTAGTAATGTAGGATCCCTCACACGGTACTGACCATTTAACTGAGACACAACTAGTTGTGAATCCAGGCGGACTTCTAAAGACTGGATACCATGTGAAATAGAATCCCAAAGTAGCTCAATCATGGCAGTATACTCAGCCACATTGTTAGATGTAGGACCGAGACAAGCACCTCCTGAAGATACAACTAGATGGTCAGGTGAATAAATAACCCAGGCAGCAGAAGCAAGCTACTGCGTATGACGACTAGCACCATCTGCGAATCCTAAGAATGTAGGGAACTCTGCTGACATTTGTCAATCAAACGGAAGCTAATCAACAGACCCGAAAACCAAAAGAAAGTTAAACTATGTACAGAAACAACTATACAATAGTGTACAAAAGTATTAGCATGAACTAGAAGTTCAAGTGTAATACCGCTTGAGGTAGAGCCCATTTCTAGGCTCCTTCAAGACATTCCCCTCATTGTCCTCTAATTCATAGGCTCCTTTCTCCAGGACACGCCTCACAATGTAAGGACCGTGCCACATGGGGTTAAACTTGCTTTCCCCTAGGGGTTCTTTAGCTTGGTCATATAAGAGGACCAAGTCACCTTCAGCATATTGCCGGGGACGGATAGACCTATCGTACTGAACCTTAACACGACGTTTATTGGAATCTATAGCCACGGTGACATCTCGAAATTGCTCGTCAAGTTGCTCAAGGTGGATCAAACGTTGCTCAATACCCGTCGTATCAGGGAGGAGCTCTATGGCGAGTTTAAGCAAAGGGATTTCGCATTCAATAGGTAAAATCAACTCCACACCGTGTACTAGCTGAAATGGTGAGAGCTCGGTGGCAGTCTTGACTGCGGTTCGATATGCCCACAAAGCAGGATATAACATAATGTGCCAGTTGTTCTTGCTTTGCTAGATGGTATGTTGGAGAATGGTCCTTAAAGACTTATTAACCGCTTCAAATTGACCATTCGCTTGGGGATAGTAAGAAGATGAGTGTTCTTGACGAAACCCAAGCTTGAGAGACAAATCCTCCATCATTTTGTTCTGAAAGTGACTTCCATGGTCAGTGACAATCTCTTTTGGAATACCGAACTGAGTAATAATCTGATTGAACACTAAATGGGATGCTATAGCACCATCGGATTTTATGGTAGGCATGGCCTCAGCCCATATGGAAAAGTAGTCCATAGCCACTATGATATGGTGATGCTCCCCAACCGAAGCTGGTTTGCAATCCATGAAATCCACCCCCCACTTGGTAAAGGGACCGACGGTGACGACCGGATGAAGGGGCACTGGATGCGAGTGTATATTCCGAGAAAACACCTGGCAAGGGTGACATCTCTTCACAGCGTTTATACAATCCTTAAAGATTGAAGGCCAAAAGTAACCAACTCGCATAATACGTTGGATTGTTGCAAGCCCGGATAAGTGACCGCCAGATGCCCCAGCATGGAAATCATTAAGCACACACTCCGCTTCTTCGTGAGTCAAGCAACGACAGAGAATAGAATCATTTCCTCGGCGATACAAAGTGTCACCGACAATAGTATAATCTTTAGTGTGATGTTTCACATGCCGTCGCTTGTCTCGTGAATAATGCGAAGGAAACTTCAAAGTTTGGAGATATACAATGACATCCCCATACCAAGGGTCCTCGGACAAGATAAGAAACAAGTGTTCATCCACAAAGGAATCTTCATGGATGACATCCTCAACAAGTCTCGGAAGGTCCGACATAAGCTCAGCAAACACCAACAATTTCATCGACTTCGCTACAGAAAAATCGAGGTCAAACTCCTGAAGGATCACATTCCATTTATTGTACTTCCCCCCTATAAGGCATCGTGATAGCACGAACTGAAACGGATTGATATGCATTACAAATGTGGTTGTTCTAAGCAAAATATAGTGTTGTAACCATTGGACTGCATGGACAGTCGCAAGTGCCAGCTTTTCCACGTGAGTATATCTTAGTTCAACGTCTACTAGATTTCAACTAAGGTAATAGATCACATGCTCGACAAGCACATCATCAACCTGAACTAAGACCATGCCAATCGTCTCTTGAGACTCAACCACATAAAGTATAAAATCTCATGCGAAGTCGGATGGACTAAGCATCGGGGCTAATACCAAAGCTTTCTTAAGGGTGGCGAAAGATTGCTAGGCTCGCTCATCCCAGATAAATGGTGTGTCTTTCTTCAACAAGCGCGTGAAACCTTTGGTAAGATTAACACAATTGACTACAAAACGGCATAGAAAAGTAGCTCTTCCCTGGAGGCTTTGAAGTTGAAACAAGTTTTGCGAAGGAGGAAACCGAAGTATTGCCTCAACTTTAAGAGGATCGACTCGAATACCCTCTTTCGAAACTATAAATCCTAGAAGGTGACCTGACCACACCGCAAAGATGCATTTATTAGGATTCAACCAAATTTTGTAGCATATACATCGTTCGAGAATCCAACGAAGGTGCTTGGTGTGGTCCACTCTCTTGCGAGAATGGCCGGCAAGATCATCCAAGAAAACATCCATTATACTTTTAAGGTCGTGAAAGGCATAGGTCATGGCATGCTGAAACGTAGCTCCGGCGTTTTTAAGGCCGAAGGGCATTCTCCGATATGCAAACGTATCCCAAGGACAAATGAAAGCAGTCTTATGTTGGTCCTTAGGTTTGATTTGAATTTGGTTATACCCTGAAAAGCCGTCCATGAACGAAAAAATCTCACTTCCTGCATAAGCATCCAAGATCTGATCAATGAATGGCGTGGGGAAGTTGTCTTTCGGACATGCACGATTCAGGTCTCTAAAATCAGTGCATACGCGGATCGTTCCCTGCTTTTTATCCACAGGAACGGGGTTTGACACCCATTCGGTAAGGGGAACGGGGTACATAAAACCACCTTTGAGCATTTTCTCCACCTCTACCTTAATAGTTGCTGCCTTCCTAGGATTAACAACACGAAGACGTTGTTGAACCGATTTAGCATGAGGATACGTTCTAATCTTGTGCTTGACAATAATGGGGTCTATTCATTGCATCTCCTCGTATGACCAGGCGAAAGCTTCCCGAAGTTCAGTAAATAATTCGGTGTAGATGGAAACCTCTTTAGAAGAGAAATCATCACCGATGTAAACGTTCTCAATCTTTCCGGGAGTGTGAGAGATGTTGATCAGTTGAGTTGGGGAAATATTAGCCATGTTCCCCTCCGCATAAATCTCATGTGATCCCAAAAGAGCCACAGGTTGACCAACCATCTCTGCAAGAGTCATCCTAAACTCTTCTTGCTAGGCGAGATCAAGGTTGGGAAGGAAATAAGAGCGATGATGCATATCCTCCCAAGGTCTCTCACTACCACACATGGCCTCGATAATAGATTCATCTGAAGCTAAAGTACTATCAATACAATCGTTCAAACAAGACGAGTTGACTGCCCAAACTGGCAGCGTAACGGGATCTTCCTCAACTGTCCGAGAAGAGGGGAGATCCGGCTCTGTGGTGGCTTGTTGAATATCCTGATAAGCAAGCTCAGCAGCAGATACTGGCATAGAAATCCCGACATATGCAAAGTCTCCAGACGTAGAACTCATGGACGGTAAAGTCCATGGATCATCAAAGTATGAATCCGCAATGGTACATTATGAAAAGGAGGAGACGCATTGTCAAAAATGGTTCCAATAAAATTAATCGGTGCAGGGAAATCATAAGATCGCATCAATGGAGGGTACATTCCAACACCCATGTTCCCAGTTGCTGGCTGAGAATCTGTAACCTGTGGGACTACTGATCCCGTGGATGCTGAAGGAGGAGGATTAATGAAATCTAGCTGATCGATGGTCACAATCTTGCCTTCGTGTAAAAAGCAAATAATTTTGAATACAGTAGACATGACAGCTTTCATAGCATACATCCAATTCTGACCCAGTAAAAGGTTGTAGTCGATGGGCGCATCAACCACTTCGACTTCAATAGGCACATGTTTACCTCCCAAGCGGACAACAAGGGAAGGGATAATCCCATGTGGCTTAAATGACCGACCATCAAATGCAGTGAGCATGGTCCTAGATGTGAGTAGAGGAGGAGAGCCAAGAGCTTTCGAACAAGCTAACGACATCACTTACGTGGAAGCACTCCACATGGATTTGAAAAGCCACATGGTAAGGTAAGAGAGGTTGAACATCAGTAGTGTCGAACTTGATAACGTTGGGACTCCCCCCATCCTGAACTTCTAACGCACTCAAAAAGGCATGCCTTTGAGAAGGACATGCTTGTAAAACTTTAAGAGTTGACATGGCACACAGAGTTTGGCCCAAATCTTCTACAATGGAGTAGTTCTGGGTGGCTCGAGCATTGGGATTATGCGTAGAGCACTTAGGAACACCTTTCGGTATCCGCGGCATAATAGAAGGCTTCTCGATATGCAAGGAATTATCAGGAGGAGGGGCAGGCTCACTCCCCATATTAGGTTGTGGTGCACCATAATCGCGTTGACAAGTAGAAACACTAACCTCCGATTGAACCATATTCATGCATCCATAACCACTAGTATTGGAACAAGACGTTGCGGTCTCATTAGGTCCATAACTAGTGGCGGGAGCATGCGAAGCCATATTTTGATGATGAGGAAGGGGATCCTTCAACACAGCTGGGCTCTGTGCAAGATGCTTTGATGCTTCTTCGATTCGAGGACACAAGTGAGTAAGATGATCTTCCCCACAAAGCTTACAAGGAAATTTCACCTTACGCCTAGGTTTACGGTCCTCACCAGCATTTCCGCCTTCCCGAGGAGGGTTGGCATTCTCCTTACGAGGGGTATTGCGATTGCTATTATTGTTCCCATTGTTTCCAACCTTACGGTTGTTTCTCCCCTTCTTCTTACCACTAGGCTGCTGGTTACCTAATGGGTTTGTCGTTTGCACAGTGTGTACATCGGACGATGGGGTGGAAGTAGACAAGGTGTGAGCCTGTCCGGGAGTAGATTGGTTGAGCGATAAATTTTGCATTTGATTAGCCACCAAATCTATAGGGCGAGTACTTGTGTATCCCACAATGCCATCGGCATGCGGCCCAGGAACTGTCTTGGGCTCATGTCGTGTTCGTGGTGCGTCAGGAATAATGTCATATAAAATGCCAGATTGAGAGTATAGTAAATCTAACTGCTGGACTTTTAAGATGGCTTGTTCCTTAGTCATAATGCCGGACATCAAAACATCCTTAGCAATATTTGGAAGTAGGGACTTGAGGAACCATTCCAACAGAAACTCTAGAGGAATGTTGGCTTTCACTAACCTCTTCTGCCGACGCCACTCTTGAACGTGGTCAGAAATATGCATGGCCTTATTCTGATGGAAGGTAGAAAAAAGTTCAGTACTAGTATCGTAACAAACTAGAAACTGGAAATGGTCCAAGAAAACCAAAGCGATCTCATTGAATCCCCTATAAGTGTTCCCCGACAACTCAACATACCACTTCGCAGCTGCCCCCATGAGGGTGCGTTGAAATAGTCGTAATCTAACAAAATTGTGCTTCAACGAGTTGGAAGAGCACCAAAGGTGAAACGTTGTGACATGATCACCTGGATCCTCACCACCTTTCCCCTCAAACTTAGGAATGTCCAAAGGGAGCTTGGTAGGGGCCGGAGGCCAACTAGGGTCGTGACACACTGGATCGTTCGTGACCTTCGCAAGATCTGGAATATTCAGATGTGCAAGGAATGGGAGCTGCGGCTAGAAAGATTGATTATAAGCTCCCATAAAAGGTTGATTGTAGGAACCTGAAGGATAAGAAGGACCAAATGCTTGACCATGAGCATTAAACTGCTGATTATACGGACCTGTCTAACCATAAGCGTGACCATGGCCATAAGGTTGATAACCTCCTCTGACCTGACCCATGTGAGAGTAAGCAGGTATATATGTGTTTTGGGAACCATATTGAGGTGGGTTGTACTGGTGGCCAGCACCGACTGTATTGTAGTAAGGTTTGCCACCATAAGTATGGGGCATATACGTACTATTCGTAGTGGGAACCATGTTGTAATGACCATGATGGCAAGGTATGTTTCCACCCCCAGCATAAGCATTAGGATTAGCGTGAGCAGTCGTGTGGTGACCATGAGTATGAGATATATTCCCATCCCCAACATTGGTGTTACTAATAGAAGGAATGGTGGCATTATGACCATGAGGATAAGGTATATTCCTACCTCCTACATTAGTATTACTAGTAGCGGAAACGAACGTAAAGATATGCGGTATATGTCCACCCCTGTGATTGGGAGGAATGTTAACATTCGTGAAAGTGGTCCTAGGTTGATGGGTAGGAGCATGTGTGTTAGGTGGTGGATGGCGAGTAGGGTTGTGAACAGTGTTCCTATTAGGTTGGGTAGGCCTAGGAGGAAGCCGTCTTCCAACATTAGCATTGTTAGGAGGAACGTGACTAGTCCCCGTACTATGTGTTTGAGTGGACATCGTGGTGCCCCCAATGAGGGTATTGCCCCCAGTGGGTGCAGTGTTGCTAATACCATGACTAGTGCTAGCATGACTACCAAATGTAGTGGAAGGATCAATTGTGTTGTAACTAGGCATACCAAAAGAGAACGTAGTATGGTTGATCATAGGACTTGTGTCATCATGTAACTTTGGAATCCCGTATAAGTAATTATGTGGATATGAAGAATTGAATGGGTTGTCCTTGGGTGGATCCGGGCCAAACAAATTACGTTGTGTCTCGAGTGGATCTGGACCAAACAAACTAGGTTGGGCCTTAGGTGGATCACCTCCCCACGCCTCACGAGGAGTAGGGGTGTCTGAAGTGTGCTCGACTCTACCAGATGGATTCATAGGGATTTCTTCCATGTCAGAGTTTACAGTAGTCATGATGTCTAGGACGTATGTCTCGTAAGAATCCAAAGACTCGGAGGGAGCCCGCCGATGTCCCCTAGCAACATGGCGTGAAAGCTCAGCTGGTTTTAAACTAGCCAACCGACGGGATCAACGGAGAGTAGGAATCCACGCCACAATATCTACGGAGAGAATATAAAATCACAATGTCCCCTAATGGCCAACTATCGATAAAAAACAGTAAATCAAAAGCACACACCTAGAGAAACTACAACCAAGAGTAGACAAACAGAGTGGCTAAATGAGCTCCTGACACTAGAGCTGGTATGTCTCACCTAGGAGAGGCTTGAGACTCCCAAACTGTAGCCGGAGGTAGCAGAATCAGTTATAGAGGCACCCAGGCTTCACTGCGTGCAAAGGTCCATAACCCTTAGCAACAAACAACTGTGCTATCCAACCCCTATCTGACTCAGGACACAAACAGTATAACCACTGCAAGTACCCTGTGTGATACCTAGGTAAGGAAACTATGGTCACCGTAGTATAACCGATGCTCAGGGGGAGACTCGTAGGTGGGATCCGTCATATGGGAAGGGTAGCTAAGCCCGAAACTCAAGAGGGTCAAATCCCCCAAGAGTCCCTAGATACGAACAAACCCTGGAAATATCTCCCATGTTCAGCCGATATTGGAGGGCTATCTCCGCAACCAACCTCCTGTGACCTCGTGCTTAACTCTGTTCTGAGTAGAGCTTCCTGAGAACACCGATGTATACCATGGATTTCACCACTCCCTGATCAGACACATAATGTTTTGTCTAGTATTCTTGGATTGTTTACTCGCAATGATCTATTCCAAGACTCTAAACCTATGCTAGTTGGTGTACCCCATAAATAAAATCATTCTAATCAATTTTAGATTAAGTGTTAATTTTAATGGTTGTGGTTACTCAAAGGATATGATCGTGAAACTAGTGATGTATATGACTCAATAGTATGCAAAATAGTCAAACTCTAGACTCATTTATCCAATAAAACAATGCCACTAACATGCAAACTCAATCCAATGGTTTCAAAATAAAAATGCAATTCTTTTATATTTTCAATGCACAAGCAGAACCTAAATGAAAGCAGCAAGCACTCAATGCAAAATGTAGTACATAAAAGTAATTTTTTTTTTGTATTTTCACTTATAAACAAAAGGAAAATGCAAAACTTTTTTGTTTGTTTGTATTTTTCAATATAATGAAATGAAAAATGCAAGCAAAATCTCATTATTCAGTTACAGACATGCAAGGGAGATCACTCAGACAACCTAGCAGATCCTAAACAGTAAGACTCATCCAATGGAATGAGCTTAACAATTAAAAATGGGTAAAAGCCAATGAGGCTCAAAACCAAGAGAAAAAAGGGAGTTCTGGTCACAAACAAGGCTTGGAACAGTCAGGAACAAGGCCAAAGAAGACTCAGGAACATTCATAATCAACCCAGCAACAACCAAAGGCCATAACACAATCACCCCCGGAGTTTTATGCTACTATCGAAGGAATACCTGTGGGTACCCATGCGCTATAGTGTAGACAGAGGCGGGTAGACGCGGGCAGAGCTAAGCTCACCCGCAAGTAGAGAAGAGTAAATGAGTAGAAAAAGAGTCTAATGGCTCAGAAAAAGGGTGTTTTCTATAGAGTATCCTAATGGCCAATTAATGACATAGAGACTTGACACACAACAACTCTAAATAAGGACTAATGCTCAAAAATCCCCAAAAATGGATGTTCTCCCCAGTGGAGTCACCATTTCCGTGTTGGAGAAAACTTCCTATGGCTTGGGGTAGGCCACAACAGACAACTGACTACCATAAATTAACTCAATTCTCAATGCTACGCTATATAAATGACAATGCTAAGATAATGAAGAATATAACCAACCTCGATCCAAACGTTTGATGTAGATCCCCGTTGGAGATTTTCAACCCGTGCACTTGAACCTGCAAATTAGTCTTGACAGCCAATATACAACAAGCGCATATAATAAATAAAAGAAATTAACATCATCAATAGCAATGGTCCATGATATTATAAGTAAATGCAACCCAATGTAATATAAACAACATTCACAACATTAATGGACGAGAATATGATTATTTCTATTAATAAATAACAAGAAGTACAATGTGATACGACCTCTTGTCGGCAACCAATCTGAACCAAGATCTGGGTCTCTCCACTTGTGCCTCCACCACTTCAATCCTCCATGGAATGGAAAACTCAAACTATGATATGAGTTTGGAAGGTGAACATAAAGGGTTCACAACTACAAGGATCAATGAGTGTAGACTCAAGATAGGGAAAAAATCCATTAGAGTTCTCTTGCTCTCCTTTCTCCTCCCATCCATAAGCCATATGTGCTCAATATATAGTCCTCTCAAAGGTAAGTGAAAGGACACATCGAGGCGCTTCGGGGAAAATGGAGGGCCAAAAGTCACCCTATAACCGCTTTTTGGTAGTAAAAAGTAATTAACGATTGATTTTTACCATTTTACATGCTACCCGCGGGCTATAGTGATGCAACTCGCGGGTATGCCCACTGTAGTGATGCAGCTAGCGTATAGGAGAAAAAATAGGGAAATAATGTGTCTGAAGGATATAAAGTGGATCTGAGTTAGTCAAATGGATCCTGCAGGCCAAAGAGTGCTGATGCTCACTAGATGGAAGATTACGTTGTAACAAGTAAGATATGGGGTTTCCCCACAATAGTGTCCTGTCAAGTCGTCCTCCTCTTCTACCACATGGCCTCCCTATAGAGAAAAAATTTGAAAAATATATATCCATAATGATA
The DNA here is from genome assembly GCA_027924585.1 of Larix kaempferi. Classification (NCBI taxonomy): domain Eukaryota; kingdom Viridiplantae; phylum Streptophyta; class Pinopsida; order Pinales; family Pinaceae; genus Larix; species Larix kaempferi. Next base: position 49,184,371 of record BSBM01001229.1, read on the forward strand.
ACAAAAAGAAAATATTGTATATTCAACTTGCAAGAGCATCCATCAAAACCAGAGAAGTAGATCTGCAAAATAGTATTTTATTCCAAGTTTTCAAGAGCCCAAAAGGTGCCTTTACAATAGGGGGGTCTCTTCCTTAAATAGGAATGAGAGAGACCAAAACCATAACCACTTTACAAACAAATGGTGGAGATGAAAAGATAGATACAATATAATCAATGGCTATGATGTGCTGGAACAATAATACATGGATCAATTCACTAAGAGGGGGTGTGCACTCACTAGAGAGGACCTAGGGGGGGTCGCACCACATAAAATGTTACTAGGAAAAGTGTAGGAGCACATGGTGGGATAGGAGGTATTAATAACCTTCACTAGAATCACCCCATGGCACAATAACAGAAGATATGACTCAATGACATGTCAAAGTGACCAAATGACCAAATCGTGGCCTCCCTCAATGAGACAATAATACATCAAATAACAACCCAGAGAGTGTGTGGAACCCACTGAATGCTGCAAGATGATCTAGAAGGAGTGGGATACATCACTGATTACCTATGAACAAACCTCATGCCAAAACCTTGCCTCAATTTCCCAAATCGATTTCCTCAATGACCTTTTTATCCCATTTTTATTCCACCGGAAAAGCATCAAAATGCCTGTAGCTCTCTGCCCAATGTGCTAGACACAAATTTGATTGCACCAACATGTATGGAGACGTGGAAATATGGTAATAACAATGAGATGGACCCCCAATATCCTTTGTAGAGCTCTAGGAAAACGTGCCAGATCAATGCAACTGTTGGACATGCCATTTCTGCATGGCAAAACTAGAAAAAGGTGGAAATTTGAATATATCGTTACTAAGAGTACCTGTAACTGATAACTGAGTGTTTGAATGGGATTATAAGGTCCAAAGCTACTAAATTTGAGTACCCATACACCCCGTGGAAACCTGTATGATCATTTGTAGCCTCAACCATACCTGTACTATATAAAAATAATGGTCTGGAAATAATAATAACCATAAAAAATACATCAACCATCATATGAAATCTGTGTCCACTATATGGAATTATCACAGAACCATAAATTATCATCATATAACATCACTGGTCCAACTCATCATGGATCCCAAGGGTTTGACCACGTCAAGACTAATCAAAATATGACCTAGGCTAGAAATGCCTGATGCTACAAGTGCAAATGGTTAAAGCATGCTCTGTAATAATTCCAATAGCAAGACTTAAAGTATTAAGCATCATTTCACTGGAAGTTAATAGATAATTATACCAAGTACAAGTTTAAATGATCATTTACTCAAAATAGAACCTTAGGAATATACTCATTCTGTAGACATGAACATTTTGCTAGCAAAGGGTGAGGGTGAAGAATGCAAAGCTAGGATAAGGGGATGACTTGAATGACTCAACACTGTGATACTTTGGCTAAGGGAAATAAAATACACACTTAAGCATATGTAGGATAATAAACACACAGGGAATGGAAGTGTATCACAAATGGAATAAGTTGTTCAAAGAAGTGCTTATTCAACCTTGGAAAATGTCTACAACTCACATCCAAGCTGAAACAGCGCCTTGAGGATATTTTCTAGAACCGCCATGGCTGGGTTCCCAGATAACCGTAACTTGAGGTTCCAGGGGACACTTAGAATTAGGTGTCCCTTACTCCATCTCACATCACAACCCGTAGGCTCCGTGAGAAATTAATCATTACATTTAATTTCTGGCCAACATTCTTTGGATTTAGCATATATTTAACCACTGCTTTTTAGGCATTTATGACCCTTTTTGGATTTTTCATGTTCTTAGAAGCACAACTAACTCCAACTCACATCCAAGATGCTTTAACATTTTAGTTTCCAAATCCCTCTTTCATTTTGCTAAGAAGCACAATTTTATTTGTTTCCATGGGCTTGCATAAAATATAATATAATAGTTTCCATATGCATGTAATGATGGTAGTGCAATTTGCTTTAGGTCTTATCCAACAAAACTCAAGCAACTAGGGGGATTCTCCACAATCAGGACCAAACATTGGGGTGACCGACTAGAGTGATCAAGGTGTCAAATCCAACTCACGTAAGCTTATGAACCAACACCAGCAGCTACTCCTGGCCCAGAAGGATCAAGGCTTTGGTAAGTTCTGTTTCCAACTCATAGATGAGACACAAACTAACAGGGATGCTATCCAACACAGAGGAAAAAGTGGGGAGGTCCTCCATATCACAGGCTGAGGTGTAATTCAGGGTGAAAACCAAAAAGGGTGAAAGTGAAGGTGATGCCTAAGATAACAATCCATAAAGGTGGGAATTATCATGTACACACTCCTAAGAGGGTAAAACCAATGAGTATAAAACAAGAGCTTCAAATTATGAGTAACAAGACCATTTAGATAATCAATAATAACCACATCCATGTCATACATATATATATATATATATATACTTCCAGATCATGACTACTAGATACTAAGTCAAGCTACCACAATGACCAAAAGAGAAAGATAATAAAAACCATTGCACATCATATACTTGTTGGGCCATATACCTACACCTGATGTCTAGAACATCTATAACCACTGGATACACTGCTGCTGAAACTATGGGAACTGCACTGCTCTATATGGGATAAAAGGTCACCTCGGCCATCAAATCTGAGGTCAAGAGGCTCAGTCTTGGCATAAGGTTTACTACATGTTTGATATGGGGATGCTATGATATGTGAGTGATCATAAAATGTACTACTCATCATAGGTTGATCTCATCAAAACTGTGTAAAGGCCTTGCTCAAAAATATACAATGAACTGCTCTGCAATCATGGTATCCCATCTATTGTGGATGTGATAACAGGTCCTAAACGCCTAAAAAACAAAGGTTAAATGTATACTAAATCCAAAGATTGCTAGCCAGAAATTATATGTCATGATTAATTCCTCACGGAGCCTACAGGTTGTGATGTGAGATGGAGTAAGGGAAAACTAATTCTAAGTGTCCCATAGAACCTCAAGTTATGGTTATCCGAGCACCCAACCATGGAGGTTCTAGAAAATATCCTCATGGAGCTATTTCAGCTTGGATGTGAGCTGTAGACATTTGCCAAGGTTGAATAAGCACTGCTCTAAACAACTTATTCTATTTGTGAGACACTGCCATTCCCTGTGTGTTTATTATCCGACATATGATTTAGTTTTTGTTCCCTTTCCCTTATCCAAAGTATCACAATGTTGAGTCAGTCAAGTCATCCCCTTATCCTAGCCTTGCATTCTTCACCCTCACCCTTTGCTAGCAAAATGTTCATGTCTACAAAATGAGTATATTCTTGAGGTTCTATTTTGAGTAAGTGATTATTTAAACTTGAATTTGATATAATTAATTATTTTAATACCAGTGAAATGATGCTTAATACTTTGAGTCTGTAGTGTCCCTGTTTAAGAATTTGCACAAATTAGGAAAAATTGCCAATTTTGACTAATTCAACCCTTAGACTAGTATTGTCACTACTGCTTCCAAATGAATCCAAATGCTTCCAAATTGGGTCTGAAGGTATTTGAAAGGTACTAAGACATATAAATTAGGCTTATGGATTCTTAACAACCCTTGAAACATTCTGCAACATTCATTTACAATCTAGACAAAATAGGGAATAATTCTAGTCAAATCGAGCTTCAAAACCCCTAAGGGTAGTGGACAAAGATAGCTCTCCAAATGTTGTTAAACACTTCCAAATTTCTGAACATAGGTATGGTACAGATAAATGGACTTCATGATCTCCCCAATGTATCATTAATTAGTTCCTATGTCCTTCTGCAACTCACTTAAATCAGATGTATATGTGCAATACTTCACATAGGGGGAAAAGCTAGTAATTTTCACCATATGTTATGAAATTCAAATTTTAGGTGCCAAGGAATTGTTCACTGTTAATGAAACTTCTTCAGAACATTAATGACACTCCATACATAAAAAAATCATAGATAATGACTGATACAATTTTAAATAATGTCCCTTCAAGCTCCAACAACAAGATCTAGGGAAAATGGAATCATTTATGCATTGTTTGGTATTTTTACACAAATTCACTTGGTATTTCGACCTGAGATTCTTATGAGCAGTAAATAAAGAGTATATATATTAGAATAAAAATAAATGGATATTCATGGACTCTCACAAAGATATGAAATTCTCACCAAGGGCGCAATTCCTCCAGGGGCCCAAATATGCAATAAAATGTGAAAGAGATGGAAGATTGAGTTGTAGCTGAATGAACCACGAGCTTCCCTGTAGCTTAAAAATGTAACTAAACACTCCATTGTATCTCCAAATTAAAGGTCTGAATGTCCTCTCCAATTTCCAATTAGGATGGGAATCTTTCACCCTCGAAATTGGTGTTAAGGCAAGTATCGAAATTGGTGCTAAGGCAAGTAGACTAGCTCTCTACTAGCTCTTCTCTCCAAATGCAAAATGCAAAATGCAAAAGATACCATCCTTCTTTGTTATTGTATTTTATAAAATTCTAAGGTACTCCTTGACATGTCATATATTTCATATGTCATCCATCAGATATGATTTTGTCATAAGTGTCATAGGCATCTTCATCATTGGTGTCATGGAAGCTAGGGAATCTATCCCAAGTGTCCTACTAGCTCCAAAATGCCTCTTCCTCTTCCATTGAAGTTACTATTCCTCTACAATTCGACCTCATTGAGTCATGCCAAGTAATATGACCTTCCAAATATCCCCATAATAGTGGACTCCACCTTGGATTCTAATGGGTGAGAGTGGAATTCCATGTGGCATGGGGAATATAGCTTTTTGGGGGTCCCACACCACCAATGTGTCTCCATGACCAAGTGCCATCTTATTTTCTCACCATAAATATTTATTTTTCCCCTATTAATATATTTATGCCTGAACCAAAGTCCATTTGGGTTTATTAGTCTCCTTATTCCAATTTTAATGTCTCCACCCCAACCTAGGAAACTAGTAGGTTGGTGGAAGTTTCCCTACTTGAGATTTATTTGAATGGGGACATTACAATCCTCCCCACCCATGATTGCTTTCCCTCAAGCAATCTCAATTTATCATGTTGCAAAATTTTTCCTCCTCTATTAGGTGTCCTTCCATGAGGAATGTCTCCCAAAACCTTTTCAATCTTGTGTTTCATACTGTGGGAGGACACTACCTTATTCAGATAGGTGTGCATTCCTCTCAATACTCTTTGTTTTCCCTTCGAATATTTGAATCTCATTTCAGGGATTTTATAGTTCACTGTATGTTCTCCTATAGAGTACAACCATTCCACTCCTAAGACCACATTAGTATCAGCAACATCAACCACATAAAAGATATCAAAAAATGTGTAATTACCTATGGTGAGTTGTAGCTTTGGAATCCATGCTTTGCACTTCATAGTATGGTGACCTGGAATGATGACTGTGAAGCCCTTGAATGGTTTAGAAGGTATCTTTCTCCTCTCCACCATGGCTGCATCAATGAAGTTATGTGTGGCTCCTCCATCTACCAATGCTGAAACCCTTTGTCCTTGTATAGCTCCTTGGAATCGAATAGTGTGGAAACGAGGCACTCCTGAAAGCACTGCTAGTCTTCCTTTGTCAGGTAATGGATGGTATTCTTCTTTTTTTTCTCCTTCTTCTACTGTAGCACATCCCTATTCCTGGGATGAAATATGTACTCCTTCCTCCATGCCCCCTTCATACTCATCATCACAAAATACTTCAATGAATTGGGACTTTCCCTTAGCACATTCATGTCCTGGTACCCATGGTTGGAAGCATGAGTAACACAGTTTATTCCTTCTGAGTTCTTCCCTGCTTAGTTCCTCTTTCTTATCCTTTCCACATTCATCTTCTTTCCATGGCTTATTTTTAGATATGAATTGGGAAGAGAAGTTGGGCTTGGGAGTAAACTTTGTCCTAGGTAGCACATTTTGTAGATCTCTTGTCAAACTCATAGCATCCTTCAATGAATTGGGTTTGTGGGCCTTAACTACAACTTTTAAGGGTTCATCCAAACCTTCAGTGAAAAAAAATACTAATCTTACCATAGATATATCAGCTACCTTGACTGATAATTTTTGGAATTCCATCATATACTCAGTAGGGGTTCCTACTTGCTTCAATTGGGCTAGTGCTTTGAAAGGAAATTATGGATCGTTTTGCTCAAATCTTTCTAATATTCTGTCAACAAATTCTCCATAGGTTGTAACCTGATCATGTACCAAGGTTTTTAGACCATGGAACCACCAATCATTGGCATCTCCTTTTAGATGGAAAATAGCCATTTTTAAAGCATCATTTTCCACCATTGGATTTAGCTGAAAATAAAAATCTAGTTTTTGTACCCAAGTATTTGCAGAACTTTGGGGTGAGCCATCAAAAGTGGGAAGGGGAATTTTACCAATGGTACATGTTATCACACCATAGTAGCAGGGCTACTATTCTTGCTTAGCAGATATTTGCACATTCCATAGCTTCCATTATTCAGAGCTTGGCTATGATGATTGTATATTTTGAGATCACTCATGATCAGAGCAGTGTATTATTCAGACTTATGTTAGACCTTGTGTCAAAACTGAGCCTTGAGAGTTCAGATTTGATGACCGATGTGACCCTTTATCCCATGCAGTTTCAGTTCAGTGCCTAGAGTTGTATTGCAGCAGTGTTTCAGATGATATATGATGATTATTCGTGTGATGATATTGTATAACCTATGGATGTTTTATCATTGACTGTGGATTATTATCTTGTTGCTTTAGTCTTGTTCATAACATTGGCTTGGTATATAATTCAAGATGTGGAAAACTGTATAAACTGAACTTTTACTTGCACATTTAGGTTGTTTGACAAAACTCACTGGTTTACCACTTCACATAGATATGGTCTTTCTTGACACCAGTTGTCTGTTAGCTAGGATCCACCTTCACTTGACTCCATCCATACATGAATTTCCTTATTTGACTTTTAAACCTTGACTTGTCTTACTTGACTTTATGGTACTGAGGACTTCCCCTTTTTCTACCTCTGTGTTTGGACCGCATCCCTGTATGTTTAGTGTCTCAGCTCTAAGTTGGTGATAGAACTTGCCTTTGGTAAGTTGGATTGTAGGCCTAAATCATTCTGGTCGGTTGTCCCGATGTTTGGCACTGGTCCGAACTCCCCTTAGTCACTTGAGATGTTGTTGGATAAAAATGAAAGCTCATGTACTACTTATGGAAACTTATGTAAATTCGCCCATGGAAACTAAAAAGGGCAAGAGCGATGAACTGCTAAAAATAATCCTCGAAGAGTATAAGAAAGGTCCAAAAAGCAATGGTTCTTAAAAGTTATATCTAAACAATTTCCGACCTTATATATGTAAAAATGCCCTGGATGCAAGCTGCAATTAGTTGTGCTTATCATCACACCTAAGATCCGAAGGGTTATGTAGGCCAAAAAGGCCATGAAATGAAATTGAATGATCTTGATGAACTTGGATCAACTTGATGTAGACATGATGCCTAATTTGAATAAGCACTCTCTAAATAACTTACCCATTTGTGAGGCACAACCATCCCCCGTGTTATTTTGCCCAGCACAGAGTTTGTAGTTTCCCCTTTCTCCCAGTCCAAAGTATCTTTCAGTTGAGTTTGGACAAGTCACCCCTTTGCCCAATCTTGTTCCTAGCCTTCATCCTTCGCTAGCAGTTTGACCATGTCCAATGGGTGAGTTTGTCATTTAAACTATTGTGCAAGTAATTACAAATAACAAAGGAATATGCTCACATGATTAATGCCACTGAATGGATGTTATACTTTAAGTTAAGCTGTGAGTTTGATTAGAGGAACATGTCTTAGTCTACTAATATGATTTATCCTTGGTTGTATATGGACCTAGTCAAACCTAGTTTGACTGTGGTCATTTCTTGGGATCCGTGATGGTGTGGGCCATGAAGGCTTATTGATGATGATGTATGGGCCCACAAACTCCTATTTATGATACTATATGATGGACATATGATTTGGATGGTGATTGATATAGTTCAGCAGGTTTTATTATTACTTCAGATCATCAGATTATGCACTGTCCATATATGGGTGACCCTACAGCTAGCCCATCAGGGAAACCCATGGTGTATGAGTACACATTATTAGTATACTTGGGTCTTCTGGATCCAATGAGACACTTATCTTTCAGTTCTGGGCACTTTTGACAGTGATAGATGCAGTTTTACACTTGTTGACCAGACTTGGGGTTGATTTCCCAGCCTGAGCAGTAGGGGCCATGAGAGGCCAGTTCACCTAGGGCGCTGTATGAGGAGGGGGCGGTCCAACCACTTGTTATTACCATTTACCCCCCCTTATGGAGAGCCTAGTAGGCTCAGTTTGACAGTGCAGGTGCCCTAGGAGGCAATTTCAGCACTTTCATAGTTACCGAGGCAGTCTAGAGATGGGATAGAAGGGTCACTGAGGAATTCGATTTGGGAAATTGAGGCAAGTTTTTGGCACTTGGTTTTCACAGAGGTCTTCCAGGGTCAACCCCCTCTCTTCCACCAGTTTACTGTTTGTTTGTCACAGATTTTGAGGACATATTTGATCATTTATATTTATTTTGGACATATTTTATTATTTTATTGTGCCATGGGGATGAGCTAGTAAGGATTGATGCCTCCTAGCCCCACCATGAGCTCCATGTGTCATGTCCTAGTCATATGAGGTGGGATTTTGTACTTTTACCCCCTCTAGTGAATGACATCACCCTCCATGAGTACCTTTTAGCTAAGGCATCATCATTATTTGAGTGATCCATGTTTTATATTGTTATGTTTTAATCTTAGCCATTGATCATGTATTGAGATCTTTTAAGCTCAACCACTCATTTTGTTGTAAAGTGGTTTTGAGATCTAGGGTTTTGGTCTTTATTATCCTATATAAGGAGGAAACCCCCTATTGTATAGCTCAACTTTGGGATCTGGAAAAATTGGAATGAAAATAATATTTTGGAGATCTACGTCTTGGCTTTGATTGGGTTGCTCTTGCATATGTTCTTGGATATCTTGCTGCTAAACATTGTTTGCTTTTCAGGTGAAATCGACTTCAAGAGAGGGAGGCTGAATTTCTCAAGCTAGCTCATCGAATTGCTTTGTGGGAAGATTGTAGGGGTTGCTCACATCCCCCATGGGAAAATCGACTTCATAGAGAGGGAATTTTTCAATTGTGCTTTGTCCATTGATTGCTTTCTTGATATGACATGCTTAGATCTTATGGATTTGTACATCAAATCTAACTTGATGTAGTTTGATTTGCAGGTTTTCATGAGACATATTTCCTCCTAGAATTTGGATGCTATTGGTTGAAGACACTTGGATCAAGCTTGGAATTGTAACTAGGGAAAAGAATTCTCCATATGATAAGAGGCCACAAGCTTTTGAGGTAAGATCTACAAGGTACGTATTGATTTCGCTTGCTATCTATCCCATTGGTCAAAATTACATTAAAATCAAAACTCTCATTTTTGTTTTTCTTAGATCTACTTGGATCTAGCCTTGCTTTTGAAAAGATATTGAAAACCCACCTCTATAGTATCCACGGCAATTCGGATCTATAGTTTGGTGGTGATTGGGTTCCATTTAACACACTTTTCAAGGAACAACAGCCCTCTTGAGGCAAATTGCACCCTTTGGGAGAAGCTAGTTTGGTTAGATCTAACACATGGGTAGGTGAGATCCCACTTGATTCATACTCTCCACACTTGATAACCTACCCCTAGTGTGTCACTGCTTTAAGTTCTGCCTTGGGGGTATCATTCCTCATTTTGGGGGTTATGCCCACTTGGATCAATTTGGTGATACACTTTCAATCTCAGATCTATGGAGATCTAGCCATTGGATGCCCATGATTTTCAAGATCCACATTCATACTTACCTAAACTACTTGGATCTACAATTTGGTGGCCATTGGACTTAATTTGACACACCTTTCCATGATTTTAACCCTCCTTGGGCAAAGTTGCACTCCTTGGTCGTTTGAGTTTGTCCACTTCTAGGACATGGGTGATTGTGATCCCGCTTGATTTGGAAAGAGCATACCTTGAAACCTACATTTAGTATCTCACTTGGTGAAGTTCTGCCTTGGGGATATCATTCCTTGTTTTGGGGAAAGTTGTCCACTTGGGTCACTTAGTGAAATATTAGATCTAGCAAGATCCACCCATCACACCTCAAATAGCCCACTTGATTTGTATCCTAGGTGTCCTGATCTACAATTTGACATATCTTTTGACCCCATTAACCCATCCATCAAGGCATTAGTCCACCTAGGGCAATTTGCACTCCTTGGGATGTGTGTCAACTACTAGATCCCATATGTGGGTACCCTTATTTTCACCTTAGATCTATAGATATACTCTTCACATACCCCTTAGTATCATTTTCACCCCTAACTTTCACCTTGTGGGTCCCATTTGATCCATTTCCATATCCCAAGGAAGTGGGTCCCACATGTGTATTTCATGGTACTAGATCTTGTCCTTTAATCTGATTATGTGGCCTAAATCAGTCATTGGTTGAAACATAAATCAATCCTTAAGTCTCCTTCAACCATACCTTAACTTATAGGTCCACCTAACCTTGCATTGGTTTTCGTAACTTGTCTTTTACTTATCCCTAGGAACCTTTGTTTGGGTCCAATCATCTTTGATTGGTTATAGGGTCTCCCCCTAGGTCTTGATTCATCTTGATCTAAAGTGAAGAGTGCCTCGGTTGACGTGACTCCCATCTTGCATTGGGAACCGTGGCATCTCTTGGGTCACCTCTTTAGTTGTCTATCTCGTCTACCATCCCGGATGGGATACCATTAGGCACAACTACAAGTTGTGTGATAATAGTACAATTCAATTCTTTATTCTGAAATGGAGTCCTATTACCTTCCCTCATTTTGAGTTTGTTTGAGACAATGAAGATTTGGTTAAATGGTAGAGTTCTTCTACAATCTTGACTCAACTTTTCCCATTCTGTCACCACTTCTTGCATATCAAATTGGGTTTTTGGTTCTTCTTTGACCTCAAGAAATTTAGGCGTAGTAGGCCTTGGTGTACTCTGAAATTCATTATGTCTATTATGGGGTCCTGTGCTTGAGAAGATATGCTCACCCATTGCCTTCTTTTCCTCAGAATGAGAACTACTGCTGCCTCCTATTACTCCTTTGCTTCCAAGTTGACTAGACAACAATTCAAACCCTTTAATGATCTGTTTTGTCATGTACAAATAATGGTTTCATGAGTTTAGTAAACTCTTCCCTACCTCTGAGGTTTCCTTCTCATCCTTATCTATAGTTTCAACAAAATACACTTCTTTTCCTACTTCTTCCTCTTCAACAAAAGTACTTTTAGGTTCGTTTTCTAAGGGTGGTCCCTGAATTCTTGTACTCATGAATGGTAAACCACATCAGGTTCAAGGATCATGCTCTAATACCACTTGTAGTGTCCCTTTTTAAGAATTTTCACAAATTAGTAAAAATTGCCAATTTTGACCAATTCGACCCTTAGACTAGTATTGTCACCATTGCTTCCAAATGACTCCAAATGCTTCCAAATTGGGTTTGAAGGTATTTGAAAGGTATTAATACATATAAATGAGGCTGATGGATTCTTAAAAACCCTTAAAACACTTCTGCAACATTCATTTACAATCTAGACAAAATAGGGAATAATTCTAGTCAAATCGAGCTTCAAAACCCCCAAGGGTAGTGGACAAAGATACCTCTCCAAATGCTGTTAAACACTTACAAATTTCTGAAAATAGGTATGGTACTGATAAACGGACTTAATTATCTCCCCAATGTATCATTAATTAGTTCCTATGGACTTCTGCAACTCACTTAAATCATATGTATATGTGCAATACTTCACATAGGGGGAAAAAGCTAGTAATTTTCACCATATGTTATGAAATTCGAATTTTAGGTGCCAAGGACTTGTGAACTGATAATGAAACTTCTTCAGAACATTAATGACACTCCATACATAAAAAAAATCATAGATAATGACTGATACAATTCGAAATAATGTCTCTTCAAGCTCCAACAACAAGATCTAAGGAAAATGGCATCATTTATGCATTGTTTGGTATTTTTACACAACTTCACTTGGTATTTCGACCCGAGAGTCTTATGAGAAGTAAATAAAAAGTATATATATTAGAATACAAATAAATGGAGATTCATGGACTCTCACAAAGAGATCAGCATCTCACAAAGGGTGCAATTCCTCTAGGGGCCCAAATATGTAATAAAATGTGAAAGAGATGGAAGAATGAGTTGTAGCTAAATGAACCACAAGATTCCCTATAGCTTCAACCTGTAACTAAAAAATCCATTATATCTCCAAATGAAAGTTCTGAATGGCCTCTCCAATTTCCAATTAGGATGGGAATCTTTCACCCTCGAAATTAGTGCTAAGGCAAGTAGACTAGCTCTCTACTAGCTCTTCTCTCCAAATGCAAAATGATCAAAAGATACCATCATTCTTTGTTATTGTCTTTTATAAAATTCTAAGGTCCTCCATGGGTCGAATTCATTCCAAGAGTTTCATGCCAACTCAATTTGGGAAGAGATTCCACCGTGTGCCACTTGTCCCTCCAATTCTAGCCTCCTCCTCCACCAAATTCAAATATGTGTCTCTTTGGCTTCCCTAACTCCCTTGAGCACCCTATTGGAGGCTATTTTTATCCCTGACATGTCATATATTTCAGATTTCATCCATCAGGTCTGATTTTTTCATAAGTTTCATAGGCATCTTCATCATTGGTGTCATAGAAGCTAAGGAATGTAGCCGAAGTGTCCCACTAGCTCTAAAATGCCCCTTCCACTCCCATGGGAGTTACTCTTCCTCTACAATTCGACCTCAATGAGTCATGCCAAGTAATATGAACTTCCAACTATCCCCATAATAGTGGACTCCACCTTGGATTCGAATGGGTGAGAGTGGAATGCCATGTGGCATGGGGAATCTAGCTTTTTGGGGGTCCCACACCACCAATGTGTCTCCATGACCAAGTGCCATCTTATTTTGTCACCATAAATATTTATTTTTCCCTATTAATATATTTATTCCCAAACCAAGTCCATTTGGGTTTATTAGTCTCCTTATTCCAATTTTAATGTCTCCACCCAAACCTAGGAAACTAGTAGGTTGGTGGAATTTTCCCTACTTGAGATTTATTTGAATGGGGATATTACTGAGTCTTGCTATTCTAATGATTGAAAGAGCATGATTTAACCATTTTCACTTACAACATTAGGAATTTATAGCCTGGGTCATATTTGATCAGTCTTGACTTGGTCAAACCTAGTTTGATGAAGTCAACCATGGGGATCTGAGATGAGTTGGACCAATGATCTTATATGATGATTATTTATGGTATTTTGGTACACATTTGATGACTACATACACTAGACACAGGTTTCATATGATGGTTGATGTATTTGTTTATGGCTATTATTATTTCCATACCGTTAGTTTTATATTGTCCAGTTATGGTTGAGACTACATATGATCATACAAGTTGCAGTAGGGTGTATGGGTACTCATATATAGTACATTTGGACCTTCTGAGTCCATTGGGACACTCATTTATCAGTTACAGGAACTCCTAGTGATTATATAGTTAGATTTCCACTTTTCTCCAGTTTTTCCATGTAGAAATGGCCGGTCCAGCAGTTGCATTTGTCTAGCACATTCTCCTAGGGCGCTAAAGAGGATATGGTGGGTCCAAAAACATTTTATTAGCATATTAACCCATCTCCAAATAGGTTGGGGCAGTCAGATTTGTGTCCGGGACACCAGGTAGTGATTTACATGCATTTTGATGATTTTCCGGTGGTTTTCTAAGGAATAAAAATGGGATAAAAAGGTCACTGAGGAATTCGATTTGGGAAAATGAGGGAAGGTATTGGCATGTGGATTGTTCATAGGTCATTTTTGATGTATCCCATTCCTTCCATACCAGCTTACAGCATTCAGTGGGGTCCACACACTCTCCGGGTTGTTATTTGATGTATTATTCTATCATTGAGGGAGGCCATGATTTGGTGTTTTGGTCACTTTGACATGTTATTGAGTCATATATTATATAATTGTGCCATGGGGTGACAATAGTGAAGGAAATTAATACCTCCTAGCCCCATCATGTGCTCCTACACTTTTCCTGGTAATCTTTTATGTGGTGCGACCCCCTCTAGGGCCTCTCTAGTGAGTGCGCACCCCCTTTAGTGAGTTGATCCATGTGTTATTGTTCCAGCACACCATATACATTGATTATATTGTATCTATCTTTTGATATCCACCACTCGTTCATAAAGTGGTTAGGGTTTTGGTCTCTCTCATTCCTATTGAAGGAAGAGACGCCCTATTGTAAAGGCACCTTTGGGATCTTGAACACTTGGATAAAATACTATTTTTGTAGATATACTTCTCTGGATTTGATGGATTCCCTTGCAAGTTGAATATAAAATATTTTCTTTGTGTTATCATTGTGGATCTATCTTTTGAAAACATTTTCTTTGCAGGGAGGCCGTGTGGTAGAAGAGGAGGGTGAATTGAAGAGGGCACTATTATGGGGAAACCTGTTGATGCCTCGAGAATTGTGGCACCAATCAGCAAGGGATTCTCCCCGGTAAGCAAGCCCAATTAGATTGCTCACCGTTTGGTGTAGGGAATCCGTTCGGTTAACAGTTCCGGCTACCGTGTAAGATTGTAAAGGTTTGTTTTCTTTCACCAGTTGCGGCCCGATCCACCGTTTATGTATTTTATATTAAAGAATGATATGCAAGTGCTCTAAGCTAAGTGCATGCAATAAAACAAATCTAATCTAAATTATCTAAAATAATTTAGCCTATCCTTGCAAGGAGCAAATTGAAAGGTATGAGCAATAAACTAAAAAAAACATTTAAAGATTTAACAGATAGCCATTTAATCAAATAAATGTATTTCCAGCAGAATATAAATAATATCAAAGACAACTATGATTTAATTCAAACATTTCAATTACTCATATAGTGCAAAGATGAAGGAAATGAAACTATTCGTCACAAAGAATTAATTCACAACAGGTAGGAAAGATCTCACAGAATATAGATGATAACATGCAGAAATAGTTCAGCAATAGTCCATCATAATCGCCAACAAAACACTGCACATGCTTCTACAGGCCAAAACGATTTTCCATTCATGTAGCAGAAGTAGTTCATGTATACAAGAGGAGTCTCTTTAACCTGCCAAAAGTCCTTTAATCCTCCTCTAATCAGCTATATATAGCGTTAGAAAATGATCCAAGAGCTGCCACCTATACCCTAACTGTCCAAATTCTTTTAATTTGTCTTGTAGTGTCCAAATTTACAAAAAGAATAAAAGCCCAACAATATTACAAAATGGACAGGAAAGAGGTCTAAATGTTACTTTAATAATTAAAATATACAAAGGCTAAAAGAGGGCATGCTGGCTATAAATAAAAAGATAAGACAAAGGTGGATCATTTCTGAGCTGGCGCCTTTGCTAACTCAGGTGCTTCTGCTACAGCTGGTATTCCTGTTGGAACTTGTGCCACTGGTGCTGCTGGTAATCCCGCTGAAGTTGATGCCCCTGTTTCTCCTACTGATACTTGAGGTGCTTCTGCTGTCAGTGCTTTGTCTGCTTCTACTATATGTCTTATCCAGAGATTGGTTTATTTTATGACATTGTTCGCATTAAGAGGGAGCATAGTTTTCAAAGAAACTACATGCTTGGCAAGTTCTTCTTCGAGATGAACGATTTCTGCTGTCATAACCTGGAGGATTTCTTTCAGAATATGTGCGTGAATAGCAGCCTGGCCAATCCATTGGTAAAGGTCTTCAGTGGTCAAAGCATCCACTTTCCTTACATAATCTGTTTCAGCACTTAGCCCATCCCTTAGCTCCGACAAACGTTGGATTTTGTCTGGGAACTCTTCTATAGTCTGGGGAATTATCATCAGGAAATTCTCTTGGGTAGTTCGTATCTTAAAATACAAATTACCACACTGTTCGAGAGTGACCATGGCCACTTCGTTTAACTTCACTCCATAATCCTTGCAAAACCCCAAGAGGCAGACATCTGCTTTGAAATTAGAGACGGATTTAAGAGGGAGGTTTTTTGGGAATCATGACTTTCCTTTTCTCCATTCCATTTGCCTCTTAATGTCATCACTAATGCATACATACTTTCTCCTACGCCTAGTTTCTTCAGCATTTATCTCTTTGATTTTGCCCACCACTCTCTTTAGCTTGCAGACTTCTTCCATTATAAGCTCTTGAATCCCATGGATCTTCTTCAGTATTTCACAATCCTGCTCATGGAAGGGACCTAGGTCACCGACCTTGCTAGTTGCGAGTTCTAATTGTTGTTCTAGCAATTCTTCTCTTTCTTCCAACTTCTCAACGCTCTCCTTTAGGTCATTGATCTGTTGAGCAATATCAAACTTCTCGGACTCCAACTGTAGGTTGCGGCTTTCGAGATCCCTCTTCTCTGTCTCCAGAGTTCTCATTTGTATCACCAAAGCTCTCTTTTCAGCTTCTAGATGCTGAAATATCCTGTTAAGTTCTCCCTTCTTTGACATAAGGGTGTCACATTTCTCAACCATCAAATTTGAATAATTCTGCTCTTTAATCGAGTTTCCTGCAGATGGTGGGTTCTCTCCTTCTCTACTTCTAACTTGTCGGCTAACATATGGACATTGTCTGCAGTTGCTAGAACAGAGGCCACATAAATAGATGCCATGAGTTTGTGTGCATGCTGAGTGCCTTGCATGACTGTGGTTTCATGTTTGGTGACAATATCTGGTTGAAAAGGTCTCTTCATTCTAGTCACCGTTTCTTTAACAATGGATTTCCTTTTCTTGTTATAAGCAAACCTATCCCATTGGGACATCGTACTACTCTTGGATGGTGTAAAAGGGACAAGTGGGAGGTCTCTTATGGGGAGATTTATATCCAAGTCTTGTGTGTTTGGGCTCTTTGGGTCGGCATCTTCTTTGGATTTATTCTCTTCTTCTGCTTTTCTTTGTGCTTCTTCTTCTTGTTCCCTTCTCAGTTTGTCATCTTCCTCTCTTTTGGTAATTCCCTCCAATTGGGTCTTTTCTTATTCTTGAATTCTTCGAGCTTCATCTTCAGATGCTTGGACTCTTAAAGTTTCTTCTTCTCGAAGTTTATCCTCTTTTGCTTTATTGGTTCTTTTCTCAACTTCTTTTTGGATCTTCTCGGCTTGTTCCTTGAGCCTTTATTCTTCTTTAAAGAGAGCTTCAGCAGTTCCTGAGGTTTCTTTTCCTTGTTGCTATTCTGCTTTCTTGACAACAGTAGAGTTGGAACTGGCTCCACCCTTACTGAATTGGAAAATCCGTAGCTCAGTCATATTTCTAACCCCTCTATACACTTCCTCATCAAGATTATAATAGTGAGCGTATTCAAAGGGGGCATGAATCTCTTTGCAATGTTCCGCAACTTTGCCCCGTCTATCATTTTTTTGGAAAATCCTTTCTCCAAAATGAAAACCCTTGAGCTTTGAAATAAAATCTTCAGCCATTGCGATTTTTGAAAGCTTGTAAGCCCCAACATAATAGGGTAAAGGCGAGAAAGAAGCCTTCTTTGCCTTGTACAAGGTACTAACAACTCCATCAATAAAAACCTGTCTCACTGCCTCCTTGTGGACTATGTAGTCAGCAGCATACCTGGGTAGGATATACGGGGGTTTGGAGCCTTCGTACATTCTTATGTAGGTGCCTTCTGATGAAAAATAGAAATCACCATAGTTCTCCAGGACTTCCATGGCATTCTCAGATAAGCAGTTGGGTTCCTCATTGAACATTAATTCGTATAAAGGCATGATAAACTCTTCACAAATGAGTTTGTAGTGCCTTTTGTAATTTTGAGCCCAAAAGATTTTGTAAGCAATGAATACCGAGGCATCGGCCGAGTTCCATATACATCCTAGCTTTGGAAAGGGACACTTTGCCACAATATAGTCTATCAAGTAGGATGACATGTAACATTCTGCTCTTTTCACCACTAACCCTTCTTGTGCAGCAATTATGGCTGATGATAAGCTGCCTGAGAGAATATCAGCCCAGTTAAAATTTTTTCCTTTGTACACCGCATAGTGGATGATGGGGATCCATTGTAGCATAAAGATAGTCCCATCGGGCCTCCCAAATATTTTGCTCAGCATGAGAGCGATTAATCTGAAAGGGTGCCTCAAATTCTGGACCTCGTATTCCTCACTATCCTTTTTTCTGATCTGTTTTCCCGAAATTAGGAGCTTTCTAGCCATCTACAGATTATCCATCTTTATTTGTCCTAGCCATTCATCATCAAGCCGCTGCTGAGCCTGGGTAAACTTATAAGCTGTTGAAATATAGGATGGATGATATGATGCGAAAGCTTCCCCTTTGCTGTCCGAAAGTACTCTTGTCTTAGTATTCACATGCTGCAGAATCCATCCAATTACTTCTGAGCATGGGAAGAGCTCTGGACATGTGGTTGCTTTGGATATGCAGGAGGTTCTGATGTTCCAGTATGGACATTCTTCCTCGAGAAGAGCTTTAGGTAAGTCTTGGTCTCTTATCATACGATATATGTCTCCCCATTTGACTTCTGGGGGCACGCCTGTAGTGCACTTAGTGTCTTCGAATAGAGTTTCTAATCACGTGTCGGCCAATCCTAGCCCAGTGGCCTTTAACTTTCTTTTGCCACCTTTAGTCATTTTCAAAAAATCTTGTTCAATAACCAGAAATAGGTAGACATAAGAAAATATAACGCAAAGCCAGCAACCTAACTAGCATTCTACACATAATATTAAGGCTCAAACACAAACCCAAACCTTCTAACCCTATTTTTCTACCATCAAAATGTAATTTTCAACTTGTTATGGCTTTTACTTTCACTCTGAATAATTCTACAGGAACCGCATAGTGATTTGTCGAGCTATTGCAACTATGAAATATAAGAGTAATGCATTCCCACAGTAATAATCCAGAACAAAAACATGGTGATTCTGAGTATAACATGTTTCATGGCATGAAAGAAGGCAGCCAGATAGGGACACCAATGCTCTTCTCGCAAGAGTAGAAAGGATTGGTTTCAACTTCACAGTGCTAATGACTTCCACAATAGGTAGAGGTGTGCCGCGAATCCTCCTAACGATCACACGATGGATGATTAAGGTCCGAAAGACTTCTATGTTCATATAAAAATGGGCCTGGGTGAGCTTAGTTGGGTGGGGACATGGGTCCTCTAGGACCTCAGTTAGAATGGAAAAAATACACAATGGAAAGGCTAAAACTAATAAAACCAATGCATATGGCGTTCACTTCAACGAGGATTAACCACTACAATTGAGGATACAAGCTTTGAAATGTACTAACCTGCTACAAATGGTCGTGTGTGGGGATGTCAATTCTACTACGGAGCTGGCGATCTAGGAGTAGATGGTCGCGGTTTCAAATGGACATGAAGACAAGCCTCTTACCAAATTGAACAGTGAAAAACCAACGGGGTTTATGCCCTATTTATAGGATTTTGACATGCGTGAGCCTTTAATAGGGTGGTTGTGAAAAATTAAGCGGCGTTAATGGGTGTACGGATGGGGTCAAATTGGCACATTTCGCATTAAGTGTGACCGCCAAAACTAGAGTAACTTGGCTAACATCTTCGACAGTTTTGGTGAGAACTCACGAGTTTGGGTCGCCGTTGCGAGAAATTTAGCCGAGTTCTTCCGAAAATTTGAGCTATGCATTTTGCCTTAAGTGTAGCCTTGAGCCGAGATTTGCATGACTTAGGTGAGCCTATCCGTTGTTGCAGGAAGATTGGTTGAGTTCTTCTGCCGCCACGGAAAGATTGGCTGAATTCTTCCGCCGTCACGGAAAGATTGGTTGAAAAAGGCTCTGGCAGAGCTGGCGCAGTAAAGTTCTAGTCTCAACCAAACCTTCCACCTATTGTGGAAAAACTCAATGAGTTTATTTGATAAAAAATGAAGCTTCAATTTCAGTGCGAAGTAATCCGCCGTTGCGGCAAAGTTGTCTGAGTTCTTCCACTGTTTCGGAAGGACTTGGCGAGTTTTTTCCACTGTTTCGGAAGGACTTGGCGAGTTCTTCCACCGATATTTAACTTAGCCAAATTTTCTCGCCGTTGTGGAAGATTTGGATGAGTTCTTCTGCTGTTGCTTTCACTTAAAGTCATGAGTTTTACTTGGGCCAAAACAACAAAATCGAACTTAGAGGAAACAAGCGAAGTTTTACTTGGGCCAAAACAAAAAAATCGAACTCAGAGGAAACATGCGAAGAAGAATTAATTAAGGAAAAAGGTTCTGATGTCTTTGACTTTAGGCCAACTCTCTTTCCCTTAAAAATAAAGGAGGGGCCCCAATATTTGCACAATTTTTTTTTTGGGGGGGGGGATGTTGCAGCAACAACAAAACCCCATATCTCTCTCTAAGATCAATATTTCTCTCAAGGAGTATCTTTACTGTATCTTCGTGACATATTTGATGCCTCTTGTTTCATATTTTCTCATGTATAGTCATTTTCATGCTTGATCGATTCTCATTATAGATCATTTTTGGTAAGGGCACACTTGTCACTCTGGAGGGATAGTGATTTCACTTGAGGAAGTTGGATCTTACTCTTGATTGCCTCACTTGGGGAAGGATCATCAATTTTCAAGGTGGCTGCAAGAGTTTTAGGTAAGATATAGAAGGTAAGTATCTATTTTCATACATTTTACCCATTGGTCACTTCAAACCCTCATTTGTTAAAACCCTTGTTTTTAGATTAAAACCCTTGTTTTTAGATATGATATGATCTGGAGACTATTTGGGCTTAATAATTACAACACACCTCATAAATAATTAATAAACCTTGGAGATCAAATTTGGTTGGAATCCAACTCCATTTACCCCTAGATCTAAGGCACTGGTCCTCTCCAAGGGAGGTCGCACTTATGGGTGAGTGGGTTTCTTCCAAATCTATCATATCGGTGGTGCTAGTTTGTCATTAAAACCTCATATCTATAGCTTAGCCACCCTACTAGTGTCATTCGTACCTTAATTTCACCTTGTGGACCCCATTTTACTCACTTTCCTTAATTTAAGGGTGGGCACCACTTGGGTATTTTTGATTGGCATTAGATCTATCTAGATCTATTCATATAAAATCATAAGTGGCATATCTAATGTATGGTTGATCATTTGTCCATTCTATAAGCCTCCTCAACCAAGCCCTAACTCCATTTGTCCACTTATATTCCATAGATCTAGATCCACTTGCTCTTGACCTCTTTCTCTTCATCTTTCACATTTCCCTAAATAATCTTGAGTAGGTTCTCTAGACTCCATTGGATAGCTAGGGTCTCCCCCTTGGTATTTCTTTTGCTTGATCTAAAGTGAAGAGCGCTTCGATTAGCGTGAAAAACAACTATCCTTGGAATCATGTCTCTCTTGGGTCTCCTCTTTAGTTGTCCAACACCTATACCATCCTGGATAGGATAACCTTTTGAGACAACTACAAGTTGTGTGATAACATTTTTGGCGCCGTTGTCGGGGAGGTAGAGGCTTACCTCAAGTGTCTGCAAGTGTTCGTGCATATCTCATATCTTATCACATCAGGTTTTATATTTGAATGGTTACCATTTACATCTTTAAACTTTACTTATCCATTCCATTTCACTCATATCTCCTTGGTTTTACACGGCATATCTTTTGGTAGACGAGAGTTAAAGTTTACACGGCGACTCCTAATCGTGACTCCATTGAGAAACGAACCGATTTTATTTCCTGCAATTCTAAGAAAATGTATTCTCAAGAGAATAACAACTCGGGTATCACCATGGAATTCATGTCAAACCTATGCGATTTGGTCACCAACATGGCATTAATATTAATAAAGCAAGATGAAGATTCTAAGAATCATGATGATAAAATGAAATCAAGCATCTATAATAATTCCATTCCACCAAGAATTGGTTCTCCTAAACCACAACAACATAAGCTAGTTGATACACTTCCAGATAAGTCTTCTTATCAACCTATGCGAAAGATCATCTCTAAAATTCCAAAGCCTTCATCCAAAGCAATCTCGAATGGTGTAAATAACTTCGGTAGTAGTTCTTCTCCTATAGCAAAGAAAAAAACACAAACAAATCAGAAGGCTACACCTAATACTGAACCTCCTCACAAGACCAACACACATAAAGCAACACTTTGGAGGAAACAACCAGGGCCTATGAAAGCTATAAATTCCCCAATTACGAAGCCTTTTCCTCAAGACCAACCTAGAGCAAATGTTCCTAGGAATTTGACTAACTCATCTGCTCTAGTCTCTTTGAAAGACCTGATCAAAATCCCATCTGTCAAGTACGATGTTATGATATTTTTGGGATTATTCGTTAACGAAAAAGATAAGGAAAACCCCTAGAACTTAAACATCGATGTGTCAATATTTCTGGACAAAATGAACATGCTTGTTCCTTTCTGCGAGATTTTCAAAATTACCTCATTTCACAAAAGTCCTACCAACCAGTTGGAAATCCAACCGAAGAAACTAATGAAAAAACACATCCCGGTTGAACCTAAAGATTCCCCTTTTATGATCCAAAGCGTGCTCGATGACAATTTTGGTGGATTCCCACCATTTTATATAGCTCTAGAAGTTAATGGATTGGTACTGCATAATTGCATGCTAGATTTAGGCGCTGAAGTGAATGTTATGCCCCTTAGGGTTATGGAACAACTTAAGCTAGTGCCTACAAGGCCTTATAGAAATGTGTGTGGAATGGATTCTAGAACAGTCAAAGCTATTGGGGTAATTGAAGATTTTCCTATTAGATTACCCACATGTTCAAATATTGAGCTCACAATGAATATCCTTGTTCTCGATGTCCCAAATGTTTGGGGAATGTTATTGTATAGGGAGTGGTTGGCTAGACTAGGAGGGAGTGTTCAGATGGATCTCACATATGTCACGATACTAATTGGAAATGGTTCATCCATTACTTTATTTAATGAAACACCTATGCAAGAGCATGTAGAAACACCTGAACACTTATTTAGTGAGGCCATGTATTCAAGTGATGAAATTGGAAACTTTATGGTGTTGTAAAACTATTCGAAAGACATAAAACAACATCCTTTCCCATTAGACCAAGTTTGGAAGATGCATTTTGACGGGGCTCGATCCCAACATGGTGCAAGTGCTGCAATTTTCCCGATCTCACTTTCAGGTGAGGAAAACCTGTATTCCTTGCGGCTAGAGTTTGATTGTACAAATAATGTGACTGAGTATGAAGCTTTGCTTTTAGGTTTGGATATTGCTCGAGAGAAGAATATTAAGTCTATAAATTTTATAGGTGATTCCGACCTTATTGTATCACAAGTCAACAACCAATTTTCCGCTAAGAATAATAGACTTAGAGATTACAAAAACGGAGTATGGGACACTATTGGATGTTTTGATGCTTTTGGAATTAAAGATGTCCCATGAGAACAAAACACTCTCGCTGATGAGTTGTCGGTTACAACCAGTACCCTCCAAGTCCCTGAATATTTATCTCGAATAAATTGCAAATTTTAAGTTTTGTTTAGGCCCTCAGTTCCTGATAATCAAGATTATTGGAAAGTATTTGATGATGATGCTCAGATCATCCAATTCCTGACTGCTTCTCAGACCCCCATGGTTAAATTTGAAGATCAACTGAAAGGAATTTCTGTAGAAGGCATGGACATAACCAAAATATCTTTTCCTTTAGAGAAAAAATTTAATAGGCATGATGAGTTTAAATTAATATGCTATGAACCAATTGATGAGGTTATTGAAATTAACATTGGTTCTTCTTGTTCCCTCAAAATGATCAAAATAGGGAAGAATGCCTCTGAAGAAGAAAGAAGGAAAATTGAAGAGTTAATTAGAGACTACAAGGATTTCTTTGCATGTACATACAACGATCTAAACAATTATGACCAATTTGTATTGAACATACCATTCCCCTTAAGGAAGGGGCTAATCCTTATTGTCAAAAAATTCGTAATGTAAATACCAAACTAGCTCCATTTGTCAAAAAGGAATTGGAAAGTATGTTAGTAGTAGGGATCATTAGGCCTGTTAGACATACTACATGGGTGTCCAATCATGTAATTGTAAGAAATCAAAGTGGAGAAATTAGGATTTGTATCAAATTTAGAAACCTAAATCAAGCTTCCCTAAAAGACAATTACCCATTGCCTAACATGGAAAATTTGTTACAAAGTGTAACTGGCTCTGGATTGTTATCCTTGCTTGATGGTTTTTCAGTATATAATCAAGTCCAAATTAAAAAATAAGACCGTGGAAAAACAACCTTTACCATGCCTTGGGGAACATATGAGTATATATAGATGCCATTTGGTCTACTAAATGTCGGTTCAAATTTTCAAAGAGCAATGGACCATGCATTTGATGATCTAATTGGAAAAATTATTGTGATTTATCAAGATGATTTAACTGTGTTCTCCAAAGAAAGGGATGACCATGTAAAGCATTAGAAGAAAATATTTGATAGATGTCAGAAGTTTGGAATCTCTTTAAATCCTAGGAAATCCACATTTGGAGTTGATGAGGGAAAACTATTGGGTGACATAGTTTCTAAGGAAGGTATCAGAATTGACCCTGAGTGTGTGCAAGGAATCTAAGCCATAAATCCACCACGAGATGTCATCTCCCTGTGATCCTTTTTCGGAAATATAAACTTGGTGAGAAGATTCATTCCCAATTTAGCTGATTAGGCCAAACCTTTGAATGCCTTATTGAATAAATATGCAAATTTCATATGGGATAGCAAGTGTGCCGCATCATTTGAATCAGTAAAGAAAGCTATCTCCTCCGCTCTTGTCTTAGTGTGTCCTAATTACAATAAGGAATTCTTGATTTACTCATATGCATCTGAAGACACTATAGAAAGTATTTTATTACAAAAGAATGAAAACAATCATGAACAACCTGTTGCATTTATTCAGAGATGCCGAATTAAATTATACAACAACTGAGAAACATGCTTATGCATTGGTGAAATCTTTAAATCATTTCAGGATATACTTAGGATACTCAAAATTTTTAGCTTATGTTCCTTATCAGGCAGTTAAGGATGTTCTGTCTACACATGATGGCATTGGGGTTAGAGGAAATTGGATATCTAGAATCCAAGAATATGATATCAAGATTAAACCAATTAAGATAGTAAAAGGTAAAGGATTAGCTCAACTTCTCACTGAGACCAAAGATCAATCTAATGCTAATCACAAAGAAATGGATATGGGAAATGATACAATACTCTATATTGATGAAGAGCATGAGTGGTATAAGGACATTATTTACTATCTAAAAAATTTGTCATGTCCTAAATACCTTTTAGATCACCAAATAAGAGCTTTGAGATTAAAGGAATCTAAGTACATATTGACGGAAGATGGTTTAGGATGGAAAAATCCAGATGGGATTGTTTTTTAATGTGTGAACCCTGACGAATCCCATAAGATCATGGATGAAATGCACTCAGGATTGTGCGGAGGTCATTATGGAACCAGAACCACAGCTACAAAGATCATGTGAGTTGGGTATTATTGGCCATCATTGTTTAAGGATGTGCATGCTTTTGTTAGAACTTGTCAAGAATGTCATTTTTTCTTAGGAAAATTTAGATTACCTACCCTACCTTTAGCACCAGTTATCTTAGAAGCTCCTTTTCAACAATGGGGAATGGATTTCGTTGGCCCTGTTGATACAAGTTCATCTAATGGGTATAAATACATCTTAACTTGCATTGATTACTTTACCCATTGGGTCGAAGCCATTCCTACTAAAAGGGAAACAAAAGAAGTGGTAGTCAAATTTTTAGAAGAGAACATAGTTTCTAGATATGGCTGTCTTATGAAAATCACCACGGATAATGCAAAATCCTTTTGCAAAGAAGAAATTTACACATTTTGCTCAGATCATGGAATAAATTTGTCTCATTCTTCTAATTATTACCCACAAGGAAATGGACTAGTAGAATCAAGCAACAAGAATCTAATCCGACTTTTAAAACGGATGATGGGTGAAAATAAAAGGAGTTGGGATAATAATCTTAGGTATTCTATCTAGGCAGATAGGACAACCGTTAAGAGGATAACATGAAAATCTCCTTTTGAGTTAGAATATGGATAAAATTGCAGATTGCCGATAAATATTCAAATCCCTGTATATGATTTTTTACAACAATGTTCCTCAGAACAAGAAGCCATTCAAGCAAGAGTTGGCAAACTAATTGAATTGGACGAAACCAAAAGAGAAGCTTGGAATATAATAGTCATAGAACAAGAAAGGGTTAACGGAACTTTTGATCAAAGAACAAGAAATGTAAAATCTGGGGTAGGTGATGTAGTCTTGCTTTGGAATAAGAAAAAAGAAAATCTGGTAAATCATGTAAAATTTGAGAAGTTATGGATGGTCCCTTATCGAGTGAGTAGGATAGCAGGAAAAGGTTCGGTTTGGTTGGAAACATTAGACAGTGACGAGTTGGAATTTACGGTAAACAGGATGTTGTTGAAACACTACTTCTGCCTTGTCTCTTTGGGATAAAGCTCCTCTTGCATGTTTAGAGTAGGTAGGTTTTCTTGAATAAGCTCACTTGAGCAGTAAGATTCGAGTGTCTTCCTTTTTCTGAGTGCTGAGTGTTTTCTGAGTTTCTTGAGTGCTGAGTGTTTTCTGAGTTTCCCGAGTGCTAAGTTTCTTCTGAGTCATTTGAGTTTGGTTTTCATGCTACTTTGTAATCCCTCCTGCATTAAAAAAAACAAGCAAAACATGTTAATGGTTAGATTAGAATTTTCATTTCATGCATTTTAATTTATGTTCTAGAGTAGAATTTGATTTTAGCATTTTATTTTTATGCCATACATGCTGTTGGATATAATATGCTTCCATGTGTGTAGGAATAGATACTTTTGAAGATGAAGCAGATCAATTGGGTGCTGGATAGAAGACTGATGTAGTTAGTGTTGGGGACCAGATATTTATGAGGTTCTCAAGCACTCTCTCCCTTAGAGCACTTGTCCCAGCTGGAGCCAAATGTTATCACATCCATAGTAGTCGGGATACCATGATTGCAGAGCAATTCATTGTATATTTTTGAGCCAAGCCTTTACACAGTTTTGATGAGATCAACCTATGATGAGCAGTACTTTTGATGATCACTCACATATCAGAGAAACCCTAGATCAGACAACAGTGAACCTTATGCCAAGCCTAAGCCTTGTGACCTCATATTTGATGATCGAGGTGACCTTTTATCCCATATAGAGCACTGCAGTGCCCAGAGTTTCAGCAGTAGTGTATCCAATGGTTATAGATGTTCCAGATGGAAGGTATAGTTATATGTACCAACAGGTATATGATGTGCATTGGTTTTTATTATCTTTCTCTTTTGGTCATTTTGGTAGTTTGAATTAGTATCTAGTGATCATGATCTGGAAGTATATATATGTATGGTATGGACATGGTTATTATTGATTATCAAAATGGTCTTATTACTCATAATTAGAAGCTTTTATTTTATATTCATTGGTTTTTCCCTCTTAGGAGTGTGGACATGATAATTTACACCTTTTATGGCTTGATAGCTTAGGCATCACCTTAACTTTCCCCATCCATTCATTATCTCTCCCCTTTTGGTTTTCACCCTAGCTTACACCTCAACCTGTGATATGGAGGACCTACCCACTTTTGCCTCTATGTTGGATAGCATCCCTGTTAGTTTGTGTCTCGGCTCTGAGCTGGCAACATAACTTACCAAAGACTTGATCCTTCTGGGCCAGGAGTACTCGTTGGTGTTGGTTCCTGAGCTAAGGTGAGTTGGATTTGATACCTTGATCACTCTAGTCGGTTGCCCCGATGTTTGGTCCTGATTGTGGATGATCCCCCTAGTTTCTTGTGTCGTGTTGGCTAAAACCTGAAGCAAATTGTACTACCATCATTACATGCATATGAAAACTATTATATTATCTTTTGTACAAGCCCATGGAAACAAATAAAACTATTCTTCTTAGCACATGCAATTTCCCTTTTTTGAATTTGATTAAAATGGTGAATTTTTCAACTTTTTCCACTAGTTCGACCTTTGACTAGTCTTGGGTTCTTGACCTCCAAATGGCTCCAAATGCTCCCAAATTGTTACATAATGTGTACGAATGGTTTTAGTGCATAAATAAGAGTTTCATGGATTATTTAGAGTCATCGATAAGCTTCTGCAACTCTCTTTTAAGTTCTGTCCAAATTAGGTAACCTGACTAGCAATTTGGGGTTCGAATCCCCCTTAGGTAGGTGCTAAAGATGGCTCTCCAAATGCTATGGTACCCTCTCGAATTTCATGAAAGAGTTAGGGGAAATATAGGGGCCATTAATATGGACTCATGTGCATATTTATTTAGTCAATTAAGTCTTCTACAACCCTCTCCAAATCAGAAGAAAAATACTAGGTTCGACCTTAGGGGAAATGATAGGCAATCTTCTCCAAATGCTTTAAAAATGAACAATATGACTCCCAAAGCTTATGAACTGAACATGAAACTTGTATAACAGATAAATAAAAGTCCATACATCATTAATCCATCAATATTTCACTGGTCCATTCAAGTACATCAACATATTATTGGCATACATCTACATAGTGGGGAAATTGGCACCATTTGCTCATTAAAAATCATATTTACATCATTCCACTTGGATTATCGACTTCGTAAAATTATGAACATGAATAAAAGAGAATTTAAATTATATTACAAAATGAATATTGCATTATAATATCCCCCAAAGAGAACAATATCTCACCTAATGCGCCTTTGCTCAAGGATCATGGATATGCCAAGAAAACTGGACATGGTTGGAGGAATGAGCTGAACTAAGAGAGACCACGAGCTTCCATGTAGATTAAAACTGCAAAATAATACTCCATTAAAGCTCTCATGAAATTTCTGAATGACCTTTCCCACTACCAACTAGGATGGGAATCTTTCAGCCTCGAAATTAGCTAAGGCAAGTAGAGAAGCACTCCACTAGCTCTCTTCACAAATACAATTTCTGAAAAATGATCAAAATCCTCTCTCTTACTTTATCCTTGTATTTTATAAACATCCTTAGTATTCTAAGGTTCCAATTCCATCCAAATCTTCCATGCCATTTCGAATTTGGGAGTGATTCAAGTTTTTCCACATGTCTCCCACTTCCTAGCCTTCCACCTTCCACCAATTCGAGTAGGAATATATTGGCCTTCTCTAACTCCCTTGAGTGCTCACTTGGATGCTATTTTTAGGTCTGACATGTCATATTGGTTAGATGTTATCCCTTAGGTATGCAATTTGTCATAGGTGTCATAGCGTTTTCATCATTGTTGTCATAGATGTTAGGGAATCTAGCCCAAGTGTCCAAGAACCTCTCATTTGACTCTTCCTCTTCCATGGGAGTTACACTTCCATCCAAATTCGACCTATGATGCACCTTTCCAAGTGTATGAACCTTCCAATGCATCCAAAGAACATTAGAATTCCCATGGATTCGAAATTTCAAGAGGAGGATGCCATGTGCCATAGAAATTCTAGCTTGTGTGGGTCACACAATCTCCATGTGCCTTCATGATCAATTGCCACTTTGATTTTCCCTTGTATTTATTTATTTATCTCCTTTATTAAATATTTATGCTAATCTAATGTCCAAACATAATTTATTATCCCCCTTATTCCAAATCCCAATGTCTCCATCCAACCTAGCGAACTAGTAGGATTGGTGGAATTTTCCTGTCATGAATTTATTTGAATGGGGACATTACAGTCCTCCCCACCCAAGATTGCTTGTCCTCAATCAATTTCAGATTTGGATGCTGCAAAATTTGTTCTTCTTCCCATGTGGCATCTTCACTTCGTAGATCCTTCCATTGTACCAAGTACTCTTTGATAATTCTGCTCCTTAATCTTCTTTCCCTTGTATTCAAATTTTTTTTCTGGAACAAGTGTGAGTTGACCTTCATCATCCAAAGGAGGGAGTGTTTCTAAAATGACAATTTGATGACCAATATCCTTCTTTAGACATGAAACATGAAATACATTGTGGATTTTACTTCCTTCTAGAAGCTCTAACTCATATGCTACCTCCCCAACCTTCCGAACTACCTTGTATGGGCCATAGTATCTTGGTTTTATCTTTTCTGCTCCCTTCTTTTTCATTTGTTTATATGGCTGCAACCTCAAATATACCAAATCATTGACCTGAAAGGTCCTTTATTCCCTATGTTGATCTGCATATTGTTTTTGCTGATTTTGGGAAACCTGCAAGTTGTCTTTCAAAAGCTTTAAAATTTCTTGGCTCTTGTTATCACATATATAGTAGCCGGGCTACCATACATTTTTTGTCAGATTCCAGTACACTATTCAACCAGTTCCCTTACATTGAGATGCTGAGATGAGCATCTATTATGGATCACTATCAGATTATGGACATCAGTTTTATTCCCCATGCCATGACTGAGTCTAAGGACACTGAGAGAGATGACCGATGTAGCTATTTAGCCATTTGTACAGAGCAGTCATTAGTGCCCAGAGTTACAGCAACAGTTTCAAAGGATAGATGATGGCTCAGATGATGAGCATTCAGGTGTATGACTTAGCATGTATATTATGGTGTTGTGGTTATATTGCTTTTATTTTCATTCTCTTAGCATGTCTTATCATGTCTTAGCATTTAGTATCATGATCTGGCGATCATGTAGATATGTGGACCTATTTGTACTATATATATATCATATTTGTCCCTACTCAGACTTAGAAGTTCTTGACCTATACTCATTGGTTTTACCCTCCTTAGGGAGATTAGAGGTGATCATTCCCGCCATACTTTGGCTTGCTAGTGTTGGTTTCATTATTCACTGTCTCCATCATCCATGACTTACTCAATTTGTTCATTACCTTGACTTACTACTTGACTAGTGGCATGGAGGACCTTTCCCCACTATAGCCTCTGTATTGGATGAGCTTCCTTATTTATTGTGTCTCAGCTCTGAGTTGGTGACAAAACTTACCTATGGTGAGTTGGATTTCCTCATGAAGTCCCCCTAGTCACTAAAGATGTTGTTGGCTAAACCTGAAACTTTTAGTGCTACCATGAATACAAAGTATGGAAATAAATTGTTGTATCTTGTATGAAAGCCCATTCATGCAATGTGTTTCTCAACACACATGAATGAAAGGAAAGCCAAATGAAAATGACTATGAAATATCAAATGTTATATCTATTATGAAATGTAAATACCTAGGTAAACAAGCTGTCCAAAGACACACCTAAAAGTGCTCAGGTAAATAAGTGCCTTAAAACACACTTGCAGCAAGAAGCCTAAATGAAATGTAAATCTATGCAATGTGTTTATAAACACACATAGATCAAAGGCTATGGAAACTATAGGACCAAAAAGAAATGGAACTTAAACTTTATATCAAAAATATTGCTGGCCTTATTTGTATTATGGATTGTGCGCATCTGTCAAGGTGAATAAACACTCTTTGAACAACTCACCCATTTGTGAGACACCGCCATTCCTTGTGTTGTTGCTCATTCAGTATATGTTATAGTGTGTATTCCCTTTCCATTTCCAAAGTGTCACAGTGTTAAGTTAGAAAGTCATTCCATCTAGCCTAGCCTTTGCAGTACAAAGCCTTCACCCTTCACTAGCAAATTGATCACAACTATGAAGTGAGTATAGTCTTGAAAGTCTAGTCTGAGTAATAAATAATAACTAATGACCTATTATATTTGGATTTAGATCGCTAGTAATGATTATTTTTTGTTATAATTGCTATTTGAATGGATTGTAAAGCATGTTTTAACCTTTGACACCTTGCAGCAGCTTGATGACAGTTTGAGTTATATTTTTGTTATTTTGACTTGGTCAAACCTAGTTTGACCAAAAGTCAACCACAGGACATGAGGTGGAAGAAATCAGATGTTACAGATAGATGGTATATGGTCTGGTATAGGTCACCATGGTGGGCTTATGCAGTGGTTTCAGGCTTATGATGATGATTTGTGCTTTTCAACACTTTTATAGATTATTATTATTTGGTCTGTTGGATATGATGAGTATTTATTTTAGACCATGTAGAGGTCTATATGGTGTATGAGTACACACCTTCGATGGATTTGGACCTTCTGAGTCCAATGAGATAGTCTGTTTTCAGTTACGGGCAGTTATAGTTATTTTTAGCCTCAGTTGGCTATCGTAGTGCAGTTTTGGCCTGTCAGAGGCCCTGTCATAGTAGTGATGGGATTTGATTGGTTCACCTAGGGAGATGTGCATGGAGGTGGTGGTCCAGCCACTTGTTATTACCATATTACACCCCTCTTGGACACATTGGTGAGATTACCTTGACAGCGCAGGCAGTCCAGGAGGTAGTTTGGGCAGTTTCACATTTCCTGAGGCAGTCCAGAAATGGTGAAAATGGCTACTGAAGAATTCGATTTGGGCTACTGAGGAAAATTTTTGGCATAGGATGATTAGTGATGATGAGTGGGATGTATTGCACACCTTCTCCATCAGTTTCAGCTTCATCGGGACCCACATCCATCACTTATGGCATTTTATATGATTTTCTAGAGCCCCTAAGGCTCATGACTTTCCCAGAGAGGCACGATTTAGTGTCTAGATTATTTATTCTTGGATATTGTGCCATGGGGATTGACCAAGGGTGTTAGAAATTACCCCTTGGACCCACCATGAGCTAGATATATTGTTTTATCATTTGATTTTGGTGGGACCCCCCTGTCCTAGGGCGATTTGGTCCATGTGATGTATTATTTTATTAGTGATCCATGTATTGTATTGTTGAGATCATCTCAACCATTGATTAGATCTTTTGATCTTCTAATCTTAGCCACTCATTCAAAAAGTGGTTAGGATTTTGGTGCCTCTCCTTCCTATTTAAAGGAGAGAGCTTCTCATTGTAAAGGGGTCTTTGGCTCTTGGAATCTTGATATAGAAAAAGTTTTTTGTGGAAATTCTTGTGGTCTCCTTTGAATTTGGTGTTCTTCGATGCTGATTGTAAAGTCTATTGCATCCTAGAATTTGGGTATTTGTGGTAAGATCTATCTTTTCTGGAAACTTTTGTCTTGTCTACATGAGGGCGACTTCACTTGGGCGTTTTTGCAAGGCTTCTTCAACTCGCTCCACTTGGCATTCGCTTGTATCAGGGGGTTATCATTAGTATCATTGTGATCTATGCTATATTTCTATTATTTCTCTTGTGGCATTAGTCTTATCTCTTGTTCGTAGTAAATCTGATATTGTTGACGTTTATTGTGTAGGAGAGCGGGCACATTGGCTTCCTTGGGCAAATCGACTTCATAGAAAACTACCTCAAATTGCTCCAAATTGATCAGGTGTGCATAGATCATCATCATTAAGGAATATACAAGGTTATCCAGGTAAGATCCATAGGTTTGTTCTTCTTGTCTTGGTTCCAATCCATTGGCACAACTACTTCATTGATAAAACCCTTATATTTCAAACCCTCATTTTACAATTTCTCAGATCTAGCAAGATCTACTTGGATTTTGGGTATACAATTTAAAACCCACCTCTATAGTATCCACGGTGATTCAGATCTATAGTTTGGTGAGGACTGGCCTTCATCTGACCCATTTCCCAAGGAAAAATAGTCTCTCCAAGGGAGGTCACACTTCCTAGGAGGGGTGAGTTTGCCAAGATCTAGCACCTAGGTAGGTGAGAACCCACTTGATCCATAATCTACACATTTGATAACCTACCCCTAGTGTGTCACTTCAGTGATTTTCACCTTGTGGGCCCTATTCCTCATTTTGAGGGTTGAGCCCCACTTGGGTCAGTTGGTGATACATTTCAATCTCATATCTACTGAGATCTAGCCATTGGATGATCCTAATTTTCAAGATCCACCTAGATTGACACATCAACATACCTGATCTACAATTTGGTGGAAATCTGACTCCATTTGGCCCATTTCCCAAGGCACTGATTATCTCCAAACTAATTTGACTTTCTTGGATTGTTGAGTTAGCTTGTGGTTTGATCTTTGTCTTGCATGCTTGAACACCTAAAAACTGCCATATCTATTCATCAAGCTCATCTTTGGTACTGGTTAGCCCTAATTTGGTCCTTAACTACCCTGCATTGGACATGGTTCCCAAGGCAGTGGATTTTCTCATCTTTGACTAGTACCCTGATCTTGGATCTTGTTTCAAACCTCATAAGTCACTCACATAAACATGTTGGACCAAATCTACATTGTTTAAACCTCTTGATCCAACCCATTTCTCACCTTGTGACTTCATCCATAGATCTAGGGATTACCATACACCTTACGTACTTCATCCATACTTGATTTGATCTGGTGTCTTGGTCAGATCCCTCCTATCGGGAGTAGATTTGGGTCTCCCCCTTTGCTATCTTGGGCTAGACAACAGAAAGTGAAGATTTCCTCGATTGGCATGACAACCATCCATTGGGAGTCAAGGATACCTTGGTTGCACCTCTTTGGTTTCCCATCCCCTCTGCCATCCATCTTGGATCCATCCAGGGGAAACTACAAGTTAGGTGATAACAGCTCTCTTCCACCCAATCTTTAGCTTTTGGGGCTCTACTATCACCAAAGATAAGCTCAACAAAAGTGAGTGCATAATAACCATATAATGCTTTGAAAGGAGACATTCCTATTGACATATGAAAGGTGTTGTTGTAACAAAACTCACCCAAGTGTAGCCATTTTTCCCATGCTTTTTCTACTCTCCCACATAGTTCCTTAGGTACCCTTCCAACCATTGATTCACCCTCTCTATTTTTCCATCAGTTTGTGGATGATAGCTTGTGCTTGGAGTCAATTGAGTGCCCACCAATTTGAAAATTTCTTGCCAAAAAGCACCCATGAATCTACTATCTCTATCACTTACAATGCTCTTGGGGAGCCCATGCAATCTGAAGACTTATTTAAAGAAAATGTCAACCACTTGTGCAGCACTAAAAGATGATGTAACATAAAATAAATGAGCAAATTTGGTCAACCTATCCACTACCACATATATGCAATCCTTTCCCAAAGATTTGGGAAAACCTGTGATGAAGTCCATTGAAATACTCTCCCATTTTTGTTCCAGAATGGGAAATGGTTGCAATAAACTAGTTGGGCATGTAAGTTCATATTTGTTTTGTTGACATACCTTACATTCATTCACATATTTCAAAACATCTTCCTTCAGCCCCTTCCAAAAAAACCTTTGCCTTAATTTCCTAAGTTTTGAAGATCCCTGGATGGCCAGCTAGTGGGGAATCATGTGCTTCTTGCAAAATCTTGTACTTGAGTTTTGAATTTTGAGCCAAATAAATTCTGCCCTTATAATATATCAGCCCATTCAAAATATTGAAGTTATCATCCCCTTTGACCCAATCTAACACATCACAAGCAAAACTATTCTTGGCATATTCAACCATTAGCATGTTTTCATAATCTTTTGCAATGTCCATGAGAGAAAAAGAAGGTCTTCTAGATAATGCATTTGCTATAATGTTATTCTTCCCTTTCAGATATTAAATATCAAAATCAAAAGCTTGGATCTTTCTTAC
Source organism: Larix kaempferi (assembly GCA_027924585.1). Classification (NCBI taxonomy): domain Eukaryota; kingdom Viridiplantae; phylum Streptophyta; class Pinopsida; order Pinales; family Pinaceae; genus Larix; species Larix kaempferi. The sequence goes on from BSBM01001229.1 coordinate 49,220,086, forward strand.
CCACTTTTGTTTCCTTTCATTGAGATCCTTTTGGGTGAGGAAGTTCCTTAGACTATTGTGATAAGTTTTCACCACAAACTTGTTTCCCACCAAGTATTGTCTAAACTTGGCCAATGCATGCATGATGGCCAACATTTATTTTTGATAGATGGAGTAAATATTTTCGTGTGGCTGCAAATTTATGCTCTCAAAGGCTATGGGGTGTTGGCCTTTCTTTAGGATAGCCCCTATCCTTTCACTTGAAGCATCACATTCCAAAACAAAAGGTTTAGTGAAATCAATCAATGCAAGTATTGGAAAATTACTCATTACATCTTTCATTTTTTGGAAGACTTTTTCAGCCCCCTCATCCCACTTGAAAGCATCTTTCTTTGTCAAATCATGGAGTGGAGAAGTCAATTTGGAGAACCCTTTCACAAACTTCCTATAATAGGTGCATATTCCAATGAAGCCTCTTAATTTTGTGATATTTTTTGGTGATAGACATTCAAGAATAGCCCTTATATTTTCCATGTGCAATTTCACTCCTTCTTGTCCAATAATGTACCCAAGATACAATATTTACTTCATCCCAAATTCATATTTAGACATCTTAGCAAACAAGGAATGTTCATGCAAAATTTTTAGCACAACCTCTAAATGATGCAAATGCTCTTCCCAAGTCTTGCTATAAATGAGAATGTCATCAAAGAAAACCAAAACAATTTTTTTGAGTTGCTTGCAAAAAATCTTATTCATGCATGCTTGGAATGTGGCTGGAGTATTAGTTAATCCAAAAGGCATAACAAGAAACTCAAAGTGGCCGTAATGGCATCTAAAAGCAGTCTTTTGCACATCTTCTTACTTCATTTGAATTTGATGGTAACCTAATCTAAGATCAATTTTGGAGGATTATTTGGCCCCAAATAGATCATCCATGAGCTCATCAATTCTAGGAATAGGATACATATTCTTGATTGTCTTCTTGCTCAAATCTCTAAAGTCTATGCACATCCTCAAGGTTCCATCTTTTTGCTTCACCAACACTACTGAAGAAGCATAAGGGCTAGAGATTGGTCTAATGAGTTTCAGCTCTAGGAGTTCTTGGATGGACATTTCAATTTCATCTCTGAATTTTTTTGGATGTCTATAGGGTGGTATTTGGATGGGTGAAGTAACGTCCTCCAAAACAATGTTGTTCTCAACCCCCCTATCAGGTTGTCTACCATGTGGAATATCTCTAAATTTTTTTTCATATTTTTGTAGGAGTTGCTCTATCTCCTTTGGGTGTTCAACAACCTTTATGTTTGGCTTGGGAGAGGTGATGAAACATTCAACAGCCCATTCAATATCCCCATGCCTCAATATAGATCTCATACTATGGGAGATCACTACTTGATTCGGATAGGTGTGCTTCCCTCTCACAACCCTTAGTATTCCTTTCGAATCTTGGAATTTCATTTCAAGAATTTGATAGGTCACTATATGATCCCCTATAGAGCACAACCATTACACTCCCAAAACCACATTAGTATCAGCAACATCAACCACATAAAAGCTATCAGAAAAAGTATAGTTACCTATGGTGATTTGCAGATTTGGAACCCATGTTTTGCACTCCATAGTGTTGTTGTTGGCATGGGATAGATCCACAGGAAGTGCAGAAGCCGGCAGATGCGAAAGGGTCATTCCGTGGAAAAAGGACCTCTTTCCACTTTTACGGAAGCATAAGATTTGTTAGATTAATCAAGTCGGTCATGTGGACCATTTTGTAATAGAATATAAGAATATAAATAGAGTAGGATTGTAATCCTAAGGGCATCAAATTTGGAGAGATTGATCTGTAATGTCCCTTGTTAGGAATTTTATTAAAATGGCAATTTTTCACTTTTTTTCCCTAGTTCAACCTTTGACTAGTTTTGAGCTCTAGGTATCCAAATTGCTCCAATTGCTCCCAAATATTCTGAGAATTTATATGGATGATTTTAGAACATCAATATGTGTTTCAGGGATGCTTTTGGACCTTTAAAATACTTCTGCAAATCCTCTTTAAATTCTGGCCAATGTAGGGAACTTTACTAGTAATTTCCCTTTGACTAGTATTGGTCTCTAGGTCTCGAATTGCCTCCAAATGCTTTCAAATATTCAAGGAAGGTGTATGAATGATATTAGGACTTGAATATGATGTTCAGGGATGAGATATGGCCACCAAAAGAACTCTGTAAACTCTCTTAATATTTTGTACCAAGTATGCAATTTTACTCGTAATTTGGGGTTCAAATCCCCTTGGGGTAAGTACTGAAAATGGATTCCCAAATGCCTCCAAAACCACTCAAATTTATGAAAAAAGGTAGGGGATGTCTCACGGAAATTATTTAAGTCTCTGTTATACCTCTATATTTCATAGTCAAAACCTTTGACGACATTTCCCCAACTACTTAAAACACCCAGAGGAGTAAAGTGATGAATGACCCATAAAGACAAACCTGTCATGTCAGGAAACAACCCATCTGAGACCTCATCTACCAACACTACCACATTCTGCTCTCCTGCTTCTGTGCGGTAGTCCCCACTACTGTGCTATGATCGTTCTCTGATGCGCGGTACTACTGCGTTATGATCATCTTTAGGGGAACGGTAGTTCTTTTTTAGCCCTTTTGCCATGGCTTGTGGAATCTTGATCTTCAAGAGATTTTTGAGGATTGGAATCTCTGATTCGATCCTAACTCACCTTCTCAGATTAGTGGGTCTGATCCACTAAAAACTCCCAAGATCCATCCTTCTCTCTTGTTGGTTTACCCTTCTACACACTATAAGAGAGAGGCCTTCCATGGGAAAAGGGGATGACTCTTTGAGATATCAAACCTATGGTCTTAGATCTTTGTGGAGATAGCTAGAGGAGAAAGCACTTGGAGCTGGGAGTTGGCTTGGACATCAAGCAACCATTGTAAGTAACTTCAAGTTTGCAATAAAACATAACTTGTCTTGTTTCCCAACTTGTGTGTGTTGATCTTGTTTTAATCATATGATTTGTTTCTGTCATAGATTTAGATTCTAACATGTATTTCAAGTTGCTAGAAGATTGTATGTGCTTGTACCTTGGTTCATTCTAACAAGTTCATTCGCGAGGACTTGAGGATTGGAGCAATAACTGGGACGAGCGATTAGATCAAAGGTCAGTCAGATCTCTTCTATTTCTTCCAGCAATATGATCTTGAAGCATTTCTTTGAATCTAGGAATTCAAGGTAGCATTTGTTATCTTTTTGTCTTAGTTTAGAGTCAGTTGAGTCTACTTTAACCTAAGAGAGTTTCTACCTATCCGTAGGGAGAAATATCTACAGCAAAAACTGGCGACTCCGCTTGTTTTGTTAGGAACCCATGTCTTTACTTTGTTAGTATATTGTTGTTGTACGCATATGCTTTGTAAGTCGTCCCATAGTATTTGTTGATCAATAGTTTGTGTTATTGTTGTTGGCGCGCATGCTTTGTAAGTCGCTCGTAGTATTGTTGATCCATAGTTTGTAGTGGCCCATGATTTTGACCCATAGTATTGGCACCTAGACTTAGTATACAAGTGTGTGTTGAGACTTATGAAGGACCATAAAGTTATTTGTATTGAGCTTGCTCAAAGGAGGTTGCCCCCTCGAAGTGGCCTATGATCAATATAAAAGTGATTTTGAGTTTTGTCATTTCTGCTATTTCGCATATTCTTATTGATTAATTGTTGCAGGTGCTTCACATCTGGTATCAGAGCACTTTCTTGGGCTCACTGGGTGAAATTTCTGCCAAATTTTTTTTTCGCATCTGTTGCAGGTTTGGATTTGAAAATAATCTCTATTCGCTTAACTGTGGGAAGTACTTGGGCATAAGCCCTAAAACTCATTGTGAGGAGTACCACATGAACCCCGAAGTAGCTGGCCCATTGAGAGGACCTGCCAGCGAAAAGGGCAACGACCCCTACCTGATTGACTAGTTCCCACCTGTGAGGTAAACCAATAGCTGTCGTTTGTGGCAAAGCGGTTATCAGTTTTACCTGAGCCATGGAGTGAGGGGTACTGCCCCAATACAAAAGCCGTCAGACAGCATTGGTGGCCGAGTGAAACCCCTGAACTATTAGGAAGCCACACATACCTGGGGTCCATATCTATTTTCAGCTGAACTGTTGTCAATCACTGCTGCGCCGTTTCAGATCTAGCCGTTCAGATCCATTCTGAAAGTCGTTCCAGATCCAGCCGTTCAGATCCATTCTAAAAGTCGTTCTAGATCCAGCCATTCAGATCCATTTTGAAAGTCATTCCAGATCCAGCCGTTTTCAATCCATTCGGCGCCGTTTCAGATCTCTTTGTTTCCGCTCACTTCCGAGCCGTTGCAGATCTATCTGTTTCAGATCCCTTCCAAGCCATAGCCGCTCCAGTCTTAAAAACAAAAAAAAAAGAAAAAAGAAGAAGAAAGTTTTTTCTCCATATCTCCCTTGTTTTCACTCTGTTTCCCTTGAAATTTTTGGGGAACCCCTGTCATCCCATTCTGCATATTTCATTCCTGAGGCCCCTATCCCCAATTCCACTTCCCAAAGCCCGAAATCCCACATTTGTCTATTTTTAGGGTTTGCCATAACTTCCTCAGATTTCATCCAATCACCTTCAAATTTTACCACCGAGTTCCTTTCCTAATTCTGCTTCTTTATCCCCCTCTACCAAAATTTTCCATTCTTTCACCCCGCTTTTGAAATCCTCATTTTTTGCTTCTCTGTCTATTCGACAATGTCCAAAACCTAGTCAAACCCCAATTACCCTTCAGATTTTTTCCCAAATCCAGATTTTCCTTTACTGAAACAGTTTCTATTTTTTTTTTTTCTACCCAATCAACAAAAAAAAAAACAATTTCTATTTTTGTTTTTCTACCCAGTCAACAAAAAAGAGTATAAATTTCAGTATTTTCTCCATATCTCCCTTGTTTTCACTCTATTTCCCTTGAAATTTTCGGGGAACCCCTGTCATCCCATTCTGCATATTTCATTCCTGAGGACCCTATCCCCAATTCCACTTCCCAACGCTCGAAATCCCACATTTGCCTATTTTTAGGGTTTGCCATAACTTCCTTAGATTTCACCCAATCACCTTCAAATTTTATCACCGAGTTCCTTTCCGAATTCTGCTTCTTTGTCCCCCTCTGCCAAATTTTCCCATACTTTCACCCTGATTTTTTAATCCTCATTTTTTGCTTCTCTATTTATTCGACAGTGTCCAAAACCTAGTCAAACCCCAATTACCCTTTAGATTTTTTCCCAAATCCAGATTTTCCTTTACTGAAGCAGTTTTTGTTTTTGTTTTTCTACCCAGTCAACAAAAAAAAGGAGTATAAAATTCAGTTTTTTCTCCATATCTCCCTTGTTTTCACTCTGTTTCCCTTGAAATTTTCGGGGAACCCCTGTCATCTAATTCTGCATATTTCATTCCTGAGGACCCTATCCCCAATTCCACTTCACAAAGCCGAAATCCCACATTTGTCTATTTTTAGGGTTTGTCATAACTTCCTCAGATTTCACCCAATTACCTTCAAATTTTACCACCGAGTTCCTTTCTGAATTCTGGTTCTTTGTCCCCCTCTACCAAATTTTCCCATTCTTTCACCCCGCTTCTGAAATCCTCATTTTTTGCTTCCCTGTCTATTCGACAATGTCCAAAATCTAGTCAAACCCTAATTACCCTTCAGAGTTTTTCCCAAATCTAGATTTTCCTTTACTGAAGCAGTTTCTGTTTTTGTTTTTCTACCCAGTCAACAAAAAAAAAAGTTTTTGTTTTTGTTTTTCTACCTAGTCAACAAAAAAAGAGAGTATAAAATTCAGTTTTTTCTCTATATCTCCCTTGTTTTCACTCTGTTTCCCTTGAAATTTTCGAGGAACCCCTGTCATCCCATTATGCATATTTCATTCCTGAGGACCCTATCCCCAATTCCACTTCCCAAAGCCTGAAATCCCACATTTGTCTATTTTTAGGGTTTGCCATAACTTCCTCAGATTTCACCCAATCACCTTCAAATTTTACCACCGAGTTCCTTTCCGAATTCTGCTTCTTTGTCCCCCTTTGCCAAATTTTCCCATTCTTTCACCCCGCTTCTGAAATCCTCATTTTTTGCTTCCCTGTCTATTTGACAGTGTCCAAAACCTAGTCAAACCCCAATTACCCTTCAGATTTTTTCCCAAATCCAGGTTTTCCTTTACCGAAGTAGTTTTTTTTTTGTTTTTCTACCCAGTCAAAAAAAAAAAAAACTCCTGGTTATGGTTGTCACCCGCGTAGGAGCAAAAACCATGGAAGAAGCACTTGCAGCCATCCAAGCCAAACTCCAGGATCTGGATGAAAGATTTCTTGGCCTCCATCTTGAACATTCAGCTATGAACAACAAATGACAGTTCGAGTCTTCATCAAACAATGGGTTCTCTTCTTCCAGCAATTTTCGTGGTCCGAAGATTGATTTTCCTCGCTTCAATGATACTGATCCAACTGGATGGATCTATCGTGCAGAACAGTATTTCAGTCTGTATAATACTTTTGATGTCAACAAAGTTCCACTTGCATCCTTTCATTTGGAATAGGAATCTCTTCAATGGTATCGTTGGTACATCAAGGCTCATGAAGAGCCAAAATGGCCAGACTTTTACCAGCTCCTTTTGCAACGATTTAGTCCTAGTGCTTTTGATGACTTCATAGGAGCCCTCACTAAATTTCGCCAAATTGGCACTGTGAGAGAGTATCAAACCGAATTTGAGAAATTATCCAACCACACTGAAGGATTGTTTGATGACTTTTACCGGAGTTGTTTTATCAATGGTCTAAAGGATGCCATCTACTCTGAGGTCAAAATGTTCTGTCCCAACACAATGATGGAAGCCCTAGGGTTGGCTAAGTTGGCAGAAGACAAGATTGTAGCCCAACAGTGCTCCAAGCCCACTTTTGTTCCCTTCTGAAATATGGGTTCTCAATGACCACCCATACCGTAGGTTCCTCGACCAACTCCTATCAAGCGTTTGTTTGAAACAGAGATGCAAGCATGTAGAGAAAAGGGGCTTTGCTATAATTGTGATGAGAAATTCACTCGGGGACATAGATGTGTTCAACAAAAGCTCTATCTCTTGGATGTGGATTCTCCGCCTGCCTCTGAAATTGTTGACGAAGATCCAAAAACAATGGATGCTTAGGTCGACATTCAGGAACCGCCTATTGACCCTCCATCTCAGGATGACTAGCCAGAGATATCTCTCCATGCTTTAGCTGGAATCACCACCCCCCAAACAATGCAGGTCAGGGGTTACTTCAAGAAGCTTGTCACGTCCCCTCTCATCATACCAGTGCGATGGAGAGGATTGTGATGCTAAAACCGGGCATCTAGCCCCATGAACTTATTAAATAAGCATTCACATAATATAAAAAGACATATGGAAATGTACAATTATAGGAAAACACAGTGGAAGAAATTTCAATTACACATCCATCGTACATTCAAGACGTTCATCAAATAAATAATTGCGAAGTTAACATAAGAGAATGCTTATATTATAACAAAGTAGTCCCAAGCAACTAGCTATGCAACTGCAACGTTCCACTCAACCATAGGCTAGTTGTGATATCAATATCTCAACACACTGCCACCCCCCGAGCTGGGCATGATCTCTACAAGGAATCAGGGAACAACAAACTCACACATAGCCCAAAGATACACCAAATCAGCCAAGCCAATCTATAGTTGGGTTTATCAGGCTGTTAGGCAATGGAAGGAAGAATTGCTAAGCTAGTGGGATCATCCATAGTGATATGGGCACCCTCTGCAAGATCTATCTAGCTTAGTCCCCACAATACCTACACACCTAGCACAAGGAAGTATTCCCTTCACTAATACATAGTCCCTCAGGCCATACCTTCCATTTTAGTGTTCTTCAAGGTGTGCATAGAAGAGCAACCAACCCTTTTGATACTCTTGAGATGTTACCTCCTCACTAGGTTTATCAAGCCAATTTTGGTCCACTTCCACTCCTAATTCTTGCTCACAATTTCAAACCAACATAGGGATGCACCCTACAACAAAAACACAAGTGTTGAAAAATGTGGGCAACCAAAATGAACTGGTAGATGGGGAATTAACCCTGGGAGACCAAATTTGTTTTCAGAAAACGTTTTTCTGCATTTCAGGGGCAAAAACGACCTCTATAAACGCCCAAAATGTGTCTCCCTTTCTCCCAGCCACTATGCAACATGAAAACGAGCTCCTAGCTATGGAAAAATGTAGGAAATTGGTAAAAAAACGTGATGGGGAAAGCCTAGCTAGCTCAGACTGCGTGAGAGAGGAAAGACTATTGGTTCAGAATGGCTTTAGGCACCACTTTGTGGGTGTTTTCTTGCCCCAAAAGAAAAATTACATTTTTTTCAGGTTGATGGCTTGCCCATGCACGAAATTGGCTGCCATGCCTCTTCATTCCCAAGGCATTAACTACCTCAACCAATTTTTGGAAGAATTAAATGATTGGGTGCATAAGTCAGAATGTGTAGTTGAGGGTTTATTCATTGACATTTGGCGTATCACCATTGGCTCAAGGGTTTGAATAATTTCCCTTCCTATTCTTTGTAGAATCATGCCCCCATCTCTTTGTTGCATTGCATAGCTAGTTGTGGGTTTTTCTTTAAAACTCGTATTTACATGATGTCTTAATTTACATTGTGCCTCTCTAGCACAAGAAACATAGGCATCTATTTTTAATTGCCGATACATAACACGCTAAATCAACACTGGGGCCTTGGCCTTGAGCTCCTCACCATGATTAAATAACAATATTTACATCATTTACGATTTAATGTGAAGGGGGTCAAAATGGGGACGTGACAAAGCTTCCTCTTACAATACTCATTGATTCTGGTAGCACTCATAATTTCATTGACCCTCAGATCTCCAAACAAGCTGATTGTTTTATCCATCATTGCTCCAACTTTGAAGTCATGGTTGCCAATGGGGGCACCTTACCTTGCAAAGGGAAGTGTTGAAATGTGCATATCTCTATGGGAGATTATATCTTGCGCTCTGACATGTTTGCCTTGACCTTAGGCGGATGTGATGTGGTTTTGGGCACTTAATGGCTATGCACACTTGGCCCTATCTTATGGGATTTTGCTGAAATTTGGACGAAGTTTTCCCTCAATGGACAAAAACACACATTGATAGGATTACAACTAGGATCTCTCAGCATCATCATTTCACATCGCATGGAAAAACTCCTCAAGAATAATTCACATGGTGTCATCGCTCAGATCCATTCCATTTAGATGCACCCATCAGCGGTCTCCACTACTCCTTTGGAACTACAACAAATTCTGGATCGATATACAGGTGTCTTTGCTAAACTAGTGGGATTGACACCTTCAAGGCCAGAATACCATCATATTCATCTCCTTCCTGGCAGCTTTCCTCCCAACATTAGGCCCTATCGCTACCCATTTCACCAAAAAACAGAGATTGAAATGCTCGTTCGGGACTTATTGAAGCAACGTATTATTCGCCCAAGCACTAGTTCCTTTTCTTCTCCAGTTCTTCTTGTCCGCAAAAAAGATGGGTCATGGCACCTTTGCATTGAATTTTGAGCACTTAATCACCTCACCATCAAGGATAAGTTTCCAATTCCTGTTGTTGATGAGCTTCATGGGGCTCAATTTTTCTCCAAGTTGGATCTTCGTTCTGGGTATCATCAAATTCGGGTTCATGAGGATGATATCCCTAAAACAGTTTTCTGCACACATGATGGCCATTATGAGTTTTTGGTCATGCCCTTTGGCCTCACTAATGCTCCTTCCACATTCTAGTCCTTAATGAATAAAATATTTCGGCCTTACTTGCGAAAATTCATTCTGGTATTCTTTGATATTATCCTCGTCTACAGTAAAACATGGGATGAACATCTCCAACATCTGGATCTTGTCATGCAACTTTTCTCTGACCATGATCTCCACACCAAGTAGTCTAAATATGTTTTTGGACAGAAGGAAGTTGAGTATCTCAGGCACATTATCTCAGCACAAGGGGTTCACGTGGATCCTGCCAAAATCGATGCCATGAACAATGGGACGCATCCTCAGACACTCAAGAGCCTTCGTGGTTTTTTGGGGTTGACTGTCTACTACCGCAAGTTTGTCAAGGATTATGGGAAGATTGCAGCTCCATTAACTGCTCTATTGAAAAAAGGATGCTTTTACATAGACACATGCTGCTCAGTGTGCATTTGACAAACTAAAACAAGCTATGTGTACTACAACTGTTCTAGCTATGCCCGATTTTTCTAAGCCCTTCACTATTGAGAGTGATGCTTGCGGCAATGGACTTGGTGCTGTTCTCCTTCAAGATGAACACCCCATTGCGTTCACCAGCAAAGCCCTTTCAGGTAAGAATTTAGCTGCCTCTACATATGAGAAGGAAATGATGGCTATTTTGCATGCAGTACAAAAGTGGCGACCATACCTATTAGGGAATCATTTCTGCATCAAGACTGATCACCAGAGTCTGAAATATTTCTTGGAACAGCGTGTCTCCTCCCCAGCACAACAAAAATGGGTTAGAAGACTCATGGGTTATGACTGTGAGATCACTTACAAGAAGGGTAAAGACAATATTGTGGCTGATGCTCTTTCTCGCACATTTGATGCCCAAGGTTCTCTTTCAGCTATTTCTATTCCTGTTCCAAATTGGTTGCAATATGTTCAACAGGGTGATGTCAATGAATCTTCCTTATCTCAAATCATCCAACACTTGACCAACAACCCTTCTGCTGTACCACATTACTCTTGGGATGGTGCTTCTCTGAGATACAAGGGTCGTCTGGTGCTTCCCAAGAGCACAGATCTTCAACAGGTTGTCTTCTATGAACTCCATACTTCTCCATCGACAGGGCACTCTGGGATCCTCAAAACGTACGAACGGGCATGGCGTAAATTCTTTTGGCAGGGCATGAAAAGGACAATTCAATAGATGGTGGCTGAATGTGATACCTTCCAGTGCAATAAGGGTGAAACAACACTCCTTCTAGGATTGCTCGAACCCTTGCCCATACCTACACGGATTTGGACATATATTTCTATGGATTTCATTGAAGGGCTCCCTAAATCTGGCAAGAAGACAGTGATTCTCATTGTGGTTGATCGCCTCTCCAAATATAGTCATTCTTGTCCTCCCAGCCATCCCTATACAACCTCCTCAATCGCTCAAATTTTCCTGGACCAGATCTTTCGTCTTCATGGTATCCCTTCTTCCATTGTCTCGGATCGTGATGCGACTTTCACCAGTCATTTTTGGACAGAAGTATTTTGCCACACTGGCAAAAAACTAAAGATGAGTTCAGGGTATCACCCACAAATAGATGGTCATACTGAAATGATCAATAAATGCTTGGAAACTTATCTTCGTTGCTTCACCTCTGAACAACAACATCAGTGGGAAAAGTGGCTCCCTCCTGCTGAATGGTGGTACAATACCTCTTACCACACTGCCTCTAAAATGACCCCATATGAAGCAGTCTATGGTCAAGAACCTCCATTTCTTCTTCCATACACTTCCAATAGTTCACCAGTTCAGGAAGTTGACATGGTCCTTTGAAACCACGATCAGATTCTTCACATTTTGCGGGACAATCTTCACATGGCAAGAAATCGCATGAAGCAACAAGCTGATCAACACCGTTCTGAGTGCACTTTTCAAGGAGGCGATATGGTTTTTCTTCGTCTCCATCTGTACAAGCAATCCTCCCTGAAACTCAAAGGGCTTCATAAGCTCACTCCAAAGTTCTATGGGCCATATCGGATTCTTCAGAAGATTGGGTCCGTTGCTTATAAATTGGAACTTCCTCCTTCTTCTTGCATTCATTCAGTATTTCACGTCTCTTGTCTGAAGAAAGTTCTTGGCACCAACATCAGTGGACAAACTATTTTACCTGAACTGGATAATGAAGGATCCATCCTTTTGGAGTGGGAGTCCATCCTCAATCGGCGCACTCATCAGCTTCGCTCTCGCTCTATCACAGAGGTCTTAATTCAGTGGCACGGCATGTAACCAGAGGATGCTACATGGGAACCACTCCTTCAGATTCAACAACAATTTCCACATCTAAAGCTTTGAGGACAAAGATTTTTTTAAGTGGGAGGGGATGTTAGGAACCCATGTCTTTACTTTGTTAGTATATTATTGTTGGACGCATATGCTTTGTAAGTCGTCCCATAGTATTTGTTGATCAATAGTTTGTGTTATTGTTGTTGGCGCATATGCTTTGTAAGTTGCCCGTAGTATTGTTGATCCATAGTTTGTAGTGGCCCATGGTTTTGACCCATAGTATTGGCGCCTAGACTTAGTATATAAGTGTGTGTTGAGACCTATGAAGGACCGTGAAGTTATTTGTATTGAGCTTGCTCAAAGGAGGTTGCCCCGTCGAAGTGGCCTGTGATCAATATAAAAGTGATTCTGAGTTCTGTCATTTCTGCTATTTCGCATATTCTTATTAATTAATTGTTGCAGGTGCTTCACATGTTTGAATCCCATTTGATTGATTTACTTCACTTTCAGTCATTTTTTATTGTGGTTTTTCTTTCTCTTCAAACCAGTACCGAATTTTGGTCTCTTTGACCTCCATTCACCCCTTCTCTCTACATCTTTTCTACCTCTGTGATCAGTGAGTCCTCTGGGTCTGCAGCACCCCTGAAAAATTCAATTTTTTTTCAAAAGTTGCATTTTTTCCACCCTTAGCAGCAGTACCCGCGCCCCCATTACTACCTACAGAGCAGTAGTACCGCATACCCAGCGCTCTTACTATCGCGGTAGTGTACCAATACCGCGTCTTATCCTGTAGAAGACACGTGGTAGTGTTTGCATTTTTTAATTTTCTCTTTCCTGTTTGGTTTCCCAGGTAATTTTTGATCTTCTCTGCCTCAGATTGGTGTTTCCTGTTGCTTACTAGTATCCTGTTCATTGCACAGTCATTTGTGGTTTGTTTACCTATTGGTGTGAGCTTGATTATTTTGTTGAGTTAGTAGAATTATTTACATATTTGGTCACCCCTCCCGATTGATTGCATTGGCTTGATCCATCCATCATAACCAACTTGTTACCACTGTCCTCTTTCACCGGACTATGTATTTTTCATAATCACATTGTTCTTATAAATATCATCTTTTCCATTATCATCATTAAAATTTATATTGGAAATTGTCATTGGAGAACATTTGTGTTGTTTGGATTGAAACATTATTGTGCATTAGGAGGTGAACCATTCAATTTGCCACATAAATTCTCATTTTGAAGTATTATAATTGTAGATCAGTGAATTTGAAAGAAGTGTTTATTTCAGTTTGGATTTACTTAGAAAAAGAAAACAAAAAGTTTGTCTTGAAGTGGTCTTTTATTGTTTGTGAAAGTTCCATGCATTTATGATCGAAGAACTCTCTCTTTCCCATAGCTAGTTTTCATCGAATACAAGGCTTATTTCAATTCATTTTCACTTGCATGGTTTGGGTCGTCACAACACCACCAAGTTTCATGTCCATTTACCCGATTGAGTAATACAACCACTAAAATTAATCTCCCTAACTAAACCAACATTAAAATCACTTGAGTAAATCAAAAGAATTTGGTAGTTAGGTAGGACACCGTGGATAGGCATCCAAATAATTCCCCCTTGTCATTATCATCTGAGATAGTTGTTGTCCTCTAGGGAACTAAAATCCTCTAGTATTTGTTGACACGGTCATACACCAGTTTGTGGAGGGGCCTCCTGTTGTTTCAGGGTTTAAACCACTGCAAGATCGAGAACCAAATGGACTCTATGGAATGCCGCACTCCACTTAGCCCTAAGGCAAAATTGATCATTGTCTTCCTTGTATTCATAGTAATACAAGGGTGATAAGGCAGAAGCACCGAAAACCTTTTCCAATGTGTCATGAACGAGGTAGCTTAGTAAATTTTCTACTAGGGATCTTTTCCCCAGGATCCCTTTCGGTAGAGGGATATCCTTCTCATATTGGTCTCTCACATTGTATTGTTTGACTTGGATTTCATCACCTTGTGAAGGATACAACTTGTTGAGGTCTCCAGCTCTTAGTTAGGAAGTTTGCTTGTTATCTTATCTTAATAGAGGGTCATTTTCCTTTTTAGTGATTGCTTGTTGGCATTTTGGCCATTGTTTTTCTCAGCTCGCTTACTGTGACACTGGTCTCAGTATAGTTTTTAGAGCTTGCTTTTTGGCCTGAGAACCTTGCTTTTTCTAGCTCCCCTTTTGCACACTCGGCTGCATTAGGGTTTTTGAGTTCTTTTTTCATGAGATTGCCCCTGGATTTTGTACTCCTACCATTATGTCAAAACCACCACGGAGATCACGAAGAGTACAGGGACGAAGCCCACCACCACCACCACGTATTCCCACCCCTCCCGGCTGCGGTGCCGATCGAGGGAACGTTCCACCGCCAATCCGCACTACATCTTCAGTTCTGCCTGTAACTGTTACTGATAGTACGGTCTCAGAACCCCTTGCAGTTTCTGCAACCTCTAGTACACCTGAGACTCCCATTGTCTCTTCACCCACTATCATTCCAGATATATCTGTCATAGTGGACAACACTACAACGGCTAAAACCAGTACTGCCCAAGATACTAGACCGGAGGCCATCATCCTCCCCTATGTCAGCACTACCCTTCCACCAGAGACTTTCTACGATGTTCCGAAAGGATCTGTTGGCATCACTGAAGGATCCGAACAAGATATATCCGAATTGACTGCATTCCTGGGCAGATACGTCGAAGTTATCGAAGAAACCCAACTTCCTGATACACCTTTTGAACCTGACTATGGCTTTATCTCTTCCCAGGCGGAACCTCCACCTGCTATCACTGTGCCATCCAGTGTTCATCCACAGGAAACTGGTTCTTCTAGCAACATACCTCATATAGTATCCCTCCCCAACCTCCCTTCGAGACACAAGATCATGGCCTCCATTTAGTCTAATATGGTTAGTCTATCTAACTCCCCGTTAGCGTCGACACAGTTTAAATGTGATACAGAGCAAATGCTCTTGACGGCTTCTAGATATCCCCCTGCTACCCGTCCTCTCGCCTATCAGGATCCCAACGTCACGTCTAGCACAGAGTTTCATCACTCCTATGCAGACGGCTCCGGACCTTCAGACGTTACTATACCTTTGTTCCCTTCGGACCTTGAAAACCCTTTCCAGGATATGAATCCGGACCCAGTCTTCGATGGTCCTCCTATTGTTGAAGACACTATGGACAAAACCCCCGACACCCCTTGGTTAAATTCCCCACATTTACTTCCATCATGTATGTTTGGCGCACATTCTATGAGGGATAACCCAGTATTTTCTCCGTCCCCGCCCGTCACATATGGACAACCCCCTCCACAAATTGGCACGTTTGGCACCGTTGGCCAATCGACACTATCTCACCTTTCTAGTGTTAGAAGAACATCAAGTCATACCACTGGATCATCCATATTGACCGGAGGTTCACCTTTGGCCACTATCTACACCATTTCAGGAGGTGGACAACCGATTGTTACGACCACTAATCCCAACAACCAACCCCCTTCGGGTAGGCCATCAACCCAATCTACTGGAGGAAAACCCTTTGTTGAGAACCCCGTTCCTAGTGAACAACCTCCTCCCATCGGGCCATCAACCCATCCTACTGGAGGAAAACCTTTTGTTGGGAACCCCATTCCTAGTCAACAACCTCCTCCTATAGGACCATCCAACCCATCTGCTGGAGGGAAACCCGTCGGCACCATCTGACAACCCTCCCAACCAACAACCTTTGCTCAGTCTGGTATGTACAACACACCTAGCAGCGGACAACCTTATACTGGTTTTCCAAGCGGGCCTCATCTTCAACATCCCTTGTCAGGCACGCTTCATTCTTAGGGATCTCAAATCCCATAGAGCGGGAGGTATTCACTATTTGGAAATTGGAACCCAGCTGGGGGGAAACCTCAAATTCCCCCCAACTTGAATTCCGGCTTCCCCTATCCTTCGGCTGCAACAACTCCATGGAACCCATCCCTTCAATTTCCACCTCTTCATCCAGGTGGAACCCATATTCCATGGACACCACTGTTACAGCCACCCCCCAACCTTGCTATGGGAAATCCTCCACTTATTCAAGGTAGTGGTACCATTCCTGGGATTCAACAATCACAGGGAATTGTTCCCCCACAAGGAGCAACAACCATTCCTGGGACACAACAACCCCATCGTACCATACCCACCATCCCCACTCAACAGAATGTCCAACAACTGGTTACTACTGTGATTCCTAGTTAGGTAATAACTTCCAACACACAACCGGTTAACCAGATGGCCTACTACCCCCAGAACTTCCAGCAGTACCCTATGGGGAACATGTATAGGTACAACATGCAGCAATATCCTGTGTAGGGCCCTTCAGGCATCCTTGCGCTGTATGGTTACTACTCATACTCACAACCCAACCGTTAACTTCCTTTCTTGGCCACGCTAGATTTACCTAATTTGTCAAGGCTCATTAACAATCCTATATGGCATGAACCTCACTAGCCACCTATCCCAGCCAAACTTGCATTGGACATTCCTATGTTCGATGCTAATCTCGGGGAAGACCCAAAGAACCACATGATGACCTTCCATCTTTGGTGTTCATCCAACTCCTTGATGGATGACTCCATTCGGCTACGGCTCTTCCAGCGCACGCTTAATGGCACGGCAGCAAAATGGTACATCGAGCTGCCACAACACTCCTTTCATGATTTTAACACCTTGGCTATGCAATTTCTGACCCATTTCCAGCTCCCCATCCGGTATGAGACTGGAACAAAACTATTAACCTCGTTGCGTCAAACCACTTCTATGCACATCTCGGATCACATCCATGAATGGCTTCGACGCTGTAGGTTAATCAAGGCACCCATTCCGAATCAGCTACTCGCTGATTGGTTCACAAAGTCATTCTTGCCTCCCATAGCCAGGGACATTGCTATGCGCGGGCTGGCACGGAAGAACAATCCATCTCGGCTACCCAGTACATGGATTTGGTATATACCCAATCCAGGACTTTACATGAACTTCTTCCCCACGCGACCCGCATCACTACTGATCCAACTAAGCCTACCACTGAACCCCCTATCGATGGTATTGTCGGTTCAGTCAAGTCCCAGCCTAGCATCAAACCGATAGGACAACAAGCTTCTGCTTCCCCCGCTATACCCCAGGCTGCTCCAAAAGCTTCTACTCCTCTTGCTGTCTCCTCCGAAGTGAATGCAGTTCAATCTACGTCACAACCATCCGAAGGAAAGAAGAAGAACAATCATGGAAAGTCCAAGAATTCTTCTAACCAGCAGGAGAATCCCAAGCCACAACCCACCCACAACGACCCGAAACCACGTCGAAAGGCTAAATTTCCCTGCCTCATTTGTCAAGACGATCACTACATGCATTTGTTAAAGGATCCTCTTGTTCGACAGTGTTAACTGACCCTTTCCCTCAGCAGCAATAGTAGATGGTTTCCCAAGAATCCCCACAAGGGGGAAACTCGAACAACCCACCTCACGGAGAGACGTCCGCAAACCGCGAAATCCTGATGATGAGTAACGAAGAGATTCACATAACCACTCGTTCAAAGATGTACGAAAACCCCCCAAGTTCAAACAAACAGTCAGAGACAACCAAAGGCAAGTCTCCTGTTGAAGATCCCACTCCCACCCCTCCCCCTAACAGCCATATCCACATAGAGAGACCGCTTACAGACACAATGCTATGCCCACCCAAGGGCACCATACGAAAGGCGACACTTAATCCCAATGCGCGAGCTGCCAAAAATTACAACATTGTTGAGGATTTAGCTCAAGCACCATGCGCCATGTCGACGCTCGAGGTTCTTCAACACTGCCCTATGTAGCGTAGAACCTTACTTTCAGCACTAGGGGCAGTGTACCCAGATACTTCAAACACCATCATGTTTAACTTGGAGTATGTCAAACCTCGGCTTTCCCACTAGTTAGCCTTTCAGTTTCATACAAAAATCCATGGAAATAGCATCCATCGCACCGTCTTAGATGAAGGTGCCTCTACGTCGATTATGTCTTTGAATTGTTGGAGAGCCTTAGGCTCACCCGAAGTCATGACGTCTCCCACTACTCTTAGATCATTTGATGGACACGGTTTTCAACCTTATGGACTCATTCCTGCAATTGGTGTTGAACTGGGGGCAAAAATAGTATCTGTACACATCAAAGTCATGGATGCACCATTAGATTACAATCTTCTACTTGGTCGGAATTGTTTTTACGCCATGACCTCCATAGCATCTACTATCTTTCGGATCATGCAATTTCCTCATGAAGGAAAAATTGTCACCATAGATCAGCTATATTACTGTATCCCAGACTCTCATCCAAACTCCGCCAACACCGTCACGTTATTGGATCAACCTTGGTACCGTTTCCAAGACATTGGCATTGGTCTTATGAAGGATTCTTCCCTTATTGGAGTTTTCCCAGAGCTAGGGTCCCACGTTCAGCCAGTCAACATGATATTTTATTGAATGTCACCCCTTTCAATGATTCTTGGGTGATCCCGAGTCCCACTGAGATTGAAAACTATGGCAACTCCATGCCATTAAATGGGAACCTCGCAGCGTATGAAGCGATCCAGTCAGCCACTGATTGGGTCGATTCTTCTACCCATCATACAGTGGCACTGCTCTCATCTGAGACTCATTCATCCCCACCACTTATTGATCCTCTCACATTGATTTTTCCCATTGATGAATCAATTATGGAGGTTATGTGCAGTGATGAACCACCATGGGGAAATTTCCATCATCGATCTTTGTTCCCCACCATCCAGATGATTGAGCCCGATACAAAATCCAACACTTCACTTGGAATTGTTCAAACCAAGTTTCCCACTTCCCTCGATGAAGTACGAAGGAAACTTGGCTGACCTTATGGAAACCACTCCCATTGACATTTCAGTGAAGCCTGGTGTCGTGGAAAACATTCATATTGGAAAGACATGTACTCCCACCGAAATGGAGTTCTACACTGCCTACTTTAAAACTCTCCACGACGTTTTCGCCTGGAGTTATGAAGAAATGCCAGAAATAGATCCGTCTATTGTGGTCCACGAGATTCCAACCTTTCCTGGTGCCCGACTTGTTTGGTAGAAACTCCGACCCATCCACCCCCGCAAGGCAGCCTCTATCAAAGTAGAAGTTGAAAAGCTTTTGCATGCTGGTTTTATCTATCCTGTCCCACTGACAGAATGGGTATCTAATATCGTTCCCGTAGCCAAGAAATAGGGTACGATTAGAGTCTGTTTTGATTACTGTGACTTGAACAAAGCTTGTCCAAAGGACAACTACCCAATTCCATTCATCAACCAAATCATCAATAACTGCACCGGGAGTGTCATCTTTTCATTTATGGATGGCTTTTCCGGCTATAATAAGATCGAGATACTCCCAGCCGACTAGCATAAAACAACCTTTATTTTCCCATGGGGAATCTTTGCATATCGAAAGCTACCTTTCGGACTAAAAAATGTCGGGGCAACTTTCCAATGGGCGATGTCGTACGCATTTTACGATATCGAACATATTGCAGAGCTGTATCTTGATGACCTTCCTGCTCATTCTTAGACTGGGGAAGATCATCCTGATCACTTAGGTGCCGTCTTCGCTAGATGCCATTGCTACAATATTTGTTTGAATCCGCATAAATGCGTCTTTTGCATTGAAGATGGAAAACTTTTGGGATTCATAATCTCCAAAAGTGGTATACGATTGGACCCTACCAAGGTAGAGGCTATTCTAGCCTTGCCTTCCCCCACGAATATCCCAGAACTTCAAAGTTTGCAAGGGCACGCAAACTTTCTACGCTGTTTTATTTGCAATTTTGCCGAGATAACAAAAGGCTATATGAGGCTTCTTAAGAAGAATACCCCATTCATTTGGGACGACGAAGCCCAATGCTCCTTTAATCATCTAAAGGTGGCCTTAACTAAAGATCCTGTGATTCAACCCCCCAACTACACATGGGATTACATTCTTTATCTCGCAACTTCGATTTCCACCATCGGTATGGTGTTAGTTCAAGAAGATACTAATAGCATAGAACATGTGGTATACTATCTTAGTAAGAGTCTACTCGACTCTGAAACTTGATACTCACATGTTGAAAAACTGGCCCTGGCAATAGTCTTTGCTGTCCAGAGGTTTCGTCATTACATTCTGCTCCGCCAGACCACTGTCATAGTGGATTTCAATCCAATTTACTATATCCTCACACGTCAAGTGCTTGGGGGCAAATATTCCTATTGGATTGTCATCCTACAAGAGTTTGACTTGGAATTTGCCAAAGCCAAATCCAATAAATCTTTGGTCTTTGTCGAGTTGATTTGTAACTTGCCCCGTGCTACTGAGCAACCTGAGCCCATCGATTCTCTTCCCGATGAATCGTTGTTCCTCATTAGCACGTTCGACCCATGGTATAGGGATATTTTACTATATCTCCGAACCCAACATTTTCACCCTGACCTCAATCGCGATGAACGTTGATGTATCTGACATCATGCCAAGTACTACCTTATAGTCAACGATACCCTTTACAGACGTGGTGTTGATACTGTTCTTCGATGCTGTTTGACTTTAGATGAGGCCGAACACATTCTTAATGACTGCCACGTAGGAGCATGTGGTGGTCATCTCTCTGGGATGGCTATGACTTAGAAGATATTGCGAGCAGGATATTTCTGGCCCTCGATTTTCAAAGATTGCATTGAAACGGTCAAGAAATGCCCACCCTGCCAATTCTTTCACAGTAAGACACGCTCACATCCCGCTCCAATCCATCCTATTATTGCCGTCGGCCCCTTTTCCAAATGGGGCATAGATTTAATGCACTATAAGCCCACTTCAGCCGGGGGGCATAGCTATGTCATAGTAGCTGTCGACTATTTCACAAAATGGGTTGAAGCGATGCCTGCTTATGCTGAAGACGACAAAACAACAACACAGTTCATATTCAACCACATTATAGCTAGGTTTGGTGTCCCACAATCCATCGTGACCGATCATGGCTCCCACTTCAGGAACCATATGATTGAAGAATTGAGCGCCAACTTGGGTTATCGTCATGAAAACTCAACCCCATACTACCCACAGGCTAATGGCCAAGTCGAAGCCATTGACAAAGTTCTGAAACGTATGATTCAGCACATTGTGGGTACTCACAAATCCAATTGGAACTCAGCTATGTTTTCGGCATTATGGGCATATCGAACCTCAGTGAAAAGTGCTACCGGGTTCACACCATTCCAACTGGTGTATGGCCTGGAAGCCATCTTACCAATTGAATGTGAAATCCCGTCACTTAAGATAGCCATAGAGATACTTCCCCATACCACTTCCGAAGAAGAACGGTTTCTATACCTAGCCAAGCTAGATTAAACTCATCTAGACGTTTCTTTAGCCAATGAAGCTCATAAAAAACACGTCAAAGCACAATATGAAAAATCCGTTCAACCTCGGGTTTTCAACGAAGGTGACCTTGTACTCACATATGACCAAATGCATGACAAACTTGGAAAAGGAAAGCTAGAGTCTATGTGGTACGGCCCCTTTGTTGTAAAATGTGTTTTGGGGAAGGAGCCTATGAGATTTTTGATTGTGATGGCACACCGTTGGGACGGCCCCGCAACGGGTTGTACCTCAAACGTTTCTACGCGTAGGGTCATCCTGCGCGAGATACTTTTTGTACATAATGTACCTAGTTTGGTTTCATTTATCTTTTTGTATGCACGCACGAATCTCATGTATCCATACTTTCCTTGACTTGTGCTTTTATGCGTAGATGTCTGCCTGCTACAGATTCATTGACGGTGCGAGCCGACACACCCGTAACCTTTCTTCCGCAGCATGGGTAATTTATTCCCCCACTGGCGAGTTGTTATCTTCAGGAGCCAATTGTTTGGGTCATGCAACCAACAATATTACAGAGTACCATGCAGTCATTGGACTCTTGACAGAGGTTGCTTCCTTTGGAATTAACTCCATATCAGTCTTTCTAGACTCCCAACACGTGGTTTCCCATCTGAATCTTGTTTACACAGTCCGCGATCCTATCCTACTTCGCCTATTTCGAAGGGTACGCCTCTTGGAACGATCTTTTAATTATATTTCATATCAACACATACCAAGGGAATTCAATTGTGTAGCTGATTCATTAGCTAATGACATTTTGGATTGGCATCTAGCCCATACATAAAAATACATCATAAAATGAACACATAAGTCATTGTAAATAAATAGATCATAAAAGTAGGTCCATGTATATATATCACTGCATATAAAAATGTTTTTCTCAAATACATAAAGTTTGTGTTCAAAAGACAAAATTTGGGATCTAATCCCATGCAAAATTTGGTTCTCAAGCCTACATATCGTGTACATGCTGCAAAAGTAAAATACTAATATCTAAGGAGACCTAGGAGATCTATCACGATCCTCCTTAGATTCCTCATGCCGCTGGTGGTAGCAGACTATGGCTTTGGCCACCCTACAGAGAAGAAGACCGATATGTCTAGGCACACCTACAGTATGCCGCTGAAGATGCAGACGAACATCATCCATCCTCATGGCTGGAACCCCGTGGGTTAAACCTTGTAGGTTCCGCTCTATGTCTTGAATCCCTCCTGCTTCTTCTCCCTCCGAAGCAACTTGATGCTTGACTCCGCCTCGTCGTAATGGCGAATAGCCTACAGGTCTCTGTGGTCCACGATCTGCGACATTCACATATACATATATTAAAATCTTTTTTACACATTCTAAAAAAAATTAAAAATCATATATTCAAAAAATTAAAAATACATTAATGAAGGTCATACCTGAATTATCCCAATGCTCATCTTCCGGCAGTGCCAAGTCTATGTCCTCGCGGAAGTCCACCCCTGCGTAGGGGTAGTCATAGATCATCATGATCTATTCCTCGAGCCATGAGAAGAAGTCCTCACCAAAATCCAAACGCTGTGGCCCTCCAAGCCATCCTACATACTCACCCCATCGAGCCATATGTGGCTCAGTAGGTGGACGGGCGGGCATGGTCAGCTGCGGGTGCAACAGTGGCACCCTCTCCAAGAAGAAGGTGACCAAAATGCTCCCATACCCAAATTGAGAGTTCTCTCCAATCCTACACTTGTTCACTTGCTCCTTGAGGTTGGTAAATACTGCTTCACACTAGTTGAATAGCGTTGGTGCCAAACAATCCACAGCAAGATTCATTTGTGTACGAGATGCCTGATGGGGATTCGTACTACCCGCAACACGTGTGATGGTGAACAACATGGTTTTTAAAGGAAGTTATACAATATCCTTGATAACCACCTTACCGCTTTTCTTCCCCAAACCTTGATGACAATAACGAGCAATCAAAACTTCTGTACTCACCACTGAGGCCATGAACCCTATGAAATTCACCCGGGCCCCTCTCTTTGAGAGACCCGTGAGGAAATAAATGTCCTCGAGCTCAATCTCGAGGGTGTGTTCTCCAACTCGGAAAGCTTGAATGTCGGGGTCCCACATTTGTATAATGTTGGTGAGAAGTTTGGCTTGCCTACGGATACCTTTGGTTTTGAAGAATTTCAATAACCCACATTCCCGCAGTGCAGTCAAAGTCGCTTGGTCATCTTTAGCCAATAAATCATCCACTTCATGCTCCCTTTCTTTCTATCTAACCATTTTGCCCCAAACAAGTTGT
Organism: Larix kaempferi; assembly: GCA_027924585.1. Classification (NCBI taxonomy): domain Eukaryota; kingdom Viridiplantae; phylum Streptophyta; class Pinopsida; order Pinales; family Pinaceae; genus Larix; species Larix kaempferi. The sequence continues at coordinate 49,243,878 of BSBM01001229.1, forward strand.
AAACACCTGCAAAAGGTCATAAGAAGCATTCATTAATAATTTAATAACTTGATCTCAGGAAAAATTTGAGAAAAAATCGATTTTTCTTCCCTAATGCTCGCCACTACTGCGCCTGGGGGAAACATGACTGCGTGGTAGTCCACACTACCGCGCCCCCGTTTAACCTTACGGAGCAGTAGTCACTGACAGTACCACGCTTCCCGATACAGCTAGCGCGCGGTACTGCCAGAGGTGAAAAAATCCTCTTAGGGCCTGCTAAAAAATTAATTTACTCCTACTGAAATCAAGTTTTCTACCTATGAAATGAAAGAGGGGCTTGAAAGCTCTTACCTGGCGTAGATGGCTGTTGAAACGGTGCTCCGGATCTCCAGATATGAACTCTTGTATTTTTTGCTCTTCAATGGGTGAAATTTCCTCTTTGGGTAAATACACAAGTGAAATGGTAACTTTCCATATTTACCTATTCCTTATATAACTTTTTCACTTATTTTTTACTCATTATTTTATCTGGTTAAATTAAAACTCATTTCACATTGCTAATATCTGGTTCTATGAGCCTTTTTTGTAGGATCTCCTTTAAAGATGTTCACACTGGCGTTTATTTACTTATTTGACCTTCATTTCGAGCCTACTTTATATTTTTCGTGCTCTGGATTAAAACTTGAAAAAGATTCCAAGCGCTTTTTACACCTAGGTTGTGCTTGTCAAACTCAAGTAAATGGTGTCGAGCTTAGTCAAATTTACTTGTGCTCATTAAACGATGAGGAAAGTATTATTTTGGTTGTATTTTATTCTTCTTTCGGAGCAGAATAATTAAAAATTACGAAAAAGACCATTGGAGTCCTTTTTAAGCCCTTTTCAAGACTCCCTCATTTCGAAAAGATTGCCAAGTGATATTGTCTCTTTCACACTTGTAAAAGTATTTGGAAGGTCGTTTATTCGGTGATAGGTTACCCCTTTTTCGGCCCATTTAGACTATTTACGAGAAAGGTATACCTTAGTCAATTTTTGACTGGGAGAGTTCTCTCGGGAATTGCTTTACACTTTTTCGGGATCGAGGGACTAAATTTACGAAAAATTACACTTTAGAGCCTTTTGTAAGTTTTTCAGGCTCTCTAAATGTGAAAAACTACCGAGTTTTCCTTCCTTGGACTCATTAAAATTTGACATCGAAGGACCCACTTTGGGATGAACCCCTCCTTTCTCAGGTTCGTAAAACATGTGATATTGGACTCATCTATGAGATGAGCTATACCGAGCATCTGTTATCCTCTTCAAGCTCGTAAAACAACAAAGAGGTACTCGTCCATCATGTCAGGGGAAAATGGGAAACAAGTCGAGTTTATTTTTGTTGGAAGCTTGTCAGTCGTCACCTTTGAACATGGCATGTGTCTGTTCCTTTTCTATTTTTGGGTATCTAGTCTTGCTGAGTTATGGTCATTATCCCGAGTCGTCTCTCTGGCCACGAGCCTACTCGTTCGGTGTCTATCCTCTTCTATCAATAATCCCTGCTGCCAGGTCCTACTTCATGCCGTTATATGTTCAAAGGGTTGCACTGTTCAGAGTCATTCATTGTGTCAGACGTCCGCTGTGTCAGTACATGTTCTATTGTTTCATTGCCCCATACTATCTTTCGTTCCGGTTTCATGTCGATGATGTGGGAATCATTATGGACCACCTTCGATGAGTCTATTCCCGTCGACGCCAAATCACTCTCCGGGAGTTAGACTTAGGAATCAACCACTAGTACCTTGGTACCTACTTTCCTCAATGGAAGGTTTCCTCGTGTTCGACAGTAGGTTTACATCATTGGAATCTGATCGAACGATCTCTCGAATGCTCGACATCAGCTCATTCATTCGCATTTCGTTGAGATGTACTATAGATACCTTGGGGATCATCGTCATCATTGGTGATTTCCCTCACATTTGTTAATGGTTCATATCATTGACCGGTAATCAAATGGTTTCTACCATGTTCGACTTCAACACCTTGTAATCACATGGCTAGATTCGTATCATTTGCGATTGAGTAAAAGACCCTGGATGCACCTTTGTACTTTGATGGCGTCCAGGTTGCGATGGAGATGTCCTCTGTATTGTCACACAGATCCACTTTTTTATTGGTCGTGGCTGTGTCATTACTATCTCATGGATCTATGCTTGTTCATAGTAGCCATGATTTGTCTACAGTTTATATCATCTCAGTACTCATGGATCTGTAATGTATTGGTCGGCAGTCATGCTTTGAGTCAATTGTTTCTGAGCATGGGGATGCCCGCCTCGGTGGTATATCTAACATTTTGCTTCCGTTTCAGCTCCTCGTTGCTCTCCTTGATGCTATCGCCGCACAACATTTGTAAAGGATTTCAGCCATCAATCTCTTCTGAACTCACGCTTTAGGGGGCATCTGTTATACCTCTATATTTCATAGTCAAAACCTTTGAGGACATTTCCCCAACTACTTAAAACACCCATAAGAGTAAAGTGATGAATGACCCATAAAGACAAACCTGTCATGTCAGGAAACAACCCATCTGAGACCTCATCTACCAACACTACCGCGTTTTGCACTCCTGCTTCTGCGTGGTAGTCCCCACTACCGCACTATGATCGTTCTCTGATGCGCGGTACTACCGTGTTATGACCAGCTTCAGGGGCACTGTAGTCCCTTTTTAACCCTTTTGCCATGGCTTGTGGAATCTTGATCTTCGAGAGATTTTTGAGGATTGGCATCTCTGATTCGATCCTAACTCACCTTCTCAGATTAGTGGGTCTAATCCACTAAACACTTCCAAGATCCATCCTTCTCTCTTGTTGGTTTACCCTTCTACACACTATAAGAGAGAGGCCTTCCATGGGCAAAGGGGAGGACTCTTTGAGATATCAAACCTATGGTTTTAGATCTTTGTGGAGATAGCTAGAGGAGAAAGCACTTGGAGTTGGGAGTTGGCTTGGACATCAAGCAACCATTGTAAGTAACTTAAAGTTTGCAATAAAACATAACTTGTCTTGTTTCCCAAATTGTGTGTGTTGATCTTGTTTCAATCATATGATTTGTTTCTGTCATAGATTTATATTCTAACATGTATTTCAAGTTGCTAGAAGATTGTATGTGCTTGTACCTTGGTTCATTCTAATAGGTTCATTCGCAAGGACTTGAGGATTGGAGCAATAACTGGGATGAGCGATTAGATCAAAGGTTAGTTAGATCTATTCTATTTCTTCCAGCAATATGATCTTGAAGCATTTGTTTGAATCTAGGAATTCAAGGTAGCATTTGTTATCTTTTTGTTTTAGTTTAGAGTCAGTTGAGTCTACTTTAACCTAAGAGAGTTTCTACCTATCCATAGGGGGAAATATCTACAACAGTCTCATGTGCACCATTAATCAATTATTAAGTTTGTTCTAACCTTCTCCCAAATAGCAACAAAATCACTAGTTTGACCTTGGGGGAAATAACATGAAATATTCTTCAAATAAAATAAAACTAAGCAAGATGGCTCCAAATTCTTAAGTGCTGAACATCAAAATTGTAATACTCATAAATGGAAGTCCATACATCATAAATATATCTGAGAAATATTCTTCCATTCGAAATCATCATCAATACATTGGCATACATCAATCTAGTGGGGGAATGGTCACTGTTTTCTCATTAATAATCTATTTTACATATAACCACTTGGTATTTAAACCTGAAACTTTTTGGAGATTAAGAACAGAGTATATTAATAATATTACAACATAAATAGATCATGATAATCTCTCCAAAAGAGTACAAGATCTCACAAAAAATGCCCTCCCTCAAGGGTCAAGAATATGCCATCAAAACGGGAAATGGTTGAGAGAGTGTGCTGCACTAGAAGAAATCATGAGCTTCCCTGTAGCTTAAACCTACAAATAAACACTCCATTAAAGCTCCAAATGAAAGGTCTGAATGGCCTTTCCAATTACCAACTTGGATGGGAATCTTTCACCCTCAAAATTGTCTAAGGCAAGAAACTAGTCATCCACTAGCTCTCCCTCTTCACAAATGTAATTGCAAATTTCTCAAATGATAAAAATCTGCCATTCTTCTTTGTTCATGAATTTTATAAAATTCTAATTTCTGCCATGGGTCTAATTCCTTCCAAGAGACTCATGCCAACTCAAGTTGGGAAGAGATTCCAAAGAATGCCACTTGTACAACAATTCCTAGTTTCCCACTTCCACCAAATCACATGTGGAAGCATCTTAGCTACCCTAACTCCATTGAGCACCCTCTTGGAGGATATTTTTAGCCCCAACATGTCATATATGTCATATGTAAGCCTTCAGGTCTGATTTGTATCATAGGTGTCATAGCATCTTCAACATTGTTTTCATAGAGCTAGGGAATCTAACCCAAGTGTCCCACTAGCTCCAAATTGCCTCTTCGTCTTCCATGGGAGTTACTATTCCTCTATATTTCAACCTTGGATGAGTCATGCCATGAATAATACCTTTTGAACTCCCCCAAGTATGTTACCATTCACCTTGAATTCGAATTGGTGAGAGAATGATGCCATGTGTAGTGGGGAAATCTAGCCATATGTGGGTCCCCCTTCCTCCATGTGTCTTTATGATCAAATGCCACTTTGATTTTCACTTGTATATATTTATTTATATCCTTTATTAAATATTTATGCCATTCTAATGTTCAAACATCATTTATTATTCCCCTTATTTCAAATCCCAAAGCTTCCACCCCAAACCTAGGAAACTAGTAATTTTCCTCCTTGGCAATTATTTGACCCTTAGCATCAATTTGACAAACTCTAATGAATATGTCCAATGTGCTTAGGCCATTGTGACCCAATACCAATTTGGACATGAAATGATCTGATCTTTTGGGTTCGTTTGTATCCACGATATGATGATTGACAGTTTCTGTGAGGTTTATTCCGCAGGTTTTGATGAATGAATGAAGATGTTCAGTTATGATATGAATTCTGTTGTTGTGCAATGATGCGATGATGAATAATGGGTTATGAGAATGTTTTTTGTTTATTAATGCGAATATATTGTTGAGTATGTTCTAAATGTATGCGAATGATTTAAGACGCGAATGACTAGTTAATGATATGTTATGAATGCTATAATCTCTGGTTAGTGTGAATGTAATTGTGATGAACCTGCAATAATTAATTAATGCAAATACACAAGATATCAGAAATAATAGAACTCAGAATCACTTTTATATTGATCACGGGCCACTTCGAGGGGGTAACCTCCTTTGAGCAAGCTCAATACAATTAACTTCACGGTGCCTTCAATGACCTCAACACACACTTATATACTAAGTCTATGCCCAATACTATGAGTCAAAACCATGGGACATATAATACTACGGGACGACTTACAAAGCATATGCGTCCAATACTATGGGTCAATACTATGGGCTAATATAAACTACAGATCAACAAATACTACGGGACGACTTACAAAGCATATGCGTCCAACAACAATATACTAACATAGTAAAGAGAAGGGTTGACATAGGTTCCTAACAACCCCTCTCCCTTAGAAAAAGCTTTGTCCTCAAAGCTTTGGTTGGAGAAATTGCTGCAGAATCTGAAGGAGTGGTTCCCCGGTAGGATCCTTGGGTTGCATTTCAGGCCACTGACGCCTTTGGAGTGTCAAGGAGGATTGCTTGGAAGGCTGTAGATGAAGAAGAACCCTATCAGCTGCATGGAAAATGCGCTTAGAATGGTGCTGATTGGCTTGTTGCTTCAGGCGAATTCTGGCCATGTGAAGATTGTCCTGCAGAATGAGAAGAATTTGATCGCGGTTTCGAAGAACCGAGTCAATTTCCTGAACTGGGAGCTGCTAAGGGTGTATGGAAGAAGAATTGGCGGTGTTTTCCATAGACTGCTTCATATGGCGTCCTTTGAGATGTGGTATTGTACCACCAGAGCGCTGCTAGGAAATCCATAGAAATAGTTGGCCAAAGCTGTGTAGGGATGTGCAAGGGTTTGAGCAATCCCGAAAGGAGTGTCGTTTCACCCTTATTGACCTGGAAAGTATCATAGTCAGCCACCATCTGTTGAATTGCCATTTTCAGTCCCTGCCAAAAGGAGTTGGCAAAAATCTGTCCAATTTGGCTTAGGATGAGCTTTGATGTACCAATGGTACCATTGAAGGGATTCCTGTTCCAAATGAAAGGATGCAAGTGGAACTTTTTGGGCATCAGAAGTATTATGCAAACTGAAATATTGTTCTGCTCGATATATCCATCCAGTTGAATCAGTACCATTGAAGCGAGCAAAATCAAGCTTCGGCCCACGAAAATTGTTGGAAGAAGAGAACCCAGTGGCTGCGAAAGATTCTGGATGTCTGGTATTGTTCATGGCTGAATGCTAAAGATGGAGGCTGAGAAATTTTTCATCCAGATCTTGGAGTTTGGTTTGGATGGCTGCAAGTGCTTCCTCCATGGTGTGTGCTCCTGCATGGGTGACAACCATAACCAGGTTTTTTTTTTTGGTGGAATGGGTAGAAAAACACAAATAGAAGCTGATTTAGTAAAGGGAAATTTGGATTGGGGAAACAATCTGATGGGTAATTGGGGTTTGACTAGATTTTGGACACTGTCGAAAGGACAAGAAAGCAAAAAGGGGGATTTCAGAAGCGGGGTGATAGAATGAGAAAATTTGGTAGAGAGGGACAAAGAAGCAGAATTCAGAAAGGAACTCTGTGGTAAAATTTGAAGGTGATTGGGTGAAACCTGAGGAAGTTATGGCAAACCCTAAAAATAGACAAATGTGGGATTTCGGGCTTTGGGAAGGGGAATTGGGGATAGGGTCCTCAGGAATGAAAGATGCAGAATGGGATGACAGGGGTTCCCCAAAAATTTCAAGGGAAACAGAGTGAAAACAAGGGAGATATGGAGAAAAAACTGAATTTTTATTTTTTTATTTTTTTATTTTTATTTTTATTTTATTTTATTTTTATTTTTATTTTTATTTTTTTTTCAGAAATGGATCGGCAATAGCGGCGCAACGACATGGAAGGGATCGAAAATGGCTAGATCTGAAACAACGACTGGATTTGGAACGACTTGCAGAATAGATCTGAAACAGCTGGATCTGTAGCGAAAGTGATCGACAATAGTTCAACTGAAAATAGATATGGACCCTAGGTATGTATGGCTTCCTAACAGTTCAGGTGTTTCACTTGGCCACCAATGCTGTCTAACGGCTTGCGTATTGGGGCAGTACCCCTCACTCCATGGCTCAAGTAAAACTGATAACTGCTTTGCCACAAACGACAGCTCTTGGTTTACCTCACGGGTGGGAACTAGTCAATCAGGTAGGGGTCATTGCCCTTTTTGCTGACAGGTCCTCTCAATGGGCCAGCTACTTTGGGGTTCCTGTGGTACTCCTCACAATGAGTTTTAGGGCTTATGCCCAAGTACTTTCCACAGTTAAGCAGATAGGGATTATTCCCAAATCCGAAGCTGCAACAGATGCGAAAAAAAATTTGGCAGAAATTCCACCCAACGAGCCCAAGAAAGTGCTCTGATACTAGATGTGATGAACCTGCAATAATTAATTAATTCAAATACACAAGATATCAGAAATAATAGAACTCAGAATCACTTTTATATTGATCACGGGCCACTTCGAGGGGGCAACCTCCTTTGAGCGAGCTCAATACAATTAACTTCACAGTGCCTTCAATGACCTCAACACACACCTATATACTAAGTCTATGCCCAATACTATGAGTCAAAACCATGGGACATATAATACTATGGGACGACTTACAAAGCATATGCGTCCAATACTATGGGCTAATATAAACTACGGATCAACAAATACTGCGGGATGACTTACAAAGCATATGCGTCCAACAACAATATACTAACCTAGTAAAGAGAAGGGTTGACATAGGTTCCTAATAGTAATGTGTGCATATCCTCTACACAACTGCGGAAATTTGTTTCCAGCAGCCCTCTTATCCACCTCAGGTGAGACTGCACTTGCTTTGCAAGTGTTTTTAGGAAGGGTTACACCTTTCCGGGCCGGTGTATAAGGGAGTTAGGTTGATAGTTTGTTGGCGACAATGCGGTGTGATCCCCTGGTTATAGACTCCGCGTCAAAAAATGGTTCCATTGCCGGGACCCTAAGGAAGAAGAAAAGAGGATATGTTGTGGAACCCGACAAAACCAGAGATCCAGGAGTGGTTCGATAAGAAGGTAGAAGAATTCGCAGAAAGTGAGAAGCAAGATCCTAAATAGACAACAACCGGTTGATTAGAAAGATACGTTTATTCAGACATTCATGAAATCTTTGTTTGCGAATTCCCGGTGTTATTGCATGAGTGGTTAGCATAGTTTACGTTTCGTAAGAACCACTGCCAGAAGACTAAACCTGATTGTTGGACCCCGCAATTGGTGCGACAGCTGAAGCAGGTCAATAACAAGGTATCACGAGCTGTTGATTTTTGGGTAGAGAGTATCCTTAAAGGGTACATAACTAAGTTCGTAGTAGATACTATCAAGTCATACAGTGACGTCGAAAGAAATTTTTTCAGGGGGCCAAGAGGAAGATTTTTGTCATCGTTAAAACTGTAGATTAAAATGCTTTCCTGCGAAAAAGTAATATTGAGCATGTCGTCTGATGAGTAGAAGATTCGGTGTGCGAGGGTGAAGGTATCGCGTAAATGCGAGTCTGACGGAAAGATGTGGTAGATGGACATGAGCGATGACGAGTTTGAAAGGGAAGCTGACGAAGAGTGTGGTCTCTTGAGGAGTGGAGCAATATTTCAGCATCCTGAGAAGAAGAGGAGGACTGAGAGAGAGTCCCTGAGAGGACCATAATAGAGAACTGCGAGGTAGGAACACAGGGGAGGAAGTGACCTTATTGTGAAGGAACCATCGAACAGGCTACCCCAGAGGCAGAAGGAGGTCAGATCATAAGTTACCTGACCTTCGACCCTGCACACTACTCTGAATTTTATAGGAAGAAATCCAAACTATTCGTGGAGTTTCCCTACGTGTAGCGGCAAGAGTAGTGCTTCAGTGAACAACAATACTAGCAACGGTAGGATGGCAGACGAGGCAAATATGCCCACATTTCAAGGAAATGGACCGAGGATCCCAAAGAGTATTGGTTTATATGAGAAGCAGTCTGGAATGTAAATCAGGTTCAAGACGATGCTATAAAAGTGGGCAGTTAGCGATGATCCTTAGGGGTCGGGCATTAGAATGGCACATGAATTTTGTAAAGGTTCCGGTGGGAACAACAACTAAAACATTGGAGCAGGTCAGGACAATGATGATTGACGAATTTAAAAAACCTAAATATGAGTCGCAATATGTCACTGAGATTAAAGAGATTAAGCAATTCCCGAATGAGTCAGTGTGGGAATTCGATCAATGATACAAGACTTTGATAGAAAAGGTGAGTTTCCTGATAAATGAGTTGCAACACAAAGAATGGTTCATTGCAGGCTTAGTATCACATATCCGAGGGCCATTGATGCAACAAAAGGTTGTGAGATAGGAAGAAGTTCTAGAAATTGCGATGAAGTTGAAGGTTTCACCAATTGGCGAAACAGGAATGGGAATGGATAGAGTTTAGGCACAGTTGGACAACTTAACACTTCAATTGGAGGATATCAAGAAGGGAAAGGAGACTCGTGGATACATATGGTGTACGAGATGCAGAAATGAGGGGCACCATAAGGACAATTGCCTAGAATTTCGTGAGTATTTGTAGGCGGGGGCGCCAAACCCCTTTCGTCATGGAGGCCTACCGTGGTGTATTATCTGTCAGACCAGTGGGAATCAACCAGAGGAGTGGGTATATCTACAAAAGATGGTATCAAATCCAGCAAACTTATATTGCAAGTTTTGCCGATCGGTTGGCCATGATGAGAAGGACTGCAGGGCCTATGACCTACTGCAAGATCGAACAACTGATATGTATTTTATGAAGGGGGAAGAGCCGCTGGTGGTGCAGCAACAATCGTAGTATAGTTAACCGCAACAATACAACCAAGGGAAATACGGGCAGCCGCAGTATCCACCACCACTATATGGCCAGACACAGTATGGGCAACAACAGTATCAACAACCGCAGTACCAACAATATGGACCGCCACATGGAGGTTTTGGGGGAGGATTCCGCAGAGGCCGAGGTGCAGGCATGGGACGTGGAGGGGCTACTAGACGGGGAAGAGCTCTAATCGTCTGTTACAATTACGAACAACAAGGGCACTACCAAAGAGACTGTCCGAATCCGGCGCCGTAGTGTACATACTGTAGTGCCGTTGGTTATAGTGTAGAGGATTGCCCCCATCTCATTGAGAAATGGAAAACCAAGCATCCACCCTAGAACCATAACCAAAATAATCAGAATGCACCATCAGCTGTACAAAGGATATCAACGGAAGCCACATTTAGCCATGCGACGGTTGGCATAGTAACAAGGGGAGGGGCAGTGACAGGCAGCGACAGGTCACATGTTGATGGTAGACCAACATAAACACAGCGGATAAGGTCACGTTCGATGTTGAAGTGGAAAGAGATGCCTTCCTAAAAGCACAAGAGGAAATAAGGAATAGGAGGCAGCTACCTCTTGAGGAAGAAAGTTATGACATACTATAGAAGTTCGACTCAACAAAGTTGCGAAGGAAGGCAAACACCCTGGGAGCCTTCTTGGAAAGTTTCCTGGACTTGGAAAAAGACCCAGACACACTGGAAGAAATAGCTAGTATACTGCGATGACAGGGAGGCGCACGACTAGAACAGAGAGTTAATCGCATACATAAAAGGAAGACAGGCAGGGAAATGTGAATGTCGGCACAAGTTGGAGAATTTGATGTTGACTCCATCATTTTGGATTTGGGTTAGAATGTGAATATATTGACTACACAGACATGGGAGACAATGGGAAAACTGTGGATGACTTGGTCACCAGTACAGTTGCGACTGGAAAACCAGAGCAAGGTCACCTAGGCTCGGTCAGGTATGTCAAATTCCGTTTGAAATTGAAGGGATCAGAACATATGCGGATTTCGATGTCATTGAGATTGTGGATAACACCAGTCCCTATCTGGTACTGCTGAGGATAGACTGGGCTATGGAGAATCAAGAAATCATCAACTTTAAGAAAGGATAATGTCATTCAAAAATCAGGAAATGAAGGTCATCGCACCGATGGATCTTGCGGAAGGGCTGCGCTATACAGAGCTAGCTAGAGACGAGTTTACGGAAGGATGGGATAATTTGTACAACATTTCTGAGGACTATGTTAACCCTACCACGAATGGGGAACTAGGATGAGACAGTGATAGCTTGACATCCTCCAATTCAGATGAGGCCCTTGAGAATTGGTAGAACCGGTTGCATGAAGTGTCCTTTCGAAGATGTGCACGAATAACCCAGTCCCTGTGGATGGTAGCATCGGAGGAGTATGCGTTACCTACCTATGAAGGATTTCCCAACTCAGACACGTTTCTCACCGAATTTGAGGAGAAGGTGGCAGAGACATAGCACCTTTTGTCCCTAGAGGAATCCTTGAAGGCTACTCCTGCGCGATGGTAGCCAGTGCATAAATCAAACATTACATCTTGGCCACTATGTCGACGTCTCATGGAGGTCCGATTTGGCGAAGCTATGAAGCACAACCATTTGTGATATGATGGACAAGGAGACCCAAAGGTGCATCTGAATGCTTGTCAATAGCAATGGGGATCAAGAGCATGTTAGGAATGGGTACACACATTCATACACACATTGGACGAGGTACCACAGAGTAGGTATGTCATAGCAGAACTTCGACGTGGGATAACATCTTGGGAGCAGTTTACCATTGGATTTAGCCAATCATTTTCATCCTCAGACGAAAATCTCTTATCCCACACCATGTCATAGGCAATCTGCGGAAAAATTATTTAAGTCGCATCGAATGGACAACCGATGGTATTCCAAAGGACTGCGACACTAGATATAGGGCATTACAACATCACCGAAGAGCCTGCAGATGATGATGATCCCAGAGATACATATGTACCGTTAAAAAAACGTGATGCATAGCCGAGTAAGCCACGGCCACACCAACTAGAACTAAGACACTAGCAATACTTTCCAACCACGATAGGCAGAATGATCACAACAGAACCACCGATGAATGACATTGAGAAGTACACAACAACGACCCAGGGAAACCCGCGAAGGTTGGCTGCAATAGAGAAGCCAACGATACGACGATGTGTTGACATAGTGGTACTCACTGTGCTGATGTAACAAAAAAAGGAAAAAAAAGCTGTCGACAAATGATAGGCAAGTCAGAAGCTGCCACATTGTGCGACGGTCTAATCCGGCATTAAAGGCAATAAAGGCCACAATTATACCATATCGGAAAACGTCAAACCCAGAAACACTGGGAGTTAATATCCAACGCATGTGATGGATTTGGTGAATCCCGATGAGATTTGGAAATTATGACCCCTGAATCGATGGATTCTACCGGCCAGTATATAGGAGGCGAAGGGGAAACATGTTCAACTACTTAGTATTCCAAGAGTCGAATGGAAGTGTATGTGTACAGCACCAGCACTTAGAGACCACAATTCACACCAGTTGTCCAGGAGCAGCCCGAAGTTATGTCTACAGTCCCACAGAAGAAAAAACGGAGTGCAACGCCACCTCCTGACTCTGGTCGGGAGAAAAAGAAGGCTACCCGGGCATCCACCAGGTTTGCAAAGGGTGCTGTAGGGCCCTCAATTGCTTAAGCCGCACAAGATGGTGTTGGCTGCTTTACTGGGCAGACCCGGGTTTTAATGAAGCGCAGCAACAAAACCCCTTGGCGCACTGGCCCTCTCGGCAACGAGCTGGGCGGCAGCTCGAGGTCTCACCCGAAGTGGCTATGGGGGGGTTAAGGAATCAGTTTTCCTTAACCGTGGTGACGCCGAGATTGTTCTGTATATCTTCTTCTTCCCCTTATATCGGCGGTCGGACTTTCCCGCAGGCCTCGCGACACCACTGCACGGATGCCTTCCTTCCTGCAGACCCACTGCGCAGTCACGTCCTCCGGGCGCGGAAGGCGCCTATTCCTTGCGTTGATGCGCTAAAATACCCTCTCGCCCTGCGCACTCATCGCAGTCACGCGAAACTCGGTCGCTGCAGCGACAGCGTTCCACCACTCCTTCTATACTCGGCTATTATAACAATAAAGGACCTTCCTACACTCACTTAACAGTCGCAAAGATGATGCAAAAGATGTACACACAGGTAATGATCTTAAACAGTTATTATTCACGCAAACATTATAACAAGAAGATATATGTGAAGCTCATCTCCTCGAGGAAAACCACGTCCACGGGAGTGTTATATTAACCAGAAAATGGTAGAGTATACAATATGCTGCGCACACAGCTGCAGCCTTAGATCTTTCCAGGAAAATCCACGCACACAGCTGGGAGCCCTTCTCTCAATCAAGTCTCCTCTCTATGGAGATTACAAAGGCACAGACGTCGACTCAGACTGTCTGGCAACTCAGGGATTAGCTCCTCGGCTATCCGGTTTCCTCTCTAGTTCTACACACTGGGTAGAAAATACAGTGAAGGATAATCAACACATGATCTATCCTTTAGATTGGCTATCTAACAGTCTATCTAGCTCTCTCTAACTCTCCAAAAAACCCTTCTACCCATTACAATTATTCATATATATAGGTGGCCATGACGGTCACACCTTTACAAAACTGTGGGCCTTTCCCAACAGTGATTCCCAAAAACCCTAACCACGCACATGGCTAGGTGTACTGTAGGCGCCGCTTGCAGTCACGTCGCCGCTTCCTGCAGGCTCCATGAATTCCGGCGCAGATTGTGGGTATGGGCGATCGTCCTTCACCTTCAATGCTCTGGTCCGTTGCTCCTCCTTGATCCGAGCAACCATAACTTCTGTACTGAGCCTTTAAATGAGGGTAGCTGAGCCCTCTACTCCATCGCCTTATTTATTATGATAGTTGAGCCACCTTCATTCTTCGATGACGTGCGCGCGAGCTCCGCAATTTTCGGTCCGTGATCTGCGCTGAGATCATCCATCTGGCACCGTACTGCGCACCGTCTCCTTCTTACCCAAAACTTAGTGCTTGTCCCAAAATTAGCACTTTCCTTCCATACTCGTACTTTTTCCCAAAATTCGCAGCTTTTACTATAGCTGCGACCTTGGCCCCAACAGATGGATACGATGGCCCCATTCTTTCAGAGTACATCCCACCCCGTCGGGTGGGAGTGCCCACACTGCGGATCAATAAGAATGAAAAATACCCCATTGCGGTCGTGCCGGTACCCCTAGGGGTTACGAAGAGTGGGGATATTACTGCCAAGTTGCAGAGGTTACAATACACTGATCATGACCTAGCTAAGTTTAAAGAGTATGCAGAAGCTTATGAAGACATCACCCACGCAAGAGGCCCAACTACGAAGGAACCTAAGAAGTGGGCATTGGGATTGGCATGATCAGGGTTGCTTGGCATCACCCTCCCACCACATTTTCGGTTCCTAGCCTAGGTCAACGCCTGTGTCAAGCAACTTCTTGCATGCTTCCATGACAGATCCCTTTGGCTGCACGAGAGGATTCCAGTCACAGTCGACCTCATTTCTAGAATCACAGGCCTCCCTCAAGAGGGGGTCGACCATTCACAGTTTTTCCAGGGTAAGTACAATGACAAGAAATTAGCCGAAATAACTGGCCATAAAGTATGGCATAGAGAAAGATTCCCAAGGCTACCTGATCCACACAATTAACAACCAAGCAATTAGAGTAGCGGCGAGGGTACTTTCTCTCAAAGTCACACAAAAAAACCGACCGATGGAATGTAATTCAGGAGTCCTCGCAGCTGCAGAATGGTGCGCCAGAGGAGAACAGATGAACTGAGCTCAGTTTCTGCTCCATGAATTAACCGAGGACGTGTATGATGCACAAGAAAATGGACTGCCGTTCACGTATTCCTAGTTACTCCTCCTCATCTCCTTGAAAGCATTGAGGGAGCCAGATGATTATAAGGGGGTGGATCCCACGGAACCACGAGTGTGCAATGGTGCGTGATACCAGAACTTATGGGAAACCACCGACAAAGAACAACAGAAGGAAAATGTTATTCAGTTTTATATTTGGCTTGAGAGGATGTAGATGGACGTCGAGATGACACTGTGGATCACACTGCAAGCTGCAACAAAGTATCACCCCATCGCCCAAGTATCCATCGAGGAACACACGATTTACCTCCAGGCCCACACAGATCCGACCAAACAATGGACGTGGACACAGTACAAGCTCACCGAGGCTGAGCTCGATAACATCATTGCCAAATGGTCGGACACATGGAAGGTTCCTGTAGATCCAAAGGATATCGAAAAGGAGCAGTCAGCATGACGACAAGACCCGGTGAAGGAAGATGAAGCTTTCGCCAACCTGAAGGAGAACCCATAACAAGAGACTGATGAGAAGGACCAGATGGTAGAATCTGGTCATGATGGGGTGTCAACATCCAACACCCTAACAAACTCAAAACTCGACCTCCAACAGGAAGAACGAAGGACGAAGAACATAATGGACCGTGACGGCAGTAGCACAAAGGCTGGGCTTACTACGGAGCAGGCTGACAGACTGGTGGATAGTATTACGCAGATTGTAGAGTGTAATCGTTGGAAGGTTACACAACATTCCACAGACAATTTCTAGTACATAGGGGATTTGTTAAACTTGGTGGAAATACAATAATCAACACCAGGGTACCACATGGGGACATCCAGCAAAACCTGTTGACTCCTAAAGTTGAGGTTGAAGTGGGCACCTAGAAACGCATAGTCCAAATCGAAACCCACGCCTTCTTGACAGGAGATGAGACCTTGGACCTGGAGCTTCGGAAGGATGAATTGGCAATGCTCGATTTCAATTTACTTCCAATGTTGATGTTACATCGAGTCCAAGCGGAAGCAAGCACAGAAATTTGCGACCGCGAGGTTGTGATTAATAATAATATGGTCGACTACAAGAAGTGATTGCAGGACAGTGAGAGGGAGGCTCAACACCTTCAACAAGACCATGCCGCAGCACTGGTTGCGAAGGTGCAATATATCGAAGAGAAGGTGCAATTAGAAAACTGCCTAGCTGAGAAGGAAAAAGTCATCACAGAGCAAACTATAGCACTCATTGCGTTGTAGAGGAATGGAAAAGGTTAGAAAGAGCACTTGCATAGGCATGCGAAACAGCAGTGATAGATCCGGATGTCACCCCAGAAGCTCAGGCTATTATGTTAAGAGTCGCCATTACTGAGCTCAGAAAGGAAAATGAGGATCTCTAGACTAGAGTGCCACCCAGCACACCGCCAGCACAAGTTCAAAGTTGACAGACGACGATAGAGGAAGTAGTGGTAGAGATTTAGGAAATGGAACAGGCAACATAGAAAGTGGTAGTAAGTCTTACAGAATTCTGGGATAGGTTGGCCGAGGATGACCAGTTATTTGCATTGAAGAGAATGCTCCATGAAGCTGAAGAGCAGTTGGAAACATTTAAGGGATCGTTTAAAGCGATGCCCACAATGATGCGGATGGAAAAGACTGTGAAACTACAAAGTATGAAGCAGTGAGCTGAAAAATCCCACGAAAGGAAGCAACGACGAGCTGCACATTTGGATGAGATTCAAACAAAGGCTGAAGCCCTCATAGCCATAATAGTTCTAGAGATGAAACAGGTACAAGAGAAATTACAGGAGGTATGAAAAAAGGTATGTGACCACCCAACGGAGCAGCAGGTGATAGAAAGTGCCCAGCTCCGAGCATTAGTAAAAGAGAAAGTCAACTGAATCCGGACCACCTATGATGACTTCAAACAATAGTACAACAAACCAGCAATGTCCAGCTAAGGTGGCTTGGGATGAGCCACAAGACTTTTTTGGGGGACTGTTGGCACGGGATAGATCCACAGGAAGTGTGGAAGCCGACAAATTTGAAAGGGTCATTCTGCGGAAAAAGGACCTTTCGCCACTTTTGCAGAAGCATAAGATTTGTTAGATTAGTCAAGTTGGTCATGTGGACCATTTTTTAATAGAATAGAAGAATATAAATAGAGTAGGATTGTAAGCCTAAGGGCATCGAAGTTGGAGAGATTGATCTGATCTTTTGGGTTCGTTTGTATCCGTGATATGATGACTTGATAGTTTCTGTGAGGTTTATTCCGCAGGTTTTGATGAATGAATGAAGATGTTCGGTTATGGTATGAATTCTGTTGTTGTGCAATGATGCGATGATGAATAATGGGTTATGTGAATGTTTTTTGTTGATTAATGTGAATATGTTTTTGAGTATGTCATAAATGTATGCGAATGACTAGTTAATGATATGTTATGAATGTTATAATCTCGGGTTAGTGCGAATGTAATGTGTGCATATCCTCTACACAACTGTGGAAACTTGGTTCCAACAGCCCTCTTATCCACCTCGGGTGAGATTGCACTTGCTCTGCAAGTGTTTCTAGGAAGGGTTACACCTTTCTGGGCCGCTGTATAAGGGAGTTAGGTTGATAGTTTGTTGGTGACAGTGCGGTGTGAACCCCTGTTGATAGATTCTGCGTCAACAGTTGTGACCTGGAATGAAAACTATGAAGCCATCGAATGGTCCAATAGGTATCTTCCTTCTCTCCACCATGTATGCATCAATGAAGTTATGTGTGGCTCCTCCATCTACCAAAACTGAGGCCCTTTGTCCTAGTACCACACCCTTGCATCGAATAGTGTGATAACGAGGCACTACTAAAAGCACTGCCATTCTTGCTTTGTCAGGTGAGGGATGATTTTCTTCTTGTTTCCCTTCTTCTGTTGTATCATATCCCTCTTATTGATTTGAAATATGTCCTTATTCCTCCATACTCCCTTCATACTCATCATTATTAGAAAATACTTCAATGTATTGATATTTTTCCTTAGTACATTTATGCCTCGGTGCCCATGGTTGAAAGCATGTGTAGCACAATTTTTTTCTTCTAAGTTCTTCCCTGGTTAGTCCCTCTTTATTATTCTTTTCAAATGCATCCCTTTGATAAGGCTTCTTTTCAGTTGTATCTCTATTTGGTAGACAATACACTCGAGTGGACGCGAGCCGGATCTCCCTAGCTCAATGTGAATCTAGAACAAAAAATACAAACTACAAACCACTTTCCTAGATCTAGTTAAGGATCAGGGCACTAGATGTCTTACCTTAAACTTGATGTCTTTTCTCCTGGATGTTGCTCCATGCCTCGCGATCATCAGTTCTCAGCTGCAAGACCTATCAAGACACATGGGCCAAGACAAACAAGTAAAAAAGCATCTATACAGCAACAGATCTAAGTAAACAGTTAAGCAGGTAAACTAAACAATATCATCAACACAACAATATTGGTGGAAAGCGTTTATATTACTGTAAATTGGGAAAGTACATAGAAAAGAATGACTACAACCAGATCTTAACATAGTAGCCCTTCTCCATCCAAGCAAATTTCCATATCCTCCCAAGGAAGTGTGAGTCTCTCAATGGATGAGTTAGAGATCTCTCCAAGATGATTTCACCAGCATGTAGACACTATAGACTTCCTCCCTTTGGAGAGGGGTAGAGCTTCACTTATATAGGACTAAGTGGATAGGGTATGGATAGGGTAGGTTGAGATATGGTAGGAGAGAGATAGGGGATCCTTCCAAGAGGTTAGGAACCGAGTGCCAAATCCCCCAAGAGGTCAAGGATAAGGATCCATGTCAGCAGGCTTCAAGAATGGGCTCAAAGGACCTATTTTTGTCCATTAACTGACTTCCTCACACCCTGCAGTAGAGCAAGATGCGACGTCGCAGGTTGCATGAGTGCAGCCTGTGATGACCTCTCAAAACCTAGCATAAATGTAATGGTATCCCTTCCAGGTAAATGACTTAGCCAATGAAACTTCAGGGATGTATACATTGAATCTATGGATGGTAGGATTTTAGGTGTAACAGAATGCCCCCCAAAGCATGAAGCTGTTGAAAATTGGACAGGTGAAATGCTTTGACAGAAAGAATGCCAATGGCTTGTTGGATGAAGGACATTGCTGCAATACAACTGACTCCGAGTACACTGTCTCATATGACATACAACATGGATGCTGACCAATACATTATAGATCGATGGTAGTAATGACCAACTGAACACAATCATGGCTACTAGACACAAGCATAGATCCATGATGAGATGAGAACACAACCACGACCAATACAAATGTGGATCCGTGTGACATGACTCAATACAAACTCCATCACAACCTGGGTAAAACATGACTCCACAGGGTCTTCAAGCTGAACCCGCAATGATACGAATCTAACCATGTGATTACAAATGTCTTGATGTCGAACATGGTAGAAAACACTTGATTACCGGTCATTGATGTATACCATTAACAAGCGCGAGGGAAATCACCATTAATGTCAATGATCCCCAAGGTATCATAGTACATACCATCAAGCATGAATAAATGAGTTGAAGTCGAACGCGAGATGAAATATTTCAATCAAGAGTCAATGATGTAAACTCATGTTGAAAGTGAGGTGACCTACCATTGAGGCATGCGGGGCCAAGGTACTTGGTTGGTTTCTAGATTCAATTCTCGAATTATGATTTTAAGTCGACAAGGCTAAATCCATCAAAGGAGGGAAATGATGAATCCCCCATCATCGACACAAAACACGACAAAGGATGTGTAGAGTAGATCGGATGGTACAGTGATATACAATACTAACTCAGAATAGACCGACATGATGGAAGGCGTACTGACCGCAGATAGTGCGTAGTGATAGTATTCTTGAACATGGGCATGGCATGCCTTGGCAGTATTGACTTGACGAGTTAAGGTACCAACTGCTAATGCAACTGATGATGGAAGCATTTCTTTGAATGACTCAAAGGAGTAACAAGACTCAGGAAATAGATGAAACTCGAGGACAAACGGATGATCCAAGTGCAGTATGCAAATGCAAATGAGTGCCATGTTCAAGAAATGACTAGGTACTGCCATTGATAAAGGGTGTAACATAAAATATTTCCTTTTTCCCCATCATGAATGATGAGTGCCTCATGTGTTTTTTATGAGCTTCATGAGGGTAACCAGATGCTCGGTATAGCTCATATCATAGATGAGTCCAATCCTAAATATTTTCCGAACCTAGGATAGGAGGGGTTTGTCCCATGGCGGGCTCTTCAATGTGAAAATTTAACGAGTCCATAGAATGTAAAATTAGAGAGTCTGAAAAGAACTAAAGAAGAATCCAACGGTCCTTTTTCATAAAATTAGCCTCATCACCTGAAAAAGGGTAAAACAATGTGGGAGAGCACTCTTCCAGTCATGATTGGCTGGAGTATACCTTTTTCGTAAATAGTGCCCCTTGGTCTGAAAAAGGGGTAAACTATCACCATGGAGACGACCATTCAAATTATTTAACAAGCCTGAACATGACAAGTTCGCTTGGCAATCTTTTTGTATTTTGAGAGCCTGAAAAGAGCTTGAAGATAGACTCTGGGGGGGTTCCTTTCTGTAGTATTTTAACGAGCCCAGAAAAGTGATAAATCGTAACTTGGTAACTTATTCTCGTAGTTTCAAGAGCACGAGAAAGAACAAAGAGTAAGATCATCATCATAAAATAATTACAATCTAATAAAATGGAAAATAATGACAAAAACAAACAAGGGGTGTTCATACCTGAGATGATAGTTCCAATGTGAAAACGGCGTGAAAAAGACACTTAATGGCCCCTGCACACTCGAAAACTAGGTCAAATAGCCAACCAAGTGTTCAAATGCGATAAAATCGACCCAAACTATAGCAAATGACCTAAAAGCACCAAATATTTGAAAAGAGAATATTCCTTTTTGTCTATAAATAGAAAAAAGGGTCAAATAGAGTCACCATTGTTTCATTTGCCAAATTGGGAGGAGAAGTGCCGTTTGGAGCCAAAACTTCACTTGTTGATTCCGGGAGCTACGAGCAACAATTTCACCCACCGTCCGGAGCAGGTAACTCTAAAATTCATCCAGCATAATTGTAGTGGTTTACATTTTTTATTTTGGTTCATTTTTTTGGGTTTTAGCTTGGTTTGTGAAGGGCCATTGCATCCTCGAGTCGTCGCAGTTTGCCCTTTCAGGAATTGCGACGAGACTGAGTCATCGCAAAGCTCGTAAAGTTGGAATGCGACGACGTCGTACTATTAGCAATAACGGGATGCGATGGCAGAAACGTCCAACCCCAAACACAAACCCTGCCCAAAAAATAACTTCCAATGGTTGAAGTGAGTATTAAGAATGTTTAAACTCTCCTTTTGGTAGGTTACAAGCAGCCAAAATGGTCTTGGAGTGGCGTGAATGGGAGCATGAGGTAGATGACATGCAAATTGCAAATGATCCACTATGTGTGACGACGCTGAGGAACTTTGGTCTCCTCAAGTTCTTCAAGATCCAGGGCATGAGGGCCCAAATCCCCCTGCTGACGCATATGCTTAGATGTTGGTATGCGGATCAACAATATTTTGTGATCGGCGAGCATGTGCTTACCATAGATGTCGAGGACATTTACTTCCTGACTAGATTTTCCCGAAGGGGGGACAATGTGCTTCTTACTGGATCATGGGGAAGTGATCGGACTGTGGATTCCATGATTTTACAGCATTGTACTCCTAACACTTGTGCTTCTAGTGGGAATATTCCCATTAAAGAAGTATGTGAGCGTCCATTGCGTGCCATTATCTTTACCATTATGAGGGTAGCAAGGAGTCAAGCTCCTCACTTGGCTACTCAGTATCAGATGCTATATGCAAAGGACTGTATGTCTCCGAAGATATTCAACTGGTGCAAGGGACTCCTCGAGAACATTCGAGCTCAGCTGACCAAGTGTCGACAGGGAGAGCTCAAACAGTTCGGGTACAGATCGATAGTGATCTCGTTTCTCTTGGAGTGGGTTCCCCTCTTGCGCCCACAGGTACCGTTCGATGAAAGGGATCCTAGGGATCCTCACATGTCTAGATGGACAGAGGTGATGGCCCAACATGGTGGGGGCCCCATCATCGGATATGGTACTGAGTTCTTTAGTTGGCTAGAGGGCTAGTTACTTATCATAGAGGACTTCTTGTAGAGTGGTACGGACTTCATAGATGACCCAGACTTGCCGCTGCCTGAGGGAGCAGCATGGGGAGACAGAGAGGAGAGGTAGTAGTCATGGGTCCAGCCGTACATGCTGCCATCGCATAGATGGATGGAGTCTATGCAAACCTAAGCGGGTTGATGTTAGACGTCTCAGATCCGATGGTAGATGAGTTACTGCATCCCATGCAGGTGTATATAGTTGGAGCATCTACGTGCTTCAATGCGTTGCTTCGTAGGGTTGCGAGAGCAGTTGGCTATTTCCACACTCAGGAGGCTAGAGCTGTCAGACCTAGGGGTGTACGGGACAGGCGCTAGGCCTTATGTTGTTACCATACATGTACTGAGAGCTCAGAGGTCTCAGATTTTTTGTACTTACTGAAAGATATGAGGCTTTAGATTTTGTAGAGACTCATTGAAAGCCATCGTGATTCATATTTTGTACCAGCACTACTTTTTATGATGATATATATATATAGACATTCTGGTGGTTTATACATTATGTGTTTTAAAATGGATGAATGGCGTGGTCTTGTTTATGTGTTTGCTTATATAAACTGACTTATTTACATGCTATGTCTACTTTTAACAATTCATGAATATGCTTATGTGTGTGCAATGTACAAATCTAAGATGAAGTTGGCCATAGAATCGACAATTGTGTTCGCGTCTCATGGAATGTGTAGGTATTGAATGGACTCGAAGGACCTTTCCAGAAGATGTACTCGTCGATAGAGACAGAGTAAGGTAGGATTGCGGATGGCGTAGACTCATTTAAGATGAGAGACCAATAGTTGAGAATCCAGGTGGATGACAATGTGGTAATACCCAAAGAAATGGCGTCAGTTAGGGTTCCAACGACTGCTTGATATTCTGCAGCACTGTTGGTCATGAAACCTAGACACATTCCCCCCAAGCTGATGAGATCACCAATAGGTGAATAGAGTACCCAGGCTGCCGAAGCAAGGTTACGGGTATGCTGGTTGGCACCATCCGCGAATTCATAGCACGTTGCCATCTACACATGTAGACAAAACATGGTATAAGAAATGAAACAAGACCTAAACACGCAAGAAATCAAAGCGTCACACCACACAAAAAATACACACACGCCATGTACAGTATATACAAACGTACCTATGCATGAAAGAATTAGGCATAGTGCCTCTTTAGGTAGAGTTCATTGCGGGGATCACCTAAAGATATCCCATCATAGTCTTCAAGCTCATAAGCTCCCTTCTCTAAGACTCATTTCACTACGTATGGTCCATGCCACATGGACTCAAACTTTCCTGCCCCCAAATTATCATGTTTTCGGTCATATGTAAGGACCAAATATCCTTCGCTATAGGCACGAGGTTCTACTGAATTGTCATACTGTGCTTTGATGCATCTCTTATGAGCCTCGTTGGCAAGAGTGGTGTCTCGACATGTCTCGTCGAGCTTATCTAGGTAGAGGAAGCGTTCTTCATCGGCAGTAGTGTTTGGGAGAAGTTCGATGGCGAGTTTGAGGGATGGAATCTCGCACTCAATAGGAAGGACCACCTCCAATCCATACACTAGTTGGAAGGGAGTAAATCCAGTGGCGGTTTTAATGGAGGTTCGATAAGACGAAAGTGCAGAGAAGAGCATGTTGTGCCAACTAGCCTTGTGCGTACCCACCATACGTTGGACCATAGTTTTCAAGACCTTGTTAATGACCTTGACCTGTCCGTTCGATTGTGGGTAGTACGATGTTGAGTTTTCATGGTGAAAATCCAATCTGTCACTCAACTTGTCAACCATATGGTTCATAAAGTGAGAACCATGGTTGGTAACTATTGCTTGAGGAAATCCAAACCGCGCTATTACATAGTTAAACATGAAGAGTGTGGTGGTCTTACCGTCGTTCGTGTATGTAGGCATTGCTCTGGCCCACTTTGTAAAGTAGGCTACAGCTACAATGACGTAACTATGCCCCTTGGCCGAGGTAGGCTTACAATGCATGAAATCGATGCCCCATTTAGCAATGGGGACAATGGAAATAACTGGGTGTAATGGGGCGGGACGGGTGCGCTTTTTCACATGAAAATGTTGACATGGAGGACTTTTTTTATGGCCTTGATGCAATATTTGAAGATAGATGACCAGTAATATCCAGCGTGAATATTCTGGGTTGTAGTCATCCCAGAGAGGTGACTTCCACACGCCCCAGCATGACAGTCATTCAGAACGCATTCAACCTCATCATGAGTCAGACAATGTCAAAGGATAGAATCGATACCACGATGGTACAAAGTATCAATGATGATCAGATAATAGTTCGCATGGTGGTGTATTCGACGACGGTCGTCACGAGACAATTCAGGGTTGAAACATTGGGGTTTGAAGATACAATGTGATATCTCCATACCACGGATCAGACATACTGATAAGAAACAATGACTCATCCAGAAAAGATTCATTGGGCTCAGATTCTACATCAGTACGGGGAAGGTCGCAAATGAGCTCAATAAACACCAAATATTTTTTAGACTTGGCTTTTTTGAAAAGAAGATCAAATTCTTGTAGTATCATGATCCAGCGTGAATACTTGCCCCCAAGTGCCTGATGAGTCAGAATGTGGTACATGTGGTTCGAATTAGCGATGATGGTGGTGGTGCAAAGCAAAATGTAATGAAGAAACTTCTACACGGCGATGAATGTCGTGAGAGCGAGCTTCTCAACATGCGAATAGCGAGTTTCATTGTCAATAAGACCTTTGCTGGCATAGTATATCACATGTTCTTAGGCATTCTGGTCTTCCTGCACCAAAACCATGGTGATAGTGGTGTCGGAAGCGGCGAGATATAGAATGTAATCTTGATAGTAATTCGATGGTTGGAGCACAGGGGCATGCGTAATGGCATGTTTCAAGCTATCAAAAGATTGTTAAGCTTGATCATCCCAAATGAACGGGACGTCTTTTTTCATCAATCTCACATAGCCCTGCGTATTTTGGGTGAAATTACAAACAAAACGCCTTAAATAAGTCGCACATCCTTGTAGACTCTGAAGTTTCATAATATTATTTGGAGGTGGAAGAGCGACGATGGCTTCCACCTTCAAGGGATCAATGTAGATCCCATCTTTAGAGACGATAAAGCCTAGGAGGTGTCCAAACTCGATGCAAAAAATACACTTATGAGGATTCAGACATATATTGTATTGTTTGCACGCTACTTCGAGTGGGAAGGGAGGTCATCCAAGTAGTGTTCCACAAAGTCCTTCACATCATGGAAGGCGTACGACATGGCTCGCTGGAATGTGGCACCAACATTTTTAAGACCGAATGGAAGTTTGCGATATGCAAATGTTCCCCAAGGGTAGATTAATGCAGTCTTGTGTTGGTCGGCGGGGTGGATCTCAATTTGGTTGTATTCGGAAAAGCCACCCATAAATGAAAAAATGACACTTCCGGCACAATTGTGGATAATCTGGTCAATGAAGGGAGTCGGGTAGTTGTCCTTGGGACAAGCTTTGTTGAGATCTCGATAGTCGACACAGACATGAATGGTACCCTATTTTTTGGTAACAGGGATGATGTTTGAGACCCATTTTGTCAATGGAACATGATAGATGAAGCCGAACTTCAAGAGTTTCTCAATCTTTGCCTTGATTGCCGCAGTCTTCTGAGGGTGTACTGGTCTCAACTTTTGGTAGACAGGTTTTCCATCGGGATAGGTTTTAATATCGTGTAAAACAATGGAGGGGTCTATACCAGGCATCTCCTTGTAGGTCCAAGAGAATACGTCTCGGAATCGCTTGAATAAGGCCATACAAGAAATGACTTCTTTAGGGGAACACTTCTAGCCTAAATGAATGTGTTCCACTACACCAGGAGTAACCAAAATGTCTATTGAGGTGGTGGGTTCGACATTGGCTAAGTTGCCTTCGGAGTCCATTTGACACGTAAGTATCGAGGATTGAGACCCAGAGTAGATATCCGGTGTCAAGATGGTGTGAATCCTGTTCTCCACAGTATCCAACAAGGGAAAAGAAGACGAGTGATTATGTAGATATTCCCACGGAGGATCATCTACACTCACGATTTCCATAATGGACTCATTAGAATGAAAAGTCCGTAGCAGAGGATTGGACGAAGTCTGTTGTAGAGAACAAGATGTGGAGGACACAACTAAGTGGTCTTTCGGCATTGATTGGATAGCATCATACGTGAGTTCAGCGGGTGATAGAGGCATGGTGTCTCCAATCAGGGGCGTGGTGGCTTCATCAGGTACAAGACATGAGTCAATGGAGTTGGGGATAGGTGAAATCTGTGAGGAGATCATGTTCACCATGGAAACATGGTTTGGGGGATCCGAAGTGGGAAATATGCCCATAAGGGATGAATCCTTAAGGAGGTCGACCCCCACACTCTCATATTGATGCGAATATTGTCCAATCGAAGGAACGTTATCGCCCAGGTGAGTAGCGGTGTTAGGTGTGCAGAAATCCAGTTGGTCGAAAGTAACAATTTGGCCTTGATGGGGTAATTGTACTATGCGGAAGACAGATGATGCGACCACAATCATGGTGTAAAACCAGTTATGACCAAGTGTTGAGGTGTATTTACTGTCTGAAAGAACCACCTAATATTTAATTATTGACCGGGGTTGGTAATCTTAGAGTTGAGGCAAAGTATATGCTAAGGTAGAATGGTATCTAAATTTTGGCTTGTCAGACCTTAGAAGTGTTTAATAAAGAAAAGATCGAAAGATCTTTCAAAATGAAAAACTGAGTCAAACTTCAGAAATAAAACAAATAAACTAACTAAACCTATCTAAACTACCAGATCAAAATAGTATCAAACTATACTACTCTATTCTATGATTAAACAATAGAGAAGATAAATACTGATTAAAACAAACTACTTTTTGCAAGAATGGAAAATACTTGATCAATTCTCTGATTCTAATCTAGGAATTAGAAGAAATTAAAGACCTACATATGAAATGACTTAATTACGAAAACATAAAACTATGTTAAAGAAAATTATAAAATATTTAATGAATTCAACAATGATTCAAGACTACACTAAACCATCTAATTCCATTCTCCTTGGGGGTTCTGAGGAAGTGTATCAAATGTAACGGGAATAGGGTTGAATGTATCAAAGTGGTTTTCAAATGTAACAAGAAAACAAAATGGAGCTAAATCTAATTTAACTTCTACAAATAAGTGCAAGCTAAATATTATTCAACTATAATTAACTTTAAACATGATGACCTATTTTCTTGAAACTGATAAAGTCTAGAAGCAAGTAGAAAACTTGATAAAGATATTATTTTTAGAAGCAAGTAGAAAACTTGTTGGAGGGGCCTAGGTTGTCCTATAGACTAGGCCCTCCGCTTGACCACTCTGCAACACATGTCGACAGGTCACGTCAACTAGTATAGGTCAGGTCGGTTGGATAAACCGACAGATGGTTATGTAACTGTATTTGCATATATATATATATATATATAGGCTGGTGAGCCGATGTACTAGTTAAGATTGGTTCTATGACTGTATTCTTCTCTTGCTGGTTAATATAAAGGCTTGTCTCTCTCTCTCTCGCTATCTCGTCTCTTGTATCTGTGTCATTGTGTATGTTTTCTTATATTATGTAATGTATCCATGATAACCACATGAACCTTGAGACTACAACATCTGGGTCTGTTTCCGGTTGATACATGAAAAATTACGAGCAGCATGACCTATGATTTCAGAACAGGAGATTAGAGACTGGTGGGAGAATAAAATCATGAATTATCCGCAGAACTATGCGCGATGTAACAAGCTAACGATTAGCCAAGCGAGAAATCGATTCTTCTCCGAGACCCATGAGCGATTTGTAGAATCTGTGTCGAACGCCTTGAAGAAATTTCTGGATGAACAAACCAGTGGATGAAACAGAGTGGAAGCTATTGTCGAATTTGATCAATGGAGGACGCACAAATCTGTCAGAGTGGTGCGAAAAGATCGCAGACAATTTCTGTGAAGAACAGGCGATCAAAAATCAAGTTTTGGTAGACGAAATAAGAAGAAAGTTCTTCACCGAATTAGCTGATCAATTTCTATGTTCTCTGCCGAACTTATTGTTTAAATTTTTTATCAACAAAGGTGTCGCACATATTATCGAAACAAGGTTGTTTCTACTCCCACCCCGTCCGAACTCTAACTGGGAGGAGAAATAATGTAAGTGGGAAAAATTTGTAAAGGAGTGCGAATGGGAATTTTTCTTGAGCAAATGATTGTTTGCACTTCCTCAATAATCTAGAAACCTTTGAGTCGGCATTGGGGGTTTGATGAAGCATGCTCTGATGTACCTTGTTTGATGAAACTCGACATATGACAAATGACATGACCAGCAGTGGAAAAAAATCCAAAAAAGATAGAATTTTGAGTCACAAAAAGCACCCCAGAGATTCAGAAAATTCAAAGAGAAAAGAGGAGGCAGTGTCGTCAAGAGCTGCAGGAGCAGGCAATTGCGCTCTGGAGGATGCGAGGATCAAATGTCGTGATAGATGCAGAAGAGTATCTGCCAGAATCAAGCCGAGCCCGCGATGATCGGGGTGTCGAAGAAGAACTATCACCGATGGATGAAGACTTGTGGATAGAGCATGGTAGAGCTCTCCAAGTTCAAATACCTAAAACGGTAGCACCTCTATCTCCATTTCGTTTAACACAAAGTCTTTGGGTGGAAGAAATTGTCGAAGAAAATCTTGGTCTCCATGCTGGTCAGTCAGGAATTTGGAGTTGTCGAAGCATAGAAGGCGATGATATTAATAGACTATTGATTCATCGACCGGAGGAAGGAAATTGGGTATCTTTTCAACCCGAATTTTCAAACAAAAGTTTTCATCTAGTGTACTCAGAGCATGAGGAAGCGACCCCCTGCCAATACAAAATTTGAGCGACTCGACAAGCACGTTGGAAAGCCCAAGATTTAGTGAAATCCTGTTCGAGCAAAACTTTAACTGGATTTTGACAGAAGTGGTCAAAGAAGGCATATCTAGCGATACCGAAGAAGCTATAGTTATTGATTCTGAAGACAGAGAACCAAGTCCAGAAAGACAACTAATCCAAATTAACAAAGCACCAAGTTTTGATTGTGGAAATAACCCACCCACACCTCCATCAAATTCTCAGAATAATACACCAGTAGACATGGCACACACAACAACACACCTTCCATTCTATGAAGGAGATGAATACTCAAGAAGAAATTGGTTTGTGTGCGAAGCAATATGGAAAGCCAATCAAATTACCAGCGAAGAAAGACAGATTGCTCAGTTTGTTGGTTCATTAAGGAAAAAAGCACTGACATGGTACATGGGGTACGTAGCAAAATCACCAAATGCAACAAAAGCACAAATCAAACAAATCTTTTTAGCCTTCTTTATGATTGAAGATGCGAAATACCTAGAGGCATAACAATTGAAGATGACAGTCCAAAAGCTGACAGAAACTGTCAAGGAATGTGACAAGAGGTTTAAAGACCTTCTGAGAAAATTAGACTATGAAATCAAAGAAAAAATATTAATCAAATGGTTTATTGCTGCTTTAATCAATAAAATCAGAATACGTATGCAGATTCACTAAGAGTAGCACTAGAAATCGAAATGGATGACAAATACCCTTTAGTATCCATGGATATACACGTCGACGAATGCCTTGAAAGTATGGAGCAAGCTATCAGAAATATGATGCTAAAAGGACTAGAACTATGGTGTACAACTTGTCGTACTTCAGGACATACCAAAGATTCTTGTCGAATTGAGGATCGACGACAAGAAGTGAAACTCATTCAATCCAGATGTTTCTGCGATCTATGTAAAGAGTATGATTCACATACCACAAATGATTGTCCATACAATCTGAAAAATAAGAAGGCAAGATGGTGTCAAATTTGTGACGTGAATACACATAGAATTGAAGAATGTCATCTGAACCTGAAAAATCAAAAAAATTATCATGCAGTGTACCAGACAAATTCTGTCGAACAGAACCAAGATAGAAATCCAGCAAATGACAGATTCAAGAGAAATGATGGAAGAAATAACTGGTACAATCAAAACATGAATGACAGATACCCAAGGTATAATGACCGATGGTATGATCGGTGATATGACAGCTATAATAGATGCGGTGGATACCAGAATCGCAGTCGTGGCAGTGGAGGTTGAGGCCTTTGATCTGGTCGACCTGGTGCATGTTTTACATGTTTCAGCGAGAATCATCGGAATGCAGAATGCCCTTATAAGGAAAGAACTGATCTTAAATTTTGTACAAAGTGTGGGGTAGGCGATCACTATTTAGAGGATTTCCCTACCATGATTGAGAAAATAAATAATAAAAAGAATGTTCATGTTTTATCTTGTATTTAAAAAAATGATTTACTTCGTACAAAAAACTTGCAAATTGTAACAAGGCAAGGCACTCACATTGGTCAAGATAAACCTTAGATAACTAGAATTGTCGATAAGGAGGATTATCCAAATCCTATAAAACAAAAATCTGTGTACAAAGATGCATCTGACATATTTCATGACTTAGCAGCACATGAAGATGTTCTCAATGAATTTCTCAAATTAATTTCAAATGAAGAAGCTGTAGGAAAAATGATTGACCTATTACATAAATTAAACAATGTCGAGCAAAGACAAACTAAAAACATTTGCCGACTAAAACAAAAAGAGAAAAATGATGCCGACCCATTAGTCGATCTCGACATAAATGGATATCATGTACTACAAGTCGTACTAGATTTTGGGTCCCAAGTGAATATCATGACTCGTGATTCCTGGGACCAACTCGGTCAACCTCAACTACAAGAATCATGCATCTACTTAAAGCTCGCAGATCAAGGATTAATTGAGCCGATTGGAGTATGGAAAGGAGTCGAAACTTCCATTAAAGGTATCACAATGACAGTAGATTTCGAAATCATCACCCCAAAAGATGATGCAAGCTCATTCCCTGCATTGGTCGATCGACCATGGGGATGAAAGATGAAGGCCTCAATTTCCTTAGATAAAAGCTATATCAAGTTGAAAGGAAACGGTCAGAAGGTTATCGTACCAATCTTCCCATCTCAGGGAGAACCTTGGTCAAAACCTATAGAAGTCGATAATGATGTCCAACAGCTTTACTGGATATACAATAATGAAGATCGCATTGAGCCAAACATCGAAGGAGAACTTCATCTTGGAGATCCTATCTCGCTCGGATACAATTCCGATGCAGAACTCTATGATTGGCAAATAGAGAATTATGATTTGCATGCAAAAGAATGCTGGACTATGGAAGCCATCTCAAAGAAGCAAATAAAGAAGTGTCTCTCAGTATCTCCAGACAAAAATGTACAATACGGTAACTCAACATTAAGATATAAAGAACATGATTCACCTGATGTCCATGTCGAACAGGTATCAAAGCATGTCAGATAGCAAGGACAACTACAAAGTTTGGTAGAGACATTTACTGGTCAAGCTGGGAGATGGTGGGACACTCATCAGTCGAAACTCCAAAATTGGAATACTGCATCAACATCTTTCATAGAAAGGTTTGGAGGAAGAAAATTGACAACTTAGGCTGACATTCCCTTGTTTACACAAGGACAAAACCCTGAAGCTCACATCGAATGTTGCGAAAAAGAATGGAGAAAATTAGGCTATAAAATGAAAGAAAATGGCCTCACATCTTCCCCAAAACACTTGATTATCTACCTAACAAATGGTACAAGATGGAAGAAGCAAGAGGAGAAACTTTCTTTTGGAAAGACTTAAAAGAAAATTTTATTAAGGATTTCCAGTTCTCTCTGCAGGATGAGAGGTTGGTCAAAGCAAGTAAAAGCATCAAAGAATTTCTGCAGCCAACAAAAAATTTAACACTTGCAAAAAAACAAAATATTATGCACCCACCTAACACCTGCTACAATATAAAGTCGACAGAAAAACAACATTCGACCAGACTGAGTCTAGAAACGAAGATGTCAGTAGGAAAAAGTTTTCAATGGAGAAAGGGTCATCCCAATGTGTCAAAGCCCGTAAGAACAATCTTTAGCACATAGATTGTAGAAAAAGATGAACCCAAAAGGTTATCAAAAAAAGACTTTCCACCAACTTTCACGCAAATCAAAGAAGGTGAAAGACAGATAACTAACAGTCATGCACCAGAGTGGATGGACGCAAAGATTAAAACAAAAGAAGTAAATATTTCAAATGATGACCGACCGAAAATGGAAAAGATTGGCGATTACTGGAATCAGGAACAAACGACAGAAATTTCCAGTATCCTTAAAGAATTTCAAGACAAAGCAATAAAGGCTAAAGATACCCGCGACGCTAGAAGTAATGCATATGACGAAGCGCCGATATCCATCTAGTCTAATTTACTAGCCCCATCAAATCAACCATTAATACAGGACTCTACGTCTCATTCACCCGTGCCGAGTAACTCCACCATAAATCCAGAGCTCAAGGATTCTTGGCTACTCTTTTGCTGAGAACTTGAACTCCAAGATACAGAATTCCCTGACTCTGTTGAATCTAATTTCACAATATTGAACCCTGAATCCGCCATGGCTCCCAGAAAAACCACGACAGCTAGTAGAGCCGCTGCGATGACAGTTAGAGAACTGGAGAAAGAACAAACACCACTGGAAACAAGACTTCAGTTGATTTGGAATGCAAAGGCATCAAAACCCACCTGGAAGAAAGCATGGAAGAATGTTGAAGATTTGGGGAAGGAGTCAAATGGTCACTGGAGAGAGGAATCACGGCATTTGCAGACAACCACAATTCTGCGTTACCTGAAGGCACCTGTTATCCCTAAAGTTGAACCTAGACTACAGGATTCAAGCTTAAGGAAATCTTTGTTCAAAAATGTATAAATCAAATGAAATCAAATTGAAAACACAGGCTGGTATCAAACTAGGGCTAATGGAACTTCCCAGCACTAGAAGGAACTAGGCTAGTATAACTGTTTGTATAGATTACACAATTCTGGTATGAAATCAAAAGCTTTGAAAAAAATCACACAATTTACAATAAAGAAAGCTAGTATATGTCACATATTGGTAAATACAAGTATTTATAAGAAGATTAAAGCATTAAAGTGATAGGCTGGTAAATCAATGAGGGCTGCAAGACAAACTGTAGAAACCATATAACACAAAATACAATACAACATTCAATAGTAAGGATTCTATGATCTTGAAAACATGAAGTGAAACTGTTACTGTGTATAAACATATAAGGATAATTTTTTCTCTCGATAAGAATTATAGTAATGGAATATAAATGACCATATACTTAACAGAATTACCAGAAAAACAATTCATAAAATACAGAAACAAATCATCATCATACTTCATTCATAAACAGAACATGTTTGAAGTTGCAAAATGTTCATGCTACATAGATGTGCTTACAATTGATCATGCATGACTCCCAAAACTGCCAACCTCTAGTCCCCTGCGTTCTCCTGAAAGGAAGAACTCTCTGCTCCTCTCTACTCTCGAGCCCTTAGCTGGGACCTCCTCATTTACATATAAGTTTTTTACATTTTATATATAAATTGAATTCTCAAAACAATTTTTTGAGATCCACAATTTCAGGATAGAATATTTCAACAATAGTTACAAATTACACAATCGATCCTGAAGATAATCGTCAGCTGAAAATTCTGTAACTGAATCCAAGAAGAGGAATCAATATTTATGTATTTGTTTCTTTAATAAATTCCTCCTGCTGCCACATGTTCATTGGATACCCTGTATTCTTGCCAAATTTGACTACTGATCCTGTGTCTTCAGCCTCGATCATGCCTTTGTGGAAGAAACTCACTATTTTGGGGAATTTGGTACTTGTCCCACCTCTGTCAACTCCTTAATGCCAAGTAGCAATGGACTGCCACGTTTACATGCAACCGACTCATTGGGATAGTGTAGACTTTTGAAAATAAAAGCATAGATAACAATCTCTGGGTTCCCGCCTGCTCCAAGTTCTCTAGTTGACTTCTCACCAATATGTAATTGATATTTAGGACTCACAGGTGACATTTTCAATGCCTTAGCATCTTTGTTGATAACTCAGAACTCCACACCCTTAATATCGCTCTCAACCATTCTGTTCACAGCATTTGAGCCTCCCCCTGTGTAGCGAAATCTTCAAGGATTCCTTCTTTGCTGATGCCATGCTCCTTTGGAGATTGCAGGATTCGATCTTTGCGATTCGTTGTCGACAAAATGGGAAACAAAATATAGGGAAATTTGAAGGACGCTGGAAAGTCGTTTGAAGTGAAGTTTGAGCAAATGTTGGGTTTGGTAAGTGGAGACGATCCACAACAATTCTATTTAAAGCAGTATTGTCAAGTATCACAACACAGTCAGCATTCAAGGTCAGTCTCTTGAGAGTCAAAAGCGAATTGTAAGGCTGTATAACAACATCACTTGTCTCCATCTGGTTTGAAAAAACGCTGTATTTTTGGACCAACGTTTTGCTGTATCGATCACTTAAAGCTTCTAATAGATATGAGCCCATTCCTGAACCAGCTCCTCCAGTTAGACTAGGCATGACATTTGCAATTCGATTCAAGCACTTCTCAGAATATCCACGTGTTGCATCTATCGGATCTTATTGTGAGAATTTTGGCAGAACAGATTCCCAGTCAGAAGGAAGTCCACCCTGAAGAAAAGTCATGAATTCGTGCCCCTCACGAGGATATTTCTGTTTATATTTCTCCAGCATTGAGTTCAATTCTTCTTCTAATCTTTCTCCGTATTTTGTTTGCTTCTGCAGGTCCATCTTCATCATCGTGTATCAATACATAATGCTTCAATATCTGTAACTGCGTGCTTCGGAATGCAGAGAAGTATATACATTGTAATCCAAACCCATTTGGACATTCTATCATCAAAAAATTAACATGCTACCAATTTGGACCAATGCTGCCAGTTGTAAGAATTCACCTTGTAACACATACTCTTTTGCACATACATGGGCTCATAATTAATGAATGGAAACTTTGATGATTTTAGGTAACAAAAGGAACCCTAATGGTGACCAATCAAATATAAAATATGAAACAAAGTAAAATTTAAAAACCATAAAAACCAATCAAAATCAAAAATTTAAAAATAAGCAGGAGGAACAACCCTAGAGATAACAACACCTTTATTGGATAATTTTGGAGGATTGAAAGAAGTCATTGCACAATTCATCATTAGCAGATATCACAACAACAAGCTTTACTTTAATGTTACAGTCAATATCAATGGTGAAATCATCCACAAAATAACTGGCCTTTCACATAAAGGAGATGTTGTACCAACAAGTTCAGGTGTAGACTTGATTGATGAGTTTATTGATTCTCCTACTGGAAAGAATTCACGAGGTATAGTCGTGAGCCAGATTGTTTTTGGCAATTACAAAACCGCAGCCAAGATTGTGTCACATGCACTTTCACAGATAGGCAGGGGGTCAGACTTGAAGATCGAAATGCTAGAAGCTATCAAGAATATTGCTATGAACGACAAGGTATACAACTGGGCAGATTACCTGGCCAACATTCTCAAATATACATGCCATAAGTGGTAGGAGGAGGGAGCTAGCATCCAATACCCATCTGTACTCATTTGGATTGCTATGACCTACCTTCGACCAAAAGGAAACAAGGATTTTGTCAAAGACCGACTCGTCCTTATGGAAAATTTTCATTGCTTTGCACCTGGAGCAAGCCGATATGGACCTACAATAATCAAACTTTGGCTTGAAGCATGGTTTATCGACCTTAAAGCAATAGCAACAAGATGGAGGGTACCACAGAATGTTCGTCGAAGCCTGCCCCCGACAGTGCACATCCAACTATCTTTGGATGACACAGCAGTATGGTACATGGAAGGAGCAGCAGGTCCAGCAGAATGGCTCGACTATTACCCTTTCATAAGCAAAATTTTCACAGAGCTAAGCCGCCAGTCTAATGAAGTATTACCCATCCTAGCACAAGCAAGGAAAACCAACTTCAAATATGTTGATCCTCTATCTGATATGGAACAAGAAGAAGCATATGAAAGTCGGTTGTACATGAACACTTTAAGCTATCAACCTGAGTCGACACCTAGCCCTAAGGTGTTAGCACTTACCTAAACTCCGCACATAGAATCAACAGAGGCTGGAGAGTAGTCGAACAGTGACACAAAGTCTGAAAATCCTGAACATCTTCTGACAGACAATAATATCTAGAAGGTAGAAGCTGAAATTGTCATAGCTCGACAGAACCGAGTAATATCGACCAAGGGAAAAGGGAAAAGACAAGTAACATTTCAAGAACCGTCGATAGCAGATGAGATCGAGCTATATGACACTGCTACCCAAATCCTTGAAGATGCAGCCAAAAAAAAACTACCAGTCGAAGATCAATTCAGAAAATTCTTAGAAACAGATAAGTACCCATATTCCCAAATTATTGTTAAAAAACCCAAAATTTCAGTCGAGCCTGATATCAATCTAACTATCCAGTATCGTCCCCATTCCCCAACTGCAGTAGAAGAAGAAAGCAGTCTATTAGCATTACCTGCTCCTCCTGTCACAGCAAACACCGCTTTGAATACATTCATTGCAAACATTCCGATATTTTGTCCCAACTGGCGCAAGATGGTCATCCAACAACTAGTTTTTTCCTCTCCGTCTACTGTCCTAGTTGACTTAGCTCTCCTCGACACCATTTAAACCGGAAGTTTACCTTTACCATCATTTGTTCCAGAAATTGCCGGTCACACGAAAACCCATCATATCAGAAATCCTAACCCATTAGGTCTAGTGTATGCACAACAAACAGGCGTTTATACCCCTCTTCCAGTCAATACACTACCACAACAGATGAATCCACCTCAACCAAAAATTGTTTGGAGTGAAAATCCCCAAGTCATAAGTTC
Source organism: Larix kaempferi (assembly GCA_027924585.1). Taxonomy (NCBI): domain Eukaryota; kingdom Viridiplantae; phylum Streptophyta; class Pinopsida; order Pinales; family Pinaceae; genus Larix; species Larix kaempferi. The sequence continues at coordinate 49,280,982 of BSBM01001229.1, forward strand.
CCAGGTCGAGTCCACAATTGAGTCTAGTCTAGTTAGTTCGGATCTGTTTGACAGTACCATTCCATCGAGTCCAAGTCTGACATCCATCGACCTACCATCACTCTCGGTAAACCAACCGAGTCCCCTTGTCAACGGATCCAAGTCTAGTCTAGTTACACAGCGGCACATCAAAGAAGCAACTACGACATAAGCAGATAAAGCCGCTTCTACTCTAACCAAGGAATTAGTCGCAACTCAAGAAACTGCAGCCGACATGACAAGACCATCAGAGCACACAAATACTCTAGATATTAGTACAAGCAATGTAGAAATCTCCAGCACACCAGTAGCAAATCCACCAAGTGCCGAAGTAGCAGAACATGAAACTCCAGTCATCACAACAGCAGTACCTAGTACACAAAGTCAAGTAGAACAGGCTGTTGTCAACACAAAAGCAGTCATCAATAGGAACCCAACAACATAAGGAAAAGATAAGGGCCCGGAACAACAAATCTCAAGCAAAGAAAAAGAAAATAGTAGCTGTAGGAAGCACAAAGAAAAGAAACGCAAAGAAAGAGAATTGCAGTAGCAATTGGAAATGCAACAAATAGAGGAAAATACCCCATCTGTACATTTAGACCAATTGGGAGATACTACAAGTTATCAGCCACACTTGGCGTCCCAAGATGAGCTTGATTTACTTGAAGACATAGTCTTCAGAGTTCAAAGATGTCATCGACAGGAATCACAGGAACAAATAATACAGCTCCAGGAAGAAAGGACTACATTTCTTGCCAAATGCAAACGCTTAGCTCAGCAAGTTGTTCCGCTCCCAGCTAGTTCCGACATGACATCACCTCTAGACAGAGCATAACAGTTACTTGAATCTATCGTGTCGATTCTACAATTTGAGCTTCTCAAGAAACAACAAGATCAAGCTGTTGAGGTAGCTTCCCTCATGACAAATTAGTTCACAGCCTTTTCAGAAGCCTTCAAAGCACTCAAGCAGTACGATAATCAAGCAGAAAACTTACAGCAGTTCTGAACAATTGGTATGTTTATTTAGGTGACATCTACAAAGATCTTCAGAAAACAAGAGCATTGCTAAGCAAGCTTCAGCACCAGTGCTTAACTGCAGATGAATCCCTTATCAAAAAACTTGATAGCCAGATCATCATGGAAAACAAGAAATTGGATAAATTAGAGAAACAAGAAGTCTAGTGGATGTCACAAGCCTGAGGAGGCCTCAACAAACTTGGAGAAATTTAGCCTTGATTCCATCAGTTACTTGCTGTTGCCGACAAAACAATCAACACATTTGGTCCTGACATGATCCACTTGCAGGCTACATCCACTCACGACAAGATGGACAGCTTGTCGAAACTCACAACTTTGATTGTAGACATCCAAAATCTATTACGAACTTGGGAAGAGTTCCAACACCACCTCTCTGTCTCTACTGAAGTTATCATTGAAGCCTGTCTCCAGATACCTGATGCTATTGACTCCAGCGTCCCTTCATCATAACCGTATGTATAACTCTTTTTGAAATTTTGATCTTTCCATTTCTTCCGGACGAAGAAATATTTTGAGGTGGGGGAGATGTTGGAGGGGCCTAGGTCGGCCTGTCGACTAGGCCCTCCGCTTGACCACTCTGCATCACATGTCGACAGGTCACGTCGACTAATATAGGTCGGGTCGGTTTGATAAACCGATAGACGGTTATGTAACTGTATTTGCATATATATATATAGGTTGGTGAGCCGATGTACTAGTTAAGATTGGTTCTATGACTGTATTATGTTCTTGCTAGTTAATATAAAGGCTTGTCTCTCTCTCTCTCTCTCTCTCATCTCTTGTATCTGTGTCATTGTGTATGTTTGCTTATATTATGTAATGTATCCATGATAATCATGTGAACCTTGGGACTACAACAAAACTTGATAAAGATGTTTTACTTCTAAACCAAACCCTATTCTCTAAATATATTCATTATTAGTATGAGAAGAATAATTGAAGACTGAAATAATTTGGAGAATGAAATTACTAAACCTATCCTAATACTGATCTTAACAACATACAATAAACTGTACTAAAAATGAAACTGATCAATTCTGTAACAGTAAAGCATTAATGAATCAGACATAAGAGAAACATAACTTGTAAAACAACTAAAGCAAGGTTTAAGGAAAGAGAGAATGAAAACTAAGGATGATGACAAAACTTGATTAAAACTCTATACCAAGTCCTAATGACTCCTAAAAATGCTGAAAGAGATTACAATTTGAAAAATCTAAGAAACTAGATTCTAATTAAGCAAAACGATGCAGGAAGTTTTGAGGTCCGAATGCTGTCGAGATGACTGTCCGAATGAGAGTCCGAATGATGGTCCGAATGGAAGAAAATGATTTAAACTAAAGGAAGGAGAATATTGGATGCTCTTAACTACCAGCTGGCTGATGCATATGATCCTACAGTGCAAGGGAAGCAATGAATAATCTAGTTAAGAGCTAGAAATGAGAAAAGCCATCTATGTTAATCATAATTTAGGAAACTAGCTATTTCTATTTTATCCTAAAATGAGACTGAGGTGTAACTTAAGCAATCTTCTACTACAGGAAGGAAACTATTAAACTGAAATCCAACTATGAGTGAACTTAGAAGGTTAAGCTAACTAAATTCTAAGCAAACTAAATGATCCAAACTGCTAAAGCAACTAAGCAAACTAAGTGAGCTAAACTATTTTAAGCAAGCTGAATGACTTAAAATATGTAAACGAACTAAATGAACTAAACATGACCGATCACTAATTTCATCCTGGAATTATTATTAACATGAACAAAAAAAAAAGATATACATCACATGAATAGAAACATCATTTATATAAACAACGCAACGTCATTTATATCATAGAACAAAGACATCATGTATAGAGTAAATACATAAGTAAAATAACGACATAGCTTATTTGCAAAAGACAAAGACAATATATATACACCAATGGGAGACCACTGGTTGTTGAGGGGCCCGTCTCAACAATCAGAGGCTGAGCCTTAATCAGTCAATCACCATGCATGCTGATAAATTTTCATAAAACCAGAACAAAGATGTATTAAATAGAGAACATAGTTACGATACTTCTGTGTTCATTTTGCAGCTGGAAAAGATACGCAAGACCAAAGATAAAAATAATGACTGACTACTGACTAACTCGTCTCTGCTACGAGGAAGTCTATATATACTGCGTTACAATTGGGGGAGCAAGTCGAACCTTTAGTGGTCGAATTCTCTAATAACAGACAATCTTAAATGCCCAAAACGACTCTGTTTAATATCTCGTGACAACACCTAAGCCAAGGGACGACTCTACTTAACATTTCCTAACAGCACATAAGCCAAAGAATGGCCTCGTAATAGTTCATGACAGTGCACAGAGCATCTTCCAGATTCCACGGCGTTGATCCTTCTCAAGGTCGTTGAAATGCTAATCTTCCTTGATGTGGGCAGAGAAGGGTGTGTTGTCGAGCTGAGCGTACAGGAGAGGGAATTTTCCAGAACACCAGCTTACGCATCATAAGGGCCACGTCCCAAACAGAACCCATGTAACAGTTTGTTTTCTAACAGCCTGAGAATATCTCAACCAACGAACTCGCGGGTTGAATGCAGTTCTGAATGGCTGGTTGAATGCAATTGATCATTTGCAAAGTGAATACGCATCTGAGTGGAGGTCCATTTGAGAGCCAAAACCTGTAAAATGAAGTATACTTGTCAAGCAAGCCAATAAATATCAATTAAACATCAATAAATGACAAAATGACAATTTTAACCAAAAATACGCGTGATGTGTAAATATATGCATACCTGGTTTGTTTGACGGTCTGAATGGAAAGGAGAGTGACTTATTACATAAAAAATGGTGGAAGTAATGCCAATCAGAGTGTATTTGATATTCAAAAATGATGACAAAAATGGACACCAACATTCCCCCAAACCGAAGATATTCCAGGTCCCACTGAGCAAACAAAGAAAAATTTAGGAAGAAGGCTGAGCTGCGGTAGCAGTTGCCTTCGACTTGGACAAGGAAGTGATTTTAGCTCTAAAATTTTGGAGCTGGTCCTTCAAATTATCATGCTTTAAATGGAGAGAGAGATTGGTGGTTGTTTTGGCTTCATTTAAATTTTCCACACATTACACCTGCAAACACAAGTTCTTGTTCTCCTCACGAATCCCGAAAATGATCTATTCATACTTTTCATTCTGGCTTCTTAGCTTTGTTACATACTAAGTTAATTTATTCACAGTCTCCTGGAGGGGAATGGATACTTCAGTCAAATACACAAGGTCCTTCTGAGGGCTCAATTCCTTCAGAAATGGATCGGGATCAGCAAGTGTAATGTGTGCCTTGAGGGACTTATCCTCAGTATGTGTAGAGGTAGGCTCCAAGACAAGGTCTTTAAGTAAACTGGATGCTAAATTGGCCAACACAAGGAGAGGGGACTCGAAGACAGAGTCATTTGCTTGGTTGTCAGGATTGTCCGGGTGCATTGGCTCAATGACCGACTGATTGATGGACTGAACAATGGTCTGGTCATCAGACTGGACGATAGCCGAGTTGACTGTCTGGTCACGATTATCCCTTCTTGAATTGGTGGGTATGAGTGAAAAGAATGGGAGTTATATGGTTGTGTCCTTGTGGACATGCTCAGGGGAAGATGAATGATCAGGGTGTATCTCTCCTGAGGGACCTTCACTAAATCTTGTAGATTTGATGACCTTTTCTTTTTAGGTAGAGTTTTGGGCTGGCTCATTGCCACGGAATAGGAAATGATGATGTTTACGAGAGGCAGGGGATTAAACAGTAGGCTTCTTGACTAGGTGAGGGTTCAGGGTTTCAAAGACAAAACGTTCCCAGGTTTTCCCATTTTCTTCCAATAGGTGAGTGATCAGGATTTTAATAAGGCAATGATGGTACAAACTGCCAGCAGGGTTAACAGCATTCTTCCTAACCTGACTAGACATTTTTTCTAGGATTTTTAGGAAATAGAAGGGAAAGTTCAGGGCCTGATTATTAACGAAATGCACTAACAATCGGAAATGATAAGATTTGAAAACGGAAAAATTACCTTCACAAGTGATCAGATGAATGATGACCATCAGTGGCTCGAGGTATTCAGGCTTAGCCCATTCCCTGTGAACCCCTTTTGCACCTTCAATATGTTGATATTCATCCTTGAGGGAAAACTTATGGGTCGTTCGTGGGAGAAACAAGTGTTTGTGCCAACGGGCACCTTCCTTGGGCAGCTTCGTGGCCGAGGCTATGGCTTCTTCTGTCACCAGAAAGGTGAGATGGCCGACCTTGGCTGTCTTACCATCAAACCCTTTTGAAAATAGTAAGGAGATTTCGTGGTCATGACTGTCAAGGAGGCGAAGGAACGAACCCCATCCAACACGCAAAAATATCTCACGGTAAGCCTTAAACTTGGAAATGCGGAGGAGGTACTGGTAACTGCAAGGCTCATGATGGGTTGGCAATTTGAATGGATGAATATAGGGAATACACAAAATTGCAGTGGATGGGGTGTGATAAGTTCAGGGCAGATGAAGAATAAGCAGAATGAGGCAGGATTTACACAGGGGGTAGGTTTAAAAAAAGGGCCGTTTGAGCGACTGATCTATCATGGAGGGAGATCTAACATGTACGAGTGATATGCCATTATTTAGCTACCTTGAGTCGTGTGCCACCTTAGAACTACGTGATTATGAATTCGTATGATTTGTAATGTATTCAACCATGTCCAAAGTAAAACTTTGGACAGGTTGAACATGAATTTTATGAGGGACATAATTATACATGAAAGATCGTAATGTCTTAGATAGATGGCACGATAACTCTTAAATGGAGGATAAGGATCATAAGACAACACCCAAAATGTATGATTGACCAATTTATTTGATAAGACGGGATGACTATGCAAAGATGGCATTTTAATTCGATCCTTGTTATGATTAGTTAGATATATCAACAAAAATCGAAAATTGGCATAATATTATTACAAGCTATGGTTTCATTCAATACTACCTTCAGATCACTATTTATTTTCCTTGTTCGTTAGCTTATTCGGATCATCATTCGACCCTTCATTCAACCCTTCGTACATACCTTTGTACAAAAAATGTCTTCATGGATTTGGCTGCTGCCGATTATGTAGAGAATTTTTCTGGAACTTGTCAGCACACTAGAGATGTTGTAAATCTGCTTTTCTAGAACTTTAAGTCACGTTCTTCTTATTTGTCTTTGATCAAAAAGAGCTTCTTTCTGCTTTTTGCATTATCCCGAAAACACCTATTATTTTACAAGAGATACATGATCTTTTTCATCAATATTCAGAGATTAAAAATAGTTCTGAATCTCCCCCAAACCAAAAATATGGTGTGTCCTCAAGCCAGCAAAGAAAAATTGATCAATATTCAAATATTTTCAATTGAAATTTTTTCCAATAGATTCTAAAAATGCTGAAATAATAGAAGAAAATACCAACTGGTAAATGCAGATGATTCAGATATGTACATTCATCAAAAAGAACACAACAGTGCTTAAGAAGACCATATGAAGAATGATATTATAATTGATATAAATAAAATGCCATAGGAAAACTAGTCATCCATGACTCATTGTAAAGATTTTTTGTCAACCAAAGAATATAAATAAGGTTCACTATAGAATTCATGAGACTTCTATAGTTATGGGTCCCATTTCTAGGATAGACATATCCTAGGTAGTGTGTGAATTAGATGACAGCGTCCAAGTCCAACTTACAGCCATTCTCTAATGATAGTATAAATAATTGGCCTAAACATGTGTTTGTATACTCAGGGTTTTTATGAGCCATGTGGAAAGCAATGCATTAACCAACCCTCTTTTACCTGATATTGCCCCGCTTCCAGCAGGCCTGTTCAGTACCTAGGCAGGTTTATCTTGGTACCATGCAAGCATAGCCCCGCTGTGAGCGAGCCTGTTCAGTACCCCGATGGGTTTACTTGCACTTACCAAGTTTCCTTGTGTTTCTTTTTAAATATATTACTTAGCATGGAATCACTTCCAGCAAGCATGTTTAGTACTCCGGCGGGTTTGCCTCATATAATGATATATATGTATATTTTTTGTAAGGAATCCGGTTGGCACTAGAGTGTGCTAAGCCTTCTAAACACATAATTCAAAAATTTAGAACGAACCTTGTGAGTAAATTTTATTTTAAAATGGCCTAGATTATAGATCATGTCAAAAGACAATAACCTAAAGCTATTCTTTGACTTCCCAGTCTATCTTCTTCATAAAAGTTAGTAATGTTCCCCACAAAAATAGAAATATCATTTACTTTTGAGCTACCTTTTAAAGATGATTTAAGAGACAAGTTTTGATAATGAGTCTAGGATGAGCTAGTATTCCATAGGTATAAGATAGAACTTTTTGAAAATCACAGAAATTAAAGTAGGTTCTTAAGCAACTGTTTTGATGATAAATAAAATATGTACATGTCTGAATCAAGTACCATATGCAGAATCATTAAAGAAAGTGGTTAAAGATGATATAGAGAACACTTCAATTTTCAATTTCCATAAATAATCAGAAGAGAAAGAGAATTATAAGTATTTTTAGAGCACTTCCTTTTCCAAGTATTTCATGAGCTGGTTGTGAGGTTCTTGTAATCATACTGCAAAACTACTTGTTAGATGATTTCAAATTTATTCAAAACAAACATATATGTACAAAAATAAAAAGAATTATATGAATTTTGGAAAAAAAAGGAGAAAGAGTCTTCCTGTTTTAATTGGAAAAATTTCATAAGCTGATCATATCAATGAGCTTCCTGTAAGAATGCAACCAGTTGTTAGAAATGACTCTTATTATTAAAAAAAAAAAAAACATATTTACATATATACAAATGAAGATAACCCCAAATAATTCGAGGACCAGGAGAAGAAGGGATGACTACCTCTTCTACCATCCCCATCTCGTTTTGTTGTAAGGGATTCCGCATAGAATATTGTTTAGATATCGGTTGATGACAAAGTCTATGTCCCTTTTCAACAAAGGAGGTTTGAGAATCATCAATTGTTTTAACTTCTTCATTCTCTTCTTGGATAACAACTGATGACTTGGGCTTATCTTGCATAACTCTTCCAAATCCCAGTTGGGTCTCATGTATTGGTGCAGTCAAAACGGCATATGATGGAAGAGGTAACAACCCAATGCTATTAAAAACTTGGGTTGGTTTATTGTTGGGATTTGGTATCAGTTGTGCAGGTAATATTGTGAGTCTTGGAGGATTTTATTCTGGAAATGGTGAGGTTGATTTGGGATAGGGGGTAGTGAAGGAGGTACAAATCCAGGAAGAAGTTGTTGGATATTAGGTGGATAAGGATAGTTAGGAATAGGAGGAGGTGGTTGAGAATAAGTTGGTCTTTTCCATCCATGTGGCCATTACTGTTGTTGAGCATTCTGAGGAGGGTACTGTGGTGGCCGATTCTGCCAACCTAAAGTGTTCCATTGTTGAGGAGGTAGATAAGGATAGTAATAGGGTGGAATTTGTGATGGACCTTGATACGATCGTTGAGCTCTGGGTTGCCAAGGCCTCCTAGATTATCCACCAAAGTTTTCATTCTTACATATGGCTTGCAATCCAGGCAACGATGGACAATTGTCAGTGGGATGTCTTTCTGTACAAAGGTGACAAATTGGGACATTATTCCATGAACATCCTTGTTGTGGATGTTTAGTTCTACACCTAGGACAAAAAACACTCGTTGCTTCCCACTCCTCATATTGCCCTTTTTTAGCTAGTTGAGAACCTATTGATTCTAACATATTTGATTTAAAGTTTTCTAATAGGTTTTCCAACTCTACCCTTGTGACTCCACTGGAACCGGATGTGTTTTCTTTTAGGTTCCTAGCATAAAATTCTCAAGAGTGTCTTCCACTTTTCCCTCTGCTCCTAGAGTAATTCCTACAACCATGTTCTTCATTCTCCATGAATATTTGACTGCCAAAGAGAGAATACCTAGGTGGTTCCTTTCTTGATGAATATGGGGTGTCCCAGTGTTCTGAATTTTATCCTCTTGAGATTCCTCTTGTCTAGGTTCAGTCTCTGTATGAGTTTGAGGTTCTTTTTAGTGAAATTTTCCCTATAAATAGAATTTTCTGATGTCCCTATGGTTTCCCCTAATTGATCTCCAGAAAGGACTTCCTTAGCTTTCCTAATGGAACTATCCCCTTTGGGTGTCTTCCAATACCTTTATGCTAAGTTAGTAGTTGGGGTGGCATGCTCCCCGTATAGGTTAGTAGGAATTTTAGTAGGGATTTTTAGCTTTAATAAATCTACCTTGTGAGTCTAAAATAAAATTATAACTAAAATTATAACTAAAATAAATTCTAACTGCAAAATTACTGTTGCTGGGTTTTGGAGATGCCTGTTATAACATATGCGCAGGTTCTTACCTCTCGTCTTATCGCTCACCCACCACCAGCCTATCAAAAAGAGAGAAATTCTATCCCGAAGAGAAGATTCTACATATTTGCATCTGAATTCTACCTATCTATCTACAACTCCCCGACAATGGCGCCAAAATGTTGAGGTGTATTTACTGTCTGAAAGAACCACCTAATATTTAATTATCAATTGGTGTTGGTAATCTTAGAGTTGAGGAAAAGTATATGCTAAGGTAGAATGGTATCTAAATTTCAGCTTGTTAGACCTTAGAAGTGTTTAATAAAGAAAAGATCGAAAGATCTTTCAAAATGAAAAACCGAGTCAAACTTAAGAAAGACAACAAATAAACTAACTAAACCTATCTAAACTACCATATCAATATAGTATCAAACTATACTACTCTATTTTATGATTAAACAATAGAGAAGATAAATACTGATTAAAACATACTACTTTTTGCAAGAATGGAAACTACTTGATCAATTCTCCGATTCTAATCTAGGAATTAGAAGAAATTAAAGACCTACCTATGAAATGACTTAATTACGCAAACATAAAACTATGTTAAAGCAAATTATAAACTATTTAATGAATTCAACAATTATTCAAGACTACACTAAAGCATCTAATTCCATTCTCCTTGGGGGTTCTGAGGAAGTGTATCAAATGTAATGGGGATAGGGGTGAATGTATAAAAGTGTCTTTCAAATGTAACAACAAAACAAAATGGAGCTAAATCCAATTTAACTTCTACAAATAAGTGCAAGCTAAAGATTATCCAATTACAATCAACTTTAAACATGATGACCTATTTTCTTGAAACTGATAAATTCTAGAAGCAAGTAGAAAACTTGATAAAGATATTATTTTTAGAAGTAAGTAGAAAAATTGATAAAGATGTTTTACTTCTAAACCAAACCCTATTCTCTAAATATATTCATTATTAGTATGAGAAGAATAATTGAAGACTGAAATAATTTGGAGAATGAAATTACTAAACCTATCCTAATACTGATCTTAACAACATACAATAAACTGTACTAAAAATGAAACTGATAAATTCTGTAACAGTAAAGCATTAATGAATCAAACATAAGAGAAATATAACTTGTAAAACAACTAAAGCAAGGTTTAAGGAAAGAGAGAATGAAAACTAAGGATGATGAAAAAACTTGATTAAAACTCTATACCAGGTCTTAATGACTCCTAAAAATGCTGAAAGAGATTACAATTTGAAAAACCTAAGAAACTAGATTCTAATTAAGCAAAACAATGTAGGAAGTTTTGAGGTCTAAACGCCTATCTGGATGACTGTCTCAATGAGAGTCCGAATGACGGTCCGGATGGAAGAAAACGATTTTAAATAAAGGAAGGAGAAGATTGGATGATCTTAACTACCAGCTGGCTAATGCATATGATCCTACAGTGCAGGGGAAGCAATAAATAATCTAGTTAAGAGCTAGAAATGAGAAAAATCCATCTATGTTAATCATAATTTAGGAAACTAGCTATTTCTATTTTATCCTAAAATGAGATTGAGGTGTAACTTAAGCTAATCTTCTACTACAGGAAGGAAACTATTAAACTGAAATCCAACTATGAGTGAACTTAGAAGGTTAATCTAACTAAATTCTAAGCAAACTAAACGATCCAAATTGCTAAAGCAACTAAGCAAACTAAGTGAGCTAAACTATTTTAAGCAAGCTGAATGAATTAAACTATGTAAACGAACTAAATGAACTATACATGACCGGTCACTAATTTCATCCTGGAATTATTATTAACATGAATAGCAAAAAAAAAAGATATACATCACATGAATAGAAACATCATTTATATAAACATCACAATGTCATTTATATCACAGAACAAAGAAATCATGTACATAGTACATAAATAAAATAACGACATAGCTTATTTGCAAAAGACAAGACAATTTATATACACTGATGGGAGACGACTGGCTATTGAGGGACCCGTCTCAGCAATTAGAGGCTGAACCTTAATCAATCAATCACCATGCATGTTAATTAATTTTCATAAAACCAGAACAAAGATGTATTAAATAGAGAACATAGTTACAATGATTCTGTATTCATTTTGCAGCTGGAAAAAGATACGTAAGACCAAAGATAAAAGACCGCCTGACTACTGACTAACTCGTCTTTGCTACGAGGATGTCTATACATACAACGTTACAATTGGGGGAGAAAGTCGACCCTTTAGTGGTTGACTGCTCTAATAACAAACAATCTTAAATTCCCAAAACAGCTCTGTTTAATATCTCGTGACAACACATAAGCCAAGGGATGGCTCTGCTTAGCATTTCATGACAGCACGTAAGCCAAAGAACGGCCTCGTAACAGTTCATTACAGCACACAGAGCATCTTCCAGATTCCACGGCGTCTATCCTTCCTGAGGTCGTTGAAACGCTAATCTTCCTTGACGTGGGAAGAGAAGGGTGTGTTGTGGAGTTGAGCGTACAGGAGAGGGAATCTTCCAGAACACCAGCTACGCATCCTAAGGGCCACGTCCCAAACAGAACCCATGTAATGGTTTGTTTTCTAATGGCCCGATAATATCTCAACCAATGAACTCGCGGGTTGAATGCAAGTCTGAATGGCGGGCTGAATGCAGCTGATCATTTGCAAAGTGAATACGCATCTGAGTGGAGGTCTGTTTGAGATCCATAGCTTGCAAAATGAAATATACTTGTCAAGCAAGCCAAGAAATATCAATTAAACATCAATAAATCACAAAATGACGATTTTAACCAAAAATACACGTGATGTGTAAATATATGCATACCTAGTTTGTTTAACGGTCTGAATGGCAAGGAGAGTGACTTATTACATAAAAAATGGTGGAAGTAATGCCAATCAGAGTGTATTTGATATTAAAAAATGATGATAAAAACGGACACCAACACCAAGCAGAATGTTATAAACTAACGGGGCAGCGACCACTTCCATGTTAAGGGTTGCGGTCTTGCCCCGCAGCTTGACTAGTTGTTGAGGTGTGTAAGCTATCTAAAAGAAAACACCTAAATATTTAATTATCGAACGGGGTTGGTAATCTTAGAGTTGAGGCAAAGTTTATGCTAAGGTAGAATGTTGAAAAAGATACGTAAGAGCAAAGATAAAAGACCGCCTGACTACTGACTAACTCGTCTTTTCTATGAGGACGTCTATACATACAACGTTACAATTGGGGGAGAAAGTTGACCCTTTAGTGGTTGACTGCTCTAATAACAAACAATCTTAAATTCCCAAAACGGCTCTGTTTAATATCTTGTGACAACACATAAGCCAAGGGATGGCTCTGCTTAGCATTTCGTGACAGCACGTAAGCCAAAGAACGGCCTCGTAATAGTTAATTACAGCACACAGAGCATCTTCCAGATTCTAGGCGTCTATCCTTCCTGAGGTCGTTGAAACGCTAATCTTCCTTGACGTGGGAAGAGAAGGGTGTGTTGTGGAGTTGAGCGTACAAGAGAGGGAATCTTCCAGAAAACCAGCTACGCATCCTAAGGGCCACGTCCCAAACAGAACCCATGTAATGGTTTGTTTTCTAATGGCCCGATAATATCTCAACCAATGAACTCGCGGGTTGAATGCAAGTCTGAATGGCAGGCTGAATGCAGCTGATCATTTGCAAAGTGAATACGCATCTGAGTGGAGGTCTGTTTGAGATCCATAGCTTGCAAAATGAAATATACTTGTCAAGCAAGCCAAGAAATATCAATTAAACATCAATAAATCACAAAATGACGATTTTAACCAAAAATACATGTGATGTGTAAATATATGCATACCTGGTTTGTTTAACGGTCTGAATGGCAAGGAGAGTGACTTATTACATAAAAAATGGTGGAAGTAATGCCAATTAGAGTGTATTTGATATTAAAAAATGATGACAAAAACGGACACCAACACCAAGCAGAATGTTATAAACTAACGGGGCAGCGACCACTTCCATGTTAAGGGTTGCGGTCTTGCCCCGCAGCTTGACTAGTTGTTGAGGTGTGTAAGCTATCTAAAAGAAAACACCTAAATATTTAATTATCGAACAGGGTTGGTAATCTTAGAGTTGAGGCAAATTTTATGCTAAGGTAGAATAGTACCCAAGTTTCAGCTTGTCAGACCTTAAAAATATTTAATAAAGAAAAGATCGAAAGATCTTTCAAAATGAAAAACCGAATCAAACTTCAGAAAAACGATAAAAGAACTAATTAAACCTAATTAATCAAATAGATCAGAATAGTATCAAGTCATACTACTCTACTCTATGATTAAATAAGAAAAGAACAAATACTGATTACAAAACAAACTACTGACTATAAAAATGAAAACTACCTAATCAATTTCAGAGTCTAATTCTAGGAATTTCAAAACAATTGTAAATGAAATTAGAGACCTATCTATGAAATAACTTAATTCGATGATAAATTACATAAGCAGAAAACTATTTTACTTCAAAACAAAACTATAAACTATTTAATGAATTCAATAACTATTCAAGACTACACTAAAGCATCTAATTCTAATTCCATTCTCCTTGGTGTTGTATGTCAAAAGTAATAGGATCTGGAGTAAATGTATCGTAATGACTTTCAAATGTAACAACAAAACAAAATGGAAGTAAATCTAATCTAATCTCTGCGAAAAGATGTAAACTACAAAGAGACCAATTACAATTAACTTTAAACATTATGGCCTATCTACTATCCATAAGCAAAATAACATAAAACTAATGAAATCTAGAAGCAAGTAGAAAACTTGATAAAGATATTTATTTCTGAATTTAATTTGGAAGCAAATAGAAAACTTGATAAAGATACTTATGTAAAAGCAAGTAGAAAACTTGATGAAGATATTTATTTCTGAATCCAAATTCTATTTCATGAACATCTTCATTAGCTGGATGAATGGAAAACTGATCCTATACTTAACAAAAAAACTATCGAAATTCAGATAATTTGGAGAATGAAATTATTAACTCTAGTTTGAAAATAAACCTTTAAAACATGTAGTAAACTATGCTATGAATAAGACTGATAAACCTGAAAGCATCAACATATTAGCAAATCAAATATGAAAGACATAATTTAAAAGACAGTTAAGGCAAAACTAAGAATGATAACAAAACTTTAATTAAAACTTTAGAGAATGTAAAGTAGGGTCCTAATTATGGTTAAGAATGCTAATTAAGAGCAAGAAAGATTACAATTAAGAAAAACTAAGAAACCGAATTCAAACGAGCATAAAAACATTGCAGAAAGAATGAAAGTCTAAATGACGATCCAGATGACTGTCCGAATGACAGTTTAGATGAGGAAAAACGAATTAAACTAAGGAAAGGGGTAGTTTTGATGATCTTAATTGTCAGCTGGCGAATGCAGATGAACCTACAATGCAAAGAAGTCAGTGAGAAGACTTGTTGAGAAGCTACGATAATAGGAAGCAACTACTCTAATTATTATCTAAAGAAGATGAACTATTCCTATTATATGCTAAAGCAAGATTGAGATGAGAGATAGAATTAACCTACAGCTATAGAACAAAAGCTAATGGGACTAATTCTAACTATTAACAGAACTTGAAATAGAAACTAATTAAGTTCTATTTAATTGCAGGAAACTAGAAAACAAACTATCTAATTACAAAAGACTGAAATTAAACTATGAATGCTATGCTTTGGTCAACCATGTATTAATTCTGTAAACACAAACTAAGTTAGCAACACAATACAAATTACAGAGAGGAAAGAAATGACATATACAAAAAACAAAATTAATTACATATACATGAAAATAAACTAGCTAATTGTAGAAAAGGAAATGTAGAAAAACATAAACGAAACCTCCGGTTGATGAGGGGACCTTCCCAACAATCAGAGATGGAAACTAAATCACTTAGTTACTAACAGTAGAGTATCAACGAACTGAAACTTCCATTAACTAGTGAAAATTACATAATATTTATGCAAAAGTAACTGCTATCTTCTTTCTATTCTCTATGTTATCCTCTCCTATGATGATCATCGTTTCTCTATACAAAGCATCTATTTATAAGTTTACAGTGGGAGAGAAGGTTGACATAGTCAACCTCTCTAAAACTAGAGGTCTTTAAGACTATCAACGACTGCCTAGTAATTCATGACAAAGCAGAGGGCATCTGCCTACTTTCACGGTGTCGACCCTACCTGACACGAACAAATGCGTGTTCGTTTCCTTCAAGCGTGCGTAGAGTGTATGTTGGCGAGCTGAACGGACAGAGGAGAGGGCTGCTGGAGCATTGACGTGGGAAAATAATTGTGTTGGAAAACTAAGCGTGGGTGGAATGGACTTCTCTAGAACATCGGCTTGAGCAGGTACACGTGATATCAGGCTGAATGAACAGGAAAGTCGGTGCACTGGAGTGTTGACGTGTGCTGTTGAGCTTAGGAGGCAAGGAGGCGAATCTTCTAGAACCAAAGCTTATCAACCATAACCCCTGCGTCGCTAACAGAACCCACGTGTCTGTTTTTGTCTTTAATGGCCAGAAATATGCCAACCATTGATTTCGCGGGTTGAACGCAAGGCTGAATGGCGGGTTGGACGTGATTGAACATTAGTAACATAAACACGCAGTTTGAATGGAAGATTGTTTGAAAAACCACAGCTTGTAGATCAAAACTAAATGCCATGCATGTCTAGAAATGTCACTTTAAACATTAATAAATCATAATATAGCGAGATTTGACCAAAACTCATATGATAAATGAATATATGCATACTTGGTCTGTTTGATGGTTTGAATGGTGGAAAGAATAACTTATTATAGCAAAAATAATGAGAATAATGCCATTCAGAGTAGATTTGATGATAAAAAATGGTTGCAAAATGGACACCAACACTGGTAAAGCTTGTAACAGCCCATGAGGTTGAAAGCAACATTTGTCGAAGACTCTCAAAGTGGTAGGAGAATGGTTTAACTCGGGAGAGCCAATGGCTCTCCAACATGCGATTGACATGATTGACATAGAGGCTCCTTCGTCCAAAACGGTATGATGGATTATCTTTCTAGCAATGTTTGTGGCAACTTGGAATGCCAACTAGTGGAAGAGCCTCGGTTTGAAGTATTCCAACCAGAACATGATAGTATTTGATGAATTCGGGTCAATTGCACCAATGGTAGCGATGAGAGTCTTGCGCTGATTAGGACAGTTTTGCAAAACTTCAAGCATCGACATAGCACAAGGAGCTTGTGATAGGTCCTCTACAATGTTGTAGTTTTGAGCAGCCCGAGCATTGGGATTGAAAACCGATTTTCTAATCGTGCTCTTGGGTGGACGCAATATTGACTCGAAAGAAGTATTCTCTATGGTGAGATGAGCAGCCGGTACGGTGACGTCAGGCATCGAAGTGGAAGCTTTTTCAGCATTACCTCCAACAGGTTCCTTTGCAGGAACATAGTCATACGAATGAGAACGGGTGTTCAAGTTGCTGTAATGTCCCTTGTTAGGAATTTTATTAAAATTGCAATTTTCCACTTTTTTCCTTAATTCGACCTTTGACTAGTTTCGATCTCTAGGTCCCAAATTTGCCCCAAATGATCCCAAATCTTCTGAGAAGGTATATGAATGATATTAGAACATAAATATGTGTTTCAGGGATGCCTTTGTACCTTTAAAACACTTCTGCAAATACTCTTTCAATTCTGGTCAATGTAGGTAACTTTACTAGTGATTTCCCTTTGACTAGTATTGGTCTCTAGGTCTCAAATTGACTCCAAATGCCTTCAAATATTCAAGGAAGGTTTATGAATGATATTAGGGATTGAATATGATGTTCAGGGATAACATATAGCCACCAAAAGACCTCTGCAAACTCTCTTAAGATTCTGGACCAAGTATGCAATTTTACTAGTAATTTGGGGTTCAAATCCCCCTAAGGTAAGTACTGAAAATGGCTTCCCAAATGCCTCCAAACCCACTCAAATTTATGAACATAGGTATGTAATGTGTTAAGTATGTTATTAAGGTCTCATATGCACCATTAATGGTTTATTAAAACTTTTCTCACCCTCTCCCATTCAACTGCAAAAATCACCAATTCGACCCTTGGGGAAATGACACTATTTCTTCTCCCAATGCAATTAAACTGAGTAAAAATGCTTCAAATGCTCAAGTACAGTACATGAAACTTGTAGAAGACATCCATGGCAGTATATTTATCACAAATATATCAGAGAATCATCCATTCATTCGAAATCATCATCAATACATTGGCTCACAACAAGGTAGTGGGGAAATGGCATTGTTCTTCCATTAAAAATGAGATTTATACATTTATACTTGGAATTTCGACCTGAAACTTCTTGGAGATGCAGAACAGAGTATTTACTTCATATTACAAAAGAAATGGAGCATTAATAGCTTCCCCAAAGAGTACAATAGCTCACCAAAAACGCCCTCCCTCAAGGATCAAGAATATGCCATCAAAACTGGAAATGGTTGGAGGAGTGAGCTGCAATAGAAGAAACCATGAGCTGCCCTGTAGCTTACACCTGCAAATAAAGACTCCATTAAAGCTCCAAATGAAAGGTCTGAATGGCCTTTCCAATTACCAACTTGGATGGGAATCTTTCACCCTCGAAATTGGCTAAGGCAAGAAACTAGTCATCCACTAGCTCTCCCTCTTCACAAATGCAATTGCAAATTCTACAAATGATCAAAAGCTGGTTTCCTTCTTTGTTATTGACATTTATAAACTTCTAATGTCCTCCATGGGTCGAATTCCTTCCAAGAGACTCATGCCAACTCAAGTTGGGAAGAGATTCCAAAGAACGCCACTTGTACAACAATTCCTAGTCTCCCACTTCCACCAAATCACATGTGGAAGCATCTTAGCTGCCCTAACACCCTTGAGCGCCCTCTTGGAGTCTATTTTTAGCCCTGACATGTCATATATGTCATATGTCAGCCTTCAGGTCTGATTTGTGTCATAGGTGTCATAGCATCTTCATCATTGTTGTCATAGAGCTAGGGAATCTAGCCCAAGTGTCTCACTAGCTCCAAATTGCCTCTTCCTCTTCCATGGGAGTTACTCTTCCTCTATATTTCGACCTTGGATGAGTCATGCAATGAATAATACCTTTTGGACTCCCCCAAGTATGTTACCATTCACCTTGAATTCGAATTGGTGAGAGAATGATGCCAAATGTAGTGGGGAAATCTAGCCATATGTGGGTCCCACTTCCTCCATGTGTCTTCATCATGAAATGCCACTTTGATTTTCACTTGTATATATTTATTTAGCTCCTTTATTAAATATTTATTCCATTCTAATGTTCAAACATCATTTATTATCCCCATTATTCCAAATCCCAAAGCTTCCACCCCAAACCTAGGAAACTAGTAATTTTCCTCCTTGGCAATTATTTGACCTTTAGCATCAATTTGACAAACTCTAATGATTAGGGCTAATGTGATTAGGCCATTGTGACCCAATGCCAAATTTGGGACATGACAAATCCTCCCTTCCCAATATTGCTTGTCCTCAAGCAATTTTAAACATGGGTGTTGAAGAACCTGCTTTCTGTATAATTCTTTGAAGTTGCCATTAAATTGCCCAACCTTGAGTCTTTGAGTTTCCATGAAGATTTTAGAGAGGAACCACCATGCTTGCTGCTGCACTACTCTGATAAAAATAACTTTATTAAGTGGGGAAATCCATCTCCCATACTGCTTGTTTCCCAAAAAAAAATTTGAAAGCAATGAGATAAAAATTATTCCAGGGTCCCATTGCTTGTATTGCACCCCAATAATTAAGAGTGCTCTCCAACCCACACCATTAGTTAAGAGGATTCCTGGATCCCATTTTCTTGTATGCATCCTTCCAAACATCATGAGTACCAAATATATATCATCAAAGTACATAACAACATAATGAAAATGTACATCAAGGATATGCTTAATCAAAGAGTCATGAAGGTGCTTATACCTCCAAGCAAGTAAACCACCATTTTCCAAGTGCATACAAGCTTCAAGTGACCAATCAAATCTGCTCCAATGACATAGGTGAGGATCCCATGTCCTATAATGCTGCTCCAAAAGGATGTGATATGCATCAAAATATTCAACCATGTATTCTTTCATCCAAGAAGTGAATGAAGAATCTCCACTAAAATCTGAACCAAATAATGAGCAGAAAAAACAAGGAGACTTCAAATGACTCAAAGAAGTCTCACCCATACATCCATGAATGTGAGAATCATAAAGATGTAACAAAGTATGTGGCTGCCAACAAAAATGTTCTCCCATCATAAATCTATTCACCCAAGTGTTGGATGAAGTTCCTCTAACATAAAATGAACCCAGTGTTGAGCAAGAAAAACCATGAGTCTTCAAGTGACTCAAATCCATATCATAGGTACATCCATGTAGATGTGAATCATCATAAAGTGACAAATGATGCTGCTGCAAATGTGAATAAGAATGTGCTCCAACCATGTCATCATAAAAGTTAAATCTAGGAGTTCCATGCTCCTCATGTGGCACCATCAAAAAGAACCCTTTCACCCATACTTCATTGAGACTAATGTTGCAAAACATGGAATTGTAGGAAGTAGGAGAATGAACTAACTCACCCAAATGATCAAAAAGTGCAGAAGTTTCATCATGGGAAGGATCCATATGGGTAGTATCATGCAGCTCCTTCAAAAGTGTGAACTCTTTGTCATAGTTTGGTTCCAATGTAGAGGAATCATGCTCTTCTTTAAAAATTGCATAACCTTCATCAAGAGGCAATTCAAATTCCTCTTCCACCACATCAAGTGTTTGGATCTCTTCAAGTTCATCTTCAAACACATCAAGAACATTCAAATTTTCACATTTCTCATGATCCACCATGTCATGAGAATCCTCCAAACAATCTACCATTTGACAATCTGAAACATAGGAGGAAAAACAAGTATCTTGCAACTTTTCAAGAAGTTGCTCATTTTGAATTGTGAGCTTATGAATATCCTCATTATTCTTCAAGTATGCATCATGTAACAATTCATTAAGCTCAAACAAATGGTTTCTATCAAAAAGCAAAGACATGAAATTACCTTTGATGTGGCACATTGCTCTTTGAATCTTCTCCATGTCTTCAAGGAAGGATGTTTCCTCCAATGAAGTAGCTCTCCAACAAGAATTTGACACCAATGCTTGAGTGTCATGGAGAATGCTGAGGGACTCTTGGATCTTCTTTTCATTCATCTTTAAGGACCCTTCAAGAAAATGAGGCTCTTGCAAATGAACCTCCTCATCTTCTTCATTTTTTCTTGGACCAACTTCATGAAGCTCAAGTGGTGATGGGGAAGTTGATCTTGGTTCTTCTTCAACTGCTGCAAGGTCTTCATTATCATGCTTAATGGAACTTGGGCTTGCAGCAACATTTTCAAAAGTGATCTCTATGTCACCAACATAGAGGTGTGAGCACCCATCAATAGGTACTCCTTCATAGTTTAAGCATCCATCAGTAGATGCTCTTTGGTTCATGTCTAAGCTAGAAGGTGTCTCGAAATGATCTTCCATATTTTCAATAGAATATTCTTCACTATCTTGTGATGTCTCTTCCTTTTGCTCCTTCAAGCAAGCTGTTGCATTTTGCCCCTTGGTTTCCTTAAAATCAATAATTTTTTCCACAAGTTCGATAGAAAACAATTCGAATCCTTCCTTAATTTGCTTGGTCATATCTTCAAATATTGTTTTCATAATTTTTATATGCTCCTCACCATCATATGAGGCTCCCTTTTCATCCCTAGTCATAGTTTCCTCAAAAAATTTGCTCTTCTTCTCCTACCTTTTTTTTTTTTTCTTCAACAAAAGCACTTTTGGTTTCAATATCTAATGGTGGTACCTGAATTATTGTCCTCATGAATATTATACCACATCAGGTGCCAAGATCATGCTCTGATACCACTGTAATGTCCCTTGTTAGGAATTTTATTAAAATTGCAATTTTTCACTTTTTTCCTTAATTCGACCTTTGACTAGTTTCGATCTCTAGGTCCCAAATTTGCCCCAAATGATCCCAAATCTTCTGAGAAGGTATATGAATGATATTAGAACATAAATATGTGTTTCAGGGATGCCTTTGTACCTTTAAAACACTTCTGCAAATACTCTTTCAATTCTGGTCAATGTAGGTAACTTTACTAGTGATTTCCCTTTGACTAGTATTGGTCTCTAGGTCTCAAATTGACTCCAAATGCCTTCAAATCTTCAAGGAAGGTTTATGAATGATATTAGGGATTGAATATGATGTTCAGGGATAACATATAGCCACCAAAAGACCTCTGCAAACTCTCTTAAGATTCTGGACCAAGTATGCAATTTTACTAGTAATTTGGGGTTCAAATCCCCCTAAGGTAAGTACTGAAAATGGCTTCCCAAATGCCTCCAAACCCACTCAAATTTATGAACATAGGTATGTAATGTGTTAAGTATGTTATTAAGGTCTCATATGCACCATTAATGGTTTATTAAAACTTTTCTCACCCTCTCCCATTCAACTGCAAAAATCACCAATTCGACCCTTGGGGAAATGACACTATTTCTTCTCCCAATGCAATTAAACTGAGTAAAAATGCTTCAAATGCTCAAGTACAGTACATGAAACTTGTAGAAGACATCCATGGCAGTATATTTATCACAAATATATCAGAGAATCATCCATTCATTCGAAATCATCATCAATACATTGGCTCACAACAAGGTAGTGGGGAAATGGCATTGTTCTTCCATTAAAAATGAGATTTATACATTTATACTTGGAATTTCGACCTGAAACTTCTTGGAGATGCAGAACAGAGTATTTACTTCATATTACAAAAGAAATGGAGCATTAATAGCTTCCCCAAAGAGTACAATAGCTCACCAAAAACGCCCTCCCTCAAGGATCAAGAATATGCCATCAAAACTGGAAATGGTTGGAGGAGTGAGCTGCAATAGAAGAAACCATGAGCTGCCCTGTAGCTTACACCTGCAAATAAAGACTCCATTAAAGCTCCAAATGAAAGGTCTGAATGGCCTTTCCAATTACCAACTTGGATGGGAATCTTTCAC
This sequence comes from Larix kaempferi, assembly GCA_027924585.1. Lineage (NCBI taxonomy): Eukaryota > Viridiplantae > Streptophyta > Pinopsida > Pinales > Pinaceae > Larix > Larix kaempferi. The sequence goes on from BSBM01001229.1 coordinate 49,303,548, forward strand.
CCTCGAAATTGGCTAAGGCAAGAAACTAGTCATCCACTAGCTCTCCCTCTTCACAAATGCAATTGCAAATTCTACAAATGATCAAAAGCCGGTTTCCTTCTTTGTTATTGACATTTATAAACTTCTAATGTCCTCCATGGGTCGAATTCCTTCCAAGAGACTCATGCCAACTCAAGTTGGGAAGAGATTCCAAAGAACGCCACTTGTACAACAATTCCTAGTCTCCCACTTCCACCAAATCACATGTGGAAGCATCTTAGCTGCCCTAACACCCTTGAGCGCCCTCTTGGAGTCTATTTTTAGCCCTGACATGTAATATATGTCATATGTCAGCCTTCAGGTCTGATTTGTGTCATAGGTGTCATAGCATCTTCATCATTGTTGTCATAGAGCTAGGGAATCTAGCCCAAGTGTCTCACTAGCTCCAAATTGCCTCTTCCTCTTCCATGGGAGTTACTCTTCCTCTATATTTCGACCTTGGATGAGTCATGCAATGAATAATACCTTTTGGACTCCCCCAAGTATGTTACCATTCACCTTGAATTCGAATTGGTGAGAGAATGATGCCAAATGTAGTGGGGAAATCTAGCCATATGTGGGTCCCACTTCCTCCATGTGTCTTCATCATGAAATGCCACTTTGATTTTCACTTGTATATATTTATTTAGCTCCTTTATTAAATATTTATTCCATTCTAATGTTCAAACATCATTTATTATCCCCATTATTCCAAATCCCAAAGCTTCCACCCCAAACCTAGGAAACTAGTAATTTTCCTCCTTGGCAATTATTTGACCTTTAGCATCAATTTGACAAACTCTAATGAATAGGGCTAATGTGATTAGGCCATTGTGACCCAATGCCAAATTTGGGACATGACAATGGTATCGCTACACATCATGAGAACATGTGCGGTGGTGGATGCTTATCCTTGGGAAGAAGAAGTGTGAGTGATCGACTGCTGATTTTAAGGGGGGAAGGGATCATTGAGGATTGCGGGTGTGGGTTTTCCCTTGAGAAAATTTTGAACTTCGTCTCTATGGGGGCACTCTTTAGAAAAGTGATCATCACCACACAGTAGGAAAGGATATTTCAACTTCCTTTTCTATTTGGTATCATCAGGGGTGCTCTTTTGTTCCTGCTAGGTGGAAGATTTCTTAGGTTTCCCTTTGTTTTTGTTCTTACCACCAGTCTTTTGAGGTGAAGCTAATGAAACAGAATTCACTTCTTCAGTGATAGCAGGAGTGGATTATTTAGTGGTACTGGGACCATCCTATGTTGGTGATGTGGAAGAACCCTGTGGGTTTGACGAACCAACAGTTTTAGAAGAAGGCTAGGTGTGAAGGGATCCAATGATGCCATCGGCTTGGGGTCCCTTGGGTGATTTCGCGGGGTCATAATTGTTGCAAGGCCCATCAGGAAGAATATCAAACAATGTGGCAGATTGAGCATAGACTAAATCTAGAAAATGGGCACGAGCGATGGCTTCCTCAGTGACAGCGCCTCCCATGGAAACATCTCGTGCTATGGTAGGAATGAGAGACTTTGTAAACCATTCTGCTAGGAGTTGATCTGGAATAGGAGCCTTAATGAGATGTCGTCTCCTCCGGCACTCGTGTATATGATCTAAGATATGAGTGGCAGTATTTTGACAGAGCGAGGTTAAAAGCACTGTACTAGTTTCATACCGTATAGGTAGCTGGAAATGAGTCAAAATGTTCATAGCAAGAGAACCAAAATCAGGAAAAGAATGAGGTGGTAGTTCAACATACCACCTTGCAGCTGAACCAGTGAGAGTCCTTTGAAATAATCTAAGACGGATTGAGTTGTCCATCAAGGAGTTGGATGAGCATCACAAGTGGTATGTTATCACATGATTTTTACGATCCTCACCTGGCTTACCATCAAATTTTGGGATATCTAACGGAAGTTTCATCGGAATTGGTGCCCAATTAGTTCCGTGGTAAATGGGGTCGTTTGTCAAGCGAGATAGGTCAGGTAGATCCAAAGTAGCCAAAAAGGGTAGTTGTGGATTAGGCTACGAATACTGGTAGTATAGATAAGGCATGTAAGGACCTGTGGGACCTTGTATCGACTGACCATAGGGTGTTCCAGGAGGAAACTGGCCAAAGGGGTACGGGCCGCCCAGACCAAATGTAGGTGAGCCGCCACGGTAAGGTGGTCCATAACCATAATAAGGTGTCCCATTACCATAAGGTGTGGGACCACTCCACCCCCAGGAGGGGGTTGGCTACCTCCAAATTGTGGGGTTCTGCCACCACCGCCAGGGTAGGATGGGCCGCCACCGCCTCCACCGGGAGGGGGTGGTGGTTCGCTACCACCACCGGAATAGGACGGGCCTCCACTATCTCCACCGGGAGGGGGTGGTGGGCCACCTCCATCGCTGGAGGGGTAAGAGCCTCCTCTTCCACCTCCACCATAGTAGGGTGGTGGTCCACCACCACCGCCACCAGGATGAGAAGGTCCTCCACCACCACCACTTGGAGAGGGTGGTTATCCTCCGTCGCCGCCGAGATGAGATAGTCCTCCCCCACCACCATCGGGAGGGGTGGTGGTCCTCCACCACCTCCACCAGGGGGGGTGGGGCATGATGACCGAAAGTAGAGGTTCGCCTCCTCTAGAGTTATGTAGGGGCCCACCGCCTCAAATGGGAGGTGGGGGTGGACCAAACGGGGGTGGAGGGACTTGAGAGACTGTAAGTGGGGGTCCATGTTGTAAAACATTTTACTGTCCCCATAGAGTGTCAGGATTTCCAGGGTAGGGTACCCCATAGAGTGCATTTCCAGGATTAATTTGACCCGGCGTAGGGTTAAGATGACCTAGATACGCTTGAATCGATGGAGGTTGAATTATGTTGGATGGTCCCCCAACATGGGATTGTCCCAAAGTGGAAGGTCCAGGAGGTAAAGAATTTCCAGCGAAAGGCCCGATGGGAACTCTTGCTACAGTATTATGGGTAAGAGACGGGGGTTTCCCCCCAGCAACAACTTGGTGATCACTAAGTAAAGGTTGACCCAATACTGGTTGTTGATTATTCACCGTAGGATTACCACTACCTGTAAAGAAGGTAGGGGGTAAAGAGTATCCACCTCTCGAAGTTTGGGGTGGGGGAGGAGCAGGTGACGTAACTGCGGTAGTTACGGGTGTGTTGGATTGTTGTCCTTCAACAGTTTGGGTTGTGAGAGGTACTGAACTGGTCTCCTGTCTAGGGGATGCATGTGCAGGAATGGATAGTTGACCAGTTTCAGTAGTGGTCACGTGTTGCATGGATGATTTCGGTGATTCAAAATATAAAGAGTGACCTGGGATTGGTCGGTAAGGAGGTAACATCGGGTATTCAACCCTTCGTTGGAGACTTGAGCTCCGACACCTCTTAGCCATAGAATGAAAGTGAGCCAATTGGATACGATATTAAGCTAAAGGATCGTCCGGAGTAGTCCCACTAGGTGGGGGTGCAATGACAAAATGGGCCACTAGGTGGCCTGTAGAAGATGTCCAATAAGTTGTTGAAGGACTAGAAGCTACTGTGGGGTCATCCTGGGGTTGATTTATCCATTCCAACGATCCAGGATCTCCCAGTGCAATGGGAGGTAAGTCTTGTGAAGTGGGGATTTGGACTTCTTCACCCTGCGGGGGATGAGAGGTCGGTGAATCTGGAGGAGTATGAGGAAACAAAAGTCCTCCAACATTCAAAGTGGGGTTTTCCACTTCATGTGACTCGACCCTAGCTTGTGGATCCATTCTTACCCTCGAAATTACCTCCTGGTTAAGGGGATATTCAGGTGGAAAACTCTATATCCTGCGAGGCCTTCACTAAGGAAAGTCATCCAGAGTGATTGAAACAAAAAGTTTCTCCTAAGGAAAGCTAAATGAATAAAAGCAGACCAGACAAACCCTACACAGACTAAGGCCAAAAGCAAACTTATGTTATAAGAGTGGATTCAACGGTCTAGAACCTCAGGATTGTCAAGGCTTCACAAATTACTATATACCGTAGGGTCCTGTTAGAAAAACAGGATCGCAGAGCAATAACAATATACAGAAATGCAAATATAATCACACATACACATTACAAGAGAGACACAGATATATCGTGGTTCACCCAACTTGGGCTACGTCCACACTGAATTTTCCAGTCCTTATTATTATTACCGTCCAGCAAGTTGAAGGGATACAACCTGCAGCACAACCACTACACTTCCTCTTCTCTGTTTCACAATCTCTCTCCTGATCTCAGAGATATTTACAATGCATAAAACCTAATACATCATCTACCCTAGCCGTATCACAATGTCTTTATTTTATAGGGGAAATACAATGGAAAAATACCACGGGATACCCAAAACCATGGGCCCGCAAAACAGCTGGCGAAAAAAGCCCCAAAAATTTCCTTCGGTGGCGTTGCCCCCGAACCCCCATTTCTCGGGGGCGCTGCCCCCGGACCCCCCAGCCAGGGGGGATGGTCCCCCCTGGAACCCCGTGGGGGGGCGATGCCCACCCACACCCCCCCGCTGGGGTGAGTGTACAGTCCACCTACATATCATATAAAATTGGGGTACAAACACAGCTGATAAAATATCATCTATGAGACTAGAAGATCTGGATCCACAACCAACAGGTCCAACATTAAAACACGACAAGGAGGATTGGCACCATACCCTTGCTTGAATACATCACATGAATAGAACCATCATTTATATAAACAGCACAACGCCATTTATATCATAGAACAAAGACATCATGTACAGAGTAAGTACATAAATAAAATAACGACATAGCTTATCTATAAAAGATAAAGACAATTTATATACACCGATGGGAGACCACTGGTTCTTGAGGGGCCCGTCTCAGCAATCAGAGGCTGAGCCTTAATCAATCAATCACCATGCATGCTGATAAATTTTCATAAAAACAGAACAAAGATGTATTAAATAGAGAACATAGTTACAATGCTTCTGTGTTCATTTTGCAGCTGGAAAAGATTTGCAAGACCAAAGATAAAAATACTAACTGACTAACTCGTGTCTGCTACGAGGACATCTATATATACAGCATTACAATTGGGGGAGCAAGTCGACCCTTTAGGGGTTGACTGCTCTAAAAACAGACAATCTTAAATGCCCAAAACGACTCTGTTTAATATCTCGTGACAACACATAAGCCAAGGGACAACTCTGCTTAACATTTCGTGACAACACGTAAGCCAAAGAACGGCCTCGTAATAGTTCATTACAGTGCATAGAGCAGCTTCCAGATTCCACGGCGTCGATACTTCCCGAGGTCATTGAAACGCTAATCTTCCATGACGTGGAAAGAGAAGGGTGTGTTGTGGAGTTGAGCGTACAGGAGAGGGAATCTTCTAGAACACCAGCTTACGCATCATAAGGGTCACGTCCCAAATAGAACCCATGTAATGATTTGTTTTCTAACGGCCTGAGAATATCTCAACCAACGAACTCGCAGGTTGAATGCAGGTCTGAATGGCGGGCTGAATGCAGCTGATCATTTGCAAAGTGAATACGCATCCGAGTGGAGGTTTGTTTGAGAGCCAGAACTTACAAAATGAAATATACTTGTCAAGCAAGCCAAGAAATATCAATTAAACATCAATAAATCACAAAATGACGATTTTAACAACAAATACACGTGATGTGTAAATATATGCATACCTGGTCTGTTTGACGGTCTGAATGGCAAGGAGAGTGACTTATTACATCAAAAATGGTGGAAGTAATGCCAATCAGAGTGTATTTGATATTCAAAAATGATGACAAAAACAGACACCAACACCAAGCAGAATGTTATAATCTAATGTGGTAGCAACCACTTCCACGTTAAGGGTTGCGGTCTTTCCCCCAAGCTTGACTGGTTGTTGAGGTGTGTGAGCTATCTAAAAGAAAACACCTAAATATTTAATTATCAACCGGGGTTTGTAATCTTAGAGTTGGGGCAAAGTATATGCTAAGGTAGAATAGTACCTAAGTTTCAGCTTGTCAGACCTTAAAAATATTTAATAAAGAAAAGATCGAAATATCTTTCAAACTGAAAAACCGAGTCAAACTTCAGAAACCATATAACACAAAATACAATACAACATTCAATAGTAAGGATTCTATGATCCTGAAAACATGAAGTGAAACTATTACTGTGTATAAACATATAAGGATAATTTTTTCTCTCGATAAGAATTATAGTAATGGAATATAAATGACCATATACTTAACAGAATTACCAGAAAAACAATTCATAAAATACAGAAACAAATCATCATCATACTTCATTCATAAACAGAACATGTTTGAAGTTGCAAAATGTTCATGCTACATATATGTGCTTACAATTGATCATGCATGAATCCCAAAACTGCCAACCTCTAGTCCCCTGCGTTCTCCTGAAAGGAAGAACTCTCTGCTCCTCTCTACTCTCGAGCCCTTAGCTGGGGCCTCCTCATTTACATATAAGTTTTTTACATTTTATAGATAAATTGAATTCTCAAAACAATTTTTTGAGATCCACAATTTCAGGATAGAATATTTCAAGAATAGTTACAAATTACACAATCGATCCTGAAGATAATCGTCAGCTGAAAATTCTGTAACTGAATCCAAGAAGAGGAATCAATATTTATGTATTTGTTTCTTTAATAAATTCCTCCTGCTGCCACATGTTCATTGACTACCTCTTCTACCAGCCCCATCTCCTTTTGTTGTAAGGGATTCTGCATAGAATATTGTTTAGATATCGGTTGATGACAAAGTCTATGTCCCTTTTCAACAAAGGAGGTTTGAGAATCATCAATTGTTTTAACTTCTTCATTCTCTTCTTGGATAACAACTGATGACTTGGGCTTATCTTGCATAACTCTTCCAAATCCCAGTTGGGTCTCATGTATTGGTGCAATCAAAATGGCATATGATGGAAGAGGTAACAACCCAATGCTATTAAAAACTTGGGTTGGTTTATTGTTGGGATTTGGTATCAGTTGTGCAGGTAATATTGTGAGTCTTGGAGGATTTTATTCTGGAAATGGTGAGGTTGATTTGGGATAGGGGGTAGTGAAGGAGGTACAAATCCAGGAAGAAGTTGCTGGATATTAGGTGGATAAGGATAGTTAGGAATAGGAGGAGGTGGTTGAGAATAAGTTGGTCTTTTCCATCCATGTGGCCATTACTGTTGTTGAGCATTCTGAGGAGGGTACTGTGGTGGCCGATTCTGCCAACCTAAAGTGTTCCATTGTTGAGGAGGTAGATAAGGATAGTAATAGGGTGGAATTTGTGATGGACCTTGATACGATGGTTGAGCTCTGGGTTGCCAAGGCCTCCTAGATGATCCACCAAAGTTTTCATTCTTACATACGGCTTGCAATCCAGGCAACGATGGACAATTGTCAGTGGGATGTCTTTCTGTACAAAGGTGACAAATTGGGACATTATTCCATGAACATCCTTGTTGTGGATGTTTAGTTCTACACCTAGGAAAAAAAACACTCGTTGCTTCCCACTCCTCATCTTGCCCTTTTTTAGCTAGTTGAGAACCTATTGATTCTAACATATTTGATTTAAAGTTTTCTAATAGGTTTTCCAACTCTACCCTTGTGACTCCACTGGAACCGGATGTGTTTTCTTTTAGGTTCCTAGCATAAAATTCTCAAGAGTGTCTTCCACTTTTCCCTCTGCTCCTAGAGTAATTCCTACAACCATGTTCTTCATTCTCCATGAAGATTTGACTGCCAAAGAGAGAATACCTAGGTGGTTCCTTTCTTGATGAATATGGGGTGTCCCAGTGTTCTGAATTTTATCCTCTTGAGATTCCTCTTGTCTAGGTTCAGTCTCTGTATGAGTTTGAGGTTCTTTTTAGTGAAATTTTCCCTATAAATAGAATTTTCTGATGTCCCTATGGTTTCCCCTAATTGATCTCCAGAAAGGACTTCCTTAGCTTTCCTAATGGAACTATCCCCTTTGGGTGTCTTCCAATACCTTTATGCTAAGTTAGTAGTTGGGGTGGCATGCTCCCCGTATAGGTTAGTAGGAATTTTGGTAGGGATTTTTAGCTTTAATAAATCTATCTTGTGAGTCTAAAATAAAATTATAACTAAAATTATAACTAAAATAAATTCTAACTGCAAAATTACTGTTGCTGGGTTTTGGAGATGCCTGTTATAACATATGCGCAGGTTCTTACCTCTCGTCTTATCACTCACCCACCACCATCCTATCAAAAAGAGAGAAATTCTATCCCGAAGAGAAGATTCTACATATTTGCATCTGAATTCTACCTATCTATCTACAACTCCCCGACAATGGCGCCAAAATGTTGAGGTGTATTTACTGTCTGAAAGAACCACCTAATATTTAATTATCAACTAGAGTTGGTAATCTTAGAGTTGAGGAAAAGTATATGCTAAGGTAGAATGGTATCTAAATTTCAGCTTGTTAGACCTTAGAAGTGTTTAATAAAGAAAAGATCGAAAGATCTTTCAAAATGAAAAACCGAGTCAAACTTAAGAAAGACAACAAATAAACTAACTAAACCTATCTAAACTACCATATCAAAATAGTATCAAACTATACTACTCTATTTTATGATTAAACAATAGAGAAGATAAATACTGATTAAAACATACTACTTTTTGCAAGAATGGAAACTACTTGATCAATTCTCTGATTCTAATCTAGGAATTAGAAGAAATTAAAGACCTACCTATGAAATGACTTAATTACGCAAACATAAAACTATGTTAAAGCAAATTATAAACTATTTAATGAATTCAACAATTATTCAAGACTACACTAAAGCATCTAATTCCATTCTCCTTGGGGGTTCTGAGGAAGTGTATCAAATGTAATGGGGATAGAGGTGAATGTATCAAAGTGGCTTTCAAATGTAACAAGAAAACAAAATGGAGCTAAATCCAATTTAACTTCTACAAATAAGTGCAAGCTAAAGATTACCCAATTACAATCAACTTTAAACATGATGACCTATTTTCTTGAAAATGATAAATTCTAGAAGCAAGTAGAAAACTTGATAAAGATATTATTTTTAGAAGTAAGTAGAAAACTTGATAAAGATGTTTTACTTCTAAACCAAACCCTATTCTCTAAATATATTCATTATTAGTATGAGAAGAATAATTGAAGACTGAAATAATTTGGAGAATGAAATTACTAAACCTATCCTAATACTGATCTTAACAACATACAATAAACTGTACTAAAAATGAAACTGATAAATTCTGTAACAGTAAAGCATTAATGAATCAAACATAAGAGAAATATAACTTGTAAAACAACTAAAGCAAGGTTTAAGGAAAGAGAGAATGAAAACTAAGGATGATGAAAAAACTTGATTAAAACTCTATACCAGGTCTTAATGACTCCTAAAAATGCTAAAAGAGATTACAATTTGAAAAACCTAAGAAACTAGATTCTAATTAAGCAAAACAATGTAGGAAGTTTTGAGGTCTAAACGCCTATCTGGATGACTGTCTCAATGAGAGTCCGAATGACGGTCCGGATGGAAGAAAACGATTTTAAATAAAGGAAGGAGAAGATTGGATGATCTTAAATACCAGCTGGCTAATGCATATGATCCTACAGTGCAGGGGAAGCAATAAATAATCTAGTTAAGAGCTAGAAATGGGAAAAATCCATCTATGTTAATCATAATTTAGGAAACTAGCTATTTCTATTTTATCCTAAAATGAGATTGAGGTGTAACTTAAGCTAATATTCTACTACAGGAAGGAAACTATTAAACTGAAATCCAACTATGAGTGAACTTAGAAGGTTAATCTAACTAAATTCTAAACAAACTAAACGATCCAAACTGCTAAAGCAACTAAGCAAACTAAGTGAGCTAAACTATTTTAAGCAAGCTGAATGAATTAAACTATGTAAACGAAGTAAATGAACTAAACATGACCGGTCACTAATTTCATCCTGGAATTATTATTAACATGAACAGCAAAAAAAAAAGATATACATCACATGAATAGAAACATCATTTATATAAACATCACAATGTCATTTATATCACAGAACAAAGAAATCATGTACATAGTACATAAATAAAATAACGACATAGCTTATTTGCAAAAGACAAGACAATTTATATACACCGATGGGAGACCACTGGCTATTGAGGGACCCATCTCAGCAATCAGAGGCTGAGCCTTAATCAATCAATCACCATGCATGTTAATTAATTTTCATAAAACCAGAACAAAGATGTATTAAATAGAGAACATAGTTACAATGATTCTGTATTCGTTTTGAAGCTGGAAAAAGATACGTAAGACCAAAGATAAAAGACCGCCTGACTACTGACTAAATCGTCTTTGCTACGAGGACGTCTATACATACAACGTTACAATTGGGGGAGAAAGTCGACGCTTTAGTGGTTGACTGCTCTAATAACAAACAATCTTAAATTCCCAAAACTGCTCTGTTTAATATCTCGTGACAACACATAAGCCAAGGGATGGCTCTGCTTAGAATTTCGTGACAGCACGTAAGCCAAAGAACGGCCTCGTAATAGTTCATTACAGCACACAGAGCATCTTCCAGATTCCACGGCGTCTATCCTTCCTGAGGTCGTTGAAACGCTAATCTTCCTTGACGTGGGAAGAGAAGGGTGTGTTGTGGAGTTGAGTGTACAGGAGAGGGAATCTTCCAGAACACCAGCTACGCATCCTAAGGCCCACGTCCCAAACAGAACCCATGTAATGGTTTGTTTTCTAATGGCCCGATAATATCTCAACCAATGAACTCGCGGGTTGAATGCAAGTCTGAATGGCGGGCTGAATGCAACTGATCATTTGCAAAGTGAATACGCATCTGAGTGGAGGTCTGTTTGAGATCCATAGCTTGCAAAATGAAATATACTTGTCAAGCAAGCCAAGAAATATCAATTAAACATCAATAAATCACAAAATGACGATTTTAACCAAAAATACACGTGATGTGTAAATATATGCATACCTGGTTTGTTTAACGGTCTGAATGGCAAGGAGAGTGACTTATTACATAAAAAATGGTGGAAGTAATGCCAATCAGAGTGTATTTGATATTAAAAAATGATGACAAAAACGGACACCAACACCAAGCAGAATGTTATAAACTAACGGGGCAGCGACCACTTCCATGTTAAGGGTTGCGGTCTTGCCCCGCAGCTTGACTAGTTGTTGAGGTGTGTAAGCTATCTAAAAGAAAACACCTAGATATTTAATTATCGAACGGGGTTGGTAATCTTAGAGTTGAGGCAAAGTTTATGCTAAGGTAGAATGTTGAAAAAGATACGTAAGACCAAAGATAAAAGACCGCCTGACTACTGACTAACTCGTCTTTGCTACGAGGACGTCTATACATACAACGTTACAATTGGGGGAGAAAGTCGACCCTTTAGTGGTTGACTGCTCTAATAACAAACAATCTTAAATTCCCAAAACGGCTCTGTTTAATATCTCGTGACAACACATAAGCCAAGGGATGGCTCTGCTTAGCATTTCGTGACAGCACGTAAGCCAAAGAACGGCCTCGTAATAGTTCATTACAGCACACAGAGCATCTTCCAGATTCCACGACGTCTATCCTTCCTGAGGTCGTTGAAACGCTAATCTTCCTTGACGTGGGAAGAGAAGGGTGTGTTGTGGAGTTGAGCGTACAGGAGAGGGAATCTTCCAAAACACCAGCTACGCATCCTAAGGCCCACGTCCCAAACAGAACCCATGTAATGGTTTGTTTTCTAATGGCCCGATAATATCTCAACCAATGAACTCGCGGGTTGAATGCAAGTCTGAATGGCGGGCTGAATGCAGCTGATCATTTGCAAAGTGAATACGCATCTGAGTGGAGGTATGTTTGAGATCCATAGCTTGCAAAATGAAATATACTTGTCAAGCAAGCCAAGAAATATCAATTAAACATCAATAAATCACAAAATGACGATTTTAACCAAAAATACACGTGATGTGTAAATATATGCATACCTGGTTTGTTTAACGGTCTGAATGGCAAGGAGAGTGACTTATTACATAAAAAATGGTGGAAGTAATGCCAATCAGAGTGTATTTGATATTAAAAAATGATGACAAAAACGGACACCAACACCAAGCAGAATGTTATAAACTAACGGGGCAGCGACCGCTTCCATGTTAAGGGTTGCGGTCTTGCCCCGCAGCTTGACTAGTTGTTGAGGTGTGTAAGCTATCTAAAAGAAAACACCTAGATATTTAATTATCGAACGGGGTTGGTAATCTTAGAGTTGAGGCAAAGTTTATGCTAAGGTAGAATGTTGAAAAAGATACGTAAGACCAAAGATAAAATACCGCCTGACTACTGACTAACTCGTCTTTGCTACGAGGACGTCTATACATACAACGTTACAATTGGGGGAGAAAGTCGACCCTTTAGTGGTTGACTGCTCTAATAACAAACAATCTTAAATTCCCAAAATGGCTCTGTTTAATATCTCGTGACAACACATAAGCCAAGGGATGGCTCTGCTTAGCATTTCGTGACAGCACGTAAGCCAAAGAACGGCCTCGTAATAGTTCATTACAGCACACAGAGCATCTTCCAGATTCCACGGCGTCTATCCTTCCTGAGGTCGTTGAAACGCTAATCTTCCTTGACGTGGGAAGAGAAGGGTGTGTTGTGGAGTTGAGCGTACAGGAGAGGGAATCTTCCAAAACACCAGCTACGCATCCTAAGGCCCACGTCCCAAACAGAACCCATGTAATGGTTTGTTTTCTAATGGCCCGATAATATCTCAACCAATGAACTCGCGGGTTGAATGCAAGTCTGAATGGCGGGCTGAATGCAGCTGATCATTTGCAAAGTGAATACGCATCTGAGTGGAGGTATGTTTGAGATCCATAGCTTGCAAAATGAAATATACTTGTCAAGCAAGCCAAGAAATATCAATTAAACATCAATAAATCACAAAATGACGATTTTAACCAAAAATACACGTGATGTGTAAATATATGCATACCTGGTTTGTTTAACGGTCTGAATGGCAAGGAGAGTGACTTATTACATAAAAAATGGTGGAAGTAATGCCAATCAGAGTTTATTTGATATTAAAAAATGATGACAAAAACGGACACCAACACCAAGCATAATGTTATAAACTAACGGGGCAACGACCACTTCCATGTTAAGGGTTGCGGTCTTGCCCCGCAGCTTGACTAGTTGTTGAGGTGTGTAAGCTATCTAAAAGAAAACATCTAAATATTTAATTATCGAACGGGGTTGGTAATCTTAGAGTTGAGGCAAAGTTTATGCTAAGGTAGAATAGCACCTAAGTTTCAGCTTGTCAGACCTTAAAAATATTTAATAAAGAAAAGATCGAAAGATCTTTCAAAATAAAAAACCGAATCAAACTTCAGAAAAACAATAAAAGAACTAATTAAACCTAATTAGTCAAATAGATCAGAATAGTATCAAGTCATACTACTCTACTCTATGATTAAATAAGAAAAGAACAAATACTGATTACAAAGCAAACTACTGACTATAAAAATGAAAACTACCTAATCAATTTCAGAGTCTAATTCTAGGAATTTCAAAACAATTGTAAATGAAATTAGAGACCTATCTATGAAATAACTTAATTCGATGATAAATTACATAAGCAGAAAACTATGTTACTTCAAAACAAAACTATAAACTATTTAATGAATTCAATAACTATTCAAGACTACACTAAAGCATCTAATTCTAATTCCATTCTCCTTGGTGTTGTATGTCAAAAGTAATAGGATCTGGAGTAAATGTATCGTAATGACTTTCAAATGTAACAGCAAAACAAAATGGAAGTAAATCTAATCTAATCTCTACGAAAAGATGTAAACTACAAAGAGACCAATTACAATTAGCTTTAAACATTATGGCCTATCTACTATCCATAAGCAAAATAACATAAAACTAATGAAATCTAGAAGCAAGTAGAAAACTTGATAAAGATATTTATTTCTGAATTTAATTTGGAAGCAAGTAGAAAACTTGATAAAGATACTTATGTAAAAGCAAGTAGAAAACTTGATGAAGATATTTATTTCTGAATCCAAATTCTATTTCATGAACATCTTCATTAGCTGGATGAATGGAAAACCGATCCTATACTTAACAAAAAAACTATCGAAATTCAGATAATTTGGAGAATGAAATTATTAACTCTAGTTTGAAAAAAAACCTTTAAAACATGTAGTAAACTATGCTATGAATAAGACTGATAAACCTGAAAGCATCAACATATTAGCAAATCAAATATGAAAGACATAATTTAAAAGACAGTTAAGGCAAAACTAAGAATGATAACAAAACTTTAATTAAAACTTTAGAGAATGTAAAGTAGGGTCCTAATTATGGTTAAGAATGCTAATTAAGAGCAATAAAGATTACAATTAAGAAAAACTAAGAAACCGAATTCAAACGAGCATAAAAACATTGCAGAAAGAATGAAAGTCTAAATGACGATCCAGATGACTGTCCGAATGACAGTTCAGATGAGGAAAAACGAATTAAACTAAGGAAAGGGGTAGTTTTGATGATCTTAATTGTCAGCTGGCGAATGCAGATGAACCTACAATGCAAAGAAGTCAGTGAGAAGACTTGTTGAGAAGCTACGATAATAGGAAGCAACTACTCTAATTATTATCTAAAGAAGATGAACTATTCCTATTATATGCTAAAGCAAGATTGAGATGAGAGATAGAATTAACCTACAGCTATAGAACAAAAGCTAATGGGACTAATTCTAACTATTAACAGAACTTGAAATAGAAACTAATTAAGTTCTATTTAATTGCAGGAAACTAGAAAACAAACTATCTAATTACAAAAGACTGAAATTAAACTATGAATGCTATGCTTTGGTCAACCATGTATTAATTCTGTAAACACAAACTAAGTTAGCAACACAATACAAATTACAGAGAGGAAAGAAATGACATATACAAAAAACAAAATTAATTACATATACATGAAAATAAACTAGCTAATTGCAGAAAAGGAAATGTAGAAAAACATAAACGAAACCTCGGGTTGATGAGGGGCCCTTCCCAACAATCAGAGATGGAAACTAAATCACTTAGTTACTAACAGTAGAGTATCAACGAACTGAAACTTCCATTAACTAGTAAAAATTACATAATATTTATGCAAAAGTAACTGCTATCTTCTTTCTATTCTCTATGTTATCCTCTCCTATGATGATCATCGTTTCTCTATACAAAGCATCTATTTATAAGTTTACAGTGGGAGAGAAGGTTGACATATTCAACCTCTCTAAAACTAGAGGTCTTTAAGACTATCAACGACTGCCTAGTAATTCATGACAACGCAGAGGGCATCCGCCTACTTTCACGGTGTCGACCCTACCTGACACGAACAAATGCGTGTTCGTTTCCTTCAACCGTGCGTAGAGTGTATGTTGGTGAGCTGAACGGACAGAGGAGAGGGCTGCTGGAGCATTGACGTGGGAAAATAATTGTGTTGGAAAACTAAGCGTGGGTGGACTGGACTTCTCTAGAACATCAGCTTGAGCAGGTATACGTGATATCAGGCTGAACGAACAGGAAAGTCGGTGCACTGGAGTGTTGACATGTGCTGTCGAGCTTAGGAGGCAAGGAGGCGAATCTTCTAGAACCAAAGCTTATCAACCATAACCCCTGCATCGCTAACAGAACCCACGTGTCTGTTTTTGTCTTTAATGGCCAGAAATATGCCAACCATTGATTCCGCGGGTTGAACGCAAGGCTGAATGGCAGGCTGGACGTGATTGAACATTAGTAACATAAACACGCAGTTTGAATGGAAGATTGTTTGAAAAACCACAGCTTGTAGATCAAAACTAAATGCCATGCATGTCTAGAAATGTCACTTTAAACATTAATAAATCATAATATAGCGAGATTTGACCAAAACTCATATGATAAATGAATATATGCATACCTGGTCTGTTTGATGGTTTGAATGGTGGAAAGAATAACTTATAATAGCAAAAATAATGAGAATAATGCCATTCAGAGTAGATTTGATGATAAAAAATGGTTGCAAAATGGACACCAACACTGGTAAAGCTTGTAACAGCCCATGAGGTTGAAAGCAACATCTGTCGAAGACTCTCAAAGTGGTAGGAGAATGGTTCAACTCGGGAGAGCCAATGGCTCTCCAACATGCGATTGACATGATTGACATAGAGGCTCCTTCGTCCAAAACGGTATGATGGATTATCTTTCTAGCAATGTTTGTGGTAACTTGGAATGCCAACTAGTCGAAGAGCCTCGGTTTGAAGTATTCCAACCAGAACATGATAGTATTTGATGAATTCGGGTCAATTGCACCAATGGTAGCGATGAGAGTCTTGCGTTGATTAGGACAGTTTTGCAAAACTTCAAGCGTCGACATAGCACAAGGAGCTTGTCCTAGGTCCTCTACAATGTTGTAGTTTTGAGCAGCCCGAGCATTGGGATTGAAAACCGATTTTCTAATCGTGCTCTTGGGTGGACGCAATATTGACTCGAAAGAAGGATTCTCTATGGTGAGAGGAGCAGCCGGTACGGTGACGTCAGGCATCGAAGTGGAAGCTTTTTCAGCATTACCTCCAACAGGTTCCTTTGTAGGAACATAGTCATACGAATGAGAACGGGTGTTCAAGTTGATGGTATCGCTACACATCATGAGAACATGTGCGGTGGTGGATGCTTATCCTTGGGAAGAAGAAGTGTGAGTGATCGACTGCTGATTTTAAGGGGGGAAGGGATCATTGAGGATTGCGGGTGTGGGTTTTCCCTTGAGAAAATTTTGAACTTCGTCTCTATGGGGGCACTCTTTAGAAAAGTGATCATCACCACACAGTAGGCAAGGATATTTCAACTTCCTTTTCTATTTGGTATCATCAGGGGTGCTCTTTTGTTCCTGCTAGGTGGAAGATTTCTTAGGTTTCCCTTTGTTTTTGTTCTTACCACCAGTCTTTTGAGGTGAAGCTAATGAAACAGAATTCACTTCTTCAGTGATAGCAGGAGTGGATTATTTAGTGGTACTGGGACCAGCCTATGTTGGTGATGTGGAAGAACCCTGTGGGTTTGACGAACCAACAGTTTTAGAAGAAGGCTAGGTGTGAAGGGATCCAATGATGCCATCGGCTTGGGGTCCCTTGGGTGGTTTCGCGGGGTCATAATTGTTGCAAGGCCCATCAGGAAGAATATCAAACAATGTGGCAGATTGAGCATAGACTAAATCTAGCAAATGGGCACGAGCGATGGCTTCCTCAATGACAGCGCCTCCCATGGAAACATCTCGTGCTATGGTAGGAATGAGAGACTTTGTAAACCATTCTGCTAGGAGTTGATCTGGAATAGGAGCCTTAATGAGACGTCGTCTCCTCCGGCACTCGTGTATATGATCTAAGATATGAGTAGCAGTATTTTGACAGAGCGAGGTTAAAAGCACTGTACTAGTTTCATACCGTATAGGTAGCTGGAAATGAGTCAAAACGTTCATAGCAAGAGAACCAAAATCAGGAAAAGAATGAGGTGGTAGTTCAATATACCACCTTGCAACCGAACCAGTGAGAGTCCTTTGAAATAATCTAAGACGGATTGAGTTGTCCATCAAGGAGTTGGATGAGCATCACAAGTGGTATGTTATCACATGATTTTTACGATCCTCACCCGGCTTACCATCAAATTTTGGGATATCTAACGGAAGTTTCATCGGAATTGGTGCCCAAATAGTTCCGTGGTAAATGGGGTCGTTTGTCAAGCGAGACAGGTCAGGTAGATCCAAAGTAGCCAAAAAGGGTAGTTGTGGATTAGGCTAAGAATACTGGTAGTACAAATAAGGCATGTAAGGACCTGTGGGCCCTTGTATCGACTGACCATAGGGTGTTCCAGGAGGAAACTGGCCAAAGGGGTACGGGCCGCCCAGACCAAATGTAGGTGAGCCGCCACGGTAAGGTGGTCCATAACCATAATAAGGTGGCCCATTACCATAAGGTGTGGGACCACTCCACCCCCAGGAGGGGGTTGGATACCTCCAAATTGTGGGGTTCTGCCACCACCGCCAGGGTGGGCCGCCACCGCCTCCACCGGGAGGGGGTGGTGGTCCGCTACCACCACCGGAATAGGACGGGCCTCCACTATCTCCACCGGGAGGGGGTGGTGGGCCACCTCCACCGCTGGAGGGGTAAGAGCCTCCTCTGCCACCTCCACCATAGTAGGGTGGTGGTCCACCACCACCGCCACCAGGATGAGAAGGTCCTCCACCACCACCACTTGGAGAGGGTGGTTCTCCTCCGTCGCCGCCGAGATGAGATAGTCCTCCCCCACCACCACCGGGATGGGTGGTGGTCCTCCACCACCTCCACCAGGGGGGGTGGGGCATGATGACCGAAAGTAGAGGTTCGCCTCCTCTAGAGTTATGTAGGGGCCCACCGCCTCCAATGGGAGGTGGGGGTGGACCAAACGGGGGTGGAGGGACTTGAGAGACTGTAAGTGGGGGTCCATGTTGTAAAACATTTTACTGTCCCCATAGAGTGTCAGGATTTCCAGGGTAGGGTACCCCATAGAGTGCATTTCCAGGATTAATTTGACCCGGCGTAGGGTTAAGATGACCTAGATACGCTTGAATCGATGGAGGTTGAATTATGTTGGATGGTCCCCCAACATGGGATTGTCCCAAAGTGGAAGGTCCAGGAGGTAAGGAATTTCCAGCGAAAGGCCCGATGGGAACTCTTGCTACAGTATTATGGGTAAGAGACGGGGGTTTCCCCCCAGCAACAACTTGGTGATCACTAAGTAAAGGTTGACCCAATACTAGTTGTTGATTATTCACCGTAGGATTACCACTACCTGTAAAGAAGGTAGGGGGTAAAGAGTATCCACCTCTCGAAGTTTGGGGTGGGGGAGGAGCAGGTGACGTAACTGCGGTAGTTACGGGTGTGTTGGATTGTTGTCCTTCAACAAGTTGGGTTGTGAGAGGTGCTGAACTGGTCTCCTGTCTAGGGGATGCATGTGCAGGAATGGATAGTTGACCAGTTTCAGTAGTGGTCACGTGTTGCATGGATGATTTCGGTGATTCAAAATATAAAGAGTGACCTAGGATTGGTCGGTAAGGAGGTAACATCGGGTATTCAACCCTTCATTGGAGACTTGTGCTCTGACACCTCTTAGCCATAGAATGAAAGTGAGCCAATTGGATACGATATTAAGCTAAAGGATCGTCCGGAGTAGTCCCACTAGGTGGGGGTGCAATGACAAAATGGGCCACTAGGTGGCCTGTAGAAGATGTCCAATAAGTTGTTGAAGGACCAGCAGCTACTGTGGGGTCATCCTGGGGTTGATTTATCCATTCCAACGATCCAGGATCTCCCAGTGCAATGGGAGGTAAGTCTTGTGAAGTGGGGATTTGGACTTCTTTACCCTGCGGGGGATGAGAGGTCGGTGAATCTGGAGGAGTATGAGGAAACAAAAGTCCTCCAACATTCAAAGTGGGGTTTTCCACTTCATGTGACTCGACCCTAGCTTGTGGATCCATTCTTACCCTCGAAATTACCTCCCGGTTAAGGGGATATTCGGGTGGAAAATTCTGTATCCTGCGAGGCCTTCACTAAGGAAAGTCATCCAGAGTGATTGAAACAAAAATTTTCTCCTAAGGCAAGCTAAATGAATAAAAGCAGACCAGACAAACCCTACACAGACTAAGGCCAAAAGCAAACTTATGTTATAAGAGTGGATTCAACGGTCTAGAACCTCAGGATTGTCAAGGCTTCACAAATAACTATATACTGTAGGGTCCTGTTAGAAAAACAGGATCGCAGAGCAATAACAATAAACAGAAATGCAAATATAATCACACATACACATTACAAGAGAGACACAGATATATCGTAGTTCACCCAACTTGGGCTATGTCCACACTGAATTTTCCAATCCTTATTATTATTACCGTCTAGCAAGGTGAAGGGATACAACCTGCAGCACAACCACTACACTTCCTCTTCTCTGTTTCACAATCTCTCTCCTGATCTCAGAGATCTTTACAATGCATAAAACCTAATACATCATCTACCCTAGCCATATTACAATGTCTTTATTTTATAGGGGAAATACAATGGGAAAATACCACGGGATACCCAAAACCATGGGCCCGCAAAACAGCTGGCGAAAACAGCCCCAAAAATTTCCTTCGGTGGCGTTGCCCCCGAACCCCCATTTCTCGGGGGCGCTGCCCCCGAACCCCTGCCAGGGGATCGCTGGCCCCCGGACCCCCCAGCCAGGGGGGATGGTCCCCCCTGGAACCCCATGGGGGGGCGATTCCCACCCACACCCCCCCGCTGGGGTGAGTGTACAGTCCACCTACATATCATATAAAACTGGGGTACAAACACAGCTGATACAATATCATCTATGAGACTAGAATATCTGGCTCCACAACCAACAGGTCCAACATTAAAACACGACAAGGAGGATTGGCACCATACCCTTGCTTGAATACATCACATGAATAGAACCATCATATATATAAACAACACAACGCCATTTATATCATAGAACAAAGACATCATGTACAGAGTAAGTACATAAATAAAATAACGACATAGCTTATCTATAAAAGATAAAGACAATTTATATACACCGATGGGAGACCACTGGTTCTTGAGGGGCCCGTCTCAGCAATCAGAGGCTGAGCCTTAATCAATCAATCACCATGCATGCTGATAAATTTTCATAAAAACAGAACAAAGATGTATTAAATAGAGAACATAGTTACAATGCTTCTGTGTTCATTTTGCAGCTGGAAAAGATTTGCAAGACCAAAGATAAAAATACTAACTGACTAACTCGTCTCTGCTACGAGGACATCTATATATACAGCATTACAATTGGGGGAGCAAGTCGACCCTTTAGGGGTTGACTGCTCTAAAAACATACAATCTTAAATGCCCAAAACGACTCTGTTTAATATCTCGTGACAACACATAAGCCAAGGGACGGCTCTGCTGAACATTTCATGACAACACGTAAGCCAAAGAACGGCCTCGTAATAGTTCATTACAGTGCATAGAGTATCTTCCAAATTCCACGGTGTCGATACTTCCCGAGGTCGTTGAAACGCTAATCTTCCATGACGTGGAAAGAGAAGGGTGTGTTGTGGAGTTGAGCGTACAGGAGAGGGAATCTTCTAGAACACCAGCTTACGCATCATAAGGGTCACATCCCAAATAGAACCCATGTAATGATTTGTTTTCTAACGGCCTAAGAATATCTCAACCAACGAACTCGCAGGTTGAATGCAGGTCTGAATGGCGGGCTGAATGCAGCTGATCATTTGCAAAGTGAATATGCATCTGAGTGGAGGTTCGTTTGAGAGCCAGAACTTACAAAATGAAATATACTTGTCAAGCAAGCCAAGAAATATCAATTAAACATCAATAAATCACAAAATGACGATTTTAACAACAAATACACGTGATGTGTAAATATATGCATACCTGGTCTGTTTGACGGTCTGAATGGCAAGGAGAGTGACTTATTACATCAAAAATGGTGGAAGTAATGCCAATCAGAGTGTATTTGATATTCAAAAATGATGACAAAAACAGACACCAACACCAAGCAGAATGTTATAATCTAATGTGGTAGCAACCACTTCCACGTTAAGGGTTGCGGTCTTTCCCCCCAGCTCGACTGGTTGTTGAGGTGTGTGAGCTATCTAAAAGAAAACACCTAAATATTTAATTATCAACCGGGGTTGGTAATCTTAGAGTTGGGGAAAAGTATATGCTAAGTTAGAATAGTACCTAAGTTTCAGCTTGTCAGACCTTAAAAATATTTAGTAAAGAAAAGATCGAAATATCTTTCAAACTGAAAAACCGAGTCAAACTTCAGAAAAATGATAAAAGAACTAATTAAACCTAATTAAGCAAATAGATCAGAATAGTATCAAGTCATACTACTCTACTCTATGATTAAATAAGAAAAGAACAAATACTGATTACAAAGCAAACTACTGACTATAAAAATGAAAACTACCTAATCAATTTCAGAGTCTAATTCTAGGAATTTCAAAACAATTGTAAATGAAATTAGAGACCTATCTATGAAATAACTTAATTCGATAATAAATTACATAAGTAGAAAACTTGTTACTTCAAAACAAAACTATAAACTATTTAATGAATTCAATAACTATTCAAGACTACACTAAAGCATCTAATTCTAATTCCATTCTCCTCGATGTTGTATGTCAAAAATAATAGGAACTGGAGTAAATGTATCGTAATGACTTTCAAATGTAATAGTAAAACAAAATGGAAGTAAATCTAATCTAATCTCTGCGAAAAGATGTAAACTACAAAGAGACCAATTACAATTAACTTTAAACTTTATGAACTATGTACTATCCATAAGCAAAATAACATAAAACTAATGAAATCTAGAAGCAAGTAGAAAACTTGATAAAGATATTTATTTCTGAATTTAATTTGGAAGCAAGTAGAAAACTTGATGAAGATATTTATTTCTAAATCCAAATTCTATTTCATGAACATCTTCATTAGTTGGATGAATGGAAAACTGATCCTATACTTAACAAAGAAACTATCAAAATTCAGATAATTTGGAGAATGAAATTATTAACTCTAGTTTGAAAATAAACCTTAAAAAAAGGTAGTAAACTATGCTATGAATAAGACTGATAAACCTGAAAGCAACAACATATTAGCAAATCAAATATGAAAGACAGTTTAAAAGACAGTTAAGGAAAAACTAAGAATGATAACAAAACTTTAATTAAAACTTTATAGAATGTAAAGCAGAGTCCTAATTATGGTTAAGAATGCTAATTAAGAGTAGGAAAGATTACAATTAAGAAAAAATAAGAAACCGAATTCAAACGAGCATAAAAATAGTGCAGAAAGTATGAATGACGATCCGGATGATTGTTCGAATGACAGTTCGGATGGGGAAAAAAGAATTAAACTAAGGAAAGGGGTAGTTTTGATGATCTTATTCGTCAGCTGGCAAATGCAGATGAATCTACAATGCAAAGAAGTTAGTGAGAAGGCTTGTTGAGAAGCTACGATAATAGGAAGCAACATATTATAATTATTATCTAAAGAAGATGAACTATTCCTATTATATGCTCAAGCAAGATTGAGATGAGAGATAGAATTAACCTACAGCTACAAAACATAAGCTAATGGGATTAATTCTAGCTATTAACAGAACTTGAAATAGAAACTAATTAATTTCTATTTAATTGCAGAAAACTAGAAAACAAACTATCTAATTACAAAAGACTAAAATTAAACTATGAATGCTAAGCTTTGGTCGACCATGTATTAATTCTGTAAACACAAACTAAGTTAGCAGCACAATACAAATTACAGAGAGGAAAGAAATGACATATACAGAAAATGAAATTAATTACACATACAAGAAAATAAACTAGCTAATTGCAGAAAAGAAAATGCAGAAAAACATAAATGAAACCTCGGGTTGATGAGGGGCCCTTCCCAACAATCAGAGATGGAAACTAAATCACTTAGTTACTAACAACAGAGCATCAACAAACTGAAACTTCCATTAGCTGGTGAAAATTACACAATATTTATGCAAAAGTAACTGCTATCTTTTGTCTATTCTCTATGCTATCTTCTCCTCTAATGATCATCGTTTCTCTATACAAAGCATCTATTTATAAGTTTACAGTGGGAGAGAAGGTTGACATAGTCGACCTCTCTAAAAATAGAGGTCTTTAAGTCTATCAACGACTGCCTGGTAATTCATGACAATGCAGAGGGCATCTGCTTGCTTTCACAGTGTCGACCCTGCTTGACGCGAACAGATGCGTGTTTGTTTCCTTCAACCGTGGGCAGAGTGTATGCTGGCAAGCTGAATGGATGAAAGAATGGGCTGCTGAAGCGTTGACGTGGGCAAAGAATTGTGTTGGCAGACTAAGCATGGGAGGACTGGAATTCTATAGAACATCGGCATGAGCAGGTATACATGATATCAGGTTGAATGAACAGGAAAGTCGGAGTGTTGACATGGAGAGGCCGTGTGCTGTTGAGCTCAGGTGGAAATGAGGCGAATCTTCTAGAACCAAAGCTCCTCAACCATAACCATCGCGTCGCTAACAGACCCCATGTGTCTGTTTTTGTCTTTAATGGCCAAAAATATGCCAACCATTGATTCCGTAGGCTGAATGATGGGCTGGACGCGATTGAACATTAGCAACATAAAAACATAGTCTGAATGGAAGATCGTTTGAAAAGCCGGAGTCTGTAGATCAAAACTAAATGCCATGCATGTATAGAAATGTCACTTTAAACATTAATAGATCATAATATAGCGAGATTTGACCAAAACTCATATGATAAATGAATATATGCATACCTGGTCTGTTTGATGGATTGAATGGTGGAAAGAATAACTTATTATAGCAAAAATAATGAGAATAATGCCATTCAGAGTAGATTTGATGATAAAAAATGGTGACAAAATGGACACCAACACTGGTAAAGCTTGTAACAGCCCGTGAGGTTGAAAGCAACGTCCATTGAAGGCTCTCAAAGTGGTAGGAGAATAGTTCAACTCGAGAGAGGCAATGGCTCTCCAACATGCGATCGACATGACTGACGTAAAGGCTTCTTCATCCAAAACGGTACGATGGATTATCTTCCCAGCAATGTTCGTGGCAACTTGGAATGCCAACTGGTGGGAGAGCCTCGGTTTGAAGTATTCCAACCAAAACATGATAGTATTCGATGAATCTGGGTCAACTGCACCGATGGCAGCGAGGAGAGTCTTGCACTGATTAGGACAGTTTTTCAAAACTTCAAGCATCGACATAGCACAAGGAGCTTGTGCTAGATCCTCTACAATGTTGTAGTTTTGAGCAGCCCAAGCATTGAGATTGAAAACCGATTTTCTAATCGTGCTCTTGGGTGGACACAATACTGACTCGAAAGAAGGCTTCTCTATGGTGAGAGGAGCAGTCGTTACAGTGGAATCAGGCATCGAAGTGGAAGCTCTTTTAGCATTACTTGCAACAGGTTCCTTTGCCGGAACATAGTAATATGAATGAGAACGGGTGTTCAAGTTGATGGTCTCGCTACGCATCATGAGAACATGTGTGGTGGTAGATGCTTATCCTTGGGAAGAAGAAGTGTGAGCAATTAATTGCTGATTTTGAGTAGGGAAGGGATCATTGAGAACTACGGGTGTGGGTTTTCCCTTGAGAAACTTTTGAACTTCGTCTCTATGGGGGAACTCTTTAGAAAAGTGATCATCACCACACAATAGGCAAGGATACTTCAACTTCCTTTTCTGTTTGGTATCATCAGGGGTGCTCTTTTATTCCTACTGGGTGGAATATTTCTTAGGTTTCCCTTTGTTTTTGTTCTTACCACCAGTCTTTTGAGGTGAAGCTGATGAAACAGAATTCACTTCTTTGGTGACAGTAGGAGTGGATTATTTAGTGGTGCCGTGACCAGCCTATGTTGGTGATGGGGAAGAACCCTGTGGGTTCGACGAACCAACAGTTTTAGAAGAAGGCTAGTTGTGAAGGGTTCCAATGATGCCATCGGCTTGGGGTCCCTTGGGTGGTTTTGCGGGGTCGTAACTGTTGTGGGGCACATCAGGAAGAATATCAAACAACGTGCCAGATTGAGCATAGACTAAGTCTAGCAAATGGGCACGAGCGATGGCTTGTTCCTCAGTGATAGGGCCTCCCATGGCAACATCTCGTGCTATGGTAGGAATGAGAGACTTCGTAAACCAGTATGCTAGGAGTTGATCTGGAATAGGAGCCTTAATGAGATGTCATCTCCTCCACCACTTATGTATATGATCTGAGATATGAGTGGCGGTATTTTGACGGAGCGAGGTTAAAATCACTGTACTAGTTTCATACAGTGTAGGAAACTGGAAATGAGTCAAAAAGTTCATAGCAAGAGAACCAAAATCAGGAAAAGAATAAGTTGGTAGTTCAATATACCACTTGGCAGTTGAACCAGTGAGAGTGCTTTGAAATAATCTAAGATGGATCGAGCTGTCCATCAAGGAGTTGGATGAGCACCACAAGTCGTATGTTATCACATGATTTTTAGGATCTTCATCAGACTTACCATCAAATATTGGGATATCTAATGGAAGTTTCACCGGAATGGGTGGCCAATTTTCATGGTAAATGGGGTCATTGGTCAAGTTAGACAGGTCAGGTAGATCCAAAAGTAGCCAAAAAGGGAAGCTGTGTATTAGGTTGCGAATACTGATAGTATAGATAAGGCGTGTAAGTATCTGTAGGACCTTGTATTGACTGACCATAGGGTGTTCCAGGAGGAAACTGGCCACAGGGGTACGGGCCGCCCGGACCAAATGTACGTGCGCCGCCATGGTAAGGTGGTCCATAACCATAATAAGGTGGCCCATTACCACAAGGTTGGGGCCTGCTTCCATCGCTGGGAAGGAGTGGGTCGCCTCCAAATGGTGGGGGTCTGCCACCACCGCTAGGGTAGGATGGGCCGCCATCGCCTCCGCCGGGAGGGGGTGGTGGTCTGCTACCACCACCGAAATAGGACGGGCCTCCACCATCTCCATCGGGAGGGGGTGGTGGGTCACCGCCGCTACCGGAGGGCTAAGAGCCTCCTCCGCCACCTCCACCATAGTAGGGCCGTGGTCCACCACCACCGCCACCAGGATGAGAAAGAGACCTTCCGATATACTACCGTGTACGTGAAACACCTTTTGATATATTCGAAGTACTAAAGGGACTTGGTGGGTACGTGAAAGAGCTCAATATACCGATAAGTACATGGAAGACTACAATATCCCTGATATACAGTGCTGGAAAATAACGACAGCTGGCACACTTAACGATGCTAGAACACGTCTTTGACTTACACACAAGTTACTAAAAATTTTACCCTAGTTCTACCGTTAATTTTATCTAGACGGTTAGGTGAATGCATGATGTGAGCACATAATCATAAACATAATGCAGGCCCTAACTACATGCAAAACGTATGCTTTTCTTTCAATGAACTCTATGTATGGGAAGGAGAATTTTTTTTTTCTTTCCAACAATTTTACCAAAGCAATGCAATGCAAGACAATCCCAAATCTACCAAAAAATGACTATGAAGTATTATTTTCCTTTTCGAGTGAAACATAAAAGACACAACACTACTAAACCAAATCAAAGCATGTTTTTCTTTTTCTTTTATCTTTTCAAAATGAAAATGATGCTAAGTGATGAGAATAGAGAGTTTCTAAGTAAAGTATGCAAGCTTTTCACTTTCACTATGATGGCTCAAAAGCACAAAAACCAAAAGATACAATGCAACTTTCCAAGCATGGAACTACTTTTGCAAAACTTGATGTCTATTCGAATTTTTCAAGAAAATGAGCAACTCATAATTCATGAAAAACACAAACAATGCAATTTTCTTTCAACTTTTCCAAAGATCTACAAATGAGACGTTCCAATGCATATACAATTCTTCAAATGAGCTTGAGAAATGATGGAAATAAAGTACTTTTGATCTTGCAATGGATGTATCAAAATAATAATTTGACAACAACAATGCTTTTAAACATGAATACTTGAAGCGAAAAGATCACTTGCAACACTCCAATAACTCCGAAAATATCAAAAACAAATGAGCACTCAAAGGACTGAAAGTACATACAAACACTCAAAATCAAACAGTAACAAGCAGCACTCACGCAAGCAAAACTCACAGAATGAATGCAAATGAGGTCTGGAAACCGATCTAATACAATGATTAGATTTGGGAAGGAGAGGAGGGAATGCAAGGGTGAGTGGATGCAAGTGGGGGAGACAAGAGTGTCCACCACTACCAAATCTCAGAATTGTCCAAGATGGAACCCAAAACAAATCCAAATAAAACCAAACAACTCAATCACATAAAGTAAAATGGGATCTCTGACCGAATCTTACAGTACAAAGGGAGTCTGCACACAAACCAAACACAAAACAAAAATGGAGAAAGGGTACCTGTATGGAAAACTTGGCAGATTGGTGCACTCCGTGCTTTTACACAGTGTGACGTCGCAGTTCACCAGTGCAGGAAGTGCGACGACGTCGCAGTAGACCAATGGAAGGGCTGTGACAACAGACTAACAGGAAAAGAATATAGATAAAAAATGACACAATGTCTCTCTGGGTACACTGACCAGGTGCGACAGGCGAGATCCAATTTTAGAACTGAGCCAAATCTCCAAGTAATGAGCAATGAAAAGGTTTGAAAATGAGAAGTAAAAACTCAGAGGAAGGTAATCAGACTCTTCAAAGTGAAGATCTGATGGTGAAACCATCTAAAGAAAGAAATGACAAATAGAATGGCTTGGCAAGAAATCAACTGAAAAATGACATTCAAATTGACAACTACAAAGCAATGTTCTTTTCCCCAGTATGGTTACCAGATTTGTTTGACAGAAAATCCACTCGAGCGGACGTGAGCTGGATCTCCCTAGCTCAATGTGAGTCTAGAACAAATAATACAGACTACAAACCACTTTACTAGATCTAGTTAAGGATCGGGTCACTAGATGTCTTACCTTAAACTTGATGTCATATCTCCTGGATGTTGCTCCATGCCTCACGACCATCATATCTCAATTGCAAGACCTGTCAAGACACATGGGACAAGACAAACAAGTAAAAAAGCATCTATACAGTAACATATCTAAGTAAACAGTTAAGCAGGTAAGCTACACAATATCATCAACACAACAATATTGGTGGAAAGCATTTATATTAATGTAAATAGGGAAAGTACATAGAAAAGAATGACTATAACCAGAGCTTAACGTAGTAGCCCTTCTCCATCCAAGCCAATTGCCATATCCTCCTAAGGAAGTGTGAGTCTCTGAATGTATGAGTTAGAGATCTCTCCAAGATGATTTCACTAGCATGTAGACACTATAGACTTCCTCCCTTTGGAGAGCAGTAGAGATTCACTTATATAGGGCTAAGTGGATAGGGTATGGATAGGGTAGGTTGAGATATGGTAGGAGAGAGATAGGGGATCCTTCCAAGAAGTTAGGAACCGAGTGCCAGCTCCCCCAAGAGGTCAGGGATAAGGATCCATGTCAGAAGGCTTCTAGAATGGGCTCGAAGGACCTATTTTTTTCCATTAACTGACTTCGTCGCACCATGCAGTAAAGAAAGATGCGACATCACAGGTTGCATGAGTGCAGCCCACGACGACCTCTCAAAACCTAGCATAAATGTAATGGTATCCCTTCCAGGTAAATGAATTAGCCAATGAAACTTCAGGGATGTATACACTGAATCTCTGGATGGTAGGATTTTAGGTGTAACAATCTCTTTACTAAGGATTCTTTTAAAATCTGAAGTTAGGCTTGGGAGGAAACCTTGTTCTAGGAAGCACATTTTGGAGATCTCTAGTCAAGCTCATAGCATCCTTTAATGTAGTTGGTTTGTGGGCTTTAACTAAACATTTTAAGGGTTCAACCAAACCTTCAATGAACAACAATACTAACCTTCCCATAGATACATCAACCACCTTGACTGATAATTTTTGAAATTCCATCATATAATCAGTGGGGGTTCCCACTTGCTTCAATTGGGCTAGTTCTTTGAAAGAAAATTATGGGTCCTTTTGCTCAAATCTCTCTAATACCCTGTCAACAAATTCTCCATAGGTAGTAACCTGATCATGTCCTAAGTTTTTCAGACCATGGAAGCACCATTCATTGGCATCTCCTTCTAGATGCAAAATAGCCATTTTCAAGGCATCCTCTTCCACCATTGGATTCAACTGAAAATACACATCTAGTTTTTGCACCTAAGTGTTAGCAGAACTTTGAGAGGAACCATCAAAAGTGGGAAGTGCTATTTTACCAATAGCACAATTTAATACTTTGTTCTGGAATAGAGCCCTATTATCTTCCTTATTTTTGAGTTTGTTTGAAACATAAAAGTATTGATCAAATGGTAGAATCCTTCTACAATCTTCATTCAATTTTTCCCATTTTTCCACCATTGCACTAAGATCAAATTGGGTGTTAGGTTCTTCTTTTGGCACAAGAAATTTAGGTGCAGTAGGCCTTGGTGTACTCTAAAATTCATTAGGTATATTATGGGGTCTTGTGCTTGAGAAAATATGCTCACCTATTGTCTTATTCTCTTCTGAATGTGAACTATTGCTGCCTCCTATTACTCCTTTTCTTCCAAGTTGGCGAGCCAACAATTCGAATATTTTCAGAAGATGCTTGGTCATGTCCTCAAAGAGGGGTTTTATGACTTTCCTATATTCCTCACCATCATCTGAAGTTCCCTTTTCATCCTTAGTCATAGTTTCAACAATATACTCTTCTTCTCCTACTTCTTCCTCTTCAACAACAACACCTTCAATTTCAGGTTCTAAGGGTGGCGGCTTATTTGTTTGAATCCTTGTATTCATGAATGGTTAACCACATTAGGTTCTAAGACCATGCTCTGATACCACTTGTAATGTCCCTTTTTTGAATTTTATTAAAATGGTGAATTTTTCAACTTTTTCCACAAGTTCGACCTTTGACTAGTCTTGGGTTCTTTCCTCCAAATGGCTTCAAATGCTTCGAAATTGTTACAGAAGGTGTATGAATGGTTTTAGTGAATAAATATGAGGTTCATGGATTATTTATAGTCATCAATAAGTTTTGCAACTCTCCTTTAAGTTATGTCCAAAGTAGGGAACATGAATAGCAATTTGGGGTTCGAATCCCCCTTAGTTAGGTGTGAAAGATGGCTCTCCAAATGCTATGGAACCCTCTCAAATTTCATGACAAAGGAAAGGTATTGTTATCACACCATAGTAGGAGGGCTACTATGCTTTCCTAGCAAATATCTGCATATTCCAGAGCTTCGATTATTCATACCATGGCTATGATGAGTTTATTATTCTGAGATCACTCATGATCAGAGCAGTATATTATTCAGACTTATGTTAGACCTTGTGTCAAGACTGAGCCTTGAGAGTTCAGATTTGATGACCAATGTGACCCTTTATTCCATACAGTTTCAGTTCAGCTCCCAGAGATGTATTGTAATAGTGTTTCAGATGGTTTATGATGATTATTTTTATGATGATGTTGTATTACCTTTGGATGTTTGATCATTGACTATGGATTATTATCTTGTTGTTTTATTCATGTTCATAGCTTCATCTTGGTATAGCATTCATGAAGTGGAAAACTTTGTAAAACTTGAAATGAACTATCTTAATGATGAATTATAAAATGAACATTTTAATTTCACATTTAGGTTGTCTGACAAAACTCACTGGTTCACTACCTTTATAAATATCTTCCTTGACATCATTTGTCTGCTAGCTTAGGCTCCACCATCACTTGACTCCATCCATCCATGAATTTCCTTATTTGGACTTAACCCTTGACTTTTCTTACTTGGCTTTCTGATATTGAGGACTTCCCTTTTTACTACCTTTGTGTTTGGACTGCATCCCTGTTTGTTTAGTGTCTCAGCTTTGATTTAGTGACAGAACCTGCCTTTGGTAAGTTGGATTGTAGGCCTAAATCATTCCTGTCGGTTGTCCCGATGTTTGGCACTTGCTCAAACTCCCCCTAGTTACTTGAGATGTTGTTGGCTAAAACTGAAAGCTCATGTACTACTTATGGAAACTTATGTAATTTCTCCCATGGAAACTAAAAAGGGAAAGAGCGATGAACTGCTAAAAAATACTCCTCGAAGAGTATAAGAAAGGTACAAAAAATCAATGGTTCTTAAATTCTATATCTAAACAATTGCTAACCTTATATATATGTATATAAAACATGCCCTGGATGCAAGCTGCAATTAGTTGTGCTTATCAACACACCTGAGATCTGAAGGGTTATCAATGCCAAAAAGGCCATGAAATGAAATTGAATGATCCTAATGAACTTGGATAAACTTGATGTAGACATGATGCCTAAGTTGAATAAGCACTCTCTAAACAACTTACCCATTTGTGAGGCACAACCATTCCCCGTGTTTATTTTGTCCAGCATAGAGTTTGTAGCTTCCCCCTTTATCCTAGTCCAAAGTGTCTTTTAGTTGATTTTAGACAAGTCACCCCCTTTTCCCAACCTTGTTCCTAGCCTTCATCCTTAGCTAGTAGTTAGACCATGTCCAATGGGTGAGTTTGTCATTTAAGCTATTGTGCAAGTAAATATACATAACAACAAAATGAATAAATATAATGCCACTAAATGATGTTATGATTTAAGTTAATCTATAAGTATGATTAGAGGAACATGTCTTAGTCTATTGAAATGATTTATCCTTGGTTATATATTGACCTAGTCAAACCTAGTTTGACTATGGTCATTTCTTGGGATTCGTGATGATGTGGGCCATGTATGCTTATGGATGATGATTGATGGTCACACATACTCTTGATGATGATACTATATGATGGACATATGGTTTAGATGATGATTGATGTAGTTTAGTAGGTTTTATTATTACTTTAGATCATCAGATTATGCATTGTCCATATATGGTGGACCCTATAGCTAGTCCATCTGGGCAACCCATGGTGTATGAGTACACATTCTTGGTAGGTTTGGGTCTTCTGGATCCAATGAGACACTTACCATTCAGTTCTAGGCACTTCTGACTGTGATAGATGCAGTTTTCCACTTGTTGACCAGAGTTGGGGCTGATTTCCCAGCCTGAGCAGCAAGGGCCTTGAGAGGCCAGTTCACCTAGGGATCTATATGAGGAGGGGGTGGTCCAACCACTTGATATTACCATTTAACCCCCCTTATGGAGAGCCTGGTGTGATCAGTTTGACAACGCAGGTGCCTTAGGTGGCAGTTTCAACACTTTCACAGTTACCAAGGCAATCCAAAAAAGGGATAAAAAGGTCACTGAGGAATTCGATTTGGGAAATTGAGGCAAGTTTTTGACACTTGGTTTTCATAGAGGTCGTCCAGGGTGAACCCCCTATCTCCCAGCTAGTTTTCATTAGTCAGGGGGGTCCACAGAGGCCATAGGAGGCCATTTACTGCATGTCTCTCACAGATTTTGAGGACAAATATGATCATTTGTATTTATTTTGGACATATTATATTATTTTATTGTGCCATGGGGATGAGCCAGCAAGGATTGATTCCTCCTCGCCCCACCATGAGCTCTATGTGTCATGTCCTAGTCATATGAGGTGGGCCCATGTACTTTTGCACCCTCTAATGGATGATGTCACCCTCCTTGAGTATCTTTTAGCTATGACATCATCACTATTTTGAGTGATCCATGTGTTAGGTTGTTATGTTGCATCTTATCCATTGATTATGTATTGAGATCTTTTAATCTCAACCACTCATTTCAAAAAGTGGTTTTGAGATCTAGGGTTTTGGTCTTTATTATCCTATATAAGGTGGAGACCCCCTCATTGTAAAATGTTCTAGAGAATTTGGTTCTTGGCTCTTGGAATAAAATTTCTATCTTTTGGAGTACATGCTTGGATCTTGGAGTGGATGTTGGTTGCTTTGATTATAAATGCTTTTGTCCATTGCATTGGAGGATCTCTTGTAGCTATCTTGCATATATTGCCATACTTTTTATAGGTGGAGAAAGCGTTTTTGGATAGGTGTGAATTGGTGGGGAGGCCTACCCTTCAAGCTTGGAGGAGGACGTTTTGGTTAAATAGGGAGTGGTTTTGTCTTTCTACCAACTATTCTTCGCTTATCTCTTTCTTGCTTGTATCTACCTTCAACATGTTAAACTGATTGATGCTTTGCTCCTTGGTTTTGACAGGTTAGAGGGACACACATGTGGCTTGGAGAAAATCGATTTGGCAAGAGGGATTCAAAATTCTTCATTTGATCTTTGGAAAAAATAATCCTCATATCAACTAGCATTCATATCTTCATCCAGGTATGCTCCAAAGCTATGGACTTCTTCTTCCTTGGCTTATCCATGAATTCTAGATCACAAAACCCTAATGGATTAAAATCCTCATTTTTCACTTTTTCTTACATCTACTTGGATCTAGCTTGGTTTTTGAAAAGATATTGAGAACCCACCTCTATAGTATCCACGGCGATTCGGATCTATAGTTTGGTGTGGATTGGGCTACATTTGACACACTTTTCAAAGCATTTAACCTTCCTTGGATAAAGTCACCCTCCATGGGTGGTTGAGTTAAGCTAGATCTAGTACATGGGTAGGTGAGATCCCACTTGATTCATGATCCTCATACTTGTTAACCTATCTGTAGTGCTTCACTTCATTGATTTTCACCTTGTGGGCCCCATTCCTCATTTTGAGGGTTGTGCCCCACTTGGGTTAATTTGGTGATGCATTTTCAATCTCACATCTATGGAGATCTAGCCATTAGATGCCCTTGATTTTCAAGATCCACATTAACAATTGCTTAAACTACCCGGATCTAAACTTTGGCGGCTTTTGGACTTGATTTGACACACTTTTCCATGCTTTTATCCCTCCTTGGAAAAAGTCACACTTCTTGGGGGTTTAAGTTGACCCACTTTGAGAAAATGGGTGTTTGAGATCCCACTTGTTTTGGAAAGAGCACACCTTGAAACCTACATCTAGTGTATCACTTTATGAAGTTCTTCCTTGGGGGTATCATTCCTCATTTTGGGGATTGTTGTCCACTTGGGTCACTTAGTGAAACATTAGATCTAGTAAGATCCAAACATCACACCCACTTGATCTTGAAGAGTCTCTTTGGTTTGCACCTTAGGTGTCCCGATCTACATTTTGATACCCTTTTGACTCCATTTTCCCATCCATTTCAAGGCACTAGTCCACCTAAGGAAAATCGCACTTGTTGGGATTTGTGTCAGTTGCTAGATCCCATATGTGGGTACCTCTAATTTCATCATAGATCCATAGATCTATCCTTTGCATACCCCTTGGTACCATTTGCATCCCTAACTTCACCTTGTGGGCCCCATTTGAACCATCTCCATATCCCAAGGTAGTGGGCCCCACTTGTCTATTTCATGGTGCTAGATCTTGTTATTTGATCTCATCTTGTGGCCTAAATCATTCAATGGTTGAAACATACGTCATCCCTTAAAGCCTCTTTCAACCATACTTAAACTTCTAGGTCCACCTAACCTTGCATTGGTTTCCGTAACTCATCTTTCACACTTCCCTAGAAACCATTGTTTGGGTCCAATTTCCATAGATTGGCTTAGGGTCTCCCCCTTGGTCTTAATTCATCTTGATCTAAAGCGAAGAGTGCCTTGGTTGTCGTGACTCCCAGCTTGCATTGGGAACCATGGCATCTCTTGGGTCACCTCTTTAGTTGTCCATCTCCTCTACTATCCCGGATGGGATACCTTTAGGGACAACTACAAGTTTTGTGATAACATTTTTGGCACCATTGTTGGGGAGGTAGAGGCTTGCCTTAGGTGTTTGCGATTATCCATGCATAACTCATATCTTATCGCATCCGGATTAATCTAGATGGTTATCATTTCAATCCTTAATTAAAAGCATATCCATCTGTTTGTTTCACTCTCTCCCTACACTTTAAACGACACACATCTTGGTAGAAGAGTTTAAAAGTCTATCTGACGACTCCTAATTGTGACTCCGCTGAGGAGTGAGCTCATAGTCATCCTTACAACACTCGAAGTAAATAAAATCCAAATCAACTCGAAGGAACCCCACTCACTTATCACAAAAGAGATCTAAAAAGCCCAATCATCTAACTTCTTTTGGAAACTTGTTAACTCAGATTCTCCAAACCATATCTTGGGATCTCCTTTGTCCAATTTGGTTCCTCCTTCATCTCCTAATCCTAATCCTAATCCTAACGTAGCTCCAGTTAATCCAATGGCTGGACTTAATCAATCTAATTATGGAAACAATAATCAAAACAACCCTCCTGTTGCTCGTGCTTTTGGAAACAAGGCTAGAGCCTCTCCTTTACAATTCTCCCAGGTCGTAGGTGCCCCCCATGATATGCCAAACAAATACTTTGAAAAGATCCCAAAGTTCAATGGGAAGTGTGTGACCTCCATTGAGGACCACATAGAAAATGTCTGGGCTCACGATGGAAGCTTATGGGGCTGATGAAGAAGATGTGTTTATGAGGGGTCTCTTTGCATCCTTGGAGGGTGATGCTCGCAAGTGGTTTGACCGTTTTCCTACATCGTCAATCAATGGATACAATGTATTCATCGATAAACTCAAGCATGAGTGGTCAGTCAAGTTAGATGGGTGTTTCCTTTTGAACCAACTTTTCGAAATATAGAAGAAAGAGAATGAGTCTATCCATGAGTTTAACCTTCGCTTCGATAAGATAGTGGCCAACCTTCCAATTACTATTAGGCCTCCTGACCAAGATATCTTAATTCATTACCTCAATGTGTATGAAGGCTACCTTGGATACCATTTGAAAGACAAAGACCCTAATGACTTGAAAGTGGCACAAGACAATGCTAGAAAGGCTGAAGCAAATGCTGCTTCCATGGGGAAGCAAAATTTCTTTGACCTAATCAACGCTTCTTCTTCTAGATCTAAGCCTAAGTTTAAGAAAGGGAAAGATCCTAGCAAAGATCCTAATGAAATGATGGAGAGCATGCATGAAATGATGAATAATTTAACCCTCATGACTAGGGATCTAGCTAAGAGTAAAGAGGCAAAAAGGTATAGGAAACCCTATGGCCCTAAGTCTTATTGGAATCAACAAAAGAAACCTAATGAAGGTAATAGAAGAAACCCTATGAGACAAACTTCACCTGAACCTCCTATCATAAACTGGTCAGAAGAGAAAAGGTTGGATGATCCTA
Organism: Larix kaempferi; assembly: GCA_027924585.1. NCBI lineage: Eukaryota > Viridiplantae > Streptophyta > Pinopsida > Pinales > Pinaceae > Larix > Larix kaempferi. The sequence goes on from BSBM01001229.1 coordinate 49,340,392, forward strand.
TGTATCCCACCCATGGTGATGATACTCCTAATTCTCCAAAGAACATTAAGTGGGTTGACAACTTAGAGTTTGACAAGGACTTTGGAAGAATCTTGATTAATCATGAAGAGTCCATAGAAGAACCCAGTCCTAGTCTTTCAATCTATGCTACTAAGCAAGCCAGTAGTAGTATTCAAGCTCCTCCTAGAACCTATCAACGAATAAAGGATGGCCAAAATCCTGCACCTTTCAGTGAAAAGAGAAGTAGTGATCTGCCTAGTCTAGTGAGTGAGCCAATCCCTCTTCCTGAGTATGACTTGGACATCAACATTGAAAGAGAATTGGAAAAAGTTATGCATAACATCCCACTCACTGAGTTAATGAAAATCCCATCAATAAAAGAGCAAGTGGTAGAGTTTTTCGAGAGTATCCCTGAGACTGCCACAAGTAATGGTGAAGGTTCATCTTTTCAAAACTCAGCACCTAGTGCTATGGTTGATGAAGAGGAGGACCCTCCCATTAACATCCAAACTTCCTTATCTGAGAGAAAGAATGGTGGTCACCAACCTTTTTATCTTACACTACGCATTGGTGATACCCTTCTTCATAATTGTATGTTGGATTCTAGTGCCTCCATGAATGTGATGCCTTTGCAAGTCATGGAAGCTATGGGATTAAAAATAACTAGCCCCTATGGGAACGTTTGCGGAATTGATTCTACACCAGTTCAAGTCTTTGGCTTGATTAAAAACTTAAGAGCTGACCTGGTTTCATGCCCTGATATATCCATGCTAATGGACATAGTAGTCATAGATCTCCCTCTAGCCTATGGAATGCTCCTTTGTAGGAAGTGGTTTGATGTGATAGGGGGACATCTTCAGATGGACTTATCATATGATACTACCCCCAACTCTGATGGGTCATTGGTCAGGGTATATTGGGAGCCATTCTATGATGGTCATCTTGAGAGTTATGAGGATGGGGTAAGGAAAATGTTTGCTGAGGGTGAGTTAGTAAATGAGGGTATCTTCATGGTCATGGGTGGCCACAATGAGGATCCTAGTCCAGAAAGAGAAAACATTTGGATATCATTTGGAGATGATAGTTCTTTTGAAGAAGAGAGGGAAAGATCTTTGTTGTTAGAGAAATGAACCTTGAATCACTTCGAGGTGAAGTGTCAGAAGAACTTAGGACTTTGAACCAGCCTAGTGATGTGGAGACACACATTGAACAACCTGAGCCCACCACTCAACTAAATACTTCTAAGGTTAAGTTTGATCGAATTAGAAGGGGTGAGCATATACCTAGGATAGTCCATGAGTGGTTTTTCCTGGTTGACCTCAACATGGAAAGGGGAAGACAAGGCTTACCTCACATCACTCCTTGGGAAAGTAACAATGAAGGAACACATCTTCTCCCTTCTGAGGGGAATGATGAAGAACCAACTGATTATCACTTTTTTGATGTTCCTAATCATTTGTCCCATTTATCCTTGGAAGATGGGGTTTTGAGGCAAGTTAATGACAACTCCATGAGTTGGCAAGAGCATGCCTTAATCCATGATGCCCCTGGAGAAGACTTTTCCTTGAACAACTTAGCTGTTTTTCAGGAAGAGCCTAGTGAGCCGAGTTTGTCTTCATCTTATCCTAGCATCCCAGGTTTCCTTTTTCCCCATGAGTTACCTATTGGTGAAGAGAGTATGAACTCCACGGATTCATTTCACACTCCTACTTCTTCACCAACATCTTTAGACAGAGGAACTCAGAGTATTCCTAGCATGGTTCCTAGTCATTTTCCTCTTCCTGCTGATCATTTGGAAGCTTTAGAGAGTATGACCATTCCTGTCCCATCTGGAGAAGGTAGTAGCAGAAGTGTTGAAAACCAAAACCTACCACCTCCAGCCCATGCGCCAGTAGATGAGGATTCTGATAGAGACTTTTGGATTGTGGGGGAAACTCCAAAGTACATCATTCACCCACAAGCTGAAGAACCACGAGTAGAGAGTCCTCCTAGGAGAGTAGTTTGAGAAGTCTTGATTGGTAGGGTAGCCATACCTTTAGACAGTGGATCTCCCAGGTTTGATGCAATTCCTCCTGATAGGAACTCTATGATAGTTACACCACAAGCTCGATGTAATTTTGACATCTAACCTATTCCTGAATGTGTTACTGAAGCCATCCCTCAATCTGTAAATCGCCAAAGGTTTGAAATTGGTGATACGGTCATGATTCCTAACGAGTTATTTTACATGTGATCTAGGGGATTTGGTGACTTTTGGGTTGGACCGCTCACTGTTGAGTGGTGTGTTGACAATTGGTGTTTCCTCACTACTGGGACTAGCCAGCATATCTTACTCCATATCAACCAGAGGGAGTTAAGGGATTATCATCCCTAAACTTCCTTCCCTTGCCTTTCCTTTCCTGTTTAGAATAGATCATCTTCCGAATAAGCTCACTTGAGCAGTAGGATTTGTGTGCTTTTTCTTTTTCTGTGTGTTGAGTGTTGCCATATTTTTCTTTTCTTCTTGAGTTGTCTGCTTGATTTTGTCTTTTGCTAAGCTGATTGATTGAGTTGAGTCTTTCTCCTTCCTAAGCTTGTCTCACCTCCTGCATGCATTAAAGAGTGTTTACTCTTTCTGTTTTTCTTTTTGGATTCCTATTAAAGTTGAGTTGAGTGTGCCTTCTTGAAAAAGTTTTATTTTCCTCCTGCACAGTAATAAAAATAATGAATGATGAGTAATATTTACATGCCATGTTAGATTAAAATTTCTTTTATGCATTTCAAATTATGTTTTAGAGTAGATTTCAGTTTCAGTTTTATTTTATATATTTCCCATACATGCTCCATGAGGTATTCTAGTGTTTGTGAGCGTAGATACAGGTGCAAAATAAAATATGAAAGCAAGGATGATGCAGTGCTGGATTGAAGATTGTTGCATAGCAGTTCGAGACCAGAGATTCCGAGGTTCTCAAGCGCTCTCTCCCTTAGAGCACTTGTCCTAGTTGGAGCCAGTTGTTATCACACCATAGTAGCAGGGCTACTATACTTGCTTAGAAGATATCTACACACTTCAGAGCTTCGATTATTTAGAGCTTGGCTATGATGAGTTTATTATTTTGAGATCACTCATGATCAGAGCAGTATATTATTCAGACTTATGTTAGACCTTATGTCAAGGCTGAGCCTTGAGATTTCAGATTTGATGACCAATGTAACCCTTTATTCCATACAGTTTCAGTTCAACGCCCATAGATGTATTGCAGCAGTGTTTCAGATGGTTTAGGATGATTATTTTTATGATGATGTTGTATGACCTTTGGATGTTTGATCATTGACTGTGGATTATTATCTTGTTTTTTTAGTAATGCTCATAGCTTCAACTTGGTATAGCATTCGTGAAGTGGAAAACTTTGTAAAACTTGAAATGAACTATCTTAATGATGAATTATAAAATGAACATTTTACTTGCACATTTAGGTTGTCTGAAAAAACTCACTGGTTCACTACCTTGCATAAATATGGTCTTCCTTGACACCATTTGTCTGCTATCTTAGTCTCCACCATCACTTGACTCCATCCATCCATGACTTTCCTTATTTGGCCTTAACCCTTGACTTGTCTTACTTGGCTTTCTGATATTGAGGACTTCCCTTTTTACTACCTCTGTGTTTGGATCGCATCCCTATTTGTTTAGTGTCTTGGCTTTGAGTTGGTGATAGAACTTGCCTTTGGTAAGTTGGATTATAGGCCTAAATCATTCCTGTCAGTTGTCCCGATGTTTGGCACTAGCTCGAACTCCCCCTAGTCACTTGAGATGTTGTTGGATAAAACTAAAAGCTCATGTATTACTTATGGAAACTTGTGTAAATTCTCCCATGGAAACTAAAAAGGGCAAGAGCGATGAACTGCTAAAAAATACTCCTCGAAGAGTATAAGAAAGGTCCGAAAAAGCAATGGTTATGAAGGGTTATGAAGGCCAAAAAGGCCATGAAATGAAATTGAATGATCCTAATGAACTTGGATCAACTTGATGTAGACATGATGCCTAAGTTGAATAAGCACTCTCTAAACAACTTACCCATTTGTGAGGCACAACCATTCCCTGTGTTTATTTTGTCCAGCACAGAGTTTGTAGCTTCCCCCTTTCTCCCAGTCCAAAGTGTCTTTTAGTTGAGTTTAGACAAGTCACACCCTTTTCCCAACCTTGTTGCTAACCTTCATCCTTAGCTAGCAGTTAGACCATGTCCAATGGGTGAGTTTGTCATTTAAGCTATTGTGCAAGTAAATATAAATAACAACGGAATGAATAACTATAATGCCACTAAATGATGTTATGCTTTAAGTTGAGCTATGAGTATGATTAGAGGAACATGTCTTAGTCTATTGATATGATTTATCCTTGGTTATATATTGACCTAGTCAAACCCAGTTTGACTATCGTCATTTCTTGGGATCCGTGATGATGTGAGCCATGTATGATTATGGATGATGATTGATGGTCCCACATACTCTTGATGATGATACTATATGATGGAAATATGGTTCAGATGATGATTGATGCAGTTTAGCAGGTTTTATTATTACTTCAGATCATCAGATTATGCACTGTGCATATATGGTGGACCCTACAGCTAGCCCATCTGGGAAACCCATGGTGTATGAGTACACATTCTTAGTAGATTTGGGTCTTCTGGATCCAATGAGACACTTACCACTCAGTTTCGGGAAATTCTGATTGTGATAGATGCAGTTTTCCACTTGTTGACGGGATTTGGGGCTAATTTCCCAGCCTAAGCAGCAGGGTCCATGAGAGGCCAGTTCACCTTAGGAGTTGTATGAGGAGGGGGTGGTACAACCACATGATATTACCATTTACCCCCCTTCTGGAGAGCCTGGTGGGCTCAGTTTGACAACGCAGGTGCCCTAGGTGGCAGTTTCAGCACTTTCACAGTAACCGAGGTAGTCCAGAAATGGGATAAAAGGGTCACTAAGGAATTCAATTTTGGAAATTGAGGCAAGGTTTTGACACTTGGTTTTCACAGAGGTCGTCCAGGGTGAACCCCCTATCTTCCAGCCAGTTTTCATAAGTCAGGGGGATCCACAGAGGCCATTTACTACATGTCTCTCACAGATTTTGAGGACATATTTGATCATTTGTATTTATTTTGGACATAGTATATTATTTTACTGTGCCATGGGGATGAACTAGCAAGGATTTATGCCTCCTAGCCCCACCATGACCTCCATGTGTCATGTCCTAGTCATATGAGGTGGGCCCATGTACTTTTGCCCCCTCTAATGGATGGCGTCACGCTACTTGAGTATCTTTTAGCTATGATGTCATCACTATTTTGAGTGATCCATGTGTTAGGTTGTTATGTTGCATCTTAGCCATCTATTATGTATTGATATCTTTTAATCTCAACCACTCATTTCAAAAAGTGGTTTTGGGATCTAGGGTTTTGGTATTTATTATCCTATATAAGGAGGAGACCCCCTCATTGTAAAATGATCTAGAGAATTTCGCTCTTGCCTCTTGGAATAAAATTTCTATCTTTTGGAGTACATGCTTGGATCTTGGAGTGGACTTGGTTTCTTTGATTGTAAATGCTTTTGTCCATTGCACTAGAGGATCTCTTGTAGCTATCTTGCATATTTTGCCATACATTTTACAGGTGGAGAAGGCATTTTTGGACAAGTGCGAATTGGTGGGGAGGCCTACCCTTCAAGCTTGAAGGAGGACGTTTTGGTTACACAAGGAGTGGTTTTGTCTTTGTACAAACTATTCTTTGCTTATCTCTTTCTTGCTTGTATCTACCTTCAACATGTTAAACTGATTGATGCTTTGCTCCTTGGTTTTGACAGGTTAGAGGGACACACACGTGGCTTCGAGAAAATCGATTTGGCAAGAGGGATTCAAAATTCTTCATTTGATCTCTGGGAAATGTAATCCTCATCTCAACTAGCATTCATCTCTTCATCCAGGTATGCTCCAAAGGTTTGGACTTCTTCTTCCTTAGCTTATCCATGAATTCTAGATCACAAAACCCTAATTGATTAAAACCCTCATTTTTCACTTTTTCTTAGATCTACATGGATCTAGCTTGGTTTTTGAAAAGATATTGAAAATCCACCTCTATAGTATCCACGACGATTCAGATCTATAGTTTGGTGTGGATTGGGTTACATTTGACACACTTTTCAAATCATTTAACCTTCCTTGGGTAAAGTTGCCCTCCTTGGGTGGTTGAGTTAAGCTAGATCCAGTACATGGGTAGGTGAGATCCCACTTGATTCATAATTCTCATACTTGATAACCTATCCCTAGTGCTTCACTTCATTGATTTTCACCTTATGGGCCCCATTCCTCATTTTGAGGGTTGTGCCCCACTTGGGTCAATTTGGTGATGCATTTTCAATCTCAGATCTATGGAGATCTTGCCATTGGATGTCCTTGATTTTCAAGATCCACATTAACAATTGCTTAAACTACCCAGATCTAAACTTTGGTGGCTTTTGGACTTGATTTGACACACTTTTCCATGCTTTTAGCCCTCCTTGGGCAAAGTCGCACTTCATGGGGGTTTAAGTTGACCCACTTTGAGAAACTGGGTGTTTAAGATCCCACTTGTTTTGGAAAGAGCACACCTTGAAACCTACATCTAGTGTATCACTTTGTGAAGTTCTGCCTTGGGGGTATCATTCCTCATTTTGGGGATTGTTGTCCACTTGGGTCACTTAGTGAAACATTAGATCTAGTAATATCCAACCATCACACCCACTTGATCTTGAAGAGCCTCTTTGGTTTGCACCTTAGGTGTCCCGATCTACATTTTGATACCCTTTTGACTCCATTTTCCCATCCATTTCAAGGCACTAGTCCACCTAAGGCAAATCACACTTCTTGGGATTTGTGTCAATTGCTAGATCCCATATGTGGGTATCTCTAATTTCATCATAGATCCATAGATCTATCCTTTGCATACCCCTTAGTACCATTTGCATCCCTAACTTCACCTTGTGGGCCCCATTTGAACATCTCGATATCCCAAGGCAGTGGGCCCCACTTGTGTATTTCATGGTACTATATCTTGTTATTCGATCTCATTTTGTGGCCTAAATCTTTCAATGGTCGAAACATAAGCCATCCCTTAAAGCCTCTTTCAACCATACTTAAACTTCTAGGTCCACCTAACCTTGCATTGGTTTCTATAACTCATCTTTCACACTTCCCTAGAAACCATTGTTTGGGTCCAATCTCCTTAGATTGGCTATAGGGTCTCCCCCTTGGTCTTGATTCATCTTGATATAAATCAAAGAGTGCCTTGGTTGTCGTGACTCCCAGCTTGCATTTGGAACCGTGGCATCTCTTGGGTCACCTCTTTAGTTGTCCATCTCCTCTACCATCCTGGATGGGATACCTTTAAGGACAACTACAAGTTGTGTGATAAGAGGTACATCTAGGGGACATTAATATGGAATAATGTGCATCTTTATTCAGTCAATTAAGTCTGATACAACCCTCTCCAAATCAGAATCAGAATACTAGTTTCGACCTTGGGGGAAATGATAGGCAATCTTCTCCAAATGCTTTAAAAATGAACAATATGACTCCCAAAGCTTATGCAATGAACATGAAACTTGCAGAAAAGATAAATAACAGTCCATACATCATTAATATATCAATAGTTCATTGGTGCATTCAAATAAATCAACATATTATTGGCATACATCAGCATAGTGGGGAAATTGGCACCATTTGCTCATTAAAAATTAGATTTACATCATTCCACTTGGATTCTAGACTTGGTACAGTTCTAAACATGAAGAAAAGAGCATTTAAATTATATGACAAAATAAATGGGGCATTAGAAGCTCCCCCAAAGAGAACAATAGCTCACTCAATGCACCTTTCCTCAAGGATCATGGATATGCCAAGAAAACTGGAAATGGTTGGAGGAATGAGCTGTACTAAGAGAGACACCAACTTCCCTGTAGATTACACCTGCAAAAAAATACTCCATTAAATCTCTCATTAAAGGTCTGAATGTTCTTTCCCACTACCAACTAGGATGGGAATCTTTCACCCTCGAAATTGGCTAAGGCAAGTAGAGAAGCACTCCACTAGCTCTCTTCATAAATGCAATTTATAAAAATGATCAAAAGCCTCTCTCTTACTTCATCCCTGTATTTTATAAACATCCTTGGTCTTCTAAGGTTCCAATGCCATTCGAATATTCCAAGACAATTTGAATTTGGGAGTGATTCAAGTTTTGCCACATGTCTCCCACTTCCTAGTCTTCCACCTTCCACCAATTCGACTAGGCATCTCCTAGCCTTGTCTAACTCCCTTGAGCACTCACTTAGATGCTATTTTTAGGTATGGCTTGTAATATTGGTCAGATGTTAGCCCTCAGGCCTGCAATTTGTCATAGGTGTCATAGCATCTTCATCATTGTTGTCATAGATGTTAGGGAATCTAGCCCAAGTGTCCAAGAACCTCTCATTTGACTCTTCCTCTTCCATGGGAGTTACAATTCCATCCAAATTCAACCTATGATGATAATTGTCAAGTTTATGAGCCTTCCAACTCATCGAAAGAACATTATACTTCCCCTGGATTCGAAATTACAAGAGGAGGATGCCATGTGGCATAGAAATTCTAGCTTGTGTGGGTCCCACAATCTCCATGTGTCTTCATGATCAATTACCACTTTGATTTTCCCTTGTATTTATTTATTTATCTCCTTTATTAAATAGTTATGCTACTCTAATGTCCAAACATCATTTATTAGCCCCATTATTCCAAATCCCAATGTCTCCATCCAACCTAGGGAACTAGTAGGATTGGTGGAATTTTACTGTCATGAATTTATTTGAATGGGGACATTACAACACAATGAAATATGGCTATGGAAACTGAAATGTTAAAGCACCCTGGATGCAATATGTGATTAGTTGTGATTCTAAGCACATGCAAAATCCAAAGGGTCCTAAAGGCCTAAAGGCCTAAAAAGCAGTGATTAAATGTATGTTAAATCCAAAGACTGCTGGCCAGAAATTAAATGTAATGATTAATTCCTCACGGAGCCTACGGGTTTTGATGTGAGATGGAGTAAGGGACAACTAATTCTAAGTGTCCCCTAGAACATCAAGTTACGGTTAGCTGGGCACCCATCCATGGCGGTTCTAGAAAACATCCTCATGGAGCTGTTTAATCTTGGATGTGAGCAGTAGAAATTTTCCAAGGTTGAATAAGCACTACTTTGAACAACTTATTCCATTTGTGAGACACTGCCATTCCTTGTGTCTTTATTATTACACATATACCTAAGTGTGTGTTCCTGTTATCACCAAACTTGTAGTTGCCCCTAGATATGGATCCAAGATGGATGGCAGAGGGGATGGGAAACCAAAGAGGAGCAACCAAGATAGCCTCGATTCCCAATGGATGGTTGTCACACCAATCGAGGAAATATTCACTTTATGTTATCTAGCCCAAGACAACAAAGGGGGAGACCCAGATCCACTCCCGATAGGAGAGATCAGACCAAAACACCAGATCAAATCAAATATAGATGAAGTACGTAAGGTGTATGGTGAACCCTAGATCTATGGATGAAGTCACAAGATGAGTAATAGGTTGGATCAAGGGATTTAAACAGTGTAGCTTTGGTCCAATATGTATATGTGAGTGACTTATGATGTTTGAAGTAAGATCCAAGATCAGGGTACTAGTCAATTATGAGAAAATCAACTGCCTTGGGAATCATGTCCAATGCAAGGTAGTTAAGGACCAAATCGGGGCTTTTCCCTGTGATTTTCCTGCTGGTGAAGAGAGCATGAATTCCACATATTCATTTTACACTCCTACTTCTTCACCAAACTTTTTAGACATGGAAACTCAAAGTATTCCCAGCACAGTTCCTATTCATTTGTCCCTTCCCACTGATCATCTGGAAGCTTTAGAAAATATGACCATTCCTATCTCATCTGGAGAAGGTAGTAGCAGAAGTGTTGAGAACCAAAACCTACCACCTCCAGTCCATGCAGAAGAAGATGAGAATGTCGACAGAGATTTTTGGACTGTGGGGGAAACTCCAAAGTACATCATTCACCCACAAAGTGAAGAACCAATAGTAGAGAGTCCTCCTAGGAGAATAGTTTGAGAAGTCATGATTGGTAGGGTAGCCATATCTTTAGACGGTGGATCTCCCAGGTTTGATGTAAATCCTCCTGATAGGAATTCAAGGATAGTTACACCTCAACCTCGATGCAATTATGATATCCAGCCTATTCCCGAACATGTTGTTGAAGCCATCCCTCAGTCTATAAATCACCTAAGGTTTGAAATTGGTGATAGGGTCGTTATGCCTAATGAATCATTTTACATATGATCAAGGGGATCTGGTGACTTTTGGGTTGGACCACTCATTGTTGAACGTTGCATGGGTGAGATGTGTTTCCTCACTATTGGGACTGGCCAACGTATCTTGCTCCCTATCAACCAGAGGGAGTTAAGGGATTATCATCCCTCAAATCCATCGCTTTCCTTTTCTTGCCTTACCTTGCCTATTTAGAGTAGGTAATCTTCTGAATAAGATCTCTTGAGCAGTAGGATTTGTGTGCCTTTTCTTTTATGTGTGCTAAGTATTGTCATTATTCTTTTCTTCTAGAGTTGTATTTTTTATTTAGTTGTTGATTGAGTTGAGTCTTGCTCCTTCCTAAGCTTGTCTCATCTCCTGTGTGCTTTGAAGAGTGGTTACTTTTATGTTTTATTTTTGGATGCCTATGCAAGTTGAGTTGAGTATGCCTTCCTGAAAATATTTATTTTCCTACTGTACAGTGATATAAAAATAAATGAATGATGAATAAATGATACATGCCATGTTAGATTAAAAATTTCTTTTATGCATTTCAGATTATGTTTTAGAGTAGATTTCAGTTTCAGTTTTATTTTATATTTTTCCCATACATGCTCCATGAGGTATTCTAGTGTTTGTGAGCGCAGATATAGGTGCAAAATAAAAGCTGAAAGCAAGGATGGTGTAGTGTTGGATTGATGATTGATGCAGAGTAGTTCGAGACCAGAGATTCTGAGGTTCTCAAGCGCTCTCTCCCTTAGAGCACTTGTCCTAGCTGGAGCTAGATGTTATCACACCATAGTAGCAGGGCCACTATTCTTGCTTAGCAGATATCTGCACTTTTTAGAGCTTACATTTTTCCATAGCTTGGTTATGATGAATTTATATCTTGAGATCACTCATGATCAGAGCAATGTATTATTCATACTTATGTTAGACCTTGTGTCAAGGCTGAGCCTTGAGAGTTCAGATTTTATGACCGATGTGACTCTTTATCCCATACAATTTCAGTTCAATGCCTAGAGATGTATTGCAGCAGTGTTTCAGATGATATATGATGATTATTCTTGTGAGGATGTTGTATGAACTATCGATGTTTTATCATTGACTATGGATTATTATCTTGTTGCTTTAGTTATGTTCATAGCATTTGCTTGGTATATAATTCATGATGTGGAAAAATTGGTAAAACTTACAATGAACTATCTTGATGATGAACTATAAAATGGACATTTGCTTGCACATTTAGGTTGTTTGAAAAAACTCACTAGTTTATCACCTTACATAGATATGGTCTTCCTTGACATTTCCTGTCGGCTAGCTTAGGCACCACCTCCACTTGACTCCATCCATTCATGACTTTCCTTATTTGGATTTAACCCTTGACTTGTCTTACTTGACTTTTTGATATTGAGGACTTCCCCTTTTTCTACCTCTATGTTTGGACCGCATCCCTATATGTTTAGTGTCTTCGCTCTGAGTTGGTGACAAAACTTGCCTTTGGTAAGTTGGATTGTAGGCCTAAATCATTCCGGTCGGTTGTTCCGATATTTGGCACTGGCTCGAACTCCCCCTAGTCACTTGAGATGTTGTTGGCTAAAACTGAAAGCTCATGTACTACTTATGGAAACTTATTGTTGGTTGTGGAGCCAGATCTTCCAGTCTCATAGATGATATTGTCTTAGCCATGCACCCCGGAGGATTGTACACCCATTCTGCATTTTTAGGAGTTTGGGGGAAACACCCCCGAGAAAAATATTTTGGGGTTGTTTTCGCCAGCTGTTTTGTAGGCCCATGGTTTTGGGTAACCTGTGGTATTTTCCCATTGTATTTCCCCTATAAAAGAAATACATTATAATACAGCTATGGTAATGATGTATTAGGTTTTATGCATTGTAAAGATCTCTAAGATCAGGAGAGAGACTGTGAGATAGTAAAGAGGAAGTGCAACGGTAGTGCTACAGGTTGTATCCCTTCACCTTGCTGGACGGTAATAATAATAAGGATTGGAAAATTCAGTGTGGACGTAGCCCAAGTTGGGGTGAACCACGATATATCTGTTTCTCTCTTGTAATGTGTATGCAATTATATTTGCATTTCTGTTTATTGTTATTGCTCTGCGATCCTATTTTTCTAACAATTGGTATCAGAGCCAAAGGTCTATTTGGAAAATAAACCCGCAGGAAGCTAGGGTTTTTGGTTCGAGTGGGAGCAATGGTGGAAGAAGGAAAGTTTAAGGTTGAGAAGTTTAACGACCAAAAATTCCAGTTATGGAAGATGCAAATGGAGGACTATCTGTATCAGAAGGATCTATTCCTACCGTTGGGAGGAAGAGCAAAGCAGTTGGCGGCCATGAAGGATGAAGAATGGGAGGTTCTTGACAGAAAGGCTTTGGGAATAATACGGCTGAGCCTAGCTTCATCGGTGGCTTTCAATATCTCAAAAGAAACAACAACGGAGGGTTTGATGAGCGCATTGGGTAAGCTGTATGAAAAACACGTGACCTCCAACAAGGTATTTATAATGAAGTGTTTATTTAATATGAAGATGTCTGAAGGTGGATCTGTTGCTGATCATTTAAATGAGTTTAATACGGTTACAAATCAACTAAGTTCTGTAAGTGTGAACTTTGATGATGAGGTTAGGGCTCTTCTAATCCTGTGTTCATTGCCAAAAAGTTAGAATAGCTTAGTCATGGCTATAAGTAACTCTGTCTCTAGTTCAAACACCTTGAAATTTGATGATGTTATTGGTGTTATTCTTAGTGAGGAAATGCGGAGAAAAAGCACAAATGAGACATCAGGTAATGCGTTGACCATGGAGAGCAGGGGAAGACAAAAGGAGAGAGGAAAGAGCCAAGGTAATCATGGAAAGTCCAAAATGGGCAGATCCAAGTCCAAACTAGGAAAAATAGAGTGCTGGAATTATGGAAAGAAAGGACATATGAAGAAAGACTGCAGATCTCTAAAGAAGAAAGGAGATCCACAGAAGGAAACTACCCAGGAAGCAAATGTAGCAGGTGATGTGTTACAAGATGCTTTGATTCTTGCATTAGATAATACTAGTGATTATTGGGTAGTAGATTCAGGAGCTTCATGTCATGCTACACCCCATAGGAAATACTTTCATGAGTATGTTCCTGGCGATTTTGGACATATTTTATTGGGTGATGATGAGCCATGTAAAATTGTTGGAAAGGGTAAGGTATGGATAAAAGTTAAGAATGGAACTGACTGGCTGTTAAAATATGTTAGGCATATTCCTACTATGAAAAGAAATCTGATCTCAATAGGGCAGTTGGGAGATGGCGGCTATCTATCTACATTTGGAGAAAAGTGGTGGAAGATTACTAAAGGATCAATGGTGATAGCAAAAGGAGACAGGATAGGTACGTTGTATTTATGTCCTCATAATACGGACCATTCTATCTCTTTAGCTTCCACAGGAACAGAAACAACATTGTGGCATCATAGGCTTGGCCGCATGAGTGAGAAGGGGATGCAGATTCTCCACTCAAGGAAGTTGCTGCCAGATTTGAAGTAGGTAAGTTTGGAATTATGTGAAAACTGTGTTTAGGGAAAATAGAAGAGAGTCAGATTTCTCAGGGTTGAGAAACAGAAGAAGAATGAAAAGTTAGAGATAGTGCATACAGATGTATGGGGACTAGCTCAGGTACAATCTCTTGGTGGCTCTCATTATTATGTTACATTTATTGATGATGCAACTAGGAAAACTTGGGTTTATTGCATTAGACAGAAATCTGATGTGTTTGCTATTTTTAAGAAGTGGGAAGCTTTGGTTGAGAATGAGACAGGGAAAAGGTTGAAGTGTCTCAGATCTGATAATGGAGGTGAGTACTGTGGCAAGGCGTTTGATAGTTACTGTTCATACCATGGGACTTGTAGAGAGAAGACAGTCCCAGGAACACCACAAGAAAATGGTGTGTCAGAAAGGATGAACAGAACGATCATGGAGCGTGCAAGGTGTATGAGACTGCATGCAAGGTTGCCCTTACAGTTTTGGGCGGATGCTGCAAATAATGTTGTTTATTTAATAAACAGAGGACCTTCAAGTACTTTGGATGGTGGTATTCCAGAGGAGGCATGGACAAATAAAAAGGTAAACTACTCATTTATGAGAATGTTTGGTTGTGAAGCATTTGTCCATATTGATAAAGAAAATATAACAAAGCTTGAAGCTAAATCCAAGAAATGTACCTTTATTGGATATGGGGTTGATGATTTTGGTTATCGTTTATGGGATTATGAAAATCAAAAAATCATTAGAAGTAGAGATGTCATATTCAATGAAAAGGTCATGTATACAAATCAGTTGTAGGGAAAGAAACAGGAAAAGGAAACCATAGAGTACACAGTACTTGATGAAATTCAAGAAAATGAAGTTCCAAAGGTGCCAGAAAATCAAGAACAATAGTAAGTACCTGGAACTCCTGCAACTACAAGAAGATCTACTAGGTTAAGTAGACTCCCTGAACGATACTCTCCTTCAATGTTTTATTTGTTGATGACTGATGCTGGTGAACCAGAATGTTATGAAGAAGCAATGTAGGTGGAAACTAGAAAGAAGTGGAAGCAAGGCATGAATGAGGAGATGGACTCATTGGTAGGAAACCAGACTTGGGATCTGGTTCAGTTGCCTGCTGGTAAAAGAACATTGTAGAACAAATGGATTTACAGGTTGAAGGAAGAAGAAGGAGGTAAGAAGTAGTACAAGGCCAGACTTGTTGTAAAGGAGTTTGCATGGAAGAAAGGTATAGATTTTGATGAAATATTTTCTCCTGTTGTTAAGATGACTTCAATTAGGACTATCTTAAGTCTAGTGGTGGTAGAATATTTGCATCTTGAACAGTTAGATGTAAAAACAACCTTTCTCCATGGGGATTTGGAGGAAGAGATATATATGCAGTAGCCACAAGGGTATGAGGTCAAAGGTAAGCAGAACTTGGTATGCAGGTTGAAAAAGAGTTTGTATGGCTTGAAGCAAGCTCCAAGGTAGTGGTATTTAAAATTTGACAGGTTTATGGAAGAACAAGGTTATAGTAGATGTCATTTTGACCATTGTGTTTATTTCAAGAAGCTAGACAATTAAAGATATATTATCTTGTTATTGTATGTGGATGACATGCTTGTTGCAGGGTCTAACATGTAGGATATAAATGTACTCAAAAGGAAGCTAGCTAATTCATTTGCGATAAAGGATTTGGGTGCTACAAAGCAAATCCTTGGTATGAGAATAACAAGAGATAGGAAAAATCACTAATTGACATTGTCTCAAGGTGAGTACATACAAAAGGTGTTGGAGGGGTTCAGAATGCAAAATGCAAAACCAGTAAGTACAACTTTGGCTAGCCATTTCAATCTAAGTAAAGACATGTGTCCCAAGACACAGGAAGAGACTGATTACATGTCCAAGATTCCCTATCAATCAGCAGTTGGCAGCTTGATGTATGCTATGGTGTGCACAAGACTAGATATTGCACATGCAGTGGGAGTTGTGAGCAGATATATGAATAATCCAGGTAAAGAACATTGGAAGTCAATACAGTGGATTTTCAGGTATTTGAGAGGTACTACCACTCAGGGATATGTTGATGCAGATATGGCAGGTGACAAGGATAGTAGGAGGAGCACCACAGGTTATGTGTTTACTGTAGGTGGAACAACAGTAAGTTGGATTTCGAAACTGCAAAAGGTTGTTGCACTTTCAACAATGGAAGCAGAGTATGTTTCTATTACAGAGGCTAGTAAAGAGATGATTTGGTTGCAGAGGTTTATGGAGGAAGTGGGTAAGAAGCAGAAGGATAGTAGGCTGTAAAGTGACAGCTAGAGTGCCATTCATCTTGCAAAGAACTCAGCATTCCATTCTAGGACTAAACATATACAGCTCAAGTACCATTTCATACGCTCTGTTCTGGAAGATGAGCTGTTGAAGCTAGAAAAGATACATACTAGCCAGAATCCTGCAGACATGTTCACAAAGGTAGTGACCAGAGAGAAACTGAGTTCTTTCTTGGTTTTAGTTGGCCTTCTAGAATGAAGGAGAAGAGGAGAAATTTGCCAAGTCCAAGTCCAGCAGATGCAGCAGTGGTGGAGTTGCTGTGATCAGTCTCCAAGTGGGAGATTGTTGGTTGTGGAGCCAGATATTCTAGTCTCATAGATGATATTGTCTTAGCTGTGCACCTCGGAGGACTGTACACCCATTCTGCATTTTTAGGGGTTTGGGGGCAACGCCCCCGAGAAATTTTTTTGGGGGTTGTTTTCGCCAGCTTTTTTCTGGGCCCATGGTTTTGGGTAACCCGTGGTATTTTCCCATTGTATTTCCCCTATAAAAGAAAGACATTGTAATACGGATAGGGTAATGATGTATTAGGTTTTATGCATTGTAAATATCTCTAAGATCAGGAGAGAGACTGTGAGATAGTGAAGAGGAAGTGCAGCGGCTATGCTGCAGGTTGTATCCCTTCCCGTTGCCAGACGGTAATAATAATAAGTGCTGGAAAATTCAGTGTGGACGTAGCCCAAGTTGGGGTGAACCACGATATATCTGTGTCTCTCTTGTAATGTGTGTGTGATTATATTTGCATTTCTGTTTATTGTTATTGCTCTGCAATCCTATTTTTCTAACACTTATATAAATTTGCCCATGGAAACTAAAAAGGGCAAGAGCGATGAACTACTAAAAATACTCCTCGAAGAGTATAAGAAAGGTCCAAGAAGCAATGGTTCTTAAATGCTATATCTAAACAATTGCTGACCTTATATATATATATATATATATATATATATATATATATGTAAACATGCCCTAGATGCAAGCTACAATTAGTTGTGCCTATTAGCACACCTGAGATCCGAAGGGTTATGTAGGCCGAAAAGGCCAATGAAATGAAATCAATGGATCATAATGAAACTGGATCATCTTTTATAAAAGTAGACATGATGCCCAAGTTGAATAAGCACTCTCAAAGCAACTTACCCATTTGTGAGGCACAACCATCCCCCGTGTTTATTTTGTCCAGCACAGAGTTTGTAGCTTTCCCTTTCTCCCAGTCCAAAATATCTTTTAGTTGAGTTTAGACAAGTCACCTCCTTTTCCCAACCTTGTTCCTAGACTTCATCCTTAGCTAGCAGTTAAACCATGTCCAATGGGTGAGTTTGTCACTTAAGCTATTGTGCAAGTAAATATAAATAACAATGGAATAAACAAATATGATTAATGCCACTAAATGATATACTTTGAGTTAAGCTATGAGTATGATTAGAGGAACATGTCTTAGTATATTGATATGATTTATCCTTGGTTGTATGATGACCTAGTCAAACCCAGTTTGACTATGGTCATTTATTGGGATCCGTGATGATGTGGGCGATGCATGCTTATTGATGATGATAGATAGACCCACATACTCTTGATGATGATGCTATATGATGTACATATGGTTCAGATGGTGATTGATGTAGTTCAGCAGGTTTTATTATTACTTCAGATCATCAGATTATGCATTGTCCATATATGGTGGACCCTACAGTTAGCCCATCAGGGCAACCCATGGTGTATGAGTACACATTCTTAGTATATTTGGGTCTTCTGGATCCAATGAGACACTTATCATTCAGTTCCGGGCACTTCTGACAGTGATAGATGCATTTTTCCACTTGTTGGCCATATTTGGGGCTGATTTCCTAGCCTGAGCAGCAGAGGCCATGAGAGGCTAGTTCACCTAGGGCGCTGTATGAGGAGGGGGTGGTCCAGACACTTGTTATTACCATTTATCCCCCCTTCTGGAGAGCATGGTGGGCTCAGTTTGACAGCGTAGGTGCCCTAGGAGGCAGTTTCAACACTTTCACATTTACTGAGGAAGTCCAGAAATGGGATAAAAGGGTCACTAAGGAATTTGATTTGGGAAATTGAGGCAAGGTTTTCGCATTTGGTTTTCACAGAGGTCTTCTAGGGTGAACCCCCTATCTTCCAGCTAGTTTTCATTTGTTAGGGGGCTCCACAGGAGGCCATTTACTACATGTCTCTCATAGATTTTGAGGACAAATTTGATCATTTGTATTTATTTTGGACATATTATATTATTTTATTGTTCCATGGGGATGAGCTAGCAAGGATTGATGCCTCCTAGCCCCACCATGTGCTTAATGAGTCATGTCCTAGTCATATGAGGTGGGCCCATGTTCTTTTTCCCCCTCTAGTGGATGATGTCACCCTCCATGAGTATCTTTTAGCCATGACATCATCATTATTTGAGTGATCCATGTGTTATATTGTTATGTTTCATCTTAGCCATTGATCAAGTATTTAAATCTTTTAATCTCAACCGCTCATCTTTTGTAAAGTGGTTTTGAGATCTAGGGTTTTGGTTTTTATTATCCTATATAAGGAGGAGACCCCCTATTGTATTGCTCACCTTTGGGCTCTGGAAAACTTGGAATGAAAATAATATTTTGGAGATCTACTTCTTGGCTTTGATTGGGTTGCTCTTGCATATTTTCTTGGATATTTTGCTTCTAGACATTGTTTGCTTTTCAGGTGAAATCGACTTCAAGAGAGGGAGGCTGAATTACTTCAAGCTAGCTCAACAATTTACTTTGTGGGAAGATTGTAGGGGTTGCTGACATCCCCCATGAGCAATACATCTTCATAGAGAGGGAGTTTTTCAATTGTGCTTTGTCCATTGATTAATTTCTTGATATGAAATGCTTAGATCTTATGGATTTGTAGATCAAATCTAACTTGATGTAGTTTGATTTGCAGGTTTTCATGAGACATATTTCCTCCTAGGGCTTGGATGCTTTTGGTTGAAGACACTTGGATCAAGATTGGAATTGTAACTAGGGAAAGAATTCTCCATATGCTAAGAGGGCTCAAGCTTTTGAGGTAAGATCTACAAGGTACGTATTGATTTTGCTTGCTATCCATCCCATTGGTCAAAAACTACATTAAAATCAAAACCCTCATTTTTTTTTTCTTAGATCTACTTAGATCTAGCTTGGCTTTTGAAAAGATATTGAAAACACACCTCTATAGTATGCACGGCGATTCGGATCTATAGTTTGGTGTGGATTGGGCTACTTTTGACACACTTTTCAAGGCATTTAACCTTCCTTGGGTAAAGTCGCCCTCCTTGGGTGATTGAGTTAAGCTAGATCTAGTACATGGGTAGGTGAGATCCCACTTGATTCATGATCCTCACATTTGATAACCTACCCCTAGTGCTTCACTTCATTGATTTTTGCATTGTGGGCCCCATTCCTCATTTTGAGGGTTGTGCCCCACTTGGGTCAATTTGGTGATGCATTTTCAATCTCAGATCTATGGAGATCTAGCCCTTGGATCCCTTTGATTTTCAAGATCCATATTGATACTTTCCTAAAATACTTGGATCTAAACTTTGGTGGCTTTTGGACTTGATTTGACACACTTTACCATGCTTTCAGCCCTCCTTGGGCAAAGTCACACTTCTTGGGTGATTGAGTTGCCCCACTTTGAGCAAATGGGTGTTTGAGATCCCACTTGTTTTGGAAAGAGCATACCTTGAAACCTATATCTAGTGTCTCACTTTGTGAAGTTTTGCCTTGGGGGTGTCATTCCTCATTTTGGGGATTTTTGTCCACTTGGGTCACATAGTGAAATATTAGATCTTACAAGATCCAACCATCACATCTTGGGTAGCCCACTTGATTTGCATCCTATGTGCCCCGATCTATAATTTGACATCTTTTTGACTCCATTTGCCCATCCATTCAAGGCACTAGTCCACCTAAAGCAATTTGCACTCCTTGGGATTTGTGTCAATTCCTAGATCCCATATGTGGGTATCTCTAATCTCATCATAGATCCATAGATCTATCCTTTGTATACCCCTTGGTACCATTTGCATTCTTAACTTCACCTTGTGGGTCCCATTTGAACCACTTTCCATATCCCAAGGAAGTGGGTCCCACATGTGTATTTCATGGTACTAGATATTGTCATTTGATCTTGTTATGTGGCCTAAATCATTCATTGGTTGAAACACTAGTCATCCCTAAAGTATCTTTCAACCATACTTTAAACTTCTAGGTCCACCTAACCTTGCATTGGTTTCCATAACTCATCTTTAACACTTCCCTAGAAACCTTTTCTTTGGTCCAATCATATTTGATTGGCTATAGGGTCTCCCCCTTGGTCTTGATTCATCTTGATCTAAAGCGAAGAGTGCCTCGCTTGACGTGACTCCTAGCTTGCATTGGGAACCGTGGCATCTCTTGGGTCACCTCTTTAGTTGTCCATCTCATCTACCATCTGTTATAGGCCAAACTTGCACCTCTCCGTCCGTGATCACCTTGAGCTGTTGATCACACAAAAGTTCAACTTGGATGGAGGAGCATGTTGACCCTAGATGATACTTTGAGCTCTTGGAATAAAATTTCTATCTTTTGGATTACATGCTTGGATCTTGGAGTGGATGTTGGTTGCTTTGATTATAAATTCTTTTGTCCATTGCATTGGAGGATCTCTTGTATCTATCTTGCATATATTGCCATACTTTTTATAGGTGGAGAAGGCGTTTTTGGATAGGTGTGAATTGGTGGGGAGGCCTACCCTTCAAGCTTGGAGGAGGACGTTTTGGTTAAATAGGGAGTGGTTTTGTCTTTCTACCAACTATTCTTCGCTTATCTCTTTCTTGCTTGTATCTACCTTAAACATGTTAAACTGATTGATGCTTTGCTCCTTGGTTTTGACAGGTTAGAGGGACACACATGTGGCTTGGAGAAAATCGATTTGGCAAGAGGGATTCAAAATTCTTCATTTGATCTTTGGAAAAAGTAATCCTCATATCAACTAGCATTCATATCTTCATCCAGGTATGCTCCAAAGCTATGGACTTCTTCTTCCTTGGCTTATCCATGAATTCTAGATCACAAAACCCTAATGGATTAAAATCCTCATTTTTCACTTTTTCTTAGATCTACTTGGATCTAGCTTGGTTTTTGAAAAGATATTGAGAACCCACCTCTATAGTATCCACGACGATTCGGATCTATAGTTTGGTGTGGATTGGGCTACATTTGACACACTTTTCAAAGCATTTAACCTTCCTTGGATAAAGTCGCCCTCCTTGGGTGGTTGAGTTAAGCTAGATCTAGTACATGGGTAGGTGAGATCCCACTTGATTCATGATCCTCATACTTGTTAACCTATCTGTAGTGCTTCACTTCATTGATTTTCACCTTGTGGGCCCCATTCCTCATTTTGAGGGTTGTGCCCCACTTGGGTTAATTTGGTGATGCATTTTCAATCTCACATCTATGGAGATCTAGCCATTATATGCCCTTGATTTTCAAGATCCACATTAACAATTGCTTAAACTACCCGGATCTAAACTTTGGCGGCTTTTGGACTTGATTTGACACACTTTTCCATGCTTTTATCCCTCCTTGGCCAAAGTCACACTTCTTGGGGGTTTAAGTTGACCCACTTTGAGAAACTGGGTGTTTGAGATCCCACTTGTTTTGGAAAGAGCACACCTTGAAACCTACATCTAGTGTATCACTTTATGAAGTTCTTCCTTGGGGGTATCATTCCTCATTTTGGGGATTGTTGTCCACTTGGGTCACTTAGTGAAACATTAGATCTAGTAAGATCCAAACATCACACCCACTTGATCTTGAAGAGTCTCTTTGGTTTGCACCTTAGGTGTCCCGATCTACATTTTGATACCCTTTTGACTCCATTTTCCCATCCATTTCAAGGCACTAGTCCACCTAAGGAAAATCGCACTTGTTGGGATTTGTGTCAGTTGCTAGATCCCATATGTGGGTACCTCTAATTTCATCATAGATCCATAGATCTATCCTTTGCATACCCCTTGGTACCATTTGCATCCCTAACTTCACCTTGTGGGCCCCATTTGAACCATCTCCATATCCCAAGGTAGTGGGCCCCACTTGTCTATTTCATGGTGCTAGATCTTGTTATTTGATCTCATCTTGTGGCCTAAATCATTCAATGGTTGAAACATACGTCATCCCTTAAAGCCTCTTTCAACCATACTTAAACTTCTAGGTCCACCTAACCTTGCATTGGTTTCCGTAACTCATCTTTCACACTTCCCTAGAAACCATTGTTTGGGTCCAATTTCCTTAGATTGGCTTAGGGTCTCCCCCTTGGTCTTAATTCATCTTGATCTAAAGCGAAGAGTGCCTTGGTTGTCGTGACTCCCAGCTTGCATTGGGAACCATGGCATCTCTTGGGTCACCTCTTTAGTTGTCCATCTCCTCTACTATCCCGGATGGGATACCTTTAGGGACAACTACAAGTTGTGTGATAACATTTTTGGCACCGTTGTTGGGGAGGTAGAGGATTGCCTTAGGTGTTTGCGATTATCCATTCATAACTCATATCTTATCGCATCCGGATTAATCTAGATGGTTATCATTTCAATCCTTAATTAAAAGCATATCCATCTGTTTGTTTCACTCTCTCCCTACACTTTAAACGACACACATCTTGGTAGAAGAGTTTAAAAGTCTATCTGACGACTCCTAATTGTGACTCCGCTGAGGAGTGAGCTCATAGTCATCCTTACAACACTCGAAGTAAATAAAATCCAAATCAACTCGAAGGAACCCCACTCACTTATCACAAAAGAGATCTAAAAAGCCCAATCATCTAACTTCTTTTGGAAACTTGTTAACTCAGATTCTCCAAACCATATCTTGGGATCTCCTTTGTCCAATTTGGTTCCTCCTTCATCTCCTAATCCTAATCCTAATCCTAACGTAGCTCCAGTTAATCCAATGGCTGGACTTAATCAATCTAATTATGGAAACAATAATCAAAACAACCCTCCTGTTGCTCGTGCTTTTGGAAACAAGGCTAGAGCCTCTCCTTTACAATTTTCCCAGGTCGTAGGTGCCCCCCATGATATGCCAAACAAATACTTTGAAAAGATCCCAAAGTTCAATGGGAAGTGTGTGACCTCCATTGAGGACCACATAGAAAATGTCTGGGCTCACATGGAAGCTTATGGGGCTGATGAAGAAGATGTGTTTATGAGGGGTCTCTTTGCATCCTTGGAGGGTGATGCTCGCAAGTGGTTTGACCGTTTTCCTACATCGTCAATCAATGGATACAATGTATTCATCGATACACTCAAGCATGAGTGGTCAGTCAAGTTAGATGGGCGTTTCCTTTTGAACCAACTTTTCGAAATCAAGAAGAAAGAGAATGAGTCTATCCATGAGTTTAACCTTCGCTTCGATAAGATAGTGGCCAACCTTCCAATTACTATTAGGCCTCCTGACCAAGATATCTTAATTCATTACCTCAATGTGTATGAAGGCTACCTTGGATACCATTTGAAAGACAAAGACCCTAGTGACTTGAAAGTGGCACAAGACAATGCTAGAAAGGCTGAAGCAAATGCTGCTTCCATGGGGAAGCAAAATTTCTTTGACCTAATCAATGCTTCTTCTTCTAGATCTAAGCCTAAGTTTAAGAAAGGGAAAGATCCTAGCAAAGATCCTAATGAAATGATGGAGAGCATGCATGAAATGATGAATAATTTAACCCTCATGACTAGGGATCTAGCTAAGAGTAAAGAGGCAAAAAGGTATAGGAAACCCTATGGCCCTAAGTCTTATTGGAATCAACAAAAGAAACCTAATGAAGGTAATAGAAGAAACCCTATGAGACAAACTTCACCTGAACCTCCTATCATAAACTGGTTAGAAGAGAAAAGGTTGGATGATCCTATGTATCCCACCCATGGTGATGATACTCCTAATTCTCCAAAGAACATTAAGTGGGTTGACAACTTAGAGTTTGACAAGGACTTTGGAAGAATCTTGATTAATCATGAAGAGTCCATAGAAGAACCCAGTCCTAGTCTTTCCATCTATGCTACTAAGCAAGCTAGTAGTAGTATTCAAGCTCCTCCTAGAACCTATTAACGAATAAAGGATGGCCAAAATCCTGCACCTTTCAGTGAAAAGAGAAGTAGTGATATGCCTAGTCTAGTGAGTGAGCCAATCCCTCTTCCTGAGTATGACTTGGACATCAACATTGAAAGAGAATTGGAAAAAGTTATGCATAACATCCCACTCACTGAGTTAATGAAAATCCCATCAATAAAAGAGCAAGTGGTAGAGTTTTTCGAGAGTATCCCTGAGACTGCCACAAGTAATGGTGAAGGTTCATCTTTTCAAAACTCAGCACCTAGTGCTATGGTTGATGAAGAGGAGGACCCTCCCATTAACATCCAAAATGCCTTATCTGAGAGAAAGAATGGTGGTCACCAACCTTTTTATCTTACACTACGCATTGGTGATACCCTTCTTCATAATTGTATGTTGGATTCTAGTGCCTCCATGAATGTGATGCCTTTGCAAGTCATGGAAGCTATGGGATTAAAAATAACTAGGCCCTATGGGAACGTTTGCGGAATTGATTCTACACCAGTTCAAGTCTTTAGCTTGATTAAAAACTTAAGAGCTGACCTGTTTTCATGCCCTGACATATCCATGCTAATGGACATAGTAGTCATAGATCTCCCTCTAGCCTATGGAATGCTCCTTTGTAGGAAGTGGTTTGCTGGGATAGGGGGACATCTTCAGATGGACTTATCATATGATACTACCCCCAACTCTGATGGGTCATTGGTCAGGGTATATCGGGAGCCATTCTATGATGGTCATCTTGAGAGTTATGAGGATGGGGTAAGGAACATGTTTGCTGAGGGTGAGTTATTACCTGAGGGTATCTTCATGGTCATGGGTGGCCACAATGAGGATCCTAGTCCAGAAAGAGAAAACATTTGGATATCATTTGGAGATGATAGTTCTTTTGAAGAAGAGAGGGAACGATCTTTGTTGTTAGAGAAATGAACCTTGAATCACTTCGAGGTGAAGTGTCAGAAGAACTTAGGACTTTGAACCAGCCTAGTGATGTGGAGCCACACATCGAACACCCTGAGCCCACCACTCAACTAAATACTTCTAAGGTTAAGTTTGTTCGAATTAGAAGGGGTGAGCATATACCTAGGATAGTCCATGAGTGGTTTTTCCTGGTTGACCTCAGCATGGAAAGGGGAAGACAAGGCTTACCTCACATCACTCCTTGGGAAAATAACAATGAAGGAACACATCTTCTCCCTTCTGAGGGGAATGATGAAGAACCAATTGATTATCACTTTTTTGATGTTCCTAATCATTTGTCCCATTTATCCTTGGAAGATGGGGTTTTGAGGCAAGTTAATGACAACTCCATGAGTTGGCAAGAGCATGCCTTAATCCATGATGCCCCTGGAGAAGACTTTTCCTTGAAAAACTTAGCTGTTTTTCAGGAAGAGCCTAGTGAGCCGAGTTTGTCTTCATCTTATCCTAGCATCCCAGGTTTCCTTTTTCCCCATGAGTTACCTATTGGTGAAGAGAGTATGAACTCCACGGATTCATTTCACACTCCTACTTCTTCACCAACATCTTTAGACAGAGGAACTCAGAGTATTCCTAGCATGGTTCCTAGTCATTTTCCTCTTCCTGCTGATCATTTGGAAGCTTTAGAGAGTATGACCATTCCTGTCCCATCTGGAGAAGGTAGTAGCAGAAGTGTTGAAAACCAAAACCTACCACCTCCAGCCCATGCGCCAGTAGATGAGGATTCTGATAGATACTTTTGGATTGTGGGGGAAACTCCAAAGTACATCATTCACCCACAAGCTGAAGAACCAAGAGTAGAGAGTCCTCCTAGGAGAGTAGTTTGAGAAGTCTTGATTGGTAGGGTAGCCATACCTTTAGACAGTGGATCTCCCAGGTTTGATGCAATTCCTCCTGATAGGAATTCTATGATAGTTACACCACAAGCTCGATGTAATTTTGACATCTAACCTATTCCTGAATGTGTTACTGAAGCCATCCCTCAATCTGTAAATCGCCAAAGGTTTGAAATTGGTGATAGGGTCATGATTCCTAATGAGTTATTTTACATGTGATCTAGGGGATTTGGTGACTTTTGGGTTGGACCGCTCACTGTTGAGTGGTGTGTTGACAATTGGTGTTTCCTCACTACTGGGACTAGCCAGCATATCTTACTCCATATCAACCAGAGGGAGTTAAGGGATTATCATCCCTGAACTTACTTGCCTTGCATTTTCTTTCCTGTTTAGAATAGATCATCTTCCGAATAAGCTCACTTGAGCAGTAGGATTTGTGTGCTTTCTCTTTTTCTGTGTGTTGAGTGTTGCCATATTTTTCTTTTCTTCTTGAGTTGTCTGCTTGATTTTGTCCTTTGCTAAGCTGATTGATTGAGTTGAGCCTTTCTCCTTCCTAAGCTTGTCTCACCTCCTACATGCATTAAAGAGTGTTTACTCTTTCTGTTTTTCTTTTGGGATTCCTATTAAAGTTGAGTTGAGTGTGCCTTCTTGAAAAAGTTTTATTTTCCTCCTGCACAGTAATAAAAATAATGAATGATGAGTAATATTTACATGCCATGTTAGATTAAAATTTCTTTTATGCATTTCAAATTAGGTTTTAGAGTAGATTTCAGTTTCAGTTTTATTTTATATATTTCCCATACATGCTCCATGAGGTATTCTAGTGTTTGTGAGCGTAGATACAGGTGCAAAATAAAATATGAAAGCAAGGATGATGCAGTGCTGGATTGAAGATTGTTGCATAGCAGTTCGAGACCAGAGATTCTAAGGTTCTCAAGCGCTCTCTCCCTTAGAGCACTTGTCCTAGTTGGAGCCAGATGTTATCACACCATAGTAGCAGGGCTACTATGCTTGCTTAGAAGATATCTACACATTTCAGAGCTTCGATTATTTAGAGCTTGGATATGATGAGTTTATTATTTTGAGATCACTCATGATCAGAGCAGTATATTATTCAGACTTATGTTAGACCTTATGTCAAGGCTGAGCCTTGAGATTTCAGATTTGATGACCGATGTAACCCTTTATTCCATACAGTTTCAGTTCAACGCCCATAGATGTATTGCAGCAGTGTTTCAGATGGTTTAGGATGATTAGTTTTATGATGATGTTGTATGACCTTTGGATGTTTGATCATTGAATGTGGATTATTATCTTGTTTTTTTAGTAATGCTCATAGCTTCAACTTGGTATAGCATTCATGAAGTGGAAAACTTTGTAAAACTTGAAATGAACTATCTTAATGATGAATTATAAAATGAACATTTTACTTGCACATTTAGGTTGTCTGAAAAAACTCACTGGTTCACTACCTTGCATAAATATGGTCTTCCTTGACACCATTTGTTTGCTATCTTAGTCTCCACCATCACTTGACTCCATCCATCCATGACTTTCCTTATTTGGCCTTAACCCTTGACTTGTCTTACTTGGCTTTCTGATATTGAGGACTTCCCTTTTTACTACCTCTGTGTTTGGATCGCATCCCTGTTTGTTTAGTGTCTTGGATTTGAGTTGGTGATAGAACTTGCCTTTGGTAAATTGGATTATAGGCCTAAATCATTCCTGTCGGTTGTCCCGATGTTTGGCACTAGCTCGAACTCCCCCTAGTCACTTGAGAGGTTGTTGGATAAAACTAAAAGCTCATGTATTACTTATGGAAACTTATGTAAATTCTCCCATGGAAACTAAAAAGGGCAAGAGCGATGAACTGCTAAAAAATACTCCTCGAAGAGTATAAGAAAGGTCCGAAAAAGCAATGGTTATGAAGGGTTATGAAGGCCAAAAAGGCCATGAAATGAAATTGAATGATCCTAATGAACTTGGATCAACTTGATGTAGACATGATGCCTAAGTTGAATAAGCACTCTCTAAACAACTTACCCATTTGTGAGGCACAACCATTCCCTGTGTTTATTTTGTCCAGCACAGAGTTTGTAGCTTCCCCCTTTCTCCCAGTCCAAAGTGTCTTTTAGTTGAGTTTAGACAAGTCACACCCTTTTCCCAACCTTGTTGCTAACCTTCATCCTTAGCTAGCAGTTAGACCATGTCCAATGGGTGAGTTTGTCATTTAAGCTATTGTGCAAGTAAATATAAATAACAACGGAATGAATAAATATAATGCCACTAAATGATGTTATGCTTTAAGTTTATCTATGAGTATGATTAGAGGAACATGTCTTAGTCTATTGATATGATTTATCCTTGGTTATATATTGACCTAGTCAAACCCAGTTTGACTATCGTCATTTCTTGGGATCCGTGATGATGTGGGCCATGTATGATTATGGATGATGATTGATGGTCCCACATACTCTTGATGATGATACTATATGATGGAAATATGGTTCAGATGATGATTGATGCAGTTTAGCAGGTTTTATTATTACTTCAGATCATCAGATTATGCACTGTGCATATATGGTGGACCCTACAGCTAGCCCATCTGGGAAACCCATGGTGTATGAGTACACATTCTTAGTAGATTTGGGTCTTCTGGATCCAATGAGACACATACCACTCAGTTTCGGGAAATTCTGATTGTGATAGATGCAGTTTTCCACTTGTTGACGAGATTTGGGGCTAATTTCCCAGCCTAAGCAGCAGGGTCCATGAGAGGCCAGTTCACCTTAGGAGTTGTATGAGGAGGGGGTGGTACAACCACATGATATTACCATTTACCCCCCTTCTGGAGAGCCTGGTGGGCTCAGTTTGACAACGCAGGTGCCCTAGGTGGCAGTTTCAGCACTTTCACAGTAACCGAGGTAGTCCAGAAATGGGATAAAAGGGTCACTAAGGAATTCAATTTTGGAAATTGAGGCAAGGTTTTGAAACTTTGTTTTCACAGAGGTCGTCCAGGGTGAACCCCCTATCTTCCAGCCAGTTTTCATAAGTCAGGGGGATCCACAGAGGCCATTTACTACATGTCTCTCACAAATTTTGAGGACATATTTGATCATTTGTATTTATTTTGGACATAGTATATTATTTTACTGTGCCATGGGGATGAACTAGAAAGGATTTATGCCTCCTAGCCCCACCATGACCTCCATGTGTCATGTCCTAGTCATATGAGGTGGGCCCATGTACTTTTGCCCCCTCTAATGGATGGCGTCACGCTCCTTGAGTATCTTTTAGCTATGACGTCATCACTATTTTGAGTGATCCATGTGTTAGGTTGTTATGTTGCATCTTAGCCATCTATTATGTATTGATATCTTTTAATCTCAACCACTCATTTCAAAAAGTGGTTTTGGGATCTAGGGTTTTGGTATTTATTATCCTATATAAGGAGGAGACCCCCTCATTGTAAAATGATCTAGAGAATTTCGCTCTTGCCTCTTGGAATAAAATTTCTATCTTTTGGAGTACATGCTTGGATCTTGGAGTGGACTTGGTTTCTTTGATTGTAAATGCTTTTGTCCATTGCACTAGAGGATCTCTTGTAGCTATCTTGCATATTTTGCCATACATTTTACAGGTGGAGAAGGCATTTTTGGACAAGTGCGAATTGGTGGGGAGGCCTACCCTTCAAGCTTGAAGGAGGACGTTTTGGTTAAACAAGGAGTGGTTTTGTCTTTGTACAAACTATTCTTTGCTTATCTCTTTCTTGCTTGTATCTACCTTCAACTTGTTAAACTGATTGATGCTTTGCTCCTTGGTTTTGACAGGTTAGAGGGACACACACGTGGCTTCGAGAAAATCGATTTGGCAAGAGGGATTCAAAATTCTTCATTTGATCTTTGGGAAATGTAATCCTCATCTCAACTAGCATTCATCTCTTCATCCAGGTATGCTCCAAAGGTTTGGACTTCTTCTTCCTTGGCTTATCCATGAATTCTAGATCAGAAAACCCTAATTGATTAAAACCCTCATTTTTCACTTTTTCTTAGATCTACATGGATCTAGCTTGGTTTTTGAAAAGATATTGAAAATCCACCTCTATAGTATCCACGACGATTCAGATCTATAGTTTGGTGTGGATTGGGTTACATTTGACACACTTTTCAAATCATTTAACCTTCCTTGGGTAAAGTCGCCCTCCTTGGGTGGTTGAGTTAAGCTAGATCCAGTACATGGGTAGGTGAGATCCCACTTGATTCATAATTCTCATACTTGATAACCTATCCCTAGTGCTTCACTTCATTGATTTTCACCTTATGGGCCCCATTCCTCATTTTGAGGGTTGTGCCCCACTTGGGTCAATTTGGTGATGCATTTTCAATCTCAGATCTATGGAGATCTTGCCATTGGATGTCCTTGATTTTCAAGATCCACATTAACAATTGCTTAAACTACCCAGATCTAAACTTTGGTGGCTTTTGGACTTGATTTGACACACTTTTCCATGCTTTTAGCCCTCCTTGGGCAAAGTCGCACTTCATGGGGGTTTAAGTTGACCCACTTTGAGAAACTGGGTGTTTAAGATCCCACTTGTTTTGGAAAGAGCACACCTTGAAACCTACATCTAGTGTATCACTTTGTGAAGTTCTGCCTTGGGGGTATCATTCCTCATTTTGGGGATTGTTGTCCACTTGGGTCACTTAGTGAAACATTAGATCTAGTAATATCCAACCATCACACCCACTTGATCTTGAAGAGCCTCTTTGGTTTGCACCTTAGGTGTCCCGATCTACATTTTGATACCCTTTTGACTCCATTTTCCCATCCATTTCAAGGCACTAGTCCACCTAAGGCAAATCACACTTCTTGGGATTTGTGTCAATTGCTAGATCCCATATGTGGGTATCTCTAATTTCATCATAGATCCATAGATCTATCCTTTGCATACCCCTTAGTACCATTTGCATCCCTAACTTCACCTTGTGGGCCCCATTTGAACATCTCGATATCCCAAGGCAGTGGGCCCCACTTGTGTATTTCATGGTACTATATCTTGTTATTCGATCTCATTTTGTGGCCTAAATCTTTCAATGGTCGAAACATAAGCCATCCCTTAAAGCCTCTTTCAACCATACTTAAACTTCTAGGTCCACCTAACCTTGCATTGGTTTCTGTAACTCATCTTTCACACTTCCCTAGAAACCATTGTTTGGGTCCAATCTCCTTAGATTGGCTATAGGGTCTCCCCCTTGGTCTTGATTCATCTTGATATAAATCAAAGAGTGCCTTGGTTGTCGTGACTCCCAGCTTGCATTTGGAACCGTGGCATCTCTTGGGTCACCTCTTTAGTTGTCCATCTCCTCTACCATCCTGGATGGGATACCTTTAAGGACAACTACAAGTTGTGTGATAAGAGGTACATCTAGGGGACATTAATATGGAATAATGTGCATCTTTATTCAGTCAATTAAGTCTGATACAACCCTCTCCAAATCAGAATCAAAATACTAGTTTCGACCTTGGGGGAAATGATAGGCAATCTTCTCCAAATGCTTTAAAAATGAACAATATGACTCCCAAAGCTTATGCAATGAACATGAAACTTGCAGAAAAGATAAATAACAGTCCATACATCATTAATCTATCAATAGTTCATTGGTGCATTCAAATAAATCAACATATTATTGGCATACATCAGCATAGTGGGGAAATTGGCACCATTTGCTCATTAAAAATTAGATTTACATCATTCCACTTGGATTCTAGACTTGGTACAGTTCTAAACATGAAGAAAAGAGAATTTAAATTATATGACAAAATAAATGGGGCATTAGAAGCTCCCCCAAAGAGAACAATAGCTCACTCAATGCGCCTTTCCTCAAGGATCATGGATATGCCAAGAAAACTGGAAATGGTTGGAGGAATGAGTTGTACTAAGAGAGACACCAGCTTCCCTGTAGATTACACCTGCAAAAAAATACTCCATTAAATCTCTCATTAAAGGTCTGAATGTTCTTTCCCACTACCAACTAGGATGGGAATCTTTCACCCTCGAAATTGGCTAAGGCAAGTAGAGAAGCACTCCACTAGCTCTCTTCATAAATGCAATTTATAAAAATGATCAAAAGCCTCTCTCTTACTTCATCCCTGTATTTTATAAACATCCTTGGTCTTCTAAGGTTCCAATGCCATTCGAATATTCCAAGACAATTTGAATTTGGGAGTGATTCAAGTTTTGCCACATGTCTCCCACTTCCTAGTCTTCCACCTTCCACCAATTCGACTAGGCATCTCCTAGCCTTGTCTAACTCCCTTGAGCACTCACTTAGATGCTATTTTTAGGTCTGGCATGTAATATTGGTCAGATGTTAGCCCTCAGGCCTGCAATTTGTCATAGGTGTCATAGCATCTTCATCATTGTTGTCATAGATGTTAGGGAATCTAGCCCAAGTGTCCAAGAACCTCTCATTTGACTCTTCCTCTTCCATGGGAGTTACAATTCCATCCAAATTCAACCTATGATGAGAATTGTCAAGTGTATGAGCCTTCCAACTCATCGAAATAACATTATACTTCCCCTGGATTCAAAATTACAAGAGGAGGATGCCATGTGGCATAGAAATTCTAGCTTGTGTGGGTCCCACAATCTCCATGTGTCTTCATGATCAATTAACACTTTGATTTTCCCTTGTATTTATTTATTTATCTCCTTTATTAAATAGTTATGCTACTCTAATGTCCAAACATCATTTATTAGCCCCATTATTCCAAATCCCAATGTCTCCATCCAACCTAGGGAACTAGTAGGATTGGTGGAATTTTACTGTCATGAATTTATTTGAATGGGGACATTACAACACAATGAAAGATGGCTATGGAAACTGAAATGTTAAAGCACCCTGGATGCAATATGTGATTAGTTGTGATTCTAAGCACATGCAAAATCCAAAGGGTCCTAAAGGCCTGAAAAACAGTGATTAAATGTATGTTAAATCCAAAGACTGCTGGCCAGAAATTAAATGTAATGATTAATCCCTCACGGAGCCTACAGGTTGTGATGTGAGATGGAGTAAGGGACAACTAATTCTAAGTGTCCCCTAGAACATCAAGTTACGGTTAGCTGGGCACCCATCCATGGCGGTTATAGAAAACATCCTCATGGAGCTGTTTAATCTTGGATGTGAGCAGTAGAAATTTTCCAAGGTTGAATAAGCACTACTTTGAACAACTTATTCCATTTGTGAGACACTACCATTCCTTGTGTCTTTATTATTACACATATACCTAAGTGTGTGTTCCTGTTATCACCAAACTTGTAGTTGCCCCTAGAGATGGATCCAAGATGGATGGAAGAGGGGCTGGGAAACAAAAGAGGAGCAACCAAGATAGCCTCGATTCCCAATGGATGGTTGTCACACCAATCGAGGAAATATTCACTTTATGTTATCTAGCCCAAGACAACAAAGGGGGAGACCCAGATCCACTCCCAATAGGAGAGATCAGACCAAAACACCAGATCGAATCAAATATAGATGAAGTACGTAAGGTGTATGGTGAACCCTAGATCTATGGATGAAGTCACAAGATGAGTAATAGGTTGGATCAAGGGATTTAAACAGTGTAGCTTTGGTCCAATATGTATATGTGAGTGACTTATGATGTTTGAAGTAAGATCCAAGATCAGGGTACTAGTCAATTATGAGAAAATCAACTGCCTTGGGAATCATGTCCAATGCAAGGTAGTTAAGGACCAAATCGGGGCTTTTCCCTGTGAGTTGCCTGCTGGTGAAGAGAGCATGAATTCCACATATTCATTTTACACTCCTACTTATTCAACAAACTTTTTAGACATGGAAACTCAAAGTATTCCTAGCACAGTTCCTAGTCATTTGTCCCTTCCCACTGATCATCTGGAAGCTTTAGAAAATATGACCATTCCTATCTCATCTGGAGAAGGTAGTAGCAGAAGTGTTGAGAACCAAAACCTACCACCTCCAGTCCATGCAGAAGAAGATGAGAATGTTGACAGAGATTTTTGGACTGTGGGGGAAACTCCAAAGTACATCATTCACCCAAAAAGTGAAGAACCAATAGTAGAGAGTCCTCCTAGGAGAATAGTTTGAGAAGTCATGATTGGTAGGGTAGCCATATCTTTAGACGGTGGATCTCCGATGTAAATCCTCCTGATAGGAATTCAAGGATAGTTACACCTCAACCTCGATGCAATTCTGATATCCAGCCTATTCCTGAACATGTTGTTGAAGCCATCCCTCAGTCTATAAATCACCGAAGGTTTGAAATTGGTGATAGGGTCGTTATGCCTAATGAATCATTTTACATATGATCCAGGGGATCTGGTGACTTTTGGGTTGGACCACTCATTGTTGAACGTTGCATGGATGAGATGTGTTTCCTCACTATTGGGACTGGCCAACGTATCTTGCTCCCTATCAACCAGAGGGAGTTAAGGGATTATCATCCTTGAAATCCATCGCTTTCCTTTTCTTGCCTTACCTTGCCTATTTAGAGTAGGTAATCTTCTGAATAAGCTCACTTGAGCAGTAGGATTTGTGTGCCTTTTCTTTTATGTGTGCTAAGTATTGTCATTATTCTTTTCTTCTAGAGTTGTCTTTTTTATTTAGTTGTTGATTGAGTTGAGTCTTGCTCCTTCCTAAGCTTGTCTGATCTCCTGTGTGCTTTGAAGAGTGGTTACTTTTATGTTTTATTTTTGGATGCCTATGCAAGTTGAGTTGAGTATGCCTTCCTGAAAATATTTATTTTCCTCCTGTACAGTGATATAAAAATAAATGAATGATGAATAAATGATACATGCCATGTTAGATTAAAAATTTCTTTTATGCATTTCAGATTATGTTTTAGAGTAGATTTCAGTTTCAGTTTTATTTTATATTTTTCCCATACATGCTCCATGAGGTATTCTAGTGTTTGTGAGCGCAGATATAGGTGCAAAATAAAAGCTGAAAGCAAGGATGGTGTAGTGTTGGATTGAAGATTGATGCAGATTAGTTCGAGACCAGAGATTCTGAGGTTCTCAAGCGCTCTCTCCCTTAGAGAACTTGTCCTAGCTGGAGCTAGATGTTATCACACCATAGTAGCAGGGCCACTATTCTTGCTTAGCAGATATTTGCACTTTTTAGAGCTTATATTTTTCCATAGCTTGGTTATGATGAATTTATATTTTGAGATCACTCATGATCAGAGCAATGTATTATTCATACTTATGTTAGAACTTGTGTCAAGGCTGAGCCTTGAGAGTTCAGATTTGATGACCGATGTGACTCTTTATCCCATACAGTTTCAGTTCAATGCCTAGAGATGTATTGCAACAGTGTTTCAGATGATATATGATGATTATTCTTGTGAGGATGTTGTATGACCTATGGATGTTTTATCATTGACTGTGGATTATTATCTTGTTGCTTTATTCATGTTCATAGCATTTGCTTGGTATATAATTCATGATGTGGAAAAATTGGTAAAACTTACAATGAACTATCTTGATGATGAACTATAAAATGGACATTTGCTTGCAGATTTAGGTTGTTTGAAAAAACTCACTGGTTTATCACCTTACATAGATATGGTCTTCCTTGACATTTCCTATCGGCTAGCTTAGGCTCCACCTCCACTTGACTCCATCCATTCATGACTTTCCTATTTCGATTTAACCCTTGACTTGTCTTACTTGACTTTTTGATATTGAGGACTTCCCCTTTTTCTACCTCTATGTTTGGACCGCATCCCTGTATGTTTAGTGTCTTGGCTCTGAGTTGGTGACAAAACTTGCCTTTGGTAAGTTGGATTGTAGGCCTAAATCATTCCGGTCGGTTGTTCCGATGTTTGGCACTGGCTCGAACTCCCCCTAGTCACTTGAGATGTTGTTGGCTAAAACTGAAAGCTCATGTACTACTTATGGAAACTTATTGTTGGTTGTGGAGCCAGATCTTCCAGTCTCATAGATGATATTGTCTTAGCCATGCACCCCGGAGGACTGTACACCCATTCTTCATTTTTAGGAGTTTGGGGGCAACACCCCCGAGAAAAATATTTTGGGGTTGTTTTCGCCAGCTGTTTTATAGGCCCATGGTTTTGGGTAACCTGTGGTATTTTCCCATTGTATTTCCCCTATAAAAGAAATACATTATAATACAGCTATGGTAATGATGTATTAGGTTTTATGCATTGTAAAGATCTCTAAGATCAGGAGAGAGACTGTGAGACAGTAAAGAGGAAGTGCAACGGCAGTGCTACAGGTTGTATCCCTTCACCTTGCTGGACGGTAATAATAATAAGGATTGGAAAATTTAGTGTGGACGTAGCCCAAGTTGGGGTGAACCACGATATATCTGTGTCTCTCATGTAATGTGTGTGCAATTATATTTGCATTTCTGTTTATTGTTATTGCTCTGCGATCCTATTTTTCTAACAATTGGTATCAGAGCCAAAGGTCTATTTGGAAAATAAACCCGCAGGAAGCTAGGGTTTTTGGTTCAAGTGGGAGCAGTGGTGGAAGAAGGAAAGTTTAAGGTTGAGAAGTTTAACGACCAAAAATTCCAGTTATGGAAGATGCAAATGGAGGACTATCTGTATCAGAAGTATCTATTCCTACCATTGGGAGGAAGAGCAAAGCAGTTGGCGGCCATGAAGGACGAAGAGTGGGAGGTTCTTGACAGAAAGGCTTTGGGAATAATATGGCTGAGCCTAGCTTCATCGGTGGCTTTCAATCTCTCAAAAGAAACAACAACGGAGGGTTTGATGAGCGCATTGGGTAAGCTGTATGAAAAACCCTTGACCTCCAACAAGGTATTTATAATGAAGTGTTTATTTAATATGAAGATGTCTGAAGGTGGATCTGTTGCTGATCATTTAAATGAGTTTAATACGGTTACAAATCAACTAAGTTCTGTAAGTGTGAACTTTGATGATGAGGTTAGGGCTCTTCTAATCTTGTGTTCATTGCCAAAAAGTTGGAATAGCTTAGTCATGGCTATAAGTAACTCTGTCTCTGGTTCAAACACCTTGAAATTTGATGATGTTATTGGTGTTATTCTTAGTGAGGAAATGCGGAGAAAAAGCACAAATGAGACATCAGGTAATGCGTTGACCATGGAGAGCAGGGGAAGACAAAAGGAGAGAGGAAAGAGCCAAGGTAATCATGGAAAGTCCAAAATGGGCAGATCCAAGTCCAAACTAGGAAAAATAGAGTGCTGGAATTATGGAAAGAAAGGACATCTGAAGAAAGACTGCAGATCTCTAAAGAAGAAAGGAGATCCACAGAAGGAAACTACCCAGGAAGCAAATGTAGCAGGTGATGTGTTACAAGATGCTTTGATTCTTGCATTAGATAATACTAGTGATTATTGGGTAGTAGATTCAGGAGCTTCATGTCATGCTACACCCCATAGGAAATACTTTCATGAGTATGTTCCTGGCGATTTTGGACATATTTTATTGGGTGATGATGAGCCATGTAAAATTGTTGGAAAGGGTAAGGTATGGATAAAAGTTAAGAATGGAACTGACTGGCTGTTAAAATATGTTAGGCATATTCCTACTATGAAAAGAAATCTGATCTCAATAGGGCAGTTGGGAGATGGCAGCTGTCTATCTACATTTGGAGAAAAGTGGTGGAAGATCACTAAAGGATCAATGGTGATAGCAAAAGGAGACAAGATAGGTACGTTGTATTTATGTCCTCATAATATGGACCATTCTATCTCTTTAGCTTCCACAGGAACAGAAACAACATTGTGGCATCATAGGCTTGGCCACATGAGTGAGAAGGGGATGCAGATTCTCCACTCAAGGAAGTTGCTGCCAGATTTGAAGTAGGTAAGTTTGGAATTATGTGAAAACTGTGTTTAGGGAAAATAGAAGAGAGTCAGATTTCTCAGGGTTGGGAAACAGAAGAAGAATGAAAAGTTAGAGCTAGTGCATACAGATGTATGGGGACTAGCTCAGGTACAATCTCTTGGTGGCTCTCATTATTATGTTACATTTATTGATGATGCAACCAGGAAAACTTGGGTTTATTGCATTAGACAGAAATCTGATGTGTTTGCTATTTTTAAGAAGTGGGAAGCTTTGGTTGAGAATGAGACGGGGAAAAGGTTGAAGTGTCTCAGATCTGATAATGGAGGTGAGTACTGTGGCAAGGAGTTTGATAGTTACTGTTCATACCATGGGACTTGTAGAGAGAAGACAGTCCCAGGAACACCACAAGAAAATGGTGTGTCAGAAAGGATGAACAGAACGATCATGGAGCGTGCAAGGTGTATGAGACTGCATGCAAGGTTTCCCTTACAGTTTTGGGCGGATGCTGTAAATAATGTTGTTTATTTAATAAACAGAGGACCTTCAAGTACTTTGGATGGTGGTATTCCAGAGGAGGCATGGACAAATAAAAAGGTAAACTACTCATTTCTGAGAATGTTTGGTTGTGAAGCATTTGTCCATATTGATAAAGAAAATATAACAAAGCTTGAAGCTAAATCCAAGAAATGTACCTTTATTGGATATGGGGTTGATGATTTTGGTTATCGTTTATGGGATTATGAAAATCAAAAAATCATTAGAAGTAGAGATGTCATATTCAATGAAAAGGTCATGTATACAGATCAGTTGCAGGGAAAGAAACAGGAAAAGGAAACCATAGAGTACACAGTACTTGATGAAATTCAAGAAAATGAAGTTCCAAAGGTGCCAGAAAATCAAGAACAATAGTAAGTACCTGAAACTCCTGCAACTACAAGAAGATCTACTAGGTTAAGTAGACTCCCTGAACGATACTCTCCTTCAATGTTTTATTTGTTGATGACTGATGCTGGTGAACCAGAATGTTATGAAGAAGCAATGTAGGTGGAAACTAGAAAGAAGTGGAAGCAAGGCATGAATGAGGAGATGGACTCATTGGTAGGAAACCAGACTTGGGATTTGGTTTAGTTGCCTGCTGGTAAAAGAGCATTGTAGAACAAATGGATTTACAGGTTGAAGGAAGAAGGAGGAGGTAAGAAGCGGTACAAGGCCAGACTTGTTGTAAAGGAGTTTGCATGGAAGAAAGGTATAGATTTTGATGAAATATTTTCTCCTGTTGTTAAGATGACTTCAATTAGGACTATCTTAAGTCTAGTGGTGGTAGAATATTTGCATCTTGAACAGTTAGATGTAAAAACAACCTTTCTCCATGGGGATTTGGAGGAAGAGATATATATGCAGTAGCCACAAGGGTATGAGGTCAAAGGTAAGCAGAACTTGGTATGCAGGTTGAAAAAGAGTTTGTATGGCTTGAAGAAAGCTTCAAGTTAGTGGTATTTAAAATTTGACAGGTTTATGGAAGAACAAGGTTATAGTAGATGTCATTTTGACCATTGTGTTTATTTCAAGAAGCTAGACAATTAAAGATATATTATCTTGTTATTGTATGTGGATGACATGCTTGTTGCAGGGTCTAACATGTAGGATATAAATGTACTCAAAAGGAAGCTAGCTAATTCATTTGCGATAAAGGATTTGGGTGCTACAAAGCAAATCCTTGGTATGAGAATAACAAGAGATAGGAAAAATCACTAATTGACATTGTCTCAAGGTGAGTACATACAAAAGGTGTTGGAGGGGTTTAGAATGCAAAATGCAAAACCAGTAAGTACACCTTTGGCTAGCCATTTCAATCTAAGTAAAGAAATGTGTCTGTTATCACCTAAGATGTAGTTACCCCTATGGATAGATCCAGTCATGGATGGCAATAGGGAAGGGCAACTCAAAAGGTGCAACCACGATCACCTCGACCTCCAATATATATGATTGTCACGCCAGTCGAGGCAACCTTCGCTTTATGTTATCTAGCCCAGACAACAAAGGGGGAGACCCGATCTACTCCCGACAGGAGAGATCAAAACCAAGACACCAAATCAGGGTATTTCTAGTTGAAGTTAGGTGTATGGTTTATCCTAGACCTAAGGATGAAGTCACAAGCCAAGTGAGGGGTTTAATAGGTATAGCTTTGGTTCATAGTTGAAGTGAAAGTGACTTATAATGTTTAAAGTGAGATCTAGGGCTAGTGTACTAAGTCAATGTCAAAAGATCCACTGCCTTGGGAACCGTGTCCAATGCAGGGTTGTTTAGGGGTCAGATTGGGGCTAACTAGTACATGAGACAATCTTGACCATGGTCCATGATGTCTTCAAAGGTATAGTTCACCATGCAAAAGTCAAACCACAAGTCAATCCCACAATCTAGGAGAGTGGGTTGTCTTGGAGATAAACCAGTGCCTTGGGAATTGGGAAGTGGAGTCAAGGTAGGGTTGACTTTATGGTTTAGGACTCCTACA
Organism: Larix kaempferi; assembly: GCA_027924585.1. Lineage (NCBI taxonomy): Eukaryota > Viridiplantae > Streptophyta > Pinopsida > Pinales > Pinaceae > Larix > Larix kaempferi. The sequence continues at coordinate 49,380,866 of BSBM01001229.1, forward strand.
ACATGAGATAAGTGGACAGTATAGGCCTTGATGGTTAAATGTGTCTAGATCTAGTTTTGACCCAAGTGGACCACAATCCCTTAAAACAAGGAATGCAGTCCCCAAGGCAAGATTTGACAAAGTGACAGTCTAGACCTAGGTTTTGAATTATTCTGATTCCGGATCTGCAAAAATCTCAAGTACCCAGTTCCTCGAAGTGAGTGAACTCACTTCTCCAAGGTGGTGCGAATTTCCCTAAGGAGGCTTCAATTTGGGTTTAGGTGGGTCAAATCATGTCGGATGGCATCCAAACTTTAGATCCGGGTAGATCAGTCATGTAGGGGTATGGATCTATAATTTCGTGGCAATCCACCGGTTAGATCTTAGTAGATCTGAGTTTAAGTGTTCCAAGTGGTCCAAAATGGGGATTAAATCCCTTAAAATGAGGAATGGGACCCACAAGGTGAATTTCAAGAAAGGGACAACCTGGGTGTATGTTATTTGATGTGTAGATGTCAAATCAAGTGAAATCTCAAACACCCATCAACTAGATCTAGGTCAACTTGCTCAAATGGTGAAGTGCGCCTTCCTTGGGAGAAGCTAAGTTGGCTTGGGAGAGGGGTTAAACGGAAGCCAATCCTCACCAAACTATAGATCCGGGATGCCGTGGATGCTATAGAGGTGGGTTTTCAATATCATGCCCAACAACCCACTAGATCTAAGTAGATCTAAGAAAATGTAAAATGGGGGTTTTGAAATATTTAGGGTTTTAACAATTTATGAGTTATGTCAATGGATTGGATAAAGGAAAGAGAAACAAACCTGTGGATCTTACCTGGATAACCTTGTAGATGCCTTGATGATGATGATCTATGCAATCCCGATCAATTTGGAAGCCTTGAGGTAGTTTCTATGCAAATCGATTTTGTCCAAGAAGCCAATGCGCCCTCTCTCCTGCACAACAAACGTCAACAATATCAGATTTGATGCGTCAAGAGATAAGACTAATGCCACAAAAGAAGTAACAGAAAGATAGCATAGATCACAATGATACTAATGATAACCCCCTGATACAAGCGAATGCCAAGAAAGTCGATTTGAAGAAGCCTTGCAAAATCGCCCTTGTTGAAGTCGCCCTCCTGTAGACAAACAATGATTTCCAAAAAAAATAGATCTTACCACAATTTCCAAATGCTAGGTTGCAATAGACTTTCCAATCACCATCTAAGAACACCAGATGCAAAGGAGACCACAAGAATTTCCACAAGAATATTTTTCTATACCAATAATCCAAGAGCCAAAGACCCTTTACAATGAGAAGCTCTCTCCTTTAAATAGGAAGGAGAGGCACCAAAACCCTAACCACTTTTTGAATGAGTGGCTAAGATTAAAAGATACAAATGTCTAATCAATGGTTGAGATGAGCTCAACAATATAATACATGGATCACACATAAAATATAACATAAGTGGACAAAGTCGCCCTAGGAGAGGGGAATCCCACCAAATCATGATGACAAAATATCATAAGAGGCTCATGGTGGGTCCAAGGGGTAATTTTATCCCTCCTTGGTCAATCCCCATGGCACAATAACCAATAAATAATCATGAATATACCAAATCGTGCCTCCAAGGTGAAGTCGTGGTCCTCAAAAGACCTCAAAAATCCACAGAAAGTGCCATAAGTGATGGATGCGGGCCCCGATGAAGCTGAAACTGCTGGAGGAGGTGTGGAAGGTCCTGATCTATCATCACTGATCATCCCATGCCATAACTTTGCCTCAGTAGCCCAAATCGATTTCCTCAATAGCCATTTCTACCAATCCTGAAATGCCTCGGGAAGCGTGAAACTGCCCAAACAGCCTCCTGGAGTGATGGCGCTGTCAAGGTGAGGGAACCAATGTGTCCGGGAGGGGGGTAATATGGTAAAAACAAGTGGCTGGACCACCCCCTCCATCATCAGCTCCCTAGGTCAACCGGATAAAAGTCATCTCTGCTCCGACAGGGCCTCCAACAGACCAAAACTGCACTAGGACAGCCTACTGAGGCTAAATCATCACTGTAAGTGCCCGGAACTGAAAAAAAACTGTCCCATTGGACTCAGAAGGTCCAAATCCATCCAAGATGTGTACTCATACACCATATGAATCTCTGCATGATCAAAATAAATATCCAATGTACCGGAACAAGGCCAATAATAATGATCTGTAAATGACCAAACACTGCTGTATCCCAAGAATCATCATCATAACCCTGTAGATGCTGCATAGAATCATCCTGTATGTGTACATAGACCATATATCATCTATCCATATCATCATAAGTTCCAACATCTCATGTCTCATGGTCCTCCATGGTCAAACTAGGTCTAACCAAGACCAAATACAACTCAGACCATCATCCATAGCTGCTGCAAGGTGTCAAGGTTAATACATGCTTTACAATTTATTCAAATAGCTACTATAACACAGAGTAATCATGACTGGCGATCTAAAACCAAATATATAGTGTCGTTAGTTATTATTATTACTCAGACTAGACTTTCAGGACCATACTCACTTCATAGTTGTGATCAATTTGCTAGTGAAGGGTGAAGGCTGAAATAAATGGCTAGGCTAAGGGATGACTTGACTGACTTGACTTTGTGACACTTTGGCAAGGGAAAGGGAATACACACCATAGTATATACTGAATGAGCAATAACACAGGGAATGGCGGTGTCTCACAAATGGATGAGTTGTTTAAAGAGGGTTTATTCACCTTCACAGATGCGCACAATCCATAATACAAACAAGGCCAGCAATTGTTTAGATATAACATTTAAGTTCCATTGCTTTTTGGGCCTGAGGTTTCCATAGCCTTGATCTATGTGTGTTTACAAACACATTGCATAGATTTACATTTATTTTTAGGCTTTCTGCTGCAGGTGTGTTTTTAAGGCACTTGTTTACCTGAGCACTTCTAGGTGTGTCATGGACAACTTGTTTACCTAGGTATTTATTTTTCCAAAAGATATAACATTTTATTTTTCATGGCCATTTTCATTTGGCATTTCTTTCATATACAAGATATAGCATTTGATTTTTCCAGATTTTGTATTGATGGCAGCACTAAAAGTTTCAGGTTTAGCCAACACAACTTTAGTGACTAGGGGGAATTCTCAAGGAACTCCAACTCACCATAGGTAAGTTTTGTCACCAACTCAGAGCCGAGACACAATAGACAGGGAAGCTCATCCAATACAGAGGCTACAGTGGGGAAAGGTCCTCCATGTCACTAGTCAAGTAGCAAATCAGGGTAATAATCTAAAAGGTAGGCCACGGATGGATGAAGACAATGAAATGATGGAGCCAACACTAGCAAGCCATAGTATGGTGTAATGATCACCTCTATTCTCCCTAAGGAGGGTATATACCAATGAGTATGAATAGTGAACTTCTAAGTCTGAGTAGGGACAATAATATATATATAATAGGTCAACCAGGTCCAAATATCTATATGATCGCCAGATCATGACACTAAGTGCTAAGTCATGCTATAAGAATAAGTATAAAAGCAATCTAACCATAATACCATGATATATCTGCTGAGTCATATACCTGAAAGCTCATCAACCTGTACCATCATCTGTCCTCTGAGACTGCTGCTGTAACTCTGGGCACTACTGTCTGCTCTGTACCAATGGCATAATGGCTATATCGGGCATCTCTCTGAGTGTCCTGAAACTCAGTCATGGCATGGGGAATATAACTGCTGTCCACGATCTGATAGTGATCCAATATAAATGCTCATCTCGGCATCTCAAATGCAAGGGAACTGGCTGAATAGTGTACTGGAATGAGAAAAATAATGTATGGTAGCCCGGCTACTATATATGTGATAACATCTGGCTCCGGCTGGGACAAGTGCTCTGCTGAAATGAGCGCTTGAGAACCTCAGAATCTCTGGTCCTCGAACTCTGCTACTCGAATCCACGATCCAGCACTCTACCATTTTATTTCCAGCTTTTATTCTTGCAACCTATTTTCTGCATTCACAAACATCTAAACAAAATACCTCATGCCGCATGTGTGGGAAAAATATAAAATCAACTGAAATAAAATCTACTCTATGTCAGGAATATAAATGCATAAAGTATAAATGCAGAAAGTAAATTAAAGTACTAACATAATTTGCAAAATTTGAAATTTATTGTGCAGGAAAAGAGAAAGTGACAGGTACTCAGTTAAACTAGGAGCTTACAAAAGAGCTTAGAGACTAAAAGGTGCCAGACTCAATGGCTGAAAAGACTAACTACTGCCTAAGTAGGCTTATTTGGTTTCCTACCTACCCTAATCTAACCAGTCATCACAAATGTTAGGTAAAATCATAAATCCAGTGCAACCATTCATCAAATAGGTTAATGATTCTTATTTGATTTTTGATAATAGAACAAGTCAAGATTGGGCTACAGATCAACAAATTTAAGGGCACAGTCTTCTTGATTTGTTCATAAATTGAAGAATGGTTTGAATTATGCAATATGAAATTATGCCAAGGAGAAGACTGACTGATGCAAACATCCTCCATCAAAGAACTGATAGGATCATAAAATTTATGCAAGTTAAACTCAGAGATGGATAGAGGAAGGACATAAGACATGTGATTCGATTCATTTTCACATAGATTAACTTGTTCATTTACTTCTCTTACATATTCAATTTGATTCTCCTTGGGACTGACGATCAAAAATTCAAGTGGGGATAAATTAAAGCTTAAAAGACGGAAAATCAAAGTCAGACCCACTTGATGCTCAAAAATGGAGAAAATATGGAATTGATCTTTAAACACCTTTTCTAGCCACCAAGAATGATTGATAACTTGACAACATACATTATGGTTCCAAAGTGACTGAAAAGGGACATGAAGTGCTTTTTCTCCAAACATGTAATCATGCTTATACTTCCTATTAAAAATTTCCAAGGCAAAAGATTGACTAGAGCACCAACCCAAAGATGATTGAAAGAGTTGGGAAGGGAGGGTGGATTGCAAATATGAAAATTCTCCCAAATGGATAAACAAGTTTGACCTTGGATTTTGATAATAGAAAATATTCTTTATTCTAGGAATAATTTCAAGCTTTTGATTAAATTTAATATTTACAACTTGAGGACAAGATTCTAATTCTAAGAAATTGATGAACCTATCTTGACTAAGGATGGCAAAATTTAAAGACTCATTATAAGAGGTGGAACAATGATTAAAGCATCTAGTGTGATTCATTATTTCATCTTCATCTTGAGATTGCAATTCTATTGATTCATCATTAAATTCATATGAAGATAAATGATCATTTTTATTTAATTTGTCAGGGGGGAAATTAACAAGTTCATTTAAAACACCCTGATTATTTGCACAATGATCATGTGAAGTCACCACTAAAGGACCTTGGTCGATGTCCCTACCTTCTTCTTCAATAAGGTGATAAGGAATTGAATGATCACTAAATACAGAATGACTAACGAGTCTCTTTGAGGGAGGAATTTCAGTAGACCTGTTAACTAAGAGCTCATCCTCAGAAATTCCCTCAGGATAAGGACTAGGGCTACCTAAAAAGCAATTTGAAAACTTACGGTTTGTACAATGATTAAAGATTTGACTTTCGATTGACTCAAAAGTAGAAGACTTATCATCAGAAGAAATTGGGCAGGAAAGGTCATCTCCGGATGTTGACAAATCACTTGATATTTGATTGTTAAATGATTCAACAATAGGATCGGAAAGGGGAAGGTTTTGATCTTGGATTTGATTTGAAAGATACATATCATCGAATTCACTTCCCCATTCTTCTAGGAATTTGTTTTCAAATATGTCATAAGCAGAAATGCTATTGGGTTTCAAATTTGAAAGCCAGAGTCCAGCTCTTTCTTTAAAAGATGAAGCCAATAGTCTCATACACACATCCTCATGGGTTATGGATAACTCGTTAAGAACTTCCCGAAATCTTTCAAGGTGCCTTCTAGCAGAGATTTCATAACTTCCATCAAAAGTAGGCAACCTTTCATAGGCTTGATGAGGAATATGATGAGGATACCCAACAATTTTGGAAAAGTCAAAAACTTTCAATCGACCAAAAGTCCTAGGTCGCTCAGAAGCAGCCATGGATAATAATTTTCTTTATTTTCTTTATTTTTTATTTTTTATATTTTTATATTTATTTTTAAATTCAAGAACCTGAAAACAAAATGATGCACCCCATGGGTTCTAGATAACGATAAGATTAGTGTTATAGGGATGTAAATGAGCTCGCTCCTCAGCGGAGTCACGATTGGGAGTCGCCAGGTAGATTTTAAACTCTTCTACCAAGATATGTGTCGTTGTATATGCAGGAAAGAGTGAGTAAAGACTACTAGCTTGTCCGAGATAAGCCCTATGCCTTTTAATACCAAAATGTTAGGCAAAGAGAATGGGAGGGCTTTAAAGAAAGGTATGTCGAACCAGGGTAAGCTATTGCCTCCCCGGCAACGGCGCCAAAATGTTATCACCTAAGATGTAGTTACCCCTATGGATAGATCCAGTCATGGATGGCAATAGGGAAGGGCAACTCAAAAGGTGCAACCACGATCACCTCGACCTCCAATATATATGATTGTCACGCCAGTCGAGGCAACCTTCGCTTTATGTTATCTAGCCCAGACAACAAAGGGGGAGACCCGATCTACTCCCGACAGGAGAGATCAAAACCAAGACACCAAATCAGGGTATTTCTAGTTGAAGTTAGGTGTATGGTTTATCCTAGACCTAAGGATGAAGTCACAAGCCAAGTGAGGGGTTTAATAGGTATAGCTTTGGTTCATAGTTGAAGTGAAAGTGACTTATAATGTTTAAAGTGAGATCTAGGGCTAGTGTACTAAGTCAATGTCAAAAGATCCACTGCCTTGGGAACCGTGTCCAATGCAGGGTTGTTTAGGGGTCAGATTGGGGCTAACTAGTACATGAGACAATCTTGACCATGGTCCATGATGTCTTCAAAGGTATAGTTCACCATGCAAAAGTCAAACCACAAGTCAATCCCACAATCTAGGAGAGTGGGTTGTCTTGGAGATAAACCAGTGCCTTGGGAATTGGGAAGTGGAGTCAAGGTAGGGTTGACTTTATGGTTTAGGACTCCTACAACATGAGATAAGTGGACAGTATAGGCCTTGATGGTTAAATGTGTCTAGATCTAGTTTTGACCCAAGTGGACCACAATCCCTTAAAACAAGGAATGCAGTCCCCAAGGCAAGATTTGACAAAGTGACAGTCTAGACCTAGGTTTTGAATTATTCTGATTCCGGATCTGCAAAAATCTCAAGTACCCAGTTCCTCGAAGTGAGTGAACTCACTTCTCCAAGGTGGTGCGAATTTCCCTAAGGAGGCTTCAATTTGGGTTTAGGTGGGTCAAATCATGTCGGATGGCATCCAAACTTTAGATCCGGGTAGATCAGTCATGTAGGGGTATGGATCTATAATTTCGTGGCAATCCACCGGTTAGATCTTAGTAGATCTGAGTTTAAGTGTTCCAAGTGGTCCAAAATGGGGATTAAATCCCTTAAAATGAGGAATGGGACCCACAAGGTGATTTTCAAGAAAGGGACAACCTGGGTGTATGTTATTTGATGTGTAGATGTCAAATCAAGTGAAATCTCAAACACCCATCAACTAGATCTAGGTCAACTTGCTCAAATGGTGAAGTGCGCCTTCCTTGGGAGAAGCTAAGTTGGCTTGGGAGAGGGGTTAAACGGAAGCCAATCCTCACCAAACTATAGATCCGGGATGCCGTGGATGCTATAGAGGTGGGTTTTCAATATCATGCCCAACAACCCACTAGATCTAAGTAGATCTAAGAAAATGTAAAATGGGGGTTTTGAAATATTTAGGGTTTTAACAATTTATGAGTTATGTCAATGGATTGGATAAAGGAAAGAGAAACAAACCTGTGGATCTTACCTGGATAACCTTGTAGATGCCTTGATGATGATGATCTATGCAATCCCGATCAATTTGGAAGCCTTGAGGTAGTTTCTATGCAAATCGATTTTGTCCAAGAAGCCAATGCGCCCTCTCTCCTGCACAACAAACGTCAACAATATCAGATTTGATGCGTCAAGAGATAAGACTAATGCCACAAAAGAAGTAACAGAAAGATAGCATAGATCACAATGATACTAATGATAACCCCCTGATACAAGCGAATGCCAAGAAAGTCGATTTGAAGAAGCCTTGCAAAATCGCCCTTGTTGAAGTCGCCCTCCTGTAGACAAACAATGATTTCCAAAAAAAATAGATCTTACCACAATTTCCAAATGCTAGGTTGCAATAGACTTTCCAATCACCATCTAAGAACACCAGATGCAAAGGAGACCACAAGAATTTCCACAAGAATATTTTTCTATACCAATAATCCAAGAGCCAAAGACCCTTTACAATGAGAAGCTCTCTCCTTTAAATAGGAAGGAGAGGCACCAAAACCCTAACCACTTTTTGAATGAGTGGCTAAGATTAAAAGATACAAATGTCTAATCAATGGTTGAGATGAGCTCAACAATATAATACATGGATCACACATAAAATATAACATAAGTGGACAAAGTCGCCCTAGGAGAGGGGAATCCCACCAAATCATGATGACAAAATATCATAAGAGGCTCATGGTGGGTCCAAGGGGTAATTTTATCCCTCCTTGGTCAATCCCCATGGCACAATAACCAATAAATAATCATGAATATACCAAATCGTGCCTCCAAGGTGAAGTCGTGGTCCTCAAAAGACCTCAAAAATCCACAGAAAGTGCCATAAGTGATGGATGCGGGCCCCGATGAAGCTGAAACTGCTGGAGGAGGTGTGGAAGGTCCCGATCTATCATCACTGATCATCCCATGCCATAACTTTGCCTCAGTAGCCCAAATCGATTTCCTCAATAGCCATTTCTACCAATCCTGAAATGCCTCGGGAAGCGTGAAACTGCCCAAACAGCCTCCTGGAGTGATGGCGCTGTCAAGGTGAGGGCACCAATGTGTCCGGGAGGGGGGTAATATGGTAAAAACAAGTGGCTGGACCACCCCCTCCATCATCAGCGCCCTAGGTCAACCGGATAAAAGTCATCTCTGCTCCGACAGGGCCTCCAACAGACCAAAACTGCACTAGGACAGCCTACTGAGGCTAAATCATCACTGTAAGTGCCCGGAACTGAAAACAAACTGTCCCATTGGACTCAGAAGGTCCAAATCCATCCAAGATGTGTACTCATACACCATATGAATCTCTGCATGATCAAAATAAATATCCAATGTACCGGAACAAGGCCAATAATAATGATCTGTAAATGACCAAACACTGCTGTATCCCAAGAATCATCATCATAACCCTGTAGATGCTGCATAGAATCATCCTGTATGTGTACATAGACCATATATCATCTATCCATATCATCATAAGTTCCAACATCTCATGTCTCATGGTCCTCCATGGTCAAACTAGGTCTAACCAAGACCAAATACAACTCAGACCATCATCCATAGCTGCTGCAAGGTGTCAAGGTTAATACATGCTTTACAATTTATTCAAATAGCTACTATAACACAGAGTAATCATGACTGGCGATCTAAAACCAAATATATAGTGTCGTTAGTTATTATTATTACTCAGACTAGACTTTCAGGACCATACTCACTTCATAGTTGTGATCAATTTGCTAGTGAAGGGTGAAGGCTGAAATAAATGGCTAGGCTAAGGGATGACTTGACTGACTTGACTTTGTGACACTTTGGCAAGGGAAAGGGAATACACACCATAGTATATACTGAATGAGCAATAACACAGGGAATGGCGGTGTCTCACAAATGGATGAGTTGTTTAAAGAGGGTTTATTCACCTTCACAGATGCGCACAATCCATAATACAAACAAGGCCAGCAATTGTTTAGATATAACATTTAAGTTCCATTGCTTTTTGGGCCTGAGGTTTTCATAGCCTTGATCTATGTGTGTTTACAAACACATTGCATAGATTTACATTTATTTTTAGGCTTTCTGCTGCAGGTGTGTTTTTAAGGCACTTGTTTACCTGAGCACTTCTAGGTGTGTCATGGACAACTTGTTTACCTAGGTATTTATTTTTCCAAAAGATATAACATTTTATTTTTCATGGCCATTTTCATTTGGCATTTCTTTCATATACAAGATATAGCATTTGATTTTTCCAGATTTTGTATTGATGGCAGCACTAAAAGTTTCAGGTTTAGCCAACACAACTTTAGTGACTAGGGGGAATTCTCAAGGAACTCCAACTCACCATAGGTAAGTTTTGTCACCAACTCAGAGCCGAGACACAATAGACAGGGAAGCTCATCCAATACAGAGGCTACAGTGGGGAAAGGTCCTCCATGTCACTAGTCAAGTAGCAAATCAGGGTAATAATCTAAAAGGTAGGCCACGGATGGATGAAGACAATGAAATGATGGAGCCAACACTAGCAAGCCATAGTATGGTGTAATGATCACCTCTATTCTCCCTAAGGAGGGTATATGCCAATGAGTATGAATAGTGAACTTCTAAGTCTGAGTAGGGACAATAATATATATATAATAGGTCAACCAGGTCCAAATATCTATATGATCGCCAGATCATGACACTAAGTGCTAAGTCATGCTATAAGAATAAGTATAAAAGCAATCTAACCATAATACCATGATATATCTGCTGAGTCATATACCTGAAAGCTCATCAACCTGTACCATCATCTGTCCTCTGAGACTGCTGCTGTAACTCTGGGCACTACTGTCTGCTCTGTACCAATGGCATAATGGCTATATCGGGCATCTCTCTGAGTGTCCTGAAACTCAGTCATGGCATGGGGAATATAACTGCTGTCCACGATCTGATAGTGATCCAATATAAATGCTCATCTCGGCATCTCAAATGCAAGGGAACTGGCTGAATAGTGTACTGGAATGAGAAAAATAATGTATGGTAGCCCGGCTACTATATATGTGATAACATCTGGCTCCGGCTGGGACAAGTGCTCTGCTGAAATGAGCGCTTGAGAACCTCAGAATCTCTGGTCCTCGAACTCTGCTACTCGAATCCACGATCCAGCACTCTACCATTTTATTTCCAGCTTTTATTCTTGCAACCTATTTTCTGCATTCACAAACATCTAAACAAAATACCTCATGCCGCATGTGTGGGAAAAATATAAAATCAACTGAAATAAAATCTACTCTATGTCAGGAATATAAATGCATAAAGTATAAATGCAGAAAGTAAATTAAAGTACTAACATAATTTGCAAAATTTGAAATTTATTGTGCAGGAAAAGAGAAAGTGACAGGTACTCAGTTAAACTAGGAGCTTACAAAAGAGCTTAGAGACTAAAAGGTGCCAGACTCAATGGCTGAAAAGACTAACTACTGCCTAAGTAGGCTTATTTGGTTTCCTACCTACCCTAATCTAACCAGTCATCACAAATGTTAGGTAAAATCATAAATCCAGTGCAACCATTCATCAAATAGGTTAATGATTCTTATTTGATTTTTGATAATAGAACAAGTCAAGATTGGGCTACAGATCAACAAATTTAAGGGCACAGTCTTCTTGATTTGTTCATAAATTGAAGAATGGTTTGAATTATGCAATATGAAATTATGCCAAGGAGAAGACTGACTGATGCAAACATCCTCCATCAAAGAACTGATAGGATCATAAAATTTATGCAAGTTAAACTCAGAGATGGATAGAGGAAGGACATAAGACATGTGATTCGATTCATTTTCACATAGATTAACTTGTTCATTTACTTCTCTTACATATTCAATTTGATTCTCCTTGGGACTGACGATCAAAAATTCAAGTGGGGATAAATTAAAGCTTAAAAGACGGAAAATCAAAGTCAGACCCACTTGATGCTCAAAAATGGAGAAAATATGGAATTGATCTTTAAACACCTTTTCTAGCCACCAAGAATGATTGATAACTTGACAACATACATTATGGTTCCAAAGTGACTGAAAAGGGACATGAAGTGCTTTTTCTCCAAACATGTAATCATGCTTATACTTCCTATTAAAAATTTCCAAGGCAAAAGATTGACTAGAGCACCAACCCAAAGATGATTGAAAGAGTTGGGAAGGGAGGGTGGATTGCAAATATGAAAATTCTCCCAAATGGATAAACAAGTTTGACCTTGGATTTTGATAATAGAAAATATTCTTTATTCTAGGAATAATTTCAAGCTTTTGATTAAATTTAATATTTACAACTTGAGGACAAGATTCTAATTCTAAGAAATTGATGAACCTATCTTGACTAAGGATGGAAAAATTTAAAGACTCATTATAAGAGGTGGAACAATGATTAAAGCATCTAGTGTGATTCATTATTTCATCTTCATCTTGAGATTGCAATTCTATTGATTCATCATTAAATTCATATGAAGATAAATGATCATTTTTATTTAATTTGTCAGGGGGGAAATTAACAAGTTCATTTAAAACACCCTGATTATTTGCACAATGATCATGTGAAGTCACCACTAAAGGACCTTGGTCGATGTCCCTACCTTCTTCTTCAATAAGGTGATAAGGAATTGAATGATCACTAAATACAGAATGACTAACGAGTCTCTTTGAGGGAGGAATTTCAGTAGACCTGTTAACTAAGAGCTCATCCTCAGAAATTCCCCCAGGATAAGGACTAGGGCTACCTAAAAAGCAATTTGAAAACTTACGGTTTGTACAATGATTAAAGATTTGACTTTCGATTGACTCAAAAGTAGAAGACTTATCATCAGAAGAAATTGGGCAGGAAAGGTCATCTCCGGATGTTGACAAATCACTTGATATTTGATTGTTAAATGATTCAACAATAGGATCGGAAAGGGGAAGGTTTTGATCTTGGATTTGATTTGAAAGATACATATCATCGAATTCACTTCCCCATTCTTCTAGGAATTTGTTTTCAAATATGTCATAAGCAGAAATGCTATTGGGTTTCAAATTTGAAAGCCAGAGTCCAGCTCTTTCTTTAAAAGATGAAGCCAATAGTCTCATACACACATCCTCATGGGTTATGGATAACTCGTTAAGAACTTCCCGAAATCTTTCAAGGTGCCTTCTAGCAGAGATTTCATAACTTCCATCAAAAGTAGGCAACCTTTCATAGGCTTGATGAGGAATATGATGAGGATACCCAACAATTTTGGAAAAGTCAAAAACTTTCAATCGACCAAAAGTCCTAGGTCGCTCAGAAGCAGCCATGGATAATAATTTTCTTTATTTTCTTTATTTTTTATTTTTTATATTTTTATATTTATTTTTAAATTCAAGAACCTGAAAACAAAATGATGCACCCCATGGGTTCTAGATAACGATAAGATTAGTGTTATAGGGATGTAAATGAGCTCGCTCCTCAGCGGAGTCACGATTGGGAGTCGCCAGGTAGATTTTAAACTCTTCTACCAAGATATGTGTCGTTGTATATGCAGGAAAGAGTGAGTAAAGACTACTAGCTTGTCCGAGATAAGCCCTATGCCTTTTAATACCAAAATGTTAGGCAAAGAGAATGGGAGGGATTTAAAGAAAGGTATGTCGAACCAGGGTAAGCTATTGCCTCCCCGGCAACGGCGCCAAAATGTTATCACCTAAGATGTAGTTACCCCTATGGATAGATCCAGTCATGGATGGCAATAGGGAAGGGCAACTCAAAAGGTGCAACCACGATCACCTCGACCTCCAATATATATGATTGTCACGCCAGTCGAGGCAACCTTCGCTTTATGTTATCTAGCCCAGACAACAAAGGGGGAGACCCGATCTACTCCCGACAGGAGAGATCAAAACCAAGACACCAAATCAGGGTATTTCTAGTTGAAGTTAGGTGTATGGTTTATCCTAGACCTAAGGATGAAGTCACAAGCCAAGTGAGGGGTTTAATAGGTATAGCTTTGGTTCATAGTTGAAGTGAAAGTGACTTATAATGTTTAAAGTGAGATCTAGGGCTAGTGTACTAAGTCAATGTCAAAAGATCCACTGCCTTGGGAACCGTGTCCAATGCAGGGTTGTTTAGGGGTCAGATTGGGGCTAACTAGTACATGAGACAATCTTGACCATGGTCCATGATGTCTTCAAAGGTATAGTTCACCATGCAAAAGTCAAACCACAAGTCAATCCCACAATCTAGGAGAGTGGGTTGTCTTGGAGATAAACCAGTGCCTTGGGAATTGGGAAGTGGAGTCAAGGTAGGGTTGACTTTATGGTTTAGGACTCCTACAACATGAGATAAGTGGACAGTATAGGCCTTGATGGTTAAATGTGTCTAGATCTAGTTTTGACCCAAGTGGACCACAATCCCTTAAAACAAGGAATGCAGTCCCCAAGGCAAGATTTGACAAAGTGACAGTCTAGACCTAGGTTTTGAATTATTCTGATTCCGGATCTGCAAAAATCTCAAGTACCCAGTTCCTCGAAGTGAGTGAACTCACTTCTCCAAGGTGGTGCGAATTTCCCTAAGGAGGCTTCAATTTGGGTTTAGGTGGGTCAAATCATGTCGGATGGCATCCAAACTTTAGATCCGGGTAGATCAGTCATGTAGGGGTATGGATCTATAATTTCGTGGCAATCCACCGGTTAGATCTTAGTAGATCTGAGTTTAAGTGTTCCAAGTGGTCCAAAATGGGGATTAAATCCCTTAAAATGAGGAATGGGACCCACAAGGTGATTTTCAAGAAAGGGACAACCTGGGTGTATGTTATTTGATGTGTAGATGTCAAATCAAGTGAAATCTCAAACACCCATCAACTAGATCTAGGTCAACTTGCTCAAATGGTGAAGTGCGCCTTCCTTGGGAGAAGCTAAGTTGGCTTGGGAGAGGGGTTAAACGGAAGCCAATCCTCACCAAGCTATAGATCCGGGATGCCGTGGATGCTATAGAGGTGGGTTTTCAATATCATGCCCAACAACCCACTAGATCTAAGTAGATCTAAGAAAATGTAAAATGGGGGTTTTGAAATATTTAGGGTTTTAACAATTTATGAGTTATGTCAATGGATTGGATAAAGGAAAGAGAAACAAACCTGTGGATCTTACCTGGATAACCTTGTAGATGCCTTGATGATGATGATCTATGCAATCCCGATCAATTTGGAAGCCTTGAGGTAGTTTCTATGCAAATCGATTTTGTCCAAGAAGCCAATGCGCCCTCTCTCCTGCACAACAAACGTCAACAATATCAGATTTGATGCGTCAAGAGATAAGACTAATGCCACAAAAGAAGTAACAGAAAGATAGCATAGATCACAATGATACTAATGATAACCCCCTGATACAAGCGAATGCCAAGAAAGTCGATTTGAAGAAGCCTTGCAAAATCGCCCTTGTTGAAGTCGCCCTCCTGTAGACAAACAATGATTTCCAAAAAAAATAGATCTTACCACAATTTCCAAATGCTAGGTTGCAATAGACTTTCCAATCACCATCTAAGAACACCAGATGCAAAGGAGACCACAAGAATTTCCACAAGAATATTTTTCTATACCAATAATCCAAGAGCCAAAGACCCTTTACAATGAGAAGCTCTCTCCTTTAAATAGGAAGGAGAGGCACCAAAACCCTAACCACTTTTTGAATGAGTGGCTAAGATTAAAAGATACAAATGTCTAATCAATGGTTGAGATGAGCTCAACAATATAATACATGGATCACACATAAAATATAACATAAGTGGACAAAGTCGCCCTAGGAGAGGGGAATCCCACCAAATCATGATGACAAAATATCATAAGAGGCTCATGGTGGGTCCAAGGGGTAATTTTATCCCTCCTTGGTCAATCCCCATGGCACAATAACCAATAAATAATCATGAATATACCAAATCGTGCCTCCAAGGTGAAGTCGTGGTCCTCAAAAGACCTCAAAAATCCACAGAAAGTGCCATAAGTGATGGATGCGGGCCCCGATGAAGCTGAAACTGCTGGAGGAGGTGTGGAAGGTCCCGATCTATCATCACTGATCATCCCATGCCATAAATTTGCCTCAGTAGCCCAAATCGATTTCCTCAATAGCCATTTCTACCAATCCTGAAATGCCTCGGGAAGCGTGAAACTGCCCAAACAGCCTCCTGGAGTGATGGCGCTGTCAAGGTGAGGGCACCAATGTGTCCGGGAGGGGGGTAATATGGTAAAAACAAGTGGCTGGACCACCCCCTCCATCATCAGCGCCCTAGGTCAACCGGATAAAAGTCATCTCTGCTCCGACAGGGCCTCCAACAGACCAAAACTGCACTAGGACAGCCTACTGAGGCTAAATCATCACTGTAAGTGCCCGGAACTGAAAAAAAACTGTCCCATTGGACTCAAAAGGTCCAAATCCATCCAAGATGTGTACTCATACACCATATGAATCTCTGCATGATCAAAATAAATATCCAATGTACCGGAACAAGGCCAATAATAATGATCTGTAAATGACCAAACACTGCTGTATCCCAAGAATCATCATCATAACCCTGTAGATGCTGCATAGAATCATCCTGTATGTGTACATAGACCATATATCATCTATCCATATCATCATAAGGTCCAACATCTCATGTCTCATGGTCCTCCATGGTCAAACTAGGTCTAACCAAGACCAAATACAACTCAGACCATCATCCATAGCTGCTGCAAGGTGTCAAGGTTAATACATGCTTTACAATTTATTCAAATAGCTACTATAACACAGAGTAATCATGAATGGCGATCTAAAACCAAATATATAGTGTCGTTAGTTATTATTATTACTCAGACTAGACTTTCAGGACCATACTCACTTCATAGTTGTGATCAATTTGCTAGTGAAGGGTGAAGGCTGAAATAAATGGCTAGGCTAAGGGATGACTTGACTGACTTGACTTTGTGACACTTTGGCAAGGGAAAGGGAATACACACCATAGTATATACTGAATGAGCAATAACACAGGGAATGACGGTGTCTCACAAATGGATGAGTTGTTTAAAGAGGGTTTATTCACCTTCACAGATGCGCACAATCCATAATACAAACAAGGCCAGCAATTGTTTAGATATAACATTTAAGTTCCATTGCTTTTTGGGCCTGAGGTTTCCATAGCCTTGATCTATGTGTGTTTACAAACACATTGCATAGATTTACATTTATTTTTAGGCTTTCTGCTGCAGGTGTGTTTTTAAGGCACTTGTTTACCTGAGCACTTCTAGGTGTGTCATGGACAACTTGTTTACCTAGGTATTTATTTTTACAAAAGATATAACATTTTATTTTTCATGGCCATTTTCATTTGGCATTTCTTTCATATACAAGATATAGCATTTGATTTTTCCAGATTTTGTATTGATGGAAGCACTAAAAGTTTCAGGTTTAGCCAACACAACTTTAGTGACTAGGGGGAATTCTCAAGGAACTCCAACTCACCATAGGTAAGTTTTGTCACCAACTCAGAGCCGAGACACAATAGACAGGGAAGCTCATCCAATACAGAGGCTACAGTGGGGAAAGGTCCTCCATGTCACTAGTCAAGTAGCAAATCAGGGTAATAATCTAAAAGGTAGGCCACGGATGGATGAAGACAATGAAATGATGGAGCCAACACTAGCAAGCCATAGTATGGTGTAATGATCACCTCTATTCTCCCTAAGGAGGGTATATACCAATGAGTATGAATAGTGAACTTCTAAGTCTGAGTAGGGACAATAATATATATATAATAGGTCAACCAGGTCCAAATATCTATATGATCGCTAGATCATGACACTAAGTGCTAAGTCATGCTATAAGAATAAGTATAAAAGCAATCTAACCATAATACCATGATATATCTGCTGAGTCATATACCTGAAAGCTCATCAACCTGTACCATCATCTGTCCTCTGAGACTGCTGCTGTAACTCTGGGCACTACTGTCTGCTCTGTACCAATGGCATAATGGCTATATCGGGCATCTCTCTGAGTGTCCTGAAACTCAGTCATGGCATGGGGAATATAACTGCTGTCCACGATCTGATAGTGATCCAATATAAATGCTCATCTCGGCATCTCAAATGCAAGGGAACTGGCTGAATAGTGTACTGGAATGAGAAAAATAATGTATGGTAGCCCGGCTACTATATATGTGATAACAGTGTCCCAAGACACAGGAAGAGACTGATTACATGTCCAAGATTCCCTAACAATCAGCAGTTGGCAGCTTGATGTATGCTATGGTGTGCACAAGACTAGATATTGCACATGCAGTGGGAGTTGTGAGCAGATATATGAATAATCCAGGTAAAGAACATTGGAAGGCAGTATAGTGGATTCTCAGGTATTTGAGAGGTATTACCACTCAGGCATTATTTTTTGGAGGTTCAGACACTGTTCTACAGGGATATGTTGATGCAGATATGGCAGGTGACAAGGATAGTAGGAGGAGCACCACAGGGTATGTGTTTACTGTAGGTGGAACAACAGTAAGTTGGATTTCGAAACTGCAAAAGGTTGTTGCACTTTCAACAATGGAAGCAGAGTATATTTCTATTATAGAGGCTAGTAAAGAGATGATTTGGTTGTAGAGGTTTATGGAGGAAGTGGGTAAGAAGCAGAAGGATAGTAGGCTGTAAAGTGACAGCTAGAGTGCCATTCATCTTGCAAAGAACTCAGCATTCCATTCTAGGACTAAACATATACAACTCAAGTACCATTTCATACGCTCTGTTCTGGAAGATGAGCTGTTGAAGCTAGAAAAGATACATACTAGCCAGAATCCTGCAGACATGTTCACAAAGGTAGTGACCAGAGAGAAACTGAGTTCTTGCTTGGTTTTAGTTGGCCTTCTAGAATGAAGGAGAAGAGGAGAAATTTGCCAAGTCCAAGTCCAGCAGATGCAACAGTGGTGGAGTTGCTGTGATCAGTCTCCAAGTGGGAGATTGTTGGTTGTGGAGCCAGATATTCTAGTCTCATAGATGATATTGTCTTAGCTGTGCACCTAGGAGTACTGTACACCCATTCTGCATTTTTAGGGGTTTGGGGGCAACGCCCCCGAGAAATTTTTTTGGGGGTTGTTTTCGCCAGCTTTTTTCTGGGCCCATGGTTTTGGGTAACCTGTGGTATTTTCCCATTGTATTTCCCTTATAAAAGAAAGACATTGTAATACGGATAGGGTAATGATGTATTAGGTTTTATGCATTGTAAATATCTCTAAGATCAGGAGAGAGACTATGAGATAGTGAAGAGGAAGTGCAGCGGCTGTGCTGCAGGTTGTATCCCTTCCCGTTGCCAGACGGTAATAATAATAAGGGCTGGAAAATTCAGTGTGGACGTAGCCCAAGTTGGGGTGAACCACGATATATCTGTGTCTCTCTTGTAATGTGTGTGTGATTATATTTGCATTTCTGTTTATTGTTATTGCTCTGCAATCCTATTTTTCTAACACTTATATAGATTTTCCCGTGGAAACTAAAAAGGGCAAGAGCGATGAACTACTAAAAATACTCCTCGAAGAGTATAAGAAAGGTCCAAAAAGCAATGGTTCTTAAATGCTATATCTAAACAATTGCTGACCTTATATATATATATATATATGTAAACATGCCCTAGATGCAAGCTACAATTAGTTGTGCCTATTAGCACACCTGAGATCCGAAGGGTTATGTAGGCCGAAAAGGCCAATGAAATGAAATCAATGGATCCTAATGAAACTGGATCATCTTTTATAAAAGTAGACATGATGCCCAAGTTGAATAAGCACTCTCAAAGCAACTTACCCATTTGTGAGGCACAACCATCCCCCGTGTTTATTTTGTCCAGCACAGAGTTTGTATCTTTCCCTTTCTCCCAGTCCAAAATATCTTTTAGTTGAGTTTAGACAAGTCACCTCCTTTTCCCAACCTTGTTCCTAGACTTCATCCTTAGCTAGCAGTTAGACCATGTCCAATGGGTGAGTTTGTCACTTAAGCTATTGTGCAAGTAAATGTAAATAACAATGGAATAAACAAATATGATTAATGCCACTAAATGATATACTTTGAGTTAAGCTGTGAGTATGATTAGAGGAACATGTCTTAGTATATTGATATGATTTATCCTTGGTTGTATGATGACCTAGTCAAACCCAGTTTGACTATGGTCATTTATTGGGATCCGTGATGATGTGGGCGATGCATGCTTATTGATGATGATAGATAGACCCACATACTCTTGATGATGATGCTATATGATGTACATATGGTTCAGATGGTGATTGATGCAGTTCAGCAGGTTTTATTATTACTTCAGATCATCAGATTATGCATTGTCCATATATGGTGGACCCTACAGTTAGCCCATCAGGGAAACCCATGGTGTATGAGTACACATTCTTAGTATATTTGGGTCTTCTGGATCCAATGAGACACTTATCATTCAGTTCCGGGCACTTCTGACAGTGATAGATGCATTTTTCCACTTGTTGGCCAGATTTGGGGCTGATTTCCCAGCCTGAGCAGCAGAGGCCATGAGAGGCTAGTTCACCTAGGGCGCTGTATGAGGAGGGGGTGGTCCAGACACTTGTTATTACCATTTATCCCCCCTTCTGGAGAGCATGGTGGGCTCAGTTTGACAGTGTAGGTGCCCTAGGAGGCAGTTTCAACACTTTCACATTTACTGAGGAAGTCCAGAAATGGGATAAAAGGGTCACTAAGGAATTTGATTTGGGAAATTGAGGCAAGGTTTTCGCATTTGGTTTTCACAGAGGTCTTCCAGGGTGAACCCCCTATCTTCCAGCTAGTTTTCATTTGTTAGGGGGCTCCATAGGAGGCCATTTACTACATGTCTCTCACAGATTTTGAGGACAAATTTGATCATTTGTATTTATTTTGGACATATTATATTATTTTATTGTTCCATGGGGATGAGCTAGCAAGGATTGATGCCTCCTAGCCCCACCATGTGCTTTATGAGTCATGTCCTAGTCATATGAGGTGGGCCCATGTTCTTTTTCCCCCTCCAGTGGATGATGTCACCCTCCATGAGTATCTTTTAGCCATGACATCATCATTATTTGAGTGATCCATGTGTTATATTGTTATGTTTCATCTTAGCCATTGATCAAGTATTTAAATCTTTTAATCTCAACCGCTCATCTTTTGTAAAGTGGTTTTGAGATCTAGGGTTTTGGTTTTTATTATCCTATATAAGGAGGAGACCCCCTATTGTATTGCTCACCTTTGGGCTCTGGAAAACTTGGAATGAAAATAATATTTTGGAGATCTACTTCTTGGATTTGATTGGGTTGCTCTTGCATACTTTCTTGGATATTTTGCTTCTAGACATTGTTTGCTTTTCAGGTGAAATCGACTTCAAGAGAGGGAGGCTGAATTACTTCAAGCTAGCTCAACAATTTACTTTGTGGGAAGATTGTAGGGGTTGCTGACATCCCCCATGAGCAATACATCTTCATAGAGAGGGCGTTTTTCAATTGTGCTTTGTCCATTGATTACTTTCTTGATATGAAATGCTTAGATCTTATGGATTTGTAGATCAAATCTAACTTGATGTAGTTTGATTTGCAGGTTTTCATGAGACATATTTCCTCCTAGGGCTTGGATGCTTTTGGTTGAAGACACTTGGATCAAGCTTGGAATTGTAACTAGGGAAAGAATTCTCCATATGCTAAGAGGGCTCAAGCTTTTGAGGTAAGATCTACAAGGTACGTATTGATTTTGCTTGCTATCCATCCCATTGGTCAAAAACTACATTAAAATCAAAACCCTTAGTTTTTTTTTTCTTAGATCTACTTAGATCTAGCTTGGCTTTTGAAAAGATATTGAAAACCCACCTCTATAGTATCCACGGTGATTTGGATCTATAGTTTGGTGTGGATTGGGCTACTTTTGACACACTTTTCAAGGCATTTAACCTTCCTTGGGTAAATTCGCCCTCCTTGGGTGATTGAGTTAAGCTAGATCTAGTACATGGGTAGGTGAGATCCCACTTGATTCATGATCCTCACATTTGATAACCTACCCCTAGTGCTTCACTTCATTGATTTTTGCATTGTGGGCCCCATTCCTCATTTTGAGGGTTGTGCCCCACTTGGGTCAATTTGGTGATGCATTTTCAATCTCAGATCTATGGAGATCTAACCCTTGGATCCCTTTGATTTTCAAGATCCATATTGATACTTTCCTAAAATACTTGGATCTAAACTTAGGTGGCTTTTGGACTTGATTTGACACACTTTACCATGCTTTCAGCCCTCCTTGGGCAAAGTCACACTTCTTGGGTGATTGAGTTGCCCCACTTTGAGCAAATGGGTGTTTGAGATCCCACTTGTTTTGGAAAGAGCATACCTTGAAACCTATATCTAGTGTCTCACTTTGTGAAGTTTTGCCTTGGGGGTGTCATTCCTCATTTTGGGGATTTTTGTCCACTTGGGTCACATAGTGAAATATTAGATCTTACAAGATCCAACCATCACATCTTGGGTAGCCCACTTGATTTGCATCCTATGTGCCCCGATCTATAATTTGACATCTTTTTGACTCCATTTTCCCATCCATTCAAGGCACTAGTCCACCTAAAGCAATTTGCACTCCTTGGGATTTGTGTCAATTCCTAGATCCCATATGTGGGTATCTCTAATCTCATCATAGATCCATAGATCTATCCTTTGTATACCCCTTGGTACCATTTGCATTCTTAACTTCACCTTGTGGGTCCCATTTGAACCACTTTCCATATCCCAAGGAAGTGGGTCCCACATGTGTATTTCATGGTACTAGATATTGTCATTTGATCTTGTTATGTGGCCTAAATCATTCATTGGTTGAAACACTAGTCATCCCTGAAGTCTCTTTCAACCATACTTTAAACTTCTAGGTCCACCTAACCTTGCATTGGTTTCCATAACTCATCTTTAACACTTCCCTAGAAACCTTTTCTTTGGTCCAATCATATTTGATTGGCTATAGGGTCTCCCCCTTGGTCTTGATTCATCTTGATCTAAAGCGAAGAGTGCCTCGCTTGACGTGACTCCTAGCTTGCATTGGGAACCGTGGCATCTCTTGGGTCACCTCTTTAGTTGTCCATCTCATCTACCATCTGTTAGAGGTCAAACTTGCACCTCTCCGTCCGTGATCACCTTGAGCTGTTGATCACACAAAATGACAACTTGGATGGAGGAGCATGTTGACCCTAGATGATACTTTGACTCACTCCATTTCCTGACATTACTGGAAAAACCATAAAAATATCATTCTGAGATATGAGCGCTACTCTACTTCAATAGACTAGCGCTTATACGCTACTCCAGTGTATAATAGTAGCACTCAAATCCTTATAAGCACTACTCCTTCTCAGCATAGTAGCGCTTGACATTTAAAAATCAATGAGCGCTAGTTGACAAGCACTAAAGTTGCGCCCTAAATGCTACTTCACTGAATAATAGTAGCGTACATCTCAAAAGATGATTAAAAAATAATTAATTTCACGAGGAGGATTAGTTGCTGGTAGTTTCCCAACTTCTCCAACTTCCTCCATAACCATATCTCTATCTGAACTACTTCTCTAATCCTATAAATACAAGGAGGACTAAAGAGAAAGGTTAGATGGATAGATGGAGAAACTTAGAGACATAGAGATATAAAGGAGAAGCTTGCATTGGAGGAGTTGATGCTGAAGATATCCAAGCCAGAGAAGAGCAAGAGCCCATAATCAAGTTGCAAGAGCATGTCACAAAGTCAGGTATACTTGTACATCAAATTGCATTTGACAATAAAGGTTGAAGTGTCTTTCTTGTTCCAACTTAAATGTTTTCTAAAATAATATCTTAATTTTGATCTGTTTTGGTCAATATCGAATGCTTAACATTGCTTTTGTTTCTTTCAAACATTATATATTGTCCAAGATACGCTGAGAAAGGTGTTTGTTTTGCAGGTTTACTGAACAGAAGGTGAATTTGAGGACTGAGCGCAAGATCAAATAAAAGCTAGGATCGAACGCCGGTTAAAAGGTATGTTCTCAAGGTCCACAACTCATTTCTTTTCATAAATATATCTACAATATAGCTAATACACTTACCTGTCACCCCATCCCAGTTGATAGCATTAGTTTCCTTGCTATAGGGTAGTTTTGCCTGCCAACACCATCCCGGATGGGATACCTTTAGGGACAACTACAAGTTGTGTGATAACAGGAACCCTTGCGTAGAGTTCCTTTAAGTTTTTGGATCAGATCAATTTCCTTAATGTTGACCCCAAATCTATTCCAGCAACCAATAGGGGCGTCAACAAATATATATCTAACTCAAACAATTGCAATCAACCAAGACTTTCCCATTTAGACATAGTCATTATGTTTGCTTGAGATCGAAAGTCAAGGATGTCTAACGAGATGCAATATCCTTCGACTTCAAGATCGACCTATGGTTTGATATCAACTTTATCCTTTTTATTCAATTAGAAATCATTTTTAGAAACTTTTTCATTCCTTTCCTTATTTCTTATCATATACATTAACTCAATTAGTTGAGCAACATCATCTTCTTTTGTGAGAAGTTGTAGCACTTTATTAAGTGTTTTATTTCGTGACTTGGAGTGTTTTATTCAGATGCTAACTCTTCCAAAACAATTGCAAAATTATTCAAAATTTCTCTCTACTTATGAGGATTAGGATAATTATTCTCTTTACTTTGGACTTTTGTGATGTGTGGATTGTCGTTGCCAGTCTCTTTGCCTTGTCTAGTAATGATGTGTTATTTTTTAGAATTTAGTGCTTCATGCTTAGGTACACCAAACAAGATATTACCATTCTTTTTATTTGAAATATTTTCAAGGATGATGTTTCAGTCTTCCAATGAATGCTCTTCCACCCCACATTTTTTATAAAATTTGAGACCGGTCTTGTCTTTCCAAGGGAAGTCAGGACTTAAATGTTCTTCACTATAAAATACAAAACACCGAGACTTCCCTCGACCATTAGGGAGATTACCTCAATTATTTTTATACCTCCTTAGATTGTTATAACTACCTCATTGGTTATATCCATTGTTCTGCTGGTCATTTTTTTTAAGTCTCATCCCTTTTGATTTATCTAGTTGATGGTTTGATCTTGATAGACTGACTGGTAATTTGGTTTGTTCTTCATATTCATCACACATTTTGTAGTATTGTGTGAGTTATCCCAATAGATGCCATGCCATTTAGGTTTGACATTTTTTTTTTTGTATGGATAATCCACCATAGAGTGAGATTCAAATCTTTCACATATCACAATAGTAGCTTGTGTGAATGACTCTATAGTTTTTTGGTCATACGTCTTATTGAAATGGTCATCTTCCAAATTTCCATCTAGAAATTGAATTATTTCATCTGGGAATAATATTTTTCCATCTGATAATTTTCATCGGTCATTATATAAACAATTTTGTTTAGTGTGACCCTTCTACGAGCACGTCATACACCACAGGTCGCTTTGTCTCAAAGAGACTTGTTAGAGATATCTTTACATGACCTCTAATTTTTATTCTAATATTCTGATGATAGGAGCAACTGCGAAATATTCATTAGACTCAACCTTTTGGGCTTCTTTAGAGCATATTCATATGTCACAAATTCATGTAAGCCCAACAGTGTTGTAATCCTAGGTAGGAGACCTACGACAAACCACTGGATCAACAAATTTTGATCAATGGTTTATGATATTCTACTAAGTAAATAATTGAATCTTTTATCATACTCGTGGATTGTTTCACCCACTTTTTGCATAATATCTTTTAATTTCTTAGCTTTCAACTATATACGATGAGATGCAACCATATTGGTCATATTGCATCCCACTGCTATACGATGATGTGCTGCAGCTGTAGTGGCTTTGGTCATAAATCCCAAGACTGTGCAAGTTCAATAAGACAACCGATGATGAGTCCCTCATACACATCAGTAAGGAAAACCTATGAACCATGGAAGAAGATAAATGCAGGAATAATTGAAGCTCAAAAGACATGTGCTCAAATTCAAGGACACTCCCAGGTATGGGTGAAAAATAATGTTTTGTTGAATATGAATGAAGTTGATCAATGCAAAGAAGATGGCTTCCATATGGCAAGCCAAGATTGAGGTCATTTAAAGACCTTAGTATAACTTGAGTTCATGGAGTTTGAGGATGGAATCAAAGGTAAATAATGGTCGATCCAAGTAGTGGAACAGGTCCAAGGATCGTAGCTACAGTTGGCATGTTGATAAGGGATCAAGAGTAATTTGCAGTGATCTCATGAACTCTCTCTATACATATAGTTGAAGCAAATGTAGTTAAGCAACATGGTTATTGTACTTGATGCATGCTTACCTTTTATGAATTTACTAAGATGATTGTTGATGCATTCCTTATAGCATCCATAAAGTGTACCTATGACTCTCTCTAGCTTTGGCATGATTGGCAAGGATGTATTCAAGAAACACTTGTTGTTGGTATCTGATTGTATGCCTTATATTGGAAATATAGTTGGTTATAATCCAACTAGTTATCAAGACTTTTATCAAGATAAACTGTCAATATTTTCATGATGAGAAGCACATGATTTTATCTCTGATTTTGGTTAAGGTATTCAAAGATTAGAAGCAACCCTTTTAAATCCTTGTTGAAGATATCCAAAGTTACATCAAGATCAGTTTACAAGACATTTTGGGTACCATAGTTGACTGTAGCAGCACTCATATGAAGAATACACAGTAGAAAATTGAAGTTTAAATTTCATAAAATCATTTGCAACAACATAATACATGTGAAGTTTTTCATTTTATCTCTGACCTTGGATAGTTCAAAAGTAGACATGAAGAAGGATTCAAAAGATTTTTTACAAATAAATAAGTGATCATAAAATCAAGGGGAGCAAATATTATCATTGTCCTTATGATTGTGTCATTGAAAAGAGAAGAATATATATACAAGCAAAGATGTACCAAGAACATATGAAGCCGATTCTCAAAATATACTAATCCCAGGGTTGTCATAATCAACAAGAATTGGCTCAAGATGATATACTGTGTATATCAACATGAAAAAAGTGGATTGCAACACATGAATAGTTTACATTTAAATATATTTTGGTATACTAACAATGGATTGCTTTGATCCCTACAAGACATTGTTTGATGTGCATCATTGAAAACTGTGAATACTCGGTCATGAAAATTAGAATATCTTGAAGTAACTTAGTTCTATTGTAACAGAATTCAAAAATACCAAATCCAAGTTTAGTTCAAAGGAGATAACAACTTTGTTATGTCCCTTTTTAATAAAATTTCCCAATGTGCTCAAATTCACCAAATTTCAACTATAGGTATATGTATACAACTGATTCCAAACTCCTCCAAATACTTTCAAACTTGGTGAGGAAGGTCATGAGGGGTCATGGGACACATTAAAACATTTATCAGACATATAATAAACTGATATACCAAACCATGGTCTTCAATTTTCAAGGTAAGAAGTTTCGGGACAAGACTAGTCAACTTGGGAAGTGGAAATCCCCCCTAGGTCTTGGAACAAAGCTCTTCCAACGCTGTACAACCTTCACTATCATAGGTATGAGAATTGGATATGTTATTAGAAATTAATTAAAGTATATTTTCATCATTATATGTGTTTTTTGGGTCGAATAGGTATCCAAGAGAACTCAGGGAATTTACTAGTAATTTTGAGGCTCAAACCCCCAAGGGTAGATGGATCCAAATAACTCCAAATGATCTCAAATTGTACCAAAATGTGTATGGATGATGTTAAAACATAATAAGGGTGTTTATAGGTTCCTTCCAAACTTCAAATGACTTCTGCAACTCACTTTGGTAATCTGGTCAATGTAGGGAGTTTTACTAGCAAATTGTGGTTCAAATCCCCTTAGGGTAAATGACAAGTTGGCTCTCCAAATGCAATAGAACCCTCTCAAAATTATGAACAGAGGCTGGTGACATATAAAGGACATACATGGGCTCTCATATGCATCATCATTGAGCTTATAATATCTACTACAACTCTCTCAAATCAGATATAGAATTGCTAGTTTCAACATAAGGGGAAATGGTAGGCAATCTCCACTAAATGTTATGAAACTCAACCAAACGTTTAAAAATTATTGTATAATGAACATGAAACTCTTTGAAAACATAAATTACAGTCAATTTATCAAAATCCATCATTCATTCACTTAACCATTCGAATTTATCAACATATCATTAACTTGCAACAAGGTAGTGGGGAAAATGTCATTGTTTATTCATTAATGAGCAATTTTGCATAGTATTTCTTGGAATATCGACTTGTGGCTCTTATGAGCATGAAATACATAGCATATAAATCATATTACAAAATAATGGGGCATCAGAAGCTCCCCCAAAGAGAATAGTTTCTCACCAAAGGTGCAATTCCTCAAGGATCAAGAATATGCATAGAAAACTTGAAATGGTTGAAGAAGCAAGTTGAACTCGAAGTGACCATGATATGCCCTATAGATTACACCTAAAAAAAACGACTCCATTGAATTTTTGAGGTGTATTTACTGTCTTAAAGAATCACCAAAATATTTAATTATCGACCAGTGTTGGTAATCTTAGAGTTGTGGCACAGTATATGCTGAGATAGAATAGGACCTGAAGTTTCGGCTCGACAGACCTTAGAAATGTTTAATAAAGAAAAGATTGAAAGATCTTTCAAAATGAAAAAAATAGTCAAACTTAAAGAAAATACAATTACTGAAATGATTAAACCTAGCTAAACCAATATATCAGAATAGTATTAAGCTATACTACTCTATTCTACGAACAATAAGTAAAAAGATAAAAACAACAAATATTATTCTAAGAAGCAAGAATTAATAAAAAATAGAACTACTCTGATGAAATTGGAAATTACTGATTAAGGACTCAACTCTAATCTAGAAATTAGAGAATAACAATTACAAGTGAGTTTAGAAACCTATCCATGAGATAATTCAATTGACAACTAACTATGAAACAAAGGCGTATATCAACTCAAAGAAAAACTACAGACTAAGTGAATTCAACAACTATTCATGCATTCAATTAATATTTCAAGACTACACAAAATTACCTAATTCCATTCTCATTGAGGATTCCGAGGAAGTGTATCAAATGTATTAGGAATGGGAGAGAATGTATCAAAGTGACTTTCAAATGTGAAAAGGAAAGAAAATGGAAACACATCTAGTTTAACTTCTACAAATAAATGCAAACTAAATATTGTCCAACTACAATTAACTTTAAACATTATGATTTATCTTCTATCCATAAGCAAATGACTTGGAACTAATGAAATCTAGAAGCAAGTAGAAAACTTAATAAAGATATTTACTTGAACTGAATTTGATTTGGAAGCAAGTAGAAAACTTGATAAAGATGTCTTACTTCTGAACCAAATCCTATTCTATGAACATCTTCATTGGCTATATAAATGGAAAAACTAATCATATGCTTGAACTGAGAAACTATTCAAAATGGAGATAACTTGGAGAATGAAATTACTAACTCTAATCCAAAATCAATCTTAAGAAACATGACATAACGAAACTAAGAATGGAATTGATGAATTCGAGAACAGTAACATATTAGCAAACTAAACATGAAAGGCATAACTTAAAAAGAAGTTAAAGCAAAGTTAAGGAAGATGGAATGGAAACTAAGAATGATGAAAAAACTTAATTAAAACTCTATGCAGTGTGGAACAAGATCTTAATTATATCTCAGAATGCTAATTAAATGCAATAAATATTACAGTTCGAAGACCTAAGAAATTGGATTCTAAATAAGCATAAAAACAATACAGGAAATATTTAATTCCGTATGATGATTCGGATGACAGTCTGAAAGACAGTCCGAATGACGGTCCGAATGGAGCAAAATGATTTAAACTAAGGAAAGGAGCGGATTGGATGATCTTAACGCCAGCTGATTGGTGCATATGAACCTATAGTGCAAGGAAAGCAATGAATAGACTGTTTAGAAGCTAAGATAATAAGAAGCAACCTATACTAATCATCGTCTAAGGAATGAACTACTTCTATAGCATAATAAAACAAAATTGATATGTAAATAAAACTAACCTACAACTACAGAAAAAACATTAGCATAACTAATTCTAACTAGGAATTGAACTTGAACTACTAAAACACTAACTAGTTGACTCTATCTAATTGCAAATGACAAAACTGAAAGCAAACTAAGAATATTTGAGCATGACCGGTCACTTTAACTTCTAAGCATGTAAATAAAGCTAGCAACTTAAACTAACAGCAAGATATAACTACAAGAAATAAAGAACTGTCATGTACAGGAAATAAAACAACGTCATCTACATGAATTAAGTTAAATACTGGAAATACAAACTATTAATTTGCAGAAAGGAAATGCAAAATATATATATAGTAAAACCTCTGGTTGTTGAGGGGCCTTTCCCAGCAATTAGAGATGGAATCTTAACACAAACTAATCACCAACAACAAAACATCAACAGCAAAATTCAGGAATTTCCATTGACTAAGAAAGTTACACAGCGTTTCTACAAATTACTGCCATCCTCTATGTATGTATGCGCTATATTGTGCTGCGTTTCTCCAAAGGAGGCATCTATATATAAGTTTACAATCAGAGAGAAGGTCGACATAGTTGACCTCTCTAAAAATAGAAGTCTTAATGACTATAGAACGACTGCATGGTGGTTTATGACAGTGCACATGCCATCTACTTGAGTCCATGGCATTGATTCGCCTTGACGCGAACAGCTAAGCATCGGTTTCCTTCAATCGTGGATGGAGGATGCGTTCGCAGGCTGAGCGTGGGAGGGAAAAGATCTTTTGGAATGTTGACGTGGGCAGGAGTGCGTGCTGTCAAGCTGGGCGATCAGTAAGATGGAACTTCTATAGCATTGACATGGGCAGGAGTGCATGCTGTCAAGCTGGGCGATCAGGAAGATGGAACTTCTGGAGCATTGACATGAGCAGAAGATGTGTTGTCAAGTGAGGCAAGTAGGAGGGAAAATCTTCTAGAACAGGGGCTCACCAACCACGACAACCACGTTGCTAACAGAACCCATCTTTCCGTTTTTGCCTTTAATGACCAGAAATATTCCAACCGACGATTTCATGGGCCAAATTAAGGGCTGAACGGTAGGCTGAATGCGGCTATATGTCCTCGGCGTGAACACATGGATGAATGAAGGTCCGAATGACGACCGCATCCTGTAGAACAAAAACTAAATGCCAAGAATGTCTAGAAATATGAGATGATAGTCAATAAACCATAAAAATGATAATAATTATTCATGATTCGTATGATTTTCAAGTAAAAGTATACCTAGGTTTGTTTGATCGTCTGAATGGCAAACAAAATGACTTATCATATCAAAACAGTGAAAATAACGCCAATCAGAGCACATTTACTAATAAAAAAACGGTGACAAAATGGACACCAACATGAAGCTCCAAATGAAAGGTCTGAATGGCCTTTCAAATTACCAACTAGGATGGGAATCTTTCACCCTCGAAATTGGTGCTAAGGCAAGTAGAGTAGCACTCCACTAGCTCTTCTCTCTAAATGAAATTGCAAATTATAAAAAATGATCAAAATCTCTTTTTCTTCCTCATGACATCCTTTTATTAAATTCATGGGGCCTCCTAAGGTCAAATTTCCCTTCATGGGCTTCCTCCAACTTATCTTTTTGGTTTAGTAACTCATATGACACTTCTCTTGCTTCCTCATGCTCCAAATCTTTCCCCAAGTAGAATGACTACCTCTAACTCCCTAATGTGCCCTCTTTGTGGCAATATTTAGCCCTAACATGTCATATTTGTCATAGTCATAGTCTGCAATCAGGTCTGAATATGTCATATAATATTTATCATTGGTTGTCATAGAGTATGGGGAATCTGCTTCCAAGTTGCACACATTGTCTTCCTAACCTATTCCTCTCCCCATGGGAGTTACTCCTATTCACCAATTCGACTTCCTTAGCTCATGAAATTCATATGACACCTCAACATCCTCCAAATACATTTCCTTACCCATAGATTCGAATTGGATGAAGTGCATGCCAAGTGTGTGGAGGGAATCTAGCCACCTAAGGACTCCATAAACCTGCAAATGTCTTCATGACCAAATGACACGTTATTTTCTCAACATTTATTATTTATGTGACCCATTTTAATGTGAATATGGTAAACCAAAGTTATTTTGGGTCCTATAGCTCCTTCACTCCAACTTTTAATGCTTCCACCCCCAACCTAGGAAACTAGTAATTATCCTCCTTGGCAATTATTTGACCTTTAACACTTATTTGACAAACTCTCATGAATATGGCCAATGTGATTAGGCCATTGTGACCCAATGCAAAATTTGGGACACGAAAAATCCTCCCTTCCCAATATTGCTTGTCCTCAAGCAATTTCAAACATGGGTGTTGAAGAATCTGCTTTCTGTATAATTCTTTGAAGTTTCCAGTGAGTTGCCCAAATTTGAGTCTTCGAGATTCCATGAAGATTTTAGAGAAGGACCACCATGCTTGCTGCTGCACTACTCTGATTAAAATCACTTTATTAAGTGGGGAATCCATCCCCCATACTACTTGTTTCCTCAAAAAATTGAAACCAATGAGACTAAGAATTATCCCAGTGTCCCATTGCTTGTATTGCACTCCAACAATTAGGAGTGCTCTCCAACTCATACCATCAGGTAGTGGAGTTCCTGGATCCCATTTTCTTGTATTCATTCTTCCAAACATCACGAGCACAAAATATATATCATCAAAGTACATAACAACATGAAAATGTACATCAAGAAGATGCTTCATCAAATAATCATGAAAGTGCTTATACCTCCAAGCAAGTAGACCACCATTTTCCAAGTGCGTAGAAGCATCAAGTAACCGATCAAATATGCTCCAATGACATAGGTGAGGATCCCATGTCCTATAATGCTACTCCAAAAGGATGTGATATGCATCAAAATATTCAGCCATGTATTCTTTCTTCCAAGAAGTGAATGAAGAATCTCCACTAAAATCTGAACCAAATAATGAGCAGAAAAAACAAGGAGACTTCAAATGACTCAAAGAAGTGTCACCCATACATCCTTGAATGTGAGAATTATAAAGATATAACAAAGTATGTGGCTACCAACAAAAGTGTTCACCAATCATAAATCTATTCACCCTAGGGTAGGATGAAGTTCCTCCAACATCAAATGAACCAAGTGTTGAGCAATAAAAACCATGAGTCTTCAAGTGACTCAAATGCATATCATATGTGCATCCATGTAGATGTGCATCATCATAAAGTAACAAAGGATGCTGCTACAAATGTGAATAAGAATGTGCTCCAACCATGTCATCATAAAAAGTAAATCTAGGAGTTCCATACTCCTCATGTCGCACCATAAAAAAAACCTTTCACCCATACTTCATTGAGACTAATGTTGCAAAACATGGAATTGTAGGATGTAGGAGAACTAACTCACCCAAATGATAAAAAAGTGCAGAAGTTTCATCATGGGAAGGATCCATATGGGTAGTATCATGCATCTCCTTTAAAAGTTTGAAACCTTTGTCGAAGATTGGTTCCAATGTAGAGGAATCATGCTCTTCTTTAAAAATTGCATAACCTTCATCAAGAGACAATTCAAGTTCCTATTCCACCACATCAAGTGTTTGGATATCTTCAAGTTCATCTTCAAACATATCAAGAACATTCAAATTTCCACATTTCTCATGATCCACCATGTCATGAGAATCCTCCAAACAATCTACCATTTGACAATCTAAAACATAAGAGGAAAAACAAGTATCTTGCAACTTTTCAAGAAGTTGCTCATTTTGAATTGTGATCTTATGATTATCCTCATTATTCTTCAAGTATGCATCATGTAAAAAATCATTAATCTCAAACAAATGGTTTCTATCAAAAAGCAAAGACATTAAATTACCTTTGATGTGGCACATTGCTCTTTGAATCTTCTCCATGTCTTCAAGGAAGGATGTTTCCTCCAATGAAGTAGCTCTCCAACAAGAATTTGACACCAATGCTTGAGTGTCATGGAGAATGCTAAGGGAATCTTGGATCTTCTTTTCATTCATCTTTAAGGACCCTTCAAGAAAATGAGGCTCTTGCAAATGAACCTCCTCATATTTTTCGTTCTTGCTTGGACTAACTTCATGAAGCTCAAGTGGTGATGGAGAAGTTGATATTGTTTCTTCTTCAACTGCTACAAGGTCTTCATTTTCATGCTTAGGGGAATTTTGTCTTGCAAAAATACTGTCAAAAGTGATCTCTATGTCACCAACATAGAGGTGTGAGCACCCATCAGTAGGTACTCCTTCATAGTTCAAGCATCCATAAGTAGATGCTCCTTGATTCATGTCCAAGGTAGAATGTGTCTCGAAATGATCTTCAATATTTTCAATAGGATCTTCTTCAAGTTCATGGGATGTATCTTCATCTTTCTCCTTCAATCAATATGATGTACTTTTCCCCTTTGTTTCCTTAATATCAATACATTTGGAATCTCTTTTTGAAGAGAACCCAAGAATTCTCTTCAAGAGGGAAATACCTGCATTCCCTGAAGCTTCATATTTTTCATTGCTCTTTTCACTCACACACATATGATTTTCTCTCCAAGGTATTTTACAAGAGGGGCATTAACCTTTCTTCACTAACTCCACATCTTCATTTTTGGGCCTATTTGAAAACACCCAATTAGCAAAGTCTTCGAAAGGAGGATACTTCTCTTATAGAAATCAAGATATGCTTGATATTGTTGGGGCAAGGTTTTATATGTTGCTCTCCATCTTTGTAACTCATTCATAGAATTATCCTTTGGTGGTGTGACATACTCATATTTATCATACATAGGTTCATAATAATAATCTTCTTTCCTCCTGAAATTGTAAGAAGTATTGCATGATAGCACCTCTTCCTCATACCATTCACATTCTCCTTCATAATGTTCACAATCATCTGCATATTCCTCATAAGAATTGTACTCATAGGATTCATCATAATAGTAAGACATGGTTGCAACTTATTCTTCAATGTATGATGTTAACTCACAGGTGCAAGGACCATTCTTTGTGATCCAGGTGGATATCGGTGGCGGCCCACCTCTTCCAACTGGCTCAAAACAGTCTTCTAGCAATTTTGGTAAATTACTATTTTTAGCAGTTTTTCGGGTCCTGAACTTTCGGACCCATTTTGAGGCCCTAAACGACATTTTTTGGCGATTTGGGGGACCAAATGGTTTCCAATGGAATGTGTTTGGGCCCATTTGAAAGTTGTAAATCTCAGTTAGACCTTTCCAATGGGCTACCGAGCGCCCTAAACGGAGATCGTATGCAAAAGTTATGACCCCGGGAACTTGACTGTTCAACTAACCACCTTGGGGCCGCAAACTTTATCACGGTTCATCTTCTAGGGTTAGGTTTTTGGATGATTTGGATTCTTTCCCTCATGCTTATGATAAATAGGCCCTTTCAGCCTCTCTTTGTATTCATCTTGGCACGAATGAGCATAGCGGCCACATCTCTTCTCAGAGATAGCTACCACCATTCTAGCTATTGTATTTTACAGTCTGTTCTATTTCTGCTATTTAATAGAATATGTGTTTACTGTATCACTATGTTATTTGTAATATATCTCTATATATGATTCTGTATATGCTATCTTTGGTTTCGTCCCCACATAAATCCGGATCAGTGGTATCAGAGCGGTCTGCTCTTTGATTGTTTCTCGGTGCATGTCCCCGACGAGGTCAGGATACAGAGAGTTGGGTCTCGAACTAGTTTCACTTGGGGAAGACCACTCTCGCCGCCCCAAACGGCCTCCCATGGCGGAAGAAAAGAGAGACGACGGAGCAGTAGATCCTATCAAGTTGTTGCTCGAGGAAGCCCTCGCGCGACAAAGGAACGAGATGATGGATAATTTCTCCCAGATCCTTCAACGCATTCCAACAGCAGCAAATGCACCCTCAACGAGCAGCCATTTCGGAGATACAACTCCCTTCAAGGTACAAGTTAATTTTGATATCCCTTTATTTGAAGGCCAAATCGATGCCGATGCCCTAGATAAATGGTTGAATCTACTAGAAGGGTATTTCTCTGTCCACCAATTTTCCGATAGGGAAAAGATCATCTTTGCGCTCCTTAAGGCCGTCCCCCATGTCAAAAATTGGTGGGAAACTTATTGTGAGCAAAACTCATCAGACGAGTCCGGATTGTTTGAATATTCCAATCCCACTTGGGCCTCTTTTATAGATGTCGTCAAGGAACAATATTACCCTATTGGAAACTATGATGACCAGTACAAAAAATAGACCATTCTGCATCAAGAGATGGACCAAACGGTGTCGGAGTACACCAACAAATTTCATACCTTGTGCACAAAGCTAGGTATCAAGGACTCCGAGCGGAACTTAGTACTGAAATATCGCAGTGGCCTACATCGGTACATCCAAACAGAGATGGATTTCCTGGAAATCTCTTCACTCGGATCCACCTATCGATATGCTATCAAAATTGAGCAGAAATTTCAGCAAAAGAACAAGCGTGACTTCGGACCTGCGCAGAAGTAGGACAAGGGAAACTCTGGCTCGCAGAACACGGGGCAGGAAAAGGACAACCAGTCCCAACCACAGGCGAAGAAGGGTAAAGAAAAGACAAAGAAGGACACCAGGAAGTGGTGCGAGTTCCACAAAAGCCCCTGGCACAACACTGATGATTGTAGCTCAAAACAGTCATTGGTGGCTGAGATCAAAGCTTCAGAATCAGATCCCAGTTCTGATTTTGACTCGGAACCTAATTTCACAATCGCGCGAAAAGGGAAGCAGATCATTGATGAAGAACCCAGTGCCGTTGTTGCCACTGCACAGATTCAGCCAGAGGATCCTGAAGAGTCGGAGGCAGAGGAGCACCTTTTCCACTCACAGATGTGGGTGAAGGGAATTCCCCTACACTTTGTTGTGGACAGCGGCAGCTAGAAGAACCTGATCTCAGAAGAAGTCATCAAGAGATTGGAGCTACCAATAACGCCACACCCACAACCATACACCATTGGATGGCTAAGCCAAGGACGAAGGATCCGTGTCGGTCACCAATGTCGCCTACCATATGGCATCAATCCCTTCAAAGATGAGGTATTATGTGATGTGGCCCCACTTGAAGTATGTGATGTTCTTTTAGGACAACCATATATGCGGAGGCGTCATGCTGTATATGAATCACGGCCTCGCAGTGTCATTGTCACTTTGGGAGGACAACTCTATCGGATACCAAAGATAGTTGCACATACCCCAAACGAGCAGGGAAGGAAGATAATCTCCCACACTGGGAAATTTTCCCTATTCGCAATTGCCACTAAAGGAGAACATCAGATCGCAGATACATCCACAACCTCTGCCCATCATCCCTCTACTCAGCAGAAACAAGAAAAACAGAAGTTCAATGCAGCATCACCTATTCAAGTTCCTTTGCAGTGCAAGACGACGCATTCAAGGTGCTCCCCCGAAAAGAAACCATCAACACCAATGCAAAATACCACAACAACCAAAACTGTTGAACAGCTCCAGCGCAGCCAACAACAACAATTACAGCCCTCTGAAGATGTCAAAGTAAGGCAACCTTTCCACTTCAACAAATGTCGCACCAAGAGCTCAACTCGACACACAGCTCGACATATGATAAGGGATTTAATGCAATGGAGACCATTGCTTCCTAAGGAGGGAGAATTGATCCAGGTGGATATCGGTGGCATCCCACCTCTTCCAACTGGCTCAAAACAGTCTTCTAGCAATTTTGGTAAATTACTATTTTTAGCAGTTTTTCGGGTACTGAACTTCCGGACCCATTTTGAGGCCCTAAACGACATTTTTTGGCAATTTGGGGGACCAAATGGTTGCCGACAGCATGCTTTTGGGCCCAATTGAAAGTTGTAAATCTCGGTTAAACCTTTCCAATGGGCTACCGAGCGCCCTAAACGAAGATCGTATGCAAAAGTTATGACCCCGGGAAGTTGACTGTTCAACTAACCACCTTGGGGCCGCAAACTTTATGACGGTTCATCTTCTAGGGTTAGGTTTTTGGATGATTGGGATTCTTTCCCTCATGCTTATGATAAATAGGCCCTTTCGGCCTCTCTTTCTATTCATCTTGGCACGAATGAGCATAGCGGCCACATCTCTTCTCAGAGATAGCTACCACCATTCTAGCTATTGTATTTTACAGTCTGTTCTATTTCCGCTATTTAATAGAATATGTGTTTACTGTATCACTGTGTTATTTGCAATATATCTTTGTATATGATTTTGTATATGCTATCTTTGGTTTCGTTCCCACATAAATCCGGATCAGTGGTATCAGAGCGGTCTGCTCTTTGATTGTTTCTCGGTGCATGTCCCCGACGAGGTCAGGATATAGAGAGTTGGGTCTCGAACTAGTTTCACTTGGGGAAGACCACTCTCGCCGCCCCAAACGGCCTCCCATGGTGGAAGAAAAGAGAGACGACGGAGCAGTAGATCCTATCAAGTTGTTGCTCGAGGAATCCCTCGCATGATAGAGGAACAATATGATGGATAATTTCGCCCAGATCCTTCAACACATTCCAACAGCAGCAAATGCACCCTCAACGAGCAGCCATTTCGGAGATACAACTCCCTTCAAGGTACAAGTTAATTTTGATATCCCTTTATTTGAAGGCCAAATCGATGCCAATGCCCTAGATAAATGGTTGAATCTACTAGAAGGGTATTTCTCTGTCCACCAATTTTCCGACAGGGAAAAGATCATGTTTGCGCTCCTTAAGGACGTCCCCCATGTCAAAAATTGGTGGGAAACTTATTGTGAGCAAAACTCATCAGACGAGTCCGGATTGTTTGAATATTCCAATCCCACTTGGGCCTCTTTTATAGATGCCGTCAAGGAACAATATTACCCTGTTGGAAACTATGATGACCAGTACACAAAATGGACCATTCTGCATCAAGAGAGGGACCAAACGGTGTCGGAGTACACCAACAAATTTCATACCTTGCGCACAAAGCTAGGTATCAAGGACTCCGAGCGGCACCTAGTACTGAAATATCGCAGTGGCCTACACCGGTACATTCGAACAGAGATGGATTTCCTAGAAATCTCTTCACTCGGATCCACCTATCGATATGCTGTCAAAATTGAGCAGAAATTTCAGCAAAAGAACAAGCGTGACTTCGGACCTGCGCAGAAGCAGGGCAAGGGAAACTCTGGCTCGCAGAACACGGGGCAGGAAAAGGACAACCAGTCCCAACCACATGCAAAGAAGGGTAAATAAAAGACAAAGAAGGACACCGGGAAGTGGTGCGAGTTACACAAAAGCCCCTGGCACAACACTGATGATTGTAGCTCAAAACAGTCATTGGTGGCTGAGATCAAAGCTTCAGAATCAGATCCCAATTCCGATTCTGACTCGGAACCTAATTTCACAGCCGCGCGAAAAGGGAAGCAGATCATTGATGCAGAACCCAGTGCCGTTGTTGCCACCGCATAGACTCAGCCAAAGGAGCCTGAAGAGTCGGAGGTAGAGGAGCGCCTTTTCCACTCACAGATGTGGGTGAAGGGAATTCCCCTACACTTTGTTGTGGACAGCGGCAGCCAGAAGAACCTGATCTCAGAAGAAGTCATCAAGAGATTGGAGCTACCAATAACACCACACCCACAACCATACACCATTGGATGGCTAAGCCAAGGACGAAGTATCCGTGTCGGTCACCAATGTCGCCTACCATATGGCATCAAGCCCTTCAAAGATGAGGTATTATGTGATGTGGCCCCACTTGAAGTATGTGATGTTCTTTTAGGACAACCATATATGTGGAAGCGTCATGCTGTATATGAATCACGGCCTCGCAGTGTCAGTGTCACTTTGGGAGGACAACTCTATCGGATACCAGAGATAGCTGCACATACCCCAAACGAGCAGGGAAGGAAGATAATCTCCCACACTGGGAAATTTTCCCTATTCGCAATTGCCACTAAAGGAGAACATCAGATCCCAGAGACATCCACAACCTCTGCCCATCATCCCTCTACTCAGCAGAAACAAGAAAAACAGAAGTTCAGTGCAGCATCACCTATTCGAGTTCCTTTGCAGTGCAAGATGACGCATTCAAGGTGCTCCCCCGAAAAGAAACCATCAACACCAATGCAAAATACCACAACAACCAAAACTGTTGAACAGCTCCAGCGCAGCCAGCAACAACAATTACAGCCCTCTGAAGATGTCAAAGTAAGGCAACCTTTCCACTTCAACAAATGTCGCATCAAGAGCTCAACTCGACACACAACTCGACATATGATAAGGGATTTAACGCAATGGAGACCATTGATTCCTAAGGAGGGAGAAATTAATCTAGGTGGATATCGGTGGCGGCCCACCTCTTCCAACTGGCTCAAAACAGTCTTCTGGCAATTTTGGTAAATTACTATTTTTAGCAGTTTTTCGGGTCCTGAACTTCCGTACCCATTTTGAGGCCCTAAACGACATTTTTTGGCGATTTGGGGGACCAAACGGTTGCCAATGGCATGCATTTGGGCCCACTCGAAAGTTGTAAATCTCGGTTAGACCTTTCCAATGGGCTACCGAGCGCCCTAAACGGAGATCGTATGCAAAAGTTATGACCCTGGGAAGTTGACTGTTCAACTAACCACCTTGGGGCCGCAAACTTTATGACGGTTCATCTTCTAGGGTTAGGTTTTTGGATGATTGGGATTCTTTCCCTCATGCTTATGATAAATAGGCCCTTTCGGCCTCTCTTTGTATTCATCTTGGCATGAATGAGCATAGCGGCCACATCTCTTCTCAGAGATAGCTACCACCATTCTAGCTATTGTATTTTACAGTCTGTTCTATTTCCGCTATTTAATAGAATATGTGTTTACTGTATCACTGTGTTATTTGCAATATATCTTTGTATATGATTTTGTATATGCTATCTTTGGTTTCGTTCCCACATAAATCCAGATCAGTGGTATCAGAGCGGTCTGCTCTTTGATTGTTTCTCGGTGCATGTCCCCGACGAGGTCAGGATACAGAGAGTTGGGTCTCAAACTAGTTTCACTTGGGGAAGACCACTCTCGCCGCCCCAAATGGCCTCCCATGGCGGAAGAAAAGAGAGACGACGGAGCAGTAGATCCTATCAAGTTGTTGCTCGAGGAAGCCCTCGCGTGACAGAGGAATGAGATGATGGATAATTTCGTCCAGATCCTTCAACGCATTCCAACAGCAGCAAATGCACCCTCAACGAGCAGCCATTTCGGAGATACAACTCCCTTCAAGGTACAAGTTAATTTTGATATCCCTTTATTTGAAGGCCAAATCGATGTCGATGCCCTAGATAAATGGTTGAATCTACTAGAAGGGTATTTCTCTGTCCACCAATTTTCCGACAGGGAAAAGATCATCTTTGCGCTCCTTAAGGCCGTCCCCCATGTCAAAAATTGGTGGGAAACATATTGTGAGCAAAACTCATCAGACGAGTCCGGATTGTTTGAATATTCCAATCCCATTTGGGCCTCTTTTATAGATGCCGTCAAGGAAAAATATTACCCTGTTGGAAACTATGATGACCAGTACACAAAATGGACCATTCTGCATCAAGAGAGGGACCAAACGGTGTCGGAGTACACCAACAAATTTCATACCTTGCGCACAAAGCTAGGTATCAAGGACTCCGAGCGGCACCTAGTACTGAAATATCGCAGTGGCCTACACCGGTACATCCGAACAGAGATGGATTTCCTGGAAATCTCTTCACTCAGATCCACCTATCGATATGCTGTCAAAATTGAGTAGAAATTTCAGCAAAAGAACAAGCGTGACTTCGGACCTGCGCAGAAGCAGGGCAAGGGAAACTCTGGCTCGCAGAACACGGGGCAGGAAAAGGACAACCAGTCCCAACCACAGGCGAAGAAGGGTAAATAAAAGACAAAGAAGGACACTGGGAAGTGGTGCGAGTTCCACAAAAGCCCCTGGCACAACACTGATGATTGTAGCTCAAAACAGTCATTGGTGGCTGAGATCAAAGCTTCAGAATTAGATCCCAGTTTCGATTCTGACTCGGAACCTAATTTCACGGCCGCGCGAAAAGGGAAGTAGATCATTGATGCAGAACCCAGTGCCGTTGTTGCCACCACACAGATTCAGCCAGAGGAGCCTGAAGAGTCAGAGGCAGAGGAGCGCCTTTCCCACTCACAGATGTGGGTGAAGGGAATTCCCCTACACTTTGTTGTGGACAGCGGCAGCCAGAAGAACCTGATCTCAGAAGAAGTCATCAAGAGATTGGAGCTACCAATAACGCCACACCCACAACCATACACCATTGGATGGCTAAGCCAAGGACGAAGGATCTGTGTCGGTCACCAATGTCGCCTACCATATGGCATCAAGCCCTTAAAAGATGAGGTATTATGTGATGTGGCCCCACTTGAAGTATGTGATGTTCTTTTAGGACAACCATATATGTGGAAGCGTCATGCTGTATATGAATCACGACCTCGCAGTGTCATTGTCACTTTGGGAGGACAACTCTATCGGATACCAGAGATAGTTGCACATACCCCAAACGAGCAGGGAAGGAAGATAATCTCCCACACTGGGAAATTTTCTCTATTCGCAATTGCCACTAAAGGAGAACATCAGATCGCAGAGACATCCACAACCTCTGCCCATCATCCCTCTACTCAGCAGAAACAAGAAAAACAGAAGTTCAGTGCAGCATCACCTATTCGAGTTCCTTTGCAGTGCAAGACGACGCATTCAAGGTGCTCCCCCGAAAAGAAACCATCAACACCAATGCAAAATACCACAACAACCAAAACTGTTGAACAGCTCCAGCGCAGCCAGCAACAACAATTACAGCCCTCTGAAGATGTCAAAGTAAGGCAACCTTTCCACTTTAACAAATGTCGCACCAAGAGCTCAACTCGACACACAGCTCGACATATGATAAGGGATTTAACGCAATGGAGACCATTGCTTCCTAAGGAGGGAGAATTGATCTAGGTGGATATCGGTGGCAGCCCACCTCTTCCAACTGGCTCAAAACAGTCTTCTGGCAATTTTGGTAAATTACTATTTTTAGCAGTTTTTCGGGTCTTGAACTTCCGGACCCATTTTGA
The DNA here is from genome assembly GCA_027924585.1 of Larix kaempferi. Classification (NCBI taxonomy): domain Eukaryota; kingdom Viridiplantae; phylum Streptophyta; class Pinopsida; order Pinales; family Pinaceae; genus Larix; species Larix kaempferi. Next base: position 49,424,027 of record BSBM01001229.1, read on the forward strand.
GGCCCTAAACGACATTTTTTGGCGATTTGGGGGACCAAATGGTTGCCAACAGCATGCATTTGGGCCCATTCGAAAGTTGTAAATCTCAGCTAGACCTTTCCAATGGGCTACCGAGCGCCCTAAACGGAGATCGTATGCAAAAGTTATGACCCCGGGAACTTGACTGTTCAACTAACCACCTTGGGGCCGCAAACTTTATGACGTCTCATCTTCTAGGGTTAGGTTTTTGGATGATTGGGATTCTTTCCATCATGCTTATGATAAATAGGCCCTTTCGGCCTCTCTTTGTATTCATCTTGGCACGAATGAGCATAGCGGCCACATCTCTTCTCAGAGATAGCTACCACCATTCTAGCTATTGTATTTTACAGTCTGTTCTATTTCCGCTATTTAATAGAATATGTGTTTACTGTATCACTGTGTTATTTGCAATATATATCTGTATATGATTCTGTATATGCTATCTTTGGTTTCGTTCCCACATAAATCCGGATCAGTGGTATCAGAGCGGTCTTCTCTTTGATTGTTTCTCGGTGCATGTCCCCGACGAGGTCAGGATACAGAGAGTTGGGTCTCGAACTAGTTTCACTTGGGGAAGACCACTCTCGCCGCCCCAAACGGCCTCCCATGGCGGAAGAAAAGAGAGACGACGGAGCAGTAGATCCTATCAAGTTATTGCTCGAGGAAGCCCTTGCGCGACAGAGGAACGAGATGATGGATAATTTTGCCCAGATCCTTCAGCGCATTCCAACAGCAGCAAATGCACCCTCAACGAGCAGCCATTTCGGAGATACAACTCCCTTCAAGGTACAAGTTAATTTTGATATCCCTTTATTTGAAGGCCAAATCGATGCCCATGCCCTAGATAAATGGTTGAATCTACTAGAAGGGTATTTCTCTGTCCACCAATTTTCCAACAGGGAAAAGATCATCTTTGCGCTCCTTAAGGCCGTCCCCCATGTCAAAAATTGGTGGGAAGCTTATTGTGAGCAAAACTCATCAGCCGAGTCCGGATTGTTTGAATATTCCAATCCCACTTGGGCCTCTTTTATAGATGTCGTCAAGGAACAATATTACCCTGTTGGAAACTATGATGACCAGTACACAAAATGGACCATTCTGCATCAAGAGAGGGACCAAACGGTGTCGGAGTACACCAAAAAATTTCATACCTTGCGCACAAAGCTAGGTATCAAGGACTCTGAGCGGCACCTAGTACTGAAATATCGCAGTGGCCTACACCGGTACATCCGAACAGAGATGGATTTCCTGGAAATCTCTTCACTCGGATCCACCTATCGATATGCTGTCAAAATTGATCAGAAATTTCAGCAAAAGAACAAGCGTGACTTCGGACCTGCGCAGAAGCAGGGAAAGGGAAACTCTGTGTTGAAATATTGTAACTTCAAAGAATATTATATTTGTATATTATTTATTCCGGAGATGTTCCATACCTCCGATGTGATTATACTATAAATCCGGAGATGTTTATTCCTCCGATTTGGTTGTGGTAACTAGGGTTATTAGACCCACCATGTGGGGGTTGGCCCAGTCAGTTATAATGGGGTATTTAACCTAATGGTTAAATACGAGCCTACATGTACTTGTGTAAAATACATATCAGAGTAGTGTATAAATAGAGGAGGTGTGTTCCTCATTTGATACACTCACACACTTGAGGATAGCGCACTTGTGGAGGAGAGGTCTGCTATTGTGGAGGAGGAGATCATGTCTCAGGGTTTCATCTTTGTATATTGCTGGTCATCTATATTGAGGAAGCTTTGCTGGGTTTTCTACCCCATGAGGGTTTCCCAGGATAAATCTCTGTCTCTTGTGTTTATGCTATGCTTGTTGTTTCTTCAGTGATCCTGTATATGCTATTATTGTGAAATGGAATGTAATGCTGCTATTTCCTGTCTTAGCATATTAAATTTTAACATGGTATCAGAGCTAACCTGAAGGAAGGCAAGGTATGGCACTTACGACACTTGCTTTACTTACGACTATTTGAAGGTTAGGGTTTTACATAGCAAAAACCATTCATCGTAGCACTTTCGCTATAAATCCGTTTTGGCGAAGTTTTCGGATCTGAAATTGTTACAGGATGAATATTAAATCTCAAGGTACCTTGTGTCCAAAGTACAACCTCTAATTCGTTGTACTTTGTGATTTATGATCAGTACAAGTTAGGGTTTCGGCCTCTTCCAGATCTCAGTCAAATGCAGGTGACCTAGGAAAAAAGGTCATAACTTGGGCTAGGAAGCTCCATATGAAATTTCGTAAAACGTGACAGGTAGTACACAGACTGTACTATCTCAGGAAACTTTTTTAGAGGCCGAAATTAAACCAGTGACACGTGGCACGCCGTACAAGTTCGCTCTCCTGTTTTATCCCATAAACAGGTCACGTTGCGACACTTGGCATAACTCTCTCTCAGAGAGTCCAATTGAGGTCAGACCTATCAGGATGGAAAGATAACAGGTCGAGATATCTCAGAAAACGTTTTCAGAGGCCGAAGGTAAACCAGTGACACGTGGTAGGCCGTACAAGTTCGCTCTCCTGTTTTATTCCATAAACAGGTCACGTTACGACACTTGGCATAACTCTCTCTCAGAAAACCCAATTGAGGTCAGACCTGTCAGGATGGAAAAATAACAGGTCAGGCTACTGTAGAAAAAGGGTTTTAGACCTTGTGGAGCAAAAATTTAAGAGTTATAGTAGAAACAATCAGGTGCATATTTCTGTCAAAACAGAATTATTTTTGGAGCACCTTTATTCATGGCTTCCAGAATTTAGGGTTTCGGAGAAAGTTAGAATTTTTGGAATCGGAGTCCACGAATGAATGCTACTCAGAAAAATCGAAATTTAGAGACCAAGTTCAAATTTTTTGGTTGGGTGGAAGACCGGGCTTGATCAAACCCCAGTTCAGGATTTTGATCGGAAAGATGGAAAATTAGGGCTTCAGCAAAAGTTGGAATTTTTTAAGTCTGTAACCACGGCTGGAAACTCCTAAGAAAAATAAGAGTTTAGAGCCTTGGATTGAACCTTTTGTTTGGGCAGAAGGGTGGGCTTCATCAAACCCTAGTTCGGGATCCTGTCCAGAAGATCCAGAAGTTTCGAAGGCAATTTTGAGGGGTCAAATTTTGGAAATTCCAAAGTTGAAGTATGCTAGTTTGATCAGCTCAGCAAGACATATTCTTTCATCCATTGAGAAGTGTGAAAGTCAAAGGTTGAATCTTTAGGGGTTTCTCTAGAAAACCCTAATTAAGCTCCAGATCAAGTTTTAGGGGGAGTTGAGGCTAAGGCCTTACATAAGAAGACTACAAGAAGTCTCGATAGGTATGACTTAAGGAGGCTCAGGTATGTCTTGAAATCTAATTCTTGATTAAGTTCATGATGTGTTTGTCTTCATATTATTTATTAGTACAATCTTGATTAATGTTAGAATTGTATTATCACCCTAGTAATAGTATGAATGCATGCGAATGATCAAAGACATTCATTGATTAGGGCTATATGATTGTACTAATGCATTATGATGTTGTGTGAGGTTGATGTTGGCTGCTAACAAGATACAGGTACATCACAAAAGACAAATCAGGTTCCATGACCATGAAAACATGAAGACAAAGACTCATCCATAATCTTTGTTCTACTTACGAGGTATGTATGACTTTGTTATATTATGCTTAACCTATGAGACATGCAGGTTCTAGCTCAGGATCTCTAAATCATTGAAGAGATTGTTTAGGTATGTTGTACATAACTAAGTAGGTATACTAATCCAGGTATGTTTCCCATGAATCTTACCTTGTGTTAAGATCCCTTATATAAGTATACTTGGTATGATTGGTTATGCTTATTCATAAAGTTAGTAATCAAGGGATTATGCATATTATGTCTTTTATCTTGATTGATGATATGCATGAGTAAAACAAGACTTCCCTGAAATCTTGAATACTAATGTTTATTAACTATAATCATGACTATACATTCTCAAGATTATTTAGAACTATAATGTTTTGATAACATTTAGAACATACTAATGGGTGTATGTTTGTGTATGAGATCATGAGGATGACACTTGAACATGCACAGTGGTACATAATGAATAGAAGTTCAAAAGACATACAGAAGATCAAGCGGGAGGCAACCACACAAACATAAAAGATAAGTATTTGAGTTTTTATTTGAAATAGTAAATGATATTGCCTATAATAGGTTGTATGCATATTTGTATTCCTATAATATATCATGCTAAGTGTAAATATCCATAGAACATTGAACAGTATACTACTAATATGCATATGATTGGTAAGTTGGACAAACATTCCATTGTTGCTTGTCTAGAATGAAACCTCTTTGCTGACATGCTGAGAGTTGTGCACACTCTCGATAGTATGTTCTGGTAGAGATGGAAGGCATCTAGATAGCCACTGTATGCATACAGGATATGGGAAAGTGTTGTGCCAAAGTATTGGTCAAGATAGTTGCATAACTATGTAAATGATATCTGTATGCATAATAGGTTATCATGACTATGAAGTATTACTAATCATGTACCTAATTTTGATTTGTAGGAAAAATCATGATGAATGATGAACAAGTGATGGATTTTCAACAAAAGGATTTACAAATCAAACACACTATAGAAGGATTGTGGCTAGAAGATTCTCCTAGAAAGAGGAAGAGAATCATGATGAAATGTTTGCTCCAAGTGGCTAGATAAGACCATTCTCTTAATGGTGTAATTAAAGAAGAAATGTGAATCAGGTTTTGATAAGCTTAATGATCACCATGGGTGATGTGGATCTCAACCTTTGCTACAAGGTTGAATATGATTTCTATACACAGATGACATGGATGCAAGAAGGAACTCACCACAGAGTTCGAATGATATTGAGGCTCATATCAGTAGACCCATCTGATGAGAGATGGCACAGATAGATGACTGTAGAAAAGAAAATAAAAGTTCTTAGATTAATGTATTACTTCCTAGGTCTGGAAGTATGGAAAGGCTTAGTAGGAATCCTTCTCAACCAGAGAAAGTATGCTGAGAAATCTTGAGAAGACTTGATATGATGGAATGGCCACTCTTATGGATTCCAAGTTGAAACTATTAGGAGATGACTCATCAGAGTTAGTGGATATAACTCTGTACAGTCAAATTATTGGGTCATTGTTGTATCTAACATATACTAGATTAGAGATATGCCTTGTTGTGAACACCTTGAGTCAGTATCTAGTGGAAACTAGATGTGTTCACCTGATAGTTGCAAAGCATGTGATGAGGCACATAAAGGACACGATAGAATGCTATCTTGAAGATCATGACTTCAGATGGTTATTCAGATTCTGATTGGGCAGGAAGTGTATCAGACAGGAAGAACACATCGAGAGGATGTTATTGTCTGGGGTTAGCCATGATCTCATGGTTTAGCTGGAAGCAGTCTAGTGTGGCTTTCAGCACAAGCGGAATATATGGTTGTTTGCTCCGCTAGTTGTGAAGAAGTTTGGCTTCAGGATTGTTTGACTTAGAGATAGAACCAACTGAGATCCTATGTGATAATTAGAGTTGTATCAAGATGACATAGAATCTAGTGTTCCATGATAAGTCAAAGAACATAGGGAACAAACAAGATATGACGCGGAAAGGAACTATAAAGTTTGAATTTGTAACAGGTTACCATTGTACTAACCAAACTTTTACCTCAAGTGAAGAAGTTACCAACATACTAACCAAACCTCTGTCTCGAGTGAAATTTGAATACTTCCGAGACAAGCTTGGTGTAGTTCAAAAGGACCCTCCTCAAAAGGGGGAGTAGTATAGTCACTGATGATAAGTTGGTCTCATCGAACAACAAGGTCGATGATGAGGTAACCTGTTCTCCACACCTAGATACTTAGAAATATTTAGATTTAGGACTCTTATACTTAGAATACTTAGTTTTACTTATACATGCCTTTGATGTTAGATGTATTAGTAAGAATACATGCTTTTGATGTTAGATGTATTAGTAAGAATACATGCTTTTGATGATAAGATGTATTGGTAAGAATACATACTTTTGATGACACATGTATTGATTAATGTACTTGTATGGTTGAGGATACTTGTACTTGTATTGATGAGAATACATGTGGGGATTGTATCATCCTTGAACACATGTTCTAAAGTGAGCCGTAGACGTATGGTCTCCGAGAATGAATTCCTTAGTGGATAGTTGAGGGGATTGGATCATCCCTGGACTTTCAGTCCTAAAGAGAGCCGTAGACGTGAGGTATCCGAGAATGAAGTCCTTAGTGGACAGTTGAGGGGATTGGATCATCCCTGGACTTTAGTCCTAAAGAGAGTCGTAGACGTGAGGTCTCCGAGAATGAAGTCCTTAGTGGACAGTTGAGGGGATTGGATCATCCCTGGACTTTCAGTCCTAAAGAGAGCCGTAGACGTGAGGTCTACGAGAATGAAGTCCTTAGTGGACAGTTGAGGGGATTGGATCATCCCTGGACTTTCAGTCCTAAAGAGAGCCGTAGACGTGAGGTCTCCGAGAATGAAGTCCTTAGTGGACAGTTGAGGGGATTGGATCATCCCTGGACTTTCAGTCCTAAAGAGAGCCGTAGACATGAGGTCTCTGAGAATGAAGTCCTTAGAGGACAGTTGAGGGGATTGGATCATCCCTGGACTTTCAGTCCTAAAGAGAGCCGTAGACGTGAGGTCTCCGAGAATGAAGTCCTTAGAGGACAGTTGAGGGGATTGGATCATCCCTGGACTTTCAGTCCTAAAGAGAGCCGTAGACGTGAGGTCTCCGAGAATAAAGTAATAGGGATTGCATCATCCCGGAACTACTAGTTCAAAATGTGCGTGATGGGGATTGCATCATCCCGGAACCACTAGTTCAAAATGTACGTGATGGGGATTGTATCATCCCCGGACTACGGTCCCTGAATTGATCCATAGACGTGAGGTCTCCGAGAAGTGGGGATTGTATCATCCCCGGACTTAGGTCCCTGAATTGATCCGTAGACGTGACGTCTCCGAGAAGTGGGGATTGTATCATCCCCGGACTTAGGTCCCTGAATTGATCCGTAGACGTGAGGTCTCCGAGAAGTGGGGATTGTATCATCCCCGGACTGCGGTCCCTGAATTGATCCGTAGACGTGAGGTCTCCGAGAAGTGGGGATTGTATCATCCTCGGACTTAGGTCCCTGAATTGATCCGTAGACGTGAGGTCTCCGAGAAGTGGGGATTGTATCATCCCCGGACTGCGGTCCCTGAATTGATCCGTAGACATGAGGTCTCCGAGAAGTGGGGATTGTATCATCCCCGGACTTAGGTCCCTGAATTGATCCGTAGACGTATGGTCTCCGAGAAAGTGATTTTTGATGTGGTTACTTGTATCGGTAGGATACTTGTATTGATGATGTGGTTACTTGTATCGGTAGGATACTTGTATTGATGATGTGGTTACTTGTATCGGTAGGATACTTGTATTGATGATGTGGTTACTTGTATCGGTAGGATACTTGTATTGATGATGTGGCTACTTGTATCGGTAGGATACTCATATTGTTGATATGGTCACTTGTATTGGCATGAATACTTGTACTGCTGATGATTATGTGATGACGATGCTGATGATCGTGTGATGACGATGCTGATGATCGTGTGATGACGATGCTGATGATCGTGTGATGACGATGTTGATGATCGTGAGATGACGATGCTGATGATCATGTGATGGCGATGCTGATGATCGTGTGATGACGATGCTGATGATCGTGTGATGACGATGCTGATGATCGTGTGTTGACGATGCTGATGATCGTGTGATGACGATGTTGATGATCGTGAGATGACAATGCTGATGATCGTGTGATGACGATGGTGATGATCGTGTGATGATCGTGAGATGATGATGCTGATGATCATGTATCGTGAGGATCCAGATGATGATATTGTTGTAGCTGTTCAAGTGCTACAGAAGATAAAGACTCAATACTGAAGATGTCGATGTTCCAGTATTGAAGATGTTCCAGTAACTGCTTGAGTTACTAATGATGTTGAGAAAGCTTCCAATGATTTATAGATGTATCATGTATGATGTTGATGACTCCTTGCTCGTGCAGATACTGTTATAATATCCTTCTCGTTAAGGGGGAGTGTTGAAATATTGTAACTTCAAAGAATATTATATTTGTATATTATTTATTCCGGAGATGTTCCATACCTCCGATGTGATTATACTATAAATCCGGAGATGTTTATTCCTCCGATTTGGTTGTGGTAACTAGGGTTATTAGACCCACCATGTGGGGGTTGGCCCAGTCAGTTATAATGGGGTATTTAACCTAATGGTTAAATACGAGCCTACATGTACTTGTGTAAAATACATATCAGAGTAGTGTATAAATAGAGGAGGTGTGTTCCTCATTTGATACACTCACACACTTGAGGATAGCGCACTTGTGGAGGAGAGGTCTGCTATTGTGGAGGAGGAGATCATGTCTCAGGGTTTCATCTTTGTATATTGCTGGTCATCTATATTGAGGAAGCTTTGCTGGGTTTTCTACCCCATGAGGGTTTCCCAGGATAAATCTCTGTCTCTTGTGTTTATGCTATGCTTGTTGTTTCTTCAGTGATCCTGTATATGCTATTATTGTGAAATGGAATGTAATGCTGCTATTTCCTGTCTTAGCATATTAAATTTTAACACTCTGGCTCGCAAAACACGGGGCAGGAAAAGGACAACCAGTCCCAACAACAGGTGAAGAAGGGTAAAGAAAAGACAAAGAAGGACACCGGGAAGTGGTGCGAGTTCCACAAAAGCCCCTAGCACAACACTGATGATTATATCTCAAAACAGTCATTGGTGGCTGAGATCAAAGCTTCAGAATTAGATCCCAGTTCCGATTCTGACTCGGAACCTAATTTCACAGCCGCGCGAAAAGGGAAGCAGATCATTGATGCAGAACCCAGTGCCGTTGTTGCCACCGTACAGATTCAGCCAGAGGAGCCTGAAGAGTCGGAGGCAGAGGAGCGCCTTTTCCACTCACAGATGTGGGTGAAGGGAATTCCCCTACACTTTGTTATGGACAGAGGCAGCCAGAAGAACCTGATCTCAGAAGAAGTCATCAAGAGATTGGAGCTACCAATAACGCCACACCCACAACCATACACCATTGGATGGCTAAGCCAAGGACGAAGGATCCGTGTCGGTCACCAATGTTGCCTACCATATGGCATCAAGCCCTTCAAAGATGAGGTATTATGTGATGTGGCCCCACTTGGCCACGCGAAAAGGGAAGTAGATCATTGATGCAGAACCCAGTGCCGTTGTTGCCACCGCACAGATTTAGCCAGAGGAGCCTGAAGAGTCATGAAGGTCATGAGGGGTCATGGGACACATTAAAACATATATTATACATATAATAAACTGATATACCCAACCATGGTCTTCAATTTTTAAGGGAAGAAGTTTCAGGACAAGACTAGTCAACTTGGGAAGTGGAAATCCCCCCTAGGTCTTGGAACAAATATCTTCCATGTGAAAATCCTTACAGCAGATCTAAGAGCTGATGTATACCTCACAAGAAAGATTAACATTAAGTAAGAAAATAGAAGAAGAGTGGACAATGCAGTGTAAAAGAGCAGCATAATTATGATACAGTAGAAGTCAGATATAAGCAGAATAACATCACACACTAATTCATTAATCATATAATGAACAAATAAATAGTACAATGGAGAGTATTCAAATGCCAAGGTGGAAATTTGAATTAGCCTACATGGGCATGTCTTATCTGCACTAGGAGTCATCATCATCATCAGTGGATTGTCAACAATACACCACTAGGAGTCCTAATCATCATCAATGGAGTGTCATCAATACACAAGTGACTGTCAACTAGGTGGAAAATTGAGTCTAACTAAATGTAGTAGGTGTAACACATGCATGGTGCACTAATGTAGTGAAGGAGGCTCAAAGGAGGGCACAAGAGGAGCTGACTGGAGTCAGAACTGGCAATCTAGGCTCACTGGAGGTCCATTGGAGTGTCTCAGTCAGTAAACTAGTCAATCTGTCCTCAAATCAAGGAATAGATCCACAAATCACTCAACTAAATGAAGCACAACTGGTGGTAGGTGAGGGAGGGATCTTTTCTCATGTGGTAGGTGAAAGGAGGGCACATTATTGACTAGGATGGATGGAACTGAGCAGAAACAGGCTCCCAGGGCTAGTAAACTAAGCTCTAGGTGTTGGGAGACACCAACCTGATGACTGGGATGCATGCAATTGCATTACTGCATGCAATTTCATGAATTCATTAAAAAATGTATGCATGAATGAAATGCAAAATAATGAAAATGCTGGTAGGACTAGGAAGGAGTATAGGAATATCGTAACATTCCAACACTGTACAACCTTCACTAATGATGGGTATGAGAATTGAATATGTTATTAGACATTAATTAAAGTATATTTTCAGCATTATATGTGGTTTTGGGGTTGAATAGGTATCCAAGAGAACTCAGGGAATTTACTAGTAATTTTGAGGCTCAAACCCCCAAGGGTATATGGCTCCAAATAGATCCAGATGATCTCAAATTGTACCAGAAGGTGTATGGATGATGTTAAAACATAATAAGGGTGTTTACAGGTTCCTTCCAACCTTCAAATGACTTCTGCAACTCACTTTGGTAATCTGGTCAATGTAGGGAGTTTTACTAGCAAATTGTGGTTCAAATCCCCTTAGGGTAAATGACAAGTTGGCTCTCCAAATGCAATAGAACCCTATTGAAATTATGAACAGATGTTGTTTACATATAAATGAAATAAATGGGATATCATATGCATCATCATTCATCTTATGATATCTGCTACAACTCTCTCAAATCAAATATAGAATTGCTAGTTTCAACATAAGGGGAAATGGTAGGCAATCTCCACTAAATGTTATGAAACTCAACCAAACACCTCCAAATTCTTGTCTAATGAACATGAAACTCTTTGAAAACATAAATTACAGTCCATTTATCATTAATCCATCATTAATTCACTTAACCATTTGAATTTATCAACATATCATTAACTTGCAACAAGGTAGTGGGGAAAATGGCACTGTTTGTTCATTAATGAGAAATTTTGCATAGTATTTCTTGGAATCTCAACTTTTGGATCTTCTTAGCATGGAATATAGAGCATATAAATCAGACTAAAAAATAATGTGGCATCATAATCTCCCCCAAAGAGAATAGTATCTCACCAAAGGTGCAATTCCTCAACGATCAAGAATATGCATAGAAAACTTGAAATGGTTGAAGAAGCAAGCTGAACTAGAAGTGAACATTATCTGCCCTGTAGATTACACCTGCAACAAATGACTCCATTTAATCTCCAAATGAAAGGTATGAATGGCCTTTCCAATTACCAACTAGGATGGGACTCTTTCACCCTCGAAACTGGTGCTAAGGCAAGTAGAGTAGCACTCCACTAGCTCTTCTCTCCAAATGCAATTGCAAATTATAAAAAATGATCAAAATGTCTTATTCCTCCTCATGAAATCCTTTTATTAACTTCATGGGGCCTCCTAAGGTCTAATTTCCCTTTATGGGCTTCCTCCAACTCATCTTTTTGGTTTAGTAACTCATATGACACTTGTCTTGCCTCCTCATGCTCCAAATCTTTCACCAAGTAGAATGGCTGCCTCTAACTCCCTAATGCACCCTCTTTGTGGCTATATTTATCCCTGACATGTCATATTTTGAATAGTTTGCAATTAGGTATGAATATGTCATATAATATTTATCATTGGTTGTAATAGAGTATGGGGAATCTCCTTCCAAGTGGCACACATTGTCTTCCTAACCTCTTCCTCTCCCCATGGGAGTTACTCCTCTTCACCAATTCAAGTTCCTTAGGTCATGAAATTCCATATGACACCTCACCATCCTCCAAATACGTTTCCTTACCCATAGATTCGAATTGGATGAAGTGCATACCAAATGTGTGGAGGGAATCTAGCCAGCTAAGGAATCAATAAGCCTCCAAATGTCTTCATGACCAAATGCCATATTATTTTATCAACATTTATTATTTATGTGACCCATTTTAATGTGAATATGGTAAACCAAAGTTATTTTGGGTCCTATAGCTCCTTCACTCCAACTTTTAATGCTTCCACCCCCAACTGAGGAAACTAGTAATTTTCCTCCTTGGCAATTATTTGACACTTAACATCAATTTGACAAACTCTCATGAATATGGCCAATGGGATTAGGCCATTGTGACCCAATGAAAAATTTGGGAAATGACAAACTTAGAATAGGTCCTGCCATGGTATCAGGAGGAGCAGGCATGAGACCATCTAAGAAATATCAAACAGTTAGAACTCAACAAATGAAGAAGCCTACATGAAAGGGGGAGCAAACATTTCGGCATGATCTCAATTTTGAAGAATACAATTGTTTTTCAGCATTGTGAAGTTTTTGATAGATAAGTGTTTGACTCTTTGTCATTAATGTTAAAGGAGGAGAGTATTTGAAGAGGTGTTTCCATCAATGAAAAAGGGGGAGTTTGTTGAGCATGGTTGTCATTGATGACAAACCATTAATGACAAAGGAATGACAAAGGTTGATGACATGGAAATCATGACATGGTTGTTTGGGCACTGGAGACCATTCACAATTGGTGTGTGCATTGGAGCACTAGGTGGTCCAAATGACCCATTCTGTGGTCATTTGTGGCTTGACGGGGTCATGAATCCCACACACTTGGTTTCTTGTTGATATTTTTCCCACAAGCTGAATGGAGGTATTTTGATGATGTTCTTGTAGCCCATGCTCATGTGGATGGTTTTAAAAACCCACGCACATGATAATGAATCCCTTGAACACCATGTTGAATCCCATGCCCACTTATATGCCCTTGATAAACAAGTCCTATTACACTTGATGATCACATATGTATTTGATGATGTACATGATAATTATGGATATGCATGATGTGGCAATGATGATTATCTAACTACTTGAAGTCTTGACATGGCTTAAACTCCTTGACATGGAGAACATGGCACCTATGATGCATAATTGAAACCCTTGATGATCTTTGTGTCTTTGGAGAAGTTTCCAATGTGGACATGGTAAAATTGTGTTGATCCTCCTGTTATCACACAACTTGTATTTGTCCCTAAAGGTTATCCTATCCAGGATGGTAGAGGTGTTGGACAACTAAAGAGGTGACCCAAAGATGCCACAGTTCCCAATGCAAGTTGGTGTCATGCTAACCGAGGAACTCTTCACTTTAAATCAAGCCTAAGAAAGACCAAGGGGGATACCCTAGCTAGCCAATGAGGACTAGCGAACCCACTCAAGACCTCCCAGGGATGTGTGAAGATGAAATATAAAGAGATAAATGGTATATTAGATCTATATCTAGTATGTATAAGTGGACCCAAAGAGTTAGGGCTTGGTTGAAGTGGCTTATGATATGACAAATATTCAAACAAGTAAGGGATAAGGTCACTTATAGGTTTAAATTAGTATATATACATAGATCTAATGCCAAGTATGGATATCCAAGTGGGGCCCACCCTTAAAATGAGGAAAATGACCAAAAAGGGGCTTGTTATTACACAACTTGTAGTTGTCCCTAAATGGTATCCTATCTAGGATGGTAGAGGTGTTGGACAACTAAAGAGGTGACCCAAGAGATGCCATGGTTCCCAATGAAAGCTGAGTGTCACGATAACCAAGGCACTCTTCACTTTATATCAAGTGTAATCAAGACCAAGGGGGGTACCTTAGCTTAGCCAATGAAGGCTAGTGAACTCAATCTAGACCTCCTAGGGAAATGTGATGATGAAAGAGTAGGAGATCAAGATGAAACAAGATCTAGATCTAGGATGAGTAAGTGGACACAAAGAGTTAGGATTTGGTTGAAGAGGCTTAGGAAGTGACAAATGCTTCAACCAATGATATATTAAGGCCACTTATGAAATTGAATTAGTATATCTAGATAGATATAATACCAAAATTATAGATCCATGTGTGGCCCACCCTTAAAAAGTGGAAAATGGTCCAAATGGGGCCCACTGGGCCAAAATCAAAGTGACATGGTACTAGGGGGTATGCTATAGCATGGATCTATGGATTTGCAAAAAGGAAGTAGCAATACCCACAAATGGGATCTAGCAAATGGCCACCTACCCAAGGAGTGTGAATTACCCCAAGGATGACTAGTGCCTTAAATCAAGGGCCAAATGGAGTCATATGTCCAACAAATTATATATCAGGATAGTTAAGATAACTATTAAGGTAGGTTTAAATTATCAAAGACAAGCCATGGCTAGATCTCCATAGATGTAATGCATCACCAAGTGACCCAAGTGGGGCTCAACCCTAAAAATGAGGAATGGGGCCTAGAAGGTGAAAATAAACAAGGTGAAGCACTAAGGGTAGGTTTTAAGGGTTGATCTATCCTGGATGAGTAAAAAATTCACCTACCCACGTTTTGAAACCAACAATAATGCCTCCCTTAAGGAATGCGACTTCACTCAAGGAGGGCAAGGTGCCTTGGGAAATTGGTCAAATGAAGTCCAAACACCACCAAACTATAGATCCGAATTTTTGTGGATACTATAGAGGTGGGTTTTAAATGTTATCCCCAAAAGCATGCTAGATCCAAGTAGATATAAAAAAATAGAAAAATATGGTTTTGAATTTTAAGGGTTATGTGACCAATAGGATGGAGAACAAGCGAAATGGATACATACCTTGTAGATATTACCTCAAAATCTTGCAGCTACTTTGCACATAGATGATTCTTTCCTTTAGTTACAATTCCAAGCTATCTCCAAGTGAATCTAAGCATAATCGTCCAAGCCCTAGGAGGAGAGATGCCCCATCAAACTTGTAAATCAAACTACAAAATGTTAGATTTGATCCACAAATCAATGAGATCTAAGCATGTCATATCAAAGAAGCAATCAATGGAAAAAGAACAATTGAAAAAATCCCTCAATATGAAAATGTATTTTCCAAGGGGGATGTGGGAAACCCCTACAATATTCCCTTCAAGCAATTCGCTCAACTAGCTTCAATCAATTCGGCCTCCTTTAGTAGATGTCGATTTCACCTATAAAGCAAAAAATGTCTAAAAACAAGAGATGCATAATCATGTACAAGAGAAACCCAATCAAAGCCAAGAAGTAGATGTCCAAAATAGTATTTTACTCCAAGTCTTCCAGAGCCCAAAGGTGCTTTTACAATGAGGGGATCTCCTCCTTTTATAGGATGAGGAAGACCAAAACCCTAAACCACTTTTGAAAACTAGTGGTTGAGATCAAAAGATATAACAATATAATCAATGGCTAAGATGAGCCAATACAATATAACACATGTATCACTCAAATAGAGGGTGACATCATAGATAAAATGTCTCTAGGAGGGGTGACATCACACATGGGGGGTGGATAGATAGAATTGAGGCACAACATAAAACATGGACAAGTGACTAGGAGCACATGGTAGGGATAGGAGGTATTACTTCCATTCACTAGCATGTCCCCATGGCACAATAATATAACACGTGACTCAATGACATGTCCAAGTACACAAATGATCAAATCCTATCCCCATAATATGAGAGAGAAATACAATAAATGAGCTCCTGTAGCCCATGTGGACCCCACTGACTGGTGCCAACTAATATAGAAGAAGGTGGATACACCATGGATAACCTATGAGCATACCAAGTGCCAAAACCTTGCCTCAATTTCCCAAATCGAATTCCTCAATGAACCTTTTCTTCCATTTTTTAATCTGTCGAAAAACCTTGAAAGTGCCCAAACTTTCCTCTCAAGTGCCTGTGCTATCCATATGAATGCACCATCATGTCCATAAGGGGGGTAATATGGTAAAAAAAATTGGTTGGACCACCCCCTTCCTTTGTAGCACCCTAGGCAATGACTAGCCTCCAAGGATACTGCTGGACAAGCCACATCAACATGGCCAATTAGGTCAACAGGTGGAAAACTGTTAGTATCATTCCTAGGAGTGCTCATAACTGAAAGATAAGTGTCTCAATGGATCTGGAAGATCCAAATACACTAGATATGAGTACTCATACACCTCATGATAACATGCAGGGTCATCTGTAAGGTCCACCATACCCGAACATTGTAAAATATGATGATCTGGAAATAATAATAAAAATGACCAACTGCATCAATCATCATCTGTAGCATATGTCCAACATATGGAATCATCAATAGGTGCATGTGGGACCATATATCAACATCATAAAGCACAAGTGGTCCATCTCATCACGGATCCCAAGGAGGACCATGGTCAAACAATGTTTGACTAGGTCAAAACACAACCAAAGACTAGATTATTGTTAGGAACCAATGTCAACCCTTCTCTTTACTTTGTTAGTATATTGTTATTGGACACATATGCTTTGTAAGTCGTCCCATAGTATTTGTTGATCCATATTTTGTACTGGCCCATGGTTTTGACCCATAGTATTGGCGCCTAGACTTAGTATATAAGTTTGTGTTGAGGCCAATGAAGGCACCGTGAAGTTATTTTGTATTGAGCTTGCTCAAAGGAGGTTGCACCCTTGAAGTGACCTGCAATCAATAAAAATATTTTGTGATCTGATATATCATGTATTTCATCAATTAATTGTTGCAGGTTCTTTACAATTATAATAAACGACTAAGACATGTTCCTTTAACCATATTCACAACTTAAATTATGAACATTAATCAAGTGGTAGTTAATACATAGATATTCAAATGTTATTTATAATTTACTTGCACGAAATATTTAAAGACATACTCTTCCAATGGACATTGTCTAACTGCTAGGATAGGGTGAAGGCTAAGGACAAGGTTAAGTAAAAGGATGACTTGACCGAATTAACTAAGTGATACTTTGGACGAGGAAAGGGGGAAGCTACACTCTTTCCTGGACAAGGTAAACAAACGGAATGGCAGTGCCTCACAAATGGGTAAGTTGTTTAGAGAGTTCTTATTCAACCTTGGCATTATGTCTACATTAAGTTGATCCAAGTTCATTAGGATCATTCATTTAATTTCCACAGCCTTTTTGGCCTATATGACCCCTCTGGGATTTTACATGTGCTTAAAAGCACAACTAATCGCAGCTTGCATCTGGGGTATATTTACATTTAAGAGGTTAGCAATCCTTAGATTTAGTATTTATTTAGCCATTGATTTTTAGACCTTTATAGACCCTTCATGGGGTACTTTATGTTAGGATATTCCTATACTCCATCCTAATCCTACCAGCATTATTCCTTTTTTCATTTTCAGCTATGCATGCATTTTGCATGCATGCATCCCAGTCATCAGTCCCAGCACCTAGACCTCAGTTAGCTAGCCCTGGGAGCTTCTCTCAGATCAGTTTTATCCCTCTTAGAGCTTAGCGCGCCCTTCCTCCTTGATTTAAGGAAGCCACTCGCCCTCTCTCACCTACCATTCAGTTGTACTTCAGTTATCTTTAGTTCTTTCCTTGATTTAAGGCTATACTGACTCTCAACTGACGGTATCACTCCGATAGACCTCCAGTGAGACTAGACTACCCATTCTGACTCCAGTTAGTTCCTCATGCGCCATCCACTGAGCCTCCTTCATTCAATTAGTGCTAGTTACACTCAGTTACACCTACCACACTCAGTTTGACTGATGGTTGACAGTTACTTGTGCATTGATGACTCCACTGATGATGATGAAGACTTCCAGGTGTGCTCCAATGACACTCAGTGATCTTTTGATCTCTCCATGAATGCTAATTCGAATTACCACCTTGGCATTCGAATCCTCATGCATTGTATTATTTATTTATCCATTTGTGATTAATGAATTTGTGTGTGAAGTTATTTTGTTTCTATCCGAGTTCTACTATATTATTATTCTGTTTCTCTCTTACTGCATTATTCGCTCTTAATTTTGTTCCTAAATTCTTTCATTGTGAGGTATACATCAGCTCTTAGATCTGCTGTGAGGATTTTCACATGGTATCAGAGCATGTTGAGAGTATTGTTTATCTCCATTCCTAAGAGTTTTTTGCAGGTTATTATCAAGATTTCGAGTGCAGCAGTTGCAGCAGTTTCTGCACTTTTGCAGCAGTAGCAGTTGCAGACTTTTCTATTGTTTTTGTAGGTCTTCTACAGGTTCCATGAATTTAGAAGAAATCCCTCCTCTTTCTCCATTCAACTATGATGAATGGAAACAAAAAATGATAGCATATTTGAAGAGCCATGATCTCTTTGATTATTGTTTTGAAAGAGAGTTCGAATCCTATAAAGAAGAGAATGACTGCTTAAATAAAAGTGACAGTGTCTGTGCAACCATGATGTTTGCTATGTCTCGATGCATGGTAAATCACTTCATTAATTATGCTGAATCTCTCATAGAGCTATGGGCCCAACTGGATGAAATATTTGGTAAGCATAATGAATGGATTGGTCCAAACCCTTTCGAGAGCAAGCAAAGTGATGCATTCGCCCTCCTTAATGATCTCATTGATCATGAATCAGTATCAAACATATATCATGTTGAAGTTAGCCACAAAGAAGAAGAACTTGCAGATTCTACACTCATGCTCCAAATTCCTTCTATTTCGAATTCTGTGCCAGCTCACACTCTAGAAATTGCAGAGGTTCCTAAATCCTCTCTTGCACCAGAGTTTGTTGGTTTGCATCATGATGTACTGAATGTTTTGGAGGCCAAATTAGCCATTGGAGGTAATGCATTTGCTCTCCTTGATCACTCACCTCTTATTTACTACTGTAAGATCATTATTTCATGCTCTCATAAGGTTATTGAAGATGATGGCCCTTGCCATTCGCTTGGAATGATTTCTCATGCATTTACTAGTTTAGATCTCACCTCAAATGGTTCAAAGGAGATCTTAAGCAACCATGATTCAAGTCTTGGATCTGATTTAGATTCCAAGCAATCACTGATATTTGATGGTTCTTTTGGGCATAATATCACCCATGATGGTTCAAAGGAGAAGACAAAAGACTATCTGCACATTCATAGATTTGATCCTACCTCAACTGATTCGAATCACAGGTTCAAAGATCATCCTCATGCTTTTGGATTTGTTCTCATCACATTCAATCTGAAGAGAAAGTACAAGCACATGCTTTCAAAGCATGATCCACTTCTTCCCAAGAAGAATATACCTCTAGAAATATGACCAAGCATCACACCTGCTTGAGTTTGGAGCATTTATTTTTATGTGTGCCTTAAAGTTTATTTTGAGGGGGGGTATTTTTCCCATGAGGTTTTCCCCCATTCCTTTGGTTTATTGATTGTTATTATTATTCATTGTATTGGGTGACCTTTGGTCTTAGTTACCAGGGACCAGGATGGATTAAGGGGGGGTGTTAGGATATTCCTATACTCCATACTAGTCCTACCAGCATTATTCCTTTTTGCATTTTCAGCTATGCATGCATTCTGCATGCAGCATGCAATTGCATGCATCCCAGTCATCAGTCCCAGCACCTATCCCTCAATTATCTAGCCCTGAGAACTTCTCTCAGATCAGATTTAGCCCTCATAGAGCTTACTACGCCCTTCCTCCTTGATTTAAGGAAGCCACTCGCCCTCTCTCACCTACCATTTAGTTGTACTTCAGTTATCTTCAGTTCTTTCCTTGATTTAAGGCTAGACTGACTCTCAACTGACTGTATCATTCCGATAGACCTCCAGTGAGACTAGACTACCCATTCTGACTCTAGTTATCTCCTCATGCGCCCTCCACTGAGCCTTATTCATTCAGTTAGTGCCAGTTACACTCAGTTACAGCAACCACACTCAGTTAGACTCAATTTAACTGATGGTTGACAATTACTTGTGCATTGATGACTCCACTGATGATGATGAAGACTTCCAGTTGTGCTTAGATAACACTCCAATGATCTTTTGATCTCTCCATGAAGGCTAATTCGAATTGCCACCTTGGCATTCAAATCCTCATGCATTGTATTATTTATTTGTCCATTTGTGATTAATGAATTTGTGTGTGTGAATTTATTTTGCTTCTATCCGTGTTCTACTATATTATGATTATGTTGCTCTCTTACTGCATTAATATTATTCCTAAATTCTTTCATCGTGAGGTATACATCAGCTCTTAAATCTGTTGTGAGGATTTTCACACTTAAGCATTTCATTGCTTTAGCCTTTAATTCATTGTGTGTTTAGAAACACATTCTAGAATTTAATTGCATAAGATTTCATAAAAGAGATTTCCAATAATTTCCATACAAGTAGTACATGTCCTTCAGGTTTTAGCCGACAACATCTCATGTGACTAGAGGGAATTCCACGCTGATCCACACATCGGGGCAACCAACTAGAATGATCTAGGCATAAAATCCAACTCACCAGGGGCAAGTTTTGTCATCAACTCAGCTCCGAGACACAAAACAAACATGGATGCAATCCAACACAACGGTAGAAATAGGGAATTCCTCCATATCAAAAGTAAAAAAGGAAAGTAAGGGTGAAAGCCAAAATAGGGAAGTTCATGGATGTATGGAGTCTAGTGAATGTGGTGCCTAAACTAGCAGACATAAACGTCATCAAATACCATGTTCATGCTCATAGGAGGGTAGTGAAACCAATGCGTATAGTCAGTGAACCTTTAAGTGCAAGTAATACATCCAATTCATTATTTAAATACAACCAATATAGTTCATTTCATTTATTTAATAATACTGCCACATCATGAGTTATATACCATGTTAATGCTATGAAGATGACTAATACAAAAAGATAAAAATCAATGAAAAAAATCACAAGTCTAATGGTCATGTCACTTCATATCAATAATCATCATCTAGATGTGAGGAACCTGCAACAATTAATTAATGAAAATATACAAGGTAGCAGTAATAATAGAACTCAAAATCACTTTATTGATCGCAGACCACTTCGAGGGGGCAACCTCCTTTGAGCAAGCTCAACACAAATAAATCCATGGTACCTTCATTGGCCTCAACACATATATACTAAGTCTATGCCCAATACCATGGGACATATAATAATACGGGATGAATTACAAAGCATATGCGTCCAATACTATGGATCAACAAATACTACAGAACGACTTACAAAGCATATGCGTCCAATACTATGGATCAACAAATACTACAGAACGACTTACAAAGCATATGCGTCCAACAAAAATATACTAACAGAGTAAAGAGAAGGGTTGACACGGGTTCCTAACATCCCCTCTCCCTTAGAAAAAGCTTTGTCCTCGAAGCTTTAGATGTGGAAATTGATGCAGAATCTAAAGGAGTCATTCCCCTGTAGCATCCTCGGGTTGCATTCCTGGCCACTAATGCCTTTTGAGTTTTAGGTAGGATTGATTGGAAGGTTGTAGACGAAGAAGAACCATATCAGATGCATGAAAAGTGTGCTCAGAACGGTGCTGATCGGCTTGGTGTTTCAGTCGAATTCTTTCCATATGAAGATTGTCCTGCAGGATGAGAAGAATTTGATCGTGGTTTCGAAGAACTGAGTCAATTTTCTAAACTGGGGAGCTGTTGAGGGTGTATGGAAGAAGAATTGATGGTGCCTATCCATAGACTGTGTCATATGGTGTCCTTTTAAATGTGGTATTGTACCATCGGAGCGCTTCAAGGAAATCCATAGAAATAGTTGTCCAAATCTGTGTAGGGATGGGAAAGGGTTTGAGCAGTCCTGAAAGGAGTGTCATTTCACCCTTGTTGACCTAGTAAGTATCACAGTCAGCCACCATCTATTGAATTGTCATTTTCAGTCCCTGCCAAAAGAAGTTACATTGTTCCCGGTCATACGTTTTGAGGAACTCAAAGTGCCTTGCCGATGAAGAAGCATGGAGTTCATAGAAGAGATATCCTTGTTGAACATATTGCAACCAATTTGGAACAAGCAAAGAAATAGCTGTAAGAGAAACTGGGTCATCAAATGTGCGAGAAGGAGCATCTGCCACCATATTTTCCTTACCCTTCTTGTAAGTAATCACATAGGCATAACCCATGAGTTGGATAACCCATTTCAGGTGTGCTGGGGAGGAGACCCATTGTTCCAGGAAATTTTCCAGAATCTGGAGATCAGTCTTGATGCAAAAATAATTCCCTTATAGGTATGGCTGCCACTTCTGTACTACATGAAAAATAGCCATCATTTCCTGTTGAGATGTAGATGCGGCTAAATTCTTACTGGAAAGATCTCTTGAAGGCGGCAAGACCACTGGTTCAGCAAAGACACCTGCATATCTATCCAAGAAAGTAGTGGAGACCGTTGATGGGTGCATCTGAATGGAATGGAGCTGAGCGATGACACCATGTGAATTCTTCTTAAGGATCTTTTCCAGGAGATGTGAACTGATGATGCAGAGAGACCCTGGTTATAAGCCCGTAAATTTGTGTTGTTTCCCATTGACTATAAATTGCATCCAAAGTTCAGCAAAATCCCATAAGATGGGGCCAAGAGTGCGTAACCACTAGATGCCCAAAACCACATCACATCCACCTAAGGACAAGGAAAACGTGTCAGAGCGTAAGATATAATATTCTAGAGAGATATGCACATTGTGATGCTTTTGCTTGCAAGGTAAGGTGCCCCCATTGGCAATCATGACTTCAAAGTTGGAGCAAGGATTGACAAAACAATCAACCTGTTTGGCGATCTAATGGGAAATGAAATTATGAGTGCTACCAGAATCAATGAGTATTGTAAGAGGGATCTTCTTGAAGTAACCCCTAACCCGCATTGTTTGGGGGGTGGTGACGTTGAATAAAGCATGGAGAGATATCTTTGGTTGGTCGTTCTGATATGGGGGGTCAACAAGCTGCTGCTGAATGTCGACCTGATCATCTATTATATCTGGAGCATCTTCACCAAGTTCAGAGGCAGGCAGAAAATCCACATCCAAGAGATAGAGCTTTTGCTCAACACATCTATGCCCCCGAGTGAATTTCTCATCACAATTATAACAAAGTCCTTTTTCTTGACATGCCCACATCTCTGCTTCAAACAAATGCTTGATAGGAGTTGGTCGAGGAGTTGGAGTGATGGGACATCGTTGGGAATCCATATTTCTGAAGGAAACAAAGGTGTTTTTGTAGTGTTGTTGGGATGCGATCTTGTGCTCTTCCAACTTAGCCAACCCTAGGACTTCCATCATTGTGTTGGGACATGAAATTTTAACCTTTGAGTAGATTTCATCCTTGAGACCACTAATAAAACAACTCTTGTAGAATTCATCAGATAATCCTTCTGTGTGATTGGCTAGTTTCTCAAATTCTGTCTGATACTCTCTCACAGTGTCAATTTGGCAAAGTTTAGTGAGTGCTCCTGTGAAGTAATCAAAAGAAATAGGACCAAATCGTTGCAAAAGGAGTTGGCAAAGATTTGTCCAGTTTGGCTCGTGATGAGCTCTGATGTACCAATGGTACCATTGAAGGGTTTCCTGTTCCAAATGAAAGGATGCAAGTGGAACTTTGTGGACATCAAAAGAATTATGCAGATTGAAATATTGATCTTCCTGTTATATCCATCCAGTCGGATCAGTACCATTGAAGCAAGGAAATTCAAGCTTCAACCCACAAAAATTGCTGGAAGAAGAGACCCCAGTGGTTGCAGAAGATTCTAGCTATCGGTTATTGTTCATGGCTGAATGCTGAAGATGGAGGCTGAGAAATTTTTCATCCAGATCTTAGACTTTGGTTTTGAGGGCTGTAAGTTCTTACTCCATGATTTGTGCTCCTGCATGGGTGACAACCATAACTAGGAGTTTTTTTTTTTTTTTTTGAGTGGGTAGATAATAAAAAACAGAAACTGTTTTAGTAAAGGAAAATTTGGATTTGGGAAAAACTTGGATGGGTAATTTGGGTTTAACTAGGTTTTGGACACTTTCTGATGGACAGGGAAGCAAAAAATGGGGATTTCAGAAGCGGGGTGAAAGAATGAGAAAATTTGGTAGAGAGGGACAAAGAAGCAGAAATAAGAAATGAACACTATGGTAAAATTTGAAGGCGAGTGGGAGAAAATTGAAGAAGTTATGGAAAACCCTAAAAATAGACAAATGCGTGATTTCTGGCTTTGGAAAGTGGAATTTGGGATATGGTCCTCAAGAATGAAATATGCAAAATGTGATTGCAGGGGTGTCAGGGAAGTTTCAAGGGAAACATAGTTAAAACAAGGGAGATATGGCGAAAAAATGGATTTTTTTTTTTGAATGGGTAGATGAACAAAAACAAAAACTGTTTTAGTAAAGGAAAATTTGGATTTGGGAAAAACTTGGATGGGTAATTTGGGTTTGACTAAGTTTTGGACACTTTCTGATGGACAAGGAAGCAAAAATGGAGATTTTAGAAGCGGGGTGAAAGAATGAGAAAATTTGGAAGAGAGAGACAAAGAACCAGATATAGGAAATGAACACTGTGGTAAAATTTGAAGGCGAGTGGATGAAGATTGAAGAAGTTTCAAGGGAAATAGGGGTGTCAGGGAAGATAGACAAATGTGGGATTTCTGGATTTGGGAAGTGGAATTTGGGATATGGTCCTCAATAATGAAATATGCAGAATGGGATTGCAGGGGTGTCAGGGAAGTTTCAAGGGAAACCAAGTTAAAACAAGGGAGATATGGTGAAAAATGGTTTTTTTTTTTTGAGTGGGTAGATAAAAAAAACAAAAACTATTTTAGTAAAGGAAAATTTGGATTTAGGAAAAACTCGGATGGGTAATTTGGGTTTGACTAGGTTTTGGACACTTTCTGATGGATAGGGAAGCAAAAAATGGGGATTTCAGAAGCGGGGTGAAGGAATGAGAAAATTTGGCAAACCTTAAAAATAGACAAATGTGGGATTTATGGCTTTGGGAAGTGGAATTTGGGATAAGGTCCTCAAGAATGAAATATGCAGAATGGCATTGCAGGGGTGTCAGGGAAGTTTCAAGGGAAACGGTGATTGGCCAGTTTCTCAAATTTTGTCTCATACTCTCTCATAGTGCCAATTTGGCAAAGTTTAGTGAATGCTCCTGTGAATTCATCAAAAGCACTAGGACCAAATCATTGCAAAAGGAGTTGGAAAAGATCTATCCAGTTTTGCTCGTGATGAGCTCTGATGTACCAATGGTTACATTGAAGGGATTCCTGTTCCAAATTAAAGGATGCAAGTCAAACTTTGTGGACATCAAAATTATTATGTAGACTGAAGTATTGGTCTTCCCGGTATATCCATCCAGTCGGATTAGTACCACTGAACCGAGAAAATTCAAGCTTCGGCCCACGAAAATTACTAGAAGAAGAGAACCCAGTGGCTGTAGAAGATTCTGGCTATCCGTCATTGTTCATGGCTGAATGATGAAGATGGAGGCTGATAAAATTTTCATCCATATCTTGGAGTTTTGTTTTGAAGGCTATAAGTTCTTCCTCCATGATTTGTGCTCCTGCATGGTGACAATCATAACCAGTTGAAAATAGATATGGACCCCGTATGCTTGGATTCCTAACAGTTTAGGGGATTAACTTGGCCACCAATGCTGTCTGACGGCTTGCGTATTGGGGAAGTACCCCTCACTCCAAGACTTAGGTAAAACTGATAACCACTTTACCACAAACAACATCTCTTGGTTTACCTCACTGGTGGGAACTAGTCAATCAGGTAGGGGGCGTTTCCCTTTTCACTGGAAGGTCCTCTCAATGGGCCATCTACTTTGGGGTTCCTGTGGTACTCCTCATAATGATTTTTAGGGCTTATTCCCAAGTACTTCACACATTTAAGCGAATAGGGATTATTCCCAGATCCAAACCTGCAACGGATGCAAAAAAAAAAATGGCAGAAATTTCACCCAACGAGCCCAAGAAAGTGCTCTGATACCAGATGTGAGGAACCTGCAACAATTAATTAATGAAAATACATGAGATAGCAGTAATAAAAAAACTCAGAATCACTTTATTGATCTCAAACCACTTCGAGGGGGCAACCTCTTTTGAGCAAGCTCAATACAAATAACTTCACGGTACCTTCATTGGCCTCACCACACACTTATATACTAAGTATATGCCCAATACTATGGGTCAATACCATGGGACATATAATACTACGGGACGAATTACAAAGCATATGAATTCGATACTATGGGTCAATACCATGGGATAATACAAACTATGGATCAACAAATACTACGGGACGACTTACAAAGCATATGCGTCCAACAACAATATACTAACGAAGTAAAGAGAAGGGCTGACCCGGGTTCCTAACACTAGAATCAATTGAAACACTGTTGCAATAATAACATCTAGAACTCTAGGAACTGAAATGAAAATGTATGGAACAAAAGGTCATATCAGTCATCAAATATAAGCTCTCAAGGCTCAGCCTTAGCACAAGGTCTACTCAATGTCTGATATATAATGGTCTGATCTATAAGTGATCTCAACTAATGCTGCTCATCATAACTGATCTCTGTAAAAGCAAAGCTCTGAAAAGTGCAAATATTTGCTTAGCAAGAATAGTAGCCTAGCTACTATGGTGTGATAACATATGGCTCGAGCTGGGACAAGTGCTCTAAGGGAGAGAGTGCTTGAGAACCTCAAAATATCTGGTCTTTAACTACTCTACATCAATCTTCAATACAACACTCACCATCTTTGCTTTCAGCTTTATTTTCACCTGTATCTGCACTCGTGGCCACTAGAATACCGTGTGATGCATGTATGGGATAAAATATAAATAAATGATGAAAATGAAATCTATTCTAAAGAAGAAACTGAAATGAATAAATGAAATGCTAATCTAACACAACCTATAAATTTTATTTATTTACTGTGCAGGAGGAAAAAAGGATTTTGAAAAAGTCATACTCAACTCACTTGACACAGAAGAACAACAACACTCAGGAAAAAGAAAAGCACTCAAAATTGAAGGAGACTTTAATCGTTTTCAATTTTTATGCATGTAGGAGATGAGAAAAGCTTGGGAAGGATCAAGACTCAACTCAAACTGACAACTCAGAAAAAAAATTCTCAGAAGAAAACTCAAAGGATCATCAAAAACAAAACAAAAGACTCACAATACTCAGCACACAAAAACAACAAAAAGCACACAGATCCTACTTCTCAAGCGAGCTTATTCGAAGACCTACCTACTCTAAACATGAAAGAGGAGTCCTCACTCAAGTCGATTCAGGTACATGGGGGTAGTAATGTTTTAAAAACACCCCATTTACTGGCAACTCTAACTCATCCCCATCCAAAGTCTCTAACCATACCGAACCTTTTCCTGCTATTCTTCTTACACGATAGGACCCCATCCACAACTTCTCAAACTTTCCATGATTTCCTATATTTTCTATATTCTTATCCCAAAGAAAGACTATATCACTTATTCCAAAAACAACACTTTTACTCCTTTGATCAAAAGTTCATTTCACTCTTTCTTGCTCTAAGACCATTTTATTCCATGCCTCTCTTGTAGTTTCATCCAGTTCTACTAACTTGCCAATTCTTGCTTGCATGGCTTCTTGTTCTGAGGAGCATTGTTGCATAATTTCATATACAGGGATTTGAATATTTATGGGAAGACTACAATTTTTCCCATACACTATGTCAAAATGGGCTTTACCGATTATCCTTTTAACAATTGTTCGATCTGCTCAAAGGGCATACTTAAGCTTGCTATCCCATGTTCTTTTGTTTTCACCAATCATTCTTTTTAAAAGCTGGATTAAGTTCTTGTTGCTTGGTTCTGCTAATCCATTACCTTGGGGATAGTAGTTAGAAGAATGAGAAAGAGTGATTTCGTGATTAGAGAAAAAAGTTGAAATTTATTCTATACTAAACGCTTTCGCATTATCCACTGTGATGGTTAAAGGGAAACTATATCGAGAGACTATGTTTTCTTCCAAAAAATTAACCACAACTTCCGCAATTTCTCTTTTAGTAGGGACCGCCTCAACCCACTGGGTAAATTAATCTGTGAAAGTCAAGACGTACTTATATCCACCATAAGAACTAGGGTCTATTGGTCTTGTGTTGGAGAAAACTTCCCGTGGCTTGGGGAAGACCACAACAGATAGCTGACTACCAGAAATTAACTCAATTCTCAATGCTATGCTATATAAATGACAATGCTAAGATAATGAAGAATATAACCAACCTCGATCCAAATGTTTTATGTAGATCCCCGTTGGAGCTTTCAACCTGTGCACTTGAACCTGCAAATTAGTCTTGACAGCCAATATACAACAAGCGCATATAGTATATAAACGACATTAACATCATCAATAGTAATGGTCCATGATATTATAAGTAAATGCAACCCAGTGTAATCTAAACAACATTCACAACATTAATGGATGAGAATATGAGTATTTCTATTAATAAATAACAAGAAGTACAATGTGATACGACCTCTTGTCGGTAACCAATCTGAACCAAGATCTGGGTCTCTCCACTTGTGCCTCCACCACTTCAATCCTCCATGGAATGGCAAAATTAAACTATGATAGGATTTTGGAAGGTGAACATAAAGGGTTCACAACTACAAGGATCAATGAGTGTAGACTCAAGATAGGACAAAAATCCACTAGAGTTCTCTTGCTCTCCTTCCTCCTCCTATCCATAAGCCATATGTGCTCAATATATAGTCCTCTCAAAGGTAAGTGAAAGGACACATCGAGGCGTTTCAGGGCAAATGGAGGGCCAAAGGTAACCCTATGACCGCTTTTTCGGAGTAAAAAGTAATTAACTAATGATTTTTACCATTTTACATGTTACTCATGGGCTATAGTGATGCAACTCGCGGGTGCGCACATTGCAGTGATACAACTAGCGTACAGGAGAAAAAATAGGGAAATAATGTGTCTGAAGGATATAAAGTGGATCTGAGTCAGTAAAATGGATCCTGCAGGCCAAAAAGTGCTAATGCTCACAAGGTGTAAGATTATGTTGTAACAGATGCCCCCTAATGTGTGAGGTCAGAGACTGGTGCTACGATGGCCGAAATACATTATAAATCTCAGAAGTGGAGTGATGGAGACACAAGTGGAAGGAGCAACTCACTCGTCATAATACAATAGTATCCATGAGTACATGTCGGTATAGTACAACAATTTGATACAATGGCCATGAATAGGCAATACATAGTGAATACATGTCATAGATGATCATAGCCATGATCCCTCTACAGTAAGATATGGTCTCCTGCTAAAAAGGAAACAACTGATGCAAATTGGAGGTACAAACAGCTGATATCTGAGAGGTGATATCTCAGATGTAAAGTCATAATCATAAGTAGCATATTGAATGCCACTATCGCCTGGGGTCTTCTACACAAGTATTCGATGGTGCAAGTCCCATCAAGTGAATAAAGGAGTTGAGTTCGAACCTGACGTGACATCGTTTGATTACCGGTCAATGATGTATACCGTTAATAGACACAAGATAACCCACCAATAATGAAAATGGGCATCAAGGCATAGAGCACAATCATCAAAGTGTGAATAGATGTGTTAAAGTCGAACACTAAGATGAATCCATCGATCAGGGGACATTGATGTATTCCCAAAACTGTCGATGGCGAGATAACCTGCCACTAATGACTGCAAGCCTCAAGGTACTCAACCGAACTCTAAGCCTCAAGTTCTGGAATAAATGGGTTGAAGTTGATAGAATGAGACTCGCTAGAAGGAGGGCATTAAGGAATCCCCCATCAACCAACACAAGGCACCAGCTACGCTGAAAGATTTGGAAGATCTCAGGTGAAACAGATTGACTCAATAATGAAGGCCGACATGCAATAGTCAAGAGATCTGAGGAGTGGCCGACTTTGGTTTCAGGACTTCCTTTGAACAAGAGCATGAGAAGATGGATAGACTCAGGCAGCAGAGACTCAATATAAACTGTGCGATGTAGGAGGCATCACAAAGGGCTCCATAATGACTGGAAGCTTAACCAATCGGTGGACTAAAATGAGAAACAAGTACAGCTCCTAAGGTCCAGCTATAGTCCCGACTCATAATGTATGGATTG
Source organism: Larix kaempferi (assembly GCA_027924585.1). Classification (NCBI taxonomy): domain Eukaryota; kingdom Viridiplantae; phylum Streptophyta; class Pinopsida; order Pinales; family Pinaceae; genus Larix; species Larix kaempferi. The sequence continues at coordinate 49,454,099 of BSBM01001229.1, forward strand.
GAATGAATGCTCTGTTCAAAGGAGACACAACAACTGCCAACTAGAAGTAGTAACCATAATCCCGTTTGGATTTTTGGAATATTTGATTTTTTTTGTCTTTTTCATATTTGGAAAAGCTTGAAAAAGAATAAATTTTCTTATAGTACAACAAGTGAGGGAACGAGTGTTAGATAGCGAGCAAACTAGTCCCAAGCAGTGGAACATACCTATGATCAATGCAAGGAAGCATGTGCAGGATGTGGACACTCGGGGGAATGTTCCCTCAGGGTAAAGGGTTATCAAGCTATGAAAGATAAATTAAGGCTCTGCTTGGCTCAGAAGGTAAAGTGCTCAGGCACATGGCTAATAAGTGAGTAAGAGGGAGCCGACACAAGGCTCAAGCAACAAGCAAGATAATGCAATGCAATCACAACTCGACATAAAAGGGGAGTACTTTTTTGTAAAGTTAGTCTCCTCACCCAAAAAAGTGTAAAATAATGAGAGAATAACTCTTCTAATCACATATGACCAGAGTATACTTTTTCGTAATTAATCCACCACAAATGTCCGAAAAAGGGGTAAACTTATACCTAAGTGGATGTTGCTTCAAATCCTTTAACAAGTCTGAAATGACAAGCATACTCAACAATCTTGTTTGATTTGAAAAAGTATAACAAGGGCTTAAAAAAGACTTTATAAAAATCTTTTTTGTAAAGGTTTAACGAGTCTGAAAAAGTAAACTTGTGATGTCCTTACTATTTTTAACAAGCTCAAAGGAGAGATGGAAGAATGCTCGTAATGGGAGCAGACGAGTGTCAGGGGCATGCGAGACTAGTTCCAAGTGCATGGAACAAAACTATGCATAATGCAAGGAACATGAGAAAGATAAAGACACTCAGGGGGTGTCTGCGAATTCGGATGGAAAAAGGTTCAAATGCATCATAACAATGGGGAGGCCTAAACCTATATGCAAGGTTCCGAATATGCCTGCCATGACCGAAGCAAATGTCAAAAAGGACTAGTAAACAAGTATAAGTCCAGCTAAGAATCCTATCTCCAAGAAACATAAGTACCAAGATCATCTCTAAAACGTATGTAAAGGAAAATCTGATACAAGTCATTGCGGTAGAAACATTTTCAACTTCACTATTGTTAACCTCAGATAAGATGCAGGTAGAGCTAACCACTGAAGGTGCCATAATACCAATACCTGAGGGATCAAAATGATCATCTTCAAAATTAAGAGAAAAGATGAAGGATGTGAAGGAATCTGAAAAAGCAAATCCATCATCATGGGAGTTGGAAATTCTAGAAATAGAATCAAACTCTTCAGGAGCATCGATTTACAGATCTATAGGAGAGCTCAAAGACTCACCAAACTCAAATGTCAAACCAGGGCTGGACGAGACTGTGACTGGATCCAAATCCAAATAGATGGCAGGTTGTATTATAGGCACATCTCATTCAATAAGACCGAGGGTGGGAAGCGAATGAGATCTATGATAGAAATCCTCCCAAGGCTCGTCATTACCATGCACGGACTCGATAAAATATTCATCCGAAGGTAGAGTACCATCAAGGCATTTGTGTGAACAAGATGGGTTGACTGTCTGTGCTGGCAGCATAACGGGATCTTCCTCTATTGTCCATGAAGAAGAGAGATCCTAATCTGCAATGGCTGGTTGAACATGATGAGCAAGCTTGATTGCAGACAAGGGCATATCCATCCCAATGTGTGAAACGTCTCCATATGGGGAACTCATGGAAGGTAGATTCCACAGATCACTGAAATACGATGTTCGGAAAGGTACATGATTTAACGAGGAAGGAGCATCATTGGAGATGGTTCCTACAAAGGAGATTGGTGTAGGGAAGTCAAAAGATCCCATCAACGAAGGGTACATACCAACACCCATGTTCCCAGTTGCCGGCTGAGAAATTGTAAACTGCGGGACTACTGATCCCGTGGATGCTATGGGAGGAGGATTAATGAAATCCAACTGATCGATGGTCACAATCTTGCCTTCTTGTGGAAAGAAAATAATTTTGAATACAATAGATGCAACAGCTTTCATAGCGTACATCCAATTCCGACCCAGTAAGAGGTTGTAGTTGATGGGTACATCAACCACTTCGACTTAAATAGGCACAGGTTTACCTCCCAAGCGGACAATAAGGGAAGGGATAATCCCATGCGGCTTAAATGACCAATCGTCAAATGCAGTGAACATGGTCCTAGACATGAGTAGAGGAGGAGAGCCAAGAGCTTTCCAACAAGCTAACGACATCACTGACGCAGAAGCACCTTCGTCAACCACCATTCTTTTGACAAAATTCTTAAGGCACTCCACATGTATTTGAAAAGCCACGTGGTAAGGTAAGCGAGGTTGAACATCAGTAGTGTCTAACTTGATAACATTGGGACTCCCCCCATCCTGAACTCCTAACAAACTTAAAAGGGCATGCCTTTGAGAAGGACACACCTGTAAAACTTCAAGAGCTGACATGGCACATGTAGTTTGGCCCAAATCTTCTACAATGGAGTAGTTCTAGGCGGCTCGAGCATTGGGATTATGCATAGAGCCCTTGAGAACACCTTTCAGTATCCGTGGCATAATAGAGGGATTCTCGATATGCAAGGAATTATCAGGAGGAGGGGGAGGCTCACTCCCCATATTAGGTTGTGGTGCACCATAATCACGTTGACGAGTAGCAATACTAACCTCCGATTGAACCATATTCACGCATCCATAACCACTAGTATTGGAAGAAGACGTTGCAATCTCATTAGGTCCATAACCAGTGGTGGGAGCATGCAAAGCCATGTTTTGATGATGAGGAAGGGGATCCTTCAGCACAGCTGGGCTCTGTGCAAGATGCTTTGATGCTTCTTTGATTCAAGGACACAAGAGAATAAGATGATCTTCCCCACAAAGCTTACAAGGAAATTTCACCTTACGCCTAGGTTTACGGTCCTCACTAGCATTTTCTCCTTCCCGAGGAGCGTTGAAATTCTCCTTATGAGGGGTATTGCGATTGCTATTATTGTTCCCATTGTTTCCACCCTTTAGGTTGTTTCTCCCCTTCTTCTTACCACTAGGATGTTGGTTACCTGATGGGTTTGTCGTTTGCACAATTTGTACATCGGACGATGGGGTGGAAGTGGACAAGGTGTGAACCTGTCCGGGAGTAGACTGGTTGAGCGACAAATTTTGCATTTGATTAGCCACCAAATCTACAGGGTGAGTACTTGCGGATCCCACAATGCCATCAACATGCAGTCTAGGAACTGTCTTGGGCTCATGTCATGTTCGCGGCGCATTAGGAATAATGTCATATAAAATGCCAGACTGAGAGTATAGTAAATCTAACTGCCAGACTTTTAAGATGGCTTGTTCCTTAGTCATAATATCAGACATCAAAACATCCTTAGCAATATATGGGAGTAGAGACTTGGGGAACCATTCCAAAAGAAACTCTGGAGGAATGTTGGCTTTCACTAACCTCTTCCGCCAACACCACTCTTGAACGTGGTCAGAAATATGTGTGGCCTTATTCTAACGGAAGGTAGACAAAAGTTCAGTACCAGTATCGTAATGGACCGGCAACTGCAAATGATCCAAGAAAACCAAAGCGATCTCATTGAATCCCCTATAAGTGTTCCCAGGAAACTCAACATACCACTTCGCAGCTGCCCCTATGAGGGTGTGTTGAAATAGTTGCAATCTAACGGAATCGTGATTCAACGAGTTGGAAGAGCACCAAAGGTGAAATGTTGTGACATGATCACCCGGGTCGTCACCACTTTTCCCCTCAAACTTAGGAATTTCTTAAGGGATATTGGTAGGGACCGAAGGCTAACTAGGGTCATGACACACCAGATCATTCGTGAGCTTCTAAAGATTCAGAAGATTCAGACGTGCAAGGAATGGGAGCTGCAGCTAGAAGGATTGATTATAAGCTCCCATAAAAGGTTGATTGTAAGAACCTGAAGGATAAGAAGGACCAAATGCTTGACGATGAGCATTAAACTACTAATTATACAGACCTGTCTAACCATAAGCATGACCATGGCCATAAGGTTGATAACCTCCTCCGACCTAACCCATGTGAGAGTAAGCAGGTATATATGTGTTTTGAGCACCATATTGAGGTGGGTTGTATTGGTGGCCAGCACCGATTGTATTGTAGTAAGGGTTGCCACCATAAGTATGGGGCATATACGTACTATTCATAGCGGGAACCGTGTTGTAATGACCATGAAGGTAAGGTATGTTCCCACCCCCAACGTAAGCATTAGGATTAGCGTGAGCAGTCGTGTGGTGACCATAAGTATGAGATGTATTCCGGGCCCCAACATTGGTGTTACTAGTAGTAGGAATGGTGGCATTATGACCATGAGGATAAGGTATATTCCCACCTCCTACATTATCATTACTAGTAGCGGCAGTGGACGTAAAAATATGCAGTATATGTCCACCCCTGTGATTGGGAGGAATGTTAACATTCATGAAAGTGGTCCTAGGTTGTAGCAGCATGTGTGTTAGGTGGTGGATGGCGAGTTGGGTTGCGAACATTGTTCCTATTAGGTTGGGTAGTCCTAGGAGGAGGCCATCTTCCAACATTTGCATTGTTAGGAGGAACGTGACTAGTCCCCATACTATGTGTGTGAGTGGACATTGTGGTGCCCCCAGTGAGGGTATTTCCCCTAGTGAGTGCAGTGTTGCTAACACCATGACTGGTGCCAGCATGACTACCAAATGCAGTGGAAGGATCAACTATGTTGTAATTAGGCATACCAAAAGAGTGTGAAATTGCCCACATAAGATCCAAAGAGATGATGTAAACCTCACTATGAAAGAATTTAGGAAGAAGAGAGAAGCAATAGAACATAGATCCAATAGAGGCAGAATAATTACACACATTACATTAATCAGAATAGTAATCGGGTAAATATACAATGCTGAGTATGAGGATTCGAATTCACTAGGTGTAATTCGAATTATCCTTCATGCACAGATCCATAATCAGTGGAGAGTCATCAGTGCCAAACTAGGAGTCTATCTCATCATCGGTGAAGTCATCAATGCACAAGTAGTGATCAACCAGGAGTCAAACTGAGTCTAACTGAGTGTGGTTGGTGTAACTGGCACATGGAAGCACTGATATAGTGAAGGAGACTCAGTGGGGGGCGCTCATGGAGCTAACTGGAGTCAAAACAGTCTATCTAGTCACACTGGAGGTCCAAAAGAGTGATAAGGTCAGTTAGGAGTCAGTTAATCCTTAAATTAAGGAAGAACTGAAGATAACTGAACTAAACTGGACTGGTAGGTGAAGAAGGGCGCCCTTATCATGCAATAACTGAAAAGAGGGCGCACTAAGCTCTAGGAGAGCTAAGACTAATCCGAGAGAAGCTCCTGGGGCTAGTTTGGCAAGGGCTAGGTGCTGGTGCTGCAAACCCTAATTGCATGCAAAACCCTAATTGCATGCAAAACCCTAATTTTGCATGCAGGACTGAAAATGTCAGAAATGTTAGAAGGACTAGGATGGAGTATAGGAATATCCTAACACCCCCCCTTAATCCATCCTGGGCCCTGGTAACTAGGACCAAAGGTCACCCATACAATCAATGAAATGATAAAAAGAATACTGCCTCAATTTTTCTTTTTCCTTTTTTTTTTTTGTTTTTATATTTTTGAATAACTCAAGGAGCCATTACTCTAAGCAGAAAAGAAGCAAGCTTTCATCAGTGAAAACTTTGCAAAGAGACTTGGTAAGCTAATCCTCTGTAAAGTGCGAATGCAAGTGCTAGAGAATGTGTTGAATGTAGCAAGTCTTTCAGGAACCTTTTCTGTCACTGGAGCGAATGTATCATGATGAGTTTTCCCAAGGAATGGAAGAGTAAACCCCATCATCATGCTGAATCTCTCATGGAGAGGTGGATGGCATAATGCAAGGTTAGCATGCTGCTGAAGTCTAGTAGTTCTGTAAGCAAATACATCATCAACTGTGTTCTTAGTAGTAGCAAGGACTGTGTGAGAACATATTTCTCTTGAATCTGGACTAAGAATAGGTGTTGGTTCTGAATCTTCTTGAACTATGATCTCAACATCAAAATCTTGATCTTCTTCCTCACTAGAATAGGAGTCACTGGAAGAGAAGTCACTGTGATCCTCATCAGAATCTGAAGGGATAGTTGGAGAGAAGGGCATGAAGTGGGAGAACTCATATGCCTTTGAGGCATGATTAGCAATCCCATTCGCTATAACCTTTCCAGTGGAGATTTCTGTAATCTCTACTGTGTCTGGACCAAAAATCACTTGTTTTGGAGATCCTGTATGAGTCATTTGATATACTGATAACAAATTAGCTGTAAGAGAAGGAACAAATAAGACATTTTTGAACTTACCATGCTCCATATGAACTGTACCCAAACCTTTGGCAGAAATCTGAGAGTTGTCTCCCATGTGAATGGTAGGCCCATCTTGGAGATCCAAAGAGGAGAAGGATTCTTCTTGTGCCATCATGTGGTTGGAAGCTCCAGAATCTATGAGGAGAGCTTTTGTCTTTGAAAAACCAGCCATCAATGCATGACAATCATCAGATCCACTTCCAGAATCAGACATCTTTGCTTCTTTTGGAACAACAATTTGGTTTTGTTCAAGAAGCTTGGTTAGAAGATCAATCTTCTTATGCATGCAGGCATGCTCAGGATGGTTTCCTCTCTTGCAGTAGGTACAATTTGGTCTCTTTTGTTTGTCATTCTTGGATCTTGAAGGTTTCTTTCATGGAAGCACTGATATAGTGAAGGAGACTCAGTGGGGGGCGCTCATGGAGCTAACTGGAGTCAAAACAGTCTATCTAGTCACACTGGAGGTCCAAAAGAGTGATAAGGTCAGTTAGGAGTCAGTTAATCCTTAAATCAAGGAAGAACTGAAGATAACTGAACTAAACTGGATTGGTAGGTGAAGAAGGGCGCCCTTATCATGCAATAACTGAAAAGAGGGCGCACTAAGCTCTAGGAGAGCTAAGACTAATCCGAGAGAAGCTCCTGGGGCTAGTTTGGCAAGGGCTAGGTGCTGGTGCTGCAAACCCTAATTGCATGCAAACCCTAATTGCATGCAAAACCCTAATTGCATGCAAAACCCTAATTTTGCATGCAGGACTGAAAATGTCAGAAATGTTAGAAGGACTAGGATGGAGTATAGGAATATCCTAACAAAGAGAACGTGGTAGGGTTGATCGTAGGACCTGTGTCATCATGTAACTCTAGCATCCCGTATAAATAATTATGTGGAAACGAAGGAACGAACGGGTTGTCCTTGGGTGGATCTGGACCAAACAAATTAGGTTGGGTCTCAGGTGGATCCGGACCAAACAAATTAGGTTGGGTCTTAGGTGGATCACCCCCCACGCTTCACGAGGAGTAGGGGTGTCTGAAGTGTGCTCGACTCTACCCAATGGAGTCGTAGGGATTTCTCCTATGTCAGAGTGTGCAGTCATAATGTTGAGGATGTATGTCTCGTAAGAATTTGAAGACTCGGAGGGAGCTCGCCGGCGTCCCCTAGCAACACGACATGAAAGCTAGGCCGGTTGTAAACCAGCCAACCGACGGGATCAGCGGAGAGTAGGACTCCATGCCATGATATCTCTGAAGAGAATATCAAATCACAACATCTCCTAACGGCCAACTATCGATTAAAAATAGTAAATCAAAAGCACACACCTAGAGAAACTACAACCAAGAGCAGACAAACAGAGTTTCTAAATGAGCTCCCGACACTAGAGCCGGTACGTCTCGCCTAGGAGAGGCTTGAGACTCCCAAACTGTAGTCGGAGGTAACAGAATCAATTATAGAGGCTCCCAGGCTTCACTACGTGCAAAGGGCCGTAACCCTCAGCAACAAACAATTGTGTTGTCCAACCCCTATCTGACTCAGGACACAAACAGTATAACCACTGCAAGTACCCTGTGCGATACTTAGGTAAGGAAACTATGGTCACCACAGTATAACCAATGCTCAAGGGGATAGTCGCAGGTGGGATCCGTCGTATGGGAAGGGTAGCTAAGACCGAAACTCAAGAGGGCCAAATCCCCCAAGAGTCCCCAGATACGAACAAACCCTGGAAATATCTCCCACGTTCAGCCGGTATTGGAGGGCTGTCTCCGCAACCAACCTCCCATGACCTCGTGCTTAACTCTGGTCTGAGTAGAGCTTCTTGAGAACACCGATGTATACCATGGATTTCACCACTCCCTGGTCAGACACATAATGTTTTGTCTAGTAGTCTTGGATCATTTACTCACAATGATCTATTCCAAGACTCTAAACCTATGCTAGTTGGTGTACCCTATAAATAAAATAGTTCTTATCAATTTTAGATTAAGCGTTAATTTTAAAGGTTGTGGTTACTCAAAGGATATGATCGTGAAACTAGTGATGTATATGACTCAATAGTATGCAAAATCATCAAACTCTAGACTCATCTATCCAATAAAAACAATGCCACTAACATGCAAAATTAATCCAACGGTTTCGAAATAAAAATGGAATTCTTTTATGATTTCAATGCACAAGCATAACCTAAATCAAAGCAGCAAGCACTCAATGCAAAATGCAGTACATAAAAGTAATTTTTTTTGTTATTTCACTTATAAGAAAAAGGAAAATGCAAAACTATGTTTTTGTATTTTTCAATTTAATAAAATGAAAAATGCAAGCAAAATCTCACTATTTAGTTACAGAAATGCAAAGGAAATCACTCAGATAACCTAGCAGATCCTAAACAGTAAGACTCAGCCAATGGAATGAGCTTAAAAATTAAAAATGAGTAAAAACCAATGAGGCTCAAAACCAAGAGAAAAGAGAAGTTCTGGTCACAAACAAGACTCAGAATAGTCAGGAAAAAGGCCAAAGAAGACTCAGGAACACTCAAAATCAACCCGGCAACAACAGAAGGCCATAAACAAATCACCCCCGGAGTTGTACGCTACTATCAAAGGAATACCTGTGGGTACCCGCGGGCTATAGTGTAGATAGAGGCGGGTAGACATAGGCAGAGCTAGGCTCATCCATGGGTAGGGAAGAGTAAATGAACAAGAAAAGAGTCCAATGGATAAGAAAAAGGGTGTTTTCTATAGAGTATCCTAATGGCCAATCAATGACATAAAGACTCGACACAAAGCAACTCTAAATAAGGACTAATGCTAAAAAATCCCCAAAAATGGTTGTTCTCCCCAGCAAAGTCGCCATTTATGTGTTGGAGAAAACTTCCTATGGCTTGGGGCAGACCACAACAGACAACTGACTACCAGAAATTAACTCAATTCTCAATGCTATTCTATATAAATGACAATGCTAAGATAATGAAGAATATAACCAACCTCGATCCAAACATTTGATGTAGATCCCCGTTGGAGCTTTCAACTCGTGCACTTGAACCTGCAAATTAGTCTTGATAGCCAATATACAACAAGCGCATATAGTATATAAACGACATTAACATCAGCAGTAGCAATGGTCCATGATATGATAAGTAAATGCAACCCAATGTAATCTAAACAACATTCACAACATTAATGGATGAGAATATGAGTATTTCTATTAATAAATAACAAGAAGTACAATGTGATACGACCTCTTGTCGGCAACCAATCTGAACCAAGATCTGGGTCTCTCCACTTGTGCCTCCACCACTTCAATCCTCCATGGAATGGCAAAGTCAAACTGGGATAGGAGTTTGGAAGGTGAACATAAAGGGTTCACAACTACAAGGATCAATGAGTGTAGACTCAAGATAGGGCAAAAATCCACTAGAGTTCTCTTGCTCTCCTTTCTCCTCCCGTCCATAAGCCATATGTGCTCAATATATAGTCCTCTCAAAGGTAAGTGGAAGTACACATCGAGGTGTTTCGGGGAAAATGGAGGGCCAAATCTCACCCTATGACGATTTTTTGGGAGTAAAAAATAATTAACTAGTGATTTTTACCATTTTACATGTTACCTGCAGGCTATAGTGTTGCAACTCGCGGGTACACACACTGCAATGATACATCTAGCGTACAGGGGAAACAATAGGGAAATAATGTGTCTGAAGGATATAAAGTGGATCCGAGTCAGTAAAATGGATCATGCAGGCTAAAGAGTGCTGATGCTCACAAGGTGGAAGATTACGTTATAACAGGTCCCACAAAATCCATTCCCCATTGTTGGAAAGGGGCTTCTACAATGGCAGGGGTCAAAGGTAGGACATGAAACCTAGGCTTTCTTAAGTAGAATTGACAGTCTTGGCAGGTTCTGACAAAGGCATGCACATCCTTGAATAAATATGGCCAATAGTACCCAGCTCGCATGATCTTATCAGTTGTATTTATGGGTGCATAATGTTCTCCAATAAATCCAGAGTGCATTTCTTTTATGATTCTTTGGGAATCATCATGGTTTACACATTTTAGCACAATTCCATCTGGATTTTTCCATCCTAAAGCATATTCTATTAACACATATTTAGATGCCTTCAACCTTAAAGCTCTTCTTTGGTGGTCTAAAAGATGATCAGGACAAGACATATGTTTAAGATAACAAATAATGTCCTTGTACCACTCATGGTGTTCATCAATATGGAGCACTATAGCATTTCCAATACTTACTTCTTCATGACTTAGTTGCACTTGATAACAAATAATGTCCTTGTACCACTCATGGTGTTCATCAATATAGAGCACTATAGCATTTCCAATACTTACTTCTTCATGACTTAGTTGCACTTTGTCATCAGTTAAAATTTGGGCTAACCCTTGACCTTTGACTATCTTAATTTGCTTGATTTCAATGTCATACTCTTGAATTCTAGAAATCCAGTTTCCTCTAACCCCTATGCCATCATGCTGAGACAAAACATCCTTTATTGCTTGATAAGGGACATAATCTACAATCTTAGAATACCCAATGTATGTCCTGAAATGCTTTAGTGACTTAAGCAAGGCATAGGCTTGTTTTTAGTGGTTGTATAATTTAGTTTCGTGTCTCTGAGGTTCTTACTCATGAAGGAAACTGGTTGTTCATGATTATTTTTCGTTCTTTGTAATAAGACACCTGCTATGGTGTCCTTAGAGGCATAAGAGTAAATAAATAATTATTCATTATAATCAGGGCATACTAAAACAAGGGTGGTGGAAATGGATTTATTTAAGGCTTCAAAAGACTCATTAAAATTCTTGTCCCAGATAAACTTTACATCCTTTTTCAACAGGGAATTTAAAGGCTTGGCTAACTCGGCCAAGTTGGGAATGATCCTTCTCACAAAATTTATCTTCCCAAAAAATGATCTTAAAGAGATAACATCCTTTGGAGGAGCTATAGCTTGGATTCCTTGCACTATTTCAGGGTCAATTCTAATGCCTTCTCTAGACATGATGCGTCCTAAAAAATTTCCTTCATCAACTCCAAAGGTAAACTTTTTAGGATTCAGAGAGATTCTGAATTTTCGACACCTCTCAAAAAATCTCTTTAAATGCCTTATATGATCGCTTCTTTCTTTGGAGAACACAATCAAGTCGTCTTGGTAAATCACTATAATTTTGCCAATTAGACATTCAAATGCATGATCCATTTCGCTTTGAAAGGTTGACCCTGCATTCAACAAGCCGAATGGCATCCTTATATCTTCATATGTTCCCAAAGGGGTAGTGAAAGTTTTCTTTCCACGATCCTCCTTTTTTATTTGGACTTGGTTATACCCCGAAAAACTGTCAAGTAAAGATAACACACCAGCACCAGTCACACTATGCAACAAAATCTCCATTTTGGGCAGGGGATAATTGTCTTTTAAAGAAGCTTGGTTAAGGTTTCCGAAATCAATACAAATCCTAATTTCCCCACTTTTATTCCTTACAACCACAGGATTGGACACCCATGTTGTATGCTTGACTGGCCTAGTGATACATGTTGCCAACATCTTCTCTAGTTCCTTTTTGACTAAGGGAGCTAGCTTAGGATTCACGTTACATAACTTATGACGGTAGGGTTTAGCTCCTTCTTTAAGAGGGATAGTGTGCTCAATAACAGATTGGTCATAAGTTTTTAAATCATCATACGTCCAAGCAAAGACATCCTTGTACTCTCTAATTAATTCCTCAATTTTCCTTCTTTCTTCCTTAGAGGCATTTTTCCCTATCTTAATCATCTTTGGGGAATAGGGAGAACCAATATTAATCTCGATGACTTCGTCGATTGGTTCATATATACTACCTTTAAAATCATCATGTCTATCGAATATTTTCTCTAAAGGAAAAGTGATTTCCATTACGTCCATGCCTTCTATTGAATTACTCTCCATTTGGTCTTCAAAATTTACCATGGGGGTTTGGGAAGCGGTTAGGAATTGGATGATTTGAGCATCATCATAAAAAAATTACCGATAGTATTGGTTATCGGGGACTGAGGGTCTGAATAAAACTTCAACCTTGCAGTTTCTTTGCTTCAAAGATTCATAGGCTTGGAGAGTGCTGGCTATAAAATATAACTCATCAGTCAGAGTGTTTTGCTCACGTGGGACTGCCTTAATTCCAAAGGAATCAAAACATTCAATGGTGTCCCAAACTGCATTTTTGTAATCTCTAAGCCTATTATTCTTTGAGGCAAACTGATTCTTAACCCAGGATACAATGAGGTCGGAGTTGCCTATGACAGATAAATACATACTGTTCCTTTCTCGAGAAATTTCAAATCCCAAAAGTAAAGCTTCATATTCTTCTACTTTATTAGTGCAATCAAACACCAAGTGAAAAGAGAACAATATTTCTTCTCTAGATGGTGAAGTCAAGACAATCCTAGCTCCTGCACCATGTCGGGAGTGGGCCCCATCAAAGTGCATCTTCCAAATTTGATTAGATGGGAAAGCATGTTTCTTAACTTCCTCCCAATAATTTTCCAAAACCATGAAGTTCCCAATTTCATCACTTGAGCACATTTCCTCAGTAAACAAGTGTTCTAGTGTCTCTACATGTTCTTGCATAGGTGGTTCATTAAACAAGGTTATAGATGAGCCATTTCCAGTTGGGATTGTGGCATATGTGATATCCATCTGCACACTTCCACCTAGTCTTGCTAACCATTCCCTAGATAACAACATTCCCCAGACATCAGGGACATCGAGGACTAGGATTTTCATTGAAAGTTCAATATCGGAATAGGAAAGCATCCTAATAGGAAAATTTTCTATTATCCCAATAGCTTTCACTGTTCTGGAATCCATTCCACACACATTCCTGTAAGGCCTTGTGGGCACTAGATCAAGTTGTTCCATGAATCTTATGGGCATAATGTTTACCTTGGATCTCGAGTATAACGTGCAGTTATGAAATATCAACCCATTTACTTCCAAAGCTATATAAAAGGGAGGGTAACCCCCAAAGTTATCACTAGAGACACTTTGGATCATGACGGGGGAGTCCTTAGGTTCTATAGAAACTTTCTTTGTCATTTGCTTCCTTGTTTGGATTCCTATATGGGTGGTAGCTCTCTTATGGAAAGAGGGGATTTTGAAAATTTCACAGAATTGGATAGGCATGTTCATCTTTGCTAGGAACGCTGTGACATCGATGTTTAAGTTCTAGGGGTTTTCTTTATCTTTTTCATTCACATTCAAACCCAAAAACTTCATAATGTCATACTTCACAGACGAGATTTTGATTAGGTCCTTTAGAGAGACTAAGGAAGAGGAAATGGTTAACTTGTTAGGAACATTTGTTCTTGGATGCTCTTTATGATTAGGCTTTAAAGTCATGGGAGGCTTTGTTTTCATAGGCCCAGGTTTTTTTCTCCAAAGAGTTTCTTTGGGCATATTAGCTTTATGAGGAAGATCAATTTTAATTTCTTGATTTGGATTTTGATTTGTAGGAGGGGTTCGACTAGCACTTGGCATAGTTCCACCTTTTGTAATTAATTCGGATGAAGGTTTTGGAGTTTTGGACATGATTCTCCACACAGTTTTACTATTAGGATGCACTTCCTTGCTAGGTTGCGAATCAATTGGATTATTCTGTTGAGGCTTAGGGGAACTAGTGTTAACACCCAAAAAGTGCTCACTACCTCATCTCCCTCATTACATGACTCATTCATCCATATTTCCTACCATATTATCCTCCAAAAGGCCACAAAACCATTAAAAAAGCCTCCAAAAAGCTAAACCCCCCCTTTTTTTCCCCAAAATAATGTAAAGTCCTCCAAAAATAGCAAAAACCCTCTAAAAAGGGAATAAAAAATACAAAAAAGAGGGAAAAGAGGGAAAAAAGAAGCAAAAACCCGATACAATTGACCTAAACCATATGGTACCAAAAACCATGGGTCAACACTCCACCACCCAAAAACCTATAAATAGGTGATGGAGGCTCCCCATTTCATATCCCCAAATTTCTCCATCCTTATGCTACCAAAAATTCTCTTGAAACCCTAACTCTCCACTTGGAGCTAATTTCCAACTTGAGAACCCCTTTGGCCCATATCCAAAACACCTTGGAAGAAGGAGAAGGAACAACACTGGAGCATTGGAGCAGCCCCTGGACTATTGCAAAGGCTCCACCAACCTCACATTTGAGGTAACTTAGAGTAGTTTACTGTTTTTATTTATTGTCCTGTTTTTATCATTTTTACTTAACTGCTACTAAGGACTCCCTTATCCTTAGTAGGTGCCCATTTGCACAAGCTAGGGTGAAAACCCTAGCTACAAATTTGGTGACTCCCCTAGTGTTCCTTTGAATTTCTGGTTATAATTTTTAGAAGTTTTTAGTTTTCTACAGTATTTTTCTGTTTTCCCCTTTCGGCAGTTGGGTTTGCTACCATAAATCACGTATTTTTTCCCCACAATTGTGATCTGACCGCGGCTTTCAGACTGTTACTTGCGATTCGACTGCGGCTCTCAGACTGTTTCCTGCGATCTCCCCGCGGCTTTTAGTCTTTTCCTTGCGATCTGACCGCGGCTTTCAACCTGTTACCTACGATCCGACCATGGCTCTCAGCCTGTTCCCTGTGATCTGACCGTGGATTTTAGCCTTTTTCCTGTGATCTGCCCGCGGCTTCCAACCTTTTTCCTGCGAGCCGCCCGCAGCTTTCATCCTTTTTCCTGCGATCTGCCCACGGCTTCCAACCTTTTTCCTGCGATCCACCCACAACTTCCAACCTTTTTCCTGTGATCTGCCCGCGGCTTTCAGCTTGTTTCCTGCGATCGCCCCTCAGCTTTCAACCTGTTTCCCGCGATCTGCCCACACAATCTCACCGCAGACCTGCGATTTGTTTTCTGCACTTTTTCCCTGTTTGAACCCAGAACTTTGCTGCAATATTTTATGCACCTACACAGCCACCTGTCCTATCTGCAGCCATACTTACCTACAACCTTTTTTCTGCAGTTTGCTTTCTGTTCCATTGACATAATTTTTTAAAGTTTAAGCATTTCAATTGAAAAAGAGAAAATTTTGCATTTCAAGTTTAATTTCTGCATTGATTTTATTAGTTAGAAAGTTGCCCACCCTGTGGCACTTTTACTTGGGTTCATTATCGCACATGCACACACTTTGTCACCTAATTCAAGTGAGCCCTAAAATACTACTTAACACAACCAACATTCTAACCCCACTTGGGGAACACATAAGAATATTGTAGTTAGGTAGGGTCAAGGGGATAGGCATCCAAATAACACTCCTCGGTCACTTACACTTGAGACATAGTTGTTGTCCATTAGGGAACCAAAACTCCCTAGTATTTTTTGGCACGGTCACAACTAGTTTATTAGAGGGCCTCTCCCTTAGGAGGGTTGAAGTAGCCAGACTGGTTCTGGAGGCCTGAGTGGAATACCGCAATCCATTCAGTAACCGAATGCTACCTACTCGTTGGTCTACGTGTGGTGACTCCTTTTAGGCCCACACAGTGATAGGACCGGAGTTGTAGATTCACCTTTTCTAGACATGTCATGAATGGGGTATCTTAGTTTCCTTTCTTCTTGGATTGTCTTACCTGGTGTCCCTCCCAGTAGGGGGATATCTTTAGCCACTTGGCTCTACTATCCATATTGTTTGACTTGGATTTCATCACCTTGCAGAGGATATGTCTGGTTGAGTCATAATACTATTTAGCTAGGTGTTTACATGCTCCCTTACCTCCCTTTGGTCTAGTGAGTCCACTATTTTTATTTTTTAGGAAACCTGCTGCTTGTTGGTATTCTGACCATTATTGTTGATGCTCCACTTATTGTAGCACAACTGTTACAGTGACTGTTTTGAGATGGTTGTTGGCCTGAGTGCCGTATTTTTTGGGCTCTCCTTTTGCACACTCAGTTGCATTAGGGTTTTTGAGCTGTTTTTCACTCGACACAACCCCCGGATATTTGACACCATCCGTCACCATTGAGTCCCCGAGACATTCTCGAGGCCTTCGGGGTGAGCCCCTGCACCAAAGTTCCCTTGAAATCACATGTCATAGATTCAGAGCTTCATCACTCGACTCCACTCGTCACGAAATTGAGCTCTATCCCCCAGCCCTGACGCCCCTTATCTTACCTCTGATTCTAAGGCAGAGTCCGAGAACCCCACTTACACTGCACCAACCAGCCCCATGGCTGGCATGAATTCCAACCCTTTCTTTGTAGGGACCATTGGTGGAGCATCCACCACCACCCCAGCTACCACACTTGCTTTGGGTATGCCCTCAATGGGGCCCACATCCACCATTCCGATCACTGTACCTATTCCAGTGGCTAGCATACCTATCCCCACTCCACCAGTGACTCACACTACCCTTGGCAGTGCAGGACCGTCCCATACCACCTTCGTTCCTCCACCTGGGGGCAACGTCCCCAACCCGAACCCATCCCCTCCACTTGGGGGCATTGGCCCCAACGTGGTCACGACCACCAGTATGTCACATCCTTCTACTAGTTTTCCATTCATGGCTAGTCTCAACCTTCCTGACCTGGCCAGACTGACTAATGCTCCCATCAGACACGACCCTGCATGAACTCACATGCCCACCAAGCTCCCATCAAACATCCCTAAGTTTGAGGGCAAGATAGGTGAGGACCCCCAGAACCATATTATGTCCTTCCATCTATGGTGTTCCTTCAACTCCATAGTGGATGACTTTGTTCGACTCCATCTATTATAGCGCACCCTCACTGGCTTTGCAGCCAAGTGGTACATCGAGCAACCCCATGGGACCCATGCTACCTTTACTTCCATTGCCTCAACCTTCCTGCAGTTATTTCAATTACCTGTCCGCTATGACGCGGGAGTTGAGATCCTACTGTCTTGCAGACAGAACACGACCACCCACATCACTGACCACATTCATGAGTGGCGTCGATGCCGAAGCCTCTACAAAATCAAGTTAGATGACTGTATCTTCCTATATTGGTTTCTAAAATCTCTCCTTCCTGTCATTTCCAAGGATGTGGCATCCAAGCGACCCCAGTCCAAGGAAGAGGCCATCCTCAAAACCCAGCAATTTGACCTTATTTATGCCCAGTCTGGTTGTCTATATTCCATCATACCAGATGCCCCCTGTGGTGATTCCTCCCGACACAATGCGCTGAGGGAATCCCATGCCGCAGATGGCATCATTAGTTGCATTGCCTCGCATAACCAACCCTTTTCCATAGCACATCCTAGCCCTGGCCCCGACCTTTCGCGGGCCACATCCCACTCTGGAGAAACCAATTCGTATGCTCCCATGGCACATCACCACCATTCCCATGGACCCTCATGTCCACCTCAGTGCTTTGGTCATGCATCCCCCGCTTAAGCCCCCATAGTCGCACCTCAGCTATATTACCACTCACGGCCTACGTAAGCTCCTGTATCCTCTCAAGCCCCCCTTCTTATTAACCGCCATAGGCAGCACCTGTGGCAAACCCCCAACCCGTCACATAGACATATCAACAATCCCCACAAGGTTCAACACCTGCACCACCTCCACCCACTTATTATCCCCCATAGTTGGCTCCCGCACCTGCACAACCTAGAACCCACCTACTGCCCAAGGGCAAGTATATGCACAACAAAATCCGCAGCATAACCAAAATAACCAACGCCCACAAGGCCAGCAAAACTGCGGCAAATGCCATAACCGCGGGAACAACCCCCCTACAGACCAAGGCGGCTATCCCCCTAATCCCCTAAATAATAACAACGCGGCACCTGCCAACCAAAACCTCGATCGGCCGCCCAAGCAAGTCAAAAATCCTAATTTGTGAACGAACCATCCTTGTTCTATTTGCGGGGTCTATGGCCATTACACACAAGCTTTCCCACATTTGGAGCGGGCTCGGCAACTCTAGACTAATGATGCCCACCGCCAAGGGCACGCGGCTCCTCAGGCACTACCCAACCCCCCACCACCTCAGACCCAACCCTTGGTGCTACAAAATCCTTTACCAACTCAAGGCATAGTGAACACTCAACCATTGGCTCCCCCTCAAGGCAATGCACCTCCACAACAACAAATCACTTATGTTGCTCCTGATCAACCCATGCTAGACTCAGGTACCCATCACTTGTTAATGATGTCATCAGCTCATGTCAACCTTCAAACCTGTCGAAACCAATATGGCTCCACCCTTGAAGCCCCTCTTTCCAACAAAAACACCAATGCTCTTCCCACTTATCAGTCGTTACGAATACCTCCGGCTCCACTAGATGGCGCCTCCAAAGCCCCTCATTTCCTACTTCGCCGCATCAACAATAACCCCAATGCTCGCGCTACGTCTAATTACAACATTGTAGATGATTTAGCTCAGTCCCCCGCAGCCATGTCTACGTTAGAAGTCTTAAAAAACTGTCCTACACAGCGCAAGACTTTGCTCTCATCCGTTGGTGCCATTGACCCAAATGGTTCATGAATGATGGCCTTCGATTTGGACCAATCCAAACCTCGCCTTCCTTCCACTTTAGCATTCCAAGTTTCTGTATCCATTCAGAATCTTTTCATCCATCGGTGCATCATCAATGAAGGTGCCTCCACATGTGTTATGTCCACATTTGTTTGGCATAAGTTGGGATCCCCTACTCTCCAGTAGTCCACCACTGTGTTGTGAGCCTACGACGGTCGTTCGGCTCAACCCCAAGGTCTCTTAGCTAATGTCCCCATCCAGTTGGATGGTGAAACCGTGCTCATTGACATAGAGGTCATCAATGCCCAGCTTGATTATAACCTCTTACTTGGCCACAGTTACATGTACGCCATGCGGGCGGTTGCCTCATCCGTTTTTCGTACCATGATGTTCTCCCATGATGGACGCATGGTCAAGGTTGATCAACTCACCTATTACGATCCCAATGCCCCCGCTGCACCCGAAAATGTTCTCCCCATGGTTGAACAACCCATTTGCGGTGCATCTACCTCGTTGGTTTCCCTAGTGGGACCCAAAGTTTACTCAGATACGCCGATGACCTTAACATTCCAAGCCATTCCACCCCCATCACCCACGACCGAAATATCTTACTTATGTACCCTTTCCCACAATACACCAACACCCAACCATCAACCACCCTTGCTACCCCAACCACTATTGGTACCGATTCATGTTGGTGTTACACCCATCCATACAATCCCCTTCCTATTCCCCCCTTCGGGAGTAGTAAGCGCCCCGGTTATGGCTACTCTTAGTCTCCTTGGTTTAACTTTAGGATTAACTGTATGTTACATCATGCCTCCCATTTCCCCTTTGACACCAAATGTCATCCTACAACCGGTGCAACCCATCACCACTACTAGTCAACCACCTCCCGGTGTCACTACCCCCTCCTCATCTATTAATCCATCCCCTCTTATCAAGCACACTGGGGGCAGAGGCCCACAACCATACACTGCATTACCCCCGCCCAAAATGGTTAAAAACCCACCTGTGTTTCGTGCTCCTCCCAAATGCTCGTTGTGTGATGATTTAGGCCATCCTACCCATCAATGTCCACAATTACCTACATTACAAGAACACATGCAAATGCTTGATGATGACCCCAACATCCCGGTTTTCCAACTTGACCCGACCCCTAAGCCTCGTGATAAATCACTGCATACCAATCACCCTTGTGCAATATGCGGTATTTACAGCCATTACTCACATCATTGTCCAGATCTCCCAGATTATAGAGTAGCTCTCTATGAGATAAATAACTTGGACCTCGAGACGGCTCCCCCCACCATTTAAGAGATCCACCCCCCAGCATCCCCGCCAACCGGAGAGATTAATACCATTTATATGATCTCTTCTACTAGCACTCCCTCATCAACCGATTTGACAACCCAAAGTTTCCACAATGATGAGGAGACTCTTGAGGCTCTTACTGCACCTGATTACCCCTGGGAAGATATGCATCATCATTCCTATTTCCTCCCGGAAGAGTCCTCCCCCACCACAGCCACCCAATTTTCGGTTGAGTCCAAATATTTCCTCCCCACCAAAGTCGACTAGTTTAAAGAGCCCATTCCCGCTCCTGATGCCTTCGAGGAAGGTAACATGGCCAATATCTCACCCACAATCCACATTGATATCTCTGCCCCAGGTGGTGCCCCTGAAATCATTACTTTAGGAGCCTCCTACACTGAGTATGAGATCGGAGAATACAAAAATCTTTTTCAGAAGTTTTATGATGTCTTTGCCTAGTCCTACACCAAAATGCCTGGTCTTGACCCCACTATAATAGAGCCCCACATTGACACCTCTGAGTTAGGGGGCATAATAGATTACCTCGACCCTAGGATAGGGGGCATGATCAATCATTTTGAACCTTCCCCATCATATCTATCTCAGTATTTCAATGACCCCATTGTTCAAACCAACACATATGTGATCCACAATCATAAACCCCATGCACATAGCATGGGGGCAGGTCATTAACCTTGCTCACTTTTTCACATTTGTGATCTCAACCATTTTTGAGGTCACGTGTCACTTGTATATTTGATTTGATAAGCCCAATATTTTGCCCCCGCGGGCCATCATTTCTCCCCACCACTGCATCCTTGGATTGGTGGGCTCACCTTTATTTGCAACCATTTTTTAACCTAGTTATTTCCTTTACCATTTCAGAGTCCTTATGACCTCCGTTTTTCGCACCATTTGCACCGTCGGATTCATATTTTCGTGCCCGTGATGATGCTTAAGATCATTTCTCACTCTCACCCCCATATTTTTCGGGTATTTTTCCCAAAAATGCCCCTCGTCACCTCGGTTTGCATGCCACCTTGGCCGTTATCTGTTTTTTGACACTTTTCATATAGCTAGATTCAATTTTCCAAGCTTGTGATGATGCTTGAGATCATTCCTCGCTCTCACCTCCAGATTTCGCGGGTATTTTTTCCAAAACGCCCCCCGTCGCCTCGGTTTGCATGCCACCTCAACCGTTCTCCATTTTTGACACTTTTTATATTTCCATATTCAGTTTTCCAAGCTCATGATGATGCTTGAGATCATTTCTCACTCTCACCAGGTACAATTTCAACATTGTGTCCTGACACCTTGCTGCCTCGATTTGCGAACCACATCGGCTGCCATCGGATTGTTACACATTTTTACATGAGCCATTAACTCCATTCATACTGCAATTATTTTGTTATTTTTCCACCATTCATCATCCCGCAAGGAGGCCCACCAGTGTTCCCCCCCACCCTCATTCTTGGTTCTCATCAATGTTCCTTGATTGAGCACTTCCTCCTTGCCTGGCCATTCCTTTTGTTCGGTATAATTTTATCCCTTTTTTAGGCTGGACAAGTCCTTTACGAAAAAGGCACTTATGGAGTTTCTGTTAAGCTCTTTTCTGACTCCTAAAGGAATGAAAATATTGCAAAGCAATCTTGCTTCCTTTCATGCTCGTTAAAGTACCTGAAAGGGCATCTATCTGGTATAAGTTTAACTCTTTTCCAGACCTGGTAGATTAATTACAAAAATGGAATACTCTAGTCACACTGGCTATAAGAGTTCTTCATTGCATCCTTTTATGCTTCTTCGAGCCTTGGAGACTAATACACGAAAAAGAACCCCCCTGAAGTCTTCTTTTTGCTTTCAGACTCTCTAAAATTGAAAGCAACCACGAACATACACTGTCCCGGGCTCGTACAAATCCACACGATAGTACCATTCCATTTTTTCAGAGTCTTCTTATCGCTTTCAGACTCCTTAAAATTGAAAGCAATCACATGCATGAACTATCCTGGGCTCGTATAAATCCACACGACAGTACCGTTTTGAACACACTTCTTCTAGTTCCTTAACCCATGAAGAAGTCCCCCCAGTGCCTCTTAGCACCATGATCAATCATCTCAGCAGCACCCCCAATAAGGTCGCCTTTGTTCAAAGTATTCTGCAGTCTCCTGCATTCTTACACCAACTTGAGTATCACTCATCCTAGTCCCTATCCTTGATCCATTACAGCTATGATCCCTTTCCCACCAGTCATTTTCATATGCTACTCGATCATCCCCTCCATCATACTCTGAATAAAGAAAGTTTGAGTCCACCCACTCTACTTGCCCAGTTATCCCCCACTCCCATAGTATGTCAGTCCTACCATCAGTACTCTCACACTTCGGTTCTCCACCTCATGCTCCTATCAAGGAAACATCATTGCCTTGCTAGTTGCAGGTCTCCCTCTATTGACGACAGCCCATCTATTCCAGGGGATAGACCCAGAGGTCCCTGCACCTTGGACTCATCACCATCTGTGGTGAGTGCCTACGGACCATTTTGAGAGGAGTCATCGGTGCCTCTTCGAGTGGTTGTTTCTCACATGCTTGACTTCAACACCTTGATCGCATCGTTGATAATAGCGCAGGGTATATATCCATTCAGTTATTGGTCGAAGACCTCAGATTTCCCCCGACTCTAGCACATTGGTGAGTCACTTCAGAATGCCCAGTTATATGTTCCAGTGGATGTCCGGGTTGCGTTGGCGATTGTATTCGGAAGCCATCCAGTTATATGCTTCCTTGAGTAACCAGTTTTGTTCCAGTTAAGTGTACCATTGAGGCTATGACCCCCTATCAATATGCCCCAGCAGTCCATCAGTTCCTCTGGTACCACACTCAGCACCACTATTGATATTCCAGTGTATCAGTTCTTCAGCTCAGACATGGTCATCCCAGCAGTATGTCCCAGATTCTATGTCCCCTCTGGACCCTTATGATGTAGACAATGGTTCTCCATGTATCCTTCAGGCCCCCATTTTTGGGCCTCACTATTATTTTTTATATATATCTTGATACGAGCATGGGTATGCCCACCTCATCCATATATTGAGATTCTTCCTCATTCATTATTTGAGGCCATGTATCTTTCCGGTCCCCATTTTTTGTACCTCATTGTTCTTATTATAGATCTTGATATGAGCATGGGAATGCACGCCTCGTCCATATGTTGAGACTATTCCTCATTCACCTTTGAGGTCATGTATTTTCAGTTTTTGCAGTTTGTTCGAGACCATTGTTCCGGGCTCTAGTTCGTTTCTTCTCCTCTCCACATCCCAGGAAAAACATCAAAGGCCTATGATGTCTATCGGCCATACGATGAGCTCCTGCCCTCACACATCAGGGGGCAATCTGTTAACACCCAAAAAGTGCTCACTACCTCATCTCCCTCATTACATGACTCATTCGTCCATATTTCCTACCATATTAGCCTCCAAAAGGCCACAAAACCATTGAAAAAGCCTCCAAAAGGCTAACAACCCTCTTTTTTTCTCCAAAATAATGTAAAGTCCTCCAAAAATAGCAAAAACCCTCTAAAAAAGGAATTAAAAATACAAAAAAGAGGAAAAAGAGGGAAAAAGAAGCAAAAACCCTATACAATTGACCTAAACCATATGCTACCAAAAACCATGGGTCAACACTCCACCACCAAAAAACCTATAAATAGGTGATGGAGGCTCCCCATTTCATATCCCCAAATTTCTCCATCATTATGCTGCCAAACATTCTCTTGAAACCCTAGCTCTCCATTTGGAGCTAATTTCCAACTTGAGAACCCCTTTGGTGCATATCCAAAATATCTTGAAAGAAGGAGAAGGAACAACACTGGAGCATTGGAGTAGCCCCTGGACTATTGCAAAGGCTCCACCAACCTCACATTTGAGGTAACTTAATATAAAACAAATTTTTATTATATTGTCATTTCCTTTTCATGCACATGCTTAGTGTAGTTTACTGTTTTTATTTACTGTCTTGTTTTTACAATTTTTACTGAACTGCTACTAAGGAGTCCCTTCTCCTTAGTAGGTTCCCATTTGCACAAGCTAGGGTGAAAACTCTAGCTACAACTAGCCTTTGGAGGAACCGAATTGCTACAAATGGACTTTAACATTTCTTTAGTTTGTTGATCACATCTTTTAAGATCCTCATATTGATTTTTAAGATACATAGAAATGTTGGTGACCATTTCACACATGTTTGACATGAATTCCATGGTCATCTCAGGAATGATATTGTTTTGACAAGACATTTGTTTTTGGGTTCATTTCTCAGCGAAGTCACGAATTGGAGTCGCCAGGTAGATTTTAAATCTCTTCTACCAAGATATATGTAGTTAATAAGCATGGAGAAAATGAGTGACAAATAGATGACTATGTTTAATTAAGGATTGAAATGAAAACCATCTAGATTCAACCGGATGCAATAAGATATGAATTACACATGGATACTCGCAGACACCTGAGATAATCCTCTACCGACCCGGTAACAACTCTAAAAATGTTATCACACAACTTGTAGTTGTCCCTAAATCGTATCCTGTCTAGGATTATATAGGTTTTGGACAACTAAAGAGGTGACCCAAGAGATGCCACGCTTCCCAATGCAAGCTAAGTGTCATGATAACCGAGGCACTCTTCACTTTAGATCAAGCATAAGAAATACCAAGGGGGATACCCTAGCTTATCCAATGAAGGCTACCGAACTCAATCTAGACCTCCTAGGGAAATGTGATGATGAAAGAGTAGGAGATCAAGATGAAACAAGATCTAGATCTAGGATGAGTAAGTGGACCCAAAGAGTTAAGATTTGGTTGAAGAGGCTTAGGAAGTGACAAGTGGTTCAAACAATGATAGATTAAGGCCACTTATGAAATTGAATTAGTAGATCTAGATAGATATAATACCAAAATTATAGATCCATGTGGGGCCCACCCTTAAAAAGTGGAAAATGGTCCAAATGGGGCCCACTAGGTCAAAATCAAAGTGAGATGGTACTAGGGAGTATGCTATAGCATGGATCTATGGATTTGAAAAGGAAGTAGCAATACCCACAAATGGGATCTATCAAATGGCCACTTACCCAAGGAGTGCGAATTACCCACCCCAAGGATGAATAGTGCCTTAGATCAAGGGCCAAATGGAGTCATATGTCCACCAAATTATAGATTAGGATAGTTAATATAATTATTAAGGTGGGATGAAATTATCAAGGACAAGTCATGGCTATATCTCCGGATCTAATGCATCACCAAGTGACCCAAGTGGGGCTCAACCCTCAAAATGAGGAATGGGGCCCACAAGGTGAAAATCAACAAGGTGAAGCACTAGGGGTAGGTTTTAAGTGTTGATCTATCCCAGATGAAGAAACAAACTTTCCTTCACTAGCATGTCCCCATGGCACAATAATATAACACATGAATCAATGACATGTCCAAGTACACAAATGATCAAATCCTGTCCCCATAATCACAGAGAGAAATACAATAAATGAGCTCCTGTAGCCCATGTGGACCCCACTGACTGGTGCAAATTGATATGGGAGAAGTGGGATAAAACATGGATAAACTATGAGCAGACCAAGTGCCAAAACCTTGCCTCAATTTCCCAAATCGAATTCCTCAATGACCCTTTTATTCCATTTTTTAATCTGCCGAAAAACCCTGAACGTGCCCAAAACTGCCTCTCAGGTACCCGCGTTGTCCATCTGAATGCAATGTCATGTCCAGAAAGGGGGTAATATGGTAGAAACAAGTTGTTGGACCACCCCCTTCCTCTGTAGTGCCCTAGGAAATGACCAACCTCAAAGGATACTGCTGGACATGCCACATCAACATGGCCAATCTAGCCAACAAGTGGAAAAATGTTAGTATCATGCCCAGGAGTGCTAAGAACTGAAAGATAAGTGTCTCAATGGATCCAAAAGATCCAAATCAACTAGAGATGAGTAATCATACACCTCATGTTAACCTTCAGGGTCATCTGTAAGGTCCACCATACCTGAAAAGTGTAAAATATGATGATATGGAAATAATAATAAAAATGACCAACTGCATCAATCATCATCTGTAGTATGTGTAAAACATATGGAATCATCAATAGGTGCATGTGGGACCATAGATCAACATCATAAAGCACAATTGGTCCATTTCATCACGAATCCCAAGGAGGACCATGGTCAAACTATGTTTGACTAGGTCAAAACACAACCAAAGACTAGATTATAACAAATGACTAAGAAATGTTCCTTTAACCATATTCACAGCTTAAATTAAATTATAAACATCAATCAAGTGGCAGTTAATACATAGATATTCAAATGTTATTTATAATTTAGTTGCACCGAAGCTTTAAAGACATACTCATCCAATGGACATGGTATAACTTCTAGGATAGGGTGAAGGATAAGGACAAGTTTAGGTAAAGGGGTGACTTGAACGAATTAACTAAGTGATACTTTGGATGGGGAAAGGGGGAAGCTACACATGGTGTTGTACAAGGTAAACAAAGGGAATGAAAGTTCCTCACAAATGGGTAAGTTGTTTAGAGAGTGCTTATTCAACCTTGGCATCATGTCTACATCAAGTTGATCCAAGTTCATTAGGATCATTCATTTAATTTCCATGGCCAATATGACCCCTCTGGGATTTTCCATGTGCTTAAAAGCACAACTAATCGCAGCTTGCATTCAGGGTATATTTACATTTAAGTGGTCAACAATCTTTAGATTTAGCTTTTATTTAGCCATTTATTTTTAGACCATTTTGGACCCTTCATGGGGTACTTTAGCATTTCATTTATTTAGCCTTTAATTCATCATGTGTTTAGAAACACATTCTATAATTTAATTTCATAGGCTTTCATAAGAGATTTCCAATCATTTCCATACAAGTAGTACATGTGCTTCAGGTTTTAGCCAACAACATCTTATTAGGATATTTAGACGCTTAAGAGTTAGTTAAGATCAACTTGTGTAATATATCCGTTAGGAAAAGTGTGTTTCTTTAGTATGCATTTGTAAATATTTAATTCGACGGTCACGATATGTTGTGATCCGATGGCTCAACTTCTCTTAGATCATACCTAACCTTGATCCATGGCTTAACACATGATTGGTCCATGATCTCTATTTAAAGAGCATGGAGGTTCATTGTTTAGTTGATCGATTATGAGAAGCTCATTTGTAACTTTCTTTCTTTGCATAATAAATTGCTCCGTAGAAGCTATTTGGTCGGGGCCGTGGAGTGTTTCCCTCTCGAGGGTTTAAACCACGTCAAACAATTGGTGTATCGATCTGTGATCTGTTTGTGTGAAGTGGTTGCTCTAGGTGTTCGGTCTTTTGGGAGTACCCTGTGTACCCGAACATGGTATCAGAGCTTTTATGAAGAGCCACTTCCGGTTATGATCTAGTTCTTGAACTGTTGTTGCTGAAACTTGAAAGGGTTTCTGGTTCTAGTATTTTTGTGCATTTTTGGGCTGTGGGAGGTGTTCCATTGCATCCGGAGCGCCGTTTACATTGGGAAATAGTTTTTGTTTGATTGAAAATGGTTCCCGGTTACTTTAGAAACGCGTATTTCATCAGATCTGAAGGTATAATGTTACAGTGACGTTTTTTTTTTATTTATGTTAAACAAAAATCAGTTTTTATTATTAGATTTTTTAAGTTTCAGATTGTTGTTTTCCCTGTCTGCGTATGCTCTTTTCCGTGCACCTTGTGCAATCTCGGCGAATCAAAAAAAGAAAGGGAAAGGGTTTTTCTCGGCTATGTATGCTCTTTGCCGTGCACCTTGTGCGATCTCGGGAAATCAGAAACAGAGAAAAAACGTAAGCTTTCCGGGAAAGCTAACGAGATCTAACCCCATAAGTGTGGAATTTTTGTTTGTTTGTTTTGGTTTATGGTGTGAGTTGCAGGAAAAAAGGCAAGCACGGAAACCAAGCAAGAAGAGTTAAAAAAAAAAAAAAATCCTCCTTCCCATATTTTACATCCCTTTTAATCTAGCTCAGTTGGTTCAAAGTTGCTTTATTCCTTAATAGGTCTTGAGTTCAAGTCTTAGGAAGTTACTTTTAAAATAAAAATTGCATGCAATTTCTTTTTCAAGTTACTTTATTGTAAAAGTGCATCTCACTTAAATAATAAAAAATACAAATAAAAAGTGAATCACTTAAGTTCTTTTTTATTGCTGCACTATTTAAAGTAACATCATTGTAAAAGTGAAATCACTTCTTTTACAAAAGTGATTCACTTAAAGCAACTTTCTTGTAAAGTGATTGTCAAAGGTTTATCTTAGGAAGAGAGGGGTCCTTTTTTTTAGCTGGTCATTCTTTATCTGCCACGTCACTATTGGGGACATCTTCAACATTTTCTTTGATCAAGCATAACTTTATCATACGGAGTCAGTTTTCAGTGCCGTTTTTTTTTTAAACCACCTATTTTTTCGAGCTCTTCACATCCAGACTATTGGTTTCTGCTTTTATAGCAATTAATTTACAAATATGCCCACCCCTTGTGATATTCTACTTACCAGTTCCAACTATTTCTCATGGAAATCTCATATGGAGGATGTTCTGCGAAGTAGAGGACTTTTCAGAATTACCTCAAGCAAAGAAATAGAACCCACTGATGATGATAAGAAATTCAAATGGGAAAATAGATGTGACGAAGCTTGTGGATTGATTGGGATGTCAATCTCTACTGATTTATGATTCCACATATTTGGAATTGATGAACCTGATGCTACTTGCGACAAGTTGGAATTTGTGTTTGGTAAACACAATGAAATTCGAGGTCACCAACTCGAAAATGAGTTGATTTCTTTAAATCCAAGTGATTTTTCATGCATACAATATTAGTTATCTAAGTACAAAACTCTTAAACTCTTATGTGAAGAATGAAAGATTAAAAGGGAAGACAAACAATGCATTTATCATATTCTTTCCAAACTTGGACCTGCATATTCTGTTTTTGTATCTACATTTTACTCCATGAAAGAATCCTTGAATGTAGCTAGCTATCAAGAGCCTATTCTTGAATCCTTTTGTGATTCCTTGATTAGAGAGCATGATAAGCTCATCCATCTTGGAATAATTAACAATGCAGATACATCTAGGAAATCCTTACTGTCTCAACAGAAAGAAAAGTCCAAGCATCCCAAGAAACAAAATTTTCACAATAATAAGTCAAACAAGGGTCCCAAACCCTCTCAGTCAGCTCTTTCTTTAAAAAATGACAAAGGATCCAAGCCAAAAGGAAAGAAGACTGAGCGTCATTGCAACTATTGCAGGAAAGATAATCATTATGAATCTAAGTGTTTCAAGAAGATGGCAGCCTTGGAAGCAGCAATGAAGAAGCACCACATCAACCTAGATTCGCCTTCAGAATCTACCTCTCATGGACATGCACTTTGTGCTTCTGGTTATTATTATAATGCATCTTCTTCTACTACTTCAAATGAATGGCTCATTGATTCTGGAGCATCTTATCATATGGCTAAGGATCAAGCCATCTTTTCTGCTATGCATGAATGTAACACCAAACAAATATTTGTTGATGATGATAGATATCTAAGTGTTGTAAGAGATGGAACAGTTCTAGTAGATAATGGTCATTTCAGTGATGTACTATGTGTTCCAAGAATTTCCTACAATTTGTTATCAATTTATCAAATCACTCATTCTGGTGAAGGTAAAACTGTGATGTTTACACTTCACCAAGTTGTAATCAAGGATTTTAAAGATCCTCAACATGTCCTAGCTACCGGAATTGTTAATGATATTACCAGGTTGTACAAATTTAACAACTTTGGGTCATCACCTTTTCCTTTAGTTTTTGTTGCTCATAGTGATAACTTGAGCAAACTTTGGCATGAGCGATTTGGTCACTTAAATTATCACTCATTGCAACAACTATGTAAAGACAATATGGTGATACGTCTTCCGATGGTATCTTGTAGGGATGGTGTTTGTTCTGGTTGTCTACTCGGAAAACATCATCGGGAAAGTTTTGACAAACGTGCTTCTTTGCATGCCTCGGTTCCCTTGGAGCTTGTGCATAGCGACTTGTGTGGTCCTCTTCCATCTGCTTCCTTTTCTGGTTTCAAATATATCTTAACTTTCATTAATGATTACACTAGACACACTTGGGTTTATTTCCTAAAACTTAAGAGCAAAGTATTTAACATGTTCTTGGCCTACAAGGCCCTTGTTGAAAAACAATCTGATTATCAAATTATTAAGTTAAGATCTGACAATGGAGGAGAATATGTTAACAAAAAGTTCACTACTTTCTGCACTGAACAAGGAATCCAACAACAACACACTGTTCCATATACACCACAACAAAATGGTGTAGCTGAACGGAAGAACCACACTTTAAAAGAAATGGCTAATTGTATGATCCAATCTAAGGGACTAAGTCTTCAATTTTGGGCTGAAGCCATAAATTGTGCAAATTACATAGTTAATCGCACCACCACTAAATCTTTACAAAGTATCACACCAGAAGAAGCATGGAGTAAAATTAAACAAGATGTAAGTCACTTCTGTGTGTTTGGTAGTGAAGCATGGGCTCACATTTTAGATGAAAAATGGAAAGCATTGCAGCCTAAAAGTGAAAAGTGCATATTTGTTGGATATTCTGAAGATGTAAAAGGTTATAGACTTCTTCAACCACATTCTCATGATGTAATCATTCGAAGAGATGTTAAATTTGATGAAAATCTCTTGGCCTGCGATCCTAACTCGACGATTGTGCCATCTTTGGCCTGCGAGCCTAATTCAGCGATTGTGCCTTCTTCTTCTTCCAACTTCCTTGACAGGTTTCCAAGTCCAATTTTTTATGATGACCGTGAGGATGAAAATCCACCTCCTCCTGCTCATGTTCATCTAATTGCACCATCACAAGTGCTTCCTCGATGGGTCTGTTCAACATGTGAAGTAGCTGGTGATCCTAGAGATCAACATCGAACATGTTCTCAGTTTCAGCAAGCCTCTTCTATTTTGGCTCAAGTTTCCGAGAATCATGATCTAGAAACCTTTGCAGAAGCTTCAGGAAATCCATATTGGGATGCAGCTATGGATGAAGAATATGATTCCTTAATGGCAAACGATACTTGGGATCTTGTACCTCTTCCAAAAGGAAGAAAACTTGTCAAATGTAAATGGGTCTACAGAACTAAGTATGCATCCGATGGAAGTGTTGAAAGACTTAAGGAAATGTTAGTTGCCAAAGGTTTTTTCCAAGTTGAAGGGATTGACTACAATGAAACCTTTGCTCCTATCGCAAAAATGAACTCCATCTGCCTTGTTCTTTCCCTTGCAGCCTTACATAACTAGGAAGTCCATCAAATGGATGTCAAGTCTTCCTTCTTACATGGTGATTTACAGGATGAAATTTACATGGAACAACCTGCTGAATATATTCAGAATAACTCTAGCCTTGTCTGTCGCCTCAAGAAATCCTTATATGGCCTTAAGCAAGCTCCTCGAGCTTGGTATGGCAAAATGAATAGCTTTCTCCTTGACACTGGTTTTTCTAGATGCCATTCTAACCCCAATGTCTATACCAAGAAAGTAGGAAACCATCTCATCATACTTGTTCTATATGTTCATGACCTTATTCTTACTGGTAGTGACCCTAAGCTTATAACCCATGTGAAATCCAGTCTTAAGCAAAATTTTGAAATGTCAGACTTAGGACATTTGCATTATTTTCTTGGTCTCCAAGTCCTGCAAACGAAAGAAGGAATCTTTCTATCTTAGTCTAAGTATGCTTGTGACCTTCTTCGTCGCTTTCACATGGAAGATTGTACACCAACCCCTTCTCCCTTCCAGTCTGGAGTCAAACTTTCTGCCACTTGTTCTTCACCAAAAGTAGATGCCACCTTGTATCGTCAGCTTGTTGGTAGTCTCTTATACTTGACTCATTCTCGTCCTGACCTTTCCTTTGTCGTTGGTCGTGTTTCCTATTATATGCAAACACCTCATGAAAGTCACTAGAAAGCAACTAAAAGAATACTTCGATATATTCGAGGTACAATTCAGTTTGGGATTCATTACAGTACAGGGGGGAAACCTTTGTTGGTTGGTTTCACTAATTTAGATTGGGCCAGCAATCCTGATGATTGAAAGTCTACTGCAGGTTATGTTTTCAGTTTGGGATCTGGACCTGTCACTTGGGCTTGTAAGAAACAACAAGCTCTTACTCTTTCTTTAGCAGAGGCAGAATATCGAGCCACAGTTAATGCCAGTAAGGAAGCTTTATGGCTTTGATAGATCCTTTCAGAGTTTGGATTCAAGCAGCAGTAGCCTACTCCACTTTGGTGCAACAATCAAAGTGCCATCAAGCTTGTCAAAGATCCAGTCCTACATCAACGCAACAAACACATTGAGCTACATATGCACTTCATCAGAAACCTTGTTCATGATCGTGTTCTTGAAGTGCTCTTTTGTCCTACAGATGATCAAGTTGTAGACATCTTCACCAAGTGTCTTACAGAAGCAAAGTTTTCTAAACTTTGATCTATGTTAGGATTTCAGGAATTTGTCATTAAGGGGGGATAGGCTCTAATGCCTCCTTCCTTCTCCTAATAGTGTCACTTTTGTAAATCCTTCAATCCTATCCCAAGTTTTTCTTAAGGGGCGATGTTAAGATATTTAGACACTTAGGAGTTAGTTAAGATCAACTTGTGTAATATGTTCGTTAAGAAAAGTGTGTTTATTTAGTATGCATTACTATGCATTTGTAAATATTTAATCCGACGATCACGATATGTTGTGATCCGATGACTCAACTTCTCTTAGATCATACCTAACCTTGATCTGTGGCTTAACACCCGATTGGTCCATGATCTCTATTTAAAGAGCATGGAGGGTCATTGTTTAGTTGATCGATTATGAGAAGCTCATTTGTAACTTTCTTTCTTTGCATAATAAATTGCCCCGTAGAAGCTATTTGGCCGGGGCCATGGAGTGTTTCCCTCTTGAGGGTTTAAACCACGTCAAAACATCAGTGTATCGATCTGTGATCTGTTTGTGTGAAGTGGTTTCTCTAGGTGTTCGATCTTTTGGGAGTACCCTGTGTACCCGAACACATCTCATGTGACTAGAGGGAATCCCACACTAAGATACACATCAGGGAAATCGACTAGAATGATATAGGCATAAAATACAACTCACAAGGGGCAATTTTTGTCACCAACTCAGAGCCGAGACACAAAACAAACTATTAAATTTTGAGCATTAATTAACAATACTTTAGGATCTTCACTGAGAGAATAACATGTACAGTATATCAATGCATAACAATCACAATAAGCATGACAAGCATCACAAGAATCAAAAGCATGAGAGACAAGACACACAGAGTTTCCATGGGGAAAACCCTAAGGTGAAAAACCCCACAACTTTCTCAGAGATAGAGAGAGCAATGGCTCAACCAAAGTACAACCAAAATACACTGAGATAGTCTCCTAGTAGCAGATGATCCTCCTCCTCACTAGTGCGCCACTTTCTGAGTGAGAGAGAGATACTTTTTCCGAAATGATCTAAATAGAGATCACTTGATCTCTATTTATACTAACCTGTTTTCCTAGTGACCTTATGGGGCCGACTTGTCTAGCTAGGTACATCCATATTATAATATATATATTTTAGGGCCAACCTCACACATGGTGGTCTAATAACCCATCAACAAGTACACACACTTGTGACACTTGTCAATCCACATGACGACACTTCCTTATAGAGGAATAACACATCTCTAATAAGGGTACAATAAATATATATGAAATACATAGATGAAATACATTCCGAAGTTACATATACATCAACACTCCCTCTTAACTAGGAAGGTATTTCTCGACACAGATCTGCTAGACAAGTCTTCTTCTCGGGATCATTGTCATCGATGCAACGTCATCTTCATCGTCACTGCTACTGCTATCTCAACCAATCTCTGACTCTACTCATCATAGGAAGTTCTACAGAGCCAATCTTTTTTCATACTGGATGTAGGCCCACAACCTGCAGGTCTTCGTCATCACTAGCCATACTGTGGAATCCTCAGGACTTATTACATGTGTCACAAAACCTTGAAATAGCATCCTAGGCTGTTACGTGCACACGACTCTACCTATAGGATCTCCCAGGGCCATATCATATGTGACCTCACCATAAAACCTTGCAAGAGCATCCCAGGCTGTTACGAGCACACAGCTCTACCTATAGGATCTCCCAGGGACAGATTATATGTGGTCACCACAAAACCTCGTAAGAGCATCCCAGGCTGTTACGAGCACACAACTCTACCTATAGGATCTCCCAGGGACATATTATATGTGTTCATGGGAAAACCTCGCAAGAGCATCCCAAGACTTATTATGGGCACACAGCCCAACCTATCGGATCTCCCAGGGACATATTATATGCCATAGGACAAAACCTCGAAAGAGCATCTTCTATATATCCCAGGGCCAGATTATATGCCATAGGAAAAACCTCAAAATACTATCCGCAGATCTCCCAGGGCCAAATTATATGTCTTCCCAGAGAAAAACCTCAAAAGCGCATTTGCCAGATATCCCAGGCCAAATTATATGCCATAGGCAAAACCTCAAAAGACTATCTGCAAATCTCCCAAGGCCAAATTATATGCTCATCTGCACAACCTGATCCACGGCCATAGAGTATCATCCTGATACTCACCATACATCATCCTGATGTACACATGATCATCCTGATCATCATCACTGCAACATCCTGCTGCAAGTCATCTGGAGCAACATCCTGAAGCTCGTCATCCACGATCATCCTGATCATACAATTCATCTACCTAATGCATACCAAGTATCTACCTGATACATATCATCATACATGATCCACCTAATCATACAATGTATCCACCTGATACAAATACAAATACATGATACATATCACCATACATGATCCACCTGATCATACAATATATCCACCTGATACATATACAGATACATGGTCCAAGCATCCAACATGATGCATATACAAAATACATACAAATGATCCTACTGATCATATCCAACATCCAACATGATGCGTACATACATATAAATGATCCAACTGATCATATCCAGCATCCAACATGATGCGTACATACATATACATATAAATGATCCAACTGATCATATCTAGCATCCAACATGATGCATACATACATATATAAATGATCCAATTGATCATACAAAGCAGAAACAAGAACAACATCTTGATGCTCATCATCCAGTGCTTACATCCACAACCATGTGAAGGACCCTCCTTCCAACATGCTTGGAATGGCTTCAGCAAATGTGTCCATCACTTCTCCTTCAAAGTGTCATCAATCCGAAGAACACCAAGCCTCTCTCTGAAGTACTCGAACTTCACCCTGGCTAGTGGCTTCGTTAGCACATCTGCAATATGCTCATCCGTCGCAACATACAGGAGCTTCACAGCTCCTCTCTGCACCATATCCCTGATATAGTGATATTTGATCTCTATGTGTTTCAACCTGTCATGAAACACTAGGTTCTCAGACAGCTTCACACAACTCTGGTTATCACAAAAGATACTAGTAGCATCCAACGGGAGATCAAATAACTCAGACAGTAGCTTCCGTAGCCATACTGCCTCACAACTAGTTGAATAGGCTGCAACATACTCTGCCTCAGCTGTACTCAGTGCTACGCAGGACTGCTTCCTGCTAAACCAAGAGATCACACCTGATCCAATACTGAAGCAGCACCTAGATGTGCTCTTCCTATCTGTATAACTTCAATCCCAATCTGAATCAACATAACCCTGCAGGTTAAACTTTTGATTCACTTCATACTTGATCCCATAATCCATTGTACCCTTCAGGTACCTCATAATATGCTTTACAACAACTAGGTGAACACTCCTCTGATCTATCAGGAACTGGCTCAATGTGTTTACCGCAAAGAAAATATATGGTCTCATGTTCGTCAGGTACATCAAGGACCCAATCATCTGACGATACATAGTGATATCAACCGGCTCAGATGAAGCATCACACAGAAGCTTCAGGTTCGATGCCATAGGTGTGGCCATAGCCTTGCAGTCCATCATCCTGAACCTCTTTAGGATCTCTACTACATACTTCCCCTGTCCAAGGAAGATTCCATCTACACTCTACCACACCTCCATGCCAAAAACAAATAGTACATCATCCCCAAGTTCTTCAACTCAAACTTGGAAGCAAGCTTCCACTGCATGTCAGCAATCAATCTATCTTCACCTATAATAAATAGGTCATCCATATACAAAAGTAGTACCACTGGATTGCCTTCCTCAACCCTATAGTAAAGGTTGGAATCCGCTTTACTCTTGGTAAATCCCAAATTGGATAGAAAGCTGTCTATCCTACCATACCAAGTTCTGCACATATATATGACTACACTATTCAAGAAGGATGTCTTGAAATCCATCTGGTGTATCTTCTATTTCATCACTTTTATATTTCTCTATGCTGCCATCTGCAGCATGCTTGATCTGATAGTTCCATTTGGAAGTCACAACAGACTTCCCTTCAGCTCTTGGGACCGCATCCCAAACATCATTCTTCATGATCGATGGATCATGGCATTCTTCCCGTATCCTGGGAACTTCA
Organism: Larix kaempferi; assembly: GCA_027924585.1. NCBI lineage: Eukaryota > Viridiplantae > Streptophyta > Pinopsida > Pinales > Pinaceae > Larix > Larix kaempferi. The sequence goes on from BSBM01001229.1 coordinate 49,490,941, forward strand.
ATATCTTCAATAGATAATTTTGTTGCTTGAACAAATGTTGTAGTCCTTCTTTTGTAGGTGAAGGTATACAGTCTTTCCTACAAAACAAGTTAAATTGCATGATTAGAAACATCTCATAATTTTCAAACAAATTCTTACACATAAGGAAATATGTCATACAGTCATGCAGTTATCTTAGCCAATGCTTCAATACAACATTTATCCATGTTCCATAACTTTCTAGATGCCTTCCAGTCTCTACCAGAACATTGTTAAGAGTTTGCACTACTCCCAACATGTTAGGAAAGAGGTTTCATTCTAGATAAGTAGCAATGGAATGTTGTACAGTGCCATAGGCCACTTACCCAACACATGCATATTAGTAGTATATTGTTTATTAATGCAATCATTCTAATATGCACAATACATATCCTAATTCTAGGAACATGAGCATATACATCATTGAACAATTTTATTTAAGCAAACAAATATGCAAGAAATGATAATTAAAATACTTATCTTTGTTTGTTTGTTGGGTGGACTCCCTCTAAGTCTTTGCTTCCTTGTAGGAGCTGCTAGAGTCCTTCTACACCTTTATATTGTGGAATGTAGAGAGATGGACAACTCCCTCTGAATATCTGCACCCTTGCAGAAACCACTGGAGTGTGCTGCCTCTTGATCTTTGCTTCTTGGATTATCTGTTCTTAAACTCATATTCATCCTTGGTCCCTATGCATGCTTATTAGTATCATGATTGTGTTATCCTTGTGATCTCATACAAAATCATACATTCATTAGTATACTATTAAAACACAATAATCTCAAGCATGTATAGTCATGATCATTTCAAACAGAAATAATAAGCATTAGCATTCAAGGTTTATATAGGACTCTTATGGTTAGTCATGTCATAAGAAACATAACATATCTAAACTTGTAATTACTCAAACCTATGACTCTTCTAGTTAGTCATATCATTAATTAAGGTAAGACACATAATATGTATATACCCATGATTATTCAAACTTATGACTTTATGAACAATCATCATCAATCATGCCATGCATACTTATATGTTAGATCCTATGATATAAGAAACACATACCTGGTCACCATATTTGCTAGTTATGTCTAACAATGTGTTCTTGTTCTCTTCAATGACCTGCATAACTCATTAGTTAACTTTTGCAAAAGAAAATTATACATACCTCTATGTGATCCATGACTATGGATGAATCTTTGTCTTTATGTCACCATGGCATGTTCAGGTTGTCCCTTGAATTTGTACAAACCTCCCTCTTGCTCTCCAATCACTACTGCATCATCGATTGTATTACCCTTTGGCCACATTAGGACTTGGACATCTACAAATGCAACCCTCATACCTTTTGCATCCAATGCAGAGATGGAGAGTAAGTTCTTCTTAAGCCTAGGTACATAAAGGACTTCTTTTATCTTCAAATATTTTCCAGAATCTAGGTTGTAGGAGGCTTCACCACTTCCTTTGATTGGGTATTGATAATCATCCCCAAGTTTCACCTTATGAGGTGATTCATGTTCAAATAGATTCACAAAGGATTCCTCAGACCCAGTCATGTGTTTGGAAGCCCCATTATCAATCAACCAATCATTACAATCAAGGGAGATAGTACCTGTGAGAGCAGAGATTATAACATACTCTTCTTCACTTGATGAGTCATCATCACTATCATCACTTTCTGCCCTAGCCTTCTTCTTTGGAGGTTCATCATCTTCGGCAGCATGAGCATGATATCTTCTTTTGTTATTCTTCTTCTTCTTATTGAAGTTGTTGTTGTTGTCTTTATTCTTCTTGGGACAATCTGAAGCAAAGTGACCCTTCTCATTGCATGTGAAGCATCTTAGATCCTTCTTATTCTTTTGGTAGGATCTTTTGTAGCAAGAGTGCTCCTTCTTGGGCTTGCTTCTTTTGGTGTGAGTTGCGAGAGCTTGATCTTCACCTCCCATCTTTTCCTCATGAGCTACAAGTATAGCTTCTTCTTGAGAGCATTCCTCCCAAAGTTTACTGAAAGAGATCAATTTCTTCCTTGCACAGATTCCTTGAATAAAGGAGTCCCATGACCTAGGTAGGCCATTCAGAGTGGTCATAACAACTTCACCATTGTCCACTACTTCATCTACAGCTTCAAGTTGCTCCTTGATCTGAGAGACCTTGGAGAAGTAAGATTGAATGGTTTCTCCATTCAACATCTTGACCCCTTTCAATTGATTCTGCAGAGTCATCTTCCGATTTATGTTCTTCCCTTGAAATAGCTTGGTCAAAGAGTCAAACATATCCTTGGGTGTCTTTAGAGAAGACACATGAGGTATGAGATGGTCTTTGATAGAATCGACAATGATTCTCTTTGCCTTGACCAAGTTCTTCTTATGCAATACTTTGGCCTCTTCATCCTCTAGGATAGAGATGTCTTCTTTTATATATGAGTCCAACTCATTCTCTTCCAGGATTAACCCAATCCTATACTTCCAAGCTTGGAAGTTATCAACCCCTTCAAGCTTATACTCAAGCTTGGTGTGGTGAGACATCTTAAAGAGTACTTCAAATGGAAATAGAAAAGATTTAGGTCTTACCACTTGAAATGCTGAAAACTAAATCTGGTCCCAGATTAGGGTTTGTCGGAAAAACCCTAAAAATTCAAAATGTGAATTTCAATTTTCTGCAAGGATAGAAAGATGCACTTTGATGAGATGATCAGTCTGGTGCATTCAGAATTTGAGATCAGCAAAGTTTTACCCTTCGGATTTGCCTTTTTGTCCTCCCGGGTTCACTAGGGAGACCCCTGAATTAGGGTTTGAGTTTCCCGGAGATCTACCTAGCCAAAAATTTCGATCCAAAGCTCTAAACTTTGATTTTGGCAAGGAGCTTCCAGCTATGTCTTCAGATTTCAGAAATTCCTATTTTTGTGGAAACCCTAATTTTTAGGGCCAAATCTGAAAATGCTCGGAATTGAATTCTGATTGGACAGATAGATGCACCTTGATGAGTAGAGTCAATCTACTATACTGTGTTTCCAAAATCTGTGGAGAGAAACTCAAGTTTCTGTCACTGCAAAATGTCTTCTTCTCAGGTTAGCTCTGATACCATGTTAAATTTTGAGCATTAATTCACAATACTCTAGGATCTTCACTAAGAGAATAACATGTACAGTATATCAATGCATAACAATCACAATAAGCCTGACAAGCATCACATGAATCAAAAGCATGAGAGGCAAGAGACACAGAGTTTCCATGGGGAAAACCCTAAGGTGAAAAACCCCACAACTTCCTCAGAGATAGAGAGAGCAATGGCTCAACCAAAGTACAACCAAAATACACTGAAATAGTCTCCTAGTAGCAGATGATCCTCCTCCTCACTAGTGTGCCACTTTCTGAGTGAGAGAGAGATACTTTTCCAAAATGATCTAAATAGAGATCACCTGATCTCTATTTATACTAACCTGTTTTCCTATTGACCTTATGGGGCCGACTTGTCTAGCTAGGTACATCCATATTATAATATATATATTTCAGGGCCAACCCCACATGGTGGTATAATAACCCATCAGCAAGTACACACACTTGCGACACTTGTGAATCCACATGACGACACTTCCTTATAGAGGAATAACACATCTCTAATAAGGGTACAATAAATATATATAAAATACAACTCACAAGGGGCAATTTTTGTCACCAACTCAGAGCCGAGACACAAAACAAACATGAATGCAATCCAACACAGCGGTTCAAATAGGGAAGTTCTCCATATCAAAAGTAAAAAATGCAAGTCAGGGTGAAAGCCAAAATAGGGAAGGTCATGGATGGATGGAGTCAAGTGATTGTGGTGCCTAAGCTAGAAGACATAAACGTCATGAAAGACCATGTTCATGCTCATAGGAGGGTAGTGAAACCAATGAGTATAGTCAGTGAACCTTTAAGTGCAAGTAATACATCCAATTCATTATTTAAATACAACCAAGATAGTTCATTTCATTTATCTAATAATACTACCACATCATGAGTTATATACCAAGTTAATGATATGAAGATGAATAAACAAAAAAGATAATAATCAATGACAACAATCACAAGTATAATGGTCATGTCACTGCATATCAATAATCATCATCTAGAACCATCTGAAACACTACTGCAATAATAACATCTAGAACTCTAGGCATTGAACCGAAACTGTATGGAACAAAAGGTCATATTGGTCATCAAATCTAATCTCTCAAGGCTTAGGCTTGGCATAAGGTCTACTCAATGTATGATATATATTGCTCTGATCTATAAGTGATCTCAACTAATGCTACCCATCATAAATGATCTCTGTAAAAGAAGATCTCTGAAAAGTGCAGATATCTGCTCAGCGAGAATAGTAGCTCAGCTATTATGGTGCGATAACATTTGGCTCCAGCTGGGACAAGTGATCTAAGGGAGAGAGAACTTGAGAACCTCATAATCTCTAGTCTCGAACTGCTCTGCATCAATATTCAATCCAGCACTCACCATCTTTGCTTTCAACTTTTTTTTCACCTGTATCTGCACTCATGGTCACTAGAATACTGCGTGATGCATGTATGGGTTAAAATATAAAATAAATGTTGAAAATGAAATCTATTCTAAAGCAGACCTTGAAATGCATAAAGGAAATGATAATCTAACACAACATGTAAATTTTATTTATTTTATTGTGCAGGAGGAAAAAAGGATTTTGAAAAAGTCATACTCAACTCACTTGACACAGAAGAACAACAACACTCGGGAAAAAAGAAAAGCACTCAAAATTCAAGGAGACTTTAATCGTTTTCAAGTTTTATGCGTGCAAGAGATGAGGAAATCTTATTAAGGAGAAAGACTCAACTCAAACCGACAACTCAGCAAAAAACACTCAGAATACAACTCAAAGGGTCATCAAAAACAAAAGAAAAGACTCGCAATACTCAGCACACAAAAAAATCGAAAAGCACACAGATCCTACTGCTTAAGCAAGATTATTTGAAGACCTACCTACTCTAAACAGGCAAGAGGATTCCTAACTCAAGTCGAGTCAGGGACAAGGGGATAGTAATGTTTCAACAACACCCCATTTATTGGCAACTCTAACTCATCCCCATCCAAAGTCTCTAACCATACCGAACCTTTTCCTGCTATTTCTCTCACACGATAGGGTCCCATCCACAACTTCTCAAAATTTCAACGATTTCCTGGATTTTCTTTATTCTTATCCCAAATAAATACTATATCACCTATTCCAAAAACAACATTTCTACTCCTTTGATCAAAAGTTCCTTTCACTCTTTCTTTCTCTAAGACCATTTTATTCCATGCCTCTCTTCTAGTTTCATCCAGTTCCACTAACTTGTTAATTCTTTCTTGCATGGATTCTTGTTCGAAGGACCATTGTTGCAAAAGTTCATATACAAGGATTTGAAGATTTATGGGAAGCCTACAATTTTTTCCATACACTATCTCGAAGGTGGCTTTACCGGTTATCCTTTTAATAGTTGTTCGATCTGCCCAAAGGGAATACTTAAGCTTGCTATCCCATGTTCTTTTGTTTTCACCAATCATTCTTTTTAAAACATGGATTAAGTTCTTGTTTCTTGATTATGCTAATCCATTCCCGTGGGGATAGTAGTTAGAAGAATGAGAAAGAGTGATTCCATGATTAGAGAAAAAAGTTGAAATTTCTTCTTTGCTAAATGGTTTCGCATTATCCATTGTGATCTTTAAAGGGAAACCATATCTAGAGACTTGTTTTCTTCCAAAAACTTAACCACAACTTCTGTAGTTTCTCTTTTAGTAGGGACCCGCCTCAACCCAGTGATCGGGTAAAGTAATCTGTGCAAGTCAAGATTTAATTATATCCACCAAAAGAACTAGGGTCTACTGGTCCTACAAAATCCATTCCCAATTGTTGAAAAGGTGCTTATACAATGACAGGGGTCAAAGGTATGGCATGCAACCTAGGCCTTCCTGAGTAGAATTGACATTCTTATCAGTTTCTGACAAAAACATAAAATCCAACTCACCTAAAGCAAGTTTTGTTTCCAACCCTGATTCGAGACACAAAATAAACATGGATGCATGTCCAACATAGAGGAAAAAAATGGGGAGGTCCTTCATATCACAAGTAAAGGTGTAAGTCAGGGTGAAGATCAACAAATGAGGAAGGATAAATGGGTGGATGGAGACAAGTGAAAATGGTGCCTATGCTAGCAAGTCAAATAGACAATAAATGATCATGTTCACATTCATAAGAAGGTAAATACCAACAAGTATAAATCAAGAGTTTCCAAATGTCAGTATACAATCATGCATATAATCCATAACAACCAATTTCATTTCAATATTAATATACTTCCATATCATAATTACTATATACCAAGTCAATCCTAAAATGACCTAAACAACGAGGTAATAACATCAATGCACATCATATATATATATATATATATATATATATATATATATATATATATATATATATATATATATATATATATATTGGGTCATATATCAACATCTATAATCTGAACCAACTACAACCACTGAGAACACTGCATCTGAAACAATGAGCAAGGCCCTGTATCTGTATGGAACAAAAGGTCATATTGGTCATCAAATCTGAGGTCTCAAGGCTCATCCTTGGCATAAGGTCTACTAATTGTATGATATAAAGATGCTCTGATGTGTGAGTGATCATAAATAATGTTGCTCATCATAGCTGATCTCACTGAAAATATGCAAAGGCAAAGCTCGAAAAATTACAGATATATGCTCTGCTAACATGGTATCCCAGCTACTATGTATGTGATAACATCTGGCTCCAGCTGGGACAAGTTCTCTAAGGGAGAGAGTGCTTGAGAACCTCAGAATCTCTGATCCCCAGCACTAATTGCATCAATCTTCAATCCAACATTCCACTTCTTTTTTATTTCATCTTTATTTGCACCTATCTTTACACACAAGGAAAGCAAAATACCATGTGATGCATGTATGGAACAAAAATAAACCAAAATAAATTGCATAAATGAAATTCTATTCTAGATAAAAAGTAAAGTGCATATAAGATAAAAGCACTAACTCATAAAAATTTTAAAATTTCATATTTTTTTAATGCGAATACAGGAGATGAGAAAGGATTAGGAAGGAGCATGACTCAACTCACTCAAGCAACTCAGAAATAGGAAAAACACTCAAAAGAAAATCAAAAGACTCATAAAAAAGGAAGGTCACTCAAAAGACTCAAAAAGGAAAAAAAACTCAAAATAAACTTAACAGACTTGCAGTACTCAGCACTTAGAAAAAAAGAAAAAAGGCGCTCAAATCCTACCACTCAAGTGAGCTTATTTAAAGACCTACCTGCTCTAAACAGTCAGCACAAATGCTAGGTAAAATCATAAATCTAGTGCAACCATTCATCGAAAAGGTTAATGATTCTTCTTCGATTTTTGTTAATAAAACAAGCCAGGATTGGGTTAAATATTAAGGATATTGATAGCACAATCTTCCTGGTTTGTTCAAAAAATGCAAAAGGGCTTCAATAGTGCAACAAGAAATCATGCCAAGGAGAAGGATGATTAATGCAAACATCCTCCATCAAATAATTGATAGGATCATAAAACTTATGCAAGTTATTATTTAAAATTGATGGAGAGAAAACACATGGCACTTGCTTCAATTTCGTTTTACACAAACTACTTTCCTGACTCACTTCTCTCGCATATTCAATTTGGTTCTCCCCAGAACTGATGATGGAACCAAAACCAAGTGGGGATAAATTAAAGCTCAAAAGACGAAAAATAAAAATCAAGCCCACTTGTTGCCCAAAAATAAAGAAAATATGAAACTAATCTTTAAACACCTTTTCTAGCCACCAAGAATGATTGATAAATTGATAACAAGAATTATTGTTCCAAATTGACTGAAAAGAGAAATGAAGTGCTTTTTCTCCAATTATGGGAAAATGCTCATACTACCTATTGAAAATCTCAAAAGCAAAATATTGACTAGTCCACAAACCCAAAGAAGATTGAAATATCCGGGACGGGAGGGTGGATTCAGAATATGTATTTTCTCCCGGATGGATAATGTTTGACCTTGGAAATTGACAAAAGTAAAAGCATTTCAAAGAAACACTCCTTGTTCTAGGAATGATTTCAAGGGTTTGATCAAGTTCAACACTTACTATCCGAGGACATGACTCACCAAAACTTTCTAACTCCAAGAATTGGATCAAGTTAGATGAGCATGTAAAAGGAATACTTAAGGATTCACCATAAGAAGTTGAGCAATGATTAGAGCATCTAATGTGATTTACTAATTCATCCTCATCTTGAGATTTCTCATCCATTGATTTATCATTAAATTCATATGAGGATAAATTATCATTTTCATTGAATTGATCAAGGAGAAAATTAACAAAATTATTTACAACATCCTGATTATTTACACAATGATCAAATGAAATTATCTCAAAAGGGCCTTGGTTCATGTCCCCATCTTTTTCTTCTTCAATAAGATGATAATAAATTGAACTATTGTTAATGATAGAGTGACTAGGGAGTTTCTCTCCAAGAGAAACCTCAATAGTCTCATTGATTAAAATCTCAACCTCAGAAATTTCCTCGAGGTCAAGAATAGAGATTCTTAAGAATTGACTTGAAGTTTCATCATTCATGCAATGATTAGGGATTTGCGCATTAAAAGGAATTAAGATAGACTTACAAGTAGAAGAATCATCCTCAAAAGAAGTTGGGTAGGAGGGGTCATCTCTGGATGATGACAAATCAATTGATATTTGATTATTAACTGCTTCGACAATAGGATCAGAAAGGGGGAGGCTTGGATCTTGGATTTGATCATTGTATTTGTTCCCCCATATTTCTAAGAATTTATTTTCAAACATGTCATATTCATAAATTCCATTGGTCGTCAAATTCAAGAACCAGAGCTAAGCTCTTTCTTGGAAAGATGAGGCCAATAGTTTCATACAAACATCCTCATGGGTTATGGATAATTCTTTAATAACTTCCCTAAAAAATTCAAGGTGCCTTTTAGTAGATACCTCATGACTTCCATCGAATTTAGACAACCTTTCATGGGTTTGATGAGGGATGATGAGGATACCCAACAATTTTTGAGAATTCGAAAACTTTCAATCGACCAAAAGTCCTTGGCCACTCAGAAGCAACCATGGATAAAAATTGCTAAAAATTCAGGAGATTAAATGCACCCCATGGTTTCTAGATATGATATGATCGATCACTAGTGGATTCTCTTTTGTGGAGTTGCCAAGTAAACTATTGATCTTGTTTACCAAAATATATGTCGTTAAAAAGCGGGGAGAGATGCATGAAAATGGATGGTTATGAAAGATTTAGGAAAACAAATGATAACCATATAGTTTACAAGACCGGATGTGATAAGATATAAATTATGCATGGATACTCACAGACACTCGAGGTAAGCCTCTACCTCCCCAGTAGTGGCACCAAAAATGTTATCAAACAACTTGTAGATGTCCCTAAAGGTTATCCTATCCAGGACGGTAGAGGTGCTGGACAACTAAAGAGGTGACCCAAGAGATGCCACGGTTCCCAATGCAAGTTGGTGTCACGCTAACCGAGGCACTCTTCACTTTAGATCAAGCCTAAGCAAGACCAAGGGGTGTTGAAATTTGGTAATGAGTTAGGTCCCTTACTATGTTTTTGTGTTTACCATAGTGGAGACACAAGTTGCCTTTCCTAAGTAATGTACTTTTAAAATATAAAAAATGACTTTATGTTTTAAAATTTAAGTGACTTTATTAAATGTATTTGTGCATTAAATGATTAAAAAGGACATTTAATGTGCAATTAATATAATGCCTTAGATCTAAAGTGATCTTAGTCATTCAAAAGATAGTTTGAATTAGTTAGGGTTTAGGGAGGGTAAAGTCACCTATTTAATGCATCTTGGGAGGAGAGCCAAAACACAAGTGAAGACAAGTGAGAGAGAAATTAAATCTTGTAGAAGATTTCTATTTTGTAAGAGACTGATCATCAAAGATATCTTGAGGGCACGATTCCCAAGAAAAATTTTGTTACATTCATTAGACCGTACAGCCAGACCATACATTCATTTTTGCAAACCGTATAGGAAAAAAAATTGAGGTATATTGCTGGCATAGTTTTCAAGGAAGATTGAGGTCAAATATGGCATGAATTTTGAGGCAGTTTTGTGTAATTAATTTTGAGTAGAATCCATATAGTCCGTACTTCCTGTACCTAGCACAGTTCCTGAAAAATTGCTGTGTACTGTTCGCACGTGTGAGTTGGTTGTAAGTATTATTTTGGCGCAAATTCCAATGCATATTTGTAGATGAGTGGGGTTTCTGAAATTTGTTTTGATGTTGTAGAAGAAATTCTGAGTTGGTGAATTTCTGAGTTTATCTCTCATAAGTAAAGTTCTTTCTCTGGGTTTTCCTCTGGCGAGGTTTTTCCTTGGGCTTGGCCCTAAATTTCTGAGTTTCTTTCATCTTCAGTTCAAGTATTTGATTGTATGGTATTTATGCTTAAACTATCAGAAGTTTCATTTTATGAATTCATAGTTCATAAAAGTTATAAATCAGAGTTACAATCAAGTGTTTGATAAAAGTTCAATAAAAGGGTTTGTGAATTTTTTATCAAAAATATTCATGGTATCAAAGCTTCGTTGTTGAAGAAATTTTGTGAAGTTTGACATGTGGGAAAGAAAAATTGGTTTTACACAAAGATTATTAGTTAGAGTCATGGCATCAACATGATTAAGGTACGAGGATAGGATGGATGGAGCTGGCAACTTCAATCCATGGAAGGAGCATATCACGATATTGTTCAAAGAGAAAAGGTTGTGGGATATTGTTGGAACTTCCGCTACAATAACAGTTCCCACATATGCCACACAAAAATATGCCTTTTATAAGAAGGATATTAAAGCTCAGAGGATATTCTTGGATTCTATCAAGGATCACGTGATACCTCATGTCTCTGGTAAGACTTATGATTTTGAAATTTGGACTGCTTTATGTACTTTATATCAAAGTAAGAACCAAAACAGGAAGATGGTTCTTAGAGAGAAGCTGAGGAACACCAAGATGGCATAAACTGATAATGTTTATGCTTATATCACAAAGATCACCCAAGTTAGAGATGAACTGGGTGCTGCAGGTAAGAAAGTGGATGATGAAGAGCTAGTGAGGTATGCTATCAATGGATTCACTGCAAATTGGCACACTTTTGTGCAAGGAGCGGTTTCTAGAGAAAATATTCCATATTGGACAAGGTTATGGGATGACTTTGTTCAAGAAGAGTCACTGTAGGGGACATTCCAGAGTGGATCTCATAACAGTGAAGACAATGTTTCTCTTGCAACTAAAAGTAAGGGAAAGTCGAAGAAGAAAGAAAAAGACCTCAATAAGGTACGTTGTTTCTGCTGCAAAAAATTTGGTCATTTTGCTAGTCAGTGTCCGGAAAGGAAAGGGAATGAAGAGAAAGAAGGAGTACCATCAACAGAGATGGGAGATTTTGCTTCCCAATTTGAAAATGAAATCCCTTTATTTTTTGTACAAACTATTGTAGGTAGCACTATAGATTTCTATGACATGTGGGTAGTTGATAGTGGATCAACAAACCACATGATGGGGAAATATGGAAATTTTCAAAAAATTGAAGAAATAGCCAGAGGACATTTTGTTGAAACAGGTATTGGAAGCACTCAAGCAGAAATCAGAGGAGTTGGAACTGTGGAATTCCAACTCAGGTTTAAAGAAATTCTTGAAGTAGATGGAGTTTTGTTCGTCCTAGGCATGAAAGTCAACAGACTTTCTATATCATCCTTGGAGGATGATGGGTATGGAGTTTTCATTAAAAGAGGAAATGTGTTCCTCTACCGGACATAAAACTATGATAATACTATTCTACTTGGGAATAGAAAATACAAACTTTATTTTCAACATGGAGAGGCGATGCGTCCAGGTTCATGTGGATGGCTATCCGAATCATAGTCTGAGAATGAAGTATATGCACAGATGGTACTTTCAGATAAAGAGACCTGCACTGGTGGAAGACTCAATCAGCGCAGAGAAGATGAGCTGGATCCAGTTATGTTCCGACATCAACTTCCATAGTTAGTTGAAGCTCTTGACAGTGGTCAATATGATTGTGTTGGGACCTCCCTCATTGGTATGGAGTGTTAAAATTTTGTAATGAGTTATGTCCCTTACTATGTTTTTGTGTTTACCATGGTGGGGACACAAGTTGTCTTTTCTAAGTAATGTACTTTTAAAATATAAAAAGTGACTTTATGTTTTAAAAGTTAAGTGACTTTATTAAATGTATTTGTGCATTAAATTATTAAAAAGGAAATTTAATGTGCAATTAATATAAGCCCTTTGCTTTAAAGTGATCTTAGCCATTCAAAAGGTAGTTTGAATTAGTTAGGTTTTAGGGAGGGTAAAGTCACCTATTTAATACATCTTGGGAGGAAAGCCAAAACACAAGTGAAGACAAGTGAGATAGAAATAAATCTTGTAGAAGATTTCTATTTTGTGAGAGACTGGTCATCAAAGACATCTTGAGGGAACGATTCCCAAGAAAAATTCAGTTACATTCATTGGACCATACAGCCATTTCTATAGACCGTACAGGAACAGAACTCGAGGAAGATTGCTTGCATAGTTTTTGAGGCAGATTGAGGTAAAATTTGGCATGAATTCCGAGGCAGTTTTCTGTAATTAATTCTAAGCAGAATCCATACATTCCGTACTGCTTGTACCTAGCATAGTTCCCGAAAAACTGTTGTGTATAGTTTGCATGTGTGAGTTGGCTGCAAGTATTATTTTGGCACAAATTCCAATGCATATTTGCAGATGAGTGGGGTTTTTGAAATTTGTTTGATGTTGTAGAAGAAATTCTGAGTTGGTGAATTTCTAAGTTTATCTCTCATAAATAAAGTTCTTTCTCTATTTTTTCCTCTAGTGAGGTTTTTCCCTAGGCTTGGCCCTAAATTTATGAGTTGCTTTCATCTTCAGTTCAAGTATTTGATTGTATGGTATTTATGCTTAAACTATCAGAAGTTTCATTTTATGAATTCATAGTTCAAAAAGGTTATAAATTAGAGTTATAGTCAAAGTGTTTGATAAAAGTTCAATAAAGGGGTTTGTGATTTTTTATCAAAAATATTCAAGGGGGAGACTCTAGCTAGCCAATGAGGACTAGTGAACCCACTCAAGACCTCCTAGGGATGTGTGAAGATGAAATATAGAGAGATCAAGGGTAGATTGGATCTAGATCTAGTATGGATAAGTGGAGCCAAAGAGTTAGTGCTTGGTTGAAGAGGCTTATGATATGAAAAATATTCAACCAAGTAAGGGATAAGGTCACTTATAGGTTTAAAGTAGTAGATATAGATAGATCTAATGCCAAGTATGGATATGCAAGTGGGGCCCACCCTTAAAATGAGGAAAATGACCAAAAAGGGTCCCACAAGGTGAAGATCAAGGTAAAATGGCACTAGGGGGTTTTCTATGATGTAGATATATGGATTTATGAAAGAAAAAGCAATACCCACATGTGGGATCTAGCAAAGGGGCACTTACCCAAGGAGTGCAACTTCCTCAAGAGAGGACTAGTGCCTTAGATCGGGGGGAAAATAGAATCAGATGTCCACCAAACTTTAGATCGGGAATTTTGTGTTGATTACTAAGGTGGGTTTTAATTATTAAGCCCAAATATTTTCTATGTCTCCATAGATCTGAAAAATAAAAATGCAAGGGTTTTGACTTTTAGGGTTTGAGATGATCAATGGATAAAAATGCATGGAACGAGATACATACCTTGTGGAACATACCTCAAAATATTATGGCCACTTTGCAAATTGATAATTTCCCTCGTGTGTGTATTTTCAAGAGTGAGATCTAAAGCTCCAAGTGAAATCACACTTCCTCAAGTTGGCTAATTCGCCCTCCTCTTGTAAGAAAATATCTATATGAGAATTGATCTTGCAAAAGAATGACAATAACGATGAAAAGATGAAAGAGAAAGCATCAACTATGTCACTAAGATACAATAATGATACTCCTTGAGACAAAAGGCCAATCTAAAGGTAATATATGGGGTTTCCCCATAATAGCATCCCTCAAAATCGTCCTTCTCTTCACCAATTTGGCCTCCCCGCAAAAAAAATGTTTGAAGCCCCAAGATCCACAAATGATACAAAGAGAAAAGATTGTATATTAAAATTGCAAAGGAATCCATCAAGACTAGAGAAGAAGATCCACAAAATAGTATTTTTATTCCATGTTTGAAGAGCTCCAAATATACCTTTACAATAGGGGGGTCTCTTCCTTAAATAGGATGAGGGAGACTAAAACCCTAAACCACTTTTGAAAACTAGTGGTTAAGATCAAAAGATACAATAATATAATCAACGAATAAGATGATCTGGTACAAAAATGACATGGATAACTCACTAAAAGGAGGGCACACATGACTAAGATGCCCTAGCGGGATGTCGCACAACATAAGAATGACTAAAATACATGTGTGCCACATATGATGACTAGGAAAAGTGACTAGGAGCACATGGTGGGGCTAGAAGGTATTATTCCCCTTCACTGGAATCACCCCATGGCACAATAATATAACATGAGACTCAATAACATGTCCAAGTACATAAATGATCAATTCTTGTCCCCCTCAACTAAGAGAAGAATACATCAAATCACATCCTGATGACTGTGTGGACCCCACTGACTACTGCAAACTGATCTGGAAGGAATGGGATACACCATAGATGAACTCAGAGTATATCTCATGCCAAAACCTTGCCTCAATTTCCCAAATCAAATTCCTTTATGACCTTTTTATTCCATTTTTAATCCTCCTGAAAAACCATCAAATTGCCCATAGCTCAATGTCTGATGCCTGCACTGAGAAAATGACAATGCCATCATGTCCAGAAGGGGGGTAATATGGTATAAACAAGTGGTTGGACCACCCTCTCCCTTTGTAGCTCCCTAGGAAACGACTAGACTCCATTGCTCTAGCTGGACAGGCCACATCAGCATGGCCAAACTGGTCAACAGATGAAAAAATGCTCAAATCACGCCCGAGAGTTCCTAAAACTGAAAAATAAGTGTCTCAATAGATCCAGAAGACCCAAATCCACTAGAGATGAGTACTCATACACCTCATGGAAACCTGTAAGATCATATGTAGGGTCCAGCATTCCTGGACAAGTGAAAATATGATGATCTGGAAATAATAATAATCATGAAAAACTACATCAATCATCATCTAAAGTCTATGCCCATCATATGGAATCATCAAGAGGTATAAACGGGACCGTAGATCAACATCATATAATAAAACTGGTCCATCTCATCACGGATCCCAAGGTTGACCTTGGTCAAACTAAGTTTGGCTAGTCAAATTGATCAAAATATGACCCTGGCCAAAAAAGCCATGCTGTTGCAAGTGAAAATTGTTAAGACATTCTCTCTAAATAATTTTCATAGCAAGACTCTAGAGTATAAAGCATCATTTCACAGGAAGTTAATAAATAATAATATGTTAGCTAAATAACTTACTTTCAAGAATAATCTCAAGAATATACTCGTTTGTAAACATGATCAAATTGTTAGCAAAGGGTGAAGGCTAAGGATGCAAGGTTAGGATAAATGGGTATGACTTGAATGAATTGATACTTTGATACTTTGGATGAGGGACATGGTGTTACACACTTAAGCATGTGCTAGACAAAGACTACACAAGGAATGGCGGTGTCTCACAAATGGGTAAGTTGTTCAGAGAAGTGCTTATTCAACCTTGGAAAAAGGTCTACTACTAGAATCACCATGAACTAGGTGCCCGACTAACCGTAACTTGAGGTTCTAGGGGACACTTAGAATTAACTGTCCCTTGCTCCATCTCATATAATTACCCGCAGGATCAATGAAGAAATTTTCACATAAGGTCATCAGTCTTTAGATTTGGCATATATTTAACCACCGCTTTTTAGGATCTTTCATTTCATTTCACAATATTTCATGGCCAACAATATTTAGATTTAGCATACATTTACCCATTGCTTTTAGGCCTAATATGACCCCTCTGGGATTTTGCATGTGCTTACAAGCACAACTAATCGCAACTTTCATCCAAGGTGTATTTACATTTCATATCATTGGATTTCATTTCCATTCCGTAGCCATTTTCATTGGGCTTTACAAGATATAAAAATAATTTCCAAATGTAGTACAATTTGATTCACGTTTTAGTCAACACAACTCAAGCAACTAGGGGGACTTCCGCAAATCAAAACCACACATCAGGGAAACCAGATAGAGTGGCACGTCCCCTCCCATCAATCCGATGCAAGGGAGGAAACATGACTAACATTCTAGGGATTATTGTGTAACTCAGCCCCATACATTACTAAACAAATTCACAATAAATAAAACGTATGCGTGCAAATTCATACCCAATATAAACATAGCAGAAATAAACATTATCCACACACACAACTACATCATGCATCCAACATATCAATAGCAATCATCAAATTAAACATTGCAAAGCACAGAATGCATATAATTTAAACCACAAAGAATACTTATCTTTAAGATGAAACTGTCCAACAACTGGCTATGTGAGAGCAATGTTCCACCGAACCTTAGGTCTTTGTCCCGCCTGTATTCTTTCAGCTGAGAGACCACCCCCGAGCTGGGATGTGTATCCACTAAGGAGGAACTAGACGGGCTTATTCACAACCGTGATCTCACACAATAGTCATGCTAAGCGAACACATGGTTGGGTTTATCAAGCATGCAAGAGACAAATGAGGAGAATGCTAAGCCAGTGATCTCAACCACAGAGCCACAGACATCTCAACTAAACTTAAATAGTCATGACACCCACAATACCTACCACACCCAACACAAGGAAGGTCCCCTTCTCTGTTGCACAGTCCCTCAGGCGTCCCTTCCCTCCAGTTCTCCTCAAGGTGGGCATAGAAAGGTCCAACTGCTAATTTATTGAGATTCTAGCCTTCACTGGGTTTATCAAGCCATCCAATCCTCTGTTCAAACATTCACACTTGGATTTTCACAATTCGGTGACCAAATAACTCAATCCCGTAATTGGATTTCTGGGCTATAAAAACTGTGTTTTCCAATGTATTTCGAGGTATTTAATACTCTCAATCTCTCCCCAAGGTTCATATCTATGGATCCCCCATTGGATTTTACTATCAATACCAAATTCTGGGTGTTTATGGTGCTTCAAAACGTGGGTTAATTCACAGTTGCGATTTCTGGTTTTTCACTGTTGGGCATGTGTAATGGATGAAAACTGAATCTTTTTGGGTGTTCAAAAATGGAATGGGAATGAGGAAGAATGAATTCCCATGAGGTAGAGTGACTTGTGGGACAAGGAAACAAATCCCATACATGCCATTCGAATTTCTAGGCTGCCCATGCTCCATTGAAGCCATGGACTGATTTCTTCAACAACTTTCTTACACAGAATTAAATGTCAGCAAGGAAAGTCAAATGGGTTCACAATATGACATTTGGCATCCTATGGTTCAATCCCACAACCCCCTCACCACTCCCCAGTGGATTACACATGGCCCCTTCTCATTAGTTGCTTCCATAGCCAGTTTTGGTATTTTATTGCAATATTAAATATTTACATCATTTTACAATGTTCCATGGCTTAATAGCACATGGATGGAAAAATGTGGCAAAATGTCAAATACTTGTCCATTTTAAATAAAATCCGAACATACACTAGTGGGGCCTTGGCCTTGAGCTCCATGCTAGGGAAACATACATTGCATGTATACAATATTTACATTAAAATCCAATATACCATAAGGGTCAAAATGGGGGTATTACATAGAGTGATAAAGGCATAAAATCCAACTCACCTAAAGCAAGTTTTGTTGCCAACTCAGAGCCGAGACACAAAATAAACATGGATGCATGTCCAACACACAGGAAAAAATTGGGGAGGTCCTCCATATCACAAGTAAAGGTCTAAGTCAGGGTGAAGATCAACAAATGAGGAAGGATAAATGGGTGGATGGAGACAACTAAAATGGTGCCTATTCTAGCAAGTCAAATAGACAATAAATGATCATGTTCACATTCATAGGAAGGTAAATACCAACAAGTATAAAGCAAGAGTTTCCAAATGTCAGTAATACAATCATGCATATAATCCATAACAACCAATTTAATTTCAATATTAATATACTGCCAGATCATAATTACTATATACCAAGTCAATGCTATCAAAATGACCTAAACAACAAGGTAATAACATCAATGTACATCATATATATATATATATATATATATATATATATATATATATATATATATATATATATATATATATATATATATACTGGGTCATATATAAACATTTGTAATCTGAACCAACTACAACCACTGAGAACACTGCATCTTAAACACTAAACACTGCCTTGTATCTGTATGGAACAAAAGGTCATATCGGTCATCAAATCCGAGGTCTCAAGGCTTGGCCTTGACATAAGGTCTACTAATTGTATGATATAAAGATGCCCTAATTTGTGAGTGATCATAAATAATGTTGCTCATCATAGATGATCTTACTGAAAATATGCAAAGGCAAAGCATGAAAAAGTGCAGATATCTTCTATGCTAACATGGTAGCCTAGCTACTATGTATGTGATAACACCTCCCACAAGAGAAACATATAAATCCATAAAAGCATCCCTATATCCTTATTAAATGGATATTTTTAATTAATATTAAATTGACCAAAATGCTAGGTAGGCTCAGTAAAAAATAATTAAATAAAAAATAAAAAGACATATATATAGTAGGTCGTCCAAATTAATTTACTCCATGTTGACCTATATTTATACACTTCATTCCATTCATCTTACATATAATTTTTGTAGCATCCTTCTCTGATTTTGGGTGACTAATTGAAGATAGAAGACAACCGTATTTAGCATTTGTTGCTCTGATATTTTCGGATCATCCTGAGGCAGCTGTAGTCAGGTTTTTTGTTAAGTTTTTTGGAAGGTTTTTGCTTGAATATTCAGCTCTTAAATTTGGACCGCTCTGAAGGCAGGCACAGTCAAAGTTTTTTTTTTAAATTTAAAATTCATTTTTATCTCTAAAATTCGGGTTTACTGAGGCAACATTGAAGTAAAGTTTCAGCTTTGAAATTCGTCCTACTGAGGTAGCCATAGGGAATATGAAGAAGACCCTCACTCTGATTTGATACCTACAGAGGCACCCAAAAATGATACATATTCAAGCATCTGTGACAAGGTTAAACAAAGAGCTGATATACAGTGGAAGATAGGCAGCTGCAATATACAATAATAGGTTTAAAACAAGTATTTTCATAGTCTGCTAGGGCACCCAAACAAGTTTGCAGCTATAACAAGTAGCTCCTCCTCCACTTGTTCAAATAACTATGGTATGAAATTTGCGTGTTGAATTTTGATCTCTGTACATGCATGAACTATGAAGAACCAAGAACCATGACTATGATAGATTTTACATGACAACGTTGATATGAATATTGATAACTAGATGTAAAAAATCTGTGAGATTACACCAAATCGGAATTGTGAAAGGAAGTGAGGAATTGGAGATGTAAGAGTGATGTGAACTCTAAAAATGTCCGAAGCATAAAATTTGTAGACTCGAGAAGATAAATTTGAACAACGGTTACAATACTTATTGAAGTTATTGACTTGATATTGACAAGTAATTTGATAATTGACATGATAGATTTAATGGCAATGATCAGTATGTGAAGCCAATATGATTCTTGCAGCTTGAGGTTTGGAGACCTCACATATTCTTAGTTGGACCTAAGAAAACTAGGATGGGCCCTGCTGTTAGAGTTGGTTCTCTTTAGTTAGTTGGTGCTAATGTAATCACGAGGATTGAAGTATTCATTGTATTTCATAAGAAATTATAAATAAAGCTTACTATACTTGTTTGGTGTTGTGTCTCTTGTTATGATCTAAGTTGATGACATGTTTATGTAGATATAAATATGTTGATTAGTTGATGAATGATAATGTACTTGGTAGTGTTATTACAATAATGAACTTTGTCTAAGTTTTTGAGAAGTAAAAATTGCTAGAGGTGTTAGCACACTGATTCAACCCACCCTCTCAGTGTGCCATTGTGTGCAACAGTTTATAGTGTTACCAGATTGCTCAAAATTCCCAAAAAATCCTCCGCTACAACCTCCGCAAATGGTACCAGATGTTTTACCAAATATTTTCACAAAAATTTATTATAACTAAAAAAAACTCAATAGTCGAAGTCTTTTGTGGAGGTTTTTTATTGGTGTGATTTATTGAAACAAACACACTGGTGCTTTTAAAAGAAATGCATGCACCGATGCACACCAAAATTTGAATGCATTATATGCATTGGTGCTTGATAATACATATAGCACTGGTTTGCACCAGTATTTTAACTGGAACCAGTGTTTACAAACTATTAAAAGTTGGTTCTTTATACCAATATATACATCGGTGCTTTATACTAAATGTGGCATTGATGTTTACTAACTATTAAAAATCACCATTGCTTACTAACTATTACAAAGCAATAGTACGATAAGTGAAGGAAAACACACTAGTAAAGTTGAATAGGACGTTGACTACCGCTATATTTTTAAAATTTAACGACGCAGTTAATATACAATAGTGCACCAAGGAATAATAATAGAAAAATTGCCAGGGCATGCAACGAGTATCCTATTGCACTGGGTTTCTTTTGTTTTAAGCACACCGATTTGACATTGTCTCAAACACACAAGTATGACATTTTCTCAAAAGCACTGGTACGATTGAAACGATCATAAGCACGAGTGATTATTTTGTGTTTACTGAATAATGACTACGAACATCACATTGGAATATCTATATTTTATTTTTATTTTTTTTAATTCCATTATTCATCAAAAATTGAAATTTTTTTATAGTAGTATTCATTTGAATTTTTATTATTTCATTTGGATATGATGCTTGGATTAATTTGTTATATTATAAATTTTCACATCTATTTTTTTTTTTTTTTTTTTTCCTTGGAAAAAGTCGTAATTTTATTTCATTAGAGAACAAAATTACATTCTGCACATGTAATAGAATCTTAGAGATCCTTACATTGTCAGCTTATACTGTCCATAAGGCCAATCAGTCCACCGAAAGACTGTCAATTGTCCCTTACATTTTTACAAATATGAGTGTAGTCACTCAGCAGCTGAGTTTTTACCTCTCCCTACAGTCCACACTGTTGTATCCAATCAGCCCAGCCAATGCCGCAGGACGCTCACAAATTTCTGATAATACAGAAAAAATTTTACAAAAGAATGTTTATACAATATATACTCGTTCTCACAGGAGAAACTCATACAATCAGAATTAAATCTGTCCAATCCGATACACTCAGAACTGTTGCTGTCCAAAAAGAATCCACTACAGCTCGAACAATTTATATTGTCCACAAATTGACTCATATATATTAATCCAAACAGCAGGCAAACTCTGTCCATACAGCAAAACAAATAATCGGTCTCAGAAAAGTATCTAATCAGCAGTTGTTTTCTGTCAAAAGTTTGTCTAATTCTCCGTAAGGTCCACAGTTTCCCCAAAGAAAGGCCTGTGGGTATAGCTGTAGATGCCTTCTGATGAATGAATCGTGATCCTCCATGTGCCAAATATCAAAGTTTGAGCTTCTTTAGATAGCTGGTCAGCCGTCCCATTTCGCTCCCTGTAGACATGGGTGAATGTGATGAAGTTAAAAGCCTGTTTTAACCGTAATACCTCCTCCAAAATTGGTAAGAGTATCATCACATGGCATTGTGTGCGCTCCATGGCCCATTCGATAACAATTAGAGAGTCTCCAAAAATCTAGAGTGTAAGACATCCTTGTTCAAGAGCGAAAAGCATCATTAGCTTAAGGGACATAAGTTCGGCGTAGTTATTAGTACCACTCCCCAAACCAGCCATTATATGAAAATAATGGGACTCTGATTTGTGTAGGACACCACCTCCACCACACACAGATTGTTGATTAATAGATGAGCCATCAAAAAAAGCCCACGGAATGGATTTATCTATTAATTCCGTGATCACAGGTCTAATGCTAATCGTTTTTATGGATGACTTGAAGTGTAGTAAAACAGCCACCGCTTGTGCCACAACCTGCTCCAGAGGGACCCTACAATCCTGAAATATAATCTTGTTCCGAGTGATCCAAATGCCCCAGGCGAGGATACAGGGGACAGCCCGAAAAGTGGGATGCTTGAGAGATGTCCACCACTGTTGAAAAGCGTCGGGAAAGTCCACTCCCCACCAACTCATATTGAGCGCCAGATGTTTGCAGGTGGCAGCCCATACAGCTTGTGTGAACCTACAGTGAACAAAAATATGTGAATTTGACTCTTCAGCTTCCCTACATAGAGGACAGAACCCCGGACCCTGAGTGAATCTCTTCTGCAGAATGTCCCAAGTCGGTGCCTTATTTTCCAATATAGCCCAAGAGAGTAGTTTAGCTTTCCCCGGGCACTTTATTTTCCATAGGTGTTTCCACCACCACACCAAATCCCTGTGATGTATATTCACATTCAGCTGAATATAGCCATGTTTAGGAGTGTATTTACCAGATGGATGGTGTTCCCAGATTAATTCATCAATCCGATTTGTGAGGCGAATATTAGTGTATCTTAAAATCCGAATATAATTCACCCAAGCACCAAGCAAGTCATCCGGAATCTCAAGTTACTGTGCAGAGATCCACCCCTGTTGCCATAGAGTGGAGGATCCCGGTTGTTCAATATCAGCCAGAAAGTGACAGCCTCGGGCTGCCAGAAAATTCCTTAAAGCCTCCGGTAGGACATGTCCACCGCTACAGCCTACCCACGGATCCAGTCCAATTCGAGTGTATCTCCCATTGCCGATTCTCCAAACTAAGCCAGACCCTATCAGATGAAAATGTTGCACCACCGCTTTCCATACCAGAGAGCAATTTGCCCGCGTCTTATTGCCCTGCCGAATCCATTCGAGAAGTGTTAATGGAGCAATATACTTATGGTACACCACTCTAGTCCAGAGGCTCTGAGTTTTTATAATTCTCCATGCCACCTTAGCCCCCAAGGCTTTAGCAAAAAGGAAAATATTCTTTAGGCCCCATCCTCCCAGTGCTTTGGGAACCGCGATCTTATCCCATCTGACCCAAACCAAAGCACGGTTATCACCCTTACCCTTCCATAGAAATGCAAAACACAACCTCCGAATCAGCTCCAAGACTCCTTTGGGAATCCAAGCGAGTGACATCCAATACACAGGAATTGCTTCCAACACTGATTTAACCAAAATCAGCCTCCCTGCCCTCGATAGCCATTTATGACTCCATCCACGCAGTCTCAGTTCTAGTTTAGCAATGAGCCATTGCCAGTCAGCTTTCAAATATGCATTCGGTTTTAAGTGAAAGCCCAGGTACTTTAAACCCGCATCAAAATTAAAAGTCCTGTATGGTAGTCGTAAAGCCAATCTGTGAATCTCCAGCTCAGATAGAAGAGAGCACGAGATCGTTGATTTTTCATTGTTAACTAACATACCCGCTGCCTCTTGTAGCAGATTGAGACCTTCAGCGATCTTATCGATATCCTGTCTCGATCCATCACAAAAAATCAATATGTCATCAACGAAAAGGAGATGAGTAATATACAGCACCTGTGAGATGGATATGCCACGAAAAGAACCTTCAGCTTTGGCTTTTAAAATAAAACGACTGAGTCCTTCTGCTACAAGGAGAAATAAAAGCGGTGACAGTGGGCATCCTTGGCGTAGGCCCCTGCCAGCGTGAAAGAATGGACTCGCTGAACCATTTATCAGAACAGCAAAGCTCACTGTGGAGATGCAGGCCATAATCCAGCGTATAAACTCATAGCAGAAGCCCAGGTGTGTTAGAAGTAATCGGATATATAGCCAGCTAACCCGATCAAATGCTTTGGAGAGATCAATTTTGATCACAGCGCCCTTCTGCTTCTGCACCTTCATAGTGTGTATACCTTCCTGAGCAACGCCAATGGCCTCATGAATTTGCCGGCCTTCCAAGAACCCAAATTGTTCACTGGAGATATGCTGAGACAAGATAATCTTGAGTCTCCTCGCCATAACCTTTGAAATAATCTTATAGATGCAGTTGCAGAGAGAAATAGGTCTGAATGCATCAAAGCTTTCAGGCTCGTCCGATTTGGGTATGAGAGCTAAAAAAGTTGAATTGAAGGGTCCATGTATAAATCCAGCCTTTCTGGATTCTTCCACCACATCCAATAGTTCTTCCCCAAACAATTCATAGAAACCCAGGAAGAATTCAATAGGACACCCATCGGGCCCCGGGCTCTTATCTTTCTGGAAGGAGTGCATAACCTGCGAAAGCTCATCCGGTAACACCTCTGCCATCAACATAATGTTCTCCTCTTCTCCCACAAAACGAGGGAAGAGCTGAGCCATTCGTATGACCTCAGCAATAGAGGCCCCAGATTGTGCAGTGAACAAATCTCCAAAATGTCTTACTACCATATCAGCCAAACCATCAAAGCTGGAGATCAGTTCCCCTTCAGGAGAGGATAGTTCCCAGATAGAGTTTGTATCTTTTCTCCCCTTTGCATAGGCTTGAAAAAATTTTGTGTTCTCGTCCCCACACTGTAGCCAGAGCGCCCTGCTCTTCATTCTCCACATCTCTTCTCTATCAGACAGAATTACATTTCTGCAGCATTCCCAATTCAACAGCTCACCTTTCTGCACTTCATCCAGATAACCCATGCCCCTGCAGTGTAGTAGTCTATCGATATTTATCTCAGCCTCCCTCAACTTTTGTTCATCCTTTCCTCGTTTTTCAGAGGCCCAGAGAATGGTGACCTCTTTGATTCGCTTGAGATTGTGTTGAAAGTGTTCCCCAGCATGCCGCAGAGACTCCGGAGTTCGATGAACCCACTGATCCTGTACCAATTTGAGAAAATCCTCATCCTTCAACCAGCTAGGATTGAATTTGAATGGGCTGGGGGGTTTTTCTCTACCACCTCGTAGTTCCAGCAGTATTGGGCAGTGGTCTGAAACCCCCCCTATCCCAACCCATTGCTTGACCACATCAACTCCCAAAGCCAACACATCAGTGACCAGAAACCTATCCAGCCTCTTAGCCACCCGTTGATCCCCTGTTCTCTTATTCCTCCATGTAGGGGTTATCCTGGTAGGTTGAATGTCAAGGAGGTCCAGCCTTGCAAATGTTTGTATGAAATAATCTGCAAGTGGATCCGAAGCAGCCCGTGGCCCCCAAACTTCAGAAGTCCCCAGTGAAAGGTTGAGATCCCCACCCAGTATCACATCCCTACCAGCAAAGATGTCCATACTAAACAAAGAGTCCCAGAATCCAACCCGGTTGAGATAGGGCCCATAGATATTGAGAACTGTGATCCTCCTCCCCAACGATGCATCCCAAACTTCCAATCCAATACCAGAGGGAATGCCCCAAGAGTAGTCAATTTTGCAGCTATTCATCTTCCACCCTGTGGCCAGCCCTCCAGAGCGTCCACGAGCATCCACACCAACAAACTTCCAACCAGGTAGCAATAGTTCCAGTGCCCTAACAACCTCCTCACTGCCACCCAAAGTTTCTTGTAACAGTAGGACATCCGGTTGATTTAAATCCACCAACCTCCGAAGAGACGATTTTTTAATGGGACTCGCCAACCCACGACAATTGAAAGACAATAATTTCATATGAAACCCCCTTCCTGGGTTTTCGCTGCTCTAAGTGCCCATTCGATAGTGGATTGTGTACCCATGACTAGATCAACTTTTGCCCGCTCTTGAGCGATGGACAAATGAGATTTTCTGCCCCGCCCTTTCCCCCCAACACTACCAGCCATTGCAGCAAGTCCCTTACCCCCAGAGCCATCAGCAGTGATCATCCTGTTACGGAGAGCATAGCGGATACTACGTCCAGTGCTGGGGGAGTGTTTAGTAGAAACAATGGGCGGTGTGTATACACTATCCAGAACAGTACAATGAGCAGATCGAACCGGAGAAGATGTCCCAAGACAATCCTCCCCCAAAACAATGGGGTTATTAATAAAAGGAACAGCAGAGGTTAAAGGAGACAAACCCAAGTTGTTCGAAGATGAGCCCCGGCGGATAGATAACTTCTCCTGGAGCTTTTTGGATGCTGCCCGCGTCAATGGTGTCAAGGTACCCATATTTGCCCCTGCTACAGCGGTTTCCATGTTCCCAGGAGCATCCAACCCCTTATCAGCTGAAAGTTCCTTGGATCCCTGCTGCCCACTCAGTACATCGGGAACCACCGGAATTTCTGCCCGATTTCCAGATGAAGGCTTGATAGTTTCTTCTCCCATCGCCGATGTGTGCACCACCTTATCAGTACAATCAGCAGCTGCTGCCATAACCTTAGGTCTGCCCCTAAATGAAAGTGGGCAACAGGCAACCAAGTGTCCAAATGTGTGACAGCGGTGGCACCTAAACGGTACGCCCACATAGTCCAGTATTTGGACGAATGCCCCATCCTTCGTTTGAACATTGATCTCAGCTGTTAATCTCAATCGAAGATCGATGTTAACCAGAATTTTTGCCACTGTGTAAATGCCTGTTTCAATATGGGAATAATCAGTGCATACATAGTCTCCAAGGTAGTTCCCAATCGCTGCAAACCGTGTTTCATTCCAGAGGTGCATGGGAAACCCCGGCAGCTTCACCCATAACGGTTCTTTGTCAATTTTCTCCTGTTTGGAATCGAAGAAAGGAGACCAGCGTTTCAGGATTATAGGTACACCCAACATTGACCAATGTCGGCGTAAGACAGCATCAACCTCCCCAATATTCGAAAGGATAAAGGAGAACCATCCTTTCGTTAAAACCCGAACAATAGGTGCAGTAGCCACGATATCTTTCCACTGCTCGGCTGCCCATCTCTGGAGAGAACCTTGTCCAAGTCTTTTACCACGGACATGGCCAACCACTGCAATTTTTGAGAAATCTTCAGCCTCCTCAATCGATACATCCACGCCCAGCACTATCTTATCCTTCCGCTTCCGTTCCTTGACCTTCTTAGCAGTTTTT
The DNA here is from genome assembly GCA_027924585.1 of Larix kaempferi. Taxonomy (NCBI): domain Eukaryota; kingdom Viridiplantae; phylum Streptophyta; class Pinopsida; order Pinales; family Pinaceae; genus Larix; species Larix kaempferi. The sequence goes on from BSBM01001229.1 coordinate 49,518,143, forward strand.
TTGTGTTCTGCCTTCGTAGCAATCCCTGCACGAGGAGCTGGTATGTAGGCATCTCCACCCCCAGTAACTCCCGCTAGGTGTCCACTGGAAGAGGAACCCAATCCTCCCCTACCATGTCCCCTGTCAAGGGAATCACCAGATTCCACAGACCGAGCCAATTTCCCATCAGATGTCACACCCCCACCCAGATCCTTCCTCCGTCTGCCACTTCTAGTCAAAGTGTCAATCCCCTCCCCACATGAGGTATCTGAGCAGGTTGGGAAGTTTGTGAAATTCCCCATACGAGGTTGTAGAGTCCTTCCTAACAGGTCCGCCAAGTCTGGCCGTTCATCCACAGGCCCAGGAAAGAACCCTGTCCCCCTGCCAGGCAAGGGTGATCCCGAAGATGCCCTCGACCCAGAAGCCACTGCAGCGAATGATCCAAGGTCGAAAATCCCTCTGGCACATTCTCCATCTGAGGTGTAGTCCACCTCCTGCTCATAGCTGCTTGCCATTTAACCCCAGCTCAACAGGACAGACAGTAAAGTGTCTCCTGAGCCCTATCCCCCACCCAATCGGCACCGAATCGGCCTCAGCAAAGTTCAAATCTCACAGCTATCCCCGTCAGTATTCCATCCAGCTCCAAATCAGCCAATGCTCAGCAATGCCAGCGAAAGTATGCCCAGGTCTTCAGAACAGGATATTCTCCGCACCCATTTCCTGTAAATCGATCAGCTACCAATCGTGGAGCTCGCCTGTCAACAGTCCAGTGTCTGAAAGGGATTGGCTGGCCGACACAATATCATGGCACTAGTCATCCTGATACCAGCGCCCGCATGATCCCTCCAATCGCAAGCCAAGAGAACTCCTTCGAGTCAAGGAGCCCATATCACAGCCTCGCACCTTCAATCTTGCATCCAACGTACTCCTTCAACGAGTTCTTGGAGCCAAAAATCGCATCTCATCAATTGATTGTTGTGTTTATTCAAATTTTCACATCTATTATAATATTTAATCATCCATATATTTAATTAGTGATTTAACATTTCACATGCCATTTCACAACATTGGAGAATGCAATAGAATAAAAAACTTCATTTTATAATATATCAATAAGATGCCCTTTCTCATAAAAAATGGAACAACATAAAGTATACAATAATCAAAATGTCAACATGTGCGTAATTGTTACACTTATTGGTATTCCGTTGTCTTTCAATGGGAACACTATGTCCAACACATTATACAAAATGTCTAATTTTCAAAGACAATTTTTTCAAAATATACAACAACTTGCATTAACATTCAAAATATATGGATAATCATTCTTCATTGGAAATGTTGTCAATGCTCGATCCACTTGCATGACTTTGGTTTATTTGGCCAATTTTTTTTTTATTACCTCGATTGTTTTCCTCTTATTCAACTTCCATCTACAAACATAAAAATAAAGTGTAATGAGTGTATGTACATCTATAGGAATAATGAAAATTAAAATAGATAATATACATGACTATAAATTGAAAAGTGATGTACCATAGAAATAATTGAGTCCTGAATTATATGTTGGAAGAAGTTCTCATTAATGTCAATAGGGTTAAGTGATCCATGTCATTGATATTGAGTGATGTGTTCATTGATGTCAAAGTGATGATGATGATGTAGAAATAATAGAGGAAGATTGATTGAGTAATATTGAAGAAGCCTTGGAGCCCCTAAAGAATTCCCTGAATATATAATGATAAGTCCATATTGAAGTGTCTTAAAGAATCCTTGACATAAGTGTATATAACTCCAAATAGGTCCCCTTATAGCTTATTTTTTAAGCATGGCCCTCATGGGAAGACACTTTGAGTTGTACACAAAAGGATCAAGTCTCTAAAGAATTCCCCTAAAGTTGTCCCAAAGCAATGTTGGTAAGAAGTGTCCAAGATTTAAGGTAAAGTTAATTTTTAAGTAACCCTTAAAATATGGAATTCCAAGATTTAAGGAGAAGTTAAGTAACCCTTAAAATGTGGAATTTCAAGATTTAAGGAAAAGTTAAGTAACCCTTGAAATATGGATTTAAGGAGAAGCTTTATAGTTCCTTAATGAAACCATAAAGTGGGGATTGATCCTTTGAAATAACCCTTGAAATATGGAAGTCCAATATTTAAGGAGAAGTTAATTTTGAAGTAACCCTTAAAATATGGAAGTCCAATATTTAAGGATAAGTTAAGTAACACTTGAAATATGGAAGTTCAAGATTTAAGGAGAATTTAAGTAACCCTTGAAATATGGATTTAAGGAGATGTTAACATTCAAGTGACCCTTAAAATATGGAGATTTTAAATTTAAGGACAAGTTAAATGTTGGCCTAAAATAAGCTACAAGGCATCTTGGAAGGTATAAATAGGAGATGAATCATTTCATTTCATCATCAAATAATCTCTCTCTTCTCTATTGCACAACTCTAAGAAAAAAGTGTGAAATCTTGTGGAGCAAGTGTGGAAGGTTTCAGCATCATATTTTGTTCTTTGGTGAAGATCTTGGTGGAGAATATTTTTCTCATGGATTAGGGTTTCTCTCTTGATGGCATATGCTTTTTATGGATTAAGGATTCATCTTGGAAAAGGTATGGTTCTTGCATATGTGTCTCTCTTGTGAAGGTACTCATGGACTAGGGTCCATCTTGTTATCTTGGCTATGGTATGAATCTTGTATATGTGTTAGAGATTCTTTGTTTGTGAATATTGTTGAATATCTTACATTATGGCTATGATATTGCATAGATAGTGGTGATATTGCATTGATTATGGTGAACTTGCAAATATTATGATGGTGGTTACATATATTATGGTGATGATCTTGTTGGAATATTCTCACCATATTATTGTTGGGTCTAGGAAATGTCCCTTTTTGGCCATCCTTATTACATCATTTTGCCCTAATTTCATCCTACTTTTATAAGCTATATCCATGTCTCTCTCCAGATCAGTCAATAATATTGATAGGTATAATTTTTATTGCTTTATTTATTTTATGCCTAATATTGTTAAAGATTATGGATCTTAGTCCTTGGTTTATACTGATCTATGTGATTTCATTTAGCCAAGGTCTAAAGCACAGGTGTATCAACCAAGTGGCACCAGCTGTTACTCTTCAAAGCACCAGCTCCTCATACTCCAAGGAATAGTGCATCCTCCATGCAAGCTATAATAGATCCTCACTGTAATAGATTCCACTGAATCAAATCCTAGCTACGACAGACAGGTTGCATTCTAGTTACTGAGTTTGTTGATCCATTAATTATCAGAGCAACAATATCCTTCATGATTAATAGCCTTGTTTAATACGAATGTATCAGTTAGTTGTAACTCCATAGCATGAAGATCATAGATCTTCATTGCTACATGATTTTAGTGGATCTGAAACTGTATTTTCCTTGTATAAATTCCAGAAGGCTCTCGTAGCCTGGGGTTGGAAAACTACCACTTTGTGTAAGCTGTAACAGAGCACTGAGACTGACGATTTTCCATCATTAATACGAGAGCAGAGTTCTTCATTTTTGTGTCTTAATTTGTTGTGATTCTCGGCGTCTCTTTTAGAAGGCCAGGGCCCTCCTTCTCACAGAGATAGCCAGTTTAAGTAGGTAGAGTAGTTTAGTTTTACTTCTGTTGTGTGGTGTGGAATTATTGCTGATGTTATTGATAGCTATAACTGAGATTACCTTTCCTTTTTGGTAGTATGATTGCATCTTGAATAGCTGTAACATAGTGGTGTGACAGTCGACTGGGTAGGTTAATTTAGATTTATGCATGTGTGCTCAAATCAGCTGTAACAGCCAAGCTCAGTTCCAATCTTTTCCAGTTGTTTATGCTTTCTAGGATTTCCAGTAATTATTAGTTAGAGTTCAAGCTTATGTTTAGATTCTGGTTGTTGTTGTATCTTCAATTGGGTTATTAAAATTGGTAGAGTGTGGTTGTGTAATAGTAGCTACTAGATGGATCATTTTGGTAAAGATTGAATAGTGTAGTTTGATAATTATAGGATTTAACTTCTTGCAAAAGTAATCTAGTTTACTTCTCTTCTTAAATTTATAACTATTGGGTGATTTTTGTAGGAAGATAGTTCAATCAATTCCTATATATGTGAATTATCTTAAGTCTACTTTTTGGATTGAGGTTGGCTGGATAGACTGTTAGGATCATTAGTTACAATTAGTAAATCAACTGCTTGATCTATTTATGCATAGATTGTGCTTATTGCCTTTGAAATAAAAGACCTCCTAGGTTTGACAATTTATATTGACCATCCTGTGTGTTAGCTTTAATTAACTGACATATAAGGTGACCAACATTTTGGCGCCGTTGCTGGGGATGGTAATAGATAGACAGAGTTAGTAGTTGGTTTCATTTGATTTCATTTTAGTTCAATTATTTACAGCATGCATGAATACAAGAAAAACAAATCGGGAACCCCCTTTGAATACTAACATTGCAAGTGGAAGAGGTCGAGGTCGTAATGCAGGTCAGGGAAGACACACATACATTGATGAGATAATTGCTAGAGCTGATTCTTCCACTAGACCACCGCGGAACTCTACAGGCAAGGGAAATTATGTTCCTCCCAATCTTGAACATTCAACATCCACAGTGGAGAATACAACGGGACCTTCAACTCCTATTGCAAAAAGTAAACCTCCTGAAGATAAGGGAAGTGCTGTAGGTGCACAAAATAGAGAGGAGGTTTATCATATCAATGGAACTAGAGTTACCAAAGAGGTGTGGTTGGAGACTCGTCGAATAGCAAAGGAAGAAAGAAGGTGAGAAGAAGAGAGGAGAAGAAAGGAAGAAGCTAAAGCAGAAGAAGAACGCATCAAGGAAGCTGTTGAATTTTGGACTAGAACAATGGCTAGTAGAGAACAGGAGGGTGAGAACGAACATGGGAATAACTGGGAGGAAGAAGGAGAAAATAATCATCCTGGTAATACTGTGGCTATGTTAGAATTCCCTATCCTCCAGATACCTAGAGCAGCTCCTATGAAGAACATCTCACCATCAGTTCTCCCAAATTTTCATGGTAAGTCCTCTGAGGATCCTGATGAGTTCCTTTTTGAGTTTGATATCCTTTGTCGCAACTATGATTACACCTCTAGTGCTCAAAAGATGAAGTTATTCCCAACCACCTTGAAGGGAAATGCTCTGTGCTAGTTCATGAGTCTGGGTCATGAGACCATTACTTCTTGGGACCAAATGAAAAACACCTTTCTTTCTAAATACCAAGAATATTGCAGAACTAGAGATAGAAAGGAAGAGTTGTTTAAAATGGTTCAGAAGGATGAAGAGAGTTTGGAAGACTTTGTGGAAAGATTGTTGTACAACTTACAAAGATCTCATCATGCTGAGATTGGCAAGGATGTGCTCAAGATTATCTTGCCAAGAAGAATTAGAGAAGATTGCCTTGATATGTTGAATCTGCTGGGAAAAGGGGATATCTCGAAGGAAACTTTTGAAAAGATTATTGAATTATGTCGAAGGTACTCCAGGGGATCTTCCAAAACTAGAAAATGAGACAAAGACTGAGACCAGGATGTCTTCACTAGGACTCAGAAGTCAGCTAGTGGAGGGGCCACTCGAGCAAAAATAGGCAACTTACTGGAGAATTTTAAAACAGACATGATGAGCTCCATTTCCTCAGAGTTGGATGTCATGAGTGTTGGTCACCCTATATGTTAGTTAATTAAATCTAACACATAGAATGGTCAATATAAATTGTCAAACCCATGAAGGTCTTTTATTTCAAAGGAAATAAGCACAGTCTATGCATAAACAGATCAAGCAGTTGATTTGCTGAATGTAAATAATGATCCTACCTATGTGTCCAGCCAACTCATTCCATAAGAACACTAATCTAATTCACACATCCAAGAATCCAAAGTGAAACAACTTCCCTACAGAAATCAACCTAGCAAATTAATGATCTAATGATGAAATGAAACTAGATTACTTTTGCAAGAAGTTAAATCCTATAATTATCAAACTACAACATTCAATCTTTACCAAAATGATCTATCCAGTAGCTATTGTAATTCTACCATTAATTGTTTAATCTATGAATGTAATTGAAGATACAACAACAACCATAATTAAAACACAAGCTTGAACTCTAACTGGTAATCACTAGAAATCCTAGAAAGCATAAACAACTAGAAGATAATTGGAATTGAGCTTGGCTGTCACAGCTGATTAAAACACACGTGCAATTAAGTAAATTATCCTACACAGTCGACTATCACACCACTTTGTTATAGCTATTCAAGATGCAATTATAAACTACCAGAAAGGAAAGCTAAACTCTGTTACAGCTACCAATAATGTCTGCAATCATTCCACATCACACAACAGAAGTAAAACTAAACTACTCTACCTACTTAAACCGGCTATCTCTATGAAAAGGCGGGCCCTGGCCTTCTAACAGAGACAACGAGAGTCACAACAAATTAATACATAGAGGTGAATAACTCTGCTCTCATATTAATGATGGAAGATCGTGAGTCTCAGTGCTCTGTTACAGCTTACACAAAGTAGTGATTGTACAACCCCAGGCTACGAGATCCTTATGGAATTTATACAAAGGAAATACAGTTTCAGATCCACTAAAATCGCACAGCAATGAAGATCTATGATCTTTATGTTATGGAGTTACAGCTAACTGATACAACATATTAAAAAGGGTTGTTAATTGTGAAAGATGTTGTTGCTTTGATAGTTAATGGATCAACAGACTCAGCAGCTGGAACGCTACCTGTTTGTCGCAGCTAGGCTCTGCTTCAGTGGAATCTGTTATAGTGGGGATTTGATACATCTTGTGTGGAGGATGCACTGTCCCTTGGAGTATGAGGAGCTAGTGCTTGAAGAGTAGCAACTGGCGCTGCTGGGATGATACACCTGCGCTTTAGATTTGAACTAAATAAACTCACAAATGTCATCATAAACCAAATGTTAGGATTCGTAACCATAACAATCTTAGGCATAATTACATGAAACAATAATAACTTATACCTTGTTAGGATTGCTGGTTGATTTGGAAAAAGGCATGTATATAGTTCACAAAGGTAAATTAAAATTTGGAAAAATGACGAGATAAGTATGGTTAAAAAGGGATAGTTCCAGGGTCCAACGTATCCCCCCAACTATCCATTTGCATGTCCTCATTCAACAAATGATTAGTTTGATTATGAGGCTCGCCCTATTCATATTATGCTGGTTGAGAAAATAAAATTTTCCAATCAATTATTGGGAATGCCGGTTCTTGTGTGACAACACTCTCCTTCCCTTAGCAACTTCAATCTAAAATAGATTTCCAGCAAAATTTTAAGGTGGTTGGTTCTTGTGTAACAACGCCCTTTTTACTGATAATTTTAGTCTATTGGGTCATCTTGATGCCTTCAAAAATGATGAAATTGAGCTCGAAAAGAACTTCTCTGATTACCTTGCTCTTGTAGATCCTACTAGGTCTACCTTTGTAACTTTAAGCCCTGCCAAATTAAAAATATCTCCACATTCTGGACATATTATCTCTTGTTGTACTCCAATTCCCCGAGTAATCAGTAAATTCCTCAATTGGTCTGCAGCTTCCACCCTTGCATCCACATGCTTCTTTGCATGTTCCCTATGTGTCGCCTTCCATTTATCTAATTCTACCCGAAGATCTTGCACCTCCCTCTTTAGCAACTCATTTTCAAACAGAAGGTTATCTAATTGAGGCTCTTCTACAGCAGGTTCTTATGTGTCAGTAGGTGGTTGGGGTTTAAAAATCAGAGTCCCACTGTCTACCCTAACCAAATGAACTGCTTCTGCTACAGTCACAATTTTGATTCTTCTCTTCTTCATTGAGCAAGATGACTGGCCCATGTTCATCGGCCCTCTCTTTCTTCGGGGCAAGCAAAATCCAATTGCCTTAAAAATAGAGCCAAATCCCTCCTTCTGATTTAGAATCCTTGTGGTTGTGGGAGAAGATTCTACATTCGAGATTGCTTGTTCATTTTCTGATATTGCCTTTGCTTGAGGGTTTCCATTTCCCTTTTCAGTTTTGGCTGCCCCCGTTTCATCCCCTTTTTTTCCTATTTTCTCAGGTGTTCCATCTTCCCTCCCCCCAACTGAATTTGAGGAACTCCGGTCCTCATGCAATATTGCTAAAGACATTTCATGAGGGAGGTTTGGCCAGTCCAGAAATTGATCCCATGTCAAATTATGTTGTGCAAGGGCTCGTAAAATTAGCAATTTAATGAGCCCATGATTTGTGAGGGATGCTAAGGGGTGGTTTGCACCTTTAACATAATAAGCCATGCATTGGAAAGATTGAAAAAGACAGTATGGCATGTTTAGCAATCGGTTGTGTCGTAAATGTGATAGGAGCAAAAATTCATTGATATAAACAACACTATACCTCCCCTTGCAGGTAATATATTTCTTCAAAAAGATTGCAACTTGGTTCCATGGGCGTGGAAGAGTTTCCAAGGTTGTTCCCCTACGCAATGGGAAAACCCTTTCTCCAATTGCAAGAAAATCTTCAACTGTGGTGGGATGATAGTGCTTCTGACTAAACCAACGATGCCCAACTCTAGGAAGTCCTATTACCTCTGCCAGAATTGCCTATGAAATATCTACCCTTATTCCTCGAACCTCTGAATGAGCGTCCGTCAAGTTTTGAGCAAATTCAAGTGCCACTTCCTCGTGAAAACCATTCAGGCATTGGAAATAAATCATTCACCCTACTTCTTGAAAAATGACAAAGACATCTCTATTTCCGTGCAGGGATTCTATTGTTAGAGGTTCATATCTCACAGGAATACCCATATTGTTAGACCTCTGCAAGAAATTATAATAGATGTTCCAGTCATAGCTCCAACTATCGAACTGTCTACATGTAGGAACGGTTGATGGATAGTCAAGAGTTGAATTGAGCTGTGTTGGAAAGGTGGCAGTGTTGGTTTCAAAGTAATATTTATGACTAGTTTGTCACACGAATCAGATAAGATGATAATCATGATCAGGAATACCGGTAATGGCTTTAAGCATAGTTTTCGCTGGGATAAATGGTAGGGATAAATGACAAGCATAACTATTATTATTGACGTCAATAAATGCCTAATCATGATTATAGTTAGAATTTGTACCTTCGTGCTATGTGTCCATCCGTGAGTTAATCATCATGGAGTGCCAACCATCATAGCCTGCCTTCATCATCCTATCACTAAGAATAAGAATAAATGCGCATGTGCCGAAGTGATGTGGCTACGCCACCTGAGCTGACAGGTAACAGATCATTCTGATAGTTTCCTTTGAGGAGGACTGCAATTGGGCTTGATAGAGAAAAATAACTGAGACTGACGCCCGATTAAATCATTATTAGCAACATCACTAGAGAGCAGACAAACTAGTGGAGTCATAGCTGCTGTTCGTAGCAAAATAGGCAAAAATAATGGAGTCACAGATGCTAGGTTTAGCGGAATGGGCAAAGCTAGTGGAGTCTCAGCTGCTAGATTTAGTGGAATGGAAAAAGGTAGCAGAGTCTTAGCTGCTGTAAAGGAGTAAAAATGAAGAAAAAATAGCGAGGTAGAAGCTGCCAACTTAGAAAGGTAAGCAGGAATAGCGGAGTTGTAGCTGCGGAATTTGGTCGAATGAGCAAAAGTGGCAGAGTCTCAGCTGCAAAATTTGGTAGAATGGGCAAATGTGGTGGAGTCGCAGCTGCATCAGACTGTAGTATAAGCAAATTTTATCTGTGGAAGACCATGAATTATCCATCTTTTTCAAGGAGATTTATTAGATCAGGAACAAATATGGGGTGTCTGCAGTTGTCTGGCCCAGTCACGGCTGCTATTCCTCCAATAAGTTCATGCACATAGTTCTTCAAAACAAACCGATCAAGTGCAAGAAAAATTAAAAATAGATTAAATACAGAATGAAAGAAAAACCAATTATTTATGTACAAAAATATGTGTCGAAACTGCAACTTTTAAGAATTCCCAAGGTTTTAAAAATCCCTGCCCTGACGTTAACTGATACTCTGGATCAACTGCAACTTGTGAAATAAAAGCCTTCCTTGAGATCGGCCTGTGATACAGTTGTAGCCGATGACCATTTGCGAATAATGGTACTTTGTTCTCGTCAATGGTGATCAACTGGACTGTTCCATTATCAAATACCTGATCTATCTGATAGGGTCCCAACCAACGAGTGCGCAATTTGCCTTTAAAGTCCCTCTTAAATCGTGAATCATACAACAGGGCCCAGTCTCCTTCCTGGAAGACTCTTTTTTTAATAAATCTGTCATGCCATCTAGAACACTGTTGTTGGATTAAGGCTATATGATGCACTGCAGCTGTGCCCTTCTCATCCAATTCATTGAGTTGATTTAGTCAATTCCTCTGTGCCTCTGATAAATCTAGGTTTTCTTCAACAATTGTTTTTAAAGTTATGATTTCAAATTCAATTGGGAAAACATCGTTCTTGCCATATACTAGCTCATATGGGGAAAAACCAGTGGTGTTACGCCAAGTGGTACGATAGGCCCATAGTGCCTCTGGAAGTCTTTCAGCCCAATCTTTATGATGGCTCTTCACTGTTTTTGTCAAAATAGCCTCAATAACCTTGTTCGTGCTCTCCACCTGCCCATTGGCTTGTGGATGGTATGGTGAGTTTATTCTGTGCTGAATATGAAATTTCTACAATAGTGCTTCCATTTTATGAGATACAAACTGTGGTCCACCGCCTGTAATGATGTCCTTAGGCACTCCAAACTGAGTAAAAATCTCTTCATATAGGAAATCAATCACAGCCTGATCATTGGACTTGACCAAGGCTACAACTTCTACCCATTTAGTCATGTAATCTATGCAAACCAAGATATGAACTTTCTGCTTTGAGGGAGGGTTGATAGGCCCTACAAAATCTAGAGCCCACCTATCAAACGGTTCAACCACAAGTTGTGGCTGTAAAGGCATCTCATCTAATCTGTTGGGTTGGCCCATCCTTTGGCATCTATCACATGCATGAACATACTTCTTTTCATCTCTAAACAATGTAGGCCAGAAATAGCCCATTCTCAAAACTTTATGATCTATCCTCTTCTTAGTAAAATGTCCCCCATAGGGCTCATCATGGCAAGCTTTAAGAATGCTGAAGATTTCATCTTCTCTAACACATCTTTTGATTTCTAAATCAAGCCCTGTGTAGAAAAGATGGCCATCAATCCAGCAGTACCTAGAACTCTGTTGTATGATCTTCCTTTTTTCTCTCTTTGACAGATGTGTTGGAAGATTACCTCCAGCCAACAAATTAGCAATATCTGCATACCATGGGGAATGAGCTGATACTACAAACAAATGTTCGTAGGGAAGGAATCTTTGACTGGTAAATTGTCAGCACTGTTAGTAAGTCGAGATAAAAAATATTCAACAACATTTTCCTTTCCTAGTCTATCAATAATTGTAATATGAAATTCTTGTAACAATAACAACCATCTAGTAACTCTAGCATTCGTGATTGGTTTATTCATTAAATACTTGATAGCAGAATGATCAGTGTGCACAAAAGTAGAATATCTAGTAATATAATGTCTAAATTTGTTGATGGCATAAACAATGGCAAGAAATTATTTTTCTGTGATAGTATAATTTAGTTCAACAAGAGACAAATTTTTACTAATATAGTAAATGGCATAAGGGGCACTACCTTCCTGCTGTCCCAAAACTACTCCAATGGCAGTATCTGAAGCATCTAAAGAAATGTGAAAAGGTAGAGCCCAATTGGGCCCTCTTAAGATGGGTGTTGTAGACATCCTTTTCTTTAGCTCAGTAAACGTTATTTGGCATGCATCATTCCAGACAAACTGTGCATCCTTCATCAATAGAGTGAACAAAGGAGAAGCTAGTTTGGAAAAATTTTCTATGAACCTTTTGTAATAGCTAGCATGCCCCAAGAAGCTACGTACATCCTTCTGTGTTCCAGGAGTTGGTATATTTTCAATTACCTTGATTTTGGATGGATCTACCTGGATACCATCAGAAGAGATGAAGTGCCCCAGCACTATGCCTTCACTCATCATCATGTGGCACTTTTTAGTGCTCAAAGAGAGTTGGCTTTGTTCACAGTGTTTCAGGACCTTTTCTAAGTTCTTAAGTGCTTCTTCATAACTATCACCATATGGAGTAAATTCATCCATAAAAATTTCCATGCAATCATTCACCATTTCTGAAAAGATTCCAATCCTTGCTCTCTAAAAGGTAGTTGATGCGTTGCACAACCCAAAAGGAAGTACTTGGTATGAAAAAGTCCCCCAGGGACAAGTGAAAGTGGTTTTGTCCTGATCTTCTGGAGCAATCTGAATCTAGTTATAGCCACTAAAGCCATCCAGAAAAGAGAAATACTTCTTCCCAGACAAGGTATCAAGGACCTGATCGATAAAAGGTAAGGGGAAATGGTCCTTCTGCATTGCCTTGTTCAGTTCTTTGTAATCCATGCAGACCCTCCATTTCCCATTCTTCTTTGGCACGATCACAAGTGGAGAAACCCACTCACTGTTTGAAATTGGATATATGAATCCAGCTTCCAACAGTTTTTGGATTTCCTCTTTCCTTATGTCTCTCATGTTCGGGTTCATCCTTCGTTGGGGTTGACATACATGCCTGGAGTCACTCTTAATATAGATGTGATGAGTGCACATATGAGAAGGAATTCCTTTCATGTCTGTGTACTCCCAATCAAAATCTCCCCTACGTTGTTTCAGCAGAGTGACTAGTTGTTCCAGCTCGCTAGGTGCCAGATTAGGATTGGTATTCAATGTTTTTCTTGGCCCAATTTCTACTGGAACACTCTTCGAATTCTTAAGTACTAGAATTACACTGTCATCACTAATCAGAGCTTCTTCTGTAATATTTTCTTGTTCTGTTGTAGCCAAAGTACTATCCAAGATCTGATAGACATTCTTATTGACTGACGTGGGCTCACTGATGAAACTATTAATGGCATCATCCTCTGTTTCATCTTTAAATGTCAAGGCTCTCCCTATGGTTAATAGTGGTTGCACACCCTCTTCCTCCTCCAAATCTGCCCATAATGGAGTATCAGCTTCTGTGCTTGGTCGAGTTGGAGGGTACAGAGTTAGATTCTTGATCTCAGTTCCATCTGAAATGGTCATAGAACCTGACCGACAGCTGATATGTGATGAACCTGCAATAATTAGTTAATGCAAATACACGAGATATCAGAAATAATAGAACAAAATCACTTTTATATTGATCACGGGCCACTTTGAGGGGGCAACCTCCTTTGAGCAAGCTCAATACAATTAACTTCACGGTGCCTTCAATGACCTCAACACACACTTATATACTAAGTCTATGCCCAACACTATGAGTCAAAACCATGGGACATATAATACTACAGGACGACTTACAAAGCATATGCGTCCAATACTATGGGCTAATATAAACTACGGATCAACAAATACTACGGGACGACTTACAAAGCATATGCGTCCAACAACAATATACTAACATAGTAAAGAGAAGGGTTGACATAGGTTCCTAACATCCCCTCTCCCTTAGAAAAAGCTTTGTCCTCAAAGCTTTGGTTGGAGAAATAGCTACAGAATCTGAAGGAGTGGTTCCCTGGTAGCATCCTCGGTTTGCATTTCGGGCCACTGACGCCTTTGGAGTGTCAAGGAGGATTGCTTGGAAGGATGTAGATGAAGAAGAACCCTGTTAGCGGCGTGGAAAATGCGCCCAGAACGATGCTGATCGACTTGTTGTTTCTGGCGAATTCTGGCCATGTGAAGATTGTCCTGTAGAATGAGAAGAATCTGATCACGGTTTCGAAGAACCGAGTCAATTTCTTGAACTGGGGAGCTGCTAAGGGTGTATGGAAGAAGAACTGGCGGTGTTTGTCCATAGACTGCTTCATATGGTGTCCTTTGAGATGTGGTATTGTACCACCAGAGTGCTGCGAGAAGGAGCATCTTCCACCATATTGTCCTTACCCTTCTTGTAAGTGATCACATAGGGATAACCCATGAGTTGGATAACCCATTGTAGGTGTGTTGGGGAGGAGACCCATTGTTCCAGAAAATTTTCCAGACTCGGGAGATCAGTCTTGATGCAGAAATAATTGCCTAATAGGTATGGCTGCCACTTCTGTACTGCATGCAAAATAGCCATCATTTCCTGCTGAGAGGTAGATGTGGCTACATTCTTACCGGAAAGGTCTCTTAAAGGCAACAAGCTCATTGGTTCCGCAAAGATACCTGCATATCTATCTAAGGAAGTAGTGGAGACTGTTGATGGGTACATCTGAATGGAATTGAGCTGAGCGATGACACCATGTGAATTCTTCTTAAGGATTTTTTCCAGGCGATGTGAACTGATGATGCAGAGAGACCCTAGTTGTAAGCCCCTAAATTTGTGTTGTGCCCCATTGACTTTAAACTGCATCCAAAGTTCAGCAAAATCCCATAAGATGGAGCCAAGTGTGCGTAACCATTGAACGCCCAAAACCACATCACATCTGCCTAAGGACAAGGAAAACATGTCGGAGCGTAGGTTATAATCTTCCATAGAGATACGCACATTGTGACACTTCCCCTTGCAAGGTAAGGTGCCCCCATTAGCAACCATGACTTCAAAGTTGGAGCAAGGATGGACAAAACAATCAGCCTGTTTGGCAATTCGAGGGTCAATGAAGTTATGAGTGCTACCAGAATCAATGAGTATGGTAAGAGGGAGCTTCTTGAAGTATCCCCTGACCCGCATTGTTTGTGGGGTGGTGACGCTGGTTACAGCATGGAGAGATATCTCGGGTGGGTCGTCCTGAGATGGGGTGTCAACAGGCGAGTTTTGCATGTCGACCAGATCATCTACTGTATCTGTAGCTTCTTCGCCAAGTTCTAAGGCAGGCGGAGAATCCACATCCAAGAGATAGAGCTTTTGTTGAACACATCTGTGTCCCCGAGTGAATTTCTCATCACAATTATAGCAAAGCCCTTTTTCTCGGTGTGCCTGCATTTCTATTTCAGACAAATGCTTGATAGGAGTTGGTTGAGGAGCAGGCGTGATGGGAGGTCGTTGGGAACCCATATTTCTGAAGGGAACAAAGGTGGGTTTGGAGCGTTGTTGAGCTGCGATCTTGTCCTCGACCAACTTAGCCAACCCTAGGACTTCCATCATTGTGTTGGGACAAAACATTTTGACCTCTGAGCAGATTTCATCCTTGAGACCACTGATAAAACAACTCCTGTAGAATTCATCAAACAATCCTTCTGTGTGATTGGCTAGTTTCTCAAATTCCATCTGATACTCTCTCACTGTGCCAGTTTGGTGAAGTTTAGTGAGTGCTCCTGTGAAGTCGTTAAAAGCACTAGGACCAAATTGTGGCAAAATGAGTTGGAAAAAATCTGTCCAGTTTGGCTCGGGATGAGCTTTGATGTACCAACGGTACCATTGAAGGGCTTCCTGTTCCAAATGAAAGGATGCAAGTGGAACTTTCTGAACATCAAAAGTATTATGCAAACTGAAATATTGTTCTGCTCGGTATATCCATCTAGTCGGATCAGTACCATTGAAGCGAGGAAAATCAAGCTTCGGCCCACGAAAATTGCTAGAAGCAGAGAACCCGGTGGTTGTAAAAGATTCTGGCTGTCTGGTATTGTTCATGGCTGAATGCTGAAGATGGAGGCTGAGAAATTTTTCATCCAGATCTTGGAGTTTGGTTTGGATGGCTGCAAGTGCTTCCTCCATGGTGTGTGCTCCTGCACGGGTGACAACCATAACCAGGTTTTTTTTTTTGGTGGAATGGGTAGAAAAACACAAACAGAAGCTGATTTAGTAAAGGGAAATTTGGATTGGGGAAACAATCGGATGGGTAATTGGGGTTTGACTAGATTTTGGACACTGTCGAAAGGACAAGAAGGAAAAAAGGGGGATTTCAGAAGCGGGGTGATAGAATGAGAAAATTGGGCAGAGAGGGACAAAGAAGCAGAAGTCAGAAAGGAACTCTGTGGTAAAATTTGAAGGTGATTGGGTGAAATCTGAGGAAGTTATGGCAAACCCTAAAAATAGACAAATGTGGGATTTCGGGATTTGGGAAGGGGAATTGGGGAGAGGGTCCTCAAGAATGAAAGATGCAGAATGGGATGACAGGGGTTCCCCAAAAATTTCAAGGGAAACAGAGTGAAAACAAGGGAGATATGGGGAAAAAATTGATTTTTTTTTTATTTTTAAAGAAATGGATCGGCAACGACGGCATGGAAGGGGTCCGCAACAGATGGATCTGCAATGGTGCAGAAGGGATCGAAAACGGATGGATCTGAAACGGTGACTAGATCTGGAACGACTTTCAGAATAAATCTGAAACAGCTGGATCTGGAGCGGAAGTGATCGGCAACAGTTCAACTGAAAATAGATATAGACCCTAGGTATGTGCGGCTTCCTAACAGTTCAGGTGTTTCACTCGGCCACCAATGTTGTTTGACGGCTTGCGTATTGGGGCAGTACCCCTCACTCCACGGCTCAGGTAAAACTGATAACCGCTTTGCCACAAATGACAACTCTTGGTTTACCTCACGGGTGGGAACTAGTCAATCAGGTAGGGGTCGTTGCCCTTTTCGCTGGCAGGTCCTCTCAATGGGCCAACTACTTTGGGGTTCCTGTGGTACTCCTCACAATGAGTTTTAGGGATTATGCCCAAGTACTTCCCACAGTTAAGCGGATAGGGATTATTCCCAAATCCGAAGCTGCAACAGATGCGAAAAAAAAAAATTTGGTAGAAATTCCACCCAATGAGCCCAAGAAAGTGCTCTGATACCAGATGTGATGAACCTGCAATAATTAGTTAATGAAAATACACGAGATATCAGAAATAATAGAACATAATCACTTTTATATTGATCACGGGCCACTTCGAGGGGGAAACCTCCTTTGAGCAAGCTCAATACAATTAACTTCACGGTGCCTTCAATGACCTCAACACACACTTATATACTAAGTCTATGCCCAATACTATGAGTCAAAACCATGGGACATATAATACTACAGGACGACTTACAAAGCATATGCGTCCAATACTATGGGTCAATACTATGGGCTAATATAAACTACGGATCAACAAATACTACGGGACGACTTACAAAGCATATGCGTCCAACAACAATATACTAACATAGTAAAGAGAAGGGTTGACATAGGTTCCTAACATGATACAGGCATCAGCTGTGGCCAACCACGGTCTTCCCAGGATCAGTGGGTGTCCCCCCAACTGATATTTTGGTTGTAATAACAAAAAATCCGTAGGGTATTCCCATGAGTCAACTAAAATTACGAGGTCATCTAGCATTCCTTCAGGTTTGATCGTTGATCTATCAGCAAGTTCCAAAACAGTAGGGGTTGGCCGAAGATTAGTGAGTCCCAATTTCACAGTCTCTATGGTCATAACATTAATAGCTGTGCCTAAATCCACCAAGACATTTGGAATTTGTGTGTTCCCTATGTGCACTGTAACAGTCGGGTTCCCAGGGTCATTGTACTTTGACATAGGGGCCTTTCCCATTATTAATTCTAAAAGCTTTCCCAGCATGTGGACAGTGGGAGGATCCTTGGGCCTTCTTCCTGGTTTCTTGACACACAAATATTTAACTGTCTTAGCATAAATGGGCACATCATGAAGGGCCTGTAACAGTGGAATTTTAACATACAAATTTTTCAACTCTCCCACGAGATCAAATCGGGGCTATTCCACTATTTTTTGCAGCTTCAATCGTTCAGGGTATGGTGGTTCTCTATTCAACTATGTAGGCTGTGACAGATCGTGTGTTGCTTCTTGAGTTTCAGCTGCTACTTCAGTAGGAATATCAGCATCCTCAATAATGGGGCTTGCTGAATTAACCATGTTCTCATAGTGTTGATTTACTCCAGTTTCAATCACTAGGGATGACACATCCTTAGTGATAATAGGCTCCACTACCCTCCCTGATCGTAATTGTATATCATTGCAGGGAATCTAATTAATGGAATACGTAGGCATGTTAGCAGTCTCAAACTGATGGACTACTTTATTGTTTGGGTTTGGGTTAGGTTGTGTAGGTAGCTGTGGTCAAAGTGGTGCATTCATAGGTGCGGCATTATTCTAGAAAGAGAGTTGTGGTTGCTGATACTGCTGATGCTGATACTATTGAGGAGGGTACTGTTGATACTGAGTTTGGTGACGGGGAAAGTTATTTCCTTGGTAAGAGTTTCTCCAGTTGGAATTCCAAGGAGCTTGGTTTGACTGTTGTGGCCATGGTGTCCATGAATTAGGATTTTGCATTGGGTTCTAAGATGGAGGCCACTGGCTATTGGAATAATGTGAAGGGAATTGTGTATTCATATTATGCATGTTGTTAATTCCATTCATATTATGCAGGAAAAATGTTGGATCTGGACTCATACCTTGGTTTCTAGGCTGCCATGGTTTCTTCTATGCCATAAAGTATGCTGGATCTACATCCGGAATAGATGCCTGCAGGACTGCTTTAACCTTAGGTAATGATGGACACTCCTTCGTATCATGCTCGGATTCACATATCCTACATACCTCTGATTTTTCCAATGGGCACTCCTTCAGTGGATGCTTCTTTCTACATTTAGGACAGAATACCCCAAGTGTAAGATATTCTACTACTTGTTTATGTTTTGCCCTCATGGAATCCAACTCTAAGGAAATGCAGCTCATCATGTCTATTTTAAATTTCTCCAGTAGGTTGCCTATTTCTGCTCGAGTGGCACCTCCACTAGATGACTTCTAAGTCCTCGTAAAGACATCCTGGTCTCGGTCTTTGTCTCGTTTGTTGGTTCTGGAAGATCCCCTGGAATACCTTTGACATAATTCAACAATAGTTTCAAAAGGTTCCTTCGAGATATCCCCTTTCCCCAATAGATTTAACATATCAAGGCAATCTTCTCTAATTCCTCTTAGCAAGATAATCTTGAGCACATCGTTTCCAATCTTAGCATGACTAGATCTTTGCAAATTGTACAGCAATCTCTCCACAAAGTCTTCCAAAATCTCTTCATCCTTCTGAATCATTTTAAACAACTCTTCCTTTCTATCTCTAGTTCTGCAATATTCTTGATATTTAGAAAGGAAGGTGTTCTTCATTTGGTCCCAAGTAGTAATGGTCTCACAACCCAAACTCATGAACCAGCGTAGAGCATTTCCTTTCAAGGTGGCTGGGAATAGCTTCAGCTTCTGAGCACTAGAGGTGTAATCATAGCTACAACAGAGGATATCAAACTCAAAAAAGAAACTCATCAAGATCCTTAGAGGACTTACCATGAAAATTAGGGAGCACTGATGG
Organism: Larix kaempferi; assembly: GCA_027924585.1. NCBI lineage: Eukaryota > Viridiplantae > Streptophyta > Pinopsida > Pinales > Pinaceae > Larix > Larix kaempferi. The sequence continues at coordinate 49,537,490 of BSBM01001229.1, forward strand.
TGAGATGTTCTTCATAGGAGCTGCTCCAGGTGTCTGAAGGATAGGGAATTCTAATGTAGCCACAGTATTACAAGGCTGATTATTTTCTCCTTCTTCATCTTGGTGATCCTCATGTTCATTCTCACCCCCCTGTTCTCTACTAGCCATGGTTCTAGTCCAAAATTCAACAGTCTCTTTTATGCGTTCTTCCTCTGCTTTAGGTTCTTCTTCTTTTCTCCTCTCTTCTCTTTGCCTTCTTTCTTCCTCTACTATTCTACAAGTCTCCAACCACACTTCCTTAGTAACTCTGGTTCCGTCAATATGATAAATCTCCTCTCTATCTGGTGCACCTACAACACTTTCCTTATCTTCAGGAGGTTTACTCTCTGCAACAGGAGTTGAAGGTCCCATTGTATTCTCCACTGTGGATGCTGAATGTTCAAGATTGGGAGGAATAGAATTTCCCCTGCCTATAGAGTTATCTCATCAATATATGTGTATCTTCCCTGACCTGCATTACGACCTCGACCTCTTCCACCTGCAGTGTTAGTATTCAAAGGGGGTTCCTGATTTGTTTTTCTTGTATTCATGCATGCTGTAAAAAATTGAACTAAAATAAAATCAAATGAAACCAACTACTAACTCTGTCTATCTATTACCATCCCCAACAACAGCGCCAAAATGTTGGTCACCCTATATGTCAGTTAATTAAATCTAACACACAGAATGGTCAATATATATTGTCAAACCCAAGAAGGTCTTTTATTTCAAAGGCAATAAGCACAGTCTATGCATAAACAGATCAAGCAGTTGATTTGCTGAATGTAAATAATGATCCTACCTATGTGTCTAGCCAACTCATTCCATAAGAACACTAATCTAATTCACACATCCAAGAATCCAAAGTGAAACAACTTCCCTACAGAAATCAACCTAGCAAGTTAATGATCTATTGATGAAATGAAACTAGATTACTTTTGCAATAAGTTAAATCCTATAATTATCAAACTACAACATTCAATCTTTACCAAAATGATCTATCTAGTATCTACTATAGTTCTACCATTAATTGTCTAATCTATGAATGTAATTGAAGATACAACAACAACTAGAATTAAAACACAAGCTTGAACTCTAACTGCTAATTACTAGAAATCCTAGAAAGCATAAACAACTAGAAGATAATTGGAATTGAGCTTGGCTGTCACAGCTGATTAAAACACATGTGCAATTAAGTAAATTATCCTACACAGTCGACTGTCACACCACTCTATTACAGCTATTCAATATGCAATTATAAACTACCAGAAAGGAAAGCTAAACTCTGTTATAGCTACCAATAATGTCTGCAATCATTCCACACCACACAACAGAAGTAAAACTAAACTACTCTACCTACTTAAACCGGCTATCTCTATGAGAAGGCGGGCCCTGGACTTCTAACAGAGATGCTGAGAGTCACAGAAAATAAAGACACATAAGTGAATAACTCTGCTCTCATATTAGTGATGGAAGATCGTGAGTCTCAGTGCTTTGTTACAGCTTACACAAAGTAGTGATTGTCCAACCCTAGGCTATGAGAGCCTTCTGAAATTTATACAAAGGAAATACAGTTTCAGATCCACTAAAATCGTGCAGCAATGAATATCTATGATCTTCATGCTGCGGAGTTACAGCTAATTGATACAGCGTATTAAACAGGGCTGTTAATTGTGAAAGATGTTGTTGCTTTGATAGTTAATGGATCAACAGACTCAGCAGTTGGAACGCCACCTGTCTGTCGCAGCTAGGCTCTGCTTCAGTGGAATCTTTTATAGCTTGTGTGGAGGATGTGTTGTCCCTTGGAGTATGAGGAGTTGGTGCTTGAAGAGTAACAACTGGCGCTGCTGGGATGATACACCTGCGCTTTAGATTTGAACTAAATAAGCTCACAAATGTTAGCATAAACCAAAGGTCAGGATTCGTAACCATAACAATCTTAGGCATAATTACATGAAACAATAATAACTTATACCTTGTCAGGATTGCTGATTGATTTGGAAAAAGGCATGTATATAGTTCACAAAGGTAAAGTAAAATTTGGCAAAATGATAAGATAAGTATGGTTAAAAAGGGACAATTCCAGGGCCCAACAATGAGGGCAAAACAGAAACAAGTGGTAGAAGATCTTACACTTGGGTTATTATGTCATAAATGTAGGAAGAAGCATCCACTGAAGGAATTCCCATTGGACAAAGCATATGTATGTAGGATATGTGAACTCGAGCATGATACTAAGGAGTGTCCATCATTACCTAAGGTCAAAGTAGTCCTGTAGGCATCTATTCCATATGTAGGGCCAGCATACTTTATGGCACAGAAGAAACCATGGCAGCCTAGAAACCAAGGTATGAATCCAGATCCAACATTTTTTCTACATAATATGAATGGAATGAACAATATGCATAATATGAATAAACAATTCCCTTCACATTATTCCAGCAACCAGTGGCATCCATCTTAGCATCCAATGCAAAATCCTAATTCATGGACACCATGGTCACAGCAGTCAAACCAAGCTCCGTAGAATTCCAACTGGAGAAACTCTTACCAAGGAAATAAATTTCCCCATCAACAGACTCAGTATCAACAGTACCCTCCTCAACAGTATCAGCATCAGCAGTATCAGCAACCACAAATCCCTTTCCAAAATAATTCTGCACCTATGAGTGCACCACTTCGACCACAACTACTTGCACAACCTAACCCAAACCCAAACAATAAAGTAGTCCATCAATTTGAGATTGCCAACATGCCTGCGTATTCCATTACTCAGATTCCCTGCAATGATATACAATTACGATAAGGGAGGGTAGTGGAACCTATTATCACTGAGGATGTGTTACCCCCAGTGATTGAAACTGGAGTAAATCAGCACTATGAGAACATGGTTAATTCGGAAAGCCCCATTATTGAGGAGGCTGATACTCTTACTGACGCAGCAGCTGAAACTCAGAAAGAAACACACGATGTGTCACAACCTACACAGTTGAATAGAGAACCACCATACCTTGAACGATTGCAATTACAGAAAACAATGGAACAGCCCCGATTTGATCTCGTGGGAGAATTGAAAATTTTGTATGTTAAAATTCCACTGTTACAGGCCCTCCGTGATGTGCCCATTTACGCTAAGACAGTTAAAGATTTGTGTGTCAAGAAACCAAGAAGAAGGCCCAGGGATCCCCCCACTGTCCATGTGTTGGGAAAGCTTTCAGAATTAATAATGGGGAAGGCCCTTGTGTCAAAGTACGATGACCCAGGGAACCCCACTGTTATAGTTCACATAGGGGACACACGAATTCCAAATGTCTTGGTGGATTTAGGCGTAGCTATTAACGTTATGACCATAGAAACTGTGAAGAAATTGGGACTCACTAATCTTTGGCCAACCCCTACTATTTTGGAACTTGCTGATAGATCAACGATCAAGCCTGAAGGGATCCTAGATGACCTTGTGATCTCAATCGACTCATGGGAATACCTTGTGGATTTCTTGGTGTTACAGCCGAAATCCTAGTTGGGGGGACACCCACTGATCCTGGGAAGACCGTGGTTAGCCACAGCAAATGCCTGTATCAACTATTGGTCAGGATCTATGACCATTTCAGACCGAACTGAGATCAAGACCCTAACCCTGTACCCTCCAGCTCGATCAAGCATAGAAGCTGAGACTCCATTATGGGAAGATTTGGAGGAGGAAGAGGGTGTGCAGCCACTACTAACCATAGGGAGAGCCTTAATGTTTAAGGATGAAACATACGATGATGCCATTAATAGTTTCATTAGTGAGCCCACGTCAGTCAATCAAAGTGTCTATCAGATCTTGGATAGTACTCTAGCTGCAACAGAACATGAAAAGATTACAGAAGAAACTCTAATCGATGATGACAGTATAATTTCAATACTTAAGAATTCAAAGAGTGTTCCAGTAGAAATTGGGCCAGGAAAAACATTGAATATCAATCCTAATCTAGCACCTAATGAGCTGGAACAGGTAGTCACTCTACTGAAACAACATAAGGGAGCTTTCGCTTGGGAGTACACAGACATGAAAGGAATTCCTTCTCATATGTGCACCCATCACATTTATATTAAGAGCGACTCTAGGCCTGTATGTCAACCACAACGAAGGATGAACCCGAACCTGAGAGACATAGTGAAAGAAGAAATCAAGAAACTTTTAGAAGTAGGATTCATATATCCAATTTCAAACAGTGAGTGGGTTTCTCCACTTGTGATTGTGCCAAAGAAGAATGGGAAATGGAGAATCTGCATGGATTACAAAGAATTGAACAAGGCAACATAGAAGGACCATTTTCCCTTACCTTTCATCAATCAGGTCCTTGATACCTTTTATGGGAAAAAGTATTTCTCCTTTCTGGATGGCTTTAGTGGCTATAACCAGATTCAGATTGCTCCAAAATATTAGGACAAAACCACTTTCACTTGCCCCTGGGGGACTTTTGCATACCGAGTACTTCCTTTTGGGTTGTGCAATGCACCAGCTACATTTCAGAGAGCAGTGATTGGAATCTTTTTAGAAATGGTGAATGATTGCATGGAAATATTTATGGATGACTCTACTCCATATGGTGATAGTTATGAAGAAGCACTGAAGAACTTAGAAAAAGTCTTGAAATGCTGTGAACAAAGCCAGCTCTCTTTGAGCACTGAAAAGTGCCACATGATGATGAGTGAAGGCATAGTGCTGGGGCACTTCATCTCTTCTAATGGTATCCAGGTAGATCCATCCAAAATCAAGGTAATTGAAAATATACTAATTCCTGGGACACAGAAGGATGTACATAGCTTCTTGGGGCATGCTGGCTATTACAGGAGGTTCATAGAAATTTTTTCCAAACTAGATTCTCCTTTGTTCACTCCGTTGATGAAGGATGCACAGTTTGTCTGGAATGATGCATGCCAAACAACGTTTACTGAGCTAAATAAAAGGTTGTCTACAACACCCATCTTACGAGGACCCAATTGGTCTCTGCCTTTTCACATTTCTTCAGATGCTTCAGACACTGCCATTGGAGTAGTTTTGGGACAACAGGAAGGTAGTGCTCCTTATGCCATTTACTACATTAGTAAAAATTTGTCTCCTGCTGAACTAAATTATACTATCACAGAAAAAGAATTTCTTGCCATTTTTTATGCCATCAACAAATTTAAACATTATATTACTGGATATTCTACTTTTGTGCACACTGATCATTCTGCTATAAAGTATTTAATGAATAAACCAATCACGAATGCTAGAGTTACTAGATGGATGTTACTGTTACAGGAATTTGATATCACAATTATTGATAGAGCAGGAAAGGAAAGTGTTGTTGCAGATTTTTTATCTCTACTTACTAGCAGTGATGACAATTTACCAGTCGAAGATTCCTTCCTTGATGAACATTTATTTGCAGTATCGACTCATTCCCCATGGTATGCAGATATTGATAACTTTTTGGCTGCAAGTAAGCTTCCAGCACATCTGTCAAAGACAGAAAAAAGGAAGATCATACAACAGAGTGCTAGGTACTACTGGATTGATGGCCATCTTTTCTACACAGGGCTTGATTTAGAAATCAGAAGATGTGTTAGAGAAGATGAAATCTTTAGCATTCTTAAAGCTTGCCATGATGAGCCCTATGGGGGACATTTTGCTGACAAGAGGATAGGTCATAAAGTTTTGAGAATGGCCTATTTCTGGCCTAAATTGTTCAGAGATGCAAATAAATATGTTTAGGCATGTGATAGCTACCAAAGGATGGGCCAGCACAACAGATTAGATGAGATGCCTTTGCAGCCACAACTTATGATTGAACCATTTGATAGGTGGGCTCTAGATTTTGTAGGGCCTATCAACCCTCCCTAAAAGCAGAAATTTCACATCTTGGTTTGCACAGATTACATGACCAAATGGATAGAAGCTGTAGCCTTGGTCAAGGTCAATTATCATGCTGTGATTGATTTCTTGTATGAAGAGATTTTTACTCGGTTCGGAGTACCTAAGGAGATCATTACAGACGGTGGACCATAGTTTGTGTCTCACAAGCTGGAATCACTGTTACAAAAATTTCATATTCAACATAGAATAACCTCACCATATCATCCACAGGCCAATGGTCAAGTGGAGAGCACAAACAAGGTTATTGAGGCTATTCTGACAAAAACAATGAAGAGCCATCGTAAAGATTGGGCTGAAAGGATTCCAAAGGCACTGTGGGCCTATCGTACCACTTGGCGTAACACCACTGGTTTTTCCCCATATGAATTAGTGTATGGCAAGAACGCTTTTTTTCCAATAGAATTTGAAATCAGAAGCTTGAAAACAGTTGTGGAGGAAAACCTGGATTTATCAGAGGCATAGAGGAATTGACTGAATCAGCTCAATGAATTGGATGAGAAGCGCATAGCTGCAGTACATCATACAGCTTTAATCCAACAAAAGCGCTCTAAATGGCATGACAAATTTATAAAAAAAAGGGTCTTCCAGGAAGGAGACTGGGCCCTGTTGTATGATTCACGGTTTAAGAGGGACTTTAAAGGAAAATTGCGCACCCATTGGTTGGGACCCTATCAGATAGATCGGGTATTTGATAATGGAATAGTTCGATTGATCACCATTAATGAGAACAAAGTACCATTATTTGAAATGGTCCTTGGCTGCGGCTGTATCACAAGCCGATCTCAAAGGATGCCTTTATTTCACAAGTTGCAACTGATCCAGAGTATCAGTTAACGCCAGGGCAGGGATATTCCTTAAACCCTGTGAATTCCTAAAAGTTGCAATTTTCACACATATTTTTGTACATAAATAATTGGTTTTTCTTTCATTCTGTATTTTATCTATTTTTATTTTTTGCACTTGATCAGTTTGTTTTGAAGAACTATCTACAGGAACTAATTGGAGGAGCAGCAGCCGTGACTGGGCCAGACGACTGCAGACACCCCACATTTGTTCCTGATCTAATAAAGCTCTTTGAAAAGATGGATAATTCGTAGTCTTCCACAGATAGCAAAAATATGCTTCTACTTCACTCCAACGCAGCGGTGACTCCGCCATTTTTACCCATTCGGCCAAATTCCACAGCTGCGACTCCGCTATTTCCGCTTACCTTTCTAAGTTTGGCAGCTGTGACTCCGCTATTTTTGCTTACCTTTCTAAGTTTGGTAGCTGCTACTCCACTATTTCCGTTTCATTTTGACCCCTTTCCAGCAGCTGTGACTTCGCTACCTTTGTCCATTCCGCTAAATCTAGTAGTTGCGTCTCCGTTCTTTCCACTTCATTCCCGCTCCTTCCGTATAGCTGTGACTCCACCACTTTCGCTTATTTTTCTAAGTCTAGAAGCTGTAAATCCACTAGTTTTTTTGCTCTCCGATTGATGATGCCAATAATGATGTGATTAGGTGTCAGTTTTGTCGCTTGCTTCACAAGATCCAATCATGGTTCCCCATGAAGGAAAATTTTGGGTGCCTTGAGTAGCTGTCAGCTTGAGTGGCAGTGGCCACATCACTTTAGCACATGTGCATTCATACCCGCGAGGATGACGACCAGCTGTAATGATTAATCCATGGCTCGAACTCATAAACGCAAAGGTACGGATCGCATCTTTTACATGATTTGGCAGAAAATTAAATACGGTAATAACGATTATGTTCTGTCGCAATCCTCGATTGACGAACCCATGCGAATTAAACTTTAGGGACTATGTCAAGGTCATAACTATAATCATTTTCCATCACCTTACCCGATTTTTCACTTGTTACTCCTATCTTCCAACTTCATCATTTCAACGGAATGTTCATACTGGCCCAGACTTGCCTAAAACCTGATTTTTGAACCCTAACGACCCTTTGCATGTTCACAAAGCTTCAACTTCCACGTCCAGACTAGAGATTGTTGTATTTGTTCTGAACATTGAGGGGGGATTAAAATGGGAAACCCAGTCCAACATGAGCCAGTAAATACAGAAGCTGTACGTGCCAATGCAGCAGTCCTTAATATTTTTACAGTAGCAGGTTGGATGGCATACTTTGAATAGTTGAATGGTTTCCACACAGAAACTGCATTGCAATTTTCCCTCAACCTGACTGATACTCACTCCGAGGTCAGGGGACTGCGTGTGGATGTTACAGAAGAAATCATAGCCGAAGTCACTGGCTTACCCCTGGTTGGAAAGAAGTTATTTGGACGGAAGGCACATAATGCAAATGCGATACGAGAATTTCTGGCAGTTGGCGAGCAGGTTATTCCAAAGCGCTGTGGGATGGAACTGGCATCTTTACCACCACCTGGGAATCAAGTGGCAATCTTTGTGAAAATATATATTTCTTGTGGAGGTAGGTACCAAGTTGTTTCCTTCTCTGAACTTCCCTTACTGTCTCACTTACGCCATGGTAATTTAGTGAATATACCATTCTATCTGCTCAAAGCCCTACAAACCATGGATGGATATGCAAGAACCGCCCAACACCCAGTTTCCTCCCTTACTAATCATGGCCTAATTAAATTATTGGTCCTAAGAGCCATTATAAATCACAATTTAACCTGGGAGCAATTTTTGGTTGGAGATGTGCCAATCATACAACCTGTATTAGAAATGGAAGGTGTTGGTGAAGATAGTGAGGACTGGCGTTCCTCAAGCCCAGTTGGGGGGGAGGCTGGAGCATTAGAAAACCAAGCTAGTGACGAAGGAGAAGTAAACAAAGGGGAAGCAACAGTAATAGAAAACCCTATAGCTGAGGAAATTGTGATGGAAACCATGGAGCAGGAGGCAGAAAAATTAGAAGCTATAACTATAGAAGAAGATATTCAATTAAAAGAAGCTAAAACTAGAGTAGCTGTTGAAGCTGCGAAAGTAGAAGCTGCAATTGCAGAAACAGGAATTCAGGAGGAAAGATATTAGATAGTAGAAGAAGGGACTGTGGGAATTTTGGAGGTTGCGTCCTCTCCAGAGATAAGGGTTACCATTATTGAAGAAGAAAATAGCAAGGTAAAAACCCCTGTGTCAAAGAAACGAAGAGAAGGATCAGGAAATAGGGGTCAGACACCCACTGTAGCAAAGAAAAGGAGGATCAGAACTGTCAAAGTGTCAGTAGCAGTAAGCAATGAGGAACACCCAGTGGGAATGGTGAGGAAAAGAAGGACTCAATCAGTAGCAGTAGCAAAAGCAGCTATGACAATAGTAGTAGCAAAAGCAGCTATGACAGCAGCAGCAGCAGAAGTAGCTGCAATAGCAGCAGAGTTAGCAGAGACAACAAAAGAAGCTAAGACAGTGGATGCAATTGGGGGTAATATTGAAGCACCCTTATCAGAGATAACAGGAGCAGTCAGAGGGAATAAGGAGTCACATGTGTTAGAAGAAGCACTTGCAATAGGGGTAGATATAGAGATTCCCATTTTGAACCCCAAGTTGTCTGCTGCTATGTAGGAACCTTCTAGGGAAGAACCTCAAATTGAAAATCTCCTGCTTGAAAATGAATTATTAAAAGAGGAGGTGCAGATATTGCAAAATGAGCTGGAAAGATGGAAGGGAGTAGTTGGAAAACAAGCAGAGAAAAATTTGAACACATTAGCAAATGCTGCAACCTTATTGGAAAATCCATCTTTTGCATTTGAAAATAAGGAGTATGGGGAGACTGTTTGTCCAGAGTGTGGAGATATATTTTCTGCAGCAAGACACAGAGTTGTTGTGTTGGGACTTTCATCACAAAAGCATGTACAGATAGAGGAGGTGGAAGAAGGAATGCCAGAAATCGAATTGATGGGGGAAAATGAGCCAAGAATTGAAGAGATCCCTGATTTGAATTTAGGAGATGAAACAGTACAGTCCTAGCCATTAGGGGATACCGAGCTTCTTCAGGACCACTCTCATCGGTCATAAAAACCTGATAAAACCTAGAAACAATCTCAGGAGTTCAAGAAAATTGAGGAACAAGGGACTGTTACACAAGAACCAGTACCCTTGAAAATGTTTAGTGAAGATGCAACTCAGATAGCAACATTTGATATCAAGGACCAGGAAGGAAACACTATTACACAAGAACCAGTGTTTCCAAAATCATTTGCTACAGCTGCAACACAAACTGAGATGGCTGAGATTGAAATGGAGAAGGAGGATGCTGTCACACAAGAACCAACATCCCTAAAACCCATGGTTGAGACCGCACTACATGCACAGACCACTGCAACCTCAATAGAGGATGAAACTGTCACAGTGCCAAAGCAAGATAAGGGAGTCATTTATCTGGATTCTGATGATGAAAAGGAGGTAGAAGAGAGAAGAATTCAACGGCTAGAGAAGAAGGTTCTCTGTTTAAATCTGGAGTTGAATAAATGGCTCAAGTGGATTGAACAATTCAGAATAGGTATGATCTCTCTCCAGGAACATAGGAATGTTATTAAGGGATTGAGAGAAAAGTGGGCTGAGGAGTTATTCTTCCAGAAACTCTGGTGGGAGAAACTTCAAGAAAAATTGGAAGGATTGAAGAAACTTAAGTCCTTGCAACAAGAAAAAGACAAAATGTACACTCTTTCCATAGAATTGTTGAGTTGCAGGGCTCCATCCCCCTCTTACCCTATTTTTCTCCTTGAGCAGACAACTTTATTTCAATTATGAGCTCTCAAGGATGGGAGATCATTTGATTTGGCAACATCTACTTAGTTTTTGGAGACTTTTTTGAAGAGTGATTTTGAGGATCAGCATTTGTTATGTGAATTGTATTTACATGACAGGGCTTGTTATATTGACTTTCCATCTAATCCTTTACCTATTCTAGGGGATGTTCAGCTGAGGGCATTTGCCTCCTTTGTCATTAACCATGTAATATGGCAAGATGCTTTCCAAACCATCCTCAGGAATGAGGAGAATTCTACTCTCTGGATTAGGGGGGAACCTTACAATCCACCAGCATTCATGGCAAATCATGCTAAATCTCTCAGGGTTCTATCAATTGCCCGATATTTTGAAAGTCTGCAAGATAAACTCCTTACCACATGTGTCCCAATGATTCTTAATATGTAGGAGGATGCCCTGGAAGGTAGTGAATATAGATGGTTGTATTCTTCCTCATCTCTAAAGGAAATGGATCCATATGGCTTTGAAAATTTCAGGCAAGCTTTGACAAGGATTCCTAGATATGTGCAGTGCATGAAAAGGTGTGGGTCTTGGTGGATTGGTTTAAGATTCAAATTCCCTCTCATTTGGTTTCCTATGAGCAATTCTTACAGAAACAGCTATGATTTGACATTAGAAGAAGAGGAGTTTTGGTGGGGTCATTGGATATCCTGCTATGGGTTTGTGCCTCAAGGGGAAGCACCAGAACTTGCCTATAATCTTACAAATCTCCACAGATTCCACTCAGACTCAGATTCGGACTAGGGGAGGTTGTTGCATGAGGACATGCAATTGGATAGTTGGGGGGAGATGTTGGGTCTAGTAAATGTCCCTTTTTGGCCATCCTTATTACATCATTTTGCCCTAATTTCATCCTACTTTTATAAGCTATATCCATGTCTCTCTCCAGATCAGTCAATAATACTGACATGTATAATTGTTATTGCTTTATTTATTTTATGCCTAAGATTGTTAAAGATTATGGATCTTAGTCCTTGGTTTATACTGATCTGTGTCATTTCATTTAGCCAAGGTCTAAAGAGCAGGGGTATCAGCTAAGTGGCGCCAACTGTTACTCTTCAAAGCACCAGCTCCTCATACTCCAAGGAACAATGCATCCTCCACGGAAGCTGTAACAGATCCTCACTATAATAGATTCCACTGAATCAAAGCCTAGCTACAACAAACAGGTTGCATTCCAGTTGCTGAGTCTATTGATCCATTAATTATCAAAGCAACGGTATCCTTCATGATTAACAGCCTTGTTTAATATGGTTGTATCAGTTAGCTATAACTCCACAACATGACGATCATAGATCTTCATTGCTGCATGATTTTAGTGGATCTGAAACTGTATTTTCCTTGTATAAATTTCAGAAGGCTCTTGTAGCCTGGGGTTGGACAATTACCACTTTGTGTAAGCTGTAACAGAGCACTGAGAATGACAATTTTCCATCATTAATATGAGAGCAAAGTTCTTCATTTCCGTGTCTTAATTTGTTGTGATTCTTGGCATCTCGTTTAGAAGTCCAGGGCTTGCCTTCTCACAGAGATAGCCGGTTTAAGTAGGTAGAGTAGTTTAGTTTTACTCCTGTTGTATGGTGTGGAATTATTGTTGATGTTATTGATAGCTGCAACAGAGATTAGCTTTCCTTTTTGGTAGTATGATTGCATCTTGAATAGTTGTAACAGAGTGGTGTGACAGTTGACTATGTAGGTTAATTTAGATTTATGCATGTGTGCTCAAATCAGCTGTAACAGCCAAGCTCAGTTCCAATCTTTTCCAATTGTTTATGCTTTCTAGGATTTCCAGTAATTATCAGTTAGATTTCAAGCTTATGTTTAGATTATGGTTGCTGTTGTATCTTCAATTGGGTTATTAGAATTGGTAGAGTGTGGTTGAGTAACAGTAGCTACTAGATGGATCATTTTGGTAAATATTAAATAATGTAGTTTGATAATTATAGGATTTAACTTCTTGCAAAAGTAATCTAGTTTACTTCTCTTCTTAAATTTATAACTGCTGGGTGATTTCTGTAGGAAGATAGTTCAATCAATTCCTAGACGTGTGAATTAGCTTAAGTCTACTTTCTGGACTGAGGTTGGCTGGATAGACTGGTAGGATCATTAGTTATAATTAGTAAATCAACTGCTTGATCTGTTTATGCATAGATTGTGCTTATTTCCTTTGAAATAAAAGACCTTCCTTAGTTTGAAAATTTATATTGACCATCCTGTGTGTTACCTTTAATTAACTAACATATAGGGTGACTGTTAACAGTCCATAAATTTTGGGCATAGATTTCTCCTGGTGAGCATTGACAATGCAAAATAGAAGAGTTTTCATGGTAGAGGGTCCGAAACTTAGTTGAAGAAGAAATATCTCTCCTCGGGTATAAACACCATGGTTGTAAAAGGAAGTAGAGGTTCTATATACTCGAGAACTCATGCTTTGAAATTTTTATGAGAAGACCTAGCCTAAATATCGATTTTATGAGAAAATTATAAGTCTTCTAATATTTCTATAAAAAGCCAAAATTTTAAACTTTATGAAGAAGGGTTTTTTATTTTTATGATATAGCTTATGATTAGAAAACCTTACGGATAAGGCCCTCAATCTCCATGGAGCCTAAGTTTCAGCTTTTAAGGACGACATAGATTTCTTTTAAATGTTTTAGTTTGGGTGCAAATTAAAAGTTGGAGCAAAAGTTGTGTTAGCACCCAACACCGAAGGCTCACCATGGGACCATTATGCCGATAGGGCCACTCGTATCCTCCATCACTCAAGTGCCCAGGCTTAAAGCCTCCCATTCCTTTGTTGCTTGGAATATATTGAGGGCATCGAGGTATATAAAGAATGAAAATAAACTTTCTGCTGTGCATATGGGATAAAGCCTCTAGAGTTAAAAATGAAAAACAAAAACACAGATAAGTCAAGTTTCAGCAGCCGTCATTCTCGTCCACCTTTTCTTGATTCTATTACTTCACTTACGCGTTCTGTTATGAAAGAAGTGGAATTGCAAGTTACTCCTCGATTTCAGTAATTAAATGCAAAATGAGCATTATAAAGAGTCCACTTTAGGGGCAAAGTTCTCTAAGATCAGAAATCAGAATTCAATAAGACAAATAACAATAGCGCTAATGGTAGACCAAATTTCACTAGTCTTGGTGGTCTTCACTATAGCGGTGGCGTTCTTACTGCTATACCTTATTCACAGGTAATGGAATTTTCATGGCAACCTAAAAACATCAAGAAATGCATCTTCCTCCTGGTTAAATTGGATGGACATTGATTGGAGAAAGCTTTAGTTATTATCGCCCTATGACAAGCGATAATCCCAAGAAATTTGTTGACGACAGAGAGAAAAGGTATGATTTGGACATTTTCGTGTCCCATTTATTTGGAAAGGAAGGCAATTTGTATCAGCAAATCCCTAGCTCTGTTCTACAAAATGAAGAGAGGCTCTTTCAAGCCCATTACCCAATATTAATGAAAACTTTGATAGGCAAATACGGGTTGCTCTTGGTACATAGCAATCTCCAGAGAAAACTCCATGGATTAATTGTGAATTTGCTGGGGTTCGAGAGGCTCAAATTCGATTTCATGAAGAAAATACAGAATCTCCTGCAATCCACTGTACAACTCATGAAGATTGAGTGTTTATTGGACGGTTGGGGTCTGATACCAACGGGAAACTCAGTATGACCATTGCTACCTGCAAGAGATCTGATTTTAGATGAAAGTTTGTTGAAACATTGCTTTTACAAATGCTCGATCGCCCAAGTGATAGAGGAGAAATTACCTACTGCTAGACATTGAAAAGAAATTTCAAGTTTCCTGCACAGGATATATGATTGAAGAATTTCAGTTTGAAGGTTTTAGTTGCAATGGCTGATCATGACTAATGTTGAGTATGGATCATTGAAACAGTTTTGGTATTAGACGACCTGATCAAACGCCATAAAACTTCACACAGTCAAGCCAACTTTCCTTTACTCCAAGATGACATATTTTACATATTCAAAAGTTTTTTTGAATGAAAATCATGATGTGGAAAGTCATAGCATGTTTTCAATAAAATTTGCAGAAGATGGAGATTTTCAAAGAATATGGCAGATGTTGAAAAGTTTCTATCTCATTCTTCAAACAACACAAGTATCATTCGGCATTCAAAATTCATTCGCACATTAAACTACACGATTATTCTATCCTCATATTCGGCATATAAGTTTCAGCCAGCCATAACTTATCGATGAAATTGATAATGTTTTGAAGTCAATGACATTCTACAGAACGTGAAGTTATGACGAATATGAAGACATGGCTATGATCCGCCATAACCAATACAACGCAGCATTCAAAGTGGAAAATGCGCAATTTGTAGAGGCGATTGAGTCATTAAAAGTATAACATAAAGTGTAAGTGCAACAATAAAGGAGAAATCGACGGTTCTCAAGTCATCTCTCATCATCTACATGCATATAAGATAGAGGCAGTTAGTGGTCACGGAATACAAACCGCCATCACACGCATCATTGTTTGATGCATCCGCATGTGAAAGAATGGTATTACAAACCGCTCCAAAAGTCATGCGGAAACCACCCTTTGCACGTGCGAAAATACCTTTTTCAAAAGTTATTTATTAGATTAAATTATGTATTGTTTTTATTGGCTCGATGGTTAAAAGGGATGAAGAACGCGATGAAATACATTGGACGGTTAGGGTTCGATACCAACAAAAAATTTAGTGCAGCCATGTCATTCAAAGCAAACCACTCCATCGTGGAACATTTCAAACATAAATGAGAATGCGATTTCTCAGGACGCCGAAGAACATATGGGCATATGTCGAAAAGGGCATTTCTAGATTTCAAAAGAAATAAAATCCGAAGCATCTAGAAAGAAATTCCAGATTTAGTTGCTATTGATTTTTGTTGAAGTCTTTTTCTTAGAAGTTAAACATTTTTTACAGTTGTTATTGTAATTAATTATTATTACAAACAAATTTCGAGTGGTTATGGTTTACTATGAAGATTTTTTGTATAAATGAGGCATTTTGCAATGTAAAAAGGGGGGGAATTTTCAGGAATAAAAGAAAACCGTTCTGGGCATTTGAAGTTTATCTCATAAATGAATAAAGATTTCAGAGTTTGAGCAGTTTTAAATCAAAGATTCATGCGTTGTTGGTATTTACAGTCTGTACCCTTTCTTTTCTCAATTGTGCATGTTTATCTTCTTAGTTATATTGTTCATTTTATCTTTTCTTCTATACTTAAACGAATGTTTAAAATAAATTGGGATTCATATTTTTATGCCTCAGTTTATCGCATTTAAGTATCCATTTGCTTCTCTAAAATCGACAATGGATTCATCCTAGTCTGATGCCCATTGATTGGTGGATTGTCTTTAATTCTTTCTTTTCGCCTGCAAAAAGCTTTGACCGTAACCTAAAAATTACCTTGCCTTTGTACAAAAATTCTGTTTTTCCTGTTGATCTATTATTTTTTCTGTTTCTCAACTCCATTTCCCAATGGTATCTTTTTCCTGTTGATCTAACCACATTATTTAAAGCCTACAAAGTTTTTACTATGATTTTACAAATTTGGCCATTGAATTTATTGTCAAGCTGCTGTCGTGGTGACATTTGATAGCAGATTTGCTGAGAGAGCCCTCTCTGGCTGAAAGAGGCCAACTTTTCAGTCTAAAGATTGGTTTGAAATAGGTTACCTCGGGGTTTCTTTGATACAGCCTAAGGAAAATCCGAGTGCTAACATTTTGGCGCTGTTGCCGGGGATCGAAGGTTTCATTTTCCCTGGGTATGAATGACAAAGTTTTAGATTGGATTGTTGATGGTGAACAACAGTCAGATATCAAGCAGGCTGTGCATTTTTCACCTGGCGACTCCATCTTTAAAGAATCCAGTTTTCAGAAATTTCATGGTGACTCCACATTAAAGAAATCTAGTTTTGCATTGGTTCATAGGTTAGTCTCCTCAGTTTTCAAATCAGAATCTACAGCTCCAGTATTTCGAGATGGCCTCGTTATTAAGAAGGTATGCTCCTATGAGCAGGTCTCATATTCCCAGTTTTTTGAATCAAATTCCTAAAATAGATTGGCAGTCTTATTTGCCTAAATTTAGAGATGAAAACAATGATAATACTGCTTTACATTTAATGAGATTTCACATACATGTGCACAAGCTGAAGATTAGGTTTCACGAGGATTGTCTTATGAAAATGTTCATGGCTTCTTTAGAGGGCAAAGCGAGGGAATGGTATGAAGGTTTGAAACCTGACAGCTTGTTTTCTTTAAAGGATTTTCACATAACATTTTATGAACATTACAAAGTGTATGTCCCATCTTTGTCTTTAATGGAAGATTGTTGTGATCAGTTTGAGGGTTTTATACAGTACCTCGAAAGTAGTGATGAAGATCTGGAAGGTATGAATGATGAAGACATGTCTGAAATATTTTATCATTTTTCTTCGCAAGTCCATGGCCATGATGATCAAGAGAAGCTAGCTGTAAATAAAATCAATGAAGAAATGATAGTAGATTCCCATGATCTCTATTCAGAAACAAATGATGATTCATCTACTCCTTTGTATACAACTGAAGAATACATTCAGCATCGTGATATTCAAGAAAACCATCAAAACATAGTTGCACCCTCAGTTGAAAGTAAAGAAATTAGTAACCTTGTTGATGAGCTATATATCTCTCCTCCCGAGATGGACGAGAAGTTTTCTCAGTTTTATCAAGAAGCAGATCATGTCTCAGATGATGCTGCTGATTTTTTATTGAACAAGAAATTTGAAACAAGTCTGCAGAGTCTACACAGTCCGGGATATGTAAGTGAAACTTCTTCCATTATTGGACACGAAAATCTGAATTTGAATGATGACAATCATGATGATTTTATGAAGGAATCCATTTATGAGGACGATCTGCCGCAAGGAAATCAGCTATTAGACACCAGTTTCTTTCATCAACAAGATAGAGCTGTCATATTTAATGATCTTGCAAAATGTTCACTGTTTGAGGATACTTTAGAGTATGACGTTAATCATTCATTTATGAAAAAATAATGTTAAGGAAGAAAAAACATTTCAGCTCTCCCGTCAAATTGCAGAAAATACGAAGGTACTTCAAATAAAATATATCTTCTTTGATCCGATAGTTGAGTATATGAAGAAATTTCTCAGTTTCAATTTGCAGCTAGGTTTTTATTTTGAGAATAAAAAGTATCAGTGGTTGCCTATACTGCCATATTTTCTGTTATTGGCTTATTTTGAACACAGCAAAGGAGTTAGATTGTTTGAACACCTAATGGATTGGCTTCATTGGTGTTTCCGAATTACTTGATTGATGGAAAGTCTTTGACATTCTAAAAGTAGGGTAGGTAGGAGAAATAAGTTTGCCAAGCAAACAGTTTTCAGTATGTGAGTTTTCAATTTTATATAGTTAAGTGGTTTTCGGTTACAGGTTGCAGTTGTCAAGGTTGGGGGCCGCTCAATAGTTAGGCACATGGTCTACGGTGTTCTTTGCTGCCTCACTGGGAGGACAACATCCCACATAGGAGCCAGTTGTTAACAGTCCATAAATTTTGGGCTTAGATTTCTCCTGGCGAGTGTTGACGATGCAAAACAGAAGAGTTTTCATGGTGGAGGGTCCAAAACTTAGCTGAAGAAGAAATATCTCTCCTCAGGTATAAACACCATGGTTGTAAAATGAAGTAGAGGTTATATATGCTCGAGAACTCAGGATTTGAAATTTTTATGAGAAGACCTAGCCTAAATATCGATTTTATGAGAAAATTATAAGTCTTCTAATATTTCTATAAAAAGCCAAAATTTTAAACTTTATGAAGAAGGGTTTTTTATTTTTATGATATAGCTTATGATTAGAAAACCTTATGGATAAGGCCCTCAATCTCCATGGAGCCTAAGTTTCATCTTTTAAGGACGACATAGATTTCTTTTAAATGTTTTAGTTTGGGTGCAAATTGTAAAATTAGTCACAGCAGATCTAATGAACAAGTAAATCAATCACAACAGATGAATATAGAAAATATGGTGTAAAACTGTGCAAAACATGCAGCAGTGCTCAATATCCCAGAAAGGGTGAATGATTACAATAGAATACAATATCAGTCAATGAGCAATTCGAATTGACTAAGTAGGCCATTCGAATCACTGAATGGAGTAGCTTGAATCCAACTAGGAGTCCTCATCATCAATCGGTGGTGGTCATCAATGCACAAGAACCAGTCATCCAGGTGTCAATCTGAGTCTAACTGAGTGTAATAAGTGTAACTGAAGTGTGTAGCACTGATTAAGGAGAAGGAGGCTCAGTGGGGGCACATGGGAGGCTAACTGAAGTCAGAACAAGTCATCTAGTCAATCTGGAGGTCCAACGGAAGTGAAACAATCAGTCGGGAGTGAAACTAGCCTCAAATCAGGGAGAATCGGAGCTAACTGAGTGTAACTGAAGTGGAACTGTAGTGGTAGGTGAACAAGTGCACCCTTCTCTGGCAGTAGGTGAGAAGTGGGCGCCTTTCAGCCTAGGAGGGCTAAAAATCTGTAGTAAGTGGCTCCCGGGTGCTAGAATGAGGTGGCTAAGGTGCTGGAGGCATCAAACTGGTGACTGGGATGCATGCAAGTGCATGCAGGTGCATGCAAACCCTAGATTCTGCATGCAAACCCTAATTGCATGCAAGATCCTGAAAAAGATGATGTGGATATCCGAACACCCCCCCTCAAGCTAGACTATGATGTGCCAACAAAAATAATGTGGGGCCCTGGTAACTAAGACCAAAGGTCACCCCAATACAATAATCCAAAAAATGCTGAAAATAAACTAAGTGAGGAAAGAGGGAAAACCCAGTGGGAAGAAAGCCCCCCCTCAAGCTAAAGCATAATAATGAATCAATCTGTCTCCACCATGATGGAACTCACCCCCAATAGTGAACGGAGGTAAGAGAACTTCTTCTCAGTGAAGCTCTTGGTGAAGATGTCTGCAATTTGCTCATCAGTAGGGCAATATTGCAGAATGATGGTGCGGTCATGCACCAACTGTCGAATGTAATGCATATGAATCTCAATGTGTTTGGTCCTCTGCCACTGAACTGGATCTGTGGAGATCTTGATAGAACTTTGATTGTCACAAAATAGGACAGTCGAAGTAGTGCCACCAAAACCAAACTCGAAAAGAATACCCTGCAACCAAACTGCCTGAATGTAGGCATTGACTGCCCCTCAATACTCTGCCTCTGCTGAAGAAAGTGCAATGGCTGCTTGCTTTTTGCTAGACCAGTAAATAGCACCATGACCAATCATGAAAACATAACCAGAAGTGGACTTTCGATCAATGCTATCACCTGCCCAATCTGAATCAGTAAAACCAATGAAATCTAGCTCAGAATCTGCAGCATAATGTATGCCAAACTGTCTCGTACCTTGCACATACTGCAAGATCCGCTTGGCTGCTCGCCAATGAAGCTCATGTGGATGCTGCATATATCTTGACACGGAACTCACGGCATATGAGATATCAGGCCGTGAGTGTGTCAAATAAAGTAGTGAACCAATCAACTGTCGATACATACTGCAATCTGCAAGCGGTGTGGAATCTCCCTCCTCAAGACTGATTCCTGAGAGGAATGGGAATGGGGCTGCCTTACATTCAGCCATATTAAACTTCAATAACAGGTCGGAAGCATATTTTTTCTGAGATATAGTGATCCCATCAAAATTTTGAGCTATCTCCAAGCCCAAAAAATGACTCAGCAAGCCCAAATCGCTCATGTCAAAAGCTAGATTTAAGGCAGATTTTAGCTTGTTTATTGAAGTAAGTGTGCTACCAGTAATGAGTATATCATCAACATAAAGTACAATAACCAACAAATTACCTTTAACTCGCTGAAGATACACATTCGTATCAGATTTGCACCTTTGGAAATTATGAGAAAGAAGGAAGGAGTCCATCTTTGCGTACCAAGCTCTTGGGGCCTGTTTTAACCCGTACAAAGATTTCTTCAATCTACAAACCAATGATGGATCTAATGTGTAACCCTTTGGCTTCTGAATATAGACCTCTTCAGCAAGGTCTCCATGTAAAAATGCACTCTTCACATCCATGTGGTGCACTTCCCAGTGCTTGGATGCGGCAATAGCTAAAACAAGGCGGATGGAATCCATCTTTGCAACCGGTGCAAAGGTCTCAGTGTAGTCCACTCCTTGGACTTGGGAAAAACCTTTTTCCACCAACCTTGCTTTATATTTGCTGATAGTGCCATCAGAAGCAAATTTAGTACGGTAGACCCATTTACACTTCACTAATTTTCTTCCAGGTGGAAGAGAAACTAGCTCCCATGTGTTGTTCTTTTGAAGAGAACTGTACTCTTCGTCCATGGCACTTTTCCATCTCGGATCTCGATGGGCTGAATAGTATGATGTAGGATCTGAACCAGCCATCAAATAACAAATCTCAGGAAGAAATGGATCAGCAATAGAAAGAGCCATACTTGCTCTTTGAAATTCTCCTCTTGTTCATCTCGGATCAGCAGGATTTCCAAGATTCGAACCAACAGAATGCAGAGTGTTTTGGGCCCACTTTGGTAACTGAGGAGGATCATAATGATCGGATTCCGAACCTGATATGTCATGATCATCATATGCTGCTACAATATCAGAAATATCAGAACTCAGACCTTCATTATCGCTGCTCGGATCTTCTTCTGGTGAAGGCGGTGAATCGGCAGTCTTCTCCTCGACTAGTTGCAATTCTTGAAGCGGTTCTTCAAATTGCACACTGCGCTCTATGAATATATTTTTAGATCTGATATCCATGAGTTTATATGCTTTTGATTCTTCCCCATATCCTATCAATATGCACTCGATACTTTGTGGATCCAAAGCTCGTCTCTTCTCAGAAGGAATTCTAGCCCATGCAGTAGAGCCAAAAACTCTCAAATTTGACACATCCGGTTTGTGACCAAAGAATGCTTCGAAAGGAGTCATACCTTTCACGGATGAATGTGGAACACGGTTCTGTATATATGTAGCAACATTGATTGCTTCAGCCCAAATATTTGCATCCAAACCTTTCGATTCAATCATGCATGTAGCCATCTCTTTCAGTGACCGATTTTTCCTTTCCGCTACACCGTTCTGCTGGGGTGTGTAGGGAACTGTATGTTGGATCTTAATTCCGCTTTGGGCACAAAGTTGTAGCAACTCGGACTTTATATATTCCCCACCATTATCAGATCTAAGAGCTTTTATCTTGCTCTCAGTGGTGGTCTCAACAGAAGCCTTAAAATCCTTGAATTTTCCAAGCACTTCTGACTTGTTTTTGAGAAAGAATACCCATGTAAAGCGGGAAAAATCATCAATAAATGTCAAAACATACCTTGAACCATTTAATGACATATGGGGCAGCGGACCACTGATATCAGAATGGATCAATCCCAAAATAGTAGAAGCTCTGCTAGCTTTTCCGTGGTCGAATATGTGCTCGGGGTGCTTCCCAATGATGCAACCAGTGCATATTCCCTTCGAGGAACAGAGTTGTGGAAGCCCATCTACCATGGATTTGTTTGATAACAGTAGCAAATACTTATAATTAAGATGTCCAAATATTTCATGCCAAAGCCTACTAACCTCATTACCATGTGTGCGAAGAGCAGTGGGCTTTCCAAGCGGAATAAAGTGTGAAAACTCATAGCATTTTGCAGTGTGATTTGCCTTTCCGACTGCAACTAGTCTTCCACTTTTGATATCAGAAATTTCAACTGTATTAGGGCTGAATGTAACTTGCTTTGGTTCACCAGTATGTGTCATTTGATACACAAAAAGGAGATTTGAAGCCAAGGAAGGCACATAGAGAACATTCTGAAAGCTTCCATGTTCTACATGAATCGTACCTTTGCCCTTTGAAGAAATTTTTGAGTCATCTCCCAAATGGATGGGGATGGAGCTGTTTGGATCGAATGAGGAAAAAGAATCAATATTTGCAGCCATATGATTTGATGCACCTGAATCTATCAAGAGAGTAGTGGGCTTCGAAACCGTTGCCATGAGTGCTTGTCCTCTTTCATGATCATCATTCCTATCCTTCTTCCTTGCACCGTCAGGAAGGGTTATGTTGTTCTTTTCCAAAAGGAGGGCCATTTGATCTATAGTCTTCTTCATACATGAACTTTCGGGATGAAATCCACGGTTACAATAAGTACATTTAGATTTTTGGTTACCTTATTTGCCCTTTTGCTTGGATTTCGAACTGGATGGTGCATCCGTTTGCTTGCCTTTGTCTTTTTGCTTGTGAGGCTCGAATTTGGGCTTCTCCTTCTTTTGCTTTCCTTTACCATTTGAGATCTTGGGTCCTTGAACATATAGGGCTGAATATTTGGAGCATATGGACCCCATTTGAATCAACTTTTTATGCTCTTTTGTGACGGACTCAATGAAGGCATTCAAGGTAGGCATCTTCCAATTCGGGGTAGTTAGCCGACCGGAATTGAAAGTAGAGACAAATACCGAATAATCTTTCCCAAGCTTGCTTAGAATGGAGAGGATCAATTGTTTATCCTCTTTGATAACTCCACTGTTCTTCAATTGCAAGTTCAAGTTCTTGAATTTTGTGAAGAATTCATTGATGGTCTCAAAATTCTCAGGATTAAGGCCAATCAATTCATTCTCTAATTGAAAAGCCCTAAGCTCATCCTGCTTGCCAAATAGTGTTTCAAGTTGCTCCCATATAGCTTTTGGAGTCTTCAATCCGCTGAGATGGAAGTGAAGATCTTTGGAGATGGAGAGAAAAAGAATACCATAAGCTTCATCAAGCTTGTTGTAGTGTTTGGTTCGATCTGACACATTGTTTGGCTCCAATTCAAGACCAAGAGTGACTCGGTAGTAACCTTTTGAACGTAATATGATCTCCATATCATCTTTCCAATCAAAATAATTGAATGGGGTGAGGATAGGATTTGAAGAAGAGTATTCCATTGCTAGGAGCGAGTCAAACTGATGTAGATGAGCTTGCATGCAGAGAGTAGCGAATGCAAAAGAGGAGTTTGCATGCACAGTATAGCGAATGCAAGAGAGGAGCTTGATAACCTGCAAATCACAATCAAACCAAAAACCGTAAGGTCGAACAATCCACCCTTTTAGAGTTGCATCACACCTGGGATTGGATATCAAACAATGTTGAATGGGTCCAATGTATCAGATCCAGGAATTATGTGGAAACTCAAGCTTCTAGAGTGGTATTGGAAGTATTTTTAAGCTTTGCATGCACAGGAGCGAATGCCCTTGAGATATCTCATGCCAAAATTTTTTGCAATTTGAGCAATTCAGTCAAATCTTCTTGTACAAACACCTATAGAAAAGAGATCTTGTCCCTGCAATGGATCTGATACGATGTAAAATTAGTCACAGCAGATCTAATGAACAAGTAAATCAATCACAACAGAT
Organism: Larix kaempferi; assembly: GCA_027924585.1. NCBI lineage: Eukaryota > Viridiplantae > Streptophyta > Pinopsida > Pinales > Pinaceae > Larix > Larix kaempferi. The sequence continues at coordinate 49,561,603 of BSBM01001229.1, forward strand.
GAATATAGAAAATATGGTGTAAAACTGTGCAAAACATGCAGCAGTGCTCAATATCCCAGAAAGGGTGAATGATTACAATAGAATACAATATCAGTCAATGAGCAATTCGAATTGACTAAGTAGGCCATTCGAATCACTGAATGGAGTAGCTTGACTCCAACTAGGAGTCCTCATCATCAATCGGTGGTGGTCATCAATGCACAAGAACCAGTCATCCAGGTGTCAATCTGAGTCTAACTGAGTGTAATAAGTGTAACTGAAGTGTGTAGCACTGATTAAGGAGAAGGAGGCTCAATGGGGGTGCATGGGAGGCTAACTGAAGTCAGAACAAGTCATCTAGTCAATATGGAGGTCCAACGGAAGTGAAACAGTCAGTCAGGAGTGAAACTAGCCTCAAATCAGGGAGAATCGGAGCTAACTGAGTGTAACTGAAGTGGAACTGTAGTGGTAGGTGAACAAGTGCGCCCTTCTCTGGCAGTAGGTGAGAAGTGGGCGCCTTTCAGCCTAGGAGGGCTAAAACTCTGTAGTAAGTGGCTCCTGGGTGCTAGAATGAGGTGGCTAAGGTGCTGGAGGCATCAAACTGGTGACTGGGATGCATGCAAGTGCATGCAGGTGCATGCAAACCCTAGATTCTGCATGCAAACCCTAATTGCATGCAAGATCCTGAAAAAGATGATGTGGATATCCGAACACAAATTAAAAGTTGGAGCAAAAGTTGTGTTAGCGCCCAACACTGAAGGCTCACCATGGGACCATTAAGCCGAGAGGGCCACTCGTATCCTCCATCACTCAAGCGCCCAGGCTTAAAGCCTCCCATTCCTTTGTTGCTTGGAATATATTGAGGGCATCGAGGTATATAAAGAACGAAAAGAAACTTTCTGCTGTGCATATGGGATAAAGCCTCCAGAGTTAAAAATGAAAAACAAAAACGCAGATAAGTCAAGTTTCAGCAGCCATTGTTCTCATCCACCTTTTCTTGATTCTATTACTTCACTTACACGTTCTCTTATGAAAGAAATGGAATTGCAAGTTACTCCTCGATTTCAGTAATTGAATGCAAAATGAGCATTATAAAGAGTCCATGGTAGGGGCAAAGTTCTCTAAGATCATAAATCAAAATTCAATAAGACAAATAACAATAGCGCCAATGGTAGACCAAATTTCACTAGTCTTGGTGGTCTTCACTATAGCGGTGGCATTCTTACTGCTATACCTTATTCACAGGTAATGGAATTTTCATGGCAACCGAAAAAAATCAAAAAATGCATCTTCCTCCTGGTTAAATTGGATGGACGCTGATTGGAGAAAGCTTCAGTTATTATCGCCCTATGACAAGCAATAATCCCAAGAAATTTGTTGACGACAGAGAGAAAAGGTATGATTTGGACATTTTCGTGTCCCATTTATTTGGAAAGGAAGGCAATTTGTATCAGCAAATCCCTAGCTCTGTTCTACAAAACAAAGAGAGGCTCTTTCAATCCCATTACCCAATAGTAATGAAAACTTTGATAGGAAAATACAGGTTGCTCTCGGTACATAGCAATCTCCAGAGAAAAATCCATGGATTAATTGTGAATTTGCTGGGGTTAGAGAGGCTCAAATTCGATTTCATGAAGAAAATACAGAATCTCCTACAATCCACTGTACAACTCATGAAGATTGAGTGTTTATTGGACGATTGGGGTCTGATACCAACAGGAAACTCAGCACGGCCATTGCCACCTGCAAGAGATCTGATTTTAGATGAAAGTTTGTTGAAACATTGCTTTTACAAATGCTCAATCGCCCAAGTGATAGAGGAGAAATTACCTACTGCTAGACATTGAAAAGAAATTTCAAGTTTCCTGCGTAGGATATATGATTGAAGAATTTCAGTTTGAAGGTTTTAGTTGCAATGGCTGATCATGACTAATGTTGAGTATGGATCATTGAAACAGTTTTAGTATTAGACGACCTAATCAAACGCCATAAAACTTCACACAGTCAAGCCAGCTTTTCTTTACTCCAAGATGACATATTTTACATATTCAAAAGTTTTTTTGAATGAAAATCGTGATGTGGAAAGTCGTAGCATGTTTTCAATCAAATTTGCAGAAGATGGAGATTTTCAAGGAATATAGTAGATGTTGAAAAGTTTCCATCTCGTTCTTCAAACAACACAAGTCTCATTCGGCATTCAAAATTCATTCGCACATTAAACTACACGATTATCCTATCCTCATATTCAGCATATAAGTTTCAGCTAGCCATAACTTATCGATGAAATTGATAATGTTTTGAAGTCAACGACATTCTATAGAATGTGAAGTTATGACGAATATGAAGACATGGCTATGATCCGCCATAACCAATACAATGCAGCATTCAAAGTGGCAAATGCGCAATTTCTAGAGGCGATTGAGTCATTAAAAGTATAACATAAAGTGTAAGTGCAACAATAAAGGAGAAATCGACGGTTCTCAAGTCATCTCTCATCATCTACATGCATATAAGATAGAGGCGGTTAGTGGTCACGGAATACAAACCGCCATCACACACGTCATTGTTTGATGCATCCACATGTGAAAGAATGGTATTACAAACCGCTCCAAAAGCCATACGGAAACCACCCTTTGCACGTGCGAAAATACCTTTTCCGAAAGTTATTTATTAGATTAAATAATGTATTGTTTTTATTGGCTTGATGGTTAAAAGGGATGAAGAACGCGATGAAATACATTGGATGGTTAGGGTTCGATACCAACAAAAAATTCAATGCAGCTGTGTCTTTCAAAGCAAACCACTCCATCGTGGAACATTTCAAACATAAATGAGAATGCGATTTCTCAGGACGCCGAAGAACATATGGGCATATGTCGAAAAGGGCATTTCTAGATTTCAAAAGAAATAAAATCCGAAGCATCTAGAAAGAAATTCCAAATTTAGTTGCTATCGATTTTTGTTAAAGTCTTTTTCTTAGAAGTTAAACATTTTTTACAGTTGTTATTGTAATTAATTATTATTACAAACAAATTTCGAGTGGTTAGGGTTTACTATGAAGATTTTTTTGTATAAATGAGGCATTTTGCAATGTAAAAAGGGGGGGAATTTTTAGGAATAAAAGAAAATTGTTCTGGGCATTTGAAGTTTATCTCAGAAATGAATAAAGATTTCAGAGTTTGAGCAGTTTTAAATCAAAGATTCATGCATTGTTGGTATTTATAGTCTGTACCCTTTCTTTTCTCAATTTTTGCATGTTTATCTTCTTAGTTATATTGTTCATTTTGTCTTTTCTTCTATACTTAGACGAACGTCTAAAATAAATTGGGATTCATATTTTTATGCCTCAGTTTATCGCATTTAAGTATCCATTTGCTTCTCTAAAATCGACAATGGATTCATCCTAGTCTGATGCCCATTGATTGGTGGATTGTTTTTAATTCTTTCTTTTCGCCTGCAAAAATCTTTGACCGTAACCTAAAAATTACCTTGCCTTTGTACACAAGTTATGTTTTTGCTGTTGATCTATTATTTTTTCTATTTCTCGACTCCATTTCCCAATGGTATCTTTTTCCTGTTGATCTAACCACATTATTTAAAGCCTACAAAGTTTTTACTATGATTTTACAAATTTGGCCATTGAATTTATTGTCAAGCTTCTGTCGTGGTGACATTGGATAGTAGATTTGCTGAGAGAGCCCTCTTTGGCTGAAAGAGGCCAACTTTTCAGTCTAAAGATTGGTTTGAAATAGGTTACCTCGGGGTTTCTTTGGTACAGCCCAAGGAAAATCCAAGTGCTAACAGTGACCAACAATTATTTTGGTCTTAGCACCTAGTCCCTACTTTGGGAAACCTGGAGCTTCTTTTTGGACATCATTATCCGTCATATCCACTCAGAGTGCCTTGGTTATATCACTGAAGTCCAAAGTCTCCCTCATGCATGATTTTAGGAGTTAGCATAGTCAATTCCATGATTTAGGGCACCTTGTTCCCTTGATTTCCTAGTTAACTGATTGTTACACCTAGTTTCACTGCTACTAATTATAGGAGCACCTATTTTGACCACTACAAATCAGTATTTCACCCCCTTATATTATCCTCCCCTCTTTTGGTGCCCACATGATTAAGTTATGTTCAATTCTACCTCAGTTAACTGATTATTCATCATCGATGGCCATTGAACCTTATCGGGAGATGGTTCCAATGCAAACTAAGCCTAGAGTTAAGGTGAATTCGAATCCTCCTGGGTGTATCGAATTCATTCTATTGTAACATTCTTTGACTACCAACTTACAATTGAGTTAATGTATCAACAATAATTTTTCATGTGTGTTTCAGTTTTATGAGTGAATTGATCCATGTTTTTGTCTAATTCTTCTCAGTAATTACATTGTGAAATTGTGAGGTTTGTTCAACCTCAGTGATCTACCCCTGTGGAATTTCACATGTTATGCTAGCACAAGATAAGTCCGCAGGAAGTGCGGAAGCCAACAAGCAGCGAAAGGGACAATCTACGAAAGAAGGATGATTCGCGGATATCACGGAAGCGTGAAGTGGTTAATTAGTTAGATAAGGGTCATGTGGACCATTTTGTAACCATGTAGTTTTGTATAAATAGGAGAATGATTGTAAGCCTAAGGGCTTCTAGAATATGATAAGAAGTTGATCCATCTTTTGATCTGTTTTGTATCCGTGACATGGTGTATTGACTATTTCTACAAAGTTCATTCTGCAGGTTTTTGATGAATGCATGAAGATGTTCGATTATGGTTCCATTTTTGTCTTTGTCTTTGTGCGATGATGAATGTGAATCTTCGCAACATGTTTAATACTCTGTGGGTTGAATGATTACTATTGATGCGAATAAGTAGGTTAAATATGTTGTTTATTATCTGTTGAATTTGCGAATGGTCTAATGTGTGAATGATGAGTTTACTGTGGAAGATATAATCTCTGGTTTCTATAAAGGTAATGTGTGTTGGATGCATGTCCTCAACTCCACTGCGGAAACTTGGTTCCTACAGCCCCCTTGTGCATCTCGGGTGAGACTTCATTCACTCTATGAGTGTTGCTGGAAGGGTTAACACCCTTTTGGGCCGATGCGTAAGGGATTTTGGGTTGGTGTGTGTTGGTGATAGTGTGTAGTGAACCCCTATTGATAGTCACTACGTCAAAAAATGGTTCCGTTGCCGGGACCTTGAGGAGGAAAACAAGAGGATATGTTGTGGCATCGTATGAAATCGGAGAACCAAGAGTGGTTTGACAGAAAGATAGAAGAATTTTCAGAAGGAGAAAAGAAAAACCCTACACAGACTGACTATAAGTAGTTGGCTGCAGAAGTACATTTATTCAAATATCCACGAAATATTTTTCTGTGAATTCCCAATATTGCTGCACGAGTGGTTAGTGTAGCTAACATTTCAGAAGCACCATTTCCAAGAGACTGAGCCTGAGCATTGGACACCAGAATTGATTCGACAGTTGAAACATGTCGACAACATAGTATCAAGGGTTGTTGATTTCTGGGTGGATAGTATCCTAGAGGGATACATTACTGAGTTCACAGTAGACACAATCAAGTCATATAGCAACGTGGAGATAAATTTCTTCAAGGGACAAAGGGGAAGGTTCTGTTGCTCAAACTGTAGATTAAGATGCTCGTGTGCGAAAGGGGCATTTTGAAGATGACTTCCGATAAGTAGAAAGATCAGTGTGTGGAGGTTGTAGGTGTTGCATGAATGCGGATCCAATAGAAAGATGTGGGCTAGATGGACATGAGCGATGATGATTTTATATGGGAATCTGACGAAGAGTGTGGTACCTTGAGGAGTGGAGTGATATTCCGACGTCCTGAGAAGAAGAGGAGGACTGAGAGAGATTCTCCTGAGAGGACCAGAATAGAAGGCTGCAAAATAGGACCACTAGGGAGAAAGAGACCCTATTGCAATGAGAACGATGACCAGGCTACCCAGAAGCATACAAGACACGAATTGTAAGTTACAACATACTTGTAATCCCGCACACTAACCAGAATTATATAGGAAGAAACCCAAGTTATTCGTAAAGTTGCCCGACGTGCAGTGGTAAAATAAGCACATCAGTAAACAATAATAGTAGGAATGTTAGGATGGCAGACGAGGAAAATATTCCTACCTTTCAAGGGAATGGGACCAAGGATCCCGAACAGTATTAGTTCATATGTGAAGCAGTTTGGACTGTGAAGTAGGTCCAGGACGAATCCATAAAAATGAGACAGATAGCGAAGACCCTTAGGGGTCGGGCGTTTGTTATCGAAAAATATACCAAGAGCGGACTTAAAGAGTGATCTCCCTAGCTTAATGCAATACTAGAACAAATAAGACAAAATATGAAATAACCTTCCTAGAGCTAATTAGAGATCGAGTAACTAGATGCCATACCTTTCAGATCGCGGATCATTTCACCTTGATGTTGTTCCAAGATTTATGGTCTTCAGATCTCAGCTACAAAACCTGTCAAAACATACAAAACAACACAAGTAGTAAAGCGCATCTAAACAATAACAGATCTAAGTAAGCAGTTAAGCAAGCAAACTACACAAACATCATCAATGCAACAATATTTGGTGGAAAGCATTTATATTATTGTATAAAAAGGGAAAGTACATAGAACAAAGTGATTACAACCAAGGCTTAACATAGCAATCCTTCTCCAATCAAGCCAGTTCCAAATCCTCCAAAGGAAGTATGGATCTCCCAAGAGATGAATAGAGAGATCCTAAGCTAATTTCACCATCATTTAAGTACTATAGACTTCCTCACTTTGGAATGGGAATGAGCTTCACTTATATAGGACTAAGAGGATAGGGTAAATTGAGATATGGTAGGAGAGGATTAAGGGATCCCACCAAAGGGCTAGGGAACCAAATGCCATCTCTCTTATAGGCTAGGGATATGGATCCACATCAGCCACCTTCAAGAATGGGCTCGAAGATGCTCCTGTATCCAATTAACTGACATCGTTGTAGGATGCAATAGGACAACCTGCGACGTCGCAGGTTGCATTAAGATGACCTGTGACAACCTCACTAAACCCAACAGGAATAAGTTAGTATCTCTTCCAAGTTGATGACTTAGTCAAAGGAACTTTAGGGATGTTTACACTGACTATCATGATGGCAAGATTTAGGTATAACAGAATTCCCCCCAAAGCATGAAGTTGTTGAAACTTGACATGTGAAATGCTTTGATAGAAGGAATGGAAATGGCTCGTCAAATAGGAAATTATGTTGCAGTACAACTGACTCCGAGAACACATTCTCATATGACTCACAACATGGCTTCCGACCAATACAATGCAGATCCATGGTAGTAAAGAATCGACTGAACACGGCTACTAGATACAAGCATAGATCCATGATGAGATGATAACACAACCACGACCAATACAAATGTGGATCCGTGTAATATGACTCAAAACAATCTCCATTGCAACCTGGGTAAAACATGACTCCCCAGGGTGTTCAAGTCGAACCCACAATGATACGAATCTATCCATGTGATTACAAATGTCTTGACGTCGAACATGGTAGAAACCACTTGATTACCAGTCATTGATGTATAACGTTAACAAGCACGAGGAAAATCACCATTGATGTCAATGATCCCCAAGGTATCATAGTACATATCACCAAGCGCGACTAAATGAGTTGAAGTTGAATGCCAGATGAAATATTTCAAACAAGAGTCAATGATGTAAACTCATGTTGAAAGCGAGGTAACCTACCATTGAGGCATGTAGGCCCAAGGTACTTGATTGGTTTCTAGATTCAATCCTCGGATGATGTGTTGAAGTCGACAAGGATGAATCTATTGAAGGAGAGCCATGATGAATCCCCCATCATCGACATGAAACTTGATAGTAGATCGGATGTTACAGTAACATACAAGACTGACTCAGAGTAGACCTGACATGGTGGAAGGTGTGTTGACTACAAATGATGAGTGGTGAAAATATTCTTGAACATGGGCATGGCATGACTTGGAAGTATCGACATGACGAGAATGACGCCAATTCCTAATGCAACTGATGATGGAAGTATTCTTTGGATGACCCAAAGGAGTAACAAGACTCAGGAAGTGGGTAAAAATCAAGGACAAACAGATGACCCAAGTATGGTATGCAAATGCAAATGAGTGCCATGTTCAAGAACGACTAGGTACTGCCACAAGTAAAAAGTGTAACATAAAAGCTTTCCTTTTTCCCCATCATGACTGATGAGTTCCTCATGTGTTTTTTATGAGCTTGATGAGGGTAACCAGATGCTCGGTATAGATCATCTCATAGATGAGTCCAATCCCAAATATTTTCCAAACTTGGGAGAGGATGGGTTCGTCTCATAGCGGGCCCTTCAATGTTAAATTTTAACGAGTCCATAGAAGGTAAAATCGGTCGTCATTTCATGTTTAGAGAGTCTGAAAAGAGCTAAAGAAGACTCTAACTAACCTTTTTCATAAAGTTAGCCTCTTCACCCGAAAAAGGGTAAAACAACGCAAGAGAGAACTCTTCTAGTCATGATTGGCTGGAGTATTCCTTTTTCATAAGTAGTGCCTCCTGGTCCGAAAAAGGGGTAAACTATCACCAAGGAGATGACCGTTCAAATACTTTAGCAAGCATGAATGCGACAATTTTGCTTGGCGATCCTTTCGTATTTCGAGAGCCTGAAAGGAGCTTTAAGATAGACTCCGGGGGGGTTCCTTTTCCATAAAAGTTTAACGAGCCTGGAAAGGTGATAAATCATAACTCGGTGACTTATTCTCATGGTTTTATGAGCACGAGAAAGAACAAAGAGTTAGCTTGTCATCATTAAATAACTGAATTCTAATGGGTGAAAATAACAACAAAAATATTCAACGAGTTGTTCATACTTGATATGATTGATACAATGCAAAAATGACGCAAATGAAACACTTAACATCTCCTGCATGCTTGTAAACTAGGTCAAATAGTCAACTGTGTATTAAAATAATCCAAACTATAGCAAATAACCCATAAAGCATCTAAATTTGAAAAAGAATATACCTTTTTTGTTTATAAAATAGGAAAAATGATCAAAAATAATTACCATTGGCATTTGCCAAGTTTGGGGAGAAAAAAGTGCCATCTGGAGAATATTTTCATTCGTCGATTGCTGGAGCTACGATTGACCATTTCACGTATCATCAGGAGCAAGTAAACCTAGACCTCAGCCAACATCTTTCTAATGGTTTACAATTTTGTTTTTTGTTCATTTTTTAGGCTTTTGGGTTGATTTATGAGGGGATTTTGCACCCTCGGGTCGTCGCAATCCTCCTTTACAGGAACTGTGATGAACCTGGGTCGTCGCAAAACCATAAGAGCACTTTGCGATGATGTCGCCCTATCAGTAATGACGGGGTGTGATGGCAGAAACACCCAATTTCAACTCAAAACCTAGCCCACAAGAAAAGTTTTCAATGGTTTGGATGAGTTCTAATGGTGTTTAAATGCTTCCTTTGACAGGTTTACAGCTGTCACCATGGTTCTTGAATGGCGTGAACGTGAACATGAAGTAGAAGATATACAAGTGGAAAATGATCCATTGTGTGTGGATGCATTGAGAAACTGTGGACTGTTGAAGTACTTCCAGGTTCAAGGCATGAGGGCCCAAGTCCCATTACTGGAGCACATGATCCGGAGTTGGGATCCAACGCAACAATATTTTATGATTGGGAAACATGTGCTAAATATAGATGTTGAAAAAATCTATTTCTTGACAAGACTATCCTGAGGGGGGATAATGTGTCTCTCACTGGATCACGAGGGGGTGAGCGGATGGTGGATGATTTGATTGCTCAGCATTGTACTCCAGATACCGTTGCCACTGGTGGGAAACTTCCCATTAGGGGGGTTCGAGAACGTACATTGCACGTCATACTCTTCACTATAGTGAGGGTAGCAGGGAGCCAAGTGGCTCACCTAGATACTAAGTCCCAAATGTTATATGCAAAGGACTATATGTCCCCAAAGGTGTTTAAATGGTGTGAGGGACTCCTCACCAACCTTCGAGCTCAACTGACCAAGTGTCGGCGTGGTGAACTCAAGCAATTCAGTTACGGATCAGTGGTGATTTCTTTCTTGCTAGAGCGGGTCCCTCTTGTATGCCTACAGGTGACCTTGGATGATAGAGATCCCAAGGATACTCATATGGTTCGACGGAAAGACATGATGGCCCGCCATGGTGGTGGGGGTCCAATCATCGGATATGGTTCCAGATTTTTCACCTGGTTGGAAGGCTATCTACTCATGATCGAGGACTATCCGTACAGTGGTATGGACTTCAGGGAGGATCCAGACCTGGTGTTTCCTGAGGCAGCAGAGTGGGGAGATATCGGTAAGAACAATGACCATCGTACTTTTTCATTTTGTGTATTTATAATTTTTTTGGGTAGTGTTGATGAGTTAATAACATGTTTGTGCAAATGTGAGCCCTTCATGACCAGTCAGAGTTTCAATTCTTGCGAGGAGGGGAGAGGCACCAGCTATAGCCTCAGCCATGCATGATGCCATGGTAGAGATGGAAGAGGTCTATGGGAACCTCACTAGGTTGACATTAGACATTCCTAAGCTGGCAGTGTATGAATTACTGCGGCCCATGCAAAGGTACACAGTTGGCATGACCTTGCATTTCAGTACGCTGCTTCTCAAGGTAGCGAGGGTGGTTGATTGTTTCCATGGCCAGCAGGTGAGGGCTGCGAGACGCAGGGGTGCATGGACCAGGTGTTAGGCCCCATGATATTATGTACGTACTAAGAGCTTTGTGAGCCTCGGATTTTGTACTACTAAAAGCTACTAGGCTTCAGATTTTATATAGACTCACTAAAAGCCATCCTGTTTCAGTACTAGCACTACTATATCTCGATTTATATATATATAGACATTTTGGTGGCTCTATACATTTGTGTTCCATATGATATCTTGTTTATTTTTTTTCTTATAAAATGAATTATTTACATGTTATGTTTTCTTTTATAGTTCATGAATATGCTATGTGTTTGTAATGCACCAATCTATAATGAAGTTAGCCATTGAGTCGGCGACTGCGTTCCTGTCTCATGGAATGTGCAGGTATTGAAAAGATTCAAGGTACCTTTCTAGAAGATAGACTCATCTGTAGAGACGAAGTAGGATAGGGTCACTGATAGCGTAAATCTGGTTAAGATGAGAGACCACCCGTTGCGAATCCAAATAGATAACAACGTGGTCCATACCCAAGGAAAGAGCATCGGTTAGGGTTCCAATGACTTCCTGATATTCCGCAGCATTGTTGGTTGTGAAACCTAGACACATTCCTCCTGAGCTCATAAGCTCATAGGTGGGAGAGTAAAGCACCCAGGTTGCCGAAGCAAGGTTACAAGTATGTCGGCTAGCATCGTCCGCGAGTCTGTAGCAAGTTGCGATCTGCACATGTAGATAGAACATGGTATAAGTAACGAAACAAGACCTAAGAATGCAAAAAACAAAGCATCACACCACACAAAACACATGCCATGTAAAGTATACACAAAGTACTTATGCATGAAAAAACTCAGGCATAGTACCTCTTCAGGTAATGCCCATTGCAGGGTTCACCTAAAGATATCTCGTCGTAGTCTTCAAGTTCGTAAGCTCTCTTCTCCAAAATGCGCTTCACTATGTAGGGCCCATGCCACATGGACTCAAACTTTCCTACCCCCAGCTTATCATGTATTTGGTCATATGTAAGGACCAAACCACCCTCGCTATAGACGCAAGGTTCTACCGACTTGTCATACTACGCTTTGATATGTTTCTTATGAGCCTTGTTGGAAAGAGCGACATCGCGGCGAGTCTCGTCGAGTTTTTCTAGGTAGAGGAAGCGCTCTTCCTTAGTAGTAGTGTTAGGGAGAAGTTCAATGTCTACGAGTTTGAGGGACGGAATCTCGCACTCTCTCGGTAGGACTGCCTCCAATCCATAAACTAATTGGAAGGGGGTAAATCTAGTGGCGGTCTTGATGGAAGTTCGATAAGCCCATAGTGCAGAAAAGAGCATGTTGTGCTAGTTGGACTTGTGCATACCCACCATGTGTTGGATCATGGTTTCGAGACCTTGTTAATGGCCTCTACTTGTCCATTGGATTGTGGGTAGTACGGTGTTGAGTTTTCATGGCGAACACCCAATCTAATGCTCAATTTGTCAACCATGTGGTTCATAAAGTGAGAACCATGGTCGGTAACTATATCTTGAGGAACTCCGACCTGTGCTATAACATGATTGAACATGAAGAGTGCGGCGGTTTTGCCGTAGTTCGTGTATGTAGGCATGGCCTCGACCCACTTTGTAAAGTAATCCACAGCTACTATGACATAACCATGCTCCTCGGATGAGGTAGGCTTACCGTGCATGAAGTCAATGCCCCATTTAGCGAAGGGGCCAACAGAAATAACCGGGTGTAACAGGGATGGGTGGGTGCACTTTTTAGTTTGAAAGTGCTGGCATGGAGGAAATTTTTTGATGGCCTCGATACAATATTTAAAGATAGATGGCCAATAATATCTTGCGTGAAGTATCTTCTGGGTTGTATCCATCCTAGAGAGATGACCACCACATGCCCCAACATGACAGCCATTTAAAATGTGTTCAGCCTCTTCATGCGTCAAGCAACGTCGAAGAATAGAATCAATACCACGATGGTACAAGGTATCACTGATGATCATGTAATACTTTGCATGGTGGCGTATTCGATGATGGTCGTCCCATGAGAATTGGGGGATGAAATGTTGGGTCTGAAGATATAAAGTGATATCTCCATACCATAGATCAGACATGCTGATGAGGAAAAAATATTCATATGGAAGAGAATCATTGGGCTCAAAGTCGACACCAGGATGGGGAAGATCATAGATAAGCTTGACAAACACATTTTTAGACTTAGCCTTTTCGAAAAGGATATCAAATTCCTGCAGTATCACAATCCAACATGAATACTTTCCCCCAAGCACCTGACGTGTCAAAACATGGTACATGGGGTTCAAATCGGCGATGATGGTGGTGGTGCGAAGCAAAATGTAATGTCAGAACTTTTGGACTGCAATAATTGCCACGAGAGCGAGTTTCTCAACATGTGAGTAACTAGTTTCATTGTCAATGAGACCCTTACTTAAGTAATGAATCACATGTTCCTGGACATCATTGCCTTCTTGTACCAAGACCATGGCGATTGTGGTGGCAGAAGCGGCAAGATAAAGGATATAATCCTTGTAGTAATTGGGCAGTTGGAGAACAGGGGCATGCATGATAGCATGTTTGAGACTATCGAAGGATTGTTGTGCTTGGTCGTCCCAAATGAACGGGACATCATTCTTGAGTAATCTCATGTAACCTTGCATCTTTTGCGCAAAATTACAGACAAAACAACTTAAGTAAGTTGCTTTCCCTTGCAAACTTTGAAGTTTTGTGATATCAGTGGGAGGTGGGAGAGCGAGGATGGCTGCCACCTTCGAGGGATCAATGCGGATCCCATATTCCGAGACAATGAAATCGAGGAGGCATCCAGACTCGACGCAGAAGATGCACTTGTGAGGGTTCAGGTGGATGTTATAACTCTTGCATTTGAGGAATACCACCGCCAGATGGTGTCACGTCCCCATTTTGACCCCCTTGCATTAAATCGTGAATGATGTAAATATTGTCATTTAGTCATGGCGAGGAGCTCAAGGCCAAGGCCCCACCACTGACTTATCATTTTATGTATCAGCAATTAGAATAGATGCATATGGTTCTTGTGCTAGCAGTGCACAAGGTAAAATCGGACATCATGTAAATATGCAATTTTAATGAAAAACCCACAACCAGCTACACAATGCAACAAAAGAGATGGGGGCATGATCTTTACAAGGAATAGGGAGGGAAAAATAACCAAACCCTTGAGCCATGGTGTTAAGCCATTTCATTGAGGAAACCCATGAACTCTCAACTACCCATTTGGTCTCATGCACCCAATCATTTAATTCTTCCAAGAATTGGTTGAGACAATAAATGCCTTGGGATGGGAGAGGTATGGCTGTCAATTTTTGTGCATGGGCAAGCCATCAACTTGGAAAATCGTGTTCTTGTTGGTTGGGCAAGAAAACCCCCACAAAATGGACCCAAAGCCATTCTTCACCCATGGCATTCTTCCTCTCACACAGTCTGAGCCTGTTGGGGTATTAACCTTCACGTTTTTCACCATTTCCTGTGTTTTTCCATGCCTAGAAACTCGTTTTGGTATTTTGCAGCAGCTGGGGAAGGAGGGGCGCGATTTTGGACTAAGGGAGAGGTCGTTTTTGCCCTTGGGGGCGTTTTTCTGGAATGGGTTGCTCTCCTAGTCGATTTTTCCCAGTAGCCAATTCGTATTGAGTCTACCCACGTTTTTCTGAAACTGGTAGAAACCCACTGTTGGAAACTTCACTGTATAGGCGTTTTTCTCATGCCCAACACTTATGCTTTTGATGATGCATGCACCCATCTCTTAACAGCCTGAGAAACCCAATTGCTGATTGGCTTGGCTGAGTTTGATATACCTTTGGCTACGTGAGAGCCTGTTTTCCCCTTTTCCTTGTGAAGATCATGCCCAGCTCAGGGGTGGCAGTGGTGCTGAGAGATTGAGGAGTACACTGGCCTACGGTTGGGTGGAACATTGCAGAAGCATAGTTGGTTGCTCGGGAACTACTTGGTTTAAGATAAGTATTCTCATTTGATAGTTTGATATTGTTTAGATTGATGAATGGCATGAAAATACTGACTGTATAATGGATGTGAAATCATTTATTTCCGTTGTGATTCTCTCCTAATTATACATCCCATAGCTCTTTTAAATCATGTGAGTGCTTGGTTATAAGTTTGTGGGGCTAGATGCCCGGTTTTAGCCGCACGATCCTCTCCATTGCACTGGTGTGATGGGTGGGGACGTGACAGATGGTCAATGTGGTACTCACGCTGCCGTGAATGGGTCGGGAGATTGTCCAAGTAAGGTTCCCAAAGTCCTTCACATCGTGAAAGGCATACGACATGGCCCACTGGAATGTGGCACCAACATTTTTAAGGCCAAAAGGGAGCTTGCGATAAGCAAACGTACCCCAAGGACAGATGAAAGTTGTCTTGTGTTGATCAGTCGGGTGGATCTCAATCTAGTTGTAGCCGGAAAAGCCATCCATAAAAGAGAAAATGATAGTTCCAGCACAATTGTCAATGATCTGGTCGATAAAGGGAGTCGGGTAATTGTCCTTAGGACAAGCCTTGTTGAGATCCCAATAATCTATGCAGACACGAATGGTACCCTGTGTTTTAGCTACAGGGATGACGTTTGAGACCCATTCTGTCAATGGGACAGGGTAGATAAAACCAACTTTCAAGAGCTTTTCAATCTCTTCCTTGATTGTCGCAGTCTTTCAGGGGTGCACTGATTGCAACTTTTGTCGGATTGGTTTAGCATTAGGATAGGTTTGAATCGTGTGTGAAACAATAATGGGTTCTATATCAGGTATCTCCTCATAAGTCCAAGCAAACACATCTCGAAATTGCTTGAACAAGGCCGTGAATGTTGTAATATCTTCAGGGGAACACTTCTGGCCTAAACGAATGTGTTCCACTACACCAAGAGTAACCGGTATGTCGACCGAAATGGTAGGCTCAATGTTGTCCAAGTTGCCTTTAGAGTCCGTTTGACACGTGAGTATCGAAGACTGAGAGCCAGGGTTGACATCCGGTATAAAGCTGGTGGTGATGCTATTCTCCACAGTATCCAATGAAGGAGGGAAATATTATCGATGATGGAGGTCCTCCCACAGAGGGTCATCCGCACTCATGATTTCTATAATGGATTCATCAAAATGAAAATTCCAGAGCAAAGGATTAGGTAGGGATGATTTCCGCTGTAGAGAACAGGAGGTGGAGGCCAATGCTAACTAGATATCCTCGTAAGTGAGTTCAGTGGGTGAAAGAGGCATAGTGTCTCCAATCCGCTTTGTGGTGGCTTCATCAGGTACAAGAAATTGATTAGTGGAGTTGGGGATAGAGGGAATCTGGGAGGAGATCATGTTCACGGTGGCAACTTGATTGGGGGGATCCGAGGTGGGAAAAATGCCCATAAGGGATGAGTCCTTGATGAGGTCAACCCCCATGCTCTCATATGGGTGCGAAGATTGTCCAAGTAAAGGAACATTATCGCCCAGATGAGTAGCGGTGTCAGGTGTACAGAAAATCTAGTTGGTCGATAGAAAAAATTCGGCCTTGATGGGGGAATTGTACTATGCGGAAGATAGATGATGCAACCGTGGTCATGGCGTAAAACCAATTATGACCAAGAGGAATATTATAATCTAACGGGGAAGTGACCACTTCCACGTTAATGGTTGCGGTTTTTCTTCCCAACTTGACTACTAAGGCTTCTAACATCCCGTGAGGTTGAAATCCACGTCCATCGAATGCTTTCAAGGTGGTAGGAGAACGGTTCAACTCGGGAGAGCCAATGGCTTTCCAACATGAAATCAACATGATTGAAGTAGAGGCACCTTCATCCAAAATGGTACGATGGATTGTCTTCCCAGCAATGTTTTTGGCAGCTTGAAATGCCAACTGATGGGAAAGCCTCGACTTAAAGTATTCCAGCCGGAACATGATGGTATTCGAAGAATCTAGATCAACCTTGCTGGTGGCAATGAGATGAGTCTTGCACTGGTTAGGACAGTTCTGCAAGACCTCAAGTGTTGACATAGCACAAGGAGCTTGTTCCAGGTCCTCTACAATATTGTAGTTCTAAGCAGCCCGAGCATTGGGATTGAAAACAACTTTTTGAATCGTGCTTTTGGGAGGACGAAAAACTTACTCTAAAGAGGGATTCTCAATGGTGAGAGAAGCGTAGTGTACAGTGACGTTGGGAATCGAAGTGGAATCTTTTTCAGTATTACTTCCAACAGGTTCCTTCTGAGGGAGGGAGTCATACGAATGAGAACGTGTGTTCAAGTTGATGGTCTCACTACGCATCATGAGAACATGCGTGGTGGAGGATGCTTCTCCTTGGGAAGGAGAGGTGTGTGCAATTAGTTGCTGGTTTTGAGTGGGGAAGGGATCGTTGAGAACTGTGGTAGTAGAGTTTCCCTTAAGAAACTTCTGAACTTCGTCTCAGTGGGGACATTCTTTTGAGAAATGATCTCCACCGCAAAGTAACCAAGGATACTTCAACTTCCTCTTCTATTTGGTGTCTTCCTGAGTGGGCTTGGGATCTTGTTGGTTAGAAGATTTCTTAGGTTTCCCTTTGTTTTTCTTCTTACCACCGGACTTCTGAGATGAAGCTGATTGCACAGAATTCACCTCTTCGGTGGAGGCAGGAGTGGTGGACTTGGTAGTGTTGTTGCCAACTTGTGGTGGTGATGGAGAAGAACCTTAAGGGTTCGACAAGCCACCAGTTTGAGTAGAAGGCTAGGAGGAAAGGGAACTAATGATGCCATCGTCCTGTGTCCCCTTGGGTGGTTTCACGGGATCATACGTAGGGCGGGGTGCATCAGGAAAAATTTCATATAATGTGTTGGATTGAGCATATACCAAGTCTAAGTAATGGGCACAGGAAATAGCATGTCCCTCAGTGACAGCTCCTCCCATAGCTATGTCTCGAGCTACGACAAGTAAGAGTGAATTTGTGAACCAGTTAACTAAGAGTTGGTCTAGAATATGAGCCTTAATAAGACATCGTCTTTGCTCCATTCATGAATATGATCTGAAATATGAGTGGCAATGTTCTGGCGAAGGGAGGTCAATAAGTCTGTACCAATCTTAGTGAATGGGCAACTGGAAGCAGGTCAAAAATGACATAGCAAGAGATCAAAAATATGGAAAAGAATTGGGTGGTAGTTCACTGTACCACTTGGTAGCTGGGTCAGTGAGAGTCTGTTGAAATAACCTAAGATGGATGGAGTCATCCATCAAGGAGTTGGATGAACACCATAAATGGTATGTCATCACATGGTTTTTAGGATCCTCACTAGGATTGTCATCAAATTTGGGGATATCTGATGGTAGCTTAACTGGAATGGGTGGCCAGTTATGCCCGTGGAAGATGGGATCATTTGTCAGATGATACAGGTCGGGTAAGTCCAAAGTAGCCAAAAAAGGAAGTTGTTAGTTCAGCTCGGGTATTGATAATACTGATAAGGCATGTATGGACCGATAGGACCTTGAATCGACTGGTTGTAAGGTGTACTTGGAGGGAACTGACCATAAGGGGGCGTGCCACCTGGACCATAGGTAGGTCTGCCACCATAATAAGGTGGTCCATTACCATAATAAGGTGGTCCGTTACTGTAAGGTGGGGGTTCGCCGCCACCATTTGGAGGGGATGGGCTGCCTCCAAATGGTGGGGGTCCGCTACTACCACCAAGATAGGATGGGCCTCAACCACCTCCGTCGAAAGGAGGTGGTGGTCTGCCACTTCCATCGAGATAGGATGGACCCCCGCCGCCTCCACCGGGAGGAGGTGGTGGTCCACCGCCACATCCAGAAGGGTAAGGGCCTCCTCGTCCACCTCCACTAGGGTAGGGTGGTCCTCCACCACCACCACCAGGATGGGATGGTCCTCTACCCCCACCACCAGGATGGGATGGTCCTCAACCACCACCACTAGGATGGGATGGTCCTCCACAGCCGTCACCAGGATGGGATGGTCCTCCACCACCACCACCAAGATGGGATGGTCCTCCACCACCACCACTAGGATGGGATGGTCCTCCACCACCCGGGGGGGGGGGGTGCTGGCCTTTTGCCTCCACCTGAAGTGGGAGGGCCTCCACCTCCTCCGCTAGGAGGGGTGGGCCGTAGTTTCCATAATGAGGTGGTCCTCTACCAGAAGGTAAAGGTCCTCCTCCTCCGGAATTATGTGTGGGCCCGTCACCTCCGATGGGAGCTGGGGGTGGACCAAACAGGGGTGGTGGGACTTGATGGATTGTAGGTGGGGTCCATGTTGTAAAACATTTGGCTTCCCCCATAGAGTGTATGGATTTCTGGGATAAGGTATCCTGTAGAGTGCGTTTTTAGGATTGAGTTGTCCTGACACATGGTTAAGATAGCCTGGATATGCTTGACTCCATGGTGGTTGAATTACATTGGATGGTTACCCAACATGGGATAATCCCGTAGTGGAAGGTCCGAGAGGTAAGGAATTTCCAACGAAAGGACCGATGGGAACCCCTCCTCTAGTATTATGGTTAAGAGATGGGGGTTTCCCCCCAAAAACAACTTGTTGACCACTAATCAAAGGTTGACCCAACGCGGGCTATTGATTATCTACTATAGGGTTAACATTACCCGCAAAAAAGGTAGGGGGTAATGTGTATCCTCCCCGTGAGTTTTTGGGTGGGGGAGGAATGGGTAATGTAACCGTGGTAGTAACAGGTTTGTTGGACTACTGTCCTTCAAAAGGTTGAGTCATCTGAGGTATAGAACTGGTCTCCTGTCTAAGGGGTGAATGTGTAGGAAGTGATGGTTGACCAAATTCAGAAGTGGTCATGTGTTGTGTGGATGATTCCGGTGATTCAAAATATAAATAATGACTTGGGAGTGGTTGATAAGGAGGTAATGTCGGGTCTTCAACTCTTCGTGAAAGACTTTGTCTTTGAAATTCATCACCCATGGTACTTAATCGATCCAAGCGATCACGAATGGGTTCGAAAATATCGTCAGGAGTAGCCCAACTGGGTGGGTATTGAATGGAAAAATGAGCCACTGGGTGGCCTAGAGATGATGTCCAATAAGCTGTTGTTGGACCAACAACTCCTGCAGGGTCGTCTTGGGGTGGGTTTAACCATTCCACAGATCCAGGCTCTCCTGGTAAAACGAAAGGTAGGTCTTGTGAAGTGGAAGTTTGTGCCTCTTCACCCTATGGGGGGTTGGAGGTAGGTGAATCTAGAGGGAACATATGTGCTCCAATATTCAAATTAGGGTTTTATACTTCAGGTGACACAATCATGGCTTGTGGGTCCATTCTTACCCTCGAAATTACCTCATGGTAAAGGGGATATTCGGGTGGTAAGTTCTGAATCCTATGGGACCTTCCCCAAGGAAAGTCATCCATAGTGATTGAAACAAGAGTTTCTCCTAGGGTCGTCTAAACAAAAGAAAAACAGTCTATAAAAATCCTACACAAACTAAGGCCGCAAGCAAACTTATGTAATAGGAGTGGATTCAAAAGTCTGGAACCTCACAAGATTGTCAAGGCTTTGCAAATCGCTATATACCGTAGGGTCCAACAGTAAAATGTGACAAGGAGGATTGGGACCGTACCATTGCCTGAATACCCGACTACCTGGACAGTACGTGCATAGTAATCTCCCCGACCCGAGTGTTGTTCTCGGTGTATTTATCTGCCAAGACGACCAAATGGATAGCTCAGTTGGTTTCAGGAATCCTAATGGTGTCTCTTGATATACGCAAGGTACATGGGATCTCAAATCCGTAGTGGTGCTATTTAATGCGCAACCGTACGGCACGAGACCTTCCTATATACTACCGAGTACATGAAACACCTTTCTATTTATGCCAAGTACGTGAAACACCTTTCGATATACATCGAGTATGCGAAGTACTTGGTGGGTACGTGAAAGAGATTCGATATACCTAGTTGGTACGTGAAAGAGCTTCGATATACCAGTTGGTATGTGGAAGACTACAATACCCCTGGAATACAGTGATAGCAAGTAACGACAACTTCCACGTTTTACGACGCCAGAACACGTCTATAACTTAACACACAAGTTACTAAAAATTTTACCCTAGTTCTACCGTTAATTTTATCTGGATGGTTAGGTGAATGCATGAGGTGAGTACATAAATGTAAACATAATGTAGGCCCTAACTACATGCAAAAAATATATTTTTGTTTTGATGAAGTCTATCTATGGGAAGGAGAAATATTTTTCCAAGTGGTTTTACTAAAGCAACACAATCCCAAATCTATCAAATTTGATGACAAAAATACTCTTTCCATTTTTTAGTTTTTCCAAGCAAAACCCAAAAAATCAACAAGCATCACAACTAAAACATTTTCTTTTGTCTTTTAGAATCAAAACTTAAGAGATGAAAAGAGAGAAATTTCCTATTTAGAGCACTCTAACTTTTCAGATTCACTATAATGGCTTAAAAGCACAAAAAACCAAGAATGAATACAATTCTTGAAGCATGGAATCACTTTTGTAAAACTTGATCTCACTCGAATTTTTCAAGGAAATGAATGGTTCGTAATTCCTGAAAAGTACAAATGATTAATTTTTCTCTCAAACTTTTCCAAAAGACTAATGAATGACAAATTCCAATGCATGAACCAATTTCTACAACAATTTTGAAATGCACGTGAAACAGTAAAAATTATGCACCTTTAATTTTCCAATGATATGCCAAGATTACAACTTGATAACAATGATATTTTTAAGCATGAAAAACTAAAAAGAAAGTTGATTTGCAGCACTCTAAACACTCAACAAATCTCAAGAAAATGACAAGCACTCATATGGACTGAAAACACTTCAAAACACTCAATCAAACAACTAAATGCAAACAAAGCTAAATGACAAGTTTAAAAAGAAGTTTGGGGTCAGATCCAATCCAAAGATCAGATCAGGTGGGGAGAGGAGGGAAAACAAGGTTAAGTGGATGAAGGCGGGGGAACCCAAAGTGTCCACCACTACCAAACTTAAGCTTGTTAAAATGGGACCCAATACAAATCCACACAAAATCCAAACACTTTCAACACACAAATAAAAAAAAAGGTCTCTGACTGGATCCTGCAGCACAGAGGGGGTCTGCACACCAAATCAAAACTCAAATGAAAAAATGGAGGGGGGATTCCCTTATATCAAAATTAACAGATTGAGGCAGTTTCTGTTCATACACAAAGCGACTGTTGTAGGTCACCAGTGTGGGGTTTGCGATGATGTCGCAGGACACTAGTGGGAAAAATGCGATGACAACTCAGAAGACAGAGAAACAAAGTGTAAAAATGATAAATCATTGCTCTATTTCTACTGCTCAGGTGTGACAGGAGAGATCCAAACTCAAGGATCAATATATATCCAAGAAATGAGTAATAAAATGGTCTAAAGATTGTGATTATAGACTCATGGGAAGACAACAAACTCTTCAAAGTGAAATTTTGATGGTGAAAAAAGGCTTAGGAGGAAAACAAGATGGCTTGCAAAAGAAATCAAATGAAAATGGCATTCAAATTGAAAACTAAAAACAATGTTCTTCCCTAGTATGGTCGCCAAATTTTTTATCGGACAATCTACCAAGAGCAGACTCAAAGCATGATCTCCCTAGCTTAATGCAAGACTAGAACAAATAACACAGAATATGAAATAACCTTCCTAGATCTAATTAGAGATCGAGTAACTAGATGCCATACCTTTCAGATTTCGGATCCTTTCTCCTTGATGTTGTTCCAAGCTTTATGGTCTTCAGATCTTAGCTACAAAACCTATCAAAACATACAAAACAACACAAGTAGTAAAACACATATAAACAATAACAGATCTAAGTAAGCAGTTAAGTAGGCAAACTACACAAACATCATCAATGCAACAACATTTGGAGGAAATCATTTATATTACTGTATAAAAAGGGAAAGTACATAGAAGGAAGTGATTACAACCAAGGCTTAACGTAGCAATCCTTCTCCAATCAAGCCAATGCTAAAGCCTCCAAAGGAAGTATGGATCTCCCAAGAGATGAATAGAGAGATCCTAAGCTAATTTCACCAGCATTTAAGTACTATAGACTTCCTCCCTTTGGAATGGGAATGAGCTTCACTTATATAGGACTAATAGGATAGGGTAGGTTGAGATATGGTAGGAGAGGGTTAAGGGATCCCACCAAAGGGCTAGGGAACCGAATGCTAGCTCTCCTATAGGATAGGGATAGGGATCCACATCAACCATCTTCAAGAATGGGCTCAAAGATGCTCCTTTATCTAATTAACTAACATCGTCGTAGGATGCAATAGGACAACCTGTGACGTCACAGGTTGCATTAAGATGACCTGCGACGACCTCACTAAACCCAACAAGAATAAGTTAGTGTCTCTTCCAAGTTGATGACTTAGTCAAAGGAACTTCAGGGATGTTTACACTAACTATCATGATGGCAAGATTTAGGTGTAACATCGTTAGACTGGTTCATGAAGTTCACAAGGGTTCCGATGAGAACACCAGCCAAGATGTTGGCACATATCGGAACAATGATGATTGATGAATTTAAAAAACCAAAATCAGAGTCGCAGTATGTTACTGAGCTCAAGGAGATTAAGCAATTCCCGAATGAGTCGGTGTGGGAATTCGATCAGGGATACAAAACGTTGATAGAAAAAGTGAGTTTTGGGATTAATGATATGCAACACAAGTAGTGGTTCATCATAGGACTTGTACCACACATTCGTATACCACTAATGCAACATAAGGTTGCAACCTATGTAGAAGCATTAGAGATTGCGATGAAGCTGGAGGCTTCACCAATCGGTGAAACAAGGTTGGGTATGGATTGGATACAAGCACAACTGGAAAACTTGACGATCCAACTGCAAGACATGAAGAAATGGAAAGAAGCTCGCGAAGATATCTAGTGTACTAGGTGTAGGACAGAAGGACACCACAAGGATCAGTGCCCATATTTCCGAGAGTATTTGCAATCTAGTGCACCAAATCCCCTCAGTTGGGGAGGGTTGCCTTGGTGTCGTATCTGCCAAACAAGAGGCCATCAACCATAAGAGTGTGTTTATCTGCAGAAAATGGTGTTAAAATCAAAGAACTTGTATTGCAAGTTTTGTAAATCAGTTGGCCACGATGACAACAACTACAGAGCGTATGGCCTACTCCAGGAGAGAACTGCAACAACATATTTCATGGTAGGAGAAGAACAGGCACTGGATCAGTAACAACAACTATATAACTAGCCGCTAACCCAATATAATCACCAACTGTAGCAATATGATTAGGCATAGTATGGGAAAACGCAGTATCCGGCACCGCAGTATCTGGTACTGCAGTATCCAGCACTGCAGTGTCCGTCACTGCAGTATCCACCACCGCAGTACCCACCATATGGTTCACCGCAGCAACTACAATATGGGTAGCCGCAGTACCAACCATATGGCCCACCGTGTGGAGGGCCTAGAGGAGGATTCCATAGAGGTCGAGGTGTTTGCGCAGGACAAGGAGGAGCTGCTGGATGAGGGTGAGGACCAATTATGTGCTACAATTGTGGGCAGCAGGGGCACTATCAAAGGGATTTCCCAAATCCAGCAACACAACAGTGCACGTATTGCAGTGCTATGGATCATGGCATTGAAGACTGTCCGTAGCTCATCGTGAAATGGCAGACCAAGCATCCTCCACCACCTCCATAGAACCATAACCAGAATCCATCGACTATGCAAATGATATCGACGGAGGCTCGAAAACAACATGCAACTATTGGAGTGGTGATGATAGGAGCCGATGGCCCACTAGTTATTGTCCGAGCAATAGTATGGAAACAAGTTACTTTTGATGCAGAGGACGAAAAGGATATCTTCTTGAAAGAACAAGAGGTGATGAGACAAAGGAGGCAGTTACCTCTTCAGGAAGAAGTTATCTGTGATATGCCACTGACGTTCGACGAGACGAAGTCGCAGGGAAAGGCTAATACCCTAAAATCTTTCTTAAATAGTTTCCTAGAGTTGGAAAAGGATCAAGATGTGCTTGAGGAGATATTCAATCTGTTGACTCGATGGGAGGGTGTACGCCAGGAACAAATATTTAATCGCATACACAAGAGGAAGACAGGAAGAGAGATGTGAATGTTGACACAAATTGGAGCTTTTGATGTCGACTCAATTATCTTAGACCTTGGGTTGGATGTCAACATTCTGACCGAGACATAGCAATACACATTGCTCGAAAGGATCTGTCACAGTCATTTAGCCAATCATTCTCTTCTTCATAGGAAGAAAAATCTCTCATAACATCAATACACATATCAAAAATACCTTGTCTCTTTAGATATGCTATCATCTTTGGTTTCCACTCATCATAGTTGAATGGGAAGAGAGGAGGAATTACTTTCAGATCTATCAAAGATGTTGTAATATATTTTATAGAAACCTACAGTCACAAACAACAAACAATATTTAGGTCAACAACCTGCACTTTTCAAGTTGCATCACACCCAGCATAGACTATCAAGCAAGCTTGAAGTGTCGGATTCACAATATCTAGGAATTATATGGAAAAATTTTGGCTTCTAGTTTAGAGTTGTGTGTTCCAGTTGCAGAAAAACTAGTGCAGAAGTGCAGAAGTGCAAAAAGCTTCATCAGTAAAAATATGTAGAAAAGTTTCCTTGTCCTTCCATGGCTCTGATACCATGTAAAATATAAGCACAAAATATCTATGAAACAGAGACAACAATTACTAGAGATGCATGCGGCAAATAATATGTCAAAACACTGATGGAAAAGGTTTCCAGCAATTCATGCATTATCATAAACTCAGAATATTAATTACAATGTGTAACAATGGCTACAATAAGCCAAGCAATTCGCAATTTAGACAAGTCATTCGAATTGAATGCATGAGAGGGGCTTACTTGGAAGTTAACACCACTCGGCACATCAGTTAACCACTTAACTACTATGAAATTGACTCTAACAGACTTTGAAACTGTCTAACTAAGTCTAACTGAATCGAGAACTCATCTGAATGCCCAAAAATAGGGGAGGGCACCTTTCTGTCTGCAGTTAACTGGATAGTAGGTGAAAATAACACCGAATGAATTCAACCAGTGTAGTAGGGCACCTTCTAGTCTCCAGTTTCCTGAATAAACTAGTAAATGTTGTCAGTTGGACTGAGCAGTGCGCTTTAGTCATGCAAATCACTCCCTGAATGATGGAGGAGGCCCATTTAACTGATAATGATGGCCCAATTGACTCCCCAAATGTAGGAGGAGTCCCAATTTACTGAAACTGTGATCTATTGATGATGTAAGCACATGATTGAGTCAAAATACTTAGGATAAGTGGAAAATTAAGCTATGAAGCTCAAATAAATGATGTGTGGTTGGAAAATGCTCCAACACCTATCAAAAGAAGTAATCACAAAAGTTGCACACAATGCATGAAGATTTAGTTTAGATAAAATAAAATATAGTTGCACTACTTTAGCCAATGTTGTTCCAAAGATCCCTACAAGGAAAGGCCCTGATACATCTATTGATATGGATGGATGGAATGGAGTTTCCTTCAAATCCTAGATTGCATGAGTTTGGGAAACATACCCAACAAGAAAAATCTTTAATTTGGAACACAAATCTTGTGATTATGGACAAGAATAGAACACACACGATAAGCCGAGAAAATAAATCTTTGATGCTATCAAGAAATGTTGTATGGATTTTTTCATGGCTAGCATGCCTTTGTGACCATGGTTGCATAGATGCAAAATCAATTCTTCAAATTGCTTCAAGAAATTGAGAAAATTGGGAATCCATTTACAAAAGTATAATATTATAAAGTAAACCTAAAGGATGCCTATAGATATGATAGAGAAAGAATGAAAATTCCTAGGTGAATCACCAATTCCCCCCAAGCCAATACTCACAAAACTAGGTAGTGGAACAAATTATGTGTGAATCTGAAACTATGATGTTTGCCACTAGACCAAACTCTTCTGGTTTGAGTGGCATAATTTTCGCAATTATCCATGATAAAAAATCAAATAAGGTATTTCTAACAACAAGAGGAGGTGGTTTATCAGTCAAAATTCTAGTTATCGATTAACAATATGCTACTATAGAGATATGTGACCTGAAACTTACTCCCCAAAGTAACTTAAGTTAAAACTTAAAACACTTTCTTGAAGGGAATGGAAAAGGCCTACAATAAAGAGAACAATAAAAGATGGATAGTATAGAGAAAAAGAATGAAAATGCCTAGGTGAAGCACCCTATTTCCCCCAAATCAATACTCACAAAACCAGGTAGTGGAACAAAATGCATGTGAATCTAAAACTATGATCTTTTCCACTATTTACAAACAATCTACATGAGTGGACTCAAACAGTTCTCCCTATTCCAAGTGGATCTAGAACAAATAGATACAAAATACTAGTTGCTTCCCTAGATCAATAGAATTACTAGACAGGTCAAGATGTGGCTTACCTCAAGTGTGAAGAACTTGCAATAAATAATTAATGCAAATACACGAGATATTAGAAATAATAGAACTCAGAATCACTTTTATATTGATCACAGGCCACTTTGAGGGGGCAACCTCCTTTGAGCAAGCTCAATACAATTAACTTCACAGTGCCTTCATAGGCCTCAACACACACTTATATACTAAGTCTAGGTGCCAATACCATGGGTCAATACTATGTGTCAATACAAACCATGGGCTAACTCTAGGCGCCAATTCTATGAGTCAAAACCATGGGACATATAATACTATGGGACGACTTACAAAGCATATGCGTCCAATACTATGGGTCAATACTATGGGATAATATAAACTATGGATCAACAAATACTACAGGACGACTTACAAAGCATATGCGTCCAACAACAATATACTAACAAAGTAAAGACATGGGTTCCTAACATCCCCTCTCCCTTAGAAAAAGCTTTGTCCTCAAAGCTTTAGATGTGGAAATTGATGCAGAATCTGAAGGATTGGGTCCCCTGTAGCATCCTCGAGTTGCAATTCGAGCCACTGGTACCTTTGGAGTTTTAGGGAGGATTGCATGTAAGGCTGTAGACGAAGAAGAACCATATCAATGATGTGAAAAGTGTGCTCAGAATGGTGCTGATCAGCTTGTTGTTTCAGTCGAATTCTTGCCATGTGAAAATTGTCCTGTAGAATGAGAAGAAGTTGATCACGGTTTTGAAGAATTGAGTCAATTTCCTGAACTGGGGAGCTGCTGAAGGTGTATGGAAGAAGAACTAGTGGTGCATGTACAAACACTGCTTCATATGGTGTCCTTTGAGATGTGGTACTATACCACTGGAGCACTTCTAGGAAATCCATAGAAATAGTTGTCCAAATCTGTGGAGGGATGGGTAAGGGTTTGAGCAGTCCTGAAAGGAGGGTCGTTTCACCCTTCTTGACCTGGAAAGTATCACAGTCAACCACCATCCATTGAATTGTCCTTTTGAGTCCCTGCCAAAAGAAGTTACGTTGTTCCTGGTCATATGTTTTGAGGAACCCAGAGTGTCGTACTGATGAAGAAGCATGGAGTTCATAGAATAGATAGCCCCGTTGAACAGATTGCAACCAATTTGGAACAAACAAAGAAATAGATGTAAGAGAAATAGGGTCATCAAATGTGCGAGGAGGAGCATCTTCCACCATATTGTCCTTACCCTTCTGGTAAGTGGTCGCATAGTCATAACCCATGAGTTGGATAACCCATTTCAGGTGTGTTGGGGAGGAGACCCATTGTTCCAGGAAAGTTTCCAGACTCTGGAGATCAGTCTTGATGCAGAAATAATTCCCCAATAGGGATGGCTGCCACTTCTGGACTATATGCAAAATAGTCATCATTTCCTACTGAGAGGTAGATGCAGCTAAATTCTTACCGGAAAGGTCTCTTGAAGGCAACAAGCTCATTGGTTCAGCAAAGACACCTGCATATCTATCCAAGGAAGTAGTGGAGACTGTTGATGGGTGCATCTGAATGGAATGGTATGGCCGAAAAACAATTTTTTTTTTTTTTCCAGAAATGGATCGGCAACAGTAGCGCGGAAGGGATCCGCAATAGATGGATCTGTAATGGCACGGAAGGGATCGAAAACGGCTGGATCTGAAATGGCGACTGGATCTGGAACAACTTTCAGAATAGATCTGAAATGGCTGGATCTGGAGCGGAAGTGATTGGCAATAGTTCAACTGAAAATAGATATGGAACCCAGGTATGTACGGCTTCCTAACAGTTTAGGTGTTTCACTCGGCCACCAATGTTGTCTGACAGCTTGCGTATTGGGGCAGTACCCCTCACTCCACGGCTCAAGTAAAACTGATAACTGCTTTTCCACAAACGACAGCTCTTGGTTTACCTTACGGGTGGGAACTAGTCAATCAGGTAGGGGTCGTTTCCCTTTTCGCTGGCAGGTCCTCTCAATGGGCCAGCTACTTTGGGGTTCCTGTGGTACTCCTCACAATGAGTTTTAGGGATTATTCCCAAGTACTTTCCACAGTTAAGCAGATAGGGATTATTCCCAAATCCGAAGCTGCAACAGATGCGAAAAAGAATTTGGCAGAAATTCCACCCAACAAGCCCAAGAAAGTGCTCTGATACCAGATGTGAAGAACCTGCAATAAATAATTAATACGAATACACGAGATATTAGAAATAATAGAACTCAAAATCACTTTTATATTGATCACAGGCCACTTCAAGGGGGTGACCTCCTTTGAGCAAGCTCAATACAATTAACTTCACAGTGCCTTCATAGGCCTCAACACACACTTATCTACTAAGTCTAGGCGCCAATACCATGGGTCAATACTATGTGTCAATACAAAC
This sequence comes from Larix kaempferi, assembly GCA_027924585.1. Lineage (NCBI taxonomy): Eukaryota > Viridiplantae > Streptophyta > Pinopsida > Pinales > Pinaceae > Larix > Larix kaempferi. The sequence goes on from BSBM01001229.1 coordinate 49,591,168, forward strand.
CATGGGCTAAGTCTAGGTGCCAATACTATGAGTCAAAACCATGGGACATATAATACTATGGGACGACTTACAAAGCATATGCGTCCAACAACAATATACTAACAAAGTAAAGACATGGGTTCCTAACATGAAGTCAGTAGCCCCTTTCTCCTTTTTGTTCCTAGCTCTAAAGTCTTCAGATCTTTAGCTGCAAAACCATGTCAAGTAGGTGGAAATATTCAAGCAGTAAAATCATATGAACATGAATTGATCTGGATTAATAGTTAAGGAGGAAAATACTAAGTATTATCAACACAACAACACTTATCGAAATAACTTGTATTAATGTAATAAACAGATGTACATAGAGAAGAAATGTCACAACCCAAGCCTAAATGTTGCAACTTCCATCCAATGATCTTAGCCTCCAAAGTAGAATGCTTGCCTCCCAAAAGATGAATGAGGATCACCTAGAATAATTTCACCATAATAAGAGTACTATGGTCCTTCCTCCCTTTACAATGGAGAGGGGTGTCGTATATATAGGGCTAAAGGGGTGGAATAGGTTGAATATTTAGGGGAGAGGTATAAGGGATCACCCCATTAGGTTAAGATATCGAGAGCCAGATTTGCTAGCATCAAGGGATAGACCTCCATGTCACCAAGCTTCTAGAAATTGCTTGAAGCTTCCTTTTATCCAATTTAACCAACTCTGACACACCTTGTAAGAATACAAGCTGTGTCAGAAGTGGGTCATTGCACTGCGTATAAAGGAAGCATGCATCCCCAATGCGCTCTACTAAGGTGTAGAGTGTGTCACCTAGCAGTTGATGCTCCTTGCTCAAAGTTAGGGTGTGTCGGTGTGACAACAAAAGATGGAAAGGGAAGGAAAACAACCTTTTTGTAAGTACTTTAGGCAAGGAAATTTAGGGATCAAGACATGGAGCTGATACATGACTCATGATGACAATATTTTGGTGTAACAGAATGCCCCTCAAAGCATGAAGTTGGTAAAATAAAACAGGTTAAATGATTTGGAAATAAATGAAAGGGATGGAGGTAAGGATCATCGGTTGGAAGATACTACTGTAGAACAACTGACTCTGAGACATGCACCTCACATGACCCATAACATGGCTGTCGACCAATACATTGCAAATCCATGACAGTAGAGACCGACTGAACACAATCATGTCTACTAGACACAAGCGTAGATCCATGATGAGATGATAACACATCCACGACCAATACAAAGTGGATCTATGTGATATGACTCAAAACATTCTCCAACACAACCTGGGTGAGATTTATGACTTAACCCAGGGTCTTCAAGATGAACCCATCATTGATGTATACCATTAACAAGCATGAGAGAAATCACCATTGATGTCAATGATTCCCAAGGTATCATAGTAAAAACCATAGAATGTGAATCAATGAGTTGAGGTCGAACACTTGATGTGAAATCCTGTTGAAAGCAAGGTAACCTGCCATTAAGGAATGCAGGCCCAAGGTACTTGATTGGTTTCTATATTCAATCCTTGGATGATGAGTTGAAGTCCACAAGGATGAATCTGTCGAAGGAGGGACATGATGTATCTGCCATCACTAATGCGAAACAAGATCAAAGATGTTTTGGGGTAAATCGGATTGTAGAACAATGTATGAGATTGACTCAGGTAAAAACGACATCATAGAAGGTAGAACGATTGCAGATAGTGAATCGATGAAGAGACATCTCTTGAACATGGGCATGGCATGACTTGGAATTATTGAGATGAAAAGGATGACATCAACCCTTAATGTGAATGATGGTGGAAACATTCTTTGGATGACCCAAAGGAGTAAAAGGATTCATGGAACTGATGTGACCCGAGGAAACATAGATAACCCAAGTACTAAATGCATATGCAGATGAGTGCCATGTTCAAGAGTGACTGAGTACCCGCCTTAACTACAATGAAACACAAATTATTTCATTATCCCCATCATGATTTATGAGTACCTCTTTGTTAACACCCAAAAAGTGCTCACTACCTCATCTACCCCATTACATGACTCATTTGTCCATATTTCCTACCATATTTGCCTCCAAAACCTTAAAATCCCATCAAAAAGCCTCCAAAACCTTAAAATCCCATTAAAAAGCCTCCAAAAGGCCAAAAAAACCCCTTTTTCCCCCAAAATAATCCAAAATTATTCCAAAATAGCAAAAAAGAGGAAAAAGAGGGAAAAAGGAAGCAAAAACCCTATACAGCTGACCTAAACCATATGGTGCCAAAAACCATGGGCCAGCACTCCACCACTAAAAACCTATAAATAAGTGATGGTTGCCCCTCATTTCAGATCCACAGTCAAACATACCCTTACTCTGCCAAAATCACTCCTGAAACCCTAGCTCACCCTTGAGCTACTTTCACATTTGAGTGCCTCTTTGGCCCATTTCCAACCCTTTGGAGAAAGAGAAAGGAGCAAAACTAGAAGCTTGGAAGCAACCCTCTTGGACTGCTGCAAAGGCTTCACCAACCTTCACATTGGAGGTATAATCAATACAAAAACCATTTTTATTATCTTGTCTTTTCTGTTTCATACACATGTTTAGATTAATTACCATTTTACTGTATTATCTTTCATTTAATGTTTTTTTGAACTACTACTAAGGAGTCCCTTCTCCTTAGTAGGTGCTCATTTGCACAAGCTAGGGCGAAAACCCTAGCTATAGTTTTGGCGACTCCCCTTGTGTTCCTTTGAATTTCTGGTTATAGTTTTAAAGTTTTAAACGTTTTCAATTTTCTGCAATATTTTCCTGTTTTTTCCTTTCAGCTGCCGTAAACTGCGTCTTTTAGCCCCCGCAGTTGTGTTCCGACCGTGTCTTTCAGGAATTTACCTGCAATCCGACCGTGGCTCTCAGACTGTTTCCGGTGACCTACCGGCGGTTTCCAGTCTGTTACCTACGATCTGACCGCGGCTATTAGCTTGTTTCGTGCAGTCCAACCGACGCTATTAACCTATTTTTCTGTGAGTCGTCTGCGGCTTTCAGCCATTTTTCTGCAACCCGCCTGCATCTTTCGGCCTTTTTCCCGCGTCCCGCTTGTGGCTTTCAGCCATTTTTCTGCAACCCGCCTGCATCTTTTGGCCATTTTGTATCTTCTGCATTTGTCAATAAAGATTGAAACATTCTTCCTTTCCCAATAAGATTGTTAATATCTATTGTTATTTTGATTACAATTTGATGTTATGTCATATTATTAATATCAATCCTTTATTTTTGGTCAAACTTGTTTGAGTAAGGTTTTGGTTTGTGTCACAAATTATTGCAGTGGAGAAGGAAGAGAGAAAATATTGGACCGACCTTTATAAGTAAGGTACTTTTTCCTCTTCACCCTAATCTTATTTTATTATAACAATGTTTACAAACCCTTATATTTTTATCAGATAAACCCCAGTACATTGGTAGTCTTCCCCTACTATCAGGACAATTTCCCTAACAATAGAACTGGCGACTCCACTGGGGAGCACCATTTTTTTTTTCTGCTTTGGGGACTCTTGTTGAGTTTTTCCAGTATTTTGTAACTTGTTTGATCTCTATAGGAGTGCCTAGGGTATCCTTGACCCTTTGTACTTGAATCCGTTCTTTTTTATCTGCAATTTTTTTTTAAAATATTTTTTCAGAGCCCACCCATGGGTTTCCTGTACATACAAGTGCGGTTAATCAATTCCACTCACAAGTTTCCTCTCTAGGCACCCGCGGTTATTTAGTTGCACCCTCGTGATTCTGCCTGTCACAGTCGTGAATTTATCCTGAGACGTTTTGTTAGGGTTTGGTCTTAGGGTTTCTTTTCCTGGATTTGGAAGTTGGTTTGTTGGTTTGACACATGCTTAGTGTTAAGGAGTGTTCATCTGAGTCCTGTTTACAACCATATTTAGAGATATCCTTTGATTTTGTGCTTGATTCAGTAGGTTTTTGGGTCTTCATTTTCTTTTTGAAAGTATTTCAAGGCTCACCCATGACCTGTCTGTATATATAGTCATGGCTTTTCTGCCCTACTTGCGATTTGCTAGTATATGTACCCGCGGGTCAACCGTGCATTGCTGCATATTACAGTCGCAAGTTTTTCCAAAGGATTTTCTTTTTTAATTAGGGATTGGTCTTAGGCTGGTTTGGCTATAGCTTTGGAATTTTTTTGCTGACCTGATACCCTCTGGACATTGTTCAGTGTATGCTGAGTCTAGTTTGAAGCTTCTTTAGGATTTTATTTTTAAGTTTTTGTGCCTGTGAAGTTACCCTTGCTTTCTATCCCATTTTTGTTTGGAAAGTGCTGGATTCCATCCTCTTTGATTACTGGTGTTTAGAAGCAGATTGATCTCTACACAACAGTCTTTGTTTTACACTTTACATATCAGTCATCTTTGTTTGCATTTTGTTCCAAAACTTAGTTACTTCAAAAAAGAAACTAGTTGGGTTGGTCTTTGTCGGTCCCGCATAAGGTCTAATTGCTTTAGTTTTGGTCATTTTTCTTTATTTTCACTGCTTGATAAGTCTTGTTTGTTCATATTTGTTTGTATTTCTTTCATAGTTAAAGAAAAAGTCAAATTTAAAAAGAAATTTCTTTTTATAGCAAGAATTGTCATTTTCTTTTCGAAGTAGTTGTAGTCTTTAGTACTATCATCTTTGAAAACACAAAAAAAAGAACTTTTATGCTTAGGGTTTCTTTGCTTTTCATGTTTTGAAAGAAAAACGAAAAAGAAAAATTGTGAAGTTTTACATTTTATATGCACTTTGCTTTCAGTTGTAACCACACCACACATTGCACTATCCTTTGAGTAAGTAATAGCCTATAAAATAACCATTAATAAAATATATTAGTAACTTTTCTTTTTTAGGGTTACACAACATCAACTAACTTAGGCTAGGATTTCGGAACAGAACACCTTTAACTTTCCGAAATCATTCAAAATCTCAAATCGTAGTGAGAATATCGTTTAGGTAAATCCATTGTTGTTGAGGTATTTGGTAATCTCTACTCAAACCAGAGTTAAGCACGAGGTCGTGTGAGATCGAACTGTTGGGGATACCCCCCACTTTTCTTTCGAGCATACACTAGAGACTTTTCGAGTATGGGGATCCATTAGTGCCTTGTGTACTCTTGGATTTCGAGCTTAGTGACCCTGTTGATGTGTCTTAACTGAACCTGCGAGTGTCCCCCCAGGTTCTTTCTGCAATTTTGGTAGCCTTTAGTATCTTTTTGTAATATCCCTTTTTCAAATTTTATTAAAATGCCCAATTTTTTACTTTTTTCCAAATTTCGACCTTTGACTAGTTTTAATGTCTTGACCTCCAAATCAACCCAAATGCTCTCAAATCTTCTGTAGGAGTGTATGAATGGTATTTAGACTTGAATATCAGGTTCATGGATGTTTTATGGCCCTCCAAATACTGCTGCAAACTTGATTTGTATTCTGATCAATATATGTAATTTTGACTAGTAATTTGTGCATCAAATCCCCCCCGGGTAACACTGCAAATGGCCTTCCAAATGCCTCCAAACTCCCACAAATTTATGAACAGAGGTATATAATGTGTTAATTATGTTATTAAGGTCTCATATGAACCATTAATTTATTTTTAATATTGTTCTAACTCTCTCACATTCAACAGCAAAAACCCCCAATTCGACCCTTGGGGAAATGACACTATTTCACCTCCCAATACAACTAAACTGAGTAAAAATGCTTCAAATGCTCAAGTACAGTACATGAAACTTGTAGAATAAATCCATGGCAGTATATTTATCACAAATATATCAGAGAATCATCCATCCATTCGAAATAATCAACATTATAGTGTCATACATCAATGCATTGGGGAAATGGACATTGTTTGCTCATTAATCAATAGTTTTGCATACAACCAGTGGGTATTTCGACCTGAAACTTTATGAATATCAATAACAGAGGATATGAAGCTATTAAAATCATAAATATATAATGATAATCTCTCTCAAGAAGCACACGTGCTCACCAAAAACGCCCTCCCTCAAGGAGCACGAATATGCCTTCAAAATTGGAAACGGTGGAGAGAAAGTGCTGCACTAAACCAAACCATGAAAATTCCTGTAGCTTCTACTTGAAAATACAAAATCCATTAAAGCACCATGAAAGACCTGAGTGGCCTCTCCAAAGACCAACTTGGATGGGAATCTTTCACCCTCGAAATTGGCTAAGGCAAGAAACTAGTCATCCACTAGCTCTCTCTTCACAAATGCAATTTTTCTCAAATCATCAAAAGCCATTCTCATTCTTCATTTCTACATTTTATAACCAACATTAGCCTTCTAAGGGTCAAAATGCTCTCAATAGATTCAATATATTTCCATTTAGGAAATATTCCACATTTGCCACTTGTCTCCTAGTTCCAACCTTCCATCTTCTCCCAAATTCGATTTTGAGTCTCTTTGGCTTCTCCAAATCCCAAATTCACGTTCTTTGAGCCTATTTTTGGTGCTGACATGTCATAGTGGTCAGATGTCAGAGGTCATTTTTGCAATTTGTCATAGTTGTCATAGATGCTCCATCATTGGTGTCATAGGGGCTAGGGAATCTAGCCCAAGTGTCCACAAACTTCTACTTTGACTCTTTATCTTCCATGGAGGTTGCCAATCCTTCCCAATTCGACCTAATATGCTCAATGACATGTTTTATGACTTACCAACTCACCCAAGAGTTTTCACATTCCCATTAATTCGAATTTGCAAAAGAGAGATACCATGTATTATGAAAAATCAAGCTAGTGTGGGTCCCGCCACCTCCATATGTCTCCAAAACCACTTGCCACTTAGAATTTATCTTGAATTTATTTATTTACCATATTTATTAAATGCTTGAACCCCTCTAATGTCTAAATATCATTTATTAGCTTCCTTATTACCATCCCACATGTGCCCATCCAACCTAGGAAACTAGTAGGATTGATGGGATTGTCTTACTATGCACTTATTTGAATGGGGACGTTACAGTCCTCCCCACCCAAGATTGCTTGTCCTCAAGCAATTTTAGATTTGGATGCTGCAAAATATTCTCCTCTTCCCATGTGGCATCTTCATTTGGTAAGTCCTTCCATTGCACTAAATATTCTTTGATGATTCTACTCCTCAACCTTCTTTCCCGTGTCTTCAAAATCTTTTCCGGAACAAGTGTGAGTTGACCTTCATCATCCAAAGGAGGAAGTATTTATGAAGTGATGATTTGCTGACCAAGAGATTTCTTGAGACAAGAAACATGAAATACATTGTGGATTTTACTCCCTTCTGGAAGTTCTAGTTCATATGCTACTTCTCCAACCTTCCGCACTACCTTGTATGGCCCATAGTACCTTGGTTTTAATTTTTCTGCTCCATTCTTTTTTAGAGATGTTTGTTTATAAGGCTGCAACCTTAAATATACTAAATCATTGACTTGAAAGGTTCTTTTTTCTCTATGCCTATCAGCATATTGTTTTTGTTGATTTTGAGCAACCTGCAAATTGTCTTTCAAGAGCTTTAAAATTTCTTGGCTCTCTTCCACCCAATCTTTAGCCTTTGGGGCTCTACTATCACCAAATATAATGTCAGCAAATGTAAGTGCATCATAACCATATAATTCTTTGAAAGGAGACATTCCTATTGACATATGATAAGTGGTGTTGTAGCAAAACTCACCCAAGTGTAGCCATTTTGCCCATGCTTTTTACTGCCCTCCCACATAGTTTCTTAGGTATCCTTCCAACCATTGGTTTACCCTCTCTGTTTGTCCATTAGTTTGTGGATGATAGATGGTACTTGGATTCAATTGAGTTCCTACCAATCTAAAAAGTTCTTGCCAAAAAGCACCCATGAATCTACTATCTCTATCATTGACAATGCTCTTGGGGAGCCCATGCAATCTGAAGATTTCTTTGAAAAAAATATCAGCTACTTGTGCAGCACTAAAAGATGATGTAACAGCAAAGAAATGAGCAAATTTTGTCAACCTATCAACTACCACATAGATGCAATCCTTACCTAAGGATTTAGGCAATCCGGTGATGAAATCCATGGAAATACTGTCCCATTTTTGCTCCGGAATGGGCAATGGTTGTAATAGGCCGGCTGGACATGTAAGTTCTGATTTGTTTTGTTGACATGCTTTACATTCATTCACATACTTTTGAACATCTTCCTTCAGCCCCTTCCAAAAAAATCTTTGCCTCAACTGTCTATAAGTTTTGAAGATCCCCGGATGGCTCGCTAGTGGGGAATCATGTGCTTCTTGCAAAATTCGGTACTTGAGCTTGGAGTTATGAACTAAATAAATTCTTCCCTTATAATATATCAGCCCATTCAAAATCCTATAATTATCATACCCTTTGATTCCATCCAACACATCACAAGCAAATTTGTCTTTGGCATATTCAACTAGTAGCATGTTTTTCCAATCCTTGGCAATATCCATGAGAGAAAAGGAAGGCCTTCTTGACAAAGCATCTGCTACTATATTATTCTTTCCTTTGACATATTCAATATAAAAATCATAAGCTTGAATCTTGCTTACCCACTTTTGTTGCCTTTCATTTAGATCTTTTTGGGTGAGAAAGTGTCTTAGACTATTATGGTCAGTTTTCACCACAAACTTGCTGCCCACCAAGTATTGTCTGAATTTGGCCAATGCATGCATAATGGCCAGCATTTCTTTATCATAGATGGAGTAAAGTTTTTCATGAGGCTGCAACTTTCTGCTCTCAAAGGCTATGGGGTGTTGGCCTTGCTTTAGGACAGCCCCTATTCCTCCACCTGAAGCATCACATTCCACAACAAAAGGTTTAGTAAAATCAGGAAGTGCAAGTATGGGACAACTACTCATTACCTCTTTCATTTTTTGGAAGGCCTTTTCATCCTCTTCATCCCACTTGAAAGCATCCTTCTTAGTCAAATCAATGAGTGGAGAAGTCAACTTGGAGAACCCTTTCACAAATTTTCTGTAGTAGGTGCATATGCCAATAAAGCCTCTCAATTCAGTAATATTTTTTGGCGATGGCCTGTAATGTCCCTTATTATGAATTTTTTTTAAATTGCAATTTTCCACTTTTTTCCTTGGTTCGACCTTTGACTAGTTTTGATCTCTAGGTCCCAAATTTGCCCCAAATGATCCCAAATCTTTTGATAAGGTATATGAATTATATTAGAACATAAATATGTGTTTCAAGGATGCCTTTGGACCTTTAAAATACTTCTACAAATCCTCTTTCAATTCTGGTCAATGTAGGTAACTTTACTAGTGATTTCCCTTTGACTAGTATTGGTCTCTAGGTCTCAAATTGACTCCAAATCCATTCAAATATTCAAGGAAGGTGTATGAATGATATTAGGAATTGAATATGATGTTCAGGGATAACATATGGCCACCAAAAGACCTCTGCAAACTCTCTTAAGATTCTGGACCAAGTATGCAATTTTACTAGTAATTTGGGGTTCAAATCCCCCTAAGGTAAGTACTGAAAATGGCTTCCCAAATGCCTCCAAACCCACTCAAATTTATGAACAGAGGTATGTAATGTGTTAATTATGTTATTAAGGTCTCATATGCACCATTAATGGTTTATTACAACTGTTCTCACCCTCTTCCATTCAACTGCAAAAATCCCCAATTCGACCCTTGGGGAAATGGCACTATTTCTTCTCCCAATGCAATTAAACTGAGTAAAAATGCTTCAAATGCTCAAGTACAGTACATGAAACTTGTATAAGATATCCATGGAAGTATATTTATCACAAATATATCAGAGAATCATCCATTCATTCGAAATCATCATCAATACATTGGCTCACAACAAGGTAGTGGGGAAATGGCATTGTTCTTCCATTAAAAATGAGATTTATACATTTCTACTTGGAATTTCGACCTGAAACTTTTTGGAGATGAAGAACAGAGTATTTAATTCATATTACAAAATGAATGGGGCATTAGAAGCTCCCCCAAATAGTACAATAGCTCACCAAAAATGCCCTCCCTCAAGGATCAAGAATATGCCATCAAAATTGGAAATGGTTTAAGGAGCGAGCTGCAATAGAAGAAACCATGAGCTTCCCTGTAGCTTACACCTGCAAATAAAGACTCCATTAAATCTCCAAATGAAAGGTCTGAATGGCCTTTCCAATTGCCAACTTGGATGGGAATCTTTCACCCTCGAAATTGGCTAAGGCAAGAAACTAGTCATCCACTAGCTCTCCCTCTTCACAAATGCAATTGCAAATTATACAAATGATCAAAAGCTGCTTTAATTCTTTTTTATTAACATTTATAAAGTTCTAATGGCCTCCATGGGTCGAATTCCTTCCAAGAGACTCATGCCAACTCAAGTTGGGAAGAGATTCCAAAGAACGCCACTTGTACAACAATTCCTAGTCTCCCACTTCCACCAAATCACATGTGGAAGCATCTTAGCTGCCCTAACACCCTTGAGCGCCCTCTTGGAGTCTAGTTTTAGCCATGACATGTCATATATGTCATATGTCAGCCTTCAGGTCTGATTTGTGTCATAGGTGTCATAGCATCTTCATCATTGTTGTCATAGAGCTAGAGAATCTAGCCCAAGTGTCTCACTAGCTCCAAATTGCCTCTTCCTCTTCCATGGGAGTTACTCTTCCTTTATATTTCGACCTTGGATGAGTCATGCCATGAATAATACCTTTTGGACTCCCCCAAGTATGTTACCATTCACCTTGAATTCGAATTGGTGAGAGAATGAGGCCAAATGTAGTGGGGAAATCTAGCCATATGTGGGTCCCACTTCCTCCATGTGTCTTCATGATCAAATGCCACTTTGATTTTCACTTGTATATATTTATTTAGATCCTTTATTAAATATTTATGCCACTCTAATGTTCAAACATCATTTATTATCCCCATTATTCCAAATCCCAAAGCTTCCACCCCAAACCTAGGAAACTAGTAATTTTCCTCCTTGGCAATTATTTGACCTTTAACATCAATTTTACAAACTCTAATGAATATGGCCAATGTGATTATGCCATTGTGACCCAATTCCAAATTTGGGACATGACAAGTCCTCCCTTCCCAATATTGCTTGTCCTCAAGCAATTTCAAACATGGGTGTTGAAGAACCTGCTTCCTGTATAATTCTTTGAAGTTGCCATTGAATTGTCCAACCTTGAGTCTTTGAGTTTCCTTGAATATTTTAGAGAGGAACCGCCATGCTTGCTGCTGCACTACTCTGATAAAATTCACTTTATTAAGTGGGAAATCCATCTCCCATACTGCTTGTTTCCCAAAAAAAATTCAAACCAATGAGACAAAAATTATTCCAGGGTCCCATTGCTTGTATTGCACCCCAACAATTAAAAGTGTTCTCCAACCCATACCATCAGATAAGAGGATTCCTGGATCCCATTTTCTTGTATGCATTCTTCCAAACATCATGAGTACAATATATATATCATCAAAGTACATAACAACATAATGAAAATGTACATCAAGAAGATGCTTCATCAAAGAATCATGAAAGTGTTTATACCTCCAAGCAAGTAGACCACCATTTTCCAAGTGCATACAAGCTTCAAGTGACCAATCAAATCTGCTCCAATGACATAGGTGAGGATCCCATGTCCTATAATGATGTATTCTTTCATCCAAGAAGTGAATGAAGAATCTCCACTAGAATCTGAACCAAATAATGAGCAGAAAAAACAAGGAGACTTCAAATGAATCAAAGAAGTCTCACCCATACATCCATGAATGTGAGAATCATAAAAATATAACAAAGTATGTGGCTGCCAACAAAAATGTTCTCCAATCATAAATCTATTCTCCCAAGTGTTGGATGAAGTTCCTCCAACATTAAATGAATCAAATGTTGAGCAAGAAAAACCATGAGTCTTCAAGCGACTCAAATGCATATCATAGGTGCATCCATGTAGATTTGCATCATCATAAAGTGACAAATAATGTTGCTGCAAATGTGAATAAGAATGTGCTCCAACCATATTATCATAAAATGTAAATCTAGGAGTTCCATACTCCTCATGTGGCCCCATCAAAAAGAACCCTTTCACCCATACTTCATTGAGACTAATACTGCAAAACATGGAATTGTAGGATGTAGGAGAATGAACCAAATCACCCAAATGATCAAAAAGTACAGAAGTTTCATCATGGGAAGGATCCATATGGGTAGTATCATGCAGCTCCTTCAAAAGTGTGAACTCTTTGTCATAGTTTGGTTCCAATGTAGAGGAATCATGCTCTTCTTTAAAAATTGCATAACCTTCATTAAGAGACAATTCAAATTCCTCTTCCACCACATCATGTGTTTGGATCTCGTCAAGTTCATCTTCAAACACATCAAGAACATTCAAATTTTCACATTTCTCATGATCCACCATGTCATGAGAATCCTCCAAACAATCTACCATTTGGCAATCTGAAACATAGGAGGAGAAACAAGTATCTTGCAACTTTTCAAGAAGTTGCTCATTTTGAATTGTGAGCTTATGATTATCCTCATTATTCTTCAAGTATGCATCATGTAACAATTCATTAAGCTCAAACAAATGGTTTCTATCAAAAAGCAAAGACATGAAATTACCTTTGATGTGGCACATTGCTCTTTGAATCTTCTCCATGTCTTCAAGGAAGGATGTTTCCTCCAATGAAGTAGCTCTCCAACAAGAATTTGACACCAATGCTTGAGTGTCATGGAGAATGTTGAGGGACTCTTGGATCTTCTTTTCATTCATCTTTAAGGACCCTTCAAGAAAATGAGGCTCTTGCAAATGAGCCTCCTCATCTTCTTCAATTTTTCTTGGACCAACTTCATGAAGCTCAAGTGGTGAAGGGGAAGTTGATCTTGGTTCTTCTTCAACTGCTACAAGGTCTTCATTATCATGCTTAATGGAACTTGGGCTTGCAGCAACACTTTCAAAAGTGATCTCTATGTCACCAACATAAAGGTGTGAGCACCCATCAGTAGGTACTCCTTCATAGTTTAAGCATCCATCAGTAGATGCTCTTTGGTTCATGTCAAAGCTAGAAGGTGTCTCGAAATGATCTTCCATATTTTTAATAGAATCTTCTTCATGCTCTTGTGATGTCTTTTCATTTTTATCCTTCAAGCAAGATGATGCATTTTGCCCCTTGTTTTACTTATGATCATTATCTTTGGAATCTCTTTTTGAAGAATTCTCAAAAGCTCTCCTCAAGTGGGACATAATTTCATGCACACATGTATGATACTCACTCCAAGGTTCTTTACAAGAAGGGCATAAACCTTTCTTTACTAACTCCACATCTTCATGTTTGGGCCTATTTTCAAAAACATGTTCAGCAAAGTACTCAAAAGACATGGCATTTTGTGTATTTTTGCTAAAATCAAGATATTCTTGATATTTTTGATATTGTTGGAGCAAGGTTTTATATTTTGCTCTCCATCTTTGGAACTCACTCATAGAATTATCCTTGGTTGGTGTGACACACTCATATTCATCAGATTTAAAGTCATAAGAATAATCTTCATTTCTCTTGAAATTGTAAGAAGTGTTGCATGATGGCATCTCTTCCTCGTACCATTCACATTCTGCTTCATATTGCTCATAAGCATCTGCATATTCCTCATAAGAATTGTACTCATAAGATTCATCATAATAGTAAGACATGGCTGCCTATTATTCTTGAATGTATGTACCTAATCCACAGGTGCAAGGACCATGCTCTGATACCACTGTAATGTCCCTTATTATGAATGTTTTTAAAATTGCAATTTTCCACTTTTTTCCTTGGTTCGACCTTTGACTAGTTTTGATCTCTAGATCCCAAATTTGCCCCAAATGATCCCAAATCTTCTTAGAAGGTATATGAATTATATTAGAACATAAATATGTATTTCAGGGATGCCTTTGGACCTTTAAAATACTTCTGCAAATCCTCTTTCAATTCTGGTCAATGTAGGTAACTTTACTAGTGATTTCCCTTTGACTAGTATTGGTCTCTAGGTCTCAAATTGACTCCAAATCCATTCAAATCTTCAAGGAAGGTGTATGAATGATATTAGGAATTGAATATGATGTTCAGGGATAACATATGGCCACCAAAAGACCTCTGCAAACTCTCTTAAGATTCTGGACCAAGTATGCAATTTTACTAGTAATTTGTGGGTTCAAATCCCCCTAAGGTAAGTACTGAAAATGGCTTCCCAAATGCCTCCAAACCCACTCAAATTTATGAAAAGAGGTATGTAATGTATTAATTATGTTATTAAGGTCTCATATGCACCATTAATGGTTTATTACAACTGTTCTCACCCTCTTCCATTCAACTGCAAAAATCCCCAATTCGACCCTTGGGGAAATGGCACTATTTCTTCTCCCAATGCAATTAAACTGAGTAAAAATGCTTCAAATGCTCAAGTACAGTACATGAAACTTGTATAAGACATCCATGGCAGTATATTTATCACAAATATATCAGAGAATCATCCATTCATTCTAAATCATCATCAATACATTGCCTCACAACAAGGTAGTGGGGAAATGGCATTGTTCTTCCATTAAAAATGAGATTTATACATTTCTACTTGGAATTTCAACCTGAAACTTTTTGGAGATGAAGAAAAGAGTATTTAATTCATATTAAAAAAGGAATGGGGCATTAGAAGCTCCCCCAAAGAGTACAATAGCTCACCAAAAACGCCCTCCCTCAAGGATCAAGAATATGCCATCAAAATTGGAAATGGTTGAAGGAGCGAGCTGCAATAGAAGAAACCATGAGCTGCCCTGTAGCTTACACCTGCAATTAAAGACTCCATTAAAGCTCCAAATGAAAGGTCTGAATGGCCTTTCCATTGAGCGCCCTCTTGGAGTCTATTTTTAGCCCTGACATGTCATATATGTCATATGTCAGCCTTCAGGTCTGATTTGTGTCATAGGTGTCATAGCATCTTCATCATTGTTGTCATAGATCTAGAGAATCTAGCCCAAATGTCTCACTAGCTCCAAATTGCCTCTTCCTCTTCCATGGGAGTTACTCTTCCTCTATATTTCGACCTTGGATGAGTCATGCCATGAATAATACCTTTTGGACTCCCCCAAGTATGTTACCATTCACCTTGAATTCGAATTGGTGAGAGAATGAGGCCAAATGTAGTGGGGAAATCTAGCCATATGTGGGTCCCACTTCCTCCATGTGTCTTCATGATCAAATGCCACTTTGATTTTCACTTGTATATATTTATTTAGATCCTTTATTAAATATTTATGCCACTCTAATGTTCAAACATCATTTATTATTCCCATTATTCCAAATCCCAAAGCTTCCACCCCAAACCTAGGAAACTAGTAATTTTCCTCCTTGGCAATTATTTGACCTTTAACATCAATTTTACAAACTCTAATGAATATGGCCAATGTGATTATGCCATTGTGACCCAATTCCAAATTTGGGACATGACATGGCCATTCCAAGATAGCACTGATTTTTTCCATGTGTACCTTCACTCCTTCTTGCCCAATAATGTGCCCAAGATACAGTAGTTCTTTCATCCCAAACTCACATTTTGATAATTTAGCAAATAAGGACTCTTCTTGCAAGATTTTCAACACAATCTCTAATTGTTGCAAATGCTCTTCCCATGTTTTACTGTAAATGAGAATATCATCAAAGAAAACCAAAACAAACCTTCTTAGTTGCTTGCAAAATATCCTATTCATACATGCTTGAAAGGTGGTTGGAGCATTAGTTAACCCAAAAGGCATGACAAGAAATTCAAAGTGGCCAAAATGACATCGAAAAGCGGTCTTTTGCATATCTTCATCTTTGATTCGAATTTGGTGATACCCTGATCTAAGGTCAATTTTTGAGAAGTATTTGGCCCCATGTAGCTCATCCATGAGCTCATCAATCCTAGGAATAGGATACCTATTCTTGATAGTCTTTTTGTTCAAGGCTCTAAAATCTATGCACATTCTCAATGTTCCATCTTTTTTCTTCACTAGCACTACTGAAGAAGCATAAGGGCTAGAGCTTGGTCTAATGAGTCCCAACTCTAGGAGTTCTTGGATAGCTTTTTCAATCTCATCTCTGAATTTTTTAGGATTTCTATAAGGTGGTATCTGAATGGGTGAAGTGCCCTCCTCCAAAATAATATTGTGCTCAACCCCCCTATCCGGTGGCCTACCATGTGGAAGGTTTCTAAAAACCTTTTCATATTTTTGCAAAAGTCTCTCTATCTCCTTTGGGTGTTTGACAATATTTATAGTTGGCTTGGGAGATGTAATATGACATTCAGCAGTCCATTCTATATCCCCATGCCTCAATATAGATCTCATACTATTGCAAGTTACTACTTGATTTGGATAAGTGTGTTGCCCTCTCACAATTCTTTGTACTCCTTTTGAATCTTGGAATTTCATTTCGGGAATTTGATAATTTACTATATGCTCTCCTATTGAATACAATCATTGCACTCCCAAAACCACATTAGTATCAGCAACATCAACCACATAAAAACTATCAACAAAAGTATAGTTACCTACGGTGACTTGCAGCTTTGGAACCCATGTTTTGCATTGCATTGTGTTGTGACCGGGAATGACAACTGTGAAGCCATCAAATGGTTCAATAGGTATCTTTCTTTTCTCTACCATCTCTGCATGAATGAAGTTATGAGTGGCTCCTCCATCTACCAAAACTGAAGTTCTTTGTCCTTGTACCACACCTTTGCATCGGATAGTATGATAGCGAGGTACTACTGAAAGCACTGCCATTCTTGCTTTGTCCGGTGAAGGCTAGTTTTCTTCTTGTCTTTCCTCTTCTACTGCTGTCTCATATGCCTCTTCTTGATCTGAAATATGTCTATATTCATCCATGCCCCCATCATACCCCTCATTGTCAGAAAATACTTCTATGTATTGAGCCTTTCCTTTGGTATATTTGTGCCCCAGTGTCCATGGTTGGAAGCATGTGAAGCACAATTTCTTTTTTCTAAGTTCACCCCTGTTTAGTCCCTCTTTTTTATTCCTCTCAAATGACTCTCTTTTCCAAGGTTTCTTATCATATACATCCCTTTGCCAAGGTTTCTTTTCAAATTTGTAGCTAGGCTTAGGAGGAAATCTCGTTCTAGGAAGCACATTTTGGAGATCCCTAGTCAAGCTCATTGCATCTTTTAATGTAGTTGGCTTGTGGTCTTTGACCAAACCTCTTAAGGGTTCAGCCAAACCTTCAGTGAACAGAAATGCTAATCTTCCCATAGATACATCAGCCACCTTGACTGATAATTTTTGAAAGTCCAACATATATTCGGTAGGGGACCCAGTTTGCTTCAATTGAGCTAGTTCTTTAAAAGGCAATTCTGGATCTTTTTGTTCAAATCTTTCTAGTACCCTATCAACAAATTCTCCATATGTTTTAACCTTATTATGACCCAAGGTTTTCATCCCATGAAACCACCATTCATTGGCATCTCCTTCCAAATGCAAAATGGCCATTTTTAATGCATCCTCTTCCAACATAGGATTCAGCTGAAAATATACATCTAATTTTTGCACCCAAGTGTTAGCAGAATTTTGAGAAGAACCATCAAAAGTAGTAAGTGACATTTTTACAATAGCACTATTCAATTCATTGTTTTGGAATGGACTCCTATTGTCTCCCTTCATTTTAATCTTTTGCATAGCATCAATGTAGTCACTGAGTGGTACACCTCTTTTACACTCTTCATTCAAATCATTCCAATCATTTACTAGTTTCTTGTAATCCAATTCAAGATTGGGCTCTTCTTTGGGTGTGAGAAATTTAGGTGCAGTATGCCTTTGTGTGCTTCGAAATTCATCAGGTCTATTATGAGGTCCTATACTTGAGAAAATATGCTCATTCCCTTTCATCTTTTCCCCTGAGTGTGAACCACTATTATCTCCTATCATCCCTTTGCTTGAAAGTTGGCTACCCAACAATTCGAAACCTTTCATAATTTGTTTATTCATATCTAGAATAACCATGGTAAGTCCTTCAAAACATGGTTTTAAGGCTTCAATAAATTCCTCCTTATGTCTTAATTTTTCCTCCTCCTCTCTACCCATTGTTTTAGAAAAAAACTCTTTTTCTGCTACTATCTCTTCTTCAACCAAAACTTCTTCAACTACTGATTCAAAGGGTGGTGTTTTATTTGTTTGGATTATTGTTAATACCATCAGGTGCCAAGACCATGCTCTAATACCACTTTTAATATCCCTTTTTCAAATTTTATTAAAATGCCCAATTTTTCACTTTTTTCCAAATTTCGACCTTTGACTAGTTTTACTGTCTTGACCTCCAAATCAACCCAAATGCTCCCAAATATTTTGTAGGAGTGTATGAATGGTATTTAGACTTGAATATCAGGTTCAGGGATGTTTTGTGACCCTCCAAATACTGTTGAAAACTTGATTTGTATTCTGATCAATATATGTAATTTTGACTAGTAATTTGTGCATCAAATCCCCCCTGGGTAACACTGCAAATGGCCTTCCAAATGCCTCCAAACTCCCACAAATTTATGAACAGAGGTATATAATGTGTTAATTATGTGATTAAGGTCTCATATGCACCATTAATTGATTTTTACTACTGTTCTAACTCTCTCACATTCAACAGCAAAAACCCCCAATTCGACCCTTGGGGAAATGGCACTATTTCACCTCCCAATACAACTAAACTGAGTAAAAATGCTTCAAATGATCAAGTACAGTACATGAAACTTGTAGAATACATCCATGGCAGTATATTGATCACAAATATATCAGAGAATCATCCATCCATTCGAAATAATCAACATTATAGTGTCATACATCAATGCATTGGGGAAATGGACATTGTTTGCTCATTAATCAATAGTTTTGCATACAACCAGTGGGTATTTCGACCTGAAACTTTTTGAATATCAATAACAGAGGATATGAAGCTATTACAATCATAAATATATAATTAGAAGCTCTCTCAAGAAGCACAAGTGCTCACCAAAAACGCCCTCCCTCAAGGAGCACGAATATGCCTTCAAAATTGGAAACGGTGGAGAGAAAGTGCTGCACTAAACCAAACCATGAAAATTCCTGTAGCTTCTACCTGCAAATACAAACTCCATTAAAGCACCATGAAAGACCTGAGTGGCCTCTCCAAACACCAACTTTGATGGGAATCTTTCACCCTCGAAATTGGCTAAGGCAAGAAACTAGTCATCCACTAGCTCTCTCTTCACAAATGCAATTTTTCTCAAATCATCAAAAGCCATTCTCATTATTCATTTCTACATTTTATAACCAACATTAGCCTTCTAAGGGTCTAAATCCTCTCAATATATTCAATAGATTTCCATTTAGGAAATATTCCACATTTTCCACTTGTCTCCTAGTTCCAACCTTCCATCTTCTCCCAAATTCGATTTTGAGTCTCTTTGGCTTCTCCAACTCCCAAATTCGCCTTCTTTGAGCCTATTTTTGGTGCTGACATGTCATAGTGGTCAGATGTCAGAGGTCAGGTCTGCAATTTGTCATAGTTGTCATAGATGCTCCATCATTGGTGTCATAGGGGCTAGGGAATCTAGCCCAAGTGTCCACAAACTTCTACTTTGACTCTTTATCTTCCATGGAGATTACCAATCCTTCCCAATTCGACCTAATATGCTCAATGAAATGTGTTATGACTTACCAACTCACCCAAGAGTTTTCACATTCCCATTAATTCGAATTTGCAAAAGAGAGATACCATGTATTATGAAAAATCAAGCTAGTGTGGGTCCCACCACCTCCATATGTCTCCAAAACCACTTGCCACTTAGAATTTATCTTGAATTTATTTATTTACCATATTTATTAAATTCTTGAACCCCTCTAATGTATAAATATCATTTATTAGCTTCCTTATTACCATCCCACATGTGCCCATCCAACCTAGGAAACTAGTAGGATTGATGGGATTGTCTTACTATGCACTTATTTGAATGGGGACATTACAGTCCTCCCCACCCAAGATTTCTTGTCCTCAAGCAATTTCAGATTTGGATGCTACAAAATATTCTCCTCTTCCCATGTGGCATCTTCATTTGGTAAGTCCTTCCATTGCACTAAATATTCTTTGATGATTCTACTCCTCAACCTTCTTTCCCGTGTCTTCAAAATCTTTTCCGGAACAAGTGTGAGCTGACCTTCATCATCCAAAGGAGGAAGTATTTCTGAAGTGATGATTTGCTGACCAAGAGCTTTCTTGAGACAAGAAACATGAAATACATTGTGGATTTTACTCCCTTCCGGAAGTTCTAGTTCATATGCTACTTCTCCAACCTTCCGCACTACCTTGTATGGCCCATAGTACCTTGGTTTTAATTTTTCTGCTCCATTCTTTTTTAGAGATGTTTGTTTATAAGGCTACAACCTTAAATATACTAAATCATTGACTTGAAAGGTTCTTTCTTCTCTATGCCTATCAGCATATTGTTTTTGTTGATTTTGAGCAACCTGCAAATTGTCTTTCAAGAGCTTTAAAATTTCTTGTCTCTCTTCCACCCAATCTTTAGCCTTTGGGGATCTACTATCACCAAATATAATGCCAGCAAATGTAAGTGCATCATAACCATATAATGCTTTGAAAGGAGACATTCCTATTGACATATGATAAGTGGTGTTGTAGCAAAACTCACCCAAGTGTAGCCATTTTGCCCATGCTTTTTGCTGCCCTCCCACATAGTTTCTTAGGTATCCTTCCAACCATTGGTTTACCCTCTCTGTTTGTCCATTAGTTTGTGGATGATAGCTGGTACTTGGAGTCAATTGAAATGCAAAATTAAACAATGAGATGCAAATCGAAGTAAATCAATCTAAACTATCTAACTCTATTCTTTGTTGGCAGGCGGGTTTGGATGAGTCAGCTGCGTAGCATCGCGGATGCTGTGCAAGGTCAAATATGCCATGCAAGGAGGAAAACCACGCACAAGTCGGACATAATATTACTTTATGTATTTTTGGTCATTTTGGACCACATTGTGTGAGTTAAGGGTCATTTTGTTGTAAGAATGGGTTAAGAAGTAGTTAGGTGGTTAGTTAACTGGACAACAAATGTAAAGGCGCAAGCCTATAAATAGATGTTGATTTGTAAGTGTTAGAGACATCTTGATAAGTTTGATTATGATATAGATAGAGAGAATGCTAAGGAGAAGAAGAATTGTGCATGTTTTGGTCTTGTGAATTTGGGTATGCGACAGAAGAACTATATTGATGTATCTATGTTTTGTTGCGAAGGTTAATATGATATGATGGAGTTTGAGCATAATCACTGTGTCCTTTTCTAGTTTTTGTTATGAATGTGATCATTATCTGCGGTATGAACTTGTGAATGATGCAATGTTTCCTTGTTGCAAATGATGTAATAATGTTATATCTATTTGTGCATTGATGGTTTTAATGTTGAGACCTATTGAGTGATGATGCGATCATGTTTAAAGTATATGATGAGTAATTAGAACTGCTAACTAATGCTGTGCTAAGTTGATAAGTAAACACACACATGGTGCTCCTTCATTCCGTGGAAAAATGTTTCTGTTAGCTCTCCCTAGATCGCCTCGGGTGAGACTTCATCTGTTCCGTAGGTGTTGCTGGACAGGATAAAACCTGTTTGGGATGGTGCTTAGGGAGATCGTGGTGGTTTGGTTGTTGACAGAATGAGGAACCCTTGTCGACTGGGTTTGTGTCAACAAATGCTTCTGTTGCCGGGACCATAGCACGAACTGACAGGAGGACATGTTGTGGCATCCGACAAAATTGGAAGTTCAAGATTGGTTCGACCAAAAGTTGTGAGAGTTTGCTGAGAAAGAGAACCAGAACCCTGGGATGACGATGAATTGGTGGTTGGAAAAGTACATACATGATGGTCCAAAAGAATACTTTTTCTATGAATTCCCAATCATCTTGTATGAGTGGTTAGCGAAATTGACCTTTCAGAAGTGAAACTTCCACGATGGTGAGCCGATGTCTTGGACCCCAGAACTGATCTAGGAGCTACAAGAGGTAGACAAAAAAGCATCGTGGGCTGTTGAAGTCGAGCTTGATAGCATATTGGAAGGCTATATCACCGAGTTTGTGGTCGATACAATGAAGTCTTATCGAGAAGCTGAAAGACAATTTTTCAGCGGACCATGAGGTAGGTTCTTGTTGTCGTTGCAATTGTCCATTAAGATGCTCATCTGTGAAAAAGGCATACTGAAGATGCACCTCGACCAGTAGAGCGCTAGTGGGCGGAGGCTGTGGATACCGCAAAGGCAGGGGGGAGGTGAATGGAATGATACAGGGTAGATGGGTGCAAGTTACGATGAGACTGTGAAGGAAGCCGAGGAAGAGAGTGGTCTTATGAGGGGAGGAGCAAGGTTTCAACAAGAGAAGAGACAGAGTACAGGGGAAGGTCCTACTGCAATCGAAACGCAAAACCGTGAAGGAAGACCACACGGGATGAAGTGACCTCACAGTGATGATGAGGACAACCAGGCTACACCCCAAATAGAGGCAGGACCAACCCCCAGCAGTAATGTACCAACACCCCCACTCACTATATCACAACCAGGAAGAAACACAAATTTGACACTGTCGTGTTTGACGTATCAATAGAAATAAAAAAGTAGCAGATCAACGACTGGAAGAAGAAATCCCATAATGGCGGGTGAAGATGTGAATTTACCTATGTTCCATGGAAATGGAACTGAGAACCTAGAGCAATACTAGTTCTTATGCGAAGCTGTGTGGACTGTTAAGCATATTACGGATTATGACGCCAAGAAAGGTCAATTGGCGACGAATCTTCGGGGTCACACACTCGATTGGTTCATGAAATTTGTACAAGTTCCTGTGGGAAGTCTAGAAAAGACACTGGATGAATTCAAAAAAGGATTAATTGATGAGTTTAGGAAACCAAAGTCTAAAGCACTATACATTACAGAATTGAAGGAGATCAAGTAGTATCCGAATGAAACTATTTGGGATTTTGACCAACAATTTAAAACGCTAATGGAAAGAGTCATCTTTGAGATGAGCAACGTTCACCATAAGGAATCATTCATTGCAGCATTACTACCTCATATTCGACTTCTATTGATGCAGAAAAAAATTGCGACACCGAGTGAGGCCCTAGAGATTGCGATGAGGTTAGAAGCTTCACTTGTTGGTGAGAATGCAGTCGGCATGTCTCAGATCTAGACGCAGCTCGTGAATTTGACAATTCAGTTGCAAGATATCAAGAAGGGTAAAGAGCACCATGAAGAGGTTTGGTGTAACCGATGTCGTGCAGAGGGACATACCAGAGATAATTGCCCAGATTCCCACAACTACCAAGTCTCGGAGCACCGAACCCATTGAGTGGCGGAGGTATGCCATGGTGCCGCATTTGTCCAGTCTATGGGAATTGACATGAGGAGTGTCAATACATGCAGAAGATGGTCACCAAACTGATGAATTTATACTGTACATTCTGCAAGTCTATTGGGAAAGAAGATAAGGACTGTCGCACATATGGCTTACTCCAGGAAAGAATGTACGACTCCTACTACGTAAAGGACGACCATCGTGCGGTACAACAGCTGTAGCCACAGGTGGCCCTACTGCCACCTCAACCGCAGATGCAGTTTGTACCGCAGCCACAACCACAACAACGCTTTGTTCCATAACCCTAGTATAATCAGATGCAAATGGATCCGTGGCAGCCATAGTACGTTCAACCAGTGCAGTATGTTCAGCCGAGGAATTGTGTAAAGCTGCAACCGAATCCCCTACAATAACAATTTAATCAACCGAAATATCAGCAACATGGTGGATTTCGGGAAGGATTCCTGGGAGGACGAGGTGGAGGCTTTGGTCGAGGAGGAGGATGAGGTCACGAACCTATGCAATGTTACAATTATGGAGTATTGGGACACTATCAGAGAGATTTCCCCCAGTTACAAACATAGTGTACCTATTGCTTTGTTGTTGATCACACTGTTGAGAACTGCCCACAGCTGATCACGAGATGGCAGGAAGGAAATTTTCCATAGTTGAAGAACTAGAACCAGCACCATTTTTAGAATGAAAATCAGATGCAGAATCAACAACCATTGCAGAATCATAATCAAAGGAAAAATCAGAACACAAATCAGAATGTGAATCAACCTGTGAATCCACCACCAAACCAGAATCATGGACCAACTTTCGCGATTATTTCAGCAGAACCAAGAATGCTGTTACGAAGAAAACTTCCTATGCCTTGGGGCAGACCACAACAGACAACTAACTACTAGAAAATGACTCAATTCCCAATGCAATGCTATTATAAATGACAATTCTAAGACAAAGGAGAAAATACCAACCTTTTACTGGATGTTCGATGTAGATCCCCATTGAGCTTTCAACTTCTACACTTGGACTTGCATATTAGCCTCAACAACAAGTACAAGCAAGTGCATATAATATGTGAAAGACATTAGCATAATCAATATCATGATCCATGATATAATAAGCAAATATAACCCAATGTAATTAAACAATATTCACAATATCATTTTGGATGAGAGAATGAGTATTTCCATTAATAAATAACAAGAAGTACAATATACGACCTCTTGTCGAAAACCAATCTGAACCAAGAACTAGGTCTCTCCACTTGTGCCTCCACCATTTCAATCCTCCATGGAATGGAAAACTCGAACTAGGATAGGAGTTTGGTAGGCGAACATAAGGTGTTCACAACAACCAGGATCAAATGAGTGTAGACTCAAGTCACGGCAAAATTCCACTAGAGTTATCTTGATCTCTCTTTCTCCATTATTCCATATGCCATAAGTTATCAATATATAGCCTTCCAAGGGTAAGTGAAAGGACACATCGAGACATTTCGGGGAAAATGGAGGGCCAAAGGTCACCTTAAGACCGCTTTTTGGGAGTAAAAAGTAATTTTCTAGTGATTTTTACCATTTTACTTGTCACCTGCGGGCTATAGTGAAACAGCTTGCGTGTACGCTGGCTAAAGTGGAATAGCTAGCGTACAAGAAGAAAAATAGGGAAAAAGTGTATATGAAGGACATATAGTGCATCTAAGTCAGTGAAATGGATCCTGCAGACCAAAGAGTGTTGATGCTCACAAGGTGGAAAATTAAGTTGTAACAGATGCCCCCTAATGTGTGAGGTCAGAGAATGCTACTACGATGGCTGAAATACATTATAAATATCAGAAGTGGAGTGATGGAGACACAACTAGAGAGAGTAGCTCGCTCGTCATAATACAATAGTATCCTTGAGTACATGTTGGTATAGTACAACAATCTGATACAATGGCCATGAATAGGTAGGACATAGTGAATACATGTCATAGGTGATCATATCCATAACCATCTACAGTAAGATATGGTCTCCTGCTGGAAAGGAAACAACTAGTGCAAACTAGAGGTACAACTTGTTGATATCTGAGAGGTGATATCTTAGATGTAAGGTCAGGATCATAAGTAGCATATTGAATGCCACGAATGCCTAGGGTCTTCTACACAAATCATCTACGGTGCACGTCCCATCAGGTGAATAAAGGTGTTGAGGTTGAACCTGATGTGACATCATCTGATTACGAGTCAATTATGTATACTGTTAACAGATGCGAGATAACCCACCAATAATGAAAATGGGCATCAAGGCACAGAGTACAATCATTAGAGTGTGAATAGATGTGTTGAAGTCGAACACTGAGATGAATCAATCAATCGGGGGACATTGATGTATTCCCAAAACTATCGATGGTGACAGAACATACCACTAATGAATGCAAGACTCAAGGTACTCAACTGAACTATAAGTCTCAAATTCTGGAATAAATGGGCTAATGTCAATGGAATGAAACTCTCTAGAAGGCATCCCCCATCAACTAGCATGAGGTAATAGCAACGCTGAAAGATTTGGAAGAACTCGGGTGAAATGGACTGACTCAATAAGGATGGTCGACATGCAATAGTCAAGAGATCTGAGGAGTGGACGACTCTGGTTTTAGGACTTCCTTTGAACAAGAGGATGAGCAGATGGATAGACTTAGGTAGCATAGACTCGATATAGACTGTGCGATGCAGGAGGCATCAACAAAAAGGGATCCATAGTGATTGGAAGCTTAACCAGTCAGTGGAGTAACATTGAGAAGTGAGTATAGCTCCTAAGGTCCTACTATAGTCCCGACTCATAATGTATGTAGTGGAATGAATGTTCTATTCAAAGGAGACACAACAGTTGCCAACAATAAGAAGTAACTAGCACGAGGTGATAGCTACGCACGATGGGCATTAAGGAATCCCCCATCAACTAGCACGAGGTAATAGCTATGCTGAAAGATTTGGAAGAACTCAGGTGAAACAGACTGACTCAATAAGGATGGCCGACATGCAATAGTCAAGAGATCTGAGGAGTGGACGACTCTGGTTTTAGGACTTCCTTTGAACAAGAGGATGAGCAGATGGATAGACTTAGGTAGCATAGACTCGATATAAACTGTGCGATGTAGGAGGCATCAACAAAAAGGGCTCCATAGTGACTGGAAGCTTAACCAGTCAGTGGAGTAACATTGAGAAATGAGTACAGCTCCTAAGGTCCTACTATAGTCCTGACTCATAATGTATGTAGTGGACTGAATGCTCTATTCAAAGGAGACACAATAGCTACCAACAATAAGAAGTAAATATTCTCCTATCCTGCTTTTTGGAATATTTGATTTTTTTTGGTCTTTTTCATATTTGGAAAGATTGAAAAAGAATAAAATTGCTTATAGTACAACAATTGAGGGATCGAGTGTCAAATAGCAAGCAGACTAGTCCCAAGCAGTGGAAATTACCTATGATCAATGCAAGGAAGCATGTGCAAGATGTGTATACTCGGGGGGTTGTTCCCTCAAGTTGAAGGGTTATCAAGCCGCGAAAGATAAATCTTGGCTCTGCTTGGCTCAGAAGGTAAAGTGCTCCAGCACATGGCTAATAAGTGAGTAAGCGAGAACCGGCACAAGGCTCAAGCGAAAATTAGGATAATGCAATGCAATCACAACTCGACATAAAAGGGGAGTCCTTTTTTGTAAAGTTAGCCTCCTCCCTCGAAAAAGTGTAAAATAATGAGAGAAGAACTCTTCTAGTCACATATGACTAGAGTATACATTTTTCGTAATTAATCCACAAAGGTCCAGAAAAGGGGTAAACTTATGCCTAAGTGGATGTTGCTTCAAATCCTTTAACAAGTCTGAAATGACAAGTATACTCGGCAATCTTGTTTGATTTGAAAAATTCTAGCAAGGACTTAAAAAAGACTTTATAAAAATCTTTTTCCGTAAAGGTTTAACGAGCCCGAAAAAGTAAGCTCATGACCTCCTTACTATTTTTAACGAGCTCAAAGGAGAGATGGAAGAATGCTCATAACATCCTTACTGTTTTTAACGAGCTCGAAGTAAAGGTGGAAGAATGCTCGTAATGGGAGTAGACGAGTGTCAAGGACTTGCGAGACTAGTTCCAAGCGCATGGAACAAAGCTATGCATAATGCAAGGAACATGAGCAAGATAAGGACACTCATGGAGTGTCTGCGAATTCAAATGGAAAAATGTTCAAATGCATCGTAACAATGGGGAGTCCTAAACCTATATGCAAGGTTCCGAATATGCCTACCATGACCGAAGCAAATGTCGAAAAGGACCAGTAAACAAGTATAAGTCCAACTAAGAATCCTGTCTCCAAGAAACATAAGTACCAACATCATCTCTAAAACATCCGTAAAGAAAAATCTAATACAAGTCACTGCGGTAGAAACATTTTCAACTTCACTATTGTTAACCTCAGACAACATGCAGGTAGAGCTAACCACTGAAGGTGCCATAGTACCAATACCCGAGGGATCAAAATGATCATCTTCAAAATGAAGAGAAAAGCTGAAGGATGTGAAAGAATATGCAAGAGCAAATTCATCATCACAGGAGTTGGAAATTCTAGAAATAGAATCAAACTCTTCAGGAGCGTTGATTTGCGGATCTATAGGAGAGCTCAAAGACTCATCAGACTCAAACGTCAAACCAGGGCTGGACAAGATTGTGACTGGATCCAAATCCAAATGGGTGGCATACTGTATTATAGGCTCATCTTGTTCAATAAGACCGAGGGTTGGAAAGGAATGAGATCTATGATAGGAATCCCCCCAAGGATCGTCATTACCATGCATGGACATGATAAAATATTCATCTGAAGGTAGAGTATCATCAAGGCATCCATATGAACAAGATGGGTTGAATGCCCATTCTGGCATCATAACGGGATCTTCCTCCTCTGTTCAGGAAGAGGAAAGATCTGGATCTGCAGTGGCTTGTTGAATATCTTGATATGCAAGCTCAGCAACAGATAGTGGCATAGCCATTCCAACATGTGCAATGTCTCCAGATCTGGAACTCATGGATGGTAAGGTCCATGGATCATCAAAATACGAGGTCCGGAATGGTACATTATTCAATGGAGGAGGCGCATTATCGGACATGGTTCCAATAAAAGAAATAGGTGCAGGGAAATCAAAATATCCCAACAATGAGGGGTACAATCTGACACCCATGTTCCCAATTGCTGGCTAAGAATCAGTAACTTGGGGGACCACTGATCCTATGGATGCTGTGGAATAAGGACTAATTAAATCTAGTTGGTCGACCATCACAATATTGCCTTCGTGTGGAAAGCAAATAATTCTGAATACAATGGATGAGACCACTTTCATATCATACATCCAATTCCTACCCAGGAGAAAGTTGTAGTTGATGGGCGCATCAACCACTTGACTTCAATAGGCACGGGTTTCCCACACAAGCGAACAACAAGGGAAGGGGTAATCCCATGCGGTTTAAATGACCAACCCTCAAATGCAGTGAGCATGGTCCTAGACATGGATAAGGGAGGAGAGCCAAGAGCTTTCCAACAAGATAAAGATATTACTGATGTAGAGGCGCCTTCGTCAACCACCGTTCTCTTGACAAAATTCTGAAGGAACTCCACATGGACTTGAAAAGCCACGTGATAAGGTAAGCAAGGTTGAATGTCAGTAGTATCAAACTTGATAACATTAGGACTCAACCCATCCTGAACTCATAAATCACTCAAAAGGGCATGCCTTTGAGAAGGACACGCTTTTAAAACTTCAAGAGCTGATATGGCACACGAAGTTTGGCCCAAATATTCTATAATAGAGTAGTTCTGGGCGGCTTGAGCATTGGGATTATGCCTAGAGCACTTGAGAACACCTTTCGGTATCCATGGCATAGTAGAGGGCTTCTCGATATGCAAGGATGTATCAGGAGGAGGAGGAGGCTCATTCCCCATGTTCAGTTGTGGTGCACCATAATCGCGTTGACGAGTAGCAACACTAACCTCAGATTGAACCATATTCACGCATACATAGCCATTAGTATTGGAGGAAGACGTTGTAGTCTCATTAGGTCTGTAACCCATAGTGGGAGCATGCAAAGCCATGTTTTGATGATGTGGAAGGGGATATTTCAACACAACTGGGCTCTGTGAAAGATGCTTCGATGCTTCTTCGATTCAAGGACACAAGTGAGTAAGATGATCTTCCCCACAAAGCTTGCAAGGGAATTTCACCTTACGCCTAGGTTTACGGTCCCCACCAGCTTTTCCGCCTTCCCAAGGAGGGTTGGCATTCTCTTTTTGAGGAGTATTATGATTACTAATATTTTTCCCATTGTTTCCACCCTTACGGTTATTTCTCCCGTTCTTCTTACCACCAAGTTGTTGGTAACCTGATGGGTTCGTCGATTGCACAGTGTGTACATCGGACGATGGGGTGGAAGTGGACAAGGTGTGAACCTGTTCGGGAGTAGACTGGTTAAGCGACAAATTTTGCATTTGATTAGAAACCAAATCTACAGGTCGAGTACTTGCGGATCCAACAATACCATCGGCATATGGTCCAGGAACTGACTTGGGCTCATGTCGTGTTCACGGTGTGTCAGGAATAATGTCATGCAAGATGCCAGACTGAGAATATAGTAAATCTAGCTATTGGAATTTTAAGATAGCTTGTTCCTCAGTCACAATGCCGGACATCAAAACATCCTTAGCAATATATGGAAGCAAAGACTTGAGAAACCATTCCAACAGAAACTCTGGAGAAATGTTGGCTTTCACTAACCTCTTCCATCGACGCCACTCTTGAACATGATCATAAATATGTGTGGCCTCATTCTGGAGGAAGGTAGACAAAAGTTCAGTGCCAGTATCGTAGCGAACCGGTAGTTGGAAATGATCCAAGAAAACCAAGGCTATCTTGTTGAAACCCCTATACGTGCCCCCAGGCAACTCAACATACCACTTTGCGGCTTCCCCCATGAGGGTGCATTGAAATAGTACCAATCTAACAGAATCGTGATTTAATGAGTTGGATGAGCACCAAAGGTGAAAAGTCATGATGTGATCACCCGAATACTCACCTCCTTCCCCTCAAACTTGGGAATGTCCGAAGGGAGCTTGGTAGGGACCGGAGGCTAATGAGGATCGTGACACACCAGATCATTTGTGAGCTTCGAAAGATCCAAAAGGTTCAATCGAGCAAGGAACGGGAGCTGTTGCTGGAAAGCTTGATTATAAGCTCCCATAAAAGGTTGATTATATGGACCTGAAGGATACGATGGACCATAAGCTTGACCATGACCATTAAAATGTTGATTATACGGACCTGACGGACCATAAGTTTTACCATGGCCATAAGGTTGATAACCTCCTCCAACCTAACCCGTGTGAGAGTAAGCATGTATATATGCATTTTGAGCACCATAGTGGGGTGGGTTGTAATGAGGGCCAGCACCAACTTTATTATAGTAAGGGTTACCACCATAATTATGGGGAATATAAGTATCATTCGTAGCAGGAACTGTGTTGTAATGACCATGATTATAATGTATGTTCCCAGCCCCTGCATAAGCATTATTAGTAGCATGAGCAGTAGTGTGGTGACCATAAGTATGATATGGATTCCCAACCCAAACATTGGCATTACTAGTAGCAGGAACGGTGGTGTTGTGACCATGAGTATAAGGTATATTCCCACCTCCTACATCAACATTACTAGTAGAGGTAGCAGACGTAAAAGTATACGGTATGTGTCCACCCCCGTTATTAGGAGGATTGTTAACATTAGCAAAAGTGGTCCTAGGTTGTTGGGTAGAGGCATGTGTATTGAAATGTGGATGGCGAGTCGTATTACAAACAGTGTTCCTATTAGGATGGGTAGTCCTAGGAGGCGGCCCTCCTCCAACATTTGAATTGTTAGGAGGGATATGACCGGTCCCCGTAGTATGTGTGTGAGTAGGAAACATGGTGCCCCTGGTGAGGGTATTTCCCCCAGTGGGTGAAGTGTTTCCAACATGTAATGTCCCTTATTAGGAATTTTATTAAAATTGCAATTTTTCACTTTTTTCCCTTAGTTCGACCTTTGACTAGTTTTGATCTCTAGGTCCCAAATTTGCCCCAAATGATCCCAAATCTTCTGAGAAGGTATATGAATGATATTAAAACATAAATATGTGTTTCAGGGATGCCTTTGGACCTTTAAAATACTTCTGCAAATCCTCTTTCAATTCTAATCAATGTAGGTAACTTTACTAGTGATTTTCCTTTGACTAGTATTGGCCTCTAGGTCTCAAATTGACTCCAAATGCCTTCAAATATTCAAGGAAGGTGTATGAATGATATTATAACTTGAATATGATGTTTATGGATGAAATATTGCCACCAAAATACCTCTGTAAACTCTCTTAAGATTCTGGACCAATTATGCAATTTTACTAGTAATTTGGGGTTCAAATCCCCATGGGGTAAGTACTGAAAATGGCTTCCCAAATGCCTCCAAACCCACTCAAATTTATGAAAAGAGGTATGTAAGGTGTTAATTATGTTATTAAAGTCTCATATGCACCATTAATGGATTATTACAACTGTTCTCACCCTCTCCCATTCAACTGCAAAAATCCCCAAGTCGACCCTTGGGGAAATGGCACTATTTCACCTCCCAATACAACTAAACTGAGTAAAAATGCTTCAAATGCTAAAGTACAGTACATGAAAATTTTATAAGACATCCATGGCATTATATTTATCACAAATATATCATATAATCATCCATCATTCGAAATCATCATCAATACATTGGCTCACAACAAGGTAGTGGGGAAATGGCATTGTTCTTCCATTGAAAATGAGATTTATACATTTCTACTTGGAATTTCGACCTGAAAATTTTTGGAGATGAAGAAAAGAGTATTTAATTCATATTAAAAAATAAATGGGGCATTAAAATCTCCCCCAAAGAGTACAATAGATCACCAAAAACGCCCTCCCTCAAGGATCAAGAATATGCCATCAAAACTGGAAATGGTTGAAGGAGTGAGCTGCAATAGAAGAAACCATGAGCTGCACTGTAGCTTACACCTGCAAATAAAGACTCCATTAAATCTCCAAATTAAAGGTATGAATGGCCTTTCCAATTACCAACTTGGATGGGAATCTTTCACCCTCGAAATTGGCCAAGGCAAGAAACTAGTTATCCACTAGCTCTCCCTCTTCACAAATGCAATTGCAAATTCTAAAAATCATCAAAATATGGTTTCTTTCTTTGTTATTGACATTTATAAACTTCTAATTTCCTCCATGGGTCGAATTCCTTCCAAGAGACTCATGCCAACTCAAGTTAGGAAGAGATTCCAAAGAACGCCATTTGTACAACAATTCCTAGTCTCCCACTTCCACCAAATCACATGTGGAAGCATCTTAGCTGCCCTAACACCCTTGAGCGCCCTCTTGGAGTCTATTTTTAGCCTTGACATGTCATATATGTCATATGTCATCCTTCAGGTCTGATTTGTGTCATAGGTGTCATAGCATCTTCATCATTGTTGTCATAGAGCTAGGGAATCTAGCCCAAGTGTCTCACTAGCTCCAAATTGCCTCTTCCTCTTCCATGGGAGTTACGCTTCCTCTATATTTCGACCTTGGATGAGTCATGCAATTAATAATACCTTTTGGACTCTCCCAATTATGTTACCATTCACCTTGAATTCGAATTGGTGAGACAATGATGCCAAGTGTAGTGGGGAAATCTAGCCATATGTGGGTCCCACTTCCTCGTGTCTTCATGATGAAATTCCACTTTGATTTTCACTTGTATATATTTATTTAGCTCCTTTATTAAATATTTATGCCATTCTAATGTTCAAACATAATTTATTATCCCCATTATTCCAAATCCCAAAGCTTCCACCCCAGCCTAGGAAACTAGTAATTTTCCTCCTTGGCAATTATTTGACCTTTAGCATCAATTTGACAAAATCTAATGAATAGGGCCAATGTGATTAGGCCATTGTGACCCAATACCAAATTTGGGACATGAAAAATCCTCTCTTCCCAATATTTCTTGTCCTCAAGCAATTTTAAACGTGGGTGTTGAAGAACCTGCTTTCTGTATAATTCTTTGAAGTTGCCATTGAATTGCCCAACCTTGAGTCTTTGAGTTTCCATGAAGATTTTAGAGAGGAAACACCATGCTTGCTATTGCACTACTCTGATTAAAATCACTTTATTAAGTGGGGAATCCATCTCCCATACTGCTTGCTTTCCCAAAAAATATGAAACCAATGAGATAAAAATTATTCCAGGGTCACATTGCTTGTATTGCACCCCAATAATTAAGAGTGCTCTCCAACCCACACCATTAGTTAAGAGGATTCCTGGATCCCATTTTCTTGTATGCATCCTTCCAAACATCATGAGTACCAAATATATATCATCAAAGTACATAACAACATAATGAAAATGTACATCACGGATATGCTTCATCAAAGAGTCATGAAAGTGCTTATACCTCCAAGCAAGTAGACCACCATTTTCCAAGTGCATACAAGCTTCAAGTGACCAATCAAATCTGCTCCAATGACATAGGTGAGGATCCCATGTCCTATAATGCTGCTCCAAAAGGATGTGATATGCATCAAAATATTCAACCATGTATTCTTTCATCCAAGAAGTGAATGAAGAATCTCCACTAAAATCTGAACCAAATAATGAGCAGAAAAAACAAGGAGACTTCAAATGACTCAGAGAGGTCTCACCCATACATCCATGAATGTGAGAATCATAAAAGTATAACAAAGTATGTGGCTGCCAACAAAAATATTCTCCAATCATAAATCTATTCTCCCAAGTGTTGGATGAAGTTCCTCCAACATCAAATGAATCAAGTGTTGAGCAAGAGAAACCATAAGTCTTCAAGTGACTCAAATGCATATCATAGGTGCATCCATGTAGATTTGCATCATCATAAAGTGACAAATAATGTTGCTTCAAATGTGAAGAAGAATGTGCTCCAACCATGTCATCATAAAAGGTAAATCTAGGAGTTCCATACTCCTCATGTGGCACCATCAAAAAGAACCTTTCACCCATACTTCATTGAGACTAATACTGCAAAACATGGAATTGTAGGATGTAGGAGAATTAACTAACTCACCCAAATGATCAAAAAGTGCAGAATTTTCATCATGGAAAGGATCCATGTGCGTAGTATCATGCAGCTCCTTCAAAAGTGGGAAACCTTTGACATAGATTGGTTCCAATGTAGAGGAATCATGCTCTTCTTTAAAAATTGCATAACCTTCATCAAGAGACAATTCAAGTTCCTCTTCCACCACATCAAGTGTTTGGATCTCTTCAAGTTCATCTTCAAACACATTAAGCACATTCAAATTCCCACATTTCTCATGATCCACCATGTCATGAGAATCCTCCAAATAATCTACCATTTGACAATCTGAAACATAGGAGGAAAAACAAGTATCTTGCAACTTTTCAAGAAGTTGCTCATTTTGAATTGTGAGCTTATGAATATCCTCATTATTCTTCAAGTATGCATCATGTAACAATTCATTAAGCTCAAACAAATGGTTTCTATCAAAAATCAAAGACATAAAATTACCTTTGATGTTGCACATTGCTCTTTGAATCTTCTCCATGTCTTCAATGAAGGATGTTTCCTCCAATGAAGTAGCTCTCCAACAAAAATTTGACACCAATGCTTGAGTGTCATGGAGAATGCTAAGGGAATCTTGGATCTTCTTTTCATTCATCTTTAAGGACCCTTCAAGAAAATGAGTCTCTTGCAAATGAACCTCCTCATCTTCTTCATTTTTTCTTGGACCAACTTCATGAAGCTCAAGTGGTGATGGGGAAGTTGATCTTGGTTCTTCTTCAACTGCTACAAGGTCTTCATTATCATACTTAATGGAACTTGGGCTTGTAGAAACACTTTCAAAAGTGATCTCTATGTCACCAACATAGAGGTGTGAGCACCCATCAGTAGTTACTCCTTCATAGTTTAAGCATCCATCAGTAGATGCTCTTTGGTTCATGTCTAAGCTAGAAGGTGTCTCGAAATGATCTTCCATATTTTCAATAGAATCTTCTTCATGCTCTTGTGATGTCTCTTCACTTTTCTCCTTCAAGCAAGCTGATGCATTTTTCCCCTTGTTTTCCTTAGGAACAGTATATTTGGAATCTCTTCTTGAATAAATCTCAAAAGCTCTCCTCAAGGAGGACATCATTTCATGCACACATATATGATACTCGCTCCAAAGGTTTTTACAAGAAGGGCATAAAGCTTTCTTCACTAACTCCACATCTTCGTTTTTGGGCCTATTTTCAAAAACATGTTCAGCATAGTATTCAAAAGACATGGCATTTTGTGTATTTTTGCTAAAAGCAAGATATTCTTGATATTTTTGATATTGTTGGGGCAAGGTTTTATATTTTGCTCTCCATCTTTGGAACTCACTCATAGAATTATCCTTGGTTGGTGTGACACACTCATATTCATCAGATTTAAAGTCATAAGAATAATCTTCATTTCTCTTGAAATTGTAAGAAGTGTTGCATGATGGCATCTCTTCCTTGTACCATTCACATTCTGCTTCATATTGCTCATAAGCATCTTCATATTCCTCATAAGAATTGTACTCATAGGATTCATCATAATAGTAAGAAATGGCTGCCTATTATTCTTGAATGTATGTACCTAATCCACAGGTGCAAGGACCATGCTCTGATACCACTGTAATGTCCCTTATTAGGAATTTTATTAAAATTGCAATTTTTCAGTTTTTTTCCTTAGTTCGACCTTTGACTAGTTTTGATCTCTAGGTCCCAAATTTGCCCCAAATGATCCCAAATATTCTGAGAAGGTATATGAATGATATTAGAAAATAAATATGTGTTTCAGGTATGCCTTTGGACCTTTAAAATACTTCTGCAAATCCTCTTTCAATTCTGATCAATGTAGGTAACTTTACTAGTGATTTTCCTTTGACTAGTATTGGCCTCTAGGTCTCAAATTGACTCCAAATTCTTTCAAATATTCAAGGAAGGTGTATGAATGATATTATAACTTGAATATGATGTTTATGGATGACATATGGCCACCAAAAGACCTCTGTAAACTCTCTTAATATTCTGGACCAATTATGCAATTTTACTAGTAATTTGGGGTTCAAATCCCCATGGGGTAAGTACTGAAAATGGCTTCCCAAATGCCTCCAAACCCACTCAAATTTATGAAAAGAGGTATGTAAGGTGTTAAGTATGTTATTAAATTCTCATATGCACCATTAATTTATTATTAAAACTGTTCTCACCCTCTCCCATTCAACTACAAAAATCCCCAATTCGACCCTTGGGGAAATGGCACTATTTCACCTCCCAATACAACTAAACTGAGTAAAAATTCTTCAAATACTCAAGTACAGTACATGAAAATTGTATAAGACATCCATGGAATTATATTGATCACAAATATATCATATAATCATCCATTCATTTGAAATCATCATCAATACATTAGCTCACAACAAGGTAGTGGGGAAATGGCATTGTTCTTCCATTAAAAATGAGATTTATAAATTTCTACTTGGAATTTCGACCTGAAACTTTTTGGATATGAATAATAGAGTATTTAATTCATATTTAAAAATAAATGGGGCATTAAAATCTCCCCCAAAGAGTACAATAGCTCACCAAAAACTCCCTCCCTCAAGGATCAAGAATATGCCATCAAAACTGGAAATGGTTGAAGGAGTGAGCTGCAATAGAAGAAACCATGAGCTGCCCTGTAGCTTACAATTGCAAATAAATACTCCATTAAAGATCCAAATTAAAGGTCTGAATGGCCTTTCCAATTACCAACTTGGATGGGAATCTTTCACCCTCGAAATTGGCCAAGGCAAGAAACTAGTCATCCACTAGCTCTCCCTCTTCACAAATGCAATTGCAAATTCTAAAAATCATCAAAATCTAGTTTCCTTCTTTGTTATTGACATTCATAAACTTCTAATGTCCTCCATGGGTCGAATTCCTTCCAAGAGACTCATGCCAACTCAAGTTGGGAAGAGATTTCAAAGAATGCCACTTGTACAACAATTCCTAGTCTCCCACTTCCACCAAATCACATGTGGAAGCATCTTAGCTTCCCTAACACCCTTGAGCACCCTCTTGGAGTCTATTTTTATCCTTGACATATCATATATGTCATATGTCAGCCTTCAGGTCTTATTTGTGTCATAGGTGTCATAGCATCTTCATCATTGTTGTCATAGAGCTAGGGAATCTAGCCCAAGTGTCTCACTAGCTCCAAATTGCCTCTTCCTCTTCCATGGGAGTTACTCTTCCTCTATATTTCAACCTTGGATGAGTCATGCAATGAATAATACCTTTTGGAATCTCCCAAGTATGTTACGATTCACCTTGAATTCGAATTGGTGAGACAATGATGCCAAGTGTAGTGGGGAAATCTAGCCATATGTGGGTCCCACTTCCTCCATGTGTCTTCATGATGAAATGCCACTTTGATTTTCACTTGTATATATTTATTTAGCTCCTTTATTAAATATTTATGCCATTCTAATGTTCAAACATCATTTATTATCCCCATTATTCCAAATCCCAAAGCTTCCACCCCAACCTAGGAAATTAGTAATTTTCCTCCTTGGCAATTATTTGACCTTTAGCATCAATTTGACAAACTCTAATGAATAGGGCCAATGTGATTAGGCCATTGTGACCCAATACCAAATTTGGGACATGAAACAACACCATGGCTAGTGCTAGCATGACTACCAAACAAAGCGAATGGATCAACTGTGTTGTATTCAGGCATACCAAAAGAGAACGGGGGTAGCGATTGTAGTGGTCGCAAGGCTGGTGTTAACATGCAAGTTTGGCATCCCATGTAAGAAATTACATGGATTCGAAGGATTGAACGGGTCGTCCTCGGGTGGAGTATATCCAAACAAAAGAGGTCGAGGCTCTGGTATCAATGGATCGCCTCCCCAATCCTCTCTAGGAGTAGGAGGATGAGAGGCATCTTCAACTCTACCCAACAAAGTCGTAAGGAATTCTTCCATGCCAAAACCAGTGTAAATGTCGGCGCGAATCGCATCAAAGGAATCTGAAGATGCAGAGGGAGCCTTCCGGCATCCTCTCTCAACACGATGTGTGACTTCGTCGGCTGGTAAACCATCCAACCGACGAGATTGACAGAGAGGAGGACCTCATGCCATGATATCTCTAAAATATCAATAAATCAAAGCGTTCCCTATCGACCAAACTAACGATCAAAGAATCAAAGAGCACACACCTAAGAAACTACATCCAAATGCGCAAAAACAAGACTGGCTCAAGGAGCTCTCGACACTACAGCCAGTATGTCTCACCTAGGAGAGGCTTGAGACTCCCAAACTATAACTGGAGGTAACAGAATCAGTTATAAAGGTTCCCAGGCTTCACTGCATGCACAGGGTCAAGTCCCTTTACAACAACAACCGTGTTGTCCAACCCTTATCTGACTCAGGATACGTACAGCATAACCACTGCAAGCACCCTATGCGGTACCTAGGTAAGGAAACTATGGTCACTGCAATATAACCAATTCTCAGGGGGACAGTTGCAGGTGGGATCCATCGTATGGGAAGGGTAGATAAGCTCGAAACTCAAGAGGTACAGATCCCTCAAGAGTCCCCAGATACGAATAAATCTTGGAAATATCTCCCATGTTCAGTCGGTATTGGAGGGCTATCTCTACAACCAACCTCCCGTGACCTCGTGCTTAACTATGGTCTGAGTAGAGCTTCTTGAGAACAGTGATGTATACCATGGATTTCACCACTCCCTGGTCAGACACATAATGTTTCATCTAGTAGTCTTGGATTGTTTATTCACAATGATCTATTCCAAGACTCTAAACTTATACTAGTTGGTGTACCCTATAAAATGAAAAATCGTTTTAATCAATTTTAATATTAAGCGTTAATTTTAAGTGGCAGTGATTACTCAAAGGATGTGGTCATGAAACTAATGATGTCTATGACTCAATAGTATGCACAATCGTCAAACTCTAGACTCATCTATCCAATAAAAATAATTCCACTAGAATGAAAATCAATCCAACGGCTCGAAATAAAATGTAATTCTTTTAAATTTTCCAATGTACAAGTAGATCCCAGATGAAAGCACAAGGACTCAGATGCAAAATGCAGTACAAAATGTAAAAAAATAATTTGTATTTTCTTTTATAATGAAAAGGAAAATGCAAAACTATGTTTTTGTATATTTCAACGTAATAGAATGAAAAATGCAAGCGAAATCTACCTATTTAGTTAAAGAAATGCAGAGCGGATCACTAAGACAACCCAGCAATTCCCAAATAGTGAGATTCAGCCAATGTAATGAGCTAGAAAATAAAAAAAATGGTGATAAACTAACAAAGCTCAAAACAGAGAGAGAGAGAGAGAGAGAGAAAAGTTTATGGTCACTAACAGGGCATGGAACAGTTAGGAATAAGGCCAACTAAGACTTAGGAACACTCAATACCAACCCAGCAACAATCCAAGGCCATAAACCAATCAAAGCCGGAGTTGTATGCTACTGTTGAAGGAAATAACATGGGTAGATGCGGGCAAGAGTGCATATAGAGTCGGGTAGACGCGGGCTAAACTAACTTGACCCGCATACAGGGAAAGGCAAATGAGCAAATAAAGAGTCTAATGACCCAGAGAAAACTAGTTTTCTATAGTGTATCCCAACAGCCAACCAAAGACACATAAGCTCAACACACAGCAACTCTAAATGAGGACTAAAGCCTAAAAATCCCCAAAAATGGATGTTCTCCCCAGTGGAGTCACCATTTCTGTTACAAACAAAACTTCATATGGCTTGGGGCAGACCACAACAGACAGCTGACTACCAGAAAATGACTCAATTCCCAATGCAATGCTATTATAAATGACAATGCTAAGACAAAGGAGAAAAGACCAACCTTTTACCAGATGTTCGATGTAGATCCCCGTTGAGCTTTTAACTTCTACACTTGGACCTGTAGATTAGCCTCAACAACAAGTACAAGCAAGTGCATATAATATGTCAAAGACACTAGCATAATCAATAGCATGATCCATGATATAATAAGCAAATATAACCCAATGTAATTAAACAATATTCACAATATCATTTTGGACGAGAGAATGGGTATTTCCATTAATAAATAATAAGAAGTACAATATATGACCTCTTGCCAGCAACCAATATGAACCAAGAAATGGGTCTCTCCACTTGTGCCTCCACCACTTCAATCCTCCATGGAATGGAAAACTCAAACTAGGATAGGAGTTTGGTAGGTGAACATAAGGTGTTCACAACAACCAGGATCAAATGAGTGTAGACTCAAGTCACGGCAAAATTCCACTAGATTTATCTTGCTCTCTCTTTCTCCTTTCTTCCATATGCCATAAGTGCTTAATATATATCCTTCCAAAGGTAAGTGAAAGGACACATCGAGATGTTTCGGGGAAAATGGAAGGCCAAAGGTCAGCCTAAGACCACTTTTTGGGAGTAAAAAGTAATTTTCTAGTGATTTTTACCATTTTACTTGTCACCCATGGGCTATAGTGGAACAGCTCGCGTGTACGTTGGCTAAAGTGGAACAACTAGCGTACAGGAAGAAAAATAGGGAAAAAGTGTATCTGAAGGACATATAGTGCATCTGAGTCAGTGAAATGGATCCTACAAGCCAAAGAGTGTTGATGCTCACAAGGTAGAAAATGAAGTTGTAACAAACGCAAGATGTTGTTGTTGTTGTTATCACTCGTAGAGGTGTGACGACAGGAGAAGATGGTTCACATATACTAATTCGGCTAGATGGGAAGAAGAAGGTGTAGTTTGATATTGATGTTGAGCGAGACACAATCTTTGAAGCATGTAATGGGATAGGAATAAATCTTGGTAAGAAAATTATTTATGACATGCCCCCTGCTTTTGACTCAACCTCAAAAGTAGGACCATCGTGACAGTATGGTATTTTGCAGAACTTCTTTGAAAGTTGCTTATCACTGGCACCTGATCCCGATGCTCTTTCTAAGATTGAGAATCTGTTGCATCGACCGATCAAGGGATGGAAAGAGTCCACAGTGAACTCTTTATAGAGGAAGAAGATAGGAAAAGAGATGTGCATGAATATCCAGATTGGGGACTACAACGTCAATTCAGTCATTTTGGATCTAGGCTCAGATGTCAATATTCTAACAAGGCAGGCATGGAAAAATATGGGGAGCCCAACGCTGAGCTGGTCTCCTCTACAACTGTGACTGGCTAATCAGGCCAAGGTAACACCAATTGGGAGAGTTCTGTGCCTTGTTGTGGACATTGAGGGGATGAAAATAGATGCTGATTTTGATGTTATTGAAGTCGTCTAGGGTGGCATCTCATATCCCGCATTGTTGGGGATTGGATGGGCCAACGATAGTATGGTGGTAATTAATTTCAAAAAGTGGATGATGACCTTTGAAAATCAGGAGCTCGGAGTCATAGCTCCGTTGGATCCATCTGAAGGGCAAAGGTATGTTGAACTAGTCAAGGATGAGGTTTTTAGAGGATAGGATCATGCATATAACATTTCAGAAGATTACATCCATCCGACTGTCAAGGGAGAACTCGGTTGGCGCAGCTCTAGCTCTGCGTCTTCCAATTCTGAGGATGCTTTAGAAAACTAGAAGAATCGCATGCACGAGGTGTAATTCAGAATGTGTGGGTTGATCACACAGTCGCTGTGTTGTGTTGTGACTAAGACTGTTGAATTACCAATATATGAAGGACTACCTAGGTTGTCTGAATTTCTAGTGGCATTTGAAGATAGGGTGTCAGAACCATGGTGGTTGCTGGCGTTGAAGGCTACTCCAGCACGATGGTGGGAGAACCATAAGAATTCAATCACTAGATGGTCATAGTGTCAAAGGTTGATGACAGTTTGCTTTGGCGACACAGAAGTATACCACACTGGAAAGTATGATGGGTGGAATAACCTTGGCAGTCATCTGATGGAATTTCAGACTTTGTGGGCATCACGAAAGGATAAATGGGTCCATTCCTTTGTCCACACTTTGGATGATGTGCCATAATCATGGTATGCCTCAATTGAGTTGTGCAGGGAGATCACCACTTGGTTGGACTTGACGGTTTGCTTCACTCAGACCTTCGGTTTTGCGGATGCCAATCTAGATGTTAATAATGCCCTGCAGCTCATCTACGATGTCATTCTAAAGGTAGTTCCAATTGCGTATCCTGTGGATCCACATATGCATTGTCAGATGCAGTCGATGATGGAATGCTATAATATTATAGGAGGTCCGGAGGATGGTGATGATTCACAGAATCTCAATGTTCCGGAAATAGAAGGGAGTCGGGATGTCACGGCACCTGACGTACCAATAGATTCAATAAATCAGCCATTGAAGCTTCAGAAATTCATCATTGGGTCACAAGAGAACCCAAAGTTTGTGAATGTTGGGGACTATTGGGACGAAAAAATGATGGCAAAGGTTACAGACTTGTTGCATGAATTCCAATATTTATTTCCTACGAAGTTTTCTGAGATGAAGGGAATATTGGGAGATTCAAGAGAGATGAAGATTCCATTGAAGCCAGATGCGAAACCAGTAAGGCAGCGATCGTATCTACTGAATCTGTGACACGAAGAAAGGGTTAAGGTTGAACTTGACAGAATGTTGGAATAATTGAATCGGTTGAGGAATCAAAATGGATCAGTCCTATGGTGGTGCAAGATAAGAAAACCGGTGAGGTGCGGATTTGTGTCGACTTGCAGAAGTTGAATGATGCATGTATGCATGATGCATTTTCGACACCATTCACTGATGAGGTACTGGAAGGAGTGGGCGGTCAAGAAATGTATTCCTTCACGGATGGTTGTTCCGGGTATCACCAGATCACAATCACGAAAGAGGATTGCCACAAGACAACGTTTGTGACTGAATGGGGTTGTTTCTAGTACACTGTGATGCCATTTGGGCTAAAGAATGCACCTGCGAAATTCTCTCGGGTTGTTGTTGCTATATTCGAAGATTTTATCTAGAAGTTTCTGCAAGTCTATATCGATGACTGGACAGTTTATCGATTGATTAGCGACCATTTGGAAAACCTGCGGCTGATGCTGGAGCGATGTAGACATCATCAGATCACACTAAATTTGAAGAAGTGTATTTTATGTGCACCATTTGGGATGTTGTTGGGTCACATTGTTTGTAAGGAAGGATTGTTGTTTGACCCAACAAAGATTACGCTGATTTTGAGGTTGCAACCCCCTACAACTGTAAAGCAGTTACGAGCGACGCAGGGACACACAGGGTATTACCGTAAGTTTATTCACGGTTATGCTACAATCACAGCTCCTATGGAGAGG
This sequence comes from Larix kaempferi, assembly GCA_027924585.1. Classification (NCBI taxonomy): domain Eukaryota; kingdom Viridiplantae; phylum Streptophyta; class Pinopsida; order Pinales; family Pinaceae; genus Larix; species Larix kaempferi. The sequence goes on from BSBM01001229.1 coordinate 49,634,998, forward strand.
ATAGTGAAGAAGGATGCAGTATTCTTATGGAGCCCAAAATGTCAAGGAAGTTCTGAGATGCTAAAGGCTAAGATGGCTTCTGTACCTATATTGGTATTTCCGAATTGGAGCAAGGAATTCCACATCCATGTGGATGCATCATTGATCACGCTGGGAGTAGTGCTCGCACAACCAAGAGAGGGAGATCTGGACCATCCAATTGCTTTCGCGAGTCAGAAGCTGTCATCTACGGAGAAAAATTACACCACTATAGAGAGGAAAGGCTTGGCGATGGTATATTTGCTGCAGAACTCTAAGCATCACTTGTTGGGTGGTCACTTCAAGATGTTCACGGACCATTCCGCCTTGAAATACCTGGTTAATAATCCTGTGTCGGGGGGGAAGATATGCCGTTGGCTACTTCTCTTTTAGGAGTTTGATTTTGAGGTGATTGTGAAGCCAGGTCGCTTGAATGTAGGTCCAGATCATTTATCGCGAATTGAGACAGGCAAGGAACCGACAAACATTAATGATGGATTACTTGATGGAAAATTATTTAGAGTTGAGGTGGCTGATGGTTACTATGAAGAAATCATTCAGTTTTTTACGGCGGGAACCACACCGGTGGAATTTACCACAAGTTAGAAGAAGCAGTTGGTGGTTAAGGCCACGGATTTTTAGTTGATTGCTGGCCAGCTCTATAAAACACGACTAGATGAGATCTTGCAGCGATGTGTCCTACCTCATGAACAAGGTAGATATTGGCGGTGGCACATGCGGGTGTTTCTGGTGGACATTATGAAGGTCGCGCCACTGCGTGGAAGGTTCTTCGTGCAGGACTTTGGTGGCCCACTCTTCATAATGATGCGACAGATTATGCACAGACTTGCGACGTCTGTCAATGCACTGGAAAACCATCAAGGAGGGACTAGATACCGCTTGTACATCAAGTGACATTGCAACCATTTGATAAATGGGCTGTAGATTTTGTGGGGCCAATCAACCCACTTGGGAAGAGAACTGGTGCACGGTACATCATTAAAGCAACAGATTATTTAACGAGGTGGGTGGAGGCCGCACTTGTTGTTGATTGCATTGTTGTGACAGCAGCATGTTTCTTGTTTGACAACATAGCGACTCGATTTGGATGCCCAAAGGTATTGATGAGTGACAAGCGGAGTCACTTCATCAATCGCACGGTTAAAGCATTGATAGAAGAGCTCAATATATAGCATAACAAGAGTATTTTGTATCATCCGCAAGCAAATGGAACAGTGGAGGCATTCAATAAAGTGTTGGAGCATGCACTTACAAAGGTGTGTAACGCAAATCGTGATGACTGGGATTTGAATATTCCAGCAGTATTATGGGCATATCACACCACTTGTAAAAGATTGATAGGGAAAACATCATTCAAACTTGTGCATGGGAAAGAGGCAGTTATACCTATGGACTATATTGTTCTGATTCCACACATAGCGGCAGTGACAGGCATGAATGATGAAGCAGCCTTAGAAGAGCAACTAGAACAGTTGGTATAGCTTGAGGAAGACCACTTTATTGTAGGTTTTCACCAGCGCATAGAAAAGGATCAAAAAAAAGCTTGGCATGATCACCACATCAAAAATAAATAGTTTAACGAAGGAGATTTGGTGTTGATGTATGACAACAAGTTTACGAAGCATCCAGGGAAGCTACAGATGCATTGGCTAGGTCCATACCACATTAGTTTTATTACTATAGGAGGTGCAATACAGCTGCAACTGTTAGATAGAGTGATGTCGCCAAAGCTGGTGAATGGTAGCAGGTTGAAGACCTACAGGATGGGTTCAGTGATGCACGATACATAAGGCACTGTGCAGTTTAAAAAAGAAAAAAGAGAAGTTGGAAGCATGGTCGATGCTTCGCATGTTTGGCATGCATGACAGCAGGTGAAAGCATGGTCGATGCTTTGCACGTTTTGCACCCATGATAGTAGGAGGATGTAGGGTCACTGCTTCGCCCGATTGACACACATGGAAATAGGAAGACGATGCTTCGCATGTACAGGGTCAAGTCCGAGCATGAGTGTTGCGGCTCAGCCTCACTGAAAGACGGAGACATGGCATGATGACAGGATTGTCGGATGATGTGAATGGATTTGCCAATAATTTCAAAGTCAGGCATCTAGGACACAACAAAAATGCATAAATGCAAGCGCAAGTGAGAAAGGCAGTATCTATCAGTGAGAAAAACTCATGCTGTGAGTGAGTTAGGAATTCCAAGGAAGTTGTGGAAATGATCCATTTCATTTCATGTGGGAACACACTAGGGGCACTGAGGGCCAGAACGATGAGTGCGCATGCACAACTAGAGAGGGCCATGGGGCAGACACTCGAGAGAAACAGAGACGCGGTCTCAACCAAGATGTCTAGACATGTGGTGATAGTTAGAAGATTTGTGGTCCCATGGACCACCCGCAAGACAAGGGCTGAGGGCCCCTGGCCCCAGTAGAAGGAAATCCAAGGCGTGAAACATATGTGCCAGAGTAGTCGGCATGTTTCCCACCTTGGTGACTTTGATGAACTTTCCCTCAGTCTGGAACGAGTGCGCAGTATGGCAGCAAATTCCCGAGAGGTAGATGATCAAGGTTCCAAGAGACTGGAGGATGAGTTCAAGAAGTACACAACATCGAGCCAAAAAATGATGTACAAGTTGGGGAAGTACACAACAACGAGCTCCAAATGGCAAGAACAGTTTTAGAAGTATCATACAACGAAGGATGAGTACACCAAGTCCAGCTAACATGGCTCGAGGGAGAGCCACAAGATTGTGTTGGGGGATTGTTGGCAGGCGGGTTTGGATGAGTCAGCGACGTAGCATCGCGGATGCTGTGGAAGGTCAAAGATCCTGCGCAAGGAGGAAAACCATGCACAAGTCGGACATAATATTACTTTATGTATTTTTGGTCATTTTGGACCGCATTGTGTGGGTTAAGGGTGATTTTGTTGTAAGAATGGGTTAAGAAGTACTTAGGCAGTTAGTTATGTGGACAACGAATGTAAAAAAGCAATCCTATAAATAGATGTTGATTTGTATGTGTTAGAGGCATCTTGATAAGTTTGATTATGATAGAGATAGAGAGAATGCTAAGGAGAAGAAGAATTGCGCATGTTTTGGTCTTGTGAATTTGGGTATGCGACAGAAGAACTATATTGATGTATCTCTGTTTTGTTGCAAAGGTTAATATGATATGATGGAGTTTGAGCAGAATCACTGTGTCTTTTTCTAGTTTTTGTTATGAATGTGATGAGTATCTGCGGTATGAATCTGTGAATGATGCGATGTTTCCTTGCTCCAAATCATGTGATAATGTTAGATCTATTTGTGCATTGATGCTTTTAATGTTGAGACTTGTTGAGTGATGATGCGATCCTTTTTAAAGTATATGTTGAGTAATTAGAACTACTAACTAATTCTAGGCTAAGTTGATAAGTAAACACACACATGTTCCTCCTTCATTCAGTGGAAACGTGGTTCCGTTATCTCTCCCTTGATCACCTCGGGTGAGACTTCATCTGCTCCGTAGGTGTTGCTGGACAGGGTAAAACCTGTCTGGGCCAGTGCTCAGGGAGATCATGGTGGTTTGGATGTCGATAGAGTGAGGAAACCCTGTCGACTGGGTTTGTGTCAACAAATGGTTCCATTGTCGAGACCATAGCGCGAAGTGATAGGAGTACATGTTGTGGCATCCAACGAAACCGGAAGTACAAGATTGGTTCGACCAAAAGTTGCGAGAGTTTGCTGAGAAAGAGAACCAGAACCCTGGGCTGACGACGGATTGGTGGCTAGAAAAGTACATACATGATGGTCCACACGAATATTTTTTCTGCGGATCCCCAATCATCTTGTACAAGTGGTTAGCAAAATTGACCTTTCAGAAGCAAAACTTCCAAGGTGGTGAGTCGACGTCTCGGACCCCAGAATTGATCTAGGAGCTACAAGAGGTAGACAACAAAGCATCACGGGCTATTGAAGTCTGCCTTGAAAACATATTGGAAGGCTATATCACCGAGTTTGTGGTCGATACAATGAAGTCTTATAGCGAAGCCGAAAGAGAATTTTTCAGCGGACCACGAGGTAGGTTCTTGTTGTCGTTGCAATTATCCATTAAGATGCTCATCTGTGAAAAAGGCATACTGAAGATGCACCTTGACCAGTAGATCCTTGGTGGGCAGAGACTGTGGATACTGCGAAGGTAGGGGGAAGGAAAATGGAATGATATAGGGTATATGGGTGCAAGTTACGACGAGACTATGAAGGAAGCTAAGGAAGAGAGTGTTCTTATGAGGGGAGGAGCAAGTTTTCGACAAGAGAAGAGGCAGAAGACAGGGGAAGTCATGCTACAATTGAAATGCAAAACCGCGAAGGAAGACCACATGGAACAAAGCAATCTCATAGTGAAGACTAGTAAAACTAGACTACACCCCAAATAGAGGTAGGACCAACCCCCAGCAATAACGTACCCAAACCTCTTCTCACTATATCACAACCAGGAAGAAACATGAATTTGACACTACCGTGTTTGACGTATCAACAACAATAAAAAAGTAACAGATCAGCGACTGGAGGATGAAAGCCCAGAATGGTAGGTAAAGATGCGAAGTTACCTCTGTTACATGGAAATGGAACTAAGAACCTAGAGAAATACTGGTTCTTATGTGAATTTGTGTGGACTGTTAAGCAAATTACGGATGATGACGCCAAGAAAGGTCAATTGGCGATGACTCTTTGGGGTCGTGCACTTGATTGGTTCATGAAATTTGTACAAGTTTCTGCGGGGAGTCTAGAAAAGACACTGGATGAAGTCAGAAAAGGATTAATTGATGAGTTCCGAAAACTGAAGTTTGAAGCACAGTACAGTACAGAATTGAAGGAGATCAAGCAGTATCCGAATGAAACTGTTTGGGATTTTGACCAACGGTTTAAAACATTAATGGAAAGAGTCAGCTTTTAGATGAGCGACGTTCAGCATAAGGAATGGTTCATCACAACGTTACTACCTCATATTCGACTCCCGTTGATGCAGCAAAAAATTGTGACACCAAGCGAGGCCCTAGAGATTGCTATGAGGTTAGAAGCTTCACATGTTGGTGAGAATGCAACTGACATGTCTCAGATCCAGACACAGCTGGCGAATTTGACAATTCAGTTGCAAGATCTAAAGAAGGGTAAAGAGCACCGCAAAGAGGTTTGGTGTACTCGATGTCGTGCAGAGGAACATACTAGAGATAACTGCCCAGATTTCCGCAACTACCTAGTCTCGGGAGCACCGAACCCATTGAGTGGCGGAGGTATGCCATGGTGCCGCATTTGTCAATTCTATGGGCATCGACATGAGGATTGTCAATACATGTAGAATATGGTCACCAAACCTATGAATTTATACTGTACATTCTGCAAGTCTGTCAGGCATGAAGATAAGGACTTCTGCACATATGGCTTACTCTAGGAAAGAATGTACGAATCCTACTACGTAAAGGATGACCATTGTGTGGTATAGTAGCTGCAGCCATAGGTGGTCCAGCTACCATCTCAACCGCATATGTAGTTTGTACTGTAGCCGCAACCACAACCGTAGCATAATCAGATGCAGATGGCTCCACAGTAGCCACGGTACGTTCAGCCAACGCAATATGTTCAGCTAGGGCAATGTGTCCAGCTGCAACCAAATCCCCTGCAACAACAATTTAATCAACCGCAATATCAGCAACATGGAATATTTCGTGAAGGATTTCGGCGAGGACGAGGTGGAGTCTTTTTTCGAGGAGGAGGATGAGGTCGCGGACCTGTGCAATGTTACAATTGTGGAGTATTGGGACACTGTCAGAGAGATTGCCCGCAGTTACAAACATAGTGTACATATTTCTTTGTTGTTGATCACACTGTTGATAACTGCCCATAGTTGATCGCGAAATGGTAGGTAGGAAATGTTCCACAGTTGTAGGACCAAAACCAGCACCAATTTCAGAATCAAAATCAGATGCAGAATCAGCAACCATTGCAGAATCAGAATCAGATGCAGAATCAGAATCAACGGCAAAATCAGAATGCAAATCAGAATGTGAATCAACCTGCAAATCCAACACGAACCCAGAATCAGGGATCGATTGTCTCGACGATTTTAGCAGAAACAAGAACGCAAGATGTTGTTGTTGTTGTTATCACTCGCGTAGGTATGATGACAGGAGAATATGGTTCACATCCACTAATCCAGTTGGATGGAAAGAAGAAGGTGCAGTTTGATATTGATGCTGAGCGAGACACATTCTTTGAAGCACATAATGCGATAGGAAGAAATATTGGTAAGACAATTATTTATGAGATGCCCCCTGCTTTTGAATCAACCTCGGAGGCAGGACCATCACGATAGTATGGTATTTTGTAGAACTTCTTTGAAAGTTGCTTATCATTGGCACGTGATCCCAATGCTCTTGCCAAGATTGAGAATATGTTGTATCGACCGATCAAGGGATGGAAAGAGTCCACAGTGAACTCTTTATAGAGGAAGAAGACAAGAAAAGAGATGTGCATGAATATCCATATTTGGGACTATGACGTCAATTCAGTAAATTTTGATCTAGGCTCAGATGTCAATATTCTAACAAGGAAGGCATGGCAAAAGATGGGGAGCCCAATGCTGAGATGGTCTCATGTACAACTACGACTCACTAATCAGGCCAAGGTAACACCAATTGGGAGAGTTCCACACCTTGTCATGGACATTGAGGGGGATGAAAACATATGCTAATTTTGATGTTATTGAAGTGGTCAAGGGTGGCAGCTCATATCCCGTATTATTGGGGATTGGATGGGCCAATGACAGTATAGCAGTAATTAATTAAAAAAGTGGATGATGACCTTTGAAAATCAGGACCTTAGAGTCATAGCTCTCTTGGATCCGTCTGAAGGGAGAAGGTATGTTGAACCAGTCAAGGATGAGGTTGTCAGAGGATGGGATCATGCATATAACATTTCAGAAGATTACATCCATCCGACTATCGAGAAAAAACTCGGTTGGCGTAGCTCTAGCTTTGTGTCTCTCCGTCTTTCGATTATGAGGATGCTTTAGAAAAATGGAAGAATCGTATGCATGAGGTGTCATTCAAAAAGTGTGGGTTGATCACATAGTCGTTGTGTCGTGTTGCGACTGAGACTGTTGAATTACCAGTATATGATGGACTGCACAGGTTGTCTCGATTTCTAGTGGCATTTGAAAATAGGGTGTCAGAACCAGAGCGATTGTTGGCGTTGGAAGAGGTGCTGAAGGTTGCTCTAGCACGTTGGTGGGAGACCCATAAGAAGTCGATCACTGGATGGTCGCAGTGTCAAAGTTTGATGACAGTTCACTTTGGCGACACAGAAGTATACCACACTGGAAAGTATGATGGGCGGAATAACCCTGGAAGTCATCTGATGGATTGTCAGACTTTGTGGGCATCACGACCAAAGGATGAATGGGTCCATGCCTTTGTTCACACTTTGGATGATGTGTCGTGATCATGGTATACCTCAGCGGGGTTGCACAGGGATATTACCACTTGGTTGGAGTTGACAATTTGCTTCACTCAAACCTTCAATTTCACGGATTCCAATCCAGATGTTAATAATGCCCTGCAGCTCATCCGCGATGTCGTTCTAAAGGTAGTTCCAATTATGTATCCCGTGGATCCGCATACACATTGTCAAATGCAGTCAATGATGGAATGTTATAATATTACGGGAGGGCCAGAGGATGGTGATGATCCACGAAATGTCAATGTTCTGGAAACAGAAGGGAGTCGGGATGTCACAGCACCTGACGTACCAATAGATTCAATAAATCAGCCATTGAAGCTTCGAAAAGTCAACATTGGGTTGCAGGAGAAACCAAAGTTTGCAAATGTTGGGGACTATTGGGATGAAGAAATGATGGCTAAGGTTACATACTTGTTGCATGAATTCCAGGACTTATTTCCTACGAAGTTTTATGAGATGAAGGGAATATTGGGATATTTAGGAGAGATGAAGATTTCGTTGAAGCCAGATGCGAAACCAGTAAGGCACCGACTGTATCGACTGAATCCGTGACACAAGGAAAGGGTCAAGGTTGAACTTGACAGAATGTTGGATGTTGGAATAATTGAACCGGTCGAGGAATCGGAATGGGTCGGTCCTATGGTGGTGCAAGATAAGAAGACGAGTGAGGTGCGGATTTGTGTCGAATTGCTGAAGTTGAGTGACGCATGTATGCATGATCCATTTCCAATGCCATTCACTGATGAGGTACTAGAAGGAGTGAGCGGTCAAGAAATGTATTCTTTCATGGATGGATTTTCCAGGTATCACCAGATCAGGATCGCGAAAGTGGATCGCCACAAGATGATGTTTGTGACTGAATGAGCTTGTTTCCAGTACATTGTGATGCCATTTGGGCTAAATAATGGACCTATGATATTCTCTCAGGTTGTTGTTGCTGCATTCCGAGATTTTATCCAGAAGTTTCTGCAAGTCTATATGGATGACTAGAAAGTTTATGGATTGATCAGGGACCATCTGGAAAACCTTCGACTGATGATGGAGCGATGTAGACAACATGAGATCGCGCTAAATTTGAAGAAGTGTATTTTTGTGCACCATTTGGGATGTTGTTGGGTCACATTGTTTGTAAGGAACGATTGTTGGTTGACCCAACAAATATTGTGCTGATTTTGAGCTTGCCACCCCCTACAACTGTAAAGTAGTTATGAGCAACATTGGGACACACAGGGTATTACCATAAGTTTATTCGCGGTTATGCTATAATCATAATTCCTATGGAGAGGCTGCTGAAGAAGGATGTGGTATTCTTATGGAGCCCAGAATGTCAAGTAAGTTGTTGGGCGTGACCCAAGTGGGTACCAATTTTGTTGAAATACAATTTTGAGCTGCGCAATAGAAGCCATGATATTTTTGAGTGCATAGCTTGCTGGGCATATATAGTTGCATAGCCATACTGATGCGTAGGACCTGCGCAGTAGCAAGTTTTGGTAAGATGACATAAGAAAAGGTCGGGCGAGGAAGCGACCTATTTTTGGTAAAGAGTCAGATGAAGGAAGGAGAAAGCGACTTGTTGGAATAGTGGCAGCAAGTAGTTGAGAAGCTAGGGTACTATGGTGACAGAAACAGACATGCAGAAGAGGTAGAAAGAGATAGGCCACGAAGTAGTTGTAACTGTTTGAGGACTGCGATTGTCAGAGGAGCGTGCAAGGCACGAGTGGCCTTGCAAGACGGCCTTAAGTAGGTGGAGTAAGCTGTTGATGACGACAGTGGGCATGGCAATTAGCCATGCCATGTGTTGGGAAACCTAAGGGTTTTTGCCGATGAAATTGTAAAGACATGACCTACGGGCATGATCTATAAATAAGGCATTTTTGTATAGGGAAGGGTTACTCTTCATTTTGGAATAGTATTAGAATTTTGAGAAAACCAATTGCAAAGGCTCTGCAACTGTGTGCGCAGAGACCTATCTGAGAGAGAAGAGAGTCTGCAGCTGAGTGCGTGGACCAAGAACGGTTGTACCCTTCCCAAAAGATCAATAGTAACGACTGTTCTTTTGGACGTAGCCTCAATCCGGGGGGTGAACCATGTTAAATCTTGTGTAGTGAGATTGTTTATATGTTTGTGCTTTGTTCTGTCTGTTTGCTTACTCTGTATGTTTGAACTCTCAATTATCAGTGGTTGGTTAATGCTTTTATATGTATTCATTGTAGGAGAAGAACAAGGATAATATGTTAAGTGTTTTACAAATGGATGATTGATGAATGTGAGCTTATCTAAGTAAGTGAATGTATCAACCATGGATAGACATGTACGCAAGTAATGAATGGTTATATACTAATGTTAACATATAATATTGGAGGGGCGAGGGACTGATAGCTTGTTTGATTACGCCAAGTATAAGGTTAAATAATCACTGGTAGTAATCCTAAGGAATAAGTACCAAGTAAACCCTTAACACAATTGCCGTCGAAGTGAAGGTGCATAAGTCTGTTGCACTATTCCATCGAATGAGTAAGGTTGACCCACACGATCCATGGATGCACTGGGTCCGCAGCTTGCCAACTAAAGAAGTATCAACCCACGACGAGGACAGTTTCTGCGAAGCCCTCAGTCACAACACGAGTCCATAGTGTGTTGCGCAGTGGGTTTGTTTTGTCAAATCATCACCTTGCTGTAGAAACTTGATTCTGTAGCACCCCCATAGCTTCACCTAGGGTGAGACCTCGACCTGCGCGCAGGTTGTTGCCGAAAGAGCCGGTGAAAATGGGTTTTGTTGGTTAAAGCTAAAACCGCAAAGAACCTGGGTCTATATTGGAAATCCTCTAGATCAATTATTTATGCCAATAAATGGTTCCGTTGTCGCGTTAAGAATCCCTAATGAGTTGAGGAAGTGATGAACAATGACGAATATCAGTTCCCAGAAGGTTCAGACAATTGGCATCCTGAAAAGAAAGAGATTTGGGATTGGTGTGATAAGACCGTGAAATATTTTGCAAAGAAAGAGAACAGACACCCGCGCTTATCTAACACAGCGTGGTTGAACAGATACTTGTGGAGAGACATTCATGAGATATTCTGGGATTCTTTTGAAAACAAGTTACATGAGTGGATCTTGCAACTCATAGAGAAGAAAACCTGTTTCTAAGGAGGAGTACCTACAGAGTGGACTCCAAAGCTCACAGCACAGCTCAAAGCAATAGACAACCCATTAACACGAGCAGTCGACTTTTGGGTCGATGGCATACTTGAAGGATTCATAACAGAATTTGCTGTAGACACACTGAAGTCCTACATTCAAGCTGAAGGATATTTTTTCGAAGGATTTAGAGGTAAGTACTTAAAAAATCTCAGTTTATATATTAAAATGATTTTAGCTGAAAAGGGAGTTTTAAGGATGCAGTAATATTTTTGAATCTGCCATGGTCAATAGCATTTTTAGTGATTCTGATGAAGAGACACATAATATGAGAAGTGTAAATAGATATAACTTTAATAAAGAAAATAATCATGGAGGACCTGGACTCCACGTAAATACTGAACTCCCATGTGATCTTAACAATCAGACCGTGCCGCCATCAGCCACTATCTACCCTATCACACCTCAAAATCCATTGGTTGCAGAAACCGCACCAGCCCTAGATCAGAATCCACCCACTGTGAGTGTAGCGCAGCCCACCCCACAGAATGTCGATACTGTGCACACCATAGGAGTAGACACTCAGCCTAGTCAGACTCAGACTATTCCAGTTCCAAATACCCAATCTTAGAATATCCCACAGAATACCACTAGTCTGAATATTCCCTTTATTTTCTCCACGCAGATAGTCAGCACTACTCAGATCGCTGCACAACCAGGAAGGAGAATGACAGATAATGATATAAAATTGCCGATATTCAAAGGAACGGGTCTAGAAGACCCTGATTAGCACTGGTTTCTATGTGAAGCCATATGAAGTGTCAAGCAGATCCCAGATGATGCTGTGAAGAGAGCACAGCTCATCACCACTTTTCGAGACCGATCCTTGCATTGGTTTATGAAATATTCTCATACACAGCTGAGAAACCTAACAGAAATTAAGGCTGCGCTCGCCATAGAGTTTAAAAAGCCAAAATCAGAGTTGCAGTGCATAACAGAATTAAAGGAAATCAAGCAGAAGCCTACTAAAACGGTCTGGGAATTTGACCAAAAATTTAAGACACTGTTGGATCAAGTGAGCTTTGACATAGCTCCATAACAGCATAAGGAATGGTTCATCGTTGTGTTGTTGCCCCATATCAGACAACCGTTGATGCAGCAGAAGGTTGTGTCAAAGGTAGAGGCCTTAGAGATCACAATGAAGCTGGAAGCTTTGCCAATCGATGAGACTAGTTCTGGGATGTCTCAAATCCAGAACCAGTTGACTACCTTGACATGAGAGCTGCAAGGCATGAAAAATGTAAAGGAGTAGAGATATGAACACATACGCGAGGTTTGGTGCACAGGATGTAAGGGAGAGGGGCACACTAGAGAACATTGCCCCCTATTTCAAGATTATCTTGACAGTGGTGTGCCAAACCCAATGAATATGAATCACAATCAGGCACCATGGTGTGAAATCTGTAGAAGTAGAGGACACAGGCCTGAGGACTATTATCTCATCCAAAAATACATGAAGACACCTAAGAGCTTGTACTGCAATTTCTATAAATCAGTTGGACATGACAAATCCAACTGTCGTGCATATGAGCTCATGAACGAAAGGAAGCGTGATATGGAAATGATGCGAGGTGTTGGAATGTACCGTGTCCAAGAGGAAAATTAGCCAAAACAAGAAAATGCCCCCTGTGATCAGGGAGGATATTAAGGCCGTGGTGGTGGATACTGTAGGAGAGGAAGAGGCCCGACGCAGGGAAGAGGTCGCGGCCAGGTAATCTGTTATAACTGTGGCCATCCTGGTCACATATCTAGAGATTGTACAAACCCATGCACTACCTGTAATTATTGTAAATCATTTGAGCATGTTATTGAAGATTGTCCTGTGCTAGAGGCAGAAATGTAGAAATGAAGAAGAACAGAACCGCCAAATCCTAACATTCAGTTGATCATGGCAGAGAGAAAAAATGCAAGTCCAAGTGTAAACATGGTCATGCGCAGTGGCGCTGATATAGGAAGAGATGGAGGCACAGAAGCTTCGACTTCCAGAGCGCGCGATCCTAGACAGAATCTAGGTGAGCCAATGTGGATTAGAAAATCCCCTAGAAAAGCACTGGGTCTAGATTTGCAGAAAAATAAGGGAGCATTTACAGAAGCACGGGATATTCTTAGAGAATCGGCACCTGAGTTCACAAGAATCCCGCTACGCATTGAAACACCACACGCAGAAGATATGCCACCGACATATGATCAATTGAGCGCGAAGGCAGACATAGGTACTTCTGTTGTGCAATTCCTATGGAGCTGTATGAAGTTATTAAAGAGCACAGATGCTTTCACGAAATTTGAAAAGCTACTAAGGCAGTATGAGCCAAACAGTGAGAAGGGAGCTTCCCATGGCGCAGTCCATAATATTAGGAGTCCCAAAAGAACATGAAGGGAAATGAGACTCACTGCACAAATTGGGGACTACGAGATGGATGAGATCATTCTTGATCTTGGATCCGAAGTAAATGTCTTGACCAAGCAGACATGGCATCAGATGGGCAAACTGAAGTTACAGTGGTCACCTCTACAGTTAAGAATGGCTAACCAAGGGATAGTTATACCTTTGGGGAGATTACCAAACACCATTGTTGACATTGATGGAGTGCGCAACTATGCTGATTTTGAAGTAATTGAAATCGTGGATGACAGCCATCCTTATCCAACACTACTGGGTATCGACTAGGCAATGACTAATTCTGCCATCATTGATCTAAAAAATATGAATATGATATTCGAAGGCAATGATATCAGGGTCATCGCACCATTGTACCCTTCGTAGGGTGAACGATATGTTGAACTGATTCAAGAAGAGTCCTGAGCCCAAGACTTGGACCATATTTACAAGATGACAACTAATACTGCTGATTATATTAATCCAACTACATATGGAACACTTAATTGGCGCTATGACAGATCTTGTGTCTCAGACTCTGATGCAAGACTGGAAAATTGGAAAAGCAGATTGCATGAAATATCTGCCAGGAAATATGCATGGATCACAAAGTCATTGCGATGGATTGGAATGGAGGTAATCCCAATCCCAGGTTATGATGGTTTCTCTAATGTTTATTATTTTATCAATGCGTATACTACAACAATTACAGAAGAACACCAACTGCAGGCATTAGATATAGCGTTATGCGACACACCTAACAGATAATGGGCCGTGCATAAGCAAACACTGATGACATGGGATCAGTGCAGAATTAAGATATAAATCTGCTTTGCCGATAAGGTCACCCTATCATTCAAAAAATACAATGGATAGATGGATTCAAGAGAACACATTCGGGTCTGTTCAGAAGCATGGAGGGGAAGGCCACAGACAGAATTGGTGCATCTGTTTGCACACACACTGGAAGAGCCAATTCCAAATAAGTGGTACCTAGACCTAAAGCTGCGCAGAGGCACAGTGGAATGGTCTATTCTAACTGCGAGTTTCCAGCAGGACTTCAGTTTCGAAGATGAACATCCGAGCATCAATGATGCATTGTAGGTTCTTAAGGAAAAAATATTCGCACCAAACCACACTCAGGGAAATATGACCCTAGAAGAATTCTTTGGAGCTAACATTGTACCTGTGCACCTATAGCTCGAATGGGAGGAGCAACTAGAACATGCCCTTGATTGTTATCACCTTAATGGAGAGGCCGAGGATAAATCCAATAGTGATGAGGAGGACCCGCGCAATATACAAATACCTGAGTAAGAGGGCTCCCACGAGGTAGAAGGACCTCCACTGGAAATTCCAGATATGAGTGGACCTGTCAAAAAAAAGAAAGTGAACATTGGCACCAACGAAGAGCCAAGGTTCACAGCTATTGGAGATTATTGGGATGAAGATACAGTTGAATAGGTCGTGGGTATACTATAGGAATATCAAGAATTATTCCCGACCAAGTTCACAGAGATGAAAGGCATTTTGGGAGACTTAGGAGTGATGAAAAACCCTCTTAAGCCTAGCACGAAGCCTGTGAAACAAATACCATATAGACTAAACCCGCGCTACAAAGAACGAGTCAAGGAAGAACTCAATAAGATGCTCGATGCAGGGATCATTGAACCAGTTGAAGAATCTGAGTGGATAAGCCCGATGGTTATCCAAGATAAGAAAACGAAGGGTGAAATCAGGATCTATGTAGATTTGAGAAATCTGAATGACGCTTCCATGCATGACCCATTTCCTACACCTTTTACAAATGAAGTGCTGGACAATGTTGGAGGGAATGAGGCGTATTCTTTTACTGATGGATTCTCTGGCTATCATCGGATTAGGATTGATTGCGCAGATAGGCACAAGACAACTTTTGCTACAGAATGGGGGTCGTTCCAGTACACAGTGATGCCTTTCGGTCTGAAGAATGCACCCGCCATATTTTCTAGAGTGGTCATCGCAGCATTTAAGGATTTTATACATAAGTTTTTAGAGGTTTACTTTGATGATTGGACTATTTTCAGTTTATTGAAGAACCATGCCGCAAACCTAAGGATGATGCTGGAAAAATGCAGGCAGCATCAAATCTCGCTGAACTTGAAGAAGTGAATTTTCTATGTTCCCTATGGAATCTTGTTGGGACACATTGTGTGCAAACAGGGCTTGATGGTTGATCCTGCAAAGATCGCAATCATTGTAAACTTGCCTACGCCCAATTCAGTTAAGTAGCTTCGCACTATGCTAGGGCATACTGGATATTAAAGGAAATTCATCAAGGGGTATGTGCAAATAACCGCAGCTATGGAGAAGCTACTAAAGAAAGATGTACCATTCATTTGGAATGAGGACTGTGACAAAGGATTTGACAGATTGAAAGAAAAGATGGTCACTGTGCCGATCCTAGTTTTCTTAGACTAGGAGAAGCCATTTCACATACATGTGGATGCTTCATGTATAGCATTGGGAATCATTCTTGCTCAGCCATGAGAGGGAGGTATTGATCATCCCATTGCATTTTCCAGTAGAAAGTTGTCTTCTGCCAAGAAGAATTACACCACTACTGAAAGAGAATGACTAGCAATGGTCTATGCACTGTAGAAATTCAGACATTACTTGTTGGGTGCACATTTTTTCATGTTCACTGACCACTCTGCTTTGAAATACTTGGTCAATAAGCCAGTGTTAGGGGGGTGCATATGTATATGGTTACTACTCTTTCAGGAGTATGACTTTGAAATGTTGTTAAGCCAGGCAGGTTGAATTTAGGACCTGATCATCTATCAAGGATTGAGTCCGAAGAGGAACCTACGAGTCTAGAGGACAATATTTCTAACGCGCAGCTATTTGCTATACAAGTTGCCGATGATTATTATACGGACATCATTGACCTTATGACTACTGGGTTTGCACCCACAGATCTCACTATGGAGCAAAAGAAGAAGCTCGTAGTGCGCACAACAGACTTCACTATAATCGCAGGTCAGTTATACAAGTTGGGACCGGATGAAGTCCTGCAAATGCGTATTAGAGCATGAGAAACCATTCATACTGGCCGATGCACATTTAGGAGTCACTGTTAACACCCAAAAAGTACTCACTACCTCATCTCCCTCATTACATGACTCATTTGTCCATATTTCCTACCATATTTGACTCCAAAACCTTAAAAAACCATTAAAAAGCCTCCAAAAGGCCAAAAAAACATTAAAAAGCCTCCAAAAGGCCAAAAAACCATTAAAAAAGCCTCCAAAAGGCCAAAACCCCCCTTTTTCCCCAAAATAATCCAAAATTCCTCCAAAATAGCAAAAACCCTCTAAAAAGGCAATAAAAATACAAAAAAGAGGGAAAAGAGGGAAAAAATGAAGCAAAAACCCGATACAGCTGACCTAAACCATGGGTCAACA
Source organism: Larix kaempferi (assembly GCA_027924585.1). Taxonomy (NCBI): domain Eukaryota; kingdom Viridiplantae; phylum Streptophyta; class Pinopsida; order Pinales; family Pinaceae; genus Larix; species Larix kaempferi. The sequence continues at coordinate 49,651,556 of BSBM01001229.1, forward strand.
CTCCACCACTAAAAACTTATAAATAGGTGATGGAGGCTCCTCATTTCACATCCCCCAAAATTTCTCCATCCTTATGCTGCCAAAATTTTTCTTGAAACCCTAGCTCTCCACTTGGAGCTAATTTCCAACTCAAAACCCCTTTGGCCCATATCCAAAACACCTTGGAAGAAGGAGAAGGAACAACACTAGAGCATTGGAGCAACCCTCCTGGACTACTACAAGAGCTTCACCAACCTCACATTGGAGGTATAATCAATACAAAAAACCATTTTTAATATCTTTTTGTTGTCTCATGCACATGCTAGTTTAAATTTACTATTTTTATTTACTGTCTTGTTTTTACCATTTTTACTGAACTGCTACTAAGGAGTCCCTTCTCCTTAGTAGGTGCTCATTTGCACAAACTAGGGTGAAAACCCTAGCTACAGTTTTGGTGACTCCCCTAGTGTTCCTTTGAATTTCTAGTTATAGTTTTTAAAACATTTTGTTTTCTGCAAATATTTTTCTGTTTTCCCCTTTCGGCTGTCCCTTTCGGTAGTTGGGTTTGCTACCGTAAATCGCGTCTTTTTTCCCCACAGTTACGATCCGACCGCAGCTTCCAGACTGTTACCTGTGATCCGACCGCAGCTCTCAGACTGTTTCCTGCGATCTCCCCACAGCTTTCAATTTGTTTCTTGTGATATGACCGCGGCTCTTAGCTTGTTTCCTGTGATCCGACTATGGCTATTAACTTGTTCTGTGCTATCCGCCCGAGGCTTTTAGCCATTTTCCTGCTATTCGGCCGCAACCATTAGCCATTTTCCTGCAATCCGCCTGCGGCCATTAGCCATTTTCTTGCAATCCGCCCGCGACATTCAGCCATTTTCCTGCGATCCCCCCACGGCTATCATCCTGTTTCCTGCGATCCGACTGCGCAGTTTGGCCGCATACCCATGATCTGTTTTCTGCACTTTTTCCTTGTTTGAGCCCAACACTTTGCTGCAATATTTTCTACACCTACACATCCACCTGTCCTATCTGCAGCCATACTTACCTACAGCCTTTTTTCTGCAGTTTGCTTTCTTTTCCATTTACAGAATTTTTTAAAGTTTAAGCATTTCAATTGAAAAAGAGAAAAATTTTCATTTCAAAGTTTAATTTTTGAATTGTTATCATTAGTTAGAAATTTTCCCACCCCATGGCACTTTTACTTGGGTTCATTATCTCACACGCACACACTCTGTCACCTAATTCAAGTGAGCCCTAAAATGATACTTAACACAACTAACATTCTAACCCCACTTGGGGAACACATAAGAATATTGTAGTTAGGTAAGGTCCAGGGGATAGGCATCCAAATAACATCCCTCGGTCGCTTACACTTGAGACATAGTTATTGTCCATTAGGGAACCAAAATCCCCTAGTATGTTTTAGCACGATCACAACCAGTTTATCAGAGGGCCTCTCCCCTAGGAAGGTTGAAGTAGCTAGACTGGTTCCGGAGGCCTGAGTGAAATACCGCAATCCATTCAGTAACCGAAGGATACCTTTCAAAGTTCTCAGTGTACCACCCATATGGGGCTACAGCGGTGATAGAACCAAACTACAGATTCACCTTTTCTGGACGTGTCATGAATGGGGTATCTTAGTTTCCTTTCTTCTAGGATTGTCTACCTGGTGTCCCTCCTGGTAGGGGGATATATTTAGCCACAAGGCTCTACTATCCATATTGTTTGACTTGGATTTCATCACCTTGTAGAGGATATGTTTGGTTGAGTCATAATACTATTTAGCTAGGTGTTTTCATGCTCCCTTACCTCCCTTTGGTCTAGCGAGTCCACTATTTTTATTTTTTAGGAAACCTACTGCTTGTTGGTATTCTGACAATTGTTGTTGATGCTCCACTTATTGTAGCACAGCTGTTACAGTGAGTGTTTTGAGATGGTTGTTGGCCTGAGTGCCATATTTTTTTCTCTCTCCTTCTGCACACCTGGATGCATTAGGGTTTTTGAGCTATTTTTCACTCAACATAACCGCCATATACTTGACACCATCTGTCACCATTGAGTCCCCGAGACATTCTCGGTGCCTCCGTGGCGAGCCCCCGCAGCATGGTTCACTTGAAATCACCCGTCATAGACGTAGATCTTCATCACCTGATACCACTCATCATAGATCTCGAGCTTTGTCACTTGACTCTACTTTTCGACGACATAGAGCTTTGTCACCCAATCTGGATGCCCCTTATTTCACATCTGATTCTGAGGCAGAGTCCGAGAACCCCACTTATACTGCACCAACCAGCCCCATGGCTGGCATGACTTCCAACCCTTTCTTTGTAGGCACCACTGGTGGAGCATCCACCACCACCCTAACTACCACACCCACTTTGGGTATGCCCTTGATGGGGCCCACATCCACCATTCTGATCATTGTACCTATTCCAATGGCTACCATACCCATCCCAACTCCACCAGTGACTCACACCACCCTTGGCGATGCAGGACCATCCAATAGCACCTTCATTCCTCCACTTGGGGGCAACGTCCCCAACCCGAACCTAGTCCCTCCACTTGGGGGCATTGGCCCCAACGTGGTCACAACCACCAGTATGTCACATCCTTCTACTAGTTTGTCATTCATGGCTAGTCTCAACCTTCCTGACTTGGCCAGACTGACTAACGATCCCATCAGACACGACCCTACGTGGCCTCACATGACCACCAAGCTCCCATCAGACATCCCTAAGTTTGAGGGCAAGGCAGGTGAGGACCCCCAGAACCACATTATGTTATTCCATCTATGGTGCTCCTCCAACTCCATAGTGGACGACTCTGTCCAACTCCATCTGTTACAACACACCCTCATTGGCTCTGCATCCAAGTGGTACATCGAGCAGCCCCATGGGACCCATGCCACCTTTACTTCCCTTGCCTCGACCTTCCTGCAATTCTTTCAGTTACATGTTCGCTCTGACATGGGAGTTGAGATCCTACTGGCTTGCAGACAGAACACGGCCACCCACATCACTAATCACATTCATGAGTGGCGTCAACACCGAAGCCTCTGCAAAATCAAGTTAGATGACCGTATCTTCTTAGATTGGTTTCTAAAATCTCTCCTTCCTGTCATTGCCAAGGATGTGGCATCCGAACAACCCCAGTCCGAGGAAGAGGCCATCCTTAAAGCCCAACAATTTGACTTTATTTACGCTCAGTCTGGTTACCTATATTCCATCATCCCTGATGCCCCCCGTGGCGATTCCTCCCGACATGATGCACCGAGAGCATCCCATGCCGCAGATGGCATCATTGGCCACATTGCCTTGCATAGCCACCCCTTTTCCATAGCACATCCTAGCCCTGGACCCGACCTTTCACGGGCTACATCACATTCTGGAGCAACCAATTCGTATGCTCCCATGGCACATCATCACCATTCCCATGGACCCTCATGTCCACCTCAGTACTTTGGTCATGCATCCCCCGCTTACGCCCCCCCGATCGCACCTTAGCCATATTACCACCCGCAGGTTGCACAAACTCCTGTATCCTCTTAAGCCCCTCCTGCTTATTATCCACCACAGGCAGCACCTGCGGCAAACCCCCAACCCGTCACACAGACGTATCAGCAACCCCCACAAGGTTCAGCACCTACACCACCTCCACCTACTTATTCTCCACCGCAACCTGCTCCCACACCTGGACAACCCCAGAACCCACCTGCTGCCCAAGGGCAAGTGTATGCCCAACAAAATCCACAGCAAAACCAAAATAACCAACGCCAACAAGGCCAACAAAACCACAGCAAAGGCCATAACCATGGGAACAACCCCCCTCCAGACCAAGGCGACCAGTCGCCTAATCCCCCAAACAATAATAACGCGGAACCTGCCAACCAGAACCCCGACCGGCTGCCCAAGCAAGCCAAAAATCCTAATTTGTGAACAAACTGTCCTTGTTCTATTTACGAGGTCTATGTCCACTACACACACACTTTCCCACATTTGGAGAGGGCTTGGAAACTCTGGACTGATGATGCCCACTGTCAAGGAACGCGGCTCCTCAGGGGCCGCCCAACCCCCCACCACCCCATAATCAACCCTTAGTGTTACAAAACCCTTTTCCCACCCAAGGCGTGGTGAATGCTCAACCGTTGGCTCCCCCTCAAGGTAACACGCCACCACAACAGCAAGTCACTTATGCCGCTCCTGATCAACCCATGATAGACTCAGGTACCCATCACTTGTTAATGATGTCATCCGCCGATGTCAACCTTCAAACCCGTCGGAACTAATATGACTCCACCCCTAAAGCCCCTCCCGCCGACAAAAACACCAACGCTCTTCCCACTGATCAGTCGTTACAAATACCTCTGGCTACACTAGATGGTGCCTCTAAAGCCCCTCGCTTCCCACTTCGCCGCATCAACAATAACACCAATGCTTGCGCTGCGTCTAATTACAACATTGTAGATGACTTAGCCCAGTCCCCCACAGCCATGTCTGCGTTAGAGGTCTTAAAAACTATCTTACACAGCGCAAGACTTTGCTCTTAGCCATTGGTGCTATTGACCCAAATGATTCACGAATGATGGCCTTCGATTTGGACCAATCTGAACCTCGCCTGCCTTCCACTTTAGCATTCCAAGTTTCTGTATCCATTCAAAATCTTGTCATCCATCGGTGCATCATCGATGAAGGTGCCTCTACATGCGTTATGTCCACATTCGTTTGGCAGAAGTTGGGATCGCCTACTCTCCAGCAATCCACCACTGCGTTGCAAGCTTACGATGGCCGTTCGGCTCAACCCCAAGGTCTCTTAGCTAATGTCCTCGTCTAGTTGGCTGGTAAAACTGTGCTCATTGACATAGAGGTCATCAACTCCCAACTTGATTATAACCTCTTACTTGGCCGCAGTTACATGTACGCCATGCGGGTGGTTGCCTCATCTCTTTTTCGTACCATGATTTTCCCCCATGATGGACGCGTGGTCAAGCTTGATCAACTCACCTATTATGATCCCAATGCCCCCGTTGCACCCAAAAATGTTCTCCCCATGGTTGAACAACCCGTTTGTGGTGCCGCTACCTTGTTGGTTTCCTCAGTGGGACCTGGAGTTTACTCAGAAACACCGATGACTTCAACATTCCAAGCCATTCCACCCTCGTCACCTATGACCGACATATCTGACTTATGTACCCTTTCCCACAATACACCAACACCCAACCATCAACCGCCCTTGCTACCCCAACCACCATTAGTACCGAGTCATGTTGGTGTTACACCCATCCATACAATCCCCTTCCTATTCCTCCCTTTGGGAGTAGAAAGCGCCCTGATTATGGCTACCCTCAGCCTCCCTAGTCTAACCTTAGGATTACCTGTATGGTACATCACACCTCCCATTTCCCCTCTGACACCTAATGTCATCCTACAACCGATGCAACCCATCACCACTACTAGTCAACCACCTCCCGGTGTCACTACTCCTTCCTCATCCACTAATCCATCCCCTCTTATCAAGCACACTGGGGGCAGAGGCCCACAACCATACACTGCTTTACCTCCGCCCAAAACAGTTAAAAACCCCCCGTGTTTCATGCTCCACCCAAATGCTCATTGTGTGATGAGTTAGGCCATCCTACCCATCAATGTCCACAGTTACCCGCATTACAAGAGCACATGCAAATGCTTGATGACGATCCAAACATCCCAATTGTCCAACTCGACCCGACCCCTAAGCCTTGTGATAAATCACTGCGTACCAACCACCCTTGTGCAATATGCGGTATTTACGGCCATTACTCACATCACTGTCCCGATCTCCTAGATTACAAAGTAGCTCTCTATGAGATGAATAACTTGGACCTCAAGACGGCTCCCCCCAGCATTGAAGAGATCCACCCTCCCGCATCCCCGCCAACCGGAGAGATTAATACCATTTACATGATCTCTTCTACTAGCACTCCCTTGTCAACCGATTTGAAAACCCAAAGTTTCCACAATGATGAAGAGATTCTCGAAGCTCTTACTGCACCTAATTACCCCTAGGAGGATATGAACCATCATTCCTATTTCCTCCCGAAAGAGTCCTCCACCATATCCACCCAATTTTCGCAAAGATTTCCTCCCCACCAAAGCCGACTGGTTTAAGGTTCCCATTCCCACTCCCTACGCCTTCGAGGAAGGTAACATGGCCAATATCTCACCTACAATCCACATTGATATCTCTTCCCCAGCTAGTGCTCCTGAAATCATTACGTTAGGAGCCTCCTGCACTGAGTATGAGATCGGAGAGTACAAAAAACGTTTCCAAGAGTTCTGCGATGTCTTTGCCTAGTCCTATACCGAAATGCTTGGTCTTGACCCCACTATTATAGAGCACCACATTGACACGTGGCTAGATGTACCCACCATTCGCCAGAAACAGCGCTCCATTCATCCATCCAAGCTCCCGGCCGTTAAATCAGAGATTGAGAAACTTTGCACAACAGGATTCATTTATCCTATTGCATACACCACTTGGGTTTCTAACCCCATCCCTGTCAACAAGAAACAAGTCACCATATGCGTATGTACTGACTTCCACGATTTAAACCGAGCATGTCCCAAAGACAACTTCCCCATGCCATTCATTGACCAACTCATCGATGCGTGTGCAGGCCATGAGGTCCTGTCCTTCATGGATGGTTTCTCTGGATACAACCAGATTCAAATCTGCAAGGAAGACCAATACAAGACTACCTTTACCACCCCATGGGGCACCTTTTCCTATTGTGTCATTCCTTTCGGCCTTAAAAATGTTAGTGCCACCTTCCAGCGGGCCATGACCTATTGCTTTCACGACTTGGTCCATATCTTGTTAGTCTATCTTGATGATCTTACAGCTCATTCGCGGAAACGATTAGACCACCTTAACGACCTCCAGCAAGTTTTTCGGCGTTGTCGCATGTATAAGATCCACTTGAACCCACTCAAGTGTGTCTTTTGTGTTCCAGTAGGCTGGTTGTTAGGTTTCATTATTTCCCATAAAGGAATCGCTATTGATCCTCTCAAAGTCCAAGCCATCATAGACCTTCTTGCACCTTGTGTGCTCCGGCAGCTCCAGAGTTTGCAGGGGAAATCTAATTTCTTCCTTCATTTCGTTCCTGATTATGCCAGCATAGTTCATGGTTTCTTACGCCTGCTTCATACTTACATACCCTTTGTTTGGGATGACCAGGTGCAAGCTGCATTCGAAGCCCTTAAGAAAGCTCTCACGCAAGCCCCTTTGATCTCCCCTCCATATTTCTCTCAGGACTTCATCCTTTATGTCTTGGCATCCGACCACGCCATGTCAGGAGTCCTTGTCCAAGAAAACGCTTCTCACCAGGAGCATGTCATTTATTATGTCAGCCAGACCTTATCTGGACCACTCCTACATTACCCATATGAAGAGAGGCTGGCCCTTGCCATTGTCTTTTCCATACAAAAATTGTGACATTACATTTTACTCATTCATACCACAGTTGTCGCCGATTCCAACCCCATGGTCTATCTCTTGAACTAGCGACTTTTGCAAGGTTGAGTTTCCAAATGGGTAATTATCCTCCAAGAATATGACCTAACTTTTACCACCCCTAAGAGTACCAAAGCCCTCGCGCTTGCCCAGCTCATAACTAAGCTCCCATCCCTTTTGCCATCCCCACAAATCTCCGATGAGTTACCTGACAATCACTTGTTCATCATCTCGTCCAATGACCCATGGTACAGTGATATTTTGCTCTACCTTCGCACATAGAAGTTTAGACCCAAGATAAATTGTTATGGATGCCATCATATCTGTCACCAAACCTCTCGATATCTCCTCTTGGGCGATGTCCTTTACCGACGAGGGGTTGATACTATTCTCCGTCATTGTCTTACACACGAGGAAGCAAAACAAGTCCTCAATGACTGTCATAGCGACGCTTGTGGCAGACATTTCTCTGGAATGGCCACCGCCCAAAAGGTTATCCGCCCCAGATACTTTTGGCCTACACTCTTTATTGACTGCATCACAGCAGTCAAACATTGCCATAATTGCCAACTTTTTGCCCCTAATACTTGGACACCACTCGCTCCACTACACCCAGTCGTCACCGTTGGTCCCTTCTACAAATGGGCCATCGACTTCATGGAGTGTAAACCCTCATCCGCAAATGGCCATAAGTACATCATTGTCACTATCGACTACTTCACCAAATGGGCTGAAGCCATGCCCACCTTCAATTGTAGAGCTGACACCGCTGCCTGTTTATTTTTTAACCATGTTATCACATGATTCGAGGTCCCCAAACAGCGAGTCTCATACCATGGTTCACATTTTGAAGATGCCATTTGGCGCAAGTTGTCCACTCTACTGAAGTTCGAACATCAGTATTCCTCTGCTTACTACCCCCAAGGGAACGGCCAAGTGGAGGCCATTAACAAAATTTTAAAAACTATCATCCAATGCACTATTGACCATCATAAGTCCAATTGGCATCACATGCTTTTCCCTACATTATGGGCTTACCATACATCAACCAAGACCGCCACTGGTTTTACCCCATTTCACTTAGTTCATGGTGTAGAGTCTGTCCTCCCCATCGAGTGTTAGATACCTGCCTTACACATCGCCATCGAGCTTCTCCCAGAAACCTCACCACTCAAGCAACATTTTCTATCATTGGAACAAGCTGATGAAGACCGTCGCACCACCCTCAAAACCATTGAAGCTGCCAAGAACCGCTCCAAAGCTGGTTACGACAAATATGTCCACCCTCGAACTTTCCATGAAGGAGACCTAGTTCTCGCCTATGACCAAGCCCACAACAAGACCGGTAAAGGAAAGTTTGAATCCATGTGGAAAGGCCCCTACATCATGCAGACTTGCCTAAAAAATGGGGCATATATTTTAACTGACTCCGAAGGCCACCCTTTGTGCAACCCCCATAAAGGGTTGTATCTTAAACGCTTGTATCCTTAAACAAACCCGCGGCCCCATTAGTCCATATTGTACAGTTTGCTTTCCTTTTGTTTTTTACCTTTTTTACTGCAACCTTACATTCCCATTTTTGCATGATCACAGATGGACCATCTTCCACCTCATTACATTGGCTTCACTGATGGAGCAAGCCGCTGGTCCCCAAACCTGGCCTCTGTAGCATGGGTCTTATATTCCCCTTCACATGAGTTGATCCACCTCGACGGAATGTGCATAGGCGCTGCTACCAATAACCAGGCGGAGTATGATGCTATGACCGGTCTCCTGATTCCTGCCCTTCAAATGGGCATATGTCACCTTCATGTGTTCCTTGACTCCCAGCTACTTGTCTCCCAGCTCAACAACTGCTACCAGGTGCGCGATCCTTGCTTCTTTAGAAAGTTCCTGCGCACAAAACAGCTCAGCCGACAGTTTGATTCCATAACATTCACCCATGTCCCACGAGCTCAGAATAGTGTCGTAGATCAAATGGATAACAACATCCTAGATTAGCATATCAATCACACCATGTAAACCATCCATCATGCATCATCATACCATATCATCCCATCAAAAAACATATAAAAATCCCAAAAAGACTGCATTTACAACAAGGGGCATCCACGTGCCTATCATCCAATAATGTTTGCATCCATGTACAATACCATCAACACACAACTATATAGGGGCATCCACATGCCTATCCTACACACATATTGTTGCATCCATGTGCAATACATAAAACAAAATACACAAGGGGCATCCAAGTGCCCATCATCCTACACTACTTGCATCCACGTGCACTACAAACATATAACAAACCACACGCGCATCCACGTGCGTACACTAAATCATAATCGCAAAAGATGCATCCATGTGCATATATATATATAAACATAAATGTCAATGTTCTACACATGTCCTGAGTACCTCAGTACTCAGCTATATAAAAAATATATATACATCAACAAGCCTCATAGCATACATGCCGTAGCTACAAAAAAACCCCGAGTGTCCATACACATCAGGGGGGAGTCTTCTGTGCTCCCTACTAAGAGTCGTACCCTCCATCACTTCCTACATTGGCTGCCTTCGAATCCTCACCCCACTCCTCATCTGGAAGATCCTCATCCCCTGCAAGCTCCTGTGCCCAACTCCTCTCCACCAATATGGCCACCCGAATCGCGATCGATCAGAAATCCCGCGGAGCCCCAAGACAATCCTGAATCACCTCCTAATCCAAGTCTCGCCACCCCTCATCAGTCACCCCAACCAGTAAATGATTTAGGAGCACTCGTAAGGACTCCAAAGTCCCCTTGACATCCCATCGATGCACCTCCCCTCGACCTGGCAAGGCTGGTATAGCCACATGTCCCCGACAATCTATCTGTCCCGGTGGTGGCCTCGATCCAACATCTGCCAATCATACATCAGTCAATACCAGCATATCAATATATGAAATCTATCATACACAAAATCTGACATAAAGAACAATCAAGCAAGTAGATACATACCATCTAGCCCCCATGCCTACCCTGGAGGTCATGGTGCCTCCAGATCTCTTGTGTAGTCCATCTGTATGGATAATCGTCCAACGTGAGTGGCATCTGCAACCACTGTAGGTAGAGCTCCTGAGTGAAGTATGTCCCAACCTCACCGCCACCCCCGTCAGTGCATCATCTCTCCCCACCGCACCATGCGCAGCTCCATAAGTCCTCCTGCCCTGATCGGCACCTGCGACTGCAGTGTAGGTACCCGCTCCATGAAGAAGGCACAGAGAAAAGACCTATAGCAAAATCCCTTGCCAGTGTCCTTCACCTTGGTCAGCTCCCTCTAAACATAGGTGAGGAACATATGGCCCTAAGCAAAATATGTACCTCCCAGCACTCGCTCCACCAGCTGCATCTGGCCCCCTGACACCCGCTCGAGCACCTGAGACCCTAAAATCCAAACCACACACGTCGCGATCGCCTGCACTGATGGCTCCTTCAGGTCCACAATACGAAGTGCATTCCTATGCACTTCAGCCTCCGAAACGTAGTAACACTCCAACATATCCTGCATGTCCACGTCTACAGACACTCATGGTTGCGTATCAGCCACCCTACCCAAACAGGGCAGCCCCGTCAAAAAATATACATCCACGAGGGAGAGATACACCCTCTCCCCCTGCACCTTGAAAGCCTGTATGTCAAGCTCCCAGAAGACCACCAACCTGTTCAGCAGTAGTCCTGTTGAACGTATCATGGGCACCTATGTGAACTTTAGAAGCCCGCACAACCCCAAAGCCGACCGAACATGCCGATCCCTCCAGATGACCTCCACAATGTCGTCCGAGATCTCCCGCTCCCACCATAGCACTACCGGCATCCTATCAATCACACAATGCAAAATCATTAGACCCACGTCAAATAAATACCCATTTTCCCCCTCGGGCTAACCCTAAAGCACAATCCAGATCGCGGCTTTAGGGCCCCTTGCCACGATTTCAGATCGCGGCTCTTGGGATTTCAGTCGCGATCCAAGATTGTGGCTGTTAGGGCTACAGTCACAATCGTAGACCGCGAATTTCTCGATCCGAGTCACGATCCCAGACCGCAACTGTAGGATCCGAACTCGCGATCTAGGACCACGTATTCAGCCCCGGAACTCGCGGTCCCAGACCGCGATTCCACCCTGGAAACCTGCAATCCACGCCCCCATGGACTGTACAAGACCCCCCTAGGGACCCACCACCCCCCCAAACCCAACAAAAATTACAGGTATGAGTTTAACGGAATACCTGCAACTCACGGATCTGAAATCGGCTGGTCGGATCGTCCAGAAACACCACCTAATATTTGGTCCACTATGATCTCCTATCAAAGTCAATAGTCCAACTGACACTTGTTATGTTGGGCCCACTTACTATTTATCGCCCGTTGACTTTTTCTTGTTTCGGCCATTCTGCATCCATACGGAGTCCATTCTCTGAACCATTTCTACCACTAGAATCAGCATGACAAGGCCATCATGATGGTCGACTCGTTTCTTATTTTTTCTGCATAGTTTTTTGAGCATTTTTTCTAGACACCCCTCGTCGCCTCGGTTTACGTGCCACATCGGCCGCAGCCCATTTTTGATATACTATATATCATCGGATTCATGTTTTCCAAGCCCATGATGATGCTTGAGACCCTTTCTCGCTCTCACCCCCATATTTTTTGGGTATTTTCCCCAAAATGCCCCCCTTTGCCTCGGTTTGCGTGCCACTTCAACCGTTATCCATTTTTGACACTTTTTATATCACCAGATTAAGTTTTCCAAGCTCATTATGATGCTTGAGATCATTTCTCGCTCTCACAGGTACAATTTCAACATTGTGTCTCAACACCTTGCTACCTTGGTTTGCGCTCCACATCAGCCGCCATCGGATTGTTCCACTGTTTTACATGAGCCATTCACTCCATTCATACTACAATTATTTTGTTATTTTTCCACCATTCATCATCCTGCAAGGAGGTCCACCAGTGTTCCCCCCCACCTTTGTTCTTGGTTCTCATCAATGTTCCTTGATTGAGCACTTCCTCCTTGCTTCGCCATTCCTTTTGTTCAGTATAATTTTATCCCTTTTTCAGGTCGGACAAGTCCTTTATGAAAAAGGCACTTAGGGAGTTTCTGTTAAGCTCTTTTCTAACTCCTAAAAGAATGAAAATATCACCGAGCAATCTTGCTTCCTTTCATGCTCGTTAAAGTACCTGAAAGGGCATCTATCTGGTGTAAGTTTACCCATTTTCCAGACCTGGTAGACTAATTACGAAAAATGAATACTCTAGTCACACCGGCTAGAAGAGTTCTTCATTGCATCATTTTATGCTTCTTCGGGCCTTGGAGGCTAACACATGAAAAAGCACCCCCCTGGAGTCTTCTTCTTGCTTTCAAACTCTCTAAAAATGAAAGCAACCACGAGCATGCACCGTCCTGGGCTCGTACAAATCCACATGATGGTACCATTCCATTATTTCAGAGTCTTCTTATCGCTTTCAGACTCCTTAAAATTGAAAGCAATCATGAGCATGAACTGTCCTAGACTTGTATAAATCCACACGACAGTACCGTTTGAACACACTTCTTCTAGTTCCTTAACCCATGAAGAAGTCCCCCTAGTGCCTCTTAGCACCATGATCAATCATCTCAGCAGCACCCCCACTAAGGTCGCCTTTGTTCAAAGTATTCTGTAGTCTCCTACCATCTTACACCAACTTGAGTATCACTCATCCCAGTCACTATCCTTGATCCATTACAGCTATGATCCCTTTCCCACCAGTCAATTTTATATGTTTCCCGATCATCCCCACCATCGTACTCTGAACAAAGAAAGTTTGAGTCCACCCACTCTACTTGCCCAGTTATCCCCCACCCCCACAGTATGTCAGTCCTACCATCAGTACTCTCACACTTTGGTTCTCCACCTTGTGCTCCTATCAAAGAAACATCATTGCCTTGCTAGTTGCAGGTCTCCCTCTGTCGATGACAGCCCATCTATTCCAGAGGATAGACCCAGAGGTCCCTGTTCCTTGGACTCATCACCATATGTGGTGAGTGCCTATGGACCATTTTGAGAGGAGTCACCAGTGCCTCTCCAAGTGGTTGTTTCTCACATGCTCGACTTCAACACCTTGATTGCATCATTGAGAATCATGTAGGGTATATATCCCTTTCCTTATTGGTCGAAGACCCCGAATTTCCCCCAACTCTAGCACATTGGTGAGTCACTTCGGAACACACAGTTATATGTTCTTGTGGACGTTCGGGTTGTGTTGGCAATTGTATTCGGAAGCCATCTAGTTATATGCTTCCTTGAGTACCCAGTTCAGTTCTAGTTCAATGTATCATTGAGGGTATGACTCCCCGTCACTATGATCCAGTAGCTCATGAGTTCCTCTGGTACCATACTCAGGGCCACTATTGATATTCCAGTGTATCAGTTCTTCAGCTTAGACATGGTCATCCCAACAGTATGTCCCAGATTCGGTGTCCCCTCTGGACCCTTATGATGTACACAGTGGTTCCCCGTGTATCCTTCAGGTCCCCATTTTTGGGCCTCATTGTTATTTTTTATATATATCTTGATACGAGCATGGATATGCCTGCCTCTTCCATATATTGAGATTCTTCCTCATTCATTATAGAGGTCATGTATATTTCAGGTCCCCATTTTTTGGACCTCCTTGTTATTGTTATAGATCTTCCTACGAGCATGGGAATGCCCGCCTCGTCCATATGTTGAGATTATCCCTCATTCATTATTGAGGTCATGTACTTTCAGTTTTTTCAATTTGTCCGGGACCGTTGTTCCGGGCTCTAGTTCATTTCTTCTCCTCTCCACATCCCAAGAAAACCATAAAAGACTTATGATGTCTATCAGCCATACGATGAGCTCCTGCCCTCACACATCAGGGGGCAATCTGTTAACACCCAAAAAGTGTTCACTACCTCATCTCCCTCATTACATGACTCATTTGTCCATATTTCCAACCATATTTGCTTCCAAAAGGCCAAAAAACCATTAAAAAGCCTCCAAAAGGCCAAAAAACCATTAAAAAGCCTCCAAAAGGCCAAAAAACCATTAAAAAAGCCTCCAAAAGGCCAAAAACCCCCCTTTTTTCCCCAAAATAATCCAAAATTCCTCCAAAATAGCAAAAACCCTCTTAAAAAGGAATAAAAAATACAAAAAAGAAGAAAAAGAGGGAAAAAAGGAAGCAAAAACCATATACAGCTGACCTAAACCATATGGTGCCCAAAACCATGGGTCAACACTCCACCACTAAAAACCTATAAATAGGTGATGGAAGCTCCCCATTTCACATCCCCCAAAATTTCTCCATCCTTATGCTACCAAAACTTCTCTTGAAACCCTAGCTCTCCACTTGGAGCTAATTTCCAACTCGAGAACCCCTTTGGCCCATATCGAAAACACCTTGGAAGAAGGAGAAGGAACAACACTGGAGCATTGGAGCAGCCCTCCTGGACTACTGCAAGAGTTTCACCAACCTCACATTGGAGGTATAATCAATACAAAAAACCATTTTTAATATCTTTTTATTGTCTCATGCACATGCTAGTTTAAATTTACTGTTTTTATTTACTGTCTTGTTTTTACCATTTTTACTGAACTACTACTAAGGAGTCCCTTCTCCTTAGTAGGTGCTCATTTGCACAAGCTAGGGAGAAAACTCTAGCTACAGTCGCAGGAGGCCATTATGTAGGAAGAGCTACCATGCAGAAGATGTTGCGTGCAGGTCTATGGTGGCCTACGATTCATAAAGATTCAAAGCAACATTGCCAGACCTACGATGTGTGTCAAAGGACAGGGAAGCCGTCGTGCAGGGACGAAATGCCATTACATCCACAATTAACGTTGCAGGCATTTGAGAAATGGGCTATTGATTTTGTGGGTCCCATTAACCCACCAGGGAAGAGAACTGGCGCGAGGTACATAATTACTGCTACGGATTACCTCACTAGATGGGCAGAAGCAAAGCCAGTAAAAGATTGTAGCGCAGCTACAGTGACGAAGTTTATATATGAAAATATCCTTACAAGGTTTGGATGCCCGAAGATATTGATGAGTGATCAAGACACTCATTTTCTGAATAAGACCATTGAGGCTTTGACCGAAGAGTTCCACGTTCATCATCAGCGCAGCACAACTTATCATCCACAGGCGAATGGAATTGTTGAAGCATTTAACAAAGGATTGGAGAATGCACTAACCAACATATGCAACGTTAATCGGGATGATTGGGACCTGCGCATTTCCTCTATATTATGGGTATACAGGAATACATGCAAGAAACTCACTGGCCATACCCCTTTTAGGTTGGCCATACTCAAGAAATATAAAGTTGTGGTGCATACCCTACTTTTTTGCATGACCCGCGCAGTAGCAAGTTTTGGTAAGAAGACATAAGAAAAGGTCGGGCGAGGAAGCAACCTATTTTTGGTAAAGAGTTGGATGAAGGAAGGAGAAAGCGACTTGTTGGAATAGTGGCAGCAATCAATTGAGAAGCTAGGGTACTATGGTGATAGAGACAAACAGGCGGAAGAGGCAGAAAGAGATAGGCCACGATGCAGTTGTAACTATTTGAGGACTGCGGTTGTCAGAGGAGCGTGCGAGCCACAAGTGGCCTTGCAGGATGACCTTAAGCAGGCGGAATAAGCTATCGACGATGACAATTGGCATGGCATTTATCCATGCCATGTGTTGGGAAACCTAAGGGTTTTTGCTGGCGAAATTGTAAAGACATGACCTATGGGTATGATCTATAAATAAGGCATTTTTGTATAGGGAAGGGTTACTCTTCATTTTGGAATAGTATTAGACTTTTGAGGAAACCAATTGTAAAGGCTCTACAGCTGTGTGCGCAGAAACCTATCTGAGAGAGAAGAGAGTCTACAGCTGAGTGCGCGGACCAAGAATGGTTGTACCCTTCCTAAAAGATCAATAGTAACAACCATTCTTTTGGACATAGCCTCCATCCGAGGGGTGAACAACGTTAAATCTTGTGTAGTGAGATTGTTTATATGTTTGTGCTTTGTTCTGTCTGTTTGCTTACTATGTATGTTTGAACTCTCAATTATCAGTGGTTGGTTAATGCTTTTATATGTATTCGTCGTAGAAGAACCTGGATAATATGTTAAGTGTTTTATGAATGGATGATTGATGAATGTGAGCTTATCTAAGTAAGTGAATGTATTAGCCGTGGATAGACATGTACGCAAGTAATGAATGGTTATATACTTATGTTAACATATAATATTGGAGGGGCGCAGGACTGATAGCTTATTTGATTACACCAAGTATAAGGTTAAATAATCACTGGTATTAATCCTAAGGAATAAGTACCAAGTAAACCCTTAACACAATTGCCGTCAAAGTGAAGGTGCATAAGTCTGTTGCACTGTGCCATTGAACGAGTAAGGTCGACCTGCACGATCCATGGATGCGCTGGGTGCGCAGCTTGCCAGCTGAAGAAGTATCAACCCACAACGAGGAAAGTCACCATGAAGCCCTCAGTCACAACACAAGTCCATAGTGTGTTGCACATTGGGTTTGTTCCGTCAACTCATCACCTTGCTGTAGAAACTTGATTCTGCAGCACCCCCATAGCTTCACCTCGGGTGAGACGTCGACTTGCGCATAGGTTGCTGCCGAAAGGGCCAGTGAAAAGGGGTTTTGTCGGTTAAAGCTAAAACTGCAAAGAACCTGGGTCTATATTGGAAATCCTCTAGATCAGTTTTGAGATGCTAAAGGCTAAGATGGCTTCTGCACCTATATTGGTATTTCGGATTGGAGCAAGGAATTCCATGTCCATGTGGATGCATCATGGATCACGCTGGGAGTAGTACTCGTGCAACAAGGAGAGGGATATCTGGACCATCCAATTGCTTTCGCGAGTCGGAATTTGTCATATGCGGAGAAAAATTACACCACTACAGAGAGGGAAGGCTTGGCAATGGTATATGCACTGCAGAAGTTTAGGCATTACTTGTTGGGCGATCACTTCAATATGTTCACGGACCATTCCACCTTGAAATACCTGGTTAATAAGCCTATGTTGGGGGGGAAGATATGCAGCTGGCTACTTCTCTTTCAGGAGTTTGATTTTGAGGTGATTGTGCAGCCAGGTCACTTGAATGTAGGGCCAGATCATTTATCACGAATTGAGATAGGCGAGGAACCAACAAACATTGAAGATGGATTACCTAATGGACAGCTATTTAGAGTTGAGGTGGCTGATGGTTACTATGAAGAAATCATTCAGTCTTTGATGGCGGGAATTGCATCGGAGAAATTTGCCACAAGTTAGAAGAAGCAATTGGTGGTTAAGGCCACATATTTTCAGTTGATCGCTGGCCAACTCTATAAAATAGGACTAGACGAGATCTTGCAGCGATGTGTCCTACCTCATGAACAGGGGTAGATATTAGTGGAGGCACATGCGAGTGTTTCTGGTGGACATTATGAAGGTCGTGCCACTACACGGAAGGTGCTTCGTGCAGGACTTTGGTGGCCCACTCTTCATAATGATGCCACAGATTATGCACAGACTTGCAACGCCTGTCAACGCACTGGAAAACCGTCAAGGAGGGATGAGATGCCGCTTGTACATCAAGTTACCTTGTATCCATTTGATAAATGGGCTATGGATTTTGTGGGGCCAATCAACCTGTTGGGCTCCGGAATTGTCTTTTATAATGATTTTATTTACATTAATTTCCCATCCTACCTACCATAATTTAATACATTTATGTTCAATAAGGCTATATTTTACTTTGTTTTAATAATTAAAATCTTGTAAATGTAAAGAGAGCCTAATATGTTATTTTTGGATCTATTGAATGCAATATTGCTCAAATGACCCTCATTTCGGTGCTCCATCTGACACTTCTTTCAATATTGACTCCCACATTAGGCTTAATGACAAATCCATTCACTCGCTTGCTTACCTTCGTTTTCTGGTCCTGTCATACCTGCATATGAAAAATTAAAACCATAAGTTGATGATGAGATTCTAAGAATGTTTTAGATTTAAACCAGTGGATAAACCAACTTAATAAAATATTTAAAAGACCATTATTTAAAAACATAATAATCTTTTAAAACAAAATTTGTTTAAATCTAAAAATACTTAAATAATATTAAAAGTCACTTATGCATTAAACATGGATATGACAAATTCATTAACCATGACATGGCAAAAGCATGCCACTCATATACTTTAATTCTATTATAAATAAAAATATAAAATTCATGGAATGGGACATCTCAATCTTTAACTTTGTTATAACCATAAAATAGATAATTAATTCCATACTCATATGCCATTTAATTAAAAATATAAAATCTTTGGAATGTGATGTCATGGAACGGGATGTGATCCAACATTTGATTTGGAATTAGTTGCATAATGATTTGTTAAAGGTATTAAACATGTCAAGTAACATATTTGATTTTATGCAGGTTATTTTCGAGGAAGGAAGAACATCACGAAGAAAGATTTCAAGACTTTGCATATGGAGGAGGCGGCGCATGAGGATGGTTGATGAATGCAAGTGAGGGAAAGATGGAGAATCATGTGATACGACAAATAGAACTCAGCCACAATCAATAACTGAGCATCCAACAGTTAACTCATGCAACAACCCAGCATCAATTCCGCTCAGAAAATCAGATTTATGAACTAATTTCCGTTACAGGTCATCCAGACGCTTTTTCGGACTCCGATTCGGAACTTCATCCATTTTCTGTTAAAAACGTGTTTTAACAGACAACAAAATTTTGGGTTGGATCTGCAGGCAAACAGAGGTGAAATTGAAAATTCTTGCACATGGGTTTTGTGCAGAATAGGTCCATTTAGGTCATTGTGAGGAATTTTGCAAAAATTCAACGCCGTTTGGGAGTAGTCCATGGTTCCTTGAAACCAACTTGCCCAGAAAATGTAAAAACGTGGTTGGCCGTTTTTGAGTTTGTTCCTGTTTTAATGGGTCATTTTTTCAGCTGTAAAAACCTTCTATTTTTAGAGAGGTCGACCACTGAAAGGGTCGACCTGCTCTCCCTTTGTAAATTCTATATAAACACGCCCAGGGTTGAGAAACGTAGGGAGAAAAACATTGTGTAAACTTTGCCTCAGTTTAATAAAAAGCTCTATTCAGTTGTTCATGAGTTTTTTTCGTTTTTTGTTAATGGTGGATGACTGAGTAGCGTAGGAGACACACCTCTGTTGCTGAGAAGGGCCCCTCAATAACCAGAGGTTTATTTGTGTAAATTTAGTAGTTTCATTGTACATTTGCAAAGAAGTTATTTCATTTTTGCATGCTTATGGTTCGTTTTCCTGTAGGTGACAATTTGTTGTTATCAAACTGTAATTTTCTTGTGTTTTTATGTGATTTATAGTTTCATAATCCATTTGGTCGGTCGTTCGCACTCCTTGTCCAGACTGTCTTTCAGACCTTCTGTCAGCCTTCTATTCGCATTTTAACAGTTTTTTCCAGAATTTGCAGTCATTTCCAGAATTCTCAAGTAATTTGCATATGCAGAGATAGTTAGATAGAGTCTGAGTTAATTTTCCAGTACTTTACCATGTTTTGTAGCTAGTTTAGAATTCTAATCCATCTTTAAACACCTTCAATAATTTATATTCAGTCTTATATTTACACACAGGTTAATTATCTCAGTTTTTAATGATGATGAAATCTAATTACATTCAGCATGTATTTTACTGTTCAGAAGAGAAATAGTTATGGTTCAAGTAGAAGTAGCATAGTTGCCTTTTTCTTATGGTTTTGGTCATTTTTGGTTTGACTAGTTCATTTACTGTCATGCTCACACCATAGAGTAGTATGCATAAACCCAGCTGGTATTAAAATCATTTAGCTTATTTATTTTCATCGTTTGTATGATTTATGTCATCCAGACTATCATTCGAACTGCCATACGAACTTTAATATTTTCTGTTGTGTTTTTATGCTTAATTAGAGTTTAATTTCTCAGGATTTCGAATTGCATTATTTCCTGTAGTTGGCCAGTACCTTCATATGTAGCTAGAACCTTGTTTTGAATTACATAAAGTTTTGTTTAAACTTCATGTTCATTTTTAGTCCTTGTTAATCTCTTTAGCCTATTTTAGTTTTTATTTCTAGATTGCATTTGAATTTGCAGTCAGTACTCTACCTCTGTTTTCATAGCTTGCTATTATCCTAGAACTTGTTGATTTCATTCTTAGCTTAGTCTATTTTATTTGAATAGAAGTTGATTTTGGGTTCGAATTCAGTAATCTCATTTTCAAAGGTACAGTAGTTTTTATGGTTTGATTACATATCTCAGTTTAGCATAGTTCAACATTTTAATTTTAGATCAGCTTGCATTATCTTTTCATAGTTGATTAAAGTGCCTTAGCTTATGATTTACTTTGTTTATATCTTGCTTGCAAATTGAGTTCATTTCCAGCCGTTCGAATATGCTTAGGTTTACTTAGGTCTGCTTGAACTCCAAGTTTAGCTTGCTTTGATTAGTTTATTGTTTTGCAATGCATTTATTTATGCTTGGTCTTTAGAATATTGTTTTTGTTTTGTGAATTCGTAGTTAATTAGTTAGATTAAATTACATAGATCAAAGTAGTTAGTTTGCTTGCGTATAAATAGCATAGTTTTATGTTTGAAGTAATCAGTTTACAAGTTACATAGCTTAGATCCTTAGTAGTCAGCTGCAATTGAATTCTTATATAGATATTTCATTCTGCACAAATAGAATAGATTTCCAATTCATAGAATATATTAATAGTTTGCTTAAAGTGGTTTTTCTTCCGTTAGTTAGTTGTTTAGGCCAAGCATTGCTTTACTAGAATAGTAGTTTCTTTTATTTCAATAAGGCTAGGGTAGTTTAAGATTTCAATCCTGCACATATAGTGTTTGCATCTCATAAGATACCTTCCCGGGTTGACAATTAAGTGTTGAATTAGATAGCATATATTTCACCAACACAACCCGCCTAGGAAGAGAACTGGTGCATGATACATCATTACAATGATAGATTATTTAATGAGTTAGGCGGAGGCCGCACCTGTTGTCGATTGCACTGTTGCGACAACAGCACGTTTATTGTTTGACAACATAGTGACTCGGTTTGGATGCCCAAAGGTATTGATGAGTGACTAGGGGAGTCACTTCATCAATCGCACGGTTAAAGCATTGACAAAAGAGCTCCAGATACAGCATAAGAAGAGTACTTTGTATCATCTGCAAGCAAATGGAATAGTGGAGGCATTCAACAAAGTGTTGGAGCATGTGCTTACAAAGGTGTGGAACACAAATCGCGATGACTGGGATTTGAAGATTCCAACAGTATTATAGGCATATTGCACCACTTGTAAAATATTGGTAGGGAAAACACCATTCAAACTCATGTATGGGAAATAGGCAGGTATTCCTATGGAATATATTGTTCTGATTCTGTGCATAGCAGAAGCGACAGGAATGAATGATGAAGCAGCCTTAGATGAGCGATTAGAATAGCTGGTACAGCTTGAGGAAGACCACTTTATCATAGGTTTTCACCAGCGTGTAGAAAAGGATCGGAAAAAAGCTTGGCATGGTCACCACATAAAAAATAAACAGTTTAAGGAAGGAGATTTGGTGCTGATGTATGACAGCAAGTTTACGAAGCATCCAGGGAAGCTATAGATGCATTGGCTAGGTCCATACCGCATTAGTTTTATTACTGCAAGAGGTGCAATACAGCTGCAACAGTTACATGGAGTGATGCTACCAAAGCTGGTGAATGGTAGCAGGTTGAAGCCCTACAGGATAGGCTCAGTGATGCGCGATGCGTAAGGCACTGTTTGGTAAAAAAAAAAAAAGAGAAGCTAGAAGCATGGTCGATGCTTCGCACGTTTGGCATGCATGATAGTAGGTGGAAGCATGGTCAATGCTTCGCACATTTTGCACTCATGACAACAGGTGGACGTAGGGTCACTGCTTCGCATGATTGACACACATGGAAATAGGAGGACGAAGCTTCGCACGTACAGGGTCAAGTCCGAGCATTAGTGCTGCGGCTCAACCTCACCGAAAGACGACGACATGGCATGATGATAGGATCGGTGGATGATGTGAACAGATTTGCTAATAATTTCAGAGTCAGGAGTCCAGGACACAATGAAAATGCATAAATGCAAGCGCAAGTGAGCAAGGAAGTATCTATCAGTGAGAAAACCTCATGCTGCGAGTGAGTCAGGACGATAACTGAGTTCGAAATTCCAAGGAAGTTGTGTAAATTTTCCATTTCATTTCATGCTGCAGCACACTAGGGGCGTTGAGGGCCAGAATGATGAGTGTGCATGCACAACTAGAGAGGGCCGCAGTGCAGACACTCGGGAGAAATAGAGACACGGTCTCAACCGAGATGTCTAGACATGTGGTGACAGTTAGAATATTTGTAGACCCATGGACCACCCGCAAGCCAAGGGACGAGGGCCCCTGGCCCCAGTAGAAGGAAATCCAAGGTGCAAAATAGATGTGCTAGAGCAATTGGCCTGTTTCCCACCTTGGTGACGTTGATGAACTTTCCCTCAATTTGGAACGAGTGCACAGTATGGCAGCAGATGCCCGAGAGGTAGATGATCAAGGTTCCAAGAGACTGTAGGATGAGTTCAAGAAGTACAAGACAGTGAGCCAGAAAATGATGTAAAGTTGGAGAAGTACACAACAACAACCTCCAGACGGCAAGAACAGTTTCATAAGTATCATACAGAGAAGGATGAGTACACCAGGTCCAGATAACGTGGCTTGAGGGTGAGCCATAGGATTGTGTTGGGGGCTTGTTGGCAGGCGGGTTTGGATGAGTCAGCTACGCAGCATCGCGGATGATGTGCAAGGTCAAAGATGCCAAAAAGGAGGAAAACCATGCACAAGTCAGATATAATATTACTTTATGTATTTTTGGTCATTTTGGACCGCATTATGCGAGTTAAGGGTCATTTTGTTGTAAGAATGGGTTAAGAAGTAGTTAGGTGGTTAGGTAAGTGGACAACGAATGCAAATACACAAGCCTATAAATAGATGTTGATTTGTAAGTGTTAGAGGCATCTTGATAAGTTTGATTATGATAGAGATAGAGAGAACACTAAGGAGAAGAAGAATTGTGCATGCTTTGGTCTTGTGAATTTGGGTATGCGACAGAAGAACTATATTGATGTATCTTTGTTTTGTTGCAAAGGTTAATATGATATGATGGAGTTTGAGCAGAATCACTGTGTCTTTTTCTAGTTTTTGTTATGAATGTGATGAGTATCTGCGGTATGAATCTGTGAATGATGTGATGTTTCCTTGCTGCAAATGATGTGATAATGTTAGATCTATTTGTGCATTGATGCTTTTAATGTTGAGACTTGTTGAGTGATGATGCAATCCTATTTAAATTATATGTTGAGTAATTAGAACTGCTAACTAATTTTGCGCTAAGTTGATAAGTAAACACACACATGGTCCTCCTTCATTCGATGGAAACGTGGTTCCGTTAGCTCTCCCTTGATTGCCTCAAGTGGGACTTCATCTGCTCCGCAGTTGCTGCTAGACAGGGTAAAACCTGTTTGGGTCGGTGCTCAGGGAGATCACGATGGTTTGGATGTCGAAAGAGTGAGGAACCCTTGTCGACTGGGTTTGTATCAACATTCTTCTTGTGGAATAGTGTCGAAGTGACTTGAAAATGTTACCAATATGCATAAAGGGTGCAAATCTAATTTAACTTCTAGAATGATGTGAAAGTTGAAAATAAACCAATTGCAAGAGAACTTAAACATTGTGAACTATCCCTACATCTATCATTTATCCATTCAGCAAATTACATCTATTTACTGAAGTGAAAACCTAGTTATACTATCTAGAATTGTAAATGAGTAGAGCTGTAAAAGCTATCAATCTAAATGAAATACTATTTAACAATTCCAACTCTACTAATAAGAAATCAAAAGAACACACTCTGAGTCATTCTATTTATATTGATTGTTTTATAATTAAAACATGTAATGCTATGAAAGATCAATGTTATACCTATCAAGCTTCTAACCCTACCCTATCAAAAACTTCAACCTATCTATAAAGCATCAAGACAAAAAGTGTTCTGAACTCAGAGTTTATACACAG
The DNA here is from genome assembly GCA_027924585.1 of Larix kaempferi. NCBI lineage: Eukaryota > Viridiplantae > Streptophyta > Pinopsida > Pinales > Pinaceae > Larix > Larix kaempferi. Next base: position 49,676,207 of record BSBM01001229.1, read on the forward strand.
ACTTATAAACTAGGCATGAAACAACAACTCAAACTGCTCTATTTCTACAATGACTGGAAACAAATCTTAACTTGTAAACAAATCTATATCAGAAATAAAAATACTACTACCCTACTTCTACAACAAACTCATTTGTAAACTAAGATATTTTAATCAAACATAAAAAGACAATTCAAAACTACTCTATATCTGAGAAGAAAATCTACGCTAAAATAGCTTACGTTATTTCACAATCAAACCATGAAAATGTGTTGGAACTACTGCATCTTGAATCTGAATGAGACTATTCTTGCTTGAGCTTAATTAGAAATTCATTTCTATTTTCTGCACCTATGGAATTTAAATGGGATGAAACATAAGTAAAATTAACAAGAATTACAATAACAACATGCTATCTATATCTTAATAAAACAGAGATGAAATGTTGAATACAAATTCAAACTCTAACTAGCTACATAACACAAGTGAAATACTAAAAGCGAATTCGACAGTTGGAAAGCCTGGTACATACGACAGGTCGTATGGACATGAAATGTACAGAATAAAAATAAGAGGGTTAGATTGCATATAATGTAATTGCTTTTACAAATAGAGACTATAGCAAACTACTAACTATTCATAAATCTAGAATGCATCAATTAGAAACTGATGTAAATGCTAAGAGAGATTTAAACACAAACCTATTGAAATTAGAATCTAATGTAAACTATGCAAAGACAATGATTAAATCAGACATTGATATCTCATTACACATACACTGGATTATTAACAGAATCACGAAATTCACAAGAGTAAAAAAAACATTTTTATCATGAACAAATGCTCAGACAGAAACATAATATAATGATGGCATAATTCAAATCTTAAAAACGTTTTTGGTACAGGAAATAATGAGAAATAACAACAATGGGAACAACACAGTTACTTAGCTGAACAACAAAAATGAAATACACACTACCACTGAGGGGCCCTTCCCAGCAGGCAGCAGTCAACTTCTTCAAGCTATTCAACCACCAATTGCATGAGAATAAGAACACAGATGAAACAAAAATAGAGAAGCAATTCTATATTACCAAAAACGGATTTATACAGTGTCCTCCCCTTATATATAAGATTTTACACATGGAATAGAGGGTCGACCCTGCTAGTGGTCGACCCCTCTAATAATAGATTGTAATTAAGGAAGAGAACAACATCATTGATGATCTGAACTAAAGGGGGCATTTTCCCCAAATCGTGCACAACAGTTTCCCACATTTGGGAAACGGAACCGCTGGATGCTTGGATGAGGTAGGAATGAAATTACTACAAGTAGAGGTTCGTGAACCATGTGAGCCAGGTGGGCAACAAAACCCATGTTCCCATTTGTGTCTTCAATGCGTCCAAGTAGGCAAACAAACTAATCTTCAAGTGCGAACGATGGGTCGAATGACTGTCCATATGCGAATGATAGTCCGAATGATCGTCCAAACGAGAACCATAGTTTGTAGCAGCAAAACTATATGCCCAAGGGATTTAGAAATGATAATTTTCCATAGAAATGATAAATCGATGAAAACCATAGGAAGATTACATGAATTTCAAAGATGGATACCTGAGTCAATACTGGTGTCTGAAGCGTGAAAGATATGAGCTCGATGTACTAAAAAATGACAAATTATTATAATCATGGCACGATTATAGATCCAAAATTGTGAAAAATTGGGGCACCAACACTCCCCCAGACCGAGGATGTGGCAGGTTCCACTGTAACAAAATTAGAAAGATGCATTTCTTTACCTGCGGAGAAGTGGTGGCCAACCCGGACCTCCCAGCGGTATCTTGTTCACAAAATCCTCATTTTATATCCGATTGAAGTGATTCAAAATATTGATTGAAGTGGATTCATAGGGATAATTCAGGTAGAAACATGTTTTCAAATTGATTTTAAATGACATGTCAAACCTATTGAGGAGCAACCTGCTTGATGGAGTTGGTTATGAATTGCTTTCTAGACCAACAGTCACTAATTTGAGCATAATTTTTTTATTAAAGGATGGATTGACGTGATTCCACTTGGAGATTAATTTAGATTCATGTAGCTACCTCAACTAGAAACAGGTTTTTAATATAGTTTGATTTGATATCTAAAATCCACTGATGAACAAAACTAGGAGGCAGAGTTTCACCATGCTGGTTTTAAGACATACTGTTACTAAATGTGGCATAACTTTTTCATCTGAACTCCGAATGGGATGATTCAAATTTTGGATTAAACTAGACTTGAATTTATATCTCCCTTATAAACAGGTTTTGAAAAGAATATTATTTGATATGTGAAATATTTCAATGAACAACCAATATGTAGAATTGTCACAATGCAGTTGTTATGACAAGCAGTTAGTAATTTGAGCATAACATTTTCGTATGATGTCGGATTGAGGTGATTCAAATTGGATTGCAAACTCGAGTTTAAGCTAGAAACACCTTTTAAAAATATACCCATTAAATCCCTCAAATCATGGTTGTACTAACTCTATTCCTGAATTTTCTACTTGAGACTTAGTAACTCTTTTGGCCATATTTTTTTGTTTTAGATCCAAATTGAAAAATTCAAAATAGGTTAGAAACTAGATTGCAAGGGATAATTTGTATAGAAACAAATTTTAAATATGAGTCCATATGGTCCTCCAAAATAGGACTATTTCGGCTGCATAATCACAAGATGATTTAATGAGCATATGCGCAACCAAATGATGAATCGTGAATTGATTTCAAGAAAACTCATAGAAGCCAATTAGTACAAGCTCACTTGAAATCATAATCAAATAATAATGATTCTTAAACTATGGTAGGACTAATATGTTGATTTTATTTCCTTATGTCCGAATAATGAAATGGTTTATATATGCTAATTGAAGTTGATACAAAGAAAATGAAATGATAATTATATTGCATGTTTGTAAATCTTTGATTTGTAGAATCATACAATAAATATTCCTATATCCATAGTTCAGAGATGAATCACCTTATCTCTTTGTGAATGAAGTTGACTTTAAATATGCTAAATTGTAGAATGTTAGTATTAGATTATCATTAGCACCTGGAATATAATGATGTCAACTTACAATTGAGTATTTGATGAAGTAATAAGGTATTAGTAATTTCTTATATCAAAATATTATCGGATTCAATAACTTATATTTGATTTTTTTTGAAAACATATACCTTGGTATAACAGAGATGTTGTTACAAGGTCACAGTTGCATTTAGACCCTTCATTCATCTACCTCAATCGAGCCTTCTTTCAGCAGAACCTTTTTCATTTGCTAGAATGTGCTCTTTTCTTTATGTGCATTTGAATTCTGATTGTACAGGAGATCTTCTGAGACTGCAGATGAAGTCTTTTTAAGGTTTACAAAGATAGAGTTGTTGTCTCTGAAATTGCTTCTCTTGAAACATCCTAGCCGATAAGCTTCTTTAGGGTGCTCTCTTTTTTATTCGATCATGAACCATATGCTGGAAATAAGCATTAAGCTCCCATATGCTACTCATATTTTCCTGTGATAGCTAATCATTTCATAATATTTTTCTTAGGATAGAAATAGATGAAATTTTTAATTGCTTCACAAGTAAACAGAAAAATAGAAATAATTTTGAATCCTCCCCCAAACCGAAGATATGGCACGTCCTCGGGCCATCAAATAAATTGAAACTGATTTATATTCATTTATGTTAACGCTCCAAATTAACAACAGTCCATGGACAACTCTAAAAAGTTGTTATTATTGTAAGGAAACGAAATATCCACTAGTTATGCAATTTCATCAATTAATAGCAGTGCTCATGAAGACCATATAAGTGATGACAGTATAGATAGTGCGGAAATCCCAGAGAAAACCAGTCATCCTTTATATTTCAGTTTATAAAAATAAATATGTCTCTCTCCGTCAAATACTTTTAGATAAAATTACAATGATCCTTATATAAGTAATAAGAGAATATCAAAATTAATCAGATTTCCTTGTCAAAGATGCTCATAGGAACGCAGTCAAATTTCCCTAGAGTCCAAGAATCACGGTACATAGAGAAATCCTACCGAATTTCACATTCAGGTCCCTGGAAATCTTAAGTGTATGGCCCCACCTGGCAAGATAAGAAATCTTTAATCCCATGGAGGTTAGGTAACTGGTCTTAAGACAATCTTGAGGCCATTCTCCCTCGGCCAAATGATGAAGTTCATTTCCTTAAATTCAACCATACATACTTTTATTTGGTTAGACCCACAACAATTTAACATATAATAGAACCATTTAAACATTTTTTTTCTTTACACATTTTTAAACAAGATGTCCTCCCCAGGTAGATTCCCCTCTATCATTCGGGCCTGTTCAGTACCCCGTCAAGTTTACCTTGTCATGCCACAGGCCAGTACCCACTGCCAGCGAGCCTGTTCAGTACTCCGGCGGGTTAGCCTATTGAACCCTTTTTGCATCAGAGGCTCGTCTCCCAATGTTTCCACCCTCTATAGATATTCGGAAATAAATTGCCTATGAGTGAGTGGATGGGGGAATAGCTCTGAAAACCATCCTACATGATGGTATGATATATGGGTTGGAGGACAGCTATTTTTCATAAACCAAGTGAATAAGAATTCTTCTGAATCAATGTAATGTCTCCATTCTTGACCCTTATGATATTTGGGCTGTAATGTAAATATTGTATGCATATTTTGTGTGATTCCTAGCGTGGAGCTCAAGGCCAAGGCCCCACTAGTGAACGCTCGACCTTGAAGAGGCAAGTATTAGATATTATGTTGCCCATGTCTAGAGAACCATGGGAATTGTAAATATGCATTTTAATATAAAAATGCCCACAACGAGCTACGTAATGCAACAAGAGATGGGGGCATGATATTACAAGGAATTGGGAGGAGGATATTCAAAACCCTTGAGCCAATTGAGTGAAGCCAAGTGTCAATGAGAGAACCCATCAAACCCTCAACTACCCATGTTGACTTTGGTTTCCAATCATTCATTTCTCCCAAGAGTTGGGTGAAGTAGTTAATGCCTTGGGGATTGGAGAGGTATGGCTGTCCAAATTCGAGTATGGGCAAGCCACCCTCATGGAAAATCGTGTTTCTCCTTCTTAGGAAAGAAAACACCCACAAATTACCTTCCCAAGCCATTCTTCATAGTCAGACTTCACCCTCTCACGTTTGGGGAGATTGCTGGGCGTTTTTTTTTAAGCCTGTTGGGCGTTTTTAGCTTGCTGGGCATTTTTGGGAGTTTGTTGGGTGTTTTTGGCTTGCTGGAGCGTTTTTGGCTTCTTGGGAGTTTTTTTATTTGAAGCCTACTGGGCATTTTGGCTTGCTGGGGTTTTTATCCTCCACGTTTTTACCATTTCCTGCATTTTTCCATGCCTGCAAACTCGTTTTGGTTAGCATAGTGGCTAGGAGAAGAGATCCACGAATTGGGGGTTTAATGGAGGTCGTTTTTGCTCTTGGGTTATCCCCAAACATTTTTTGAAAATGAAATCTTCCTTTCCAGGGTTGTTTTCCATTTCTTCATTTCGTTTTTAGGTTGCCCACGTTTTCCCTTCATACCCAATACTTGAGATTTTGCCAATTATGTGTACCCATGCCCAGTTTATGAGTTTCTGTGTGTAGGAGATTGTTGGGGTTGAAATGGGTTTCCATTGTTTTGGCTTGAACTTGAGTGGAAGCATCCACAATTGAAGAGGGTTCAGATTTAGCTTGATAAACCCAGTAGTGGTCTGGCTTGGCTTAGATCCAATGACTATTTGGCTGTTTGGCTACGTATGAGTTTGAAATCCCCTTTTTCCTTGTAGATATCATGCCCAGCTTGGGAGTGGCCTTTTGACGAACTCAGTATATGTTGTCGAAGAGCCTACGGTTGGGTGGAACATTGCAGCGACATAGCTAGTTGCTTGGGACAATTGCACAATGAAGATAAGTGTTTTATGTCCATGTATTTACTTCCACAATGTATTAAGTTAAATGGATGTTATTGATATATTGAATGCACATGAAATTATGTGTGTGGATGAATTTATCTCCGTTGGGCATGATTGTTGAATTTACATCTGCACATATGGGTTTTTAAAAATATTTGTTTTAATGAATGGTTGAGTTTGCTTAAAAAGCCCCATGGATTGGCTTCATGTTCCCTCCCTTGCCTCGGATGGATGGGTGGGGATATTACATTTGGTATTAGAGCTTAAGGTTCAACACTACGGTTGTTGGGCCCCTCATCATTGTGTGTATATGTATTTAGCATTTGGGATTAAAATGCATTAAAGAAACCTGAAGATATCATAGCTTCTATTTGATTAAGAGGAGAAAACATTTCCATGACTGTTTTGGGGATTCTTGCAAAATTGCTTGCATTCTTTTCATGCTATGAAGTGAGGAGGGAGGAAGAAAACCCCTTTTTTCTAGTTGGATTCTTTCTTTACATTGTTTCCAATGCAGTAGCATTCAGTTTGTATTATCTGTTTTTCAGGTTGAATGCTTGCCATCCTATATTGTTTTGTTGTTTTGTTGTTTTATTTTTGACAAATGGAAGAAGTGCAATTTCTTGAAATACTTTTCTGTTTTGTTCTACATGAGTATGATCTCCAAGAGACTTACCTCTGTAAAGAAACGAAGGACACATTCCAGAAAAATTCTAACTGTTTGTGAAAATTTGCAAAATTTTTCTAAGTATTTATGAGTTCTGCTAAGGCTCTGTCGGTGATTTTAGAGTTAAATTCTATGCGTGCAGCGGCAGAATTAACGTTAATTTTTGAGCCACAAGTGCGGTGGCAGAATTAACGTTAATTTTTGTGCCATGGGCGCGGCAGTAGAATTAGCGTTAATTTTTGCTTGCACAGCGACAGAATCAACGATAATTTTTGCGACGCACGCGGCGACAAAGTTAAGCATAACTCTGCACGCGCGGCGCCAAAATTAGCATAAATGTTGCGCTGAAAGGGAAGAGAGATTTGCAAAAATTTAAGTGTCTTTTTTTGAAATTTTGTGCCACAGGCGCAGCGGAAAAATTAAGCATAACTTTGCGCGGCGACGACGGCAGATTTAAGGATAAAATTGCGCGGTGCGCGGAGCGCAGGCGGCACTTTTTAAGTTAAATTTCCATGTCAATGGCGTCAAAAATAGCGATAAAATTAGTGACACCGGCGGCCATTTTAACCTTAATATTTGTGACACTGGCATAGAAGATAGGGCTAAGACCTGCACTACAACGGGGGAGTTAAGGTTAAATCCAGTGATTGTCGCAGAAGTTGAGCTGCGACTAGCGATGGGAGGAGTGGAGAAAAAAAAATATAGAGCCCAAAACTTGATTTTTGGGTAGAAGGAGAAGTCAAGCTCAGAATGGGATGATTCCTGTGGGGTTCAGAGGCCATTAAAAAAGGCCATGAAAGAACCAGAGAGGGTCCCGAATCCAGTATGCTCCGATTTGACAGAAAACGGAGAATAGTGAATTTTGCAGGAGGGTGTCCTGAGGCTCGACGGAAGGTCAGTTTGGGATGAAATTGATATGGCGCGGCCATGGAGTAGGCACAATGTTAAGTTTGGAATCTTGGAGCCGAACTCCAAAGGATGTGGAGTCGGGGTGAGCAAGAAGGCCAAAAAGCACTGTTCCGGGCCACTTTTTCGGGATTCTGAAAAGCTTGTGGACAATAAAAGTGACCCTAGATGTTGGAATCAAAATTTTTACTGAACTAGACATTTCATATTCTCATTAAGACAGCCAGTTTCCGTTAGACGAATATTTTCTAGAAATGCATAGTTTGGGAGATGGCCATTTTTGGCCAAAGTTTGAGATTTTGGGGAAAAAGTGGAAAGTGAGAAGTAGCCAAACCCCGAATTTTATAGAAGTTGACTGGTGCATCGGAACAGGGATCTGAAGGTTGCTGAGTGTTCCTTGTTATATGGAATACCTTCACCCGATAGATAAGTTTTCATGATTCTTCCTAAATTTGCTTCTACAAGTAGCTGAAGTTGGCATTTCAAAACGAATTACAACTGTGTAAAAGTGCAGAAAATTTGGGCAAAGTTTGCATTTTTTGAAGAGTGTAAATTCCATGTCCTGGGTCGGAATGGAGCACAGGGATAGGCATTGGAAAGCTTATCTAGAGGAGAAAAGGGATGCATGACCATATTTTGACTGGGGTCCACATGTATCATAGATATTTGGTGCAGAAGAGTGCCAGCGGTTGTTTTGACCAAAACAAAATTTTGTTGTCAATATGGGCAATTTCTACAATTGCATGACTGGAAGGAAATCAGACCAACTATGATATGGAAGAGGGATTCCATTCTACGATGAGGGATTGGAAAGGGAGAATTCCTTAACCCCCCCCCTTGTTTTGATATCGTATTTATAATTAAAAAATTGTCATGCATATAAACTATGGCATATGAATGTGAAAATGTAAGAGATTACATAGATGCATATGCACTAGATGGCATATTAACAAACATTGCATAGTGCATGTGGAAATGTTGTGCATGAATAGGATATTGCATATTGGTAAAATAGTGAAGTTTTACATATGCAATGAGCCACTTATGACAATGATTGTGGTTGTTAATCATTAGTTGTGTTCGCATTGGTTATAGGACCAAGGGCAACTTAAGCATGGCTAAAGATGAGGATGATGTTGTTTCATATGACCAACAACCGTATGAGGAAGGGATGGCGGAACAAATCTATGATCATTGGGTTGGCAAAAGGACTGTGTAGCCTTGGTAAGAGGCCAACTAATCAAGTAACATCAAGTTATGCTAATATCAGCCATGCAGGTAATGGTTATTGGTGCATAAATGGCATGAATGTTGAAAGAGGATTTGGTAAGATCCCTTCAACTATGTTTGAATTATGTTGAACGCATAGTACTCATAACTTAATGAAGGGTAGCATTGAGGAAATGTGCATTAAAATATTATGCACAATCTTGTGGTTATGCATTGAGTGAATGCACATTAAAAGATTATGTGAGTGATGTAAATGTGCATGCATATGTATAGGTGCACATGATGAGATGCATTGTGTGAATGTATGATTGTGGTGTATGTTTCATTACAACTAGATAATAGATGGAATGGTGAACTATTGTCAATCCTAAGAGCATTTCATGAGCTGCTGTGAATGCAAGAGAATGAATGCATAAAATGATGTAATTAAACCATGCAACTCTAGTATGGTAATGATTCACATGAAGTAGATGATTTTGGTGATATTAAAATGCTTCAGTGACTATGGCAGCAATGAAATATTATATGCATAGAAACCTACAAAGTGTTTAGCTGATTGAAATTTCAGATTTCAGGTAGATTGTTTTGGGTATGGAAAATATGGGTAATTCCATGATGAAGATTGGAACCTACCATGAGCAAGAGCCAAGCGATATGAGAATATGCTCATGGCTAAGCAAATCGATTCTGCAGAGGATAGGATTGCAAATTCATACCTGAATTTAATTATCAATGCCATTGACTGATTAGAAAAATTAGATTTGAATTTTATTGTTAAATGCTGCTAACTGTTTGGCTATTTGATAAATGTGCTAGGAAGATACATTGCAGGAAGACCATGTGTGATGGCCTGCCGAAGCCAAACCAGATGGGAAGGACGCATGCTTTAGAAATGGGTTTCGAGTGAAACGCCATTGACAATATCTTAGCTAAACCGCATGTCGGTAGACCATGAGAGTGAGATGGTAAAGCTATGACAAGAAGGCATGTGAGATACATCTACAAAATGAATGAGTATTCTGAGACCCTGGACTAGAACATGCATGTCTGAATTATTAGGGTTAATATGAAGAGCATGCTCTATCTTATTTATATCATTGCAGACTGCTTGAGTATGATTAGAGCCTCCATGGCACACATCGGAAAGGGGCTGCACACCTTTTCTGGTGCTAGGTCATGATAGGGTTTTCAATATTGACTACACCCTAAGGGAATGGACGCATTCCTGGTGTTTCAATACTTGATAGTGAATGATATGGAATGTGGTTAAGAAATTGAATAGCAATACTGATGAGCTCACTTATCCTTCTTGTGATTGTCAGCCTACAAAGATGTAGATTGATACTGCACATTAAAGGGCAAAGTGAAGAAGGGTACGCAAAAGGACTGTATGGGAATTTGCAACCTTTCTATGCTCACGTGAAATATTACCAGAAGGGATGGACACGCCCGAAGATCTGTGTAACAAGAAGAGATATCATCCTTGTGTGAGTAGGGTTATGCTAACTTGCAGTCAAGAAAGTCACCTATAAAGTTCCTAAAAGGAACCACTGATTTGCACAATAGAAGGAGTGGCGTCCTTGTATGAATGAAGAGTTGATGTGTGTGTGAAGGGTTATGGTGCAAGAAAGTGTGGCGACATTGGTGAAGGCATAAAATCTCTATTGGGTTAGTAGTGGGAGGACGGCACCGAAGACTGACTGAAAACCATGAGATGCCTATAGCTCCATGGTAGAGCCTTGACCTATAATGGTCAGGTGGTGCAATTTCCTTCCATTGGTCGATGACCCAAACGAATGTGCTGGCTCGGCAATGAAGAGGACCAACCAGGTATGGGACTGGTTGGGCACCACCAAATGCTTGGTAAATCCAGTCGGCGTGAAGGTGTACTGGTGAAGCATTAACTACATCTAAGTCCATAGGCGATCCCAAGGCTTGCAAAGAGAAGCAGGATCCTATGGACCAGAGGGGCAATGCACAATACAGATAAGTATTAAGTCTCATTTATGTCTTGTTTGGAATAATGAAGATTTCCGGTATAAGTCTTCTAACAGCTAAGCTGATACACTATTGTTTCTTTGTTGGAAACCTTGGTCATTGCAGGAAAAAAAGACCCTGAAAGCACTATAAAATTACTGGTAAATCTAGAGAGTAAATGAGTGGGTGCTATGAAACTATTGATAAATCCAGGGAGTACCTGGATGGGCATTAATCACTTAATATTGTGAAAACAGCGTGCATGCTGGCCCAATACCCCTTAAACAATTGATAAAACCAGTTAGTGTACTGGCCTGGCATTGTCTATTCGAATGATTGTGGAGTATCCTACATGCTGGCCCAACATTCATAATTATGTTCACGGGAAATCCAAGGCTCGTAAGGCAAAGAAGGATCTCATGGAATAGAGTGAAGACATCCAATACAGATAAGTATTTGGTTACGTTGCAGCTTCTTGCTTATGAATATACGTATGTATATGATTTGATTATGATTTCTCAAACTCTTGTTTAGAGAAAAACCTTATGAAATAAACTGAACACGTGAATTGATTCAATGTTTGAGTGTAGGTATTGTTGGAAGCAAGGACCAGGAAGGCATCATAGGGATGTATATGGACATATGACTGTCCCAAAAGAGCTCAATATGAGCAGTAATAAAAGATGGTGCTAGTGAACATGAGTGGGTCCTAGAAACCAGAGGTTCTGTAAGAAGAATGGGAAGGGGTACCCAAGTTGAAAAGCTTTAGATAGACCTTAGACACTAAGTGTCATATCCAATAAAGGGAAATTCAAGCATTCACATTAAAGTGAAAGAGACTAAGGAGCATGAAACCACAGTGATGGCATAGCTCCGTAATAAAACAAGACTAAGAGGGAGAAACTCTTACTCTTCTCTTTCCTTTTTATTGATGCATTTATAAAACAAAGAATTGTTGAATGCATGTTATGACTAGAAGAAGAATGTGTTTATTTGCATGAAATAAATTGTGAATGCTAAAATAGTTATTTTCACTGTGAAAGGATGAACATGAAAGAGATCATGTGTATGTTGGGAAAGCATGAAAAAAAAATTTGGAAGTCGCATGAGTGAAGCATGGACATTCCATGTCAATTGGGAAATAATTGACTAATTTTAATATTTATATTATGCTTGTCCCAACAAGGAGTTTCCATGATAAATTTCACAAGTGATAAGTTGAAACAATTGGTTGCAGCTGACACAAGCAAGTGTTGCTAGTAAGTAAAGTGTGGTCAGCTGTACACATTGACCATCGCGGCAGATCAAGGGCTATTAGAATTGGCTGAAAGTCTTCTTCAAACAATTGCAAAAAACCCAAGAAAATATTGGAGAAATGCTCAAGCTACAAAGGCAACAAAATGAGATGAACCACAAGGTTTTGCAGGACTCTATTTGCCTGCAAAAAGAGGTAAAAAGAATTATGGGAGCAATCAGTAAAGGAAAGGAAAGTAGATCCATGAAGAAGCATTCATCCAATCGGTCGACTAAGAAACATTCGAGGTGGGAAGACTCAAAGGAATTTGAGCAGAAAAAGGTAAAGCAGCCAATGAAATGTTGGGGATGTGGAGGAAATCATTGCCTCCATAACTGCCCAACAATGGAGCATCAAGAGGGTAGCCGCCATAAAGTTTCCAAACTTGTAGATCAACGAGAAGGTAAAGAAGGGAAAGGGATTGTTTTGGAACAATGCGCTCATGCAGAGCTAGAAGGTCCAAGCCAGCAGGAGCAGTTTGTAAAGACCAAAGGACTTGGTCTCGAAAACCCAAGTAAAGGGTGAGATGCAGGACAGACCTGCCATATTTTGTGAATCTTGGACATGTATATAACGTATATGTATTCCTAGGTATTGGAACACCAAGGATGGTGTTATTCCAAGGGGAGGGGAATGTAATGTCCCCATTCTTGACCCTTATGGTATTTGGGCTGTAATGTAAATATTGTATGCATATTTTGTATGATTCCTAGTGTGGAGCTCAAGGCCAAGGTCTCGCTAGTGAATACTCGACCTTGAAGAGGCAAGTATTAGATATTATGTTTCCCATGTGCTAAAGAACCATGGGAATTGTAAATATGCATTTTAATATAAAAATGCCCACAACTAGCTACGCAATGCAACAAGAGATGGGGGCATGATATTACAGGAATTGGGAGGAGGATATTCAAAACCCTTGAGCCAATTGAGTGAAGCCAAGTGTCAATGAGAGAACCCATCAAACCCTCAACTACCCATGTTGACTTTGGTGTCCAATCATTCATTTCTCCCAAGAGTTGGGTGAAGTAGTTAATGCCTTGGGGATTTGGGAGGTATGGCTGTCCAAATTCGAGTATGGGCAAGCCACCCTCATGGAAAATCGTGTTTCTCCTTCTTGGGAAAGAAAACACCCACGAATTGCCTTCCCAAGCCATTCTTCATAGTCAAATTCACCCTCTCACGTTTGGGGAGCTTGCTGCACATTTTTCTTGAAGCATGCTAGGTGTTTTTAGCTTGCTGGGCGTTTTTGGGAGTTTGTTGGGTGTTTTTGGCTTGCTGGAGCGTTTTTGGCTTGTTGGGTATTTTGGCTTGCTGGGGTTTTATCCCCCACGTTTTTACCATTTCCTACATTTTTCCATGCCTGCAAACTCATTTTGGTTAGCATAGTGGCTGGGAGAAGAGATCCATGAATTGGGGGTTTAATGGAGGTCGTTTTTGCTCCTGGGTTATCCCCAAACGTTTTCTGAAAACAAAATCTTCCTTTCCAGGGTTTTTTTCCATTTTCTCATTTCGTTTTTGGGTTGCCCACATTTTCCCTTCATACCCAATACTTGAGATTTTGCTGATTATGTGTACCCATGCCCAGTTTATGAGTTTCTATGTGTAGGAGATTGTTGGGTTTGAAACGGGTTTCCATTGTTTTGGCTTGAACTTGAGTGGAAGCATCCACAATTGAAGAGGGTTCAAATTTAGCCTGATAAACCCAGCAGTGCTCTAGCTTGGCTTAGATCCAATGACTATTTGGCTGTCTGGCTGTGTATGAGTTTGAAATCCCCTTTTTCCTTGTAGATATCATGCCCAGCTCAGGGGTGGCCTTCGGACGAACTCAGTATATGTTGTCGAAGAGCCTACGGTTGGGTGCAACGTTGCAGCGACATAGCTAGTTGCTTGGGACAATTGCACAATGAAGATAAGTGTTTTCTGTCCATGTATTTACTTCTGCAATGTATTAAGTTAAATGGCTATTATTGATATATTGAATGCACATGAAATTATGTGTGTGGATGAATTTATCTCTGCTGGGCATGATTGTTGAATTTACATTTGCACATATGGGTTTTTAAAAATATGAGTTTTAATGAATGGCTAAGTTTGTTTTAAAAGCCCCATGGATTGGCTTCATGTTCCCTCCCTTGCCTCGGATGGATGGGTGGGGATATTACAATCAAAGATACATATGGTTGATTGCATTAGTGTGTAGTGGATGGAGCCAAAAGATAAGAGTAATAATATCTCTCTATTCCAAGTTTCCTTCTCCAAAATATTACAACGGTGTTTCTCAAAAATAACATCCCCAAAGTTCCCCCCTATTACTATTCAATAAAGATTGCTCTACTTACTAACTTAACAACAAGGTCAAAATGTACTAAGAGCCTCTGGGCTTCAAATGGAGGAATTTTTTTTGGTTATACACCTCTTTATAAAGATAGGATCACTAATATTAAGTGTCTAAAAAGCTTATTAGGAAGAGTATAAAAATTTTGCAAAGAAAAAAACAAGTGAAGTTGCATGAAAACTAACTAATCACATGCAACTTTTTATTTATGTACATAATATCCTATTCTACTTAGGGATAAAGAAAACAATTATATTCAAGTATACGAACTCTTCCAATGTAACCAAGTGCGAAGCAAGATTAAAAATATACCTTTATCCACATACGAGAAAATTATTGCAGTGATTACCTGGATATGAAGAACCAACCGACATGTTTGATTTAGCAGCAAGAAGCATTGAAGGAGAGAATGGTACTGTGGATTGGTTACCTCGTGGAACTAGATCTCAATGTAATCCTTGTATTTTGGGTTCTCTTCTTAATTTGTCATGTCACGATGTCTTTCATCAAACTCTAGAATGCATAAAGAATCTGAGTTTGGTGATGGGGAATATTCAAGTTCTAATGTTTGTCCCTCATCAAATGTGATGCATGCCATGTTAATCTTGTCTTCCAGTGGATAATGCCAAGTAGAAACTTCCTTTTCTTCCATAGTTTCTATGACTCCTAGATCTATAACCTCTACATACCTCATATGAATTTACTACAGTAATGTCGGTGAGGTAGGGAAGGTGGGTAAATGTTGCAGTTCAACACTATAAGCATATTGTATTGCTTTATTGTTTTTAGAATGTGGAATGGATTGAACAAGAATGTGCGTAGGGCATAGAGGAGTTTTATGAGAAGGTGATTGTGGCAGGGGTAGTTGATTGGATTGTGTGGCTAATCCTGGCGGGTAAATAGGATATTGTTAAAGAGCTTGTGGAGAGTATAGAGGACCAGGTAGTGTTGCAACATAAGAGAGGGTATCCATATAATCATAAGATGGGCCATGAAGGCTTTGTGAACCAGGTTGGTAGGGGTTAAGTTGAGGCTGCAACAGCTGCCATGGTGTCGGAGTATTCACTTATTGATTATGAGAGTAGGGAAATGGAGGGATGGAGCTCTTAACCATACATGTAGGCCACGGTTGCCATGACAGTTGTAGTGCCCTTGCTTAAAGTGATCTCGTTGAAACTTTCATATCTCCTTGGCATGTTGTTTCCATCCTGGGTAAGGAAGAGCAACTACCCATGGGATGATTCAAGCTACATATGCCACAAATTCTGAGGCTATCCAAAGGACAATCCTTTGTGAGATTTTCCTTCTGGAACTGATGGCAAAATTCTCCTTCAAATTCCTCATTTTTCCCAACCTACAAAATATCCATTTGTGAATTTAGAGAGCTGATAATATCAGATTTAAATATCTATGATGAACCTGCAACAATTAATTAACGAAAATATACGAGATAGCAGAAATAACAAAACTCAAAATCACTTTATTGATCGTAGGCCACTTCGAGGGGGAAACCTCCTTTGAGCAAGCTCAATACAAATAACTTCACGGTACCTTCATTGGCCTCAACACACACTTATATACTAAGTCTATTCCCAATACTATGGGTCAACACCATGGGACATATAATACTACGAGACGACTTACAAAGCATATGCATCGAATACTATGGGTCAATACCATGGGCTAATACAAACTATGTATCAACAAATACTACGGGACGACTTACAAAGCATATGCGTCCAACAACAATATACTAACAAAGTAAGGAGAAGGGTTGACACGGGTTCCTAACATCCCCTCTCCCTTAGAGAAATATTTGTCCTCAAAGATTTAGATGTGGAAATTGATGCGGAATATCAAGGAGTGATTCCCCTGGAGCATCCTCGGGTTCCATTCCGTGCCACTGAATGAATACCTATGTGATCGATTGAGAGAGAAGATGACGCCTTCTGAGTTTCAAGGAGGATTACATGTAAGGCTGTAGATGAAGAAGAACCATATCATCTACATGAAACGTGCACTCAGAACAGTGTTGATCGGCTTGTTGTTTTAGTTGAATTCATGCCATGTGAAGATTGTCTTGCAAAATGAGAAGAATATGATCACGGTTTCGAAGAACCGAGTCAATTACCTGAATTGGGGAACTGCTGAGGGTGTATGGAAGAAGAACTAGTGGTGCCTGTTCATAGACTGCTTCATATGGTGTCATTTTAGATGTGGTATTGTACCACCGGAGCGCTTCAAGTAAATCCATAGAAATATTTGTCCAAATCTGTGTAGGGATAGGCAAGGGTTCAAGCAGTCATGAAAGGAGTGTCAGTTCACCCTTGTTGACCAGGAAAGTATGATAGTCAGCCACCATCTATTGAATTGTCATTTTCAGTCCCTTCCAAAAGAAGTTACATTGTTCCCGGTCATACATTTTGAGGAACCCAAAGTGCCCTGCCGATGGAGAAGCATGGAGTTTATAGAAGAGATAGCCCTGTTGAACAGATTGCAACCAATTTGGAACAAGTAGAGAAATAGCTGTAAGAGAAACTGGGTCATCCAATGTGCGAGAAGGAGCATCTGCCACTAGATTGTCATTACCCTTCTTGTAAGTGATCACATAGGAATTACCCAGGAGTTGGATAACCCATTTCAAGTGTGCTGGGGAGGAGGCCCGTTGTTCCAGGAAATTTTCCAGACTCTGGAGATTAGTCTTGATGCAGAAATAATTCCATAATAAGTATGGCTGCCAACTATGTACTACATGCAAAATAGCCATCATTTCCTTCTGAGATGTAGATGCGACTAAATTCATACCAGAAAGGTCTCTTGATGGCGACAAGCCCACTGGTTTAGCAAAGAAACCTTCATATCTATCCAAGGAAGTAGTGGAGACCGTTGAAGGGTGCATCTGAATGGAGTGGAGCTGAGCAATGACACCATCTGAATTCTTCTTAAGGATCTTTTACAGACGATGTGAACTGATGACGTAGAGATACCCTGGTTGTAAGCCCATAAATTTGTGTTGTTTCCCATTGAATGAAAACTGCATCCAAAGTTCAGCAAAATCCCATAATATGTGGCCAAGAGTGTGTAACCATTGAACGCCCAAAACCACATCACATCTGCCTAAGGACAAGGAAAACATGTCAGAGCGCAGTTTATAATATTCCATAGAGATACACATATTATGACACTTCCCCTTACAAGGTAAGGTGCCCCCATTAGAAACCATCAATTCAAAGTTGGAGTAAGGATGGACAAAACAATCAGCCTGTTTGGCGATCTAAGGGTCAATGAAGCTATGAGTGCTACCAGAATCAATAAGTATTGTAAGAGGAATCTTCTTGAAGTAACCCCTGACCCGCATTGTTTGGGGGGTGGTGATTCCGGATAAAGCATTGGGAGATATATTTGGGTGGTCTTCCTCAGATGGAGGGTCAATAGGCAGTTCCTGAATGTCGACCTGATTATCCATTGTATCTAGAGCTTCTTCACCAATTTCAGAGGCAGGCGAAGAATCCACATCCAAGAGATAGATATTTTTTTGAACACATCTATGTCCCTGAGTGAATTTCTCATCACAATTATAACTAAGCCCTTTTTCTCTGCGTGTCTGCATCTCTGTTTCAGATAAATGCTTGATAGGAGTTGGTCGAGGAGATGGCGGGATGGAAGGTCATTGAGAACCCATATTTCAAAGGGAACAAAAGTGGGTTTGGAGCGTTGTTGGGCTGCAATGTTGTGTTTTGCCAACTTAGCCAACCCCAGGGATTCCATCATTGTGTTGGGACAGAAAATTTTAACCTTTGAGCGGATTTCATCCTTAAGACCACTGATAAAACAACTCCTGTAGAATTCATAAGACAATCCTTCTGTGTTATTGGCTAGTTTCTCAAATTCTCTCTGATACTCTCTCACAGTGCCAATTTGGCAAAGTTTAGTGAGGGATCCTGTGAAATCATCAAAATAACTAGGACCAAATCATTGCAAAAGGAGTTGGCAAAAATATGGCCATTTTGGCTCTTCATGATCCTGGATGTACCAATGGTACCATTGAAGAGCTTCTAGTTCCAAATGAAAGGATGAAAGTGGAACTTTGTGGACATCAAAAGTATTATGCAGACTAAAATATTGTTCTGCATGATAAATCTAGCCAGTCGGATCAGTACCATTGAAGCGAGGAAAATCAAGCTTCGGACCACGAAAATTGCTGGAAGAAGAGAACCCATTGTTTGATGAAGACTCGGACTATCATTTGTTATTCATGGCTGAATGCTCAAGATGTAGGAATGAAATTACTGCGAGTAGAGGTTCGTGAACCATGTGACCCAGGTGGGAAACAAAACCCATGTTCCCATTTGTGTCTTCAATGCGTCCAAGTAGGCAAACAAACGAATCTTCAGGTGCAAACGATGGGTCGAATGACCGTCCATATGTGAATGATAGTCCGAATGATCATGAACGAGAACCATAGTCTGTAGCAACAAAACTATATGCCTAAGGGATTTAGCAATGTTAATTTGATGTTAATTTGCCATAGAAATGATAAATCAATGAAAACCATAGGAAGATTACATGAATTTCAAAGATGGACACCTGAGTCAATACTGGTGTCTGAATGGTGAAAGATATGAGCTTGATGTACTAAAAAATGACAAATTATTATAATCATGGCACGATTATAGATCCAAAATTGTGACAAAATTGGGGCACCAACACCTCCACATTCACACACATCGATACCGATCTCGTTAAAGTTTACTTTTGTTGAGAGTCCTTCTTTCAGCTTCAATGCCGGTTCCTCGGCTTTGTCGAACTCTCAAGCTACAACAAAATACACTCCATTTGGTTCCTCTGTTGGACTATCTAGTATTCCCTTTTCTGGGTTAAATTCGACACCTTTTACATCCTGCCCTTTTATGCATCAATTCCAAGTTAACCCCCATTATGCTCCTTTTAGTCACAGGTTTCCTTGGTTTGGAGGACACATCACTCCTTCAGCACCTTTTGTAGGATCTACGCATGATTCATCTAATGCATCCAGGTCAGGGTTAAACCCCTTCACAGGTTTTCAGGCACCTTCATCCAATGTGCAAACATGTAATATACATGTAGGGAGTACTACATTTTCATTTTTTGGTGGAGGAGGCAGTAACAACTTTGTTAACCCACATTTCATGGGTGCTTATACCCAACCACAGTGGATGATTCCACAAGGAAGAAATCCTTTAGCTTACGGTTGGAGCAACTTTAATAATGCATTTACTTCACAACCGGTGGTTGGGGGCAACCCCAACCAATAGTATCGGAACCAGGTTTCAGGTGGTTCCCCTTACTAGGATCCTTTTAATCAAATGACATCGTCAAGACCTCGTTTTCCATTTCTGGAAAATATGAATTTTCCTTATCTTTCAAAACTCATGAACGATCCGGTGCGCCACAACCCGGCATGGCCAACAGTCCCAACCAAGCTTCCTTCAAACATTCCAAAGTTCGAAGGTAAAAATGGCAAAGATCCTAGTGACCATGTCACTACTTTCCACTTATGGTGCTCTTCCAACTCACTTAACTATGATTCCATTAGGTTGAGAATTTTCCAAAGGACCTTAACTAGTGTCCCAGCCAAGTGGTACATTTAACTACCTGCTGTAGCATATGATAGCTTTTGGGACTTAGTGATAGTCTTTTTGAACCACTTCCAGCTTCCTGTCCGGTATGATGTCATTACAAACCTTCTATCTACCTTCAGGCAGAACAAATCCACTCACCTATCTGACCATATTCAGGAGTGGCGAAGATGGAAGAGGATCATCAAGGCTGATATCCCCCCATAGTTCCTTTCGAAGTGGTATCTTAAGTCACTCCTTCCTTACATTTCTAAAGATGTTGCAACTTCTGGGGTAACTTCTGAGGAAGAAGCAATCTTGAGGACCCAGCAGCTTGACCTAGTTTACGCTCAATCTGGGATCCTCTATGAAATCATTCCATATGCACTGAGGTCTAATATAGATATTGGAAAACCTAAGACTAAACCACATGTCAATGGCATCGTTAGTTCAGCTGACTCAGCAATGCTTGAAGCTTTAATCAAGCAGTTTCACGCCCTCTCTGTGAAACAATCTACTGTTGAAGCAACTACGGTTGCAACCTCCCCTTCTAAAACATAATCTGTACAAAAGGTGCAGACAAATCAAAAGGGTCCTTGGAAACACAACAACAAAAATAAGGGAAAGAAAGGGGAGGGGAACCGTCAAAAGCCCAAAAACACTGACAATGTCGAGGAGGGAAAGAAAGAGAAAAAGAAGGTAAAGTTTTCTTGCAATCTTTGCAAGGATGATCACCTTACTCACTAGTGCCCTCTTATGGATGAATCTGTAGTGCCCCTAGAATGACTGTGGACCTTAAGGGCACCCGTCTAGTGACCCGACCGAACAACTTCGACTTGAGCCTTGATATGACTTAATTGATTGAGGAAAACCTGAAGATGTGAATGATGACAATAATTGATAAATAAATTAACAAATTAAATTATATATATGGAGTGGGATAATTTATTGATTATTTCTTGCTTAATGCTTAGCCTTGATTGATCATGTCAAAGTACATTAGGACAGTTACAGTCCTAGCTCTGTGACTTGGGAGGACGCAACTGAGATGCGTCATAGCTTTCCACATTTATTCTGAACTTCAGGATGAAGTTCTAAATAAGTAGGGGTATATGTAGTGCCCCTAGACTACTGTAGACATTGAGGGCACTTGCTGGGTCACCCTACTATTTGAAACATTAGTAAAGTAAAAATGTGTGTAGCAACAAGTGAAACGGTTCACCGACGAACACACAAAGGAATATGAAGGACCGTAGAGTACGAGTAAGGGGGGGAAACCCAAGCTGGGTTTCTTGAGAATTGTGTGTGAACTTTACGACCCAAAGCTCGGGGGAGGCCATGCGACTGAAAGCATGAGCCTATGGTTGGGTGCCGAAGCTAACGGTTGCTTCGCCAATGGTTAAACGAGCTTTGCTGGAGGGATACTACGGAAGAAGAAGGCGACAATGGACCAACTGGATCGGGTTGACAGGTTAAGGTTTTGCTTATTTTTGTTAAGTTATTCACGCTTTTTATTTTATTTTTCCAATAACTATGATGGCTAATTTGTTTGTATGAAATTGTTAAAGTTTCAGGTTCATTTCAAGGGGACCCTAAATGAGGGGTCCTACATTTGGTATCAGAGCCGGTCGAGCCTTGAGGGCACCCAACTCGTTTTTTTTTTTTTTTTTTTTGGAGTTCGTCAGTGATCATGACGATCCAACAACAAGATTGTAGCTGTGATCTTCATGGGGATACACATCCGACGGGAGCAGCCATTTTTACAGGTGCATATTTACTAAATTGTTTCTTATTTTATTTCCTGTATCGAGCAATCAGTTTTTGAGATCTAGGAGTTTCTTTTATTCTAACACGATATTGAAGTAATGCAATATTCTATTTTATGCGCAGAGTGCAACTTATGAAGTTTATATTACTTGATCTCTGTTTATGCAAATAAAATATCAGTTTGAATATACCTCTATATATTTTCGTTGGCTTAGACATTTTTGGTTAAAGGATGTCGAATCTCTGTTTGTGCACATAAATTATCAGCTTGAATCTCTGTTGATTATGAATCGCTTCCAAATTTTAATATATATATATATATTATGTGCTATAAATTGTCACCTCTGTTACTTTTACTCTCTATCATCAAATCTAAACCATGATCTATCGCTGAAGGGATTCATTGTAGAAACGAACAGTCCCATGCCCACACCATTTTAAATCTGGAGATATGTTATTTGTAGTGATAGTTAATATTACTCTTGTTAAATGAGATGCACATACTGCAGCTAAATTAATGCGCTTACAATTTCATATCTGCTATACAAACAAGTCGATCCCCATTGGCGTTATCTGCTAAAGAAATCTTACAGCTCGTTACCTTAGTAAGAATGTATATATGTCTTCGAATTTCTGTTCCAAATTTAGTATTAATTTATGAAAAAGGTGCATAATTTAATATGCATTAGTAGGCATACGACTATGTCTCCAATTCACTGTGTAATGCATTTAAGGGCTTTCAATATCAGTTACCAAGGCAATCGCTCAGTTTGTTGACCTCGTATGTGCGTATATATATTTATAGTTACTGTGTGACAGCTTGATTACCTTAGTATGCATGTATGCATTCTTCATATCTCTGTGTGACAGCTAGTATTAATATTTTAATAAATAAAATATACAAATCGATCTGCATTAGTCGGTATATGAATATGTTTCAATTATACTGTGTGAATGTGTAGATAGAAGTCACTATAATTTAATGGAGGGATCGCTCGCTCGATACACCTTAATACACATATGTTTCATGATTTCTGTGTAATGAATCTAATGACAATATGGCCCTCATTTCTTCCTTCGATCTAATCCGGAGTATATTCCATATGGATTTTTGTCGATCTGAAGGAATGACAGTTGTATTTTAATAAATAATTTTTATTTTTTTTGGTATTGTGGATACATTCAATTGGTGGAGAGACTACACTCCGTGAAAAATAATGAGGGACAGAATCCTTGATTGTAGGATCTTGCTTCCCATTTGATCGTGGGGAGAAATGAGAGGGAGGAACCCCTCAATATCCAATGAATATATTATCCTTCCCGTGAGCATCTCTCATCTTTCTCGGTTGCATTGAGGGAGCCCGATCCCCACCAACTAAAAAAATCCCCGTGTGATACTCCGGATCTGCTTTTGTCATGCCCAGGTTTTTGCTATTTGTTGTTGAATGTTAAAATCTGAGTGTGAACAGTACTGTGACATTTCGAATATTTGTTTCATGCCCAGGATAGGGTTGCTGTTTGTTCGTTTGTTTCATGGTCATTACTACGTGTTGATGGTTGGATCTGTTTGTTGGTTAGGCTGTTGCCGGATGCGTTTAAGGGTAGAATCCTTGGTATCGATCAGTTGGTGCATGATATTATTATCTTCTGAGTATAATGTGTTTTCTAACCATTGGATTGATCTCTGATTTCTGGAACCCCAGTTAGTGCTATTTTTGTTTCATATCTTTGTTATATTTTTCATTGCTTATGAATAAGAGTCTTAGATTTTACTTGGGTATGTTACATGAATAAATTTGGTTTTTGAAATTACTTCCTGAGATCGATTTGGTATTTCCTTATGCATGTGTTTTAGATCCTAAAGTTAGAAGCAATCTCTGTTCATTGAAATAAATTTGATTTCAAAATACATTACCGAGATCGGCTCGGTTCGCTGAATAGATCTCAGATTGCATATGTATTTCTGACTACGAAATCCGTTACATATTCATATTTCAAACTATTCAAATCAGTAAATTTGATCAATCAAATATTAACGCATACATCGGGAGATTGACTGATTTACAGATCTCAGATCGTGTATGTATTTCTATCTCCGAACTCATCTTATGTATTCGGATTATGTTATGAACCTCAACTATTCGAATCTGGACTTTTGAACATTCATATTGTAACGCATCCAGTTGGGAAACCAATCGATAACAAATCCAATATCTCAGATCCCACCCTAAACCTCAAGTCCTACTCCCAACTCCAGTTGCGAGTTCTGTGAGAAATCGTATCATAAGTTTTCTTGAAATTGTATAAATCTGGAAGTCCAACTGACCTAAGCAAAATGCCTTCTTTGGAATATACCGCTAACGAAATTTCAGATCAAATTATCATATGTCTACAAATTAATCCTTGAGCTTGTCTAAAATTCCAAAATCCTCCCGATCTGGAAATTTCCGTTGATCCAACCAATGTTTTCTTCCATTCTGACATCTCCCTTGAAGATCTAACCAAACTATCTGCGAATTTGTTAAACCAAATCTGATTATCCCAACGCTTTATTTCATGAAATCATTGGAAGGACGCGGTCGGTTTAACTTTGTTATCATTCAAATGATAATTCTAATTGAGTTCGCAAATTAAATGGTTCGATATGTTAAACATAGTTGCTATTCGAATGAAAAATATATTTTAGTTCGTAAATTAAAAGAAATCCTATATGTTAAAAATTAGTTGTCATTTAAGTGAAAATCATTCAGTTCGTGTTTCCAATTATTATTACTATATGTGAAGTTAGTTCAACGCTTGTTAGGCCCGCCATAATGTGATATGAGTATAGCTTAGAATTTGTCTCCATGTGCAAACTTGGATAAGGTTATGATTAAGAAGTAGTTTGGACTAGATTCCCTTTTTAAAATATTCAATGCATTATAAAAGCATAATGTATCTCATAAAATATTCAATGGAAATGCATTAGGAAAATATAATATATCTTTATAAAATATTCGATGGAAATTTATTAGAAAACATAATGAATTATAGGTATAGTTTAAAATTTGTCTCTATGTGCAAATTTGGATTAAGTTATATATTTTACTTGAACGAATTATCTTTAGCCAAAGAAGGATATTAAATGGACACTTGTGTCTCCACCATCGTGTTGTATTAGATCTGTAAGTAGGTGGTAGGATCATAATATTTTATTTTATTTTTGAAATGCAATTGAATAGGAGTTTGGCTTTAATTCATTGAATTGGATTATATGAATAGATTTATAAGTTTTATTTAATGGTATGAATTGAAATATGTGAGTAAGTTTATAGTATTACTTAATAAAGGTGAATTGAAATATATGAATAGATTTATATAATTTATTCAATGAGTATGAATTAGAATATATGAATAGATTTATATAATGTATTTAATGAGTATGAATCTAAATATATAAATAGAATTATATATTTAAAAATAATAATAATAAGTGTGAATTGAGATAGATGAGTAGGTTTATATGTCTTATTCAATGAGTATAAAAAGGATTATGTGAATAGATTCATATTTTTTTTTATCTAAATGTGTATGTGAGTAAGTTCATATGTTTATTCAATAGTTGTGAATTGAAATATAGGTGTAGGTTTATATAATTGTTTAATGAGTGTGAATGGAAATATGTGAGCATATTTATATATTGTAGTTGTCTAAATCAAGTTACAATTGAATATCACTCTTTATCGAAGAATGATATGTGTAGAATGATATGTGCATAATTAATCATCATAAAGTTCTTTTACATATATCCTTGCATCATGATCTTAGTTATACATAAAGAAGAAAGCCTAATATGAGTGATTTTATATGTTATAGATCACACCTAAAGTATTAATTAAGTGCATATTTAATTATCATAAAGTTTTGCTACATATTTATTTGCATAATGCTCTTAGCTATATATATATATAAAGGAGGAAGTATATTATGAGTAATTTTATATGTTACACCTCATATGTTAATTTAATGCAAAATTAATTATAGTATAGTTCTTCATTATAGTTACGGAGGTAACCTATACACACTCCATTTCATAATGATCTTGGTTATATAAAAGAGAAGATGTAATATGAGTAATTCTTTGTGTTGAAAATTACACATCTTGTAGGAATGGAAAGTATGTTTTAGAATTTATAGGAATTGATAATAGTGCTTGTGTCGTATAGAGAAAATATAAATATATTTTATCAAATTTATAATTTTACTTTGAATTATAAGAATAGAAAGATTAGGATTAAGTTTGATTATAAAATTATAATTTGTACTTCGAGCTATGGAAACGGAGAACACAAAATCTTATGGCAGTGTAAATGCATATACTTGCCTAGACTTCAACAGATGGTTGTGAGGAAGTGAAACGGACTTAAAATTAACAAACAAGATATCGATGCTACTAGCATAAGGAGTTGAGCCGAGTGAAACTGATTTTCTAGCATGACTATGTTGAATGAAAAAGTACAAACTCAACGTGATCGGGACAACAGTAAAAGAATAATTCTCAATTAGGAAAGTCCACCAAAAATACCAAATGAAGACAATTTTAGTAAAACAATGTATGGAGACAATCAACTCAATAAAATGAACGCAATGAAGCTAAATTTAGGACATGGTCAAACCTTGATGAAAATACGAGTAGCCCAAGGTAGAACTCGATGAGGTTGAGAGAACACATAGTGTACGACTTGATGAGTCTGTCGAAGTAACCATGTGACAACTAAAAGAATGAAATGAGGTAGGGATCTGATAAGCTCATTAACCTGGACATAATGATAATGATGAAAGGACTAAGAGATAAATTTTAACACTTTCAACTAAGTCACTAAATTTCGACAACTCGAATCCTAACTTTTTGAGAACCAACAGTGTTAAACATTTAGATATTTGGAAGTAGTCTTATGGAATTTAGTTTTGGACCATTTGAGGGTCCCTCCCGATTTGTTAAAAACTGTGACTTGTCTTGAAGGAAGAATAACCAAATAAATTTGAAACCTTACTTGGATTTGTTATGTTGATAAATTATTGGGTGGCTATTGACGCAGTACAACTTGTTGAAAATTTGAACATAGTAGACCCTCGTGAACGAATAAGAGATATAGGAAATCCTGTTGTGACTGACAATTATGGAATGTATTATCGGATTGATATTAGGACAAGTTACGATTAAGATCCTAAGGGTGTGTTGTAACCATACTAGATGATATAAGAACTAATGACTTTAACCACTTGTGCTTATAGCCATGATTGTTTGAGAAAAATGGAAGAGAATGACAAGAAGATGAGAATAGGAAATTAAAGTAAAGCCTAAATATCGAAAGTATAAGAACTAACTTCGGGACAAAGTTCTATATAAGAAAGGGTGTATGTAGTGCCCCTAGAATGACTGTGGACCTTAAGGGCACCCGTCTAGTGACCCGACCGAACAACTTCGACTTGAGCCTTGATATGACTTAATTGATTGAGGAAATCCTGAAGATGTGAATGATGACAATAATTGATAAATAAATTAACAAATTAA
Organism: Larix kaempferi; assembly: GCA_027924585.1. Lineage (NCBI taxonomy): Eukaryota > Viridiplantae > Streptophyta > Pinopsida > Pinales > Pinaceae > Larix > Larix kaempferi. The sequence goes on from BSBM01001229.1 coordinate 49,703,489, forward strand.
ATTATATATATGGAGTGGGATAATTTATTGATTATTTCTTGCTTAATGCTTAGCCTTGATTGATCAAGTCAAAGTACATTAGAACAGTTACAGTCCTAGCTCTGTGACTTGGGAGGACACAACTAAGATGCGTCATAGCTTTCCGCATTTATTCTGAACTTCAGGATGAAGTTCTAAATAAGTAGGGGTATATGTAGTGCCCCTAGACTACTGTAGACATTGAGGGCACCTGCTAGGTCACCCTACTATTTGAAACATTAGTAAAGTAAAAATGTGTGTAGCAACAAGTGAAACGGTTCACCGACGGACACACAAAGGAATATGAAGGGTCGTAGAGTACGAGTAAATCACACACAGGGAGAGCGACGACGATGTCGTCTTCCGACGAAATACCATGCTTGAGCAGATAATCACTGATCCGCTTGCTCAAGAGGAAAGCGTGAGGGTGTACGAGCTGGGCCACGACGGAGCTGGTCACGTACGAGTTGGGGGGTGCACAGTGAGAACGGACTCACTCCTCAATGCCATTAGTCCCTAATAGCGTGTAGACGGAGGATGGAAGGTAACGGCTCCTGAAATCCCTACATGAAGTTCCCGCAAGTCAAAACAGAAGGATGACGGCAGAAGGGCCCGACGGTGCGGTACCCTGCCGAGAACGGAAAGAGTGAATGCAAGGACCCAACGATGTGGTGCCTTGCCGAGGAATGGAAACTACGGATGAATGGACTCAACGAAGTGGCGCCATGTCAAGGAAATTAAATTAAGGAACAAGGAGGCCCAACGGCGTGGCACCGGGTCCCTAGTAAAAGTTGATTGCTAAACTTAACTGCGTTGAAACGTATAATTTTGCACCTAGAACTTTACTTAGAAATGCATTTGAGTACTTTAGGCATTTGCACATAAATGATTACTTTGGCATTTAAATAGTATTAAGTGTTATTTAGGCATTGCACATGAAAGGATATTCCTGATTACTTAAAAATATTATAAATATTTATTTAGGAGCAAAATGGAATCCTAGGCATGGACACTTAGTCAACTCCACCTACACCACAAATCTAGGAGTTAAGTGAAATATCTAGGGGACAAACATGAGCAAACTTAAGGATGTTGGTGCATCTCCTAGAGGAACTGACACTTGGATGGGTGAGTTGTTTTTCATTAAAGAATTAATTAAATAATTATTTATGCATGAAGCGACATGTGTCGCAGGGGATTTTCCTTTAAAAGGGAGACTTTGGGGATGGGTAAAGGACCCAGACCCTGGATGACTATCGTAATATTGAGTTACCTCATGACTTGCTGCTATTGAGGGTTTGGCTGGAAATCTTGGTGGGGGGGGAAACCCAAGCTGGGTTTCTTGAGAATTGTGTGTGAACTTTACGACCCAAAGCTCGGGGGAGGCCATGCGACCGAAAGCATGAGCCTATGGTTGGGTGGCGAAGCTAACGGTTGCTTCGCCAATGGTTAAACGAGCTTTGCTGGAGGGATCCTACGGAAGAAGAAGGCGACAATGGACCAACTGGATCAGGTTGACAGGTTAAGGTTTTGCTTATTTTTGTTAAGTTATTCACGCTTTTTATTTTATTTTTCCAATAACTATGATGGCTAATTTGTTTGTATGAAGTTGTTAAAGTTTCAGGTTCATTTCAAGGGGACCCTAAATGAGGGGTCCTACAAAATCCCAGAAGCTTCTACGAGAAAAGAAGCCAGACGTTCTGAAGGATCTTTTTCCTCATGGACAAGGCTCAGCTTCTAGCACCTCTAATGCTGGGAGCAATAACTATGCCATGTCAGTTGATCAATGATTTATAAACATGGTTAACTCACACATGCTACTGCAAAACAGAGCCAAGAATTATAAGTCGGACTCGTAGCAGAAAGATAAGGAAGTTCTTGAAACATTTGCTCCTCTCCACATCGAGAGGCCAGCATACTCTTTGCCAAAGATACCTAAGGGTGTCTACAAGAGGGCTATGCACAACCCTAATGCGCGCGCCACTCCCAACTACTTTGTTGTAGAGGATCTATCCCAAAATCCTTGTGCAATGTCCGCACTAGAAGTTTTACAAAGCTTCCCTTCGCAGCGGAATGCACTTCTAGCAGCAATCGAGAGCATGTATTCTTCAAGTATGCTTGCATGGTTGATATGTCAAATATAAAACCCTAGTAACTGTATCACGTGGCCTTCTAGATTGAAGTAGTCCATGGCCCCAAAACCATTGGATGAACAGTTGTAGATGAAGGTGCGTCTACGTGTGTAATGTTAATATCCTGCTAGAAATCCCTTGGCTTGCTTGAGTTATCCCCTTCCAACACACTACTTACGGCTTTTGACGAAAGATCCTTCCTCCCACATGGAGTCTTTCCCACGTTCGAGATTGAACTTTTCGATAAGCTAGTGTCTGTGGAGGTTGAAACTTTGGATGCTCCTCTCGACTACAATCTGTTGTTGGGAAGGAGCTGGATGTATGCGATGCAAGCTATTCCATTGTCCATTTTCTAAGTACTCATGTTCCCACATGAAGGAAAGATCATCATGATTGATCAACTTTCCTTCACTCGAAAAAATAACACTACTTCATTGAATTCTAATATCCCCTTGATTGATCAGACTCACCCGCCCAGTGAGAGTCTAGGAATATGAATGTATTCATGGTTGATGGGAACATTCAACCTACCTGCTCCCATAAACTACATTGGTTCTACGAGTACCACTGACATTTTGTCTCGGGAAATCTTCACGGTCATTCGAACAACTAATCCGTGGGTTCTTCCCACTCAGCAAGAACCAACTATGCCCTTATCTATTCCAGAAGTGGTGTACCAAACATCACAAAATGATGCAACATATCATATCTTGACTTCGTGTGTCTCCACAGAGTCAGATATTGACTATGCACCTGCATGGTCAATAACTCTATCCATTCTTTTGATTGTCTAGACACTATTTTTCCTTCTGATGAGGCTATCCTGGAAGCCATGGTTGGTCTGGATCATCCGTGGGAACACATGTATCATAGATCTTACTTCCTTCCAGAATTGGACAAGATAGAGAATGGGGAGTTTTCAGTGATACTTAGTGGTGATATCGATTTGTCCATCACTCCTACTAAGCAAACGATTAATGCTGAAGGTAACATGGAAAACATAACAAAGACTATATTGATTGATATCTCCACTAAACTTGGCATTGTGGAAAACATATTTATTGGAGTAAATTTTTCTCCTAATGAGATCACTTTTTATACCAACCTATTTAAAGAATTTCGCGACATTTTTTCCTGGTCTTACGAGGAGATTCCAGGAATCAGCTCTGCTATAGTTGAGCATGTTATCATGACTTACCCTAATGCTAAACTAGTGAGACAAAAGCTTCATCCGGTAAACCCTCAAAAAGAAGCAACCATTAAGGCTGAAGTTGAAAAACTGCCTAAAGATGGCTTCATCTATCCGACCAACATGACAGAATGGGTGCCTAACCCAGTCCCAATCGAAAAAAATCAAGGAACCATACGTGTCTATATAGACTTCAGGGACCTTAACAAATCCTATCCAAAGGACAACTACCCCACACCCTTCATAAACCGGATCATTCACGCATGTGCGACCCATAAATTTTTTTCTTTCATGGATGGTTTTTCGGGATACAACCAAATCCAAATAAAACCTGAAGACCAGCACAAAATGGTTTTCATTTTTCCATGGGGTACCTTTGCTTATCGGAAGATGTTGTTCGGGTTAAAGAACGTTGGATCCACTTTCCAACGCGCCATGAACTTTTCTTTCCATGATATCAAACATGTAGTTAATCCATAAATGGATGATCTGCTAGCGCGATCTCGTAAGAGACAAGATCATCATGAACATTTGCAACTTGTGTTTGAGAGATGCACATTCTATAAGATTCGTTTGAATCCTAACAAATGTGTATTCTGCGTCGAGTCCGAGCGCTTACTAGGTTTCATTGTGTCTAGTTGTGGCATTATGGTTGACCCATTGAAAGTAGATGCTATTGTAAATTTTCCTCCCCCTCATACCCTTAGACAACGACAGATTTTGCATTGCATGTCAAACTTCCTACGACATTTCATTATTAACTATGCTAAAATCACCAAGGAATTCATGAGACTGCTCAAGCAAGATACCCATTTTTTCTAGGATGAGGCTGCTCAAACTTCATTCGAGGCCTTGAAGAAGGAACTACTATCAGCCCCCTTGTTGAGCCCGCTAGATTATACTAAGGAATTCCTTATGTATCTAGTGGCATCTGTTTCCACAATTAGTATAGTATGTGTTCAGGAGGATGACAAGCTCCAGGATCATGTCATTTATTATCTTTCACGCGCATTGGTAACTCCTCAGCTTAAGGATTCTCACATAAATAAGTTGGCACTAGCTGTCATCCACGTTGTTCAGATACTACATCATTACATCCTACTGTGAACCACCACAATCATTTCAGAAGTCAATCTCTTTCAATACGTGTTAACCCGACATATTATCAGCGGGAATTCAATAAGTGGATTGTGATTTTGCAAGAGTTTGACGTAAATTTCCAATCTGCCAAGTCAAAGAAATATCTGGTGTTTGTCGAACTTATTTCTGAATTCCCTAGTGACGTAGCCAACAATGAGGAAGAGTCATCATTTCCAAATGAACACATCTTTCTCATTGTGACCTCTGATCCATGGTATGGAGATATTCTAATATATATCCAGACTCTGAGGTGTTCCCCTACTTTCTCTAGGGATGAATGACGGAAACTGAAACATCACGCACAGAATTACCTCATCGTTTCTGATACATTATACAGGCGTGGGGTAGATTCCATTTTATGACGTTGTTTAACCTTGGAGGAAGCTAAAACAGTATTGAATCATTCCCACAGTGGAGCCTGTGGGGATCATCTTTCTGGGTTGGAAATAGCCCAGAAAATACTGCGTTCTGGTTATTTTTGGCCCACGATCTTCAAAGATTGTGTGGAGATTGTGAAATATTATCAACCTTGTCAATTTTTCACCAAGAAAATGCAAGCACACTCGGCTCCTCTCCATCCTGTGATCACAGCAGGCCCCTTCACCAAGTGGGGGGTTGACTTCATGACGTGTAATCTAGCTTCAGTAGGAGGACACCATCACATCATTGTTGTTGTCAACTAGTTTACGAAGTGGTCCGAGGTAATGCCTACTGTGAGAGAAGACAGAGAAACGACTGCTTATTTCGTGTTTAACCAGATCATTGCTAGATTTGGTATTCCCAAAGAGATCGTCACAGACCATGGTCGAAATTTTCAAAACAATATGATGATCAAGTTGTATACCATGCTATTTTTTCGACAGGAACATTCGTCCTCGTTTTATCCGCAAGTGAATGGTCAGGTTGAAGCAGTCAACAAGACTTTGAAAACCATCCTTAAAAGGACCGTTAATGCCAGTCGATCCAACTGGAACATCATGTTGTATCCCACTCTTTGGGATTATCGGTCTAATGTTAATATTGCTAATGGGTTCTGTTATGTTAGGAATTTGTTTTTACCTTTTAACAGCTTGATAACCTTTTTGATTAAGTTTGCTTATTTCTTTGACTTTATTTTTTCAATTACTATAGGAAATTTTGGTATTTATTTTAATTTTTAGGTTTTTTGTCTTTAGATTTATTTTGTTTTTTCTCCTTTAGGTGTTGAAGGGTTTTTAAAGTCATATTATTGAATAATGAAGTCACATTTAGCATCATGAGTATGGTTCAACTTTTAAACTGCATGCAAAATGACCAAAAGTTGAAAAATAGCACCAAAATGCAGTTAATTTTATTCTTGTAGCGCTGGAGCCCGAAATTAACAAAGAGCGCGGTACAAGAATATCGCGACTCTCATTTTCTCCAATTTTTTAGCCGAAATTTAGCACGATCTCAGTTCTGGAGTGACTAGTTACATGATTTGAGGATTTTATTACGTGCTATGTCAGTTTCCATCATGTGAACAGGTGATTTTGATTTATGGAAGGAATCGTGGTCATTATTACTCCAAATACAATTCAGCTTGTCAGAACAGAGGAGTATTTTCAGCGAGATATTACAACACAGCAAGTTGTCGTTCTACTTGTCCACCTTGCAGGAATTGGGATTCCAAACTTACAGCAGAGAGCAATAAAAGCACTTGAAAGTGTTTCTGTCAGCTGGCCAAATGCAGTCGCAAATGCTGGTGGCATCATCGAGCTCTCTAAGTTCTTGTGAAGCTGTTACGATCAGGCAGTGAGCAGACAAGAAATGATGATATGCGCATTCTTGGTTGTCATATATTAAAGGATTTCATATATAGTCAGACAGATAGGACTTATATGCACAATTTGAATGGACTACTTCCAAAAGTCTGTGGGCTTGCTAGTGAGAATTGGGAACAGGTAAATGAGGAATATTTCTGAATACATATATTCCCGTGATGAATATTCAATTTTCAAAATTGTAAAGAGGATGCCTAGATCTCAAGAAGGATAGCTGACATGAAAAAAAAGGAGGCAGTAGAGACAGAATTCTGCCCTATTTTTCCTGTTTTGAGTTATTGAAGTCAAATGCAGACCACGAGCTGATGGAGAGGAATTTTTGAAAACCAAAGGAGGTTTGTGTTCATAAGATACCCATATACAAAAACCTCTCTCATTTTTGAAACAGCTGTTAAGGCTTGAAAGATTCAGTTTAATCTTTGCAGCCTATTTTCCAGGGATTTTAAATATTTAATATTTTCCTGTTTTAGTGTTCATTTTGCGGGGCCGATTCTGATTGATTGGAGATGAATTTTGAAAAACCAAGAGAGGTTTTTGTCCATAATGGACCCATTAACAAAAACCTCTCTCATTTTGTACACAGGTATCACCGAGTGAGAGATATGGAAGCTTCTTTGACACCTATTTTCCAGAAATTCGCCACATTTTCCAGGAATCCGATTTGCTATTTTTAGTCAATTAGTTGAGTTAGTTAGTTAATGTAACTGCTGGGTAGTTTCAATTTCGACCTAATGAAGGGGAGATGGAACTATTTCTTTGTAATTATAAAAAAGGGACAAAGGGACTGAAGAAGGGTTGGATTTTTGGGAGCTTCAGGAGATCTCCAGATTATCTTTGTCTGCAGACTTGTTCAGAGCTAAGTACTATGACTCTTGTATGCATTTGATGACAGACTATGAAATATATGATACTTATTACCCTTCAGCATATGTTTTAGCTTTATTTTGAGTTTGTTTAACTATTGGACTGATATATTTGTTGTTGGTTCATGATTTCTTTACTTGTGATGCTTGTCAGCCCTGAATGAACTTTAAGATTATATGCTGATTGTTATTTGTGGATTATATGATGTATCTTTGTCTTTACTTGTTTATAATTCAGTTTCTTGCTTAGCTGATGAATGTAATCCCTGATTGGCTACCAAAATCATAACCAAGAAAACATTCCAGAAAACCCAAAACCTAGTTTACTTTGTTGAGTTTTATTTGAGATTGTGTTGGCTTGTTTCTTTAGCCTTGGAAACAATTTCAGGCACAAATAGGTTCTCACCTTTCCAACTCATTCACGAGGAGGAAGCAATCATTCCAATTGAATGTGAGATTCCCTCATTGAATTTGGCTATCCAACTGCTCCCTGAAACTTCATCTTTGGAGGAGTGTTTGCTGCATTTAGATCACTTAGATGAATAGCGCTGTGATGTGCTTACAGCAAATGAAGCTCATAAAAACCGATTCAAGCATCAGTACCACAAGTCTATGAAACGAAGGGTGTCCTCTAAAGGAGACCTTGATATTTTTTATGACCAGGACAAATATCCCTTGGGGGCAGGAAAATTCAAATCTATGTGGCTCAGACTCTACATTGTCTCTAAATTTCTGAAGAAAGGATCTTATGAGCTAAGTTACTATGAAGGTTATAAGTTGCTCGAGCCCAGAAATGGGCTCTACCTAAAAAATTATTATGCTTAGGCCTCTATGCTTTTTCTTGTATTATAATTGTGCATGTTTGTAGAGTTAGTCTTTTCTTTTGATTTTTGTTGCATCCTATATGTCTTCTGGATTTTGGTTTTAGATGACAACCGAGTGCTTTATAGGATTCGCTGATGGCTCTAGTCGCCACATCCATCAGTTGGCTTTAAGAGATTGCGTTATTTACTCACCATTTGGTCAACTTGTGTCTTCGGGAGGTGCTTGCTTGGGCCCTATGAAGAAAAATGTAGTTGAGTACAGTGCAGTCATTGAGTTGCTCTGAGATGCTATTCATCACGACATTTCACATTTGGAGGTAAGACTCGACTCACAGTTATTTGTACTTCAGTTGATGGGTGACTATAGGGATTGGGATCCTTCTTTGCTTCGTCAGTTTTTGCGTGTTAGGTTACTTGAAAGACACTTTGATTTTATTACATTTCAACATATTTCAAGGAATTTAAATTCATTAGTTGACTTATGTGCAAACTATATTCTATATTTTCATTTGTACCATACACAATCACATTAAACAGTCACACACATAAAGACAAAAAACACATGTATATATATAAAATCGATACTGTATATATCAGGATCAAAAAATATGAGTTTGATTCATAGTATGTCGCAGTGTCATAAATATAAAAAAATGGGCTCAAAGGACTCAAAAATATAAACATGTCTCTCTCCCTATGGAGATGGAGGTGCCTCTACTAACTCTTTTGCAACCTCCCTATAGCATATGACTATCCTAGCTACTTTCCTAAGTAGCCTTATCCATGCTGGGGGAATCCCCACAACATGCTCCTGCATCTCGAGCGGCATCCACTTGATCTTGTATGTCGGGATGTCATGAGTCAACCGACTCATCTTCCCCTCTATGTTCACAAGCATCACATCAGCATCTCCAGGCTTAGTCGGACGTATAAATATATGAGGATGTCCTGCAAGTTGCACAAGTCCCACATCTGCATAAATAACACTATCAGTGCTCTTACTCATCATAAAAATTATATATACATAAAACTGAAATAAATTTCAAAAGCATAAACCTATCTTAGCCATCTCTCCCCAGGCCAATCCTGGAGGAAGAGCGAGCTCTAGATATCCTCAAAAATCCATACCAACGTAGGGGAACTACTCTAGAGACGACACCTAGCGGCCCCACCATGCTAAGTATTCCTCATCTGCATATGAGAGATGAGTTTCGTCACCGCCCTAGCATAAGAAAATGTTTCCCCATCGAGTCATCAAAGGCTCACGAGGATCTAGCAATGGTAGGGCTACCCCCCGACTCAGAGAGGGGGACCCTCTCGAAGAAGAAATCGCATAAGATGCTTTCGTACCCAAAGTTTTTCTTCATCTAGATCTTGCATTCAGGAAATTGGTGTTTCATGTTCACCAAGAGACCCGAACACCAATCAAACACGACACCACGCAGGCATTCAACATCGATTTGCATGTAGTTTCGAGAGGCCAAGTGTTGTGCGGCACTCCCTCCAATTCTATTCAAGGTACTTAGTATTACCTTCAGCGGGAAGCTTGCAATGGAGCTGATTGGGACTTGACTACCACTCTTTTCAGTACTAGGAAAACAATATGTGTTGATGTAATATTGGATCGATAGTGCACCAACCCTCTAAATGTGCCTTTGAGGTTCACCCCCTCACCTCTACGGGACAAACCGATAGTAAAGTATATATTGTCGATCGTGTTGTCCAACATCTCCCCTTGGAGATTGAACATCCCATGATCGGGATCCCAATATCCAACAAGCATTTGGAGTACATAAGTTTGGGAATGCATGCTCAATGTTCGAAAAAAATTAGGCAAAACACATCTTCGTAACGTAATTAGTGTAAGCGGATCCCCCATGGCATCTCTATCCATGGCCTCATGCTCTCTTTCCCTCCAATTCAGCACCATACATGCATTGTTCATCCTTTCATCCATTAGTTTTTTTATTTTTTCATTTTTCTTGCGGTACTCGCGACTTCACCTCTATAACAAAGGTGGCTACCCATGGGTTCACCTCTGCTAAACCCATGCATATTCCTCGTAACCGCGATTTTAGTAGAGAGGAACTTGCGAGTACAAGGCCCTAATTTTTAAACCTTTATAAAAAACAAAAATACACCACAAAAAATTAAAAATAATGGATGCAATTGCTAGTTAAGAGAGAGATGACTTAATTGCAACTAACAGAATTCGATTTGGTGACCCGGTTTGAGCGCTACGAGAGGTTGAAGTAAGATGGTTCTTTTTCCTTTTTGCTCCAAAAAAATTACTTTGTGAGTTTGTGGCCATTTTGGAACTATTTATAAAAGTTACTTTAAATTTTTACCCACTTTTACCAATTTCCTATAGTTTCAAAATTGTTTTTTAACTTTATTTAATCACTAATACCCTTTTTAAGTTCTTTTTTATTAGGTAAAGTTCGAAGCAACATCTCCCACTACTTTTTTGCAACAGCGGTCTATAAAGGTTTGATTTTCTTTGTGACATGACTGTTTGGTATAGTACTTGCTGTCATTTTATGTCATAATGGAATCTCTTTTGATCATGTTTATATGTCATTTTCTACTAATCTGGTCGTCTTCATGATAGCTAAGTTTTTCGTCATTTGACAAGATCAAGGAACTTAGTTCCCTGGTACCTATAGAGTCTTTTTAAGCCCTTGTTAGAATCTTTAAAATCAAACAAGATCATCGAGTATACTTGTCACTTTAGACTCACTAAAGGAATTGAAGCAACATCCACTTAGGTATAAGTTTACCCCTTTTGCGGACCTTTGTGTATTAATTACGAAAAAGGTATACTCTAGTCATGCGTGGCTAGAAGAGTTCTTCTCTCATTGTTTTACAGTTTTTCAGGTGAGGAGACTAACTCTATGAAAAACACCGGCGAGCACAAACCAACTCGAGCTCGATATTAAAATCCATGAGTAGGTGTATGGAGTTATTGTTTAAGTTTTTTAGACTCCTTAAAATTGAAAACACCAGCGAACATGAATAGATCCAGGCTTGATATTAAAATCCATGGATCAATGTTATCGAGTACTATTCTATCTCTTCTTCAAACTTGTTAAAACATGAAGAAGGTCCTGAGTTTTCCTCCCATGGACTCATTAAATTACACATGGTTGGATTTATGTCAAGCAGTCTTCTCTCCCTTTCTTCAAGCTTGTTTCAAAAATGAAGAAACACTATTAAGTTTGCTTTCTTGGACTCATTAAAACTAACAAGAAGGACATTTTTTTAAATAAAAAGAGAAAAGAGAAGGGAATAATATCAAAGTATCTTTTCTAGTTTAAAGGCAACAGGTCAATTATTTCCTTGAACATAGAACCTTTTTTAGTCCTTTCAAACAAGTTGGGTTTTTGGCCTTACGATGAACCTAATCTCAGAGTTTTTACTCCTCCAATTGGTTACTCTTTCAGTCATATGAAGAATTTGTTAATGACTCCTACAATGCAAATTTATATTATGGTCCCCTTCATTGTCAAAGTTGCCTAAGTCACCCTTGTGTTGTGCTCAATGTTCAAGGACACCCCTTGTGTTGGTCATTCTATAGTTACATTGACCTCATGTGTTGAAAATTCATTGGTGTCAGTTTCTTTCATCATGTACTCAGTCCTATTCCAGATCAAATCAACCTCTTGATTGTATCTTGTCTTGGATGATGGAGAATGCCTTAAGCCCTCCCTTCCAGCAGACTTCTTCCCATCAAATTCAACTCATCTTGCTCTAGGAATGAAGTTTAGAGTTTCAAGTAGTACCTTGGGTATTGCAATCATCAGTGGCAATTTACCTCGCTGTTGAATAGTGGGAATACATCAATGTCCCCTACTCGATGGATTATTCAGGTGTTCGACTTCAAGACCCCTTATTCACACTTGTTAGAATGTACTAGGTACCTTGGACCCCATTTTCATTAATGGTGGGTGTCCTTGCATTTGTTAACGGTCTACATCATTGGTCGGTAATCAAACGGTATCCGCCAGGTTCGACTTCAGCTCATGTATTCGCATGGTTAGGATTCGTACCTTGAGATGGTTTGGATGAAGACCTTGGGCCTATAGCAGCAACTCTTATACTTGTCACCTAGCGGGTCAGTCGCGGGTATCATTACTGACAACCCGCGGGTGTCAACAAAATTGTTGCACTCACTACATGCAAGATGAGACACTCACGAGTCACTTGCTAGTTGTCTCATATCATACTCACGGGTATCTTAAGAAAAAATTGAAAAAATAATTCGAAACATGAATTGGGATTTGTTGAGGAAGGTACTCAAACCACCCCAACTTCCCAACTCAACCACCTTTCGAACCAATCCTCCTTGCCTTGCCATAAATACAAGGGGAGGGCTTGAGAAAGGGACCTTATGATCATTGGAGAAATTTATGTTGGAGAAATTCATAGCTAAGAGAGAGGAGTAAGAGCCCAGGGTCTGGTTACGACGGTGTCGGTGAAGGACAACTATAGCATATTGTATCTTCTGCATTTGTCAATAAAGATCGAAACATTCTTCCTTTACCAATAAGATTGTTAATATCTATTTTTATTTTGATTACAATTTGATGTTATGTCATATTATTATTGTCAATCCTTTATTTGTGGTCAAACTGGTTTGAGGAAGGTTTTGGTTTGTGTCGCAGGTTGTTGCAGTGGAGAATGAAGAGAGAAAAGCTTGGACCGACCTTCACAAATAAGGTACATTTTTCTCTTCACCCTAATCCTATTTGTTTATAACAATGTTTGCAAACCCTTATATGTTTATCTAATAAACCCCAGTATGTTGGTAGTCTTCCCCTACTATAGGGACAATTTCCCTAACAACAATGTGCTCAAAAAATCCAATCCCAAAGGCATAGAAAGGTTCTAATGCTTATTTAAATGTTGTTTGGATAGGTTTAGGTCACCAAAATGGTTCAGTGGAAACAAAGAGAACATAAAATGGAGGATTCCCAAGCGGAAAACAATCCTTATTCCATGAATGGACTGCAACAATGTGGTTTGCTAAAATTCTTTCACATCCAGGGAATGAGAGCCCAAGTGTCATTGCTGGAGTATTTGATTAGATTATGGGATCCAGACCAACAGTACTTTCGAGTTGGATTTCATACGCTGACCATATATGTAGAGGACATCTATTTCTTGACAGGGATGTCTAGAAGGAGTGCCCTAGTTTCTCTATCATGACCACGCGGAAGTGACCAATCCATAAACAGACTAGTGGCTCGGTTTTGTACTCTTGGTATTCAGATGCTTGCTGGGAAGATTCCCATCAAGGCTGTGAAGGATTGACCTTTGCACATAGTACTCTTTACCATAGAGAGAGTGGCGGGGAGTGGGGATCCCCATCAAGCCATAAAGGAACATACGTTGTGTGCAGTAGAATGTATGGCCCCAACTGTGTTCAACTAGTGCAAGGGAATCCTCGCAAATCTCAAAGATCAGCTCTCCAAGTGTCATCGAGGTGAGCTGAAACAGTTCAGCTATGGTTCAATTGTAGTCTCGTTCTTCTTGGAATGAGTCTCGTTGCTACGCCCTCAGGTGGAGATAGAGGATTTGGATCCAAGGGATCCTCATATGGTACGTTGGTCTTAGTTTATGGCCCGCCATGGAGTTGGGGGGCCCCATCATCAGTTATGGTCATGTGTTCTTCAGGTGGTTGTGGGGGAAACTCCTCATGTTCGAGGATTACCCGTTTACGGGCACAGACTTCCGAGGTGACCCAGACTTAGCTTTTCCCGAGGGGGAGAAATGGGGAAATCTAGGTAAGAACAACAACTCTATTGTGTTTTTCATTTTATGATTTTTAATTTTTTTGGAGTACTCTAATAGTTTGCATATGGTTTGTACAGATGTTGGTCTAGTTCGACCATTGGGAGCTTCTCCGATCGAGAAGAGAGTGGTGGTACGTGACATAGAGGTTGTGCACCAGGATGCAGACGAGGAGTTGAGTGAGATGGAGGAGAACCTCTAGAGATTGACGTTGGACATACCATATGCCTCCATAGATGATTTACCTCCTCGTTACCAGCATCATACTGCAGGATTTTCGACACATTTTGGTCCACTGCTTCACAGAGTACCCATAGCTATCATCTGTTATCATGATCATCCTAAGTATTAGCTCATGTGATATGTATATACTAAAAGCTACGAGCTTTAGACTTTTTGTATCTATGACCTACTGAAAGCTCATATGCTTCATATTTTGTACAAGTACTACATTTTTTGTATTATACCGACATGATATATATATACAAAACACTATTCATGGCATTATATATTGTGTTTCATTGATGATTGTGTGATATTGTACATGTTTGACTTATACTATAGATAATTTACATGTTATGTTGTTTTTACATCTTTTCAATAGAATGTTTATGAATGCGCAATGTACCAATCCAATATGAAATTGACCATGGAGTCAGCAATGGTGTTCATGTCTCTAGAGATATGGAGGTAGTGAATGCATTCAAAAGAGCTCTCCAAGAGACGTAATCGTCGGAATAGATGGAATAGCATGGGATCACAGATAGCATAGACACGGTTAAGATGGGAGACCACTAATTGTGAGTCAAGGTGTATGACAATGTGATCCATACCCAGGGAAAGAGCGTTGGTCAACAATCCAATCACCGCATGGTACTCAGCGGCGTTGTTAGTTTTTTATCCTAGACAACTTCCCCCTGAACAAATGAGCTTGCCAGTAGGGGAATAGAGTACCCATGCTGCCAAGCAAGACTAACGGTATGTCAGCCGGCACCATCTGCAAATCCAAACAAGTTTCCATCTGCACATCCAAGAAGAACATGGTATAAGCGTACATACAAGATCCTAACACACTCAAAGTAAAGTGTCACACCACACAAAACACACATCATGTACAATATATACATATTACTAATGCATAAAATACTTAGGCACAGTATCGCTTCAGGAGGAGTCCATTGCGAGGTTGTCCTAAAGATATCCCATCATAGTCTTCTAGTTCATATGTTCCCTTCTCCAAAACACATTTAACTACATATGGACCGTGCCACATGGACTCAATTTTTCCTACCCCGGCTTTTCATGTTTCTGGTCGTAGGTAAGGACCAAATATCCCTCGTTAAAGATATGAGGTTTGATCGATTTTTCGTACTAGGATTTGATGTGCTTTTTGTGTGTTTCATTAGCAAGGGCTGCATCGCAACGGGTTTCGTAGAGTTTAGCGAAGTACAAAAAACGTTCTTCCTCGGTGGTGGTGTTTGGTAGAAGTTCAACTGCAAGTTAAAATGACGGAATCTCTCACTCAATAGGAAAGACTTCCTCCAGTCCATAGACTAATTGGAAGGGTGTGAATCTGGTGGTAGTTTTAATGGAAGTTCTATATGCCCATAGGGATGAAAAAATCATATTGTGCTAGTTAGACCTGTGTGTTCCCACCATGCAATGGATCATGGTTTTCAAGACCTTATTGATGGCCTCTGCTTGTCCATTGCACTGTGGGTAATATGGATTTGAGTTCTCATGTTGAAAACCCAACCTTATGCTTAATTCGTCCACTGTCTTGTTCTAGAAATCCCTTCCATGATCAGTGGCGATGGCCTGAGGAACTCTGAATCGTGCAATGATGTGATTAAACATAAAGAGTACAGCAGTTTTTCCATCTTCGTTGTATGCAGGCATGGCCTCGGCCCACTTGGTAAAATAGTCAATATAAACGATGACGTAACCATGCCCCCCGGCCGAGGTAGGATTAGAGTGCATGAAATCTATGCCCCATTTTGTAAAAGGGCCGATGGAAATAATGGGATGTAGTGGGGCTGGATGAGAGCGCTTTTTATGATGAAAACACTGACAATGAGAACACTTCTTGATGGCTTCAATACAATCTTTAAAGATGGAAGGCTAATAGTATCCAGTGCGTAGTATTTTCTAAGCTGTATCCATCCCAGAAAGATGACTACCACATGCCCCTAAGTGACAATCATTCAAAATGTGTTCAACCTCTTCATGGGTTAAGCATCGTCCAAGGATAGAATCAACACTACAATGGTATAAGGTATCACCGATGATTAGGTAGTACTTTGTGTGGTGACGCACACGACGGCGGTCGTCGTGAGATAACTGAGGACTGAAATGTTGGTTCGAGAGATACAAAGTGATGTCTCCATACCATGGGTCAGAAGCACTGATGAGAAACAAAGACTCGTCGGGGAGGAATTCAATGGGCTCAATTCCTTGATCAGTATAGGTAAGGTCGCAAATAAGCTATGCAAAAACCAAAGACTTTTTGGACTTTTCCTTCTCAAACTAGAGGTCGAATTCCTGAAGAATTATGATCCAGTGTGAATACTTTCCCCCCAGAACCTGACGTGTAATCACGTGGTAAATGGGGTTAGAATTGTAAATGATGGTGGTAGTGCGGAGGAGGATATAATGGCAGAAATTTTGGACAGAAATGATGGCTACAAGAGCTAGCATATCGACATGTATTGAATGCCATGTTTCAGAGTCAATAAGACCCTTACTAAGGTAGTAAATCACATGCTCCTGGGCGTTAGTATCCTCTTGAACCAAAACCATAGCAATGGTGGTAGTGGAGGAAGAAAGATAAAGGATGTAATCCTTGGTGTAATTGGGAGGCTGTAGCACAAGTGCATTGGTGATAGCATGTTATAGGTTGTCGAAGGATTGCTGAGAAGAATCATCCCAAATGAATGGGACATCCTTTTTTAGCAATCTCATGTATCCCTAAGTTTTCTCGGTGAAATTACAAACGAAACACCTTAAGTAGTTTTCCTTCCCTTGCAAACTTTGTAGTTCTGGTATATCTGTTGGGGGTGATAGAGAAACAATGACTTCTACCTTCAGGGGATCAATGCGGATCCCATATTTCAAAATCATGAAATCTAAGAGGCATCCAAACTCAACACAGAATATGCACTTGTGATGGTTTAGATGGATGTTATACCACCTACATATGAGGAATACTATCATCAGATGATCAATGTGGAACTCACGATGATTCGAATGGGAAGGGAGGTCATCGAGATATGGTTGTACAAAGTCTTTCACGTCGTGGAAAGCGTATGACATAGCCCGCTGGAATGTAGCACCAACATTTTTAAGGACGAAAGGGAGTTTGCAATATGAAACAATACCCCATGGGTATATGAAATTAGTTTTATGTTGATCGATCAGGTGGATCTCAATCTGATTTTAGCCAGAAAATCCATCCATGAATGAGAAGATGACGCTTCCGACACAGTTGTCGATGATTTGATCAATAAACGGGGTAGGGAAGTTGTCCTTGGGACAAGCCTTGTTCAGGTCCTTGTAATCGACACAAACCCTAATGGTTCCCTGTTTTTTGGTAACGAGGACAACATTAGAGACCCAGTATTTCAAGGGAAAAGGATAAATGAAACCAACATTTAACAACTTTTCAATCTCATCCTTTATAGACGCAGTTTTCCGAGGGTGCACTAGAAGTAATTTTTGTCGAACAAGTTTAGCATCGGGATATGTTTGGATCTCATGTACAACAATAACAGGATCAATCCCAGGCATTTCCTCATAGTTCCATGCAAACACGTCACGTAACTATTTCAATAAGGTCATGTATGAGGTGATCTCTTGAGGAGAGTAGTTTTTTCCTATACGAATAGGTTCCACGAATCTGGGTGTGGCCGAGATGTCAATCGACAATGTAGGCGTTATGTTTTCCAAGTTACCCTCGGTTACCGTATAACAAGGGAGGATAGGATATTGGGGTTAGGGAAATACATATGGCGAGATGATTATTTCAATGTGGTTCTCCACCGAAGCCACTGGTGGGCGGAGAGATGATCAATGGTGGAGGTCTTCCCATGGGGGTTCATCCGCACTCATTATCTCCATAATGGACTCTTCAAAATGAAAAGTCTGGAGTAGAGGATATAGTAGGGATGAGTCCCCCTGCAAGGGTGGAGATGTATATTCTACTGAAGAGTGATCATCAGGTGTCGATTGGATAGCCTCGTAAGTAGCTTCCGTTGGTGTGATAGGAATAACATCTCCAATCGAGTCCAACTTGTCAAGATCAGGAATGAGCCATTGGTCAATGGAGTTGTACGGTGATGGGATCATAAAAGAAATCATGTTCACCGTGGAAACATGGGAAAGGGGATCCAGAGATGGAAAGACTCCCATGCGGGATGAGTCTTTAAGGAGTCCTACCCCCACACTCTCATATATCTGTGACGAATGAACTAAGAGTGGTACTTTTTCTTTAGGCTGACTAGTGGTGTCTAGTGTATAGAAATTCATTTGGTCGATAGGAACAATTTTCCCTAGGTGAGGAAATTATATGATGTGGAATACGAAAGATGCAATCACAGTCATGGCATAAAACCAATTACGAACAAGGAGTATATTAGTATCTAATGGGGAGGCGACTACCTCCACATTAATTGAAACGTTCTTTCCCCCCAGCTCGATTTCCAAAGCTTGTAACAGTTCGCGTGGTTGGAATCCATGACCGTCAAATGATTTCAAAGTGGTAGGGGAACGGTTCAACTCGGGAGAGCCAATGGCTCGCCAAAAGGATAACGATATTACCTAGGTGGAGGCTCCTTCGTCTAATACAATACGATGGATGCTTTTCCCAGCGATGTTGGTAGCAATTTGGAACGCAAGCTGGTGGGAAAGCCTTGGTTTGAAATACTCAAGTCTGAACATAATGGTATTGGACGAATCGGGGTCTACAACGCCGATAGCAACGAGGAGAGTCTTACACTGATTAGGAAAGTTTTGTAAGACTTCCAACGTCAACATAGAACAAGGGGCTTGCACTAGGTACTCTACAATGTTGTAGTTTCGAGCACCGTGAGAATTCGGATTGAAAACAACTTTTCTAATCGTGCTCTTGGGTGGAAGTAGCGCTGAATCAAATGAAGGTTTCTCGGTATTAAGAGGACCTTGGGGAAAGGGAATGTCCAATGTAGAGGTAGAAGGTTTTTTTGTATTACTTCTGTTAGAATCCTTAGTTGGGACTGAGTCATAGGAATGTGATCGAGTGTTCAAGTTGACAATTTCACTACACATCATGAGAACATGAGTGATAGAGGATGTTTCTCCTTGAGAAGGAGAAGGTTTTTGTGCGATCATCTGTTGTCATTGCGTGGGGAAGGGATCAGTTAAAACTATGGGTGTCAAGTTCCCTTTGAGGAACTTTTGGACCTCATCTTGATGTGGGCACTATTTGGTAAAGTGGTCACCATTGCACAGTAAACAAGGATACTTAACCTTCCATTTTGTTTGGTGTCATTGGGATTGTTCTGTTTTGGTTCCTACTGATTAGAGGACTTTTTTTTTCCCTTTCTTCTTCTTTTACTATCAGATTTTTGAGGTGAAGAAGATTGTACTGAATTCACTTCTTCGGTGGCAGCAGGGTTGGGTGATCTGTTGGTGTTACTGGGCACGATCTATAGCTTGTTCTTCTGTGACAGCCCCACCCATGGCGACATCTTTGGCTATGATGGGTAGGAGTGACTTTGTGAACCAACCTGCAAGGAGTTGGTCCAGAATGGGAGCTTTGATAAGACGTCGTCTCCGCCTCCACTCATGAATATGATCAGAAATGTGAGTGGCAGTGGTTTTCCGGAGAGAATTCAAAAGTTCTATATCGGTTTCGTAGCAGATTGGTAAGTGGAAATGTGTCAAAAATTGCATTGCCAAGGATCTAAAATCGGGAAAAGAATGTGGTGGTAATTCAATGTACCACTTGGTAGCAGTGTCGGTAAGGGTTCACTGGAATAACCTCAAACGGATGGAATCGTCCATTAATGTGTTGGACGAACACCACAAATGATAGGTCATTACATGGTTTTTCGGTTCCTCGTCGGGTTTGTCGTCAAACTTTGGGATGTCGGATGGTAGCTTCACCGGAATGGATGGCCAAATAGTGCCATCATAAATGGGACCATTAGTCAACTGTGATAAGTATAGCAGATTGAGTGTAGCCAGAAATGGTAATTGTTGGTTAGACTATGGATACTAGTAGTACTGATAGAGCATCTGTTTGACGAACAATCTACCGAGAGCAGACTCAAGGCCTAATCTCCCTAGCTTAACGTAAGTCTAGAACAAATAGGACAGAACACAACATACTTTCCTAGATCAAATTGAATTGCAAATGGAAAGATAGATCGTTTACCTTAGATTTGCAGATCCCTTTCTCCTTCATTGATCCAATGCTCCAGTGCTACCAGATCTTAAGCAACTAGACCTTGTTGAACACATAACAGACCAAGAATAGTGAAAGCATACGTTTCATATGATATATCTAAGTTAACATTTAAGGAGGAAAACTCTAAACATCATCAATGCGACAACATTTATGGAAAGCAATTGTATTAACTGTATTTAAAAGTGGAGAGTACAATAGAAAAGAGGATTACAACCATTTTGTTAACGTTGCAAGCTCTTTCCGACAAGCCATGCCAAAGCTCCTAGAGAGAAGTGGATGTCTCCCAAGCTAGAGTGCTAAATCTATTAAGCCTAATTTCACCAGCATAAGAGTACCATAGACTTCCCCCCTTAGAGAGGGGTAGGACCTCACTTATATAGGACTAAGTGGATAGGATATGGATAGGGTAGGTTGAGATATGGTAGAAGAGAGATAGGGGATCCTTCCTAGAGGTTAGGAACTAAAGGCCAGCTCAACCAATAGGTCAAGGATAGGGATACAAGTCAGTAACCTTCAATAATGAGCTCGAAGAAGCTATTTTTGCCCATTAACTGACTTCGTCGCACCCTATAATGGAGCAAGGTGCGATGTCGCAGGTTGCATGAGTGCAGCCTACGACGACCTCTCAGAACCTAGCATGAAAACAGTGATGTGCTTCCCAGGTAAATGACTTAGAAAATGGAACTTCAAGGGTGTATACACTGAATCACATGATGGTAGGATTTTAGGTGTAACAGAATGCCCCCCAAAGCATGAAGCTGTTGAAATATCAGACAGGTGAAATGCTTTGACATAGAGAATGGAAAATGACTTGTCGGATGAAGGATGCTACTACAATAAAACTAACTCTGAACTGACAATATCATATGATGTACAACATGGCTTCCGACCAATACAATGCATATCCATGGTAGTAATGACCGACTGAACACAATCATGGCTACTAGACACAAGCGTAGATCCATGATGACATGATAACACAGCCACGACCAATACAAATATGGATCCATGTAATATGACTCAGATACAAACTCCATCGCAACCTGGGTAAAACATGACTCCCCAGGGTCTTCAAGCTGAACCCACAATGATACAAATCTATCCATGTGATTACAAATGTCTTGATGTCGAACATGGTAGAAACCACTTGATTACCAGTCTTTCATGTATACCGTTAACAAGCGCGAGGAAAATCACCATTGATGTCAATGATCCCCAAGGTATCATAGTACATATCACCAAGAGTGAATAAATGAGTTGAAGTCGAACGCAAGATGAAATATTTCAATCAAGATTCAATGATGTAAACTCATGTTGAAAGCGAGGTAACATTCCATTAATGCATGCAGGGCCAAGGTACTTGGTTGGTTTCTAGATTCAACCCTTGGATGATGAGCTGAAGTCAATAAGGATGAATCTGTTGAAGGAGGGCCATGATTATTCCCCCATCATTGACGCGAAACACGACAAAAGATGTGTAGAGTGGATTGGATGGTACAGTAACATGCGTGATTGACTCAGAGTAAACTGACATGATGAAAGGTGTACTGACTATAGAAAATGAATAGTGAGAGTATTCTTTAACATGGGCAAGGCATGACTTGGCTATATTGACATGACGAGTATGACACTAACTCCTAATGAAACTGATGGTAGAATATTTCTTTGAATGACTCAAAGGAGTAACAAAACTCAGGAAGTAAATGGAACTCGAGGAAAAACAGATGATCCAAGTACTATATGCAAATGCAGATGAGTGCCATGTTCAAGAATGAATAAGTACTGCCACAGATAAAGGTGTAATACAAAAAACTTTCCTTTTTCCCCATAATGAACGATGAGTTCCTCATGTGTTTTTTACGAACTTGATGAGGGTAACCAGATGCTCGGTATAGCTCATCTCATAGATGAGTCCAATCCCAAATATTTTCTGAACCTGGGATAGGAGGGGTTTGTCCCATGGCAGTGTTGAATATTGTAACTTCTAAGAATATTATATTTGTACATTATTTATTCCGGAGATGTTCCATCCCTCCAAGGTGGTTCTATTATGTATCCGGAGATGTTTATTCCTCCGAGGAGTTGTGGTAACTAGGGTTATCAGACCCACCATGTGGGGTTCGGCCTTGAGGTTATGTTTTAGGGGTTATTAGACTTCTCCAGGAGAGGTTGGCCCCATTATGTATTTTTGGTGGTCGGGAGTTAGTATAAATAGAGGAGGTGAACTCCTCATTAGACACACTCACTCACTTGAGAAAAGTAGCGCACTTGTCTGGGAGATCTGCTAAGAAGGAGAAGAAGGAGGGAGCACATGTTGTATTTTGGTTGATCATCTTATTGAGGAAAGCTTTGCTGGGTTTTCTACCCCATGAGGATTTCCTAGGGTAAATACTGTGTCCATCTTGTGATTATGCTTCTTTCAATGATCTTGCTAGTCTATTTGGTTTAAACTTAACATGGTATCAGAGCTAGACTGAATAGGACATCTTTCACAAGGTAAGAATCTCTCTCTCTCTCTCTCCAGTGAAGTTTAGGGTTTCAGCAAAAGTTGGTATTATTGAAATATGATTACATGGCTGGATATCCCTTTTCAAGACCAATCTTTTGAGCCCTAGATCGAACTTTTTGGTTGGATAAAACTCTGGGAAAGTCAAACCCTAATTCTACCAAAAGTGCAATAAACCAGAAATTGGTCTCAGCAAAAAGTTGGTATTGTTGAAATCTGATTACATGGCTAGATAGTCCTTCTCAAGACAAATCTTTTGAGCCCTAGATCGAACTTTTTGGTTGGGTAGAACTCCGGGAAAGTCAAACCCTAATTCTACCAAAAGTGCGATAAATTTCTGTCTCGGGATCCGGAAAAGTAAAAGGTAACTTTTCAGATAAGTACTCTCTGTCTCTTGGACTCCCCCAAGAGAAGATGTCTCCAAACACTAAGCTTGAGGACAAGCTAGAAGGTATAGAGAATTTATGGGCATGGAAATACAGAATTGGTCTCATTCTTGAAGAGAATGATCTTGCTCATTATATTAAAGATGAAGTTGCAGAACCAGAAGGAGATGAAGCCAAAGAAAAGCATAGGAAGGATTTGATTAGGGCAAAGAGAATCATAGCTGATTCTATTAAAGACCACTTGATTCCCCAAGTGGCCTCCAAGAAGACTCCAAAGGAAATGTATGATGCCCTAGGAAGAATGTATGAAGGAAAGAACATCAATAGAAAGATGAACCTAAGGACTCAATTGAAGAGTACCAAGATGCACAAAGGAGAATCCATTCAAGACTACTTCTCAAGGGTTTCACAAATCAAGGAACAACTAGATGCAATTGGTGATACTCTTGATGAGGATGAACTTGTGATGAGTGCTCTCAATGGTCTCACTAGACCTTGGGAATCATTCATACAAACCATGTGTGCCAGGAAAGAGAGCATGAAGTTGGATATAGTATGTGAGGATTGTGTTCAAGAAGAAGCTAGGGTAGCCAACAGATAAGCTCTTCTCAAAGAGGATGACCAAGATTTAGCCACCCATACCAAAAGAAGAAGAATGGGTCATCTCAAGAAAGTTGACCACAAAGGATCTCAACACTTCTCCAGACCTAAAAAGAGAAAAGGACCAATTCCAGTAAAAGATCTTTCCACAGTCAAATGCTACAACTGTGATAAACTAGGACACATCTCCAGATTTTGTCCTTCACAAAAGAAGAAGTTTGTCCACAAAAGACACCATGCACATATGGCAGAAAATGATAGTGAAGAAGAGGAAGAAGATGATGAAGAAGAAGAAGAGGTAGAGGTAAGACCTAAAAGGAAAAGATATAAGGTGAAGAAAGAAGATCCAGAAGAATATGTCTTATTCTCTGCACTCTCTGGATCTGTATCTCCTGGAGAAGATACATGGCTCATTGACAGTGGTGCTTCTAAGCACATGACAGGTCAAAGAAAGACTTTCTCAAATCTTGAAGAAAAGTCTTCTACACAAAAGGTATCTCTAGGAGATGACTACCAATATCCCATCAAAGGAATTGGTGAAGCTAGCTACAAGCTAGATTCTGGAACACCTTTGAAGATGAAAGACATCTTATATGTACCAGGTTTAAAGAAGAACCTACTCTCTATCTCAGCACTAGATAAGAAAGGATTTAGAGTGGTTTTCATAGATGGACAAGTACTCATGTGGTCCAAAGGAAAGACAATTAAAGATGCAGTTGTCATTGGTGAAGAAGAAGGAGGTCTCTATAAGATCAAGGGTCATCCAAAAGCTGCCCTTTCTCATGAGATCTCTAGCCCCAGTGAGCTATGGCATAGAAGATTATCTCACATCAACTATAAAGCTTTACCCTATGTAAGCAAGGTAGTCATAGGATTACCAGATTTGAAAGTTGATCATGATGGCTCATGTAAAGGATGTAAGAAAGGGAAAAATGTCAAGAACCCCTTATCCAAAGAGTTAAACAAAGACTAAGAACATTCTGGAGCTAATACACTCAGATGTATGTGGGCTAATGCCCACTACTTCTCTAAGTGGGTTTGAATACTATCTTTCATTCATTGATGACTATTCAAGGAAAACTTGGATATACTTCCTAAAAGGTAAGAATGAAGTCTTTGGAAAATTCAAAGAGTTCAAGGCTCTAATAGAAAATCTCTCAGGAAAGAGAATCAAAATTCTCAGAACAGATAATGGCGGAGAATTTACCTCAAAGGACTTTGAAGACTTTTGTAAAGAAGCTGGAATTAAAAGGGAACTAACTACTCCCTATAATCCCCAACAAAATGGGGTGGCTGAAAGGAAAAATAGAACAATCATGGAAGCTGTGAAGACTATGATACATGACCAAGATCTTCCCATGTATCTATGGGTTGAAGCATCCAAGACAACAGTATATGTGCAAAATAGATTATCTCATAGTGCTCTTGATTTCAAAACTCCAGAAGAAGTGTTTACAGGAAAGAAGCCTGAAGTAAGTCATCTTAAAATATTTGGGTGTCCTGTGTACATCCACATTCCAAAAGAAAAGAGAACCAAGTTGGACCCTTCTGGTAAGAAGGGAATATTTGTTGGTTATTGTGAATCATCCAAAGCCTTTAGAATTTACATTCCACGTTTTCATCACATAGAAATAAGCAGAGATGTAACTTTTGATGAAGAAGCAGCTCTCAAGAAATCCAGAAAGTGCCAACTTGAAGAAATCTATGAAGAAGATACATCTCCCAGAATCATGGAGGCTGTGCCCATTCCTGAAGATGATTCACCAGAGGATCATGACATGTTGGAACCACAAGAGCCTCCTATTACAGACTTATCTAAGAAAAGAAGGCCAGCATGGGCTAGAGATATTATTCAAGGGGCTGAAAGATATGGAGCTCCTGAAGGCTCGACTAGAGAAAGAAAGAAACTAAAGCTAGTGTCCAACTATATGGCCTTGATGTGTGATCTTGTGGATCAACTACCTACCAGCTATGAAGAGGCAGCTCAAAAGAAAGAATGGGTAGAAGCAATGACAGAAGAATATCAGTCAATAATGAAAAATGGTGTTTGGGATATAGTCCCCAAACCAAAAGATAAAAGTGTGGTTTCTTCCAAATGGATTTTCAAGATAAAACATGCTGCAGATGGCAGCATTGAAAAATACAAAGCAAGATTTGTAGCTAGAGGATTCTCTCAGAAGGAGGGAATTTATTATGAAGAAACATTTGCACCAATTTCTAGGTATAATTCAATTAGAACTATCATGGCACTTGCATCCATGATGAAGTGGAAATTACACCAAATGGATGTTAAGACATCTTTTCTAAATGGTGTAATTGAAGAAGAAGTATACATAGAACAACCACAAGGGTTTGAGGTCAAGGATGGAAGGATCCATGTATGCAAATTGAAAAAGGCATTATATGGATTGAAGCAAGCTCCCAGGGCTTGGTACGGGAGGATTGAAAATTTCTTAACAAGCATGGGATTTACCAAAAGTAAAGATGACCCCAATCTTTACCTCAAAGTGATGGATGATGAACCAGTTATATTGTTGTTATATGTAGATGATCTATTTCTAACTGGAAATGAGAAACAAATTATTGAAAGCAAGAAGAAGATTTCTTCAGAATTCGAGATGAAAGATCTCGGATTAATGCACTACTTCTTAGGCTTAGAAGTATGGCAAGAACCAAAAGGAATCTTTCTAAATCAAGGTAAGTATACTGTGGAGATTCTCAAATGATTTGATATGTTGGAGTGTAAAGCCATGGCCACTCCCATGGACTCCAATTTGAAGTTATTAGTTAATGATTCATCAAAATTAGTGGACATAACCCTATATAGACAAATTATCGGGTCATTGATGTATTTAACAAATACTAGGCCTGATATATGCTTTGCTGTAAATACCCTAAGTCAATATCTAGTAGAACCTAGAAAGGTTCACTTAATAGCTGCAAAGCATGTAATGAGGTACCTAAAAGGTACATTAGATTTTGGTCTATATTATCTCGAAGGTCATGAACTCAGGTTACATGGTTACTCAGACTCTGACTGGGCAGGTAGTGTCTCAGACAGAAAAAGTACTTCAGGTGGATGCTACGGTCTTGGATCTGCCATGATCTCATGGTTTAGCAAGAAACAATCTAGTGTGGCCCTCAGTACTGCTGAAGCAGAATATATAGCTGCCTGTTCTGCCAGCTGTGAAGCAGTATGGATTCGGAAACTATTATCTGGAGTGTTTGATTTAGAAATAAATCCCACTGTGATTATGTGTGATAATCAAAGCTGCATTAAGATGACTGAAAATCCTGTGTTCCACGATAAGTCAAAACACATTGAGATCCGATACTTCTATATACGAGATATGGTGCAGAGGGGAGCTATCAAGCTCGAGTATATAAGCACTGAGGATCAGATTGCTGATATCTTGACTAAACCTCTGTCTCGAGTAAAGTTTGAATACTTCCGAGACAAGCTTGGTATAGTTCAAAAGGACCCTCCTCGAAAGGGGGAGTAGTATAGTATCCGATAACAAGTCTGCCTCATCAATGATGAGGTTACCTATTTACTGCACTTAGTTACTTAGAGTTATTTAGATTTAGGACTCTTATATTTTTACTCTTGATAATAGATGTATTAGCGGATACATGCTTTTGATGTTAGATGTATTAGTGAGGATACATGATAGATGTATACATGCTTTTGATGATAGATGTGTTAGTGTATACATGCTTTTGATGTTAGATGTATTAGTGAGAATACATGCTTTTGATGATAGATGTATTAGTGAGAATACATGCTTTTGATGATAGATGTATTAGTGAGAATACATGCTTTTGATGATAGATGTATTAGTGAAAATACATGTTTTGATGATATATGTATCGATGCTATTGATGAGAATACATGTTTTGATTTACATGTCTTGATGATGAGGTTACATGATGCCTTGATGTATTGATACATGTTTGTACTTGTATGGATGAAGATACTTATACCCATAGTGATGAGAGGATTGTATCATCCATGGACTTTAGTCCTAAAGTGATCCGTAGACAAGATGTCTCCGAGAACAAAATCCTGAATGAACAGGTAAGAGGATTGGATCGTCCTCGGACTATGGTCCTTTGAATTGAGCCATAGACATGAGGTCTCTGATAAATGCATGACATGATAGGACTGGATCGTCCCTGGACTTCGGTTCAAAAGGTACATGATAGGACTGGATCATCCCTGGACTTCGGTTCAAAAGGTACATGATAGGACTGGATTGTCCCTGGACTTCGGTTCAAAAGGTACATGATAGGACTGGATCGTCCCTGGACTTCGGTTCAAAAGGTACATGATAGGACTGGATCATCCCTGGACTTCAGTTCAAAAGGTACATGATAGGACTGGATTGTCCCTGGACTTTAGTTCAAAAGGTACATGATAGGACTAGTTCGTCTCTGGACCTGGATTCAAAATGTACGTGACAAATCCTAGAATTGTTCTAGGTTACATGCAGCATGAAACAGGGTTGGCTCTGTAGATGTGATACATCCAGCATGAAACAGGGCTGGCTCTGTAGATGTGATACATCCAGCATGAAACAGGGCTGGCTCTGTAGATGTGATACATCCAGCATGAAACAGGGTTGGCTCTGTAGATGGGATACATCTAGCATGAAACAGGGCTGGCTCTGTAGATGTGATACATCCAGCATGAAACAGGGCTGTCTCTGTAGATGTGATACATCCAGCATGAAACAGGGCTGGCTCTGTAGATGTGATGCATCTAGCATGAAACAGGGCTGGCTCTGTAGATGTGATACATCCAGCATGAAACAGGGTTGGCTCTGTAGATGTGATACATCCAGCATGAAACAGGGATGGCTCTGTAGATGTGACACATCCAGTATGAAAGAGGACTAGCTCTGTGATGGTAAATCCTAGATCTGATCTAGGTCACATCCAGTATGAAAAAGGACTGGCACTGTGGTCGGGATTGCATCATCCCCCGACATGGACTTGTCTTAAAGTGATAAGGATTGATCATCCTGGAACTTGATCTGGATTGCATCATCCATGGACTTATGTCCTAAAGAGAGCAGGATTGATCATCCTGTAATATGATCATGTGATGACGATGCTGATGATCATGTGATAACGATGCTGATGATCGTATGATGACGATGTTGATGACGGTCGTGCGATGACGATGCTAATGATCGTGCTGATGATGATGCCGATGATCGTGTGATGATGATGCTGATGATCGTGTGATGACGATGCTGATGATCGTGTGATGACGATGCTGATGATCGTGTGATAACGATGCTGATGATCGTATGATGACGATGTTGATGACAGTCATGCGATAACGATGTTGATGATCGTGCTGATGATGATGATGATGATCATGTGATGACGATGCTGATGATCGTGTGATGACGATGCGGATGATCGTGTGATAACGATGCTGATGATCGTACGATGACGATGTTGATGACGGTCGTGCGATGACGATGCCGATGATCACGCTGATGACAATGCTGATGATCGTATGATGACGATGCTGATGATCATTGACGATGCTGATGATCGAGTGATATCAACTCTGATGATGTTGATGTTCCAGTAACTAGTTGAGTTATTGATGATGATGAATTGAAGAAAGCTTCCGATGATTTATAGATGTATCATGTATGATGTAGTCAATGACTCCTTGCTCCTGCAGATGTTGTTACAATATCCTTCTCGCTAAGGGGGAGTGTTGAATATTGTAACTTCTAAGAATATTATATTTGTACATTATTTATTCCGGAGATGTTCCATACCTCCGAGGTGATTCTATTATGTATCCGGAGATGTTTATTCCTCTGAGGAGTTGTGGTAACTAGGGTTATCAGACCCACCATGTGGGGGTCGACCCTGAGGTTATGTTTTAGGGGTTATTAGACTTCTCCAGGAGAGGTCGGCCCCATTAGGTATTTTTGGTGGCCGGGAGTTAGTATAAATAGAGGAGGTGAACTCCTCATTATACACACTCACTCACTTGAGAAAAGTAGTGCACTTGTCTGGGAGATCTGCTAAGAAGGAGAAGAAGGAGGGAGCACATGTTGTATTTTGGTTGATCATCTTATTGAGGAAAGCTTTGCTGGGTTTTCTACCCCATGAGGGTTTCCCAGGGTAAATACTATGTCTATCCTGTGATTATGCTTCTTTTAGTGATCTTGCTAGTCTATTTGGTTTAAACTTAACAGGAAGGCCCTTCAATGTAAGAATTTAACGAGTCCATAGAAGGTAAACTCGGTTGTCATTTCATGTTTAGAGAGTCTGAAAAGAACTAAAGAAGACTCCAACGTTCCTTTTTTGTAAAGTTAGCCTCATCGCTCGAAAAAGGGTAAAACAATGTGGGAGAGGACTCTTCCAGTCATGATTGGTTGGAGTATACATTTTTCGGAAATAGTGCCCCATGGTCTGAAAAGGGGTAAACTATCACTAGGAAGACGACAATTCAAATTCTTTTACAAGCATGAACGTGACAAGTTTGCTTGGTAATCTTTCCGTATTTCAAGAGCCTGAAAAGAGCTTAAAGATAGACTCCGGGGGGGGTCCTTTTCTGTAGGATTTTAACGAGCCCAGAAAAGTGATAAATCATAACTCGGTAATGTATTCTCATAGTTTCAAGAGCACGAGAAAGAACAAAGACTAAGCTCACTATCATTAAGTAATTACAATCTAATAATAAAAAGATAAATGACAAAAATTCACAAAGGGTGTTCATACTTGAGATGACCGTTCCAACACGAAAATGGCATAAAAAGAAACTTAATAACTCCTGCACACTCGGAAACTAGGTCAAATAGTCAACCGAATGTTCGAATATGATAAAATCGATCCACACTATAGCAAACGGCATAAAGGCATCAAATATTTGAAAAAGGAATATTCCATTTTGTTTATAAATAGAAATAAAAACCAAATATAGTCACCATTGTTCTATTTGCCAAATTTGGGAGGAATAGTGTTGTTTGGAGCCAAAACTTCACTTGTCGATTCCAGGAGCTACAAGCAGCCATTTCACCCGCCGTTTGGAGCAGGTAACCCTAAAATTCATCCATCATAATCGTAGTGGTTTACATTTCTGAATTTCATTCATTTTTTTGGGTTTTGGCTCGATTTGGGAAGGGTCATTGCTCCCTAGGCTCGTCACATCCTACCCTTTTGGGAACTGTGATGAGACCGAGTCGTCACGAATGTCGCATAGCTGAATTGCGATGACATCGCACTATGTGCAAAAATGGGGTGTGACGATGGCGACGTCCATCCCCAAATTCACACCAAGCTCAAAAAAGGACTTTTGGTGGTTGAAGCAAGTTCAAACAATGTTAAAACTCTCTTTTTTGCAGGTTCCAAGTATCAAAATGGGTTTGGAATGGCGAGAACGGGAGCATGAGTTGGATGATGAACAGGCTGCAAATGATCCACAATGTGTGGAATCCTTGAGGAACTGTGGGCTCCTCAAGTTCTTCAATATTCAGGGGATGAGATCCCAAATCCTGCAACTGACCCATATGCTCCGATGTTGGGATGTGGCCCAGCAACACTTTATGATCGATGAGCACGTGCTCAACATAGATGTCGAGGACATCTACTTCCTTACCGAATTGTCTGGAAGAGGGGACAATGTGCTTCTTATTGGATCACATGGGAGTGATCGTAGTGTGGACGACATGATTCTGCAGCACTGTGTTCCCAACACCCATGGTTCTAGTGGGAATATTCCCATAAAGAATGTGCAGGAACGTTCATTGCACACCATACTCTTCACCATTATGAGGATGGTAGGGATCCAATCTCCTCACTTAGCCACCAGGTCACAAATGCTTTATACGGAGGACTGTATGTCTCCAAAGATCTATAAGTGGTGTGAGGGACTCCTCACAAACATGTGAGCTCAACTGACCAAGTGGCGGCGGGGAGAGATCAAAAAGTTTGGCTATGGTTCGATCGTGATCTTGTTCTTGTTGGAACAGGTTCCCCTCTTGCGCCCTCAGGTAGTACTAGATGACAGGGATCCTAGGGATCCACACATGTCCAGATGGATGGGGGTGATGACCCATCATGGTGGAGGTCCCATTATTGGATATCATCCTGAGTTCTTCACTTGGTAGGAGGGCCAGTTACTGATGGTGGAGGAATTTCCGTACACTGGTACAGACTTTAGAGATGACCTGGACTTGCCGCTTCCAGAAGGAGCAGCATGGGGAGACCTTGGTATGAACAATAAACCCTTATACTTTTTAAGTTTTGTGCATTTATGATTTTTTTGATGTAGTGCTAACAAGTAAACAACATGTGTGTGCAGACGTGGGACTTGTATGACCAGTGGGAGTCTCTCTTCTTGCTAGGAGAGAGAGAGGAGATGGCGCAATCGTGGGACCTGAAATGCATGTCGCCATCGCAGAGATGGATGGATTTTATGCCAACATGAGTGGGTTGACCCTAGATGTTCCTGAGCCGATGGTAGATGAGGTGGCGCGACCCATGTAGGTGTACACGGTTGGAGCGATTGCGCGCTTCAACGCACTGCTTCACAAGGTTGCGAGAGCAGTTGACTGTTTCCACTCTCAGCAGGCCAGAGCTGTTAGACCACCTAGGGTTGTACGGGCCAGGAGATAGGCCTTGGGTTGTTACTATGTATGTAATGAGAGCTTAGAGGACTCATATTTTGTACTACTAAAAGCCGCGGGGCTTCAGATTTTGTACTACTAAAAGCCGCGGGGCTTCAGATTTTGTAGAGACTCACTAAAAGTCGTTGTGCTTCATATTTTTGAACTAGCACTAGTTTTTTGAGATATATATATATATAGACATTCTGGTGATTTATACATTATGTGTTTCAAATGGATGAATGATGTGATCTTGTTTATATGTTTTCTTATAAAATAAATTATTCACATGCTATGTCTACTTTTAACAATTCATAAATATGCTTATGTGTGTGCAATGTACCAATCTAGGATGAAGTTGTCCATAGAATCGGCAACTGTGTTAACTTCTTGTGGAATGTGCAGGTACTGAATGGACTCATAGGACCTTTCCATAAGATGGACTTGTCGATAAAGATGGAGTAAGGTAGGATCACAGATAGCGTAGACTCGGTTAAGATGAGAGACCACTAGTTGAGAATACAGGTGGATGACAACATGGTCCATACCCAAAGAAATGGCATCAGTCAGGGTTCCAATGACTACTTGATATTCTGCAGCATTTTTGGTTGCAAAACCTAGACACATTCCTCTTGAGCTGATGAGATCGCTGATAGGTGAATAAAGTACCCAGGCTGCCGAAGCAAGGTTGCAGGTATGCTAACTAGCATTGTCCGCAAATCCATAACATGTTGCAATCTGCACACACAGACAAAGCATGGTATAAGAAATGAAACAAGACCTACACACGCAAGAAATCAAAGTGTCACACCACACAGAAAACACACACGCACACCATGTACAGTATATACAAAAGTACTTATGCGTGAAAGACTCAAGCATATTACCTCTTTAGGTAAATCCCATTGCGGGGTTCACCCAAATATATCTCGTCCTAATCTTCAAGCTCATAAGCTCCCTTTTCTAATACGTGTTTCACTATGTAAGGTCCATGCCACATGGACTCAAACTTTCCTACCCCCAACTTATCATGCTTTTGGTCATATGTGAGGACCAAATCTCCCTCGCCATAGGTGCGAGGTTCTACTGACTTGTCATACTATGCTTTGATGCATTTCTTATGAGCCATGTTGGCAAGAGCAGCATCTCGATGAGTCTTGTCGAGATTATCTAGGAAGAGGAAGCGTTCTTCCTCGATAGTAGTGTTTGGGAGAAGTTCAATGGCGAGCTTGAGAGATGGAATCTTGCACTCAATGGGAAGGACCACCTCCAATCCATACACTAGTTGGAAAGGAGTAAATCCGGTTGCGGTTTTTAACGGAGGTTCTATAAACCCAAAGCGCGGAGAAGAGCATGTTATGCCAATTGGCCTTGTGTGTACCCACCATATGTTGGACCATAGTTTGCAAGACCTTGTTAATGGCCTCAACCTATCCATTCAACTGAGGGTAGTACGGTGTTGAGTTTTCATGACGAAAACCCAATCTATCACTCAACTCGTCAACCATGTGGTTCATAAAGTGTGAACCATGGTCGGTAACTATCGCTTGAGGAACTCCAAGCCGCGCTATTACATGGTTAAACATGAAGAATGCGGCGGTCTTGCCGTCATTCGTGTATGTAGGCATTACCTTTGCCCACTTTGTAAAGTAGTCCATAGCTACAATGAAGTAACTTTGCCCCCCGGCTGAGGTAGGCTTACAATGCATGAAATCGATACCCCATTTAGTGAAGGGGCCAATGGAAATAACCAGGTGTAATGAGGCAGGATGGGTGCACTTTTTTGTATAAAAATGTTGACATGGAGGACATTTTTTACGGCCTCGATACAATCTTTGAAGATAGGTGGCCAATAATATCCTGCGTGCAAAATATTTTGGGATGTAGCCATCCCAAAGAGGTGACCACCACATGCCCTGGCATGACAGTCATTCAGAATGCGTTCAGCTTCATCATGAGTCAGACGACATCGAAGGATAGAATCGATGCCACGATGGTACAAAGTATCACTAATAATCAGGTAATACTTTGCATGGTGGCATATTCGATGATGGTAGTCACGAGACAATTCAGGGCTGAAATGTTGGGTTTGAAGATACAATGTGATATCTCCATACCACGGATCAGACGTACTGATAAGAAACAATGAATCATCTGGAAACAAGTCATTGGGCTTAGGTTCTGTATCAATACGGGGAAGGTCGCAGATGAGCTCAACAAACACCAAAGACTTTTTCGGCTTGGATTTTTCGAAAAGAAGATCGAATTCTTGCAGTATCACGATCCAGCGTGAATACTTACCCCCAAGCACCTGACGAGTCAAAACGTGGTACATGGGGTTCAAATCAGCTATGATAGTGGTGGTGCGAAGTAAAATGTAATGACGAAACTTCTGCACAGCAATGACTGCCGCAAGAGTGAGCTTCTCAACATGTGAATAGTGAGTTTCAGTTTCAATGAGACCTTTGCTGGCATAATATATCACATGTTCTTTGGTGTTCTGGTCTTCCTGTACAAAAACCATGGTGATAGTGTTGTCGAAAGCCGCAAGATATAAAATGTAATCTCGATAGTAATTAGGCAGTTGGATCACAGGGGCATGCGTGATGGCATGTTTCAAACTTTCGAAAGATTGTTGAGCTTGATTGTCCCAAATGAACGGGACGTCCTTTTTCATCAACCTCATATAACCCTGCATATTTTGTGCGAAATTACAGACAAAACATCGTAAATAAGTCGCACGTCCTTGCAAACTCTAAAGTTTCGTAATATTGGTTGGAGGTGGAAGAGAGACAATAGCTTCTACCTTCAAGGGATCAATGTGGATCCCATCTTTCAAGATGATGAACCCTAAGAGGTGTCCAGACTTGACACAAAAAGTACACTTGTGAGGATTTAGACGGATATTTTACCATTTGCATCTGAGGAAAATGGTCGTTAGATGATCTAAGTGGAACTCACGCTGCTTCGAGTGGGCAGGGAGGTCATCCAAGTAAGGTTCCACAAAGTCCTTCACATCATGGAAAGCATACGACATGGCCCGCTGGAATGTGGCACCAGCATTGTTAAGACCAAATGGAAGTTTACGATATGCAAACGTTCCCCAAGGGCAGATGAATGCAGTCTTGTGTTGATTGGCGGGGTGGATCTCAATTTGGTTGTATCTTGAAAAGCCATCCATGAATGAAAAAATGACACTTCCAACACAATTGTCGATAATTTGGTTGATAAAGGGAGTCGGGTAGTTGTCCTTGGGACAAGCTTTGTTGAGATCCTGATAATCAACACAGACATCAATGGTACCCCTGTTTTTTAGTAACAGGGATGACAATTGAGACCCATTTTGTCAATGGGACAGGAGAGATGAAGTCGGCCTTCAAGAGTTTTTCAATCTCTGCCTTGATTTCCGTAGTCTTCCAAGGGTGTACCAGTCGCAGCTTTTGGAAGACAGGTTTGATGTCGGGATAGGTTTTAATCTCGTGTAAAACAATGGAGGGGTCTATCCCAGGCATCTTTTCATAGGTCCAAGCGAAAATGTCTCGAAATCGCTTGAATAAGGTCGTATAAGAAATGACTTCTTCAGGGGAACACTTCTGGCCTAAATGAATGTGTTCCACTACACCAGGGGTAACCAAAATAGGTGGTGGGTTCGATGTTGGCAAGGTTTCCTTTGGATTCCGTTTGACACGTAAGTATCATGGACTGAGACCCAGAATAGATATCCGGTATTACGATGGTGTGAATGTTGTTCTCTACAGTATCCAGCATAGGAAAAGAAGACTAACGATGATGGAGGTCTTCCCATGGAGGATCATCTGTGTTCATGATTTCCATAATGGACTCGTCAGAATGAAAATTTCATAGCAGAGGATCAGATGATGTTCATTGTGGAGAACAGGAAATGAAGGCCACATTTAAGTGGTCCTCGGGTGCTGATTGGATAGCCTCATACATGAGTTCAGTGGGTGATAGAGGCATAGTGTCTCCAATCAGGAGTGTGGTGGCTTCATCAGGTACAAGCCATGAATCAGTGGAGGTGGGGATAGATGTAGTCTGCAAGGAGATCATGTTCACTGTGGCAACATGATTTGGGGGATCCGAATAGGAAAGACGCCCATAAGGGATGAATCCTTAAGGAGGCCAACCCCCACACTCTCATACTTCTAGGAAGATTTT
This sequence comes from Larix kaempferi, assembly GCA_027924585.1. NCBI lineage: Eukaryota > Viridiplantae > Streptophyta > Pinopsida > Pinales > Pinaceae > Larix > Larix kaempferi. The sequence goes on from BSBM01001229.1 coordinate 49,740,005, forward strand.
CCAATGGAAGGAACATTATTGCCTGGGTGAGAAGCGCTGTCAGGTGTGCAGAGATCCAGTTGGTCGACTGTGACAATTCGACCTTGATGGGGGAATTGTACTATGCGGAAGACAAATGATGTGACCGCAGTCATGGCGTAAAAACACTTGTGACCAAGCATAATGTTGTAATCTAATGGAGCAGCGACCACTTCCACGTTAAGTGTTGTGGTCTTTCCCCCTAGCTCGACTGGTAAAGCTTGTAACAGCTCATGAGGTTAAAAGCCACGTCCTTCGAAGGCTCTCAAAATGGTAGGAGAACGATTCAACTTGGGAGAACCAATGGCTCTCCAACAAGCAATCGACCTGACTAACGTAGAGACCCCTTCATCCAAAATGGTACGATGGATTATCTTCCCAACAATGTTTGAGGCAACTTGAAATGCCAGTTGATGGGAGAGCCTTGGTTTAAAATACTCCATCTAGAACATAATGGTGTTCGATGAATCCGAGTCAACTGCACCGATGGAAGCGAGGAGAGTCTTGCGTTGATTCAGACAGTTTTGTAAGACCTTGAGCGTCGACATAGCACAAGGAGCTTGTGCTAGATCCTCGACAATGTTGTAGTTTTGAGCAGCTCGAGCATTAGGATTAAAAACTGATTTTCTAATCGTGCTCTTGGGTGGACGCAACACTGACTCGAGAGAGGGCTTCTCTATGATGAGAGACGCAGCCGGTATGGTGACGTCGGGCATCGAAGTGGAAGCTTTTTCAGTATTACTTCCAATAGGTTCCTTAGCTGGAACGGAGTTATACAAACGAGAATAGGTGTTCAAGTTGATAGTCTCATTACGCACCATGAGAACATGTGCGGTGGTGGATGATTCTCCTTGGGAAGAAGAAGTGTGAGCGATCGTCTACTGATTTTGAGCAAGGAAGGGATCATTGAGAACTACGGGTGTGGGTTTACCCTTAAGAAACTTTTGAAATTCGTCTCTATGGGGGCGCTCTTTGGAAAAGTGATCATCACCACACAGTAGGCAAGGATACTTCAACTTCCTTTTCTATTTGGTATCATTAGGGGTGCTCTTGTGTTCCTGCTGGGTGGAAGATTTCTTAGGTTTCCCCTTATTCTTCTTCTTACCACCAGACTTTTGAGGTGAAACCGATGAAATAGAATTCACTTCCTCGGCAACAACAGGAGTGGATGATTTGGTGGTGCCATGACCATCCTGTGTTGGTGATGGGGAAGAACCCGAGGGGTTCGACGAACCAACAGTTTGAGAAGAAGGCTGGGTGGTAAGGGATCCAATGATTCCATTAGTTTGGGGTCCCTTGGTGGTTTTGCGGGTTCGTAAGTGTTGCAAGGTGCGTCAGGAAGGATATCAAACAAAGTGCCAGACTGAGCATAGACTAAGTCTAGTAAGTAGGCATGCACGATGGCTTGTTCTTCAGTGACAACACCTCCCATGGAAACATCTCATGCTATGGATCCTCACCCAGCTTACCATCAAATTTTGGGATATCTAACGGAAGTTTCACCAGAATGGGTGGCCAATTAGTTCCATGGTAAATGGGTTCATTACTTAAACGAGACAGATTAGGTAGATCCAAAGTAGCCAAAAAGGTTAGCTGCAGATTAGGCTGCGAGTACTGATAGTATGGGTAAGGCGTATAAGGACCTTTGGGACCTTGTATCGAGTGACCATGGGGTGTTCCAGGAGGAAACTGGCCGTAGGGGTACTGTCCACCCGGACTAAATGGAGGTCCACCACCATAGTAGGGTGGCCCATAACCATAATAAGGTGTCCTGTGACCATAAGGTGGGGGCCTGCCTCTGCCGCCGAGAGGGGGTGGGCCGCTTCCAAATGGTGGGGGTCCGCCACCACCGCCAGGGTAGGATAGGCCGCCACTGCCTCCGTCGGGAGGAGGTGGTGGTCCACTACCACCACCGGAATAGGATAGGCCTCCACCACCTCTGTCGGGAGGGGCTGGTGGGCCACCGCCACCGCTGGAAGGGTAAGAGCCTCCTCTGCCACCTCCACCATAGTAGGGTGGGGGTCCTCCACCACCACTACCAGGATTAGAAGGTCCACCACCACCACCACCAGGAGGGGCTGGTGTGCCTCCGCCACCACCAGGATGAGATGGTCCTCCTCCACCTCCGCTGGGAGGAGGGGGTGGTCCTCCACCGCCTTCTCCACGAGGGGTGGGCCATGATGACCGAAGTGGGGCAGTGCTCTTCCAGAAGGTAAAGGTCCACTTCCTCCAGAATTATGTGGGGGCCCGTCGCCTCCAATGGGAGGTGGGGGTTGACCAAATGGGGGTAGAGGGATTTGTGAGACTGTAAGTGGGGGTCCATGTTGCAAAACATTTTTCTGTCCCCATAGAGTGTAAGGATTGTCGGGGTAAGGTACCCCATTAAGTGCATTTCAAGGATTAAGTTGACTCGGCATAGGGTTAAGATGACATGGATACGCTTGACTCAATGGAGGTTGAATTATGTTGGACGGTCCCCCAACATGGGATAGTCTCGAAGTGGAAGGTCCAGGAGGTAAAGAATTTCCAACGGAAGGCCCGATGGGAACTCCTAATTTAGGATTATGGTTAAGAGACGTGGGTTTCCCCTCAGCAACAACTTGCTGACCACTGGGAAAAGGTTGACCCAACACTAGTTGTTGATTATTCACCATAGGATTACCACTACCTGTAAAGAAGGTAGGGGGTAAAGAGTATCCTCCCCTCGAAGTTTGGGGTGGGGGAGGAGTAGGTGACATAACTGTGGTAGTTACAGGCGTGTTGGACTATTGTCCTTCAACAGGTTGGGTAGTGGGTGGGTACTAAACTGGTCTCCTGTCTAGGAGATACATGTGCAGGGATGGATGGTTGACCAGTTTCAGTAGTGGTCACATGTTACATGGATGATTCTAGTGACTCGAAAGATAAAGAGTGACCTAGGATTGGTCTGTCGTCGAATCTTATTTGAAAGTTTCGATTTTGAAACTCCTCACCCATAGCACGTAAACGATCCAATTGCTCACGGTAAGGTGCTAAGCGGTTGTTGGGGCTAGCCCAACTGGGTGGGGATGTGATGGAAAAATGGGCCACTGGGTGACCGATAGAAGATGTCCAATAAGTTGCTGCAGAACCAGCAGCTACTATAGAGTCGTCCTGGGGTTGATTTATCCATTCCAACGATCCAAGTTGTCCCGGTGCAATGGGAGGTGAGTCTTGTGAAGTGGGGATTTGTGCTTCTTCACCCTGCAGGGGATGAGAGGCAGGTGAATCTGGAGGATTATGTGGAAACAAATGTCCTCCAATATTCAAAGTGGGGTTTTCCAATTCCTATGACTCGACCCTAGCTTGTCGATCCATCCTTACCCTCGAAATTACCTCCTGATTAAGGGGATATTCGGGTGGCAAATTCTGAATCCTAATAGACCTTCTCCAAGGAAAGTCAACCAGAGTGACTAAAACAAAATGTTTCTCCTAAGGGCAAGCTAAAAGAAAAGCAAACCAGACAAAACCCTACACAAACTAAGGCCACAAGCAAACTTATGTTATAAGAGTGGATTCAAGGTCTGGAACCTCACAAGATTGTCAAGGCTTCGCAACTCGCGATATACTGCAGGGTCCAACACTATGACGTGACAAGGAGGATTAGGACCCTACCCTTTCCTGCATACCTAATTACCTGGACGGTACGTGTGTAGTAGCTCCCCGAGTGTTGTTCTCAATGTATTGCTCCGCCAATACAGCCAAAAGGCTAACTCAGTTGGTTTCAAGAATCCTAAGGGTGTCTCCTGATATACGCAAGGTACGTGGGAGCTCAAATCCGTAGTGGTTTTGTCTAATGCACAACCATTTGGAAAGAGACCTTCCGATATACTACCGAGTACGTGATACACCCTTCGATATACCGATAAGTACGTGGAAGACTACAATACCCCCAGGATACAGTGCTGGAAAATAATGATAGCTGCCACACTTAACGACACCTGAACACGTCTCTAACTTACACACAAGTTTCTAAAGATTTTACCCTAGTTCTACCGTTAATTTTATTTGGACAGTTAGGTGAATGCATGAGGTGAGTACATAATCGTAAACATAATGCAGGCCCTAACTACATGCAAAAATACGCTTTTCTTTCAATTAACTCTATATATGGGAGGGAGAAATTTTTTATTTTCTTTTCAACAACTTGACCAAAGCAATGCAATATAATACAATCCCAAATCTACCAAAAATTGACTATGAAGTTTTCTTTTTCTTTTTCAATGAAACAAAAAAAAATTTCACAACACTACTCAGCCAAATCAAAGCATGTTTTTTCTTTTTCTTTTGCCTTTTCAAAACGAAAATGATGTCAAGTAATGAAAAGAGAGAATTTCTAAGTAAGGTATGCAAAATTTTCACTTTCACTATGATGGCCTAAAAGCATAAGAATCAAAAGATACAATGCAATTTCCAAAGCACGGAATTACTTTTGCAAAACTTGATCAATATTCGAATTTTTCAAGAAGATGAGCAACTCATAATTCATGTAAAATACAAACAATGCAATCTTATTTCAACTTTTCCAAAATATCTATGAATGAGACATTCCAATGCTTATGCAATTCTTCAAATGAGCTTGAAAAGCAACGGAAATAAAGTATCTTTGATCTTTCAATGAGTGCATCAAAATGAAAATTTGACAACAACTATGCTTTTAAACATGAACACTGAACTGAAAAGATGACTTGCAGCACTATGATAACTCAGAAAATCTCAAGAGAAAGAGAGCACTCAATAGACTGAAAATACATAAACACTCAAAATCAATCAGCAAAAAGCAAGACTAAAAGCAAGCAAGACTCACAAAATGAATGTAAGTGAGGTCTGGAAACCGATCCAATACAATGATCAGATCTGGGAAGGAGAGGAGGGAATGCAAGGGTGAGTATATGCAGGTGGGGGAGACAAGGGTGTCCACCACTACCAAATCTTAGACTTGTCCAAGATGGAAACCAAAACAAATCCAACAAAACCAAACAACACAATCGCATAAAGTGAAAAGGGATCTCTGACTAGATCATACAGTACAGAGGGAGTCTGCATGCAAACCAAACTCAATACAAAACTGGAGAGGGCATGCATGTATGACAAAAAAGGTAGATCGGCGCACTCTATGTTTATACACAATGTGATGTTGCAATTCACCAATGTGGAGAGTGTGACGGCGTCGCAGTAGACCAATGGAAGGGCTGTGACGACTGACTAACAGGCAAAGAACAAAGATCAATAAACACACAGTGTCTCTCTGTGGATACTAACTAGGTGCGATAGGTGAGATCTGAGTTAAAAAATGAACCAATTCTCCAGATGGTAAGCATAAAAGGGTCTGAAAATGAGAAGTACAAACTCAAAGGAAGTTAATCAGAGTCTTCAAAGTGAAGATCTGATGGTGGAATCCACTTCAAGAAGGAAATGGCAAAATGATATGGCTTGGCAAGAAATCAACTGAAAAACAATCATTCAGATCGACAACTATAACGCGATGTTCTTCCCCAGTATGGTCACCAGATTTGTTTGATGGACAATCTACTGAGAGCGGACTCAAGGCCTGATCTACCTAGCTTAATGTAAGTCTAGAACAAATGGAATAGAACACAAAATACTTTCCTAGATCAAATAGAAGTGCAAATGGAAAGATAGATCGTTTACCTTAGATTTGTAGATCCCTTTCTCCTTCATTGATCCAATGATCCAGTGTTGCCAGATCTTAAGCAACTAGACCCTGTTGAACACATAACAGACCAAGAATAGTGAAAGCATACATTTCATATTATAGATCTATGTTAATAGTTAAGGAGGAAAACTCTAAACATCATCAATGCGACAACATTTATGGAAAGCAATTGTATTAACTGTATTCAAAAGTGGAGAGTACAATAAAAAAGAGGATTACAACCATTTCCTTAACATTGCAAGCTCCTTTCGACAAGTCATGCCAAAGCTCCTAGAGAGAAGTGGATGTCTCCCAAGCTAGAGTGCTAAATCTATTAAGCCTAATTTCACCAACATAAGAGTACCATAGACTTCCCCCCTTAGAGAGGGGTAGGGCCTCACTTATATAGGACTAAGTGGATAGGATATGGATAGGTTAGGTTGAGATATGGTAGGAGAGAGATAGGGGATCCTTCCTAGAGGTTAGGAACCGAAGGCCAGCTCCCCCAATAGGTTAGGGATAGGGATCCAAGTCAGCAACCTTCGAGAATGAGCTCGAAGAAGCTATTTTTTCCGATTAACTGACTTCGTCGCACCCTATAATGGATCAAGGTGCGACGTCGCAGGTTGCATGAGTGCAGCCTGCGATGACCTCTTAGAACCTAGCATGAAAATAGTGATGTCCTTCCTAGGTAAATGACTTAGCCAATGGAACTTCAAGGGTGTATACACTGAATCACATGATGGTAGGATTTTAGGTGTAACAAATCACATGATGGTAGGATTTTAGGTGTAACATCATCAGTGTACCAGTAGAACCATGGATTGCTTGGTCGTAAGTTCCTCCCGTAGGAAATTGGACATATGGGGGTGGGCCGCCTGGGTTGGGAGGGGGACTTGAAGGGGGTCCACCTCCGCCAGAATAAGGTGGTCCTCCACCGAAAGGTGGGGGTCCACCACCTCCAGGGTAAGGTGTTCCTCCATTGAAATATGGGGGACCACCTCCTCCAGAATGGGGTGTTCCTCCGCTAGAAGGTGGGGGTCCTCCCCCTCCAGAATGGGGTGTTCCTCCGCTGTAAGGTGACGGTCCTCCTCCTCTAGAATGGGGTGTTCCTCCACCAGAAGGTAGGGGTCCTCCTCCTCCAGAATGGGATGGTGGTGGTGATGGTGGACCGGATGGTAGTGGAGATGGTGGGACAGCTGGTGGAGGTGGTGGGGGTGGTCCATCGGATGGGGATCCCATCGGCGGAACATTATGGTGTCCCCATGGGGTATTTGTGTTCCCAGGAATGGGAAGTCCAGGAAAAATATTTCCTAGATAGTTTTGTCTGATATTAGGATTATGATGTCCTAGAAAAATATGCCCCCATGGGGGTTGGGTCCAAATAGATGCCCCCCCGTGTGATGTATCCACGTAGTTTGCCCCATGGTTAGAATAGAACTTCCAACCATGCTTTAGCTTGGATGTGAAGTATGTCCTCCACTCACATTATGACTACTAACTAGGTGGTGCCCCTCAGTCAGGTTAGGTCCACTAACCAAGGGTTCCCCCCTAGTCAAAAAGTGCCCACTTACTAGAATGTGCGTGGTGACCGAATGCTTACTACTAATATTGGGTTGACCCTTAACAAAAGTTTGACTACTAACAAATGGATTACTTCTCATAGACTATAAAATAATAGGTAGATTATATCTTCTGCTCCAATTTTGGGGTGGGGGAGGTGGATTTAATGTCCCAGTAACATATTTAATAGAATTTGAAGGTTTCCCTTTAGAGGCTGGGGTCACAGGACTGTTGAAGCCCTGGGTATGTAGGTGCTGGAATTTTTTCCAAGGAAAGCAATAGAGGGCGACATCCCAATCTGAAAGGCTTCAAACAACTCTGCGCAAGAGTGGTTCTATCCCCGGACTGTTTGGTGTTGTTGACTCCCACGGATACTAGGCCTCGGCTGACACTTAAGTGGGTTGATATTAATGGATCTGTCTTCTTGTGAAGGAAGATCAAAGGGTGTTCTATGTATAAAGGTAATTAGTGTTTTGCTTAAGGAAAATCTAAGTAAGTCAGATCTAAACTAAGGAAAAGGTATTGATGTGCAGAACAATCAGATCAGGAAAAATTGGTTAAGTGTTTCACCAATAAATAGATGTATGAATTAGATCCATATTAACCAGCTTTAAATAAAATAAACAATAACAATTGAATGATCTCATCCAAAGGATTAAGCACATGTGAGACTGTTTTGTTATGCCCTGCCAATTTACAAATTAGCAGTAATGAAATTGAAACTATTTATCATTTGCAAAAATAGATAAATGGGTTAAATAAACAAATTCACTAAACACATAACAACATCAAGATTGTAAGTTCAGAAAAATACAACCTACAGATCGGATGCATTCATTAAATTGCAAAGATAAAACATAATTGATTTAATAATCAGGTGAAAAAAATCAGAAATCATCAAAGAAATTCAACAACTTATACAAAGAAGATGACGAAGAGAAACTGACTGTGATTCATTAAGCTTGCAATAAATTACAATATCTCAATAGAAACAGAACATCTCCAGTCCTTCTCTGGAGATTTCTCCCCCCCCCCCGCCCTTATGATATCTCTACCCTTTAAATAATAATAACATTGAATTACATCGCATAGATCCCCCATAAAACAGGGATTTTTCAAAATGTTTCTAATCTAGGAATGGCCAATGGCAATTCACCACTTGGCCCATACATCTAACAGCTCTTCTACATCTGGATACTTGGCCAATTCAAGTGCCAACTGAGTGTTACATGTAAAAGACTCGATCTCATTTTTTCTTGATCTTATGCCATGCACGTAGGAAAAGGTGGATCTTTATCCCTTGACTGATGGGCTTCTTGATGAATTCTTCAACCTCTGAAATATGAATGTACTCGACTTGTTGAATCTGTTCCTCAATCTGTGCACATCTCTTATCAACCTGCTCTATTCTTAGCTTGGGTGGACAGGATTTTTCAATGAGGTCCATAGTAGGAAAATCCAACATGACCATTATGTTATCAATAGCATACCAGCTCCTACCACACATTGCTTGTGCTTTTTGGATTTTTTCCTCAAATGATTCACAAGCATGCTGCCATGCACTTAAAGAGATTCTAATTCTCCTGAACTTAAAATTGTCAGAATAGGAACGTCTTCATGCTTGTCCTTAATGTATTTTTGCTAATCACTCACATATTCAATGGCTCTGGTTGCTTCGTCTCCTTTATCATTATGTTATTCCAAAATAGCAGAATGTCTCTCAAAGACATTATGTGTCTCATGTATATCATTTAGGGGGTGAAACAGTTCATTCAAGAGTACCTTGTGATCTTCATTGATTTTAAGGGCCAACTCCTTGAAATATTCTTTGCAAAATCTAAAGAAGGAGGCGATAGATGCCTTGGTCACTGAATCCTTTAGTTGTTGCTCAAGTAATGTGATCTTCTCAGCATAGCTAATGTTCAGCACTTGTGCTTGCTGTAGCTATTGCTGGAGAGATTCATTTTGTGTTTGTAGGGCTCTCATTTGAGTATCATGCTCATTTCTCAACTCTTGAAGTTGAGATTCATGTTTTTCTTTGGCTTCATACGCTCCTGCTTGAGCTTCTGTAATTGTTCCTTCCTAGCCTCAATCTATTTAATTAAAGTGGTAACTGAATCATAATTGGCCCCTACAAAGGCTCCCATGGCTGTTGCAGTTTCCAATGCTTCTTGTTGGGCATCGGTAGACATTTGCTGCCATATAACCTAGTTGGGAACAGGGACATGCGTAACAGTGCCACCTCTTTGTCTCTTATCTCCTATTTTCACCACATCCTTCTCAGATTTGTTGTAGAATTATTCACCCAAAGAGACTATAGCATCCTCCCCAAAGTCTGGCACCATATCCACTACTAATGTTGATATATCAGAAGTTGTAACTAAAGGTGGAGTCTGGGAAACAACATAAGTTGGGATAGGGATGTTGATTTAGGTGGTAGAGATGGAGGGTGAAATGGTGTTGGAAACTGATGGTAAGGGAGATGAAGTGGAAACTAGAGAGATGACCTCTGGGAGTGACACAGAGATTGGAATGATGGGTGGTTTTGGAAATGAAACAAAAATAGGAATAGCAGGTAGCTCTACAGATGTGGTGGGAAGTTGGATTCCAACATCCTGTGTAAGTGTAACTGAGATTGGGATCATAACTGGATCTTGTGAAGTCACCACGGGGGTTAGCATGGTTCAGTTGTTGTGAGTATAGGAGTTATGATATCAATGAATGAGAGGGAAGATGAGATGATTGGGATATCTAATGATGTAGTGGATGTTGCAGCTATGGCAATGGTAACCTATGGTAAATGAAGATCAGGGACAGAGGTATCAACATTCATATTTTCCAGGAGGTTAGAAGAATTTGAAGTGGAAGGAATAACCTCAAGTAAAATATTAGGAAAGGTAATGGTACATGAGAATTTAGAGGGAAGTGTTTCCTCATCCTCATCACTGTCTTCAATGTTAAGCATAGTTACCTTGGGCACAAGATTTTCAACCTTTTGCTTCTTTGGTGGAGTGGCTGCAGCAACAGTTTGAGTTTCCACAACTGAAGTTAGTGTTTCCAATTCTTTTCTCATCTTAGTTGTTGACTGAATCAAAGCATTGAGATTTTCCAAATGCCTAGACTACGAGGTGTCTTCAACAGGGGCTTTTCCCTTGCCATCAACATGGTATTTTAGCATCAATGGAATATTTTCTTTTTGTGCCTCCTTTTCTTCTCTTTCTTTTTTAATTTGATCATCAAGTGACAATTCCATTTTCCTGTAATTCAAGACCTTAGTCTTGATCTCTTGCTGATACTGAAAGATGAAACTTTTTTCTTCCTTAGAAGCAACTCTGTTCATGACTTCAGCAAAAGAGTCAACACCCTGGTAGATAGAATCAACCAGTTCATTCTGGTGGGAATATTCATTCTTCGTGTGTTTCTGTGAAAAATGACTAACCAGAAACTCCTTGGGGTCATGCATCCTCTTAGGAGATTTCCCAAGCTTAATAGCAACAATTTTCTTGCTCAGTAGCCTAGCATGAGTTGAATTCTGAACTGTCAATGTTCGAAGATGAATTGGGAACTTGGTCCACCCTCTTCTTTTCACTCCTGTGAGTTTGGGAAAGACACCATCAGTGACAGTCTGAAAAGAAATCTCCTCTAACAACAATCTGTCTGGGACAATTCTAGGTAGCAGATGTGTAGTGTTGCCACCCCAAATTCTGAAATAAGAAAAGTATTCTCCTATTTACCTGTCCCCCATAGTAGAGACCAGTTCCTTAGCAAATTGAAAGAAAGTAGGATCATTTTCCTTGAAAATCATCAAATGAATTGTACCAATGAAATTATAAAAGATTTCATATATCATAGGCATGAAATTGCCTTCCCATAATACAAAGCAATAGATATGCACAATAGGTGCAGACAAGGTCTAGTTCTATCCCATGGAAGGAAATTGAAAAGCAGCGCAGAAGATATCCATGATGTATGTTAAATAAAAGAATGGAGGATTTCTGGAAGTAGGAGTCTTCTTGTATTTCTCAATAGCTGACTTAATCTCCACTGATAGGATTTGAGCCCAGTTAAAGGACTCCCCTGTAGTAAGTACATGATGAGCAAGGGGAACCCATTTGGCTTTGAATACAGAACAATCTGGTAACCCATACAGTCTACAAAGCATATATTCTAGCAAGGAAAATGACTATTTGAACCAAAAAATAGGATAGGATTTTTTAGCCTTAGGCATGAATCTCATCGGGTTATTCATCCAAGACTTAAGAATCTCATGAAAATTGAAGTGGGTATTGGCGGTGTCGAGGAATTTGGCATTGAGCAAGCATTCGGGCTGTCTCAGAGCATAAGCCCTGGAAAAAGCTTCAGGCTGGAAGGAATTTAATTGTGCCCCGGACTTGTTATTGAAAGAATGGTCCTGAGGGATAGCATGATCTATAATCCATTTAATGGCATCGGTATATGGCATAAGGGTCAGCTTGGATGCAATGGCATGTAACTGGGAATGACCAATGTTCTTGTAAAAAGACTGGTTTTGCTGGATTTCTGACAGGTAGTCATTGTCGAAGATGGAATATATACAGGACCAATATAGGTGAAGAGTTTCAGACACTCGGCCACTTGTATCAGAAAGAATGCCATTGTTTAGGTCTTTGTTTTTTGAGCTCCCTCATGGCAGTTTTTGAACTGGTAATTCTCGACATGTTCAGGAAAGGTTGGATAGAATCTGATAAATAAGCAATAAAGTGATTATATGAATAGTTCGAATCTTAAATTATCATTAAACCATAGAAAAGTCTCGGGAAACCAACCTGAGCTAAAGATGACTGTAAATTGAGAGAACTGGTAAGAAATCCACAATAAATTCTTTGGTTATGTGGAATTTGCAAATTCGAAAATGGTAGAAATTTGACATATTTAAGCAACGGTGAAATAGATCTAGATTGTAGAATTCAAAAGAAATCAACGACTAAGATTAAAAGATGAAAAGCAGAAAAAGCAATGCGGAAACAAATTTTGTAACTTTTCATTTTGGTTTCAGCAATCTGCAATCTGCAATGCGGGTTGCGTGTTGCAGACGTGCAGGTTTGGATTTTTAAGTGTTTTTTTGTTTCCACAATCCGCAATCCACAATGGAAAAGTGGATCGCGGGTTACGAATTTATGACTTTCTTTCGCTTATTGAGGTTTCCGATTTCCGCAATCCATAATGCAGGTTGTGGATTGCGGAAACGAAAAATGTTTATTCATAACAACAAAGTGTTTTCCGCATTCCACAATCCGTAATTTGCGGGTTACAAGTTGTAGAAACGAAAATCCGTTTTATTGAACTTTAAATGACTTTCGCAATCTGCAATCCGCAATTGCGAGTTGCGGGTTGTGGAAACAAAAGTTATTTTTATTGAAAAAGGTTACCCAACATCCGCAATCCATGTTTGTGGATTTCAGAAAGGGAAATTTTATTTTCCGAAAATTATGACTTCCACAATCCACATTGCGGATTGCAGATTACAGATCGAAAGTTGCGGAAAGGACGTAATTTCAGGAAAAAGCAATTCTTCCGCAAATTTCAAAACGCACTAAGAAAAATTTTTTTGGAAAATTTTATTCAATCCAAAGCATGGGAATGAGCAAAGACAATGACAACAATAAAAAACCCCAAAAATGAGTAAAGAAATTCCAAATTACCTTCAAAAATAGTAATGGGGCTCCCATTTTATTGATAAAAATGGGATCTGTTGTGCCTACAACAAATGGTGACTGGTTGGGCAAAGCAGTTATCTCTGTAAACAATAATCTTTAGTTTTGATTGAAAGACATGTCAGAATAAAGGTGTTCCAACCTGCAATTTACAAAATGTTTTCAAAAAAACACAACCAAACAATAGAGTTAATTCCATATGATTGATATGTTCCCATCCAAAATTAATTAATGATGATGTCTATTTGAAAAAGAATCCTAGCAGTATGAAAGTAATCCTTAAACCATTATGCAAACATAGGATGACAGTTTGTGATAAGCCTTGGACCAAACTTACAACCATTCCAGATCACCAAATCATGAGTCACCTTGGATTATTAACCATTTATTTTTTGTATGTACAAATGCATTACTGAAAATATTTTATATATAAACACAAGTTTTTTTCTTTTTTACGATTTAAAAATGTGCAAATAACACTTTTTTAAAACAAGGCCATGGCCCTGACTCGGTGATCAGATTACAGCCATGCCACTCGCAAACCTTATCTGGAAACTAAACAAGCTAGCTCTGTAAGGATACTCCTTGTCTTTTAGCTTCTGACACTAAAAGCAATTATCATGGCTTGGTAACTGGTGGACTCCAGGAATGGATACCTAATTAGGGTAGTTAAACCGAAAGTATACTTTAATTATCTACGAGGGAGAGTACAAACTTTAGAAGTGCTAAGCACTATATGTGCTCTATAGGATGATCTCGTCGTTCAGGGGGTGTGGATGTATCCTAAAGGTTTCTTTGCTGAAAATGGAAAATAGAAGTATTGCTCTAAAACTAAGAAGTTGAAAACATGAAAGGATGCAAATCTATAACCTAATTATACTGGAGACTTAACTAGAAATTGAATGCTGAAAACTTGGAAATTTATTCTAGGAATGAAATGCTGAAAGCTTGATAAATCTAATCTAGGAATCAAATACTGAAAGTTGGAAATCTAATCTAAGAATTAAACACTGAAAGCTGGAAATATAATCTAGAAATCGAATACTAGAAATCAATCAAACTTTATCTATTCAAATCAAATACTGAAAGTGAGGATCATTACTCTAATTAAATCAAAAAGATGAAACAATTAATCTTATATGTGATCGAACTCAGACAAGGGAAATATGAATGGAATTGCAGATCCGAATCATTGTCTAGAATTAATATAAAATGCTGGAAAATAGAGGTAAAATATGCCTGTGCAGAATGCATGTACAGGACTACAGAAAGCGTGTTATGAAACTATAGAATTCGTATTATTGAACTATAGAGAAAAATCACTGAACTGAAATAAGAATCTGTTGTTCAAACAATTATCAAAGCACTCCACATATTATGATGATTAAACCAATTAGCGAAACACATGAGAAATACCTAAAGTAAAATGAGGCTCCTGACCTACGTGTTGAGGGGGCCCTCCCCAACCCGTATTTCAGGAGTGAAAAAGACTTATAAACTCAAAGCTTAGAAATAACACCAGTCTTCCATTATCAAAATCGTAACTTCATGTCTTAGAAAAGTCTTGGAACATAACTGTTTTGAATAAAATATGCTAAATATAAGTTCTACAAAAATGTCAACGGGAACCCCTTACTACTCAAGAGGCTCATATATATATATATATATATATATATCTTCTGAATCATAACCTAACTCTATGCTTTAAATGTTTATCCTGCTAAACAGTAGTTTTCTTCTATAAATCAGGAAAATGGGGTGCTGAGCCACTCGTGGTCTTTCAGTCTTTGAGCTGGATTTGCTTGTTGTCTCCTAGATCACTTGCGCCTACTCATACATGCTTATTTTCATATGCTTATCTCATAAAAATTCCTTTAAGCATAAACGAATAATCTCTAAACTACTTTATTAAATAATCAAAACCAATGCATTATTCCCCACAAACAGAGGTATTTTCCTTATCCATTATTGTGCTTGTGTGGCATAAAAAAGGCTATAGAGTACCTAATTTGGGGTTCATCAGTAACCATATGGCAATAATTCCAGTCCAACATAAATTTCATGATCATGGTAGGGATGGCTTGTGATAAGACCCCCCTATCCTTGAATGCACCAAGATGTCTTATAGAAAAGAAACAGAATTAATCGGTGTGTAAATTACAAGACACTACCATGGCTTGGTGACCATCTTCTAGTAGTGTTACTCACTGATGCTTGCGGATCATGAATGGACCGAACTGTAATAGGATCTTCCAACTTCCAACAGCAGCTGAAAGTCACCTCCCTAGCTTGGTGACCAGATGTGGAGATGTCATTCCACTGAGCATCTATGAACGTAATGGGATGGCTTGTGATAAGACCCTCCATCTTGCAATTCACAATTATTAAAATGCATTTTAATTTCAAGGTGATCATAATGGGATCCAGAACAGATGAAGGTTGACCAGGCTATAAATATTTACTTCCAATCACTAATGAAACATAAGGTAAGAAAAACTTAATCACTTCTATAACTTCAATTAGCAAAATGAAACATCTATAATGATGGCGATTGAGGTGAGAAAGTATCAATTAAAGCTCTACAAAAGATTGGTTGTTACATTTCATGAAAGACATTTTCAAATATAGACTGAGTAAAGTAAAACTGACATGGACACCCCAAAACTTCAGACTGTATTGATCTGGGATACACTGAGCAACATCCTTTTCCAAATGTGTTGACACTATTATGATTCAAAAGAAAAACAAGATTTTGAAAGAAAACAAACAAAGGAAAGAAAGAAAAGAAAAGAAACCACGCCTATGTACATATGAATCAAAAACTCCTCTAAACAAAATACTTTTTGAGCAACTGAACATTCACTAGATAGGTCTCAGAGACACCTTCCAGTGTTTGCAACCGGACAGTACTAGGACCAATATTTTATGTAATAATGAATGGTCCTAGCCATAAGCGCTGAAATTTGGTATAATCATTCTTATCTTTATGTTGTTTATCCCATTTTAACACCAAATCTCCCACTGTGAAATCCCTATCAGTTGAGGACTTCTCACCAAACCATCTCTTTACTAATTGTTGGTGTTGGTATAGCTTATTCTTGGATTTCTCCCTGTCTTCTTCCAACTTAAGTAGTGTATCAATTCTTTGCTGGAGGGGGGAAGAATCATCATCTTGTATTGAATGAGCTAACTGTAATGAATGAATCATAAGATTAGATGGTAAGATGGATTCCTTACCATAAACCAAACAGTAAGGGGAGTTTCCAATGGCGGATTTTGGGGTGACACAGTCTTCCCAAAGAGCATTATACAGTTGGGTGTGCCAATTCTTATGATGGGTGGCTACTGTCTTCTTTAATATGTTAATCAATTTTTTATTGGAAGACTCAGCCAGTCCATTTCCTTGCGGATAATATTTGGAAGAATATTTAATTTTGATCCTCTTTTCAATGGCATACTGAGTAAGGTCGATAGAGTAGAAATAGGAAGTGTTGTCAAAAACCAAAAACTCATGTGCTCCGAACCTGGTGACTATATGACTCTCGAGAAAGGATATAACTGAGTTGGTGTTGGCAAGTCTAAGAGGAACTTCCACCTACCCACCTGGTAAAGTAGTATGTGGCTGTCAGGATGTATCTATGTTGTAAGGAGCACGCAGGGGTAATAGGACCAAAAAAATCCAGGTGCCATTGTTGAAATGGAAACTGGACAGTGACTGGCTAAAGGGGAAATGTAGGCTTCTTGACTTTTCCAACACATTTTTTACATGCTTCACATTTCTTAATGAAAGCATATGCATCCTTAAATAAAGTTGGCCAGTAGTAGCTTGCTCTTAGGATCTTGTGGGCAGTAGTTTCCCCTTAGAAGTGTCCTCCTGCAGGTCCTACATGAAATTGCAATAAAATGTTGCCAGTTTCAGCTCTCTCCAAACATCTAAGAAACACACCATCGTAGTTTTTCCTAAAAAGTACACCATCAATAAACTAATATGGTGCAGCTTTTAATCTTAAATCCCTATGCTTTTTAAAATCAATGGTTTCGGGAGCAAACCCATGTGTTAGAAAAAACTTGATGTCATCATACCATTCAGACGTTGGAGTTGTAATAACATTTGCATAACCTTGTGACGTACTTTCTTCTTGATCCCACTCGAGTTGTTGCTGTACAGGGTCGTTGGACTGAGAAGTGAGTAAGCACAAACCTTGGCCTTTTATAATTGTAGCCGATCTGATATCAAGGTCATATTCTTGAAGAGCCATCATCCAATGAGCGCATTTTTCATCCAGCTCTTTTTGGATCAAAACATTCCTGATGGCTGCATAGGGGACAATAACCTTAGTCCAAGATTTCAGAAGGTAGGTTCTCTAGTGTTTTACCAACTTATAGACCGCATAGGCTTGTTTATCAATCTGGGAATAGTTTAGTTCGGCCCCCTTAAACATGGATCTCATGAACGAGATTGGAATCTCAACATCATCAAGATGTTTCTGCATGAGAATAGTTGCATACAAGAAATCAGTAGCGAATGTATATAAAATAAAATATTTGGTGAAATCGGGAGACATCAAAGTGGGAGCTTCCGCAATGGCCTTCTGAATTTCAGCAAAGGTGTTTCTGTGTTCATTAGACCATTTGAATTGTGCATCTTTTTTAATCAGCTGATGTAATGGTTTGATAATCTGTGCAAAATTAGGAACAAATATTCTAACAAAATTAATCTTACCTAAGAACGACTACATGGCTTTTCAAGAATTGGGAAGTCTGATCTTGGCAATAGCTTATGTCCGCTTTGGGTCAATAATCATGTCATGTTTCGAAACAATGAAACCTAACAACTTACCTTCAATGACCGCGAAGATGGATTTCTTCGGATTCAATGAAATCCTGTATTTTATGCACCTCTCGAATACCTGTTTAAGAGAAGACAAATGTTCATGCCTATTTTTAGAATAAATAGTGATGTCATCCAAATAAGCAACAATAGAATTATTCATTAATCCCCTGAAAGCTATTCCCATAGCTCTCTGGAAAGTGGCACCTACATTTATCAATCCAAAAGGCATTCGTCTGTAAGCAAAATTTCCCCAAGGGGTTTTGAAAGTTGTTTTCAATTGGTCAGCGGGGGCAAATAAAACTTGATTGTATCCTAAGAATCCATCTAGCAGAGAGAACATCTCAACACCTGCAACCTTTTGTAAAATATGCTCCATGGGGGGAACAGGATAATTTTCTTTCTCAGATTCTTTATTAAGATTCCTAAAATCAACACACAGTCTAATCTCCCCATTCTTCTTCCGAACAGGTACTAAGTTTGCAATCCACTGTGTGTGTCTGACTGGAAAAACAATTCTTGCTGCTAATAGTTTCTCAAGATCTTTTTTAACAGATGGTTCTAGGATGGGATGCATCTTTCTCAATTTCTGCTGGTAAGGTTTAACATCAGGTTTCATTGGTATGTTGTGATGCATGATATGGGTATCAAAAATTTTGAGCTCATGATATGTCCAAGCAAACGCATCTTTGAACTCTCTACATAGCTTAATGAAAGCTTTCTTCTCCTCGGGAGAGTAGTCAATCCCTAAATTGATTAACCAAGGGCTTTGATCAATTCCTAGGTTGATAGGTTCATTTTTCAAAGATGAGCTTTGAGTTTTGCAGTTTGTCTTATGTTTGAATTTGTCTTGAAGATCATAGCATTTTTCCATATTGATGACTGAATTTGGAATGAGATTAGAAGGGAAGTTGGGATCAGATAAAGACTTCTCATGCTCAGCGTCATATATTGCTACATATTGGAAAGTATCTTGGGCTATGAGGAAATCTAAGATCTGCTGATAAAAACCTTCCAACTACTTACATTGCCAAGAATAGAAGGTCTGTATATTAACTTGATAGAGAAAGTAATAGGAGACAAAAATTCTAGAGGAATCAATCTGGATGCAGTGTTAGCCAACAAGTCTGCATCAAAATTATGGGACCTAGAGACTGACTTAATATTGAATGCAATAAAAGAATTAGTCAGATCCCTTACAAGATTCTGATAACTAATCAAATGGGGATATATGCAATGGATTTTATTTCTCACTTGTTTTACAATAATTTCAGAATCCCCGTAGCATTCAATTACCTGAGTGCCCAGATCAATTGCCTTTCTAAGTCCCTGAACCAGAGCCTCGCATTCAGCAATATTGTTGGTACATTCAAATTCTAGTTTGCAGGAAATCATTATTTTGGTCCCCTTTGGGTCTATTAAGACACATCCTTCACCAGCTCCATCTTTAGATCTTGAGCCATCAAAGAACAAAGTCCATGCATTTGAATCTATCCTAAAATTAGTATTCACATTATATACATTATGTAAAACGGAACCAGAGAATGGGACAGAAGTAAAATTAACAATTTGGGATTGATTCTAAACATTCTCGGTAGGTCTTGAATCCGCAGGTAAATCCCTGAAAAATGTGTCAAAAGTGTAGTGTTCTATGTGTGAGCTAAAATAAGTAGCGGGCTCACAAGAATCATTCAAATCAGTGACAATTTGTTTCATGTATGGTTCTCTAGTGATTTTGATTCTATTAGCTCTTCCATTATAAGGAAGCCACAAATGGGACCAATCAGTAGCAAAATAGCCTTTAATATTTTTTTACCAATCCGTACTTAGCCACATTCCATATGTCTCAAGGATATTATCCACAATTATATCGATAGTTTGGTGGATTCTTGGATCAGTGGATAGTGTCAGAAGAACATTCTTCAACTCTCCTACTACCCTAACTTTTGATCGATCAAGCTGAACTATTTGGTAGGGAAACATTCCCAAGATGCATTCATATTTTTGCAGACAGATAAGGGCATCACATTAGATGAAGCCGCTGAGTCTATCATGCACTTATGGACATTCCTATTGAAAATCTCGAAAGTGAGGAAGAAAGGGGGTGTTTTGTTTCCACCAGGATTTTGTCTAGTAGGTTTGGAATATGTTTCTAAGTTGTTGTTTTGAACTTCCCTAGGTTTTTTTACAATCATGCTTTTAGGTAGATTGTCTCTCATGGCAAGGATTTTCAAAAGTTCAAAAAGAGATATGTTGGCCTTCACTCTTTTCAAGTCATCAATTAAACTATACTCAATCTCGGGAATGACAGTTTCTTTCTGTGTTGCTTATTTTCCTCTGTTTGGGGCAGATGTTGAAGGGGAAGCTTCCTGTGTAGACTGTCCTTTGCTTCTTGTATTACAAGGATGTTGGACATTAAAAATAGTCTCAGGGTCATCCTCCTCTTCAGCCATAGGGAGTTCTGAAAAGTAACTGATAGTGTTGACCTGTTGGTCTTCTTCTTCATCTGGTGGTTCAGGATCCTGATTCTCTTTTGGGTTTTCATCAGGGTGATCAGGAGGATTATGGGATTTAGTAACCAAAGCTTTAAAGATTGAAATGATTTCTTCATAATTTAACCCCTCATCAGGATTAGGTGGGACTTGATTCTATGGGGGTTGATAAGGTCTCCTAAAAGGTGGTCTATTGAATCCCCTGTTATTGGTTTGGTTTTCAGTGTTGGTCTTTTTCAAGTCAACCATTTCATTAGAGATATTTTGAAGAATTTTTTTCATATCATTCATTTAAAAAGGATCCTTGTTCTTCACAATGAGTTTAGGGGGGTTCTCTTGTTTCTTGCGGGAGGTAGAAGGTTGTTCGGATGAAGTGTCAGGGTTATGTTTTAAGCAGAACATGTCCTTTTCTACCTGGATGGCTTCAACAAAAGCCTCCTGCAAGTTATCCTTTTGTTCTCTTTGACCCACATAGCAATGGGGATAGGTAGACCCTTAATGTAATATGCAACCAGTAGTTCTTCCACATGAAGAACAATGGTAGGGATTCTATTCTTCAGGTAGGAGAATCTCTGGTTGTAATCTTTAACCCTTTCTTTCCCCTTAATTTTCATTGAAGACGGATCTATGACTAGATCTTCGGGGGTTTTGTCGTCTCCAAATTTATGGATAAAGAGTTTTTCAAAATCATTCTAGGAAGAGATGGATTGGGCTTCCAGGGAAAAATACCAGGTAGATGCTTTCCCCTCAAAGGTGTAAGGGCACAACCTACAAACTACATCTTCATGTATGACACTCCTAAGTCTAATGGCCTACATGAAGGTTTTAATATGGTCCAGTGCAGGTGATATTTCATTGGGATTAAATCTAGGAAGCCACTTTTCTGGGTTTTTTGGAAGTCTATGTTGATCCCCAACAATGAATACAACATCCCGGTATACCCAAGGTCTGTTTTGGACTTTTTCCATGGGTATATCCTCAGAAGAAGAACTGGAGGATGACTCACTGTCTGATTATTCCTCAGATGAGGATGATGATGATGAAGGAGGTGTTATTGGTGGTCCACCTGTTTAAACATTGGGTTGTAGGATTTGCAGATCTTGATCTATTTATTGAAATAATGAATCGATGTGGAATTCAAGAAGCAGTTCCTGTCGAGTTGTGTTCTGATTATTCGTGTTCAGATTATCAAAATCTTGATTGTCAGAGTCAGTAACAATCCAAGAATTTTTGGTCTGTTGTCATTGTTGAACTAATATTTGTCTCAGGGTCCGATGGTCTTCAAGTCTTTCTTCAACCAAAGCAGTGATATCATGAGTACTTTTTCTCAATTTCTCAAGGGTGAGATTCCCCCTAGTAGGTGATATAAAGATAATTTGAGGCCTAATTTTTTCCTATCCTGTTAGACAAGTAGCAGGTATTAGATTTGGATCTTAGACTGGTTGTTCCGTGGATGTGGATGCTTAAGTTTCGCTCGTGGTAAGAACCGCTATTCTTGCTGGAGGAGGTCTACTGGTGTTTTTTCTAGGCATGATTGGTCATGGCCCTCCTTCTAGAGCCATTTGTTGAAGCCCTGGGTATGTAGGTGTTGGAATGCTTTCCAAGGCAAGGAATAGAGGGTGACAACCCAATCTGAAAGGCTTCAAACAACTCTGCGCAAGAGCAGTTCTATCCCTAGACTGTTTGGTGTGGTTGAATCCCATAGATATTAGGCCTCCACTGGCACTTAAGTGGGTTGATCCTAATGTATCTGTCTCCCTGTGAAGGAAGATCAAAAGGTGTTCTATGTCTAAAGGTAAGCAGTGTTTTGCTTAAGGAAAATCTAAGTGTGACGGGTAGCCCTTTGGTGCCCAAGCAAGTCGAGCGCTCACGCCCCCTCCCTCCCCCATCCTCCTTCCACCTCTTCCTGCCTCCTCCTCCCCCTCCACCTCCCCCTTCCCCCTCCTCCCGCTACCCCCTACCTTGCCCCTCCTCCCCCTCCCGTTGCTCCTTTCCCCCTCCTCCCCCTCCTCCTCCTCCCTTCTCCCTCTGTGGGCCTTTGGCCGTTCACTTCTCCCGTAGACCCCTTCCCCCTCCTCCCCCTCCTCCTCCTCCCTTCTACCTCTGCGGCCCTTTGTCTTCCAAGAAAGCGGTCAAAGGCCTACACAGGGAGAAGGGAGGAGGAGGGGGGGGGGAGGGGGAAGGGGGCAGCAGGAGGGGGAGGAGGGGGGAGGAGGGGGAAGGGGGAGGTGGAGGAGGAAGGGGGCACGAAGGGAAGGGGGAGGTAGAGGGGGAGGTGGGGGAAGGACGACGGTAGGAGGAAGGGGGGAGGGGGAAGGGGGCACGAGGAGCAGGGGGGAGGGAGGAGTTTGGTTTCAAAAAAAAAAATTAATGTTTTTTAAATATAGTTTCTGTTTTGGGTTTAATTTTAAATTTTAAAAAAAAATTATATAGTTTTTGTTTTGGGTTTAGGTTTTAAATTTGTTTTTTTTTAAATTTGCATACGTCGAAGTTGATGATACACTTGATCATTATATTTGGAATGGGGGAAGGGAGGGGTTTGGTTTCAAAAAAAAATTATTTTGAATTTTTTTTATATAGTTTATGGTTTTGGGTTAAGGTTTTAATTTTTATATAGTTTAGGGGGTGTGGGTTTAGGTTTTAATTGTTTAAAAAAAAAATTATATAGTTTAGGGGGGTGGGTTTTTTTTTTTTTTTTAAATATAGTTTAGGGGGGTGGGTGGAGGGGGAAGGGGTCGAGAGGGAAGGGAGGGGGCAGGAGGAGGTTTAATTTTTTTGTAAATCTAAGTAAAAAATTGAAAACCAAAATTAAAATTTGTTTGTAGATTCCATAATCAATGCATTGCAAGAACATCGCAATTAGCAATCAAATGAATGACAAAAGTTGTACAAACATCGCAAGAAGTGTTATGATGCTACACATAAGTATATGGGTTTGATAATTGATGGCATGGATCAAAAAAAAAAACACTCTTGCCACATTTTGTTCGTGTGCCAAAGAATTTAAAGGAGAAAAATTTCAAAGAATATGCAAGTTTCAAAAAAGTTATAATTTATCTCTTGAAGAATTTTTTTTTCCAATTTAGCAGTTGATTTTACAGTTTTTGTAAACAACAGTATGGGATGTTTAGGCCATGGCTCTATTTTTTACCTTGAAAAAAAAGTGTATATTGGTATCGACACTTTTCTATTTGGGGGGTGTTTTTGGTTTTTTTTGCAAAAATCATAGTTTTTATGGCTAGAGTTCTCGTTCATAGTATAAAGTTCTTGTTTCATAGTATAAGTGGTTATATGAGATGATGGTAGCTCAGCCTCACTTGAATAATCCTAAAACCAAAATTCATATGTTGTGAAGATTGAAAAGGTAGCAATGAGTAACACTATAAAATTTAAGACATGAGATAAATTAGAGTATGCTTAGGTTGTAAGTTGGGCTAGTGATTTGTTTGATCATTGAATTATTACAATGTCACTGAAACTTACAGAAAATCACGAATCCCAAGTGCAAAATGCACTTGAATGGGGGATTCCCACTGTTGGCTGTCATCTCTACACAATGGTTAATGCATTTGACATGGTTCAGTATTCTCAATGTCTTATTCAATGAACAAAATTTGGCAAGTTAGAGGATCATACTTGTGAATTCTGTTCTAGATTGATATTACTAGTAAGTTTAATGGAGGCTTCTTCTCTAGAACCATCTGGTTTAGTTAGAGTGTATATTTATGAGACATTTAATTTCCTTGGAAGATTAAAGAAATATCATCCAACTAAGGTTTTTTAATTTGTTTCATTTGGTCAACATTATCCTTGATTTCTCTTCAATTTCAAGATACTTGTTAAGTGATTCCTAGATCCTGGAATTTTCTTTCCATTCAGTTTTCTTCCTCTTAATATAGGCTCTCACAATGAAAGAACTATAAGTAAGAGAGGAATTCCACTTGGGAAGGAAAACAATATAGGAAACATGTGATTATAATAAGAATGGTATACTATTCTAGAAATAGAATAACTAATAACAAAAGAAAATAATATAATGGAAAATGTCCATACTTGTGTTTGGAAGATAACCCCAAAAATATGAATATCCTAACAATTGTTTTTATTTTTATGGAATCTTGTGTAAAATTAGTCACAGCAGATCTAATGAACAAGTAAATCAATCACAACAGATGAACATAGAAAATATGGTGCAAAACTGTGCAAAACATGCAGCAGTGCTCTCTATCCCAGAAAGGGTGAATGAATTAAAATACAAACTGTCACAATGACTGAGCAATTCGAATTGCCTAAGGAGGTCATTCGACTCACTGAATGGAGTAGCTTGACTCTATCTAGGAGTCCTCATCAATCATCGGTGGTGCTCATCAATCACAACAACCAGTCATCCAGGTGTCAAACTGAGTCTAACTGAGTGTAATAAATGTAACTGAAGTGTGTAGCACTAATATAGGATCTGGAGGCTCAGTGGGGGCGCATGGGAGGCTAACTGAAGTCAGAACAAGTCACCTAATCAAACTGGAGGTCAAACGGAAGTGATACAGTCAGTCAGGAGTGAAACTAGCCTCAAATCAGGGAGAATCGGAGCTAACTGAATGTAACTGGAGTGGAACTGCAGTGGTAGGTGAACAAGTGCGCCCTTCTCTGGCAGTAGGTGAGAAGTGGGCGCCTTTCAGCTTAGGAGGGCTAAAACTCTGTGGTAAGTGGCTCCCGGGTGCTAGAAGAAGGTGGATAAGGTGCTGGAGGCATCAAACTGGTGACTGGGATGCATGCCTGTGCATGCAAAACCCTAGATTCTGCATATCCTGAAATAGATCATGCAGGATCCCGAAATAGATGATGTATCCCGAAATAGATGATGTGGATATCCGAACACCCCCCCTCAAGCTAGACTATGATGTGCCAATAAAAATAATGTGGGGCCCTGGTAACTAAGACCAAAGGTCACCCCAATACAATAATCCAAAAAAATGCTGAAAATAAACTAAGTGAGGAAAGAGGGAAAACCCAGTGGGAAGAAAGCCCCCCCTCAAGCTAAAGCATAATAATGAATCAATCTGTCTCCACCATGATGGAACTCACCCCCAACAGTGAACGGAGGTAAGAGAACTTCTTCTCAGTGAAGCTCTTGGTGAAGATGTCTGCAATTTGCTCATCAGTAGGGCAATATTGCAGAATGATGGTGCGGTCATGCACCAACTGTCGAATGTAATGCATATGAATCTCAATGTGTTTGGTCCTCTGCCGCTGAACTGGATCTGTGGAGATCTTGATAGCACTTTGATTTTCACAAAAGAGGACAGTCGAAGTAGTGCCACCAAAACCAAACTCGGAAAGAATACCCTGCAACCAAACTGCCTGAATGCAGGCATTGACTGCCCCTCGATACTCTGCCTCTGCTGAAGAAAGTGCAATGGCTGCTTGCTTTTTGCTGGACCAGCAAATAGCACCATGACCAATCATGAAAACATAACCGGAAGTGGACTTCCGATCAATGCTATCACCTGCCCAATCTGAATCAGTAAAACCAATGAAATCTAGCTCAGAATCTGCAGCATAGTGTATGCCAAACTGTCTCGTACCTTGCACATACTGCAAGATACGCTTGGCTGCTCGCCAATGAAGCTCATGTGGCTGCTGCATATATCTTGACACGGCACTCACGGCATATGAGATATCAGGCCGCGAATGTGTCAAATAAAGTAGTGAACCAATCAATTGTCGATACATACTGCAATCTGCAAGCGGTGTGGAATCTCCCTCCTCAAGACTGATTCCTGAGAGGAATGGGAACGGGGCTGCCTTACATTCAGCCATATTAAACTTCAATAACAGGTCGGAAGCATATTTTTGCTGAGATATAGTGATCCCATCGAAATTTTGAGCTATCTCCAAGCCCAAAAAGTGACTCAGAAAGCCCAAATCGCTCATGTCAAAAGCTAGATTTAAGGCAGATTTTAGCTTGTTTATTGAAGTAAGTGTGCTACCAGTAATAAGCAGATCATCAACATAAAGTACAATAACCAACAAATTACCTTTTACTCGCTGAAGATAGACATTCGGATCAGATTTGCATCTTTGGAAATTCTGAGAAAGAAGGAAGGAGTCCATCTTTGCGTACCAAGCTCTTGGGGCCTGTTTTAACCCGTACAAAGATTTCTTCAATCTACAAACCAATGATGGATCTGATGTATAACCCTCTGGCTTCTGCATATAGACCTCTTCAGCAAGGTCTCCATGTAAAAATGCACTCTTCACATCCATATGGTGCACTTCCCAGTGCTTGGATGCGGCAATAGCTAAAACAAGGCGGATGGAATCCATCTTTGCAACCGGTGCAAAGGTCTCTGTGTAGTCCACTCCTTGGACTTGGGAAAAACCTTTTGCCACCAAACTTGATTTATATTTGCTGATAGTGCCATCAGCAGCAACTTTAGTATGGTAGACCCATTTACACTTCACTAATTTTCTTCCAGGTGGAAGAGAAACTAGCTCCCATGTATTGTTCTTTTGAAGAGAACTGTACTCTTCATCCATGGCACTTTTCCATCTCGGATCTCGATGGGTTGAATAGTATGATTGGGGATCTGAACCAGCCATCAAATAAAAAATCTCAGGAAGAAATGGATCAGCAATAGAAAGAGCCATACCTGCCCTTTGAAAGTCTCCTCTTGTTCGTCTCGGATCAGCAGGATTTCCAAGACTAGAACCAGCAGATTATAGAGTGTTTTGGGCCCACTTTGGTAACTGATGGGGATCATAATGGTCGGATTCCGAACCTGATATGTCATGATCATCATATGCTGCTACAATATCAGAAATATCAGAACTCATACCTTCATTATCGCTGCTCGAATCTTCTTCTGGTGAAGGCGGTGAATCGGCAGTTTTCTCCTCAACTAGTTGCAATTCTTGAAGCGGTTCTTCAAACTGCACACTGCGCTCTATGAATATATTTTTAGATCTGATATCCATGAGTTTATATGCTTTTGATTCTTCCCCATATCCTATCAATATGCACTCGATACTTTGTGGATCCAAAGCTCGTCTCTTCTCAGAAGGAATTCTAGCCCATGCAGTAGAGCCAAAAACTCTCAAATTTGACACATCCGGTTTGTGACCAAAGAATGCTTCGAAAGGAGTCATACCTTTCACGGATGAATGTGGAACATGGTTCTGTATATATTCAGCAACATTGATTGCTTCAGCCCAAATATTTGCAGCCAAACCTTTCAATTCAATCATGCATGTAGCCATCTCTTTCAGTGACCGGTTTTTCCTTTCCGCTACACCGTTCTGCTGGGGTGTGTAGGGAACTGTATGTTGGATCTTGATTCCGCTTTGGGCACAAAGTTGCAGCAACTCGGACTTGATATATTCCCCACCATTATCATATCTAAGAGCTTTGATCTTGCTCTCAGTGGTGGTCTCAACAGAAGCCTTAAAATCCTTGAATTTTCCAAGCACTTCTGACTTGTTTTTGAGAAAGAATACCCATGTAAAGCGGGAAAAATCGTCAATAAATGTCAAAACATACCTTGAACCATTTAATGACATATGGGGCAGCAGACCACTGATATCAGAATGGATCAATCCCAAAATAGTAGAGGCTCTGCTAGCCTTGCCGCGGTCGAATCTGTGCTCGGGGTGCTTCCCAATAATGCAACCAGTGCATATTCCCTTCGAGGAACGGAGTTGTGGAAGCCCATCTACCATGGATTTATTTGATAGCAGCAGCAAATACTTATAATTTAGATGTCCAAATCTTTCATGCCAAAGCCTACTAACCTCATTACCATGTGTGCGAAGAGCAGTGGGCTTTGCAAGCGGAATAAAGTGCGAAAACTCATAACATTTTGCAGTGTGGTTTGCCTTTCCAACCGCAACTAGTTTTCCACTTTTGATATCAGAAATTTCAACTGTATTAGGGCTGAATGTGACTTTCTTTGGATCACCAGTATGTGTCATTTGATACACAGAAAGGAGATTCGAAGCTAAGGAAGGCACATAGAGAACATTCTGAAAGCATCCATGTTCTACATGAATCGTACCTTTGCCCTTTGAAGAAATTTTTGAGTCATATCCCAAATGGATGGGGATGGAGCTGTTTGGATCGAATGAGGAAAAAGAATCAATATTTGCAGCCATATGATTTGATGCACCCGAATCTATCAAGAGAGTAGTGGGCTTCGAAACCGTTGCCATGAGTGCTTGTCCTCTTTCATGATCGTCATTCCGATCCTTCTTCCTTGCACCGTCAGGAAGGGTTATGTTGTTCTTTTCCAAAAGGAGGGCCATTTGATCTATAGTCTTCTTCATACATGAACTTTCAGGATGAAATCCACGGTTACAATAAGTACATTTAGATTTTTGGTTACCTTCTTTGCCCTTTTGCTTGGATTTCGAACTGGATGGTGCATCCGTTTGTTTGCCTTTGTCTTTTTGCTTGTGAGGCTCGAATTTGGGCTTCTCCTTCTTTAGCTTTCCTTTACCATTCGAGATCTTGGGTCCTTGAACAAATAGGGCTGAATCTTTGGAGCTTATGGACCCCATTTGAATCAACTTGTCATGCTCTTTCGTAACGGACTCAATGAAGGAATTCAAGGTAGGCATCTTCCAATTCGGGGTAGTTAGCCAACCGGAATTGAAAGTAGAGACAAATACCGAATAATCTTTCCCAAGCTTGCTTAGAATGGAGAGGATCAACTGTTTATCCTCTTTGATAACACCACTGTTCTTCAATTGCAAGTTCAAGTTCTTGAATTTTGTGAAGAATTCATTGATGGTCTCGAAATTCTCAGGATTAAGGCCAATCAATTCATTCTCTAATTGAAAATCCCTAAGCTCATCCTGCTTGCCGAATAGTGTCTCAAGTTGCTCCCATATGGATTTTGGAGTCTTCAATCCGCTGAGATGGAAGTGAAGATCCTTGGAGATGGAGAGACAAAGAAGACCGTAAGCTTCATCAAGCTTGTTGTAGTGTTTAGTTCTTTCTGCCACATTGTTTGGCTCTAATTCAAGACCAAGAGTGACTCGGTAGTAACCTTTTGAACGTAATATGATCTCCATATCATCTTTCCAATCAAAATAATTGAATGGGGTGAGGATAGGCTTTGAAGAAGAGTATTCCATTGCAAGGATTGAGTCAACTGATGAAGAGGAAGCTTGCATGCAGACTATAGCGAATGCAATTGCTGTAGAAAGGCTTGCATGCAGAAGGTAGCGAGTGCAATTGGAGGAGACAATAAACCTGCAAATCACATCAAAACAACCACAATAAGGTCGAACAATCCACCCTTTGAGAGTTGCATCACACCTGGGATTGGATTTCAAGCAATGTTGAATAGGTCCAATGTATCAGATCCAGGAATTATGTGGTAACTCAAGCTTCTGGAGTGGTATTGGAATATTTTTCAAGCTTTGCATGCACAGGAGCGAATGCCCTTGAGATATCTCATGCCAAACTTTTTGCAATTTTTAGCAATTCAGTCAAATTTTCTTGTATAAACACCTGTAGAAAAGAGATCTTGTCCCTGCAATGGCTCTGATACCATGTAAAATTAGTCACAACGGATCTAATGAACAAGTAAATCAATCACAACAGATGAACATAGAAAATATGGTGCAAAACTGTGCAAAACATGCAGCAGTGCTCTCTATCCCAGAAAGGGTGAATGAATTACAATACAAACTGTCACAATGACTGAGCAATTCGAATTTCCTAAGGAGGTCATTCGACTCACTGAATGGAGTAGCTTGACTCTATCTAGGAGTCCTCATCAATCATCGGTGGTGCTCATCAATCACAACAACCAGTCATCCAGGTGTCAAACTGAGTCTAACTGAGTGTAATAAATGTAACTAAAGTGTGTATCACTGATATAGGATCTGGAGGCTCAGTGGGGGCGCATTGGAGGCTAACTGAAGTCAGAACAAGTCACCTAATCAAACTGGAGGTCAAACGGAAGTGATACAGTCAGTCGGGAGTGAAACTAGCCTCAAATCAGGGAGAATCGGAGCTAACTGAATGTAACTGGAGTGGAACTGCAGTGGTAGGTGAACAAGTGCGCCCTTCTCTGGCAGTAGGTGAGAAGTGGGCGCCTTTCAGCTTAGGAGGGCTAAAACTCTGTGGTAAGTGGCTCCCGGGTGCTAGAAGAAGGTGGATAAGGTGCTGGAGGCATCAAACTGGTGACTGGGATGCATGCCTGTGCATGCAAAACCCTAGATTCTGCATATCCTGAAATAGATCATGCAGGATCCCGAAATAGATGATGTATCCCGAAATAGATGATGTGGATATCCGAACATCTTGGTGGCTATTTCTTGAGTTAAGTTATGTTGTTGTAGGTGGAGTCTACCTTATGGATATAAATTGAGTATTGTAGCCACAAGCCTTCCCATCATAGTACACCACTGATAAACTATGAAAATATATGGCATGGATAGAACATAGCCATAGAGGATCATAAGGCTAAATTTTATGCCCTTAATATATTTTGAACAAAAAATGTGCTAGAACCTATAAAAAATAAGGATGGGATTGCTATATGGAAAAAATATTTGGAGAAGTTGTACACTAGTCACAGAAAAATAGTTTATCCTCCTAAATGTGAAGAAAAAGGGAAAATGAAATCATTTGAAAGATGGAGAACATAGAATAGGAAGACACATTGTAGAGCAATAAAACTCTTGCCAAAACCTACAATAGAGAATCAGGATAGGTTTTTCAAACATTCTAGACTATTGTGTCATGTATTTGTAGGGATTGACTATGTACTTGAATCCATGGATAAGACAATAAGCTTGCACTTTTCCTTTGAGGTTTATTATTCCCCAAGTTTCCAATCTACCATTCAATGTATATCATGAGCAAATATTATTTGAGTTATCTGCACACTATTATATGTGGCGGATCTCCCTTGAAAAAATCCAGTAATCCACCTTTGTATGTCTAATTTCCAATCCTTGTTTGGAATTTGTATGTTTTGAAGAGAGTGCAAGCACTTGTTTGGAATTTACTATGTTCATGTTTTTTAGAAAGTTGAGATTAGAAACCAAAAACTAAAAAGGTCTTGGTTAACAATTGGTTGAAGGACTGGTCAAAGTTAAAGGGCCAATGTTGGATAAACTGCTTCTTCTCTTTAGTTTCCTTGGGGTTGACCCAGGTTCTACGAACTTCTTCCTTTTTCCTGATCCAACAAAATCCCCTTCACTGGCCCTTTCAGCATCAACCTACGAGCAGGATGAAGTCTCACTCGAAG
This sequence comes from Larix kaempferi, assembly GCA_027924585.1. Classification (NCBI taxonomy): domain Eukaryota; kingdom Viridiplantae; phylum Streptophyta; class Pinopsida; order Pinales; family Pinaceae; genus Larix; species Larix kaempferi. The sequence continues at coordinate 49,771,537 of BSBM01001229.1, forward strand.
TGAATATGGGTGGTTACAAATTAGGTTTTTGTAACCTGGTAATGCACGATTATGTTATGCCCAGCTTACTCAACATCTATTTCGTAGATGGTTACCAACATATATATGTGCACTTCGCAAATATCAACAACCTACAGACTTCGTTGAGTCATTGTTACTTCAATTCTATGACTACACATTTACCATACTTAACACAACTTCACAATGTTCATACATGCATGTTCTGCTACATAGCATATCATTCTCATTCGCATTCATATGAAAACACATATATAAACATAAACATTCATGAACATACAATATAACAAATATTCAAGCACATAACACATGTATTTACATGGTTCACCCCCTATATGGGAGCTACGTCCACGGGAACTGTTCTTATATTTCTTGGAAGGGGTTAACAGTTCCAATCTGCACACTCAGCTGCAGACTCTTCTCTACAATAGATCTCTGTGCACACAACTGCAGAGTCTCTTTTCCTCTCTTAGATCTCTCTCAGCATAGATCTACAATGATAAAACAAAACAATAACCCACTAGATTTTCTTTATTATCTCTATAATATCTAACCCTTCCTTATACAAAATTTCCCTTTATATAGATTGTGACCGAAGGTCACATCTTTACAATAACTATGGGGAAACCCCCATAGTACCCTTAAAACTCAAAATGGCATGGTTCTCATGTTGACCACGCTTTTTCTTTACTTCATTGGAGCTCTGATGTCCTTTTGTGCCACTTCCTCTGGCTCTTATGCTTCTTTGACAATCGCAATTCTAACCACGCGGTTCTGATGCTATAGTGGTGCATCCTTTGCACCATTTTGCTTCTTTACTCTTTACTTCTTTAGCTAACAGTCCGTTGCTTCATTCATAACTACTCCAACTACCTCGGTGGTCCTTAGTACTTCACATTTACTAAGGGGACATATCCTTATCTACCACTTAGCTTCGCTCCATACCATGCTTCCGAGAATTGCGGAGTTGTTTCTCCCAAAACTGGTCGATGTTAGGCCTCGCCTAACTTGTACCTTCGCCATCAAAACTTCTTCTACTTGGGCTGCGCCCAACAGTAAAACTTAAACATAATTGTCTATTACATGCCTTATTAGACTAGTCCTGACTAAAATATCAACCTTGTGATAAACATTAAGGAGAGAAATCCCCTCTTATCCCTGTTTTTCCCTTACAATATGGCCACTTCCCTAAGCTATCAGTGAAGGAGGCACAAAGAACCTCTCCATAACTATTTAACAAATACTACTACCAGCAAGATTTGGGATCTATTGTTGAGATGTATCTAGATCTCTAGCTATGGGATCAAAGGAAGGTATTTTGGAATTTGGGCTAGTAAGCAATAACCTTTCCTTATAGCTAGCTATAAAAAGGTCAAGGTTAAAACCTGTGGACCCTTTCAATATTTTACAAACAAAAACCTTCTTTCAAGAGTCATTTATTTCAAGGTAAAATCAAGTTTATTAGAATATTTTCCAGGCTATATGTTGTGCAGATTTATTCCTCTTAAAAAAACAAGTTGTGTAGTTTGCATAATTTGCCTAGAACAATGTTTTTTGTTTGATTTGAAATTTGGAACTTAAAAAAGGCCTGTCAAAATATTGAATCCTACTAAGATGATGATTATATGGGTAGGTTCAACCTCTCAGGATGCATAGAGGTTTGAGTGATAGGTTTTTTCCACTCATATGATACTTTAGGGTCTAGGGGCACATGTACCAAATATAGGTTTTTCCCACTCATATGATACTCTAGAGTGTAGGGGAACATGTACCAAACATATAAACATTTATAGGTGATTTGGAGTGTATCCTAAATCACATATATTAGCAACATATCACCTATGGGGTATTCTTAGCTAGTGTGTTGTTGGCACGGGATAGATCCGCAGGAAGTGCGGAAGCCGACAGGTGCAAAACGGTCATTCCGCGAAAGAAGGACCCTTCACGGCATTCGCGGAAGCATAAGAATTGTTAGATTAGTTGAGTCGGTCATGTGGACCATTTTGTAATAAGATAAAAGCATATAAATAGAGTAGGATTGTAAGCCTAAGGGCATCGAAGTCTTGGATGATCATCCTATCTTTTGGGTTCGTTTTGTATCCGCGATGTGATGTATTGATAGTTTCTGCGAGGTTTATTCCGCAGGTTTGGTGAACGAATGGAGATGTTCGGTTATGCTGTAATATTTGTCTTTAATCTTTTGCAATGATGAATGAGAGTATGTTATGTGAATGTTTACCTTGGTTGATGTGAATATGTTGTAGAAGTGATGCTAATCTGAATAAGTACATTGAATGTGTTGTTCCGAATGTTTATTGAAATATGTGAATGATAAGTTAACAGTATGTTGTGGATGTTATAATCTCTGGTTAGTGCAAAGGTAATATGTGCATATCCTCTACATAACTGTGGAAACTTGGTTCTAGCATCCCCCTTATACATCTCGGGTGAGACTGCACTTGCTCCACAAGTGTTGTTGGGAAGGGTTACACCTTTCCGGGCCAGTGTATAAGGGAGTTTGGGTTGATAGTTTGTTGGCGACAATGCGAAGTGAACCCCTGTCGAAAGACACTGTGTCAACATGTGTATATGCCCAACCACACTTAGAAACAAGAATCTAACAAGGGGATTGCATTGAGCATTGCATATATCCAACTAATAATCAACAAGTAACATAGTTTTCATCATATTTATCTTTCTACCATTGGTTAGAGCTATGACCCTACAACTATCTTGGTAAGCTTACACCTAGGTTATGTTATTTCTCAAGTTTGCATGAAATATTGTAGGCCTATGGAATAATGGAAACAAATGTGGGATTAGGAGCATCCACAGACACCCAAGATGAAAGTATACACTATGGAATGACTAGCTTGTTTTCTCCAAATACCGAAGCAAAAATAGTTGATCTTGTTCGAGAACTCCTCTACCCCAAAACCAATGAGCATAATTGTGGCTTCCTAGTCCATTTGTCATTATAGGTATTGGACTTTCTCTTGTTCATAATAATATACTTCACAAAATTAATGATCAAGATATTGAACAAGACACAACCTTAACTATACAAAAGAGTTCAAATCCTACTTTAAAATCCTATGAAGTATTTCATGAAATTTGTTTACCAACAAATAAAACTTTGAGATGGAAGAATAGATTTATGGAGAGGGAAGAAAATACCAACCCAATCCTCTGGAAATTCTCAATTAGGTGAACCATGATAAAATTACATCTTTTGAACAAGGAAACTTCTAGAAAATAAAGATTGTTGATATGTATCCTTGTCTTAAATAACCATATCTTTTAAAGGTTGGATTTTTAAAAATTCACAATTTGATATTACTTTATTGTAGGTCATTTTAGCAATCTAGAAGCTACTACTTAAACTCTGTATGTTGATGGTTGAATCGGGTAAAAAGAGGAAGACTTTGTGCATTCTCGCACTCCATACAAACCTATTGTAGAAAAAAAATAGTATAACAGAGAAGAAAAACCTAGAATACAACAACCAATATAAATTAAACTATAAGACAATATATTGCAATGTCCCTCCCTCACTTAGGGTTGGAAAATACAATGGTGAAATTCCAAAGAGAGGATCAGTTCTCTTTTCCCCAACAAACTAGCATACTGTGTGAACTCTTCAAAATACAAACACAAATGGTAATCAAGTAATGAGATCACAATAAAGTTTATATCTCAGGGACTGTACTTGCTACCTCAGGGACTACAATTGCTAGTTTCAGAGGCATAGTCTTAATGAAATGATTGTGACTTCCCTTTTCCTTAAAGACCTGGGAAAAATGATGCTTGCGATAAAATATGCCTTCTAATGCAACATAATTAGAAGGCACAATTGCACACCCCCATGAGAACTCTTGAAAAAAGACTTGTGGTAGGATAAACATAATTAGTGGAAAGATGGAACGAGTTGATCAAATATGAATTTTCAACTTGTTAATATCCCATATTTGCAAATGATTCGATGCTTAATCTCAACCATAACATAATTTATCATATACATGACATTTGTAGGTTGCTCCTGTTGAATTAGAAGTACTTCTACTTTATGATCCTGAGATTACAGATGTTGCAGGTATACCCTAAATACATTTTTTTTATACTCATTTTTTAGCATGCACTTCTGAGTAATCCTTTCCTTTTTTAAATTTGTTTTCCATAAACTATGTTCAGAAAATGCCATGGAAACTAATTCCAAGAGGCTATCCCATTCTAGTGCTTAACTCTCGGATTTCATCTTGAAGTCCCTTGACCTATTTTCCCAAAATACCTATAGGTGTTGTATTTGTAATTAGTTGATGTAAACTTCCCAAACTAAAGTGAAGGCATAGATTCCTAATAAGCATGGAGTTACACCAACAAGAAATCAAAATCATGTTGTATTGAGTTCAGTATTATGTTATTGTGGTAGATACAAAGTGGGATATTAAAAATCCAACAATCTTAATGTGACTTTATCAATCAAAGGTACACAATTTACAATTATAATCCTCAAGATCACTATAGGGAACATCACAACATAAAATGCCACTATGTGACTTTTGGGATTCCTTAAATTTCTTATTTCATATGACACACTCATTATTTACTTATTTTACATGACAAGTAAAATACACACCAGAAATCCATTTTATTAACACTGCAACATTATCTTACACTATAGTTTCCATAGCATTTACAAAGTTCCACAATACAATGCTAATAGTTGTCCATTTAATTTATGCGAAACCCATTCAACCTAACAATCATATTTTCAATAGAATATAGGCCAATGTAAGTTATGTAACCCCTTTGTACTTTATGTCTATAACTTATAAAAAAATTAAATGGGTTACTCATTCAACACAATCACAAAATACTGTAACATGAACCCTGCAATCCCAATCCAACCAACCATTGTCCATGTGACCATCAAAAAACACCTTGATAATGCATGAATGAAAATAATTTTTAGTTTCATCAAGTATACAATGATATTTTCTCTCTCCAAGATTGCAAAATTAAAAACACGCTATAATAGTTTATTGTCCAAAATAGTAATTAGCGTTGTAACAGTAATAAGCCACCTTTTATACAATGCATAAAATATAGACAAGGCATATTTGAAAATATCATTCAAAGCATTTTCCCTGAGAAAAAATTGAGGAAAAATATATATTATTTTGAAGCTTCCACAATTGAGAAGTGCCACCACAATATGCAAAAACTCGTAAAGTAGAGTTCACTATTGAACATTCTTTGACATATAGGATCAAATCAATGATAGCACAAATGGCCACACTCCATCAAGTCCCAATTTAGGTCAGATCAAAATATGCATGTAACCACAAGCAAATAATTAGTATGGAGTAGATAATTAGATAAGATAATTCGATTTATAAATGTTCAGCAATTGACATCAAAGTTGAACAATGGGACTCAAAAGCACAACTGATGTGAATAAACAATGGGAGTAACTTCTAAGTACTAATGTGCAATGAAATCTATCCATAGGGATATGCCCTAAAGTAGAGCTTCAACAATGGATTAATGGATTCTGCAATAAAATGGCGAAAATGATATGAGTGCGGTCATGCATCAAACTACTAGAAAGCAAGAAAATGGATGGCCATAAGAAACAGAATTGTAATCCATTCTCAGCCACCACTGGAAGAGAAAGGGTGAGCTCCACAGGCTGCCATAGAAATGAAACGTTGAATGCAATTTCTTCACACAACATGCATCATCACAAAATAAAATGCATTCTCTTTACACGTCTAAACAAGATCAATCTGTCCAATACACCTTCACACAATGAAACAAAGATTCTATGGAGTATGTCAAAATATCTGAAAGCGTGCACATTAGGGCACCAACATAATACCTCAGTGAAGTTTGAACACAACCTCAGGAAACTTAATTTCTTCTTTCAATAATATAATTTGAACACCAGTGAGTCTTGAAATAATAACAATAGTGCATAAGAAATGTTCTAGACTATTAGATAAGGATCTTATGATGTTTTAGTATTGGAGACTCTAAAAACATAAACAGGGGAATATATTATAATATTTTCAAACTTTAACATTAGGATAAAAAGGGAAAAAGTTTTTTAAAAAAATTACCACAATCCCTAACCAGATTCCACCCACGCCACTCTGGTCATAGCACCATCGATCTGCAACTCTGCATAACAAGTGGTGTCTTCAAACTGCAAAAAGATTAAGAGCACGCATAGGAAAATCTAAATCATAAAAAAAGAGTGGTATTCATGGAAAAACATTGGGTTTCCTAATGCTATATATATAGGGATGAATCGATATTTGTAACTCCTATTCCAAAAAATAGGGGGTGATATGGTCCCAAAAAATTCCCCATTCCATTAAATTGGAGTAAATGGAAGAGGGAAACCTGAAAATCAGGGGCGATATGGTCCCAAAAACTTCCCCATTCCATAAAATTGGGGCTAATAGAAGCAGGAACCCTGATCCACACCAAATTTCGTGGGTGAATCGGGAAACTTGATTCACACCAAATTTCATGGAGGAAATCCGATTTTTGTCCATCTCCGGCATGGGATATAACCTTCCACACATAATTTAAAAAGAAATAAAAAATGGGCGAATGATAGTAATGTTAAAAAAAAATGCCATATAAAAATTTGCCCAACCAAAATTGGGAACCCCTTAAATTTTTCCCATGGGAGAAATTTCACCCCTAAATTTTCCATGTCTTTGTGGTTGAGGTCATTGTCTTTGCATCATCCTCATTGTTTCCTTGTATGCTTGATAAACCCAACTGTAGGTTGGCTTAGCATTGGGATGGAACCTTAACTGTAAGAGAGCCTATTTAGCCCTCCTTAGTGGATACACAACCCAGCTCGGGGGTGGTATCTCAGCTGAAAGATTATAGGCTGGACAGATACCTAAGGTTGGGTGGAATGTTTCTCTCACTCAGACAATTTCTTGGACAACTACAATTAAAAGATAAGTGCTCCTTGTGGTGTTAAATGATGATATTTCATGTGTTATGTCTATTTGTTATGTTCAAGTTATTTGAATGAAGGGTTACATGAAATTTATTAGTAGGAAGGTTATGTATAATCCTGAGTATGAATCAGATGCATGTTTGATTGTTTAATCATTTGATTATGTTAATGTGCTGCTAATCTTGCATGTAGTAGATGCATTGATTGGATTTAACTTCATTCATTATATGTAATTGTTATACATTGCATACACATTTATATGGACTGTATGGCCTCACCTGGACTTGGGGAAGGAATTAGATAGCCCATGTGGTGTTTTATGACCCATGTGTGGGTCAGGTGAAGGGGGAAGTCATGTCATAAGGAAAGCAGAGTTCCTTGCGAAAGGGTAAATGCACATAGAAGAGGTTATGGACAATGTTTCAGTTGGAAAATGACAAGGTTAGACTCCTCAGCTGTGGAAATGGATTAAACCAGTGCATAGAGCTCTCCAAGTTATTTCCAATGGTACCCGGACTTTCCAATTTGGCCGAAGGATGAAGAATTTATAAGCTGGAAAGTTTGCAAGTGCAGGGGTCTATGGTCCCGACCTTCCGCATCCACAATGTGGATTGTGGAGGTCGGGGACTGACCTTTGGAGTCGCGTGGTTAGAATTCCGAATTTTTGGATCCATAAGGCGAATTATGGGTTGCAGAAGTCGGAAGGGAAATTTCCACGGGGTTGGCGTGCTGGAATTCTGACCTTTTGCATCCGCAAGGTGGATTGTGGATTGTGGGAATCAGAAAGGCGATTTCCACGGGGATTGGCGCATTGGATTTCTGACTTTCCACATCCGCAAGGAGGATTGCAGATTGTGGAAGTCAGAAGGTGGTTTTTCCCCGAGTTACGAAATGAGGTTTCCTATTTCCGACATCCGCAACATGGGTTTCAGATTGCGGAATTGCGGACGAGTAAATTCTCCGGGACGACGATTTGAGGATTTCAAATAATGAGTTCCGCATGCAGATTGCAGAATTGCGAAATTCGGAAATGCTATTTCTTCGGAAGGGTAAATTTGGCAATCCGAATTCCGAATTCCGACTGCGGATTGCGGGAAGGAGATTGTGGATTGCGAATTAGAGGCCATTGCGGCTGTGTGTAAAAACAAAGAGAATTGTGGAAAAAAATTGTATCAGGGTCTCCCATCACCTCTGAAGGGAACCAGGGCGACCGGAGACGTGACAGAGGCTTTGAAGGATAGCAGCATTAATTTTTTGATGCTCTTCTTGAGCTTTAATGAATCTCTCATTGAAACTTCTCATTATTTCAACCAAATTTTGAGGAGTGATTTGCTCTCTTCTCCCACTTGACTCTGTCTCAGCATTTTCCTCTTGCATATTTTCTCCTAATACATCCTCATCATGTTCATAGGGGTCTTGTGCATCATTCATGGTCACCATTTTCCTTTGGAGACTCTTTCCCTTTACTTGCTACCCTCTTGCTACAACTGTTCAAGGCTTATCAACTGCAAACAATGTGCATCATAGAGATATTATTAGACATTTTAGTAATACATAAAAATGATATTTCAGTCTCATGGAATTATTCATAGGATTCTTAGGCCCTCTTCCCCTTTGTTCTATTTATGCAATTTCGGAAATTGCCTTTATTGACAATTTTTTTGTCAAAACAAGGTTACAAACACTTTTATGTTCTAATCCCTGAGACATTGGAGTCCCGCATTCAAATTATGAATATGTATCATTGTTCTCTTCTGGATAATATTTTCAGCTCCTATATTCCTACTCCATTCCAATTTCGGATGTGGAATTTACACTCTTCTAAAAGTGTCAACTTTACCCAATTCTGCACTTTTTCCATAGGTGCAATTAGCCCTACTAGCCAACTTCAGCCACTTATAGAAGTAAATATAGAGAGAACTAGAAAATATTTTCTACCGAGAAAAGTTATTCCATATAACAAGGATTATTCAACAACTTTCATATCTATGATCCGATGTACCAGTCAACTTCAATAAATTTTTGGGTTTGACTACTTTTGACATTTGCAACTTTTTCAAAATCTTGGAATTTTTGGCAAAAATCGCTATCTCCCAAACTAAGCATTTCTGGAAAAACTTCATCTAATGGAAGTTTCTTATTTTAATGAGTAGATAAAATGTTGAGTTCATAAATTTTCTTGGTTTCGACATCTAGGGTCACGTGTGCCTTCTGCAAGCTTTTCAAAATCCCCCAAAAGTGCTACAGAATAGTGCATTTTGACCTTATTCCACACCTTTTGTAATTTGACTCCAAGATTCCATATTTAAATCCGTTCCTAGTTCATGAATGCACCATATCAATTTAGGATCGAATCGAGCTCCCATCAAGTCTCGGGACACCAATCTTTGAAAGTACTTAATTCAAAATTTTCGCCAAATTGGAGCAAAAATGGATCGGGTATCTCAATGTTGTTTTCATGCCCTCCACTAATGGCGTCCCAATGCCACAAATCTCATCAAATTCTGATTTAAACTACTCATGTTATGGCCGAAACAATTTTCAAACTCTATACCTTTTTTTTATCCCAACTTCTCGATCCTGACCTCTCTGACTCCAATTGTTACTGGCCATACGTAGGGAGTCAGAAGTCAGAACTACTAACCAACCTCTGCAACTACCCCCAAACTCCTGAATTCGACTACAATCTTCTGCAAGTCGGGAGTCGGAAGTCGGCATTGCTAACCGATCTCCGGAACCACCCCCAACCTCCCGACTCCGACTACGGTCTTCCATAATTCGAGAGTCGGAAGTCAGTACCGCAACACCAATTTTGAATCGTCAACCCCGACTTACCAACTCTAACTTCCTCCCTCCGCATGTCAAGAGTTGGAAGTCAGCACCATGACTCAAACTCTGATCCGTCACCCCCGACTTTCGGACTCCTACTGCTGCTCTCCCGCACATCAGGAGTCGGAAGTCAACACCGCGATCTTCCACCTTCGACGAATGCGCTGATGCCCATATATTTAATCTCTGGGGTCTATTTTTGATGAAATGGGTATCTTAAGAAATACCTCGTCGAGCTCTACACAGTGGTGTGATCCTCAACAACAATTGAAGACTTTGATTTTTGGCCATAGTTGATCCCACAATTTCACCAAACACTCACCAACACCTCCTGCGCATTTCTAATTTTCTAACTGTAGGTGTAGGTTCTGACCCAAACAACCCAAGTGTTGTAACCATTGCCTCTGATACTGCTCTATCACACCCCCTCCCACAAAACCGACCAGCGGAGAGAACATGATGGATCTGTGAGGTGCCAAAATTCCCCTCTAAAGCTGTATTATCAAATTCATGAACATTTGAATGTGTGTGCAATGCATATCAAAATTACATAACGGAACTAAAATCAATTACACTCACACAGCATGCATGTATCAGCTTGTTCATCACAGGTATAACAATAAACTCATGCACATACATGTAATCATCTTATGCTATTCACATGCATTCACTTGCAACAGTTCAAATTGGCTCATTCATTCAATTTAACATAAGCAAATAGACACTCATAATACATAAAATGTGGCATAATTAAAAACAATAGTGAGCACTTATCTTTTAATTGAAGTTTTCCAAGAAACTGGATATGGAAGAGCAACATTCCACCCAACCATAGGTCTCTGTCCAACCTCTATTATTTCAGCTGAGAGACCACCCCCGAGCTGGGATATCTATCCACTAAGGAGGAACTACTTAAGCTCACTCATTTTCATAGTCACAAACACTCATGCTAAGCCAGCACACAGTTGGGTTTGTCAAGCATGTAGGGGGGTAGAAAAGGAGAACGATAAGCCAATGAACTCAACCATAGAGCTACATGCATCTCAACTGGTCTCAAACATCCTTGGCACCCACAATACCTACCACACCCAACACAAGGAAGGTCCAATTCTCTGCTACATAGTCCCTCAGGCACCCCTTCACTCCAAAGCTCTTCAGGATGGGCATAGAAAGATCCAACTGCTAGATCCTTAGATATTCTTTCCTTCACTGGGTTTACCAAGCAATTCCAACCTCTGATCTCTTCCCCAATTAGATCCACTCTTAGATTTTTCCCAATTATGGCCACGTGACTCCCAAAAACGGAATTGAATTTCCCAGCTTCCAAATCTGAGTTTTCCTATGGATTTATGGGCATTTCACACTCTCAAATTCACCCCAGCTTTTATGTTTATGGATTCCCCATTGGATTTTGCTGCTCACAACAAATTTTGGGCATTTTTGGCACTCAAAATTGTGGCTTCTTTATTGGTTGTGATTTTTGCAATTCTTAACTGTTAGGAATCATAATGGCCCAAAATTGATGTATGGTTGTTTTGTAATAGAATGGGGATGGAAGAAAAATGAATTTCCATGAGGAAGTTAACTTTTGGGCCAAGTAAAATGATCCCATAACCTTCCATATGAATTTTTTAGCTTTCACATGCTCCATTAATTTCATAAGTTGATTTCTCAACTGCCTCTTCCTAATAGAATTAAATTTTGGCATACTAGTCAAGATGGATTGTCAAGATGACGATGGATTGTCAAGATGACACGTGACAACAAAGGATTGAATCCCCCAACCCATCACCTTTCCCTGGTTGATACATTCAGCCCCCTCATTTTTAGTTGCTTCCATAACCATTTTTGGGAATTTTATTTGCATCATAAATATTTACATGATTTTACAATTCCCATGGTTTACTAACACATGGTTCACAAAATATAAAATACTTTCCGTTACAAGTTGTGCATTCTCTAGCGGGGCCTTGTCCTTGAGATCCACACTAAAAACCATAGACCGCATGTTTACAATATTTACACATTAAGCCAATAATTCCAAGGTTCAAAATGGGGTTATTACAAGTCATTTTCCTGCCTATTGTTGTCCTTATAGAGGTGGTTTGACGAATTGTAACAAACCTAAATATATAGATATTAAATAATAATAGTAATAATAGTCATTAACAATAATTATCCAAGGGACATAACCCTTGTGAACAACCATTTGAGGTGCCCTTTTGAATTGTATTTATACGGGGCCTCTCATTACATTGTAATCATCTTATCATATATTTTATAATATCTTATTTACCCCCAAAATGTGGGCTTCGGATTATTTGTGGGCATTCTAGAAGTATTTACTACAGTTAAGAAGCTTTTACGTTGGTATCCTAGCCTCGTGCTAGATTCCGGCCTTTGGCTATTTTTTTGGCTTTTAGCCATTATTCTAGGGTTTCCTTGAATCGGGTCTTTGACCATAAAAATTGCAAACATCCACATGCTCCATCAAACACTCCACTTATCCCCTTCCTTCAGCGCTTCATTACACCATCCTCCATCACTACCATCCTCCATTTCTCCTCTCGCCATCATCACCATTCCCTCACCACTTTATGCCCACCTTCCTACTCTCTCTAGCCCCTCCCCTGCATATCCTCACACCATCTCTCCACCTTCGTCCCTCCTCTCCACCCTGCCCACATTGTTTTCCCACGCACCAAACTACCATCCCACACCCCCTTCCCACCTACGCAATCTGCGTCCACGACCACCACATCTCCACTTCTCCCCGCCGCTCCACCACTCCACCTCACTCTTCCCATGCCCACTTCCTCCTCTGCACTACTACCTCCCCCGCCCTCCATTCCTTCACCCCTATGCCCTCTACTCATCCTTCCCTACCTCCCCTCTCGCTTCATACGTCCCTCTGCATGCCTTCCCCACCTTTGTTAGCTCCCCCGCACAGATCCTCTACCCGCCACATGTCCCTCACACCCTCCAACCTTCCATCGTCACCTTCCAACACTCAATCATCTTCAAACCTTCCGCCTGCACTCCTCCTGCCAACCATGCCCTCCCGATCCTGCACACTCCCACGAGTTCCCTCTACCACGTTTCCTCCACCTGCATCCATCCACACCACCTCTGCATTACCTCAATGTTCCAGCCTCTGTGTTGCTTCATCCGCTACCACACCATGCCACCCCCCTACCACCTCTATGCTCCTCTAACCGCCATCCCAAGTCCTCCCCGCGGTCACCCCCTCCACATCCCCAACATCATCCACCCCCACACCTCAGCTCCACCTCCTCCACCGTGCCCTCGACTCTCCTACACTCGTCTTCAAGCCTACCACCTCCTCATCACATCAGTGCCCTCCCTCCTCACTCGTCCCTCCTTCCACCAGACCACACACTCCTTCCACCTGCACTATTCTTCCCAGATAGAAATCTTCACACGACTGCCATAACCAGGGTTAAACCCTAATCCATTTTCAAAACAAAAAAAAAAATTATAATAATATTATTATTTATAATAATAATTATTATTATAATTATATAAAATAAAACCCTTATTTCTCAATTTCCACCATTTATCAAAAAAAAAGGAGCATTAACTATAAACTATATATAGTTTATAAAACATTAATATAATAATATTATTAATTAATTAATTAATAATTATTATTATAAATAAATAAAAATAAAAAAGAAATAATTATTATTTTATAATAATTATCTTTGGAAAGAAAAAAAAGAGGAGAGAGAGAAATAATTATTATTATTTTATTAAAATAATAATATTTTTGGAAAGAAAAAAAAAAATCAAGAAAGTTCTTTCGAGAGAGACATATTGGGAATTATTACACCTTTTTGGTGTCTATTTATCGTAAAAAAAAAAAGACAAACTCGAAGACCATTTATCTTCGAAGAATCAAGTCAAAAGACGACCAGTCATTGTCAAAGAAGTCAAATTCAAAAGAAGGCTTGTTAAAGTAGAAAAAGAAGTCAAAGTCAAAAGAAGACCAAGTCAAAGAAGAAATCAAAGTCAAGGACAATCATTTATCGTTGAAGAAGTCAAATTCAAGGAAGGCTTATCAAGAAGTCGATATGCGCTATCGTCAAAGAACTCAGGTCAACGAAAACTAATTATCGTCAAAATCGAGACCAATATCATCAAGGAAGACCAGGTTATCGTCCAAACCAAGAATTATGACAAATTCAAAATCAGAAATGACGTCGCCGTTAAAAGCAACCAATATCGATCTTCAATTCGAAATTATAAAGCAAGAAATGCGAAATCGTTTAATAGAACATGAGAATCAAAGATTAAAAAATAAAAACTGAGAGCTCCAGAATAGGTTATTAGATAACGATAACGAAATTTTACATCTAAGAAGCCACAATCAAAACCTGGAAGATAAAATCAGAAACTTCAAAAATGTCGAAGAATCTTCATATGGAAATAATAACGATTTAGAAGATGACATAAAACGCTTAAACAAGCTCATCATGGATAAAAATACGGTGTTATAGGTCAAATCTGCACTTCTCCGTTCGTGATCACATTGCTCTGTTGATCACACAAAAGGACACTAAGGATTGAAGAGCTAGGTTGACCTCGATGACTTATTGACTGGAACTACTCTCTTCAGCTGAGAAAATTACTGTTTCTACTGATTTCATGACATGTATGCTAGTCTTTGTATAGCGAACCATTGTACACTTTAAAAAATACTCTACTTTGCTCAAGGACAACCAGCGTACACCTTAAGAAATACTCTACTTTGCTCAAGGACAAACAGCGTACACCTTAAAAAATGTTGCAAACGCTTGTTGTAAAGCATAAAAGTAGCATATTGTATGCTACTCTTCCTGAAAGAAACCCACGTACATCTTAAGATGAAGTCAAAAAAATATGTTAAGATTACGAATTGGGATTAGTTGAAGTTGGTTATGCAACTTCCCCAACCTCCCAATTCAACTGCCTACCTTGTCCCATAAATATAAGGAGGATCCATGAGAGGAGGCTAGAACTAGACCTAGAAGAAATCCATTAAGTGTTGTTACACTGGAGGAATTCCCAATTCATTATGAAGAGCAAGAGCCCAGGACTCAGTTGCAGAAACATCTCAACACGTCAGGTATAATTGTACTGATTCATGTTTCTTTGACAATAAAAAGGTGGAAATACCCTTCCTGTCCCAAATCAAATTTCTATTGGATTGTATGTTCATTTGGCTTAGTATATGATTGTAGTTGATGTTTAATTGCTTTCAATATTCATCATATTTATTACAGTCAAGATACGCTAAGGAAGGATTCCTTTGTGTTGCAGGTTCATCAAGCGGAGGAGCAAGCGAAAGCTAGGACCAGCTATCGATTAAAGGTGCATCTTTCTATATCTTGATCTCTTTCATTTGTAGGAACTAAATGCAATATAATGAATGTATTTACCTGTCAACCCCGCCCAAGTTGGTAGTGTCTCTCCTCACTATAGGGTAGTAATCCTGAACAACAGACTGGTGACTCTGCTGGGGAGTAACCGGTAGTTTTTTTGCTCTAGGAGACTTAGTTTAGGATTCCTTCCAATCCATTTTCAATTTTTTATTATTTGAGAGGTCTTATAGGTCTTTGTTACTTGTTCCTTACTGCTTGATTCATCTCAGTCCACTACTGCAAAGTATTTTTGTTTGCTTTTGATCCTTGTACATTGGTCTACCCTACTAACAATAGCTTTTTTGACCTAATGAAAGCTACTTTGTGCACTACACAGTAGTGTTTCTGTCCTAGTATACGCTGGTTTATACACTGCACAATAGTGTATTTTCCTGTAACTTTCAGTTCTCTATTAGGGTTTGACTTCCAATCTGTTTGGGTTCACTTTTAGCCTGTTGCTTTGCCTCCTTGAATGATCCCTGAGACTTCCATGTCTCTTTTGAGTCTTGTTTACCTCCCTTGAGTCTTTTAATTTGATTTTGCTTGCTTGAGTACTTGTTTAAGTGTCTTTACTGCTTTCTGGCCCTTTTTGAAGTTCGTGCACTATTCTCTTTTATACATAGCTGCATACTGTTACCCTAGTTGCTTGTTGCAGTCATACAGACTTGCATTCTTAACGTTTTTTGTATGTGGCAACATTTAGCACACTTTCACTATGTCTATCCTTCCCATTAGGGTTTGACCTCAAGTTTGAGTCCTTAGGGTTGCTTTCAAAAGGTTGCTTGGTTTAGACACTTTCTGAGTGTCTTTTCAGTTCAGTCCAAGCGAGTTAAAGCTTTCTACTTTGCTTTCTTTTGAGTTCGTGTGTTAGTAAGCTCATTCTTGGTTCACTTGCCTACTTTTTGTTTGGCTTAGTTTTTTTTAGGGTTCTGGTGCTTAGGAGTGTTGTGAGGGAAATACACCTATAGTTCAGGGGAGAAACTACCAACTTCAGGTATGAAAGATAAACATACAAATGTTCTTCAAGTACAACAAATAAGCAAAGATATTTAAAGTTAGAAAGATGAGTACCTTATTAAGAAGGTTGATCCCAGCCTTCCCTTCCTTGCTCTTCAATGCTATTCAGTGTCGCAATGCTCGCACCTGCAAAACAACTTCATACCTTTCTCAAATACATTTGACTACATACATAAGACTGATATTCATAACAGAAGAATACATCAAACTATAAGCAAACTGTAATCAAATCTGAGACACCAATGAATAAGTCATATTTGGAAAGGGAAGAACATCTGATCTTTATTAATGAATGAAGCAAGTACATAAAATTATACCTTCCTTCAAGCTTGGCACTTCACGAAACCTAGATTCAAGGTCTCCTGCTTCTGTTCTCCAAAGATCCCAACCTCTAATCAGCTATGCTAGGGTTTATTAGAAACTGAGGCACAAGAGAGGGGGATAAGGGTCTCCATTACTCTAGCATAACATTGTTATGGGCTTGGTCCCTTCTCATGGCCCTTCTACCTTCCTTATATAGTCAATGAAGGAGAGGAAAAGTAGTTATAACCGATCAGGAGGTTCCCAAACTAACTCGAATTGACCAAAATTCTAGATTTTGAATGTTTCAGGAAAAAACTCTACTTTTCTACTGCAAACCAGCATTTGAACTCTACTTTTATGAAGCAAAGTAGCATTTTTAAAGGGAAAAATGCTGCTATAGCATAGAATACCAGCGTTTTTGTGGAGAAATGGCCAAAAACAGGGTTTTTTGATGATTTTCAGGAGGTGGTTTGGTCTGGAAAAGTGTTCCTAAGGGTTATAACCATCAAATGGGCCAAGAGTGAGGTAATTTCAACCATATTCAGTGTCCCTAATGACCCTTCAATCCACAAGTGTCATGTTGTGTGACTAAACTTGATCTCAGGAAGTGTCGCCATGCGACCAAGTGATGCAAGTGTCGTCACGGATGAAGAAGTGTCATTTTAAGCTATAACAGATGCCCCCTAATGTATGAGGTCAAAGGGAGTGAGGTAAATGATGGCTGAAATACATTATAAATAATAAAAAGTTGAATCATGGAAGCGGAGGAACTAGAGAAACCAAGAATCATAGGCTCAAATGAAGTACCTGAAAGCAAAGGCAATGTTAGACAAACTCATCCTTGGGGTAACTATCCATTTTCAAATAGTGGAAGATGATCTCCAAAAGGATACAATAATGATCCAAATGCAGATGCATATGTCATGGCCACTAGAATACAATCGTGGATCCATGAGGAACATAAGTGTAAACATAGCCACATAAATACAAGGTGGATCTATGTCAAAACTGGAGAACATAGCCATAGAGAAGAAGCTGGATCTATGTCTCATCAAGAACCAAAAAAGAGTGTGGCTCATTCTTGCACAACTTGGGCGATAACATAAATAAGGTGATGCTATCAAGGATCCCAAGGTCTTCATCCAAAAATAACCCAAGTTACAAACCTATCCATGCGAATAAATGAGTTGATGTCGAACATGGGAGGAATCGTTTGATTACCAGCCATTGATGTATACCGTTAACAAATGCGAGGGTGTCCACCAATAATGAAAATGGAACCCAAGGTACCTAGTACATTCAAGCAAGTGCGAATAAATGGTATTGCTATCAAACACTTGAAGAATCTATCAGATAGGAGACATTGATGTCTTCCCATCTATCCAATAGCGAGGGAAACTACCACTAATGACTACAATCCCCAAGCTACTAACCGAAACCCTAAACTTCATTCCCAGAGCACAATGAGCTGAAGTCGATGGGAAGAAGTCCATTGGAAGGGAGGCCTTAAGGCATCCTCCATCATCCAACACGAGCGACACTCAACAGGTATGAGCTGATTTGGAGTAGGAATGAACACATGATGAAACATACTGACACCAAGGAATGGTTGACGCATGAGGTCAAGGCAACTGTAGAATGGCCAACACAGGTTATATCCTTGAACAGTGAACATGACACAAGAGTGACTTAGGTAGCTTTTAACACAAAGAGACCACGATGCAAATCTGCAATGTAGGAGACATTAACAGATTCTCCATATGATTGGAAAACTAACCAAATGGAGGAGTAAGAACTCTAAGATCAGGTTTATCCTAAGGTCAACACTATAACCCAACTTGTTTGATAGACTCAAAACAGGTGCTTTGTTCAAGGAGACAGTGGACTTGCTGCCATCATATTGAAAGATATTTTAACATTCTTCCCTTCCCTTACCTTTTTCATTTTTTAACGAGCTTGACAAAGGACTAAAGCATGCTCGATGGTATTTTCATATTTAAGGAGTCTGAAAAACCTAGAAGAAAACTCCATACACCTATATGTGGATTTTAAATCGAGCCCGGATTGGTCTGTGCTCGGCGGTGTTTTCTTGCTTATAGAGTTGAAAAACTTAAACAGTCCTCTATCAACCATCTCGTGGATTTCACATCGAGCCTGAGTAGGTGAATGCTCGCTTGGTGTTTTCACATTTCGAGAGTCTGAAAACCCTAAAGACGACTCCAAAGGTCCCTTTTCATAAAGTTAGTCTCCTTCCCCGAAAAAGTGTAAAATAATGGAAGAAGAACTCTTCTAGCGCATACTAAAGTATACCTAGAGTATACCTTTCTGTAAATTATCCACCAAGGCCCGGAAAAGGGATAATTCTATACCTAAGTGGATGTCGGTTCAGTTATTTTAACGAGCCCAAAAAGACAACTATGCTCGGCAAAATTTTCCTATTTAATGAGTCTGAAAAGGGCTTAAAAGAACTCCATAGGGATCTTTTCCGTAAAGGTTTAAAGAGCCTGAAAAAGTAAACTCATGACCTCCTTACTGTTTTTAACGAGCTCAAAGGAGATAGGAAAATGCTCATAACTTCCTTACTGTTTTTAACAAGCTCGAAGTGAAGATGAAAGAAATGCTCGTAGCCTCCTTACTGTTTTTAACGAGCTCGAAGTGAGGGTGGAAGAAATGCTCGTAACCTACTTATTTTTTTTAACGAGCTCGAAGTAAAGGTAGAAGAATGCTCGTAACCTCCTTACTATTTTTAATGAGCTCGAAGTGAGGGTGGAATAAATTCTCGTAACCTACTTACTGTTTTTAACGAGCTCGAAGTAAAGGTAGAAGAATGCTCATAACTTCCTTACTGTTTTTAACGAGCTTGAAGTGAAGATGGAAGAAATGATCGTAACCTCCTTACTGTTTTTAATGAGCTCGAAGTGAGGGTGGAAGAAATGCTCGTAACCTACTTACTGTTTTTAACGAGCTCGAAGTGAGGGTGGAATAAATGCTCGTAACCTACTTATTGTTTTTAACGAGCTCGAAGTAAAGGTAGAAGAATGCTCGTAACGTACTTACTGTTTTTAACAAGCTCGAAGTAAAGGTAGAATAATGCTCGTAACCTACTTAGTGTTTTTAACGAGCTTGAAGTAAAGGTGGAAGAATGCTTGTAGCCTACTTAGTGTTTTTAACGAGCTCGAAGTATAGGTAGAAGAATGCTTGTAACCTACTTACTGTTTTTAACGAGCTCGAAGTAAAGGTAGAAGAATGCTCGTAACCTACTTACTATTTTTAACGAGCTCGAAGTAAAGGTAGAAGAATGCTTGTAACCTATTGTTGGCTGCTTTTTGGATAGACCCGGGTTTTAATGAAGCGTAGCAACAAACACCCCTTGGCGCACTGGCCCTCTCGGCAACGAGCTGCGCAATAGCTCGAGGTATCACCCGAAGTGGCTATGGGGGGGCTAAGGAATCAGGCTTCCTTAACCTAGGCGACACGGAGATTGTATTCTTCCTCCTCTCCTACGGGAGGATTCTTTGAAGCGGAGTGACTTACTCTTCCGCCGACCTCTTAGTGCAGCAGCGCTGGATTCGCACTTACCAACCTAACCGCGCGGTATCTCCGCTCCGATGCATGAGGCGATTACCCTCGGCGTCCGATACTGTACGTTTCCTGCCCTACGCCACGACGCAGCCACACACTTCTTAAGCACCGCAGCGACGGCGTTCTATAGATTTCTTCGATACTTAACAATCGTAACGTCTAGGGAAGCTTCAAGAACGTACTTAAACATATTCATGAAGATAACGCAATGTTCATAAAAGCACAGATAACACACAGACATGCATTCATGCGAAACATCATCATAACAACAAGACTTATGGAATTCACCTGCATGGGAAACCACGTCCATGGGAAGAGTATCTTATATTAATCACGAATGGAACTTATACAATAATGCTGCGCACACAGCTGCATCCTTAGATCGTTCCAGGAAACTCCACGCACACAGCTGGGAGCCCTTCTCTAGATCTAGTCTCTTCTCTTACAGAGATTACAATGGTTTAGACGTCGACTCAGACTGTCTGCAACTCAAGGATTACCTTCTCAGCTATCCAGTTCTAACTCTTGTCTTCTAACAACACAATAGAAAACAATCAACAACCAACCAACCAACAAAAACCCAACCCTTCTCCCTTATCAATTATTCATACATATAGGTGGCCCTGAGGGTCGCACCTTTACAAAACTGTGGGCCTTTCCCAGCAGTATTCCCCAAAAACCCTAACCGCGTACATGGATAGGTTTACTGTAGGAGCTGCTTGCAGTCACGTTGCTGCTTCCTGCAGGCTCCATGAATTTCAGCGCAGATTGCGGGTATGGGCGCCGCTTCATCATTCACTGCTCTTTGTCCTTCGCCTTCAATGCTTTGGTCCGTTGCTCTTCCTTGGTTAGAGCAACCATAACTTATGTACTTAGCCTTAATGAGGGTAGCTGAGCCCTCTACTCCGTTGCTTCATTTATTACGATAGCTAAGCTTTCTACTCGGCCACATTCATTCTCCTTTGACATGTGTGCATGAGCTTCGCAATTTCCGGTCCGTAATCTGCGCTAAGCTCGTCCATCTGGCACCATACTGCGCACTTATTTTCTTCTGCCCAAAAATTGGTGCTTATTCAAAATTAGCACTTTCCCTTCAACACTTGTGCTTTTTCCTCAAAATTTGCAGATTTGCCATAGCTGCGGCCTAGGCTCCAACAGGCCCCTAACACTTACTTGTGGCTCGTCCCCGAGCCACTCGCACTAGCGTGTGGTCACTTCAGCTGCACATCTACCTTTTCCTGGGTCTCAGCAAATGCTTTCTTCCACTGCGCAATAGCGGAGTCCATTTCATCCATACACTCGGCAGCTGTGTGGACCATGTCTGAACTGGCTTCTTCTTTAGTTATGCCATCAACCAACTATTGAGATTCAACAATTTCTTTAATCTTTGCCTCGGCTTGGGCAGCAAGTTCAGCATACTCATCCATAAATGGCTGAATACTATTGGTGAGTTTGGCATCTTCATTTCTGAGCTTGTGCAGTTGCTGTTGTATTTTGCGCACTTCGCTCATTTTCCTCATCTTTGCTAAGCCTTCTAAGGTCTTAGCTTCTTCGCTCAGAACAATTAAGGACTGTTTTGCTGCTTGTACCTGTTCCAAAATGCCAACTTTGAAAGGGAGCGTCTCAAGCTCCGTCCAAGCCTCCATAGCTTGTGTCATCAGGCGCTCAACTTCATCTGCTCTGGCCTTCATTTGTGTGGAAGCTCTGCACAGTGCTTCATATTGTTCCTGGCTATCATCTTCAAGATGCGCTGCAACACGAGCTTCCAACTCGGCGATCTGCGTTCTATGGTCTTCAGCCATAGCAACTATTTCCTGCTCTAGGGCTTTCACCCTTCCTCCAATAATTTGAACTTTTTCAACCAGAGGAAGGTCTGGTTGAATTTCACAGGCCGAAATCTCCTGGGCGATTTCATCAACTATGTTTCTTATCCCAGTATCTTGTGCCTCATAGTGTGCAAGCTTCTCAGAGATGTTCTTATAGCCTGCCTTCAGCTCTATTTCCTACGATTGCAGTCTTTGGTTTGCATGGAATGTGGAGAGCTCTCTAGCTCTCAGCTCAATAGAGACTTTTTCTTGCACTAACTGCAAGGTTTCTATCGGAATCATAGACAAATTTATTTCAATGGGGCCAACTGCGCTTACCTGCAGTGCGGCCAAAGGATCCAGAAGTGTCATGCTTGTAGGCGGGATGTGCACGATAGTATGTCTCTCGATGAGTGCTTCAACTCGTTCGGTGCTTGTAGGTGCCTGGGGCGCCTGTGAACTGGATGCTGGTGCATGGGTCTACACAATTCTTCCTACGAGACCTTTTATTTCTACGAACTGCAGGTCCAGCGCACTTCTGATGTGAGTGTGCGAGGTCCGCAGCTTGCGAAATTGTTCCTTCAAATAATGGCCGATTCCCACGGCAAGGGTCTCGGAGGGGTCTTCTGTCGCTTCTGCGGGGTGCGACAGCTTCTGCTTCTTTGGGGGTGGTCCTGCCGAAAGTTCATCAGTCTCCTGGGCGGCCTTTTCCTTGCCTCTATCTTTTTCTTCCGTAGAAGGGGGTGGTATCTCGGATGCGATTTCAATAGCCTCCCTCCATTCATCCGACCAGGACTTGACAGTTTCTTCAACATCTTCAGTAGTCATCCTGTAAAGGCCTACAGCCCATTATTCCTGAATGCCGCAAGGGCGGGGGTAAATTTCATGCAAGTTGGCAGAGAAAACCAACTTCCCTTCATATCTTTGGGCTATCTCCTTAGTCAGCCTTGGCATTTCCTGAATGGTATCTTTGAGGAAATGATAGTATTCATAGAACACAGCGCGGTTCATCTTGCGCTTCGCGGGATTATTAGAATCCCAGAGGTTAACATAGCGGATTCCGGCAGGCTCTCCTGCACGATGCGGAAGGAACTGAGTGTTCGGGGGCTCCTTCCACCCGACAAAAGCACATAAAATTAAAAGCCAAGAAAAATGGAACAACTGACCGGGGTTGTCTTGGACGTTTCGGCAATCTTCCAAGAAAGAATTGAGGAGGAAGAGACCAGTTGTACTGCTCTCCCTCCGCAGCTGCGATAGCGAGCTCCATGACCGCTCCAGTAACTTCTTTAGGTCTGCACTTCGTGAGAAGTCTTCCTGCAAGCAGACTACCTGTAAATCTAAGTGCTTCATCCTCGACTATAGTGAGGTCATAAGCCCAACCTCCTCTTGTTAATTTATATTTCTGCACCATCTGTGCAGCCAATTTTCTGTCCTTATCTTTTCCAACGAAATGAATATTGGGGTCCTTACCAACCTTAGATAGGCCGGTAACACGATGAATCAAGTCGACATTCAAATCAATTGGCCTCCCCAGCAAAAGATAACCTCCATGAACGCAAGATAGCAGTGCCTTAACAACTGCATTGACTTCATTGCTACGCCCGAAGTGCGGTAGCTTCAACAGATTCAAAAGTCCACGCCGCTCAAGATTTGCGGCAAATTCCTTCGGGACGAATTCATCAACCTTTCTGGTGGGATTGTAGACTACCGTCAGATAGCAATCTGGTGCAAACTGAGGATACGTTCTGTAGTCTCCAAGGTTGAAATCAGAAAACTTGACCAGTGGAAGGTGTCCAAGAAGGGACCCTTCTTGTCACACGACTTCCGCCATTGGAGGCAGTGGAATCGGGTACTTAGCATTCTTCCGAATATGCACCTCGGGTGCATCATCTGGGTGCGGCAGAATGTAATTCACCATAGTGGCCAAGGGCTCTGGAATGGGTTCGTCCGGCTATTGCGGCTGAGATGCCCTTGTGCCCAGAGAATGTTTGGGATCAGTCCAACCAGGGTGCGTGTAAGTCAAGGCTGTCACGGGAGTAGTCATGCCGAAATATAAGCCTCGGCGCATAAATTGACGAATGACTTCTTCAGTTGACAGGTTCTCCGTCGTGAACCAGTATAGACAACAAGGATTGGAACAGACGAATGGCGGAACAGCGTAGAATACGAACACTGAAACAAAGGAAGCAGTCTGCACAACTCGGCTCTGAAAACAATAACTTAGATTCTTAAACAAGACACTATGCAACTTGAGAAAAGTAACCCGAAAATATACAAGTGCGGGGTATTTATAGCTAAAGGCGATAGTAAATGTGGACAAGTGGGGTTACTAGCCGTAGGTGCCTATGCATGAGTTGACAACCCCCTATCCCCCGCGCCTCTGCGGTGCATTAATTGTTATGGACGGGCTCTGACAGCCTTCCGGGAGAAACTAAAGCTTTCGGCGCATGACATAAATGCAAATCTTAGGGAGATCAAGTCGAATCTGTGAGAGCGGCTACAATTAAATGGAGAGCTTATCCTTCATTAATATTCAGACGCGGCTACATAACTGTTGTAATTCAAATTTTCAGCGGGTCATTTCAGCATAGGTAACTGTGCATATGGAGGGGTCCACAACGAGAACTCCTCAAGCGGAAAATTGACATAGGGAACTCCGCAAGAGCGACGGTTTTGACAACGCGGGAAAAACTTCGCAAGAGCGCAAATAGGGTCACTCCAAAAAAAAATTATTGCTATGCGCGGATGTTTCAAGGAACTGCGCGGGAAGCCAGAGACTGAAAGTGTCTCGCAACTTCCGTGTAGACTGTGATAATGCGATGTCTCTTTCAACTACACTGGGCATTTGCACATCTTTAGCACTTAATTAAGTCGACAGGGCGGAGTGGCCGTCGCGGTAAAGCTTGAGCCGACTCCCGTTGATCATTATGGGCAGCAATTCTCCAGTAAGCTTCGCAAGCTGAACTACTCCTCCTTCTATTATCTTTATCACCCGGAAAGGGCCTAACCAATGTACACAAAAATTGCCTGGAAACTTGATGAATTTACTATCATAGAGGAGTACCAAGTCTCCTTGTTGAAAGACTTTATTCTTAATATGCCTGTCATGCCAAGCTTTCTGTCTTGCCTTCTGTACTTGTTGATGGAATCCGGCTAAAAGTTTGTCTTCTTCTAAGGTAAGCAGTTGTGAAAGTCTTTCACTCATAGTATCAGTATCTGCCATTTCTGTAATTTGCGCAATTCTGAAGCTGGGAACAATGTATTCCATGGGCATAACTGTTTCTTGTCCATACACCAAACTGAAAGGTGTGTGACCTGTTAATTTCTTGCATGTAGTTCTGTAAGCCCATAACACAGCTGTGACTCTAAGATCCCAATCATCTCTTTGTTGATTACAGATCTTCGTCAGGGCATTCTCGAGGATCTTATTGAATGCCTCCACCGTACCATTAGCTTGAGGGTGGTAGGGTGTACTCTTAAGGTGACTAATGTGGAATTCCTCGGTAAGGGCCTCTATAGTGTCATTCAGGAAATGTGTACCCTGCTCACTCAGTAGAATCAGTGGACATCCGAATCTAGTGATAATGTTCTCAAAAATGAACTACGCGGCAGTGGTAGCATCGTAATTCTTAACTGGCTTCGCCTCAGCCGACCTGGTGAGGTATTCATTAGCTATGATGATGTATCTTGCGCCGGTTCTCTTTCCTGGTGGGTTGATAGGTCCTACAAAATCAATGGCCCATTTATCAAAAGCACGCAGTGTTATCTGGGGTCTTAGCGGCATTTCATATCTTCTTGAGGGTTTTCCTGTCCGCTGGCATACATCGCAACATTTGCAGAATTCCTTAGTATCCTTGTGCAATGTTGGCCACAAAAGTCCTGCGGCTAAGATCTTCTGCGCAGTTGGCTTTCCTGCGAAATGTCCTCCTACAGTACCTGAGTGCGCTTCTGCAATGATGGAGTTCTTCTCATGCGATAAGATAGATCTGCGCAAGACTTCATCAGGGCCCAACTTATAGAGCTGGCCTGCTATCAAAGTGAAGTATGCGGCTTTGACAACAAGTTGCTTCTTCTGCTGTATTGAAAACTCAACTGGCGCTTGCCCGGTAGTGAGAAACTCAAGAATATCAGAATAATATTCATTAGCTGCTTGAACAGAAAACAACTGCGCATCAGGCAGATTGTCCTCCAGATTTGTAGGTTCCTCTCCTGACTCTATCCTAGATAAATGGTCAGGTCCTGCATTCAATCTACCTGGTTTCACAATAACCTCAAAATCATACTCCTGGAAGAGTAGTATCCATCTACAAATTCTTCCTCCTAACACTGGCTTATTGACCAAGTATTTCAAAGCAGAATGGTCAGTATACATTTTAAAATGTGTGCCCAATAGGTAGTGTCTAAACTTCTATAGGGCGTACACCATAGCTAGTCCTTCTCTTTCTGTAGTGGTGTAGTTCTTCTCAACTGTAGAGAGTTTTCTACTAGAGTAAGAAATGGGGTGGTCAATACCTCCTTCTCTCGATTGTGTCAGCACAACCCCCAATGCTATGGAAGAAGCATCTACATGAACATGAAAGGGTTTTCTCCAGTCTGGGAAAACTAGAATAGGCGCAGTGATCATCTTTTCTTTAAGTGTGTCCAAGCTCTGTTGGCATTCTTCTGTCCATTGGAATTTCGAATCCTTTTTCAGCAATCTTTCCATAGGCGCAGTTATCTTTGCATAACCCTTAATAAATTTCCTGTAGTATCCTATATGTCCCAATGTAGTGCGCAATTGCTTAACTGAGTTGGGCGTAGGTAAGTTAGCAATGATGGCAACCTTCGCAGGATCCATCAAGAGTCCTTGTCTACATACAATATGGCCCAACAAAATACCAAAAGGAGCACAAAAGATACATTTTTTCAAGCTAAGGGAAATCTACTACTGTCTACATTTTTCGAACATCATGCGTAGGTTTCCTATATGGTCTTTTAGTAAACCAAACACAGTCCAGTCATCAAAATAGACTTCGAGAAACTTATGAATAAATTCTTTAAAAACAGCAACAACGACTCTAGAGAAGATAGCAGGTGCGTTTTTAAGACCAAAGGGCATTATCGTATACTGGAATGATCCCCATTCAGTCGCAAAAGTGGTCTTATGGCGGTCTTCTAGATGGATTCTGATCTGATGGTATCCCGAAAAGCCATCAGTGAAGGAGTAAGCCTCTTGTCCTCCAACATTATCAAGCACTTCGTCTGTAAAGGGAGTAGGAAATGGATTGTGCGCTGATGCGTCATTCAGCTTGCGCAAGTCCACACAAATTCTTATTTCACCTTTTGTCTTTTTCTCTTGTACCACCATAGGACTAATCCAATCACTTTCCTCTACTGGCTCAATAATACCTGCTGCGAGCATTTTATCAATCTCTTCTCTAACCTTTTCTTTATATCGCGGGTTCAACCTGTACGGGCACTGTTTTACTGGCTTGGCGTCTGCTTTCAGAGGTATGCGCATAACTCCTAAATCCCCTAATATGCCTTTCATTTCTGTAAACTTGGTAGGAAAGATATCCTGGTAGTCACGTAATAAATCTGAAATATGGCCAACAGTTTCGTCATCCCAATAATCTCCTATAGAAGCAAACTTGGGTTCGGCTTCTGTACCAATGTTAATCTTTTTGAGCTTGATGTGTTCTGTAATGGCAGGGATATCAAGCTGAGGACCTTCAACATTGCGCATCCCTTCTGATTCTGGAATATTGATGTTGCGAGGATCATATTCCTCTTCATCAGTGGTGAAGTTATAGCATTCCAGGGCATGTTCCATCTGGACAGCCCAATCTGGTTGAGAATATTCTGGTACTGGACATTGTTCAAATACCTTCTTTTTAATACACTTTAAAGCGTGGTCGATACTTGGATGTTCTGACTCAAAGCTGAAGGTAAGTCGAAAACTTGCTATCATAAGTGGCCAAGTGATAGTGCCTTTGCGCAATTCTGTTTCAATGTACCAGTTCCTTGGAACTGTATCCAACGTGTGGATGAATAGGTGAACCCACTCATCTTCTGGAATATCTGACCATTGCTGAATACATGCTTCAACGTGTGACCTGGGGTCACTCTGTCCATCATATTTGTGCAACACTTCTGCTGTAGTTCCCTGAAATCTGCGCAATATCAATCTGCGACAGTCTTGCCATGTGTTGATATTCTCTTTATGCGCACCCCACCATCTTGCGGGTGTAGCGCGCAGTGCTACATCCAATGCTTGTATGAACTGCTCATCTGGAATTTGTTGTTCATATGTATGTATAAATTCACTTACTTTAGTTAAACCATCAAAAATTGGAGTGTCCTTCAATTCTGTGCCGATCCATCGAATAGATTTAGTCATCATGGCGCAACGCCTTGCAGAAACCTCATGTAAGCGATTCTGCCAGTTTTCCAGTCCTGCTTCTGAATCTGATGTGCACGAACTATCGCATCGCCAGCTGATATGGCCGTCCACTGTGGGATTGACATAGTCACTATGACTAGCAGTCATCTTATACAAACTTTCCATGTGGCGCACTTCTTCTTCTGCCCAAATGGGTTCAATATACCGTGGTCCTTGAAGTGGATCAAGTGGTGCGATGACCCTGATCTGCTCATCCTCAAAGGTCATCTGTCTTTTCTTCAAATTAATAACAGCCAAATTATCAAATGCCCAATCTATGCCTAAGAGTGCTAGATAAGGTCTACTATCATCCAGAATTTTGATTACTTCGAAGTCTGCAGAACTTCTTACTCCCTCAATATCAATAGGTACATTGGGTAGTCTGCCCAATGGAGAAACTCGTTGCTGATTCGCAAGTCTTAGCTGGATAGGAGATCTTGTAAGCTGAGGGCTACCCATCTGTTCCCATGTCTGCATGGTGAGAACATTGACTTCTGAGCCTAAATCTAAAATGACTTCATCCATTTCAAATCCTCCAATCTGCGCTGTGAGTCTCATTTCTTTTCCAATTCTAATATGACTTCCAATCTGGTGAACAGCACGCTGTGGTGTATTCATCGAAGCAGATTGTTGACACTTGTCCAATAGGTGTTGAAGTTCCATGGTTGCTTTTTCATTGCGCAACAACTTTAAGCAGTTTCTCAGGAAAGCATGGACACTGCCTAGTGCATCCTCCTCATCATCATTAGGTCTTCCAGATGTAGTTGCCTGTTCTTGCACCAGGTTGTCTTATCTTAGCACTTGCGATCTGATATCATTATGCGGAATTGCGACGGAAGTTGAAGTTCGCGAGTCTGAGAAATACTCTTGAGCTTGCTTGAATGCTTCTTTTTGCTTTTGCAGGTTGAGCAGAGATGGTTTAAGATTAGCGCAGCGCACCCATTGCGTCATTGGCTTTCCATTTCCCAATTCTGGCGTACCAGTAGTTGCTCCACTGCGCATCACTATATTAACTGTAGGATCTAGTGCTCTTTTTTCTGCTGCAATCAACTGAATATTCTGGTTAACCTGTGGCATCTTTGCTTGCATCTTAGCCATCAATTGAGGGCATTCTTCAATGATATGATCATAAGATTTACAATATCTGCAGATGGTTGTAGGATTTTGGAAATCCCTTGCATAATGTCCTTGAGCTCCGTAATTATAACAAGTGATCTGTCCTCTTCCACGAGAAAATCCTGCTGTGCGTCCACGGCCCCTATAATTTCCTGCTCGGCCTTCGCGAGTTTGATCATACTGCGGACCTGCTGTGGGTCCTTGTGCCTCTGATTGTACTCTATAAACATCATGTTTTCTTTCCATCATAAGGTCATATGCTCTGCAATTGTTCTCATTGTGGCCTACTGATTTACAGAAATTGCAATATAGATTCTTTGAAGTTTGTACATATTTCTGTAACAAGTGACATTCTTGTGGTCTATGACCTCTACTTCTACATATTTCACACCAAGGCCTCTGGGCCTGTGGTAAAGGGTTAGGTGCTCCAGTTGCAGTATACTCTATAAAAACGGGACAATGGTCCTTTGAATGACCTTGCGCTTTACACTTTGTACACCAAATTTCTTCTTTAATATCCTTTCCCTTCTTAATATCATGGACTTGCAAGGTTAGGTTTGCTAACTGGTTCTGCAACTGCGCAACATCGTTGCTTGTTCCAGCAATTGGTGAAGCTTCTAGTTTCATAGCCATCTCTAGAGCTTGTTCCTGAGTAGTGAGATTCGGTTGCATAAGAGGAAGTCTAATATGTGGAAGCAGCGCAGCAATGAACCATTCCTTATGCTGTTGCGGTGCAAACTCAAAGCTTACGTGATCTATCAAGGCTTTAAACTTCTGGTCAAAGTCCCATACTGACTCTGTAGGTAATTGTTTTATGTCTTTGAGTTCTGTTATACACTGTGATTCTGATTTAGGTTTCTTGAATTCCTTAATCATAGCGCTTCTTACCTCAGCAAGCGTCCTATTCTGTGCTGCTGAGTATTTCATAAACCAAGTTAAGGCTCTTTCTCTTAGTGTGGTTGCTAATTGAACCAGCTTAACAGCATCGTCATTAATTTGCTTAATTGTCCAAATGGCTTCACATAGGAACCAGTGCTGCTCAGGGTCTTCTAGCCATGTTCCTCTAAAAGTTGGTAGCTTCATGTCATCACCCATCCTTCTTGCGCGAGGTTGATGTGGAGGTGCTGTAGCACTGCCTCCGGGATGGTTAAATAAAGGTGATGCTGAGGTACTTGAAGTACCGTGCGGGATACTAGAAGGTGTTACTGCGGGTTTATACTGAGCCTTGTCCGGATTTTGCGGCGTGAAAGGGTGGTAAGGGATATGAGCACTCCCTTGTCTCTCTCTATGGCTTGTTCTAGGAACTTGACTATCTTCTGGGCTAGACTCAAAAGAATGTTGGTCAAGGAGGCCTACTTTATACTGTTTTCCACTACGAGTGCAACCAGTAAGTTCAAGATCACTATCAGAATCTGCGGACATTACTTGTCTATGCTACTCATCGGAAGCTATGCATAGTTTTCCTTTTTCATACAGAAGCATTTTAATCCATAAGTTCAGAGAATTTAAGAACTTACCCCTGTGTGCTTGGAATAAGTTCCTCTCAGCTTCATTGAAGCTCTTTCTCGTATCTACTGCAAAATAGGTGATGAAACCTTCCAGCAGACTGTTCAACCAGAAGTCTACTACGCGGGACACAGAATTATCTACCCGCTTCAAAATGCTGACTAGCTCAGGCGTCCAAACGACGGGTTGAGCAACATTCACAGTGGGTCTAGTATCTGCTAGCTTGGCTAGACACGCATGCAACTCAAGTGCAAATGTGACAAAGAAAATTTTGTGAAGGTCAGTATAAATATACTTCTGCAACCAGTCTTCTGTCTAAAGCCTAGAGCTTCTATTTTCTCGTCCAGCGAACTCTCTAGCCTTTGAATCAAACCAGTCTTGAATTTCTTTAGCTGTAGGAATCCAATAGCACATTGCCTTCAAAATAATAGTGTTGAAGCCGACGACAAAAGCATTTGTTTGCTGAGCAATTCTCAAGGCAACAGAACCATTTGTTGGCTTAACCAACCATAAGGCAACAATCTCGCGCGTTGCCAAAGTAACAAGTCTCAATGCAACGGAACCATTTGTTGGCTTCCTTTCTCTAGGTTGTGCATCAATCTCGCACGTCGCCAGAATAAGAAGTCTCAAGGCAACGAAACCATTTGTTGGCTGCTTTTTGGACAGACCCAGGTTTTAATGAAGCGCAGCAACAAACACCCCTTGGCGCACTGGCCCTCTCGGAAACAAGCTGCGCAGCAGCTCGAGGTCTCACCCGAAGTGGCTATGGGGGGGCTAAGGAATCAGGCATCCTTAACCTAGGCGACACGGAGATTGCAGTCTTCCTCCTCTCCTATGGGAGGATTCTTTGAAGCAGAGCAACTTACTCTTCCGCCGACCTCTCAGTGCAGCAGCGCTGGATTCGCACTTACCAACCTAACCGCGCGGTATCTCTGCTCCGATGCATGAGGCGATTACCCTCGGCGTCCGATACTGTACGTTTCTTGCCTTGCGCCACGACACAGCCACACACTTCTTAAGCGCCGCAGCGACGGCGTTCTACAAATTTCTTCGATACTTAACAATCGTAACATCTAGGGAAGCTTCAAGAACGTACTTAAACATATTCATGAAGATAACGCAATGTTCATAAAAGCACAGATAACACACAGACATGCATTCACGCGGAACATCATCATAACAACAAGACTTATGGAATTCACCTCCACGGGAAACCACGTCCACGGGAAGAGTATCTTATATTAATCACGAATGGAACTTATACAATAATGTTGCGCACACAACTACAGCCTTAGATCGTTCCAGGAAACTCCACGCACATAGCTAGGAGCCCTTCTCTAGATCTAGTCTCTTCTCTTACAGAGATTACAATGGTTCAAACGTTGACTCAGACTGTCTGCAACTCAGGGATTAGCTTCTCAGCTATCCAGTTCTAACTCTTGTCTTCTAACAACACAATAGAAAACAATCAACAACCAACCAACCAACAAAAACCCAACCCTTCTCCCTTATCAATTATTCATACATATAGGTGGCCCTGAGGGTCGCACCTTTACAAAACTGTGGGCCTTTCCCAGTAGTATTCCCCAAAAACCCTAACCGCGTACATGGCTAGGTGTACTGTAGGCGCCGCTTGCAGTCACGTCGTCGCTTCCTACAGGCTCCGTGAATTTTGGGGCAGATTGCGGGTATGGGAGCTGCTTCATCATTCACTGCTCTTTGTCCTTCGCCTTCAATGCTTTGGTCCATTGCTCTTCCTTGGTTAGAGCAACCATAACTTCTGTACTTAGCCTTAATGAGGGTAGCTGAGCCCTCTACTCCATTGCTTCATTTATTATGGTAGCTAAGCTTTCTACTCAGCCACATTCATTCTCCTTTGACGTGTGCACGCAAGCTCCGCGATTTTCGATCCGTAATCTGCGCTAAGCTCATCCATCTTGCACCGTACTGCGCACTTATTTACTTCTGCCCAAAAATTGGTGCTTATTCAAAATTAGCACTTTCCCTTCAACACTTGTGCTTTTTCCTCAAAATTTGCAGCTTTGCCATAGCTGCGGCCTAAGCTCCAACACCTACTTACTATTTTTAACGAGCTCAAAGTAAAGGTAGAAGAATGCTCATTATGGAAGGAGACGAGTGTCAGGGACATGCGAAACTAGATCCAAGTGCATGGAACAAAGCTATGCCTAATGCAAGGAACACGAGAAAGATAAGGACACTCAAGGTGTGTCTCCTCCAGGTAAAAGGTGTCAAATTACGAAGGAAAAATGATACAGGTCTTAGCAGAAATGAGATCAAAGATGGAGGCTTATATAACAAGCTAAAAGCGTGGAAACTGGCATCAGGCTCATTAGTGCAAGCGGGATCATAATAGATGCATATGCAACTTGAACACAAAGATGGGAGCCTTAACAGAGATGGCCAAAAATATATGAGGAAGAAAGATATGAAGCTTCTTCTCAAAGTCATGGTAAATCTAAAAAGGATCCCGAGCCTATGAGAAAAACTCAGCATGGGCACCAAAATGGCATAAGGGTGTTGACTAGGGTGACCCATGTTAGGTAGGCTCTATTTTCGAACTGGTGCACAATGCATAAAGAGATGGCTAACACACCAATATCCAACAGGTTCGACCCTATGGCGAATTTGGATGGAAAAAGGTTCAAATGCAACATAACAGCGGGGAAGCCTAAACCTATATGCAAGGTTCCGAATATACCTGACATGGTCGCACAAGGTGTCGAAAAAGACCATTAAGCAAGTATAAATCCAGCTAAGAATCTTGTCTCCAAGAAACATTAGTACCGAGATCATATCTAAAACATATGTAAAGAAAGACCCGATATAAGTCACTATGGTAGAAATACTTTCAACCTCACTATCATCAACAACGGGCATAAACAAGGCAGAGTTTTCAGATGAAAATTCTACAGTACCCAAACCCGAGGAATTACAATCAACAAGATCGAATTCAGAATGAAGATCAAAGTTGAAGGACATGATGGAATCTGCAAAAACAAATTCATCATCACGGGAGTTGAAAATTTTAGAAGCAGAATCAAACTCAGCAGGAACACCGATTTGCGGATCTATAGGAGAGTCCAATGACTCAACAGTAGGAAGATCAGACTTTAAGTTCAAACTGAGGCTGGACATAACTACGACTGGATCAACATCCAAATGAATGGCAGACTGTACTATGGACTCTAGGAAAACTTCATCGAAAGGAAGTATATCATCCCAGATAGAACACATATCTAAACATTCAGATGGAGGTGTCACTTGGTCAAAAGCTGGGACTAAGTCCCGAGAAGGTAAGCATGAACTCAGAGACTTCTTCTCAGTAGCAGTTGAACTCAAGGAACAATATGCCACATAAGTCCCATATGACATAGTAGTGCCTAATGACAAGGGATCTGACTGGTCTACAGTTGGGTAATAAGGAGGATCAACAAATGTAAGCTGGTCAATAGTGACGATGCTTTCATTATGAGGAAAATACATCACACGAAAGAGCGTAGACACCACAGCATGCATAGCATAAACGTAATCACACCCGAGGATCACATCAAATTCTACGGGTCCTTTAAAACCATAAAATCAACTAAGACTATTTTTCCACCCAAAGTAACAGGTACTTGACGGAGGAATACGATCAGTTCACTAGGTCTTCTATCGAAGGTCAATGGTCAATTAACAGCTGGAATAACATTAGGGAAACCCAAATCTCTCCAAGCATAAGCGGATAAGATATTAACAGAAGCTCCTTCATCTACAATGCATTGATCAACGATGTGGTTCCCGATATCAATCTTTATCTAGAAAGGTGTCGAAGAAGGAAGACCAGGTTTGGCTAGACTATTCCAATCAAAGGAAATGATCCTAGGGCTTGGTATGGGTTTACATGACACAAATGAAGTGCCCCCTATTTCAGGAACATCCAAACTGGTAATGTAGAATACTTCCGCAGTAGGTGCATCAATCTTTGTGGGACGGATGGGATCGGTCAAAGATTGCATCGATTCGATCACTTCATTCTCCAAAGGAAGAGTGGGGTCGACCAAAGATTGCATTGGTTCAACCACTTTATCCACCAAAGGTTGATATGACTGTAGGGAATCTATAGACAACTTAGGAACAGAGATTCCTTCAGACATGGACCACACTCTTTGTGCCTCTAGAATGGCAGGGCATCGGTGAGTAAGGTGATCTCCCTTACAAAGTTTACAAGGGAACTTTGGTTTCCGTCCTATAGGTTGAGACTCCTTTACAACGTCAGTACTCTCAGCATGACTAGCATTAGCTGATAGTTTTCCCCCATCATGACTAGCAGTGGCTGGTTGCTCAGAAGCAGGAGACTTTTGAACTAAGGACCACACTTTTTGCACTTCTGGAAGTACAAGGCACAAGTAAGTAAGATGGTCTCCCTCACAAAACTTGCAAGGGAACTTATACTTCTGTTTATTGGGTTTGTTGACAATGTCAACTCCCTCAGCATGACTTGCAGTGGCTGATCTGGTGTCTCCAGTATGACTCACAGGAACTGGTGACTTGTCATTAATATGACTAGTAATGATCAATGGCGTGTCCCCAACATGACTGAAAGTGGTTGAAGATGAACTTTCAGTGTGATTTTCAGTGACTAAAAGTTTTCTCCCAGCATGACCTCTACAGGCTGGGTAGGTGCCCCTTGCATGATTTGCAGAGGCAGGGTGCTTACCCCTAGCATGACTTACAGTGGCTGGGTTGTTGCCCCCTTGTTTTGGCATCCTCTTCCTATTCTTCCTCCATCTATTCCTTTTAG
The DNA here is from genome assembly GCA_027924585.1 of Larix kaempferi. NCBI lineage: Eukaryota > Viridiplantae > Streptophyta > Pinopsida > Pinales > Pinaceae > Larix > Larix kaempferi. The sequence goes on from BSBM01001229.1 coordinate 49,807,346, forward strand.
ACTGCTAGTTACTAGTATTACTACTTTCGCCACATGAGGTAGAAGGAGGAGGAGAAGATGTTACTGGCAAAGAAGGCCCAAGGTTCTGATGCTCTTGATTTGAGGTGCTTATAAGAGAAGCGTCAGGAGCGTGCAAGGCATTTGGAGTGGAAAACAACCAAACCGGTAGCCCTATAGTGAATCCAGGAAGATTCAGAGTAGCCATTAAGGGAGTACCAATGTTTCCAAAGAATGGAATAGCACAAGGATCCCCTGGAACAGGGGTACCTTGATTGGCGCTCACCGAAATGCTAGACATAGTTTCCTGCTCAAATGAGCTAGAAGTTCTCTAAGGAAAACTAAGACAAGTAGCACAAAGAGCACACCACTAAAAAAGGTCCTAAGTAAATCAAACCAGGAAAACAGATGCCTTCCGGAGAAGAGTCTGGGATGATGAGGGCCCAAAACAGATCAACGAAGGAAGAAAGACAGTTACCCAGGGTCCACAATACAATGACTAAGGGTGAAAGCGCTGGAATCACCCAATCGCCCTCCCAAAGACCTGCAAGGGATTTCGAAAGACAGCTACCCAGGATCCACAATATAATGACTAAGGGTGCAAGCGCTGGAATCACCCAACCGCCCTCCCAAAGACCTGCAAGGGATTTCCTCCCATGTTTGTCCTAGGTACAGTAGATATAACCCTCCGTCGTCACCTGTGTATGATCCTATGGTCAGATACTAAGGATACCAGCACACTGAAAACTCCTGGGGGAACAGTCACTGGTCGAATCAGAAGGCGTGGGCAGGGTAATTGAGCCTGAAACTCAAAAGAGTCCCCAAATGAGATCCGATCCTGGTATATGCTTGAAACAGAAAGTAGGAGGTTTATTCCCAACAATCTAATCTCACAAGACCTACTGCATAGATCCCAGGCAAGTTTTGAATGAGGTGGGTTTACCTGTGATAGTCGAACTATGATTTTTGCGTAATGTGTGATCTTGGGTGGTTTAAGGTGTTTTAAACCCAATATCCTAACCAATACTAGTTGGTGAACAGTGTAACCTAGAAAAGAAAATGTTACTAGTACATTTTATTGAGGTTCATTTTAAAGGTTACTTGCTTACTCAAAAAGGTAGTGGGTGTGTGAGAGTGGTTAAATTAGAGATAGACTACTAAAATGAAATGTTTACCACTAAACAAATCTTTTCTTTTCAATGCAAGTCCTAAAGATATGATCTAGAATGCATATGCAAATGCAATTTTTAGTCTTTTCGAATGAAAAAAGGTAAAAATAAAGTCTAAATGTACAAAATTAAACTCAAAACCTAAGAATGCAGCTACTCAAACAAATAAGTATGCAAAAGAAAATTTCTTTTTTTTTATGCAAAGCACTCTTAAATCCTTTAAGCCACTTGCAAGGTACTCTACTCAGAAAATAAATCAATTTTTTTTTTAATGCTTTTCAAAGGTGAGAAACAAAACTAAAATTGAAGGTAACCTGCTATCCAAGCAAAAGCAAAGAACTTTTAGGCTTTCTTATTGAAATAGTAAAAGCTACCAATATGACTTTCAGATTCTTATTGATGTAAGCATGCCAACCATTGGGAAAAGCATACGAAACCTACTTTTAGACCCAAACAAAGCAAATGACCTACAAAGAAGTATGGTTTGGTAAAGTTAGGTCTGCACATAAACAATGCAGTCAAGTTCCTGAACAGCAACAAAGACACTTGAGCTTTCACTACAAAAAGAAAACTAAAAGCATAAGGGAGGATAAGAAACCAATCTCAAGAGAAATTTCACTCAAATAGATACAAACAGGGTCAAGTAGACTCATTAGATTTCAAATCCAGTGGAAATGGAGCAAGCACATTCAATCAGACTCAAATCAGGGTACAAAACACCAAACTGGTCCACAACCCCCCAACTTGGGTCAACAAGCCCCAAAAACTTTCCAAACAAGCCCAAATTGATCAAAGAAGGTCCAAATCATGAACATAGGATCAGTACAAGGATAGGCTACCACTTACAGTGGTTTAACTCAGACCTAGGGTCATTAGGGACCCCAAAAAATGCAGCCACAACCCCCCCAAAATAGATCAAAACTCAAAAAATCAGTTTCAGGAGAAAAACGCTACTGTGCAGAGATAAACCAGCATTTTTCTAGAGAAAAAGCTATTGTGTTAAGCAAAAGCAACGTTTTTCAAGAGAAAAAAGCTACTATGTTAAGCAAAAGCAGCGTTTTTCTGGGGAAAGTTGAAAAAATGGGGCTAAAACCCCACACACCTGAGCCAGTAAGGGTTTGTAAAGGCTAGGAAGGGTCTGTAAGAGCCAAGGAGGGTCCAACAAAGCCTAATAACTGATTCTAATCAAGAAAATGAACAAAGACCTTCAAACAATAACTGAAGAAATAACCTTGGATACTCCTAAGCAGATAGGCTTTCCCCAGCGGAGTCGCCATTCTGTTGTGAGGGAATGTAACATACCCTTTTTGCTGAAGAACATTTTATGTTGGAAACATTATGTTAACTTTTATTTTAAAGTTTTATGTTGGACATGTGTCCAAGGATGACTGTAATTTGCACAATATTTTATTATTTAATAAATAAAAATAGGAGACAAACACCTAAGAGTACTGTTGAAAGAGTGGTTACTGACCCACTAGGTGGAATGGAATTTGGGGTAGAAGGAAATGGACAAGTGGCAGCATCATGATGCAACTAACTAGTTGTTGGTATGGGACAACTCCCTTGAAATGTGGTCATAGTGCCCTGAAAGATGGGACAGGAGCTTGAGGCTCATTTATTATAAACTGACCACTAAAGACCTAGGCAGTCTATATAATAGCCATCAAATTATGAACTGAGGTTCATCACTTTTCCTGACGAGGAAATTTACCATGGGGTTTTGCTGTGTTTGCACCCAAGAGATTTGATGAGGGGATATGCTAAGTTGTTGATCATGTTGTGAGTTTGTCAAACTCTATTGAGTTCAGGAGTTTGATGCTAAGTGCTGAAGGCATGTTTTTACAGGAGTTTGATGCTGAGTGATGAAGGCATTTTTTAGTGCCTTGCTTCTACACAAATTCCATCTACTTAGTGGTTCAGTAAGCAGGCTTGGGGGTCCACAAGAAGCTAGCAGTTTGTTGCTTCTTCTGGAATAGGTTGGGAGGAACAAGCCTCCTTGGGTGTTTGTCAGCCCTATCTTCAGTTACAGGTTTTACTTATCTTTTCGAATTTCATACAGTTAAAATTTCTATCTGTTATTGTTAATTTACTGTTTCCAAAGATATGACTGAACACACACATTTATTTTTATTTCTAAGTTAAATAGGATTCTGAATAGTACTGATTTTTATGACGAATTGAATAAAATGTTCTCTGCATTTTTCCCCATGCTAATGAATTGGCATCGTACTCTAGTACGGAGAATAAATCAATTGAAAGTAGATTTGATGGGCAGATTCCCAGATGAATGAGAAGATTAATTCTTTACATTTCGTCAGTTTTCCTACTATTAATATTCAATATCAATTACCGTAACCCATGTATTTTTCTCTTCTCATGTTCATTAAAAATTTCCAGGTTTACTGTATTCTCTACAGTAGATTATTTTGAATCTATAGTTGTAAATATTTACTTTCCAAGTATACTATACATTAATATTTTGTCAAGTTAAAAGTTAAGCTAGGGTTTATGTTTAATGTTTTCTTTTCAAATCTTACTTTAGTTTGAAATTCTATCTTTGCACTTTATCTTCATTACAGTATACAGAATAAACATACATAACAGTGTCTGTTTTTAGTTTTTGAAAGACTTCTAGGACTCAACAGAAAAACCTAAATCCTAAATATTTCCATTTTGTAAAGTTTCGTTTGACAGAACTGGCATTTCATTTTTTTTAAAACAGTTCTTAAAAATAACGTAAAACCACATGTTTTATTGCCATAAAACAAAACATACAATTGCATTCATTTCTACAGATCGAGCTAGTCAAACATCTCAGTATCATCTCAAAGTTTATGTTATTACATTAATAGTAGATCAACTCTAAACAGCAGTAAAAGAAAAAGAACAAGTTTGGATTGCCAAGATCTTAACGAGGAGCAAAATCATAACCATACATGTTAAACGGAGTCAAAACCCTAACCCTTGAAATTATTGAGAACTGAAAACGACGATTTAAAAATTACAAACCTTCCATCATTTATCTTTCAAGTTGAAAGTAACAGTCTATTCACATTCTTCACATTCCATTATATCGTTTTTCCTTTTCAACATTCACAGTTCATTAATCTACGAAGGAAATGATAGCAAAGAAATATCAATTCTTAGTTTACAAAACTATAACTTTTTATACATCAAGCTTAAACGCAGAACCCTTTTTAAAAACAAGTTTTTACTCCTACATTTTACACATTCAAATCACAGGATACATTCAAGGTTCGAAACCCCAAAGGATGAAACAAGACCACTGTTACAAAACTGACTTGTTAAAGTCTTGTATAATGAAAAATCGACAGAGGAAAGGATTTCTCATCAACAGAAGTTACATTGTCCTTTTGACACAAAACCTAAAAATCCTAATACTCTAACCAGGAAAGCTGAAAGGCATCCATCCTACAAACATCTAGCACAACACAGTACTGGAATTCTTTTCCAAAAACCACAAGCATGGTTCAAACATCAACGATGGCCATTCTGCCAGGAGAACCTACAAAGGGTTATGCCACCAAGGCTTACCGAATAAGCGAGCCACCAACTGCCATCAAGTTCAACTCTATGACTCTACAATGAAGGCAGCACGTGCCACACAAACTACAACAAGGTTATAACATGATTCCAAAACAATATTATGCACAAATTCAAACTGTATTTATAGCGATAGTTTTCACAAAAGCCGAGCTTACCTTTGTAAGAGCATGAAGTTGGGATGCCTCACGCTTTCAGTTTCCAAATCATCCAACCGACGCAATAGGGGCAGCATGCAGCTACGACCTCTCAGACTCTGAACCTAAACTTGGTAGAAACTCTATCTTGTTACATGACGAAGCCATAGGGATTCAACCCTTATTCTCAATTCAAACCATGAGAAAACTTATACAACCAGGTTTCCACCATTAATTCTTGAAGATTGAAGTTGCAGAGCCACCAAAGAAACAACCAGAGATCGAACCCTACCATTCAGCGGCCTGTCGGCCTCTCCCCCAAAGACAGAGCTCCAAATGAATTCGAAAGGTAAAACCAACGACGGTATAGTAAGTGCATTAGGGTTTTAGTTCTCAACAATCGAGACAAACCCAGATCAACGGGTGAGATCGTACCAGCCAAGCAATGCCACTACCAAGACAGCATTACAATCAACCTTCTCATTAATGGCTCATTCAATATCAATCCCAATTGGAGGCCATATCACCAAGGTGTAGCATACAGCTCGGCAGGGTTCCCATGTTTCCTACGAAGTTCATCACGTGGAGCCGGTTACAGGTAATAGCCAATGGGACAATCCACTAAGAAGTTGCAGGGATTCATAAATGCTCAATCCTACGTATCACCCTTTCCAGACTATGCCTGCGATGGTATTAACTTCTGTCAGCATCATATTAAATGGCTTAGGCACGACCCCTATATTATAACCATGTTATATATATATTTCCAAACCTTGTTGCATTTTGCATAGTATGCATGTAATATAATACCAGTGCTAAGTTTTATTTCGCATAAGGTTTATGCATTATAATTCTAACAATTACTCCATTTAAAACATAGTGCATCGTCAACAAATTTGCTATATGCACTATTACTTGACATTTCAATATTTTGTCCATACATTCATATAGTAGATTATTAGTGCAAAAGCATATAGCATTTTAGGATGCATGTGATATATGTCATATAGGTTTGAAGTCCAACTTCTTTATGCACCATAGCATTGTAATAATGCTAACATTAATATACATTTGCATTTTTGAATTAAATAAGGTAGGATTCTAATCCTAAGAAGTCCCACTAGAATCTTTTGTAGCATCATTCACTAAGGTCACATAATGTTCAACCTTGTCGTAACAGTAGATATCATCATATGTTGTTGTTAATAAGATATAAAGACTCTTCGCTAAAGTGATGTTGCCATCGTCACATTATTCAGATTTTAGAACCCTCATATTATTCATATAAATTGTAATTCTAATGATTTCTATCAATGATTACAACAGAAGTTTAGTGTAAAATATCTCTAGCTACACTTTCACGTGTTAGGATAAAAATAGTATAAGTTGATGAAATAAAAACTGGAACTTCATACCATCGATACCTTCATGCATGGCAGTACACACATCTATCTTAAAAACAAAGACGGCTAGCCGAAGCGTATAACATTTTCTTGAAGTACTTGAATTATTTTACTACCTTACCTACAGATCTGCGAAAGAAAAGGATCCAATGCTTTAGCTATCAAAGATAAGTAAACCCAAGGGCACCCTATAGGAACCCCTTCAGAAATATGCAAACAAAGTCATCAGTATTAATACTAGAACCATGACACATGAGAAGTTAAACATTGTTTTATCACAATTCATTTATAATCTGCTGTCTTTTTATGTTTAGGAATAACAATGGTAACTATGTGAAGCTGCCATTAGTTAATTAGTTAAATGTCTTTCATTCCGCAGTTAGTAATTCTTCATGATTTTTCTATTTTAAAAAGATAAAAAAATTAGTGATTTTTGGGATGTTACAGGGAAATACACCTATAGTTCAGGGGAGAAACTACCAACTTCAGGTTTGAAAGATAGACATACAAATGTTCTTCAAGTACAACAAATAAGCAAAGATATTTAAAGTTAGAAAGATGAGTACCTTATTAAGAAGGTTGATCCCAACCTTCCCTTCCTTGCTCTTCAATGTTATTAAGTGTCGCAATGCCTGCACCTGCAAAACAACTTCTTACCTTTCTCAAATACATAAGACTGATATTCATAACAGAAGAATACATCAAACTATAAGCAAATAGTAATCAAATCTGAGACACACGTGAATAAGTCATATTTGGAAAGGGAAGAACATCTGATATTTATTAATGAATGAAGCAAGTACATAAAATTATACCTTCCTTCAAGCTTGGCACTTCACGAAACCTAGATTCAAGGTCTCCTGCTTCTGTTCTCCAAAGATCCCAACCTCTAATCAGTTGTGCTAGGATTTATCAGAAACTGAGGCACGAGAGAGGGGGATAAGGGTCTCCATTCCTCCAGCATAACATTTTTATGGGCTTGGTCCATTCTCATGGCCCTTCTACCTTCCTTATATAGTCAATGAAGGAGAGGAAAAGTAGTTATAATGTAACATCCCACTAATTTCATAAAAATTTAAAATTTCTAAATCGTCATTAAATACTAATAATTGTAAAATGCGGAAATAATAAATGCTTAATAAAGCAGTAATTAATAATTACGTCATTCTGTACGAACAACTTACTGCTGTGGTTTTTTTTTTTGTTTTCTGATGGATTTCGTGTCGGCGACACGTCATGAATCCAATTAATAATTATGACATTTATTTATATGCTTGAATGATTGAAAATTTTGATGCATTTGGAAAACAAAATTCTCCTCGACAAGTACTGACAGTTTAAATTTTCTGGATGATGATGAAAGGGGTCCCATGAGGTGCCCCGAGGCTTACTTAGCTACTCAGCTAAAGCATTGTACTTGTCCTTCATGCACAGATTTGCAGGTAAGAGATAGCGATAATTTTCAGAGTGTTTAATAATCGTTTTCAAAAATGATAATGCTAGTACTTTGACGTCACAGGTATGGTTTCTTTTCAATTTTTGTAAGAAGTAACTTGGCTAGCTCAAACTACAGAAGTCGTGAATTTCAGAGTGTGGTTGTTATCAATTTTCTATACTAAGAGTTTATGCCTTCACTTGTTATCATTCCATGAATGACTTGTGGCTTTTTAAAAACAATCTTTGTATAATTTTCAACTTGTGACAATTCTAAGGCAAGGGTACATGGTCCTATGGACACCATAGTGAGAGTGGCAAGGTGATTCTAAGTTCTTTATTACCTAAGTAATTACAATGATAATGTTAATACATTGATATCCTAACATGCGATTTATACGATGGTTCCTTGGGTGGCAACTATACCCTAAGGGTGTATCCATATAAATTATGACATGAGCTAGGCTTGAAGAGCTTCGTCATTCTTCTATCAATGACGCAGGTACAGTAATGTTGCAAAGGTTTAGATTTTTTCTTTGTTGCATGCATCAACATTTTATGAATGATATCTAACTCGGAGCATATTTGCTTGACAGGTATCTCTCGGCAAAACAGCAATGTGCCAAGAAAGTTGACGGAGAAAAAGGAATACAGGGAACCCACCGGTAAGCTTCGGTGGTACCCCTACCTCATGGTTCTCCTAGATTCAGACTTGGTGAGCAGGGTGTTGGAAATGTGTCTTCTCGAAAATGGTCTTTGCCTCGCCTGCAACTTTGGGAAAATGTTTCTGTTTATGGTTTTGTTGTTAGCGTAGATTATGTAAATATTTTCTAAAATGTATGGCCAACCTTCCCTCGGCTCGGCAATCTTGATAGGGTTTGAACCCTCATTTTTGCAAAGAATTTCGCAACATTAAACATTTGATGTTTATCATTTTGCACTTCTAAATCGATGCAAGAAACAAATGTTGACTGTAAGGAATAGGAGTGCTTACCATGGTTTTGTTTCGGCAGTAGCTGTGTAGTGTAAGAAAAATGGGTTTTGAATGAAACCCTCAGTGAACAAATGAGGTGATCTGTAGGATGCTGTGATTGTATTTTTAAATGGAAATGTTTATTGCTAGGGTTTAATGTTTACGTATGGTGTTTTGAACTCTCATTTTCGAATTGGTTTCAAATGAACAAAAGGCATGTTTTTAAGTGTTTACTAAATGGATGGTTGTAAGCCGATAATGGAATGCCTAGCTTAAAAAATGTCTGTGCATGCATACTTGAGTTAAGCTGTAAATAAAAGGGTAGTAGTTTCGATTTGAATACAACAGTGTTTGATGTTAAACCCTAGCCTATCAATGATAATGAAATGTGCTGGGCTATAATGAAGTTTAAATGCACGAATAACAGTTCTATTTTCCATAGTTAAAATATCTATGATAGTGAAAACATTTGATTTTGCAGTTGTTAAATGTTTGTAAATATTAGTATGACAAGAACAGATCAAACCCTGGTTTGGATGTAGAGATGCAGTACCTACTCTATCAGTTGATAAAATAATTACTATCTCCTTTTTTTATTTAAGAACATGCTATACTGTAATTTAAATTTTGCCGAGTACAGTGGATAATACAGAATCAAGAAATTTACAGAGTATTTGTCAATTAGTTTAATTTGCCTATTAATTTAACATTTTGTCTACTTTAATTCTATCTCCCTGTTTTTGTCCAATTTGGGCCTCTGGAGAAATGAAAGAACAACACAGTACCTTTCTTTTGCACAAAAAATTAATACAGTGATGACAGTAACTTCTATAAAGATCGATTAGATTCAAATAACAATAAAAATAAAAGAATGGGAACGGAGTTAAGCAGAATGTATGACATTGGTTTCTTCTTGAAGAAATAACTGATGATCAGTAAACCCTAGATGCTAACACCATGTCTACTTTCAGAAGTCAGAAAGGAAAATATTATCATAACTAGTTTCTGGTAGGTTGTTTCAACATTTAGAGTTTGAACAGTATAATCAATGCATGCAGAGATCTAATCTGCAGCTGCTAAAATATAAGATGCAGGGGGAACATAAGTCTGTGCATGGCGGTCTCTTTGGGATTATGAATTTAGATGCATGTTAGGTTTCACTATTAAATGAACAGATTTAATGCTACCCCTCTGTACTGGAGTACGATGTAGCTTCACGCATGGGGAAAAATGCAGAGGAGTCATTTTATCAATTCGGCAATTTAAAATCAATCAGGATCTAACATTTTACTGCTACTGGTCATTAATAATATTTCTAAGCCATTTTCTGAGAGCATTCATATGATTGGAAACATAAAAGCAAAAGAATAGAACCTGAGTGTGATAGGAGGAACAAATCACTCAAGAAGCCTGTTCCACCCAACCTGCTCTTAAGCATCCAAGATGTCTACCTTAGGACCCCCGAGCCTGTCCACTGATCCACCAGGAGGAAGGAAGTTCAGAAGCTTAGGGTATCTACTTGCAGCAGCAAGAAAATTTATTCATCCTTACAGGCTTAATAGTCAATGGGACCTGCACCAGCACCTCTGGTCTGTCCTTCTCATAACATTTGCAGACTTATACTTGCACTCTCTACAGCCTCCCTATTCAAATCTCTCAGCCATCACCTGATACACATGAGGAATGTTTCTGCAAAAAACATTGTAAGAGCACCCTGCTCAATTTGAATTGCCTTTTATAGGCTGCCTAGGTCTTTTTGGTAATTAACTGGTCATTAGTGAGCTACCTGCTCACCTCCCTCCACCTGGAGGGGTAAATGCCACAAAATTAGGGGGATTTGTCCCCTACCAACAGCTAATGGTAGAGTGCAAATGCTACCATCTGTCCCAATCCTTCCAGCAGCTTCCATTCCTCCTAGTGGGCCAGTGGACACTCTTGTAATAGCTTTCTTGAGTGTTTGTCTCCCATCTTTATTTATTAAATAATAATAATGAGTCATTACATTCATCTTTGACCTAATTGGTCATAATTACAAAACTTGTAATTATAATTTAGCACAAAGTATTTTGCAAAAAGGATAATAGTAGAAAATAATTATTCTCAAAAATTGGGTAGGTAACATACACCCCCCCTTAAGCCTCAACATCGTCCTCAATGTTGCTTTATTCACTCCTTGAGTGTTCCTGGAACAGAGTTGGGTATGCATACCACATACTACTCTCCAACTCCCAGGTAGCCTCTGCTGGGCTAAAGTGCTTCCATTGCACTTTTACTTGGCCAACTCTGTGGTTCCAGAGTAGAGTTTCTTTCCTTGCAAGAATATAGTTCGGTTCCACCAGAAAATCACCGCCTTGTTCCACCTGAACATTATTCCAATTTACAACATGAGTAGGATCATGCACATATTTCTTTAAAAATGAAATGTGAAAAATATTATGGACTTTGAGGTTTTAAGGTAAGGCTAATTAATATGCCACAGGTCCAACTATGGACAAGATTTCGAAAGGACCACAATACCTAGGTTCCAGTTTGGCACAGCTCCCCAATTTTAAGGAACTCTTTTTCAACCTTACCTTAAGAAAAACATGTTCACCAACCTGGAACTCCTTATGAGTTCTTTTAAGGTTTGCTTGACTTTTCTGTCTATCCTGGGTAGCTTTAAGATTTCCTTGTACTTGCTTCATGATTAGTTCTAATTCCTGCAACAATTCGAGCTGTAAGGTGACTCTACTAACCGGATCACTCCATGACACCAGTGTGTTACACTTTCTACCGTAAAGAATCTCAAATGGGCTAAGATTGGATGAGGCATGGTAATGATTGTTATACACAAACTCTGCTAAATGCAAGTAGTCTTCCCACTTACCAGGTTGATCCTTGTATTCATTCTGAGCATGTCTTCCAATATCTAGTTCACCCTTTTAGTCTTTCCGTCTATTTGCGGATGAAACGTAGTGTTGAAATTTAAGGTGGTATTTAACCCCTTGAACAAGGACCTCTAAACATTACCTGTGAACTGTGAATCTCGGTCTGAAACTATTACCTTGGGTATCCCATGCAGTCGAAAAACCTGCTTCATAAAAATTTCTGCAATATCAGGAGCTTTATGGGTAGTTTTGACAGGGATAAAATGGGCTACCTTGCTAAGTTTGTCTACTACCACCATGATGGAGTCAGGTTTTTTTTTATTCTTTGGTAACCCAGTGATGAAATCTATACTTATGATTTCCCACTTCCAGCTAGGTATAGGCAAAGGCTGCAACAATCCAGCAGGATGTTGATGTTCCACCTTTACTTTTTGATAGTCAAAACACTTAGCTATATATTCTGCTACTTCATCCTTCATTCTGGGCCAATAGTACTCCTTCCTTAGCATTGTGATAGTCTTCTGATAACCTGGATGGCAAGAATAGTGGCTTTTGTGCATCTCATCCAAAATCAGAATCTTTACTGCTGGTACATTTGGTACGTACAATCTATTTTTGTACAACAGTAAGCCATTTTCCTTCAAACTGAAATCTGTTATAGAATTTTCAGAATTGTTTTCTGTTGTCCTTTCCTGTAATTTTATGTATTCCTCATCCTCTTTAACTCCTTCAAAAATATGTTTCGTATGTGATTATGGCTGAAATAAAATGTATCCTTGCATTACGACTTAACGCATCAACAATTTTATTCTCCTTCCCCTTAATGTGTTGAATTTCAAAATCATACTCACTCAGAAAAGTTAGCCATCTGGCTTGCCTAGCATTCAAATTTGTTTGATCTAATAAATATTTCAGCCCCATATTATCCGTCATTAAGGTAAATTTGCTGCCAATAAGGTGGTGACGCCACATTTTCAAGGCATGAATTACTGCTAACAATTCTAGATCATGGGTGGAATAGTTCTTCTCATGTATTTTCAGCTTTCTTGATTCATAGGCTACAGCATGCCCCTCCTGCGTTAGGACTCCTCCCAATCCATCATTGCATGCGTCTGTAAATACTACAAAATATTTATTAGGATCTGTAATCCTCAAAATAGGCGCTGAAGTCAGCAATTCTTTTAACTTTGCAAAACTGTCCGCACACTTTTGATCCCAGACAAACTTCTTTCCCTTTTTCCGCAGCGACGTTATGGGGTTTGCAATCTTGGAAAACCCTTCAATGAATTTTCTATAATAACCAGTGATGCCCATAAATGATCACACATCCGTCACATCTTTAGGAACTAGCCATTCATTAATGGCCTTTATCTTGGCGAGGTAAACCGAAATCCCTTCCTCGGAGATTATGTGTCCTAAGTACTGAATCTTGTCTTTGTAAAAATCACATTTACTGAACTTAGCATAGAGCTAGTGCTCCTTCAGAAATTGCAGAATGATACGTAGATGTTCATCATGCTCCTCCTTGTTCTTAGAATATACTAAGATGTCATCGATAAGCACAACTGCAAACTTATCTAAGTACTTGTGCATAATTTTGTTCATTAAACACATAAATACAGAAGGGGCATTAATTAATCCAAACAGCATGACAACGAACTCATAGTGCCCATAACGAGTTCTAAAGACTGTTTTGAAAATTTCTTCATCCTTCACATGAACCTGATGATATCCTGATCGTAAATCGATCTTTGAGAATACTGTTGCTCAGCGTAGCTAGTCAAAAATATTGTCAATGCAGGGCAGCGGGTACCTATTCTTGATCGTCATTTTATTTAGTTGATGATAATCTATGCAAAGTCTCAGGGTACCATCCTTCTTCTTAACAAAAATGACCAGTGCTCCCCAAGGAGACATGTTGGGTCTTATGTATTTTTTATCGATCAGCTCCTTCAGCTGAGATTTTAACTCATTCAACTCTAGTATATTCATCTGATATGGAGCTTTAGAACTTGGTATAGCACCAGGTATTAATTCAATAGAAAAATACAGGTCCCTTTTGGGAGGTAATTCTGGGATCTCTTCAGGAAAAATATCTTGGAAATCCTTTAAGATAGGTATGTCCTCTATTTCCAGTTTGTCCTCCTTAGTACTCATCTCATCATGCACCGCATTTACTGCAAACATATGACACCCTTTTCTGATTGCCCTTTTTACTTGCATGGCTGAAATCTGCAGAACGGATGTTTTCCTAGGGATGCCTTTTACCTCTATTGTCTTTCCTTCATCATCCAGGCAAATAAAACTTTTTTCATAACAATTCAAAATGACACGATGGGTTTCTAACCAGTCCATACCGATTAGGATGTCATATGACCCCAATGGAAAAATATTTAACTTAACTTGCATTGTGAGTTGATTCATAGATAAAACACAATTTTCCACAAAATCAGAAACCTTTCTTTTTGTTCCTGTCGCTAATCTAACTAACCAGGATTTATTGAATTTCTCTGTTTTCAAATCGAGTTTTTCTACAACAGCTGGTGATATATAACTTAGACTAACACCAGGGTCAATTAAAATAGAATCTGGGTGGTTTTGCAGCATACCTTCAACCTCCACCATTGAGACTTGGTGTTCTTCTTGCCGGTTGTCTAATGCTGCACTAATTCTGGGTACTTCTCTTGCCACATCTCCTACAGTAGCTTTAGACTGTATGGAGTGAATATGGTTGGCCGCCTGTTTCTTGAGGGGGCAGTCTAAGGCATAATGGGGCCCTTAGCACTCAAAGCATTTTATAGGTGGCTTCTATTCATTGGTCCTGGCAACATTGGGGACATTTCTAGGTGCTGTAAATTTTTGTTGCTGATTATTTCTATTTTGTTGAAATTTTTTATTATGAAAATTTTTCCTCTAGAAACCAAAATTGCCACCATATTTGAAATTTTTCCTTTTCTGTTCAAAATTACTGGGTTTTGGGTTTTTCCAACTAGGTACCCCTTCTCTTTTCTTATTCTGGTCAAAGCAAAAAGTTGCTTTCCTCATGGCTTCTTCTATTGTCTTAGGGTTATCGTGCTCTATCCTGTCCTCGATGTGGAAAGGTAGACAACATAGGTACCTCTGGACCTTCGGTTTTTCCTCCACCATATACGGCACATACCTTAGCAAACTTAAAAACTTGTTATTCAGTTCTTTCATGTTCATCGTTCCTAGTTTCAGATCATAGAATTCTTTGGACTTTTCTTCATAATACTACTCAGATAAGAATTTCTTCTTAAGTATCTTTTAAAAGTACTCCAACTCACATCTCGATCTTTTATACCTTTTACCCTTTTAAGGTCTTGCCACCAAATATCTGCCTTCCCGGTCAAATTATAAATTGCCATTTTTGCCTTTAAGGATTCTGAATCGTCGTAGATCTGAAAATACTTTTTCATGCTAGACATCCATGCTTTTGTTGTCTCTCGTTTCTCTGTCTCGCCATTGAAAATTGGGGGTTTGATTTTCTTGAATTCACCAGATATCTGTTCGTACTGTTTATTTCTTTTTCTTTTTGGCTTGAAGTCTCCTTCACTACTTTCACTAGAGGAGTTATGCTTCTTTTTACGTGGATGTTTGGCAGTTCTTGATGATGTTGAGTTGTTGTTTCCCTCAGTTGTTTCTGTTTGTTTATCCTTTCCTTCATGAGATAGCTCTTTACTTTCGGAAGTATGTTTGAGGTCCTGTTCATATTTTGGATATTGGTCGAACAATGCTTGCTTCAACTCCTCCTACGTCCTCAGGATTCTTTCATTGTCCTATTTTACTGACTGGATCTCTGCCTTCAATTCTTGAAAAGCACGCAATAATTCTGACGAATCGTTACCCCGATTGCCCTGGAATTGTTGTTCCATACTTGGGCTATTTGGTGGAAATCTGCCCGTTATGTGTTCAGCTGCTCCTTCCATATCTGTAAATCAAAGAAAAAAATTTGTATGCAACAAAATAATTTAAACTTGAGTTAGCGAAAAATTTCATAGTTATAAATTTTCTGTTTGCATGTTTCTTGGACCGTCTTTAGGCATAGAGTATGAACATGAGCTCTGATACCACATGTAACATCCCACTAATTTCATAAAAATTTAAAATTTCTAAATCGTCATTAAATACTAATAATTGTAAAATGCGGAAATAATAAATGCTTAATAAAGCAATAATTAATAATTACGTCATTATGTAGGAACAACTTATTGCTGTGTTTTTTTTTGTTTTCTGATGGGTTTCGTGTCGGCGACACGTCATGAATCCAATTAATAATTATGGCATTTATTTATATGCTTGAATGATTGAAAATTTCGATGCATTTGAAAAACAGAATTCTCCTCGACATGTACTAACGGTTTAAATTTTCTAGATGATGATGAAAGGGGTCCCACGAGGTGCCCCAAGGCTTACTTAGCTACTCAGCTAAAGCATTGTACTCGTCCTTCAAGCGCAGATTCGCAGGTAAGAGATAGCGATAATTTTCAAAGTGTTTAATAACCATTTTCAAAAATGATAATGCTAGTACTTTGACGTCACAGGTATGGTTTCTTTTCAATTTTTGTAAGAAGTAACTTGGCTAGCTCAAACCGCAGAAGTCGTGAGATTCAGAGTGTGGTTGTTATCAATTTTCTGTACTAAGATTTTATGCCTTCACTTGTTATCATTCCATGAATGACTTGCAGCTTTTTAAAAACAATCTTTGTATAATTTTCGACTTGTGACAATTCTAAGGCAAGGGAACGTGGTCCTATGGACACCATAGTGAGAGTGGCAAGGTGATTCTAAGTTCTTTATTACCTAAGCAATTACAATGATAATGTTAATACATTGATATCCTACCATGCGATTTATACGATGGTTCCTTTGGTGGCAAATATACCCTAAGGGTGTATCCATATAAATTATGACATGAGCTAGGCTTGAAGAGCTTCATCATTCTTCTATCAACGACGTAGGTACAGTAATGTTGCAAAGGTTTAGAGTTTTTATTTGTTGCATGCATCAACAATTTATGAATGATATCTAACTCTGAGCATATTTGCTTGACAGGTAGCTCTCGAAAAAACAACAGTGTGCCGGGAAAGTTGACGAGGAAAAAGGAATACAGCGAACCCACCAGTAAGCTTTGGTGGTACCCCTACCTCGTGGTTCTCCTGGATTCGGACTTGGTGAGCAGGGTGTTGGAAATGTGTATTCTCGGCAATGGTCTTTGCCTCACCTGCAACTTTGGGAAAACGTTTCTGTTTATGGTTTTTTTGTTAGCGTAGATGATGTAAATATTTTCTAAAATGTATGGCCAGCCTTCCCTTGCCTCGGCAAGCTTGATAGGGTTTGAACCCTCGTTTTTGCAAATAATTTCACAGCATTAAACGTTTGATGTTTATCGTTTTGCACTTTTAAATTGATGGAAGAAACAAATGTTGACTGTAAGGAATAGGAGTGTCGACTATGGTTTTGTTTCGGCAGTAGCTGTGTAGTGTAAGAAAAATGGGTTTTGAATGAAACCCTCAGTGAACAAATGAGGCAATCTGTAGGATGCTGCAATCGTAGTTTTTAAATGGAAATGTTTATTTCTAGGGATTAATGTTTATGTATGGTGTTTTGAACTCTCATTTTTTAATTGGTTTCAAATGAACGAAAGGCATGTTTTTAAGTGTTTACTCAATGGATGGTTGTAAGCCGATAATGGAATGCCTAGCTTACAAAATGTCTGTGCATACTTGAGTTAAGATGTAAATAAAAGGGTATTAGTTTCGGCTTGAATACAACAGTGTTTGATGTTAAACCCTAGCCTGTCAATGATAATGAAATGTGCTAGGCTATAATGAAGCTTAAATGCACGAATAACAGATCTAGTTTCCATAGTTAAACTATCTATGATAGTAAAAACATTTGATTTTGTAGCTGTTAAATGTTTGTAAATATTAGTATGATAAGAACAGATCAAACCCTGGTTTGGATGTAGAGATGCAGTACCTACTCTATCAGTTGATAAAATAATTACTATCTCCTTTTTTTTATTTAAGAACATGCTATACTATAATTTAAATTTTTCCAAGTACAGTGGATAATACAGAATCAAGAAATTTACAGAGTATTCGTCAGTTAGTTTAATTTGTCTATTAATTTAACATTTTGTCTACTTTAATTCTATCTCCCTATTTTTGTCCAATTTGGGCCTCTGGAGAAATGAAAGAACAATACAGTACCTTTCTTTTGCACAAAAAATTAATACAGTGATGACAGTAACTTCTATAAAGATCGATCAGATTCAAATAACAATAAAAATAAAAGAATGGGCACGGGGTTAAACAGAATGTATGACATTGGTTTCTTCTTGAAGAAATAACTGATGATCAGTAAACCCTAGATGCTAACACCATGTCTACTTTCAGAAGTCAGAAAGGAAAATATTATCATAACTAGTTTTCGGTAGGTTGTTTCAGCATTTAGAGTTTGAACAGTATAATCAATGCATGCAGAGATCTAATCTGCAGCTGCTAAAATATAAGATGCATGGGGAACATAAGTCTGTGCATGGGGGTCTCTTTGGGATTATGAATTTAGATGCATGTTAGGTTTCACTATTAAATGAACAGATTTAATGCTACCTCTCTGTACTGGAGTACGATGCAGCTTCACGCATGGGGAAAAATGCAGAGGAGTCATTTTATCAGTTCAGCAATTTAAAATCAGTCAGGATCTAACATTTTACTGCTACTAGTCATTAATAATATTTCTAAGCCATTTTTTGAGAGCATTCATATGATTGGAAACATAAAAACAAAAGAATAGAACCTGAGTGTGATAGGGGGAACAAATCACTCAAGAAGCCTGTTCCACCCAACCTGCTCCTAAGCAACCAAGATGTCTGCCTTAGGACCCCCAAGCCTATCCACTAATCCACCAGGAGGAAGGAAGTTCAGAAGCTTAGGGTCTCTACTTGCAACAGCAAGAAAATTTATCCAGCCTCACAAGCTTAATAGTCAATGGAACCTGCACCAACACCTCTGGTCTGTCCTTCTCATAACATTTGCAGACTTATACTTGCACTCTCTACAGCCTCCCTATTCGAATCTCTCAGCAATCACCTAATGCACATGAGGAATGTTTCTGCAAAAAATATTGTAAGAGACCCCTAGGTCTTTTTGGTAATTAACTGGTCATTAGTGAGCTACCTGCTCACCTCCCTCCACCTAGAGGGGGAAATGCCACAAAATTAGGGGGATTTGTCCCCTACCAACAGCTAATGGTAGAGTGCAAATGCTTCCATCTGTCCCAATCCTTCCAGCAGCTTCCATTCCTCCTAGTGGGCCAGTGGACACTCTTGTAACAGCTTTCTTGAGTGTTTGTTTCCCATCTTTATTTATTAAATAATAATAATGAGTCATTACATTCATCTTTGACCTAATTGGTCATAATTACAAAACTTGTAATTATAATTTAGCACAAAGTATTTTGCAAAAAGGATAATAGTAGAAAATAATTATTCTCAAAAATTGGGTAGGTGACATATAACTGATCAGGAGGTTCCCAAACTAACTCGAATTGACCAAAATTCGAGATTTTGAATGTTTCAGGAAAAAACTCTACTTTTCTACTGCAAACCAGCATTTGAACTCTACTTTTATGAAGCAAAGTAGCATTTTTAAAGGGAAAAACACTGCTATAGCATAGAATACCAGCGTTTTGTGGAAAAATTGCCAAAAAACAAGGTTTTTTGATGATTTTCAGGAGGTGGTTAGATCTGGAAAAGTGTTCCTAAGGGTTATAACTGTCAAATGGGCCAAGAGTGAGGTAATTTCAACCATATTCAGTGTCCCTAATGACCCTTCAATCCACAAGTGTCCTGTTGTGTGACTAAACTTGATCTCAAGAAGTGCCGTCATGCGACCAAGCGATGCAAGTGTCATCACGGATGGAGAAGTGTCATTTTAAGCTATAACAAGGAGCAGCTTTTTAATTTTTCCTTTCCGTTACAAGCATCTCTTTTTCCTTGTTTCTTTTACACTTGGTTTCCAAGCCCAAAGTTTTTTCTTTTTTGAAACAACTTGGTAGGTTGAGTCTTCCTCGAATCTTTTGATTCATTTGTTTTGAGCCATTTGAGTGTTTGTCTTCGTCACACTTTACATTTAGGTCTTACTTGCTCTTGTACAAGTTCTCTTTCTTTTACAATTATCAGAAAAAGACAAAAAAAAAATTAAGTAGCTTAGTATTAATATCTACCTTTGTTTTGATGTAGCATAGTTTACTTTGAAATTTAAAAAGAAAATACAAAAAGAGTTTGATTTTAGGATTGCCTAGTTTTCGATTTTTGAAAGAATATAAACGAAAAAGAGAAAAGTTTTTGTGAATTTGAAAGCTTTACTTTACATGTACTTTACTTTCATACAAACCATTCCACACACTGCACTACAACCCTTGAATAACAAGCAGCCCTTAAAAATAATTATTAATAAAATTAACTCGCAACATTTTTCTTTTTAGGTATACACATCATCAACTAGCTTAGGCTAGAGTTTCAGACTTAAATCACCTTAAACTAACCAAAATTGGCTTTATTACTCAACAATCCTAGTACGACTTTGTATTAGGTAAATCCATCTCTATCAAATAGTCCTAGGATGCTCTACTCAAACCAAAGTTAAGCACGAGGTCGTGGGCGATTGGAATTTTTTAGGATACCCCCTCACTTTCCCATCAACCATAAACTAGAGTTGACTCACGTACGGGGGTCCACTAGTGCTTTTGGATTTCAGGCTTTGCTACCCTGTCCATGTGTTTCGACTAGGCTGATGACTGTCCCCCCAGGGTATTTTGTATTGGTGGTAACCTTAGTATCTAGACTCTAGGGCTCTGCACAGGTGACGACAAAAGGCTATTTCTGTTGTACCTAGGACAGACATGGGAGGAAACCCTCTACATAAATTTGGGAAGGCGGATTGGTGATTCAAACGCTTGCACCCAGAGGACCTGTATGTGGACCCCGGGTAACTGTCCTTCATCCTTCGTTGGTTAGCTCTTGGCCCTAATTATCCCAGACTTCCCTCAAGAAGGCATCTATTTTTCTGGTTTGGATTACCTAGGACCTTTTTAGTGGTGTGCTCTTTGTGCTGCTTGTTTTTAGTTGGCCTTAGAGATTTCTGGCCCGTCGAGTCGAAAACTATGGATAGCATCCCAGAGAGCACCAATCAAGGGACCCCTGTTCAAGGGGCTCTTTGTGCTTTTCCATTCATTGGGAACATTGGTACTCCCTTAATGGCTACCTTGAATCTTTCGAGATTCACTATCGGGCTACCGGTTTGGTTGTTTTCCACTCTGAACACCTTGCATGCTCCTGATGCTTCTCAAGTAAGAACCTCACATCAAGAGCATCAGAACCCTATGCTCGCTTCGCCAGTAGCATGTTCTCCTCCTCCTTCTATCTCATGTGGTGAAAGTAGTAATACTAGTAACCAGCAGTCTAAAAGGAATAGACGGAGGAAGAATAGGAAGAAGATGCCAAAGCAAAGGGGCAGTCACCCAGGCTCTGAAGGTCATGATGGGGGAACCTACCCAACCTATGGTGGTCATGTTGGGAGAACTCGCTCAGTCACTGAACCTCGCCACCCAGCCTCTAGAAGTCATGCTAGGAGCACCTACCCAGCCTCTGGAGGTCATCCTGGGAGCAAAATTTCAGTCAATACAAATCATACTGAAAGCATGTCTTCAACCACTATTTCTCATGTTGAGGACACGTCATTGATCACTGCTGGTCATATTAATGACAAGTCACCAGTTACTATGAGTCATACTGGAGACATTGAATCGGCCACTGCAAGTCATGCTGAGAACGTTGACATTGTTGACAAACCTAATAAACAGAAGCTTAAGTTCCCTTGTAAGTTTTGTGAGGGAGACCACCTGACCTATTTGTGCCCTGTACTTCCAGAATTGCAAAGAGTGTGGTCCATAGTTCAAAATTATTCTGCTTCGAAGCAACCAGCCATTGTAAGTCATGTTGGGGGCAAGTTGTCAGCCAATGCTAGTCATGCTGATAGTAATGTTGTTGTAAATGAGTCTAAGCTTATAGGACGTAAGCCAAAGTTCCCTTGTAAAATTTGTATGGGAGATCACCTTACTCACCTGTTCCCTGCTATTCCAGAGGTGTGGAGAGTGTGGTCCATGTCTGAAGGATCCTCTGCTCCTGAATTGTCTATAGATTCCCAACAGCCGGATCAACCTTTGGTTGATGAAGTGGTTGAACCAATGCAATCTTTGGTCAACCCCACTCTTTCTTCGAAGAGTGAAGTGATCGAATCGATTCAATCTTCGACCAATCCCATCATTCCTTTGGACACTGATACACCTGTCCTTGAAGTCTTTTGCATTACCAGTTCGGATGTTTCTGAAATGGGGGGCACTTCATATATGCCAAGTGAACCCCTACCAAGCTCTGGGATCATTTCCTTTAATTTGAATAGCCTAACTAGGCCTCGCTGTCATGTCCCAAATTTGGCATTGGGTCACAGTGGCCAAAGCAAATTGGCCCTATTCATTAGAGTTTGTCAAATTGATGCTAAAGGTCAAATAATTGCCGAGGAAAATTACTAGTTTCCTAGGTTTTGGGTGGAAGCTTTGGGATTTGGAATAATGGGGATAATAAATGATGTTGGAACATTAGGATGGCATAAATATTTAATAAAGGATATAAATAAATATATACAAATGAAAATCAAAGTGGCATTTGATAATGAAGACACATGGAGGAAGTGGGACCCACACAAGCTAGAATTTATGTGCCACATGGCATCCTCTTCTTGCAATTTCGAATCCATGGGAAGCCTAATGTTCTTGGGATGAGTTATAAGGTCAATAATACTTGGAATGAGTCAATGAGGTCGAAATATAGAGGAAGAGTAACTCCCATGGAAGAGGAAGAGGCAATTTGGAGCTAGTGAGACACTTGGGCTAGATTCTATGACAACAATGATGAAGATGCTATGACACCTATGACACAAATCAGACCTGAAGGCTGACATATGACATATATGACATGTTAGTGCTAAAAATAGACTCCAAGAGTGTTCTCAAGGGTGTTAGGGAAGCTAAGATGCTTCCACATGTGATTTGGTGGAAGTGGGAGACTAGGAATTGTTGTACAAGTGGTGTTCTTTGGAATCTCTTCCCAACTTGAGTTGGCATGAGTCTCTTGGAAGGAATTAGACCCATGGAGGTCATTATAACTTTATAAATTTCAATAACAAAGAATTAAACCAGCTTTTGATCATTTGTATAATTTGCAATTGCATTTGTGAAGAGGGAGAGCTAGTGGATGACTAGTTTCTTGCCTTAGCCAATTTCGAGGGTGAAATATTCCCATCCAAGTTGGTAATTGGAAAGTCTATTTAGAAATTTCATTTGGATATTTAATGGAATATTTATTTGCAGGTGTAAGTTACAAGGCATCTCATGGTTTCTTCTATTGCAGCTCACTCCTTCAACCATTTCCAATTTTGATGGCATATTCTTGATCCTTGAGGGATGGCATTTTTGGTGAGCTGTTGTACTATTTGGGGGAGCTTAAAATGCCCTATTTATTTTTTAATATGAATTAAATACTCTTTTATTCATCTCCAAAAAGTTTCAGGTCGAAATTCCAAGTAGAAATGTATAAATCTCAGTTTTAATGAAAGAATAGTGCCATTTCCCCACTACCTTGTTGTGAACCAGTGTACTGTTGATGATTTCGAATGAATTGATGATTCTTTGATAAATTTGTGATTAATATAATTCCATGGATGTATTTTACAAGTTTCATGTACTGTACTTTAGAATTTGAAGTATTTTTACTCAGTTTAATTGCATTGGGAGAAGAAATAGTGTCATTTCCCCAAGGGTCGAATGGGTGATTTTTGTAGCTGAATGGAAGAGGGTTGGAAAAGATATAATAATCAATTAATAGTGAAAATGAGACCTTAATAACATCCTTAACACATTCCCTACCTCTTTTCAGAAATTTGAGTGGGTTTGGAGGCATTTGGGAAGCCATTTTCAGTACTTATCCTAAGGGGATTTGAACCCCAAATTACTAGTAAAATTGCATACTTGGTCCAGAATCTTAAGAGAGTTTTCAGAGGTATTTTGGTGGTCATATATCATCCATGAACATCATATTAAAGTCCTAATATCATTTATACACCTTCCTTGAATATTGAAGGCATTTGGAGTCAATTTGAGACCTAGAGACCAATACTAGTCAAAGAGAATTACTAGTAAAATTCTCTACATTGGCCAGAATTGAAAGAGGATTTGCAGAAGTATTTTAAAGGTCCAAAAGCATCCCCGAAACACATATTTATATTCTAACATAATCCATATACCTTCTCAGAATATTTGGGAGCAATTGGAGCAATTTAGGGACCTAGTGCTCAAAACTAGTTAAAGGTCTAACTAGGGAAAAAAGTGAAAATTTGCCATTTTAATAAAATTCCTAACAAGCGATATTACACTTGCCTTCCTTCTTCTTCACCTTTCCAGATAAAGGTTTATATCAGCGGCCATGTGGTTCACCGATGTATTGTAGATGAAGGAGCCTCTGTTAGTATCATATCCCCTTATGCTTGGAGAGATTTAGGTTTCCCTAACCTTGTTACAGTTGTTAATTGGTCGTTGACCTTTGATAGAAGACCTAGTGAACCATTGGGATTCCTCCCTCAGGCACCTGTTACTTTGAGTGAAAAAATAGTCTTAGTTGATTTTATGGTTTTAAAGGACCCTATGGATTTTTTTATGATCCTCAGGCGTGATTATGTATATGCTATGCAAGCTGTGGTGTCTACACTCTTTCGTGTGATGCATTTTCCTCACAACGAAAGCATTGTCACTATCGATCAGTTTACATTTGTTGATCCCTCATATTACCCAACTATAGACCAAGTATGTCCCTCGTCAGTAGGCACTACCATGTCACAATCAAATTATGTGGCATATTGTTCCTTGAGTCCAATTTCTACTAAGAAGAAGCCTCTGAATTCATGCTTACCTTCTAGGGACTAGGTCTTGGCAATTGACCAAGTGATAACTCCATCTGAATGTTTAGATATGTATTCCATATGGGATAATATACTTCCCTCTGATGAAGTTTTCCTAGAGTCTATAATGCATTTTTCCATTCATTTGGACATTGATCCACCTATGAGCATTCTTCTACCTTCACTTCGAGCTCATTAAAAATAGTAAGGAGGCTACGAGCATTCATCCATCTCTCCTTTGAGCTCATTAAAAACAATAAGGAGGTCATGAGTTTACTTTTCAGGCTCGTTAAAACTTTACGAAAAATATTTTTATAGAGTTCTTTCACGCTCTTGTTTGACTCTTTAAATATGACAAGATTGTTGAGTATAGTTGTCCTTTCAGACTCGTTAAAGGATTTGAAGCAACATCTTCTTAAGTATAAGTTTAACCATTTTTCGGACTTTTGCGGATTACTTATGAAAAAGGAATACTCTAGTCATATGTGGCTAGAAGAGTTCTTCTCTCATAGTTTTAAAAATTTTCAGGGGAGGAGACTAACTGTACAAAAAAGGACTTTTGGAGCCTTCTTTAGGGTTTTCAAGCTCTCAAAAATGAAAACACCAAGCGAGCATTCACCTACTCGGGATCGATATTAAAATCCACGAGTAAGTGTATGGAGGATTATTTAAGTTTTTCTGACTCCTTAAACAAGAAAACACTGGCGAGTAAGAACAGATCTCGGCTCGATATTGAAATCCAGAGATCAGTATTATAGAGTATTCGTCTATCTCTTCTTCGAACTATGTAAAAAATGAAGAAGATCCTGAGTCTTCCTCCCATGGGCTCGTTAAACTTTTACATGGTTGGACGTATTGAGTTTTCTTTCTTCCTTGGACTCATTAAAACAACAAGAACATTCTTTTACCAAAAATAATAAGGGATAAGAAGGGTATATCACATCTTTTCAGTTTGAAAGGTAGTTAAGTCAGTCATGTCCTTGAACACAGCACCTACTTGACTCTTTCATATCAGTTGGGTTTTAGTTTTTGACCTTAGGTTGAACTTGATCTCCGAGTTTTTTACTCCCCCGGTTGTTTATTCTTCCAACCATATGGAGGGCCTGTTAATGTCTCCTACATTGCAGGCTTATATCACTTACTCTTCGTGTTAACAGCTACCTAAGTCACTTTGTGTCGTGCTCACTGTTCAAGGATACAGCCTGTGTCGGCTATTCTGTAGTTTACCCTGACTTCATGTGTCAGCCATCCTGGCGTCAATTTGTTTCCTCTTGTTACTTGTCCTACTCCACCTGAGCTCATACCTTTTGAGTGTTCCTCGTGTTGGATGATGGAGGATGCATTAAGGCCTCCCTTCCAGTGGACTTCTTCCCATCGAATTCAGCTCATTATGCTTTGGGAACGAAGTTTAGAGTTTTGGTTAGTACCTTGGGGATTGCAGTCATCAGTGGCAGTTTCCCTCGCTATTGAATTATGGGAATACATCAATGTCTCTTATTCGACAGGTTCCTCAAGTGTTCAAATTCAAGTCCATTTATTCACACTTGTTGGATTGTACTAGGTACCTTGGGCCCCATTATCATTATCGATGGAAGCCCTCGCGTTTGTTAATGGTATACATCAATGACCGGTAATCAAATGATTACCCCCATGTTCAACTTCAGCTCATTTATTCACATGGTTAGGGTTTGTATCTTGGGTTGTTTGGATGAAGACCTTGGGATTTTGATAGCATCGCCTTGTTTATGTTATCACCCAAGCTGCACAAGACTAAGCCTCACTCATTTTGGCTCTCCATGAGACATAGATCTAGTTTGTTGTTATGGCTATGATCTCTCATTTTGACATGGATCCACGCTTGTATTTCAGTGGCCATGTTATATGTACATCTCCTAGTTATGTATCGGAGATCATGCTATATCATGCTACACATCTATATGATGTCAAGATTGTAATTGCTCGCTGACCTTGATCATTGTTTCAGGTACTTTTGTGATTGGGTTCTATGGTTTCTTGCTCCTCCTCTGACTTGGAATTATAATGTATTTCGGCCATCGTTTCCCTCTAACCTCACACATTAGGGGGCATCTGTTATAGGTCAAATATGCACTTCTCCGTCCGTGATCACATTGCTCTGTTGATCACACAAAAGGACACTAAGGATTGAAGAACTAGGTTGACCTGGATGACTTATTGACTAGAACTAATCTCTTCAGCTGAGAAACTTACTGTTTCTACTGATTTCATGACATGTACGCTACTCTTTGTATAGCAAACCAGCATACACTTTAAAAAATACTCTACTTTGCTCGAGGACAACCAGCGTACACCTTAAAAATACTCTACTTTGCTCAAGGACAACCAACATACACCTTAAAAAATGTTGCAAACGCTTGTTGTAAAGCATAAAAGTAGCATATTGTACGCTACTCTTCCTGAAATAAACCCGCGTACATATTAAGATGAAGTCAAAAAATATATTAAGATTACAAATTGGGATTAGTTGAAGTTGGTTCTGCAACTTCCCCAACCTCCCAATTCAACCACCTCTCGAATCCAACTGCCTACCTTGTCCCATAAATACAAGGAGGATCCATGAGAGGATGCTAGAACTAGACCTAGAAGAAAGGCATTAAGTGTTGTTACGTTGGAGGAATTCCCAAGTCATTGTGAAGAGCAGGAGCCCAAGACTCGGTTGCAGAAACATCTCAATAGGTCAGGTATAATTGTATTGATTCATGTTTCTTTGACAATAAAAAGGTGGAAATACCCTTCCTGTCCCAAATCGAATGTCTATTGGATTGTATGTTCATTTGGCTTAGTATATGATTGTAGTTGATGTTTAATTGCTTTCAATATTCATCATATTTATTACAGTCAAGATACGGTAAGGAAGGTTTCCTTTGTGTTGCAGGTTCATCAAATGGAGGATCAAGAGAAAGACCAAGCAAAAGCGAGGACCAACCGTCGATTAAAGGTGCATCTTTCTATATCTTGATCCCTTTCATTTGTAGGAACTAAATGCAATATAATGAATGTATTTACCTGTCAACCCTGCCCAAGTTGGTAGTGTCTCTCCTCACTATAGGGTAGTAATCCCGAACAACATACGGAATTGTCGCAAACCCAGAGGAAGCTAGAAAATCAAGAATCAGAGAGATGTCAACATCAATAACAGAAGGAAAAAATTTAGCAACAGTATGACGACATTAAGAAGACACATCAGCTAGAAATTAAGAAAATCAAGGACGAATTAGCAAGCAATACCAAAGAACTATTTGAACTAAGAATTCATAACAAGACATTACTTACGAAAATCAAGAAACTGAAACATAGTCGAAAGACAGAACATTCAAATGAAGACATTGAAGGATGAATACTAGAAAATTAAGAAGAAAACCAACACCTCAGAAAGTTTAATCAAGAACTAGATGAACAAGTTAAGAAGTTAAAAGAGGTCAAAAATTCGCAAGACGAAAGGTTCGAAAAAATTCAGAGTAATAACAATCTATTGGAGAACAAAGTAGTGCAAATCCAGAAGGAAGCATCCGAACTCTCCAGAAAACAAACTCAAGTTGAAGAAGAAGAATTAAATACAAATTCAATCCTTGTCACAGTTAAAAAAGGAGTCAATCCAACAGATCAACAAACAACAAGAACTCCTTATCGACACCCCAATTATAGACATCATTTTGACCAACGACAAGGTCAAAATGAACATACACTGATTAATTATGATGTTAGACCAGTAAGAACATCAAATCAAAATACTAAGCAACAAACGAAAAGACCCATCCCACAAAGCGGTCAAATAGCTCCGATAAAAATAGATCTCGGATGAACCACATCAGAAATGATGCGACAGTTCTTCTGTGGAATTCGTAACTCGTATCGCCTCATTTCCTCAAGTGTCGCAAATACTAAAAAGGATCTAGAGATGATAGTTCAAACAAAAAAAAATCAGACATAACCTTTGTCTTCAATAAAGCTTTGAGGACAAAGCTTCCCTTAAGGGGAAGGCAATGTAACAAACCTAAATATATAGATATTAAATAATAATAGTAATAATAGTCATTAACAATAATTATCCAAGGGACATAACCCTTGTGAACAACCATTAGAGGTGCCTTTTTGAATTGTATTTATACGGGGCCTCTCATTACATTGTAATCATCTTATCATATATTTTATCAATATTTTATTTACCCCTGAAATGTGAGCTTCGGATTATTTGTGGGCATTCTAGAAGTATTTACTACGGTTAAGAATATTTTACGCTTCACGAATTCAAAGGTACAGGAGAAAATGAAGACAACATAGAATTCAAGGACTTGCATCTTTTTGGCATTCCTGCAAGGTAATGGCAATAGCATTATTGCGAGCTACATTTGTACTAATACTCCCTTTTTGGGATGAAAGTTTTCTCCATCAAACTAAGCTTCTCCCTCAGTACCGCAAGCATAACATGACTGGGACTTCTCCTTTCAAACCGAATGATCTAATAATCCCTCTTTGTGATGAAAATTTTATCCATCACGTCAAGATTCTCCCTTGGCGTCTCAAGAATTGCATGACCGAAATATCCCCTTTCTAACAAAATGTTTTCTTTGTTGCCTACATGGTAGAAATATTGATTAATTGATTGGGTTGTTTCTAAATATCCAATTGGTGAGTATGCTAGGTCAACTATTGGATTTCTTGAATATTTTGTAGTTGGGTATCGAATTGTGAGCGGTGCTCAGAGAGGCATTAGAAACTACAACTGATTCAATTGCTAGGGGATCAATTGGAATTACTTCTTGAACGGGTAAATCATAAGGGAGAAATAGTGATGGGATAATTAGTGTCTCTGCGAGCTTTTCCTTAGCTACCTTTCTCGTTGCTATTGCCTCTATGCTCATTCTAAGTAGGTTATAATTGCATGGTGGAAGATGTGTTAGATAACCCCTACAGTGATTGATTGTGATTTGATCCCTTCAAATGTGTATGACAAGACATCCCAATAACCAGATTAGGCACTTTGTTCTGATTATAATCATATTATAATATAGCAATGTATGCAAATTTTCTTGTATAGTTCATAAATACCTATTAACAATCATGTACACCCTTTGGTTGAGTAGCTCGGTACCCTCACTCCTCTTCCTACATTTTGCATAAGAACCTTAATAGAAAGATAACTCTAGTTGAAATAGGTAGAATTCATGTTAAAGCTCCTACCATGCAAATTTGATCGTTCTACGACCATTGTGCTTAGCAGTTGTTGCCACCAACTTGGTGCTCGCTATTTTTAGGGTAAGTTTCCTAATATAGCTCCTCTTAGTGATTTTTTCCTTTGCAAGTGTCTTCCACTATGCTGTAACTTCTTCCTTATGAACATAAAGTTCATGAGAATTTGGAGCTATTAGGGGACTATCGCTTTGCTTGGAGGATGAAAGATGAAAACATGGGATCCCTACTTTCCAAAGGGTTGACCCATGATTGAAAACCTGGGAGCCCTACTTTTTATTTATTTCCAAGATGACATGGATAATTTTGGGGGGGGGAATTTAGCCCTTGGGCTAATTTTTTACCTTTTTTCCAAAAAAAGATTCACCAATTTCCATTTTTTTCTAAATTGATTAACCCAAATTGCATGGGATAAAAAAAATTACCAAAATTGACTAGAAACTATATAAAATGCTTATAAGTTTGAAGCTTTTTAGAAAAATATCTCCCAACATTTTATGGTTGGACATTTAAGAATTAGTAAGATTCCCCAAGGTTTGTACACTTTAAGAAAAGTATGGATCCTTAAAATTTTCCCTACAAGCTTATCTAAAATCTCCTCGATTCCCTCTCAAATCGATTGAGTTACATGAGTAGGTTAGGGTGCTATGGGATTCATGTTTTCACACCTAGAAACCTCGCCTCTGCAAGGAGTTTCCGGCAAGAAGGTAAGCAAGAACATGTGAACAATTTTTAGGTGTAGTGCAATGTACAGAAAGTTCCAATTCAACTATGGGTGCATCATCCCATTGATTCAGTGGGCTCGATGAAAGCATCAGTAACACAAGAAGTAAAACACACTTCTCACCCATTTACCATAAAGAACAACATGCATTGAAGCTAGCTATAGCGTTAAATACCATGCATTTATATGAAACGCTATATGCATTGACGGAGCTAACTCCTATTTTATATTAGGCATGCAATTAAGATGGAGAAGACCAATATATAGAACAATTTTAACTTTATTACAATTGATTTTTCCTTGGCTTGTGTACACCTGGAAACTCCAATTCCAAGTCTTGCAGCTCTATGCATTGACAGAGCTAACTCCTGTAGAATCCATTGGATGTGTCTAAAAAGGTTTAGACAGGGGGGTTGAAATCCTTCCTCATGAATATCTATATGCATGGATTTTATAACAAAAAGGTGCCTTTACTTAAGCTTGCTCTCACCTATTGATTGATACCATAACATGAAGCAAACTACAACGAGATGTTGTATACAGTAATACCCTGAATGTCATGGTCAAGGACTATATCCTGCACCATTTGGCTACGGAAAGCATAACGTGTTTCAAAGCATCAACCATTTGGATATGAAAAGCACAACATTTTTGTATGCATGCACCGTCACTTGGCTATGGAAACACCTAGCTAGCTATTATGTCTACATTTTCAAGAGTTTGATGGTTAGAAAGCACTCAAAGTTGTCCATCCAATTCATTTATTAATTATTGTTCACCAGTTCCACCTTTTTTCCCTCTTCCTCTCTTGTCGTCTAGAAAATCTACCCACACCAACCTTCACATTTTCATAGTGTTCGGAACATAATCCTTGGTTTTAGGATTATCTCCCTATTAATGTAAGGAGAAGACCAAAAGTTGTTGGTAAATATGAAGAGTCACTCCTAAGTCCAAGAGTGCACTTGGAAAGTTGAACCCAAGGGACATTCTCATTGTATAAATACACATTTAATTAATGAGAAGTGTGTGCTTTGATGCTTATCTCTCATGTCTTTGTGTGCAATTATCTATCTTCCCTAATGGGGCACCTATTAGTGGGTATCAGAGCTCAATATGATCACTTGTCCTATGCAAATAACTTTATTTCCCAGTCCTAACATTTTTCCCATATGCAGCACATCTCTGTATAACAGACCTCTCTCCTCATTCCTCATACATGCATATTCATGAAACACACCTGCTAAACCCTATTTCTGGTTGTAACTCATGTATGTCTGTCTACTTTGTGTGTAATTATGCCAGTTCAGTCTAGGTGCTTTGCGGACCATTACACTAAACATTACTACCAAGCTGCAACACTCATTGTTCTACCAAAAAATCCCAACTCTCCCTCACATCTGCGTGCACTCACAAAGTGAATGTTCTATGCGTATCCTTCTTTCATTCCATCTGAGATCTCCCACATTCTACCTGCGTGCAAATTCATTATGTCATAAGTTGCTAGTGGAACCTTAATTTATCTTCTCCCATCGCTTATTCATTTGATGCATCGTTGCGTTTAATGTATATCTACATATTGATAAGCACGACCTCTCTTTCACGTGGACTATGCAACAAAACCACTGCAACTCAACTACTGGAGCTTCTCTCTTTTTGAATTTGTGTGGGCTCACCTCTCTCCCTCACTGCGACAGTTGAGACCATGGCTGCGTGGACTCTATATGTACTGTGTAATCTCCTCTACAATAACTGTGGACAATAATGTTGTTGAAAACCCTATTTCTTGTGCTATGTGGTGAATTCTCTCTCCATGAACCATTGAATGCATCTCTGCATTGGTAAATATCTGCGCGAATGACATTGGTGTGGCTCTTTCAAGAGTGAAGCGTTATTGCATCTTCAATTTCGACACTGCCATTGTTGGAGATCCCCTTGATGGAGAGGCACATCCATTTCCTTCCTTCCAAACTCTAAGAACGTTGAATTCCATAGTGGCTTGTTCAAGAAAGGAAATCAGTGCCATTCCTCTAGTTTTTCCTACTTTTCCTGTCTAAGTCCTCAAACATTAAAATTGAACTAGACTCCACATATTTAGGCATTCACTAGGGTTGGATTCTCACAGTAAGGAAACACTGTGGAATCTAATGAAATCGAGTGCATCTATGCACTTCCGCAAACGGACTTGAGGCTTTTCTTTACCTAGAAAATGCCTTTGATGGGCAACTACCAACCATTGTCTGACTACTTTTGGAGTTGTTAGATGTTGTAATGGATGATGGTTGTACTGGTGTTGTGCACTCTACTCTTGCCTTTGAAGAAGATGGTTATCAAGTGTGCTGCACAAAGATTATCAGTGCATGGGCTCTCTCTGTTGGAGTTGCATTGAGTATCAACTCGTACCAAATCTACGACAGTGAGAGTGAATACAAATTGGTGCGTGGATTTCTGAAAATATTACTGATGTGTGAGAAACTCATGGCAAAGCCCGTGGAGCTGCATAGAGATGTGTAGAGTTGTACACGCCCTTGTGGACTGTGAAACTAGTGGTAAAGCACGTGGAGAGGTATTGTGGTACAAGACTGTGAACACTGCTCTCTCTTGGTGTGTAAAGACTGAAGACTTCCCTCTTTAATCTTGTGGTGCAAAGCGTTGGTGTGGTGAAGCATTGGTAAAATCTGTAGCTTGTGGGAACAAGTGAAGTGTTGGATCATTGATTGTGGAGTCGCTTTCTCATATTTTGTTGAAGATTTGCGATAAGGAGTGGAGACTCCATATTTGAATACGCTCTCATCCATAGCGTTGAAATCTGTGGATAGACTCTTGGTTTGTATCATGGAGTTGCGCCCTTTCGCTTTGGGTGCATACTACCTCTCTGTTGAAGACCAAATTTGTTGCAACCTCTCTTCTCCAGTGTGTGGGTACTGAAACCTTTCACTTAACTGTGAGCGACGACTTGGAAATTTCGACCTCATCTGGTGATCTGCGACCTTTGAAGAATTAGCTTGTTGCAACAGAGCTTGAAATATCTTAATTTTTCTTCTTTGTGAGAAAACATTAAATAATTGTATTGAAAAAGGTGTCAGGGAATTTAAGCCCTGTACCTATCTCTCGCTTGCTCCCAAACAGTGTTAAACAACAAGCATTCTGAAAGTTGCAGTTAAGCTTCTAGAGAAGATTTGAAAATTTGAAAAGATTTGAAACTGGCAAGTTTGCAGCGGTTGCTACAGCTGCTCCAAAAGAAGAATTTGCAGTAGCAGATCATTCAAGAAGTCAAGTCTAGCATATTCATAAATTCGACATTCATAAGTGTAACTTGCAACTGTTGTTTATTTGTAAGTTATAGTGCATTGTTTGGTACTTGCATGTATTTTTTTTGTATACTATCAAAGTGAAAGAAAAGTTGAATTGCATGTTGTATTTGGGTGCATTTCTCGGAGACCGACACCCTTCATTTTTGAGTTTGATTCTACTGAGTCTTATCTGTAAAGGGCAAAGTTACAAGAAGCCCTCGGTTTGATTGAGTCATTTGTACTTGGTCCTTCCTACACAAGGAGGCCTCACATAGTCTTCACAATGTCTCAAACTAAAGAAACATTAGAGTTGTTAAACACTCTAGTACTTACAGTTGTAGATGAATCAATCACCATAAGCAAATATACTCTCTAAACTGTTATCAATCATCTATAGGATTCTAAAGACAAAGAGTACAATGTACAAAAAAAGAATCAACATTATGAACTAGTGTTTGTTCAGAACAATCATTTATTTGAAGTTGAAAATGATTCCTATCAGCTACCAGAAAATAATGAAATAATTCCATGAGTGCACAACCTGTTCAGAATTCCAGATGCCCACATTGTGATCGAATTGACCATATGAAATATCAGTGTTTTGATCTTCATCCTTATCAGCATTGTGGGAAGCATAACCATTCTTCAGATATGTGTGTGAAGCTAAAGAAACCTTCAAGAGTGAAACTTGTAGTAGAATATCATAGTGCTTCTTATCTTCTTCTTGACAGGGGGGTACATGATTTTAGGCTTCAAGTTTCGAAGTCTTGTCATTCTGACAACATGCAGTCACAACCTTCCTCAAGTAATCCAAATCAAGTGAGCATGAGCCACATCAAGTTTGGGAGACCAAATTCATAGATGTAGCATGAAGACAGAAGAGAACCGTGTTCTAGAGTAATCATGTGTTTTGTGTCTAATTTTGACACCATGAGACTCTCCATTCCTCATGTTGTTCCTAATGGGGGGAATGTGAAGACCATCAAAACCAAGCGAGCGAGTGCAAGCGAGCATAAACAAGTGAGTATGAACCGCCATGTTCCACTGAGCTCCAAAGTTTGTGGTCAACATAAAACCACACATTTACAAGAATACTTCAGCTTCTACTAGACATTAGATGGTGGTCCCCAAACCATCAGTTTCCAGATAACCTCTGAGCCTTTGTGCCAAGTTCCAGACAGAACCTCTAGGCCTTCATGCCAAGTTCGAGAGTTTGTGGTCAGCCTTAAACCACACACATAGTAAAAAATTCCATCTTCTACTAGCCCATTTGGTTGGTGGTCATCCTAAACCACCTCTTCAGAGAGCACTTGTATTTAGCAGGAGATGTTAGCTTCTGCTAACTTGCTTGGCAATACAGATTGTCAAGTTGGAAATGTTCAACAAGTGGTAGTTGTCCACTTCCAATTATTCAACTCTCTTTTCTGTGACTCATATACACCCTTCAAATTAAGGGGGGAATTGTTGGGAACATAATCCTTGGTGTTAGGATTATATCCATATTCACGTAAGGAGAAGACCAAAAGTTGTTGGTGAATACAAAAAGTCACCCCAGATTCCAAGAGTCCACTTGGGAAGTTGAACCCAAGGGACATTCTCAGCCTATAAATACACACTTAATTAATGAGAAGTGTGTGTTTTGGCGCTTATCTCTCATGTCTTTGTGTGAAATTATCTATCTGCCCCAATGGGGTACCTAACACACATAAAATTGGAAAGGTGGATTTGGTTTTCTAATTCAATCTCTTCTAGGGTCAGCGTTGACTTTTACTGTGCTTGCAATTATTAAATTTGAACTTACAACACTTGGAAGAGTTGATGTAGCCGTAAACTATACTCGCAACATTTTCAGCATTTTCGATAGATGAACCTTAGGCAACTATTTGCCGCAAGTGCCTCAAGATCATGGACACCATACGAAAGGATTCTCTTTCCAACTTACCTAACATCCTTTCGTGATCAACATAAAGATCCAGGGCCAATAACAATAAAGGAACGCATTGAACCAATTCTGGTTGTTCACCATGTTTACCTTGAAGCAACACAAGTTAATTCAACAAAGGAATAAGAACTCATTCCATTTTGAAAGCCATCAGTTGTAGTTTAAGAAACATCCTTGCAATCCATTAATCCATATCTTCTTTGGGTGTGGGAAGGCATAGCACATGAGATAATTAATTAATTACTTATTGATTTGGAAGTATGGTTGATTCTATATTTTATGTCATGAGGAATTCTTTATTTTACAATGAGCCCCAGGTCCTACGCTATAATATTTTGAATGCTACCATGTGTAATCAACTCCTCTATCAATTATAGAAGACACGTTTCGATGCCTATGGATAGATTGATATATTTTTTATTTTTTTTCCTTAGTAAAAAAAATAGTAATTAGTTATATTCAACAAATCACATTGTGTATGGTCACTAGAGTACCATATCGAGCTTATCACTAAAGCTCCTATCATATTTTTTTTATAAATATTTGTCGTAGCATGACATGACTTCTTATTACATTTGTAGATGTAAATTATGATAAAAAAATATTTATGATCGATGGGCAGTGTTATGTTCTATATATAATGTGAAACAAAAAACTATAAAATCATATCAAGATAGATCAAAATGTTGTTCTTTAATGTTTGTTGTCATCATAATAAAAAAAGCTCTCGACCAAGGTACACTTTGTACTCTTGAAATTTATACAATCCTTTATACACATAATTTGTGCATCCCAATATTTTCATCTAATACATACACCTCCAATATTTAAAGTTTAAACTTCTTCTTCCTAGGCTAAATGAATGTCTTACCTAGATATATGTGTGGGAGGGTGTATTAAAAAATTAGAGCATAAGAGAAAATTAAGATATTATAAGGAGGTGATCAACCCTAATCTAGAAGATGAAAAATATTTCTTTGTTTTAACTAAAAGAAAATCAACATTGCTAAAATAAGAACAAATTCTCACGAGCTCCATAGTGAAATAAGGTGCTGGAAAATTCCTAGAAAACCATGGGATGAAAGAATAACCTTTGAACTCATCACAACTATGGTGATTTAGAAATGCTTCTCTTAAAACAATTTGTGCATAGAAATAAAATACCTTTTTAAGGTCCGATAAACCAAAACTGGTCTCAGTGGATGTTAATACCTATCATCATCAATCATCATAGTATAGCGATATCTTTATATGGAGAAAATAACTCGTATGTAGTTTTCTAACTCTTAAGGATTGACAATTTTATCCAAGTCAATGTTGATGGTTTTATATCCAGGCCCACATTTAAAAACACATTCAAAATAAAGTTTTAACACTAATTTGTTATAATTTTGATAATTTCATTCAAATATTATCTAGGATCCTACTAAGAGAATAACATGCACAGCATAACAATCATAGACACAAGAGACACAATATTTCCTCGGGGAAAACCATAAAGGTGAAAAACCCCGCAACTTCCTCAGAGATAGAATAAGCACCAATACAAAGATGAAACCCAAAAAGATAGATGTCTCTAGCAAGTACTCCTCCTCCACTTGTGTGCACTCCTCTCTCTCAACTATGCGAGTTGGATGAATGAGTGAAATGAGCAAATAGAGTGGTGCAACCACTCTATTTATACTTTAACTTGACTTGCCTTTTACCCTAACTAGGTTGACTCCTTAAGGGAGTCTAATAACCCTTCCACTTAACTCATACTGGGTCAACCCCTCTAAGGTGGTCTAATAACCCATCAAATATAAGTTACGACACTTACAATATAACTTGCGACACTTACAAATACAAATGACGACACTTTCGATCAGAGGAATAAGACATCTCCGTCAGGGATACAATAAAGTATGAATGTAATACATACAATATACAAGTGAATATCTTCCAAAGTTACAAATACATCAACACTCCCTCTTAACTAGAAAGGTGTTCTCTTGACACAGGTCATCAATACATATAGGCACAAGTCTTCAATACTAGAGTTGGATCATCGTCACCAGATCACTAGAGCATCATCATCACTACTGATGTACTTGTCATCTCGATCACTGGTGCTATCTCTCAATTATACTCGTCATAGGAAGTTCTACAGAGCCAGCCATTTTTCATGCTAGATGTAGGCCTAGCCTCCATGGAGGCCTTCATCATCTCTGCGAGCATCCCATCCGATGGAATCTCAGGACTAATTATGTGCATCTGCAAAACCTGAAAAGAGCATCCCAGGACTGATTATGCGCTACTACTCAACCTGCAAGATCTCCCAAGACTAATTACATGCGAACAAGCAAAACCATCCCAGGACTAATTACGTGCCAAGCATAACCTGCAATATCTCCGAGGGGCCTATTACATGCGAACAAGAAAAACCTTGAAAGAGCATCCCATTACTGATTACGTGCCAAGCACAACCTGCAAGATCTCTTAGGGACCTATTACATACGAACAAGCAAAACCTCGAAAGAGCATCCCAAGACTAATTACGTGTCAAGCACAACCTACAAGATCTCCCATGGACCTATTACATGCGAACAAGCAAAACCTCGAAAGAGCATCCCAGGACTGATTACGTGTCAAGCACAACCTACAAGATCTCCCAGGGACCTATTACATGCTACTACACAACCTAAAAGATATCCACGGCCACAGAGCATCATACGGATGCTCATGATCATAGGGATCATCATCACTCACGGTGCATCATACGGATCCACATGATCATATAGGTCATCATCATACGGAGCATCATACGGATGCTCATCAAACAGCACTTACATCCACAACCATGGGGAGGACCCGCCTGTCACCATGCTAGGAAGGGCTCCTACATATGTGTCTCGTCACTTCCTCTTGGAAGAATCTTCGATCTAAAGAACACCAATCCTCTCTCTGAAGTACTCAAACTTCACTCTGGCTAGTGGCTTGGTCAACACATTTTCTATATGGTCGTCAGTCGCAACATACAGGAGCTTCACTGCTCCTCTATGCACCATATCCCCGATATAGTGATACTTGATCTCGATATGCTTTGACTTGTCATGGAACATCAGGTTCTCGGACAACTTCACACAGCTCTAGTTGTCACAAAGGATACAAGTAGCATCCAACTGGAGATCAAATAAATCTGACAGTAGCTTCCTTAGCCATACTACCTCACAACTGGCCAAACAAGCTACAACATACTCTGCTTCGGCTATACTCAATGCTACGCATGACTGCTTCCTGATAAACCAAGAGATCACCCCTGATCCCATACTGAAGCAGCACCCCGAAGTGTTATTCCTATCTGCAGCACTTCCTTCCCAATCTAAATCAACATAACCCTCTAGGTTAACCTTTTGATTTGCATCATACTTGAGCCCATAATCAATCATACCCTTCAGGTACCTCAGAATAAGCTTTGCAACAATCAAGTGAACATGTCTCGAATCTGTCAGGAACTGGCTCAAAGTGTTCACAGCAAAGCAAATATCTAGTCTCGTGTTCGTCGGGTACATCAAGGACCCAATCATCTGACGATATATCGTGGCATCAACCGACTCTGATGAAGCATCACTCAATAGCTTTAAGTTTGATGCCATAGGTGTGGCCATGGCCTTGCAGTCCATCATCCCGAACTGCTTCAGGATCTCTACTGCATACTTCCCTTGTCCAAGGAATATTCCATCTGCATTTTGCCACACCTGCATGCCTAGAAAGTAATGCATCACACCCAAGTACTTCATCTCAAACTTGGCAGCAAGATTCCTCTTCATATCAGCAATCAACCCATTCTCACCTATCACAAACAGGTCATCTACATACAGTAGGACTATCACTGGATTGCCTTCCTCAACCTTGTAGTAAAGGTTGGAATCCACTTTACTCTTGGTAAAGCCCAAACTGGTCAAGAAGTTGTCTACCCTATTGTACCATGTCCTGGGTGCTTGTTTCAAACCATACAAGGCTTTCTTTAATTTGCACACATGTGACTCCATGTCATGTGTCTCAAAACCGAGTGGCTACTCCACATACACTTCTTATTCAACTACACCATTCAAGAAAGCTGTCTTGACATCCATCTGGTGTATCTTCCACTTCATTAGAACAAGCAGAGCAAGTATTGTTTTGATGGAAGTGTATCTGGCTACAGGTGCAAAATTTTCTTCATAATCTATCCCTTCTTTCTGGGAGAAGCCACGAGCCACAAACCTTTCCTTGTATTTCTCTATGCTACCATCTTTAGCATGCTTGATCTTGTAGATCCCCTTGGAAGTCACCACAGACTTCCCTTTTTGTCTTGGGACCACATCCCATACATCATTCTTCATGATTGATTGGTATTCTTCAATCATGGCCTCCTTCCATTCTTTATTTTCTACTGCTTCTTCATAATTAGAAGGTTCTCTATCCATTATGTCACATAACAAGGTTACATAGCTGGTGTGTGACCTTGTCCTTTTTATTTCTCTGTGTTCCTCCCATGGAACACCATACCTCTTTGCATCTTGGATGAGCTCTCTTGCCCATGTCGGTTTCCTCTTGTGATATTTCTTCTCACGGGGTGGATCTACAGGCTCTTGTGGATCTTCTATTTCATGATCCTCTTCTAGAATTGCTTCGTTCATGGTGGTGTCTTGCATTTTGGGTACTCTTGGTTCTTCATTGTTTTCAACAAGTGGTTTCCTAGATTTGATGTATGTTGAGTCTTCATCAAAATTCACATTCCTGCTAATGTCAATCTTCTTGAACCCTGGAAAGTAGATTCTGTATGCTTTCGAGTTTTCACTGTAACCCACAAATATACCCTTCTTCCCTGAAGGATCTAGCTTTGTCCTCTTTTATTTTGGAATATGTGTGTATACTGGACAGCCAAATATCCAGAGGTGACTAACTTTTGGTTTCTCACCAAAGAAAGTTTCTTTTGGTGCCTTGTTGTCAAGTATCTTGTGTGGTGTTCTGTTTTGTACATATACAACTGTCTTTGTTGCTTCTGCCCATAGGTTCATAGGCAGATCTTGGTCATGAAGCATTGCCCGTGCTGCTTCCATGATTGTTCTATTCTTCCTTTCTGCAACTCCATTCTATTGTGGATTGTAAGGCGTGGTCAACTCCCTGTTAATCACTGCATAACTTCTTGAAGTCTTCTGAAGTGAATTATCCACCATTGTCGGATCTAAAAGTCTTGATCTTCTTTTCAGTGTGGTTTTCTGTCAAGGCTTTGAATTCCTTGAATTTGCTAAATACTTCATCTTTGTTCTTCAAGAAATAAATCCAAGTCTTTCTAGAGAAATCACCAATAAAAGAAACATAATATACATACCCACTCAAAGAACTAGATGACATTAGACCGCATACATTGGAGTGGATAATTTCCAAGATTCCTTTTGCCTTGATTTCACTACTTGAAAATTCCTTCTTTGTGTTCTTTCCTTTTTCACATCCTTTGCAAACACCTTCATGCTTGATTGGATTTCGGGAAGACCTTCTACTGCTTTGCTTGCAATTGGTAGTGCTCTATAGTGCACATGTGCAAGCCTTCTGTACCAAAGTTCACTTGGCTCTGTGGATTCATGTACCATGGCTTGTTCAGGTTGTCCCTTCAATTTGTACAATCCTCCCTCTTTCTCTATAATTACTACTACATCATCTATGGTCTTACCTTTTGGCCACATAAGTACTTGACCATCCACAAATGCAACTCTCATCCCCTTTGCATCCAAAGATGATATGGAGAGAAGATTCTTCTTGAGTCCAGGTACATATAGAACTTCTTTCATCTTCAAAGGCTTCCCAGAGCCTAACTTGTAGGAGGCTTCACCACTTCCTTTTATCGGGTATTGATAGTCATCCCCAAGTTTCACCTTATGAGGTGACTCATGTTCAAATAGGTCCATGAAGGATTATTTAAATCTCGTCATGTGTTTGGAAGCCCCATTATCAATAATCCAATCATTACACCCATGTGTAATAGTACCTGTGAGAGCAGAGATTAGAACATACTCTTCGTCACTTAAAGAGTCGTCACTTTCTTCCTTAGTATTCTTTCTAGGAGTTTCATCATCCTCTGCAGCATGAGCATGATATCTCTTCATGTTCTTATTCTTCTTCTTCTTGAAGGCTTTTCTATTCATGGCACAATCTCAGGAATAGTGTCCCTTCTCATCACATGTGAAGCATCTAATGTGAGAGTGATCTTCCTTAATGTTCTCCCTTTGATGATGGTGAGAATATCTTTTGTAATGAGGTTTATGTTGATGTATTTATAACTTTGGAAGATATTCACTTGTATATTGTATGTATTACATTTGTACTTTATTGTATCCCCAACAGAGATGTATTATTCCTCCGATTGGAAGTGTCGTCATTTGTATTTGCAAGTGTCGCAAGTTATATTGTAAGTGTCATAACTTATATATGATGGGTTATTAGACCACCTGGGTGGGGTCAGCCCTATATAAGTTATGTGGGTTAAAGGGTTATTAGACCACCCTAGTGGGGTCGGCCCATTCAACATTATGTTAAGTGGTTAAGTTGGGGCCGACCTAGTTAGAGTTAAAAGACAAGTGAAGTAGTGTATAAATAGAGAGTGTGTCTCTCTCATTTTACTCATTCACTCACTCATCCAACTCGCATAGTTGAGAGAGAGGAGTGCGCACAAGTGGAGGAGGAGTAGATGCTAAAGACATCTATCTTTTGGGGTTTGATATTTGTGATCCTTGTATTGGTGTTGATTCTATCTCTGAGGAAATTGCGGGGTTTTTCACCTTCTTGGTTTTCCCCGGTGAAATGCTTTGTGTCCATTGTCTCTTATGATTGTTATGTTGTGCATGTTATTCTCTTAGTGATCCTATTCAATGAAATTATTGAAAAATTAACATGGTATCAGAGCTAACCTAAGAAGAAGACATTGTGCAGCAGAAGAAGCTAGGGCTTCTTGATTTTTGGGTTTTCTCTCCACAGTTCATCAAAGGAAAGAGGAGGCTAGGCTAGAGAAGGGTTTTCCATAACAAAACCTAGT
The DNA here is from genome assembly GCA_027924585.1 of Larix kaempferi. Lineage (NCBI taxonomy): Eukaryota > Viridiplantae > Streptophyta > Pinopsida > Pinales > Pinaceae > Larix > Larix kaempferi. The sequence continues at coordinate 49,850,169 of BSBM01001229.1, forward strand.
CATCTTGGAACTTTCGCTATAACTTCATTTCTGCAAAGTTTCAGGATCTGAAACTTTTATAGGCCGAAGATAAAATCCCTCTGTACCTTGTGTCTGAAGAACAGCATCTGATTCGCTGTACTTTCTGATTTATGATCTGTACAAATTAGGGTTTCTACCTCTTCCAGATCTTAGTAATAAATATGTGACCTAGGGAAAAAAGTCATAACTTGGGATAGGAAGCTCCAAATGAAATTTTGTAAAAAATTTTAGTAAGAGCACAGACTGTAGTTTCACAGGTCCGAGTTTCGGAGGTCGAAGTTGAACTAGTGACACGTGGAACTCTGTACAAGTTCGTTGTTCTGTTTCATCCCATAAACAGGTCACATTACCAGACTTGGCATAACTCTCTCTTGGAGAATACAATTGAACTCAAACCTGTAGGGTTGAAAAGATAACAAGACAAGCTACCACATGCCAAAGTTTCAGACCCTGAGGATCCGAAATTTATGATTTACATCGGAAACATTACAGTCAATTCTGGAAGATCAAATTTTGGAATTTCCACACCAGCTTGCTCATCCAATTCTCAGCATTTAAGTGGTAAGATCTAAATCTTTTATTTCCATTTGAGTTTCTCATTAAGATGTCTCACCACAACAAGCTTGAGGATAAGCTTGAAGGGGCTGATAATTTTTTACCATGGAAATATAGGATTGGGTTAATCCTAGAAGAGAATGAATTGGACACCTACATAAAAGAAGAGGTTTCAGTTCCAGAGGGAGATGAGGCTAAGGCATTACACAAGAAGAACTTGGTCAAGGACAAGAGAATCATTGTTGATTCTATCAAAGACCATCTCATTCCCCATGCGTCTTCCCTAAATACACCTAAGGAGATGTTTGACTCCTTGACCAATTTGTTTGAAGGAAAGAACATAAATCGAAAGATGACTCTACGGAACCAATTAAAAGGGGTAAAGATCCAAAATGGAGAGACCATCCAATCCTACTTTACTAAGGTCTCCCAAATCAAAGAACAACTTGAATATATGAATGAAGTAGTGGAGAATGGAGAAATTGTAATTACCACATGGAATGGCCTACTTAGGTCATGGGACTCCTTCATCCAAGGTATTTGTGCAAGAAAGAAATTGATCTCCTTCAGTAGACTATGGGAGGAATGCTCATAAGAATAACCTAGGCTTGTGGCCCGAGAAGAGAAGACCAAGCTCTCACAACACACACCAAGAAAGGCAAGTTCAAGAGGGATAAATCTCATCACAAGAAATCTTCTCACTTACATCAAAAGAAGAAATATCTCTCTCGCATTAAATGCTTCTCTTGTAATGAGAAGGGACACTATACCTCAGAATGTTCAAAGAATAATCAAGACTTCAACAACAACAACAACAAGATATATCATGCTCATGTTGCTGAGGATGATGAACCTCCCAGGAAGAAGACTGGAGCAGAAAGTGAAGACTCTTCAAGTGATGAAGAATATGTTTTAATCTCTGCTCTCACAGGTACTTTTACACATGGGTGTAATGATTGGCTTATTGATAGTGGGGCTTCTAAACATATGATGGGATTCAAAGAATCTCTTATGTACCTTTCTGAACATGAGTCACCTCACAAGGTGAAACTTGGGGATGACTATCAATATCCTATAAAAGGAAGTGGTGAAGCCTCCTACAGGTTAGACTCTGGGAAGTCTTTAAAAATGAAAGATATTCTATATGTACCTGGACTCAAGAAGAATCTTTTCTCCATATCATCTTTGGATGCAAAGGGGATTAGATTTGCATTTATGGATGGCCAAGTACGTATGTGGCCAAAAGGTAAGACCATAGATGATGCAGTATTGATTGGAGAGCAAGAGGGAGGATTGTACAAATTGAAGGGACAACCTGAACATGCCATGGTACATGAATCCATGGAGCCAAGTGAACTTTGGTACAGAAGGATTGCACATGTGCACTTTAGAGCACTACCAATTGCAAGCAAAGCAGTAGAAAGTCTTCCTAAAATCCAATCAAAGCATGAAGGGGTTTGCAAAGGATGTGCAAAAGGAAAGAACACAAAGAAGGCACTTCCAAGTAGTGAAAGCAAGGAAAAAGGAATCTTGGAGATTATCCACTCTGATGTATGCGATCCAGTTCTCTAAGTGGGTATGTATATTATGTTTCTTTTATTGATGATTTCTCTAGGAAGACTTGGGTCCATTTCTTGAAGAACAAAGATGAAGTATTCAGCAAATTCAAGGAATTCAAAGCCTTGATAGAAACCCACATTGAAAAGAAGATCAAGACCTTTAGATCCGATAATGGCAGATAATTCACTTCAGAAGACTTCAAGAAGCTATGTAGTGATTCAAGGATTAAGAGGGAGTTGACCACTCCTTACAATCCACATCAGAATGGAGTTGCAGAAAGGAAGCAAAGATTGAGAGGGAGTCCACCCAACAAACAAACAAAGATAAGTATTTGAATTTCTTGTATCTCTAATTGTTTAAATAATATTGTTCAATGATGTATATACTTATGTTCCTAGACTTAGGTTGTGTATTATGCATATTGAAATAATTGCATTAATGAATAGTAGACTACTAATATGCATGTAATGGGTAAGTGGCCTATGGTACTGTACAACATTCCATTGATACTTATCTAGAATGAAACCTCTTTTATCACATGTTGGGAGTAGTGCAAACTCTTAACAATGTTCTGGTAGAGATGAAGGCATCTAGAAAGTTACCATATGAATACGGGATATGGATGAATGTTGTATTGAAGCATTGGCTAAGATAAATGCATGATTGTATGACATATATTCTTATGTGTAAGATTTTGTTCTGAAAACTATGAGAAGTTTCTAATCATACAATTGAATTTGACTTGTAGGTAAGATCGTGTACAATCACCTACAAAAGAAGGACAATGACATTTGTTCCAAAGAACAAGCAACAAAGTTCAAGAAAACTACCTATTGAAGATATTGAAGAATCTGAAGTTCCCAGGATCAGGGATGCAGTAATGGAAGGATGCCATGATCAAGCACTACCAGTCGATCATGAAGAATGATATTTGGGATGTGGTCCCAAGACCAGAAGGGAAGTCTGTTGTGACTTCCAAGTGGATCTATAAGATCAAGCATGCTGCAGATGGTAGGATAGAGAAATACAAGGCAAGGTTTGTGGCTCGTGGCTTCTCCCAGAAAGAAGGGATAGATTATGAAGAGAATTTTGCACCTGTATCCAGATACACTTCCATCAAAACAGTACTTGATCTGCCTGCAGTGATGAAGTGGAAGATACACCAAATGGATGTCAAGACAGCTTTCTTGAATGGTGTAGTCGAAGAGGAAGTGTATGTGGAGCAGCCACTCAATTTTGACACACATGACAAGGATTCATATGTGTGCAGATTGAAGAAATCCTTGTATGGCTTGAAGAAAGCACCTACGATATGGTACGGCATGATAGACAGCTTCATGTCCATTTTGGGCTTCACTAAGAGTAAAGAGGATTCCAACCTTTACTAAAAGGTTGAGGAAGGCAATCCAGTGATACTCCTATTGTATGTGGATGACCTGTTTGTGACAGGAGAGGATAGGTTGATTGCCGACACAAAGAGGAAGCTTGCTGTCGAGTTTGAGATGAAGGACTTGGGTATGATGCATCACTTTCTAGGTATGGAGGTGTGGCAGAGTGCAGATGGAATCTTCCTTGGACAAAGGAAGTATGCAGTAGAGATCCTGAAGCGGTTTGGGATGATGGACTACAAGTCCATGGCCACACCTATGGCATTGAACCTAAAGCTATTGAGTGATGCTTCATCAAAGTCAGTTGATGCCACAATGTATAGTCAGATGATTGGGTCCTTGATGTACCTGACGAACACAAAACCAGATATTTGCTTTGCAGTGAACACATTGAGCCAGTTCCTGATGAATCCTAGACATGTTCACCTGATTGTTGTAAATCATATTCTGAGGTACCTGAAGGGTATGATTGATTATGGGATCAAGTATGATGTGAATCAAAATTTTAACCTAGAGGGTTATGTTGATTTAGATTGGGCAGGCAATGCCGCAGATAGGAAGAGCACTTCGGGGTGCTGCTTCAGTATGGGATCAGGTGTGATCTCTTTGTTTAGCAGGAAGCAGTCCTACATAGCACTAAGTACATCCAAAGCAAAGCATGTCACAGTTTATTTGGCTAGTTGTGAGGCAGTATGGCTAAGGAAGCTACTGTCTAATTTATTTGATCTCCAGTTGGATGCTACTTGTATCTATTGTGACAACCAGAGTTGTGTGAAGTTTTCAGAGAACCCAGTGTTCCATGACAAGTCAAAGCATATTAAGATCAAATATCACTATATCATGGATATCGTGTAGAGAGGAGCAATGAAGCTCTAGTGTGTTGCGACAGATGAGCAAATTGCAGATGTGTTGACCAAACCACTAGCCAGAGTGAAGTTCGAGTACTTCAGAGAGAGGCTTGGTGTTCTTCAAATAGAAGATACTTCAAGGAGGAAGTGATGAGACACATTTGCAGGATCCATTCCAAGCATGGTGGTAGGAGGATCCTTATCATGTCTATGGATGTAAGTGTTGTGTGATGAGCATCAGGACGATGCTCTAGATGATATGCATCAGAATGATGCTATGATGATGATTAGGATGATCACATGATGTGTGATGAGAATCAGGACGATGCTCCAGATGATGTGCATCGGGGTGATGCTGTGTATATGATCAGGATGATCATGTGATGATGATGAGCATCAAGGAAATGCTCCAGATGATGTGCATCAGGATGATGTACTGTATGATCAGTATGATCATGAGTATCAGGTTGATACTCTGTGGTCATGGACAGGTTGTGCAGTTGCATAGAAAAGATCCTGGAGATCCGGATAGGTTGTGCTAGGCACGTAAAAGATCCTGGGATGCTCTTTAGAGATCTTGCAGGATGCAAGATACTCTTTTAAGGTTTTGCAAGGGTCGCATATAAAATATCCTAGAGATACGGACAGGTTGTGCTAGGCATAGAAAAGATCCTGGGATGCTCTTTAGAGATATTGCAGGTTGCAAGATACTCTTTTAAGTTTTTGTGAAGGTCACATGTAAAATATCTTGGGAGATCCGATAGGTTGAGCAGTAAGCTTGTAAAAGTCCTCGGATGCTCTTTCTAGGTTTTGTTGACACACGTAATGAGCCCTGAGGATTACACAGGATGGCCAAATATGATGAAGACCTACAGGAGGCTAGAACTACAACCAACATGAAAAAGGGTTGGCTCTGTAGAACTTCCTATGACGAGAAGAATTGAGAGATAGCACCAGTGATCGAGATGATGAGCACAGCATCAGTGACGATGATGCTCCGTGATCCAGTGATGATGATCCAACTCCAAAATTGAAGACTTGTGCCTATATGTATTGATGACCCATGTCAAGAGAATACCTTCCTAGTTAAGAGGGAGTGTTGATGTATTTGTAACTTCGAAATATATTCACTTGTATATTGTATGTATTACATTTGTACTTTATTGTATCCCCAACAGATATGTATTATTCCTCCAATTGGAAGTGTCATCATTTGTATTTGCAAGTGTCGCAAGTTATATTGTAAGTGTCATAACTTATATCTGATGGGTTATTAGACCACCTTGGTGGGGTCGGCCCTATATGAGTTATGTGGGTTAAAGGGTTATTAGAACACGCCAGTGGGGTCGGCCCATTCAACATTATGTTAAGTGGTTAAGTTGGGGCCGACCTAGTTATAGTTAAAAGACAAGTGAAGTAGTGTATAAATAGAGAGTGTGTCTCTCTCATTTTACTCATTCACTCACTCATCCAACTCGCATAGTTGAGAGAGAGGAGTGTGCACAAGTGGAGGAGGAGTAGCCATTGAAGACATCTATCTTTTGGGGTTTGATCTTTGTGATCCTTGTATTGGTGTTGATTCTATCTCTGAGGAAGTTGCGGGGTTTTTCACCTTCTTGGTTTTCCCCGGTAAAATTATTTGTGTCCATTGTCTCTTATGATTGTTATGCTATGCATGTTATTCTCTTAGTGATCCTATAGAATGAAATTATTGAAAAATTAACAGTTTCTCCCTCTTGAACTTACTTCTCTTGGTGTGTGCTGTGAGAACTTGGTCTTCACTTCCCATCTTTTCTTCTCGGGCCACAAGTCTAGCTTCTTCTTATGAGCATTCCTCCCATAGTCTACTAAAAGAAATCAATTTCTTTCTTGCACAAATTCCTTGGATGAAGGAGTCCCATGACCTAGGTAGGCCATTCAAAGTGGTCATCACAATTTCTCCATTCTCCACCGCTTCATCCACAGCTTCAAGTTGTTCTTTGATTTGAGAGACCTTAGTAAAGTAGTATTGGATGGTCTCTCCATTCTGGATCTTCACACTCTTCAATTGGTTCCGCAATGTCATCTTCCGATTTATATTCTTTCCTTCAAATAGCTCGGTAAAGGAATCAAACATCTCCTTGGGTGTCTTTAGGGAAGACACATGTGGTATGAGATGGTCTTTGATGGAATCTGCAATGATTTTCTTGGCCTTGACCAAGTTCTTCTTATGTAAGGCCTTAGCCTCATCTCCCTCTGAAACTGGAACCTCTTCACTTATGTAGGTGTCCAATTCATTCTCTTCTAGGATTAACCCAATCCTATACTTCCATGCTCGGAAGTTATCATCCCCTTCAAGCTTATCCTCAAGCTAGGAGTGGTGAGACATCTTATTACCACTTGATTTGCTAAAACTGGATTTGGAGCTGGCTAAGGTTTGACAGAGAAACCCTAAAAATCCAAACTTGGAATTTCAAACTTCTTTCTGGACAGGGAGATGCAATTGACTGAGGTGAGCAAGCTGGTGTGCTCAGATTTTGAAAACTCCAAAAATTGACCCCTCAAAATTAACCTGCGAATTTTGGATCTACAACTTCCGTCAAAATCTGGTTTTCTGGTTTTCTGGTCCAAAACCCAAACTAGGGTTTGATAGATCCTGGGGTTCTTCCCAACCAAAAAGTTTGATCTTGGTCTCTAAACTTCGATTTTTCTAAGGAGATCAATCCTATGCTGAGAGCACTCCAAAATTCCACTTCTGTCAAAAACCCTAAGTTCATGCATTAGTGACAGGCCAGAAATTGAAAATGCTCAGAATCAAATTCTGTTTCGACAGAAAGATGCGCCTTCCTTAGGAGAGTTAGCCTAGCCTCGTGCCTTTGATGATCTATGGAGAGAAACCCAAAAATCAAGAAGTCCTAGCTTCTGCAGCTGTACAATGTCTTCTTCTTGGTCCCGCTCTGATACCATGTTAGAATTTTGATAATTTCATTCAAATATTATCGAGGATCCTACTAAGAGAATAACATGCACAACATAACAATCGTAGGCACAAGAGACACAATGTTTCCTCAGGGAAAACCATAAAGGTGAAAAACCCTGCAACTTCCTTAGAGATAGAATAGGCACCAATATAAAGATCACAAAGATGAAACCCCAAAAGATAGATGTCTCTAACATGTACTCCTCCTCCACTTGTGCGCACTCCTCTCTCTGAACTATGCGATTTGGATGAATGAGTGAAATGAGCAAATAGAGTGGTGCAACCACTCTATTTATACTTTAACTTGACCTGCCTTTTACCCTAACTGGGTCGACTCCTTAAGGGAGTCTAATAACCCTTCCACTTAACTCATGTTGGGTCGACCCCTCTAAGGTGGTCAAATAACCCATCAAATATAAGTTACGACACTTACAATATAACTTTCAACACTTGCAAATACAAATGACGACACTTCCGATCAGAGGAATAAGACATCTCCGTCGAAGATACAATAAAGTACAAATGTAATATATAAAATATACAAGTGAATATCTTCCGAAGTTACAAATACATCAACATAATTTAGGTTGAATATGTATATATATATGCTTTCTCCTTTTTTTATGGCATTGTTATCCTAAGTGGACTATTTTTTAAATATTAACACACATGCATAAGAGTTGGTTCATGTGGTATCTTTATAAAGGGAAAAGGAAGCGTATGTAGTTTTTTAATCCTTAAAATTTAAGGATTGACAATTTTATCCAAATCAATGTTGACAGTTTTCTCTCCACAACCACATTCAAAATAAAATTTTAACACTAATTTCGGTTGAAGGTGTGCACTGGATGAGAGTGGGATTGGAAAATGAAGACATAGACACCTTCACCCTCACCAATGCAATGGGAGCTATAAATGCACGCCTTTACCACCTCATCCAATTTTTTTGGGTAAAATCCAAATTTAGAAGTGTTCAAATTGTGTTTTTGAATCCATAAATAGATTTAACACCCCACAGCACCCAAATTATGCATTTTCCATAGTTAATATGTGTGATTTAATTTTTTTTTACAGATTTCCAATGAAATCCAAACAAAACAAGATGTAAAATATCTATGTTATATATAAACACATTCCCAACAATCCTTATTAAACTATATATTTATTATTTTAAACAAAATTTTACAAAATACATAAATCCGCACATTCACCTTCCTTATTGTAAAATTACCTTCTCGGCTACCATAATTTTATATCAATGGTCATAAAACCATTTATTTTTTCAAGGAGAAAAAATATCCATACTATTATAATTAAAATAGTATATCAAGTCATAAGACACATGCTGCTAAGTCCTCCAACAAACACACAGAAACAACAACCAAGCCCCCGGGGCATCCGCCCCAGATAAACCATCCCACAATGAGACACCATAGAAATAGAATGCCCCTAGCCGGGCACAAAGGAACCAATAGATACAAAATATCAAGGCCGACCAAGCATAAATATAAGTCTCGAGTCTGCAAAACGAAACCCGACGGGACATAGATAAAAAAAAATAACCAAATGAGTCCACCACATGGCAAAAAACAAAGTGCCCCAATATGAAAAAAAAAGAAAATATATGTCATTAGGAGGAGCTGAGTGATTAGCTCCATAAGATCAAAAAGTGTCATGTCCCAAAAATTTGCATTGAGTCACAATGGCCTAAATCACTTGGCCATATTCATGATAGTCTGTCAAATTGATGATACGGGTCAAATAATTACCAAGCATGATGTCTAAGTTAATAACCAGCCTAGATCCAAATCCTAGGCTCTATCAAGCACCTAGAGGGATCAAATCTCCCGAGGTGCAAACCTCTCCTTGAATAGCTCCTTGATTGCAATACCTGAGCCACCTAATCCTAAGCTCTAAAGTCTCTAGTTTAAGTCTCATATTTACTTTTTACTTTGTATTATTCTTTTTTGTTTATGGCCGACATAATATTTATTACTTTTTACTTTGTATTATTATTTTTTGTGTACTTTGTATTATTTTGTTAAACACTCGACAAACACTCTAAACTCTCATATTTACTTTTTACTTTGTATTAAAAGTAAAAAGTAAAAAGTAAAGTCTCTAGTTTAAGTCTCATATTTACTTTTTAGTTTGTATTATTCTTTTTTGTTTATGGCCGACATAATATTTATTACTTTTTACTTTGTATTATTATTTTTTTGTTTACTTTATATTATTTTGTTACTCGACAAACACTCGACTCACAAGATCTCCCCCATACTGGGTTGTAGAGCGCCTCTCGGCGCAATAATGTAAAATTAGATCCAAGTGAACAAGGTGGGTCACATTAAGAGAAAATTCCCAATTCAAAGTTTGTAATATTCCCATCCAAATGAACTATCATGGAGGAAACTTACTAGTTTCCAAGGTTGGGGTGGAAGCATTAAATGTTGGAGTAAAGGAGCTAAAAGACCCAAAATGACCTTAGACTTAAAAATTCACATTAAATGGTTCAATTAAATAATAATACAAATAAATTAATGTGGCAATGGACCATGAGGGCACATAAGAGGTTGTGGGACCCACTTGTGGCAAGATTCCCCACTACACTTGGCATGATTCTCTCACCAATTCGAGTTCAAGATGAAGGGTAACATACTTGGGGGGGTTTAAGAGGTATTATTCATGGAATGAGTCATGTAAGGTATAATTGGAGCGGAAGAATAACTCCCATGGAAGAGGAAGAGGAATCTTAGAAGAATTGTGACACTTGGGCTAGATTCCCTAGCTTCTATGACAACAATGATGAAGATGCTAAGACACCTATGACACAAATCAGACCTGAATGTTGACATCTGACATATATGACATGTTAGGGCTAAAAATATCCTCCAAGAATGCGCACAAAGGAGTTAGGGCAGCCAAAGAGACACCCATTCGAAATGAGGGAATATGAAGACTAGGAATTGTTGAACAAGTGGCACACATTGGAATCTCTTCCCAACTTGAGTTGGAATGAGTCTCTTGGAAGGAATTCAACCCATGGAGGACTTGAGAAGTTTATAAAAGACAAGAACAGAGAAGGAGAGTATATTTTGATAATTTTTTATTTGCATCTTTGCAATTAGGAGAGCTTTTAGCTTGTCCATGCTAGTGGAGTGTTTACTCCACTTGCCTTAGTACCAATTTCGAGGGTGAAAGATTCACATCATAATTGGAAATTGGAGAGGCCATCCAGACCTTTGATTTGGAGCTACAATGGATTTATTAGTTGCAGGTTGAAGCTATATGGAATCCCGTTGTTCTTTCTTCTAAAACTTGTTCTCATCTCTATCACACATGTCCTTGCATATTTTGGCTCTTAGAGGAATTGCGCCTTTGGTGAGATGTTGATCTCTTTGTGAGAGTCCAATAATCTCCATTTGTTTGTATTCTGATATATATACTCTATATTTGATGCTCAGAAGACTCTAAGGTCAAAATACCAAGTGAAACTAGGTATAAATACTAAACAATGCATAAATGGTGTCATTTTCCCTATATCTTGTTGTTGGAGCTAGACAAGGCTATATTTCGATTTGTACCAGTTAATATCTGTGGTTTTGTTGATTTATGGAGTTTCATTGATGTTTTGAATAAGTTTCATTGACATTTCACAAGTCCTTGGAACCTAAATTTCAAATTTCGTAACAAGTGGTGAAGTTTACTATCATTTCCCCCTATGTGAAGACATGTATACCAACCTCGAATTTATGAGAGTTGAAGAATCCTATAGAAAGTAATTGATGATGCATTAGGGAGCCCATTGAAGTCCTTTATCAGTACCATGTATCTATTCTGAAATTTGGTAAGGTATTACAGCATTTAGGAAGCCATATTTGTCCCCTACCCTTGGGGGTTTGAGCCTCGAATTTACTAGTAAATTTCCCCAACTTATCCTGAAGTTAAATGAATGTTGCAGAAGTCTTATGATAGTGTATAAGAACCCATGAGGTTAATTTTTATCTCTTAATACCATTCATATACCTTCATACCCAATTCGAAATCCTCAGGAGTCTTTTGGAGCCATCTACCCTTGGGGGTTTCAACATAGATTTTCCTAGTAATTCTGTCTTTCATCTTCTAATTATAAATTCAAGTGGATGAATTATTTAGAAAGTTTCCAATCCTATAATATATACATTAATGTGTCCTATTACACCTCAATCCACTCTAGACACAATTCGAAACCATTTGGGATCATTTGGGACAGTTTGGGGCTTCACTAGTCCAAGTTTCATTGACTAAATTGGGGACATTATAGTAGTATCATAGCATGGTACTTGCACCTGTGAATTAGTATCATACATTGAAGAATAATTTTCAGCCATGTCTTACTATTATGATGAATCCTATGAGTACAATGCTTATGAGCAATATGAAGAAGATTGTGAATGGTACGAGGAAGAGGTGCCATCATGCAACACTTCTTACAATTTCATAAGGAATGAGGGTTATTATTATGACTTTGAACCTGATGAAGATGATTTTTTCACACTACCAAATGATAATTCTATGAATGAATTACAAATATTGAGAGCAACATGTAAAACCTTGCCCCAACAATATCAGGCATATCTTGATGTGTGCAAGGGAGATACACAAAAGGCCATTCCTTTTGAAGACTTTGATGATTGGGTGTTTGGAAATAGGCCCAAAAACGAAGATGTGGATTTAGTGAAGAAAGGTCTATGCCCTTCTTGCAAAATACCTTGGAGAGAAAAACATATGTGTGTGAGTGAAAAGAGCAGTGAAAAATTTGAAGCTTTAGGGAATGCATGCATTTCCTACTTGAAGAGAGTTTTTGGGTTTTCTTCAAAAAGAGGTTCCAAATATATTGATCCTAAGGAAACCAAGGAGAAAAGTGCATCAGCTTGCTTGAAGGAGAAATACAAAGATTCATCACATGAGCATGAAGAATATTCTAGTGAAAATATTGAAGACCATTTCGAGACACATTCTACCTTGGACATGAATCAAAGAGCATCTACTGATGGATGCTTGAACTGTGAAGGAGTACCTAATGATGGGCACTCACACCTCTATTTTGGTGACATAGAGATCACTTTTTAAAGTGTTTCTGCAAGCCAAAGTTCCATTAAGCATGAAAATGAAGACCTTGTAGCAGTTGAAGAAGAACCAAGATCAACTTCTCCATCACCAATTGAGCTTCATGAAGTTGGTCCAAGAAAAAAGGAAGAAGATGAGGAACTTCATTTTATAGAGCCTCTTTTTCTTGAAGGGTCATTAAATATGAATGAAAATAAGATCCAAGATACCCTTAGCATTCTCCATGAAACTCAAACATTAGTGTCAAATTCTTGTTGGAAGGTGTTTTCATTGAAGGATCCATCCTTCCTTGAAGACATGTAGAAGATTCAAAGAGCAATGTGCAACATCAAAGGTAATTTTATGTCTTTGCTTTTTGATAATAAAAATTTGGTTGAGTTTAATGAATTGTTACATGATGCATACTAGAAGAATAATAAGGATATTCATAAACTCAAAATTCAAAATGAGCAACTTCTTGAAAGGTTGCAATATACTTGTTCTTCCTCCTATGTTTCAAATTGTCAGATGGTAGATTGCTTGGAGGATTCTCATGACATGGTAGATCATGAGAAACATGGAAATTTGCATGTGCTGGATATGTTTGAAGATGAGCTTGATGATATCCAAGCACTTGATGTGATGGAAGAGGAACTTGAGTTTCCTCTTGGAAATGGTGACACAATTTTTGAAAAGTGTATGATTCCACTACCTTGGAACCAACCTATGAGGAAAGTTTTGCACTTTTGAGGGAGGTGCATGATCGTACCCTTATGGAGCATTTACATGAGGACACTTCTTCACTTTCTGATCATTTGGGTGAGTTGGTTCATCCTCCTACATCCTACACTTCCATATTTTGCAGCATTCATCCTAATGAAGTATGGGTGAAAGGTTTATTTTTTATGGTGCCTATTATCACCAATATTGTGATTACCCCTAAAGATGGAACCAAGATGGATGGTAGAGAGGACATGCAACTAAAGTGGTGAACCAAGAGAGCCCTAGTTCCCAAATGGATGGTTGTTACACCAACCAAGGCACTCTTCGCTTTTGCTACCAAAACCAAGGTAACAAGGGGGAGACCCAAATCTACTCCTGATATGAGAGATCAACCCAATCACCAGATCAGATCAGACAAAGTGAGGTACGTAAGGTGACATGTATGGAACCATATATTTAAGGAGACTGAGACATTGTGGAGGCTTAGAGATTATATGATTTTAGGAATAGATCTTAAGCACAATGATTCAGGGATTAAGTATGATTCCAGGATTCAAAGCTAGTTTAAAATGGTCAAAATCAACTGCCTTGGGAAACATGACCCTTAAAATAGGGAAAGTGTCACAAAATGTAGATCTGATAGTTAGAGCTTTCTAGCTATGCTTGGTGAAGGGATATGACAATGTCAAAGTGTGCAAGCAATCAAAAGGGGATCAAACCACAAGAAAATCGGGCAAGCTAGGAAAGTCGTGAGGGTAAGGAGAAGGCCAGTGCCTAGGAAAATGAGCCAATGGAGTCCCCAAGCATGACGCCTAAGAGAACCCACTTTTGGATTTACCCGATCTACAATACCCAGAAAGGATTTGCCAAATGATCAAGGGATTTGATCAATAGAATTTTGAGTAGAATTTTAGTTGATTTTAAATGAGGGTTTCAAATGAAATTGATAGATGGGTAAACTAATGGAATGAGAAACTTACCTTGAGATCATACCTGAGTGATGGAAGTGCTTGCCATGCTGTTGAGGAATGTTCCTGCAAAGATCAAATGAGAAATTGTTGATGTTTCTTGCCACAATGAGATGCCCAAGTCCACACGTGCGCCCTCCTCTTCCTGTCAAGCCAAGGAAATCGATTCAATCAGTTTGAGCATGAATAGAGGAAACACAAGCGAAATAGCAATGATGACATGAAGTAGAAGGTACTAAGACAGTAATACTCCCTGTAACCAAACAAAAAGACCCTAAGAAGAAGCAAGGAGGGTCTCCCCAACCAATGCTTCCTCCTTGAAGCAATTTGGCCTCCACCTGTAGATGAGAAAATGTGGAACAAAATAGATAGCAAGATAATCTCCAATATCGCAGTGCAAAGGAATGACAAAAAGTCGAACCCCAATAACATTCACAACCACAAGACAAGTAGATGCAATAATAATTTTCTATTCCAATAATCGAGAGCCAAAAGTCCTTTTACAATGAGAAGCTCTCTCCTTTAAATAGGATGGAGAGATACCAAAACCCTAACCACCTTTCGAATGTATGGCTAAGATTAAAATATCTAAGTGATCTAATCAATGGTTCAGATGAGCTCAACATAAAGTACATGGATCAATATAACAATATAATACATCAATGGACCAAATGGCCCTAGGAGAGGGGGTCCCACGAAATGTCAATGTTAAAACATAATAACTAGCTCATGGTGGGTCTAGGGGGCAATATCTATCCTCCCTATTCAATCCCCATGGCACAATCATAACCTATGAACAATCCTAGCACCAAATCGTAACTCTCTGGGAAAGTCGTGAGCCTTAGAAGGCTCCAGAACACTAATAAAAGTGTTGGAGAGATGGGAGTGGGCCCCACTCAAAGCTGAAACTGTTGGAGAAGGGGTTGAAAACATCACACTCATCATCAAACATCATCCCATGTTGATGTATATGTAACTTCGGAATGTATTTCATCTGTGTATTTTATATATATATTTATTGTACCCTTATAAGAGATGTGTCATTCCTCTATAAGGAAGTGTCGTCATGTGGATTGACAAGTGTCGCAAGTGTGTGTACTTGCCGATGGGTTATTAGACCACCATGTGGGGTCGGCCTTGAATTATATATATTATAATGTGAATGTACCTAGCTAGAAAAGTCAGCCCCATAAGGTCACTGGGCAAAAAGGTTAGTATAAATAGAGATCGGAGATCTCTATTTTACTCATTCGGAAAAGTAACTCACTCTCACTCAGAAAGTGGTGCACTAGGGAGGAGGAGGATCATCTGCTACTAGGAGACTATCTCAATGTATTTTGGTTGTACTTTGGTTGAGCCATTGCTCTCTCTATCTCTGAGGAAGTTGTGGGGTTTTTCACCTTAGGGTTTTCCCCACGGAAACTTTGTGTCTCTTGTCTCTTATGCTTTTGATTCTTGTGATGCTTGTCATACTTATTGTGATTGTCATGCATTGATATACTGCATATGTTATTCTCTCAGTAAAGATCCTAGAGTAATGTGAATTAATGCTCAAAATTTAACATCCCATGCCATTTCCTTGCCTCAGTAACCCAAATCGAATTCCTCTGTAGCCATTTTTACCATTTTTAATCCACCTCGGGAACTGTGAACATGCCCAAACTAGCTCCTGGAGTGTCTGCGCTGTCAAGGTGAGTCCACTAGGCTCTCTGGGAGGGGGGTAATATGGTAAAAACAAGTGGTTGGACCACCCCCTCCAAATACGGTGCCCTAGGTGAACCAATCAAATCCTACCTCTGCTTTGACAGGCCATCTGATATGGAAAAATTGCACCCGGATGGCCAACTGAGGCCAATCATCACTATAACTGCCTGGAACTGAAAACAAACTATCTCATTGGACTCAAAGAGCCCAAATCCATCTAAGGTGTGTACTCATACAACATATGGATCTCTGCATGATCCTATAAAATATCCAATATGCTCAAACAAACAAATAATACTAATCTGTAAAAGTGCTGAAAAACACAAATCATCATCATAAACCTGTAACCACTGCATAGAACCATATGGTGACCTATAATAGACCATATAACATGTATCTGCATCATCCGAGGTCTATCCACCTCATGTCCTGTGGTTGACTTTGGTCAAACTAGGTTTGACCAAGTCAACATGACCAATAATATGACTCAGGCTATCATCAAATTACTGCAAGTGTCAAAGGTTAAAGCATGCTCTACAATTCATTCAAGTGACAAAAATAACAAGAAGTAAACATTTCACTAGCGATCTACCAAATGAATATATAAGTATTTTAATTATTATAATGACTCAAACCAGACTTTCAAGACCATACTCACTTCATAGTTGTGACCAATTTGCTAGTGAAGGGTGAAGGCTAAAATTTAAAAGGCTAGGCTAAGGGATGACTACTAACTTGACACTGTGACACTTTGGATGTGGAAAGGGAATACACACTCTAGCATATGTTGGATAAGCAATAACACAAGGAATGGTCGTGTCTCACAAATGGGTAAGTTGTTTAAAGAGTGTTTATTCAACTTAGGC
Organism: Larix kaempferi; assembly: GCA_027924585.1. Taxonomy (NCBI): domain Eukaryota; kingdom Viridiplantae; phylum Streptophyta; class Pinopsida; order Pinales; family Pinaceae; genus Larix; species Larix kaempferi. Next base: position 49,866,849 of record BSBM01001229.1, read on the forward strand.
ATCATGTCTACATGTAAGATGATCCAAGTTCATTAGGATCCATTAATTTCACTTTATGGCCTTTTTGGACTACATAACCCTTCAGATCTCAGGTGCGTTAAGAAGCACAACTAATTGCAGCTTGCATCCATGGCATGTTTATACATATACATAAGGTCATCAATAATAGAAATAACTTTGAGTGTCTTTGCTTTTTTAGACCTTTCTTATACTCTTCAAGGAGTATTTATAGCGTTTCATTTCTCTTTCCCTTTACTCACATGTGTTAAGAAACACATTCTAGAGTTTACAATTTTCATGGGCGAATTTACATATATTTCCAATATGGTAGTACATGAGCTTTCAGTTTTATCCAACAACATCTTAAGTGACTAGGGAGACTTCGTGCCAGTGCCAAACATCATGAAAACTAACCAGAATGATTTAGGCCTACAATCCAACTCACCAAAGGCAAGTTTTGTCACCAACTCAGAGCCGAAACACAATAAACAGGGAAGCTCATCCAACAAAGAGGCTATAGTAGGGGAAGGTCCTCCATGCCACTAGTCAAGTAGTAAGTCAGGGTAATAAACAAACTAGAAGGTAATGGATGGGTGGAGACAATGAATAGTGAGACCAACACTAGCAAGCCAAAAGATGGTGGGAATGATCACCTCTATTCTCCCTAAGGAGGGTAAAACCGATGAGTATGGATCAAGAACTTCTAAGTCTGAGTAGGGACAATATATATAATAGCAAAATACAACCAGGTCCACATATCTATATGATCACCAGATCATGATACTAAATGCTAAGACATGTCACAAGAATGAGTATAAAAGCAAGATGAAGGGTAATATACTTGGGAGAGTTTAAGAGGTATTATTAAATTTTGAGCATTAATTCACAATACTCTTGGACCTTTATTGAGATAATAACATATACAGTATATCAATGCATAACAATCACAATAAGCATGACAAGCATCACAAGAATCAAAAGCATGAGAGACAAGAGACACAGAGTTTCCGTGGGAAAAACCCTAAGGTGAAAAACCCCACAACTTCCTCAAAGATAGAGAGAGCAATGGCTCAACCAAAGTACAACCAAAATACACTTGAGATAGTCTCCTAGAGCAAATGATCCTCCTTCTCATTAGTGCGCCACTTTCTGAGTGAGAGAAGTGTGTCTTTTCGAATGATCCAAATAGAGATCTCCCGATCTCTATTTATACTTAACCTGTTTGTCCAGTTACACTATGGGGCCGACTTGTCTATCTAGATACATCCACAATATAATATATATTTTAGGGCCGACCCCACACATGGTGGTCTAATAACCCATCGACAAGTACACACACTTGCAACACTTGTCAATCCACATGACGACACTTCCTTATAAAGGAATAACACATCTCTAATAAGGGTACAATAAATATATATGAAATACATAGATGAAATACATTCCGAAGTTACATATACATCAATAGGTATTATTCATGGAATGAGTCATGTAAGGTCTAATTGGAGTGGAAGAATAACTCCCATGGAAGAGGAAGAGGCATCTTAGAAGAATTGGGACACTTGGGCTAGATTCCCTAGCTTCTATGACAACAATGATGAAGATGCTAAGACACCTATGACACAAATCAGAAATGAATGATGACATCTGACATATATGACATGTCAAGGCTAAAAATATCCTCCAAGAAGGTGCACAAGGGATTTAGGGCAGCCAAAGAGACACCCATTCAAAATGAAGGAAGATGGAGACTAGGAATTGTTGGACAAGTGGCACACATTGGAATCTCTTCCCAACTTGAGTTGGAATGAGTCTCTTGGAAGGAATTCATCCCATGGAGAAATTGAGAATTTTATAAAAGATTAGAACAGAGAAGGAGAGTAGATTTTGATAATTTTTTATTTGCATCTTTGCAATTTGGAGAGCTTCTAGCTTGTCCATACTAGTGGAGTGTTTAATCTACTAGCCTTAGTACCAATTTCGAGGGTGGAAGATTCCCATCCTAATTGGAAATTGGAGAGGCCATTAAAACCTTTAATTTGGAGCTACAATGGAGTTATTAGTTGTAGGTTGAATCTACAGGGATGCTTGTGGTTCTTTCTTATACAACTTTTTCTCATTTCTATCACACATGTCCTTGCAGATTTTGGCTCTTGGAGGAATTGCGCCTTTGATGAGATGTTGATCTCTTTGTGAGAGTCCAAAAATATCCATTTATTTGTATTCTGATATATATCCTCCGTATTTTATGCTCAGAAGGCTCTCAGGTCGAAATACCAAGTGAAACTATGTACAAATATCAAACAATGCATAAATGGTGCAATTTTCCCTATATCTTGTTGTTGGAGCTTGAAGAGGCTTTATTTCGATTTGTACCAGTCAATATCTATGATTTTGTTGATTTATGGAGTTTCATTAATGTTATGAATAAGTTTCATTAACATTTCACAAGTCCTTGGAACCTAAATTTCGAATTTCATAACAAGTGGTGAAGTTTACTATCATTTCCCCCTATGTGAAGACATGTATACCAACCTTGGATTTATGAGAGTTGAAGAATCCTATAGAAACTAATTGATGATGAATTGGGGAGCCCATTGAATTCCATTATCAGTACCATGCATCTGTTCTGAAATTTGGGAAGGTATTACAGCATTTGGGAAGCCATCTTTGTCCCCTACCCTTGGGGGTTTGAGCCTCGAATTTACTAGTAAAATTCCCCAACTTATCCTGAAGTTAAATGAATGTTGAATAAGTCTTGTGATAGTTTCTAACAACCCATGAGGTTAATTGTTATGTATTAATACCATTCATATACTTTCATACCCAATTCAAAATCCTCAAGAGTCTTTTGGAGCCATCTACCCTTCGGGGTTTCAGCATAGATTTTCCTAGTAATTCTGCCTTTCATCTTGTAATTGTAAATGAAAGTGGCTCAAGTATTTAGAAAGTATACAATCCTACAATAGCTACATTAATGTGTCCTAGTACACCTCAATCCACTCTAGACACAGTTCGAAACCATTTGGGATCATTTGGGACAGCTAGGGGCTTCACTAGTCCAAGTTTCAAAAATTTACTAAATTGGGGAAAATGTCAAATTGGGGACATTACAGTGGTATCATAGCATGGTCCTTGCACCTGTGAATTAATATCATACATTGAAGGATAATTTTCAGCCATGTCTTACTATTATGATGAATCCTATGAGTACAATGCTTATGAGCAATATGAAGAAGATTGTGAATGGTACGAGGAAGAGGTGCCATCATGTAACACTTCTTACAATTTCATAAGGAATGAGGGTTATTATTATACCTTTGAACCTGATGAAGATGAGTTTTGTAAAATTAGTCACAGCAGATCTAATGAACAAGTAAATCAATCACAACAGATGAACATAGAAAATATGGTGTAAAACTGTGCAAAACATGCATCAGTGCTCAATATCCCAATAACGGTGAATAATTACAATACAATCATCTGACAATGAGTGAGCAATTCGAATTGACTAAGTAGGCCATTCGAATTACTAAATGGTGTATCTTGGCTCCAACTAGGAGTCCTCATCATCAATCAGTGGTGGTCATCAATGCACAAGAACCAGTCATCTAGGTGTCAATCTGAGTCTAACTAAGTGTAACAAGTGTAACTGAAGTGTGTAGCATTGATATAGGGAAGGAGACTTAGTGGAGGGTGCATGGGAGGCTTAACTGAAGTTAGAAGAAGTCATCTAGTCAATCTGGATGTCCAACGGAGTGAAACAGTCAGTCGGGAGTGAAACTAGCCTCAAATCAAGGAGAATCGGAGCTAACTGAGTGGGTAAGTGAAGAAGTGTGCCCTTCTCTGGCAATAGGTGAGAAGTGGGCGCCTTCATGACTAGGAGGGCTAAAGCTCTGATGTAAGAAGCTCTCGAGTGCTAGAATGAAGTGGATAAGGTGCTGAAAGCATCAACTTGATGACTGGGATGCATGCAAACCCTAGAATTTGCATGCAACCCTAATTGCATGGAAGGTCCTGAAAATGATGATGTAGATATCCAAACACCCCCCCTCAAGCTAAACTATGATGTGTAAAAAATAATGTAGGGCCCTGGTAACTAAGACCAAAGGTCACTCCAATACAATAATCCAAAAAAAAATGTTGAAAATAAGCTAAGTGAGGAAAGAGGGAAAACCCAATGGGAAGAAAGCCCCCCCTCAAGCTAAGAACATAATAATGGATCAATCTGTCTCCACCATGATGGAACTCACCCCCAATAGTGAACGGAGGTAAGAGAACTTCTTCTCAGTGAAGCTCTTGGTGAAGATGTCTGCAATTTGCTCATTGGTAGGGCAATATTGCAGAATGATGGTGTGATCATGCACCAACTGTCGAATGTAGTGCATATGAATCTCAATGTGTTTGGTCCTCTGCCGTTGAACTGGATCTATGGAGATCTTGATAGCACTTTGATTGTCACAAAAGAGGACAGTCGAAGTAGTGTCACCAAAACCAAACTCGGAAAGAATACCCTACAACCAAACTGCCTGAATGCAGGCATTGACAGCCCCTCGATACTCTGCCTCTGCTGAAGAAAGTGCAATGGCTGCTTACTTTTTGCTTGACCAGCAAATAATCCCATGTCCAATCATGAAAACATAATCAGAAGTCGACTTTCGATCTATGCTATCACCTGCCCAATCTGAATCAGTAAAACCAATGAAATCTAGCTCAAAATCTGCAGCATAATGTATGCCAAAATGTTTCGTACCTTGCACATACTGCAAGATCCACTTAGCTGCCCGCCAATGAAGCTCATGGGGATTCTGCATATACCTTGACATGGCACTCATGGCATATGAAATATCAGCCCTTGAGTGTGTCAATTAAATTAGTGAACCAATCAACTGTCGATACATACTGCAATCTACAAGCGGTGTAGAATTTCCCTCCTCAAGACTGATTCCTGAGAGGAATGGGAATGGGGTTGCCTTACATTCAACCATATTAAACTTCAATAACAGGTCGGAAGCATACTTTTGCTGAGATATAGTGATCCCATCAAAATTTTGAGCAATCTCCAAGCCCAAAAAGTGACTCAGCAAACCCAAATCGCTCATGTCAAAAGCTAGATTTAAGGCAGTTTTTAGCTTGTTTATTGAAGTAAGAGTGCTACCAGTAATGAGAAGATCATCAACATAAAGTACAATAACCAAAAAATTACCTTTAACTTGCTGAAGATACACATTCGGATCAGATTTTCATCTTTTGAAATTCTGAGAAAGAAGGAAGGAGTCCATCTTTGCATACTAAGCTCTTAGGGCCTGTTTTTAACCCATACAAAGATTTCTCCAATCTGCAAACTAATGATGGGTCTAATGTGTAGCCTTCTGGCTGCTGCATATATACCTCTTCAGCAAGGTATCCATGTAGAAAAGCACTCTTCACATCCATGTGGTGTACTTCCCAGTGCTTGGATGCGGAAATTGCCAAAACAAGGCGGATGGAATCCATCTTTGCAACCAGTGCAAAGGTCTCAGTGTAGTCCACTCCTTGGAATTGGGAGAAACCTTTTGCCACCAACCTTGCTTTGTATTTGCTGATAGAGCCATTAGCAGCAACTTTCGTGCGGTAGACCCATTTACATTTGACTAATTTTCTTCCAGGTGGAAGAGAAACTAGCTCCCATGTATTGTTCTTTTGAAGAGAACTGTACTCTTCATCCATGGCATTTTTCCATCTCAGATCTCGGTGGGCATGATAGTATGTTGTGGGATCTGAACCAGTCATCAAATAACAAATATTAGGAAGTAATGGATCATAAATAGAAAGATCCATACTTTCTCTTTGAAAGTCTGCTCTTGTTCATCTCGGATCAGTAGGATTTCCAAGGTTCGAACCAACAAATTGAAGAGTGTTTTGGGCCCACTTCGGTAACTGAGGAGGATCATAATGGTCGGATTATGAACCTGATATGTCATGATCATCATGTGCTGCTAAAATATCAGAAATATCAGAAATAATACCTTCATTATTGTTGCTCGAATCTTCTTCTGATGAAGGCAGTGAAACGGCAGTTTGTTCCTCGACTAGTTGCAATTCTTAAAGCGGTTCTTCAAATTGCACACTGTGCTCTATGAATATCTTTTTGGATCTGATATCCATGAGTTTATATGCTTTTTATTCTTCTCCATATCCTATTAGTATGCACTCAATACTTTGTGGATCCAAAGCTCATCTCTTCTTGGAAGGAATTCTAGCCCATGCAATAGAGCCAAAAACCCTCAAATTTGACACATCCGGTTTGTGACCAAAGAATGCTTCAAAAGGAGTCATACCTTTCATGGATGAATGTGGAAATCGGTTCTGAATGTATGCAGCAACATTAATTGCTTCAGCCCAAATATTTGCAGCCAAACCTTTTTACTCAATCATGCAAGTAGCCATCTCTTTCAGTGACCGATTTTTCCTTTATGCTACACCGTTCTGCTAGGGTGTGTAGGGAACTGTATGTTGGATCTGAATTCCGCTTTTGGCACAAAGTTGCAACAACTCGGACTTGATATATTCTCTACCATTATCATATCTAAGAGATTTGATCTTGCTCTCAATGGCGGTCTCAACAGAAGCCTTAAAATCCTTGAATTTTCCAAGCACTTCTGACTTGTTTTTGAGAAAAAATACCCATGTAAAGCGGGAAAAAGCATCAATAAATGTCAAAACATACCTTGATCCATTTAATGACATATTGGGCAGTGGACCATTGATATCAGAATGTATCATCCCCAAAACTGTAGAAGCTCTGCTAGCTTTGCCGCGGTCGAACCTGTGCTCGGGGTGCTTCCCAATAATGCAACCGGTGCATATTCCCTTCGAGGAACGGAGTTGTGGAAGACCATCTACCATGTATTTGTTTGATAACAGCAGCAAATACTTATAATTAAGATGTCCAAATCTTTCATGCCAAATCCTACTAACCTCATTACCATGTGTGCGAAGAGCAATGGGCTTTGCAAGCGGAATAAAGTGTGAAAACTCATAGCATTTTGCAGTGTGGTTCGTCTTTCCGACTGCAATAAGTCTTCCACTTTTGATATCAGAAATTTCAACTTTATTAGGGCTTAATGTAACTTGCTTTGGTTCACCAGTGTGTGTCATTTGATACACAAAAAGAAGATTTGAAGCCAAGGAAGGCACATAGAGAACATTTTGAAAGCTTCCATGATCTACATGGATTGTACCTTTGCCCTTTGAAGAAATTTTTGAGTCATCTCCCAAATGGATGGGGATGGAGCTGTTTGGATCGAATGAAGAAAAAGAATCAATATTTGCAGCCATATGATTCGATGCACCCGAATCTATCAAAAGAGTAGTGGGCTTCGAAACAGTTGCCATGAGTGCTTGTCCTCTTTCATGATCATCATTCCTATCCTTCTTCCTTGCACCGTCAGGAAGAGTTATGTTATTCTTTTCCAAAAGGAAGTCCATTTGATCTATAGTCTTCTTCATGCATGAACTTTCAGGATGAAATCCATGGTTGCAATAAGTACATTTAGATTTTTCCTTACCCTCTTTACCCTTTTGCTTGAACTTCGAACTGGATAGTGCATCCGTCTACTTTCCTTTCTCTCTTTGCTTGTGAGGTTCGAATTTGGGCTTCTCTTTCTTTTGCTTTCCTTTACCATTCGAATTCTTGGGTCCTTAAACAAATAGGGCTGAATATTTGGAGTTTATGGACCCCATTTGAATCAACTTATCATGCTCTTTTGTGATGGACTCAATGAAGGCATTCAAGGTAGGCATCTTCCAATTCGGGGTAGTTAGCCGACCGGAATTGAAAGTAGAGACAAATACCGAATAGTCTTTACCAAGCTTGGTGAGAATAGAGAGGATCAATTGCTTATCCTCTTTGATAACTCCACTGTTCTTCAACTACAATGTCAAGTGCTTGAATTTTGTGAAAAACTCATTGATGGTCTCGAAATTCTCAGGACTAAGAGCAATCAATTCATTCTCTAATTGAAAAGCCCTAAGCTCGTCCTGCTTGCCAAAAAGTGTTTCAAGTTGCTCCCATATTGCTTTTGGAGTCTTCAATCCGCTGAGATGGAAGTGAAGATCTTTGGAGATGGAGAGATAAAGAAGACCATAAGCTTCATCAAGCTTGTTGTAGTGTTTGGTTCTTTCCGACAATGTGCTTAGCTCCAATTCGAGGCCAATGGTGACTCTATAGTATCCTTTTGAATGTAACATGATCTCCATATCTTCTTTCCAATCAAAATAATTGAAAGGGGTGAGGATAGTCTTTGAAGAAGAGTATTCCATTACTAGGAACGAGTGCACTTTGATGTAGAAAAGCTTGCAAAGGCAAGGTAGCAAATGCAATTGAAGGAGACAATAACCTGCAAATCACAATCAATACAAGAACAGTGAGGTCGAACAATCCACCCTTTTAGAGTTGCATCACACCTGGGATTGGAGATCAAGCAATGTTGAATGGGTCCAATGTATCAAATCCAAGATTTATGTAGAAACTCAAGCTTCTGGAGTGGTATTGGAAGTATTTTTAAGCTTTGCATGCACAAGAGCGAATGCTCTTGAGATCTTTCATGCCAAACTTTTTGCAATTTTGAGCAAATTCACTCAAATCATCATGTAGAACACCTGTAGAAAAGAGATCTTGTCCCTGCAATGGCTCTGATACCATATAAAATTAGTCATAGCAAATCTAATGAACAAGTAAATCAATCACAACAGATGAACATAGAAAATATGGTGTAAAACTATGCAAAACATGCATCAATGCTCAATATCCCAATAAGGGTGAATAATTACACTACAATCATCTGACAATGAGTGAGCAATTCGAATTGACTAAGTAGGCCATTCGAATTACTGAATGGTGTAGCTTGGCTCCAACTAGGAGTCCTCTTCATCAATCAATGGTGGTCATCAATGCACAAGAACCAATCATCCAGGTGTCAATCTGAGTCTAACTAAGTGTAACAAGTGTAACTGAAGTGTGTAGCACTAATATAGGGAAGGAGACTTAATGGAGGGCGCATGGGAGGCTTAACTGAAGTCAGAACAAGTCATCTAGTCAATCTGGAAGTCCAACGGAGTGAAACAGTCAGTCAGAAGTGAAACTATCCTCAAATCAAGGAGAATCGGAGCTAACTGAGTGTAAACTGAGTGGGTAGGTGAAGAAGTGCACCCTTCTCTGGCAATAGGTGAGAAGTGGGTGCCTTCATGACTAGGAGGGCTAAAGCTCTGATGTAAGAATCTCCCGAGTGTTAGAATGAAGTGGATAAGGTGTTGGAGGCATCAACCTAGTGACTGGGATGCATGCAAACCCTAATTGCATTCAAGGTCCTGAAAATGATGATGCGGATATCCGAACAAGTTTTTCACACTACCAAATGATAATTCTATGAATGAATTACACAGATTGAGAGCAACATGTAAAACCTTGCCCCAACAATATCAGACATATCTTGATGTGTGCAAGGGAGATACACAAAAGGCCATTCCTTTTGAAGACTTTGATGATTGGGTGTTTGAAAATAGGCCCAAAAACGAAGATGTGGATTTAGTGAAGAAAGGCCTATGCCCTTCTTGCAAAATACCTTGGAGAGAAAATCATATGTGTGTGAGTGAAAAGAGCAATGAAAAATCTGAAGCTTCAGGGAATGCATGTATTTCCTACTTGAAGAGAGTTTTTGGGTTTTCTTCAAAAAGAGGTTCCAAATATATTGATCCTAAGGAAACCAAGGAGCAAAGTGCATTAGCTTGCTTGAAGGAAAAATACAAAGATACATCACATGAGCATGAAGAATATTCTAGTGAAAATATTGAAGATCATTTCGAGACACATTCTACCTTGGACATGAATCAAAGAGCATCTACTGATGGATGCTTGAACTATGAAGGAGTACCTAATGATGGGCGCTCACATATCTATGTTAGTGACATAGAGATCATTTTTTAAAGTGTTGCTGCAAGCCAAAGTTCCATTAAGCATGAAAATGAAGACCTTGTAGCAGTTGAAGAAGAACCAAGATCAACTTCTCCATCACAACTTGAGCTTCATGAAGTTGGTCCAAGAAAGAAGGAACAAGATAAGGAGGTTCATTTTATAGAGCCTATTTTTCTTGAAGGGTCATTAAATATGAATGAAAAGAAGATCGAAGATACCCTTAGCATGCTCCATGACACTCAAGCATTAGTGTCAAATTCTTGTTGGAAGGTTTCTTCATTGAAGGATCCATCCTTCCTTGAAGACATGTAGAAGATTCAAAGAGCAATGTGCAACATCAAATGTAATTTTATGTCTTTGCTTTTTGATAGAAAAAATTTGGTTGAGTTTAATGAATTATTACATGATGCATACTAGAAGAATAATGAGGATATTCATAAACTCAAAATTCAAAATGAGCAACTTCTTGAAAGGTTGCAATATACTTGCTCTTCCTCGTATGTTTCAAATTGTCAGATGGTAGATTGCTTGGAGGATTCTCATGACATGGTAGATCATGAGAAACATGGCAATTTGCATGTGCTGGATATGTTTGAAGATGAGCTTGATGAGATCCAAGCACTTGATGTGGTGGAAGAGGAACTTGAGTTTCCTCTTGGAAATGGTGACACAATTTTTGAAGAAGTGTATGATTCCACTACCTTGGAACCAACCTATGAGAAAAGTTTTGCACTTTTGAGGGAGGTGCATGATCCTACCCTTATGGAGCATTCACATGAGGACACTTCTTCACTTTCTGATCATTTGGGTGAGTTGGTTCATTCTCCTACATCCTACACTTCCATATTTTGCAGCATTCATCCTAATGAAGTATGGGTGAAAGGTTTATTTTTTATGGTGCCACATGAGGAGTATGAAACTCCTCTATCTCCTTTATATGATGACATTATTAGAGCCATTTCTTATTTACATTTGCAGCAACATCCCTTGTTACCTTATGATGAAAAACATCTACATGAATGCACTTATGATGTTCACTTGAGTCACTTGAAGACTCATGATTTTCCTTGCTCCTTGCTTAGTTCAAGTGATATTGGAGGAACTTCATCCACTACTTGGGTGAAGAGATATATGATTGGAGAAAATTATTATTAGCAGCAACATCCTTTGTTATTTCTTGATGATACACATGTTCATGGATGCACAAATTCTACTTATGTGAGCCCCTTGAAGGCTCATTGTTTTCTTTGCTTCCTACTTGGTTCAGATTTTAGTGGAGGTTCTTCAGTCACTTGTTGGATGAAAGAACACGTGGTTGATTATTTTGATGCATCTTACATCCTTTTGGAGCAGCATTATATGTAAGCTACTGAGCTTACATGATTATCTTAATAGATAATATATATATTTTTATAATTGAATTGATGATTAATACATTGAACTTACATGGCTTTATATATATGAAGAGACACCATTAAACCATGTGTCCTTCCAATGCCGACATTTACATATATTAATAATAACTAAACTAATAGATGATAATTTAGTAGTTGTAATATAATTTTGGTATATTACAAGTCATCCTGCTCTGAAAAGATTCATCCACGAATCTTCTTATGAGCGTGCTGCAACTGGAATTCTTGCCACAGATAAAGGTGCCACGGTTTAGCAGTTCTTGAAATATTTGGTCTCATTTCCATTCAAATCTTTTCATGCATATGATCCTGGTAATAAATGAATAACAACTATATGGAGTATTCTTCTAAGCTTCTAATCTGATGGTGTTCTTTTGATCTTCTAATTTGATGTAGATTTTTTATATTTCTGCATGCCTTGATATAGTTTTCTTATATGTAGCGGCAACTACTAATAATGTACTTACTTCCTTGTTTGACAAACTTGTCTTTAGTTGTTCCTTGGGAACCTTTTGATATTGAAATTCTAGAACATCTTGAGTTGAAACTACTGGTAGAATTTTCATCTCTTCATTTGTCGCAACATCTTCTGGGTTTCGTTCTTCTACGATATCATGATTAAGGTCATCTTTGACTCTTTTATTTTCATCTTTGCATTCTTCTACAACTTCAATTCTCTCATAATTGTTGTTAACATTAACTTTATTGACTTCATTGACTTCTACAACATCGCCATTTTCTTTACAATTGATATTGACACTGTGATTGTCAATATTATCTTGATCTTTCATATCCTTGTCTTCTACCTCTTCTGTTTCATCGTCCTTGTTATCGTCTTCCTTAACAAGTCCTTGTTCTGGAGTTTCACTAAAAAAATTTATAGATTTTTCGGCTAGCATATTAATGTGCCTTACTTCCCTACCTTGTAAGAAGCCACAACGAACTTCCGGTAGGCATGCATACTTTTTACTAAGTATCGTGTTTTGAGGTTTGTAGTTGGGATGTCTTTTCTTATCCCACTTGGTGTCTAGTGGTATCGATCTTTTGTGGGGGGGGGGGGTATAAGGAGTCGGTTGGCTAGGCTTCCTTTCCTTCCTGTAGGTAGTAGAGGTTTTATATTCATCCATACTTGAATATCATGGCATGGGATGCGATGGAGGAGAGCGAAGGTGAGCACGAGGGTGTGGGAGAGCGAGCGCGTAAGTGGAGAGGAGGGACACCAGGGATGAGTGTTGCAGATGTGAGATATGGATGGTTGAGGTGTGGGTTGGTGCGTAGAGGCATGGAGAGGACGGCGAGTGAGGAATGGAGGGGGGGGTCGTGGGTGGATGAGAGCGGGAGCGTGGAGTGGAAATGAGGGCTTAGCAGTTGGATGGGATAGTGGAGTAGGTGGTCAAGTAGAGGGAGTAGAAGGGATGTGCAGGGGGGGTGCGTAAGAGGATGGAGATGAGAAGAGAGAAGCAGAGTGCGTAGGGAGATGAAGTGAGGGTGAGTGTGGAGGGATAAAAGAATATAGAGAGAATGATTGCCGGAGGAAGATGAGCGAAGCGTGAAGAGAAATGGATTGATGGAGAGTGAGAGGAATGAAGGTGCCGAGGATGAATGCTGAGATCTTGAACGTGAGCAAGAGAAAAAAGCTCTGATACCACTTGTAAGCTACCAGGCTTACATGATTATCTTAATAGATAATATATATATTTTTATAATTGAATTGATGATTATTACGTTGAATTTACACGGCTTTATATATATGAAGAGACACCATTAAACCATGTGTCCTTCCAATGCCAAGATTTACATATATTAATAATAACTAAACTAATAGATGATAATTTAGTAGTTGTAATATAATTTTGGTATATTACATTATAGGACATGGGATCCTCACCTATTTCATTGGAGCATATTTGATTGGTCACTTGAAGCTTGTATGCACTTGGAAAATGGTGGTCTACTTATTTGGATGTATAAGCACTTTCATGATTCTTTGATGAGGCACCTCCTTGATGTACCTTTTTATTATGTTTTTATGTACTTTGATGATATATATTTTCTACTCATGATGTTTGGAAGAATGAATACAAGAAAATGGGATCCAGGAATTCTCCTTCGCGATGGTATGGGTTGGAGAGCACTCTTAATTGTTGGAGTGCAATACAAGCAATGGGACCCTGGGATAATTTTTTTGGTCTCATTGGTTTCAATTTTGGGGGGAAGCAATTAGTATGGGAGATTGAGTCCCCGCTTAATAAAGTGATTTTAATCAAAGTAGTGCAAAAGAAAGCATGGTGGTTCCTCTCTAAAATCTTCATGGAATCTTGAAGACTCAAAGTTGGGCAACTAAGTGGCAACTTCAAGAATTATACAGTGGTATCGGAAAGGGTTTCCAAAATATGAAAGAGGTAAAAGAGTAATGGTGCAAACTTGGTTTTGATGGATTTAATTAATATTTTCGTGTTTAGTGGTGAGGTCACAGGGAATATCAATATGAAAAAGAAAATCCACATCTCCTTGCTTTTGGAAGCACAAAATTGTAGTGCATGAGTGCCACTACTCAGAGTTTTAGAAGGGAATCTTTGGGAAGTAAAGTTTTGGAAAGAAAGCAGGTTCTTCAACATCCATGTTTTAAATTGCTTGAGGACAAGCAATATTGGGAAGGGAGGATTTGTCATGTCCCAAAAATTTGCATTGGGCCGCAATGGCCTAAACCACTTGGCCATATTCATGATAATCTATCAAATTGATGATAAGGGTCAAATAATTACCAAGAATGATGTCTAAGTTAGTAATAATGTAAAATTAGATCCAAGTGGACAAGGTGGGTCACATTAAGAGAAAATTCTCAATTCAAAGTTTGTAATATTCCCATCCAATGAACTATCATGGAGGAAAATTACTAGTTTCCAAGGTTGGGGGTGGAAGCATTAAAAGTTGGAGTAAAGGTGCTACAAGACCCAAAATGACCTTAGACTTAAAAATTCACATTAAATGGGTCAATTAAATAATAATACAAAGAAAATAATGTGGCATTGGACCATGAGGGCACATAAGAGGTTGTGGGACCCACTTGTGGTAAGATTCCCCACTACACTTGGCATGATTCTCTCACCAATTCGAGTTCAAGATGAAGGGTAACATACTTGGGGGAGTTTAAGAGGTATTATTCATGGAATGAGTCATGCAAGGTCGAATTGGAGTGGAAGAATAACTCCCATGGAAGAGGAAGAGGCATCTTAGAAGAATTGTGACACTTGGGCTAGATTCCCTAGCTTCTATGACAACAATGATGAAGATGCTAAGACACCTATGACACAAATCAAACCTGAATGTTGACATCTGAAATATATGACATGTCAGGGCTAAAAAGATCCTCCAAGAAGGCGCACAAGGGAGTTAGGTAAGCCAAAGAGACACCCGTTCAAAATTAGGGAAGATGGAGACTAGGAATTGTTGGACAAGTGGCACACATTGGAATCTCTTCCCGACTTGAGTTGGAATGAGTCTCTTGGAAGGAATTCGACCCATGGAGGACTTGAGAAGTTTATAAAAGACTAGAACAGAGAAGGAGAGTAGATTTTGATCATTTTTTATTTGCATCTTTGCAATTTGGAGTGCTTCTAGCTTGTCCATGCTAGTGGAGTGTTTACTCTACTTGCCTTAATACAAATTTCGAGGGTGGAAGATTCCCATCCTAATTGGAAATTGGAGAGGCCATTCAAACCTTTCATTTGGAGCTACAATGGACTTATTAGTTGAAGGTTGAATCTACAGGGAATCTCATGGTTCTTTCTTCTACAACTTGTTCTCATCTCTATCACACATGTCCTTGCAGATTTTGGCTCTTGGAGGAATTGTGCCTTTGGTGAGATGTTGATCTCTTTGTGAGAGTCCAAAAATCTTCATTTATTTGTATTCTGATATATATACTCTGTATTTGATCCTTAGAAGACTCTCAAGTCAAAATACGAAGTGAAATTATGTAAAAATACCAAACAATGCATAAATGGTGCCATTTCCCCATATCTTATTATTGGAGCTTGAAGAGGCTTTATTTCAATTTGTACCAGTCAATATCTGTGATTTTGTTGATGTATGGAGTGTCATTAATGTTCTGAAGAAGTTTCATTAACATTTCACAAGTCCTTGGAACCTAAATTTCGAATTTCATAACAAGTGGTGAATTTTACTATCATTTCCCCCTATGTGAAGACATGTATACCAACCTCGGATTTATGAGAGTTGAAGAAGCCTATAGAAACTAATTGATGATGCATTGGGGAGCCCATTGAAGTCCTTTATCAGTATCATGTCTCTATTATGAAATTTGGGAAGGTATTAGAGCGTTTGGGAAGCCATTTTGCCCCCTACCCTTGGGGGTTTGAGCCTCCAATTTACTAGTAAAATTCCCCAACTTATCCTGAAGTTAAATGAATGTTGCAGAAGTCTTATGATGGTGTCTAAGAACCCATGAGGTTAATTTTTATGTCTTAATACCATTCACATACCTTCATACCCAATTCGAAATCCTCAGGAGTCTTTTGGAGCCATCTACCCTTGGGGGTTTCAACATAGATTTTCCTAGTAATTTTGCCTTTCATCTTCTAATTGTAAATGCAAGTGGCTGAAGTATTTAGAAAGTTTCCAAGCCTATAATAGCTACATTAATGTGTCCTTTGACACCTCAATCCAATCTAGACACAGTTCGAAACCATTTGGGATAATTTGGGACAGTTTGGGGCTTCACTAGTCCAAGTTTCAAAAATTGACTAAATTAGGAAAAATGTCAAATTAAGGACATTACAAAAAGGTAACCAACATATATAAGTCGCTACAAACGGAAAGTATGGATCTCCAACGAGATGTTGAAAAAACAAAAAGGATCCATCAAAGACCTCAAAAAAAAAAGAGTATAAAAGGCATCATAAAACCACCTTATTATAACTATATTTTTTGTTGTGACATTTAACAAACTATATTCACCAAAATCAAACAAGTTACATTTAGTACTCTAAACACAATTTTCCAAATAATTAAATGTTGAAAAAACCCTTAAAATGAAGATCTCCAACGGTCATTTCTTTATGGTTTGGGAAAAGGACGTGCACAACCAAAGGAATAAGCATCTCGAAGCTTCCACATTTAAGGCAACACGTTATTTTCCCTTCCAATTTTAGTGACGTCGAGGGCTTAAATGAAAGGAGCAACGCATCTTCCATAGCCATCAATTATTTAATGTTTTCTAGTGTTGAAAAAATAACATCCATGCGAAAAAGAAAAGTGGGTGGTGGGGTGACATGTAAGAGTCATCGAAAACCATTTATTCGATGTATAGTGAATACAATAATGGCGTAACATGCTATTTTAGGTGGAAATCCCCTATCTTCCGATTGTCTGTTTCAACTTATTTGACTTTTTTTCATTTGTGAAATATTTTGTACCAAATTGGAAATTCGATATAATCCAAAAATGTGGGGCCCTTGCTTATGTCATCCAGACAACCTGGCTTGGTTCCCTATCCGCATTACGATGGGGTTTTATTTTATTTTATATTTCACTCAACGCGTAACCCCCATAAATTTTACGACCAAACCACTTTCTTATAAATCACAAGAAATGGTAATGGTATTTGATTGGGAATTTTAGCATAATGTTTCTTTGGACCCCAGCGAGATTGCGAATAATAAAAAGTAGTTAATTGTCCCTTGAATTAAAGCAAATTCCACATTTACAAAAAGTTGCGGTGACCGGACTAAACACGTCAGTGCATGTTTTTGTAAGCCATACGCGCAATAACCGCGGATTTCCTTTTTGGCAGTGGCTAACGTGGATGCAATGTGGCATTAGAGCTTTCACGTGGGACCCGTTAACCACGGGATGATGCAAAGCGCGTCCCCAAGAGCGGAGATGCCTAACGGCGTCAGTTGCGCAGCGCGTATTGTGGTGGAAGTTTGCCACTTGACGAACGGTAAAAGCTAGTTTTGTTCCGGACCTGGCATCATTCGAGACAAGCTTGTGTTTCTGCATAGAATTCCTGTCTCTGTAACGATCTTTCCCGAAGTTTTGTTACCGAGTTTGAGTAATTTGGATGGGGAGATGAGGACGTGAACAATCATGGCTTCTTTCCGATTACAAGAACGCCTCTGGATGCAGTTAACTGAAATCAGATTGGGGGCATTGATGGGTGGAAACCATACAGCTGCAAGATTCTGTTCTCGTTAACACAGACTGCACTCTGTTGTTTTTGCTTTTTTTTTTGTTACTCGTCGATTGGTTTCTGAGCGATTTCAGATTCCCTGTAATATTGCTGTTATTTTTTAGGGTCAAAAATGTTGGAGGGACTCGGTCTCAGAAAGGCATCAGGTGAGGCTTATTTTAAACACTGTAACGATATGGAGACAAATCATAAGCTTTCTGATTCGAAGGCTAATAATTATTTTCATCAGAAGAGGAGGTTTCTAGTTCGAATCCTGGTTTTTGGTGTAGCAATTATGCTTTTGCGCTTTGTCTACGTGATCGCACAGGAAGGCACCTGTGGTGGTCAGAGTAATTGCTTCATGTATGCCGCGCAGGAGTTGAATCCTTTCGGAAATGGTGCTTTGGAAGACTCTCCTCTACGTCACGCGTTCAAGTCCCAGGAGGATTACATTCAGCTGAAACTTAATACGACGGTGAACCCGGACCTCCTGAGGCTCTGGACAACGAAGGAATGGAGGCGAAAGGTTGAGTCTTTCTCGGTCTTGTTTCAGGGCTTAATCGCTGAGGGGCTTCTGAGCTCTGAGGCAAAAGCCCTCTGCGTCGGCGCTAAAGATGGGCATGAGGTTCTTGCTTTGAAGGAGGTAGGCGTTTCGGACGCCGTGGGATTCGATCCGGTGGCCTCCCCTCCCCTTGTCATGGAGGGCGACATGCACAGACAGCCTTTTGAAGATAACACTTTTGACTTTGAGTTCTCCAGTGTTTTTGACCCTTCTTCTGCAGATTTTGCATCAGAGATCGAACGGACGCTCAAACCGGGCGGCATTGCTGTAATTCGTTTCGAATCCTCTGGTGATATGTATAGCATCGATTCATTCATTCATTTTTTCAATAATTGTAATATTGTCCGTTTTACAGAGAAGGACAAAGTTTATCTTGAGATTGTATTAAAGAAAAGTGTAAATAAGAACACAGATACAGGCGGTGGGGCTAAATGCTCTGTTCCCGCTTGGAACAAGGCAGCAATCGACCAAGCTGAGGCTCTCATTGAAGAGGAACCCTTGAAACCCTGGATGACTCTAAAAAGGAATGTTAAAAACATAAAATATTTGCCCTCCATGGCTGATATTGGGAATCGAAGGAAATACGTCTATGTGGACGTTGGGGCCCGGTCGTATGGGTCGAGCATAGGCAGCTGGTTCAAGAAGAAGTATCCCAAGCAAAATCATGAGTTCGATGTATATGCCATTGAAGCAGACCGAGCCTTCTATGGGGATTACAAGAAGCGCAAAGGCGTCAAGCTTTTGCCTTACGCGGCCTGGGTGAGAAATGAAACCCTAAGTTTTGAGATTAACAGGGATGCTGGGAGTAGTATGGAAAGTAAAGGAATGGGAAGAATCCAACCAAAAAGTCCTGCTGCCATGATTAATGGTTCTGAGAAGAGTGCCACTGTTGTCACAGTGCAGGGTTTAGATTTCGCAGAATGGTTGAAGAATACTGTTTCTAGACATGATTTTGTCGTTATGAAGATGGACGTGGAGGGTGCAGAGTTCGATTTGTTGCCGAGGATGTTCGAGACAGGCGCTATTTGCTTAATTGACGAGCTGTTCCTTGAATGCCATTACAACCGATGGCAGAGATGCTG